>CM077465.1:100804794-103524860 GCA_039654755.1 Calcarius lapponicus | reverse complement strand
AGGAATTTCCCTGCCCTCCCCCTTGCAGGGCTGACACTGAGCACCCATTTCTTCCCAACATGAATAAATATGATGGAGTTTTTTTTCAATGTTCATGTTGATGAGGCTGTTCCACCGCTACAGTGTTTTTCTAGATATGTGCCTGTAGCACTGGTGAGTGTTTATGTTCCTCTCCTTGTTCCCTGCATGAATAGACTTGATCAATCTGCTCTGAGTTAGCTGATAAGAAAATAATTCAATGTAGCTGAATTCTGTTGCATCTCAAACATCTAACAAAAAATTCAAAGGAAAGGGGAAAAAAATGAGGTGAAAGTCAGAGGAGCTCTAACAGGGAAATATTGGTATAGTGGTCACAGGAAAATTTACAGAGTGGGTTTGCTTTAGGGGGAGGAACAAAGATAGATGTGACTAACATTCTGCCTCTTTTGAATAATTAAAAACCATCTCAAGCTGCACAGTAAATGCAAATGGCAAAGTCAATGTACCATTTATCTCCAAAGTTTGCTGCTCACCAGAGTTATCATTCCCAAGGACTTTCTATCAGTCTTGGATGGCAAAACGTGGGATTGTGCTACAGAACCAACACTCCACTGCACAGGGTATTTCCAGGTGCTAAGTGCCGTGGGATGCTGTATGCCTGGCCAAGCTGCCATCCTCTATAGACACAAAATGAGATACCCTCAGGGGTCAAGTGGAGCTATACCCTCAAAAGAAGAGGTGCTGACTGGAGTCTCCAGTCTGAAATTACCTGTGAAGTTTAATTTACCACCCTGTTGTATTTATCTCTGTTACATGATCCAAAAATAAAATGTCAGTGCCTGCAATCACCTGAGAAAGACCAGAAAGACTGGGACCAAGGGCTACACAAAGGAGTGGGCTATGGGGGGAAAAAAAAGCCAAAATAAAGAACCCATATCATTTGAGGTTAAGAGTTTCAGGGGTTTTAATCAAAATGTATGAAAAGCTACCATACCAGTGTGTAGTAGGGATCTAAACCTCTGGCTAGACTGATATGTCCAGGACCACAAAGGGCTATTGAAATCAAAGGGGTTCAGGCTGACAGAAAAGGTCTGCCCAGAGGGATTCCATTTGGAGATTAAGACCTTATACTTTAAGCTCCCATGTCTCAGGAGAAAACTCCTTTTACTGAGGAGGATAATGACTAACAGTCATGTTTAGACCATGTTTTAGCATAGGAGGTCATGTTCACTGTTTCACCTGGACTTCTTTTTCTGGAGCATTTTTCTCTCAGTTCCTGGCAGAGCAGAGATGAGAGGCAACTTAACATTTTATTCTACACTATAATATTACAAGACTTAACAAAATCCTCTTATCTTTACTCTTTCTGCCAGCACAATTTGGACAACTATGACAGCTTTGACTGACCCCCTACCACATTCCTTCCCTACACAGCCCCTACACAACATTCCTTCAGGTTTCATGTTCTTTCTCCTCCCCATTTAATTTGGCACAGACTCCTCTGGCTCTGCTGAGGCAGCCAGGGAGAGGCACTGTGGCCCAGCAGATGCAGGACCAGCTCCCAAAAGAAGCTGTGCCCCTGGCTGAGACAGGGGTCTGCAAAAAAACCAATGCCCCCAAGACAGCAAACTGCTGGTAGCTTGGAGCCCGTTTTTAATCTTTCTGATTTCAGACTCTTTGAAACAGTACAGGCATCCAACTCTCTTACCTAGAGTGAGCCATTTTCATGTTTCTGCATCGAGTTCTCAACAGGGTGTTGCATTGATCTATGAAAAGGCAGTAACAAAGACATCATCTCAAGCATTTAGTGTGCTGGAGCATGGAGCATAGCCATTATCTGTACTCCAGCTCATGCTGAAGCAAGTACCATGCTGGAATAAACATATCTTTACTTTTTTACTTAAAAAAAAAAAAAAAAAAAAAAAAAGGCAATATTAAATGTGTCATTATTTTCTGCTAAAAGCAGGAATAAGAGCATCTGGACAATTACACCCAGTATTTATTCCAAAGATTTCACCAACATCTAATGAAGAGTGCTGGACTGAGTGGATGTTTCAAAGAGGAAAGTGTTATCCCCAGGATGACGCCTTTCTGTACAAGTGCAGCATTTTTTTTGGCTCAGATGTTCAAAAGCAGCTAAGGATCTTTGACGTTTGATTTCTGGAATGCTCAGTAGGAAACAGGTTAAAGGGCTTTGCTCCTTAGAGACTGGGTGATAAAATACATGTGAAAATACAGCTCCTCTACAACGTCTCTTCCTCTGCACTGCATAAAGCAGCTCCTGCCCTTCCAAAAGCTTGGTCCTTGTGCCTCACACAACAACCACAAATTCCCAGCCACACCACAGCTGCACCCCTGCCTACGCAGCTGAACCATGGGGTTGATATTCATGCCTGCAGACCAATGCTGGGCGCCTTGGGGCTCTGCAGAAAGGAGCCCTGCCCTCCCAGCACACACACAGAAGACCTGCCCATCCCAGCTGCATCTGCCTAATCCCTCTGGAGGCCGAAAAAGCTGGTTAGAACTTTCCTACTATTTTCCACAAAGCCTCCCAGAAGCTGTAATTCACCCTATAAACCCAGTATAATAGAGGAGATCTCTAGCTGTAGGCAGCAGGTTGAGGCACATAAATCCTGCCCCTGCAACACACACAGTAAATGAATCCATCAGGAAGCAGGCTGTGGAAAGTCAGGGGATATCACCCATAAAAAATCTGAGACAGCAGCAGAAAACCGATGGACCAATTACAAAAAGTGAAGAAAGAATAACTTCACGGCACTTCAAAGTGTGCTTCAGTTCATTTCAAGGAGAGAAATCTGAAAAAACAGAAGGGAAGAAAAAACCATCCCCAAAAAAGCCTAAATGATTCACCCCTCTCCACTAAATAGTATGGTGATTTAAAAAAAGCTCCATAACCCATTACTGAAACTATTATTTCCCTGCAAAGTTGCATCGTGAGACGGGCCTAAAAGCCATCTGCTTGATTTTCCCTTCAGATCATTTATCAAAAGACATTTTTAATGTTTTAGCCTAACTAGTAAAGACTTTTGAGTTTCAGCCAATCGGCGAACCCAGCTGAGTAATAAGGTGTCGGTGCTGTGCATAATCCTTCCTTGTGCAAAAAAAAAAAAAAAAAAAAAGCTTTTAAAGTTAATAGCAGCTGAAAATAGAGGAAGGAAATGAAAGTTTGGGAATTAAACCCTGGGGGCATCCCTACCTCTCTACCTACAGAGGAGGCATGGGCTGGATAACGATCATCTTATTGCTGTCAACATATGCACACTGAAGTCCGTCCCCGACAGGCTCTGCAAATCAGGCAAAACCCATTCCTCCTGTTTAATCCTTCCACAGAAGTACACAGGCACGCTTTATACGCCTTCTGTTCGAGTCGAAGACATAATTAAATTGAAGTAGCACGCAGAATATCTGGTAAATAATTCCGTGCTATCCATTACTCCAGAAAAGCGGACGGAGGGGAAGCTTTGGCTAACTACAATATTGTATTTTGCAGCCCACAGAGGCCAAGGTTGCTGGACATTACACTTGGGTGCTGTTTAGCCGTCCGACAAGCACCAGTATTTTCTTTCAACCCAGTGAAATGGACCCCCAAATGATTAAAGTCAGCGCACCAGGGCGCGGATTAACATGTAGCAATTTTCCATTGCTTTCCATAGGAGCCTCTCAAAGCAAATACATAAACGTTTAATTAAGCCTTGCAGTGCCCACACAAAGTAAATAGGTATAATTAAACCAGTGCAAGGCTTCATTACTTAACTCAGATGCAAAGGGCGCAGCAAAATATTTTCTCCGGCAGACTGAACGGGGTGCACTGAAGATATTGCCACTCCTGCACTGACAAGCATCTTTCCCCAGCCAAAACATTAATGTGGTGTGAGGAGTGAGACCTCTCACCACTCATGCTGTCCAAAAACCATGCCTCTCCACATCCTAGCTCAGCACACAGCAGCAACCACATGGTCAGTAGCCAGCAGAAAGAGCCAGTCATTTCACGTCAGCATCAAAAGCCCCACCAGCTGCTTCCCTAGGATCACAAGTGAAACACCTGTGACCAGCCTAACACTGCACATTCATCAACTAAATTGAAAGAAAGGTGTATCAGCCAGATAAAAAGTCACTTCACTGTAGCTAATCACATTTTACGCTCAAATGGGGCCTTAAATCCCAAGCAGTTCTGAAGAATTCAGCAAAACTCACAGATCACACAGTGAGCCAAAGTGACAGGGTTTGTAACTTGGCGAAGCAAGAGTGAGCCCAGGAGACCCAGAAGAGTTTGTGCCAACTTTGTGTACACTTTTATAGGTACAGGTGCATGCAGACATGGACAGCTGTGGTTTAGCAAGACACTGCAAGATGCAGCCACAATTTAAGACAGAAAGAGTAGAAAAACCCACACAAAACCTCCATCCCTATCCAGGCATGTAGGGGCACAGTGCAAGAAGGAATCTGGCCACCATGAATGACTCTGCCGCTCCTTAGAGAAGACACTCCTATCTCAGCTTCCTCTGCCACCAATGCTCTTGAAGAACCAGTTCCATGCAACTATTCAGTTTTGGAAAAAGCTGAAATATTTTTTTTAATCCACGTTCTCTTGAGTGCCTGGGAAATACTGGCAAAAACTGCCCTGTGACATTCTTTTTTAACTTTTGATTACTGGACTTCTCACTGGGTAGAGACTCACTAAGGTCTCAAACCTCTGAGGCAGTTCAGCCATCCAAGGACTCTGGCACTATGACTTCTTTCATCTGGCTGATTGCCACTTAACATCAGTGCTGGAGACTGTGGAGATTGTGGAGGGCTGTGTCACATTAAGTTAAAGAAAAAAGATAAATCGTTGTTTGAAGCTGTAATTTCAGCCTTTAAGGATGCCCTTCAGTATCCTTGCAGCATTGCAGGGAACCTGGTGTTCAAGGAAGATATTCCACTCCCTCTGACCTGGCAGTTAATTAATCTTTGAAGAAATCTAACCCCTCACACACTGAGGAAGAGCCAAGAGTTGAGGACAAGGCTTTGAAACCAGGGTCCTCCTGTTGGGTGAGGAAATGCAAATTATTCCCGGGTGATGGGTATAGGAATGAGGCACAGGTTTTATATGACGCCTGAGTCAAGGTAAAACTTTTTTATTATTGGACAAAATATAAGCCATTTATTTCATTCATCACTCACCTTTAGAGAGAGGGAGATTTGTGCCTGTTCAATTAAAAAGAAACAAAAGAACATAGTTTGATAATAGTTGTGCAGCCCCACCACAGCAAGTCTTGCAGTCATTTTTCGTATGTTGAATAAAATATCGGCCTTTTATTAAGTCTATTACATTTCTTAATTTGTTTTAGACTGTGTTCACTTCCTTGTTATTGTTTTAAATTCACAAGGGATAATTTTAAACTAATCTTCTCATCTTTTGCAGAAAACCCTCATCAATAAGCACTGAAAGGATGATTAAAATATCACTCCATGTAGAACAAACTAAGTCAAAATTACTGTGGGGAGTAAATTACCCTAACAGAGATGTAATGCCAATGCCTTAATTTTATGAAAGATTTATTATTGGAAAGGAAAAAGAAAATGTATCCTCAGTGCTGTAAGCAGGTCTTTGTCAAAGCAGCTTTTTTAAACAGATAAATAGCATGGTTTGGTTTAATACTTCTTCATCCACACCGAAAGAAAAACTCAGTGGAGAAAAATGATAACAGCCTTATCCCAGCGATGCAATGTCCAAGCGTCCACAGCACCCGAATTTGTCTCTCCAGGCTGCAGGGATGTGGTTGTACCAGCTCACCCCATCCTTTTACCTCAGCTCTTTGCCATCTCTGGAGCTGATGTCCCTGCCCAGGAGTGTCCCCATCCCTGCAATCAGCCCAGATCCTCCCGGGCTCAGTCCCACCCTGCCCAGCAGGAGCTGCAGCTCCCAGCTCATTGCCCTCACCCCATGTTCCTTCCCTGGCAGGAGCCAGAACTGACCCTGTCCAGGGCTGGCTTGCACATCACACTTCTTACATTATTTTAACGCTGGTTAAAAAGAGAGAGCAATGTGGTCCTAAAATAGCCAGGCAAAAAGGCTCCAAAGCTGAACAGTTCCTGGGCTCACCTTCCATTATCATCCTTGCACTGTGGTTTTACTCCAGCTACAAGCAACAGCCTGTAAAATTTGGATTTTTTCCTTTTTTGTTTCTTTTTTGTTGCTGTTCTTGCTTTTCTTTTCATGTATCTTTTCATTCCCTCCCAACAAATGTTCATTTATTCTCTTGAAACCTTTCCAGGGTTGCCTGCCTAGTTATTGACCTTTGATTTATATGGAATCAGAGATTCAAGAGATTCCAGAGATTCTAGATCTTTGATTTATATGGAATCAGAGATACTCAGCTAGTATGACTGTCAAACTAATTTTTGGAACTTTCTATATTGACCTATAATCCTCAAGGATATTTTTATTTCTTTAATTATATCTATATGGCTATTTGAATTCTACAGCTATTACAGCATTTTGTTCTCAGGTAAATTCCTTAAGGATACCTCCTCATGTTTTCACATTTCTTCCTGGTTCTAAGTGGCAAAAATTATGACCACATTGAGCAGCCCTTTAGTGATACAAAATAATGCACCTTAAGTTTAGGTCTACAGACTCCTCGAGATAAATTTTTATACCCACTAAGATCTGATGCATCCTTCTTTATTCTGCTGCACTTAAAACATATTTATGGCAAGAGAAAGTCAAATGACCAATACATTTCCAAATCCTTCCAGCCTCTGTGTTTGTAAACTGACCAAATGCTAATTTAGCCATCAAAGTAATTTTCAGCAGACTTTGCTGTTATAGACTCGAACAGATTTCTCTGATGGACAGCTGATAAACATCCAGGGCTAGACTGACTCAAACACTGGCAAATATCTGTCATAGCAAATTATCCTGGAAGATAAAAGATAGGGATGCCAAAAATTGAATTATTTTCTTTTGTCTAAATTTTCAGTCAAAACAGAGAAAGTTATTCAGTTATTCTGATGCAGTTTCTTGGCGGTCAGCAGTGACTATAGTGCTGCAGAAGCAGAATGGATGCACAGATCCTGCCTCCAACCAAAAGACTGGACAAAAAGAGCAGCACCTTGGATGAAGTACAGAGAGAAAAGCAGAGCAGCTCTGCAGCACAGAGGAAATTCCCAGGAGAAGCAGTAAGGGAGCCATGGTGGCCAGTGTCTGTCTCAGTGCTGGGCTCACTCCTGTTCTTCACCTCTTGTTCCACATGGATGTCCCTTGCCTTGGAACTCCCCTGCTTTTGATACATTGAATTTTCCCATTCTCCTCTGTGAAAAGAGACACAAAATTCATGTATTTATTCAACAACCTCTGCTGCTTCTGCTACAAAATTACCCTTTCCATTTCGCAGAATCCCTGTTGCCTCGTTCACTTCTTATTCTTTATCCACTTGAAATCCCTCTTATTTATTTTTACTTCTTGTCCAATTTTCATTTTACCTTCTATCTTATGGCTCCTTTAACACTTGCCAGTTTATCCTGTAATTTTTTCACACCACCTCTAAGTTCAATCTTTCATAATTCACATGTCCTTTGCTGCCCTTCTTCCCACTCGAAAGTCACAGTTATCTGCATTATTTTGCTTTCACAGTTCTTGTGGCAGTACAATGGCAAAACTCCTATTGATTTCAGTGGAAATGGGGCTCTTGGAGTATTTATGGCTTTGCACAACACCCACAAGCCCTGGGCAGGGGGAGACAATGTAATTAAGCAATCGGGGACGACAGCCCGCGCTGCGCTGCCGATTAATGGCTGTGCAGTGTGTGTAATAAACGTGAGCCTCTGGCACACCTGAGGTGAGCATTAATCAGCCCTGTGGTCCAACCTGAGAACTCTGATCATTACGAAATGGGTAGTTAAAACATTAAAATGCCCTTTTTTAAGTGACAGAAGTCATTAATCAGAGCAGAGATCTACTCCTGTGTCCATGACTCCATCAGGCTGCAGTGACTTTCCACCACTTTTCCTCTTTATGCTGCAGAAAGAAAAGTGGGACACGAGAAAAATGACAAAGTCCAAGCTGCTTGCCCACCTCACCTGAGAAGGGATCTGTCTGAGCCCATGGAGGGCTCCCTTGTCCCATTACCATCCCCCTGAGGCTGACAGCAGCTCCTGCCTTGTACCACCATTCAAAGAAAACGTGGTCGTGTCACAGCCACGAGGGGCTCTGGTCACACTGGGTCACTCAGAGAGGGGCACTGAGTGTGACCACACTGCAGCTCAGGCACTGCCGCACTCTTGTTGGCACAGGAGAGAACTGATAGCTACTTTCAGAGGCAATCAGCATGGCTCTTAAATACATTAAGCTGGGAATCACAGCCCTGCTGAAATGGAGCTTGTTTTGCACTAAGGGTTACGTGAGGCACCTCATGCCCCTTGGAAAACCCAGCACTGCATCCCTCTCCTGACATCCCACTCACTCTTCCCCCACATAGCTCAGGGCTCACCTGTAGCCTCTGGTGCTTTCCTGGCCAGATTCACAATTTAATAACATTTTCCTGTAGCCTCAGCCTCCCAGGTGCCTTTGGATGGGCAGAGCTCCCACTGCCTGCATGCTCTGCTGTGGCCATCTGCAGAGGTGGTGAGGAGGAGGAGGGAATCCAATCATGGGTAATGGTGAGCCTGCAGGTGTAGCACCTGCCAAAACACCCTCTGCTCCATGCTACACTCTCCAAACACTTTAGGACAAACCTTCTCCCACCTTCCTTCCGTCTCCTACCAGAAAAGCTGCGCTCAGATGGTGACAGAGGCTGAAACCCACACCCCCACACTGGGGGCTGAGCTGTTCTCACTGGTGTCCCAAATAATTCTGCTTTAAGTTATCAGACTTCCTCCTGTGAATCAGCTCTTGAGTAGCAAACAAGGTAAAAAAGAAGCAGGCAAGAGAAGAAACATCAGAAACCAGTCGAGAAGCAAATCTCATTTAACAAAGACTGAAGTTTTCTGTTGTCCAGTGCTTTTCCCCAGCACAGAGAGCAATGCAGAAGACACAGTCCTCCAAATTCTACACTTCACTAAACAGTTTCTTTCTCTCCATTCGCATTGGGAAGGGCAGCTCGATGCTGTGTTTGTTTTCCAATTTAAGGCCCACGCCAACACGTTCCAAAAGTGTTGGCATTTTCATTTTGTTCAGCTTAATGGAGGGTGACTCAAACCTTAAGCTGTTTGATTCTGGAAAGCAAATCAAATATACAGTGCAGCAGAGGGTGAGGAATGCTACAGCTCTGTACCAGAGACATATTTAAAAGCAAATTTCTCTGTTTCCCTTCCAGAAAAACTCAAATCCCTGTTCAGTTCTGTTGCATCCATATATTTCCTTTCTGAAGGGACCTACCACAGACATCCAATAGCTTCACATGCCTGCCATTTCTTCCTTTCTTTCTTTTCTTTTTTTTTTTACCTTTGTGAATCACTGACACTTCCTTCCAACTCCCTCAAAGCCAAACTGGCACGAGTCTCTTAGTCCTTTCTACAGGTAGGCACAGCCAGAATGGCCACAGAGCACAGCAAGAGGTCTGAGCTCTCAGAGGTGGAGGTGTTCCTCCTCAGCGCTGCAAAAAGAGCACAAAACCTCACTTGGCCCCTGAGGATTTCTGCACATATATTTCTGCAGGGTTTCTACAAGCTGGACACGGATGTGTCCCACTCCATTGGTGCCTTTGCTGCCCTGTTATGTCATGCAGGTGAACAGGTATGTTGCAGAGAGTGATGATTTTTCTTTATGGTAGCAATTGGCTTTGCAGATCTGCAGCACAATTACCCAGGCTGGATCCTAGCAGAGATTTTGAGGTATATAATTTTTTCGCCCATCTGCAAACTGCAGTGCTCTGGGGGAGCAGTGGAACATCAGAAACAGGCACCAGACATTTTGTAACTAGATCAAAGCTCTCTGCTTTCATCAGGAAGAGAAATATTCTAGAAGAAGAGTACATGCCACAATTCTTGGCTGTGAGGATGGTGAGGCACTGGAACAGGTTGCCCAGAGAAGTTGTGGATGCCCCTGGAGCTATATAAAGCCAGGCTGGATGAGGCTTTGAGCACTAGACCACCTGGTTTAGTGGAAGGTTTCCCTGCCCATGGCAGAGGGGTTGGAACTAGATGACATTTAAGGTCCTTTCCAACCCAAACTATTCTGTGATTCTATGAATCAGAAGCAGGAATCTAAGCATTTGCTTCTCAGAGCTGAATTCAGTAATACAGGAAAGAGTACAACAGTGTGTTTCATACAAAATAAAACCAGAAACAGCAGGTTTTGAAAGCTCAGCAAAACTTTTTAATTTCTAAATCACATAACCAGCTGGCTGCTCTGTAGCTGTGCATGAGGGGCAAAACTTGCCACAGTGCTCATGGGCAGTACAACATCCAAACCTTCTCCGGAGACTGCTCTGGGCACAAAGGGAGCTGCACATCCAGGCACAGCCACAGCTGCTGGTGCAAATCAGACTAAGGAAACCACTGCCACAGGATGAATGCAAATCACCAGAGGCCTGTCATTTAAATGGCAACATGGGAGCAAATAGGCTGAGGCAGGTGACTAGCTAGAATTAGATCTGGGAGGATTAAAGGAGAAGCCCTACTGAAGAAGACAATTTCTGGGTGTCTCTTTGTTCAGCCTTTACCCATCCAATCTGAAATACTCAAGCCTATTTCAAAGCATTCAATTTTGGTTTTATTAAAAAAAAAAAACATAAATTAATCACTCTTTTGGCTGTGACAGTCAGCTCTCCAGCTAGTAAGAAAATTTCAGAAGTTTTTGTAGCAAATAGCTTCCAGCAGAGAATGATTAACATGAAGATTGATTGTGTGATTTGCTGTTGTATATGGTAAACGCTTTCTGCAACTAAATAAGAAGAGCACGATCCTACTCTGTGGGAGGGCTGGCTTTAACAGCTCAGAACATCCAGGGAAAAACAGGTGCTCTTAAAGAACTGTATAAGAAGTACTAAATGGTGCTTTCTCTTTCCACCACGGAAGGTCAGGATGACCTAGCGCTGCTGCGGTAACATTTTTAACTTGGGGGATGATAATTACAGGTACATCTCCACCTCCAGTGCTGAGAGAAAATACCACACTTGGTATTAATCATGCCTTCAGCACCAAGCAGTTGTGTGTGTGGCCCCCAGCAGACCTGTGGCAGTGGTGGAGGTAGCTCTTACCTGAGCTCTCAGCCTCGTACAGTTGGGTTGCGCTTCCACGTTCACCAGAGCCACGAGAGGTGCTTATATTATAATATTAATAAACCAGCAGATATCCTCAAGTGCACAATGAGCTCTTAACAATGCCCCAGATCCTATTCCCTCACCTCTTTTCACCAAAATGATAAAAAGCCTGCCTTCTGCCTACCAGATACCTAACTAGACACCCCCATAATGTGTCTGCTCAGCCTGTTTTCTTTAATGAAAATTTATTCTAGAGAAAAGGCTCCCACACTGTCACTCAGAACAAAGATGCAAAATTAATAGCGTATTTCAAGATGTTTGCAGGCACAATCCCATTTTCTGTGATGGAAGGAGCCTATTTTGGAGAAAAGCAAGCAATGCACTTGCCTGGGGCCCCAGGAAAATGTGCAAACCCTCCAGAGTATCCTTGAGAGAAGAAAAGGACCCATCTGTCTCAGGTCTCCATTTCTCACAGTGCACAAACAGCATTTGCAGAAGCAGCCTTGAATCATCAGAGCTGCTTTACTGCATCACTCACTGCATCTCTGCTGAGGAGAGAAGTGGGGCGAGGCAGAACCTCCACAACTGAGCACCTTCTCAGCAGGGAAAAAAGTTTTGGCAAAAGAGTCCTTTAATTTCTCCTCCATCTCTCTCAGATTCAAAAGAGAAGGGAAGGGGGGTGCACAGACTTGGGAAAGGAACTGGGATGTGGGCAGATGCTGGAATTTAAGACAGTTGTTTGGCAGCAGGTAGCTTTTTATAAAATGCTCCATGACTCAGTCTCATCTGAGGCTTTGCAAGCAGAGAGACTCAAGAACACTTCAGTCATTACTTCAGATTCCCAGACTTTGAGACAGATGCACATGCTCAAAAATCCTACAAAA
Source organism: Calcarius lapponicus (assembly GCA_039654755.1). Lineage (NCBI taxonomy): Eukaryota > Metazoa > Chordata > Aves > Passeriformes > Fringillidae > Calcarius > Calcarius lapponicus. The sequence continues at coordinate 103,512,790 of CM077465.1, read as the reverse complement.
ATGTTATAATCAGTGCTGCAGAGACCCTATGGGGGGTACTAAGGATTATTTCCCTGTCTGGTTTTCATTTCACTTACCTTTCAATAGCAGGTAGTATCTATACACTAACATTATTCTCCTTTCTGCTTTAATTTGGGCTTGGAGCTGCCTTAAACTGATTTTATTCTTACTTAAGAAGCTGTATTACTTCCAGCAAGAGATGGCTTTTACTGAGAGCATTTCCCCCAGTGACTTTTTAATCTTCCTACCCTTGACCTTTCAGTTCAAAATATTAAACAAATCACAAGCTATTACTTGTATTTATTAGGCCATTAAAAGCCAAACCCACTTTTTCCCAAAAGCTATGTAGGAAAAGGGGAGCCCAAAGCAAGAAGGTCTAGATAATTATAGCACTAAAGACCAAACACATGTGAATTATTCTTGTGACATTTTCCATTCTTGTTGCCATCTTCATAATGAAAATGAGGTGCCAGAAGCTTCATTCCCCATATCCAAACTTTATGTGGTTTCAGTTATGTGCTACATTACTTTGAGGTTTTTCAATATTTGGAAGCTGGGCATGCTAGCCATTCTCCTAAATTTCTGACTACAGACTTAACAACCCATGGAGAGGAATACACTTTAAGACCCAAGTTCTCAGCCTGTATAGATGCACAGATATGGAAAACCTTATGCCAAAGCTCTTCTGCGCACTGTGCCCACTAAAAGGCAGCACACAGAGAAATGCAACAGGTCAGAGATCAGAAAAAAATTTTTAGTGAAACAGAAATTTTCAGGGGAAAAGCAAGCAAGCAAGCAAACAAACAAAAATAAAAGCCACAAAAACCTTACAAAAACTTCGAGAAGTAAGAGGTTTAAGAACAGTTGCGAGATTTGGCAGTGTTGATGATATTTTAGATGAAGTAGTTATTACAGAACAGGACAGTTTACAGCAATAGATATCACAGGGGCTTCCTTCTCTTTTTTCCAGTGACTACATTTCAGACAAGGTTCCATTAATTTACTTTGCAATCATACTTTTTTAAGTTCAAGTGGAGAATGTGAAAGGGCATCGTCTATCAGCGTATTATGACAAATATTTCCATGTCCAACACTGCCAAAAAAGCAGCATTTATTCACCTGCTTCTGCTCAACCCAACTCTTTTATGAGGAGCTGCGGCACATTAACTTGACATGCTGAACTTTGAGCTGCTGTCCAAAAAGGCAAAAAGCTCATATCTGTGAGGAAGTGGGAGATGTTCAGGTGCAAGCCAATATTTATTAAAGAGCACGACTTCCAAGTGCAGAATCAAAGAAGGTGGGAATAAAAAGGGAATTTGAGGGAGGTCTTTACTATTATTTTAATTTGCAATGGAGGAAGCACAGACTTTCTCAGAGCTCCTCCAACAGCCCAAGGTGACAAAGAGCAGGTGCCTGGGTGTTTCACTCTTCCCTGCCAGAGGAAGGTCAGCTTGTGTCCTGCTGAGGCTTATGTTACAGCAAGACAGTGGAAGGCATAGTTCTCAGCCCAGAGAAAAGATTTATGAGGTTTGGTGTTATTGCTTGTGTTTATTACTGCCTGTGCCTCCACAAAGGCATTAACAGACAAGGAAAGGGCTGGAATGCTCACAGGCAGGGAGCTTCCAAGTGGCACTTTCACCCAATCCCTGAGTGCCTGCAACTCATTCTTCTTAGCAGACCTCTTCACACTTAGAGGTTACCAAGTTTTTTTCCCTCATCTGTAACAAGAGGAGGATGAGGATGATGACCATTTTCCCTCTAAAGCAGCAAACTCGACGTGGTACTTTCACACCACTCAGCTGAGCACACATTACACTGCTGTCTTGGTCTCTGCTAACAATCATAAAGAGATATCAGACATTTCCTAAGAATCAGGTTACAAAAATGTAGCTGAGAGACATGCAAGGACATAAAAATTCCAATGAGATAAAAGCATCCCTGTTTACATAGCAATTCTGCTTCATTAGACTCAATGTTGCTTCATTATATTCAATGCCATTTAGTTTTGATGTTCATTTCAAGGCTGTGTGTTTATACAGAAGCAGAGAGGGGGAAACACTAAAAACCCTGGGCTGAATGCAATGTTGGAATGGATTTTAATATGCAATAAAATGTATATATCATGTTCTAGTTAAGATAGCATCACTATTTGCTTACATATGCTCCTGTACAAACGATAGCTTAAAAATTAAGTTTGCCTTCACTAAATCCCATAAACAGAGAAACTCTTAATTGAAGCAGCTCAGAAACTATTCAGAACAGAGATTTTTTTTTTACCTATTGATGCATACTTTCTGCTAGATGACACCCACTCCTATTCAAGGCTTCAAAGAAACTTTTTTTTTCTCAGGGATGAATTTCACTTATTAGTATTGATGCCTACATCCATCTGGAGTCTTTTGCCAATGGCAAAAATCCAAGGGACATGGGCTGGTACCTTTGAGGCAGAACAGACTACTTTCCACACTGTAAAATTGCCTACTTTCTTAAAATGCTTTTTATCAAATTTCTTATATGCAGCAGCTCAAACCCACTAAGGGCTTAATTTTTCATTTTATTGTATGCTATTTTGCACATCTTGCTATAGGGTTTCCCTGAAAGTGCATAAACTCATTTTAATTGTTCCCAGTGCTGACTCCCATTTAATTAAATGGTAGTACTCCAGCAAGATTTATTATACAGAAACTGAGACTTTTTTAAAGCTGTAACAGAACATATAATAGATGTGTCACATTTTAAAAGCCTAATTAAATCTATTGTTTCTCTATGTCCTCAGCATGTCTCTCTCAAGTGTAAGATATAATTTTAAATGGCTGAGATGTTTATTTCCATGATTATTTGAGCTGGATCCACGTTTTGGGTGGGTGCTTCTGGCAAAGGGGATGGAGCAGGCAGTGAGGGTGTGTGGTGTGGGCGATGAATTTAACTCAGGCAAGGGAAAGGAGGGAGAAGCAGAGGGCATGTTCTGCCTTTTGTGGGTTTAATCTGATGTCCCTGCATGGGAAAGGGTGCTGAGCCAGGCTTAGGGAGGCAGGTGGCAAGCCAGTCCCATTCCCTCCCAATGCACACAGCTTTCTGGCCTTCCACACACCCAAACTGAGCCTGAGCCCTGCAGAGATGAGCAGGGGAGAGCTGGACCAGCAGGGAGCCTTCCCACCTCAGCACAGAGCCTTTCCAAGCCAAACACACCCATCACTCATGGGCACAGGGGCTGGGCTTCACCTGCCTGCCCCAGGGAGCAGAGGTGGCTCTCACACCAGCCAGGAGGACACAGAAGGGGTCAAGCAGCCAGTGCCAGCAAGGCAGCAGAGCAGGCACAGAATGCTTTCCTTCAGGGATGCCTCCCAGCACAGGCTGTTCTGCACTGCCCCATCCTCAGGGATGTGCCTCATAAATAAAAGTCATTTCTCTGGAGCCGGCTGGGATGGCAGCTTTGCATGAGCTTCCCCCTCCCAGCTCAGGGTCCTGGAGTTTGGTTTCTTTAAGCACCTCACTTAAGTGCCAGCTCTCAGATGCTAAAAGGAAAAAAAAAATTACAGTGATTATTAGGACAGAGCCAGGCAGGATTTTTTCCAAAGCACCCAGCATTAAGGAGACTCTGGTCCCAAAATGGAAGCTCACAGCCCTTGCAGGGTAATTCAGCTACAGGCTGCCTTTCTGAGAGAAATTCCCCCTTATCTGTAATCTGGGAACAGGAGGGATGTGCAGCATTTCAGAGACAAGCTGAGCTGCAGCTGAGGCAGGACTTGAGGCCAAACTGGGCTGCCCCAGCAGTGTCTGAGCAGCAGAACAGAACCCAGGACTCACCTCAGAGCTGCTCCTGCTGCCATCAGAGCCACTGCACCCCATCCCTTCTGCACAGTTAACACAGTCTCAGCTCATTTTAAAGGCAATCAAATCCAGCTAGTCCCTAAAAAGGAGAATAATAACGAGCACCAAGGGAGGCAAATTCCCTTAGAGATCGTTGGAGATTATCTTAAGAGAAGAAAATTCAGTGCAAGCTCAACATAAGATGTAATAATTCCTGAGAAACACCCTTTTATGGAGAATCAGAAGCACAGTGGTTATTTAGTCTTTGGCATCTATAACCTCTTATAGTGAAGAATACATTGTAATTATTTAGTCTTAAATAAGTAATCACTTTTTTCCTTCTTTAATATTCTGAAAATAATTTTATTACTTGAGGTTCATTAACTGTTTCCAGCAGAATAACCAGCTTTATTTAATTAGCTGGATGAAGCTTTTTAGTTACTTATTTTCTTTCCATCACTGATTAAACATTAGTTTCAGAAGATTAGCAGCCATTTTCTTCCAGTCAGCATGCTCTCTACTTTATAATCTTTCCATGGGAGAAAAAAAAATGCAGTAAATCAAACTGAAATGCTGTGCTTACTTAGAAAAGACATCAGTGAGAAATAAGGTTTGCTGAACTCTTTCATCTGCTATCCCAACCTTAGCAGTGGAAATGGTAAAATGTTCAAAAGCAAAATGAATACCACTTGTAAGGGACCAGATTTTCCTGCTACACCTTTATTACTGAGCAAGAGCTGTGCTCTGGTTATCCTCAAAGGGACACCAGCACAACATAAGCATAAACCTGATTTCATACATGAATTCCACTCACCTAGATTTGACACCAAAGCACATCACAGATTGAAATATGAACTGTTGCTCTCCCAAACCAATTCCAGCAGATTATGGGCGTCAAACATTCAGGATTTATTCTTTTCCTTAAACCTGACTTTAGGCAATTCCTACAGCAGTCAGTTCTACATGCTTTCTGTAGAAGTGGTGAGTCAAACATGCCTTTGCATGCTTCAGCTGACCAAAAAGGACAAAATAAGCGTGCACATGTGAGACCTTTTTGGCAAAGCAGAACTCCTTGTATGCTGCCCTGGAAGGAAAGGGGCGTGGAGGGGAGGGGAATGGTGAAAGTAAGGAAGAAAATGTCTTGGAAACAGACACTGTCTGTGTCTTTACCAAAAGCACCAGTGAGGCAGCAAACAGTCCTGCCATCCTCCAGCCTGCCAAGTGCAGGGAGAGGAGGGTTGCAGGGTCCTTGGGCAGGACCCTGGGCCACTGGGAATCCAGCACAGGCTCAGCAGGTGAGGAATATTTTTATCAACAATTTACATTTCTATATAAAGGACCAATCACTGCAGAAATCATCCCCTACTCTATCTAAACTCCATAGTGACAAAATCTGGACCACCAAAGACAAATGATCATGGGATGGCAACATAACCTCTACTGCATTGAGAGAATCAACAGCTTTATAGAAATAAGATCCAGCCATATCACCTGTCTACTACTGTCTTGTCTCTATCAAATTTTAGCAAACAGAACCTCTACATCTACAAAGCCTACAAATGCATGCATGAAATTTTATATCCCTCCTTTCAGTAGGGAAAGAAACACAGTCTCAGCTTGCTTAGCCAGTTAATTTTTGTGCCCTGCACAAATTGTGTTAGTCTGCAGCAGCAAAGCCAGAGCTCTCCCACTGTCCCTGCAGCACAGACCCTTGGAAGCAAGCACAGCCAAGCAAATGCATGACTGCAGCATCCAAAAGGTGGACACATCATCACTGCTTTGATGTGACTTGGGTTTCAGGTAGTGAGTGTTAGCAGGGGGTTAAGGATTGGTGTGTGGACCTTTAGTGAGGGCATAAATTCATTTCATCATCAAAAACAGACATTTGAAATGAAAATGCAACTGGTTTTAACTGCAAATTACAAATTTCTATAGATTTTCATATTTAATTATTAGTCACTGTTACCTTCCCTGTGCTCAAGGCCTTTTTTATGCAAGTGTCATACAAACACAGACCTAAACTCTCAGATCTCTTTACAGAGTCAAAGATCTCACTGCATTTGCCATCCTAAAAGAACTTTACTGCAAACTGCAGCTTCAGGAGGAATTCAGTCTAAATATTCCTGCATGGCATGAGCAAAGGATGTCCATGTAATGACTCCTGCAGCAGAGGCAATGGTGCACTACAGAAGACCGACAGGAAGATTTTGGGAAGAGCCTTCTGTTTACTTGCAGAGTCAATACCCAGCCCACCAACAGTCAGAATTCAGACACCATTGCCAGCAAAGTTGTTTGCATGATCTTTTTGAGCATTATCTACATTTTTCACAGTGGGTCAGACCTGCCCAGAACTCAACAAAACATGCCCATCTATTGTCTGGGTGTTGCAGAAGAAAGGTAAAAGTCAGATAGAGAAATGGTTTGCTTTCTTTTCAGGCAAGGGATGGGGGTCATGAAGCAAACAAATATTTCAGCCTCTTTTCCTCCCTGAAAAGCAGTTACTAAGTTAAAGTCTCTTCACAAAAAAAAGGACTTGATATCTGCTTGTATAAAGGACAAGGGAAAACTGATAGTAGGTGGCACGTTGGTTCCCATATTCCCAGAGCAAGATTGATGCTGGAGGATCTCAAATTCAGCAAAGTTTCTCCTTTAACCATAGTACAACTTGGCAGACTATTAAAATTCCCTACAAGAACAATGGTATTGGGGTAATTTAGTTCTTTATTAGTAAAATTCTTCAGTGCAAAATAGTAAAACCAGAAATTCTTCAGGATTAAAGGACAGAAATATTTTCCTTTTTTTTTTTTCTCTAAACCTTATTATGTTAAGCTTGTTATTCCATTTCCCTGTCCCTCAAAATCTGGCTTGCAACAAAACTGGAGGATGAAGCCAAGAGCTCGGGATCAGCCACAGAACTGATTTCAGACACCAACTTCATTGACTCCAGCAAGTCGCTCTGGGCCACCACAATAAATCTGCATCAAGAGCAAGTTCCCTGCTGCAGTTTAGCCAGTCTGTAAGGAGAGCTCCTCATCAAGCAAAGTTGCTCCCATTTCAGGAGGACAACCAAGATCTTGATCCAGCATTAACTGGCAAAGCTTCACTAACTGTAGCTCTACAGACTTGCAAAAATTTCAGACTTGTGGCTTTGACAGCCATTTCACAGATGCTCCTTCCCTCCAGCTCAAAGCCTCTCTGCTGGCTCTGTCCTGCTTTTCTGTACTTTGTTGGCACCTCACAGCTCTGAAAACTATCACTAGCTCTAAATTTTCTAGTTCATGCTCACAGCCAGCAACTGTGGTTGTTGTTGCTCCTTTCAATTTAGTGTTGTCATCTTGATTGACTAAATGGCAAATCTTTCAATAGCTGATCTGTTTTTCACCTCATCATCTACAAAATAAGCAGCTGATGCTCAAGGTCATAGACAAGTTGGGAGAGCAGGAAAAAAGCAACCCCCTCAAGCCAAACAATAAGAAACAAAATTTAAAATCCTGACATTTACTCTTTTTCATGGTGGACAGGTTTGCATGAAAGCTACATGTGATTTTTAACTGCTCGGGACCATCAAAACAGATACTTCTCAGTCTGTAGATGGGTGGCAGGTTTTGGCAGCACAAAAAGTCATTACAATAAGTTCCCCTTGACTGTCCACCCAAACATAACCACCCACTGGGCACAGGTCATCTGGAAACTTATAAAATAGCTCACCACCAGTTTTCATCTTCTCTTTTAAATAATCAATAAAAATTGTTTTCCAACAATTTGCACCCTGCAAAAGGATTTCATTGCATCTTGATAATTTAGGATTTTCTTTCCCTGCTGTCTGCAGTTAAGGACTTTTTTTATCTGTTCCATCTGTGAAGTGCAATGAATTTCTGATAGACTTTATAGTGACTGTCCTTACAGTTTAAATCTTCCCAGAGAACTTGTTTACCTGTGCTTACTAACCAGGCTGTGGTGCACTAAATCATTTAAATGGACTTACAATTCGGTTGTAAAACATCAAGGGATGCTGACCAAGAACACTTTTACATTATAAGCAGAAAAGTTGTGTTATAAACATCGTTCTCATGCATTATACACAGTGCAAGGTTAGATATTTTATGCAGGTAAGGAGGCAATAGAGGTGTTTTTTCCTAATAACATTATCAGTGTACGGAACTATCCTGAATATGACAACATCTTGAACATCACAATGGGTCTGATTCTGCCCTGAATTAAGTGGTTTTCACTACAATTCTTTTCAATTTTTGCCGTAACAAGAAAATCTGGGCACCCCTTGTGATCTACATACAGGTGTGCACACATGGGTTATATTGTAGCAGCATTTGGACAACGTTACAAACCTGAAACCTTTCCATGGAACCAGGTTATCACACATGGTACCCCTCCAGGGCTCCCTGGACACAGAGAAGCTGGTGGGACCTGTGAATGATGTATGAAATCCATATTATTTGATAACAGCAGGACCTAGAACATCCAGCCAGAGGCCAGGGTGTCACCGTGGCAGCTTCTTTAAAATCATAACATGAAACCCCTGAAGTCGATAGCACAAAGGAGGAGTATCAGCATCATTTGGTGGAGAGGAAGGATTCAGCTGACAGAGTCCAAGATGACCATGTAGAAGCTTCTGGCAGAGCCACACAACGTGCCCACACAACCTGGGTCATCTGCCTTCACACCAGGACACGTCTCCCTGTCCTTATTCACCTCTGGGTCACTCTTCACTTGCATAAAATTCCACAGCAAACACAAGCATCAGTTCCTGAAACACCCCATGAATGCACCGACATCACCCAGGAGGACAGAGCTGTCACCTCTAAAAGGTGATTTAGGGAGCAAGAAGTGGATCTGTATGATGTCAATCTAACCAAACCCCTGCTAAGTTACAGAGATGACAGAGCTGCACAGCATTACTGCTCAGCCTAGAAAACTCATGTTTATGCTGTTTAACTACTGACAGCTGGGGATCCTAGGGAATTTTGTGGAATTAGGGATGATATCCTGTTGGGAAGGGCCCCCTGAGATATCAGAATGAGTGGCAGCACCCTGTGATACTGTGCAGGAAGGGTTTCTCAGCTTAGTTAAATTTAGCTTTTTTTCTTGTAGCTATCAAGACTCCACCAGCCATAACAGAGATAGGAATATAAGCCACAGGCATTGCAAAACTTCATCTTGAGGAGTCAAAATTATCTGAACCAAAATCTAGTGGTATGAAGGAAGGAGAGCAAAATAGAAAGGAAAACAAAAAATTCATACCACACACATCTTCAGATGGAAAGGAGAGAGTCACAGAGGGATGAGACCCAGGCACTGAAGCATAAAGAGGCATGATGAGGAGATGCAATGGGACATGGAACAGGTCATTTTGCACTTTCCATCTGTTTCTCTGCTGCCAAAAACCACCATGTGTGCATCACCACGTGCTTGTCGTTACCCTTCTGCTGCAAGTTTCACAGCACCTTCTGAAACAAAAATTGTCACACAACCATTAGTTTTACTTTGGATTTTGAGTTTAGGTAAAGCTTACTACACACTTCCCAGTGAAGTGGGTGAGGAAAGTTCACGTGATCTTTCACACTGACTCCAGCACACTGGCCACACAGTCAGCTGGCCCAAAGTGACAAGTTTATCAGACCCAGAAGAGGATATTTGCCATCCCCCAGTGTTGTCTTTGTTCTTTATAAGCTCTGTGGACAATCCAGCCCGAGAGAGAATCTGAGAGAACTCAAACAGAATGGCAGCTTTCTTCTTGATGAGCAAAAGTTGATTTGATTTATACTTCTTCCACCTAATTCATAGACAAAGCATAAAAGTGTGCTAATGTGGGGTCAAAGGATGATTCTCTGGGTCAAATTCTGCTCACAGCTGTATGAAAACAAATTTGTACATCCATTTAACTGGTATTTACATTAGTGTAACCAAGTGAAGAAATTGTCTAGTCACCTCTGATCTGACTCTCACACTAGGAAAATTCAAAGCTCAGAAAAAACACCTATTTAAATAGCCAATTTTATGCAAAGGCATCAGTAACCTCTGCATCCTTACAAGTCAGCAGTGCCACCTCTTAGCACAACCACCACTTCATTTTTAAGCATGCCCTTCCGTGCTTTGTCCAATAGACACCTTACCCTAAGGAGGATTTTCCTATACATCCCTGAAAGCTTCTACATTGTCCTCCTTGCAAAACTTTCCTACAAAGCTGGCAGAACTAAGGTGGGGGGGGGGGGGGGGGGGAAATCACAGCTGCAATGAGGCTTCTGGCAAACCAAGGTCCCTGCTGTCCATGCACACAAAGCATCTCCTCCACCCATCAGCTCCTGCCCACACTCCCCTGAGCTCCCGAGATCTGTTTGTACAGCCCTTGGGTACGCCAGGTCCATGGCCCATACTGAGTGTTCCCGGGCACAAGTGTAACACAGACCACAAAGAAATCATTATCAAATCACAGGGAAGCTGAAAAGAAGCAGCTTTTCACCCACTTCCAGCAGGCAAGAGAGAACTCGAGCTGTCTTAACTTCTCCTTGTACAATTAACACTCCTTCATTTCACTTTATCATCATGGGGCATTTTCCCATTTGAAATTGTTTATTAACCTGAACCAATTTTTTTACTATGTATTTACATTTAATCATCCAGCAAGCCTGATTATCTTGAGTACTAATAATAATCAACACATTACCAACATCACTTTAGTTTTAAGCCTTATGACTAAACATTGCAAATTAATTCCAAGTTAATCAGTTTCATTAGCTATGCAAATATGTCTTCGGCTTAAAGCATTAAATCAGATTTAATTTGCTAAGACAATATTCAATGGGAGTTTATGCAATCCATTCTTGCTTTCCATTAATTAAGGCACATTATACTGTGGGGTCTCTATGCACAAAAAAAAAATCTGAAAAGACAAAACTGTAAAACTTGTGCCTTCATTTGCAACTTTTGTATTATGACAAGATCTGAAAACAAATGGAAAAAATCAAATCAAGTAGACAAAAAAAAACCACAACTTCCTCGTAGCAGAAAATAGAATGGATTTAGATGCATTTAACTTATATACATCATAAATGTTTTCTCAAGATCACCGTGTTGGGTTTTTCTTACTGCAAGAAAGACCTCACAGCATATAGGAGCTATCTCACTTCCGCTTTAACTCCAAAGTGTTGCAGTGGAAAGCATGAAGAACTTTCACTGAGGATGCTGAGGTGCAGAATCAGTCCTTACAGAAAATGCAGATGTACAGACACAGGAGAGCTTGTGAGCAGCTAGCACCGCAGACAGAGTTGGTTGACCCTTTAATTCATTTGGGCAAGTTTCCTTTGCTTCAGTGGATGCTTGTCCTGTGCAGAAACACAAATATCAATGTCTTTGAGTTGGGATTTAAGTACCTGGCCTACTGGGCAGGAAATTATTAGAGATATCTAAACACCTAATTATTAGAGATATCTAATGTTTAATATTAAAGATTAAGAACACAGGTTCTTAATATAACAAACAATCAGGGAAATTGAGGATATGAGAGCCAGATGAATCAATGGGCTGCTCTGGAGACATGAAAGGGCTGCAGCAGATCCAGCTGTGGATGTTACATCACATCTGAGCCTGCAGGAGCAGAGCTGAGAACCCAAAGTACCAGCTGACACAGAAATCACTATTTACCCCTAAAAAACAATGAAGAGCCAAGGACTAAAATACAACTTGAACTCCCCATGTGCCATTGATGAGAGAGTTGGCTTCCAGATGCCCCAGCTCTTAACTTTCAGTGACACTGGCCTGTGAAGAGGGATGCTTGAAGGACTGGAAAGTGCTAAATATAAAAGCACTATGTAAAACTTTTATATTGTTTTCCCATCTATTTAGGTATTGATGATGTTGGATTTATCCCAACAGCATTGTAGAAATAGTAGCTCCACACTGGGAAGTCCTGTTTTCAGGGACACCTGGATGTTTAAGCGATGGAAATGGAATCCCTACTCAGTCTTTTGAGTGCTGATTTGAATGGCAGCAGGATGACAGGGAATGCTGCAAGTTCTTGGTAGTTATTTGCATTTTACATCACATCTCCATGCTTCTGCCCTGTGCATTTCTCACTCTTTGCAATGTTAACATCTCTAAAGGCTGGCCTCAAGCCACACTGAATAAGGAATTTGTGTACAGCTTTAGTGTTAATGAGCAAAGAGCAGGGGCAATTAAAGATTGAACTTAGAGCGAATTTTCATTTCGATGGACTATAACTGTTATGGGATATCAAAAGATTTTTCCATTTCAGATACATCTTAGCCTGATACCAAGTGCTTTTGATTTTCAGAGACAATGAGCTGTGCCTCTCATCACTCAGGCCATGACTGGATGCACAAGGAGTTCCACACTCCAGACATCCCACAGACCTGGCCACCCTGCCCTCTGCAATGACTTGTCACCCACACTAACAGTGCTCTTCCATGAAAGGGTCCCCAGGGAAATGGATGAGGTTGGGTCTGCCTAATTTGAGAGGTGACAGAGGGATCTTCCCTTCGCACATTTGGCATGCGGAGCAACTGAAATCAATAATGCCACATTTGAACCCCCTGTGCTGGGTGCAGCTCTCTCGTGACATCCCAAGCCAGGGGCAGAGGAGACAGGAGAGCTTCAGGCTTATCTTTGTTTCCCAAACAGCTTGTGCTTTTCTCCTGGAACACAATTTCTGAGTCAAGACTGAGCCTTTCCAAACCAGTGAAAACTTCCTGCTGTTCTTTTCCATTCTGCAAGCCATTTCTCACAAGCCATCTGCCTTGACTTTGGCATGAGGACAATCTGGTTAGATCTGGGTTGGCACCAAGCTGGTTCATTAAACCAGTGAACTCTCAAAAAATCTGTCTGCCCAAAAAGGCAGTTTCCTGGACCATCCATAATTCAGTTTTCTTTTGCACACCTAAATTGCATCAGTTATTATATAGAAGTAAAAATCACATCTAATGACTGATGTACAACTACACCCTGGGATAATTTCCAATCTGTCACATCTGCATGAACTTGGAGTAATTGAACCTAGATAAAATTTGGGTTTCAATGCTTCATCTACAGAGATGCAGGATGGAATATACACCTGCCTCCCACGGCAACTTCAGCAAGTGTTTACCTCTTTACAAGGCCTTTTCAGGACAAGAGGATCCATGGGTAGCTTCACCATTCATTCCCTTAAACTCAGTGGGATTGATGCAGATAACTAACTTCAGTCCTATGAATTTGCTCAACTTGCTTTTAATGAGATTGCTCACACCCATGCACCTTCAATAACTGAAAGGCATCCCAGACATTTTTAAAAAAAGCAAATAACTCCTTGTTGTTACAAGTACTTCACTGTCCACACATGCTCACAAATTTTAAAAGAATATAATTAAATATCACTCATCTGCTTTAGTTTTTATTTATCACAAATTAAAACATTTGCTTTATTTTCCATTCTGAGCTTCTTACTCCCCATAGCAGAATACAAATCTATACAAAGGTTTCAGGGACACAAGAGGAGCATTGAAGCTCCCCATCTTTTAGGATTTGCTAATCAATTAAATATTTATGTAATAAAGGTCAAAACAACAAAACTCATTTTTTTCAAGAGAATATTTGCTTATCTTTTTTAAGTTTCTCAGTTGTTCATCTAAACAAGACGCACACCAAAAAGTAATGAGGAAAGGTGTGAAAAGGGACTATCTTGACCTCTACATTTTTCACAACCAAGAGATGTGCTGAACAAATTTCATCCATGGAGCTGCAGCAATTATAGATGAGCTGACAAGAAGTGCACCCTGTTCCCATTTTATTTGACCCCAAAGCAGCTGAAGTGGAGGCTTAAAGCAACTGACATCCCCCACTGATACAACCCGGCCCCATTCTCAGCAGCTATACCAAGGAGTGCCCTCATGACAGCCAAGAAGGATTAGGATCCTGGGGCTGGCCTGCCCCTGGGAAAGGCACATAGCACGCTGAGAAAAAGGAAAGCAGGGGCAGATCCATGAAACATCTTTCTGATATTTATCCCACCCGTATTCTTCTGCTTCATTTTATCTGGAAAACACTCTCCTCTGGCAGCCATGCACACAATCCCACACTCACTCTGAGCCAAAAGGAACGAGGTGGAGCCAGGAGAGTTTAGCCAAAGGGTGTTTGCTGTGTGATCTGGGCATGCAGCAACTGCTGTCTGCCTAAGCCAGAGCTCCTTCCAGCTCCCCTTCACACACAGGCTTCATCTGTTCTCGGGGGAGCCGGCAAGAGGCACGACAGGGCAGCACCAAACCCACAGCTGGCAAAGCCTTGGGCTTCTTGGGCTGGTGTGGGGATGCAGGAGAGTGTGAACAGAGCAAACTGAAATAAGTAGGAAAGGATGCTGTGGGGGAGCTGGAAACAGGGAGGAAAAATCAAGTGCCCTACATGTGTCAGGGCAGCAGTGCCTGCTAGCCAGGCAGTGAACATACAGGGAGAGCTCCACGGGCCTCAAGGACCTGCTCCTCTGGGAACCCTGTTCTGGCAGGGCCAGGGCAGGAGTGGTGGCACTGGAGAGAGCTGAAGTGTGCCAAGTCTGGCTGGCCCAAACTCCTTTGGGGGGAGCAGGAAGCTCAGAGGAGGCCAAGGGATGGGATCTGAAGCACATCAGGGAACGTGCAGCTGAGAGGTTGTACAAGGGGGACCAGAGCTCAAGAAGAGCAGTGGGACACCCCAAACTGGCATATAGAAGTAGATAATTACTCCAAATCCAAACAGGTAAGTAATCAGAAGCACTGGACTAAGATGTCAACTGTGGCCCTTCCCCACGTCATTGGGCTCTGGTGATGCAAGCCACCATCTGAGGATTCAAATTTAGTCTCCTTTGGCTGGTATTCAAACAAGACTGGCCCTGGTGAGCCTGTCGAAACACTTCCTTTCATGCACACTAGGCTAAGCTCAGTGGGAGAACCAGAGTGTGTCCTGAGGAGAAAACAAGGGGAGAAATGTTCCAGAGACAGCTAGTAGAGCACACATCTCAGAAGGACATTAACAATAACAGTGCACAACAGAGAAACACAACAAAGCCACGGCAGCAAAGATCTCTCAGTTATCTGAATCAGAAATTGTAGAGAAGAAAAAGAGAAAAGCAAGCAAAAGTTATAGAGAATACAAAATGTAAGAAAAATCACCTCTTACCCTCCTTTACTCCAGGCAGCAGCTTGCAGGTGCTCAAGCCCCAGCAAGAGCTGCTGGAAGGTGGGAGGCACAAATCCAAGCTGCCTTTGAGCAGGAAAGGCACCAAACCCAGGCTCCCTTCCCCTTACAGGAAGGAGCATTTCTCCCCTTTGTGGAAGCTCTTTAAAAGCCAAGGATGAGTTTGCAAGGATTTCCTCCTTCCAAATGATAGGTGCGGTGCTTTGCATCCTGAATGGATGCAGGTGTTTGTCTCCAGGAACTCAGCTCCAGGCTGAGCTGGGCTCTATGTCCATGCCTCTGCCCAGAGCTCCCTGGCTTACCCTAGATAGCTCTTTATACAGTTTGCCTGGCTTGGGATCACTTTTTTGGAGGGCTCTCACTCCTTCCATGAGCTTTACAAGAAGCTTACAGACCCCACCTTGGAGATGGGTGCTGCTGCTGCAGTGGTTGGATAGACAATAGGTAGGTAGAGAATTTTGGTATCAGCTCCAGGTTTTCAACCTCAGGTGATACTATTGACATCTGCAAAAACACAACATAGCTAAGAAAGGTAGGAAATGAAAGAGCTGGGGTCATCATCTCCTGGGGCTGCTCCCAAGCATTGCACTGACTCCTTATCCACATCAGTGAAACATTACTGAAGAGAAAAAAAAGAAATAAATTAACAGGAAAAAAAGAGGCATATGAGGCTAACCAAAAGTGCCTATCATTTAGATCTTGATTCCAATCTCACTTCATGTTAGTGTAAATCAAAATGCCTTTTTCTTGAATTTCTGCCAGTAATCATTAAAAGGTTTTACAAAATAGTTTTTCTTTAGGGCTACTGGGCACTGTATATTCAGGGAGATAATCTGATTGTCAAGATGGTTGAAAGCATTAATCTTTCTGGATTCTGGCCTGACAATGCAACACACACACATCTCCTCCAAAAACATAATATCTGCTCTAGCCCATTGCCTAAACAGCTGACAGACTCCATTAATTTGACATTGAGTTGAAGAAAAAAGAACTGTATGCTTTGTAAGTTGTATAAGGGCAAGCAGAAATCATTCCATGTTTTATCATTTTTAATGCATTTTCTGACTGATGGCCAATTACACAAGGTCCTGCTCCCTTGGAGAGGATCACCCTTGGAAATATTGACCTTGAAATAATGTAACCCTCTTGGATGTCAGTGGAAGAGGTGAGAAAGTGAACAAGCTGACGATGGATAACACAACTACTTTTTGAAATGAACACCAAGACTTGGAATTATTCTCCATTCTAAGTTTACATATCTAACTCAAGAACTTCTACTTTAATGAACTCCCAGGAAAAACAGGAATATTAACTCCTTTCCAAATCATTTCATATTATTACAAAAAAAAAATTAAATCAATATAGTACAGGCATTTCTGATTTTTATCAACCGTTTGTGAGCTATCATTTTTATCTAATGAACTTGTATTGACTATTAAACCAATATTTAATTATGGAAATCACTGCAGTCTTTTTAGACTGTCCCCTATCAACCTCTGCACTGTCAGAATCTCAAAAGCTGGCCTGCCTTATGTAGCAATTGAAACTCGATGTAATTGCAGCCCTTTTGAACCTGAAAGTCCATGAAATACTTGAACCAAAATCTCAGGACCTAGGCAGCATGCCATTATTTTTTTTCACTCAGTATACAAATATCATGGGAATGGTCAAGTGTAACCTAGTGGAATTTTACCAATCTAGCCACATCTGCTGATAGAATTAAAAAAAAAAAACCAAAACATTCTGACTAGGACCATTAAAAAGAGATCAAATGTGCCACAGGTATTTTTGCCCGAGGTGGCATCCCACAGCACAGAGCTTACATATGTAAGATTAACAAGGTTGGGTGCAAAACTCCTTCTTACCTCATGAGCTTTGGAAGTCACATTTTGGTCTCATTTGCAGCAATGTTAATCCAGAGTTCAATCAAATTCAAATTTATGCCATTGCAAACATGAGCAGAATTTGGCTTTTAAATTACAGCAGCTAAGCACAACAGATTTTGTTTCCCTTGGAGTGTTTTTAAGCTCCTGATACAGAGACAGCTTTTATGTCTTTAATAATGCCTTCTTCCTGAATTCAACAAGGTAAGCATCAAACACAACACAGAAGAGCAGGGGTCCCTTCATTTCTCATGATGGCTTTAATTTATTTTAAAATAGTCTTTAAATCAGTGCATAATATGTGCTAAAAGTGACAGAGGAATCAGGCTCAGACCTCATTGTGAGTGGCCCAGACCTCTTTGCAAAAGGCTGTACCACCCTCTCTTGACATTTTGAGATAACAGACAAAAAAAATGTGAAAGAAAGTCTTAGGAAGAGGAACTGTAAGACTACACTGTACTTAATTACTGGATTTATCATCCAACTGACACACTGATTACTGGATCAAAGACCGGGGGTTTGTCATCTAGTGAATAAAGCTTACAACTCATCCTACTTCAAAGCTTGCCCAGCCCTCGGGCTTTGCTGTGTAACTACCTGCATGAATTCACAGCCTGCCGTTTCCGTTCAGTGCCCCTTTCAGGCACCCAAATGCTGGTGCAGATGAGGAGCCCCACTGGCCTCACTTAACACCTGTAAGTGTAGCTCACTCACAGTCACAGATAAGCCAGACTTAACTGGGTTAGTCAGAGAACTAATGCCAGGGCCCAAGTGGGAAAACTCCCACTCCCCTGACTCTGCTCATTTACCCTCCCCTGCAGAGCTGGTGCCGCTGCAGAGAGCCCAGGGTTAAACCCCCAGTGCACTCACAGCAGGATGCAGGCCACCCACAAAATGGTCACAGTCCTCTGATTCACAAAGACATGAGCACTAATCCTGTCATCATGTTCATGAAGAACCAACAGCTCTGGCATTACCCTGAAAGCACACCCAGCGAAGTCCTGGGGCACAATAACAATTCTACAGAGATCTGATCAGATTCAGATTATTTTCCAACTGTTTACAGATGAGCCACTGGCATCTTTCTCTCTCAGCATCCTCCCTCCAGCCTTTACTGGAGGTAAATTGCCAATTTTTATACCCTGGCCAAAAATTTAGTATCTTTTTGGTCAGGAATTGCCACAAATCACAGCTCAATGCTGCCAGACAAACTGGGAAGAAAGAGTCGATCATTAAGTAATTGGCTAAATAACAGAGACCCACTTTCTGTAAACAAATTCTCCTATTAATCAGTGCTCAGGAGGATGGATGTGGTCCAAATGTACTTACTATTTGCTGCTTTGTGACTGTAGTGACATATTTTTAACAGCATCTTTACAAAGATATGTTTCTTTTTGTAGTTCTGGGCCTGCTTAAAGTAAAAGACACTGAAATGTTAAAAATGTGATAAAAAATTCAAGTAATGGAAAGGGGCTGAAGGTTTGTGTTCAATGGGAAGCAGTACTTGACTAAGCTGGCTCAATCATTGTCAGCTCTAATTCAACAGCAATTAACACAGCTCAGCACATTGAGCAGTATATTAGCAGGGCTATATCAACTATTCTGGCCAAGTTAATCTATAGAATAGAAAATAATGAGCCATTTTAGGTTTAGTTCACTAAACAATACACAGAAAAGCACTTCATCTTTCCAGTACCACTGTGAAAGAAAAAAACCCCACACAGAAAGCAGTGAGCACAAGCTCCTGCAATGTGCCGTGCTGCCTGTCACCTCTGTGCTGCTCCTGGTGTGACACCTGCCCTTAGGATGAAGTGTGCACTCAGGAACGATGGGATCTGAATCACCATTGCATCTTCATAAGTCTGTCTGCATGTGGGAGACTAAAGCCAAAAAATAAACCCCATAATTCCTGCTGACAGACGTACGCAGCATCAGACGTCCGTAACGGAGTCTGGGTAGAAAAAATACTGGAGCATCTGCAGGCTGTTCTGCTTTTCAGGCAGAAAGCACAGTCCATAGCAGCCTACATGCTCACTGTTATCTTCTGGAAACTAGAAAAGCATATGTTACAGCAGATGCTGCACTGTGATTTCCCCCCTTGGACTCTGTTAAGGGCATTCAGCTAATCGTAGCACTGCAATTAGCTGTGTTCTGTATCTCAGAAGCAATTTTTTCTACACAGGAATATTCCACTGGCACCACTTCTCTGAAGAGCTGCAAAAAGGCATGTTAAGGTTAATAAATGTGAAAGAGAAGGAAAGATAGTAAATTAGAATAACTGGCCTGAAGTGGGTCCACAATGACTGCAAGTTCTGTGTTGGTCCTGGACAAATTGGGCTGACAGGCTGCAGCCCTGAGTGAGGAACCTTGTACCAGCTCCTCCAAGCCAGATCTGCCAGTCCTAACTCCATCAACCCCACATTTCAGGTCAGTGGCAGATCCAAAGGAGTAAGGACTGGGGGGTTTTCCTGTTTGCATTTTTTGCCTGTGCAGAGCAAATCTCCAACCTACAGCTGCAACTCTGGCAGCTGTTATCAATCCTGCAATTCCTCTGTGCAGAAGGGCTCACGTACACTTCTGCACAGTGGCCTTGAGGCAAGGATTCAGGAGAGCACTCCAACATGTATAAAGCAATCCCTGCCTCTGCCAGCACTTGAGCAGAAGAATAACATCAGGCATAGCTTTAATTCCCTGCAACTTCAGTGAATCTTCAACCCATCGAACTCAAGCTCCTGCTGGAGTACTGCCAGAATAAAGATGGTTTCTTCAACTGTAAAATACAGATATTGCCATTCATTATGATTATATAGCCATGTAAGAATGTAGGTGTGGAACTCTTTGTAGTAGTTACAGAGCTGTAGAAGGCTCCTTCATGTATAAACTGCTGTTACTCCTGAATCTGTCAGTTTAGGTTAAACACCTAAACACCTCTACATGAATATATGCCTATACTGAGATAATTACTGCTTCATCTTGAATAGATATTAACTCAGCAACAGATGTGCACACAGCATGATTAATGATCGTGTCTTTCCATCAGAAATAAAGTTTTTTGCTTACAATTCTAATTTAGGTATGTGGAAAAAATCGGCATCAAAGTATTTTGATATATATGGCTAACATTTCTTAGTTTCACAGGGCACTTTTAGGGGGGTAAAAGTGGGTTGAATGCAATTATGTTAGATTCAGATTATTAAATGGCTTTTGCATTTGATCAGAAGCTATATACTCTTACACACGTGAGCATAACGGCAAATATCTTATAAATACAAGATTTATAATTATGCAGCTAATTGTGGTGCTGTGCCAAACTTGCTGAAGGGGCAGGAGGAGGCTCGGAGATCTGACATGTCTTGATATCAGCACAAACCCAGCCTTCAGTGAGCCTTAACTTACAAACCACCTCACAGCCACTGGTACTTTACTTGGAGGTCAAAATGCAGAAGGCAGAAGAGAAGAAGGTAAAGACAGAGAAATTCCCCTGCAGCCTGGGCTATGTTGGAATTGCTGCCAAAGATGGGAGCACAGCCCACACCCAAACCAGCCTGAGCTACCCAGCTCTACTACGGCTGCAGCACACAAAACCACCTTGCCCAAAATGGTTCCCGCTCAGCAAGGCCAGTCTGTCCCTGCAATTCACCATCACAAGCCAAGAGCAAGCCCTGAAGGTCACAGAGGCCACTCACAGTGCCTTGTCTCCCAGGCAGAGCAGTGCCACCTCTCCTGGCAGGGGCTCTGCTGAGAAAAGCAGTCCCGTCCTCAAACACCGCACACTGTTCTAACACCGTCCTTAAAAATATCCTCAAAGGCATCTGAGCATCAGGGAAATCTTGCAAACCATCAAATGTTGGGGATAATGGGGGCAAGGAATGACACCTGCCAGGCAAAGAGTGACAGCAGGTGCCACTCAGCCATGCTGCTGCCTCATGCTCTTCCAGGATGGCTCGTCAAACAAATTCCTTTTCATTTTGTTGGGTTTTGGGTATTCTGTGGACAGGCAAACTGTCCAGCAGAAGGGAGTTTTCTTCCTCACATCAAGTGCACGTGCAGTCAACCAGTAACCAAGCTCCTCCTTGGGACCCAGTGACTTGGCAGAAGAATTCTGGAGATGGGACTTTCTTGCTGGCCCTCTGACTGTCTCCTCCCCAAATCAATGTATGTGGGCACATGTAAATATTGCTACATATAACCAGATTTTTCCTCACTGATTATTCCTGCCGTTGGAAACCAAGCTGCAGGAAGCCAGAAACCTGCTTCTGTTCAACACTGGCAGCTGAGCTTCAGGAAAGGGTCAGCAGTGCCACACAGACAGATCTCAAGGAAATTGCAGGTCCTCACAAGGGCACAACATTATCCTAGGATTGCAGGCTGGCACAGTTCAGTTGATCTCTTGATTTCACAGCCCCATCACTTTCTTTGATTTCAAAGATGATGGGGAGGTGGGGGAAGGAGGAGGAGAGATCAATACAAAGGCGCATGCTAGCTGGAATTAGGTAGACCATCCATCAGAATAACCCTGCTGTAGTGTTGGATAAAAGGGTGTGCCAAGCATAGCAGAATAAAGTGAGGGAGCCACGTCATAACCATTGCAAGGTCAGGATAAAAGCTAATGTCACTATCAGTGGAGCAGATGACACTGAAGGAAGAAGGTTTGAGTGGAAGGTAGGGCTCTGGGAAGGGACAGCAAAGCAGGGCTTTGCCACCCTACCCTCCTGTGCAAGATTTGGTTCCAGTTCCTGGTCCAGAAGGACGCAGGTCATGCTGTTGAGGGCAGTCCAGAGAACTGGACTATTCCCCACGACTCAGTCCCTGCTGAGAACACAGAGATGCCCTGAACCACACAGGTCTCACACCTCCTTCCTGTCTCAAATTTTATCCTGAAATGTATAAGGCCTTATTCGATTCAGCCTGATTATAATCAATAATAAGGCCTTATTATTGATTATCATCAATGACAACTTGATTATTATGATTTTTAAGTTGGAAGAATTGTTGTCAGGCAAATCCCATGTGGTGCTGGGTCATTCCCTCCTTGACTGTGACTTTTCCTGGATACTCTCAAAGAGAGAGATAGGATGCTGTACCCATACCCTTATACTTATTTTACAAAGCCTGCTCGGGGGAACAATTATCTTTTTGGTGACTTGCTCCATCACTTGCCATAAATAAGGTCCTGATTTCTAACTAGCTACTAACTAGATTATTTCTAGATTCTCAAAGCTTCAGTTGCAGCAATAAACAATAACAACAGCAGAATAATGCTAGTTACGTGTAAAACAGTCCTTTACATAATGGATGGACCTTTGTGAAGAGAAGTAGCGCTGAGAACATGATTGCTGCTTCCACACAAAGGCTATAATTGATCACAAAGTGACGAGTCACGCACTCAGAGATGCCTCTCCGATCACCCAGCAGGCAAATTACAATCCTTCACCAGCGATACAGCGACGGTGCGTGGAGCTGTAAAGAGTTTGACGCGGACATTTGTATCCCAATCCCTTCCACCCTCCAACGAGGATGCTGTAAAAGCATTTACCCCCTTAAGGGAAATGCGGCGCATTTTCCGCCAGGCACGAACTCTCAAAGCCGTTCACAGCCGGATAAATGGGTGCTTGCAGGGCCCGCACCTTCTCACGGCTTTCCCACTAGGAAGGGGGATACTGCGGAGTTTTCCGCTAGGAACGGGCAGCATCCCTCGTGGTCCCTCCTAGGTAGGACCGTGGGGACCAGAACTTTCTGAAAATCCACGGAAACCTCCTGCCAGCCACCTGTAGGCTTTGCAGCCAACTTTCCCAGGCGGAGCAGCCGCGGAAGGAAGGCTGTTCCCGGGGCCCGGAGCGCGGCATCCCCATCCGCATCCCCATCCCCGCGGGCGGCGGGCGGGCGGCGCTCCCGCCCCGGGGCGGGCGGAGGCGGGCGGAGGAGGCGGCGGCGAGCGGGGCCGCGTCCCG
The DNA here is from genome assembly GCA_039654755.1 of Calcarius lapponicus. Classification (NCBI taxonomy): domain Eukaryota; kingdom Metazoa; phylum Chordata; class Aves; order Passeriformes; family Fringillidae; genus Calcarius; species Calcarius lapponicus. Next base: position 103,489,971 of record CM077465.1, on the reverse strand, counting down.
GGGGCTGCGGGCGAGCGGAGGCGAGCGAGAGGCGAGCGGGGCCGGCCATGGTGCCCCGGCTGCTGCTGCTGCTGCTGGCGCTGCTGGCGGTGCCGGCGGGCGGGCGCTGCCCGCTGCGCTGCGCCTGCACGCACGGAGCGCTGCGCTGCCCGCCGCCCGCGCACGGAGCGCTGCCCGCGCCCGCCCGCGCGTAAGTACCGTAAGCGGGCTGCTCCCTCCCGCAGGGACCGCCACGGGGCTTGGGGGGGCCAGCGCGGGGGGACAGCAGTGCCTGTGGGCCCTTGGAGCATCCCTGGCTTCGCGGAGGTGCGGGACTGAAGTTTTCAAACTTTCAAAGTTTGAAACGGACGCAGTTTTCCCCTTGGGAAGGAGACGAGCATCCTTGCGGGACTTTTTGGCCTCGGTGACAGAGGAACGGGGTGCAGGTGTCAGGGCTTTTTCTGTGCTCTCTCGTTGCGGCAGGAGGCACAAACCGCCTTTCCTGTTCCAAAACCAACGCCTTGTAATGGCATGTTACATTTAAAGAAACCTGATTAAAATCTTGAGAAGTCACCTTAAGCGTTCCGTCAGATCTAGGGTTTGGTTTTTTTCTTTCACAACCCTGTTGGACTTCTCGTAACCTCTTCTCCCACAGTTTGTGTGATTAATTTTCCCTCTATCCTGAAGCATCTAAATCCTCTTCACTGGGCTCATTGCATCTTCTTGAGGTTCAGCTCATTGACAAGTTATTGACTATTTTCTTTTCCCCCTCTATTAGTAAAAAAGCTGCTGTGAATTTTGACAGCTGTTTAGATCTCTGCAGGGTGGTGCGTCATAACTTTCTGCTTAATGCTTTGCTGGTAATGAGGATTAAATTAAAATAACAAGGTATCATGGGCATTCCCTTTCCCCACTCTCACACCACAGTCCAAGCTCATGGTCTAGAAGACCAGACCAAATAATTAATACATGTAGTTATTCAAGTGTTGTGTTGTTTATGGGCTCAGTTACAGCTCTGATCTAAACAATCATGGCGTCAAAATATGGGATTAGAGGAGCAGCCGATAGGATGGTTGCCATTTTCAGGATCACTTGGTTATCTTTGTATGAATTGAGCTGGGGTTTTCATGTTATGACCCTTTTGGAGTCTGTGTTTTCCATTCTCATCTGACTTGTTTGTAAATTTAACTCGCTCTTGAAATTCCCTAGGGGTGATACTAACCCTGATCTCCTCTTCCCTTTCTCCCTCACTCAAGAATGGATAGGAGCAAGAAAACCTAATTTGTACTAATCTAAAGCCATGTAAACCATTCCTCCAAAGTCAGAAGTTCTAGAAAAATCTGTGCCCTGGATTTGTTCCCTCCCTATTTCTCTGTGTTACCTTAAGTGTCAGAGAAGGCAGAGCCCATGGGAGCAGGAGACTCTCCCATCATGTTTCTTCCCCAATATTCGCAGCACGTGCAGAGCAGGCAGTGGATTAAGCATGTCTATTAGGATGATGCACATCACAGCCCAGAGGGGTTATCAAGAGCCCTAAACATACCTGATTTTATTCTTTTTCTGTTTTGGTTTCATCTTTTGGTTCTCCTTTTTCCATCTGTCACCCCAAGAAGAAACCACATCTCAGCCTCAGTGATCATGTAAGGACAGATAATGGGTTTATGGCTGCTGCCACTTCTGCCTCACTGAGAGCAACAGGGCTAGGTAATGGACAAAAAGAAGAAAAACATTTCCTTTCTACCTTCAATATAATATTTAATCCTGATGATTGTACACAAAGTCCCACTATTAGGCTGGCTGTAGAAACCAACCTTACAGTCAGAAAATAGTTCAACCAAGATTTAGCTCAATACTCCTACAAAGAAAATATTTACACTTAGAGGTTAAAAAAAATCCCTGTCTTTCACAGACATATCCAGCTCCTTCTGCTTCCAGCCTGATTTATATTGAACCTGGACCTATACAATTGAAATTTCTGCTTCTTTGTATTTTTTATTAAAAAACTTGCATTCATCATACAATTACAAAGCTGTACATATGAATGTAGTCGCTAACCCCACAGGTGTACATGTATTCTCACTCTTTTGTTTAGTTGTTATTCAACCTCTTTTACTTTTCTTTCATCTCTTCCTCTGGTTTTCATAGCAGTTTCTTCTTATCCATTTAGCTGTTATCTTCTCCTCTCTCTCTTACTCTTTCCCCTCTCTCTTATTCATACAGTTTTTGGAGCTTTGTTAGTGCTGACTGCCTCTCTTTCCATACTCTCCCAGTCCTCCTAGCTCCCTTCTTCCCCTGCACAGCTCTGTGCATGAGAGAGAAAGCAAGAGAATGTTAATTTTTACCCCTCATAGCCACGTCTGTACCAGGGGAATTGCAGCCTGCTGTTGCAAGTGCATTAATAATCTGGGGGAAAATGCTGCTTTAGGTTGTTACAGCACAGGTCCTGGGGTGCCCACTACCTTCAGTGAGGACCAGTGCCAGACCTCAGAAAAGTCCTTCTTAATTGCATGGTCATTCAAGAAAATAAGCTCCAGTATGTAACTCCAGCTAGATATGAGTAAAATCTGATGCTGTAATGATCTGTGCTTCCAAATGTATTTTTGATACTTGGCTATATCTGTAGTCTATATCCTATAGGGAAATTTCAGCCATTTTTCTTTACCCAAGTTATCCTTGCCATGTGACATTATTGCTAAAAAACTTCTTCAAAATTATTTGGCTTCTGACAGGTTGCAGAGTTATGGTGTTTATACAGTCCTGAATTGACCATATTTTTTTCTCAAGTTCCTGTTGTTAGTTTGGACATTACACAAACACTATAGAACCTCCATTATTCAGACACCTTTGAATGCCCTTTGGCTACAGCAGCTACATGTCCTCAGAAGGAAAATAATCTTTAATACACTATTATATTTTGAAACAAAACATTATTTTTCTTCTTTTGAAATCTCATATGTACTTTTGGGGTTTTGAGCAAAGTCTAGTTGCAAAGGCACCCAACTCCAACTGTGCAGCAATGGGCATTGGATAACTTAAGACCTTTTTGCCCCTTCAAAAACTTCATTTCATGGTGAGGTTCACTTTGCTGTATCTGAACGTGTGCCCCTGCATGCAGAGCTTCTGCAGCTGGGTGGGTGACGTGTGATTAGGCACCAAATTACAAAACAGCAAATACAAAACTGTGTGGCAAAAGCCTGAAGAAGTAGACAGTTCTATCATGTCTTCATTGGGGGCATATTTGGCTCTTCGGGATTGTCAAAAGAATTCAGTTTCAGGGACAAAGTGTCTTCCACAGGAGATTATATGACCCATCATCCCCTAGTGAAAAATGCTGTTTGGGTGTGTGTGATATGCTTGTGTGATATCACAGTTCACATTTCAGGTAGGTAATGCCCAGTATGCAGGGCTTTAAAAAATCAATGCCAACCCTTTACACTGCCCCCCAGCAGCTGATACAAATCCTAGGAAAATAGTGTTTTTTCAGCCATAGTTTCAATCAATATTCCCAATCCTCCCAAGCTTAAGGATGCTACAGATTCAAATGCTTGCCAACAAGAGTCTACCTTATGCATTCACCTTTTGGGCATTAAAAATACAATTAATCCTATAAAATAGACGTATTAAAATATAACAACCAATCCAGCTACAGTAACTCATTCACACTTCTTGCTATTGGGCCTGTGCTTTTTATGTTGTTATTATTATTATTATTATTATTAATCAGTTCAACTAAACACTTTTTGCAAAAGGTCACTTCTGTAATACAGCAGTTTTCTCCAGTGGTGTGAGTGGGTTTGGGCTTTGACTCCTCCTCAGCAGGACTGAAGTGGTCCTGAGCTCTTGGGGCATCCAGAGCTCTCAAAAGCTTTTCTTGGAACTCAAGTCCATGTGGTGGCAGTTCCTGTCCTTCCAAATGCTCCTGGATAGCCTTACATATATTTAGCTTGGCCATTTCAAACCTCATTGTCTAGAATTTTCTACCTTGAAAACCAATCTTGATAAGATAGAAATGCCAAGGGCTGCTGAATGCCAGGAAGTCTGGCTCCACTTCTTTCTGTCTTTTTCCAAGGATGAGAAGTTCTGCAACCCTGTGGAGCTGCAGCATCATCAGCTCTGAATGACATCAATGAGTACAAGCACACAAGTCATGATACATTAGACATGAAAGAAACTTTACAGGTTTTCTTAAAAGAGCAAATATTTATCCTTTAACAAAAGTCTTCAAAAGAGTGCAGGCAACTTGTATTAAAGATGGGTGCTTCCATCCTTTCATGAGCTACAGAAGTCAGGCCAGCAGTGTGGGCAAGTTAGATGTAGAGAAGCTTTGTAGCTTTATAAATACATTTTTTGTCAAAAGCTTCCTCAGCTGAATGGCCACATCTGAGTTTCACAATCTGAGTGCTGTCAGAAAGAAATCTGAACAGGCCACCCCACCAGGAAGAGAGAGCAGATGAGACATCTACAAAGACAGAAACACCCTTACATTCCCAACTCCTGGTCCTCAGCGGGGACTTCAACCACAGCAGGACATAAGCAATCCAAGAGGTTCCTGGAATCCTTTGATGACAACTTCTGTCTCCAAGTGATAGAGGAGCCCAGGAGAAGAGGTGCAGTGTGGGCCTTGTTCTCACCAACAAGGAGGGGCTGGAGGGGAATGTGAAGCCCGAGGGCAGCCTTGGCTGCCAGGACCATAAATGAGTTTGAGGACCTCAGGACAGCGAGGAGGGCACACAGCAAGCTCATCACCCCTGACTGCAGCAGCCTTTGGTCTTTTCAGGCACCTGCTTAGCAGAGTCCCAGGGGATAAAGCCCTGGAGGGAAAAGGAGCCCTAGAAAGCTCCACATCAGCTCCAAGCTCAGGAGTGATACATCCCAAGAAAGAGGAAGTCAGGCAAATCACCAGGAGGCCTGCATGGATGAACAAGGAACTCCTGGACAAACTCAAACACAAAAAGAAGGGAAGAAGGTGGAAGCAGGTAGAGGTAGCCTGGGAGGAACACAGAAAAATTAAGCAGACGGGATTGGGTTAGGAAAATTGACACCCTGATGGAATTAAGAAAAGGGGAAACATAACCCTCATTTTTACAGAGGGGAATAAGGAATACCCAAAGAAATACATGCCACTCAGTCTCCCCTTCATGCCTGGCAAGATCCTGGAGCAGATCTTCCTGGAAGCCAGGCAAGAGCACATGGAAGCTAAGGAGGTGATTGGTGACAGCCAGTGTGGCTTCTTTAAGGGCAAATCTTACGCCTGACAAATTGTGTGGCCTTCTAGGGTGGGCTTACAGCACTGACATCATCTACCTGGACTTGTGCAAAGCATTTGACACTGGCCTGCATGACATCCTTGTGTTGAAATTGGAGAGAGACGGGTTTGATGGGTGGGACGCTTGGTGGATAAGGAGTTGGCCTGGTGGCTGCACTCAGAGCTGGTCAGTGGCTCATTGTCTGAGTGGAGAGCAGGACAAGTGACACCCCTCAGGGTCATACTGAGACCAGCTCTGGTTTACACCTTTGTGGGCAGCGTGGTTGGTGGGACAGAGCTCATTCTCAGCAGGTTTGGGGATGGCCCCGAGCTGTGTGGTGGGATCAGCACGCTGGACGGGAGGAGGGACCTTGAGAGGTGGGAGAGGCTCGAGGCCTTGAGGCTCTGCAAACCTCAGGGAGCTCAGCAAGGCCAAGTGCAAGGCCCTGCCTGCGGGCCAGGGCAATCCCAAGCACAAACACAGAGAATGGATTGAGAGCAGCCCTGGGAGGGATTTGGGGGTGCTGGTGGGGGAGAGGTTGGACATGAGCCATCAACGTGTGCTGGCAGCCCAGAAAGCCTGTGGTATTTTGGGCTGTATCCAAAGCAGCAGGGCAAGGGAGGGGATTCTCCCCTTTACTCCACTCTTGCAGGAACTCACCTGGAGAGCTGCACCCAGCTCGAGGGCTTCCAGCACAGGAAGGATGTGAACCCACTGGAATGAGTCCAGAGGAGGCCACAAAAATGCACAGTGGGCTGGAGCATCTCTCCTAAAGAGACAGGCTGAGAGAGCTGTGGTTGTTCAGTGAATATTCACAGAATCGTAGAATGGTTTGTGTTGGAAAGGATCTTGAGGATCATCACCCGTCACTCCAAGCCATCACCATCACAACCAGCACCCTGCTCACCCAGCAGCATGTCACAGGGAGGCAGTAGGCTCATGGCCTGATGTAATTGGAAGATTTTGTTTTATTTTTTGCACCTTCAGTCACATTTCCATTTCCTTTGTTTCTGGGCTGATGGTGCAGTTATAGGGTTATAGAGCAGGAATTTCTCAGTTTATACTTTTTTTTTCTTCCTGAAGTTCTTTTTCTTTTGGCTCAGAGTGTTAAAACCTACAGCAGATTACTTCTACCTGTCTGTACCCTTCAGGGAAAAAAAACATTTTTCAAGCTGCATGACTTAGTTTCATTCCTGATTTAGCCAAACTTCACACAGAGCAAAACAAGCCAGCATCAATCTGGAGACAGATATGACCCAATCACAATGGAATGACAAACATATATATCCTTGTTAGGTAGGGAAGCATTGTTATTCCCAGTTTACTGACAGGGAGACAAGGTCCAAGGGAACTAAATTATTTGCCCCAAATCATGCAGACTTTTTGGAACATAGCTAGGAAGTGACTTCCAGGCTCCTTGGTACGTCCAGATTTATAACCCCTAAACACAGCATGCGAGACAGCCTGCCTTTCTAATGTGTAGGTATGACATGTTTTTAAATATTTAAAAATATATATAATTATATAAAATATAGAACATGTATAAAAATTATATATTTAAAATTATAATTTAAAATATATATTTCATATATTTTTATAAAATATATAATTATTTATATTATATATTGTATATAAATTTTTATATATATAACTTGGTGAACATTTAACATAAACATTGACAATAATAAACATATTTCTGTATATAAAGGATTATAATAACAATGAAAAAAAAAAAAAAAGCAGGTTATGTGAATAGCACAAAAACATTTCAATCAAAAAGCCTTGAGGGGGTGAGTTTAAGGATGGGAAACAAATGTCTCTGATATTTGTCATTCTAAAGCAAAATGGAGCAATTATCTGTTTTCACAGAGATAACATTTTGAAATATGTTAAATATTTTCCTATGGTTGTTATCAGGGAGAGTGTGGTCATGGATAGATAAATTGGCTGGTAAAAGTACTGTGGTTCAGATATAGAGAATGGTAAAATGTGGCTCTGCCTCCCACATCATTGTTACTTTCTCAATCAGAGAAACTGAAAAATTAAAATCCACACTTGCTTTGAATCAACTAACCACACTGAAGGAGTTTATTTGTAAAAAGAATTCCACTATACCAGCCTGATTTGAAGTTCTTCTATACTTTGTGCACAGCCAAATTCATGATACCACACTGCAACATTACAGGGATATTGCTGGGAGGAGAACATGGTGCAGCCAACACAAAGATACTGTTTTAATAGGGAAAGATTTATATGAAAGCCACTTCTTCTGAGGATCTAACTTTAAATAGCCTGTAGCTTCCTTTAACTGTGAATGTAGCAGCCTACTTTCATCTGGCTATAAATTTACTTAATAGGTTATGATTATTATTGATCTGATGATTACTCTCAAATTTATGCTGTTGAGGAACTGACCCAATATCTTTTGAATTCCATTTAACTGAGATCAATGCAAAATGGATCAGGCCCCAGAGGCACAGAGAACTGTGGGAAAAATAAGGTGGCAGTATGCTTTATTGGTTTTCTCCCTACCATAATGCTACAATTATAAATAAGGAAACTCCATGCCTTACAACCCTTTCTTCCCTATCTTCTTTTTTTTTTCAGATCATTTACTCATCTCCCTGTAAAAGTAATCCCATCACATGCATTTGAAGGACTTCAAGATGCCTTCATCATGTAAGTTATCAATATTTTCCATAGGCTTTTCCTTAATTTCTTACCAAAATCATCCTTTTATAATAATGTAAAAATGCTAATACGCTCTATTGATGAAATATAACCACAGGGGAAGGATAAACATAGCATTCCTTTTCATGTAAACAGTACACAAAAGATCCTTTGAAAATGTGTGATTTTGAACAGCTGTTTAGAGATCAAATAATGAAATATTAATCGTGTCAGAGAGAACTGGATACAGCTTAGTAACTGATGAGAGGAGCATTTGATTAGCAGAGGAGATAGATTTCTATCATCAAACATTACCTCTGCAGTGACAGCCATGGCACATCATGCATTTGTAGAAGACCCAAATAAGGCATTTCTTCAGCGTTTTGCAGTGAGAGATAAGCTTGGCAGGGCATCAGTAGGATTGAGCCCTTTCTTTGATCTTTCATTTTGCAAGTGCTGTAATTTTGCTCACCGGGTCCGCGCTGCTTCTTGACCCTCAGCATTGTACCTATTTTCCATCAAGGATTCAGACCATAAGGCTCTTCTCACCCCTCCTGCCCTCATTTCTGCTGTTACTCCAGCTGAAATGGCATGCTTGAGTCTCCATTATTTTTTATTTTTTATTTTGTCTGCATTGAGTGGCCTCTAAAGGACAAAGTTGATGACACAGCAGTGCAGTGAAGAGCAGGGGAATGACCTCCCCCAGAACTTAAGCAGCAGCACAGAAGATGCTGCTTTCTTTTCAAGGTGCACTTTTTGTACTTCTCTGCTTCACATATCTAACGGCAATAAGCTGTTGGATACATGCAGCAGAGAAGTACAAAAGTAGAATCCAGTGGTGCTGTATTCTTGCATCCACTTGCATCTGAATGTTTAAGAACTTAATCATTTTCACACTGGAGACCAACTTAAATCTACAAAATGTCTCCTACCTGCATGACTTGAGGCTACACTTTCTCAAACTGTACACATGTCATATTCTCCAGAAAGAATGCTTTGTTCTTGGACATCATCCCTTCCATAACAGGAATTTAATTGATCTTTTTGTGTGCTTTTAATGAATCTCTCCAAATTTACTGTGTGGAAATCAATGTATTTTTCTGAAGTTGGTTTGTAGAACACTTCATCATTTTATTGAGATTTAGTGCTACTTTGAAAAATGCATATTTTATAATTATAAAGCTCTGAATAAGCTATTTGGCAACACATCACTCTCTGAAAGATGCTAAATTATTCTCATGCCATAAGTCATTCCAACATATGTAAATAGAAAAACTGTGGCTCACAGAGAGGATCCCATGGAAGAACCATGTTTCAGACCCCAAAAAAGTTCTGTGAGCAGGCATTGATCCCTCCTAGCCTGTGAATCAGGCCACTTATTCTACATCCATCTTTTATTTATAATTAACTGATGCAATACCAAAAATAACATTCTCACTGAATTTATGATGGTGAAAAAAATCTTTGATAATTCTTTAAGACACACATACACAATAACTGTGTGATTTCTAGGGTGCATCCCCCTTTGCCACTGCAAATGAAATACAGAATTTATTCTGGTCTAAGGGATTTTGTATCACCAACAGAGTTGGTCCTCTCATAATTGCAATTGAATTAAGCTAACACTCAGGATTATGACAATACTGACTCTGATGGTGTAAACACATTCCAGTTGTTTGGAAAATGTTTTTTTCTTGAGAGTGTATAATCTTAGGTTTGCTTTGTGTACCCTTCTAGTCAATTCTGTTGAGAAATTTTGAAGATCTTTTCCTTATATATGCATCAATGTACACTATTTACTTTCAGGACTCAGTTTTGCATAGCCTCTTAGATCTTAACTATCACAAAATGACTGTACATCCCAAAGATGCTAAACAATCTTTTCAGGCTTGTTAGCTCTGCAGGTCATCAATTAATGACTTCTGGAAGCTTCTTGGCTGACATTCTTTATTGGAAAACTCATTTGCCATCCTTCATTTATGCTCACCTGGAAAAGGAGCAACTTATCAACTTGTTCACCAGTTCTCTGCTTGGAAGCTTTCAGAATCTTCCCTTTAGGCTGTCATTGTAAAATTTTAATTAATAATAAATAATTGGAAAAATTAAAAAGCAAATTTTTCAATGAAACTTTGTTTCTGCTTTGCTCCTTTTAGAATTAATAAAACATTAGAGCATTTAGCAAGCATCTAATAAATTGGTTTTGTTTTTCTATGTCAGTATTGATTAATCTTGAGTACACATGTGGAACAGGAGCATCTGTACATCACAATCCCAGAGTGCCACCAAATACTGTCGTGCTTGTCCGTGACAGGATGAAAAGAGCCACTTCCTTTCAGTTTGCATACATGTAATGAAAATGGCCTTTAAATCCAAAAATTGCTTGTGAAGTGTGCTGAATCCATATCTGTGTGTTTATACACCTGGGGGATGAGAGGACCATAGTTCTGACTTGATAATAACATGAAGCACTGGGAATGTTATCCATGTCCTCATCCCACAAATAAATTCACTAAGCAGAACCAATGATGGGAGGGAGGAAAAGGCTCACGAGGCTTGGGCTCACTCTGCTTACATTTGTTCTGGCCCTCAGTCTCTAGCTTACCTGCAATTTACTGAGAAAATGGAAATTGGCTCTTACAGTGGCACTTACTCCTAAGGGTTGTCTTTCCCTTTTGCCAAGACAGAAAAAGGCTGGTCCTCTCCCAAACCCCACTAGCAGGGCCTGCCAGGATGTCTGAGGTGAGCCATGGACAAGACTGACAGGAGGGGTTGAACAAGTGTGCATAAAGGAAGGAAATACAAAGTGGAAAGCCAATTTCTGGGGTCTTTTCTGGTAATGTGTTGCTTTGTGTCTGCTGTTTTCATTGTAGTGAAATCTCTCAGAGCGACTCCCTGGAGAGAATAGAAGCGAGTGCCTTTGACAGCCTCCCCTCCTTGTCTGAAATGTGAGCACCAGTTAGAAAAATCTGGTTTCAGATCACCGAGGAGTAAACAGGCTGCAGAGAAGTATTCCTGGACCAAATCTGTCTCTGTTACTTTGATTGGCTTTGACTGAGATCTGTGATGGGCAAATTTCTCTCCAAAGTCCTGTATAAAACAGTGAGCACTCTGTGAGGCCTGGCCTTGGAGATCTAGAGACATCCCTGCACAGAGTCCCACTGCTTTCTGTGAGCTCAGTGGCAGGAGGGGAGCTCTGCCACTGTCAGGTTTTCTAAGTGGGGAAATAATTTCAGATGACAACAGATGAGAAAAATCTTTCTTTTTGAAGATGCCGTTTTCAAAGCCCTACATTATTTAAATGCAGCTGCTTAGTATGCATAGCTCTTCTGTGGAGCACTAAAATATTACTCAAACAGAACATGCACTGATTTTAAACTTGACCTCATAGCACAGGCATCTGAGAGAGAGAGTTAAAAGCAACGAGTAGGAGAATGCTCTGAAATATTTAGTGAAATTGGAAACTCTAAATCTGATTCAATATCTCATTACTGCCCTTTTTTGCACAGCATGACCAGTGAGCAGCTGAGAATTGTGCAACTGAGGACAAATTCATCTCATTTTTCTTTCATATGTGAACATCACTGAAGCCAGACACTCACATAAGGAAGGGATACAGATTATTCAGCCTCTGACCAAGTCCAACTTCCACTAGAGTCAGTGGTGTGCTTGTGGAAGGAATGAAAGATTTGACCCCGTGCATTCACCTACAGTTTATGGATAGCTTGTCTTATGCCTGTCTTCCAAAACTCAAAAGCTAAGCAAGGCCATTGAAGAGCTATAGGAAGCTATCAAAAAAACCCTCCTTTAATCTTGAGAGCTGTGCAGGACTCACATTGCAAGGGCTCGATGTCCCAAGCTGCACTCAAGTCCACATTCAATGGATGATCAGGGTAGTGAGTTCAATGGCATCCTTGCATTTCAATTTTTCTTACCATTTCATATGCTAAAACCTTTGTGTTTTGTAACTCATGGGCTTGGAGGGAGCTGGGCTACAGTTATTGGCCTTTAGGGCAAACAGAGCTTTTCCAAATAGTTCAGCTGCAGGAAGTGCTCCATGATTAAGAGATTTGCCTGTTTTTTGGGTGACCACCAGCAAACAGGTTTTCTCACATATTCTTCTCCCAGTTTCTGCTGATCCACTTCTACCAGTGCTCTAAGGAAGTCCATGGAGCTCCCAAGAGGTTAAACTATCTTGAGGAACTGCCTTTCCTGGCTAGGAAGAGCATCAGTAGTGTAATGGAAATGAGGGATGACTTGAAGGGATCTGATTGTGGAGCAAGGACCAGGCACACTCACACCCTCAGGTCCAGGCTTGGCCCCACGTCCAAGCACAAAATGCTAACTCCCACCAGTGACCAGGATATCCAAGCCAGACCAGCTCAGAGAACATGAGAATTCAGGCAGTGATATCTTTTGTTGGCTGCCTAAAAATTGCAGGCTGTTTTTATTACCAACAGTGCCTCAAAATGCACCCAGTAGCACATTTGCAGGCTGTTTTCTGAGAACATAAATCCCAAGCAAAACTCAGGACCCTCCCAAATCTATACTGATTGTAATACTGATTTTTTTTTTCCCTCACTGCAGATTAATCCTGAACACAAAAAATCTGTTGCACATTGAGGACGGAGCGTTCAGAAATCTTCCAAGGCTAAAATACTTGTAAGAAAGAGTTCCATTCCTTTTCTCTTTGCTCTATTTATTCTTTTCTCCAAAGGAGTAGACAAATCAAATTAAGGAGTGTAAGGAAAAAGGTTTTTCATGCATTACAGCATCCTAGAGGTCCATACATTGTTTACAATAGTTTTAACCTGCAGTTAGCCAATAGTGAGGTCTTTTGGTGTATAAGGGCAGGACATGATGGACAAAACAGAAGTCTGCAAAGTAGTTCTGGTAAGTGCTTATTTCTAGAATAAAGCTTTCATTTTAACAGAGTGCTAAACAGAAGATGTAACTAAAATCTCTCCCTCATGCTTAATGTAGTGAGAACATATGCTGCTCCTCTAGGACACTGCTTGAGAATTCTGAAAACTTGATTTTTACAGACCTTACAAATACCTTTGGAGCCTACTTAAAAAATCAGTCACTTTTTAAAACTAGGACTTACCAAGTCAGCTTCTCATTGCATCCACTCTGGTAACATTTCCTTCTCTAAATAGGAATTATGCTTTTCTCTAGGAGCATCTCTAACACTGGAATAAGACAATTTCCAGACCTGACACAGATCTTCTCAATGGAAGCTCATTTTATTTTGTAAGTAGAGACCCATGCTAACCCAGCTGTGTTTTCCATCTTGCTCCTGAGACACTGACAAAAACTCCTTTTTTCTTTCCTTCCAAAGGGAGCTCTGTGATAACTTGCGTATGACAATTATACCACAAAATGCTTTCCAAGGGATGAACAATGAATCACTGACTCTGTGAGTAAAATAATCCTAGCTCCAGCTCCTTCTGTGAGGATAACACTTCTGCTTGAGGAAAGTGGGTTGACTTCATGAAAATCTTGACATTAAGCCCCATAAAAAATAAATATGTATTGTGTGTTGAATTTTAAATGCCTAAGAAACATAGGGATGTTCTTCAAGATGAAGAGCAGAGTTTTATTTAGGAAAGAAAATAGGACCAGAGATCTAAACCTTCATCTTCCATGCAATGTTGTTTTTAAAAATACCATCACCATAAACTACAAAAACTGCACTAGAGGCCAAAGTCTCTGTTTTTACCTCAGGGATGTGGTTTCTTGAAACAGTGCTTTCAGGGACCAAGCAGTCTGAGGGAGCTCAGCTTCAGCTGCACAGGATTCCTCTGAAAAAGAGGGATGGAGACACAGAATAAATTGGTACAAACTATGGCTGCTGCTTCTTACCTTGATTTCTTTTGCCTCAGTTTACTTTCCTATAAGATCCCTGTAAGTCTCCACACCCAAGACTTTCCTTTTAGCCAGCAGTGAGTTCATTGTTCCAGCCCCCTTTGAGGTGGGTGGCTTTGATGCTATGAGATGCCCCACCTGAGGAAGGCAGAAAGACAAGGTGTAATGTCCTCTACCAGCACAGCAAGAACTCTGTGTGAATTCCTCAGCTCACATGGCTTTAGGAAAACTTCCACAAAGTAGTGCTGGAAGAGGAGAAATCACAAGCTGAGCCTCTTGGCAGGATGTGGCCAAATTTTGGACCAAGGAAGGACCCTGTAAGCCACAGAGAGCAGCAGCAGGCACCCACTTGGTGTGGTAGCCACAAGCCCAGCTTTGGGGGCCAGGCTCCAGCTCACATCCAATGGGAGCCCTGCCCAAAACTCCAGGGGTATTTGCACCTGCAAAGGAGCTGCAAGAACTGCAGCTGGTGGGCTCTTCATCAGGCTGATGTGCCAGCATGACAGTAATTTTGACCCAGATTTTATGTATTGACCAATACCTTCTGGAAATGAGAGAGGAACTGGGCATAAATGTGACTGAAAGCTACTCCTACACGATGCTAAAGAGAAGCAATTGCTTGGATTAGAGCATCATTTCATCTTATGAGCCTCTTTCCTCCCAGCAAGTTCTCAAAGTAACTCCAGAAAAATTATTATTCTGCTAATGGTGCAAGAAAATGAACATAAAAGAGATGGAGAAAGGTGCTTAAAGTCTTTACTGTAACCCTAAAGTGTATTAAATGGGTGGGAGTCTAAGTCAGGAAACAGCCAACAGTCATTTTTTTCCCATCCTTTTGTGACTGGGAGCTCACCACAAGAAGAAAAGAATTATCTTATCAGCAGCTTCCTAATTGTAGAGCTACGTGCTAACTCCACCCCATGTTGTTAGCTGTAATTAGGGGGAGTAATTCCTCCTGCTACAGCATGGTCTGGTGGAACACAACTAATCTATGGAGGTGTAAAGTCACCCTGCAGTCATACTTTGCACTGCAAATTGCTAATTTAGCCTTTCCAGTAGTTAATGTTTCTTGTGGATTGGGAAATTGATCCTACATATTGTCATGGTCTTTAAGGCTATTACTAATTTCAGCGTTGTGCTGAGGTAGATACCATCTAGCAAGTGGAGCCAGGTGTTCCCCACACTTGAGCACTTGGTTTCACAGGGCCAGTTTGTGCTATCCCAAAAGCAAGTGAAAAAGCAACAAAAATGTTGTTTCATTCATAAACAGTTCCAAGTTTCTAATAGGGCTTAATATTAAAGAAAAAGTAATAAATACAAGTGACTATATTGAATTTCTATTGGATACATGAACTTAATATCACAAATGGATATTAATAGACCCATAGGTCACATCTCCTGCTGAAGGAAAAGAGCTGAGGTGTAGCAGAGTTCAGGTTTTAGGTGTCTGGCCCCAGGGTGAGGAGTCAGGAATCAGGGTGGCATCCAGTGTCCCTGTGCAGTGCAGGGGACAGCAAGGCTCCCACAGCACAAATCAAGCCTGGCAGCAGCACCTTGGAGAAGCTGATAACTCACTGCCTGCTGGATGATGCACAGCTCACCCCTGCCCCTCTGCAAAGCTGTCCCTTGGCAGATTTGTCCATCCATAGAGGATCTGCAATCCAGCAGCTCCCTCCAGGCTTTGCAGTTGCTTTCCACCTAACACCTCTCTCAGGCTTGCAGTCTTCCATCTGCACCTGCTGACTCCACAAAATCCAGGTCTCCTGCCTCCAGGTTGTTGTCTGTGTGCCAGGAGCTTACCTGCACTAATGCCTTGTTTCTGGATCTCAGCCCCAGATAGGCACAGGCAAGCCCCTCAGCAGGGGGAGGATCTGTATCTCAGCAGAAGTTCTCTTCAGCAGCTAAACAGGAAAGAGAGAATTTAATCTGTACCTTTCTTAATTTAAGAGCTAATCTTACCTTCATTCTTTCTATAAGCAGAGCCTCTGAGCATTAAAATGAATGCAGCGCCGAGGTTTGAAACTTGTAGTACAAAACGTAACCTCACCTTTTCCAAATCTTTTTTCCTTATGTTTATTTAATCTCCAGCAAGTTGTATAAAAATGGATTTGAAGATATCCACAGCCATGCCTTCAACGGGACAAAGCTGAATCAATTGTGAGTATACTATCCCTCCTCAGTAATTTACACAGTAAATAAGAATTTAAATAGTCAGAGGCTCTTCCTTCAGTTTAACTGGCTGTGTCTTCTGTTTCCCAATACCCATGAGAAAACTGCATCTTTCAGTGTCATTGTGACTCAGTTGTTAATCCTGCAGCTCTCACTGCTTTTCCTAAAACAACATCCCTTAAAATAGTACAGCTTTTGTGAGAAAAGCTTGTAATTCTTAAGAAAATTTCATAAATTAGTGTAGAATTTGAAACAGTACCCCAGACTAAGTCTACAGTTAATGTCTGGAAACATCAATAGTTTTTAATCCTTCTCACATGCTGGGGGACTAGTGTGTTGGTTTGGGCAAAATGTATATTTGCTACTGAAGTGAAAGAACCAGCCTGGTTGTTCCTAGTTTAAGTCAGAAGAATTTGGAACTTATCACATTTAAGTGTAGATGATAATGATCTGATGGCATCAGAGGAAGTAAAGGTCACATGGGAAATACAAGCACTCCCCAGCCAGGCAGTGCAACAACCACTGCTGTGGTGGGAGAAAGAATTAAAACAAGTGCAAAGAAGAAACAAAAAAAAGTGATTTTTAAAACACAGATGGAAAGAGAGTTCATTTTTGTTTCCACAGGATCCTGAAGGACAACAAGAACCTCAGGCGGATCCACAATGATGCCCTGAGAGGGGCCACAGGGCCAGATGTCCTGTAAGTATCCACAGCTCCATGACCTGGGTGTCCTGTGGGAACTGCACTGTGCCACCAGGGCTGTGTCACCACAGCAAACACAGGCTTCGAGTCTGGAAGGAGATTTGATCTCTTACCCTCTGTGTACAAAGTGGAAACGTGGCAAAGAGATGCCATGAAATTAGAGAGTGAAAGGAATTTGTACAACACATATCAGTTCTAGTGTTGGCATTGATCTCCACCTCTTAGACATTTTGGGTTTTGCTTCATTTGTCAGATCCTCCTGATCCTGTATCTTATACTCTGACATTGTAAACTAACTTGTCCTTTGGTAGGATGGACATGTTTTGGCAATATATAGGTTTAGAACTTGTTTATAAAAGTGAACCAGTTGATTGCATGCTGTAAGCTCGTGCTGAATAAAACTCGCTATTATCATCCTCATGATTTATTAATCAAGGACTTACTGGAGGGCTGCCCTGGCAATAAAACACAGTGTGCTTCTGTAAATAGCACTTTGTGCTGCACATGCCTTTTTTGTGCCTTTTATTGGTGCTTTATGGAACATGGCATTACTGACATCACTTTCAGAATTGTGGGCCTTTTTTTCCTTTGTTTAATGTCCCGACTCTGAAAATCCTTAGTCACTGATGGACTTTCTTCACACCAACAGACCCTCTGAAGTTACTGTAAGCCAAACTGCTTAAGTGTGTATTGGCAAGAATGACAGATTCTTCTGGGGTTTTATTTAATAGCCATTTAATTAAAGCACATTTAGAACAGCCAAGCAGAGAGCGAGGAGGGTGTCCTACCTGTCAGCTGGCTGGAGAGTCACTATTGCCCACCTTCTTCTCTCTGTGTCTCTGGCTTAAAGAGGCATCCCTCACTCCATGAATGAATTTCAAATGGAAAGGTCAGGACACAGCCCCTGGAGTGGTGGGTTTCAGTTTCCCCAGGACCAAGGGAGCTCCTTGCCTGGCTGGAGCTGCTGAGCCACAGGGATGCTCTTATCCCTGCTCTGTAGTCTCAGAGACCATGTCTCTGAGCTGGGCATCAGGTGCTGAAGCAGCTTTGTAGATCTGAACCTTTATGAAAAAAACAGTTGCTGTTGCCTACTGTCATGCTTTGGTGTATTTTTGTAGGGATGAAAAGAAAAGTGAATGCTCTCTTTGTTTCGCAGGGATATTTCTTCAACAGCACTGGAGTCCCTGCCTAGTTATGGGCTTGAGGCCATTCAGGTCTTAAATGCAACCTCATCTTACTCATTAAAAAGGCTGCCACCACTGGATAAATTCAGCAGTCTTCTGGAAGCTGTCCTAACATATCCCAGCCACTGTTGTGCTTTTCGAAATCTAAGGACAGAAAGGTAAGTCCAAATAGCCCATTGTGGTACTGCAGTGCTTCAGAAGTTCCAAAATGGCAATTCTGCTTTATTCAGCTCACATGGTTTGATCATCTTTATTCCTGTTACAGGGAAGCTGTGGTGCATTGCAAGGCCTTGCAGGAAACAGCAAATCTCTGCTAAGGCCAGGAAAATTATGTCCATTTATTTTAGAGCAGAAATGGATCCCATCCTGTGCCCTGGATCTGCCAGCAGAAACGTTATTCTAAGCTTGTTTAAAGCTTACATTTTTTCTTGGTATCTCAATTAAAAGCCTACTGGCATACAGAAAACAAACTTTTATCAATAGCACATTGCCCTGATTAAAAATAAAACGAAACTCCTGTAGCCTTTAGCTTAATTAATACAGGTGATATGATGACATAGTAGAAAGGGCAAGCTTTCAATTACCCACCAAAATTTAATGCCTGCCACAAGCCTACAGCAAGAGGTTACATGGTTTAGTTCCAGCCATTTCAAGTAATAGACAGTATTGTTCTCCCCACAACTGGAAACCGTGGCACAGGGAGAGCTTTGCATCCACAAACTTGGGGCAGTTAACCCAAGACAACAGGAGCTCATTTTTCAGCATTTATGGTTCAAACAAACCAAGCCCCAGTTGGCTTCAGGCAGCCAAAGCAACTCCAGATGGGTTTAGTTTGAGCCATGGAGATGCCTTGTTTCTCATCCATCTCAAATGAAGGCCACAGCAATGACTGAGCAGGCAGTTGTGGGAGGCCTGATCAGTGTCACCCCCCCTGCCTTCACTTCAGGGATGTCCTGGAAAGGCAGGAGTACATTCCAATCCTTTAGGGTAACATTAGGGGTTAATCTGTGCTTTCTCTGCCTACCTCATTTTACTAAAGAGTTCTTGATTCTGCAAGAACAGAGCAAAGATTCTACTGTTAAGCATTTCCATTGCTAATGAACTGATTCTGTCACAGATCACATCTCAGTGTATTAAATGCAGGAGCAACTCTGGCAGAGAAGAAAATATATTTATTCTGATAAAGATAACTACATTTCTGATACTCTATTTTTTGGGGGGCTGATTGACTTTGAAGCATGGGCATGGCCTATAAAAACAGACGTGCCTTACTAAGTCACTTTCTTATATTTATATTAAGTGACTGTTTTCTTAGTAAATTGCTGGGGAGGAAATCCCATGCAAATCAGGAAATGACTGCTCCCCTACCAGGGGCATCAGCAATGAGGTAAGACAAAGCCATTTCCATTCATACTGGTACATACCTGGCTGCTACTTTCAAAGGCTCAAAACCAGAGATTTTGCCAAATGCATCACCTTTCAACTTGTACTATTCAAGCTGCTTTACTTCAAGCATGCAAAATGTCCCTCCGGATCCCAGACAGCTTTTAAAATAGAGTCACCTGGGGAAGGTTCACCCCATGCACCAGGCATGGGCTTGGGGCTGAGCTGCTGGAAAACAGCTCTGCAGAGGACCCAGGGACCTGTCCCTGAGCCAGCAGTGTGTCCTTGTGGCCAAGAAGGCCAAAGGTGTCCTGGGCTGCATTAGGAACTGCACTGCCAGCAGGTCAGGGAGGTGATCCTGCCCCTCTGCTCAGCCCTGGAGAGGCACATCTGGAGTGCTGTGTCCAGTTCTGGGATGCTCAGGATGAGAGAGACATGGAGCTCCTGGAGCAGGTCCAATGGAGGGCTACAAAGATGATGAAGGGTCTGGAGAACCTCTCTTATGAGGAAAGGCTGAGGAGCTGGGGCTGTTCGACCCTGAGGAGAGAGGACTGAGAGGGAGCTTCATCAAAGTCTTGTCAGTATCTGAAGGGAGGGTGTCAAGGGGATGGACCAGGCTCTGCTCAGTGGTGCTGGGCAATAGGACAAGAGGCAACAGGCAGGAGCTGATGCATAGCAAGTTCCATCTGAACATAAGGAAGAACTTCCTTCTGTGCAGGTGACCAAGCACTGGAAGAGGTTGCATGGAGAGGGTGTGGAGTCTCCCTCACTGAGGATATTCCAGAACTGTCTGGAATGTGCTCTAGGATGACACAGGGAGGTTGGACCAGATGCCCCACCATGGTCCCTTCCAACCTGACCCATTCTGGGGTTCTGTATCAGGCCAGTTTCCCAGCAGCTGTGAATAAACAGGCACTTCTCCAAAAGCCAGCCTAACCGCTTCCATTCGTCCTGATGGGGAATCTGCCCACTTCAATATTTCAAAACACACCATTTGATTCAAGTTCAAGTTATTTCACTATTAAAAAAAATACATCCTACACAATAACCAAGCTGAAATACAATATCAATATATACATCCATAATATCAATACAATATTTCAAAACACACCATTTAATTCAAGTTATTTCACTACTAAAAAAAAATACATCCTACACAATAACCAAGCTGAAAGACCATCCTTACACACCTTACACATCCTGACACTGCCTATTTTCACAGCATTTGAAGTCCTCTCCTTCCCATTTCCAGATGTCTGCAGGAACATTTGTGCTGCCTTGAGGCCAGCACTGGCTTACCTTCCGTGTTTCTGAAGAACACTTGCAGAGAAGACAAGGCTTTGGCCAAAATCCAGCCTGAAACTTAACTTTCTTCTCATCCTCCTTGCAGACAGAATTTGTTGTTTTCCATTTTTGACAACTTCTCCAAGGAGTGTGAAAGCACCATGAGGAGACCGACTAACGAAATGCTGTAAGTACCTCTCTGCATAGAGATGATGGAAGTAGCAGATACAGACCTCCTCCCCTTTCTGCTGTTTTTTACCAAGCAGGTCTTTGCCTGCCAATTCAGTCACCCCTACAAGTTGCACAGTGGTAATTTTACTATCATTAAACCAAGATTTGGATTTTCAAAAGAAAGGGGAATAAAAAACCCTCATGATTTCACAAGATTTCTCATTCTGGTTTGTCTTCTGAATTCTGAAAGGATTTCCAAATAATGATTAAATATTTACAGAAGTTAGTGGCCTACATGGAGACTTTCCATTCCCTGAAATAAATGCTGTTACTGATGTGATTCAAAGAAGAGCTTTTATGGTTAACCTTTTTTTTTTTTGCCTATAGAAAGGATAACTCAAACTCTGCATATCAATAGTTTTCCATGGTAGAATGGAGTCCCTGAGCTAGCAGCGTGATGACGCTGTGCCAGTGGTTTACTCCGTCTAAACATGTCTTTTCATATCATCACAGTTTTGCTTGACATTGTTCAATGTGACAATGAGAAAGGCTAATATCAGAACTGTTGTGTTGGCTGTGCTGGATGGCACAGGCTCTAGCCCAGCTTTTAAGGGAGAAGTTTAAAGATTTGCTATTCTTCATCCCTCTGCAGCTACATGGGAGACCTTGGGACTTCTTAGCAGCCCTGACGTGGCGTCAAAGCATTCTAAAGTCTAGAAGAAACAAGGTTATGGTCACAAAATCCCAATGGCTAAATACAGCTGAGATGTGATTGATTCATTGGGATAATTACTTCCTTGGACATTATCTTGTTTGCTGGTTGGTGAGGCCTCCTACACTTGCTACTTGGTTTTATCTGTCTGCTTGTTTTGGATTAGCATCTGTTGCACTCCTGCTGTGCATTAAATAGTCTGCCCAGCCTATTGGCTCCTGAAGCTTTTTGCTTTGGCAAATCCCAATCCCAGCAATTCTCTGAGCAGGCATTATAATAAGCAAGTAAGGTTACGGTTCATGGGCTTAATGGCTGCAGTACCACAGCAGAAATAATCTGAAAGTCCTGTATAAAGTCCTAGGAAAAAAAAAAATCCAGCTTCCACATAGCAGCATATTCACATAGCCTCTCAGAAAATCACAATCATTTTTATAAGCAAATGGAGTCAACCCTGCTCTCCAGTTTGAACCAGGCAAGTAAATGCAAGACATTGGGCAGTTTTCCATATACAGAGAGAAGTAAGGATAACGAGTTTGGGATATTATTTGCCCCGCAGGAATAGCTGAAAAGCAGCTCAGTTTCATTTGCCGGTTAAGACCCTGCTCCAGAAATATCATTTAATGGATATGCTCCAGTAGACGTGGAAGCTTAAGTGTGTAAATTGTCCTAAAGTTACCAGTTTTCTCAAGAGTTGTCCTCAATAGAGATATTTTCCAGGTCCCACATTGCAGACTGAGTGTTTGCCCACCAAACACTCACAGTCAGGATGATTGGGAAGTTGGGAAATGGGCACCTGTTATGGCAGGGAAGTGCCAGAAAAGACAGTGTTTGCTTTTAACACATTTCTTCTTTGGCAGGCTTATCACCACACTCTTGCTGACCTAGAGATTTTAGAAGTCTATCTTTAAAATCTGCATTTTTTTATTAGGCATTGGGTGCAGCCTAAATTTAATAAATTTCTAGGTGTCAGTGTGATTTAGTTAACCATGCACTTCTACTCCTTGCCCTATAATACTGTGAACAGCAAATTCCTCAGCACCTCCCAAGCCATACACAGTTCCAGGAATTTGTTTGCTAAGTGCCTTTCCTAAGGGGAGAAAAGGTGCCCAGTTAAAATCCATAGGTTATGTTAGTATGGCTTCTACAACTGCCTGTGAAACCTCTGTGCATCAAACCTGTAATCCATCAGCCCAGGTGTTGCTGTAGCTTGGACTGCAGCCAACCAGCAGCATGAGAACCATGGCTCCTCCACAAAGCAGTAGAAGTGAAGTACTTGCAAATAAGCAAGTTGTATAAGAGAGCATTTCTGTGGATGGGACTGTGACCCCTGCTGCTCTCCAAGGCTGCTTCCCAAACACAAAGCATCCTTACAAGGCTTCATTATTTGTAAACACCCTGTAGAAACACATGGAGGAAGTCACTGTTTTAGAACAGCTCTTATCTGTTGTCTTTTGCAAAAGAATGCGAGTGGCATGTAACAAATAACTCCCTTCTGTTTGGGGGGTGGTTTTTTCATGGTTACAGCGATGACTCCAACAGCACATTGCTGTGGTCAGCAGAGAGGAAGACGCACTCCTTTGGAACAGATTATGAGAGTTCTCCCTACAGCTACTCAACCATTTTCGACGACAGCGAAATGGCCGGCTTTGACTTCGAGTACGACTTCTGCCAGCCTAAAGTCCTCACGTGCACTCCAGAACCAGACGCCTTCAATCCCTGCGAAGACATCCTGGGCTACGGCTTCCTCAGGGTGCTGATCTGGTTCATAAACATCCTGGCCATCGCCGGCAATTTCACCGTGCTCCTCGTTCTGCTGACCAGCCACTACAAGCTCACCGTCCCTCGCTTCCTCATGTGCAACCTCTCCTTCGCCGACTTCTGCATGGGGCTGTACCTGCTGCTCATCGCCTCGGTGGACGCCCAGACCAGCGGGCAGTACTACAACCACGCCATCGACTGGCAGACGGGCGGCGGCTGCAGCACGGCCGGCTTCTTCACGGTGTTTGCCAGCGAGCTGTCGGTGTACACGCTGACGGTGATCACCCTGGAGCGCTGGCACACCATCACCTACGCCATGCAGCTGGACCGCAAGCTGCGCCTGCGCCACGCCGTGCCCATCATGCTCGGGGGCTGGCTCTTCTCCATCGGGATAGCCCTGCTGCCTCTCTTCGGGGTCAGCAGCTACATGAAGGTCAGCATCTGTTTGCCCATGGATATCGAAACGGGCCTGTCCCAAGCCTACATCCTGCTGATCTTGGTGCTCAACGTTGTCGCCTTCGTTGTCATTTGTGCTTGCTACATCAAGATTTACATCGCTGTGCAGAACCCAGAGCTGGTGGCCGCCAATAAAGACACCAAGGTCGCCAAGAGAATGGCAATACTGATCTTCACGGATTTCACCTGCATGGCCCCCATCTCCTTTTTTGCCATATCCGCTGCCTTCAAAGTTCCTCTCATCACGGTGACCAACTCCAAGATCCTGCTGGTTTTATTTTACCCCGTCAACTCCTGCGCAAACCCCTTCCTCTACGCCATTTTCACCAAAGCCTTTCGGAGGGATTTCTTCCTGCTGATGAGCAAGCTTGGCTGCTGCAAGAGCCGAGCAGAGCTCTACAGGATGAACTATTTCTCTGCTTATAACTCCAACTGCAAGAATGGCGGCGCAGCCACAGCCCCCACCAAAGCCTCCCAGGCATTCCTGCTCTTGTCAGCCTTAGAGAAGCCCTATCCTGCACCACGGGACAAGACATCTCACAAGGAAAATTTACCCAGAGTGCCAAGTTACCCTTTGCAAGGCCAGTTGTGATTATCTTAGTGACTAGGGATTGTTTTACAGTGTCTTGAACATTTCATAATAAATAAAAATGCCAGTCAGTAATTCTTATGCAACACAACTGTTCTGACATTCAAAGTGGTGTTTTCCCTTCTCTTCCTTTGTGATGATAGGTGTGGAAGGTGGCTATTAGGCAAAACTTTTCTGTGTGGGGAACCAGAAGAGTCCAGGAGTAGCCAAGTTGCTCTTGAAGCTAACAGGTACTGCAGTGATTGCAGCCTGGCTTCTTTTTCTCCAGATCTGCTTCCCTGGAGTATTTAAAGCCTGTTTGCTACCTTTCACAGCTTCTTTTTTCATTCCTATCAGCTGTGCTGGCATTGTTAGTTTAAAGAAAGAGGCACTAAACTAGATGCCTCCATTTCATCAACAGAAACTTCCAATTACACAGCCACCTACACACAGTTAAAGAAGAGCATTCAAGCAATAGGCTGTAAAGATGTCACCAAGGAGGAAAGTTTATCTATTGAACCTTTGTCACTGGCAATTTTGCAGTTTACATTAGATCTCAATCTGAGCTGGTGAGTAGTTTACTTAAATTATTAACCCTTGCACAGTCATGTGTGATCTGGAAAACACAAGAGATGCAAAACCCCCTCTGCTGCACACAGGACTCAATTTAGGGTATCACATGTGCACACACACAAATCAGGTAAACTGTAAAGGCTCCCTCTTGGCAGCAGGAGAGCTGCTTCCTGCACAGGCAAGGAAGTGCTGCCTTCTTTTCCCTCCTGGGACAGTCTCAGGAATGATTTCCACCTGTCCACTCTCTGACATCACCAGTGGCATTCAGGAATGCACCAGGGCCTCTGCAGCACACACAGTCTGACTCTCTTCCAGGTGATGAAGCAGAGTTACCTTTTTGTGACAATGTTTTCCCATTAAAATCTCTCTTTTCTTTCACTATGCATAGCCTGATGCTAAGTGATCATGCTAAATGCCCGGTCCGGATTTGTAACTGCACTGCTAATTTAAGTGCAGAGTCTGATGCGTAAGAGAACAGTACTATTGCAATCACTTTAAACTTTTTACATTCTCCTTTTCAGCTGAGTCCTTTGCTTTCAAGTCTGTGACAGCAGCTGAGTTCCAAAGCACTCCTCTTGTTGCCAAAACACTGCACCACCAGCTACATTTGCTTCACATTAATGAAAGCAATTCTTTGTACCAGTGACTGGTCTATCATTAGTTCATAATTGTGATAATTAGAAATAACTTCTCTGACCCACTCTTACCTTCAGCATAATGCCATGGTTTCAATCAGTGCAAAAAAGCTCTTGATGTAAGCACAGCTGTGATCAGGAGCAATTCCACAGGTGGGGAATGAAGCAGGATTGAGAAGAGACTCTTAAAACTCTGTGATTTAGCAATGAATACAAATTCCATTTGATGCACCTCTTTACACACACCAGCCCCTGATCTTAGCCACCAAAGGACTATGACAGGGTATCTAACTATAATACAGCCAAAGGCACTGGTGTAAAAAAATAGCTACTGGGCCTAAAACTTCTCTGTCACCTACCTCAAAACTGATTTTTGAGACTCATTTCTTCTGACATCCCATGGAAGAGTCCTGCACGTGATTTAGGACACGACAGCACAATACCTTAAGTGGGCAACAACTGATTTTCTTGCATTATGTTTCAACAGGACAAGAACTTGCCAGCACACCCTCCCCCCACATAACATGGTCAGGCAAGGGAGATGAGTTAGAATTAACACCTGAGAGCACCTGCCCTACAGAGCTGCAGAGGTAACAGCCAAGCAGCAAGAGTCTTCTCTGAATTTTTCTTTTTGTACCTGCTGCAAGTGCAGTGAAATCCATCATTTACAAAATTGCTGTCTAAAAAAAAATAAAAACCACTGACAAAACATCAAATGTCATTTATATACCTAAAATTTGTCTATGCACAAAAATAAGCAAATAAGTAATACTTTAATAAGAGATTTAGATTCATGACAGAGCTTCTCATACAAGTTACTCTTGTTATTCTATCTCATTATTTTTACTTTACCTTCTTTCTGGTGTAAAGTTTTAGACAGCCATTTACTGAAGAGTCTTTGAAGGCCATAACTGGTTTTACACACCTCATCATGTCACATCTGCAGCAATATGTTTGCTAAACTGTAAGTAGCAGCAATCAAAAACATTAATTCATAAACTATTCAGATCAAAAGCACTGATTACTGTTCAAGTCACAGACTAGAGTTTACATTTTAATAAGAAACATTTTTTTCCAGTATAAAAATTCCTGACTTCAGGTGTGTTTAGTTGCAAATGTCTTGTTCAAAGCTGTAATTCTTTACTAATGTTATCTGTAAAACTAACTAAAAACTAAGTACTCTTTAGCCCCTTTATTTTACAGTGACCAGGAAAACCAGGTCAAATTCAGAAGCACCATTCAGAGCTTTTGTGGTGCCTAGTGAATGGTGCATATCCTGTCCCATGGATTCCTGTGCCACACTAACTCTGCTCCCAGTCCTTTCTGACATTGGAAATGGTCCCACAGTTCATAATGTGCACATTTACAGAGCATGAGCACCTCAGAGCCTGTGAGAGAGTGCTGAAACCTGAAAGCATCTATCATGTGGTAAGAGCTGCATTTTTTGTGCATTTATGGCTCTGAAGCGTAGCATCAGTGCAGCTACAAGTAATCTGAATGGGGGAAAAGAAATCATACACTGCAATATTTTAACTGCCTCTGAACACACAATTCTTCACATTCCAGCAGCAGCATCTATAAAAGACAAAAGGAATGTCACACTTGATTCAAGTGCTCCAGTTCAGTGTCCTGTCTTTGACACTGGAGAGTAGCAGAGGCATCCAAAAAAAGCATGTAATAGACTCAATTTTTAAATAACTACTTCCTGCCTTATGGCATTAGCACAAGGGTTTGCACCATTACCAACAAGGGCAGGGATTTTCCCCTTCATTTCTTCCATACATTCATTCTCTCCCATTCTCAGATTTTTCTTTCCCTTTGCCCAGCCTCTGCACCCTCTCAGGGATTAGAGATAAGCAAAATGCCTCACAGTCTCATTCCAGCAGACATGGGAGTAGCAGATGGGATAGGTGTGCCTTACTGTAGCACTGCCCTTCCAGCAGGATGATCCTGTTCTGAGGCAGCCTGGCTGCAGCTTTACCATGGAATTGCCCATCTCGCCCTACAAGGAACAGAAGCCAGCCAGGAAAAGTTGCAGCTCTGAAAGACAAGGGCCCAAAGCTTCTTTTGGATCTTTATTTCTAGAAGAACTAGCAGTAAGTTGATGGTGGGAGGAATGCAGGTCTCATGGTAGGGTGGGCTACTGCCATGTGCATGGCTTGTACCCATTTCTCTAAGCAGAGTTTTATTGAGGGAACACAAAACCAACTCTGTGCTAGAAATGCATATGAGATGACACTTTTATTATTATGCAAAATTTGTATCATTCACAGCTTACTGGTCTGTAGTCCTAGAACAAAGTGGAGATGTACAGTAGCAAACTTAAATGACTTTGCATTGACAGTGAAAATAAATCACATTTTAATGTTGCATCACACTCCTCACTGCATCTCAGTAGACATAGCTAGTATAGAATAAACAATAATAATTCTCATATATTGAGAGCTCCAGGATCTTTCCCTTATTGCATTTAGAGTGCATGTCTTTAAACTAAGTCCAAAAAACACAATGCAACTAAAAAAATCAAGAGAAATATGCAGCTGAAACAGCCACAGGTTACAGACTTGCATAGATATTGCCCTTTTTTTCAACTTAAAAGTCTTCAAAAAGAGTAACATAACAGGGTAATTTTATATTTCAACTCATACCTCAGCTTTTAAGAGCTGGGGAAAAAAATAACAGAACTAAAACTTATTTGATTATAACCAATAAGTAGTGCTTTACTAATTACTAAGTATTTCTTTACCTCCTTGAATTACAAACAGATACAACACTTCAAACTTTAAAGCTATTCATTCCAATGATGCTTCTTCATTGGAAAAAATGAAATAATCAGAAAAGAACAGCAAAGACAGCTGAGTAACTAACAGTACAGTGGTTTAGTTTGCAAACAAAACAGATTAACACCACAAATTAACAACACAGATTTTGCATATTTTTTCATCACAGATTTGCTGGTTTGGGGTTTGGTTTTTTTCGGTTTTTTGTTGGGTTTTTTTTATGGCACAACAATAGAAAGTCCAGTTGTTTCACAGAAGGCTTATAAAGAAATAATGCCACAGCCTTCAAGGACATACTGGAGTGAAGCTTCACCACTCTGCATCTCCAGTGGCTTTTGCAAAAACATGGTCTTTACCCTCAATGGACATCACTCCATCTTTTAAGTAGAACTTCCATTTGTTCTTAGTTCGATGTATCTGATGAAAAATAATAATCAAAATTAATGAAATCACAAATATAAATTAGACCAGTCATTAAAAAAAATCAACAATATTTAAGCAGAACCTGGTTTACACACCTGGTTTTTATTTTAAAATCCTTATGACCCAAAATATTCAATGGAATACTCAATGGAAGCATCCTACTTCAGTTGTTTATAAAGAACTCCCTGCTCACCCAAGAGAGAAACCTCCTGAATCTTATCCCATCCTCTCCCACTCTCCTAATCCCACAACTTCCCCCTAAAAAGTGTTATCTATGACAGCTCAACACCAGCAGGACAAGAGAACAGTAACAGGGCAATCCCAAAACACAGCACACCTTGCAAACCAGTGTAGCTTAACTAAAATGCAATGTTTTCCTTTCCACGTGGCAATGCAATCTTGCAGACACAGAGGTGTTAGGAACAGGCTAAAAGCATCAAAACTTGGCTTAAAAGCAAATATTGCTATTTAAATTTTTAAAAAGTAAGAAAGAATTTGCATATTTTGTTTCTTTTTAAATGCCTGCAAAGTGATCCATACTCCAGAAAGTATTGTTTAATACTAAAAGAAGGAATTTTAAGTATCACTAGAAAATTCCTTGAATTGTCAGCATCAGTTTTCAATTCCAGAATGAAAATAAACAGGACAGCAATTTTATCAACAACATTGTTTTAAAGGTAACAAGGAAACTGAAGACATAACTGGTTTGATCTACTTTCTACTGGGCCTAAATGTTTTATTAAATCTGTATTGCAAAGGGGAAAGCTACCAACATCTTCCCCCAGCTTCTGTAACTCTCAGTTTCTAATAACATCTGATATTAAATTTCCTGTAAGGCATCCCAGTGCTGACCTTCCTAGTAGTTTCTTTTAGATTTTCAGGCATTTTTTCAGCTTATTTCAGACAAAACTTGCTCTAGATAACAGTATGCAGTACCTATGGCAACTGTAACATCTGAGTTCTGAAGCTGCAACACTTGGTGTACCTTTCAATACAATACAGACACCAATATCTTCATTGCAGAGACATTTTATACACATAACTGGTCTCAGGAAAGGTCAATCTGTCACAGTTTTATAAGACAATTTTCTTAGCACCTCTCCATTTCCTAAACCACAGACAACCATTAAGACAGGCCTAGTTAGACACACAAAAAGTTGTCTCTAGGCACTTTTGAAAGATTAAAAAAAAAGTCAAGGCACACTCTTAAACAAACTACAGACACATTTTTCCATATTTGCTTTAAAATATGCCCTTTTTTTCTCTTTTAAATTACTGACATGTAAGCATCCAAAAAACCATACAATAGCTAAAAGGATTTAATTTGATCTTCAGGAGTTTGAAATAAGGTTGAATTTCAAACATTAAAATGAAGGTGGACAATAAGGCACTTAACAACTACTTTGTGTCTCAGACACAACAAAATTCTGGTAGGAAAATCTCTCAGTGAGCACTATAAAGACAAATTTTAAAAAAAGGAAAAGAAAGTACATACACCTCTCTTTCTGTTATCCTTTATAAAAGCCTTAATTCACAGCTGAATATGCCTACATACATCCACAGAGATGTTGATCTTACTTAAAAGTTAAAGAAATAAACAAGCTTTTGCATCTTTACAAATCATAATTTTGCCAGAATTGTTGTTCCCTTTTCCTTTAATAGGCCATTATGATTATCCTCTTTTCAGAAAACAGTAGGAAAGTCTTCAGACTATTGTCAGCTAAACACATCATTTAAACACTCCATTACAGCATTAGAGTTTCTTCAAAAGGCACTGACAGGAGAGCAGAGATGGATTTGCTGCAGGTATTATTTAGGATGATTAAGGAACAAAGATAAAAGTGTATTACTGTACCTTTTCATACTGACAAACGATCACATTGTCGGTGTCAAACAAGTCTGCAATGTCCTGCTCACTGACATCGTCACCAGAGTTTAAGGGGTCCTAGAGATTAAAATTCTGTTTTATACACTCTTTCAGAATAGCATTGAATATACTTGGAATTAAACATGCCCAGAACAATAAAAAAAAAAAAAGCTACCATTGCAAAAATAAAGACCTGGAGGCTGTGAAGTCCACATTGCACCAACCTCGTTTACAAGTACCTTTTACATGTTTGCATTCTCAAAACCCAAACACCCCAAACAAAAACACAGGTCAAAAAAGCAAAACTGCTAAGTGATAAAGCAGTATTCAGTAACTGAAATACTGATCAAGCTGTATTTATGTGAAGTCCAAATGCTACAAATTGATGCTCTTGTGAACAAACCCATAGGATACAAAATTGCAAATCTTTAAGAAAAAGGAAAACCTAGGGCATTAACAGGGCATTAAAAGAAACACAGGGCATTAAAAAGAGAACAAAGTTCTTGTATGGCATTGTTCTCTGTCTGTGTGATCCTTCAGAAGGAAAGGAAACTTAGATTTGTATTCTGATCTTATTTAAATCTAATTCTTTAAATAATATCTTAAGTCAAAAGCTCCATTCCACTGAGTCCAGGGGTCTACAATACAACTTTAATTCTCATAGCGAAGTATTTTAATTCATCTAATAAACAAATAACTTTCCAACAGTTGCTTCATTTGTCCATACTTCTCACAATGAGCTTTCAAGTAATTTCTCTGCAGTACCTCCTATCTCCAGAGGTTTGTAAATTCACCGTACCTGCCCTGCATCAAATTAACCAGGAACTGTTCTAGGTCCAACAATTCAACAGTTGAGGATCTAATATTGTTATGTGCTTCTAAAGGCTTAAAAGTAAATTACCTCCTCAACTATGTCTATCTGGAGGTCTTCATTGTCGCCATCACTGCCGCTAGACTCTATGTTTGAAGAACTGTCACATTCTTCATCATAGTCTTCCTCATCATCCAGAACTCTCAGATCCTCTGAATCAATAAAGCCAATGAATTCATTCTCTTCTTTATCTTTTGTATGTGGTATTTGTTCCTTGGAAGAAACATCCCCGGTGCCATCGAGCTGACTTATGCCTTCAATGTCACTGCAGAGATCTTTCTCCAGCGGTAAATGGGATTCCGCCTGCTCCGCGGGTTCCGTGGGACAGCAGGGAAAGAGACCAGGGACAGCTTGTGAATCAACACCCCCCGTGTTCAGCACAAAGCCTGAGAGCTTTGTTTAATGTATCAACAAGCCAGAGGCATTAATATGGGAGTTTCAGGCCCTACTGCTTGTAAAACCTGAGTACATTTGTACACATGGTGTTGCATCTAACTTAAATGGAACTCAGGTCAAATATTCCTCAGCAATACTGAAAAAAATTTCTTACCCTTTTCTCTAAACACCCTTGTACTCAAAAAACGGCAAGC
This sequence comes from Calcarius lapponicus, assembly GCA_039654755.1. Classification (NCBI taxonomy): domain Eukaryota; kingdom Metazoa; phylum Chordata; class Aves; order Passeriformes; family Fringillidae; genus Calcarius; species Calcarius lapponicus. Next base: position 103,458,085 of record CM077465.1, on the reverse strand, counting down.
AAGTGGACACTTTAAATTTCTATTGCAAAAAAATAACCCTCCCATAAAAACAAAAAAGGAAGCTACTCTTCCACCCCCAAAAATAGCATTTTTTATTTTTGAAATAAAAGTCAAGAGGAACTGATCCCTCTCCCTGAACTCATTCAAAATGCTTTGTTTAAATAAGATATAAAAAGCTGGGAGAGACAGTAAATATTTCAGTACTTCAAGGTGCTGTTCATAAAAGTGACAGAATTCCTAAACAGAGCATTCACAGGAGCATAAAAGGGCTTTAAGGTTTCAGCCATCTTCAGTTTCTCATTAAATCTTTATTGTAGCACTTAATTCCCATCCACATACACTTTCTAGTTCAGGAAAGGAACACTTTGTTTTGACCTCCCATTCTCACTACAGACAGCCTTCATCATGCTGCCATCAGAGTTCATGACGAGCAACATTACACTTTCTATTTACAGACATTTGGCATTGCTGTCATTAAATTTGCATTTAATAAATTTGTCTCAATCACATATGAGCACTGCAACTCAAAGTCACCAAGCCAGCCTGAACTTCAAACATCTGCAAATCATTTCTGACACTAAAATTAGATGAGGTCAGGAAAGAGGCTTGTTAATTAAAATCACTCAAGTTTCCCACACAGCTCTAGCTGAGTTCTAGTTTATCCAGGACTTTTTCCCCAAGGAAATACATTTTCTTCAAGGAGATTTTCAATTATCAAATTTGACTTTTCATCCTGAATGCATCTTTAATGCTCTTCACACATTACAAGATAAAATTAATCCCAGCTGATCCTGCAAAAGCACTTTGCTCACAATTGACCAGTATCCATATGCAGATCATATGGATGCCAGAATGATATGGAAGTTCTCAAGGAGTTTTTCATGTCTGCTTAGTCACAAAAAATCCCATGATTCTTAAAAGTAATCAATAAGTCTAATACAGTCTATCTATCCATTACATTTTTCAGTATTTTTAAATTGATATTCTCATCAATCACAGTATTTTAGCAGTAGTTTTGACAAATTCTTAATGTAAAAACAAGCAGTCAGCTGCTGCTATTCTAAACAAGCTTAAGACTGAATGATAAAATCAAAATAACTTTTGTTCTTCTCATTTAGAGGTGCTAGTTGTCACTTAGAAATGTGTTCAAACAACCCCCTCTAACAGATGTAGTTCCATTAGCTGAGAAACAAAAGGCCTTACCTTGTCAGAGGAAGCCATGTTGCCCTGATCCTTTAGAAATGCATTTTCATCCAAACTTTCCCCTGCAATAATCAGGTCAATGATATCATCAGACACCTGCTGCTGCAGCAGCTCCGGATGCTCCATGTCCAGCTGCCCCTCCACATCCAGCAGGACACTGCTTGAGCTGCTTGCCAAAGAATCATCAATAAAAAGTCCTTCAGAGCATTCTGGAGTAAACACAGCTGTGTGAAGGTTGTCATGCTGGAATTTTTCTGTGGATTCACTGCACTGATTCAACACTGCATTAATTTCATATTCCTGCAGACTCACAGAAGGCTGCTGGACCAAGGTAGCAGAGTTCTCCAGGTGTTGTTTTTCCACATAGCTTGGTTTAAACAACACAGCCTGTTGGAGAGCAGCCTCCTGGGCCTGCAGTGTTTCACCAGCTGCATGGGCAGCAGATGCATTCAGCTGTGTGACACTGGCAAGGCTGGCCTGCAGAACTGAAGCTTGCCCAAGGGGATGAAACATCTGCTGCACAGGGTAGTGGAGAATGCTTCCATCTCCTGAGGCCTGTGTGACCACAACAGGCACATTCACCTTGTAAAGCTGTCCTGCAGAGAAAAGAGTTCAGAACTGCTTCAGCAGGTGAAACTACAGGCTCATCCAGGCCACTGACCTATCTCCACTAAAAACAAGAGCAAACACCAGGGCAAACTATGAGAAAAAGGACATTTGCAAAGCAAAGATTTCCTCAAGTACAATTCCAGCCCTTAAAAATCAGGCATTCAGAAGCTTTCTGAATCATGGCTTCCAGCCAGTCCATCATGGTTAATACCTCTTCTTGGGTCTGGCCTACACAGTACCTGTGACAGTAAGTTCAATAATTTAACTACATACTGGATTTTAAATAAATAAATAAATACCCTGGTTTCAATTTTTTCTATGTCATTCCAGAAACTAAGGAATACAAAATGAAACAGTAAACTAGTCTATAGCTACAGGGCGAGTTCATGCCTTTAAGGACATTTAGGTATTTTCTCTGCCTAAAAAACTTTAAGTTTTTTAGAGAGAATACCTAATACCTAAAACTAATTTTAGTTTTATAAAAACCAAACAACCCCTAATTTATGTATCTTTCCTTAAGAAAACCAGTCCAAATACTGAATGCTTAAAGTTACTACTATCAGGGTTAGAACAGAGATCCCAGAGCCAAGTTCCAACATTCATCTGACTTTTCTTCTGTGAGGACACATACATGCTCACACAGACAGAGTCACTGGTACCAGTCTACAGGTCTCATGACATCAGGAATTATACCTGAAACAGATAACTAGAGACATCAGTTTTCATCAAAGAGCTGTTTGAGAGAAGAGTCAATGACTGAACTAAGCCTTCCACTGATTGCACCAAAGCAGTACAAGCAGTTTTTGTACAAGCAGTACAGGCAGTGTTATCACCAAAAGAATGGGATCAAAAAGGTTAACAGATAGTTGGATTTTATTTGAATAAGAAATCAATTTTGTCTCTGAAGCACCACAGTGCTTTTAGCTTTTTGAAAGCACAGAAGATTGTCCCAGAGACAGGGAGAAGATACCTGTGTCTGGGCTGACAAAGGAAAGCACTTGTTAAGAGTTGTAAAACAGACACACCAACTAATCATTGCAGTTACTTCCCCCACTATGAAAACAAAGTACAAAGAAAAGGGTAACTGGCTCTACCCTACACTTTAACTTCTCATCTGTTTCATCTACTGTCCCTGGGACTGTCCTTCAACATGCCCAAGGCACTGCAAGGTTTGACATGCCCTCAGTACCCTTACCTGGTGCTGGCTGCAGCATCACTCCAGCTGGCATCTGTAAAGGGTAAGCAACACACGAAGGGAGAGCAAGAGTCACGCCCACTCGTGGGGGCCCCTGCAACACAAGAGCTGGGCTTAGGCAGGACAGGGCACTGAGTGCCACACCTGGAGTATCCACGGGAAACAGGAGTGAGGGCCTCTCTGTGGTCATCTTCACTGGAAAGCTGCACCATGCTTCTGAGATTTAGACAGATGAAGAGTATTCTGCACTGACAGAGCAACAGCTTGCCCCAGGTGTTTCCTGATTTCCAGCTATCACACTCCCTTTTTGTTAAGGCAGCTTCTTCCAAAATCCCTTCAATGTACCCACCATCCAGAAAGGTGTTTTTCTACTCAAAGTCACTTTTACCTAAGTTTATGCATTACTCCACACAGCACAGGTCTCTTGCCTAGGCCTGAAGTCACTTCATAGTCTCTTTTCCTCCTGGGAAGCAAAGAGCTGGATATACACTTCCCTTTCAATCTACCTCCTCTGAGGAAATCCAACTTTTCAATCAGGCAACACATATATTGCACAAACATCATCCCAATATTATATTTCAACTTGACAAGCTACTTAGCTTGAGGCTCAGGAGGCACTCAGTAAGTTCATCAAGCTCTGGCAATCAGTGGCTGATCCCCAAAGAAATTTTGCCATGCCCAGAGTTCCAAACTTGTCAACTATAAAAACACTCATTTTCCTTCTGGATGATTTCTACACCTCACAGATAATGCTGCTCCCAGCTTCCCTAGTGGTAGTATTTCCCAGCCATGCACTATTTTAACAACCAGTAATAAATTTTTTCTTTAAAAAGTATACATAACTGTGTCCTTTCCACTACACATTCATCCTATGGGCTAAATACAGGCAGCTGCGTCTTTCCAACATTTCTGGCTTTACTTCTTGCAGAACCAGCTGGTACTGGCCATCCTTTTTCACTGCTCCAACAGAAGCAGCAGTGTTACAACTCTCCCTCCTGAAGCCTATTAATAACTGGCAAACAATTTTAAAAATTTAGTAGTCCAACATAATCAAAATTGAAGTAAAACATCACTACAGCCACATACCAGTTTTGCTGCTGTGAAATGCTGAAAACCTCTGCCAGCTTGGATGACATAAGAAGCTGTAAAAATATAAAAAAGCCACTTTACAAAAAACATTAATTTCTTGGAAATGGTTATCATTCAATAATTTACAGCAAACATGGGTGAAACTAAAGCAATCTAACTTCAGTTCATCCTCATTAGCAAGCACAAGTATTGCCTTGTCAATTTGAGGAAAACATACAAGTAGTTTTTTCACAGCAGAGCAAATCCAATGATGCTAAAAGTAGGAACAGTAGAATAAGATTTTCAAGAGCTCCCAATACTGAATTCCATGGGAGAAAAAAGGCCAAGGGAAAACTTTCCTGGGCTTTTAGAAACGAGCAATTTAGGTAGCCCTAACTACTTTGAAAATCTCTAGCCATGGGGCAATTCAAATCCCCTTTTTAGAAACAAATAGATTTACTCACACTGCTTGGCCATAGTATTGCCCTTTAAAAACTTAAGAGTAAGAAGGAAAGGCTTATTAAATATAAAATCTCCAATAGCCTGCAAACACAAAAGTATATTCCCCTTAGTCACATGGAACTAATAAAACACCTGCCTCCAAAAATGGTTCATTCAGCTAGGAAGACTGTAAAAAAAAAAAAAAAAACAAAAAAAAAAAAAAAAACCAACACCAGAAAGGAAGGGGGGGAAAAAAAAAAGAAAACAAAAGTAAAGAACCCCAGTGATAAAGAATGCCTGCCTAAGCCTGAAATACACTACAACATGGATTTTCATTAAATCATCTCACATGGGGTTTGTCCTTCATGGGCAAAGGTCCTAACAGCCTCTCACTCTGGGATAAGTCTCAGCTGAGTACTACACTCTACCACAACAACACCACAGTGGTCAGCTGGACTTTATTAAGAAGAATAGGTCCTGATGTCAGAGACTCTGTGAAAGTCAAGTGCCCCTCTGCAACAGGAATGCTGCTTTTGGAAAAACTAACTGAAAGATGAACTACAAAGCCTTCCTCTCTTCTGTTTGAGCAAGGGATTACATTTTAACAAATTGAGAAGGAGATTAAGCCCCAACCTGACAGCAGAACTGCATGGCACAAATGAGCCATAAAACCTCTGCACATCAGGACACACATTAAAAGGGGAAGCAGGAGCTTAACCCTGCAGGTAAATTAGCAACTGAAGTGCTACAAGCACTTCAGACTTGGAGGACTGCAGACAAGGAGGCTAAAACTCTCTGCGTGTTTTGCCACTGGAAATGAGCAGCTGATCAAATCATGTAGACAGAATCCTATTCGTTTATTAAAGTTTAATTCATCATTTACTGGTCAAATCCTGCTTTCAAATAATTGCTGTTCCACATCAAGCTGGATATATGCATAAGATATATACACAAACCAAGATTATTTCAAGTCTTCCAAAAATATCCCTAAATCAATGAGATATTCTTAAACTGCATGCAATGTGTCCAACAACATCTGACCTGCTGAAGTCTGCAAAATGCTGTGAGAGCTGTGTGGCAGCTGCAGACTGAACCGTGGAGAACAGTGGCTGTGTTTGAAGAAGCCTTCTGTTGCTCTGGACTGTGTCACCTTCGTTTCCCAAAGCTGCAGGAAGATTATTAAGGTCAACAAACATTAGCTTTAAAAACAAACTGCATCAAAAAAGATAATCAGGTATTCCCAGCTTTTCCAAGAGTAAATTGACTGATTCTATCCAACGAATAGGGCAGCAAAAACTAACCAATTTCAACTCCCAGCAGCCCCCACACCATTCGCAGGGCGCTTGCAACTCTTAAATCAGGGCAAAAGTTTGCATGTTTTGTAGAGCACAGAAATGGACAGAAAAAGACAACACAAACACAACTGCTATTAATGCAAGGGGACCCAACAAACCTGCTTCAAGTCTTTCAGAACCTGCTCCTCTACACCCTCCTCTGCAAAGAGCTCCCGCACACCTTCAATCACATCTTCGATGATGGACTTGTACAGTTCAGGCTACATTAGGGAAAAAATAAATGTTTCCAAGTTAAGATGAGCATTAAGTCATTTGAAAAGATAGCACAAAGTCTAATCTCACTTTATAAATTGCTGTTGCAAACTGAACAGCACGAACAGATCAGTTTCATGAACTGAATGACAAATGCAAAGGTCTGCAAGTCCACTCATTCTTTTAAATCTAACACCCTAAAAAAATACTGGATTTGAGCCTCAAATTTTTATTTAGGCTACCAATAATTTGGTAAATGCTTAAGAAAACCCTAGAAACATTCAAAAACCATTGCTGTGCTGTATTTTCAAACAAGCTTGTCTAACCCCATTGTATCATACTGCAATCATTGCTCCTAATCTAAGGGCCAACCAACAATACAAGCTATTAAAAATGAACCCTGCCAGTTCCATCAGAAGGAGAATGTAAGGAACCCACAAAAAGTAACTGAGATTTTTTTTTGGTGTTTTCTCTGTGGAAACAGTCTGATGCTGCATAGTAACATAACTGTAGAAATTTGAACACTACTTTTATCAATACACATCACTCATCTTACATTACAACAGAGTCCAACAGAACATTCTACTCCTTCTTCAGCCCATGATGTCAGTGATTAAATCCTAATCCTCCAGTCAGACCTGGACAGCAGATACACATGAGCTTCAAGATTCCTACACTCCAATGCAAATGTAAGATAATGAGCCTTTATCAATTTAAGGCTTATTAATCTTGACTCTCATTACCACCAGAATAGCCTACACAAGGTGTAAAATGAAGCTGAGATATTTTAGGAAACCTTACAAGATTGTGGATTAATAATATATTTTTTTAAAACATCAAATTAATGTTTTACTTATCCAAAGTTGTTCTGAAGTGCAGATGGCAAACAATTTCTTTTCAAAGAAAATAAGATATTAAGAAGTAACATGTTACACTTTCTGGAAAAAACAACCAACACAACTACTTTAAAACAACCATACTCATGTGTAATTTCTTATCAGGGGTTATCAACCTCCAAAGAGTCCCCCAGCACTTTTTCAGGGTACTAGAAAGATGAAGAAGGAAAAAAAATTTCCTCTTGTACCTCTACACTAAAAGCTGCTGATCAGCCCATATGTCAAATGCTCTGCCTTCACTGCTAATCCAGAAGAGAATCTAAATGTAAATCTTTCAACGGGCCTATTCCTCTCCCCAGGATTGCCAAGCTACAGTGAGTACAAATATTTATTGTGCTATATAAAAACTGCACACAGCAACTGTAAAATTCAAACACCACATGCTTGCAAATTAGAGAAAAATGGTTACAGCACAGACTCTATTGTACTCCAGCTTAATCCTTTTACACTCCTTCGCCAGAACCAGGCCATCCCTAGCGGGAACTGTCCAACTCCAGTTCCAGTCGTGTGCAGTGGGGTGGCAGGAGGGGCTCATCCACATCCCATTCCAGCAAAGCCTTCAAGGCTCCCTCTCCTGGGATTTCCTTGCAGGGAGTCCTCGCAGGGAGCCCCAGGGAGGGAGAGGCAGCAGCGGCCAAACCCCGCCATGGCACAAAGGCCTCCGCCGCCCTCCCTGGCACCGCCGGCCTGCCCAGTGTCCCTCGCACCCCGCAGCTGCCCAGGGCCAACCCCTGCCGCAACACTTATGCCCACAAACATTTTCAACAGAAAAAAAAAAAAATTTAAAGCTTAAAAAAAAAAAAACTTTCGACGTCGTCCTTGGGCTTCCCGCACCAGCGAACGGGCGGCGGCTCCTGCCCAGGCCGGGAGGCGACTTGCTCATGCTCATGCCTGTCCCCAGTGTCCCGCAAGGAGGAGCGGCCAGACCCCGCTAGCCTAGCCTAGCCTAGGCACTCACCACGGGGCTACCGTGAGCCATGGCAGCGGCAGCCGCCGCCTCAGCCCCCGCCCGCCTTTAAGGGGCCGTTGCCACGAGGACGCGGCCCGGCCGGCCCCGCCCGGGTCCTGCCCCGCCGGCTCTCTGCGCTCCCGTGCCCACACACACCCCAAACCCCGCCGGCTCTCAGGGCTCCTGTCCCCCCGCACACCCCAAACCCCGCCGGCCCTCTGGGCTCTTGTGCCCACACACCCCAAACCCCGCCGGCCCTCTGGGCTCCTGTCCCCCCGCACACCCCAAACTCCGCCGGCCCTCAGGGCTCTTGTGCCCACACACACCCCGAACCCCGCCGGCCCTCAGGGCTCCTGTCCCCCGCACACCCCAAACCCCGCCGGCTCTGAGGCACATCGTGTTAAAGCCAGACCCTAAAACTCAGGGCGAGCCGCCACTGTGCGGTCTGGGCTCTAAGGTGCAGCCTGGAGCATCGCCCTGCGAGCACAGGATTTATTATTCCCACTGGGGTGGGAATGCACCCAGGAGAGCTGGCTGCAAACGCGCGTCGTTTTTGCTCTAATAAACCCTGAAGTCGTGATTACCTCCTAAACGGGGAGAGCTGAAGCTAAGTGTTGCAGTTAAGCAGCAGCAATCTGGTACAACTACTCAATTATTGCTTACATTTGCAGCAATCTGTTCGTATGTTAATGCAGAGATCTACTAATTTAGCAGTTACTAATCTGGAAAAATGTTCATTATTCTCATATGTGCAGGAGAATATATACTTAGGTCTTTATGCACCTTCGGTCGGTGTTGCCCTGAGGCTTTTAAGAACCTAGAAATATAAACTATTTTTCCTTTCATTTTCCCTTGTTTTTCATTTTTTAGGTAGCTATGTCATTGCAGTGCTGTTTGGCTTGTGGAAAGGAGACTCACCCATTAAGCTTTAATTTTTAAGGCTTACACATCCTGAAAAATGAAAATATTTTAATGAAAATGCTGTCAGACCCTTAATTAAATAGCCCGACTAACACCTACAAAATAGAAGAAGCAACACCCTTAATAAGCTGTGTTTTCACAAGTGAGACAAATGCAATTTGCTATTGAAGTAATTTTTCTCTGCAAGAAAATATGTTTAATAACACTGCTTAAGTCTTGAATTAAACAGCAGTTGCATATTCAGCTGTTCTGTATGCCCTCCATCATTGTGAGGAAAAGGCAAGCCATGTTGCTTTGCTTACAGAATAACTTAAATAATAAACCATATTTTTTCCTAAAGCACAGTGCTCATTTGAAACTGCCTGGGCCAGTGCATACCAAAAGTGTCCTTATTCTTCTCCTGACTTTTTTTCCTGTCATGTCAGCAGAGATAGCAGGAAGGAGCTGCAGCCTTGAGGCTCTTGCTGGGCCCTGAAGGTCGCAGATGGGGATCCTGCAGCTGGCTGCCACCTCCTCATCAGGCAGCCAGACCTGGCCCAGAGCCATCACCCTGCCAGCACGCTGTTCAGGGCTTCTAGAAAGGTGCAAGTGCAGGGAGAGGATTCATAAATGAGCTCTCTGCTTCCTACCTCCTTCTGTTTATCTCAGGGTTTCCAAAGTGCCTTAGAATCAGAGCAGTTTGTACACCTAACTTCCAAAAGAAGGAGAGCTGGGGAGCTTGGTAGCAAAGGACTGCTCAGCTGTCTCAGATGGTGGTCAGGCGACTTTGCCTGTGTCCACAGGAAAATGTGCAGACCAAAGCAAATTATCCTTACCTGCAGTGGAGGTGAACAGCATGTGTCTGTATTTGCCTTCCCACAAGGCACTGTGGGCATCCCCCATCTGTTCTAAATGATACCCTCTGGATTGTGAATAATTGACCTGGCCCGTCACCAGGTCATGTCAGCTCCCTTCAAGCTGGGACAGCAGATAAACCTTCTTATAGTACACAGATATCACTGGGGATAAAATAGGAATGGGAATACAGCTTTCCAAGCTGCACAGGGACGATGCAGAGGGCACTTCCTGCTAACCAAGACCCTTCTGTTTTCATCTGTGGCTTAGCAACACACCTTATATAATTTCTTTTACAAATTCCTAGGGAAGGTGTCTTTTCATCCAAGCACTCTCAGCTGAACACCGTGAGAAAGCCTGGTAGGCACAGAAAAAAATTCAGTCATTTCTCGACAAGGGGAAAATACAAAAATATCCGTGACTAGCATTACTCGTACTGACTGGCTAGCTTTGATGTGGTGAGCTTAACCTACTATCCATGTCCTGCCAACAGTGCTGTCATTTTCATACTTATGAAAGTTTTTAACATTTAATCCCACTTTTAAGAGAGGAAACTGAGTCACAGACCCACCAAATATCTTGCCCAAGCTCACAGATGGCAGCCAGGAACAGCATCAGGGTTTCATCAGTCTTGGTTCAACTTCCACTCCAGCTCTCCCCACTGTAGTCTCTTTAGGAGCTCACCAGAGTTTTAGAAAAGAAAATACTAGCATGCTGTTCAAACCCTCCTGATTTTTCAGGGGTTTTGTCTGCCTTTGGGATAGTGCTGCTTAAGGGCACCTCAAACATTCGTTTACTAGACAGGTTTTAATTTGTAATTATTTATACTCCTTTTGGTACATGATGTCTAGAGAAGATTTATTTTTGGATGATAAGCCTTTATTAATCATTAAAAAAAAAAAAGTTACCATTTTCAAATGTCTTCCCTCTAAGAAACGGAGAACCCTCAGCACACTCAGATGCTTGGTCATGAATGCCCTCTCCTGTTTAAATCCAGCATTGCTGCTGGAGAGGAACAGCCACACAACTGCAGGGCTGCAAAATTCTTCCTCAAGGCATATTATACAAACACCATCTTGCCTTTTCTTTCCAAGTAAAGGCAATCATTCTTAGGAGGAACTGGTTTCAGAATCCAGGCAGTCCTCATGGAGATAACATGACATGAGCAGAGGTGTAATTTCATTTTAAAGATATCTTCTAATGTGTTCCCTTTGTTTTCAGCTGTTGACTCATAGATATATGGCACTCCAGCGTCATAATCAATTTTATTAACAACGTGATTTTGTTACAAGCTCCCTCATTTCCCTCGGAGTTCTGAGACAGATAATACTGGGACCTGTGATTTCTTCCTTTTTCATTTATCATGTGTGGCTCCCGTTTCTTCAAGAGCCTATCTTTTTTTTTTTACCTGATTTAAGCCACTTTATCACAACTATAGAAAGAGCTCTCCCTTAATTCAATGTAATGACAAATTTTCAGGACATTGGGTGGTTTATGAAGGGCTCTGACCTGTACAAACTGCTATATAAAAATGGCAGTCTGATGGATTGAATATACTGGATAGTACTGTATATCTCAGCTCCTCAATAAGCCCAAAGACTTGAGTAGTATCAGTAAGCCTAATTAAGGATGAAACAAGCCTTTCCTGTCCTAAATATTCACCCTGATAGATATGCCTCAAAGGGAAAGAGCAGCCACCTGGGGTGGGGAGGGGTCATTTCACTGTGCTTGTTCTTGTCACGCTCCTGCTGGTGTCAGGCTCAGTGCTCAGCCCCTGTTCCCTCACCTCCTTTGCTATCTGCTTTCTTGCCCTGGGTATGATGTACAAATGTGTATTTTTCCCCAACCTCCTGACCTGCGTGCTAAGAAAAGCCACAGTCCAGTTCCCTCCTCTTTTGTCCATTGTCTTTGCCTTCATGGCTCTTTAAGTCCTTTGCCTGCCATCTGGTTTTACCCTTCTTCATCAGTGGATGAAGTCTCACCCCTTCCTCGCCTGTCTGTAATTGCCACTCATCTGCTCCTGGCTCCCTGGCTCCAGTGGGGAGGGATTAGCATCAAGGGGTGCAGAACCACACAGAGGCAGGGTGCAATGGGAGAATAAATGCCAGAATCATCATTTCTCCTTATTTGAATTGGCTGATGGAAGTTCATTGCTGAGCAGACGATTGCAGAAGTCCAGCAGTTTTAGTGTGAAGTTAAATAAGAGCAGAGCAGCATGTTTTGGTCAAGGCCAGTTTGCTCTGCCTAACTTTGCATTTGGTAATTTCAAGAGGAATAAAGCTGAGTGACTGCATCAGGCCTTTGCAGCAGCAGTGGAATTTGCAGCACCAAGCAACCACTAAAATCACCCAGCAAGTGACTTTGAGAGACAGGCTGAAGCACAGCTAAGCAGTCAGGCTGTCCTTCTTACTGCCTCATTAATACCAATTTAACTCTGCTAAAGAATAACTCAGATGTATGGAGAGTAACCTTCATTGTCACACTGGCTGTGGGAAGCATTTATATGAAGACCCCAGTATTTGCTAAAGGTCATATTCCTGAGCTTCATTTTCTAAAAAAACAAGGAGGGGCTCCTGCTGCCCTAATACACAACTGCACACACCTTTCCATTTTTCTCTTTTTTCTTTTCACGCCCAGCTCCACTTTTGAGTAGACCTACCCAGGGCAGATTTTCTGCACTCTCATTTTGACGTTATAATCACATAATTAGCATCAAAGATATTCAGTAATGGATTTACATAGGCTAAAACAGCCTTTTCCCATTTCTGTTCAGGCAGTGGTTGGTTCCTTCCATTTCAGATGAAGTCTCATCTAAATCCTGGTGTTATTACTTCCGTTCAGACAGTGACATCTGCTTCATGCTATAGATGACACATGAAGGTCCCTTCCCAGATGGCAGTCCAAGAAGGTGACAGTGGTAGCTCACCTCTGGATATCACCAGGTTAATGCCTAAATTCTTGCTTTAAATCCTCCCTTCTTCACTGCTGGGTTTTGTTTGATATTTTCATTGCATTCCTTACAGCATTGACCTTGTCATTTCCATGGCACGAGCAAGATTGTCCAGAGGACAGGTCACCACTGCTGAGAGCGGTGCAGGTGTGAAACAGGGATGCTCCAGGCCCTGCAAGTTCTGCTTGGTGCACAGTGGCAGGATGCACTGTATCAAAGCAGGGCCCCTCTTGGAGTTCTAGATACAGAGAATTTTAGACTTTCTGTACAGACAGGCTCTGACTCCCAGGAGAGCACTGCATTTGACCTGAGGCTGTGGAGCAAGCTTCCAAAATTGATTGATAGCACTAGGATTATGGGTGTGTAGTTGGTTAGAAGTGTGTAATATCACAGGGTGGAAAATTTGAAGGCACTTCAAGTTTTTTGAAGTTTGGGGTTTTAGAATATAGTAATAAATATGAAGCAAGATGGAGGTTTTAGGGCAGAGACAAGTTGTTCTTCTTTACCTTCTTCCTTCTTCTTCATGAGTTTGGGTGGTATTTTGTAATTGGACAGAAAAGTCTGCAGTGTGGACTTGGAGGGATTAGTTATTGGGTTAAAAGTGAAAGTAATTTAGGTGCCATTTCTTAATTGGATAGTTTAGCCTTAAAAGACCTTGTAACAAGAGATAGTTACCCATTTTGTGGCTTGCTAATGAAAGACTAGAACTCGCTGCTGTGAGACTGTAACATTGATAAGAAATAATAAACACCTGAGTCTGAACACGAACTATCGTCTCAAGTGCCTTCAATCCCGACCTCGACAGAGGTAGAAAAAGAAAGTAAAAAATCAGCAGGCTCCCTGCCTGGCCTGGCACTGCCTGCTCGGGTGGGGAACCTTCCCTGTGCCCCCCATCAGTCTCACAGCCACCCGCAGTGCCTGCAGTGGCTCTGCCCCTGCTCCCCTGCTCCTTCTCCAGCTGCTTCAGCTCCTCCTCCCCACCCCAGGAAACCTTTCCCCACCCTACCACCCGCCGCTATTCCCAACTTTGTTCTCAATACCTTCCCTTGAAGGCACTTCTCTGCATGGGTTCCCCCGCACTTTTCTGTTTCAGTCCCTTTCCTTGGTAAACTTTTCAACTTGACTTGGAGAGGCATCCGTTCTCCTTAGAGACAGCTCTGTGCAAACACGCTCTGCTCGCTGCCCTCTCCTGCCAGCTCCCGGCTCGCTCCCTGATTCCTCTCTCTTACCCCCACTGCCGGTCACTCCTCACGCATCTCTTCTACTCCCAGCACATCCCGACTTCCGACCTTTCCCCCTTGGGCTTTTATTGTTGGGAATGGAAGTGAAAGTTATTCTCAATTAAACCAAAAAGGCCATCACGGTGCCAAGTGATACTGGATTGTACCCACTCACAGCCAGAAATACCTAATCACACTGGGATTTGGGATGGCAAAGCAGAACGTTGAGCCAATGCCTTTCTTTTCTTTTTATTAGTGAGGCTTCAGCAGGGAGCATGAGCACCACTTACAACATGTTATGCTTGTTATTGTAAAAAATTACTGGTTGTTTTTGCTAAGGAAAGAATAGTCTTATAAAATAGCACATACAAGACATTGCAAATACTAGGAAGCTGTCCCAAAATAAATGTTTTTATGTTTTTACTTATATTCGAGCAATTTCCCATCTCATTTTTTCATGTCTCTGAATCCCGTTGTTCACTGATACTTTTAAACATTGCACAATGTTTAAGCTGTTTAAGGGAACCATACTTTTGCTAGATACCTGCTTTCCATTTGCAGGTGCTCACTGAAGGATAGCACAGCACTGAAGTGAAAATGGATGTTAACTCAATTTCCCTGTGGTTCCCAGAATAGCTGATTGCTTTGCTACAGACACCACAGCACAGGACAAGTGCCGTGGTTATTTTATTCTTTAAGCCCATTCTTTGCATGCTGCCTCATAAACCTCTTACCTCATTCCCATATTTCCCCACAGAGGTCTCACTGTTTCCCTAGTAACAGAACAGACTTTGAAATTTGTGAAAGTCTTAAACAGTTGTCACTACATTATATTCAAATTCCCCAGAGAGACCAGAGGGAGCACTCAACAGGAAAAACCACAGCATCCTTTGGGCTAGTACTGCTAGGAAATAAGGCAGAAAAGGGTCTGCCATAAATCATTGTGGGAACCCCCCAGAGTGCTGCATCCAGCTCTGGGAGCCCCAACACGGGACGGACACGGAGCTGCTGGAGCGAGTTCAGAGTGTGGCCATGGAGACGCTCAGAGGACTGGAGCAGCTCTCCTGTGAGGACAGGCTGAGAGAGCTGGGGCTGTTCTCCCTGGAGGAGAAAAAGGATCCAGGGAGACCTTACAGCACCTAAAGGGGGCTACAAAAAGCTGTGACAAGAGCAATTAGTGCTAGGACAAGGAAGAATGGCTTTAAATTGAAAAAGGGCAGGTTTGGATTAGATGCAAGGAAGTTCTTTACTGGGAGGGTGGTGAGGCGCTGGCACAGGTTGCCCAGAGAAGCTGTGGATGCCCCACCCCTGGAAGTGTTCATGGCTGGCTGGGACATTGTACAACATGGTGTACGGAAAATTGTCCCTATGCATGGCAGGGGGATTGGAACTGGATGATCTCCAAGGTCCCTTCCACCCCAAACCTTTCTATGATAAATGTAATCTAGTGCATAAGTGAGTTTTCTGCTACCAGCTTTATCTGAGCGATATTCCCCACTCACAGACTAGAACTGTTCTTTCTTATGAGCCACAATACCTGATGATCAAGATCAACCAGTTAATTACAGTAATTGCAAAACTAGCTTGATACATTTCTAGTAAGGGGACAAGAAACTGCTAGTTTGAAATACAGCTTTATTTTTTTAATCAATATGCAATCTACAAAATGTTATTACAAGATTATCAGCATGATCTCTTTGCACTTATACTGACAAAAGACCCAAATAAAATTATAGTTTCCATTAGGAATAACAGCACTGCTTCAGAGTTATCAAAATTATTGCTAAGAACTACTAACTGCAGCAGTTAGTTACTGTGTTAAGTTAAAAAAAAGACAAATAAATGCAAAATAGGAGTATAGACACCAATACCGCAGCAAAGAAGTCTGCCAGATAAAATAAACACAACCAAAAGTAACATGTGAAAACATGTGTTCAGATGTAAACTACTTTTGGACAATGAATACGGAATCTGGAGGAAAACAAAGCCAGGAGCATAAGGATGACAGTGACTTGGTATCAAGCTCAATGGAGTGCATCATCATCGTCATTTCTTAAGAGTTTCTACCCAGGGGCAACAGAAGCATTGTTCCCCATCTCTGCAAAGCTTCAGTTGTGGCATCCAGTAACACATCTTTTCTTACCCTTTGTGCTCTCTTCTGGTTGCAATAAGCAGGCATTGCAGGTTTCTTACTTACTGACATAAAAAAATCATCTACAGACCATTACCACTATTCCTTTCTTTTTTTCTTTTTTTTTTTTTGCCTCTCTTTTATTCTTAGAGGCTTTGATGCAGATCTCATTTTATCAGTTAAAAGACTTCCATTGACTTCAATGGGTGTTTGAATCCAAAATTACATCGAGTACCATTTACCTGGAGTAATACAATTAGTATGAGAAAGATGAATGCAACGATAAAGTTTGTCGGTTTCAGCAAATACGACACTAAGCAAGGCAAACACACTATAAAAATAGTTGTTCTCATTGATTTCTGTTTTAAATATAAAATCTCCCAAACCCTGCTGGTCTCCTTTGTGAAGGAAACACAGATAACATCTAAACACTGCTCTGAAGTAAATGTTAGTGAAATGTCAGCATCTAAAGTGACCCAGGCAGTTGGAAGCATTTCAGTGGCTGCAGGCGCTCGCTGTGGGAAGCAGAGATCAGACACGTGTGAAACCTGGCTCCTCACATGATGCCAATGCCTCATGGGTTATTTAAAGCTCCAGTCCTTCTGCTAGCTGGACACTGCTTATGCATCACAACAGCTTATAGCAACTGTTCCTCATCTCCATTCCCCTTCCCAAAATTACAATTAGACTACTTGTAGCCGAGATTTCTAAAGAATTCAGAGCCTGTATGTTTACTCAGTATCAGCTGCTAATACTACCAGTAGTAAGGCTAATTTTAAGAAAACTGCAGCTAACATGCATGGGAAATGTTAGCAATGAGTCTTAAAGTTAAGAATATTTGGTTAGTAAGTTATGCTCAAGACAACACAGAAGAAAGGAGAAGCCTGGATATTTCTGGTTTGGCATGTTGCAATATAATAGGAAGTTAGAATTTGATGGCGGGGAAAAAAGTCAGACAGCCCAAATTTTCTTTCATTAAACTGCAGCCTATTTTTAAATATTCTGACATCAAGGCATATGAACATCAGTGTGAGACTGAACAGGGCAATTATTCAATCTTAGGCTGCACTAATTGTCAAGTTTAAACTGAAAGCCATGTATTAAACAGAGTAACTTTCTTTCAGTGTAGCAGTATTTCTGCGGAGTTAATTCCTGTTATCCTGATCCAATTCTGATTAAAGTTAATCACAAGTCTTGAAAGCATCAAATGAAAATCCAGGGGTTTGCAAACCAGATAAAGCTGTAGCTTGACCTTTTTATGCTATTGAGATCACTAAGTCTGAATGATCATTTGCAGCATAACACCTTAATACAGCTAGACTTAATACAACTCTCTAGGAGGAATGGCGACTTGTAAGGTGGTCATTCATTATTGAAGCCACTCACTGCAAACAGTAGCTTGTATCCTGAAGGGTCAACACTATACAGGCTCCTTAAACACATCCTGAGACACAGCAGCAGCCACAGCTTCTGCAGGACCTGTAACACCACCAGGTACCCAATGCCCAGGAGGTGAGTGCTGTGAATGGAGATCCTAAAATGAGCGAGAAATGGAATGGAGATGTTCAGGTTCCTCCTTCTTAAAAACAGAAAAATAGGGGCCAGCTGGGTGAGACAGGCTCTGGAGAGCAACCACTGTTAACAGGTTTACTGAATTAGCTGCTTAATGCCAATCAAAACAAGTCAGCCCCAGACAAAGGTAACTGCAGGCAATTGCAATGCATATTTTGCTTCCTCTACCTCACTGAGCAAAGAGGTTAATAAATATTGTAGCTGTAGTACAACCATGGACTTCAGCAAACTGCAGAGCTTGCCATGTCGCCGAGTATAAACACTTTGCCCTGGTGGCAATGCTGTGCCCCTTAGTTCAGCTGAGCAGAATATAAACCAAAATTAAATATTAATAAAACACACCAAACATGACTTGAAGGTGCTAATGGCTTCTCAAGTCAAAACACAGAGGAGGCAACAGCTGAGACATATTTGGATCACTACTATAGTCCAATGCTTGCTTAGATTTATAACAATATAATCTGCTAATAAAAAGGGATATATAGAGAAGCCCAAATACCATAATTGTCTGTTTGGGGCTTTGGCAATGCAATACCCATAAAAAACCTGCCCTCAGGACTTACTGTAGAATCTATTACCCATTTCATTCTCAGCTTCTAGATGGGGGGAAAAGTTTATTGTGATGAACTAGGTTCATATTATGGTTGTCTATTTCCTCAGACTGGTAATTTTCTCTGTGTATATCCCACCTATTTCTACTTTTGGGGAATACCATTTATCTGTATTTTTACACAGTGTTCATATAAACAGTTACAAGCTGTACAAAAGATAAAGTGAGGCAGTGCATTCCTATATTTTTGTTCTCCGCTAATTTTACTTTGAAGTAAGGCTAATTTTAAGAAAACTGCAGCCCCCCAAGAAAAAGGGTATCATGAGCATTTTTAAAATTTATTATATTGTTTCACACATGGAATTACAGCCTGCAGAAAATGGCAAAGGGGATAATGGTTGAAGGGAAGTATTAAAACCTTTCCCTGAAGGCCAATTGTTAGTGGAAAACACAATTAACACATTGACATTGGTGATTAGTAGCTCAGGCTGCCTGATGAAGCATCACAGCTTCATGTCTCTTGTGATGGTCCATTCCTGCATTACTTCCCCATGGAAAACGCCTTTAGAGCCAGGAGCATGAAAACATCTCCCTTTCCATTCATGTCTTAAAAGTTACTCAGAGCCACAGCCCCTGCAGTTTCCATACCAACATCTGGAACTTGCATCCTAAAGGAGACACAGAGCAAACAGCAGCAACCAGTCTTTTCTCCAGCTTGTGGGGGGAAGCCTCCTCTGGTGTAAATTCTCCAAGCCTCATCAGATGAAATGGCCCTGGACTGATTTACACTCACTGAGAATCCACCCCTTATCTCACTTGCTGCAGTAGTGAAAAGGAACTGTAATGCTGGCACAGAAACTTCAATCACATCTGCCATATGGGGTTTTTTTGCCCAAGAGATTACTTTGAGTGAACCTAAAAAGTGCTGAGGAGGGAACAGTTGCAGCCACAGAAGAATAAAGAGTATTATTATGCAGAGGACCCTTTTTCCCAATGAAATCACCCAATTTCCAACTCATTAATTAAGGCTCTTGTTGAGAATATTATTTGGACTTGTTCTACTCACATACATCAAGGGGAGCCAAAACATGAGGGACTTTAGTTTTCAAACAGCACTAAAAAATCTAATTGGTCCTTCTGGACCTAACGCAGGTGCTGATAGATCATAAGCACTCTGGAAGTTTTTATTACCAAATATTACATGCCCAAGTGACATGAACC
This sequence comes from Calcarius lapponicus, assembly GCA_039654755.1. Taxonomy (NCBI): domain Eukaryota; kingdom Metazoa; phylum Chordata; class Aves; order Passeriformes; family Fringillidae; genus Calcarius; species Calcarius lapponicus. Next base: position 103,438,778 of record CM077465.1, on the reverse strand, counting down.
TTTTGAGTAGTGCCATTAGGTTTCAGCAGGGAGTATGAGATCATTCCCCAGTCACACAACAGGAAAACAATACATTGGAATCAGTCAGTGAAGTGCTCACATCCTGCTGCTCTGACAAGGAGACCTTACTCATACCAGGACTCCCATGACAGGAAGTTTACTTGAATGCAGGCCAGTTCAATGAGTGCTGATTTGCAGACTCAAACCCAGAAGCACTAAAAAAAAAAATTCAATGACCATGTTTACCCTAAACTAGGTCACTGCCCTTCTTCTAACAATAGAATTTCCTATGGAAATTGATTCCTACTAATATCCTGTGACATTTCATTGCATTAGGCAGTTGCCAGCCTTATCTGGGTCTTCTCCATCAAGCCTAATCCACTTCTTTTCAATTTCAACCTGCAGGTAGAAAACAAAAAACAGCAGGTAGAGTTAGCAAATAATTGGACACGGAAAGTGTGAACTGCAGCAACAGCATGAAAGAAGCTTTGACACAAAATCAAAATATTTCCAGACCCAACAGATTTCAAAACCACTACTCCCAAAAATAGCTCAAATGAGGGAAAAAAAAAGAGCTGCATTCACAGTTCTATTTTTCAGTCTCATCTTTGATCAGACAAGGAATTATTATTTAATGATTCTTTTGCTCAAAGTCATTATCAAAAGTACATGCAAGATATGTTTTGAATACAACAACATATTTGCTTTGAAAAGCAAATATGCTTTTCAAATACTGCATGAGGGAGCAGGGAGGGAGAAGAGGAGGAAAACATGGAAAGCATAGCTCTGAGAATACCTGGCAGTTGTAAAAAGCTTTCTGAACCACGTGTTTCTGGGGCTGCAGGTCGCTCTCTATGCCCAGGGACTTCACTTCTGTTCCTGAGGCACAGGTGTCATGCACAACAAACTGGACAGTAGCAAATGGGTACCAGTCAGATGGTATCTCCTGGTCTGATCCCAGTTCCAGTTTGTAAGACAGGCTGTGTGGCTGATCCAAACCTTGGGAAAGAAAAAGAAAAACACTACATCATTAGCGAATTATCTTTTCTTTGTTTAGGTTCATCTTCTAGCAAGAGAGCACAGCTTTACATTTGATAAACACAGACCTGTTGTTTGATACAAGGTTATTCTATCTATAATCTTTTGCTATTTGGGCATTAGGTGGCCCCTTGTTCATTTTCAGTCTGCTTCAGCACACTTGTCACAGTCATTGCAATTTTACAAATTAGTTCACACAAGATTCACCAGATCCTTTCAGCTTCTCATTGAGAGAATATTACAAATGTAGGACTTTGTTGCTAAATTCAAACTATTTGGTGGAATCTCAGTTTTCCCTTAAAAATGCATTTCTTACTCTGACAGAAAAATAAAAACTGGAAGGTCCCAGTGTAGTCAAGGCCGAGATGCTGCCCTGTGTCCAATAACCCCCTTTCCAGAGCTCTGTGCTGTAGAAATTTTACTGCAGTGCTCATTTCAAGTACTACAGCTATCTAGTGTACCATCATTTATTACACTATGTCCACAGCAGGAAGATAAAGGTGCAGCTCAGAGTGCTGCTCAAACAAGATGCATCCCACCTGCCAGGATAAAGGCTACCTGGGGTCCCTGACTGCTTTGGAAAAGAACGTACTCTGTTTCTTGAAAAAAAAAAAAAAAAAAAAAAAGAAAAAAAAAGTACTGCTAAAATAACTGTGATGTTATAAAGCAGAGTCATTAAGGATTTGTGCAGCATATTCTGAATTACTTTAATCATCCTAGGGATGATCCTAAGGATCACTTGCTTCAGCATTTCTTACATGTGGCAATGATAAGGGCAAGCACTTCTCCTGGCACACAGGAACACAGGGTGAAAGCTGCTTCCCAAAGCCACTGGAGTCAGCAGACTGTGTGTGTGAAAGCAGGATAATACAATTTAATATAATGAAAAGAATCCTCTCCAAATTCTTCAGGGCAAAACATAGCAATTCTGCATTTCTCCTTCTCTCCAGGATTTTAATCACCAGCATAGACAACTAACTATGCTTTGGCTGCAGGCAGGGAAAAAAAAATTAAAAAGAAGAAGAAAAAGGATTGCCTGTATTTTGTCAAAGGCAAGCCTGGCAGTGTATATTTGGTTTTCATCCATTACACTGAATGGAATCTTGAAGTTCAGGGAAAAATGTCCCATTCTTTATGCACTGACTTCCCCCAGTGACAGGAATCAATTCCATACCAGAATGAAGGAAATACTGAAGATGGAGTTAACATTAACTGAGCTTTATCCATCCCCCTGGGGAAAATCATGCTAATATTCCACATCCACAGGCTCGCAGGCATTTTGTAAGGCAGAAATAAATTAAAAAGCTGCATCTCCATTGCTCCTAGGAGCCTTGGGCTGGGTGCCTGTGTGTGCTGCAGGTTTTCCCTGTAACATGACACAGCCCTCTGGGCACAGCTCAGGAGAGGGTCCTGCAAGGCACTGGAGCACAGATCCCCAGTTTGCAAGGAGTGCCATGCCAGGGGCAGGCAGCACACGGCTGATGTCTCAGGACAATAACACAAAACGCAGAGACAAGTACAACTGTAACATCAGGGACTTTATTATGGAAATAGAGGAGGGAACAAAGTCAGAAATAAGGATTACAGCCACCTGCCAATGTCTTGAGAATGAAAGTGGAGCGCAGAACAAGCAGGAGGAGGAGATGGAGTTCATCACTCGTACCCAGGGACAGGCAGATCTCTGCATCTCGGTGATGTGAGCCTTGTCCATGATGTGCTGCTGGTCACCTCTTGCTGTGTCCAAGGCCATTTCTGCAGCACTAACACTCTCTTGGTCCTCAGTCCCTCTTCCAGACTGCCTGGACATGGTGGAATGAGCCTCTGCTGATGTGGACCTCTCCATCCTTGACTCCTCCATCATCCCAGCAACAGGACACCACGAGGAACTTCCTCTTCCAGAGCCACACTGCAAGATGTCATCCCATCTGAACCATGCTCCTTTTGGCTCACAGGACCTGCTCTTCTTTCTCGTGGTGGTGCCAGGATGCAGCTTGGCAGCACACAACTTACCTGCCCTGCTCTCTGTGCTGTTTCCTGGGCTGGGCTGCACAGACTCTGCACAGTGCCAGCCAGAAGTGAAGCTTCCTGGGGAGGACAGCAGGAATTGCAGCACCACGATGGCATGGCATGTCTTGGGCAGGAAAAAGGCCAAGCCCTCTGGGGCTGTGGTTAATCTGAGGAAAAAGGGTTTGCTGCTTGTAGGTAATTTGTGGTAAAAGGCAACCAGCATGCTTTTAAGGGCTTTTGGAGATCAAATTCAGAATCTTCCTCGGGTTTTTGGAGGGGGAGGCTTATGGATAAACAAATAGCAATGGGAATTGTCTAGCACACTGTTCTGTCTTCTGAGCAATGGAATCCAGAAAAAAATCACTGCTTGGAATTTTCCTGGTAAATGTTGGGCAGCAGATGTCCGCTTGAGTCCAGGCACAGATGAGCCATACCTCTTGGGCTGTTGCTGAAGGTTTCCCTGCTAGACATGGCATAGTTGTGATTCAGGACCATCCAAAGAAACCTCTGGGTTTATATTCCAGCCGACTGACAGCCATGAGGTGGTCTCGGTGTTGGGAATTCTGGGGTGCTTTCTTTTCCTTAGATGGTAACCTGCAAAGGCAGAGACAACAGGTTTGGGATTTGGATACGGATAATCCCTTGGGTCCTCTGGAGCAGATTCCATTGGACCTTTTTGCCTGTTCCTAAAACACAGAGTTCCCCCAGCCCATCTGCCTCTTGCACCAACACCAGTGTCAAAGGGAAATACTCACCCCTTCACTTGTGAAGTTCTGCCGGGCTGGGCTGTGCTAGGAGCACAGAGCAACTTCTTCTCATCAGCTGTCAGATAACAGTGACTGACCAGCATTTTGGAAGACTCTGAAGATCCCCCCAGTTTTCACCTAAAACTGAGAAGTTCTTTCCATCTCTGGTCCATAAAACCACTGCTTCCCAGGCCTTGTGTCACATTGGAGTTAGAAGAAGAAAGAGAGGCTGCGTGTAGAAGATCCTTTTGCAAAAGAAGCTGTAATGCTGAAAAAGCCAGGTGTTGGCCAGGAGGAGAGAGAAGGTGGTGCTGTAGAAAGACAGGTGGGTTGGAGAAGGCACAGTGTGGTAAGGTGGCATATTCAGAGCCCTGACATATTCAAGATGACACATTCAGGCCCAGCTATCCAAAATGTGGCCTATGAGGCACTCTCAACACATGACCACCTGGACTGATGAAATCAAACTCCTGAGAGGCAACTGGAAAAAAATGAGGAGATTACTGAGCTTTTACTCTCTAATTTATGAGACAGAAGCCCTGCAGTTTAGGTGTGTATGCAACTTGTTAAGGCTTCTGTGAATTGCGAGATTTTAGTCTGCCCTAATATGAAAATCTGGCTCTTGTTTCTTAAAAGTATTCCAAACCTTGCTCTCTGTCTCCAAGGAATACCAACGAAAAAGCCAAAACAAACAAACAAAAGATCAGTAGAACTATGAAACTAGATTCCAAATATCATTTAGAATTCAAAAAGCTTTCAAAAGCAATAGTAATCTAACTTTGCATTCATTAATGCAGTTTGGCCCGTTTTCACCTGTGTAAGTAGCATTCAAGCAACCTTGATCTGAGAAAGGCTCATGAAGCAAAGCAATTTAAGCCAAAATAATGTACTGGTTATCTTAGTTATGTAATATTTCTAGTTTTGCCAAAATAGGTCCAGTTCTAAAACCCTTACTGAACATGAAAACATAAACAATTACTAAGGACAGATTTACAGACATTAGGGTTGTTGGAAGTTAGTAACTCCTGCAGCTATGTCTAAATGGGAACATTTCTCCAACCTGCTGGGAGAAGTGCATAGGGAATAGAGGAGTGGGACAGTACCACCACCAAGCACCAGCTCACTGTGGTGCCAGTGCCAGAAGGAGGTGGCTGGGCAGGGATGGAGCCCACCTGACAAAACCATGGCTTTGGTTTTCCACCTGGGCAGTTTAGAAAATAAGAAAAGCAGCACCTGGTGGTTCCTGGGAACCACATCACCTCCCACAGCAGAGTCCATGCACAGATGCAGTAACAAGGCTGCCAGCAGCCACAACCTCCTCAAGCTCCAATTTGCTGTCTTGTTTAGTACCTTCTTCCTCAGTGGCTCCATGATGCAGAATGAAAGAAGAAATAATCAGCTGAAGAACTGTTGCTTTACACAATGGCTCAAGGATGGAGGATTTGTCCTAGCAGGAAAAATCACAGGGCTCAAATTTACACAGCAAGTGATTAAAGCACAGTGCTTTGCAGTTTAGTCTCTCCCTTGCTCCCTGGGAACTCTGTGGGAAGCAGCTCACACAGCTTCTCCACTGCAAAGTCTGGCCCCAGTACTGTGCTAAAATCATAACATGTTCTGCATTTCCTCACACTAAGCCCCAGTTTCACAAACATAGACTCAATTTGCAGAAATTTCACTGGATCAGCCCTTCAAAGCTTTTTTCATTTTTTTCCTTTTTTTTTAAAATAATGCTAAAATTCTGACTCCAAATATAATATCTATATATCTGAATAGGCACAGGCAGCTTTTAAAAGTCTGCTGTTTCTTGAAGCTCCTACTGACTTCACTTGGCCAGCACTTTTCCAAGAAAACACTTCAGTAGAATCCAGTGGATATTAACATATTTCAATGTCCATAAATGGAGCCACAATAAGCAACCTCTTCTTTTCCCTTCTTTTTTTTTAAATTTATTTTATTTTATTTTAAGAAGCCTTGGACAAAGACTTTTTGAAAGCAAAGTCCTCAGCATATTTTTCTGCCTGCAGTAAACACATTATGAAAGTTTACATATTTCTATTAGTTTGACTGTCTCCAGACTTTTGGCAAGCCTTGGGACAACTCTATTTTTAAACTCTTAACTGTGTACAGAGCACTTGATATAGAGGTTTAAAATTTGACTGGGCAGTATTATTACCAAAATGTTTTTTTCAAACGCACGAACATTTCACAGAGACAAATGATTCTGCAGATCTCAGCTAGAGGAATTATTCAAATGTCAGAAGTTTAAGCTACTGGTGGAAAATAATGTAGAGCTGTGGAATGCCTCAAAAAAAACCCAGTTCTTCCTTTCAAATAACTTAAGTCTGAAGTTAATTGTGCACATCAAATCTTCAGGTGAAAAGACTGCAGGAAATTTATAAGACTTAGAATCTTCTTTAAAATTGCCTAAACTGCTGACTTCATTTTACAGAAGGAAACCTACATTAAATAGCAAAGAATACTAAAAGCTACCCAAACACTCCTGTATGCCTTGAGAAAACACATGGGTCATAGCAACATGGTGCAAATCTCCAAAACCTGGAGCATAGGACAGGGATTTCGAAGACTTGAAGAATCTTCTTCTGCCTTCTCATTCTCCTACATCTCTCCACCACTCCTCTGCCCTCCTTGTCCCTTTTTCAGTTTTCCCAGCCCATGCCCTTCACTTCCCTCTCTCTGTCATTGCTCTTACCCCACCATTAGTCCTGGCTTAGTAGTAGAATGCCTGAAACTGGGACTTAGGAAGGTAAAATCTTTTCTGGACATTTTAAAGAGGCAGTTAGCCCAGACAGGATAATACAAGACTTGGACAATCCATATGTTAGTAACATACACTTACCCCCTTTTTCAAAAGTACAGATTTTACAGATATTTTACATTAAATGCTTTAACAGGTGCCCTTGTCTTACACAGATCCCCAAAGCCTCAGGGACACATAATGCAAAGGATCAAGCAAGGGATCAAATGCCTTCACTCTACAGAACTTGAAGCAGGATACTGTATTCCTCAAGAATTTTTATGCCTTTAGAGAAGTAGTATATGCCTTTAGAAAGGTACCGGTAATATGACTAAAAATTGGAATTGTAAACCCAAATATTTAAATTTTTTCTTCCTCAAAAAGCCATATTTTCACCTTTAAATTAAATTAAATACTTCCATGTGTGCAATTAAAAAACACAGCTGTTTGTACTGCTGCAAGTTTTCAGTGAGGTACCACCACCAGAAAGAAAAGGGAATAAAGTGGGAGGCATTTTTTATCAGTGCAGTTATTGCCATGAATGTACAATCTCAATGCACAAACCCATGAAAGAGGTAACAGAAACCAGCCTTGGCAAAAGCACAGCACTTCCTGCAGCAAATTTAACCACAGCACCTTCTAGTTCTGCATCATACCTACCATTTCTGAAATGATGCTAGAAAGCCAAGACCCAGCAGTGACAATACCACTTTTTCTATTAGCTGTGTGATATTTGGTTAATAAATTATTTTACCAACTTCTGCTTCCCATCCCACCCATTGCCCAGATGGCACATGGGAAGCATAAACCCTTCCCTCAGCCTTACTACTACAGACTTGAGATTCACTCTGAATGATCAGCTTTGCTTCCATACCACACACTTGAAATGACTGACAGTGCACCTGCCTCCATCAAATAAATTATGAAATCACGGTTTCAAGAAATTGATAAGTCTAAAAGATTTTTTTCCTAAAAGATTATTCTGGCTTCTACCAACAGCATCTCACAGATAAAAACCCAAACCACAACAGCTGATAAAGGTACACAAGCATAAACCCAGTGAAGACACACACCCAAGCCCATAGCACAAATTATTTACTTGAATTTTTATCTGGAAGCCTGTCAATCTTCCACACCACCGCCCTGTAGGCGCTCTCGTATTTTGCTGTTCCAACTGAGACTTGGATTACGGGGTCAGATTCAACCTCGTGCAAAGCCCCAAGGCATGCTCTCCTATTCATTTTGGCTTTTAGGGACTTCTGCCTCTGCAGGTTCATGGTCCAAAGTGCTTTGATCCACTGTGTGGGAACAGGAAAGCGTATCATAACATTTTCACAGTATTTCACAGAGGGTAAACGTGTGGGGATGTGAGCAGTTGAGGCCATGTTGATGAAAGCCTGAAGTTCAATGTATGCCCCCTGAACCACCACTGCAGCCTTCACAGAAAAAGGAAGGTCTTGCCCATTGTAGCATGTCCTGAAACGCATCAGTTCCAGCCTGCAGGCATCCAGGGGTGTAAACTTAATAATCCGTGACTGCTCAAATTCCTGTGCTTTGACACAGTTATGGAAATGGCAGTCGAGAATCTCGATCCACTTCTTGTCCTGCTCCTTCTCAAAGTAACGCTCGTCCCTCTTCTGGAGCTCCAGGTCGTTCAGGGTTAGAAAACACTCAGCGCCACCGTTCACAAAACACAGGCAGTAAATGTGTGTGATGACCGCGCTTTCTACGAGTTTTCCTTCTGCCTTAGTGACTTTCCCCCAGAAGTTATCCACTATTTCCAGAGTCATTTCTTGCTCTTCATAATTCCTCTTTTGTCTGGAAACAGTAGGAAGTTTCATGAGCTCCTCCTCGACCGTCACGAGGAAATCGGTGAAGTCGTTATAGTCGGTGGTGCCCAGCTTCAACATCTGCTCCACCTCTGGCTCATGGATCACCTCCACTTTGGGGTGGTACCTCCTCTTCTCCGTGTAAGACACGCACTCGATCTTCACAGTGTGGATTTTCCCTGAGACATTGTAGCTCTCCAGTTTGGGTTCGGACAGCTTGCACTGTGGCTGCAGCTGGAATTCCTTGAAAGGCTTCTCCAGGCCCTTTTCGTAATACATCTGCAGCACCCCTCCAGCCAGGACGCTCAGGTAGATGGGGCCCCACTGCCGAGATGACATCATGTTCTTCTTCTCAGGAATCCTCAGCATGAATGGCCACCCATCTGATTTCTGGCTCCTGAAAAGGCTGCGTGGGATGGCGGGGGGAGAGCTTGTGCCATGCATGGGTGCTGGAGATGGGTGGGTTTTCCACAGCCTCACAGCTGTCAGCTTGTAGGTGTTCAAGCCTCTCACAGATGTAACTGAAGGAGCCCTGGTTAAGGCTTTTCTGATCATGACAAGTTTCTTTGTCTCTAGGATGACACCCACTCCTGTCAAGCACTTTGTCCTTCCTGTGCATGCTGGCGTTAGCTGGTGACACGCTGAGGGAGCACCCTTCCTTCCAAAAAGGACTGGAAAAAGCACAGTCACTGTGGAAGTATGGGAAGTGTCCTGGAGCCATATCCTCACAGCTTCCTGGTGGGTTAGGACTTCCTTCATCTGCTGATTTGGAGGCCAAAGTCTCACCTGGATGGTCATTAGGTGAGGGGCTCAAAGGAAGGCTGCTCACTTTCTGCGAGGCCGGGGATGAGCAAGTCCCAGGGGATGGAGAAGGGTTAACATTTGATGGCCATTCAGGGATGGGGTAAAGCATGTGAATCCCAGACTTTGGAATGCAGGGGTTTCCCGGGTAGTCTCTGGTAGGCGTAGTAAGTGGAGAGTTGCTGGGGGGTCCAGGGACTCAGGTAGAAATCAACCACAGGAGATGAGAGCGGAGTGCTGCCTGTAGAGGATGACCTACTTGAAGACTCATGAACACTGCACAGGTTGAGCTTAAGGCCATTTGGTTTGGAGCTACTCTGATTGTCAACCAGTTTCTGAGGTGACTGGAAGAGAGGCTCGTCATCAAAGGTGACCCAGTTTGCTGGATTTGGGGAACACATCTTGTAGGAAAAACTTGAGGCACTTGCACAACGCATCACCCGCAAGCCATCTATGAAGAAACAACAAACATGATTCAAATCAAACTCAAATCACACAAAGCTCAAATATGCAAGCATTTCACAAATCCAGTGTATTTTGTTTTACATGTATAATGTGAGATAGCTGTGTAGAAACTGATAAACTGCCTGTGAATCCCCACTGCTCTCGCAGGCTGGGGATTGAAGGGAGTTCTAAGCTCTACAGCTGTTCAGAGCATTTGATGTACAGAGCCTCTCAATCAGAGAGAGCAGAATGCCCCACAGCAGTACAGGACTGCTTGAATAATACTTTCAGCTTCATTATATACAACATAATACTACACAGCTTATGCATCATTTCAAATATGGACAGAGATTTTTCCATACCGGGCATCTGCTCCGAGTAAGGTTTCCCCCCCTTCCCAGCATTTTACTAAGAATGGTGCAGCTGTTTCCAAAAATAGAATCAGGAGGGAGAGAAGGGATTTTTTTTTTTTTTTTTTTTTTTTATGAAAAGCTTTAGCAACTCAGTGCTGATAGCAAAGGTACACATGCTGCTGTCATCAGGGCAAAAACCTGGATGCCTGCCTGACCTGGGCAGGAATGCCTTTACATCAGTTCCTTCAACCCAGGCTTACACTCTTAACTGGGCATGTTATAAGGAAGCATTGGAAAGGCATTAAACTTTTAAACAAGAAATTAGCCCTAAGGATGAGCAGTACATTCCTGCTGAGGAGTAGACTGCAAGCCTCCTCGCAGACGAAATGCTGATGAAACACAAGTCAAGGCCAAGTAACAGCACTCACATCTGCCAAGCACTGAATTGGCTGGTGGCCTGGAAAAAGGACAGGTCTTTAAACCAATTAACAAACTACACTTCATCAAACAAAGTGTCTTTGGTAAAAGGGCTCAGCTGGATGTCCTCTGAGCAGGACTGCAACCAGTAAATCATTAATCTTGCCTTCGTGGTTCTAAATTGTGCACTGAAATTTAAATGCTCGTTGCATCCTTATGCAGGGCATGTTGCCCCCTAAGTTTTTCCTCCCCACTGCTCCTGCCTGATGAGGGAGCGAGCAAAAAATTGCCAGTGCCTGAGGAGGAATGGAGTACAATGAAACAGCAGGGGGGCACATAGAAACATGGCTCGTTTGATAGAAAGTTACTCTTGTTCTGTCAGAACACATCCACGTTTGCCTGAAAGCACAGGGAAGGCGGAATTCGCATAGACAAAAACCACCTGCATGTACATTACTCTGTTAATTAAGGTCAGCTAATGATGACTTGGAGCTCTTGCTCCTCATGCACAGAGAGCCACAGTCAGGCTGTTTAATTGCACAGCAGTACAGAATCACATAAAAACCATTCTTTATCTGTAACACGTAGAGAACAGTTCACTGCTAGACACGCTACAGTTCAGCCAAGTGACACTTGTGCTACAGGTCTTTATTTTTATCATTACTCCATTATTTCTGGGGCAGTTTGTAGCCAGTAAGAAAGTGCCATAAACTGTGGCACAATCAGCTTACTCTGAGGGTGGCCAACAGAGAGCTCTCAACAGAGGGGGACTCTAACCTTCATTAGGTTTTGAACTCTTGACCTTTTTGTTCAGAAAAATATGTGCACTATGCTAGTTATTTCATAAGCACTCTAATCACCACTTACAGAAAGAGAGAGAGAGAAAAGGAGCAAACAAGTACAAATTACTGTCATAGCTCAGACACACACAACTACCAGTGTGTCCTTCACCCACACAATCACTTCATCATAAAGCGCAGCAATGGAAAGGAAAATCACAGCTATTTGGTCTCTGGCTTGGTCATCATTTTTTCCTCCCATGTCTCACCCTTCTCCTCCTCTCCCTCTGGTTGCCACCATGGCTCTTTCAGCATTAATTATTCCTAGAGCTGAAGCTTCAAAGTTTTCAGCCCTTTTTTCAAAGCCTCATTTGTTACGAGCGGCTAATGTGATGCTGGCTCGGGGTGTGGCTTTTTCCTGGAACAGCTGGGACACTGGGGCAGCCTGGTAGACAAGAGAACATAAGGAAACAGCCTCAAAGGCTGCCATTAAAACCTCCTCTGGCATTTACAGGAGATAAGGGATGGCCAGAGAGAGAAAAAGAACCACAATGTGGATGGGAGAGAAGCCTTTCTCTGCAGAGGGGCTCTGGGGAAGCTGCCACAACCCTCCAGTGGGACCACAGCCATGCTCAAGGGGCAAATCACACAACACTGAGATGCACCAATGGAAAAGAAATCATAAAATCGGGTGTTTACAATAAAGAACACATTTGCAGACTGTTTCCCTTTCTTGTTGGAAATGGAATTTTTCAGTGCCCTTTATTATTCCCAGATGTTATGGGGGTTTTTTTCCCCCAAGGTCTGTTACTATTCCCTTTTTAAAATGCGATGTTGCAGATTATTTGGCAGGGTTTTTTTTTTCCCATTACAAAACAAAAAGATGTTTGAATTCCACCTGCCAAACATTTAACTTCAGTCAGTAAGTGTCAATGAAGAAAACCACTTTCCCAGATGGAAAAAAGTAAGAAAAAACCACTTTCCTCTGCAGTCACAATGCCCTCTGTGTACCTGTCAGAGGCTGCAGCTTTCACATCTTGTTGCTGTTGCAGTTATGTGGGAGTTTTTTAAAAGAAAAAAAGATGCTGATGATAATAAAAACACACATGCAACAAGTGTTGAAATAGATAGTGGTTCCCCTACTGTTGCTCACTGATCCCCAAAAATGACTACTAGGAATGGAGGAAAAAAGCCCAAATGGATTTTTACAAGCTAATTGGATAATGTCATGCTAATACAAGGAAATGCAACCTCTTGTGTGTTAAGGATAGCACCACTCATCTAGTATTAAAACAAAAAATAAATCAGTCTGATGCTGCTTTACATCACTTGTTCTCTGATTCTTTTACATCTGCACAAAGCAATAAAGTAATGCTTTCAATTTCTATTTTGTCCTAAACTGTGCTCTAAATTCCCTTGTATGAACTGGGACATTTTTCCTTGAAATCAAACTAAAATTCAGCTTCAGGATAGATGTGTTTTGCCTCCAAAAAAGCAAAGGTCCCCTATGGGACCCTCATAAATGTAACCCAAATGCTTTGGGTAAAAGGAAAATGATACAAGATACCATTGATCACACATGTTATAGGGCCTGTGACATTTAAATTACAAGCATGTGTGGTATCTTGTTCAGAGAGGAGGCAGGAAATACCATTTTTAGAATATTGAAACTGCCAGTAAAAAAAAGCTGGCTGAAATAACAGTTGATCCTAGGTGCATTAATTCCAGGGAACCCAAAAGTTGCAATTCATTTCAATTCATCCTTTTCTGCCTGAAAAGAGTCTTCCCATTTATCAGATTAACACACTCCCTCAGCATTTAATGAGCAGTCGCTGCAGCTTAATTTCTTCATTTCAATACCTTGAGGATGGAAAGAAGAGAAATCCTATCCTATTACTGAGAGATTTTATAGGCTGTAGCTATCCCTGGGTCCTTTGTTGCTCCAGAAATCCCAGATCAAATCCGCAGCAAAAACACGGCTCAGCTTTCACGCCTTGCTGGGGGATATTGTTCCCTCTTCCTGCACTAATAATAACTCCCTGCTCACTCTAAGGTGCATCCCAAGGTGTTGCCTTTGGCACTTTTAATCCAGGTGCAGCTGGATCGTCAGGGAGCTGAGGTGCTGATGCGCCATCAGCAGCGTCCCCACCGCGCCGTGACAGCACGGCCTCCTGTCACCTCCTTCACAGCAGCAGCACTGAACCAGCACGGTGCACAGCTGGGCCCCCTGCACATCTCCCTCTCTTTAGGGGTCTTCCCTAAAATTTGGCACCAATCAAAACCGTCAAGCACGTCCCCTTATGTTCAAACATAAAGGGTCTCTTTTAAAATATTGGAGGAGCTAAAGAGGAAGGTCAGGGAAAACACCTCCCTTCTGCAAAGCATAAAGCAAGTAAAAGCAGTGTTTAATAGACGGTACTCACACTCCCAACACACAGAAAAGCATAATTTTATAAATACATTCCTCACTGCCTCTCTAGCTCCAGAAGCCATTGCAGCTCCAGAACTGTTAGGCTACACATCCTGTAAACAAATTCCCTTTGTAACACCCAAGCACAAAACTTATGAGTGCCACTGGCTCAGCTGGCTAAACACCAGCCTCATTACTTGCTCCCAGCTCAAAAAAACCCCAGATTCATCTACATACAGTGTGACAAAAGAGTTAAATAATCCAGATAAGCTGACCTCTTCACGTGAGCTGCTCTGTTTGTGGACAGTGCCTGGCCATTTTTATTTCCACCTTTCCAGAAAAAACTATGGACCCCTCACACTACTACAACTCAGTTTTATTTCCAGGAGCAAGGTTGTCTGTTGCATACAGGCCATATGGAAATTTAATGCCAAGCTCTGCATCCTGTGCACGCTGTGGTGAAGCTGTCCCACAACCACACCATGAGTTGTTGCTGTTCTTTCTACAAACACCCAGACAATTATTCTTCAAGCATTTTGCCACAGAGTGCAAGAGTCCCTCAGGGAGGTACAAATTCTCTGCAGTTTAAGCAATAAAGCACATATGGTACATAAAACACCCTAAATGTTTCTAAGCCCTTGTGATATCCAAGTAAAACATGGCAGATTTATCTCTGTGTTTTACAGCCATATTCTTTGTGTCACTGTTTTGGTTATTACTTAACTCTGCAAAAAAAAAAAATCTTGAAACACAACTTCTACATAAAATACTGCTTGATTTATGATGATTTGCCTCAAATTTTACTTTGATATTACATGGGGCTGCACTTCTATTTAACTCTGCTCTTTCTATCCTAGATACACATAAAAAATGTATCCAGACTATACATCTGAAATAAACATAAACAAAAGCCGCAGCTGATGGGACATAGGAATTTCTTGGCATTTTCTTGTATTTGGGATATGAATTAAGCCTCCCACTGCATTACTCATTTTAGAAAATAAGGAAATGGTGTAATAGTCAAAAATACATCGACTTCAAATTGCAGTGTGACCTTTTATTTACATTTCTCACTCTCTGGGGCATAGGCACAGCTGGGAGAAGTTCAGGACTTGCAGCTAATCTGTTTAATTTGGAATTCCTTACTCTTGTCCCCGAGAGCTGGAGGAATTAAAGCTTTCAGCTTTTGACAGTGTGCACATCCCCAGAGCAAAGGCAGGCCCAGCTCTTGCAAGCACCTCTCGCTGTTGCTTGCTCCTGCCTGAAGGCACAAGCTTGGAAAAACTGATGTTTTTAAGGGTATCAACACAACCCATCACAACTCCCAGGCAGAGACAACACTCACTTTCTTTGATAGAGAAAAGGGTTGGTCAGAGGCTAAAATGTCATGGAAGTGCAGGGAAAACTCAAGCTCTCAATATGAGTGAACAGCAAGCTTCCTTTATTGATTAGAGCACCAGATATTTATTTACAGCAGTAATAAGCTCATGAATATTCTGTAATCTAAACTGTCTATTGGCTACCTACAACAGCAGCTCTTCCCCATTCTTCAGAGGTTACGTCTCTCTTTTCTCATGTCTCTTTCACTACTTGTTATTGTACTACAGCTATGCTCAAGGACACAGAGCCTTGCAGGTGTAAAAACTTAGATTAGGCTGGGTCCAGTACTTTTCCAGTCTTTCGTTAGCTTAACATTCCAGCACTAAAACACTCTTCAGTGAGGAGGATGTCACAGGGTTTGGGGTGTGGGGGAGTCCCACGAGGTCACAGCACTGCACACCAGGAGAGCATCCAGGATGCAGCCAGGGAGGGATCCCACAGGCATGATGGAGGCCTGAGGAAATTCCAGCTCCTCTGCCTCTTCATGCTTTAAAAGGCTGTGAGCTGATATGAGAGTCACACCAGAGGGAAAACCTATGGGATGCTCCCAAATGGAGAATGAAAGAAAAGCAGCCAGAGTGCATCTCTAGTAACCATTCAAGCCTGCTCAGCTGTGCCTGAAGTGGATCCTCCCCGGAGAAGTAGCTCTCCTTGATGACAAAAGGAGGTTGGATAGTGAGGATCTTCCAGTGGATGTGAAAATTTAGCCCAGCTACTCACAACAATTCCCATCTTTGCCATGGATAATCACTCAAACCTCAGCTGTTACACGCTGTAAAAAAACCTCCTTTTCATGTGCAGATCCATTCTGGGAGTCCTTCCCTAACACTCAGATGTGAAGTCATTCCAAAGCTGCCTCGAAAAGACAACAAAACCTCATGCATGACTGGTCTTGTGTGTAACTCCATCAGCTTCAGCCATCCTTCCCACAGACACGAGCCGCGATTCCCACACCCTCCCTCCCCCTGCTCCAGCAGTCACACCACCACGGGTGAGTCACACCAGCTTTGTCCTTCCCTGTTTCCCTCGTGGGGAACAGGGATCAAGGCAGAAAAGCTTAGAGACATTTACTGGAAGCGTCTGTAGGATTTTATGGAGGCAAACCAAAGGTATTTCCTAAAGAGATCGAGGGATTTTTACAAATCACAGCCACCTGGGATCTGCACCCTCATTCCTCTCAAGGAGTTTTTTGCAGAGCTTGTTGTCAGGAACATAACTTTCAGAATGAGATAACATAAACTAAATATAATAAATTAAAAATAAATTTAAGAAATATATTGAAAATAAAAAAAAGAAACTAAAATCGAGATCCAATGTAAGTGCCATCAGGAAAGACGCTGGAATGCAGACCTGAAGCTGCAAAAAGCAGCAGAGGTTCTCTGACCCCACAGGCCACCTCTCTCACCTGAGGGGAGCTGTCAGGGCTCCTTCAGCAGGACCTGCACTACCTGCTGTGACTGAGCCCATGTCCAGGCACCCTACAGAACACACCAACCAGTGAATGTAACAGCGGGGAGAAAGAACTCAGGCAAAAATCAGCCTCCAGCTACCAAACATCCAAGGCTCACAGCTTGCAACAAGCACTTTCTAACATTAAAAAAAAACAGTTTTCCCGAGCCACAGCTACATGTAGCTGTTTGGTTTCAGGGAGATGAAATAACATTCTGGTACATAAAGAAGAGCCCCGGGTACACTTTAGAACCTGTTTGGTTTTCCTTTTAACATTACCAAAGTGATAAAAAAAAAAACATTTGTCTCTGGCATATCTGTAAGAATAGCAAACAGCAGTACCCAGCACCAGTCCTGAGCATCTTTCTTGAGTCCATCAGTTCTAAGTTCTCAGGTCAGTTCCTGCAGATGACGCCCGAGCAGAGTTCCATCCCAGCATTTTCCTGCTTTCTGGGCAGATTCCCCACCTCAGGAGGTGACAGGCTGTCCCAGGTGTCACTAGCACAGGACTTGTGGCCCGTGGGTCTGTGCACCTTTGGGCTCCAGGCCTGGACAGGGAAGGCAGGACAGGGGGGACCCCTGCTCATGCCCCGTTTGCTGGCAAATGGGATGGCCAGGAAAACCCTCAGGAAGACACAATCTGCTATCAAAGATACTATGAAGAGTTTTTACAAGCTCAAAATAGCGCTGGATTAAATCCTGAGAACCAAAAAAATTGTTCTCTAGGTTTTAGTGAACATCTTTAACAGAAAAAGCTTGTTTTTCCTAGAAGAAATAACAAAAAGCCTGATGAAATCATTATTAACTACTCAGGGCTTTTTATTCTCTTCCTTTCTGGATATCACAGTGCCTTCTAAGACACATCACTTGTGTGCAAGAGGTGACTGCAAGGGGTGATGCAAGACATGATTGCATCTTCTCAAAGCAAAACAGTTACACATAGCAGTGTATTGTGAAAACTTCTTTGTTGTTTTTTTTTTAATGTTAGAAAGTGCTCACTGCAAACCTGTAACCCTTAAAAAGTTTTTTTTAGCTGGAGGCTGGCTTTTGATCTGTGCTGTTCCATTTATTTCTTCCCATTATCTGCATAGACAAGATAAGTCAATCATATTTAATTCACTTTATTTTGCTGTGTTTCTGTCACATGTACACCTCCCGCAGGGCCCACTCACATTTAGCTCCCTGGGCTAGTCCTGCTTCAATCCTCTGAATCACACTCCTCTTCAGCATCACCAGTCATGGCACAGCTTACACTCCAGAGGCACATTTGGGAGAGCAAGGGGCAGCAAGGATTTATGTAAACTGTTTATTGGCACCAGCTGTCATTTCACTGTACAGAACTTTGTTGGGCTCTTTTAATAATAATTTTTTTAAAAAATGATCTGGCCTAGAAGAGACAGGAAAATAAATCTATTTTTATTTGCAGTACTTCTGCAGATCACTAAGTTAATGGAATGTTACTGCATCTACTGAGACAATTTTTTTAAACTGTGTTTAGGAAACATGTTATTATTAGGAAAGCACGCACATCCCACAGAAGTGCTCTGGTCACAGCAGCTCTGCACAGGGCTCTGGCAAGTACTTTAACATCCCAAACCTCTCCCTCTCTTCTCCCCATGGGCAGAGACAGAGATTTATAATGGACTAAGAAGCAGCAGAAATGCAGTTATGGGTGGCTGTCCCACTTCTGTAATAACAACAGCTTTTTTTTTTTTTTTAGGATTAAGCAGCTCTCTGGATTAAAAAAAAAAAAAAGCAAAAAAAAAAAAACCAAAAAACTGAGTACTTGGCACACAGATCACATATCAAAATATTAAGCTGGCTGTGGACAGAAAGAAGTTTAAGTCTGGTCCTCTGCTAGTGTTTGCAGTGTCCAAGGGAGGGGAGGGATGGGAAATGCCACAAAGAATACACAGCACAGAAGAACACTTCAAAACTCTTTGCCACTAATCTCAAAATGAGCAATAAAAGGTAGGGGAGCTGACAGAAATACTGTATTTAGGAAAATCACTGAACAGCATAACAGTCTTTTTTTTTTTTTTTCCTTTAGTTTTAGTTCTGAGTCAGTTTTTTATATCTGCCCTTGAAACTGCCTCATGCTTTAGTGCCCAGCAAACACCTGGCAATGCCTTCCTGGAGTATAACCCATGACACAAGATTTGTAGAGGTCTTCTAAACATGAAAAGTACTGTCTGACAGCTGTCAGGAAACATTTTCTGGCCGAACAGCTCTCACCTGATCTGTGGGATACTCTCCCTTCTCCCTGCTTTCCAGCCCTACAGGAATACCAGCACTAAGGAGAAGATGTACTGATTAAATCCTTGTTTATTTGGATACAAGTACTCTTAATAGCAACTGATGACAGTCATGTCAGAAAGTGTAATTCATAGCACAGACACCAAAACAAGCCTCATTTGGGTTCCTCTCCGAAAGCCTTTTAAGACAGGCACGTGGGCAGCCTGCTCTGCTGAAGCAGAAGACGTCAGTTTATATTCATACCAACCAAAACCAGAAGAAAAGGAGTGCTGGACTAGAGGGATCTTGTTTACCCAAACCCTAAGCCAAACACTGTCCAGGATAGAGCACTTCTGCTTTCATGCTGGAGTTAATGTCCACACACAGATTAACTTACAAACCTACATTAACCTGCTATTCAGAGATCATCAACAAGCTGGGCCATTAAGTTTACAAACCCAAAAACTTTTGAAGCGATAGAAAATAACACTTACTGCATATTCATGAGGGAGGAGGAAAACAAACAAAGGCCAGCATGGAGCAAGGACCTGATACCTGCCTTGGGGCCAGCTTTTCCCAGGGGGGTAATTTATAGCTCCAGCATCAGGTAAATACAATCTCTGGCCTGTTGAAACAAATTACTCTTAACTCAGCCACATCTGGTTACAGAGTACAGGGCTGAGTTCTCCTCCACTCACACACTGAGGAAAGGAGGCAGCTAAGCTTTCCTCTCAGCATTTTTCTCCCGTTGCACAAATCAGACAACACGAAGTGTTCTCTGCAGCTGCTGCTTTTTCTCCTTTCACAGCTACAGAGGAGGGTCTCAGTCCCCAGACGGGGCAAAGCGAGTTAACACCAAAATGAACAGTTCATGTTTAAAAGCCTCAGGCTCCAAAACTTCTGTTCCCTCCTCCCCAGTCAGTCGTTACCACCCTCCCGAAAAAAAGCTAAGTCCCCGTTTGCAGAGAAATCAGTCGGGGTTTCTCCACCTCACAGCAAAAACACCGGAGAAGCATAGAATTGTGTAACTTGGGTCCGGGGAACAGCTTAGTCAGCAGTTTTCTCAGCACTCTTGTTTCCCACAAATATCAGAACAGCTACACCTTAAAAAAACAAAACCCTTACTGCAAAGCCCCGCTTCGGTGAGCCTAAAAGCCAGAAGGGGGTATTTTCTTTTTTTTTTTTTTTTTTTTTCCTCGTTTTACACTATCCTTAAAGCTCCATCCCCGGGGTCTGCACTAGGGGGACTCACGGTCAGTGCAGCTCAAGCACCCCAGCCCTGTGCAGCTCATCCTCTGATCCGCTCCGGGCGTTTGCCCAAAGCCCCGGCTGGATCCACGGGAGAGATTCCTGCAGCCACGCTTTCGAACGCCCCGACCCTACGCCGCATACTTTAACATCAGCAGCCGAACCGCTAAGAAAACATGAGAAAGGCTCCAGGAATTCAATTCACTTCGAGTATTAAAGGAAAAACACTCCTCGCCTGCCCCAGCCTCCCCCTAGCAAGGCAGAAGTCATGGGAATGCGATCCCGTAGGATGCCCGGCACACAAATCCTCCCGATTTCCGCCGTGATTTAAAGCCCCTGGGCAAAACCAACCCCTTTTCACCACTCGTACTGGAAAAGAAGAGCAAAGGAAGAGGGGAGAAAGAGAAAGGAGAAAAGGGAAAAAGGAAAGGGAAGAAGATGGAGAGGAGAGGAGAGGAGAGGAGAGGAGAGGAGAGGAGAGGAGAGGAGAGGAGAGGAGAGGAGAGGAGAGGAGGAGAGGAGAGGAGAGGAGAGGAGAGGGAGAGGAGAGGAGAGGAGAGGAGAGAGGAAAGGAAAGGAAAGGAAAGGAAAGGAAAGGAAAGGAAAGGAAAGGAAAGGAAAGGAAAGGAAAGGAAAGGAAAGGAAAGGAAAGGAAAGGAAAGGAAAGGAAAGGAAAGGAAAGGAAAGGAAAGGAAAGGAAAGGAAAGGAAAGGAAAGGAAAGGAAAGGAAAGGAAAGGAAAGGAAAGGAAAGGAAAGGAAAGGAAAGGAAAGGAAAGGAAAGGAAAGGAAAGGAAAGGAAAGGAAAGGAAAGGAAAACAAGATGGGGGAAAAGAAAAAAATTGAAAAACAAAAAGAGAAAGGAGCCGAATATTTTTGTTAAATGCATCACGTTCTTACACCAAAACAAAAGAGCCCCATCCGCCGGCCCGTTCCAAGGCAGAACTTCATGGCTGCGCCTCAACTACCGGGACAATTCCGCTTCGGACCGAGTCCCCCCCCGTGCCCCCGCTGCTCCGGCGCGGCTGTCCCGGGGCAGAGCCGCTCCTTACCCGCTCCTTACCCGTTCCTCACCCGCTCCGTGCCCGCTCCGGTCCCGCTCCGGTCCCGCCCGCCGCCGGGAGCGCCGCAGCGGCCGCGCCGGGCCGGGGGCGGTGGCCGGGACAGGCCCCGCCCGGCGCATCCCGCCCGAGCATCCCCCGGGACAGGCCGGGCATCCCGGGCAGCCGGCGCCGGCAAAGCTCCTCCGGGGACGGGAGATCCTCCGAGGCTCGGGGAAATGTCCGAGCGAACAACGCCGTACGGTTGTGGTGCCTTAAATGTCCTTCTCGCCCGTTCCCCTCTGCGTGCGCCCGGCAGAGGGGCAGAAAGACTGATCCCGAAAGGGCAGAACGCGCTGGATGGAATCAGGAGGAGAAGAGGGGGAAACCACCTACAAAACCCTCCAGAGCATTCCCAGGGACATGGAGCAGAGCTGCAGACACCCAAGCTGCCCATCTGAAAGGCTTTCAAGTAGTAGGGACAGCTCACTTAGAGCAGCGAGCTCCAGTTTCTCGTATAATCCATCCAAAATTCTTTGTGAAGCATTATACATCCGCTTCAGCTCCGCTGCTTTCCAGTTTTTGCAATTTCCCTTGTATTTTAATTTTTTTTTTTTGCAATTTCCCTTGTATTCTGCAAACTGCTTTCTTTTGTCCCACTTATCTCCTCTGTAAAGTTTTCTTGTGTTTCTGTGAAAATGAAGTAGTCCTACCTCTGTTTTATGCCTGTACTATTTTTTGGTTTTGCAGTCCTACCTCTCTGTTTATACCTGAGGAGTACTATTTTTTGTTTTTGCAGCCCTATCTCTTTGTTTTATGCCTGGGGAGTACTATTTTTTGGTTTTGCCGTCCTACCTCTCTGTTTATACCTGAGGAGTACTATTTTTTGTTTTTGCAGTCCTACCTCTTTGTTTTTTGCCTGGGGAGTTCTATTCAGGCTCTGTCTGCATTTGCAATGGAAGTGTTCAGTACAGTTTTCCCTACAAATAAATCCTTCTGTAAGCTTAACACCACCACACAGATTGCACTAGGATGAACATTGGCCATTCCTGGTTTAAAAAGTTCTGCACTTCCTTTATTAATTCTTAAAAAAAATCCAGTGCCAAATTCAGCACGGAATTATTTCACCATTAATTTAGCATTGCATTAACTTTCAAGCCAGTGAATTGTCACATTCTTCTCTCCTTGAAGGCCTTTTCTGAGCACTGCCAGACTGAGGTCTCCAGGCTCAGAGAACAGGGTTAGGCAGCTCCACCTGCCTCCCTCATCCCAGCAGGGCAGCCCTGGAAGTGCCAGAACCTCATCCCAACCTCTTCCCTCAGGAATTCCATCCCTGAAAGTCTTCTGCCCTTGAAATCCAGGCCTGGTGTGAAAATTGCATTTCCATAAAAACCGTATTTTTCATAAACAATTCAGTCTTCTGCCTTCTCCCAGGACATACTCAACCTCTTAGCAGAGGGAGCCAGTGGATCAATACCTCCTGTTTAGCCAAAATTCCAGGAAACTGGAAATAATTTCTAACATTTTCTACATACTCCAAAATGAGCCTTTCAAACTCTCATGTTCTCCTGCACAACATTCAAAGAAGCCTTTTTTCCTGTTTAGTTTCCACATTAGCTCTTCCTAATGGTTTTCAAGTGGGAAGGGTATTAATGTCCCATATCTCCTTATCAAAGCATGCATATCTAAAAATAGATCAGATTTTCCTTTGCTGAGGCAAAGGTCTTCTAAACATGAAAATGTATACATTTTCAAGACAAGACTATTCTTCTCCAGTAAATTCTGCTATCGTTTTCTCTTCCAAAATAATTCAGTGCAATATAAACTCAAGCATCAGATAAAAAAAAAAACCCTGATACTGAGATTTAAAGTTCCTTAAAATAATTTGACTTTAATGAATAGTATATGCAAACAAATTACAACTATTAAAAGTTATTTCTACTGTAAATACAATTTGAAGAGCATTTCGCATAAAGATACAGTATTATATCTTGCTAGAGGCAGTTATAAAGCTCATTCAACATTTTACAACACTAACAAATTCAGTTTACATTGCTGACTATATTTAAATTGATCTTAACATGATTTGCAGTGTATTGCCTGTTTATAAAATGTTTACTCTCTAGGACTATTTTATCAAAAGTGAAACCTGTCAGTGCATATCTGGCTAGAACCAAGTATTTGTAAATAGAGACAGAAAAACAGTTGCTTCTAGACTTATTTTACCTCTTTCCTCTACTGCTTTGCTTTTATTTTAGCAAGAAATTTCTGCAAAAGCTCATCTTAAGTAAGATGCATTTTGTTTTGAAAAGTCAAATTCTCCTCAGGTTAAATTAATCCATCTTTCACTGAATACAATTGCTATTAAAAACTTACAAGTTTATTATATTCACTATTTAAATTATGCATATTTATTACTTATAAATTGGTTATAGAAATTTAGCATATTGATGTCCTTTTTGTGAGAAATTGGCTTCAAATGTTCCTCACCTCATGGGCTAGATCAATAATCTAAGAGAAACTTGTTCTTGCCTGCTTGTTTGGACTCAAAATAAACCAGACTTTCCAGATTTCAAAAGAAACTTTTGGTCAAGTTGACTGTCCCCTCTCCAGGTTCATATTTTCTGTCCAGCCCTGCACATGCTGGGAAGACAATTTGGAAGTCACTAAGCACAGAAGAGGAGCAGCACGAGTTCCAGGATTAGAGCTGTGCCAAGGGCTGCAGTTAATGAAACTGCACTGAAATTCTCAGTCCAGACCTTTTCAACCTCATAACTTCATTAAAATAATCTTTCTTGGATACACTGCTCTGCATTCACTATTCAAGCCCAAACTGAAGGCTTTTAAATCCAAGAGAAGAGAAAGTTGAAGCTTTAAGGAGAGCAGATGAGGGTGTAGAAAGGGGAGTGTGGGGCAGTGTAAGGTGTTCTCACACTCAATTCAGAAGCAAAGGACTTGATACACACAGAGCCTGCAGCAAGCCACATGCCACCATTGACTAGATGCCAAGAAAATTCATGAAAGAATCCCTAGTGCCTAAAATAACTGGAAATGACCTGGACTTTTAAGCTTTGTGGGTTTAACTCTTCTCAGGACAAAGCTGTGCTGTTTATGGGAGACCGTAACTACAGCTTTGACACCAGGCCTGGGCTTCAAAGGCTTCTTCATTAGCCAAGACCTCATGAGCTTAGAAAGTTTTGGACTCACAGGGTGAATCAGTGCTAAAACAGATAAATTGTGCTCTCTACTGCTATCTCTGCAACTTCCATGTAAGAGGTTTATAACCAGAATTCTTTTAGGGCTGTTAGTGGGGTGTCTTGCCTGGCAAATTAAACCCAAGGAGAATGGCACAGTTTGAGTATTTGCCTCTGTAAGGAGCTGGGTGATTCTGAGTGAGCACTGAGGTCTCTAAAGCTGCCTGCACACCCAGCAGAGCAGACAATGAGAGCTGCCCCAGGCCAGTTTCCATGGGCTGCAGCTCACAGCCCAGCCCTGCCTTACACAGGCCCCCACAGCTCTTCCCTGACCCCCTCTGGAACCAGCCTGGCAGAGCTGCGGGCACAACTGCACTTAAAGAAAGTTTTTAACTCTGTGATTAAAAGAAATATTCAGGAATTTGGGCAAAAACACCCTCTCTAAACAAACGTGGATTAATTCACAGCTGAGCAATACTGCAGGTAGTGACAGAGGCAGAAAAGGCAGAGTAAGACACAACGAGCATTCTTAGAGCAGCATCCAGCCTTCGTGGGAGGAAGTAATCAGACCTCTGGCAGCAATTACAATTTTTTACTGCACTAAGCTTTGTTTTTATTATGACCCTACTGTTGCTAAGATAGTGCTCTCAAATTACCTTACATACAGACTGTATTAAACAACAGGTTTGCCCAATTTACAGGGCCAGATGGTTCTCCAAAGTTTAATATATAATTGGATTTACACTATTTAAAAAAACCCCACAGCCTTGACACTGCTCAGCCAAGCCAGTAAATAACTTTTCCCTTGTCCTGATAGGCAGTATGTGGATACAAAGTTTATTTCCTTTCCTGTTTGCAGTCCATGCCTTGCACGTGGGAGCAAATCTGGTTTTTGGAGAGTGGGAAGCACTGTTGAATAGTGAAGACAGCACCTAGGAAACATGCTGGGCCAAAGTCCTTCACACCAAAACTTCATCTGCCAGCAAGGGAAGGGAGGGCAGGTGGAGCAGCAGGATTATAAATACAAATTAAAAATGAAGCTGGCTTGGACAAAAGGGAAAATAAACAGCCAAAGGTAGGAAAACAAACTGTTCAAGCCTGGATATTTCACATGCATGGAGAAGATCTGGCACATTTCATCATGCCATGAAATGTTGAACTGGTTTGGAATGAAGCTGAAGGGATTAACAAGAGACATGGCAAACACCACCAACTTGGAACCAACACTTCAGCTGATTGCTGTTCAAATCAGAGATGTAGCATATACATCTCCGTATAATTCAAAAAAATCATTGTTCAAACAGCAAAGAGATGCACCACCCTTTTCACAGCTTATGACACCAGCTTCAGATTTCTGTTTTAGAAGTTAAGCTTTCAGGCAGGGAAGCTTCTGACCTCCAGGCCTTTTAAAATAGACAATGGCTTTGGTGCTTCTTGGGCAGTTTCAAACCGATGAAGCAGCGGTTCTTAAGAGGGCAGTCTTGAAGTTAAATTAATGCCTGATTACAGCAAATATTTATTTTGAACACCCAGAGTAGTTGCTGGGGATGTGCTTTCAGAAATCTGGGACAGCTGAACATTCTGAAAGCCTTGAACGTGTTAGTATAGCTTTAAAACAAAGCTCAAAGGTTTTCTGAAAATCCAATTAAAACCATTAAAATAGTGATTTTTCTGAATTAACCCCTTAAGCCTGAGAAAGAGATTATTCATGAGGTACCCAACATTATGGAGAAATTAATTAAGCACTCAAAAAATAGTGAACTGTCCTTAAAAAAGATAACTAACATTCGGGCTTTTCTTTAACCCTGGTTTTACACTGTATTGTGCTGAAGGTTTTTACACTTTACAACAATTTCTCACTGGTTTTCCCAATTAACCACCTTGAAAGCAGACATTCACACTGTACATTTTTGAAGATTTAATTCCATTAGTAAAATTTCCTTGCCCAGATTTTGCACATTCCATGATACTCTGCGTATACCATTGCAAACAAAGTAGTTCAAAATAATTTTTCTGGAAAACTTTGCCTCAAATTTTTGGCTGCAATGTTGAAACAAATCTTCAGGTTTTTTACTAGCAAAGCCTTGTGGAGTAGCCATTTTGGCATTTAACAGCATTTGAGACATTGAGGAAGATTCAGCATCACCTGGTTAAACAGATAATAAGCACAAGGAGTTGGTATTTCCACTTGATCCAGTTTCTAATGCCACCGAGTTTAATGTAATAATATCCTGTGGCCCCTTACAACACTACTACAGCAGTATCCAAAACACTGATCTAAATTTCTTATGCCAGATTTTACTTTTGGGTATTGATAGTTTGCAGTTGTCCAGAACTTACTCAAAACATTTCCTTGAAAAAATGAAGGCAGCTGAAGTGATCAGAATTGTCTCTTCTTGAACATGGTTATTGTTTGGTGAGGGGGACACCCAGATACATTCCCAAAATAACACTGCAAAGAAAAAATGCTGATAAACTGATGTACATTGGAATTGTACCTAAATGCCTGTGCACTCTACATGAATTCCAGTTTGGATTTTGGGCTATACTCTGACCATGCATTTGATTTTTTAATGCAAATTCTAAACACACACAATTTTTATTCAGACATGTAAAAAAATGGCCTAAGCAAATTTTTTTTCTAACAGCAGCAACTATGAAAAGTAATATCAGTAAAAGTAGTGTCAGTTCATTCATTTGATTCAGAGAATTAAAATAAGTGGATTAGTACCTTCAGTGCAAATGGAAGTTCTCAGAAAAGGCAGTTTCAAAAGAACTGAAGAAAGCAATTAGCTTCCCAACCCTAAATGAAACAGTTGAAGCTGTATCTGCTTCCATAAAACAGCTGGAGAGAAAGCCAACATTTCCCAACCCTCATAAGCACCAGCACAGAGTTCTTAATTCAACATCAATAAGAAACCCTGCAGGCTCTCCCTATCTCTTCTCCCCTTCACAACCACTTCTATTTAGCATTTCTGAAAGGAAAAACTATGAGAACAAAGAGAAGCACTGAGAGCACCTAGACTGGTGTAAGTATCCCACCAGCCACATCTGGAACCCCCACCACAATGTCACACTCTGCAGCCTGGGCACAGCCAGAAGGAAGGAAAAAGTCAAGCTGGTTTCATGTGGTTGATTTTATTATTACATACTGATAATACATTTCAGCACATCTGATATCAGAGTAAACCCCCGTGGGACAAATAAGTGCCATAATGGAAATTATGGAACAGAAGACCGGTGTAAAAAGTGTGGAGCAGCACAGCATCTGATTAAAAAAACACAAAGAAACAACCCAAAAAACCAAAACAACCAAAAAAAACAACCAAACAAAAACCCAACCCAAAACCAACAAGCCCCACCCCAACAAATCAATGCTGTGAAAACTTGTGATATTAAACTTTACTTGGAAAAAAATAAAAATAAAAAAACTTAGGAGAGACCTAAAGTTCACAAACTTCTGAAAACACAGGAAAAGCCATGTGCATCCCCCCAGTGAATCCATCAGAACTCAATTCTATGAAGACCTTTTGCAAGTTCAGTGCTTAAATCTTCTACATATTTCATATTCTTCTTTACTGTAAGAGAGCACAGTAAGCTGATCTATTCTACACACATTGTTTCACTTTTTTGGGGCAAATGACAATCACAGTTTCCTCTAGCCTTAAACAGCTATTTCAACCAATATATATATATACATACATGTGTAAACAAAATGTTACAGAAATGCCTTAAAGCAATTTCACTGAAGTAGCCCAATTCAGCCCAATTGTGCTCTTCACCTCAAAATCCAAAGTGCCAAATACAAGCAGGAAAGGTTTCCACTGTTGCAGTCTAACAATGATCCCATTTACTTGGTGGGTGAATTTGTAAAAATCATTTCAAGCCACAATTCCAATTAATTCTAGAGGGTTGAGAACAGGAGTAATACATTTACAGTAACTGCACAGCTTGCATGGCCAAAAAAAAAGTCTCCAAACTCATTTTTAAAGTGTTATTAACAAGTAATGGAATGTACATGTGCTGACCATTAAATGGAGAACTCAAAAACAGACACCTACTGCACCAATCCAAATTTGTTAATGCAGAAACATATTTGAAAATATACAAAATCTGAAGTTGTTACGTGAAATCAAAACCTGGTTTTAAAAAGTGCACAGTAAAAACTGAAGGTAATTACTATATAAATTATCCACAGAGTGTGTATTTCCTGGTTTAGAGCCAACATTAAGTTCCGCTTTGTCTGTCACAAGTTCTAAATATTTGAAGCCATTTACAGCACCAATTCAGTTTTTACTAGACCCAAAACCAGCCCCAGCTTCCTGGAACAAACAGGAACTGGATAATGGATGGTCACTAGCTGCATCCTGTGCTGCAGCAGCTTCCAAAGACTCAGCTGTAAACTATCGATTTTTGTTCTTTTTAGAATTTCCCTGCAACAAGAAAGAAGCAAAGAGAACATTATCATTCAGGCAAGGAAATCTAGACAGGTAACATACAAAATCTGATGTCTAATAATTTATGCCTACAGCAAACAAGGTACAGTCAGACTGTAAATAAACACTCCACAGACTTCTAAGTTTGACAGATTGTAACCATTTGCTCTGAAAATTCCTCTATTTCTATAACAGAAGCAAGTACCAGATATCTCAAATAAGCACAACAGTGCCTTATTACAACTGAAACCTGGGAAAGATTTGAGGGACATCCCAAGACATTCAATTGTATTAATACCACTAATACTGTAAGGGCAGTGAAGGCAAGTGAAATCATAATCCACCTTCATGTGCTACTCCAAATAACTTCTTATAGAATAATTGTATCAAATTAGAAACCAATCCCCCACCATATGGGTTTTTTTCCAAAATTAATTTTCTTTTAATTCAGGTTGCACAGATTATTCCTAGTTGAGAACAGAGTTTGTTCCACAGCTAGCCAACTCACACTTGACCTTCAGTAATTCCACAAAGGAAATGTGGAGCTTAAAATAAAGTTTTGTGCAATAGTTACTTGCTGGCAATTCTCAGTCTTCCTATTTCCTGAAGATAACATTTGTTTTGAATCTAAGCAACAACTCTCTCCAGTGATAAGGGCTTTAACTGCATCATTTGGATTCCAACTGAATCCCCTTCTACATTTGGTAACATCTGAAAACCTGTGTGGCTTCTGTTGGGAGGTTCTCAGGTCCTTACAGACAGAGTACCAATTCAAGTCCTACAAGTATGGCAAGTGAGAAATTCCAGAAAACATTTTAAAAAACAGTAAGTGCCACAGTATGCAGCCAAGAGCTTCCTTCTGGAAACACAATGGCTTATACACCACAAAGTAATTTTAAAGAATACAATGCCAAGTTAAAATACTCAAATCTGAAGAAAAGCAGGGGGAGGAGCTTACTCTAAAAAATAAAAATCCTTAATCAGAATATGGAATTTATTTATTATTTTTACTTTTTTAATCCTTCAGTGACACCTGCTTCCATGCATCCCAGAAATAAGGAGAATAATGATAATTTATTTGTTTCACAGTCAGACAAGTGAAGGGCAAAGGCCTTCACAACATCTGTTCCTCCCTAGAAGCATCAGAATAGGATATACCATGGTTTAATCACTGGCTGCTCAAAAAAAGCAGACTTCTGTATTTTTCATCATTAGATAAGCAAAAATATCTGTTTCTGACAAGTGGGTAGACTTCTTGCCTGGTAAAGAATTTAAGTGTGCATTTCAAGCTCACAGAATACAGGTGGCAACTTTTTCATTTCTACACAAGGGACAGATGAGCTAGAATGTGGAAATAAAACAAAGAGACCAGCTGCCAAGGACAGCAGAAGGGACACTTCTACTGAGAACTTCATCATAACCACCCAGCCTCAAGAGCTTGACTTACAAATAGCTCCATTTTCACCATATTTAAACAAAAAAAGGTGTGATCTGCCATCAGCGTGTACACTTTGAGAACCTCATGTGAAGCAGTGACATGAAGAGCTTGTTCTTTCCCACATGTATGCTTAGCAAGAATTTTTTTCTTCACTGAAACTTGAAGAAACAAGTTTGGAGTTTTCTTTCCAGCTGGTTCAGAATAAGAATTACATCTTGTGAGCTGGTTTGTCCAAGGGCAGTGCTGCAGGAACACCAAATGTAACCCTCCCACCCCAGCACTGCCAGCTCACCTTACTGGTCATCTTTAGGGTATCAATCTCTTCCCTTTGCTTAGTCAAGGTTTCATTCATGCTGCACAGGTGGTCACTCATCATGCTCAACTGGTCCTCATAGCTCCTCTTTGTCGTCATCAACTCATCCTAAGGGAAAAATTAAACAACCAGAGGCCCTGGCTCAGTATTAGTGATACCTGGCAAAGCAGCACACTTCCAGCTCCACTTTTGATGCTGAGTGTGTGCAATTCAGCTAAAAAAACCCTGTTTTATGAATGGAAGTCAGCAGCTAATTTTTTTTTACCTGAAGTCCTGTGCATGGTTTGCTCCCTTTATTTTTGTGCTGTTTCCTTTAGATTTTTTCCCCCACTTTTTATGGCTTACATAAAAGAGTAACAGTTAAGTTTTCCACGACTGCTTCCAGTCAGGAAACAAGAACTGTTTATGGGGTTAAAGCATGGCCTGCACAAGAACACACAAGGCTTCCAAAGCTGAAGGAAGCACCACTCCACATGCAGCTAGAGAGAGCTATGATGTCTCTGGGATTACAGAGACATGGGAGGATAATGTGCATGGCTGGAACACAGCAATGAAGGGATAAAAACACTTTAGGAAGGACAGAATGGAAGGAATCATGCTCTGTGTGAAGAAGTGGCTTGAAGACTAACAAATCTCATCAGTAGGAGGACAACAGGGTGATATGACAGGCATCTGCTGGAAGCAAGTAAAAATCTCCCAATGACAGATGCTGATACTCATTAGGGATTTTAACTATCTGACATGTCCTGGAAGGGCAGCAAGGTGGAACACAAGCAACTGAGGAGTTGTTTTGAGTGTGGCATAGAAATTCCTGATAGCAGTGATCAGTGGGACCAGGAGATGCTCCCTGCTGGACCTGTTACTCACAAATAAGGAATGTGAAAGCCAAAGGCAGCCTTGGCTGAGTTAGTGGCATTCAGGATCCTGAGGGAAGCAAGATGAATAACAGAATTACAGCAACCCCAGACTCCTAGACTCAAGAGGAGTAGATTCTGGCTTCTTTCTGCTTGGAAAGGTCCCAGGTAAAACTGCCCTGAAAGTTACAGGGGCCCAGGGAAGCTGAATGATCAAGGAAGAACAAGGAACAACCCAATGCCTAAGACATGGAGTGACTGTGGCAGAAGACCAGCATGGCTGTATAGGAAATATCCAGTTCCACAGCTTGATCTGAACTCTGCTCTGACCAAAGAAGGGGACAAATCACCTTCAGAGAACCCTTCCAACCTCAGTATTATTCAGTACTATGCAGACTACTAAACATATAAATGGTGTGTGCCTGCTATCTTTTCCTAGGAAGTTTAAAATGCAGTTGAAAATTAACATCTCATGCTGAGTTCAACATCTATTGTGGAATTTCTTAAAGGAACAAATCAAGAAAGTGTTTAAAAAGGATTGTTCATGGGCACAACAGCTCAAAGCTTCTAACATTATATTCACAGCCTGGATGGAGCAATTTTGGTATTCACCATCACAGACAGATGAGCAATAATGATATAAACTAAGTGTAAAGAAAAAACAGAAGAATTTATGAATTGTGTATTTATTTATAGTTTATTGTACCAATGGCTTCTTTCTCAGCTGTGCAGAGGAGAAAGAGAAAGGGACAGGACACTCACAGGATGGCATGAAAGTTGATTTTTGTTAACAACAGCTTCTTAAAGATTACCTCAAAACTGTCTTTGCTTAATATTAAGGTATCTATATTAAAAAAAAATCCAAATCAACCTGCCATTTTTTAAAACTTTCAGACCCAGGTGCAAGAAAGAATTAAGAACTCCTTAGTTCATCTGAAATCAGTCAAATCACTACCCCTTTTGGCATTACAACTCTCTTATTTTCATTAAAATCATCAAATGGGCTGAAACACACAGGTTTGCCAATATAACCTTTTCTTGGAAGCATGTTCCACTTCAACTGTATACCTGGGATTTAGAGTGTATTATTCAAAGCTCTTCTCCACATACCACTGGAGTTTTTACATTCCATAACACAGGACCTAGGAATGGCATGGCCAGGCTAGATGGTTGTCATTTTTCTGCTCCAACTTCCCCTTACACATGATTACAAAATGCATCTATTACATTACAGAACAATTTACTTGCCTGTAATCTGGTGATGTTTTGACTGGCGAGCTTCAACTCTTCTGTGAGGGATTCCTTGGACTTCTCTGCCAGAGAAAGTCTTTTGGCAAGTGCTCGACACTACCAAGAACAGGACAAGGGACAAAAGTCACTTCCTCAGTACTGCCTTGTGGCATCCTTAAGTGCTTGCTTTGGACTTCTCCATCTGTGATACTTGGATTTCAAGGAACTCAGAGCTTGTGCACATTTTTAAATGCAGAGGTAATGGAAGAGTTAACATGAAATGTCTCGCTTTACAGAGCTACCATATTACCAATCCTCTAAATATTGTATTTTTCATGTAACTGCTACAAAACTTCTCATAAGTAAAAAGCAATGCAAACAACTCACTTCATACAAGGCTCAAATATCACAGAAAAGATGGTTCCTCCATACTATGTCATCTTCAATTAAAAAAATAATATTTAAGAGGATTTTCTCTGTTAACCTGGAGCTTTAGTGTATTCCACATCATTTTTTACACAAATCAAAATAGCCACTACTTTCAAGAAAATTTCCCTCATGACTTGAAAGGAAACCATAGATACAATGAATCATCTTGTTCATTCTTGCAGTATAACTTATGCCTAAGAGCCAATTTTCTCAGGAGAGCTGTTTCCATCACTTCATAATACACTCAAATATTTTTGAATGACATCAGCATCGCTATAAAATTAAGTCAAAACTTCCTTGGTAACTGAAGCCAGCTGCTTCAGCTTATGTGAACAAATCTATACATGACACACATTATACTTCTTAATACAGCCAAGACAAGGCTACCAAAGAATTTATTAAACATAAAAAGTTCTTCTATAGTATCTGTTTTTATGCATGCCAAACCACAATAAAAAATATTCCAGGAACAGATTTTCATAAAACATTATGCTCTATATATTGAAACTCACTATCATAGCACTTGCCTGTGGGAAGTTCAAAAAGAGATTTACTCTCCTTGCCTGCATGCTCACCTCAGCATGGAAGTGCACTGATTTGCTGTCAGCAAGCTGCAGGTGAGAGGTCAGCTCTGCTATCCTGGCCATGTAGTGAGTTTTTATCAGGTCTTCACGAGACTCAGCATCTGGAGCCTGGCAAAGAAAAGTTTAAGCAGACAACACTGATGTTTAGCACCCACATCACAACATTGCCTCTATACAGACTTTTTTTCTTCTTTCCTTCTGAGCCCTGGCTGCTCTATCAAAAAGTATCAAATTCCCCAAACACAACAGATGAATTACAGCAGGCCACACCACAATTTGTCACTCTGATGGGGACTCAGTGTCAGATTTCCTTACAGGACAAGGAGCTGACTGAAGAGGTAAGAATTTAACTTGCTTTAATATTTCAAGTGTCTGATGAAGATGAAAATCCAGAAGTGAACAGCTTTCACCTACATGAAAACTTACAGTCTCTTCCCAACAAGGAAGAATTCATTCACATAACTGTATTTCAGAAGCATACAGAAGTCATAACCATTACTAATGTTGCACATTCCAGAAATTTCTTTAGACATTTGAAATTAAAAAAAAAAACAAAAAAAAACAACAAATCAGTAGTTTACAGGCTAACCCACTGGAGTCAGCTTTCACATGATTTGTCATAACCTTCAAGTCCAGCACTGTGCAGAAGCTTTAAGGACTTGTATCAGTTATTATCTAGCCCCCCACCCCTTTTAAATCCCATTTTCAGAAGGAGGAGTGAACTAAACTCCACATCAGTTCCCTGTGGTATCAGAAAAGGGAAAGCAGTGAACCTTACTCTCAGAAGTTCCTGCTGGAGCAAGTGTTACATTATAGCAGGGCAAAATGAAGAGTTAACATTTATTCTGAGGGCTGGTTCAAGGTTTATTTCAGTGTGACCTGTGCTTTGTAGCCCAGGCAGTGCAGCCAGGGTTTTTTATGCAGCTTGAGCCCTTCCCCCAGGGCTAAGAATGGAGGCTTGGGATACAGTTTGGGCTCCTGAGGCACAGACAGCCGGGGTACACATCACAAATGAGACAGGGTTGCTGTGGAACGTGCCTTGAGCTGTTTTATTTTCCAGCATCAGTCTCATGACATGGTTATGACAATGGGAAGATGCCATCAGCTCACATCCCAGGCAGCAGACCAAGAACTTAATGTTACAACTTATAAAGTAAGTTTTTTGACCAATCACACAAAGCAAAAGCACATTGACAGTAGTTCTATCCAATCACCATAAGCACATGTTCCTTTGGTTAAAACAATGTTTGCTTATTTTGAATACAATACCTGCTTGTAAGCCTTCAAACACAACGCACAGAGCTCCATTATTAAGCTCAGAACTTCCTAATATCTTGCTAGATAAACTTTTCTGCAGCTTAGGGAGTTATTCTAGCCAAGTGTTAATACACAGACCATTGTTCTATTTGTCCTTACTTTTCTACTTCATGCATAATTTTTCTCCTGACCTATCTCATGGCTACTGCTTAACTCCAATCACAGTTCTGCTGTCTCTGAGGCCTGCCTTTGGCAGCTTTCCCAAAACCCTCTGATTTTGTGGATTCCCACAATGACCAGTGCCTTCTTCAAATTACAGAGAGCAGACCCTGACTCCAGTTCACACTGCTCCAAAAGGCTTACAAGGGCCAAATAACAGTTCACTAATAGAAGAAGAAAATTAAAGAACACATGGATTTCAGAAATTTGACCATTTAGTATATAAAGACTATGTGGTCAAATTGTGACATTATACAGGAGTATTCTTAGTAATTAGACCTGTGGAATAAGTTTAGCAGAATCAGAAGTATTTAACAGATGGACTTTAATAATGTTTAAAACAGATTACCTTCTCATTATCAGTAGTTACAGTCAACATTCCAATCTAGAACAAGGAAGAAAATACACTTAATGAGAACTGCAAAAAAAAAAAAAACCACAAATACCATAGCTGCATTTTGGCTTTCACTTTGAATTTAAACAATCTTGCAACCATTCAAACTGAAATAAAATTTAAGTACTTCCACCTGTAACATAAACAAGAGTGGTTACATGAGTGCCTTGAACAGAATTAAACCTGACACCAACTCTCAAAAATATATCTCTTGTCTTAGGAGGTACACAGGGAAAAGGCAATAAAAGCAACAAGATGCAGCTGGGCTCCTATGGTTATGCAACCGCTTGATCATATGAAACTAATTCAGAGCCACGTTAGCACACTGAAACATTACTTGTCATGTTTAAGAGGAAGGAAAGTCAACCTGGATTTCTTGAATACCTTCCAAATTCCTTCTTTTCCCCTCTGCCTAGTAAGCACTGACAGAACTCTACAGGAGCAGTGCAAGCCAATACCTGGTTTCATGAAAGGATATCTTCCCAGATAATCTAAGGGGCTTTTTCCCCTTGATCTCAACAAGGGGACTAGAGATTCATGTTTATGGGGAACATTCATACAATATGTTGACCTGTAAGTACCATTCTCATCAAGCTCCTAAGGAATCAAAGAGATGATCAAAAGCTTAAGATGCCAGTGTACTTCAGAACTGGGGCTTTCAAAACAATCCACTGGTTACTTTTATCTTGGAGCAGGAAAGCAGGGAGGACAAAAAAAAAAAAGAATTCTATTGAATGCTGAGTGGATTTATTATTTCTTACAGATGACATACCTGTTAATACCACTATGCCACTTCAGAAGTGGAATTCAGGAGAAAGGCCAATTCATTTAAAATATGTTAGTAAACAGGAAAAAGCCATTTACCAGCAGAGAAGAGCAAGGATAGAATGCATGCTACATCCAAAAGCAATTGCTGAACCCAAATTGACACCAATAAGTCTTCAAACCCATTTACAAACACTATCTACCTACTTCCATTTGCTTTAACATACCTAGAGATAAATAAAAGTATTGGAAACACAGGCCCAACCTGAGATACACACCACTTGCAAAGTTCCATAACTACAGACAAATCAGGAGGTTAAGCACCTATTATTTCCCCCTCAGTTACACATGGTCAGAACTACAAAAATATCTTCACAGTACTAAAAGACAGCAAACAAAGTCTCAAAATCCAAGAAGTGCCCAACTCTGCAGAAAGAATTTGCAAGCAGCTTTGCAAATACAAGGACCCCAAGAGTGAATGCTTTTCAATACAGTCAAAAGGCTTTCATTTTTAGTGTTCCACTGATCAAACAGCACTGCTACTAAAGAAAGTGGATTTTTCTCTATTGAAGGGAAAGGTCACTTACCAGACTGGTGCTCTTAATAGGTTCCCTCAGACTCTTTTCTGTGGTTTCCTTCTTTTGTTCTGCTGTATTTGGCAGAACTGAATGCTCCTGGATAGTTTCAGTTAAATGCCCACTAAGAGAGTTCTTCAGTTTTTGGTTTTCTTTCTCTAGCTT
Organism: Calcarius lapponicus; assembly: GCA_039654755.1. NCBI lineage: Eukaryota > Metazoa > Chordata > Aves > Passeriformes > Fringillidae > Calcarius > Calcarius lapponicus. The sequence goes on along the minus strand of CM077465.1, from coordinate 103,401,996 downwards.
AATTTTAGCTAGCTGAGCCTCCAACATCCAGTGTTCTTTTTCTTGTTCAAGTTTTGCAATTTTCTCCAAACTCTGCTGGACCTTTAGGAGGGAAAGTTTACAGTCCAGGTTATTGAACCCAGGGAGGAAAAAACCCACACACAGGAAATGTTTGAGGACAGTATTATTTTAAACCATTACATAAGTGAGCTAACAAAGTGCAGCAGGTAAACAACCACTGTTCTGAGCTGTGTGCTCAGCTGTGGCTCTTTGTCAAAAATGGCCACATTACTTAATTAGTTTGAAACATGCACAGCTCATAAAAATGGCAACAATGCACTAGGTGAAAAGCCAAAGCGGGGAAGGGAAGAATTTTATAAAAACTTGAAAGATGTGTACCTGGCAATATCACTACCTTTTCCTATGCTAGAAAGACAAACTGTCCCCTCCCAGCTGTCCCACCTCACACAGACAGAACCACCCACTCTGTCCAGGTAAGAAAACATCTATGGAACAGAACACATCTAATCACTGCACATTTCTGCTGAAATTCATTTCACTCCTACTAATACATATGGAATATTGGTAACTACAAAAAAAAAATCACCGAAGTATTTGCTTCTGTTACAGTCCAATAACAATGAGTCAAGCACAGGCTGAGTATACAAGCTAATAAAGAAGTGTCAGTATTAATTAGTTATTCACATGAAGCAATGGACAAACTGTGTAGGCATTTAAAATACCATGTTACTCATCCTGCCTCATCTTCCAGAAAATAAATAACATATATATATGCATACTGGAAGATAGAAACTCTAATCTATTACTCTAACTGAAATAAAAATCGGTGCTCTTAACCAGCACAAATAATTCCTGCATAGTCCAAAAGAGGACTCAAATCAGTACACAACATTAAAAATTAATCCTTTAGTATGCCTTATTCATGTCTTTATTTTGCATTTATTTTAATTATTAAAGATTACCTGACTTCTTGTATTTCCAAATGAAGGTATCAATGCCATAATCCTGCCCCCTATATCTACCTACATGTGCATCCTGCAGATAACCCAGCCTGGCAAAGGTTTTACTTTCAAAACTCTACATGACATCTACAGTCTAATTTTAAGGTTCAGCATACTCATATACACCTACAAATGACCACAGACACAAATTGGAGACTTTGATACAAGTTCACCTTTACAAAATACACTGCCTTACATGTTAGTACAATACCTGTTGTGCAAGACCTTCCCTGCTTTCTGTGGAACTCAGGAGAACTCTGCGATTGGCTAAAGCCTCTTCATAAGGCACTGAATCTGCACAAGGCTGCAGAAAAATCAAAAAACCCCTCTCAAAACATGTTACACACTAGATCAGAACGTGTATTCTGCTTTTATTTTCTTACTACGGAAAGGAAAAAAACCCATGTTCCAAGTGCTTACCAGGTATAAGGAAAAAATGGTTTGAGCTCTCAAGAAATGCTGTCCCAAAAGGTACAGTAGATTAAAAAGTGCTCAGAAAACTCTGAGTGTTAATTAATGATCTAAGGCATCTTAAGGTCCTCTTGACTAACATTGCAATAAAGTGATTTAGTAACAACTGCTAAGCACATCACGTAATTGTTCATTTTAATGGAGGCAACAGGGAGATCTGACAGCATTTAATCCTTTGTTCAGCACATTTTCTCCATGGTACCTCCTTTTTTTTCCCCACTATGTCTTCCAGTGAATGCAAGGGTAAGAACATGTCTTCATTCCCTCCATATTCCTGGTGAATACAGGAGGAAATTTACATAAGCAGCCACCCTCTTCTCTTTGGAGTCTTGGCACAGAAATAATTAGTGGAAGTGGGTAATGGCAGAAGTGGCACATACCCTCAGTTGTGAGGGCAACTACACTCTGAAGTTTTCAGCAACATTACTGCAATGCTATCCTCAGCATTATTGCAATACCCTCAGCCAAAACCTGTCATTCAGACAACCTTTACCATTCCAAACCCTGCAAATCCTTAGTTTGTGTTCTGCTTGGCATAACCACCAACAGAACTGAGCTCCCTCTGCGCAAGCACACTGGCTGAACAAACCTTCTTCAAGGACCTCACATAAGCAGCAGCCTTCTTCTTGTACTGCAGCATGCACTCAGCTGAGAGAGGGCTGATGAACTCTGCTCCTCCCTTGGGGCCATAGCTCAGCGAGGCGCTGAAGTGATCCAAGTTGTTGCTGAAGAACGAGGCCATCTAGACACATCAAGAGAAGTGGCTCTTTGAATTAACCAGAAGGAGTTATTGGAGCAATTAGTCTTTGAAAAGACAAGTATTTAGTGAAGCTGGAGTTCTTAACAGGACTTTGAAACAAGCTGCAGGCTCTTCCATGTAACTCAGACCTTCCTAACACAAAGCATGCTCCTCACAGGATCTACTTTTATCACTCAGTTTTTTTAAACTCATAGCCTGAGAATAACTCAAGAATCAACATGACACTACAAATTATTAATATCAGAGGCACACAGAGATTTTCTAAATCATTCAGCCAAGTTTATTTTTGTTTCTCAAAAATCTGCACAAGTTAAGGCATTGTTTGAAACAAAAATATCCATTACCTTGCCTGCTCCATTTGTTAAAGCAGCAACAGAGGATAAAATACAGTCATTTGTAGTTATGAGTTTCTGTGTGGCAGTTGGAACTTCCTGTTCTAAAGCAGCTTTCTGACTATAGTGCTTGGAAATATCTGGAAAATGAAAAGCACATTTATGCCAAATTAAGAATAAAAAACTTTTTGAAAGTCACTCTCACAAAAGCATCTTAGCCTAAATATATCAATTTCAACAACACCAACATTTAAAAAGAATCAAGGATTTATCATGTAAGAACATTCTCAATGTGGCCTAATTTAAAAAAAGTAATTGTCAAGTGAACAATGGTGCACCTATTTTAAAACCGAGTGCTATTGCTACAGAAAGGAGAAATCCCAGCTCATCACCACCACCACAAACTGTAAACTGAAATAATCTTAAACTGAAATAATCTTAAGAAGTTCAAAATTAGTTGGGATTAAGAAAGAAGACAGAAATTAAACATTCTGGAGGATGGGAGTGTCAGATAGTAAGAAGGATATTTCTGTTGATAGCTAATGAATTCTATTGACAGTTTTCTTCACTACTTCTATTTTCTGTATTTCCTTTAAAGTGTAAATTGGATTGACTTCACATTATAGTGACCAGATTAAGAGGTAGAAAGTATTTCAAACTTATCTATGCCACAAAACTCATTGTTTAGGGTCTCATTTTGTGTGAGGTACAATCTTTAATATCTTTTTTTTTTTCCTTTAGAACAAGGACTCTACAAAATGGGCCAGACTACTCATGCTATCAGGAAAAAAAAATTGCTTAAAATTACAAAAGCTTAATGTTTAAATAGCTGAATACTAAAAATCCAGTTCATCTCTATGGATTATTTTCTCCCCAGAAACAGCTACATAGTACTGAAATTCTAGGACATGCAGGAACATCAGATTCAAAATTCTGAGTTTTAACCAAATACCCCTTCACTGAAAACATAACATATTCATGTTGTTCTGATAAAAGCAAGGTAAACCATTTTCCAGAAGAACCAAGTTTCAAAATCAGACTTCTTTGTAACCTTTGGTTGCATATTCATGTCAAAAATAGTCATCACCCTAAAAATAGGAAGCAAAAATTCCACTTTGAAGGCAGGTACTAGGTCAATGCTACAGATGCAGGGAAAATATGTACATTTCACAGCATTCCATTCTGTGTGCTAGTTTCAGGAAAGCAATGAAGCTCAGAAAGTAAAGTGATGCTGCTCAGGAAAATCTGGAGGCACAATTAAATAATCCAGCAACTCTGAGGAACAAAGGTAAGAGAAGGGAGGAATGAAAACCATGCATGAATGTCTAAAACAAGTGGTCAGTAGGTTTAGTTTCTTAGCTTGTAAAGGTAAAATAAACCAGATTTATCACATACAATATATTCAGCACTGTTACAGAGAGAGTGCATGTGTGCTATGCTAAACAAGAAAGCAGCAAAGCCGAAACAAGACAACATTCCCAACTCTCACCTTTTAAAACGTCATGGAATCCATGAAGACTTGCAGCAATGTTTGTAAACACAAAGTTGTAATTTGTCCTAAGGAGTCCTTCTGGTCTTGTACCTAAGAGTAACACATAAGAAGGAAAACCACAAAACTAAGATTTGAGCATTCATGGAAAAAGTTAGCTTTGAAAATAATTCAGTTTCCACCTACTAGAACCATTACCATGGAGGATGAGTCACAATAGATTAATTTACTTAAATTTCCCCTTCAATATTAAATATACATATCTCCAATTCTGGCAGAGGAGGCAGGTGAAAGACTTTCAAGTCCCCTAGTTTTTATTCAGATTTCATAAATATCAATTGTTGGTCTCAAAAACCACGCATACACAAAGACATGCTCACAGCTGTAGGAAAGACAATCTGGGCTTTTCTAAAGAGTGAAGACTGAAATAACCTGAAGCTATAAAATAACCATTTCCTACTGCTATTTACAGGATGCATTTGGAGATAGTTTCTCCACACACATACACACCAAGGCTTTACCTCATTTTATTAATTTTATTTTATTATTTATCAACATGACAGTTGTAATAACCTTACGAAAACAAGGGGCTGGAAGTGATGATTAATAAGAAAATGTAGTTTATTAACCATCTCATAATTAAGAGGTGACAAAAGGCACACTGTCAATCATCCCATAAAAACCCACAGGAAAGCAGTCACAGGGTAGCCAGCCAAGCCAGAACTGACACTTACTTGGTAAGGCCAGAAGACTGACATATGTGTGGAGCTTCTCAAAGACTGCAGTCAACCTTTTCATGTCTCTGTGCAGCTCCATATTTCTAGCTCTTAAAGCAGCTGTGCAAAGAGAAGACTCACACTCTTCTTCCAAACTAGGAATATATGAATTATTTTTTTAAAAGCAAGCAATTGTCTTAAAAATAACAAGCTCATGAGTTTTAGAGCACATAGGTGTTCTCTACTCCCCAGTCCAAAGCAATAGCAGAACAGGAACCGATTTTAGAAAGGGTAACACAGCAGAGGAACTTAGCAATATATGAAAATTACTGTGTGCATGGCCACTCCCAGGTGTTTCTGTCACAAGCCAGGAATGATTTACTCTCACAGCAAGGAACTGATTGCAGCAATTTAAGTTTGAAGACTTTTCCCTCTACTACAAAAATTCTCTTTTGCTTCCTAAGGAGCACAAGAATGGGTATAAAGGAGGCATAAATCAAGGGGTTTTTTCCTTAGTCCAAGCCCTCTCTTAAAGCAGTTCTTTGCACCTATAATTCACCTCCCTTCAATCAACTCGGGAACAAAGATTTTCCCAGCAGAAGGGATGTACACCTAGCCAAGTTTTACTACATTGTTACATTTACTGATTGATGAATAACCCTCAGAGAACCTCAAGGCATTAACAGTTACAGTGTATCACACCTGAATCGTATGAATGCTATTGAATAACACTAAGAAACATTAATGAAAGCTTCATTATTTTTAAAGTCTCATCTGTGAGGGATGGTGTGCGTGGAGGAGCTTTAAAATACATGGTTTTAGTCCTAACGCCTCAAAAAAGCTGTGCCTAATCTCAAGGTTTAGAGAACAACATACAAAAAAAAAAACCAAGAACAAAAAAAAATATATATATATATAATTCAGCCTTTTAAGACAGCAGAGGCCAGAGTATTTTAAGGTTTGACTTAATATTTGAGTTGCAGATGCTGACAGTGCTGTATGCCTGACACAGTGCCTTTAAATTTGATCTATCAAATGAAAGGTACCTTTTCAACTGATAAGGAAGAATCTTTCTTAAAAAGCCTAAGTAGGAAGCTAAATGTTCTGAGAAGGCCTTCAATTTCACAGTTGTTTCCTGAAAGGAAAAAACAACAGGTAAGTGTTTTTGCTCTGTAAAAATCCTTTTGGGTACCAAAAGGAGGAAATCTTACCAGGACTGTCACAGTATCCTCCGTGATGCTCTCAAACAAGTGCAGCATTCCTTCCTCCAGGGGGCGAACATAGGAAGCGTTTTCATGGAGGTACTGTGAGAACTGAGGACACAGAGGTTTTAAAATGGTGCTTGCTGACAGCTGCTGTGAACTCTGCCAAGGTACCACCTGAACGGGACATTTTGGCCAAGCCCTGTCCCCCTCAACGATGCCTAAGATGTCACTAATGAGAGACAGCAGTCCAGTGATGTACAGCAACCTCCTCTACAGTCAAAAACACACCTTGAGGGAGAGTGAGAAGCACTGGAAGTCCAGGCAAAACCACACCTAGGGCTTTGCCAGGGCATCTAGTCTCATTTAACTGCCATGCACAGCACACCAAACCCTTGCTTTTTAGTTTTAAACATTCCTGAAATTCCTTCCTCAACTCCATCCAATTAAAGCTAGATCCATGCACCATTTAGCCACAGAACAAACTATCCCACCTTCCTCCCAAAAGTAGTCTGCCTCCCAGCCTTGTCCATCAGCACAAACACTGGCAAAGCTGTGCTGTGCAAAGTACTGAAGAACTAAACCCAAGTCAAACTGAGAGCAAGAGATTTGTCTTTTTTGTCTTTTCATCTGTGTCCAGCCCAGTTTTCAACATGAGTCAAAGCATGCTTATGCTATTGCAAAGCATGGAGCTCCAACTAATCACAGAATTCTTATTTTATGGACCTCATGGACCTGCCTGACTTTGCTAAAAATTGCTTCATAAAATCCTACAGTAAATTTTGCCTTTAAAAAAGACCTGAGAACATAAGGTGTACTCTTACACACAATCAAATGTAATAACACCATCAGCTTTCCATTTTGGTACCTCGGTATCACAAAAAAGCTTCTTCCACAAATTAATACAGGTAGTCAAAAGCAATCCTGGCTTTTTTTTTATCCCACAGAAAGATACCTTCACCTTTGATTATTTACACCACAAGAGCAGCTAAAGATCCCAGGCAAACAGAGTACAAGAGATTTTAATTGTTCCTTGTGTTATTACAGTGTGGTAACACAGTGTTAACAAGAAGAGTGAGATGCTAAGCTCTGATCCATGCATGCACAAACCTGGGTGGAATTAGGGAAAATTCCTAAATCTAAGGAGGAAGAAATAACACATGCAGAATCCTCCTGGCTTGTGTTGCAAGAGAGAGGACTTGAATTATCCAGCATGATGCTGTAGACCCAGCAGAACCCAGCAATCCAACCCTTAAAGAGAAAAGGAATACTTGAACCTGGCAGGGAATTGTCCACATCTACTTTGAGTGTTTGGTGGGGAAAATAGCTTGAAAGCACCAGACAAGACCTGGAGTTGGGGAAAAATAAATCAGTGCAAGTCTGCTAAGCCACTACCTGACACTTGTTTCATCTTCTCTACCATATTAAGAGGGACGTTTTGACCAACTTGGTGGAGTAGCTAAAAATAAAATTAAAAAAAAATCACCCTGAGAACACTTGCCAAGCAAATAGATAAATTAATAAAAAATACAGGAGCAACTACAGCTTCAGTGAGCAATAGAAGATGCTTCAGTGCTGGAAAGTCACAGCAAAAGCCCTGAGAAGTAGCATGCATTGAGGGAATTAGGCCATGAATACACAATGGGGCAGACTACAAGAGACATAATTATGAAAACAAAGCCTGAACTACTGAATCAGACTCAATTATAAGAAAAGGAAAATGAAATTATGGTTCTGATTAAGTTGTCTGTTTCAGCTGTGCTGAAAAACAATAAAGAAGTGTTAACTAGGAGGTCAGGGAAAAAAATCTGGGAGGAGAGATGTCTAGGAAATCTGATTTTATTGCTTTAGTGTAAACTGCAGTAGCGTCTGAGAATGCAGTCACCACTGCATTGGGCCACACTGAAAAAAAAAAAAAAAAAGAGATCACTCCTGCCCCAAAAAATCTTAAAGATGACTAAACCACAAAATTTTCACAAGAAGGACATGCCATTCTGAGTGCATTTGGTGGCAGGAGCAAGAAAATGTTCTCAAGCTATGCTGAATCTCTGCAGAAGGGTGTTCTTGACTAAATCAGTAGAAACAACTGAGAAGGCAAACAGAAAGGGATTTCTCTAGTGGATAACCACCTCCATAAACATATTTGTTACCTGAAAAGAGGTTATAGGAGGTTTTCCAAAGAACAGGAAAGTTTTGTCATAGTTAACATTGACACCACATGCACTGCAGCCAGTTGATCAATGCAAACCACAATTCACCTCAGTACCTTAAGTCTGAGCCCTGGCTACTACTAAACTGAAATAAGGAGACTGAATCACAAAATACTCCCTGCAGCTTAAATACTCACAGATCCCCTTAAACTATGAAGTCAACTCTGATCTTAATGGAATTTGTTCCAAAGCATACATGTATGCATCCCCACACAAATCCTTGTGCACTGTTATCTTCTCTAGTTCACAGCATAGGAAAACAAAGTCAAAACATGCAGCTCAACAGCTCTGGATGACACTCTCAGAAAATCTTTCTATGGAATTGTGTCAAAAGAGGTGAGTCAGATTTCTCATTGTAAAGCACTTTCAACGTGCTTTACAAACTTGAAGCTTCAAAACACTTACAGGAAACATCTTCACACAAGCAGCCCGAAATCAGATAATATAAATTTGTTTTTTGACAAGGGAACAGAGTCCAGGTTCTCTCCCTCATATAAGTCTACCTTTTATTCTTTATTTAATATTACAGCTAAACACTTTAAACACAAGACCAGGTTCTGTCTCAACATCTCCTATGCCCCAGTGCATTAACTAAAACAAGCTCTATTCAGCAGTGCAATATTTGTGCATTATTATTTTAAAACAAGTCAGCTGAACTTTCAACAGATGCACTTCAATTTAGCAATTAAAAAAGCAAAGCTTTGATTTGATTATCATATTCCTCTTCTAGCAGAGGCACAGAGGAAAAGGATTCTCTGCAGCTAAACCTCATCCACATTCAAAGAATTCATGGAGCAGAAAATATGTCTCATGCCGGAGGGGCTGGCTCTCAGGAATACACTCACAGCATTCCAGTAAAGGTGGTGCAATTTTCTCTGAGTAAGATCAATCACTCACTAAAGTCTAACTAATTCAATATATTTGTAGCTGAAGTGTGTAAACTTTACCTTCTGATTCAAGGGTGATATTGTGTCTGTTGCAGAATCAATGGGGAAGATCTGTACCTTCTGCTCAGTGTATGTGTGGAAATTCAGGAGAGCTGTTACAAGTTCTTGGACAAAAGCCAGGGCCTGGCCAGCAAGGTCTCGCAGCTTCAGCTGGAAAGAAAGTTATAAAATGATTGTGTTTGACATGGATCTATTTAAATATGAGAAAAAAAGACTGTTTGGATACAAAAAATCATTATCAGCAATTTCTTTCTTGTTGTTATTTCAGCCTAAAAGACACAATAGCAATTATTTTTAACTTAATTTTTATTCATAAACTACAGAAGGGCACACTGTTCTCTGACAACAAAGTATCTTTTTATTTCACACAACTGGTGATGGTTTGCCTCTGCTGCATTTTTCAAACTTGCAGGCCACAAAAACACTGAGAGGTCAGCACAATTACAGAAACCATGTCTGAAATGTCCAAAGAACAACACACTAATTGCTGACAACAGCTCAACACCAGGTTGCATGGAAACCTCAATTTAATTAGTAAAAAACAATGATGTTTGCTCCCAGAATTAAAGGTGTCTGCTCCTCTAACCAAGAATACTCAATTCTTATTCTCCTTGACAGAGCTGAGCTACTACTCATGAGTAAGGCTGTTCTGTGGCTTTAGTACAGCAGGAAAGTATCAAAGAAATTAATCTAGAATGGAACATAAATTCAAGAGAGAAGAAAACTATTCCCCGCTGGGATTTATGGGAAGAGAATAATGTTATAGTGACATTTCAGCCAAGAATAACTTATCCTTCAGAGATGTACTCTTAATGCTTCAATGGACTGTTAAATCAGGTCAGTCTTGATTATGGATCTGGGATGGTGGCAAGTAATTAAAGCAGTCATTATATTTAGCTTGTGTATGTTAATTAGCCATGCAAGGAAGGGAAACAGACACTGTTGCTGTTTTGCTGTCCTTTACACCACAGCCTGTGCTAATACACCAACATTTTCCCTCCACTGGCAAAGCCAGTCATAAGAATCTGTCCTGGAGTATTTTCAAGATTGCAGATCTTGAAGCATGAGGCTGCCTGACATAGTGCTGGCAGAAAATAGTAAAAGGAGAGAGTTTCCATGCAGCTATTCAGATTTTTCTTGGAACTCAGCAGCAACAACCTGAAATTTAAGGTTATTTCCATCACAAAACTGAACAGCAAGTCACCTGTTCTCACAGCAGACATTATTGGGAAAAAGGTCTCTTTATAGGCACTTCTGAAGAATGGAGAAAGGAAAGTAAATCTTCCTGCAGTAGCATCTGAATGCACTAACTTGAAGACTTGAGACACACAAGGAAACAGAAAAACCCCACAGTGCTGTAGAGTCCAAACTCAGTGGTAGCAACACAGGAAAATTTTGACAGGTTTCTGATTTGCTATTAAAATATTCAGCTATTCACAGAATGCTCATTTTTGAATACTGAATAAACAACATTCCTAGGGAATCCCATTAAATTACAGCAGTGAACAGAAACTGTTTTCTAAAAACGTTTCAATATGTAAGAGTTATTCTGCCGCAAGTAAGAGGTGCTTTGGCAAGAAGTATCCCACAAAATGTAAATGAACCATGCAGAGATCTCAAAGTGACATGATTTATTCCTTGAAAGGGTTGGGACTGGTGACAAGTAATGTTACCTAATACAGCATTTTAGTGCACCCACCAGTGTGCAGTTTACAAATGCATACATTCTTTAAAGCTCAAGTGATGTGACTGAAGAAACTCAGTTTGAGGGAAAAGGAATGTAGGATACTGAACTTACCTTTTCCCAGCAAAAGACCTCTGAACTACTGTAGTTTTAATCAACTTTAAAAATGAAATGTTCCACCTTCTAGCTTACTGAAGGTTGACACAATAAAAGAATATTTCATATAACTTTAATAAGACTCCTTGATGCAACAACAATATACACAAGCTCTTGAAAAGTGCAGAGGCTCTGTGGGCAGAAATGCTCTCAGAATATCATGACAGTAGTAAGACAGGCTATCTTCTGCCATCTGAGGTACTAAAATGACTGGTTTTATTTCAGCATCTGTGTAGAAAGTTGTGCAGAGTCACATGAAAGCACAAGAAGCACTTACCTGATTCCTTCTGTTGTGCAATGGTACATTCAGAGCATTGTAGCGAGCAGATCCTACAAGACAAAAATTGAGTTTTATGCACTTGTTAAATTGTGGGGGAGATATTTTTTGGTAAATACTGATTTAAAAAAGAAAATTAATTGCAGGGATATTACAGGTTATGTAAGCAATATTAACTAAAGAGATACAAACAACTGAATCAAATAAAGTAGGCCTAAATATCCTCACTTAAGGGTTTCTGTGATTAAGTGGAAGAGAAAGCAGTTCAATACTTGCCTCAGATTGCAAGTCAAATTTAATCATCTGAAGACCCTGAATTTGAAAAATAAGAGCAGACTCCTTTTGCCCAAAGAACAATATTCCTCACAAACAAGAGTGAAAAAATATTTTAAAAGAAAACACACTTAAAGAATTCAAGATTATCTTCAAATTTCAATTACATGCCAAGGAGGGGCCAAGTAAGACTAATATATTTTTGAATGGTTTCCATGGTTTTTAAAGCTCTTGTATACATTTAATATGGTGATAATTTAGACTAAGATGTACTCTCCATGTATTTCAACATTCTTCTCCAGTCATGAAGTAACTAGAATGATTATTCAGTTACAAGCAGCCACAATTAGAGGGGCAGAGGGCTATTTGTACCTAGAGAACAGCTTACAAAGTCTTACATTTAAAAGGGGCCACATCCATTCTCAATTCAGTTGAACAACAACCAGATTAGTTTAAAATTTGCTCACAAAGGAAATTTACAGTTTCTTATTCCTTTTGTGCCATTCACATTTGGCTACTAACATATGGGGAGAGGTAGTTACATTTAGAGGAAAATAACCCTGTTCAAAATTATTGAATCCTACTTCTAAATAAATGCTTCAAGAAACTTTTTCTGCTCTGTAAATCATGCTTAGCAGTCATTTGATTGTTGCTGAAATTAGCTGCTAGTTACACTTGAAGCCAGCTACAGGGTCTATAGGAAGACAGCTGGAATCCACAGCAAACAAACATCTCCTGACTTCCACTGATCTATCACTAAAGAGATGTTCTCTATTTGCAGTGCTTTCTACTACACAAGCAAAGGCATTATGCTATGGCAGCTGTGTGAGCAGATTAATTATTTTAGCAAAGTTCTTGCTACAATGATGAGCACCTAAAAAAATGCAAGCTAAAGAAGCCAGAGAAGTAAAAATAGGCAGCAGATGCCAGGCAAAGTGAGAGAAGTGAAAAGGATCCCAACTCCAGGCACCAACACCTCGGTATGATGTGCTGTATGGGAGTCAACATTTCCTGAAGAGATGATGATCTGGTGTTCCTAAGCCAAGACTCACTGGATTGCCAAACCACTGGAGAGCTTGGCACACTCACTCCTGCAACACCTGCCAGATGAACTTTTAGAGAACCTAAGGCTACTTAAAACATTGTCAGCAGGTTTTAATCTGAATGAAAAATGAAAAAAGCCACCAATGAAATATACAAGAAAGTCACTTTTCACTTCTCTGCTCCTTCTTCACTACTTTCAGCTTTTTCACTATTCCAGGTCCTCCTTGTCTTGAAGGGTCCAGAAGAGTCCAGGCAGTGCCTGCCCAGCCTTGTGTTCAGCAGTTAGGAAAGCACACAGTGCACAGCACTGACCCAGCACATACTAACCCATGCTTGTACCAAAGCCATGCAAAGGCTGAGCACTCCTAACTCCAGGGGATCCTCTGCACTTCAGCTGATCTAGCAGCAGTTGGAAAGGAAGCAGAAAAACATTGCTTCAGGTAAAAGTCCCCAGGTCCAAAGGGCTTTTTTCCCCATGAAGGGACAAACAAGTTTAAGATAGCCTTCAGGTAAGAACTACTCTGTGTGCTTTCTGATCAATGAGACACCCTGACAAATTCCCCACCAGTAATAAGTGCAGACCATTATTGATGCAATATCTCTGCAGCCACCAGTTTTCCCCCACCTTAACTTGCTGCACCTCTTGAATATACCCTGCCAAAAATAATACTCTTTGAGATGAGTATCCAATCTTTATGGAGCAGCCATTAAATTGACAGTGTTCCTTCATCCTGTCAACACTAAATAAGACAAGTGGCAAATCACTCAAAAGCCTTCAAAAGTTTCAATTTTCATTATACATCTAAAAATTTGGTATTTTAGAATTACTGAAGAAGACCATGACAAGTATCAGCAATACTTACTACAGTTACCTCCAAGTGTCTGTTCAGATGTCCAACATTTCTTACAGCTAATACATTTTAATTCAGAAGGAGTACTCCCTCCAGATGGATACCCAAAAAAAAAAATCAAACAAGATACCCAGACCAAGGCAATACGTACTTGTGTCATTAAAAGGTACTTTTTCATTAATTATGCATAGAGATTCTTCCAGTCTACTGCCCAAAGCTGCTTGAAGATTCTTTAGCTGTTGCTGGCTAAATAACAAAGAGACAAACGAAAAACCACACACACACACACATTGTAAACCTTTAAAATTTCAGCTGTGTCACCAACACCATATCTCACTAGAGGCATCCCTTGAGTGTACAGGTATCTGTGTCCTTCTAGAAGTTAGATAGAATAAATACAGTGGGTGTCATTTGTCCTCCTTTATCTCATATTTAACACAACATTGAATCCTAATCCCTAACAAAAGCAGTGCAAATTAGCATAAACTTGAAAATCCTAAATTCCATTCTTGAGAAGCTCCATTTACTTCAGAGTTAAAAATCACCTTATTTTCCTATAGTGCAATTATTATATAAGCTATATGAAGGCACTTTTTTCTACTAGAATTTGGATGAGAAGGTAAAAGGGCCTCCAAATTAGTTACTATGCATCCAATGCAGTATTCCAATAAGCAGGCAATGAGTTGTCAATAATTCAATTAACTATGTCACATCACTATTTGAGAAACCTCAAAGACTTTTCAAAACCCATATTTAAACACTGCTATGATACTGCCTGTTCTGACAAGACTTGACAATTATGTTTCTGATGCATTCCCAAGTGATTTTTCTCTAAATTTTCTTCATTGCATTTGACTGTGCATGTATGTGTGAACCTAAGTAATTAAGATTACTAATAAAATGAGAATAGATTGCTGAGATGAACAGCACATATTCCAGCTTATATACATATATCTACAAAGAACACTCCATGATTGATTCAGACCAAATTCCACACCTTAGGCCCCCAAATTCTTCACTGTTTTGCTTCCTGTTTGTCATCTAGAACTCCTGCACATATAGTGGAGGCCGGGGGAAGGTGTCAAAGTGACAAGGTTTTTTTCCTTTCTTACAGTATTTGATACACAGAAACTCAGCAACTCTAACAAAGCAAAATAATCCAAAATAGACAAGGGAGATATGAAGAAACTGGCCAATAGGTAGCTCATGCACATTAAATACTTTTCTTGGAGAGCAGCTCCACAATTGCATAGAAACTGTACAGCAGGTATTGCAGTAGCACTGAGCATGATAGAAAATTAATTCCAAAACAAACTGCAAATGTACTGATAGTTCCTTTTCAGACTTACAGGAATGACAAACAAGTAGCTTGACATGTTTTGCCTTACATTCTGCCCTTTAATTTTCAAAGCATGCAGGCTGTCAAGTCCCATATCCTCTGGCTCTTCTGAGTAAAGTGTGGGTGTCAGAGGCAAATGGATCCCTTCCCCTGACAAAGCAGGGAAAACAGAAGGGCAGTATTCTCAGGGACACATCCTGCCATGTGTTCAACAGACAGTGATTTCAGTGTTTAAAATGAAGTGTCAGGATTTATTACTTTTAAAAACTTAATACAGTATAACTCAAAATAGTAGGGATAACTTCTTACAATGACATCAATTATCCAGTCACCATAGAACATGACAGACAAAGCCTGAACTGACTAGTAGCAGATTAAAACTACAGCTTTTCAAACACCACAAAAAAAGCAAACAGCAGTCAAACACAGCTTTCCTCCTCTTTTGCAAGTCATTTTTAGTGAAACCCTGACTTGTATTACTGGAGTTATTGGATACAAGTATCTTCACATCTATCAACATAATTAAAATATACACTTGAGGGCTACCATGTGAAAGAAGGGACTCTGCATCTGATCATTCACTATACATCTTATGCATTACATTAAAGATCTGTACTGCACATGTATCTTCTAAAAAATGCAGTTTAATGAACTTCAGAGAAATGCACCCTAATTTCATTTGGGCCACAATCCTTAACTTCTACAACTTGTCTTCAAGATAATGAAAATATTCCAAAACTAACAATATAATTCCCTGATAAAAACTTTCAAATATTCTAGCTGAAAACACTATACCTGAAGAAAAACAATTGTTCAAGAAGCTTTTGCAGTGAAGGGGGATCTTTGAAACTCTTTTCAGTCAGTTCTCTCAGCATATGTTACTCAAACTTTGTTCTTAGAATCAGTTTTTACAAACTCACATATCTTTGTTTCATACAAGTTTTTACTTTCTATGGTTTTCAATTACAAATAAATTCTTCAAATTTCATCAATGTTACTGCTATTGAAAAAGCTTGGAGACAAAACTGCTCTTACTGAAAGCAGAAATTGTCTAGTTCCATACATAGCAAAGGAAAAGGGGGCTTGACTTGCACTGCTCACATTTGTCCTCATGATAATACAAATTGAGTTTTATCAAAGTCTTTCATTAAAACCCCTTTTTAAAGAGTTATTATTCTTAAAAAACAATCCAGTTATTGTTTCACAGCAATTATTTCTTTACATCAATGAAATAAAGCCACTTACCATTCTTCAGTTCGAAGCCTACAGTCCTTAGCTTCTCTTTCTAGTGTCTGAGACTTGATCTTTATGCAAGAAGATAATCTCACAATGTAAGTGCTGACACAGCAAAACATTGCATTTCAAAACTTTTCAAACTTGCAAGCAAGAGGAAAAACTCCTTACTTCTAGTTTGGCTTTATCATTCTGCAGCTTTTCTATGGTCTCTGTGTATTTCTTTGTTAAGCTGTCCACCACAGCTTGGTGCTGGGCAGCATCTGTTTCCAAAACCTCCAGTCTGCTCCTCAGCTCTGCTTCTAAACGTTTGTGCTGCTCATCTGCTTCAAAGAACTACAGGAAGAAAAGAAAAGCTCTTATAAAAAGCTTCATTTTACTATTGAATCCAGTCCTTTAAGTTACTCCAATTTCATTAGGCAGATCAGGCTAACAGCAATTACCAGTTCTCAGAAAAATAGAAATTTTATTTTATTTTCAGAGAAAAGATTCAGGAAAGTTTTGTAGTAGTAATCATTCTTTAAATATATTGCTGACTAATAGCAGGCAAATGAAAAACTGAACTTGAGCCAAAAGATTTTTCCTCAAGTTTTCCTCAAGTTCCTAAAGTGAAATGCATTCCACTTTGGTGAAGTAGTTCCTAATTAAGGCAACTTGAAGAAAATATTTTAAACTTTAAAGCAATTCTGAAACAGTAAATGAACTAATAAGTTCATTTACTGTTTCAGAAGCAGGCTATTTTTGGTAGGGCAGCTGTCACCAAAAATTAAAAATCTGAATGAGAAAACACGTATTACGTGATTCCACACACTGTCTTAAGAATCCAATGTCAAAACACTTAATTTGCCTAGAGAACATCTTTATAAACAATCTGATCTAATCTACTACTTTGCATATAACTAAGCTTCTAAACCCACCAGTTTTCAGATGGCACTTTACTTTCCATATCTTTGGTTGTAACGCCAGTTCTCTGAACCAAAAAAAAAGGCAAAACAAAATTTCACTCACAAGTATATGCAGTCGTTCATTTTCTTCTATTTTCTTCTGAAGATCTTCATTGAAGACACTTTTCTGTTCTTGACTCAGCTGAGATGAGGATTCTACACTTTTCTAAAAGAGTCAAAATGCACTCATTATCTCCAAATCCCAGTTTGTGAGAACAGCTCCCACAGGTGACTCCCAGAGGGGCACACCAGGAGATGTCCTGCTGACACTGACTGACACATCAAAAGTGTGAATACTGCACTCTGCACCAGCCTCAAGGCAGCACATTTTCCTTTCCTTCACACCCCTGTGACCCTGCCTGGGGGAAGCCTCCACTCAGGGGTCCATTCACCCTCACAGGAATCAATCAATCACTGGGATGAGCAGCAGCCCACCTGAATTCACTGGAATCCTGCATGATCCCATGCAGTCAGCAATCCCAAAGCCTCCATGGCCAGGCTCAGCTGGTTTGCTAGCTGTGTGTAAGGCACATGTGTGCCCAGGTGTAAGGCAGGCTGCAGCACAAGGTGCCATGGAAGCACAGGCTCTTCCCTGCCCATCAACCACACACATCCCTCTGCCTGTTTCCTCATTTTCCACTCATTTAGTCCAAAAGACTCAGATCACTGAATCACACACACCACACTGCTGAAGAAAGGTATTATCTCCAAACACAGGGGAGACTCTATGCATTTAAACTCAACACCAAACCTCAAGAACTAGGGATATGCAGGGCAGATAGGTCACCTCCGTGTCTGATGCCAGCCTGTGAACTCCACCTGAGATATGGGCATGTGTTCTGCTCCTTCTAAAAGGATTGCACTCTAACACAGACCAGGGAACTAAAGCTGTGCATTTTAACAGGAAAGAAACTCAGTGGCAATTGTTTGCAAAGCTACTGAAGACAGGCTGATGTCCTTGAAAATTTGGAAACACAGCTAGCAAAACAGTAACTTACACAATCTGAAATAAAAGAACAGAAGGGTCAAACTGCATTTGAAAGAACAATCTATTGTGGTGCATGAATAATGTAATCAGAAGCACTGTGCTTGTCAAGGAATTAGAAAGCAGAAAAATGGGCAAGAGTTTAGAGGAAAAGTAAGGAAGATGACCATATTCCTAATCAATTGAATGATTTCTTCAAAGCCAGCCTTGATAACTACAGCACATTGAGAAAAGACAGCACCAAAAAGAAAAGACACCAGTAATTAACAGGGGTTTCTTCATGAGGAAAGTAGCAAGAGATGCTTGAGAATTACTGAAGTCCAAGCACACCCCCCCTGGAATTGTGATGTTACCACAGAAGGCACAGCTGGTCTTAGAATATGACATCATTGGGTTTAATCAACAAGCATTCTGGCAGAAAAGATCACAGTGTTGAAATAATTCTGTCATTTTGAAATAACATACAGAATACAAGCTAAAAATTTAGATTTCAAAGCATTTGACAAGATTCACATAGAAAAGCTTTTATCACAGGCTGAAGAGTTA
Organism: Calcarius lapponicus; assembly: GCA_039654755.1. Classification (NCBI taxonomy): domain Eukaryota; kingdom Metazoa; phylum Chordata; class Aves; order Passeriformes; family Fringillidae; genus Calcarius; species Calcarius lapponicus. Next base: position 103,383,536 of record CM077465.1, on the reverse strand, counting down.
ACTACCAACATCAAAATTACAAAGCAAAGAGGTGGGGATGGGAAATGAGGAGTGATCAGCTTTCTGCAGAGCAGCTGACTAATCACAGAGCTCCAAAGTATTTCCCACTTTTTTGAACACTTAATAAATACCCATAAAAGAAGACAGCAATTCAGCATCAGTGAGCTGACAGACTAGAAGAGTAGAGAACTACACAGCATGCATTATTATACACACATATAAATATCAATACCTGTTTTATGGGTATTTTCACTCACATCAGGTAAAATAACACAAGTTCTGACAAGAACATTCAGCTCAACCCTTGACACAAAATACCTACTGCTAAAACTCAGGATAAGGCTTTGACAGGTGAGGAGCAGGCATCTGCTAAGCAAGTTTTTTTGCCTTCAGCACATACCTTGCTCTTTTTGCCCCGAGCTTCACTTAATGCAAGTTCATCCTGAAGCAGCTCCACCCGCTTGGCAAGTTGCTGATTTCGAAAGGTCAAGCTGTCCATTTCTTGTTGCAGTTTCCTCAAGGACTGATCCTTCATCTTCAGCTGTTCCTGAATGACAAAACAAATATTAGTTTTAAAAGCTTAACATTTACTGTTGCACATTAAAAACAAGAACAAGTTAGAAAATTGCTACACTTTTGAAACACTGAAGAGATAGAAAGTATCATTTCTAAACTTAAAAAATGTATTTCATTTCCTTGAGCTGGTCACAGATCATACCCAAGTAGCTACTTAATTCTATAATTATCAAGAATCAAACTTCCCCTTTTACAAACTCAGCACTTACAGAGAATAACAGGCTAGCTGCAAAACAGAAATTATTTTACTAAAATCAAGTTCCCTCTTCATTCTTTTATTGACATTGCTTTTTAGTAAAAAGGACCCCTATACTTAATTTGTCACAGCTTAGTCCACCTGACATGAGCAGTTTTTAGAGATTACCTTCAGTGAGGCAGAGTTTGCTTGCTCATCTACAACTCCTTTTTTCAGGACTTGGTTCTGAGCACGAAGCTGAAAAACATGAGATGCAGAATGAACAAAAGCCACCCATGAGAAAGTGCAGAAAGCAACACATTCTCTCAGGAGAGTGCCAGGTGTGAATGCCTTTTCAAGTGTTCTCTTCAGGCAGACAGCAGTGGTATCAGGTTTAAAAGGCATCCAATTCATATCCTGACTTGCCAAAGAACAAGAAGTAACTTTACCACCTGAACATTTTGCTCAAATAGAACAGAATTCTTACTCAATAAATACCCTTGGAGACCAGTTACTTAAATGTAATTAAGAACAAATATGGAACAAATATGGAAAAGCAGCAACCTCTTTCTTGAATAATGAAGCTCTTGGTCATATTCAGGGCTATTTCTGTCTCTCCCCTCTTTTTCCCAAAACTGTTTATAACCAGTTCTGGAACACAAGCAGGACTCATAATGTCAAAATCTATATCAATTCAAGAGGAGTTTAATGCACAATTACTTATTACCAGTGGCAGCAGATGATCCAGAGAGAACAGAGTGACACAGAAAGGCATAAAAAGCATACAAGGAAAAGCCCTCTAAGCCTTACTTACACAGTACCCAAAATCTGAGCTAAAATCACTGCAGTGAAAAGTGATACTCAAGAAATCTATTTCCCACAGAGTCACTCCACTGAGTACCTCTACCCTGCAGCAATGAGGACACTGACAGTTCCATCTTCCCATTCCTTGAAAACTGGTTGAATCCTGGTTTCTTCAAAGGCAGTTTGCATTCATTTGACAATGAATGAGTCCAGCTGTTGCAGATATAAATTAAAAGGGTTTGTGCAGGTACCTGGCAGGTGCATAAAAGGCAAGACTCAGTGTAAAACAGCAGTGGCTCATTGTTTCAGTGTGATGACTGAGTGTATTTGAAAGGTCAGAAGTCCCTGCTAAGCTGTTTCCCCTGCAGTATTCCCACTGTGCTGCTCAGGCATCACAAAGGCAAGACAAGAAACCTCCCAGAGCACACAGAAAAACTTCCAAGCACAGGTTTCCCTAGCAAGAAGGAGCAGTGCAGGAGTTCTCCACTCTGTGCCACAGCTACTACTGCAGGGACCTGTCAGGAGCAGAGAATGAAGCAGCTCAGTCCTGCTGCACCCACAGACCCAGCTGAAGTGGGACCCACACAGGCTGCCACAAAGCTGCTTTGAATATTCCTTCAGGAGGCAGCCAGCAGCTGCAACTTGTGTGTTTTCAGAGTCTCTTCTTCTCCTCATCCTTCTTCTGGACTGGTCTGTGACCCAAGAGGAAAAGCAATCCCTTGGCAGGGATTTCCCCCAGCACTGCTTGAGTCTGTCCACCTCTCTCCATGGCTTTCAGAGCACCTTTAGGTGAGCAGGCTACCCCAGGGCTACTCTCCATTTCCACCTGCACAAAACAAGCAGCCAACAACAAAGAGAAGAGGGCTCTGCAAAGGGGAGTCCCACAATGAGCTGCCCTGCACGAGAAATGGGATGAGATGAAAAAAAAAACAGTTCCAGCAAAAGAGAAATGGCACAGGCTGAAAAGTGCATGATGAAGATCAAAGAAAGCTTCTGGGCACCATGATGCTAAAAGAAAGGATCCAGCAGCAGGAACTTTTGGAAGCTAGAATCAGAAGTCCACACTTCCAATGCTCATTCAGGAATCAAGAGCCAAAATCCCTCCATTATCTCATCCTCAGCTACTACTGATCTCCAAGGAATAACAGAGCCTCTGTATAAAACAAAGCATGTGAATTCTGTGACCTACAAAGCTGCAAAGCAAATTAAATGTTCTTAAAACCATTTTGTGTAGGCACGAAAAGGATATCTATCTGTAAACTAGAGATAGATACAGATACAGATGCTACACATGGTGTTTTTGTAACAGTTCCAAGGAGAAGAGTATTTAGAGACACGGTTCTGTAAGCTGGGAGAAGTGGAGAAGTGTCAAACACAGACAAGTGCCTTGTGCCAGCTGCTGATGTGGGGCTGCACAAAAAGTGCTGCTTTTCTTCCCCAAGGTTGTTGGAGGACTCTGCCACTCAAGACCAAGAGTTTCCTCTTCCTTTCAGTGAAGAAAGAATGAAAGGCTCTGTACTAAGCAAGGCTCCACTATTTCACAAGTCACCTCGGGCACCACGGAAAGGAAAGGCACCCTCCACTACGGGCTACACATCTTTGTAAAGCAGCACGAGAAACGGGATGCCAAGTCACCTAGGGCAGAAGAAGGGGGACAGACAGGAGGCAAACCTGGAAGCAAATGTCCTGCTCGCTTCCCAGCGCCACCGACACCGCCGAGCTCCCGCACACGGGGCGAGCACGGCCGGCACCGGGGCAAATATTCACCGGGCAAAACCAGGGCCCGAGCCCGCCTGGAAGCGGAGAGCAAGGGAAGCACTGCCGGCGTCAGTCCCCCGGCACAGCCGAGCCCGGTGTGGGCCCGGCAGCACGTCCTGCACACGGCGCCGTTCAGCCGCGCTGCCCCGGCACCCGCAAACCCGCGCCTCCCGCCTCACGCCCGGGGAGGCACCACCGGCACCCCCGGAAAGCAGCGCTGCAGCCCCGAGCGGCGCCGGAGCTGCGGGCCCCGCTGCTGCCCGGTACCTTGGAGTACTCCTGGGCCAGCTTCTGGTACTTCCCCTGCAGCTCCGCCGCCGCCATCTCCGCCCCGCCGGCTCGGCTGCACTCGGCTCGGTTCGGCCGGGTTCGGCTGGACTCGGCCGGGCTCGGGCGCTGCCGCCGGCCCCGCACGCCCGCGAATGGCAAGACGCACTTCCGGGTTCAGGGCGGCGGGAACGCGGTGACGTAACCGCGCCGTGCGCGAGGCGGCGGGGGCGGAGCTTTAAGCTGCCGGCGCCACCATCTTGACGCAACTTCCAAGATGGCGGCAGGAGGAGGGGGGCGTGGCTGAGGGGGGGGTGGAAGGGGTCTGGTCACGTGACACCGGCGAGGCGCTCGCAACGTTGCCTCGGCAACGGGCTACGGGGCGCCGCCCCGCCCAAAAAGCTTCGCCCGCGAACGGGGCTGGGGGTTCATGTCGCGATAATCGCGATGCTCCGGTGACACGGCGCCATCCCTGCCTGGCACCGTGCCGGTCCCGCGGCTTCCCGGCCGGGCAGCGCTGTCGGCAGGGGGAGCCCCGGGACTCGCAGAGACGCTGAGGCAGCCGCGGGTATTCGCGGGCCTATGGCGGATCAGTGAGACAAAAGGCGGGTCCGACACTTCCCTCAGCGCCCTGTGCGGGTCAGTGCTCGCGCCCGGCTCTCCCCACAGCCTCCAGCCCTCACGAAAGGATGTGAAAAACGCCAACCACTTGTTTTTAAATTTTTAAAAGTGTAATGATAATACAATGGTTACAAAAATATCAATACAAAGAGAGTAATAACAATTTGGACAATTTGGATTAGGACAATATGAAACAATGGAAACAGTTACAGATAGTCCGGGTACCTCTTTCAGGGTAAAATAAGCCCGAAAAAGGATCCACGTTAACAAAGGATTAACCCTTAAAAGCAACAGCCTGTTGCATATTCATACACTTCATACATGATGCATAAATTCCATTCAAACACAGGATTCTGTCTGGTCAGCGTCAGCTTCTTCCTCTGAATCCTGACGGCGTCTTCAGGACTGAGCAAGGCAGGAAGAAGTTCATTTCTACTGATAATGGGGCAATAAATTCTCTTTCTCCGAAAGATTTAGGCGTCCTCTGGCTGCTATCTCAGTGCCAGTCCTCTCTTTAAAAAGTATCTTACATAGCATAGTTTCTATTTTAACATTATGTTATAACCTAAAACAATATTTAACACACTACTAAAAAAATTAATGCAGCATAACTTTCTAACATAACACATACAATATTCATTTTAACATTTGCGAAAAGCCAATCATAAAATACGCATTTTTCACAAGGAGATGCTGAGTGTATCCATTATATCCCAGTGAAGGAGAGCACAGGTAGATCCCGGGCTGTACATTGACCTCTCCATGCAGAAACCCAAATTCCACAGTCTGGGGCATCACTGAGAGGGGATCTCATCAATGCATGTAAATATCTCTGGGTGCCGAGGGGATGCTGCCAGGCTGTTTTCAGTGGTGCCCAGAGGATGAGGAGCCGTGTCTGTAAACTGAAACACAAGAAGTTCCACCTCAGCATGGGGAGGAATTTCTTTGCACTGGGGGTGGCAGAGCCCTGGCACAGCTGCCCGGGGGGGCTGTGGGGTCTCCCTCCCTGGGGACATTCAGAGCCCACCTGGACACGCTCCTGTGTCACCTGCTCCAGGTGTCCCTGCCCTGGCAGAGGGGTTGGAATGGATGGTTTCCTGAGATCCCTTCCAACCCTAACTCTGTGATTTTGTGATTCTGGCTTTCTGCACCCAGTGTTCTCCTGGAGGGCCCCTTCTCTGCTCCCTTCTCTCCAGCGTTGTAGGTCTCTGTTTCAGAGCCACCTTTGAGCCTCTCCAGCATTCAGCCATCCTTCTGAGACTGCTGAGGCTCTGCTACTTACCTCACATTTGCTTCTTTATCCTCAGATTGGCCAAACATTTAAACGTGTATACACCATCAGCACACTTCAAGCAGAAAATGAAAACATCATAAAAGGTGTATTTGGTACTGCCAGTCAATGCAGAATTTTGTTTCTGAACAGATGACTGGAAACAGATGTGTAAGGAAAAGAGTAATAAGGCAAAAATGTGATGAGACTTCACCAGTATATGCCGAGCATCTGGTGATTTGCAGGTTAAGGGCTTCCTGGTCTAGAACAGAGATGTAGCAGCAAATTATTATTTTTGCTCCGTTTCCATGGTATCATTTTTTTCCAGTTGATTTCAGCACAGTGTCTTCATAGCTGTTCCTCAGTAGTGGGTAGTGCTAGAGGTAATAAATCATCATTTTGTTACCTCCTTTTGTCTTTGTTCCCCTTAAGTAGGAGTGGATAGAAGGTGCCCATAATGGAAGCTAATTTTTTCCTTAGTCTTGAGGCTTTGATGGTGTGTGCTGTTCTTTTGCTTATCACAGTAGTGAAGTTGGCAAGCCCTAAATATGACACGGGGGCCAGATTAGTAAACATGTTTGTGTCTCCACAGGAAGCCTCAGTGTTGGAGGACATGTTGCAGATCCCCATTGCCAACAACAGCACTGTGCGTTTTTAGGAAGTGTAAAAGGGGAGATAGGCAAAACACACACTGTCATCATTCATCCAAATGATCTTGCTGCTGTTCTGCTTGACTAGAAGAGCTTAAACAGCAATCCTGGAATAAGAAATAAGGAAGCTCTAGTTTTTAACTATTAGAGCAGATACACTTCTCTTTCCACTCCATTTTGCATCCCCTACAGAAGTTTTCTAGCAAAGCAAATGGGGTTTCCAACTGCTGCAAACAGATCAGGGTTAAGAGCAGCATACTTTCCATGGTGTATCCTTATATGTCAGTGCAGTAAATTTTGTATAGCAAAATTATTTAAAGCCTTTACATCTGACTCCAACCTGTACTTTTAAGTTTGCATTTTCCAGGATGTGTCTTTCATTGAAATGTTACATTGAAATACTTTGAACACACTTTGCAAGCACTCCCGGGGTTGTGCTGCCTCCAGAGATGCTTTTGTGATGCAGTTCTCCCCTGTCTCTGGTGCAGTGAATGCTGGCAGAGAGGTTTCACGGCTGAAAGCTGGGAGAGGAGCTCAGGGAATTACAGTGCCCGGTTGTGGCAGGATGAATTGCTTCCCCACTGACAGCAGCAGCGTTCCTGACTGGACAGAGAGCACTCAGAGTGGAAGAGCACAGAATTTACTCTCCTGCATCTACCCAGAGTGACAAGACCCAAGTGTACATCATATAGGGCATTTATCACAGGAGGCAATGCCAGTTGCTCGGAACAAGTGAAAGGAGCAAATGAAAGCTGGATGCTCTTGCTGCTTTAAGGCTGAGAGCTGGCTGCAGGATTTTTAGTCTCATCAGAGCAGCCCTACTGCAGTGTATCTAAGAATCAGGCCAGCCTCTTGTGTTTTAAAGTGGTTCTGTCTCTTGCCCAGTTTCTCACAGATCCCAGAGTTCCTATAATGTCAGGAACATACAACGTTGTGATATATCAATTATCCCATGGTGGCTCTTGGCAAACAGCTTCAGCAAATTTCCCTGAAAACACAGGTGACAAAAGTTAGTTTGTTTGTTCATTGAGGTTTTTTTCCCCTCTCTTGCAGAAAATTCTCAGATTCATTGATTTGATTTGCTGTGGCAGCTGCGAATGCTACTTCCCCAAACGTCAGCTGTGCAAAAAATGTCTTCCTTGTTCTGTTTCCTCTCAAGCACATCCTTAATTCTCACCTCTCCCTGGAGAGCAAGGCTGTCCCAGCACTGCAGCCCAGGGACCACAGCGTGGTGTCCTGAGGCTCCCACAGCACTGACTCAGGGATTGCAAGGGACTGCTCCTCTTGGCAGGAGTTTGGAGTGAGAGCTCATGGGAGTGGAATGCCAAGCAGTGTGGGGTGGTTGGCACAGGACCCCCAAAATACAGCCTTCTGTGCTCCACCCACGGGAATAAGTACAGGTTATGGCAGCAGGGCTTAATGCAAGCTCGAAGGTGACGTGTGGAGCAAAGGAATCCCTCCCAACACTCACGGCAGTTTTGTTTCCATGGGGAGAACAGACAGCAAAGGATAGACAGAGTAACAGAGGCTGTCCTTCCCTCGTGTCTCTGCTCAGCAGCTGCTACAATGTGTGTTGAATTCTAGGTGCTGTCTCAAAACAACTAATTTATTTAAGAATTACAGTGATTGTTTTAAAATCATCCTTCTTTCAGGCTCATTTCTCCTCCCTTCCTGCTCAAACCGTGTCTTCCCCTCTGTCTTATTTGTCAGAACTTTTACTCACAGACCCTGGGAATAGGTACAGGTAAAGAAATAAACAAAGAGCATATTTCGGCTTATCCAGCATGTTTTCTGTGCTTTGGGAAAATAAACTTCATTGTCATCACTTATGTCCTCAGAAGTACTCACAACAAAAGGGTTTCTAAGAGACAGGAAAAATTCAAAAATGATTGGAAGGGAGCCATCTTCAGTCATCAGACTATCACAAGCAGCAAATAAACCACATCCTCGGAAGCTGCGAGCACCCGAAACTAGTGTTTTGTTTCTGTTATCGTAGCAACGGCAAGTCTGAACAGCAGGATGTGCGCTCACAATGCACCCTCGTTATTTCTCATGGTGACTGTAACACGCTGCTCGTTAAGAGTAACCTTTCACCTCGTCAAAACCTGATTGCTCTGATAAAAAAAAAAGGCAAGTAGTAAAAAAAAAAAAAAAGGAAAAAGAAAAAAAAAGGTATATGTATGTACAGATTCATAATTATTCATTATCGTGATTTCAGTGTTTCCACATTTAAAAATAGAAATGGGAACAAGTCTCTCTCTTTCTCTCTCTCTCTCTCATGTCCCTTCCCAGCCCATAGGTTAAATAGCTTGAGTCATCTATAGGGTGTGTGCATGGCCAGGGGAGCGGTGCCTTTGTACAGAAAGAAATTGCTGAGGACAAGAAGATGGAAAAACTGAGCAGGCAGCTGCCTGTGATAAGTCAGAGCTGAACTTTGCAGCTCACATTCCACGTGGGTACAACACATACCAGCCCTGCGCGCAGCAGCAGGAACTGCTGTCCCTCCACAGCAAATCCTTACTGATACTCACTCCAGAAACCAGCAAAACTCAGTAACAGCTCAAAAAGTTTGGGGTTTGAATGTGGAATTCCCCCTCTCCAGGGAAGTGAAACCTCTTCCCTAGTTCTGCTATCTTTTGTTGAAGGTTTGTGCATCTTCTACAGCCTCATTTCTTGCTTTTCTTCACACTTGCAGGGGCATAGCTGAGACACCTCAGCCTGGCTAGAACTGCCCACACTGAGATTCCAGAGTCTTGCAACTTTGCTGGTGAAAGAAAAATAAAAGCAATATACATTAAATCCCAGTAAAGAAATTGCCTGATTTCATAGAGAATAAATAATAGAGGAGGAGCATTGTGAAGATTATGGAGTGAGAAGTGAATGCTTTCTCATGTACCTCAGTTGTGATACAGATCTGCAAGCCTTGGGAAGAAGTCCTGACTTAGCCATGCAAGGACCATCCACAAACCTGGAGCTGTTACCACAGCAAAGATGTCATGGCTTTGTCTTCTCTGCAGTGACAGACACATGAGCAGAGAAAGGAGAGAGCTGGGAGGTCTACCACGAGTTTAGGGAACATTTTGATCATTTATTCCTGTTCATGATCTAATTTTTATTATTATTTTCAAAAGGACTGTGGTGCCTCTGGGAATAATTTGGACTTTTGGAATGAGCTAAAGCCAGGTCTTTGATGTGTAAAGACCAGGATGCAAAAGAAGAAAGGGATGGAGGAGATGTGGGGCAGTGCTCCTCACTGACAGCACAGAGAGAAGGCACAACACAGCACACAGGAGGAGAAAGCCATGAACAGTTTTTTGGGCAGCATGAGCCCAGAGATGGGAATGGGAACTTGAAGCAGTGGAAGGGAGGATTAAAAGGCAGCAGGAGAGTATCCTAATAAAATCAACTGCTGAGAAAAGTGCCTTGGCAGGGGCAGGTTTGTCTTTGTGCATTAGTGCGAACTGGGAAGGAGATACAACAAGGAGCAAGGTGGTGTCTGTTTCAAACCCTAACAACAGGAAGAGGAAGAATCCTTGGTGGGATTATGAGGCTGAGATGAACTATTAGCATTTAAAATATGAATAATCTAAATTTTTTTTTGAATTTTACTGCATTTGGGGGGAGGAAGGGCTTGTGCAGTTCTCAGTGTTTTTTCTTTTGTTGTTGTTATGATACTGACCAGTTATAGCAGCATTATCTCAGCTGAATGAGATATCACATTAAGAAGGTAGTAGTGGACTTGAGTGCATTAACAGGGATGTGTAGTAATTAATCAAAAAGTGACACAGCTGGCCAGATTTTTTTTCTTTTTTTTCTTTCTTTTTTTTTTTTTTTTTTTTTTTTATACCTGAGTAGCATTCCAGGCCTCTACATTTTAGAAAGACATAAAATGCAGTTAACTATTAAAAAAAAGCCACACCAAACAACCCCCCCAAAAAACACCAACAAAAATTCTCTGTAGAATTATCTGTAATTATCTTCACCATTATCTGTAATGATTTAAAAGAACTAAAGTTTTCCTGTATTAAAACCCCTCAGATTTTAAAATGACATCATTGTTTTCAAATGCCTTTAGGTAAGATGACAAGCTTCTTCACCTAGATGAAATACAGCAAGAAACAAGAGGACAAATAATATTGCTAAAAATTGAAGCTTAATTGTTATTGCCACCAGCACTCATTCACTTGAAATCCACCATTCCTTAGAAGGAAAGCAGGGGTGAGCCACTTGCACAAGCCAGCACAGAAAGGAAGATATCCAGAACAACAATGCAGGATTTTCACCTCTAATTGCGTCCCATATTTCTGTGTATAGATCAGAGCTGAAATGAAATCGAGCTCTACCTGGGGCGGTTTTGCTTCTCCTCGTTCTGAGACATTATCTGTGACAAATAAAACAGCACCACTGTGAGGAGCAGGGCATTTGTGAAGTTGGGCACCAACAAGTAGGGATTAACCAGCACACTGGAAATAATGAACCTTGACAGATCTAGGGTTAAATACTTTAAAATTAGATCCTGCTGAAAGCCGAATCTTGTCGCTTAGCAACGGCCGCACGGGATGCTGCTGTCACTCAGAGGATGCTTCTCTGGGGAGTTCACATCACGCTCCCAGAAAATGGGCTGTGATTGGGGCAAGGTGACATCATATTTTAAGGCAGCAGCCAACACGATTGCACTCCAGTTAATACCCAGAGATTTAAGGAAACCTCTTCTCTTTTGGAATGGCTCAGCTCTGCCCACACCTCACCTGACCCCAGGGAAGAGCCTGCGCAGAACAGCGGGACGTGTCGGCCAGCACATCACAGCCAAACTCAACAGGTGGAATTTCATCTTTTAAATTACTCAGAGCCAAAAAAAAAAAGCAAAATGCCCGCTATTTGTGGAGGCCTGACTGTGTTCAGAACATGGAAACTTCCAAAGCCAGTGAGAGAGAATAAAATGTACCCTTACTGAAAATAACCAAAAATTCAGTTTGCTGAGCTAATTTTAGCACTTGTAACAACTGGGAACCTACTGGATTTTAGTAAGGAATCAAGATAGCAAGTTAATTAAATTTTTAAAAAAGCCATTGAGTCACAAACTCTGTTTTTGAAAGCAGTCCTGTGTTAAGGTTGGTACAGGCACCTACAGAGATATTTCTGAACATCTGCCTAGCAACTCTAAAGCACATAAGCACATCGGAGCATCTGAGGTCAGTGTGACAGGACCCATCTTGCATTTCTAAGTATGAAAATACCCAGATTCTGAACTGCTATCAGCACCTCTGGAATGGATACAGAAATTGGGTATTCAGTCCAACCTAGTACACTGCCCATTAGGGCCTGGAGAGTCAAGATTTCAAGGAAATGGAGATTATGGAAACCAGCATAAAAGCAACACTCAGGTAGACATACCTAGATTTAGCACACTGGATGTCCTTCCCTGAACACTGAAAGAGCACAGACAGGTCCTTCTTTCTTTATTTTGGGCAAGCTGTGCCAAAAAGCTGCTCCTGGTGAGCAGGAATGTCACCAGGAGGGACCACAAAGATCATGACAGATCTCATTAAATCAACTTGCAGGTCATGAACTACCGAATTTCCTGCTGACTGGGGCCTCACCATTTGGCAGTGATGGAGGAGAACAAAGATAGGGACATACTAGCTGATAATAGGATTAGTCAACTGCATGTGAGCAGGTGAAGGCCATGCAGGCAAGAGTGCTGCAAAAGCAGGGAAATATTAAGGCCAGGTTTCAGAAAAAAGCACTCCAGAAGAGTGGTTTTCACTCTTCTCCTTATGCATGCTCCACAGGGTGACTTCAGTCTGGAACTGAGGTACAGAAAAGTGGTTAAGAGGAATGAAGATCATGTCTTCCAAAGGGAAAACAAATAATTCTGGTTTGTTTAACAAAGTCAAGAGTCTAAGGAGGGAAATGATTGCTTTTGTAGTGATGCAATAGGAAAATAAACAGGCTGCTGTTTAATGAAGAGCTGTTTAAACGAACCCTGGCAGAGGGTAGGTAGTGATTTTATGTCAGCTCTAAGGAGTTTACAACAGAAAGAGCAGGCAGCTTTCAGGGAGGAAAGGGGAGAAAAAACACCAGCCGAAGACTTCAGTTCTGAAGACTGAAAATTCAAGCAGAGGTGATATTACTTCACCTTCCCAGATATGAGAACCACCCTCATGGGTGAAATCAGGGAAGATTTTTATGGCAAAATATGCTGGGAAAGTTCACAGTAACAGCACTGCTGGACTACTATGTAATTACCTCTAAGCTACATGTATTCACTCAGACTACTCAAAGTAAGAATATTTACAGCTACCTGTAACCTCAAAACATGTGAAAGAATAACCATAGTCATCTGTGTCAAATTTAGACAACCATTTTTTCCAAATATATCTAATCTATTAGGTATTTCTTCAACAACTGTCCTTAAAATACAGCTGGTGTAAGTGCATAATTGCTGCAGTTAATGCTTTATTTTGAGAGTTGTGGCTCCATACAGAGGATAATTTCCAGCAAAGTCATAACAGAGGAAAGCACTCCTGGGAAATTTAACAACAAGCTCAAGGTTCTCAGAATAATATAGTGAAATAAAAATTAGAAAGGTATCATTAACATATGATACATGGCTGTGATTTTGTCCAAACTAATTAGTGCAGTTGTTCTTCTATTATTCTATTAAAATGAACACAAAATCTAATATATTAATAGTGCACACATATTGTGTAATGTGTGATTTAAATTTTGTTAGATACAGCAATAAAACAAGTCTCTGTTATCTTCTACTGTTATCACCTGAAGTACTGTGAAGGTTGCACTGTCATCAGATCCTAGAGAGCAAGCTTAACTCAGATACCAGTGGGTTAAACAAATAAAAATACAAGACATGGACCAATGCCTGCTTTTAATGGAGATAAACATCATGTCACATCTCCTTTTCCTCCTCTGGTGGAAACCTCCCTCTTGGGCACTGGAAGGGCACGCACCATGTGTGTGCATTTGAGAGAAAAGCTGGCCCAGGAGCAGCAAGCTGAGGTACGAAATGGGATGGGGAATATTATTGCTGCTTGTAAGAAGGGTATTTCCCACCTGTGTGCCTGCCATAAGGCCTTCTGTATAAAGAACCAACAGACATCATAAATCATTATCTAGAGAAAGTAAACACTGAAAAAAACCCACAAACAAGCAAGACCTATGCTGCTTTATCCAGGGACTCATTTTATAAACTACCTGTCCTGTACTAGGCTGTTGATCTTTGAGTCTCATCCGAGCAACTTGGCCCCAGCAATACAGGCACAGAACAGCAAATAATCACAGATGTTTCATCAGCAAAAGATTCAAGCTATTTCTGCTTAAACAAGTGCTTTGCACAGGAGGGCAGAAGTCAGGCAGTAGTGTTTTCAGCAATTTCCAGGATGTCAAAACATTCCTTAAGTTCCAGGTTAAAGGGTGAAACCTTAATTAGATGCTCTTCAAACATGAGGGGCCAGCTATGGATGAAGGTGGCTGTAAGCAAATCCTGCTATGGACTGATAGGTATTTCACAGATGACTTCCAGACACATGCAAACATCTTAACCAGCCCACAAGGAATCACACACTGGGCTTTTTACACTAGTCCAGTCTCGTGGAAGAAGTTTAAATGGGAAGGTGGAATGTTCAGCACCATCTGAGACCAGAGGCAGGGTCTGCAGACAAAGAGAGAACACAGCGCTTTCTGTTTGCAATGCTGTTTATTTTAGAAAAGCCCCTTTGATCATCTGAATGAAAAATGTGGGCAGAAAAGTCACAAATGTTATAAAACAAAGTTTATTCTGCAATATTTTGTCATAATGAATTGCATCTCTTTGGTAAAAATAAAATTTATAAACATTTTAATTAACAGAGATTAGCATACAAAAACTAAACTTTTGTAAATCGTCTTTAAAACGGGTAAAGGACTAAACCAGAGGAAAAAGGGTTAGAATTGGTCACCTACTGACAAAATTATTCTAAACAAACCCAAGGACACTGCTTATGCTACATTAGAAACAAGCTAACGGGAATGGTTTTAAAACAACTCTGGTTCATTTGATCAGAAAGCATTCTTACAATTCACTTTTAAATAAATAATAGTTACAATGAATTGGCAATTATAAAATGTTTTATATCACTATATGGCAGTAACATAATACTTTTAATTATGCACTTTTTAGTTTGAAGAAATGTACATTTATAAAACTGACTTGATAATGGCACTGGCAGTTAGGTGTGAAGAATGTGCTTTAAAAAGATAAAATAGCAGGTGCAACATTTAAAATATTTTACCTTTTCTTTTCAATAAATATTTTGACCACACCATTATTAACGTGTATGAGTATACTCTGCTTTAATTAAAGCTTGTACTTTTCAGGTTGTTGAAAAGTTGCAAACCATACAACTTCCATTTTGCAGTTGGATTTAAAAACGTTTGATGTAACTTCTGCAGATCGGTAATTTAGGACTGGAATCTGAAAAGCCAGTATAGGTCTGTACAGTAATCACATCAGATTTAACCTGAACAGAGCAACCTCCCATGAACACAGGTCTCATACACTTCTTCACTGCATTTAAAGGACTGAATGTGGTTCATTAATACTTTTCTTGCCAAAATGTATCCAAGTCAACCATTGGCATCAACATTTTACATATGTCACTAAAAAAACCCAAAGCCCAACAATCAAAATAACTTTTAATTATACTCCATTTATACTATATACACCAGGGTCTTTAACTGAGGTGGCAAACAAACCCGAACCCAACAGATATGTATGAGAAAGGAAGGGCAGCTCTTCTCCCACTGCCAAGAGAGGTGTTCCAAACTGAGCTGCCAAACATGTGGGCAGAGGCCTGGGACAATGTGTGGGACAGGGCAGAGGCACAGCTCATCTGCCTTCCCCTTTGGAAGCAGAGAGGGAAGACAGCAAAGCAGGAAGGGCAGGAAGAGCATGGCCCCACTGCACTGCTCTGTGTCCCAGGAAAGGCTGCCACTGCTCCCCCTTCCACCATTCCAGTTCTCCCAGCTGTAGGGATGGATGGGATGCAGCTTCTGCTGCTAACTGCTAATCAGGAACTGGTTCGCACTGGTCATTGCGTGTGGTGATTAAATCTAGCATCCCAATCCTTCAGATATGCTGAAATAATTATCACCAGCATCATGGTTAACAGCAGCACAGCCACACTCCCAATAAGTACTAACATCCTCCAAGTTTATCTGAGGCAAAAAATAATTCAGAACCAAATCAAACCATGGAGCTTACTATGAACACCAGAATACCTGGACCTTGGTCCAGCTTTCACTGGAAGCCACAGAAAGCTGCAATCACTTCAGCAGGAGCCAGGCAGCAGCGCCCCTCTTCAACAGTGTGACACTGAAATCATGGCACCAAGCAAAGCCTCAGGCTGCTCACAGTATTTCTGTGTATCTGAACCCTCCTCTTCACACTGACACAAACTCTGCCCTTCACAGTTTTCCATGAGAGTTCAAAAGCAACCCATGAGCAAGAAGAAGCAGTTCCACCAAGCATTCACATCTTCAGCTCCTGAAATCCTAAGAACCACTGCTGTTGGTACTTAATTTTCCTCCAAATGGCGACTTTTACCCCTACTACCCATCAGTATTACATCCCATATCAGATCTAACTGGCTAATGCAGCACTTGTGATAGCCAGAACACACACATGTCTGCACACACATTGCCCTGTTACAGGTGTAGGCTAACAGGAATGAAGCAGAGTATTTTCCTTCCCTTTCAAGAAATAAAACAAATCATTCTTAAAACTGAATTGGAAAAAGAAAAGAAAACAAAACAAACAAAAAAAAAACCAACAAAAAAAACCCACCCAAAAAACAAAACAAAAAAAAAACCGCAAAAACCTTTTTTTTCTCTCCTAGTGTTTGTGCTTTAATTTCCAAAACACCAAGAACCTCAAATATTTCAGGCTTGATCCAACAGCCATTGAGTCAGCAGGAGCACCACCGTTGTCTTCAAGAGGCACTGGAATGGGCCCTCAGAGCAACAGACCTTCAGCAGCATGGCTGTGTTTGCATTGGAAGTAGACAGCTTAGGGCAGGATTCCTGAAGAGACTGACAAATAAGGAGAAAAAAGAAAGAAAAAAGGGGCAAAAAACCCACACTAGTCTAAGAAAGGCATTCAAATAGCCAGGAAAATACTCCCTTAGGGAAAGGTTAATTTTGGCTGAATCCAGCACTGTTTTCAACAGTGGACATTGGCTTCTTAAGTGGCTCTGCTCCTAATTTTCACCCAGCTTGCCCAACACCTGGTGGAAGCAGTAGCTTCACGTTGGTGAGAACGTTTATGGCACAACATGCTACCTTTCAGCAACAGGAAAGATGACCTTGGATAGCTGTATACAATTCTGCAACATACTTAAGGCATCCCTGTATGTACAGTACTGTTAAAACCCACTCCAACAGAACTGCTTACCCATTTTTGAACAGAAAATTAAAAAAAAAGGCATAATCTACAGGAAGATGTAAGTAATCACCACTGATTTTAAAAGAAAAATAGGGATAAAGTTCAACATACCACAAAAAAAACCACTTTTTGGCTGAAGGATGTCTAGGAACTATAAAGAGATTCTCTTATTGCAAAATGAATTTGAATCCTTTACATGGAAGTCAGAGCCCTTAGACAGAACAAAATTCACCTCTGCAGAGGGGGCCAGCAGAGATGTAAATATGATCCACAGTGTGCATCTGAACGAACACATCTCTGAAAAAAAAATAAAGTCAACTATTGAAAGCAAAAAAAAATTAAGAAGTGATCATTAAGAATTATGCTTTTGGGTTTTCACAAGTCATGCATATCTTCTAATTTGAGAAGATTAAATATTCTCTTTTTAGGTGGTGATTTAAAAATAAATGGCTAAATTATAGTTTGCGCCGAAAATTAAAAAAAAAAAAAAAAAGCAGTGAGTCCTCTTATGGCTTTGATCTCCCTTGTGAAGGGCAAAAGTAGAAGAGTATTGCCACAATTAAAAAAAATATATGTATATATTCAACACTGACAAACATATTATTTTTTCCTCTGCTTGTGACAGTGGGTCTTTGCAGTACTTATTAAAGAACTCAAGCACGTTTGGATGCCAGCAAGGTGAAGCAGAGACCCCGCTGCTTCCTTCAGCTCCTCGTCGATCTCCTGACACAGCTCCTCGAGTACTTTCTGGCTGGGCTGGCTCTCCTTGGAGCCATCTCCACACGGCTGGGATGCATAGCCACTGTCCCCGAGGGGATCGTCCTCGTAGTCGCCGTCCGTGTCCACCTCGCTGTGGAAGCCCTCGCTGCCGTCGCTGCCCTCGTGGCTGGCCTTGGAGATGAACTCATAGACCTCGTCCAGGGAGGACAGGGAGGACACGCTGGAGCGGGAGGCGCAGCGCTGGGAGCCCACGGAGCCCATGGAGCCCACGGAGCTGGCGCTGTAGTTGTGGTCCTCGCTCGGGTCGATGTTGGCGGCCGCGGAATCGCTCTCGGGCAGGCTGATGGAGCTGGGGGCATCGAAGGCGCTGCCGTAGCTCCTCTTCTTGGGTGTCTTCAGAGGCTGAGGTTTCTCACCTGTGAGGAACGAGATGTTTCAGTAGGCAAATGCCCCAGCGAGATCACCTGCACCAGGAGCACGCTGTGGTGCACAAAGGAAACTGAATTCCAGCACTTAAAGTCACAACATGCCCATTTACCGTCACCCACAGAGGAGAACAGTCACCACCTAATCTCAGCTAAGAGCTAGAGGAGCAGAGGGAGAAATGCTGCCTCTGATGCCTTTTATATCCTTCAGATTCTGCGCTGCTTTAGTGTGTAGTTCTGAGTGTCATATTAGGGGATAGTAAGCTCTCTTCATGAAGTATTTAGACAAAATAATTCCTTCTCTAGCTGGGGACCAAGGACAAATGATCCAAATTTCAGGCCCAAGAGCATAAACAACAGTGGACTGAAGGGAGAAAAACGAGAAGGATGGGACTTCATAAGCTAAAGCTGTATTAACTCCAATATGCTAATGGACCAAAACTTACAAAAGTGAGAGACTCTGTGACCAGTCATTCACTTTGTGACCATTTTGGGTTCATCTGGAGTGTAGCCCTGGCTGGACTCTTGTGCTGCCCAAGGTGTATCCATTGAGGCCTTCTAATAAATACCTACTTTATTCTTTAACTCCATCTAGACTCTGTTCTAGGTCAGCCTTCACAAGGCATCAAAGTAGCCAAGAAACTCTTCTTACTATCTAGCACAGAGAGGGCAGGGATAGAACTTTGCAGAAAAAAAACTAAATTAACAGGGAAAAGAAAAAAAAGGCTGCTTTTAATAAAACCCTTGCAATGCTAGCTGAAAGAATAATTAAACCAGAATTACTTCTTGACTACTCTTACTGTTTGGAAACTAGACCATTCTTGTTTCCTAAAATTTTATAGAGGAAGTATTTAGTTAGTGAGTAGAGAAGAAAAACAAGAGTAAAATGGCTTATGCTTACAGTCCAGCATCCCTTGCTGAATGGAAGTATTTAACAGCATCATTGCAGTAGCAGCATCAATATCAGATTCTGTGAAGCAGAAGCAGCAAAATGTTAGAACTCAGGTAAGCCTGAAAAGATGAGGCCTCTAAAATATACAAAGAATACAAATATATATACATATTTGCCTGTACTGGCCTACACCAAAGAGCAAGGGTGGGGGGAATGTACAAACTCAGACAAAGCATCACCCTTGTACAGCTCAATACTGTTCCAGACCAGCCTCATACCTTAACCATGACATTCAAAGGCCGAGCTCTCACGTTGCACTCACTGAAGCCAAGAATCAGTGACACAATTAGACTTTCATGTGACAATGCTGTTGCTATACTTAACAAGTGCCTTTTGTTTGTACCAGTTGGGAGAGAAAGATTAGACCCATGGCACAGCAAAGCACCTCAGCAGCTCCATACTCTGGCTGTGTGAATGTGCAGGGCCCATTAACGCAGCACTAATTCAGCACACCTCCCTCCTCCAGCAGAATTTTCCACACTAAGTCAAACAGAAGAAATTGAGACTACAAGGGGGAAAAGGGCACTGAACTGCTCAATCTAGAGAGCAGGGAGATCTAAATAATAAATAGGCACGTAGGAAAGGTTGAGGTGAATTGTGGCACTGTCAGCTGCAGTGAGAAGCACTGCTGCAAAATGCCATCCTTTGCAGAGTAGATTGCTTACATTTCTGAAAGGCACCTTGAGGATAACAGGGCAGAGAGTGACATTTCTAACCAGAGCAAGGTGAAAGGGAAAAGAAACAAGCACACCTTTCCCACTCATTTCAGGACACACTCGTGCCCTTTAAAGAAGAGGAAATCCAATCCATTCTCTGGCTCACTTCTGCAATGGAGGATGAATACTCCTTACACAGAACAGAAACAGGTATGGGGGACTAACCAGGCAAACAGGAGCACAGAGACAGTGAGCTCTCACAAGAGCCCGGGCGTCTGAGAGCAGAAGATCACATCTGAGGTGTAGGTAGGTATGTACATATGCATGAGCAGTGAGTGGAGAACAGGGCTGGAGGGGACCAGCAGCAAGCAGAACAGGCTCTCAGCTCTGCTGAACTGGAACTGTGGGGGGAACTGTTAAAGCGAAACATCAGCAGTGTCATTTCTGACAGCATTTGCTTTCTTCCCCACGGTAGAGCATTAACTGTATTACTGAATTTCAAGGGAGGGTACTACTGGGAGGGGAACTGCAGAGTTTGTCAGCGTGGCTTCCTTATCTTGATAATTCTCCCTAACTTCACCCCTCATCAAGGAGAAATTTGAAGAACATTACACCTTGGGAATGTTGTACCAGCATGGGAAGGGGACTGAACTGCTATTCCCAACACAGGTTATAAAATATACACACTTCCCTCCTTGTTTTCCATGCCTTTCATTTTAAATCCAGCATACTTTAGGCTCTACCCCATTGTACTCATATGATTTTTTTTTCCTTCTGCTTTGGCTTTCTTTGGCAGAAACAGAGCCCCTGAATTCATAGGTTATATGCACTCAACTAAGAAAAAGAAAGAAAACAAAAAGAAGTAGAAAAATAAAGCATGAAGAATTACTTTGCTCCACTAGTCTAACCAGGAAGTGAAATATTCCCATTCCTCACTTGCTATGCCAGGTATTTTATTTTATTATCTGATGTCGGTATATAAGCACCACCTTGTTAAAATGACAAGCAATCAGAGGCATTAATGCAATGCAGGATTACTACCTACAGAGAGTATTTCTGCACCTTAACACTCCCAAAGAATGAGGAAGACACTTCTGCAGTGGCTTCTTGTCAGTGACACAGAGCACTGCTAATGTTCTTTGGCTTCATTTGTGATTGCTCTTCTCAACAGTGCAGTATTTCCCAAATTTACACTTCTCCAGCAGAATGGCTGAGGAAGCACCTTATGACAAGGAATTCTGTTTGTCTGCACAAGAGCTGCCCTGTGGGACCCCAGGAACATTAATGTCTTGTCTCTAATGACAGAGAAATGCTGAACAGGCTCCCCCACAAGCAGAAACCAAATGACACCAGATACCTGTCATTATTTTGGCACCTCTGGTGTAGCTAAATGGATGAGGCAACATCAGACTGGCAACCTCCAAACCTGTCACAGGACACATCAGCAAATTCCTTAGGAGGAGAGGGATTTCCTGTGTTCTCCAACAAGCCCTGAGAACCCCAGATCCAGCAGCCCTGCAGCAGCCAGCCAGCCAAGGGATGTTTCCTTGGCACCCAGATGCCACCTCTGGCATGCATGGCCATCATCACCTGTGGGCCAGGCTGCTGCTTGGTCTCCAAAAAGCCTTGGCTTTGCTGCCTAATCAAAGATCCTGGTTTGTGGCCAAAAAATAAAAGCTATCTTCACACCTCTAAGCCTACTGAGCCAGCACATCAGGGAGCTGGGTCCCACCTGCGCCGTGCCTTTCACTATCCTGCTAAAAGAGCGGTAACAACACTCCTCTGCAACACATTTTGTTAGACTCAACCCTTTAAAAAATGAGTACTGTTCACTTTTCAGCACTTAAAACCCAAAATTATTATTATTATTTTTGTCTAGGACAGGCCTAATTAGCTTTATTAGTGAGGTGCAAGAGCTGTGCTCAACTGGCTTCTTCAAAAGAAATGCTGCAAGCCCCAGCACACTTTCTAGCTCCCTCTTGGTACCACAAGTTTTATACACTAACATTTGCTACCTTTGGTTCTCGGTTCTTGGCCAATAAAACTGATAAAGAGATGTGCAGCTTTCAGATTAATTTTCTGCTGAACTATTCATTAAGTAGGTCATACTTGGGAGTGATGCATGTGCTGAATATTCTGCAGTCAGAACAAGAAGGCCCCAATTACACCTTGAACTTCACCTCATGGATTTAAAATGAACACACGAGTAGCTAATACAACACACACATTGTACTACATCTGAGTTCTTTTGTCATCTAGCAAACCCTTCAGAGCAGGGACAGAGACAACATCAGCTGGGCTGCAGTCCATGATTATGACCAAAACCAGGGGAGGAGAGTGAAAGGAAATTCCAAGTTTACCTTTGAGAGCTCGGCCGTGGTTCTGCTGAAGGACTGAAGTCAGGTAGTGAGGGGACGACGACCTACTGAAAAAGAAATTCAACAGCTCAAAGCCAAGCCCTGATCAGGCAAATGGTTTGTACAAAGTACAGCAGACACAATATTATGATCATAGAAGGCTAAAAACAAAACCAACCCTATTTACCACAGGAAGGCAAGCCACTTCTGCTGCCCTCAGTAGATGGCTGAGCACTGGTTCATAGTTTGTGTAGCACTACTTAAGCCATCATCAGCACATGGAAAACACCTCCAAATACACACACTAAGCAAAAACACTGTCGGCAACAGTCACTGACTTCTACAGATTTTCTATACCTGCCTAAAGGCTGGATTTTAAACAAAAATATGTATTTTTTAGTACATAAAACCTACATGTGAACAAAAACATTAGCTCATACAGGGATGCTCAGAGGACAGGTAAGGACCAGTTGTGATCATTTGCTTTTCCAAGCAGTGACGGGCAATTAACAAAAACAAAAAGTAGTACTAAATTAAAAACCAAATCAAGACAACTGGTGATTTTAAAGTTGATGCTATCCAGGGTAATTTTTCATAATCGGGACTAGCTTTGCCCCAAAGAACCCATAAATCCCTCACAAAATAAAGGGCAAGTTAAAGCTTTCACATGTTTTTTTTTTTCTGCTACACATCCAGCCCTAATTATTCAGTTTATTATAAATAAGTGAGCAGTTACAAGTAACTACAACAAAAATAGTACACATTATTAAAATTGCATGAAGTGTAGCAATGAGCATCTTTTATAGTGCTGCTAGAACAATCTGAAGGGTGATGACAGAATTCTCAAGCCCAATGTGCAGGAGAAGCCTCAGCTGAATGGGAAAAATGTGCAAAAATAGGGTTCACTGTCTGGTATCTTTTCTTGTAGCAGCCACAGAGTGCAAAGGAAACAGATCCAAAAATGGGTGGGGGGAAAAAATTAAAAATAAAGGAAAATGACCCAAAATGGCTGGCTTTGCAGCCCATGGACCCATTGTACAAAGAGATGCTAAACATCATCATCCTTTTGTCTAAGCTCAGACCCTTCAAAAAATCATGTCCACATAGAGTTCTCCCAAAGTAAATTAATGCCTGGTATTGATTAAGACAAGTCATGCATAAGGTATGAGCAAGAGGAGGACTGTGGCTGTCCCCGGGGCTGTCACTCGTGTAGCACTAGAACCAGAATGCAGCCAGGGGCTTCACAAGGACTTGTTGAACAAGCTGTGCAGAAATAAAATGCATCAGGCATGCCAATCATCTATGATAATACAAATTTCAGTGTCACTAGACACAGATTACAGTTTTGGAAAGCTTCTGCTCAAAGCAACAGTCTAAATTTTATTTTAAAATCGTGCTGAATGATAGGCAGACTCCCCACAAACACACTGTAAAATAATCATGAACATCAGTCTTCCCACTGGAAAATTCAGAGACTGCCACAGCTGAATTTTAGGATCACTCTGAAGATAAATTTGGACAGTATTTCAGCCTCTCTCCAGCTGAACCTCTGGGCTTCTTCCCTCTCTACAAGAAATCAGATCCTTGGGGGCCCTTCCCCAAAATCAGGCCAAAATTTAAATCAAATCTGAGGATGGAAGGGGAAAAAATAAATCTGTTTTTCTGGGTGTGATGGAAAGTCACATAAATGTTTTTTATTATTGAAGGAAAATAAACCAGCTTTCATTAGGGAGCAGTTTGGTATCTTAATATGTTGTTTCTTATTTTCTTGTACTCATAAATACAAGCACTGCAAAACTCTTCTCGTGTTGAAGTCAGTGGGAATTTTGCCATGTGGCTTCATTAGATCCAGGATTTCCTTGTAATTGTTGGCAAGTGTGACTAGTCCTTCAGTAAAGGGAAAAAAAAAGTTACCAGAAACAACAGCTTCAAATTAAAGTCCTGCTCTTCCAAGTACTGAAGCATGCAGATGAAATGTCTCTTTCCTCACACCAAATTTTGGTACATTGCATTTATCCAAGCTAAGTAAACCACACTTAACACAACTTTAGCTGCACTGATCTTGGAGACCCTGGAGATTTTAAAAGCTTAACTGGTCAAGGCTCTGAACACCCTGCCCTAGGCTGAGTCTGTCAGTCCTCTGCACCTCTGGCAGGACAGACAACTTCCCATCTGTATTACTCTCTACATTTTAAAGTCTGGCTGTGCTAACACAGACAGACCATTAAAGCTTTCAAGGACCAAACCTTCACCAAAACCAGAGGTCCATACCCTTACACAGAGACACTACAGCCTGTAAAAGCATTATCCTCTAGAGCTCAATTACAGACATTTCAATAATCTTTATTCCCATAAACCCCAAGCAGTACCAGCAGTCATCTCATTGTTTCTAATCTGTTTCTTAATACTTAAATGTTTCAGGGTTATTTTAGTAGTGCTCCCAATTCCAAGAGAAAGCTGGAAAACAGGACACCTCCCTGGCTTGTTCCAGCCCAGGATGGCCCTGGGTTGGAGAGAGACAGAGACAACTGGTTATATCTTGTAGGTTACAAACCCCACTGAACAAGTTCATGCCACACAAAAATCCTGAGCCCCTAAGGCTTACACAGGGGTGCCATCTCCCAGGGCCAGTGTCCTGTTGGACCCTGAGAAATGTCTGCTCAGTGCTATCAGTCCTACATCCTGCTCCAGGAATCCCAGCTCCTCCTGCTTGTTAAGGAAACTCCTTGCAGTAAGGTTAAGGCATAGGGCAATGTACAAACACCTTAATGACCTCTTATCTCACCCAAATTCTTTCCTGGACTTGACAAAGCAGCCACATGCCTTCCTCAGAACCGAGCTCACCCAACGTGCTGCGCTGCGTTCCGTCCTGCCTCCACAGGCTCACCCAGCTGCTGCTCCTCTTCCTCTGCTCAGGAACTCTGAGTCAAACTCTACATGAGTGTGACTTCAAATTCTCCAAAATCTAGTGCCTAATCTTCAGCTGTGTTGGTAAGGAAGTCCTGGTTTTAGAAGTCTTGCATGCCCCACCTCACACCACATTTATGGAAAAGGCTGTCTTTTCCATCCCTGCTGCAAAATGCTTTTAACAGCCTCAGAGAAAAACAACCCTCTCAGGGCAGCATCTCAGCCCTTCAGAATGTGGAAAATTGATTGTTTTCGACAAAAGCACAGAACAGATACATTTTATATCCAGACAAGTGACTTACAGGAAAAGACACCCACCTCCTCCACAACTGGAGTCCTGACGGACTGTGCTTGAAAGAGGATTTTGCTCCAGTTCCCAGGACTGCCTGCCCTCTTTGCAGAAACTGGGCTCTCCAGAAAGCAGCCAGCACAC
Source organism: Calcarius lapponicus (assembly GCA_039654755.1). Taxonomy (NCBI): domain Eukaryota; kingdom Metazoa; phylum Chordata; class Aves; order Passeriformes; family Fringillidae; genus Calcarius; species Calcarius lapponicus. Next base: position 103,358,524 of record CM077465.1, on the reverse strand, counting down.
CCCTGACCTTCTTCTTTTAAACTCTCCCTCCCACAGTTAATAAGAGACTTGAACACACCCCAGATGTGCTGTCTGGGAATCCTGAGCTCACTGCTTCTCCCCACCTCACCCAGCTGGTCCCACCTAAGGCCCACTCAAACTCTGCTCTCGGGTGGCAGCAGAAAACAGCACTTCAACACCCTGTGCCACCTGGAGCAGCGTGTCCTGCTTGGATGAGAACTCCACCTACCTGGGTGGCGACGCTGGTGGAGTATAAAATGCAAGTGCTGAGGAAAAAGGCTGTTTTTTCAGTGCTTGGACAAGATTAGGTTTGTATTTTGGGTCAACACACCACAAGGACCCTTTTCCATTCACCTGCAATGAAGAAACACAGCAAATTAGAAAATCCAGGACCAGGCTGGTACAAGGCACACACCACTGCACTGCTGACACACAACATTCACAGGCAGTTCCATCCTGGATGGTCCCAAAATTGAGAAAATGGCCCTGAGAACTCTCATTTTACCCTATGGAAACACTCAACTTGCAGGTCATGATAGCATCTCCAAAACCCCTTCTCTAAAGTCCCATTCCCATTTGCCCCCTAAATGCTGTAAACTTTATTTTAACACTCAATAAACACCGCTGTGAGTTTAGGGACCTGTCCAGGCATCAGTAAACTGATCAGAAATCTTTTCTTTAACAGGTTTCTAGGTAAGAAACCAAAGCACCTTCCCCTTGGTTTAGATACAGACATATACTCATTAAATTTTACACCACCCTGGAAAAGGATTTTGCTCCATGTCCAGCTACAAAATGGATTATTCCCACTTTCTCAGAATCTGAAAACCTAATGAATGTATTTCTGATGCACAATGTAAGCACCCCTGTGCTAGTCATTCTCGATATTAAATTTGGTATATTGAAACCTAAGGAAGATAAAGCACCTCTTGCTTGTCTCAAAGCTTTCTTCATGAATTTACTAAATAAAGGACCTATTTTTTGAGCCTGCTACTTCTTGCAACTTAATTAAATAGTTCTATTATATAATAGAAATTCTATAATCACTGACCTGACAGATCAGCTAAAAGCTCTGCACGTAGCAGCACCAGATTTTTTGGGGAAAACCGATGCTACAGAAATGGAAATGTACATGGCTGAAGGATGGGGCAGCTGTACACCTGAACAGTAAGATCCTTCTAAAGGATTTTTGGGGGCTGAATATCAGGGCAGAAACCCAGACTTCATGGAGAAGCTCCTGTGAGCCCACACTGGCCAGCTGGCCTCCTCCTGCCAGACTCATGGGGGACAATAATTCCAATTCATGGATGGATGCCCCATGATTTACCCCAGACTAAAAAGGACTTACAAAGTATGTAAGTCTGTGGTTCTATTTAAGTTATAGGGGTTTTCTGAGAGAAGGAAATACCTTGCAATCAAGAGAGAAAAATCAAGCCAGGGAGAGCCCCAGCTAAGAAAGAGATGCAACTGCAATTGCAGCTAAAGCCGCTGCCTTTAACAAAGATCTCTGAGCTGCTGCTTCTCTCCAAGTTATTTTTTCTAATCTGAATCTTCCTTATACTTACCTTTTCATACTAAAGCTGAGCACAGCCTGTAAGATACTTATCAATGAGCTTACTTATACGTAATAAACAGCCATGGTGGCTGGCAGGATGATTTAACCACCCAGATACTACAGGAGGCATCCTCCCAGCTGGCTCTATGCATCATCTCAGTGACAGACTTACACCCTGATCCTTTACTTCTCCCAGACCCCTTTCCCCAGTACTCCAAACATGACCAACTGGCTTTTTATTTCCCCCTCCCTTTCCCAGTTTAGAAGCTGTTGCCCCCAGGGAGCAGCAGAAAGTCCCCTGAGCAGCAAACCACTTCTCTACACTGTTTATCTGCTACCTTATCTGCTACTTTAGGTGAGCACTTTTGCTTCATGCCTCATTCAGTTCAGCTGCTGGGGGTTAGTCTCCCTCTTTGATCTTCCCAGCAAGGTACTCCTCCGGTTTGCTGCCCTGACAACACAACACAAGGATTTTGGGTGGGTATTGCAACAGCAAGCTGAACCTGGGCACACCCTGAAGCCATCCAGATACTGACAGATCCAAAGCAACAGGCAGTAAACAGGGTGACTCCTTCTTTGGGTAATGTGAAACCACACTTCCACCCACCTTTGGAGATGCTAAAAGTAGACATTGAGCTGAAGAGATGATGGAGCTGCTGCTGTGCTTTGCTTGCACCCTCTGCTTAGCAAAGACAGGGGCAGAAAAGTCCAGCCCAGGTCTGAAATCAAGTGTCACGTGTCAGGGGACAGCCTGCCACAGCTGGAGCCGCAAATGCCACAGAACCAATATCCAGCTTTAAAACAAGCCAGGACAGACTGTGCCATTTCTCCTAGCAAGGACTAATTCAGGACACTCTAAAATGCTAAACTGCCTTTGGAGGTTAGTATTTCACTTCAACAGTGAGGCAAGTGTTGGAATGAAATGTAGGTGTAACTTGTACTTAAGATCTAGAGAAAAATCCCTCCAGAGTCAGTGAAAAGAGGACACCAGGCTCTTCTTACTCTGCAACTCAAAACAGGGGCAATCATATAGTTCTGAAGATTAGGTTTTGGTCTATCACCTCTTCTGCATCTTTCTAATGTTTCCAGTTTGACTTGCAGGATTTTATCTAGGCAAAAATAAAGGAAAGAATTCCTGCCTTTTGAAGGAGCTATTTTGTAAAGACAGTAAGTTTCCAGCCCCCAGCATTTCAGGGCAGGATTACAGAAATGTGGGCTGGAGACAAAATGCCTCCCATGATCCAGCCTTATCCTTTACCACCACCCCACCAGACTCAGAAGCAACCAAAGCAGAGCAGCTCAGCTGGTTCTGGTGGCTCAGCAGCCACCATGCCCCTGTGCTGCAGAGAGCTCTCCATCAGCTTCACACCTGGGAGCAGTCCTGGCTCCATCAGGGATGGACAGGGGTCACCAGCTGCATCCACCTGAGCAAGGTGAACCACTGGAAAATACTGTCTGTGTGCAAGGAGGTATAAAATACATCCACCAAAAGGTTAACCACAGAAAAGGCATCTCTCTCCTATCTCCCAGGGCTTATGGATGGGACCTGCCCTGCTCTTTGCCCAAATACTTGAAAAGCTACAGGTTGTTTATCACCATCTCTTGACATAAAAAATAACCTACCACAAACACCCAAACCAGATATTTACCAAGAAAAGGACATTTGTTGAAGATATTCAAGCCCTGTAACCCCCAGCCTCTAGAGAAAACAGTGGCAGGGCCCCATCCATGCAAGCAAGGGCCTGCCAAATTAATGTTTGATGTGGATGCTGATCCTGCCTCCTCTCACACCTTTTCTCCTCAGCATCAATTAATTAATAACTCCCAATGCCATAATCATAACAACAAGTCTAAGCAAAGAGCAGGGAGACCCTTCATGGCTTTCAGCCCCAAACCCCTTCTCACTTGAGGTCTTCCTGTGCTGTAGATCAGATGCTGCTCCCTCAAAAAAAGCAACGTCACAGCGTAGGCGCCTCTCTCCCCAAGCCCAAGGCAGCACGACAGTGCTTAAGATGCAAGGAGCTTTAGCTGTATCTTCTGAGCATCACTGACTCACAATCACACCTCCACGTCTTCAGGGGCACCAGGGCCACAGCAGGAACACTGCAAGGCAAGCAGGTGTCCCTGGGACTGCTCCAGCATCACCCCCCCCTTGACGTTCATCACCACCATTACCAGAGACCCACTGGGAATCTCACCTGCCTGGCTGACTGCACACATCTTCTCTACTGCAGCTCTAAAAGAAAAGGTGTTTCAGCTCATGGCTCTGTCACCTTGACACACCACTTAGGTACAGCAGCAGTGTGCTATGTGCACATAGAGCAGGCAATGGTATTTTGCAGGGTGATGATATCCATCCATCCTGATCCCATGGCACAAGAAGTTCCTCCTGTTGACTGCAATGCTGGCTCATGAGGCATCTCAAGGCACCTTGCCTTCAGCACCACTCATTAAAAGAAAACCACAACATGTAATTGTTTTCCAGTGGTCCAAGCAAGGACAGTCTTCCCCCAGTCTCTGTTGGATGCTGTCCTAGACCCCTGAAGCCCTGCAGGCATTCAGCTGGCTGATGCAAATATACACACAGAACAATCACAACCACAGCTATGACCATGCAGAGCTGCAGCTGCAACACGATGGGGCACAGTGTGGTGGGAAGAGCTCTGCAGAATAAGGGAGCTGAGGGGTCACCTCTTTGTGCCTTGGGTGTTCTGCTCAGACCTGCTCCAGCAGGGCCTTGTGGACAATGCCCAGAGCCATCAGGGCACAGCAAGCAGGCTCCTGCAGCAACTCTTGCAGCTCAGCACCAGCCAAAATGAGTCCAGTGCAAGAATCCTGAAACTGCCCTGCAATGCCAGCTATGGGGGGGAGGTGGGGAAAAATCAGCTTTCCTTCAACATGCACTTCCAATCCAAAACAAAATACCAGCATTATGGCAAAGATGAGGATGGACTCTTCCTTCTTTTGCTGCCTGACCTCAAAGAGATGATTTCACAGCTGACAGCCAGCAGCAATAGCCAGGGAGGTGTCAAGAGAGTAGAGCCTGCCCTGGGATGCAGGGACACAGAGCATCCATCCCCTACTGTCAGACATCTAGACTCTTCCAACACAAGAACTCTGATTAATTTAGAAGGCTGTAAAACCCTTCATACCCTGATGTTAGCAAATAAACCAAGCTCCTCTAACATGCCATGGACCCTTCTGCTTCCACAGGCACTTGGTATAGAAGGAAGCTGATGGCCTGCTCCCTTTAAAGTACAAAATGCCATCAACAAAGAAAAAAAATGAAAAAAAAATACAAAATTATCTTGCCCTTTCAGGGAAGCACCCAGAGGCATGGATGGCACATGGTTACACGCAACAGGATCAGGAAAATGAGCTTGTGAGCAGCTGCTGCTTGATCCAAGAAGTGACACCTGAGCAGCTCATCCAAAGGGGTCTGCAGCATTTCCATCACCTGCCAGATCAACTCCCACGGGGTCCAGGCACGCTGCTGTGTGTGTGCCACAGACTTACTTTGCAGGAAGAATTTGGAGCAGTACCCTCATCTGGTCCTTTTCTAGGGGGACAGAGGGCAAAGACTGAACTGCTGTTTGTTGGAAATGAGGAAGCTTCAGCAAAGCTTCTGGAGGGGCTTTTTTTGGGTGGTATTTTTTAGTAAGCACAGTTTCTGTTCTTTAGAATTACAGGGCTGTGCAGTTTCTGGAGCCCTGGGAAACCACTGACAGAGCACATCAGCATCACCTTACTGGTAGCATTGGGAGATATTCTGCATTTTGCTCTTCCTACTAGAGATGTCACATTGAGCAGCAAGCCATCCTCTGAGCCCAGCAGTACCCATGGAGATGCCAGGGTAAGCAGGGGACCAGGCAGTGTCAAGCTCCTGCCACCCAAATGCCAAGAAAACAAGTCTGACTGGTAACTCCTAACCCATGAGGCTGGAAAATATCAGAGCATTTAAGGGCAGATCCACAGACAGAAGGAACTCATACCGGTTTAAATTTCCCTTTCCTGCCCTAATTTTTCTGAAACTCCTTGGACAGAGCCACCCAGGCCTTTAACAACACTTCTGTCACCTAAAGCAGTGTGTGGTCCTTGCTCAGATCCAGTCCTCCACACAGAACACTTGAGCATCTCAGTCTCACCCCATTACAGCACCTTGGGCCACGTTAAGAGCCCACCCTAACACTCAGCAGGATTCAGCAATGGGGTAGTTAATGGACTTGCCACATAGCAATAAAAAGTCAATTTTTTTTTTTGCTGCTTGTGACAACAACACCCTAAAAATTTAATGCAAAAGCAGGAATATTGAGAAGCAGTGGTGTACAAGGCAGTCCTCCCCAATGCCCACTCAGCTCCAGGACCCCTCTCTACAGTGAGAAGCTGTCAAGCACTCCAAGCATTGCAGGCATTTCTGATAACAAGCCTGCTACCACCGAGTCTGACCTCCAAGCACAGGACTTGTTTGTTGACTTTCAGTATGTGGTTTGTTAGTTTATTTAAGTCACAGCCAGCTCTTTGAGGAACAAGATGGGGAATAAGAGAGGGAGGAAGAAAGTCACTAGTAAAATCATATAAATCAGAAGAAAGAACTTGTACAGAAAAGAGTATCCTTGACTTTAAGAAGTGTGTGTGCACCACACAGAGACGCACATCTTATGACAGATGTTAAAGCATTACAGTCCATTAAATGCAGGAATTAATATGGTTATTGGAAAGCTAGAGCTGTGCTAAGTGTAACAGGAGATCACAAGCAGAAGAGTCAATTTAATATCTGAGAAAGCTGTTGGACTGAGGAACACAACCACGCACATCCAGTGTGCCCACAAGCAAGGGCACCTTGCAGGGGACTTCATCTGCACCCATAGGGGCAACATCCCTGCTAGCCAAGCTGGGAAGCTGGTTGGCATCCCATAATCTCCTCTGCTTGCCAGGGCAACTGTAGCCATGGCCATGCTGGGAAAGCAGGGAAGGAGGAACATACCCCACAATTTCAACACTGGAAAACAGAGAAAGCGCTATTTTAAGAGGCTTCATCAAGAAGAAATCCTCAGAGAGTCGTCTGAAATTTCAGGCTGGTTATTGCAGGCTAACAAAATTTTAAGTAAATGGAAACAAGAGTCTTTTGCAATTGCATGTGTGCCACATTTTAAAAGGATGCACTACAGCTGGGTGTACCTAGGTGAACAATAAATAACGAAACCCAGTGACTTTTGTCATCCTGTGATTTCACAGAAGCAGCATTTCCAAAGCACCCCCATCTGCAAAAAAAGCATAAAGAGGACACAGCGGGGTGGAAACAACCAAACAAAATTGTGCTCAAGAACAACAGAACCTTCTCCATTTCTCCCTGATTTTCCAATCTGCTCCCCCTCCCTCCTGCCAGGTCTCACCTTGCCATGGCTTTTCTCCACCTTTCGGAAACACTTGTTCAAGGAGAGGTTGTGTCGGACCGAGTTCTTCCAGCCGGTGGGGGCCGTGGCGAAGTAGGGGAAGCGCTCCAGGATCCAGCTGTAGATTTCCTTGACTGGCAAGCTCTTGTTGGGGGACTGCTCAATCGCCATGTAAATGAGAAGGCTGAAAGAGTAAGGGGGTTTGGAAGTGGAGGATTTTTTCTCAGGGTTCTGGTAGCAGGATGGCGAGAAGGATGGCACGCTGTCACCCTCGATGTCGTACAAGGGGCTAACAATGGGAAGGCCCTCGCTGCCGAGGCTGAAGTTTGTTAGCAGGTTAGTACTTTCGTGCAGCCAGTTCAAATTTGTGAGCTCATCATCTGCTGAATCTCTGTCCACCACGGTGGCCTTTGGCTTGCCGGCGTGGCCCGTGTCGGGCAGGCTGCCCATCCCATGGCACTGCCGTAGTCCCGCGGCTTTTTCTGCTCCCGGCGTTTCAGCTTTCTTATCTGGAGTCATCCCAGTGACTGGACCCATTTAGCTTGACTGGTCTGCAACAAAGGAGATGGTCAGAAATCACTGCAAACTACCACAGTCACGTTCAGTAGGGTGGTGAAGCCATCCCCATGCTGTGCACGAACGCTGAAGCCACTGGCGAGGGCCAGGGTCCAACAGGAGCCTCCCAGTAAACTCCCCTTGGTTTATAAGCAGAGCTTATGGGTAGCACTTGGAAACTGCTGCATCTATCTAGAAACACCAATTCAGACTCAGAAATAATAGCTATTTTCATGTCAATGCCTGAAACCTGGAAAAAACCTTAACGGGTAGGATCTAATCCATTCAGATCTCACACTAACTCTTTAAGTTACTCGTTATATTGTAAACTGACCCTGTTTAGAAGTGTTTGCCTTTGGTGTCCAAAGAGTGAAAAAGGAATTGCACAACTTAAATCAGCATAAAGTCTATTTGTGGTCTCGGGGCCAATGAAATCTTTATAACCCCTACAAGTCACAGTCATTCCCAGGTGCTGCTGCCTGTTTCTACCAGGGGAAGATCTGGCCAGCCTACCTGTGTCCCACAGAGCTGCCTGGGTCCACAAGATCTTTTTCCCCTCCTGCAAGGGTTTGCTGCCCTAACCTGGGCTTCCCTGCAGAGCAGAGAGTGCTGGGACCAATTCTCAACAGGAAGGGACCAACCACTGGGGTGGGCAGCTCAGACCTGCAGGAGCAATGGCTCACCACTTAGATAAAAAAATCCCAAAACAACAAACACTAAAACCCTAATCATAACATTATCTATAAAACACTGCCACTCAATGCAAGGTCTAACAGGCCACCCATGCTTTAGAGGCATTACACACTCCAACTATGGATGCAGCTCATAGTTGTAAATAGCACAGAACAAAGCTGAGGTTTGTATTAACTGTAAAAAGATCCAACAAAACAACCAAAGAAAAACCCAAACCCCATTCCAGCTCCCTGTCCCTGTAAGCACTATCATTCTGGTTTCATGCTCCAGCTCCCAGGGCCAGAGCTCAAGATGAGGACAGTTTCCATATCACATCTCACCAGACAGCTCTACACAGTTACTGCATGTTTTCTCACACCAGTTTGGAGTAAACACTTGTCTCCTTGCTCTTGCATCTCCTCCTACCAAGGGTCCACTGCCTGGCTGTGCCAGCCCCAGCCCCAGCCAGCTCCAGCCTGGCAGCCTCACCGTGTCCCTGGCAGAACACTGCCCAGCCTCCTTGTTTTGGAGGAAGGGAGCAATAGGTGCAATGGAGGAGTGACACAGAAAGGCAACAGGATAATCCATGTTATGCTCCCCAGCCCTGCCAGCCCCTGCCTGGTGCCAGGCAGTCATGAGATGCAGAATTTGTGCCTCCCCCAGGAAACACACCATGTCTCCCACCAGAAATTTTTGTTCCTCTCTTCATCTGCTCATGCACTCTTGCACCAGCTATTGCAAAGCTGTGTTGACAACAGCACCTGAACTCATGCTTACCAGTAGCAGTGCTGGAAAACATGCATAAATTTTTTACCTTATGGTTGCTTATTTCTATTAAGTGCAGGGATGGATATGATTAGCTACCAGCTCAGTCAGTATTATAAAAAGAAAAAAAATTAAAGCAAAGTGAGCTGCTCAAATAGCTGGTCAAAAATAGCTTTGCTCTCCCTACGATTTACTTCTCCCCCAAGGCACCACAGCAGATTCATATTGGCAGTCAGAGATGGCTGCCTTTAAACACAGCCATATATACATATGCTCATGTCACTCCTTTATCCTTTCTTAAATTAAAAAAAAAAACAAGCCAAACAAAGAGCTAGTGATAAAATTCATACAGTGAGACAAGCCCCAACTCTGCTGCAACGTGAGCTGCTCTGTTCTCTTTCTAATGATTAACTTTGCCTCCTGGTTGAGCACCTCTTTAGGCAGCTACACAGGAGCTTACACCTCCCAGCCGTGTTTTGGTAATTTTAGCTCCCGGTTCATGTTGCACGAAATCTCCCTTTACAAATCTTCCGTCAGCGTGGCAGATCAGGAGCACGCACATGCTGACACACACATACAAGTCTGAGGTCACTGCATTCTTTTCTTAGGAGAAAGGGGGCAATGAAGTCTGTTTTTAACACAAAAATGGCTTGGGCACACTCAGTCTTCTCAAAAATATAAGGGAAAAAATAGAACAACTGATGAAGCTGGCACTTATAACCAGGTAGACTTTGTGGTGTCAATGCACTATTTGTTTGCATGCTACTGTATTACAGAAGAGAATCATTAGCATATCTAATGCCCTGCATGAAAAAATTATTTGCAGGTAACATAGAAATAATATAAATAATATTATTAAATATTATAAAGTTATAAATATTATTAAAAGTAAATAATATTGGTTAGTGTCATGTTTCTTAGATGCATCTCCTTACCCTCTTTTCTTAGTTCACCACCTCACACACCTTCTACATGAATATATCAGAAATTAATTTCTTTTTTCTAGAAAGGTCTAAAGGCCATATTAGACTATTATTGACTAATAAATAAGAAAAAGTAAAATCACAGGAGCAACACCAGTGCCACTGGAGCATATCTGAAGGCACACATGTGGTCAGCTTGTGTGCTCTCCAGAATCCCTCTTCATTCACACAGACCCTTAATGACATCCAAATTCCACATTTTTTTTCTCCATGTGTTCTGATTGCCTATAAACAGACACAACTGTGAGAACACAGCTTCCAAGATGCCATTTTCAAGATTACTTCCAATATTTGGGGTTTAATGTTTTACATAAGGGTCACGGAATTCACCAAAGCCATCTCTGCTGTAAGCTGGCAGGGTTTTGTGCTCAGGGATGACCCAGCAGAAAAACCACAGTAAAAGCAAGGAGAGCAAAGTGTGAGAAGGAAAGAGCACAGCAGCAGCTCTCCAATGCAGATGTTTTGATAATTCCCATGGGGACAGCCCCAGCCCTGTAAGCAGAGCCAAGAAGGCAACCTCCAGCCAGGCAAATGCAAAATCAATATGATTTAAGCACACCTCTGAAAAACATGGAAGATTTTGTGCTCTGCCCATGTGCTTTACCCTACCAATGAGCACAGAGTGACACAGCACTTCACTGGTATTAACACTTCCAGCTGGAAGCAGAGCCTCATGCATCCCAGTCCTAAGGAACTCAAGGATCCATCTCCTGTTGGTACCTTCAAAAGAAAGGCCAAACAAAGCATTTACCCCTCAAATGCTCCTCACAATGGAGGTGCACATCATCTTGCATTGGTAATTACAGACAGAGGGCTATGATTCCAGGGTAAGAAGATTAAAAGGCTGCCAAGTCAACTGAGGCTGCTCAAAGAAAAGTTAGGATGCATCAGAAAAGAGGTGAGAGACACAACCTTCTTTCAGCAGTCTGATTTTTGGCATCACATAAAAGCCAGGAGCAGACCTCCCTGCTAATCCACGCCAGTCCAGCAAACACAGCCCAGTGAAGACCTGCTCCTCCAGAGCTCTCACAACCCAAGCAGCAGAGCCCAGGTCTCAAGGGCTGATTAAGGCTGCAGTGTACCAAGGCAGCAGCCCAGAGAAGCACAAACAGAGCAGAGGGAACTCCATACCTCAAGACAATGTAATATTTTTTTGCAGCCTTCTCTCAAGCTCACTGGAGAGCTTAGTTTGGGGAAGGTGATGAGCACTGAAAGGTCCTCAGCCTTGCAGAGCACATCTGGGTAAAAGAGGTTTGTGTGCTGCCACAAAGACCCCAGCTATGACTGAATTTTGATGGAAGACCTTGAGCACTGCTATGTTCTGCCACAGGAGCAAATGCTTTGATGTGTGAGCATTTAATGAAGACAAAGCTGCTTTAATAAAGAGCAACCATTTAACAAAACTGGAAGTCCACTTGAGCACATCCTCAGGAAAGCAGGGAAGCACATTTACTTTGCAGCAGCCCTTCTTGGAAGAAGTCTCAGCTCCAGCAGAATCCAGGCCAAAAGGACAAAGCTGTGGCAGATGCCACCATCCCACCAAAGGTGACCTCCTCCAAACTCAGCAGCATTGCAGGTGTAAGTGTACTGCAGGTATCATTTCAGTGGCCACCACGCTTGGACTCACTGAACTGGCAAGAAAGAAGTCAGCCTTTTTGCCAGAAGGTGCCACAGCCTTGTCCACACCAAGTCAGCATGAAAACAGAGCTGCTCTTGCCGCTTGATCCTTCTTTACAGTGGCATCAGATGAAAGGTGCCCTTTTGGCACCTGCACAGCATCAGTGCCCCAGGTTAGGACAACCTTCTCCACAACTAAATGCACCTTTTTGTTTCTGCAGGACCAGCCAAGCAACTAGGTCACCTCTGCTAATAGTGGGAAGACCTGGAACCTGCCAACAGCGCAGTGATTTCCTTCCAGGTTTAAAATAAAATAAAATCTTACCGTGCATTGCTCAAGTCTGAGGAGTGGAACATAATTTTAATCCAAGAAAAAAGATTTTCAGCCATATCACACTAAATGACAGCTCTTTGCACACCAAGCTCAGGGTGTGCACCCTCAGTTACAGAGCCAGGCAGTTGTGCTTTACACACAACTTCTGTCCTGACACAAACAGGCTCTGTGAGAGTATTTAAGACAATTGGTACCTGCTTTTGCATGCAAACAACTACACCAACAGCAAACTCCTCTATTGATTTTTCACATTCCCTTGCATCTACAACACGCATCAGGGCTTGTCCTGACTCAAATACATCAATATGTGTTGTCAAAACAGCCCAAGAATTAGACAAATAAATGACTGGCACTGCTCACCTATCCAAGCTGAGGATAAATTGCCAAGTCATTGGGCACATAGCACAGGACCAGCTACAAGTCTTTGCACATTGGAGGGAAGAGCAACAAAAACCCAATAAAACAAACAAACAAACCCCAACAAACAAACAAAAAACCCCTGGCACGACTAATGCAAACCCATCAATAAAAAGCACCCATCTGCCTGACCATTAAAAGGATGACACCAAACCATTTTGCCCCCCACTAATTCAACCTTTCCCCCCATCATCTCCCTTGTCTGGGGCTGCCTGTGCCCTGCACACCCCCCAGCCCTGCTGGAGGTCAGCTGAGACCTCCCCCAGCCCTGAGAAAGGCCTATATTTGATTATAACACTATGTGATGTCACGTATCCAAGACAACTAAAGGCATTACAGTCTCCTGAGGATAAAACCACCTCTCAGCCACAGATTTCAGCAAGCTGGGACCCAGTGTCTGTGGAAGAGATGAACCCCTGGGTGACAAAGGACACACAGAGATGCTCCCAGGGGCAGCACCTGCAGCAGGCAGGGCCCTTCCGGCTCTTCCTGGCTTGCAAAGCTGAGGAAAATTAAAAATAATGGGTTTAAAAAACATTAAAAAGGCACTTATCACCTCCTCAAATCCAGACTGAAAAAAAAAACCCATCAGCCAAAGAACTGGACAAGGCAGAAGCTCAGGGGCTTCATTTGAACCTTGGCACTGGTGGGCTCAAAGAGGAAGAGAGGTTTTCCAGGAATTTGCAGAAATACTTCCAAGTCTCTCATGTCAACATTCTCCCACACCCTGTAATATAATTAAAGGCAGGGTGGGGAAAAAAAGTAACAAAAAACAATTCAAAGGTCCAATATTAAGAAAAATTAAGAAATCCCGCAATAGGGAAGGGATTAAACAAGCCCTTATCATAGCCCAGGAAAGGACAGGGAGCAAGAGGAAGATTTCATCTGACTTTTTTCTTAGAAGTTTGCATTTTATTCATTAAATACACACATATGCACACTCATAAGTGGTTTGTGTTTGAAACAAATATCTGAAAGGAAAATGGTATGTGAGCTCAGACATGCCCTGACCCCAGTCCAGACCCTGTACATGACCCAGAGCCTCTGGGACATTTATTCCACTGCTGCCTTCAGAGACTTTGCAAATGTGAAGCTTTTCCAAAGGTTGCAGTCACTGTTGGACCTGGCTCCCCATGCCTCAGATTTAAAACACGCACATAAAAACAGTCTAACAGAGAAACTGGGACATGAAAATAATATTAAAAAACAAGAAACCCAAACAAGCAGTGAAATTTAACCATTAAGAAAACCTTTGGTAAGACACAAAAAGGGGAGGGGAGGGAAATAAGTGCTTTTGAGGAAAATGCTTTACAGCCAATAGCTTTTCAAGAGATGCTTATGGGTCATTCTCCTCAAATTCAATACTGTGCTTGCTAAGTGGACTAAAATGCAAAAAAAATGTAAACCACTGATATGTTCACAAGTGAGCCATTTGAGCAAATGACTTGCAAAATAATTCTGATGCTAATTCCCATTCCAGGGTAACCTTTCTGTGTGTTTCTCTACCATCCTCTTGAAACAGAAGCGAACATATCTACATTTCAGCTGGTGTCTGTACCAATTTACCAATGCTAGAAAACATAAAGCTATCTTTTCCACACAGCTTTTCTGCCTTTAAAGTTCCAAAACTCCTGATTTCCAGTGGAAAACCAACAACCTGAAGCTTCACCCCAAGTGACCCTTCTGCAAGATTTAACTGGAAAGCCCGACTACAGCTGTATCACAAAACCACATTAGCAGTACAACTTGGTGACTGCAAAGCTGTTGCCACTTGCTGCTTCCCAGCTCCTGCTCCTAAAGGAGATTTCCTCCAGAGCCCAGGGAAGGCAAAGCAATGCTCTTCACTGTGCTGACCTCCCAGGCCAACTTGTTTTTAATTTTATTCCACCAGTGCGGAATTTGGCTTTCTGTTTAAACAAAGAAGAAAGCAAACAAAAAACCCTCCTATTTTTGACTACTCAATAGCCCCAAACCAAACCAAACTGGCTGATAACTGGTCTGGGGATGATCCTCACTCACCAGAGGACAAGGGATGATGAGTGGATACTCCTTAGCAGGAAGCTTCCAGCTCCCACTTCTTCAGCTCTACTTCACGAAACTTGTCCAGGCATCTTCCCAGCTCCCACTCCTTCAGCTCTGTTTCATGAAACTTCTCCAGGTGCTGAGCTCTCTTCATATCCAGTACTCAGCTTTTAGGCATCCATGTACTTGCCCCAAAATCTAAGCACAACAAAACCCAGTGACACTGCTGAAAAGAAAGCAAGCACGGGACCACACTTAAACTGGGAAACTAAAAGTAGTGACAAACTGCAAGATAGGAATGCACTGAAAATAACCTGAGAGAAGACACCAAGACTGAGTGTGCAGAAGAGTAGGGGTGAGTGATGATGCCTGCAGTAGTCAATTTAATGAACTCCCTAACATTCTCCAAACCTTGAGGAAAAAGTAGGAAGCACTAAGTCTAGTCTGAACATTTCAAGAAAATAATTTGAATGCACTCAGAAAAAAAAAAAGTCAAAATCCACACCATTGACTTTCTGTGTAAGTATTCCTATCTGCACAAATTACAGGCTTCTCTTAAAATGGTCCTGGTGCCCCTGAGCAACCACTCAATAAAACAGGTATTCCTGCCCCAAACACAGCTGCCACGTTTCCCAGCTGCTGACCATACAGGCCAGCACTGAGCACTCAACAGCACCCTCCCAACCTGAAGTGACCCAACCCTCGTGCTCCCACAGCCATAATGTTTTACAGGGAGCAGGCAGAGTACCAGGAGTCATAAAGATGCTGGCTGGCATCAGGCAGTACTTCTTCCATTGTGTGTAATTTATTATCCAAGCACTGTGAACTGTCTCTTGCTGACCTAAATTGTATTTTACAAGCACCATGGAACATCACTGCGTGCCTTTACCCAGTGTGGTGAGGATGAGATGGAGAGCTCATGGAACTGGTGCCTTTACCCAGGAGAGGTGAGGATGAGATGGAGAGCTCATGGAACTGGTGCCTTTACCCAGTGTGGTGAGGATGTGAGATGGAGAGCTCATGGAACTGGTGCCTTTACCCAGCACAGTGAGGATGTGAGATGGAGAGCTCATGGAACTGGTGCCTTTACCCAGCACAGTGAGGATGTGAGATGGAGAGCTCATGGAACTGGTGCCTTTACCCAGCACAGTGAGGATGAGATGGAGAGCTCATGGAACTGGTGCCTTTACCCAGTGTGCTGAGGATGTGAGATGGAGAGCTCATGGAACTGGTGCCTTTACCCAGCACAGTGAGGATGAGATGGAGAGCTCATGGAACTGGTGCCTTTACCCAGCACAGTGAGGATGTGAGATGGAGAGCTCATGGAACTGGTGCCTTTACCCAGCACAGTGAGGATGAGATGGAGAGCTCATGGAACTGGTGCCTTTACCCAGCACAGTGAGGATGAGATTGGAGAGCTCATGGAACTGGTGCCTTTACCCAGCACAGTGAGGATGAGATGGAGAGCTCACCATCACCCAGCACCATCCCCAAATCAGCAGGTGCAACGTGACAGGGAACAAACACACACCTATCACACATAAAACCAAGCCAAGAAAAATGTGAAGCAGCATCCCAGGGGTCTTGTGGTCTCTCTGTGAGACAAGGCAGCCACTGGATCTGGAAAGAGCCAGCCCAGATGCAGCCATAGGGAGCCTCCCCATGTGGACAGGGTTTGCAAGCAGACACTTGTCAGGAGCAGAGCAGGGCTCTGTCGTGAGTCACCCTGAGCTGCAGGAAGTTGCCCAACACCGTTTCAGTGGTGGAGCAGCAACACATACACAGCAGAATGAGGCACTGGCTGCCTCCATCCACTTCCCTCAGGAAAAGTTACCATAAGTGCAGTGACATCCTTACACAAAATGCACTCATTTACCTGGAGGGGAGGAATGGCCAATGCTCAAGGAGCCAAAGGGAATAACCCAGAAGTTGCTAAAAGGTAGTGAGCATTCATTGAGACTGCTGACAGCCATTTACTTATGGGGACTAGAGGCTGCTTTCCATCCATTTCCATCCATCCAGACAAGGAAAGCTGTGTTTCACACAGCTTGTTTTGCACCACAGTAATGCAGTAAGACTATCCCAGAGCAGGGAACAGCATCAAGAGATGCATGGCAGCAGCGGCTATGGGCACACTATCACTCCTCCCAGCACCTATCCTTTCTGCCACCTCGCCGGCTATAATCCCTCTGTGCAGCTCTTTCTGATAAGGTATCACAAACCTGCACATGGAAAAAGTCTTCTGAGAGCCTGGGGTACTTCCTCTCGTAAATACCAGCTCCTTTTGACCCCAACAATGAGTAGGCAAGGTGAAATTGACAGACGAAGAAGGTGGAATTACAACCCCAGTGAAACCAAAATGAAAACTTCTGCGGCTGTTATGGGAACCAACAGCTCTGCATGAGAACCACGTGGCTTTCTCACCAGTTTGAACCATACCCATGCAGAGCATCTTCAGGTGCCAAACTATCTCATTCACCAGAAGAGTTTGCTTTTGCTTAACGTGTCAGGTTTTCAACTCTATTGCACTGAGTGTAACAGAGTCCGTGGTTAATAAAGACGGCAAAAATCAGCCTGACATGTCCCTAAGCCTCTGCCTTGTTCCCAAGGCACTCCACTCACTTGCCAGGCAGTACTTCTGCTTCAGCAGGACCATTACACACACCTCTAGCTGCTCCTTTACTTACTGGACTGGCATGTCCTGACACAGAGAAGTGCTGGCAATGCTGGTGCCCTCAATCCCGAGCTCTTCAGAGGACACGGAAAGGCTCCTCAAGCAGAAATTCTGTGGGGGCTGGAGCTGTTGAGGCAGCACGCTCCTTAACTGGCACCCCTTTTAGACAAAAAAATACCTTACTTCTGGGCTGAAAAATCCCTTCAGCACAGCCCCAGCAGCAGTACCCACAGCAGGTCACAACTTCACCCTCTGGTCTAGACACTCCCAACAAAGACATCAACCAAGTTTAATTCCAGTAAGGTCCCTGAGAGTGCTCAGGGCCACATGCCTGGATTGATACAGGGCCAGTGCTTCCAGCTCCCTTCAGGAATTGCAGGGCAGCCAGCACAGCATCTCCACCACAGTCTGCAAGTGTGAAGCAGCACTGCCCAGTTTATGGGAACATCTGATAACAAACAAAAAATACTAAAAGCACAGAAAAGTCCTACACGTATTTCAGGCAACTCAAACACACGGAGTGAGAATCACCACCTCCTCTCTATTTCTGCAAAAGTTAAGTGGCACAGCTGGACACAAGTGAGCCCCCAGCAGAAGCTGATCTGCTGCAGCAGCGTGGCTGAGCTCAGAGATAACACACCCTGGCACCCGGCTAAGTTCATCAGCTCGAGCCCTGGGCTGCACTAATTGCTACTACTGAGCTCCAACTACCTTCTGCAGAGCTTGGGAAATGTGAGTAGGCACCTGCCAAGGGAGAAAAAAAAAAAAAAAAAAAAAAAAAAAACCCACAAAAAAACCAGCAACCTTCAAACTACTTCAAGTTTCCTGATATAAGATAATGCCAGCTGAATTTTTCTTGCATAGATGTAGCATCACACCAGACTTTAAGGAGGGGAAAAAAGACCCCAATCCAAGAAACACAACTGAAGTTACATGATTCATATGTCAATATATTACAACCCACCTATTACTAAATTTGTCTGAATGGAAGCCCACCAATAACAAGATCTGGAGAGTGTCTGTGTGCATACATATACATGGTAAATTATATATAAAGTTATCTTGATTTCATAGATTAGGCACAAAGCTAATCAAATTGCTTTCTCAGCACTTAAGTCTATCATAATTCAGCATGCTTAACTCCACATTTAGAACACAGCATCCGTCCACAGGCAGGCACCTCCGCGGGAACATGAGTTTATCGGGTCCTCTTCAAGGTTTATTTTATTTCTTTGTTCCTTTTACTCTTTGTTTGGGCCTTGTCATAATCCAAACCCTCACCAACAAAAGCCAGTTTCCGCTCCCACAGAACCCGAGCACAAGCACGCCGGTGTGTCCAAGCAGGGATAAGGCAGGAAGGCAGTGGGATGCTGCTCCGCTGCTGCCGCCACCAACTCATCGCCCAACTTCACCAAAAAAAAACCAAAAAGATGGGAAAACTCCGAAGGGCCACGTGCAGATCCCAGCCCGACCCCGAGCACCCCGCCAGCAGTTTCCTGGATTTTACCCCAAAACGCGGGAACCCCGGAGCGCCTCTCCCACACTGCCCCCAGCTCCGCAAGCCACGGACGCTCCGCACATCCCGGGGGGCTTCCCGCCGCTCCGGGGACAACGGGGCGCGGCGGAACGAGGCCGAACGCGTCTTTATTTCACCGAAGGAAGCGCCGGGCTCTGGCGGGGGTGACCCGGCGGCGAGGGGCACGGCGGGGCCGCGCTCCCGGGTGCCGGCCGCGTTTTCCATCCCCGCAGCTGGATGGAGGCGCGCAAGGAGCGCGGGCCGGCCCCGCCGCGGGAGCGGTGAAGGAGGGGACGGGGGGGTCACCCGCGTACACCCCGCGGGAGGGCGGGCGGGCGGGCGGAAGCTCCGCGGGGCCGCGCCGGGAGGAGGAGGAGCCGCGGGTGCACGGGGACCCCCCCCGTTCCCACGCACCGGCACCGGGAGCGGCTGGAGAGGGGAAGCGCCGCCTCCGCGCGTTGTCCCCACGCGGGGAATGAGGGGACAGCGGCCACACCGCCCCCCCCGCCCCCCGCTTCCCCGGCGGGACCCGCCGCCACACTCCCCGCGCTTTCCCCCTTCCCCCACGAAACCCTCGCGGAGCGTCGGAAACAAAAAAAACTCACCCCCCAAACCCAGGGGAAAGCCGAGAGCTAAACCCGAGGGAGGCGCGGGGGCAGGCCGGGCGGGCGTGGGGCCGCGGGGGCGGCGGGCGCGGGCGGCACTCACCGCGGTCATGAAGCCGCGCGGCCGGCGGCGGACACAATATGGCAGCGGGGGGATGTGTCAGGGAGCAGCTGCTCCCTGCGCAGCGGCGGCGGCGCCGCCCTCCCGCTCCCCATGGCAACCGCGAGCAAGCACGGCCCCCCCGCCGCCGCCGCCGCCGCCTCCTTCCCGGCCGCCTTCCCTCGCTCCCGCCCTCCCCCGCCGCCGGCGCCGCCTCTGGCACCGCCGCCGCCGGGGCCGTGAGGGCCGGGAGCGGCTGAGGGGCTCCGCGCCCCGCCTCGGAAAAGTTCCCCTTGCCCCCCCCGCAGAAATACCACACTTTCTAAATTTTAAAAATGTTAAAATAGAAGTGCAGAAACCCTCCTTTTAGTTTCACTTCCCTTCTTTATTTATACATATATATACTTTTTTTTTTTTTTTAATCCTCTTGACAAAAATGAGGGCCGTGTTTGCCCTGCCTTGCAGCGCACTGCCGTCCGCTTGTGCCTTCGGCTCTCCAGGGCAGGAGCTCTGCTGTTCGCTCCCCGGGCTTGGACAGTCCCGCACGCACTTGCAGTTTTACATCATAAAGAGGAAGGACCCCGGCAAGTTCCTCGTCTTGTTTCAGAGCTGATTTGCCAATGCAAAAAAAAAAAAAAAAAAAAAATGTTTAATCACTTTCCCAAGGTTTCCTCACCTTCTGAAGGATACAGCTGAAACTTACCTTGTGATAATTTTATTTCTAAGGAAGGATAGGAATGCGTTTCCAGGAAATTCCTCCACTTCACCTTAGGAGGAACTACTGGTTGGGTTGTTTCTTTTTTTTTATTTGAAACAGTTTCAGGCAGCAACCTCTTGGGTTTTTTAAGAGTAAGGACATATCAGGCTCAGGGTTATAGCAGGGGGAATATTCTCCCAAGGGCAGAGGATCAAATCCAGTGACAGGGAGGCTCCTTCCATTGCACCATGAAGCATGGCCAGCTTCAGAAACAGAGCCCAACCACAGAGTTCTGATCAGAATAAATTATTCTCAGCAACTTTCATTTAGCTCCTACCTAATTTCCACTGATTGATTGCATTATGATTCTTTTATCCTTTTCTTTTTCCTTTCACAGCCTCAGAAGTCAGCCAGGGCATTCCTACCATCTCGGCAGATAACAGAAAGTGCACTTGTATTAATTATGTATTGCTGAAAGCATCCTCCATTCCCAAATCATTAAAAATAGACCTAGCACTGCTGGTACCAGCAACGCTTTGCCCTTAAGAGGCTCTTTTGCCTGAATTCCTGTCCCTCTGAAGGTGCACATCAGCGGGCCTTGTGTGCCCTGCGCACCTCAGCTGCCTCGGCACAGGCAGGAGCAGGGCCCAGCACTGTTTGCCCGTTGGGATCAGGGTGTGTTGCTCTGACTTTTGCCCTGCTAGGCGGCAACCTGAAAGAGAGACGTTTGACTCCAGGATCCCCCCAGCTTCAGTTTATTATGTGGAAGGTCGAGTTTGGGCCACCAAAGGTGGTGTAACCTTTGATTGCATTTACACCCTGGCATTTAAAGTGGGTCTGCTCACAGGTTCTTTCCACTCACCCCATTAAAATGCAGTCGGAGTTCAGTAGGAATGCGCACTCTCTCCCCCTTTAGTGGGAACACCACAAAACCAAACAAGAATTATAAAAGCTGTAAGTGCCCTGAAGTCGACACCCCCTGGAAGAAACAAAAATAAAACTTGGCCTTTGAACCAGCATTTTATTTGAACCAACTTGGAGCACAACACTTCAAATAAAATAAAGTGTTTCTACACCTCCTGAGACATTGTCACCTTTCTCTTCCTCAGTCCTCTCTATTCCTCAGCATCCCATGCTAGGTCTTTTTGGCTTTAAGCCATACTATGCTTTTCCAAATCTACCAGTTTTTCCTCAATGAAGACAGTAACCAAGACGTGAGGTTTTCTGGAGCCCCTTCTGCATCTCCCCCTCATCTCCAGCTCCAGCCACAGTCACCTTCACTCTTGGGCAGCAGTGGACTCACTGGTGGCTGCAGCAGTGCATCTGAGACAGGCAACAAAAGAAAGTCCAGCCTCTTAGAGAGGCTTAAACTCTCTGCCTTATGTCCTGCTCATCTCTGTAAGGCTCAGCATGCAGAGCTAAGCCATGCATGGACAGTTAGAGTGCTGCAACAGCTTGTCTGTGCAGGGTTAGAGGAACTGTAGCTGGCCTGGCCTAGTGGGGTGCAGAGAATTTTTGGGTCATCAGGGCTACACTCACACGTCTCCTGATGTTTGTCCCTGCCTGTACTGATTTCCTGACTGGCAACCTCAGTCAGCATCAGGATGCTTTAGTTAAGTGCCCAGGCAGCCGGCAGATGATCAAGGGAACTGTGTCTGTGCTCAGTGTCTGCACCACATTTGATGCCTGCTTCCTCACCACGATCCATTTTCCTGCTGAATTCTGCATGTGATTAGTGAGAGCAGGAGGGAGCAGGGGATGGAGGGCATCGGACAGAGCCAAGGCCACAGTGTCATCCTGCCGTGCATTAGATCACCTCCAAGAAGCTGAAAGCTGCTTGCTCCCACATTTCAGCCTGAAGGCATGAACTCATTTTTTCCTGCAGTGTCCCCTGTCCCAGGATGGCTGCTGGCAGTCTGAGTCCACATCGCACCTTGGTCTCTCTTTTGTGCCATCTTAGTTTTCCACTCAGAGCTACGGAGGGAAACCTACAGGGGAGCAGCATCCACACAAAGCAAAACTCATCCAATAAATATGACAAGGACACGGTGCTATTTTCCAGCACAGACCTTTAAAATAGGTGGGACAGACATTAGTCATGGTGCTCCGTGTGGGTCTCTGCACGGTTCCCCAGCACGTCCTGCATCACCTCCTGCAGCCTCCCCAAAGGAGGAGGTGTGGGGAAGATGGGCTGCAGGAGCTGAGGCAGGTGCTGAGGAGGTGGCAGGAGGTGCCCTCCACCCTGCCCTTGTCACCTCCTGCTTTGAGCCAAGACAGACTCACAGAGGCTGCTGGTGCCTCCTGGCCCAGCTCCAGGCTGTCCTTGAATGTCCTGCCCACTGAAGGACAGCCGTGCCTGCTTTGCCAAGGCAGCTGTCATCGCTGCAGCCCTCCTTCCTGCCTCCTGCCTGGTTTCTACCAGCCTCTGGCTGCCCTCTCCCCTTCAGGGCACAGCCATGGTTCTGGGTGATTTGCCATCACCACAGGTGGTTGAATGCAGGAAAAAGGTTAGAAAAACATGAAGTGCTTTTGTTGTTTGGGTTGTTTTCTGCTGTGGGCAGAAAGTCGGGCCTTACACCTCTCCCATGTCAGGGTCAATATCCTCAGATCTCCTCTCTTATTTCAATGCAAGATATGGATGGAGAAGGGGCATCCTGGGAGAAGGCTCTCTGAGCCTTCATGGAGCACAGCCATCCAAACCTGTCATGTGGAGGACAAGCCCCCTGGGAAGATAACCCCTGCCTCCTGCAGCTGCGATTTCCTTCTCCTGAGAGGAGAGGGCACAGCAGGGATCCTCCAAGGGATGCATTAGCTGACCTGTGCCACCCAGCACCATGAAAGCACCTCCTCACCCAAGCTGTCATCTAAAGCTCAGTGCATGTTCAGCGCTCCCAGGCTGCACCCAAGAGTGTGGAGAGCAGGGAGGGGCAAGAATGGAACTGCTGCAAAGCAGAGGGGCAGTGCTGGAGGTGCAATGCCGTGGGTGTGTGCTCCGAGAGCCAGCGAGCCCCTGCTACTGTGCTGGGATTTCTGCCACACGCGTGAGCAGTCAGCCAGGCTTCATGGTGTCTCAGCACTTCTCCTCATGAAACCACAAGCCCTTTGATCCTGGTGACCTACACCTGTTGTATCACCCTGTAAAAAGCTGGCATAAGAGTTAACAGGTTAATCCATCTGGGAGCAGAATTGTCTCTTCCACGGGAGCACACCAGGCTGCTGTTCACAGCTCTGGTTAGCTTTTCTTTCTGCTCAGGGGTGCTGTGAGAGAAATGCCCAGCACTGGTTGGACACCTGCTTCTTCT
This sequence comes from Calcarius lapponicus, assembly GCA_039654755.1. Taxonomy (NCBI): domain Eukaryota; kingdom Metazoa; phylum Chordata; class Aves; order Passeriformes; family Fringillidae; genus Calcarius; species Calcarius lapponicus. Next base: position 103,335,317 of record CM077465.1, on the reverse strand, counting down.
AGGAATTCTTGTTGCAAGTGGCATCTCTGATTTGCATTGACAGCCCTGTTTGAAGAAATAACTTCAAAGGGACTTCCTGTGACTCCAGGTTAGTGTGTCTGCCTATTCAGCTCCCACACCTTAGCTTTCTGCTTGTGGTTTCTATCTGGCTCCTGCCTTGCTGTCTCCTACCACCAGCCTAGTTTAGCATTTGATCTCTTCCCTGGCCCTAGGCAAAGCCACAAGGGACATTGTGCAGTTTGTGGTTCACAGCATTTCTTCTTCCACTACCCTGCTGCCTGCCACGTTTGCTCTCTCTCAACTCTATGTCCTGAATGGGAGTCAGTGCTGAAGTTCCTGTTCTTGTTTTAGCTATATACAGGCAGGTCCACAGCCACTCATTTTAGGGACTGAATATGGCCTCAGCTTTTTCCTTTTCTCCCTAGCAGCTCCTCCTAGGACTGAGGGTCTGTTAACATCTGCCGAGACCCAGCTTTCTCTGAACATCTCACCGGTGTAAGTCCAGACCTCAGACAAGCAGGTAAACTATAAAGGAAGTCTTAGGGGGGATGTTACCTGTAAAAACTAATATTTAGATGGTTTCTTAACCATTCACTGATTGGAAAAATGTGCAGTGTTGGTTGCAGTATGTCATATGTCCAAGAACTGAATTAAACATATTGAATTACCATCAAAATATTAGGACTTTTCAATATCAAATCTCCAAAAATGTTTGCAGAGCTAAGAAGTTACCTTTATCAGAAAGAAACTGAGAATATTTCTGCTCTGGGAAACACTTTAGGAATATCAATCCTAATTGCACCTGTTTGTGTGGTATAGCTTATGCTAGCTCAGCAAATGATGAGCTGCATGAAATGGTTTTGCAAAAGCAGAATAGTGAATTTTTTTTCCAGTTTAGCTGTGTTACTTGAGAGTGACTTTTTTCTTTTTTTGTTTTGATCATCTAAATAATACAGCTGTAAAATACACACAAGGAGACCAGACAAGATGCAGTCTTATTTGAAAGCTTGTGAAGAAGAACTTATTGAAGAATGGACAAATCAATCACGGAGCAAAGCAAATGTGGTCTACCTTAGCAAGACTCCATATATTTGGCACTGTCATCTATTTACTCTTAAGCAGGAGAAGTTTGTCTGTAGACTTGCTATCCTCAACAAAAGATGAGGAATAAAATCAGCATCTTCATTATTGGAAAGAATCATGCATTGCTGAGAGGTAACTTACCTCCCTCTCCTTATGGGTAATACAAATACCTGACAGAAAATAGTAGCAATTTCCTAAATAAGACCAAGTCAATTGTTTTTGTTGTGCACAAACAAAAAGATTCATGCCTTTTAGTATCTAGCCCACTGTGTAATGTGCCAGGCTGAATTACCCAGAGATACTTTGTTTTGAAAAGAGTGCAGAAATCCTGCAGGTTTAATTGCCAATAAATCAGCATGACCTACAGTCCCTGACACCTTTTTTCACAATGATCTTTTCAAGCAGAAAATGAAGAGACTGATTTTTACAGTGTGTGCATACTGCCTTTGGAGAGATAAGAGCAGTGACACACAGGCAGGTTCCTCCATTAAAAGCTATCCTAGATAATGAAGGACTCAATCAATGGTGTGTTCTGTTTGCTTTCTGCTTATTTTCACCTTCTGTTATGGCACTCTCTTTTTGTTGTGATTAGGAGAGTAGTTGCTTGTTTAACAATTGGCTTTCAACTTGTATTCTCAGTACTTGAAATGAATTTGTTTGTGGTTCATTATTATGCTGATGCTTTAAATTTTAAGACAAATGGCAATAGTTCAAATTCTGATTTGAGGTTAAATATCTGACTAAGGACTTGGTAGCTTGAAGAGAGCTTGAGTACTTTTAAAAGAAACTATTTTGATTTCAATGCAAAATATTCATTATGGTGCCTCTCAGTAACAAAGTTTTATGGTTTTACATTATTATTCAAAAGAAAAGGTAAGATTTAAAGCCCAATGAAAAACCTGAAAGCTACCCCCCAATCTTTCTGCACATTATAAGCTTTACTTCTCATACCAGCTTTTGCTTAGCCTATCTTTAATACAAATATCTTCAAGCATTTACAAGCGCTTAGCTCCAAAACACCGAGGCAGCTGGCTATTATAATCTCCTCTAATACAGATGAGTTCATACAGGGGGGCCTAGGAGGGGAACAGCATCTCATCATTCTACAGTGGTGGGCTGGGGTTCAGCATCTCTGAAATAATCCCTAGAGAGATTTGCTTTCATCCTGCCATCAGGATGTGTTTTGGCTGAATTAGGACAGCACTGTGCTGTTGGATGTTTTTGGGCTCATGTTACAGGTGATGCCATCCTCGTGTTCAGCAAGAGGAATGCACAAGATTTCCAGGGCTGGGAGGACAGGTCTGGGACATGCTCTCCGAATGTCCCCTTTGCACATGGCACTTACAAACCCAGGAGCACCTGGCACAGGACAAAGCGAGGCAATGATCAGCCTACAAACTCCATGTGTCTTCCTGGGTACTTTGTGCAACGGTTTCAGCCAGGACAGAGTTAATTTCTTCTCAGTAGCTGTTGCAGTGCTGTGTTTTGGATTTGGAATAAGAATGGTGTTGATAGCACACTGATGTTTTGGGTTTTGCTAAGTCGTCTTCATCCTACGACAAGGGCTTTTTCCTTGTCTCACATTCTGTCAGTGAGGAGGCACCAAAAAAACCTGAAAGGGAGCATAGCTGGGACAGGTGACCTGAACTGACCAAAGGGATATTCCACACTACAGAACATTATTCCCAGTATTTAAACTGGGGGGAGTTCCCTGGAAGAGGGGACAATCTGGGTTCAGGAAGGGGAGGGTCTGGCATCTGTCAGCAGGTAGGGAACAATTGTGTTGAGCACATCACTTGTTTTTTCCCTTTTAATTATCATTCTTATTTGCCATAATTACTGAATTTTACTTTATTTTCCATTATTAAACTGTTCCTATCTCTCTATTAAACTGTTCTCTATCTCTCTAATCTGTGAGGTTTACTTTGATTCTCCTTCCCATTCCAGTGGGGTGGGGAGAGGGGAGAGAAGGGGGTTGAGAGAGCAGCCGTGTAAGAATGGCTTAATGTCCAGCTGGGCTTAATCCACAACCAAAGCTTTTATGTCAAGAGATTGCTATAGAGTTATGCCATCACTGGTATCAAAGTGTTGATTCAGGCAGTACAAGCTACCAGCTCCAGTGACTTCAGGATATGATATGAGCTCCTAAGAATAGTGTGGAGTTCTGGTCCTTCCTGTCTGTGGCCAACATGGTTTCAGACTCCAGGTACATTGAAAATTGTGGGTTTGCAGCCTGGTTCAGCAGGGAATTTACCCTTTGTCTGAATCTCCCCTCATTCCTGAAGTTGCTTGATAAATTTCTCCATAAAAGAGAAACTCGGGAAATGTGGTCCTTGTGTGAGGCAAATAGCAATGGCTGGTTTGGTACAAACCAATTCCCAATGAATTTTTCAAGCAAGCTAAGAAATTCACTCTCAGATGGATGATATTCCATCATGAAGTGAAAAGTCACAGCCTGTTCCAGTCAATGATTTCAGACAGGCTCCCTGTCTGGAAATGTTAGAAAGATAATGGTCAAGGACCTTGAGTCTGGTTGCTGCACAGTCTCTGACAGTCAGAACTACACTTTTGTTAAACATTCTTTTTCAGGGGATGAGCACTGAATCTCTTATCCCCACATGCTGGGGGCTGGTGTGGCTCCTGCTGGCTGTTTCTGAGGGGCTGACTTGGAAAATGGAATGAAGGCATAACAAGTAGATAAGGATATTGACCTGTGACATTGCCATCACTCAGAGTATAAAAGGCACAGGAGAGAAGGGTGATTGAAATAGCTTCTTTATTCTGGAGACAAAAAATACTATTTCATTCTCTCATTGCCTGGGCAGGATGTCCTGGGCAGAAGGATCCACTGTGTTGGAACTACTGGCTATGGAATAAGATTTGTTCTGTTCAGTGCACTGATGCTGGGTGTAATCTCATGAGTCAGAGCAGGAGATGGATGAGGTGTTGGAAAACAATCTGGACTCAGATGTCCTCTTGGTTATGGTCATATTTGGAGGAAAGGAAGCCTATTCAACTGCAGCTGGTGCATTCCTCTGTGGCATTCAGGAAGGTGCCTTCCAGTTGATTAAGGGCAGCATAATGATCATGCAGCATTTTGTTTGCTTGACATATTCATGTACTTACTGCAGCCAGCAAACCATATGCCACTAATGGTCCTGGCTGAGTGTGGGAAGCCTTTTCTCTGTGAGCCAGTCCTTCTAGGCACCTTCACAATACCCATCACTCACAGATTATCAAGGTTTTAATCCACTTCACTATCAAAGTGCCGACAGCTGGCTTGCCAACATTAATCCTGCGCACCATGGATCTGCCAGGTATCTGAGGTAGTTGTGCCAATAATGACTGGGGGTGTAGACCTCTACACAAGCTGACACATCCTGCTGGGGAATGGCCCTTGAGATGCTCAAGTGGCATCTCCAGCCCTTCAGCAGGGTGGCTTTGGCAGCTGCCGCAGCCCAAGCAGGGCTGGCAAGTCCCTCTCAGCCCAGGAACGTGCAGCACAGCACCTCTCACACTCATATCACCATGGCATCCAGCTGCAAGGATGGAAGCTCCTCAGGGATGTTTCCGTTTGTGAGTGGGAATTTACAAACTGATAAAAAGCAGATAAAATAGAGGATGGGCTGAATGCTGGAAGGACAAAAAGCAATTTTGTGCAAAATCATGTGTCTGCACATGTATGTCTAGAAAATGTCCTGATCCCCATCTGAGGCTGGTTTTAGTCAGGAACCAAAGGATAGTCATCCTCCTTCTCCTTCCCCAGATTATTGTTGTTGGCTCTCTTTTGGGACAAACAAAATTTTGGTGCCCAGTTAAAGATAGTCCTTAAACCCTTTGTTTTATTCACCAAGCACAAGTCTGTGTTGAATATGCAATGGGGAAAATCCACAAAAATGCTGTCTGAGATTCATTTATGAGCCTGTCATTGCCCTAGGGGGGCTGCTTTGACCAGACGTGCTCAGTGCCGGAATGAGACCACAGAGTTCATTAAAATGTCAGGAATTAGCAGTGTAAATTCCCCACATTCTGTTACTTACTTTTAATTTGTACTTTTCAAAAATGAAGTTGTTTGCCCTCATATGAATCCATCAGGGGGGAAAAAAAGAGGATTGAATCAGAGATCAGAGGCAAATAAAAAAATCAGAGCTCAGATGCAAATGCATCTGATAATTTAGATATTCCTGATGAGGGGCTTCCAAATCCAAGGTGAGAGAGAGAACAGGGAAGATACATATGCTGTCCTCCAGGGCATAACCTGTAAGCAGGGCCAGTTTTAAGAGGCCACTTTGCACAGAGTTGGTGCTGGGGAGGAAGACCCAACACCACATCCCAGTGAGCTCAGTCTCTGAGCTATGGAGCCCTCACCAGAAGGCATTTCTCCACATCTTATTTCCAATGTCTTCAGAAAAAAAAATAGCTTCATGACAAATATTGCTCCTACATCCTTGGGAAAAAGTTGTGGTTTTATGACAAGGATTTCCTTTTCTTTTTCCAGTGCAAGATTAGGTTTTGGCTAGTGGAGTTGCCTGCTGAGTTTTGGAGAGCTGTCAGTGGGTGTTCTGTACCTGGGCATGCCAGTGGGGTGGTTCTGCACTCTGACTTTGACAGGCTATAATGTCCTGCTCTTTCTTTCACCTGTAAAAACCCAAATAATTCGCAACCATCTATAATAACTTAGAGCTAACCAGGAGAGAAAAGTTTTCTCTGTCTTCTGCCAGTCCCAAGGCTTGAGATGATCCAAGGTGGAATTAATATTCCTTCAATCTTGCTGCTGCCATATATCAGATTTCCCTAAAATGACTGTAATCAAAACACTTATCACTGAACATTACACTTAACAAGCAATTTCCACATTTGCATGTAGCATTGGTTACCACTCAGCAGCAGTTTACAGCTCTGTAATCATTGCAAGGAATTTTCTCCATATGCCCCTGAAAATATCCAAGCTGGTGTTCCTGAACTGGACTGTTTAACTTATTCAGGGTTACCCTCATAAAAGGCTTTCAGAAACACTATGAGTTACTGGTTGTATTCTACCTCTACATTTTCTTTGTCTTTTGAAGCTGAGATTATTTTATATATGTGTGTGTATATATATCTTTTTTTTTATATGTGTGAATATATGTGTATTTTGTATATACATAATTTAACTGTATATGTATAATTTAACTGTAAGATTATACTAAATATTCAATATAAATTGACTTTGTTATAGGTGTGCATGAGAGTTCAGCAAAAGAATGTCTGTGTTCAAGTTAGAATATCTGAGGTCACAACAAGGTGAAGAAAGGTAGTGACAAATGGCTGGGCTCAAGCACAGTAATCCTTGTTTGAGTAAATTTCCTGGGATTTTCCTGGGCATCTTGCTTGGTTTAGGATGACAGAATCTGCCTCAGAGCAATTTCTTTCCTTTCTGGAGTCTGTGAGAACCTCTCCAGTTGGGTGCACAAAGTCAAAAGCACCTTCTGCACACCTATTTCCCATATTTGATAGGCTCTGCCTGTGCCAATGCAACATGAGGGGCTTTCCCTGCCCCTTCCAAGGAGGCAGAAGAGACCAGAGGTCAGGCTCCAGCACCTTTTCTCCTAGTCAGCCTAAGCTTGTGGTCCCAGGGTGGTTACTGGAGAGCCTTTTAGAGGGCTTTCTCCCCTGGGACTGGAGCAGTTGCTATGAAACCCTCTGTAACTCATCTGCAGAGTGGCAGCTGCCACTGTGACCCCACTCTGCGCAGCGCCTGCACTTCCTGGCAATCCTGCTGGCAAACCTGCAAGCTCTGCCTCTTCAGAGCATTGCTTCCTGCCTCATTTCTCTGTTGTATCTCTCTTCTGAAAGTCACTCCTGATTTACAGCAGTCTGATTTGGACAGGGTAACTTAAAACAAAATCAGGCTTCGAGGTGTGCACCAGCTATTCACTTCCATAGACCATTACACTTTATCACCAGGAATCTTTAGATTCAAATGATTTGGAGAGTTATTTAGAAACCAACAGACCTTGGTTCTACATCCCACTGGAGGGGCTGTGCTGTGGGCAAAGAGAGGAGGACTTAGATGGTGCCTGTTAGGCTTCCCGAAATAGAAATGCTTCTGACATGCACATCTGTGCAACAGCTGGCAGGGATTACTGCCTGAACCTGATTACAGCTGTCCAGTGGACTCTTACATTCTGGCATCTGCGTGGGGATAGCCTCTGCCATAGCTGAGGATCCACCTATTTCTGTTTAATCCACATAAAGGATCTTATGTTAACAAAATTGCATTGTTTGCCTTTCTTGAGAGAGCCCAAGGCCTCCATTATATTGCAGGTGCTTTGGCCAAAACCTGAGGGTGGAGGAAAGCCTCCAACCCACGTGGAAAGCACACACTCATCCTGAGAGAGTCAGTGGGGAGATGGGAACCTGATGAGCAACAAAATAAAATGCAAATCATCGTTAACGTTTCATGTTACGTTATTTGACATCCGTTCTGGCACTGACCCCTTTGTCTGAGAGAAAAACATCAGGCAAACTCAGGGAACTGAGAGAAAAACAAAGTTTTTTTTAATTATCACAATAAACAAAAACTGAATTTAATTCTCTCTTAACTGATGTCTTGCTCAAATCAGTTTTGGCTTGGAAACATGGAAGAAGATCATCAAGAAGACCAAATTAATTATTCCACTGGCATGTCTGAGGTGGTATGGAACCATGCTGTTGTTTTTCCTCTTTACTGCAGCTTCAGTGGATCAGAATGAAGCATAGAAACTGCTACTCCTTACTTGAGGGCTCATTTGATTATTGTAGGAACTCATGAAAGGTAAGTTAGACAAACCAAGTTTATATTTTATAGCTTCTAACCTAGAGAAACATTGCACAAGTACAATTAAAATTAATGTAGAGCTAGGCTTTCATGTAGAACTTTGGTCACAGATCTATAACTAAATCCGCCAGCAATAAGTAATTGTGCTCTGTTAATTTTGAAAGATCACATCTGCTTAATTAAGATGATGAATTTACTTAATGTTTAAGAAAAAAAAGTCAAATAATGTTAAAACTTATATTTGGTGTTATTCACTGTTCCTATGCCCACAGGTTGGAGACACCAGTAAGGTAATCCATTCCAATTGGTCACCAAAAAAAGCACTACATGTTGCCAAGGGTCCACACAAGAAGGCAGCAGTGTTGCCCCAAACCCCCCTGTTCTGAATCATTAACTATGCAGAGACAGGGCCTCAGCAAGAGGTGATCTCCCTGAACCATCATTCAGAGGCTGTGCTTTGTTCCTGAAAGCTGCTGATGAGGTGACAAGCTGGCCACGGTCACTCCAGACAAGGACCCTTCCAGCCCATCATTCTGTGCCCAGCCATGGCCAGAGGCAGACAGCGAGGGGAGGACAGGAGCAGCACGAGTGTAACACGATCCTTCTGCCCCCAATATTCTCCCAACCTCTCCTTATGTTCAGCTCAGGGGCTCCCAGAGCCTGCTGCACTTTGTCACTCAGTAATCAAAGGGCCTCTCCTCCTGGCACTTTGCCATCTTCCCTTTGAACTCATGAAACACCACCCAAACACCACCCTCTGGAAAAGACTTCCTGAGCTCCTAAGCTCCACCACTGCTTCCATGCAGTGCCACCCCCCTCCTTTTGTCCCTGGTTTACTTGTTTGCCTCCCTGTAATTTGGTAGCAGGCAAGGAGAGGTCTCCCAGTTCCCCAGAGGAAATTCCAACATCTCTCTTGGTAAAGACCGGCTCTGTGTGACAAAGCCCAGCTCACCAAGCATACTGACAATGAAGTATTTTGGTCCAGGATAAATTTTTGCCCTTTAACAGAGGGGAGCAAGGATAGATGAGCAGATTGCCCAAGAAGCGAAGGGTGGTGGCCATGCCAGGGAGCAGCTTGGTGGCCAGTGAGGTGACCTTGCCCTGGGTCCATGACCAGATGGGGGCATCCAGCAGGCACGTGAGGAGCAGCCAGGGGTGGGAATGGGGTGCCTGGGGATCCCAGGAGCCAGGCAACGGGTGCACTCAGGGCCCTGGCAGCCAACAGCAAAGGCCAGACACACTGCTCTAGGGGTTTTTGGCTTGTTTTCCATCTTCAAGAGGAAGGAGGCTGTGACAGGAAAGTAGGAATTAATCTCCTGGCTCTATCTCAAAGTCCAGTCTGTTCAGCAATTCTGATGCAGACTAGCGTTGGACGCTTCCCAGGGTAGAGAAAAACCTGTGTTTTTCATCCCAACACCAGGAGTTAAACACTGGCTTCCAGGAGGCCATTCAAGAGCTTTTTCAACTTTATTCTCATTTGGTTTAGCAGTGACAATGGTGACACTGGGTGCTCCTGATCGTTCCTGCTCCGCTTTTAGAACAGGAGGCAATAGGGAAGCGGAACTGGAAACAAATCCTGTGGCTCAAATCTGCAGAACAGAGGTGAACTGTTGGCTGAGCCAACACGGGCTCATACAGATATCTGAGAGTGTTCTGGGCAGGAAAACTTTTCATCTGGGAAACAGGAAGACCCCCCAAAAGGCATTAGCAAACCTTTTTAAACTTCCTGAGCACACAGCTCTGTTTACACCACCCGCGTTTTTTACTGGCCATGTGCTTGACAAGCACTTAACATGAGGAATACTAATTCAAGGTGGCAGTAAATTTCAGGAAGACAAGCATTTTTCAACCAACATTTTTTCAATTAATTTTTTCCAGCCTTACCTATACACAGGGACCTGCATATATGGATATTTGTATGGCAAATAATTTACTTTCTCCATACATTTGTTTCAAATATAGGAAAGAAATACTTCTCTTTAATTTTCCTCTAAATCGAAATTATATTCTCATAAGCAAATGAATAGTATCACACCTTTATATACTTGCTGGTTTTCTGATTTCTGTATCAGAATCTCTTTATATGAGGTCTGAAGGGAATAATATCACTTGCTTCAACCCTGCAGGCAGTTGCCAAAGGAATGTATAGTGAGAATAAAGCCAATTAGGTATTAAGATGGCCTCTCCTGCTCTGCCAGGAACACTTTTATATCCATACCAAATGTTTCTCACCCTCAAGTCAGTTGTAGCTGCACTCATTGTTTTTCACAGCTTCCCAAAAGTGAACGGCACAGCAGCTGGGGCTGGCTCCAGTTTGGGGGAGCTGGAGATTAATTTGTTAGTCAAACAGCCAGAGTTACAGAGATTTGGGAAGCGTGGATCAAACCCTGTCCATGGTGCATCACCACCTCAAACTAAGATCATCACATGGAATAGATTGATGAGGGCACAGCAAAATCAATCCCCTGAATGCCATAAAAACATATGGGCACGTGTGAGGACACGTGTGATGTGGTATTTACAAAATGGCATTTACACATGACAGTAGATTCCTCTGTTTATGTAATCATTGTATTGGCATTCACTACAACCTGCTTTCAGGAGCATATTTTGAATTTTCAAAGCATGGCTAAGCTGGCAGGTGCTGTGTGAGTCAACATCGAACTGCAAAATTGCATGTGAGTGATGTCCTATCATACTTGAGTATCAGTGCTACACAAGGACACAAAAGAAACCTTCACAAGGTTTAAGTTCTGTACACTTTAATTAAAACTAATTATGGCAATGATCTCAAACTGGATGCAATCACAGCCAATGACTTTGTTTAAAAAATGTGGCAAAAGTTCAAAGCGCAACCCTGAGTTTTAACTGCTGGAGAAGTCTTTTTGCTTGTTTTTGCAACCAGATTTTCAGATTTTCAGGAAGTCCCTAGAGCTTTGTTGTTGCTGATTATGTAAAAATATACATTTATTTATTTATCACCCCCTATAACAAAAAAGCAAAGTGTCTGTTAAGGAGAGGGTGGATGAGCTGTAAAGGATTACAGCTGGCTGATACAACACATCCTTGCCATACAGAAGGACACCAGCTCAGTGCCTCACACTCTGCCAAACTGAGCTGCCCAAGAAGAAACCCAGCAGCCACCAAGGTGGTGAACCAACAACACTTCTCTGGTGCTCCAGCTCTGTGCCCTCAACTCCTCCCTTGGGCCTTCACTGTCTGTCGCGGACGTGCAGGGAAAACTCGAGCTCTCAATACGAGTGAACAGCAAGCTTCCTTTATTGATTAGAGCACCAGATATTTATTTACAGCAGTAATAACCTCATGAATGTTCTGTAATCTAAACTGTCTATTGGCCACCCCACAACATCAGCTCTTCCCTATTCTTCAGAGGTTACGTCTCTCTTTTCTCATGTCTCTTTCACTACTTGTTGTCGTACTACAGCTATGCTCAAGGACACAGTGTTTTTGCAGGTGCAAAAACTAGATTAGGCTGGGTCTAGTACTTTTCTAGTCTTTAGTTAGCTTAATATTCTAACAACTGTCCCTTCCTGAAAATACAGGAAACGTTCCTGGGAGCAAGTGACAGTGCTCAGGCTGGACACGGGTGGGCCAGGCTGCAGGCCACCATTTTAGACCTGGGAAAAGAGGGGAATTTCTTCTGCTGATGGAACTGGTTCAGCTCCACTGAGCTCATTAGGAGGATTTGTGTTTGCATCAGCTGCACATCTGTCTCCCAGCTTCCTTTGCTTACTCCTTCCATGGATGAAGGGGTCTGAAAAAGAGCCCCGGAATGTCACTCTAAGTGACTGTTTTGATGCAGAGTCACTTGTGTGGGACAAACCAGGCATAGCATGGCCACTATTGATGTGTGTTGGGTCTGCTTTCAGCTCCCTGAGCCACCACAGCCTCAGCAGCAGCCCTGGGAGTGAGGGAAACAACAGGCTGGCAGCTCACAGGGCTGACCTTGCTTTGCCTCATCCCTGAGAGTCTCTCTCTTCAGGGGGTGCCACGTGTGCTAATCCAGGATGGTGAACTCGATGGCAAATGGGAACTTTGCAGTTGGGCTCCACAGAAATGCAATGAAGTCACCAGTGTAAATCAGCTTCATTTTATTTATCCACAGAACCTCAGGCTGATGCAAGTCCCATGGCTTTTCTGCTTAGAGCTGCTTTCAGGTTACCTTGTTGGGTACATCCTCTGTTGTGTTTCTTCTGAGCTTTCCCTGCCCTCTTTTCCCTCTTCCCATGTCTTGCACAATGTTGTGCTGGCTGTCAGCATCTAGTGAGCTATGAAGAAACAAAAGCGTAAACCTTTCCCATGAGAATTAAACCAAAACACAGCAGAAGGTGGTTCAGCAACTTTATGAAGAGCAAGGGAAGCCAGCAGGGCTCCTGAAACACCTCTGTAGCAGTGTTTCATTAAGTTTTAGAACTAATTCAAGGCTTAATGCTTTATTGCATTTGAAATAATATTGCAGACTCAGGGAAGGAATATTTCCTCCCAGTTATGTGACCATGCATTCACTCCACACAGCCACCTCCAGGCTGCTCAGGTGAAGGTTTCCATCCATGGTCACTTTGAAGCCAGATGTGGAACCACAAGGACAAGAAAAATGCACTGATGAAGCAACAGTGGCAAAATAAGCCACCAGCACATGCAGAACCAACAGCAGCAGTAGATTCTTTTTACTGTATTAATTACATTGATTGGGGGATTTTTATCTCTCTAGGAAGAAGGTAAATTTTATCATTACAAATGCTGTCTCTACTGCAGTCTTTGCTGACAAAATCCTACCAACAAAAACATCTATACAGCAGCCTTCAGTCACTCCTGGGTGCACATCTTAAGATGTGGGTGCAAATATTCTGTTTGTATTAACTGAAAAAATCTGGTCTTTCTGCTCCCAGCAGTATTAAACAGCTCCCCACACATCCTCTTATTCATATTAATTTATTCCCAGCTTTAAATATGTTTTCCCAGCTGCTAAAGCAAACCTTATTCACACTTATGACAACAGAGATTTAAAATCTGTATCAATCTGGTAGTATTAGACATTCATCTTGAAAGCACAATTTGAGCCATGACCACATAAGAAAGTGCACTTGTTTATCACTGCTGTGGTTATTTGTAGCACTGTGGTTGCTTGAAAATTACAAGATTCTTTTAAGTAAATATTTTGGCACTCACTAAGATGTATGTAGATGTAGATAGCACATTTTCAACAACTACAGCCATGTATTCTCAATAAGGACTGTAACAGTGAAACTGTTTTTCATGTTTTTACTGATGTGATAATTGGTTTGAATATTGCAAATTATGGGACATGAGAATGTGTGGTTGTTAAATTTTGAAAAAGCTCTCCATTCTGTTTCCACAACACAGGGGAAGTCATAATTAAACTAATTTGTAAAGATGGTATTACATTAGTGGTGCCACACAAATCAAACAAGGCAAACAACTGGTTGAAAGTGTTCTCAATATCCAGCACACATTTTGTGCAATTAAAGTGATACTTCTGTGGCAGCCAGTTAAAAAACCCTTAACCACCTCCTGTAGTGGTGTTCAGTAATAAACCAGAGGAAAGAGCTGGCTTTGATTTCATGTCAGAATGGTGAGCAAGGAGAATTATAACACATTTCTTTTTCTTTTCTTTTTTTTAATAAACAGCCATTGGAAGAGACCAAATCAGAATAAGACTAGGGCAACACTTAATTTAGCACTGAGATTTAGAACAATCTTAATGGCAAGGTGAAGACTTCAAACAAAAGAGCCAACTTCACCCATGCTGTACCTCCGGAGGTGCCATGAAGACACTGAGCTACTTCATGGAAGGAACAAACCCTGCTGTCTTTGTTTTTCAAGAGTCATGCCTTGGAGACTTTGAGCTGGGGGGATCTGTATTTGCATTTTCAGGAGACAAGGCAAGACCCTCAGCTGCCACAAAAAAGGCAGCGTTGCCAGCTTCCATCCATTCACCTTGGATGGCTCATGTCCAGCCCACTCAGGCTCAGGATGTGCTTCCAGGTGACACCCTGCTTCCTGTCTTGGTTTTGAGGTTGCTTTGGTATAGGATTTTTTTTCCTTCAAATAGTAATTTGTTCCCCTTAATACTGAAGCTGGAGCTCACCAGCTTCCCCAGCAGATGCTGGCTGCAGATCTTAGTGCAGATCCCAGCTGGTGAGGGGTGGCAAGTGTTCAGCACAGATGGCACTGCCAGGCTCCTTGCTGCTGTTTTCTTTCTTTTTTCTTCTATTCCAAAACCCTCAAATGACAAGGTAAGGGCTAACCAAAACCCAGCTCTGTTGCAGTGGTGGGTTGGAAGAGTGAGTCACTTCAAGGGAGAGCAAGGCTGGGGCACAAGCCTCATCCTTGTCCTGCATCCAGAGGAGTCTTAGGAGAGTTGTCCCAGGCCATGTGCAAACAACACAACTTCCTCATGAGGGGAAGAGGTGGAGCAGGCACTGATCTCTTCTCTCTGGTGACCAGGACCTGAGGGAATGGCCTGAAGCTGTGCCAGGGGAGGTTTAGTTTGGATATCAGGAAAAGTTTCTTCACCCAGAGGGCGGTTGGGCACTGGAACAGGCTCACCAGGGCTGTGGTCACAGCCCCAAGCCTGGCAGAGTTGAAGAAGCATTTGGATAACAACCTCAGGCACTTGGTGTGACCCTTGTGGAATGTTCTAGGCAGGACCAGAGTTGGAGCCAATGGTCCTTATGGGTCACTTCCAGCTCAGGACATTCCATAATTCTATGATGACACTGTCCACACAACCTGAATTTCCAGTGGCTGCAGGGATGGAGCTGACCTGGGAACTCCATGGGAGTTCTCCAACTGACGTGGGAACTGGGCACCCTGCTCCTACTGCAGCCAGCATGGATGAATTGCACAGCCAAGGGGAGGGAAGTGACTTAAGGGTTAGTAATCTGTGAGGCACCAAATGTACTAGGAAGAGAAAAAGAGAATGCCTTAATTGTGGAAAAATGTAATGGTAGAGGGTGCTTCAGAGTCTCTTTTTCACCTCCCATTTCATAGAGAGGTAAGGCACAGACACAGGACTGGAATGCAGATGGACAATTCCTGCACTTCACGACCCACATGACACTAAAATGACTGTTTCCCACTAAATGACACAAAGTTTGTAAGAGGAGATTACATCTTTTATAAAGCAACTGCCCACACAGGAAGAAAATTATTCACCCCTTTGGGTGCACAAGCTCCTTTCCTAGGCATGAAGAGGACTTTAGAATGAGACACTTGAAGCACCACACAGCTGCATTTGGCAAGAGGTCACGGCCTGCCTGAGGTTTCTGCACAAGGGATTTGCCTGTCTGCCCTTTACCATCATTCCAGCTCACAAAACCAGTACTCAGGTGCCTGATTTTTAATAACTCACCTCTCCCAGAGGCAATCTGACTACATGTTCTCAATTACTGCTGCAAAGGAAAAGGGACCTCCGTGGTTTTGGGGATTCAGGAAAAGACAGCTCTGCTGCAGCTTCTCAATTAGCTGTCCTAAAAGAAGAAACAGGGTGTGCTAATAATATAACCAAACTTGAATGCCAGACTGGGAATTTTCTGTGAGGATACCCTGGTTTGATCCTTGGGAGATAGCCACTGGCCCAGGGAACACAGGCAATACATGCTGGGAAAGGACACCAGAGGCATCAGCAGTGCCCTGTGCTCTACTCACACAGAGAAATATTATTATGGTTTAGTTTCTAAAACATCTAAAAATACACCTTGTCTCAGTACTGAGACAGTAAACACAAATTCTAAATGATATTCTGCTTGTACCAATATTTCAGAAACTGAGCACCTTGGGATACTGCGCATAAACTATTCACAACAACCTGACTAAAACCACATTGCTGATAGAAGCCCTTTTCCCATTTCTTTGAATTTGTAAGGCTGCAGGAATGTTTTATCAGTGCAAGAGGAGCGTGGCTGGGCAGGCAGAGGATGTGGCCTCTGTGATCTTTCCTTGGTCACTGTTTATCTGTGTGATGGTGGATGTTGATATACTGGTCAATCTCCCATCTCAGATGGGAGATTTTCATGGAAAATATTTGAACATCTGAATATTTTACCTGCCTCTCTGGCATCTGTACTGAGCAGGGCCATTTGTGCACTGAGTCAATCCTGTGCTTTTAGCCAAACACACAGCACCAACAGGGTTTCACAGGTGAGGGTTTAGGGTCATGTATTCAAAGCATGAAAACAGGCAAGGAGGTAATGTCCAGTCCCACAGAAGCTTTCTTCTAAATCCTGACTAAGGGCAGTAGTCTCGCATCTGGTTTTCAGCTGATCTGATGTAATTTGGGATATTCTCATTGCTCCCATAAGCAATCTAACATCTGCTCAGCTCCTGCATGTGCCAAGTCCTGTCCCAGAGAGTGCTGTGCAGAAGTAGCTCCTTCCCTGCCTTCAGTGCTTCTCCACAGAGATAGAGAGAGAGTGCTTTTGGTCCAGGTTCTGTGAACACTCAGGTATTTTTGTGCTGCAGCCCCTGCAGCTCTCAGCATCTGCCATCAGTCCAGGGCTGTGGCAGGAGCAGACACCACAGGGTCACGCTGAGGGACACCAAAGAGCCAAGGAGCAAAGGAACTTGACCTGCCTCTTACATCTGCAATGCAAATGCCCCTTGCTCGATGTGTAATGGAAAGTGGAGCCTGTTTCTCTTGCTGCTGCTGTGACCAGCATGAGCAAAATACTAGATAGAGCACAGAGCAGAATATGAGCAGGGTGATATGGGACACAGATAATCACACCTCGCATGTGATGAAAGCAGGCTGTGCCAGTCCCCACTGCCTGCAAGGACAGGGCTGCTGAGACATCTAGGAAAACATTATCTACTCCATGGCAATAAGCAGAGTTTTGTTCCACTTTATTTTTAGCTCGGTTCCTCCTCTTCCTCCGCACATATAAGCCCTCCAGCTCAAGGCGAAGGTCCAAGAACAACAGTGTTCCAAGCAAAGGACTAACCTCACAATCAGAAAACCAGAGCCTAGATATGACAGGCTGCGTTATTTACTAACACGGAGCACACAAACCCAAACCAAACCAAAATAACCTCCTTCAATATTTTTCCTTCATAGAGCAAGGAAAGCGAGTCTCCCTTGCACTCAGCTCTGATGTGTTGCCATGAGGAATACCCTGAGAAGTCAGATGAGATTTATTTAGAACACTGAAACCCTTGTGTGTACGTTCTTGCCATAAATTCAAACCTCAAATGGAAATGTGATTTGAATTTAAACACTTAAAGCTGTGGCCTTAACAGTAGGCACTTTTGTATATTCATGCTCCTGCCACTGTCCTCAGTCTCCCGTGCTCTTGAATGAAGTGTTGTTTTTAGACAATTGGCTTCTTGTCTGCAGAAGAGCAGTTTGGCCCTATCCCTTCCATTGTCTTTTATGTCCTGCAAGGAAAAGGGGGGAGGAGACTGAAAGAGAGAGACAGATTTCAATCAAAAGCCCTACATTGATCAGGGATTAATAAAAGCCTGCCTTGTGATCAGATGAAACCTAACAGTCAGCCTGGATGCCTCGTATTTGATAACAAAAGTGATCGCTTCCAGTCCAGTACCTGCGGCACCTGGAGCAGCAGCAGCAGCTCCCAGCAGTGCCTGTGGCTGGTGGGTTTGTGCTCTGGCAGACCCTGCTATGGCCAACTCATCTTGAGGACAATAATTTGTCTTTTGAGCAGTGTGAGGATGGTGTTTAACAGCCACAGTAAGTGCTGGAGGCACAAACAGCTCTGTCCTGAAGGCACACAGCAGAGCCGGTGAGGAAGAACAAAACAGGCAAAAGCAGGGAGTCTGCTGAGCATGGTGTCCCAGTGCTTATTTCAACTGCTCCAGCAGGTTTTTAGGGCTCAGTGTTTTAAGGGGCAGACATCCCCTGAGTGTGGAGGAGCCAAGAGGCACCAGACAAAGAAGAGAGAAGCACATGTGGGGCAGACAGACCCTGCAAAGGGAACACAGCAGCTTGGGCGCGGGCTTGGGGGTGTGTGAACTCAGGCACAGGCAAAGTCCTTGGCACATGTTGCTGTCTCCTGGGGGACCCAAACCAGTCCCCACTGAGGAAGGCAGCAGAAGCACCACCAATGTGTGAGAAAGGAGCTTTTGCTATGAGATTCCAAAGAGAATAAACTGTGGTGGATGCTCACGCTATCCATTGGGGGGACCCTCCCAGGGCTCTGGGTATGTGTGATTCACTCAATGAACTACCTCCATAGCAATCCCATTCCCACTGCTGCAGACAGCTGCTACTGCACCCAAACCAGCCAGTCACCCTTTATCTGTTGTCATCTTCTTGCACGGGTTCCATGCTGCTGTCTCCTTATCACAAAAGTTCCACACCTTCCTGGTGTTCTCTCATGGGCAGCTCCTCAGAGCAATGACTCTTTCTACTGCACAAAGCAGCCACTGACTCCAGTGCCCTTCTCACCCAGCCACCCCACTCCTTTAGAGCCTCTTCTTCTCCCTGCTTACAGCTGTGGCCTGCTAAAGTCAGGCCTGTTCCTAAACTTTGATAATTGGCCCAGCTGCAACTCCTTAGGGGTAAGATTACTTTCTACACTATCTTTATTTTCTTCTATTCTATCCCCCTACATTTATCCTATTCCTCACAGAGACAATCCAGGGTTTGAGCTGCTGTCACCATCTTTCACTTCTTTCATTCATATTTGTACAGCCACGTGTATATTTGACCTGGGCCAGTCCCAGGGAGCCACTGAAGGGAAGGAATACCTCTCAAGGATCTGTTTGCCAGCTTTGATTTCCCTTTATGCCCAGGGGAAGGGAAAAAGGGGCACATCCCTTTGTCATTTTTTTGTTGCCACAATGAAACACACAGAGGTGCTGTGTAGATACCATAGGTAAACACGGGGTGGTTACACTGAGAAACAAACCAGCTAACAGGAATAGCAACTACCTCATCCTTTTTGTTGGCTCCTCCTCAGCCTCTCACATGGTTGACATGGTTTGCTGGGAGGACCTGTCCTTGCCAACACTGTCCCTGTCAGGACACTTGCTGGTGACAAGTCTGTCTGTCACCACTTCCCTCAGACAGTGATAGGTCAGTCCCAAAGTATTCTCTGAAATTGAAATGGGGTCTCTTCCAGGCACCCACCTATGTCACAACTCTTAAAATCTGCACACAAAAAAGCAGCCCCCACTGGATGTGCACAGAAACCTCCTACATCTATGGGGCACTGCCCATCTCCTGTACTCTCAGCATGCCCGGTTCACCACGCACAACATGAAGAGGCACTCTTGTTTTGGAAGCCAAGATTTCCAGGAATCTGTCAGGTTACCAGGAAATATTGGAGGATGTAAGATTATTGGTAGAAGTGATAACCCAAAGCATCTGAGCTGCCTGAAAGAGACTTGACACATCAGGAGCTGTATGTCAGGTGCAAACAGCACACAGACCAGATCACACAGCTGGGAAATCAATGCAGGCTCAGAAAGCACTAGCAGAATCACAAACTCCCTAAATCTAAGTCCATGTTGGCCCTGGTAATTCACAGTGTCTAGGGATGCTGAGCACAGAGATTGTTTTCTCTCACCTGGCCTAGTTATTTCAGCAACGTGAAGCACTCTGCACTTTTCATTGCTTTCAGCCTTTCCCCATAACCCTTCCAAACACTCCCCTCAGTCACTCCTGCTGCTCAAAGTTTCATAGACTGGTTTGGATCAGAAGGAATCTTAAAGAACATCTCATTTCAACCCTCCTGTGATGGGCAGGAACTCCTTTCACTAGCCCAGGTTGCTCAGAGCTCCATCCAACCTGGCCTTGAACACTTCCAGAGACAGGGCATCATCAGCTCCTCTGGGCAATCTCTGTCCATGAGCTCTCCCATCTCCTTCCCTTTGGAGCAGAGAGAGGTCCCATTACCTGCCTGGGTCAGCCCTTGCCACCATTACTTTTGTGAGCCTTGGTACAGCCAGGACCCACCTCAGATGTGCACAGAAATGTCCTCGGACAGGTATGGGTGACACAGTGGTTAACACAGCAGTTTTCAGAGCAATGGCTCATACCCCATCAGCTGGGATTCCCAAATTCCCCAACCCATCGCAGAGTGGCGCCCATTTTCTCTTCAGACATCTTCACCTCTGGGATATGAAACAGAAGAGCCAACACTGATTCTTCAGTCAGGCTGAATTTGCTAAATATCCAGTTAAATACAACATAATGGATTTTAAAGACTCCTGAGAATGGCTACAGGGCTGACAAGGGTGGGTTTGTCAGAATTTCATCTGCAGCTGTCCCATGGCCAGCGAGCAATCCACACATGCAGCCTCTTGCCTGAGACCCCTCATGACCACTGGGCTTTGAACATTTTTTGCTGGATAATTTGGCCAGGTCCAACGCTGTGGAAGATGAGAGTCTATATTTCACCTAGCTCAGGACATCACAAAGGAATGCTGGCAATTTCTTGCATGGAAGCACAGTCACATTTTCCATCCCATATCAGCTGCACGCTGCCCTCAGTGGCAGCTCACCTCTGGAATGAGGAGAAGCAGCCATCTCCTGGTTCCACAGCCCCAGCCCTCGAACAGCCTGACAGGACTCCTTAAAAATGACACCACGGATGTTTCACCAAGCTCCTGCTCACCATCTGCTCCAAGTGACACCAGCAGTTTTCCTCAGGAAAGGTCAGACCCAGCGTCAGTGGGAAGACGAATGCGGCTCTCACGTGCTCTGCTACAGCTGCCTGTGCCTGGTTCCAGGGTGGTCACACAGGGGCCACAACAGCCAGCCCCTCCTTGTGGAAATCAGCCCCTCCTTGTGGAAATCAGCCCCTCCTTGTGGAAATCAGCCATTTGCCCAAGGCAGAGCCAGCAGCCCGACCAGCAGAGCAGAGCACAGCCAAGGAGCTCTGGGAAGCGCTGGGGAATAAAGGCATGAGCCCTTGTCCAGCAGGAGGGGACCCAGCTTCATGCCATGCTCTCCTTGTCAGCCTTGGCTCCTTGAAGGTGTGTGTCACCTGCTGGGCTGGTGCTTCCCTATGTCAGGAGAGTCCTTCCCTATGGGAAACAGAGATGCAGTTTTCCAAGTGGGCGTTAATCGCAGTCCGAGTCCCGGGAGACAGTGAACACCTTGTGTTACAGACAATCAGGCACTGCCCAACCAGATGTAGTCACACCTTCAGGCCAAGTCACAGGAGTTACTCTGACACTCCCTCACCTTCTCACATGAGGGACTTCCACTGTGTCTGTACAAATAAAGCCACTTCACAGCAGGATAATGCACAGTGTCAGCTCATCCTGTCATTAAGGCTACATTGCAACCTCATCTATAACCACTCACTTCACTGGTTCATTGGCAAAAAAGTTCCTCTGAGACAGCAATTTTTTATACTAGACTTCTATTTAGAACCATAAGGGTTTTGTTTTTTTTTAACTTGAAATGGGCTGAAGAAACATTTCTTTCTATAGCCAGAATTAGTGAGCTCTAAGCATTAGGTTCTGCTCACTGCAGGATGTGCAATGCAGTTAAGTCATGACATCCCAATTTATAACACTTTTATGCAGCTCATACATTTAAAAACAAGAGGAACAGAAATATAAAAGTAGCTTGGAGTTACTTTTGAGGCATGAACTCCATGAGACTCAGTGCGAGGGAATTTTGGCTAACAGAGATCCCAGGCATGGGGCATGCAGGGAGTATCAGACAAGCAGAGCCTGCAGGAGCCACCATCTCCCAGCCCCTGCTATCCCAGGACCTACAAGGAGCTCAGCAGCTCTCACTTTGCCTTCCACTTACAACTTCCAGGAAAGTTTTCAAGAGCCTTTGCAGTTCAGCTGAGAAGCGAACAGGGAATGCCTAGAGGCAGCTCAGGCATCTGGGCATATTTATTGATCTGTCACAGTGAGCACACCTCATTTAGAGCTCCTTTCAAAACCAGGCCAGCCAGCAGCTCCCAGCACAACGCATTTTCTTCTGCTCTTCAAAAGCACTTTGCTTGACAATGAATTCCAAGGCAATTTGTACATCTCAAAGGAGACATACAAGTGGGCTTCAGAAGGAATGACAGTGAGGATGATTGGAAGAAATCTAAGGAATCTCCAAAGATGCCAGTTTGAGGATCCCCACTTACTTAAAAAAAAAGAAAATTAAAGCCTGCCAAACTTAGGAAGAGAAGACCTTTTGTACATAGCTATGCCTTTAGTGGGGACTTTGGGTGAAGAGCAGCATAGAAACCTGTCTCTGTTATTCCCATAACATTTGCTATTGTACAGTGCCCAGGTTATTTCTCGTGGAATGAGGCTGCTGTGGAGCTTTTCATGCCAAGGGAAGGAAGATCTCAGGCCCAAGGATACCTACCCAGATGTTTCAAGGCATTCTTGACTTCTGTGTTTATATATATTATCTATAAACCTGGCTTATGGATCTATATATAAATGTGCCACTGTCAGGTTTTCTGAGACCCTGATAATCTTTAAGGTATTGCAATTGTGTAGCTTTATATTCTTATTTTATATTTCAGCATCTAAGGAGCAGAGAGATCAGATCCATATCCACAGGGTATTTTTTGGCATCCAGCTCCCTTCGAGGTGAAGTTGAGGATGAAAACCACTAAAGTTGAGAGTTAGCAGGGAAGATCTGTCCAGATAAACTTCAAGAAACACAGCAAGCCCAACAGAAAACAATGCCCAATAACGTCAATGATGTTTTAGTCTGTACATTTTCCCAGCTCTGGAATTGGTTGGGGATTTACTACCTCACTTTGGGAGATGGACTACCCAGCTCCAGCGAAGCAGTAATGGAGCATTAACAGAATTAGTGCACTGAAAGTGCTTTGTAGGCTGGAGTCAGACATTTCCATCCGGGATGATGGGATCACTTTCCTGCAGTAATTAGAGGAGCAGCTGACATTAAGTGCCTAAGTGACCTGCTTGTTGCCACCACTGGGGATCAAAATGAGATTAGCAGCCCCCCTACAGGTGTGGCTGCAGTGGGGAGGCTAAGAGCACACAGAATGCTCTGCTGATTCAGAGTGAGCCAAACTGCATCAAGAGGATTAGGTACCACTTGGATCAGCTGCACACAGAGAGGATTTGGGAATGATCCTATGGCCCCAGAGAAGGGAGGTGAAGTGTCAGTGCAAGAAACAGCTCTTGCTAAGTATGGAAATATTTATTCTCAATCCATCATGAAATTTGCAGTTGTCCCAGGTTGCACATGTGTGCTGTGTTAAAAGCAATGGATGAAAACAAATTAAAAAACCCAGTGGCTTGAATAAATAAAAACCCAGAAACCTCCAATGTAGTGAAGGGGTCAATGTAAAAGCACATTTTGGGAGATCAGAAGAACTGGCATCTCTTAAATTATGTGTCTTGCAGTATCTGGTTGTTTGAAGTGATGAAATTCCAATTTTATTATAAAATATAAAGTTTTTGCCTTCACGGTTGCAGAACAAAGCTTGAAAATGTGACCCAAATATAGCCAAAGGACTTCTTAAAAACCCAGATAAAATAATAAGAGCTCTAATCTCTTAAAAACAGTCTCATGATTCCTGAGCTACTCTCAAAATGCTGTGAGGGCTTAGCAAAATTTATAACACTTCATTTGTTTCAATTCTGTTGTCAGGCACAAAATCCAAAGAATGGGGGAAAAAAATAAGTTAAAACTCGCAAGAATTAAGAAATCAAGAAACAACTTCCGGAGCTGCATCCTTTAACTTTGTTCATTACTCCATCACCACCGGGTAAATAAAAAAATTAAAAAAAAAAAAAAAAGAAAAGAAAAAATAAAGAAAAAG
Source organism: Calcarius lapponicus (assembly GCA_039654755.1). Taxonomy (NCBI): domain Eukaryota; kingdom Metazoa; phylum Chordata; class Aves; order Passeriformes; family Fringillidae; genus Calcarius; species Calcarius lapponicus. The sequence continues at coordinate 103,311,665 of CM077465.1, read as the reverse complement.
GAAAAAAAAAAAAAAAAGAAAGAAAAAATGAACCCAGGAAAACAATATACAATTTTTAAGGCAGGCCAGCTGAGGGCATGAGCACAGGAAGGGGTCAGGAAAGGGAGAGCTCCTGGAGCAGACACTGGTGTCAGCACATGGCAGAACCCAGTGCAAGACCTGCTGGACAGAGCCTCTTTTAACTGTGGAAGGAATAAAAGATGGGAAGCCAGCTGACATGGAACAGAACAGCAGAGCGAAACAGGAGTCCAGTGGGGAGAAAATCAACAGAAAATTAAATAGCAGCAAGGTTAAAAAACAATTTAAAAAATAGAAAAAGCATCTCTGACTGAACCAGATGGGGAACTTTCACTTTGCACAGGCTCCTGATCATATAATTAGAAGGATATGTATTGACCATAATGGATTTTCCATAAATGCTAAGTGTCTCTGCAGAAGCTCTGTTGTTTCAAGCACACAGATATCAAACTGTGTTTCTCTGAGTTCAGATTTCTCAGATGATTTCTGGATAATCAAGGACATGCACTGTCACAGAGAGGAAAAGAACTTCCTTATATTTTCTAGTGCAAGGAAGAACTGAGCAACAGGCCAGCTGTAGACAGACTTAAGCCATGTTAAATTGTGCCAAGCTGTTCAGAAAGCACAGATAAACTGACATGGTTATTAGAAATAAAGTTCTTACATACACACACACACACCTTGGACCAGAGGATTTAGTAAACAATCATTTGAAAATATTTGTGTGACCCTATCCCACTTTACAAAACCAGATTCCTGCCAAAGGACGGCCTGTGACCAAAGCTACCCCACACCTGACCCATAAATGTGACTGTCTAAAGTAACCACAGGCACTGCTGCTCCTAATCTACCTTCAAGATGAAAGAAGGGCAGCAAACACATTAAGTCTGAAAGAAAACATCCTGTGCAAGGTTTTGCTGCTGAAAACCAGCTGAAGCACAGCCAGGATTGCTCATAGCAATAGGTACCACGGCTCACCCCACAGCAGTGAGGCAGAGGGATGTGTGCACTGGAGGAGAACACTGACTTTTGTCTGTTTTCTGCTCATTAGGAGTTAACACTGCTGACAACAACAAAAAGGCAAATAGCATTTGGTGCCATGGCTGTCAGCCACCGTGCAGATTTTGTCACAGAAGCAAGTCAATGACAGTATTCTGCCACTGCTTCAGATCAGGAAAGGAGACATTTAGGGCTCAAATTTCAGTATGTGTTTCGTTGGAAGAGAGGACAAGCAGGACACCCTGGGAAGTGCTGACTCAAACACCAGCTATCAGTGTCTTGCAGAGCCCACGTTTGCTCAGTGGAGATTTTGGGGCCTCTTGCAGGCTGCAGAGCAGTTGACAGCACCATCAGTGGTCTAGAAATGCTAACCAAGCTGCAAGCTGGATCCCTTCCTCTCTCTCTCTCTCTTTCTTTTTTTTTTTTTTTTTTGAGGTTTTCTAACACATGCAGAACTTTCACCCTTGAGCCTCCAGCCAGTGAGCAGTGGAAGGAAGAGACAGGCTCAGTTTCTAGGTAACAGTGCTATTGAAATCCACCCCAGGGCTGGGGCTGACCCATTTGGGAGCTGGCCAGAGGAGCAGAAATCAACAGGGGCAGGAAGCTGCTGGCACATGGGGCTGTCACCTGCTGCTGTCACCCCCTGTGCCACCCCTCTTCAAGCCCTCCTTTGGGTCCAGGGGGTACAAACCCTGCTGCTGGTTCAGCAACAGGAAAAGTGTGGCTTGGGAAGCCTGAGACAGAGAGGGGTTGTTCAGCAGAGGCCAAATGCTAAGCTTGGTATTAGTTGGTTATTCTGGCCATGCATTTCTCCCTGGGTTCTGCCTCCTGTTGAGCCTCCCCTGTTCTGCAGGTGGATAAACACCACCCCCCTCAAAAAAAAAAAAGGGAATGAGTGAAGCCACAGCTCACTGTGCACAGCTTTTGACATTCACTATCTTAATGTAACTAACTTCAAAGTAAAAAATCTTTAAAGATGAAGAGAGGCTTTCATTCAGTCCCCAGGCAAAAGCATTGCGAAGTGACATGGATCCAAAATTGTTAAACCCTGCGGTGGCTCATAACCCTCGAGGAGCTGATCATCATCTGGTAATGGCTCTCCCCATATTTACAGTGTCAGAAATTACACACCTCCCCAGCATGCTTTCTGCAGAACAAGTCATGGCTGTAATTGCCACATGTAGAAGATGTGGCTGTAAATAAGAGAAACCAAAGGCTCAGACACTCTAAAGGCAGCATAAGAGCCACACTCCTAAGAGGTTCTCCCCCCCACTACACAGAACAAGATATTGAAGTGTGAGAAGGCAGGAGATTTGGGCTGCTTCTAGCCACTGAAGAAAAAAAAATGTCCACTTATTTTCTGGGGAAGCAAGATCAGACACGTTGATATGGTGGCTGCATTATCAGCTGCTGATCAGCAACATCTGCCTCTGACACAAGGTGCACACAAAATTGGGGCAATGTTGGACCATTTGTTCTAAGTGCTGAACTAATCAACTTCAACCAGAGTGCTCATGTCTGAAAAATTGCTACTGAACCCCCTCAGTTCTGTATCTCAGAAAACAAAAAGTCATCAGGAGCATTAATACTTTCAAAGCTAGCAAGTAAGAGTATCATGTATACATTTATATCCTGATATTAACATGTAATATTGGCACTTTCAGATAAAACCATTTATATCTAAAAAAATCACACAGTTTCATAATTTTGAGCTCAGGTGTTGCTGCATATGAAAAATTGACTGGAAACTGGTTTTCCTTCTGCATTTTATTGACAACACAAGTACTCAAAGGTGATTCTAAGCTGGATTAGTAGCATGGGTTGTTGAAGGTTACCTTTCTCCAAACGCCTCAATGAACAATTTGCTGCTGTGTTTAGACTTACACTTGATGGATTTTTTTTCATGTAATATGCTTTAAGAAAAGCACTCAAGAAGTCAGACCCCAAGCTATCACTGTACATAGCTGTGCTGGAGGAAATGAGGAAAAAGCAAAATATATCAGCTCTGAATCTGTTTCTGTGAGCTCACAGCACAAAATTGTTTCACTTTAATTTAAAATAGAAATACGTAAAATCACAGAATCACAGTCCAACTCCTAGCCCTGCACAGGGCAGCCCCAAGAATCATATCACGTGCCACACAATAGAAAATGAAGGAGAGAATCATTATGAGGAAGATGAACTAGAATAACCGAGGGAGAAGAAAAAAAAAGTCTTTCATCTATAAAGTGGGTTTTAGAATGAGGCTCTATAAGTCAGCCATCCTTGTGCTAAGTGTCATGCAAAGGAACGCATTGATTTTTTGCTTTGCCTTTCATGATTTCTATCTACTATTTACTGGAACAGATGGAGAAGATGGCAAGCTGATCTATAAAGGCTCTCCACCCCATGCCTCCCTCTTTTCAGAGGTACAAGCAGAGAAAATAGGAAAAACTTTCCAGGCATCCAAGATGCATTAAGTGGGACATATCTTAATTCAAATCAAAAACATTCTTGGTGAGGGCAGGGAGGCAATGGCAGATTTTGGAGGCTGTGATCCTTCACATGCATGGGCTGATTTGAGGTTTTCAGTACATGCAGAAGGAAACACAACTGTTCTCATTACGAAGCCCTCTCTGCCATTGCTTTTTGCACCCAGCCATGGCAAGGCTCCAGCAGAAGCTGCATGGACATCCTCTAAAAGCACATCCTCTTTCTCTGTGGCTGACCAGTACCTGCTTTAGAAGCAACCAAATCTCCTCTCTCACACTTTTTCCAGTAGGGAAAACCATCAGAAGGAAACATGGGAATGGCTTGTCACCTTTCTGTAGCTCCAGCCCCTGAAATCCAGAGGCCTCCACACACAGCAAGTTACAAAAGAGGGTCATAAATGTGATATAAAGGTGCTCAGCTGATATAAATGTGCTCAGCTGCACTGGAGGGGAGAGGTTTGCAGCCCCTGTGCAGCAGCTGATGCTCTGTCAGGGCAGGGGGGATGATGGCAGTTCAGGAGGAGGTGGCGCTCATTCGTCTTCCGTGAGATTTGGGGATTGGTTTCGTGTGTGATGCCACTTTGGATCATTAATACTTTGGTCGTAAGGCAAAAGAGGAGAGGGAAGAGTCAAAGTAGGGTGCAAATTAACTCATGGTTTCCCAAAGGCTCAGTGTATGAGAGGCTGGAAGTCAGCTTCACGTCAGTTCCTGCAATTTTCAGAAAGTCTTAAGCAGATTTCAATGCACAATTCCTGCAGCTAGTTTTTCCAAAACATGTGCTAATGTTTCCATATTAGCTAATTTTTCCAATTTAGCTAACATGTGCTAATTTTTCCATAATTCAGAGTAGGGATCTAAATTAATTGGTAATAAATTCATCTCATGTAAAATAAAATATTGTGTTGTGCCTTGAAATTGCAAGAAGTCTAGGAATTTTAGTTTTGGGAATTGAAAGTTGCTGATACTTCTGAATCCATTCAGAAAATCTCTCAGCTGTGCTCACATCTTGTTTTATAAAGACAAAAAAAAAAAAGCATTTTAGAATATAATCTTTGCAGGCAACCCCGATGAAGGGGAGAGAAGGATGAGGAGGACTCCATCTTATCAGAAGACTTTAGTTAATTATTTTTTAATACTATATTATTCTATAGTATGTTACACTATATTACATTACATCTAAACTGAATCTGCCAAGCACTCAACTCTGCACAAAACTGCTCAGAATCTCGTGACTGTCACCCAACAGTCCCAACACACACAAACAGACTTGGTCCTGATAGGCCAAGGAAACAAAACACCATCACTCTGGGTAAACAATCTCCATACTGCATTCTGCTTTTGCACAAACACAGGCACAGCAAATGGTAAGAACTGTGTTTTCCTTTCTCTGAGGTTCAGAGAATGTGAAACCCAGAAATATTCTTGGGAAGCATGGTGCCTTGCTTTTCTCTGTGAAGAGAAATGTTGCAACATTAGAACAGCCCATCTTCACCAAGAATCAAATCTGCTGGTGTGGAAATAAAAAGAAAGAAACCTTAACACTGCTATGGAGCTGATGAGCACTACAGGAATGGGAGGAATGAGAGTTCAGGGCTGCATGCAATACGAAGCACCAGCTCCCAACGTGTCCCTGTTCCTATGGCTCGAAACCCATTGGATGAGGTGCACGGACCCGCTTTTGAACTGCAAAATCCATGGAATCACTTTGGCTGTGGAAGGGTGGGCAGGAGCGTCGGGACACTGCGGGGGCGATGCTGCTGCTGCCGGCGGGTCCATCCAGCTGCAGGCTCGGCTCTCCAGCTGTGCTGCGCCGCTGCAGGCTCGGCTCTCCAGCTGTGCTGCACCACTGCAGGCTTGTCTCTCCAGCTGTGCTGCACCGCTGCAGGCTCGGCTCTCCAGCTGTGCTGCGCCGCTGCAGCCCCAAACTCAGCACAGCTCACAGATCGTGGTGAGAACTCAGCTTCTTCAGAGTGGAATCGCCTCTTCAGTCCCCCAGCACAAGGCAGAGGATCTTCTCCAAAAGTGTCTCGGGGAGTATATTCAGAAATGTGTGGAAAACAAATCGTCCCCCTTCAATGAGATGCTTGACCAGAGGAGGACAGCAAGGCTGGTGAGGGGCTTGGAACACAAATCCCATGAGGAACGTTTGAAGGAACTGGGGTTGTTTAGCCTGGAGAAGAGAAGGCTTAGAGGTGACCTTATTGCTCTCTACAACTTCCTGAAGGGAGGTGTCCTGGTTTAGGGCACATCTGGGAGAAAACCTCCAAAAGGGGGCCCTTCCAGACAGCAAAGCCATACAGCCCCTACCCCCAGCTGGTTTGGGAAGGATTCCTCGGAGAGAAGTGGAAAGAACCTGTTTATTCAACAGGCACAGCACCCCCCAGCACACGAAATGAACAATACCAGATGACACCACTCTTTCACCGCTCTGAAAAAGATGACAAATTCAGAAAGCCTCTCCTGGGAGTGGTCGCTCTGCTATCAGTCCCTCTGGCACTGGGGATGGCTGCTGCAGCCACAAGGTGCAAACTCTCGGTGTTCCCAGGTCCCAATCTGGAGCAGGCTCGAGTGGTTCCAAAAAAGGGAAAGGAAAAACAGTCCAGGGAAAAATTTGGACTGCTTAGATAAACTAACTAATGAGCAGAAGCAAAAAAAAAAAAAAAAATCCAGAGCAAAGCAGGAGCAAAGCAGAAGCAAGAGCAAAGCAAAAAGCCAAAGCAGCGCTTTGTACTGCCCTGTCTCTGTGTCCCACCAGCTGTGGGGGAGCAGGCTGATAACAAAACCAAAACAAAACCTTCACTCTTCAGAGCCAGTCTTGAAGGCACAGAACATAATATCCAGCATGAATGGGGATACAAGCATCATAATGTCACCCTAGGACAGGAGGCTGCAGACAGGTGGGGTTGGTCTCTTCCACCAGGCAGAAGCAGAGGACACAGCCTCAAGCTACATCAGGGAAGGTGTGGGTTGGAAAAAGTTTTTCACCAAAAGAATAATTAAGTGTTGTCATCTTATTACACGGGTTCCATACTGCTGTCTCCTTATCACAAAAGTTCCACACCTTCCTGGTGTTCTCTCATGGGCAGCTCCTCAGAGCAATGACTCTTTCTACTGCACAAAACAGCCACTGACTCCAGTGCCCTTCTCACCCAGCCACCCCACTCCTTTAGAGCCTCTTCTTCTCCCTGCTTACAGCTGGGGCCTGCTAAAGTCAGGCCTGCTCCTAAACTTTGATAATTGGCCCAGCTGCAACTCCTTAGGGGTAAGATTACTTTCTACACCATCTTTATTTTCTTATATTCTACCCCCCTACAATAAAGTACCAGAATGCTCTTCCCAGGGAGGTGGTAGAATCACCATCCCTGGATGTGTTTAAAGAAAGACTGGACACGGCACTGGGTGCTAGAGTCTAGTTGAAGTGTTAGGGCATAGGTTGGTCTTGATCTTAGAGATCTCTTCCAACCTCATTATTCTGTGATTCTGTGATCATGTGTAGGGCATATGGGGCAGGGGAAATTCTGCTTCTGAGCACTGCAAGAGAAAGAAGCAAGGTGGTCCCAAACATCATTTTACTGAGAAGATCTAGGCTTGGGGTCTTTGCTATCTCCCAGTCTGAATTAATGCAGTGGGGCAGGAGTGCTTGGCACCCTCTTGGCTGAGCCTTGCTAAGGGAGGCTGAAGAACCAGAAAGAGCAGCAAAAGTGGAATACACCATAGTGGCATTTTTAATAACTGAGCAGGTGCCAGCCTCCAGTGATTTTTCATTGAAAGGAGCAGATGAAATTAAGAATCAAAAGGAGGAGGGCTAAGCTTAGCCAAGCTATACAGAACAACTGTTTAATTTGGCTTCCTCAGGTGATTCTGATCAGGTTTCTTTGGTTAACTCGAGCTGAAGCACAATGCCAAAGAAAATTTGCATTTGATTTACAGCAGAGAGAGAAGTGAAACCATTCAAGAAGAAAGTGAAGAAAAAATACAGGGAAGTGCTCCTGCACTTGAGCAAATGCTTGAAGATCACAGAATATTTATTAGCAGAATATTTATTAGAATTCAGTTAGCATTTCACAGATTTCAGGCCCCAAGAGCAAGCATTTGCTATTTTTCAAGGGGAATTATACTTGTGACTTAGAAAGTCCTCCAATACAGTTCTCCAGCTCCAGCTGTTAGAGTTTATTGACTTGAAGTGAGTGTAGAGACAAAGGTTTGAATGAAGTGCGGCTGGTTTCTGCTAAAGGCTGCCATTATGAGCTATACAGAGTTTATTCCCTTCCACCATAACCATTGTTGAACCTTTCCCTAAAGAAAAAGCAGAAAATCTTTTTCAGTGTGAACATAGATTAACCAAGAAGCCTAAATTCTGCTCACAGCTGATGAATGCCTGCTCTCAGCTGCATTCTTGCACTGTGACCTGCATATAAACCCCGCTGGCACATCAGCTGGGAAATGACTGTCCCCATTGTAACCCCGCACGTGCAGGCACCGGGCACTGGTTTAGCATAAAGGTGCTGCCCTGCAGGTGACATCCTCCAGCAGCTGCTGGCCAAATGTCCCACACTTTCCATGAGAAAACATGACTCAGACCTGGGGAATCAAGTTTTAAAGATTTATCCCTGTAATATTCACTGATGGAGTGCAGGAGCCTGTCTGCCACCGCGTGCAGTTGGTGCTGCTGCCTACAGCAGGAGTGGGGCTGCACCAGCTCTTGCTGGTACAGCAATAAGCTGTGATACATCAATATCACAAAGAAAACAAAGATCAGCTGTTTCAACTTATTCCTACTGCTTTACATATACAGTAAGATATTATTTGATATGTAGAGGGCAATTCCCCTGAAGGACACCACATTTAAGTGGCAAATTAATTTGCTGCTTACATTCACTGGCTCTTCCAGCTGGCTTAATTCTCATCAGCCACCATAATTTATTAACAGTGAGGTGAGAAAAGACATGAATCAGCTTAATGTGCTATAAGTAGGGCATTGTCATGGCAACAAGATGCAGACTGTTTTCTACTATTTATGTATGGTTTGTTTTGTGCTCAACCTTGAGACACCGCTTGGAATTACTAGAATTAGAAACATCTCTTTTTTTTCAACTTTTTTTTTTTTTTTCCTATTCAGCGTATTTTTCATAAATGATTAAAATAAGCATGCGAAAGGCTCCGGAGCATCTCTCCAGGAAAAGAGCTACATGCTTTTCAATGAGTCTTCCTAGAAACAGGAGCCTTTACTCTGATCTCCCAACCATTTTCTCACATTGCCACACAACCATGGATTAGCTCCCAGTTCATACCAGTCTGAGACTATGAACAGACCTTCCCTGTTCCATGCTCTGTATTTAATTATTACCTGGGGGTAGAGGGAGAATTAGACAATATTACTGAAAAAACAGAAAGCTTTTGTATTTTCTTTAATGCAATCCATTGTACTTAGGACACGAAAAAAAAATTAGGATGTTACATTTTACAGACTTATGATGAGGAAATATAAAGTTAAAAATTAACAGTAAAGGATTTTTATTGCCTTCCCAGCTAAGACTAAATTATATCCACTTTTTGCATCATCAATTAATGCTTTTAAATAATGCCAGTTCTTCATTCATTCATTTACCCTGCTGCATAAAGGGAACAGTTGGAACGCTAACAGAGCCCTTTGAAAAGCAATTACCAATATTCCTCTTTTGTTTTCTTGATTTTTCTCCACTACCTTAGGAATCTGCTATCAAATCGTTAATGAAAATCAAAACATGTCTAAGATGTGTCAGGAAAAACACAAGGAAAACTTAAATCCCTTTCACAACAAAATTTTCAGGCTTTAAACATTGCTTTATTCTGAGTAAGGACAATAAAACTTGAAAACTTCAAAGAATTATTCCCCTTTTCTCCATCCAGTACTCATTACTATTTTTTTAACATGTCAGGGTTTATGTTACCCTAGGTACTTCTTTGCATAATATGTAGGGCAACAGGCAGCCAGGCAGTAGCACCATAACACACAAGAAAACAGTTATTTTTTAGAAACTCGAGAAAAAATGAGTAAACAATATAATTTTGAACTAAAAAAAAAATTCTATCAAGCTACAAATGCAAGTGTTCAACTGAGCACTACTGACTAACTGAGCCCTTGGCTAGCACACCTCTGAGTGCCTTTCCTGGCAGATCCTGCCTCCCACGTGTTTGTCCAGCGGGAAGCAGTTTGTAACCAGCACCCTGCACAGAAGCTCTGGAATTACTGGAAACTCCTCCAGAGCCCCTGTGAGGCTCCCTGTGCCTCACAAGTGGCAGCTCTCAGCAGCCATGAGTGAGCTGCCAGATACCCAGATGAATGCACAACGTGGTCCTGTTGCCATCTTCTTGCAGGGGTTCCACACTGTTGTCTCCTTATCACAAAAGTTCCACACCTTCCTGGTGGTTTTTGTTTTTTGTGGCTCTTTCTTCTTCACAAAGCAGCCCCTGACTCCAGTGCCCTTCTCACCCAGCCACCCCACTCCTTTAGAGCCTCTTCTTCTCCCTGCTTACAGCTGGGGCCTGCTAAAGTCAGGCCTGTTCCTAAACTGTGATAACTGGCCCAGCTGCAACTCCTTAGGAGTGAAATTACTTTCTACACCATCTTTATTTTCTTCTATTCTATCCCCCTACATGGTCCACTCCTTCCTGGGCACTTTTTCACTGTTCGAGCTGCTCCCTTCAAGGCTGCACTTTCCCACGGCCAGATTGCATTTCAGCTGCCTTCTCCTCTCTCAGGAGGTGAGCACAGCTCACTTTGAAAAGGAAGATTGTTTTGAAAAGTGGCTTGTGATCTGCTTTCCTTCCTCAAGTGTTAGAGGACAGTCTGAGATGTTTCTCTCCCTTGGGCATTTCTGACTGCTCAGAGCCACAGGGCACAGTCCCTCATGTTGGTGAGATCAGGGAAATGCTTTTTTGATGCCAGAGGAGTGCTAACAGCATCCCGATACAATTTTTCCCCTGGTGTTCCAGTGTGTGGGCATTGTGTCCCAGGTTACTGCAGGTAGGTGGTGACTCCTTTGTGTCCATCCTGACTACAGGCAAGAGCATGGAATGAGACCTTAATAAAGGAAACCAAACCAAATCCCTGCCCTTTTGTAACTACCTGGTGTTTTCTCCACTCAGAAAATGAAGGATAGACGCCCTCAGCCTTCCCTAAGCTAGCTCTTCTCTGTTAAAAATGAACACACATTTTAATAACAAAACTTTCTTTGCAGTTTTCAGCCTGCACCTGTAGGAAATAATAACAAACAATGTATTGCTTATTTGTTATTTGACCCCAAATTGATCTTTTTACCTGCCTGTGACTCTTGTTACTGAAAGGTACTGAGGCAAGAATGCATCAGGGAAACCAGACTCTGAAAAATGCTTCATTATTCGTCTTAGCTCTGTGTTAGCTAAAACTGAATTTCCACATCAATGAGTATCATTGGTATCTCATATCTCTGCCCAGTCCTGACAAGATGTCAGCAGAAGAAAGAAAAAACTCAGGAAGAAGGTTATGGTTCCCAAGATGGGAGGAGGGAGAAGGAAAAGGAGAAGGAGGTGCCTGGGCTCAGTTTGACCTTGTAATTTGTGATCTGGAAAACATGAGTTTGGGCATCCATTTGCAGAAAAAGATAAGGAACCACATCTCCCAAACCCAGAGAAAGCAGATAGGAGGCAGGGGCTGCCTTCTGAACACCAGCCCATGCCTCAGGGGAAAGGATCCACCAAGAGGCTGGAGGCAGAAATCCTTATTCCAGCCCATGGGTATTTTTAACTCCTCACTCAGTTGCAATATCGAAATTCTAGATGGAAGATATTGCTTTTGTTGATAAAAAACCTGTGTTTTTTCAGGACATTACTTTTGAAATCAGGTGATTAACCCTGCTGTGTGGAGACAGGAGAGATCCTTTCCCACTTTGGGAAGTTTGGGCTTCAGAATGGAGACTCTGAATACCATGGGGAGGAGACAGCCCCTCATCAGTTGGCTCTGGAATGGCTCTGATTTTGCTTTCAGCTAATGACACTGGATGTAGGGCCAGACAACTGAAAAAGAATTAAAATACAAATGATGAAGAATACAGCTCACATGGCACTTATGCCATGCAATTTAAAAGAGTCAGTAAAAGTGAGCTCTATTTTTCATAACACATTTCAAAATTCTGCAAGAGTTGTAGCGTGTAGAGAACAACTGATGGCTATGGAATGACTTAGTGAGCAAGATTTTAAAAGATGAAAAAGGACTGCCACCACTGGCAGATGCAAGGAAAACCATGTGGAGCCCCACACAGCCCTCAGGATGACAGAAGTTTCCATGTTAACCACTGTGCTTTGCCACAAAAATACTGCCTGCTGTGGTGAGGAAATGCTTTTCCTGGTACTGTGACATGGAACAGTGAACTGTATTTGTGGAGGGGATGTGATTTATCCCCTGGAAGGATCTTGGCATTTCCATGTCAGGAGCATTGTTGTTCGTAAGGTCAGCTCTTGATCTGAAACCTGTGCTATGAGAAACACAATCAGTTTATTTCTGTACAGGGGAGCACATGTCTCACACTTGGGTTGGAGCTTCCCAGGATCTTCACACTGAGATAAATTAACTGATTAAAATAAGGCAACTCACGTGGCTGATGAGAAAGATTAATATTTTCATTAAGTTCATGGGAAAATTAAGGTTGATTTAGACAAATTTTAGGCTTTCCTAAAATACATCTAAGATTTTCTGCGCTCTGTGTTCATCTCACAATATGGCAAGACCTGAGGTTGCTGCAATGCTGGCAACACTCTGATTTTCAGTTTGTGCCCATTTCCTCAGGGATTGATAGAGATCTGGAGAAGACCAGGTTCAGCAGAGCTGCTTTCTTAGCTTACCTTGTAATGCTTTCCGAGATAACCATCAGGGAGGGAAGTGCTCAAAAGGCTTTTTCCCATCCTATACAATGTCCTGAGCCTTGAAAAACACCTCTGTTCTCCAGAGTACCCAGTGCCAGCTGGGGCCAAGAGAGGGAGAAGAGCTGGAGCAGGAGGAGAAGGGGCAGTGGCTCTTTGGAGAGCGTCCAGCTGCTGGTGGGACCTGTCCTGCAGAGCCCCAAGCCTGACTGAGCCATCTCCTGGAACTCTGACCCCCCTGGCCTTGCTCAGAGCATCACCAGGAGTCTCCACATGGCAGAAAACCACAGGAGAGCCCTGGTTGCCTGGTTTGGAGGGAGACACCTGGAAAAGCATCTCCCAGCTCTTTACTGTGCACAAGCTCCCAGGGAAAGCTTTGGGACGGGTGCCCAGAAGGAGTGGGGCAGTCGGAAAGCCAGGGGACACCTGGGTGTGTGCAGGGCTGGGACCTGGCTTCCATCTCCATCCCGTCCCATCCCATCCCATCCCATCCCATCCCATCCCATCCCGTCCCGTCCCGTCCCGTCCCGTCCCGTCCCGTCCCGTCCCATCCCATCCCATCCCATCCCATCCCATCCCCATCCCCATTCCGTCCCATCCCATCCCATCCCCATCCCCATCCCTATCCTGTCCCCATCCCATCCCCATCCCCATCCCTGTGACAGTGTTCACAGGAGTTTTCAGGCGAGAGAAGAGACGAGAATGTTGACTCCATGTTCAGAAGGCTTGATTTATTATTTTATGATATATATATATTACACTAAGACTATACTAAAAAGAATAGAAGGAAAAGTTTCATCTCAGAAGGCTGGCTCAGCTAGGAATAGAAAGGAATGGAAAACAAAGGTCTGTGGCTCGGACAGAGAGAGAGAGAGTCAGCTCTGCCGTGAGTGGTCACTAATCCCAAACATCCACACGAGACCAATCACGGATCCACCTGCTGCATTCCACAGCAGCAGATAACCATTGTTTACCTTTTGTTTCTGAGGCCTCTCAGCTTCTCAGAAAGAAAAAATCCCAAGAAAAGGATTTTCATAAAAAGATGTCTGCGACACATCCCCATCCCCATCCCATCCCCATCCCCATCCTCATCCCCATCCCCATCCCCATCCCCAATCCCCATCCCATTCCCATCTCCATCCCATCCCCATCCCCATCCTCATCCCCATCCCCATCCCCATCCCATCCCCATGCCCATCCCCGTCCCCATTCCCATCCCACCCCTTCTCCATCCCATCCCCATCTCCACCCCATCCCATCCCATCCCCAATCCCCATCCCATCCCCAATCCCCATCCCCATCCCCTCCCCATTCCCAGCCGCACACAGCCCCAGGCAGGATCCCGGCATCTCCAGGAATTGGAAATTGACGTTTGCCATCTAGCGGCAGCCCCGGGCTCCCGGGAGCAGCCGCGCACGCCCGCAGGTTTTGGGGCGATGTGTTCATGGTTTCTGACCCAGCCCGGGTTCCCGGCGCCCGCTGAGCCCGCCGCCGGCCCGGAGCGCCTGCAGGAGCGGCGGGAGGAGCCGGGAGCGCTGTCGCTGCTCCTGGGGCCCTGGCACAGCCCCGGGGCAGCTCCCTCGCTCATCCCGCGGCGCTCTGGGGATGGCTCCGGGCAGCATCAAATCCTGAGCAGTTTTAAAAAAAAACCCACGACCAAACACCTCTAAAAAAATTCACTGGGATCAAAAAAAATTCAATGAAATGCAATCAGTTCCCTCCATGTTCCTGTCGTGCCTTGGACGGCGGTAACTCCCAGGGGACAGTCTCCTTTGTTTCCTTCGAGTGTTTTGTTTCCCGTTGGAGGAGCTGCACCTGGAAGCGACAGCCGTGCCCTGCTCTGGGCGATGCTCCCGTGTGCCAGAGCAGAGCTGCCAGAGCCAGCCTGTGAAAAACGCCAGTCACTTGTTTTTAAAATTTTAAAAGTTTAATAGTAATAAAATGGTTATTAAAATAGTAATACAGTTAGAGTAATAATAGTTTGGACGATTTTAATTAGGACAATATGAGACAACAGAAACAAAGAGTTACGGACAGCCCGGGTACCTTTTCCTGGGCAAAATGAGCCCGAAAAAGGACCCACGTTAACAGAGGATTAACCCTTAAAAACAACAGCCTGTTGCATATTCATACACCTCATACACGATGCATAAATTCCATTCAAACACAGGATTCTGTCTGGTCAGTGTCAGCTTCTTCCTCTGAATCCTGACGGTGCCTTCAAGCCTGAGCAAGGCAGGAAGAAGTTCATTTCTTCTGATAAGAGAGCAATAAATTCTCTTTCCCTGAACGATTTAGGTGTCCCGTGGCTGCTCTCTTGCTGTGAGTCCTTTCTTTAAAGAATGTATCTTACACAGCATAGTTTCTATTTTAACATTTTGTTATAACCTAAAACTATATTTAGCACACTACTTAAGAGAATTAATACGGCATTACTTTCTAACACAACACATACAATATTCCTTTTAATATTTGTGAAAAGCCAATCATAAAATGCACATTTTTCACAAGCCCCTCTGCAGGAGCAGCACGAGCCCTCCTTGCCAGAGTCCCTGCAAGCTCCCTCTGAGCAGCACACATTCCCCATCTGAGATCCATATAGGATGTGCCTACAGGATTCATATGGAGACCCCCCCCGGCATCACCTGTAATTTGTTTTCATAAGGAGAAACAGCATGAGGCAGCAGGAGCCTGGGCAGGTTTCCCAAGAGAAGAAGAGGTCAAGGATCCTTCACCGAGGAAGGCAGCAGAGAACGGCTGTGGCTGAGGACAGGGCCTGGAGAGGGAGCGCAGGGAAGGTCTGGGAGGGGACAGGCAGCAGCAAGGGTGACTTGGGTGACCAGATTGTCATTAAGGAGCTGCAGGATGCCTGCACAATCTCTCCTCTTCCACATACACCACTTCCATTAAAAGAACTCCAGGTGGTATTAGCAATTTTTGCAGCATAATCACATTGTTGAGTCATATTTAATTTATGAACCACTATACACAGAGTATAATTTTCTCATATTGACGCTGAGCTGATTATTTTCCAATTCATATTTATGCATTTGATATCTCCCTCTGCAGTGTAGCACTTCATACTTGTCATTAGTGAACTTCATCTTGTTGATCTGAGACCATCTCTTCAATTTAGCATTTGGCATTCTGATCCTGCCTGCCAGACTGAGCAAATTTTATAAGTGTACTCTATATTTATCCTGAAAATCACTAATAAAAATATTGACTAAAATCAGTTCTGAAGATCTCTGCACATCTGCTTGGAACGCTCTCTTGAAATTTCCTTCCAGTTTGACATTGAGTCATTGGCAATAATGCTTTGAGAGTTTTTTCATCTATTTGTATACACACTGATAATCATGATTTCATATAAACTGCATTTTGCTTGCTTATGTGTATGAATTCAGGTTATTAGTGCCAAAAGTCTTATTAAATATATTGCCTACTGTTTCTCCCCATCATCAGTACTTAAAATACAAATATTCAGGTCCTGCTACAAAACTGTGTAGCTATGTTAGACAGAAGTAATTTTTACCCCTTCCTTCAAAGTTATTAATTTCATTAAATGAGAATTAGGTTTCCTTCTTTAATGAAGGCACTTATGAGGCATAAGCTATTCAAATTATGTTGAGAGTCCAGAGGAAAAAAAAAATCTCTATACCTTCACATTTCACTTTGTGTGCACTGTCAGCACAATAAAAATATTTGCTGGTGATGTAGATGCTACTTAATACAGCACATAGGACTGAAATGATGCAAGTGCCTATTAATCCTAAGATAGAATTCCTGGTAAAAGGAGGAAAAAAGAAAAAGTGCTTAATAACCATAACTGTGTCAGTTTTGCTGCTAGCACATAATTAGATCAGAAGGAGATGATTTCAAAATGTCCAGAGCTTAACTGCTTCTTGCTATTTAGATGATCTGTTTCTGAATAAAAAGCTGCAGTTCATCTTATATTTTTAAGTGTAAGAATCTTTTTTGGGGCCTATGTCCCCAGAGTGGTGGCATGGCAGGAGGCTGCTTCTTCCCAGCCTCTGCGGAGGAAAAGTATCCAAACCAACCAAACAAAAAATTACCATGTTTATAAAGGTTCATAAAGGGGTTTGGTTTTTTCCCCTGCAAGAAATCTCTCACATGTAATGTCTCTGTTCCTGGCACAGGCTGGAGGATTTTAGGGATGCCACTGATCTGGAACGCAGCATCCGCATGCCAGCCCCTCTCAGACAGGTGCTTGGGAAGATGCCAGGAAAAACAGCCCCACAATGGAAACAAAGAAATTACTCACCAACCTCTTCCCATAAAAACACGTGTTAAGGGAATGCAATCAAGGATCCAATCTGGTAAACAGCTTGAGGGACAGGGCCAGCAAAGCCTGACCTGTGCTGCAGGAGGCAGGAGGGATTCGGGCGCTGCCTGCGCACAGCCCTGCTGGTTTGGGGGAGGCAGATGGTCACACTGCCTTCCTCTTCTTTTTAAGCTTCCTGCTGGCTTTCTCTGCTGAAGCTGTCCCACTGAGAGCAGCAGTAAATGTCATTTTGTAGGTGTCTGCAAGAGAATAAAAGTGGCCCCAATGCAGCAGCCCATGAAAGGCGTAAGCGCAGACAGAGATGAATCACGCCAGCCCCGAGTCAGCTCCCACCCAGAGCCCGTGTAGGTGTTATTGTGACTGTGGCAGCCTTCAGAAGAGGCAATTGCACAAATTCCAGGCTGGCAGTGGCTCCTGTTAGCAGCAGTTTGGGTAACACTGCTCACATCACCTTCTCACATTACACTCCGTTCCTTGAAGGAGGTTTGGCTGTAAACTCCTCCCGACTCCACGCTAATTCCAAAGGGTAACATGAGCATCAATTAGGCCCTGCCATGACTCAGAAAATGAAATATTGCCTTTGGTGGGAAGTCAAGACCGTGTGTTTTGCCCTGCCTTCAGCAGCACACGATGTCCTACCCACTAGGTGTCCCTGCCAGCCAGGGAAACAGAGCGCCGCAGCCAGGGCTGCATTTGCTTCGTTCCGCTTGGCGTCAGCTGAAAACATCAAACACAAGCAACAACCCAGGAAACATGTCTGAAATAACTTCTTCTCCTTTCTTCTTTCTTTCTTTCTTCTTTTTGTTTTTTAAACCCTCCTTTTTTGAAGCAGCTTCAAATTCATGCACAACGCACAGGATGGAAAAGGCAGCTCTGCATTTTGCTCTGCAGTGTAATAGAAAGTTTTTGGCCTGAAGGAGAATGGTTTTCCCTCCTGGATAGTGAGCAGGTGATGGGCTACTTTAGTCCAAGCATCACCAACTTAATCACTCCAGCCTCATCTGTGACTTTTCTAGGAGCCAGACAAATTGTGCTGTAATCCCTCACCTCTATTTGCCTATCTTCAGAATAGATCCTGTGCCATTTTGTCTCTTCCACCGTGAAGCTGAGAGGTTAAATGAAAGGTGATAATGTTCTTTTGCTTCCCAATTTAAAAAAAAAAAATCAATATTAAAAAACCCCAAAAAAACCAGTTACTATCAATGTGTGGATGTTCAAGTCTCACCAAAAAAAATTCCTAATTTGTGGGTAAATAGGGCTAGGTGGATGCAGGTGTTTATAACCTCAACATGGATTAGGCATAACACACATGTGCAGTGGCTGCCTCTGTAAAGGAGACCATTTTTCCCCTGCTAAAATTTGTTCCAGTAATCCCTGGAGAGCTCCCAGAGGTCAGCAGACAATCATGGAAGAAAGTGAAGATGTTAAAGGAAGCACAGATCTGCAGATGTGGCAGCCTCTGCCAGCACAGGAAGAGGGAGAGGAAGCAGGAGGCAAAATCTTGAAGACATGCAGAGAATTTTTTGTCTTGAAAAATGTTTTGTCTCTTTGTGATACTGAACTGGGGGAGGAGAAAGGGGCAGAAAAAGCCTGTTTGCTATATAAGGTAGAGAAGCTCATTCCACATTTTTGGGGTTCTCTTTCCTGATCTGTCACAGAAGGGCAGCAGCATTTCCATGTCTCCTGGCGATGCTGCTTCAGGAGCAGCCTGAAATCCATGGAGAGGAGAAGGAAACCCTCAGTTTTTCTGCACCATCACACATTTTGTGAACTGGCTTTTCAGGATGATTTGTGCCCCAGCAGCCTGCTCCAGAGGCTCTGTGCTCGGGAGCCATCCACGGGGAGCGGGGCCGATCGTGCAAACACTGAGCAAACACCCGGCGAGAGCCACAGAGGACCTGCTCTCCAAACAGACACGGCAGGGGAAGAATAGCAGCAGCAGGATTAGAAATCAGCTGAAATCAGAGCCCAGGGAGACAGAAGCCTGGGGTTCTGATTTCCAGCCCAGCAATCTGCTCTTGCTCACGGCCAGCAGCCTTGGCCAGGGCGCCAATGGCACCAAAGAGAATTGCGGGTGGCTCGGTATTTTTAACTACCAGGAGCTTTACATACCCCTGAACTTGGGTGCCCCCAGGGACAGTGTCCCCTCGTGGCCCCAAGACAGCTTGGAGGGTGCTGAGATGGTGGCTGGAAGGTGACCTTCACAGCAGAAATGCCATCCAAGCAAAGGGACAGGAGGATGGCACAGCTCTTGCGAAATCCTGCTGTTGAAACACCTTCACATCTTGCAACACCAAGCCAAAAAGCTCTTTGTCTTATGGATTTAAGACTAACCATAGGAAGGACTGTGTTTGTGTCATGTTAATCACCTAGGCAACTGGGAAAGCAGAAGTGAGCTTCCCTTTCTAGAGGGCTTTAGAATCTGCCAGTTCATTCAAATGTCTTTTTCTGGCACAGCAGAAACATGGGTGGTTCTGCTGCAAAATTGTGTTTTAAGAAGAAAAATCCTACCTACAGTCTATTTGGCTTTGTAGCTTTTCCTTTCCCACAGGTGTTGTGTGCCTGCAAGCCCAGGTAGTGATTTAATGATCCAGGATCTACATTAGAAGTAGAGCCTTTTCCTTCCTTTTAATTTCTCCTCCCTGGGATCCTCCCACTGGGGCAGCAAGGATATGTTGGAGACCAAGGAATGGGCTGGGAACTGCCCTCTCCTTTCCCAATCAGCAGGGAATGGATAAAAGCCTCTCATGCTTTGAAAGGGGTTGTTAAGGACAGGAGGGCATATCCCAAAAATGAAGTAATGCCATGCAGGTGCAGACCTGAAGCTTGTGTCACACTGCAGCAATCAGTAAGTGAATAACCCAGCCTGCACAGGGTCTTGCAGGGTTCAAGTCCCAACTTGTACCTTTATTGTGGGCTGGGGCTGGAAAAAGCCAGGAAGGCTCTTAGCAGGGAGCAAGGTTGTATTTTTCCTAGTGGCTCATTCAAATCTGAAGTTCTTTTTGTGAATAAATGCGAGCAATAGCATCTGCTATTTTATGGAAATGTGTACAAAAGCATAGGTTGAAGTTGATCTTTTGGCAGAAAATGAGGCCTTAAAAGCAAAATAACAAACCAACCCCCCCCCCCCCAAAAAAAAAACCAACAAAAAACCCCAACAAATCAAACCCCCCCAGACAGCTCCTATAATTCTTAAAAAAAAAAAAAGATTAATTTTAGTTTGATTGTTCCTATTCTTGTCCAGATTGCTTTGCTTCTGATCCATTTTGATCATTTTTCACAGATTTATTTCCTAAATGGAAAAAAACCCCCATCCTTTCTGGATGGCGCTGTCCTAGAAGAAAAACATGGTTTTGTAATGTCTTTATTTACATTGTTTCAAAACCTATTTTCCCTGAAAGGAAACGTTTATGAGGTTTGGCTTTTCTCTCTATATTTCCTAGGCAGTTGTTGGTGTTTTGCTGTGCCTGCCTAAGCCCAACATTAACTCCAAATTTTTAGTATTATTTTATTCAGCAGAAAAAAAAAAACAATCTGAGTTTTCCAGCTCATCTACAGCTCCACAGAGGGGGTGTGAAGCCCTGATATTTCATTTGGGCAACACTTAGAAAACTTTCTAATGACTTTGCAAAGTTATAAATAATTATACAAAAGGTGCAAGGACTTGCAGAGACAAGCCAAGTTTATGAGGCCCAGAAACTGAGGGAATTAGAAATTTTTCCATCTGCTTGGATGAGTTTTGGTTTAAACACTAGAAAGTCAGATTCATCTGAACATACTGGATGAATGGAAAAGTTACAGAGCTGTGGACAACACCATACATTTCACTCCACTGAGAGGCTGATGAAAAAGGCAGAGAGAAGGAAAAAACATGATCAGATCCTCTACCAATCTTTATAACAAAAGCACAAAACGAGCAAGAACAAGAAGGAGCTCAGCAACCTTGTGAACCCCTTTAGAAGGGATAAATTCATGGTGAGGATGAAGGAGAAGCTGTGCCTGTGCTCACAGCACCTGAAGCAGAAGAGACCTGCAGAGCACAGAGTTCATGGAGAACATGGAAACTCTCCTACATCCAACATGCAAGGTTTGGGGGTTTTTTTGGTTTTTTTTTTTTTTTTTTTTTTTTTTTTTTTGTTTTTAGTTTTTTTTTTTTTTTTTTCCCAAAGCCATGCAGCTGTAAAGGGGAAAGAACTGAAGGCCTGGGAAATTCAGGAAGTGAAAGGACCAGTTTCAATATTTCTTAAGCGCAGAATTAATAGAAGGTAGAGATGCACTGCTTAACCACTAAGATGCAACTAAAATTGAAACATTAAAGGCTAATTCTTGGTCATTTTCAACAACTGGAATGAAATTGCTGATCACAATGCATCTGCTTTTAAATTTTAATGTGGATCATGACACTCACAGGATAAAGCCATGGGACTGTCAGCACATGATGGCTCTAGGAAGACATGGAATCCAATCACTCGTGTGTGGAATATTATTTTTAACATTTCAAACCAGGTAAAGAAAAATGCCATTTATCCATTAAAAATGATAAATTTTTGGGAGCCTGATACAAGCCTCAGGACCACCAATATAAAAGGAAGTCGCGTGTGCAGAGCATCTATCAACTTCAAACAGACTTGCTGAACCTGGGCCCAGAAATTGTGAATAATTGGGCAGTCTTATGTGCAGAGGAAGACTGGCATTAGCAGACAGAAAGTGCTAAAGAGGTGAAATAAAGGAAAGGGACATTGGAATAAAAGGGAGGAATTTGGCAAGGACTGGTTCTGTGGCACTGGGATCTGGCTGCAACAAGGCAGAGGGAGGAGGGGATGTCTCCTGCCTAGGAAGAAAAGAAGTTAAATCTGCAGGTTACAAATGGATGTAATATGAGATAGAAGCCATATGTTGTCATTTCCACTCCCACTGCAAAAGACATCCTCCCTAAAGTCTTGATCAAGGAATGGGCTGTAAATCACAGAAGAGGCAGGATGCAAAGTTCAGTAATTTCCATTAACTGACATCAGGCTAACACTGTAATTGGTGAAAAAGTGGTTTGGGGCAGTCTATTAACTTCTACTTTGCTGCTCATCATTCCCACCAGTTCACAACGGAGTAAAAGGCAGTCAGATACTCAGCTGTCTATTAATAATTGATTTAATGCAAGACATGAAGTGTGAGTAATCTGTTTCCTTGTTTCTCTGGTTAATATAATCCATGAATCATGGGGACCAGTAAAGAGGCTGATTGACCACTCAATGCTCAGTTTTTTGCTAATTCCAACTATTGATTTGCATTTAAGAAAGTTAAATGGCTGCTAAATATTTTGTGGTTATTACAGGAATGCTGTGGAAGAGGGAGACAATTAGTCAGTTCACTAGATAGTGTTCATTTTTGGATAAGATCTTGTAACTCTGCCTTGTGCTGCTTCCAGTAGTCCCAAGTCTGCCCAACATTAGATACTAAAATAATTGTTGTCAAACACGGACCTCTCTATCTTTGGCCCAGTGTCTTGTCTCTCCCAGACCTAAGAAAAGGTTTAACTTGCAGAAGTTGCTTTTATCCTCACCATACTGCTACAGGTATCAGTATCATGGTATCTATTTACCCCATGGTAATCACAAAAGTTTTCCTATTTTCCGTACCTTTTCAAGGTGAGGAACTGCTACTCTTCCTCTTTTACTCATAGGGAAACAAGGAGCAGAGAGTGTGTCAAGAACCTGGCTTTGCTAATTGTGCTATTTCAGGCACTTCTGCTTGTGAACATATGTGTGTTTTTCACCAATGCCAAGGTTTTCACTCACTGAGTGTCACTTCCTTTGTTAGCTCCAAATGTGCAGAGGCTGAAAGGGCATCTTTACTAGTGAAATATCTCCCAAGAACTCTTATAAATCATTCAAGCTTCTGGTTGAAAATGTTTCCTTTCACACACTTCTCAGTGCCAAATACAGGCCCATCTGGAATCATTATTAATTCTGTTGAACTGTTTAATTCCAAATGGTTCTCTCTCTTTTTTTTTTTTTTTTTTAAAGAAAGACTTGATTCAGTATTTTATAACCATAATTGGAATAGCACATTAAGACTCAACAGCTCATTTTTTTTTATTCCAGGAAATGGCAAGCAACACATCTTGTACTCAATCAGTCACATTAATAGAGCAATGCTAAAAAATCTTGTAACATGCAGCTACCCACTAGTTTAATTCCTCTTACATACTTGTTTGCCATACAAACAGATTAGAATGATTTTTTTGGGCTTAAGAAAGCTTCTTAAACAATTTGGAGCACTTCTCTGTGTATGCTTCGTTGAGCACATCAGCCAGAGAACTGGAAGAATAGGTGCTCTGAAATGGCAGAGCAAAGTGCAGAGCATGCTCCTCCAGATACAAACTCACATCAGACAGTTATTTCTGATTTATCATCAGGACTGAAAAACTAAATTCAGTTTGCAAGCAAAGTCCCATTCACATTTCAAAGAGAAAAGGACCCAAAAAACCCAAAACAGTGGTTTTGTGCAAACCTGCTTATTTAACCTGGTTTTGCGTTAAGCATTGCCTCCGGGATTTGAATGCACATGTTGAAGGGAAGGGAACTCTGAAAATCTTGGTGTCATTTATGTCAGCAGCACAATTCCTGATGACAAACACTCAGGACAGCTGGGAAGTTCTCTGCACAGCTCTCCAGGCGCAGCTGATGTGGTGGGAGACCCTCAGGCTGCACGTTTGGCTCCCAACACTTGCCCTGAGGAGCAGCCACAGATCTCCAGAGCTCCGTGGGGGCTGCTCAGCGCAGGCAGGCAGGCTGCAAGCACAGAGCCAGGCACTGTGGCTGCCCACTGAAGGGCACAGCTTGCATCCCCCACAAGCTGGGGATGAAAGCTCTGGAAGGTTTTCATCCCTGGAAGCTGGTGATTAATGTTCGGCTACAGAGAGCCGTAGGTATGGAACCAGTCAGGGCTTAGAGCGATGCAATTAGAAATTCATAGCCAGACTGTCATGATACAAATTAGCCTCAGCACTCATTTTCTTTGGCAAAACTCCCATTCTTTGGATGCCTTTCTGGTGAAATTTACTGTGACATGAAAGATATCCAAAATACAGATAAAAGGAGTAGTTTTCCAAGTGCAAAATCCACTAGAACTGTTCGCTATAAACTCCCCATAAAACAAGCTGAAAGGCAGCTTTCATGTCTGGTCCACACTCCTGCTCAAAATAGGATCAGCTTTGAAGTGAGATGGGGGTACTCAGGGCCTTGTCCAGATAGCTTTTGAGTATACCCAAGAATGGAGAGCTTACAACCTCTCTGAATACTTATTCTAGCACTAGATCTTCTTTACCATGACATTTTTCTGCTTATATCCAACTGGGATCCACCTTGCTGGGGTTCACTGCCCCTTGCCTTTCACAGTGCACCCCCAAGAGGAGTCTGGCTCCATCTTGTCTATAATCATTTATTAGGTAGTTACAGGGAGTAATTAGATACTCCCTGAGTCATCTCTTCCCCAGATGAACCACCAGCTCTCTCAAGCCTGTCCTTGTACTCCATGCAAGGAGTACTCCATGCACTCCTTGTGCCCCAGCAACCTGAGCATCTCGGTGCTTTTTGCTGAACTTGACCCAGCACAGATTCATACAATAGTTTGAATCAGAAGGGACCTGAAAGATCACACCTTTCCAATCCCCCACCACGGGCAGGGACATCGTCCATTAGACCAGGCTGCTCAAAGCATCACCCAACCTGGCCTAGAACACTCCCAGGGATGGGGCAGCCACAATGGCTCTGGGAAACCTGTGCCAGTGCCTCACCACCAAACTTGTTGTCCACCAGGACCCCTGGGTCTTGCCCTGAAAGCTGCTTTCTAGCAAGCCCTGCCTGTGCTGTTGCAGGACATTATTCCTTACTGGGCGCAGGACTTTGCCATTACTGGAGTTTGTGAAGTTTCTCTCAACCCATTTCTCCAGCCAGTTGTCATCCCTCTTCAACGTCCTGGCCTTCAGTACATCCACTCTTCCACCAGTTTTGGGTCATCAGTGAACTTGGAGAGGTTCCACCCCACTCCAAGTCCAGCTTTAATGAAGACATTGGATAACATCAGACCCTGCAGTGAACCCTGAGGAGCACCACCAGTAACCAGTCACTACTTCAACTCTGATCTGCTCCATGGAATACCTGGAGCTCTGTGGTCCAGCCAATTTTCCACTCCTCATGTTACCCTTCTGCTCAGTGTTGGAATCCAAAATGCAGGGAACTCTCAGAACTTTGGGCCTGTAAGCCAAAGTTTAGAATTAAACACAGGATTTGATCTGAGACCTTGGAAAAGGCTTCCAAACTTAGGTGCTAGAAATGAGAATATGGGTTTATAGTTTAAAGCAGACATGTTAAGCTAAGAAAGGAAAGTTTAGAGCTAAGTTTAGAGTTTAAGAGGAAAATTTAGAGTTTTAGAGTACAGTACTCTAAGTTGGTGTGTCATAACAAGATTGGCTAAGAAAGTTTACACTGTAGCATGAGTCCATAAGACAAAAAATTTAAGGATTGGGTCAAAACCATCAATATCCTTATTGGCAGTGTTTTATTGGTTAATAAATCCTTAAAAGTCTTGTAATAGAGGTCTTGTGGCCTTCTCAGCCATGTGGGGAAGCTGTGAGCCAAACTCACCCTTCCTGCCTATGTCAAAGATGAGAAAAATAAATCACACAATCCAAAGCAACTCAGAGGTCCCGTCTCTAACTCATCCAAAATTCCTTCACAAATCCTCACACTCAGTCCCCTTGTCTCCAGCTCAGCACCCAGGATGCTGCAGGAGGCTGTCAAAAGCCTGGTTGAAGTTCAGGTAAACACCACCCACAGCTCCCCAGTGCCTGCTGAGATGGCCATGGCCCTCTGGCACTGCCCCTTTCAGTGCCCAGTGGCATCACTGCCCACGGTGCTGTCCCCAGGTTTTGTCACAGAGATCATGTGAAAGGATTCTAATGCCATTGGTGTCCTGGTACAGCTGATACAGCCACGAGGACTTGATTGAATACCAATGCCAAGAGACAGCAGCAAAGTAAATTCTGTTTGGAAATACTGCTGCAAAATCATCACATCCATAGAGAAGGGTTTGATGTATTAGTAATCAACTTCTCTGGAATATTCCTGTAATTGTTGTGGTTCCTTAGGCGTAAGGAAACAATTTTCTGGATTTGGATCACTGTGTTAGCTAGTCTGACAAGCCCAAAATAAAGTAAATTTTCACACATCAATCATTAGCATATTTGCCTAAGAAACAGTGTGCAGAATTATTGCAAAATCAACAGCTTATTCAAGTAAATACATATTCATAATTATTCTATGTGAAATATTGTTTTCTGAGTTTATTCAGTGAATGCTAACTACATTCCTAACAAATATACAAAAATAACAGTTCCCCTGTTACTATGGAGAGGGAGAGGAGAAGGTATTGTGCTGGAGGACTAACTGTAAAATTAGTAAGAGTAAGAACAAGACAGTGTGGTTCCCTCAGACACAGTAATAATAATCCAGCAGCCCAAGGTTTTACATTCAAGGGCTTGCAGGGAGCCGCTGATGAGTCGCTCTGGAGATGTACCGAAGGGGTGTTTCATGGGAGGGACATCTTCCATCACTCCGAGCTACAAGAAGGGAAACACACGCAGGAACAGGTTTGCCATGAGCACCTGGAAAGAATGCGATGCAAACCTGCGCTGCGTCTGAGCCTGATTCGAGCTCTCCGGACACTGCCACCCCTCTGAGACCCCATCCCCGTGACATCTCCTGCAGCCCAGCCGGCAGAGCCGAGCCAGGGCGCGTTGCATCCTTGCGGGAATCAGCGTGCACACGTGTGCCCCTGCGGCCCCGATCGCTCATCCCCACAATGGCCTTGCTGGGAGCGAGCCGAGCGCCCCGCTCCGCCCCGGCATCGGCAGGAGCCGGCATTCCCGGCTCCAGCGCCGCTGCTGGGGGAAAGCCAGGCTGCCGTGCCGCTGCTCACAGAGGCAGAAGGAGGCACCCTGCGGTACGGAGCAGTTAAACACAGGATTTGGTGCGAGACCTTGGGAAAGGTTGGCTTTTCCCGGGCAGTGCCGGCGCTGCCCGGTGCCGCCGCAGCCGGGCGCGGACAGGGCTCGGCGCTGCACCGAAGGAACGACGGGCACGCTGCGTTCACAGCAAACACCGCGTAAATTTACTAATGTGCACCTTTTTTGCCAAAGGTTGCTAAGCACTCTGCACCGATTCCTGACGTGCAGGTTCCCAGAGCCAGTGTGTGGCGCTTTTCCACATGGCAGAGGGGCTTTTTCATCCCTAACAGGGCGCTGCGCTCATTATTATGCAGCAGATTTTTTTTTTTTTTTTTTTTTTTTTTTTTTTTTTTTTTTTTTTTTTTTTTTTTTTTGTTTCTCTGTACACCAGGCCTGGGATCTTACAAGGAAGTGATTATACTTGCCTAAATAGAGATTCTGGTGACAAGATAATTTACAACGCTCTGTTGCATAATCATTGAGGCAAGGTCAGGGAAACCATTGATGTAGCGCAGGCAGGGCAGCTGTAAATAAACCCCACATCAGGAAAGGGGCTAAGTCAGTGAGAACAGACGGACAAGAAAGGACAGAGAAGAAAGAACCTCCAGCTCTCTCACCGTGGTAAATTCTTACTCCCCTCCCTTATCTCCACAGATCCTAGGGTTGGCTAATTAAAGAAGGAGGTGTAACTATCAATCTAATCTCACTTGTTCTCAAATTTACCATAATTTCTACACTTGAGAGGCTGGTGAAATGAAACAGCACTACTAGAATTTCCCATTCATCAGCAGGAAGCAGAACAACTCCGGGAATTGGGCTAAAAATAATTAAGAAGCAGGATCAGGTGCTGTGCACATGCTGTACATGGGCATGCAAGCACACAAGCATTTACTGGAGGTAGAAGCAGTAGCACAGGGGGAGATGAGCACCACCAGTAATTTTATCTTAACATATGAATGCTTGCAGATGTACTCACAGCATACTTATTAGAGCAGCAAGAACGCCCAAGAAAACTGCCATCAAATTATGCTACAAACAAAATGAGCTTTTTAAGCAGATAAAACCACCAGCAGTGCTTCAGGAGACGCTTGGGAGCTGCTGGGCTGGCCACAGCACGCAGGGTGCTCAGCACATGGCCCTTACCCCAGCACACTGTGGGCACAGAGCAGGTACCCCCAACTTTGAGCAGGAAGGTTGATGTATTCTGGAAGCATCCATGTTATTTCACATGCTTTGCTGTGTTTTGCACTTGTGCAGTAACACCAGAGCTGTTCAGAAAGGGCTGGGAGGGAGGTGCTGCCAGGGGCCTGGCTCTGCTCAGCACAGTGAGGGTGCAGCTGGCCCAGGAACTCCTCCAAAAGAGAGACTGATCAGACACACAGGTATCCTGGATCACCAAAGCTGCTCTTCAAAATCCACTTGGATCTCAAAGGGATAGCTGAGAAGGAAGATGTACCTGAGAGGCAGGACTAGGATGGAGGATTTAACTAAATAAGTGGCTCTTACCTGAGGAACCAGCTGTCCAGCAGAATGATTTTTGAGAAAGATTCCCCAGCTTTACTACCAGTCAGCCTAAACATACAGTGACTTGCCATGTTACAGGAAAAGCCTTTGTCTAGTTTGCAGCTCCCCCAAGAAGGGTATAATGTGACCATGGTCACAGGGGTTTTCAGGATGAAGAAGAGATGAGAATGTTGACTCCATGATCAGAAGGCTTGATTTATTATTTTATGATATATATATTACATTATAACTATACTAAAAAGAAATAGAAAGAAAAAGGTTCCTCAGACAGCTAGCTAAGAATAGAAAAGAATGAACAACCAAGCAGCTCTCTCGGACTCTGTCTGAGATATCTCTGTCCTTGATTGGCCATTAATTATAAACATCCAAGATGGACCAATCACAGGTGGACCTGTTGCATTCCACAGCAGCAGATAACCATTGTTTACTTTTTGTTTCTGAGGCCTCAGCTCCTCAGAAGGGAGAAAAATCCCAAGAAAGGATTTTTAGTAAAAAGATGTCTGCGACAGTATAAGGAGATGGTGATGGGCCAAATCCTCAAGCCCATGTAAATCAATGCTATTTGTCTGCCTCTGCTGGAAGCCCCACTCTCTATTTCAGTTAAGAGCTAACACACAGCAACTTAACATCCATTTATGTTGATATTTGCACTCTGCAGGGTTTGGTAGATTGAGTGGCTGGCACGTGTCTGGCTGAATGTCACTTCGAAAAGCTGGGGGATGTCACTTCCAAAATCTAGGGGATGTCACTTCCAAAAGCTAGGGAATGTCACTTCCAAAAGTGACATCCCCTAGGGGACTTACTGGAAACTGCCATTAAGAGTGACTAGCTGACCACATGTAGCACCTCTCTGGAAAAGCCTTCCCACCTCAAGCACCTCCTTGTGATTAATCTTTCAACTAGACAATACACATGACTGTCTTAAAAAGCTGAATTTTTAAGGACAGAATGCTTTAATGAGCAGAGGAAAATGTGGACAAATTTTCAAATTTTCCTCAAGCGCTGCAAGACACAGGGAAAGGACACATGGACAGAGTGGCTGGGTCCCTCCAGAGACCACAGCAGTGGCTGTGGTGCCTCCTGGCAGCATTCCTGCATCCAGCCCTGGAATCCAGACTCCATGCCAATCACTCCAGAGCATCATTAAGATGCATGGCATCTTGGTGCAATCAAAATCAAAGCTTCTGTCCTGCACATTGGAGTGGGATTGGTAGCAAAGGTTGATGTAAAAAGTGAGCAAGCAGCAATGATGGGGGTTTGTATCACACAAGCTTAATAATAAGCTAGAATAAAAAATGTGTGCATTATTGCCTTTCACACTTTATCTGATCTTGCACTACCAGACAACTTAAGAAGAGTATCTGGCAGAATTCAAGATCATTTTGCAAAGACTTTTCCATCTCCCTCACCAGATCCCTCTCAGTAAGACCTGATGGGGAGGGAGTTGGAATACATCATATTAGAATGAATATAAATGGTAATGATCATGCTCCTCCACAACACTTGCACTTTAAGGAATCACTTAATTAGCCCTGAATTGAACAGGCTTGCCAGTCAGGAATAGAGCAGTTCAATTGATAAGAGCTTCCTGACCCCTCCTTCTCAAGGGCAAGATTCAGTAACCCTTATTTATGTTAAACATTAGCTCACCCTGCGAGGAACCTCCAGAAATCAATAGGAATTGCACTACATGAGTAAGACTGGCAGAGTCTGATGCCAATTATAAACTCAGATTGGCCCTCAGCTGGGTATTTCTGTCTGCTCTTTTCTTTTTTATTTTTTTCTTTCCATATTCCTCCTCCCCCATGTCTGCACCCAAGAAAATACAGAACGTTCCCTCTTATAAAAGGCACTGGAATGGCTGCTTCTCCTCTTTCTCTTTAATCCAAAAAGTATGACTATTTCTTGTTAAAGGAAGGTAATGTTTGACAAAACTTGGCAGATTTAAGTGTATTTCTAAACCTGGAAGGAGCTCAGCCTTTTTGACAAAATGGAAGCCACAGTTTGTGACTTTTAAATGTGAAGTGGTTTATTTCTTCTTGAAGGAAAAAGTCTAGCTGAAACCACTAGAGAAAGCATTAAGGGAAGCAATCTGGACTTAAAAAAAAAAAAAAAGATATATAAGAGCTACACTTTTTTCTTTTACCAAAGCATGTGAGGGAAGAGGTGGATAGAAACAAGGAGACGTATTTTCTATTTGCAGCTTCTTTCCCCAAATTTTCCCAGAAGCAGAACAGGCTGTAGCTGGGTAGAGGAACTGAAAGCCTGAAGACTCTGCTAAAGAGAAAAATACCCATGTGATGTAAAAGCGAGGTGGGAGAGAAAAATCCTCCAGCCTTTTATTTTGAGTCAGCTCAAAGTTAAATTACATCTTGCTGCACAGGGAAGCCACATCTCCTGAGAGCTGCAGCCTGGGTTTCTGTGTCTCCTCTCTGGTCTGGCCTCCCACACTGGACTCCTTCTCCCAAAATGTCACTGCCACACACCACCTACAGCAATCTCCTTGACTCAGCCAAGGAAGAACAGCCTGTTTTGCTGCTGGAGCAGTCATTGGGAATGGGGAGAATGGAGGATGGCAGGCAATTCAGGACAGCCAGCAATTCAGCCTTTAACCTTCTAGCTCAACAGGCTGAAGGACAGTAAGCTCAGGTTGGGCAGCCCTAAACACAAGAGGTTTTTTCACATGGTCTGATGAAAGAGTTGTTAGTACCTCAGAGTTGCTCATGTGGCAGAAACTGCATTTTTGATCAAAAACATGGTTTTAATGGGAAATTTAGAAGTGGATCTATTCTTACTGAAAAAGGAATAGCAAAAAGCCCCAGTGGGATCTCAGGAATGAAATAATGCAGAAATCATCCTTCCAATACTGATGTGCAGGCACAATAGATGCTGGTCTTTCTTCTTCTGAATGGCTGTTGCTCATGCTGCCTTTTCCCAAGCCCAGTGACAGATTGTGCTGGAATTAGATGGGAGGCATTGCTACCTTGGAGCTGTGTGCCTCTGACTTTACAGCACTGACTAGCTTTAAGTCTCTATTTCCCCCCAGTTTACTAGGTACTTTTCTGCATGAATTAGATGCTTCCAGATTTTTGGAAGCTTGTTTTTCACATCAGACAGTGTCTGATTGCCTGAAACTACTGGATACCTAGCAAGCTAGGGAAAGAAAAAAAAAAAAAAAAAAAAAAAAAAAGAGCTGTGTCTGGCTCTGGTATTGTTTTCTGCTCATGTCCTAAAGCCATGTCAGGTTGAAATAAGGTACACAGCATCTCTCCCATCCTCCTCCATTGGCAGCATCCCAGCTTCTGTGGAAAAGAAAACCTGGAGCATGCACTGACAGGGAATTGCAGCATGGTCAAATAGGTTTCTGCTAGAGAAGAGTGGGGCAGCAAGTCTGCAGGCTCCTCCCTGGCTGCAGAGACACAGCCAGCAAGCCAGGAGCTCCTTATTTGTTCTGTAGACACAGACAAGAAGATTTACTGCTTAGTGTAGCATTGCCTCTGGGGCTGGAATTGGATTTCTCCCCAAACTGTTACTTCCTTTCGAGCTCCTCTTCTGTGCAGAAAATTTTAGAAGGAAATGCCACTGGATTACACAGCTGCTGTCTGCCTGGGCTTTAAATGTGCCAATTTGCATCAGTCTGTAGGCAGTGCTGAGAACAGGCTGGAAGTGACTGCAGCCTGCCTATGTTACTAGTGGCATCTTACTTGCAAATCTGAAACAATTGAAGGGAAAAGGTGAAGTAGGACTAGAGACAGCCAGCTCTGGCATACTACAAAAACCCTAAATTCTTCTTTTCTTCTTGAGAAAAGCATGTGTGAAACACAGCACTCTCGAGGGATGCCCTGCTAGACATCAGGATGAAGCCTCGGTGACTGATGGAAGCAAAATGAAGTACAAAATGTCCCCATGAAGTAAAAATGTGTAACTGATCATGCTGGGAATGGAAATCTTTGAGAACAAACCTGTCACTAAATACATTGAAAAATTTTTAAAGATAAATTGTAACAGTATCAGGGCACTATGAGAAAGCTGATTCCTCCTTGTTTTGGAGAAAAAAATTAACAGGATAAGAGCTCAGCTGCAGAAATGCTGGCCAGAAGTGAAGTGCTAAAGCTTGGCAATTACCTTTTCTGTTGACAAATAAGCAGGGGCATTGCCATGGGAAGCGTCCCCATGTGGCACCACTACAAAGCCTTCAAGCATTGCCTTTAAATGTGCAAGCAGGTTCCCATCTCTTAGAGAGACCTGCTCTCTTGCTGTTCAGTGCTTGGGTTATGCAAGGACTTTGTACCTTGGCAGGCTCAGGAGAAGAGGAGGCAATGTGAACAGCCTGGAATCTGGCTGTCTGCCTTGCTTCTCACTCAAGTAATTCTGCTGCTGGGAGCTGTCACTTGGGAAGCAGACAGAGATGTTGGGCTGGGACTCCTACATGAAGGAACTGCCTCAGATGTTGGCTGTACATCCTCACTTCAGGACTGGGATGTATGTGTGAGTCAAGTGACTCAAATTTAGAACTCCCTCAGACTTCTTCTATGCCCAAAGGAAGGCATAAGCATCTGCTAGTGATGCACAAGACACCCAGATGTTAGAAGAAAACTTCAATTTACTGTCACCTGCCCTTCTCTGTAGGAGAGACTTTTAAAGGGTAAAGCACAGGGAAAACCCCTGCATGTGGCTCAGTGCTTCCTCAGAGGAGGGTAAATAAACCCTTTAGGCCTTGTTGAACCAAAAAGCATAAAAACATTTAGTAATCACCATTCTAGGGGTGTCAACCTTTGCTGAATGGTAACATTATTTCAAGACATTTCTAAATATTTATATCAACACTGTCATGACTGCAATATGAGCTACTTGAGTGCCTCTCTCCTCAATGGTACGTGCTCCATTTCAGCTGGCATGTTTGAGGAGCTGTGTTCAGTGTCTTGGGTGAAGAAGTACTTAAAAAGGCATTAACTAGTAAATTAACATCCCTGTTTTCAAAGGAATGTGTGAGAGGAAGAAAAAGGCAAACTCTCAAGTTAGCACTTAAAAACATAAGTGAAATCATACAGAATTTTTAAAAGAAACTAACTTGGACAGCTGCTGTTATGATTATCTTATGAGATTCATTAAAGCCCTGTTTGACATTCAAATAAGTTCTTGTTTCTGGTGGTAAGAAAGAAGGAGAGTATGTACTTTAAAGAAATTACAGGATTTAGAAATGAAGATGAAGATAAAAGATTCAGAACCACCTTGTAGTTACTTCTGCTCCCTCTGCCCTCTTATAAACTGGAAATATTATGACAAGAGGCACAGTGACCTCTGATGTACTGCAAAGGAAGAAATGAGAAAGTTAATAGGGGAAGCACCAAATTAGACACCTGAAAGAACAGGATTAAAAGATGAATAAGAATATTATATCACTTGTCAGCATGGCATTACAGAGTCCAACTTCATCTTTTTTTGAGGTTTCATTAAGGAAATGACTAGATATGGCTGTTTCTTTCCCAGCCCTGCACAGCCTGGTGAAAAGGCAGGATACATTCACTCAGCAGTTGCATGCCAACAATGTGCAAGGCCTAAAAATTATTCCATGGGCTTGCACTGCACCTCTCTCCCCCATCCTAACAGGGCACAGCTCATTCTGTGAGTGGGACTGAGCTTCCCAGAGCTGCTCACAGGCACTCCCCCAGCCAAGGCACAGATGCTCCTGGTGCTCCCTTTATTAAACACATAAAGCAGAGGGATTTGTATCACCTGAGCTGCCCATCTCCCTCTCTGGCTCTGCCCCATTCACCCATCCCATGGCAGCTCAGAAGATCAGCCACTACAGCTTTAGAGCAACTAAAAAATGTGGGAGCATTCTGCTCCTCGTTTGTTACCCAGCAGCACCCAGGCTTCAGGTGTGCATCTGCCTGAAGCAAGATCAGAACTTAACACTTCCTTGTAAGCATTAAAGATGTCATTAGCCACCCCGGCTTATTCCTCTTGGACTCCCATTTGTTCCTGAATATCTACCAGCCATATACCAGAGTATTTCTTTCCATATGTGGTCTGTAGGAGGAAATGATCAAATACGATGATGATGAAGATGCTCTAAAAATATACAGAATCTAATCTAGTTTAGATTTGACTAAAATAAACATGGACAAGGATATGCTGGGAGATGATCCTTTTACTTGGAGCTTTCACCTTAGTGTGGTAAGAACCAGATTTTTTTCTTTCCTGGTGTATTATAAATCTTGTGTTTTTCCCTAGGCAAAAAGATGTCTTGAGAACAGCGTAAGTGGGTGAAAAATATAAGAACTGGCAGACTGAAGTGTCATGGATGATGTTCTGCTTTTTATCAGCTTATTATATTTGATTTTGTGCTGGTTGTAAGCCTGTGAAAACCACATTTTATAAATTAAAAAAATCAGAAAAAACCTAGCATCTCACAATATATCTTCACCTGTTATATGCATGCAAAATCTTCTTAGAAATGGATTCTCACATTCTGAGTGGCTTCTAAGAAGTGGATTTTGACATTTACAAGAAATTTTAGTTATATAGAAGTTTGGAAGTGACACACATTAAAGATTGAGACATTCAGATACTGTAGTAGCTGGACTGACTGGCTCAATATCAGAAACCAGTAGGGTTTTCCTCCTTCTTTTCAGCTTGTACGGGTTTGTATTGCTTGGCACCTTGCATTAGAATTTAGCTGAAAATAAAGCTCAGTCAAAAAGCACTCTTATCAGAGTGAATTCCAAATGGTTTGGAAGATGATTTGGTATTCAAGTACCTCCATTCCCCCATGCACTCCTTCCTAGAAATAAGAGACTGAGCTTTAAGTTAATTAAACATGAGACAAGATTCTAATTGGTTTGATTTTCTTTCAGAAGGCTTGATGTGCCCTTCACAGTTTCTGGCACATGCCCCTAAGTAAGCAATATGTCACATCCCTGTTGCCATGCTGTATCTGTGGGACTGAGCAAGAAAAGCCTTTCAGTTACAAAGGGATGCTCAGCCCAGGCCACTGAATTCCAGCTCTACCTGCGCGATCCCACTTGCATTTACCAAAGGCTGCTTTCTGAGATATCTGCTTAACCTGTCTGAAGTGACTCACTGGAAACATTTTTAGCATTTGCCTTAGGAAAAAAAAAATGAAAAGAAGAAGCAGAAGAGTGGAAAGAAAATAAAGAGAGAAAAGGGAAAATAACTGTTCTGTGTTAGTTAATCTCTCAGAGCCTTATTTCATCTTGCGTTTTGTCACTGTAAACCTCTCAAGTATTTAATTACTCATTTTTTCCTGGTTTTGTTATTTTTATAGGGGCTGTGCAGATTGATCTGGAGGATTTCTATTTTGGATGCCATTAAGTAAGTATTATCTGTTCATTCTGACAGCTGATCTCTGACAAGAAATCTGCTGTTATCATTCCTCTGTCTTTTTCCTGGGTTCAGATGGAAACATTTCACTTGAAATATTCTCACTACAAATATAAGAATTTTTCTTTACGCCTGACATTATCTCAGGGATACTGGCTCTCTGAGGAAAAAAAAAAAAATCCCAGGGTCTTTTTCAACATCTTTCATACAGCCTGCACTTCAATAAAGATGAAATGTTTATATGAGACACATCCATGCAACAGGAGAGCTCAGTTACAATGCTGCAGCAAAGATGTTAAATGCCCACAGATGTGTCATGTCATGAAGATTGATTTAGTTTGGTTAAGGCATTTGATGCTTCCTTTTTGTGTGGGGATGTTCCTAAAAGAGTGTCCTGAACTTTGGGAACACCCTTATGAGCTATGTGATCTGAATTAATCCTCTCCTATATCACAACCTCTAATTTGCCTTTCCATGCTTTCTATTTCTTCTGCTGAAAGTTTCACAGGAAGAAAGAATCACAGCAAGCCTTGCTTCTTTACTTCTTATCAAGGCCGCTGTCTCTCTTGGAATCAAAATACCATAGTGGAAATCTTCAACTCCTTTTCTTTTAGATTCAAGAATTTCTTTTAGATTCAAAAATGTGGGCATCCACATGGATTTATCCAAAGACAAAACCCCTTTCCCCATTAAAGCATATTTCTTAATCTTCTGCAATGACACCAGGAA
This sequence comes from Calcarius lapponicus, assembly GCA_039654755.1. NCBI lineage: Eukaryota > Metazoa > Chordata > Aves > Passeriformes > Fringillidae > Calcarius > Calcarius lapponicus. The sequence continues at coordinate 103,275,390 of CM077465.1, read as the reverse complement.
ATTATACCCTGCCCCTCACATCCTCCTGCCTTCTCCCCTGCTTCCAGCTGCAATTTGCAATTACAGGGGCTCCAGAGCAGCCCCACTTCCATGCAGAGTCACCCTCCTCCCCAGCTCCAGCCCTGTGCAACGAGCCCTCCCCGCCAGGTCCCTGCTCACTGAAGGGTCACGTCCCTCCCAGGACATTTTGATACCTCAAGCTCCATCTTTGTCTGTCAGGGAAGACTTCAAAGCGCTGCTGGGGTCAGGGTTCAGATCCTTCTCTGGAAAAACAAAAGAAGGTTCTAACTGTAGCTTATGGGGAATGATGCAAAGCAACTGATTGCATTTTGTCAAGGAGAATGAACTAAGCCAGGGCTACCCAATAAACAAATCAGTTAAAACAATTTGCAAGTCATATTAACTCCACATTCTTTTAGGGGGTATCCTGAAGGACTTTAGAGAGAGACATTTACAGAGGAGCTGTACCTACCAGGAGACAAAGCACTGACTGAAATACTAAAAGACTACCAATGGAATCTAAGCAGTTCCATACTGGAGGGAATTTTCTTCCTTTTTTTGAAATGCAGAAATTTCAAAGTGCTAAAGTGCAAGCAAAGACAACGGGAGTAGAACAGCATAAATCACTCCTTCAGGAATTCCAGACACAATCTATCATGCAAGTAGGTACCCATACTCAACTGCAGAAAAGAAAAATGTTGCAGAAAAGGAAGGGAAATGCATAAAACTAGATGCTAGCCATGTACACTTGTCCATTGTTGAGTTATAATTTATTCACAGTAATACCAGAAAGAATTATTAATCTATAACGAATCTTGAAAATATGAGGAGAGCTGACCAAGTTTCCAGTTAACAGCCAGACCACCCAATTGTCCCTTGTGCCTGGATGAGATTGAGCAAAGGGAGTATAAAATATCCTGAAGGATGCTGAGATGTTTCAGGGGGTGTTTACCACTTAGCACAATGGAAAGCAGCGCAGACAAAAAGGTTGGTGACACAAGCTGGACCTGAGACAGCTGGGAAGAAAGGTTGGTTTGGGTAAATTTCTCAGTGATCCTTCTGATGCCATATGCTTAGAAAAAATAAGTAAAGACAACCTGAGTTCCTTGGACAAAATCCCTCGCCTTAAAGCCAATTTTCTCTAATGACATTAAATCTTGTTTTGAAACTGATGAGGTTATACAGGGTAAGGGCAGAAACTGGATCCCTATCCAGGGAGATGCTTACAGCTCTCCAGAGGATGATCAGTAATAACACAAGTGCAGTTCTTACTCTCTAAACCTGACATCAGTAATGGCAAGCCATTCCCCTTCCCACACTCTATTGCAGCTCCTTGTTTCTGCTGGTACTGATAACAGCTGCTCTGGGTGCAGCCGCCTGGAGATGTTCAGCCCTGTGGTGCTGAGGGCTTCACACACACCCAATACATGGAATTTGCAGCCTCCCCCTGCCCAGGAGCCCAACTTCAACAGCACAAATAAACCAAATGGCAGGAGGAGACCAGTGCAAGGTGGGAAGGGAATCAGCCAAAGGTCACCTCTTGGTGTCAGGAGGACAAGCAAAGCCAGGCTGTGCTGGCTGCAGTCTCTGGAGCCCTGGCTGATCTGCACTGGTTCCTTGGTGCCACTTTCCCAGAGAGCTGACTCTGACCAGGCTGGCTCTTCCAAAACAGAACTCACACAAACCCCCCAGATTTCTTGCCCATTACTTGCATTTTGTGATGCAGATGTTCATTTGCCCCTGACAGCTAAGTTAGGTTACCCAAACAAGCTGATTGACTATTTTTCCATGCTGACACTTGGTAAACCACTGCTGATCCATCTGGGCCCATGGTGCCACAGAGCAGGACAGCTTTGGCTCTGTCTCTGATCCATCTCTTTCTCTGCTCTCTGCTGTCGTTAGCTGGTCATTGACACAGGCAAAAAACTGCTGCTCCCAGCTCCAGCTGAAGGCAGCAAATGCCCAGCAAGAGATCCAAAAGCACGTTTAAAACGAGGAGCTACAGCCTGAACATCAGCCTCTGCTGGAAGGGAAGGGTCAGCAAAGCACTTTCCAGGACTGATTAAAAGCTCTGCTCAGCTGCAGGAGGGTGGGAAATGGCAGCCAGGCTGACAGCTGGCACATCCTCACTGCAGAGGGATGGGGAGGTGGAGGTTTTTGTCAAGGGTAGGAACACAAATCCTTCTTGATACCAGGAGTCGTAAAATCTGTAGCAGTGAATTAGGAGAGAACAAACAGGTTTTGTGCTTTTTTTAAATCCCTTTGAGAGAATTTCAGCTGTTTGTGGCACATAAAATACACAGAAATAAGCTTGAACACCTTGGAAAAACTTAAATATATATTCAGGGAACTGAAGTGCTACAACATTTGTAATCCACCCCTCCTCTCCCCCTCCCCCCACCCACCAAAAAAAAATCCAAAATAGAAAAATAATGAAATTTTAAGAGGAGTCAATTATATTTCTTTGGGGATTTTTTTGGCATTCACCACTCACGTTTTCCAACTTCTCAACTGCAGATGCCAGAACCTACTTTTTTTTTTTTCTAGAAAGTGGTATTTGAACATTACTAAATTATAGCTGAAGTGGGAACCGACACAACGCTAAATAAGAACACCAACAGACACAAATGCCAATGCTGGTGATGCAAAAAACCACTAAGCCACTTCATCTGACTGAACAGCATAAGAAACAAAAGCCTTGGAATTGCTAACAAGTTAAATCACAAATTGTAGGGTTTGCTATTAGGTATGATACACCACAAGAAACTTTATCACAAACTATTAGAGCTGGCATTAATTTGTGCTTGGCTTCCACTGCATAAAGCCCAAGTGCACCCCTGAGAGGGGAAATCCTTGTGCCTGTGGAAAATAACTGTGAACTTTGCCCTGTGGCAAGTTTGTAAGAGGCTGACACAGGAAAAAAGAAGTGAGTGGAAAGGATCTGACTGGAAACACAATAGCAGACTTAAAAGGCTCTGATAAATGAAAAGTCATTCCGAGATTAGGGTCTCATTCAAAAAAATAACAAAGACATTTTCTGGTATGTGGCTGAAAATAGATTCCATATGAAAATGCTTAGTAAAGCTTAGCAATACTCTTCATTCTCAGCAGTCTCTGAATAAATGCAGCAATTTTAAAAACTAAAATGGCATTTTCAAAACATTCTGTAATTTAGACTCAGAAGCTACACAACTAAAGCCTTCATTTTTTCAAACCAATAATGCAGTTTTAAAGATTTTGATCTTGCAATTCCTTCACACTTTTTTTCCCCTTCCATCTGCCTGATCTTGTCCTCACTTCTTGTAAAAACACTACCAGCCAGGGAAAAAAGAAAACAACTTTCCTTGCCTGAAAACTGAACCAGCTTAGAGTCAGTTGATGCAAATGTTTGAGAAGCTTTGTGGAAAATTTAGAGAAAGCACTGAGAAATGTTTATCATTTTCGTACCATCTCTAGCATCCAATGAATCTTTGAATCTCTGTTTGCAGGGTGTATGCAATATTCCAAACTCTGTAAAGGACTGCTATGGACAGAATTTGTTTTTCTTTTCTGTTAAAAATCAAAACAAAACAAAACAAAACAACAACAACAAAAAAAACTAAACCAAAACCCAAAACCCAAAACACCAAACTGATGGAATTTTTAAAGCAAAATTAAAGGAAATTTTGCTTTGCATCTGGAGCAAGTAGATGGCTCCTACCACCATGCTAGCTGAGAATGGGAATTGTATTTGAAAATCCTATGAAGCAGAGAGGCATCATTCTGAAGAAATTTGTTTTCAAGATTTCACTGTAAAATTAAAAATGCTTTCTGGAAAATCAGATGACAAAAGAACTCTTACTAGTGCTGCAATTCATCTTCTTGCTTTGTTTCAACTAGACTGGATAGGAACTTTCTTGTTTTTCTACACTTATGATAACTCCGTGCAGATTGATAGTGTAAGTAAAATCTGAGATTCCATTTTTGTACTGGTTTTGGAATAGATTTGGAATAATCTGTTGTTGAAGCCGTGTGACAATAACTTTGTTCTAGCAACATTGAAAAGAATTTTTAAAGGAAATTAAAGTTTTCTCAGGTTGTCTAACTTTTGTTCACGGTGCAGCATGTAATAATTATTAATTTAACAGCAGGAGCAGATTGATAGCGCAAGTAAAATCTGAGATTCCTGATAGCAACTTTCTTATTTTCCTACACTTGTGATAACTCCGTGCAGATTGATAGCGTAAGTAAAACCTGAGATTCCATTTTTCTGTGGGTTTTGGAATAGATTTAGAATAATCTGTCGCTGGTGAGCTGTGTAACAATAACTTCTTTCTAGCAACATTGAAAAGAATCCTTAAAGCAAATTAAAGTTCTGCTCAGGTTGTAGAGTAAGCAAGTAAAGTAAGTAAGTAAAGTAAGTAAGTAAAGTAAGTAAGTAAAGTAAGCAAGTAAAGTTTTTTCCCTCGGGTTGTCTAACATTAGTTCATGGTGCAGCATGTAATAATGGTTCATTTACCAGCAGGAGCACACCAGGAGGACATTATTCTGTTGATGCACTAGGTATTAAAGCAGCACAGGGCTGGGCACGGGCTCGGAGCGGAGCCGCGCAGCAATGGCACTCGGGCGATGATGCCCCGCTCCTGCAGCCTCCGCCGAGGGAGCAACACCCAGGCTCCCCGCAGCGGGTTCGCTCTGGAAATTTAGAATTTGCTGCTGTCCCTTCCCGAATCCAAGGGAGCCGCGGCCAGCGCCACCTGGTGCCACGGGAATGTCCCCGCGGAGCGACACCGGCTCTTCCTCCTCGGGGATGTCTCGATTCCACCGAACCGCGTCCCAGGTTTGCGTTGGGAGCGCTGGGTTTCGGTTGAACGCATCCTCTGGGTTTGCAGCCGGGCAGGTCGGCAGTTTGAAGGCAAGAACACGTCCAACGCAATGACAAACGCAGTCAAAACCTCCTTCTTAAGCAGCCTAATCCCAATGACAATCTACATCCACTCCGGAACAGAAAGCCTCACCTCCTTCTGAGAATGAAAATTCATTATAAGCTTCAAAATCCCCATCGGCCTAAAAATAGACTTCTGCTCCCTTACCTTCCTCCCCATTGCGCTGTTCGTATCATGATCCATCCTACAATTTGCAACATGATATATGGCCTGAGCCCCCTACATTACAAAATTTTTCACCTACCTGCTATTCTTCCTAATCGCCATACTCATCCTAATCATTGCCAACAACCTATTTGTCCTATTCATTGGCTGAGAGGGAGGACACTGATTAGTAGGAAGGACACCTAAACTAAACACCTTCGGAGTTTGCGCTTCTGTTAAACGCGCGGTGCAGGAATCTGGGGAGCCAAACCTTCAAAAAGTCAACTCTGCGGCCATGACTCAAGTGAATAATCATGAGGCATCTGTGGGACCGCTTCCAGGAGTGGGAAAAGCAGCATATGTCTCCAAAAGTGCTTACAGCAGTGCAATTCTGCCAATTCCATCGTGCATCTCTTAGCTGCAGGTTGAGGATGCAGCTTTGGGAGTCAAGTGCTTCCATCTGAATCTGAATTCTAACCTAAAAAGAAACGTTTAACTCTGTCAGATAAAAAAACTTGGGGAGGTATGAGACATGTGAACCCCCAAAACTAGATACCACCAGGAGGAATAAAGCAGTATATTTTTAAATTTTTGTGAGTACCACCGAGAGACCGTGGGCATGGGTGCCTGGAGATGACAAAACTGAGCAAATTCTGGAATTTGCTCTTGGATGCAGCAGCTCAGTACATCAGCCTTCCAGGAGAGACCACCACCACCCCCAAACTCCCCAGGCTTGCACTCCACCTTCTGCCCTTGCTGAACAACCCTGTGCAAGAGACTGGAAAGCAGTTCTGAATCACTTAGGGGAGGAAGGGGAAGAAGAGGGGATACTGACAAATCCTATTTATTTTCACAGATCAAATGTGGCAACGGTGGGTAATTACAATTGTATTAATTTACATAAATGGTAACTACAATGTTTCTCCTTCGCCAGAAAAATAGCCTAAATGCAGATACAGCCACAAAACCACCATGTACTGTCTTACTCCTCTTTGTTGTGCTCTTATTAAAAATTGTAAACCAAAACACAAATCTAATTTATGGCTTGTTTTCTTCTCATTTCCAAAATGATCCCAGGTTTTCTGCAAGAGTAGAACGAAGCAACCTGAAGTAGCAAATGTTCCCTCTTTGTTGTCTGAAATTGGGCAGCTCATAGGGTTGTGTGATGCTACAGGAAACTTATTTTACAGTTCTTCTGTTGTGGTTTTCACCCTTATGTGATATTTCTGGGGTTTTTTTGCTTGCTGTTCAGGCCATCTTGTATCTTCTAGCAGGAATTCAGAGTAGCATCTCAACTGCATCTTCAAACAAGACTTTTGCAAGCTGATGCTCACAAGGGGCTCTGTTTAGAGGTTTGCTCCTGTGTGGAAGCAGGCAGCTCCTCCTGGTTGCTTCTGAAAGCATCTCTTCACTGCACTTTCCATCTGCACTGGCTTCTGTTTTAACCACTAAGGTCAAGTCTGTGTGGTTTTCCCACTCTGCCTGTTGCATTAGTGGCACTCTGCAAAGTGTGACTTGCACTGGATGGGAAGTGTTTGGTGAATTTTTAAATACCATTATTGATTTCACATTAATTTTCTTTATGAACCAGGGAAAGCTCTTATGCGAGGGTATAACAGCCAAGAAATATTTGACAAGTTGTTTAAAATCTATTGCCTGGAAGAAGCCTGATAGATCAATTAATTTATTTCCCTGATATTTCAGTATATCCTTTAAACATATTTTCACTGATTGTTATTACCCATCTTGAAGTACATAGCACAAAAGCAATCATATATTACCTGCAGCAGAGGTGGCTGCCTCCTGGATCTCTGCCACAAGAGATATGGATATTTTGCCCAAAACTGGTTTTTCACTTGCCTTCAATGAAACATGATTAGAACATAATGATTTTGCCTCTGCACCAGTCCACACCAACTCTATGGCTTCTGTTTTAGAGCATCAAACCTGTAAAAAGGGCAGATTCTTTTATATATGCAAACTCCTCTACCTGTTACATCAGTTTATTTCACATTCCACCAGTGTTCTTTTGGATACAGATTATTGATTGCTCTCTAGTGAATAACTTTTTAGTCATTCTTTGGCCTCAGAAAATTACCTTTGAATGTTTTATGCAAGAGTATTCATTATGAACAATTAATGTACTGAAAATGTCAGCACCTCAAGAAGGCATTTTATAAAAGATGAGTAAATTTATGGTAATGCATCATTCAAACTTCCTGCACTTTTCATTCTTTTAAAATTTATGTCCTACATTGTAGTTCAATAGCTTGTAACAATTTGATGACCTGAACAGAATAATGTCAAAAACGTCTGTGTATTTTAGAAAAAATTTAGAAATTAAGATTTTTCTTTTTGGTACTACTATTTTTAGGTATGTCACAGCTTCATAGTAATTCAAAGTATTGACTTTGCAACAGCTCTTCACATGCTTTTTAATCAGAAGTGAAAAAAATTTGATTCAGAGGAAGCTTCAGTCTACATAGAGACATTCATAGAAAGTGAGGAAAGTCTTTTGTATCAACTGGAGGGTGGAAGGACTACTTGTACCCATTTATATTGATATTTGTTAAGTTTTATAATGTAGAAAACCCTGAATTTAAACCTCCTAAACTTTTCCCTTTGACATGTGGAAGGATGATGCATGTTTCACATCACTGCCCAAATGCTCTAAAAAAGTGTTTTAAAGGTACTGCCAGCTAATTACCCAAATCCAGGAGCAGCAGATTTTAATCTAATTTCCAGTACCAGTTGGAGTAACAGTCTCAGTGCAGCTGGTTTGCAGTGCGGGGAGGGAGAGGTCACTCCAGGTGGTGAGCAGCACATACCCCTCTCTGGAGTCACAGCACCACGCCTAGGAGAGCGGGAACAGGGCAGCTCAGGGGCTGGTTCCTCCTCGGCAAGAACAAAGCTCCCCCCAAAACCAAAAGAACATTCAGCTCTGAGCTTTGCAAGTACCAGCTTCCTGCTCTGATTTACACAGTCGCTCTTCTAGGTCACAGTACCAGTGCCATCTTTGTACCTTTGTGAGGGGACATGTACAAGAAGCCTTGGGTTTATGAAAGAAAGGTTTGTTTTTTGAGCTTTATTAATCTTTTAGCTGACAGAGGTAATTGCTAAGTTTAATACTGAGTCAGTACTGAAGTACTTTGGATTTTAGACAAAAGTCATCAGTTGCAGAAAGACTAGGAATAAATACAGTGCCGGTTGACTCTCACTCATACACTACAATAAGGGAAATACTGTTGGAATAGGGTCTGTATTTCAATTCAATTATACTTGGCAGCTCAATTAGAATTGCTCACTATAATACAGATATTTCCTCTGTCAGTGTACTGTAGTAATGGATATTCTTCCCTTTTTATCTCACATATGAGTGATGAACAGGATGTTTCTAATTAAAACCAACGCCAAACATTCCATTCCCCAATCTTCACCTTTTTATGTTCCTTCACTGACTGCTCTTCCACACCTCCAAAAATTGACTCATAGATTGGACTGCCACCTTCTTTTTCCACACCTCACAGGCTGAGTATGGAAACCCTGCACACACACAGCCCAACAGAGTGTGGTGCAACAGAGCCAGTCACCTCTCGAGATGCTCACGCAGGCCGTGGAAATCCTGGGATTGTGAGAGCTGGAGCTTCCCTTTCCACCCAAACATGTTCAGAGTTATGCAAAATTCCAGCACTGAGCAGCCACAGCCCAGTACTGCCCAATGCTGACTCCTGCACCCAATGTCATGTTGGAACAAAGCATAGAGAGAGAAAATCAGATTTGATGCTTTTCCTTCTTCTCAGTTGGTTTCTGCCTCCCTAAAAAAAAAAAAAAAGTAGTAAAATTCCCGACTGCATTTTTGAACAACTATTAATTACTCCATACCCAAAGTGGTTCACAGAAGAAATGCCATCTACACAGATGTAAATCTGAAAAAAACCAACTTGCATCAAAATATGCCTGGTTTTGCCAAGCAGCTTACAAGACAGTCATCAATTTAATCGCACACAGCTTGATAAAAAACAAAGACAAGGATCAGCTGTTAAGAAATGAAGATTACAAAACAAACAAAGGTTAAACATTTATAAACTTGTAGAGTAACAGCTTCTCTAGTGATGTTGAACATGAACTTAGAATGACAGTCAGTAACCTGTTTCCATAAAACAGCATAGAGACATCACTTCCCTTTATCCAATTCCTAAAAGGAAAGTTCTCTAGAATATTACACTAGCCTTGCTCAAGTTTTCCTTCTCATCTTAGCTGAGACTTGAAAATATACAATAATCTTGATTTCCCATTTTTCTTTTATGATTTGCTGTGTAAAACCATAAAAACTTAAGTAACAAGAAGATTTAAGACTCAGGAACTCAGTGACTCAGTAAATCTGAGTTTGTAGTACTGGACACAGCCAAGTGGAGGAAAACCAGATTTCATTTAATATATTTAAACCAGTTGTTCTGTAAGCTGCCCTTACAGTGAATGTGCATTTACATATACTATATAAATTTTGTTAAGGCCTAGATCACACTCATGCTCATCACCAAGAGTTGGTAGAGAGGATTTTACAGTGCCATTGATCTTATTTATAAACACATGCTTCTGAATGGATGATCTATCCTCTGTGTCTGCTTATCAGCATAAAATAAGATAATGATAAGAACCTGACACATTAGGGATTCACCATGGAAACAGGGTCATTGAATCAAAATGATCACCAAGCCTTTGGTGAGATAAAAATGGGATAGGAAATCTGGAATAACCTAAGATAACAACTGAGTAGACTCAAAAGGGGATACCTGCAGCATGCTACCCTTGAAATCTATTACATTTTGTTACTCCTAGGAAAACACCTCCTGTTGTTGATTAGCTGACCCTGCTGAGGTGTAGGAATGTGTACATCGAAAATGGAGAATAAACAGAAGCAAACACATCACCACTGTGTGGATAACTGCACAAACCATGCAGCACTGGAGAGAGTCACCTATAGGTACTGGCCTGTAAGACATTTCTTGTCATCTTATCTGTCACGTGCCCTCAGCAGCAGAAGTCCAAAGCTCTTTGAAGGCAACAACAAACATCACCACCACGTGGCAACAGAGAGAAATTAACTGCTTTAAGTCATTACATAGGTTAAAGTCTCTATTCTCTGTGTGCTCCCGAGTTGGTGATCCCTGAAGTAGGTGCTGCCTGCCTGGATGCCCTGCTCAACCACAGAGCAGAACGTGGGGCTCCAGCAGCAGCCCAGACAGCAGCACAGCCACGGCTGAGAGCATTCCAATAAAACAGATCTGATGAGGAATGACTTTCACAGGCCCAGGGAAATACTAAAGGCATGCTTCCAACCTGTCTGCAAGCTTCCTTCATGGAAGGGCCATCCTTTCCCAACACTTTTCTGCACTACCATTGCACATGTCTGTAAAACAGCTGTGCCTTAGCTGGATTAGTCTGCAGAAGTCTTTGCCTCCTTCACCTGCCCAACTGTGCTGCTGCAGAAATGCTGGTTGACAGAACAGGGTAGGAGCAGCAAAAACATGACTGTGAAAAGCAGGACTGCTTCTTAAGGCGAACAGCAATTTGGACCCCAACTGCCAAACACTCTTCAGGGCATCCAAAAATGCTTTCTGATGAAATATCTCTTAGTCATAAGAATAATTAGACCTTACCCCCACTTATCAGATAGAGCACAACCAAGAGGTCCACCTGAGGCAGCAAGTTGGAGAAAAAGGACCTAATATCATCTTTTCTACCTGTTCCAACTAGAGGAGCAAGCTGGCAAGACATATGTACACAATATGCTACACACTTTATTTTTTCCTGGCCAGGTCCAATCTTTCTATACTGAGAGAACTCTTATGGTAGAAAAGGATACAGCTTTGGAGCAGGACATTTAAAATGACATCTGTCTACCAGGCAGCAAAGTGAAAAACTGTAATCTCTCTTTCTACCATGAAGAACTTGTTCCCACCAGTTAACAACAACAGTTGCTGTTGGGGTTAAAACTGTCAGTACCAATAAAACCCACACCCACCTGCTCTCCAGATTTGAAGTGAAGGCAGCTGTATTCACATGCTGATGGCGAGACTACTTTTGTCTTCCTGCCTTCAGGACTGAAAGCAGCATCCATTCTCACTGCTGACCCCTTTCTCTATGGAGATACCAAATCCCATTTAAAACACTCCACCTCTGGATCCTCTACAGTGCTGCCAACTGTTTGACACATTGAAAATGAAGACTGGGATTCCTCATACTCATTTTGTATTTAACTGCTCCTAACAAAGGGGAAGCAAAGTGTCCCCAACTGCTCCTGCCCCTCTAGGCCTGTGATAGACCAGCTTCAGGGAACTTAAGTACTTTGTAAAAATGAGGAGCTCAGAATCCCACTGAGATATTTCTAGGGAAGAACCACCCCCTAAACCAGCAAAAAATTTCATAAAGAAGCCATTATTTTCCTTTCCTACATCTACATCTGGAGCCAGGCCCTCATATAACTCCAGCCTCCTGGTATTAAACGATTGATTTTTCCAGTTGGGAGTATTGGATGTACTTCTTGTAAACACTTCTCATTTGGGACCTGACTCAATTCATTATGTTGAAAGATCTCTTCAGGCTGCATCCTCTCCAAGGCAATATAAGTAACACCCACACCAGCCTTATTTGGGGGGCAGAAAACCCCAGCTCTGAAGACAGAACTCATCATATGGACACACTGCTGAAGCAATGTGCAAAACACAAGTAGGCTCCAAGGAATAAAAACTGAGTGAAGCCCATACTTGATCTCTGTACATGCATGTCTGAAAATGAACAGTGAGAAGCAAACCTTAAGTAAATGAGAAGCACCAAGTCAAAATAATACTCATCACCCATAAAATTATGTGATTTATTCCCAATCTATTTTAATTAATTTTAAAAATCAAGCCTTGTATCAGTTCAGACTATCTGAAGCACCTAAACTCAGTATAATCCAGAGGAGCAAGCTTGGGGATTTCATTGGGTACTGTCAGGAAAAATGGGCTGAAAATATAGTATGGATACTTGAAACAGCTCCATACTCCCACTCCCTCTCCCTCCCTGAACATACTCCCAAAAAATCCAGAAGGCAGCTGTGTAGATATTTATCTAGCTATGAAATTTCTACCAAGACAGCTAATAATGCTTTAAAACTCAGACACAATCCCTCCAGGACTTTTTTTAGAAGTTACTTTTATTAAAAAAAAAAAAAAAAAAGAGAGAACTGAAGTACCCGAGAGCTTTTGTTAGGGCAGAATTAGAATTAACATGTTAGATAAACATGTTGCAACAGTCATGTGAGCTTATAGGAAACAACACACATTCCCCACCCTGAGGTCTTTATTTTTAGTGCAGAAACCAGGTTGATATAGCAACAGAAAACATCCCAGCCACAGACATTCACCCAGAAGGCAGCCCAGGAAGGTCAGCTAACATCAAGCTGGATTTCAGGAGACATGGATTCCAGGTAAAAGGAGGAGAGATTTAAGAGTCTTTTCCTGCAAGAGTGGGAAGATTCTAGATTCAAGAGATGGGTTGTAAAACACAGTTAAGAGGAACTGAGGGTCAGAGACATTGCAACAAAACGACATTGGAATTTTTGAGCTGCACAGCAAGCATGTTCAACCAGTTCTAGGTATCATTAGCTATTTCTGAAAGGCCCACATCTCCCCATCTCAGCAGAAACATCCCTCTAAATTTAAAGACCTAGAAGTCAGAAATTCATACTAGGTCAGTCCCAAATCTTCAATGCAGTATTTTTAGTCCAGGGACATATTAGCAGCACATGAGATGGTTCAGAATAATAGACAAAATTCTTATCCTTCTGAAAGCAGTAACATGACACCATGGAGAAAGCCTTAGGGAAGGACTCCTGTACCCTGGTTCTGTTCATAGCCCTGTTAATGCTCTTGGACAAGTAATTTCAGCCCTTTCTGCTTCACTTTCATCCATACAGAGAGGGAGAGACATGTGGCTCCTTTGCAAAACCTTGAATCGATTAAAAAGTACAATAAAAAAATGGATCCTTGTATTTCTTGTTCAAATCCACAAGCTGTAGGTAAAGGCTCTGCAGTGAGCTTTGCATAATTAACTATCCCATGTTCTCAAAACATTTCTTGTTCTCCCACAAATATTAGGAAGCAAAAGCTAGGGAGACTACTGTCCATTTGTATTTAATTAAAAGTCATCAAGCTGGGGGAGGGTTGTTGGGGCTTTTTTTTAATTTTCAAAATTTTTGTTTCTGAATAATTTTGAAGTAGAGCTTCAGGCCATCATACACAAGTTGAAGGCTGTCCTTACTTACATTTTGCAAACCCCTTAGAAGTAATTTACAGATCACAGATTCATTGACATCTGTTAGCCTAGATTTGTTTTGATCAACTGTTAAAGCAATACCCACATCTTCAGGGTAAGGATGGATCATGACAACTTAAATGAATCTGTCCCACACTCAAAGCATTTTAATAAGCTCTGAAGCAAGGCTTTTCAGGTTGCTAGTAGACATATATGTTAAATAGAATAAAATAGGGGTGATTCCTGCAGCTCACCCTGGCCTCAATCAGCCTTGTTGACTGACCACTTTGCACTGTCCCATAATAATTTCCCAATCCTGCTTATTGTGTGACCCCACTACCTCTAATCTCACAGCAATACTCTGAAGTTCTAGAAAAGAAATACTGATTCACTATCTTGATATTTAAGTTGTTCCAACTGTTTTCATTTTAGAGAAAGTCAGCCAACTCAAAGTGGCTCTCCTGTCTCTGCACATCACCCTCACAAACAGGAATCCCCTTCATGACAACTTGCACTAGATCCCTCTGTGAAGCTGCCTCATCTCTAACTATTCTATGCTAACACATAATTAACAAGTTACTGTTATCACTAAGCACTCTGTGGCATCTCTTCCTTCATGCAGGAAGGAAGGTGATCTCTTCAAAGCAGCAGCCAATTCTGCAAGAAACAGAGAACCAGTTATCATTAACATTTAAATACACACTCATTTGAACTTCAGCGCAGCTCAGAAGATGGTCTGAATATGATGAGCTAGCACTTGACAACTCTGTCCAAATTGCTTATGCTATAAATGCTCCAAGCAAGCTCCTCACCCAGGTCTTACACCTTTCTGTTCATAATGTGAGGCTGTTCAAGGGTCACCAAAAGGTGATTTGTGGCCAACATAACCAGCCCAGCAAGCATTTCTATTGTCGACAATTATGCAAAAAGATCACCGTACAGTTTAGCTCCACTTCCCATTCCCTCTCTTCCCAATTTAAATAAAGAAAAAGCTGTCTTGACAAAGGCAAAATTATCTTGCCAGTATAAATCACACCCACATTCAGGAATGGCTTATTAGCACATCATACAGGATGGCTTAAAGCACCTCCACAGTGGTCAACACAATGAAGCCCAAATTATTAATTTGGGCTTTCAGTGCCATTTCCATCACAGAATGGTGTTTTCCTTCTCAGAGGCTTTACAGCAGCAAGGGAGAGACAGGATGGCTAAGTAGAACATTTTAAAGACTGACAAACAAACCTGAAATTATGGCCAAGTCCCAGACAAGATACATTTAACAGCTATGAGAAGAGATACAGAGATTTAGTCAATAATGTTTTGATGAGTTTTCAGGCTTTCTACTGTTTGGCCTTCTAAAGTACAGCCAAGAATGTCAGACGAGCACTGCAAGTATTTCTTTACTCCATGCCTTGTAAGCAAACACTGAATACTTACAGGAATCACTTTTTCTGCACCAGTAATTTATTGAGTCAGTGAATCAAGTCTATATAATTCAGCATGAGGTTTTTATTGTATCAGCTCAGAGCATTTATCCCAAACTTCTGCATAACTGCTATAGATTGCCCTCAATGTATTTTGGTTGTCAGAGAGAGTACACATTGGACCTTAAGCAGCTAATTACAGAAAGTGGTTTTGTAGGCCAAGAGACCATTCAGTTTCAAACTAGTGCAAGACTTCTTAAGGAAGTTTGGAGTTTGCTTCAATTAAATAAAGTTTTATTCTAGTATCAGAACCTATAGATTCTTGAAGGCTCTCTGAAAACAGGTTGTCATCCATCCTTGAACAAGCCTTCAAAGATTCAGAGTACTAAAAGATTGGAGTATACCTACATTGAGCAATTTCAGTTAATCTTGTGGCACCAAGAGTTCATTTGCTTGGTGAAGAGAGCACAACTAGAACAGCTGAATAGAAATGGATTCCATCAGTTGAAACACTCCAGTTTAAAGATTAGAAGTTTCCAGTGAGGGGGAAAAAACCCTCAACCATGACACAGTAAGTTCAGCACAATACTTGGGTATGATTATTCTTCCCATTCAAGAGTTAAAGCAGAGTTTCACAACCCTACTACCAAAAATAAAAAAAAATTATATTTACATGTAATTATGTAGCTCTACAGAATGTTCAGTACAGTAGCCTAGTAATCACTATGACAGAAACTGGCCCCAAACAGAGTGATGTTTATATTCTTTTTCCCTACAAAGTTCTTCTCACAGGAGCTTAACTTCATCATCTCTTCCCCTAATATCAGGGAAGTTGGCAAGAATTATTTCTCTCTGATATGGAAAAACAACCTTTACTGTTTCTCCAGTCATTCTTCAGGGCAACAAAATGTTAAGCCTAAGAAGTGCTGCCTAACAACTACTGAGATTTCTCACACATTTATATTTGGTCTAATGTGAACTGAGAATTAGAATTTCACTGTCATTTCCTTTAGAATCACAAGTATAAGTGTTTTTAAAGCTTTTTTCTTTTTAAAAGCTGTCATTTCCTTTAGCTATATTATACCTTCATTTGTCAGCTTGAAACAAGCTCCTACCTAATGTGTTTTTAATTACCATCATTTATTTACATTTTATACCAGATAAGACTCTTTTGCTTTTCAGGCACAGACAAGGGCCCTGGTTCCAGAAGCTCCCAGAGCTCAGTTTAAGTAGGACTCCACATAAACCCACCTTCACAACATTAGAAGCAGATTCCTGAGCAACCCCACAAAGAGGTGATCTCTTCCTTACTGCCTGGCTTATGCCATCCATTTTATTAAGTGACTCCTGAAAAGGAAGAAGACCACAGCTAGCTTCGTTTACTTCTTTTCCCTGCTCTGAGGCCATCAGGTGAGCACCCACACGACAAATATAATAAAGGAGGAAAAGCCTCATACGCTTGTCTGAAGCCCAAACTAAAAAGCGTTACCGTTGTATTAGGAAAAGACAGCACAAACAAGAGTGGGCACGCCGGCCTAGAAACATACACAAATCCAGAGCGGAAAAAATGGTTAACAAGCGGCCAGGAAGCCGAGACGAGCCGGCACCCACAGCACGGCTAATCCCAGCCCAGGCAGGGTTACCAAGGCGCACGGCACCACAACAAGGCACCGTCGCCAGACGCCCGCCCTCTCTCCTTCACAACACACGGCCCGAGCGGAGCCTGCCGGACCCCTCCGCTGCCCGTGTGCTGCCGGCGGCTTCCGGGCTGCCCCGGGCCCGGCTCCCGCGCCGGTTCCTCACGGGCGGCACCACCACCACAGCCGGGCCCGAGCGCCGCCATTGCCGCCCCACACGCGCGGCCCCGGCCTTTTATAGGCACCGCGCCGCCCCACCCCGCGCCGTGCCGCCCGCCCGCCCCTCCCCAACCCGCGCACCGATAGTACGGCAGCGCCGATTGGCCGCGCCGGCGCCGGCCGTTTGTGTGGGGCGCGCCGATTGGCGGAGCGCGGCCGCCCAACGGCCGCCCGCTCGCGAGCGCGTCCCTGGCGGTGTCAATGGCTCCTCCTGCCACGGAGCAGCGACGGGCCTGAGCCGGGCAGGACCGCGGGATCGCCGGGGGCCGGGACGGGGGGGGGCGCGGCGCCATCGTCCCCCACAGCAGCGCTGAGAGAGCCGGCGGCTCCTTTGCCTTCGAGCGAGCCGGCAGCGGCGGCGGGACCCGCGCCCGGAGATTTCCCCCCCGCCCTTCCCTGCTGCCCGCGCCTGCGAGGCGGCCGCCCCGGGGCTCCCTCCGAGCGCCCCCGTCCCCGCCGAGGCACCGGTTGCCGGAGGATTCCCCCCCTCCCCTCCCGCCGCCCACACGAGCCGGCAAATGAACTCGGTCCGAGCCGCCAACAGGAGACCCAGGCGAGTGTCCAGGCCGCGCCCGGTGCAGCAGCAGCAGCAGGAGAGGAACAACGCCGCCGCCGCCGCCGCCGGGGATCGGGGTAAGCCGGGCTCGGGGCCCGCCCTGCGCGGGGACCGGCAGGAAAAGCCCAGGCTGCTTCACCCTTGGCTCCCGCTCAGGCCGCGCTTTGTTTGGCTCGGGCTCTGCCCCGGCTCGGGGGGAGGCGGGGGCTCGGCCCCTTCCCGGGCCGGGGAGGGGGGAGCGGATCGCCCGCGGCCCCTCGGGACAGGGCACCCCCCCGAGCCCCCGCCCCGTCCCCGGGGACGGCGAGCGGGCGAGCCGCCCTCTCCCCCCGGGAACACCGGAGCGTCCCCGCGGGGAGCGGCGGGCCTGGCCCCGAGGGCCGCGGGGGGAGAGCGCCCGGGGGGCTGCGGGGCGGGGGGAGGCGATGGTGTCGGGCCGCTGGTGGCGGCACCTTCCCCGAAATGGTGTCCGGGGGCGGCGGCCCGGGTCTGGCCGAGGCTCCGCGGGGCCGGGCCCGCTGCGCCGCGCCTGCTGCGCAGTTCGGGCTCCGGCTCCAGCGCCGGCGGGGGGGCCGCGGCCCATCGGCCATTGATCCCCCCCGGCCACGCCGCCCCCGCCGCCCCCGAGCGGAGCGGGGGCTCGGGCCGCCCGCAGCCCGGCCCTGCCCGGCCGGGGCCTAGCGAGAAAATGTTGACAATTGGGAGCCAGTGGGGGAAAGCACCATTGTGTGAGGGCATGAGGAAGCGGCGAGGTGGGATTCGCCCCTCATGGAGCCCGGAGCGGGGTGCGGGGGGGGCTCGGGGGTGGCCGCCCCTCGGGCCTGTCGCTGTCGCCCCAGTGGTGGCTCTGGGGGTGCCGCTGTGCCTGTGCTCCGAATGTGCAGGGCTGCTGGTGGCTTTTTTTTTTTTTTTTTTTTTTTTTTTTTTTGAAGGCGAGATGGGGGTGGGATTGGAGGAGACATTTTGCATGTCTTATCTGGTGGATTGGATTTTAATTTTTTATGCATTACCTGTCACAACTCCGGCATGATAAAGAAGACTGATCCGTGGTGCGGTCTTAGGTGTACAAATGCCTTTTTAAAATTAAAAAAAAAAAAAAAAGCTTCATTGTCAGCTGAATGTCTTTTGTTTGAATATCTAGGATATCGCATTGAGAACAAGGTGTTTTAACTACGGAGACGCGTCGCGATAAATATTTTAGTGCATTTTATGCAATCAGAACATTTTAAGTAAATGAAGTAAAGAAAATTTAATCTGAGGAAGTATTTTTAATTCTCCATTCCTCTCCCTCCCCTCCCTCCCCTTCCTTCCCCCGCCCCCCCTCGCACACATTGGTCAGAGCAAAGAATGTTACCCAGACCAGATTGCTGTGTATATAACCAGAGGATGTGATGTCTTATGCCCAATTATGGGTCTTGTGTAAACCTTCCAAAATCTTCAGTAATTATATGATTAAAATGACTTCTCTGGTATACTGACATTTATAAGAAAAACAACAACACGGAAAATAAAGCAAAACAACAACAAAAAAAAGAACTTCCTCTCAAAGACGTGCACTGAGGGTTTTCATCATCGACATTCCATATGCAGAATATAGGCATTTTTTCAACCCCATGGCTTACTTTGCCTTTTAAACAGATGAAAATACAACTTATAAAAGGCATCCAGAATGATGTGCTTATGGATTAAATGCAGTGATTATTCAGTTTTACGTTGGACTGCCACTGTTCATATGTTACTAATTTGCTAAAGATACAGGCAGAAACTTTCTCTATTAAAATGTGAGGCTGCAGTGTATTTGTATTTCTCTGACATTTCTGGAACTCTGGACTCACCTATTTTTTTTTCTTTCACATTGTTCTTCTGGTTCACATGGTTGACCACTCAGTGGTGATGAAATTATAACAAAATCAGATTCCACAGTTTGTGGAAATTACTGTTCCATGTGGATCACTGCTAGCTTTTTCCTTGCATTTTTGAAGGTCAGTTCTGCTAGGTCTCACTTGGCTAAAAATGTATCAACAGCATTAAGGTTTTTTTGTCATTAGTGTTCCATCTGGATTTGGGGGTGTCTCTAGTGCAGTTTCTGTTCTATCTCAGGATTTGCAAGGTCTGATCCATTATATCTGGAAGGTAATTTGAGTTTTACCTGTGACTTTGATGGCTTTGTGCAGGGCTATTGCAGTAAAGGCTGATGAATAATGCTACTAAATTAAAAGCCAATATGCTGGGCTTAGACTATACCATGCAAATCAGTGTTGACTTTTTTCACCTTTATTCCCAAGCAATGTAGGTCATCCTAAAAAAGCCTGTACAAAAGAATCAGTATAAGTTATTAGGAAAGGGTTTCTATTGAACTCAGATTTAAATTTGTTAAAAAAACCCTCTTTCTGGATACCGTGAGTGCAGCTGTGACTGAACAAAAATTATTTTTTGTTACTGTTAATTTCTTTCCTCCTTCGTATTACAGCTCTGTGCTTTTAGGCACAGATATCATGGGACAGAATTGATAATACAGCTCACAGTTAATCTTTGGAACTTCTTGTTTCATATCATTAAATTGCTTAGTAAAACGTGTACTAGGTCTTGAGCTTTATTTATTATTTAATGCTGCGTAAGTAGAGAGTGTTTTACAACTGAGTATCAGCTGTTACATGTTCACTGCTGGGTAAAAATCAAGTTATGATGCCTATTGTTAATAAATAGATCACTGGGAAAAAATACTTTTCTAAAAATCCTTCCTCAAAGGCTCCTTATAAGAATTTAACAATCATACAAAGCTGTTCTTTATACTGAAGTAATTTTCATTTTATGTGTGTAGTAGGAACAAATTTAATGAATATATAACCATGCTGTCTATAATATGCATTGATGAACAATACCTGTGTACCTGTGTTCTGATTAGTGGGGAATGGAGATCATAAAGGATTGCAGATAAAAATGTTTTCTCCCCCAGACTCACTGTGTTGTTCAGCCAAGATAAGATGTCATCAGGATACACTTCCCAAGATGTTTTGCCTTATGCTCTGCTGTTCACACCTCCCTCCATCTAAGTTAGCCACTCTGGCTACACCATGCCACTCCTGTTCTACCTTCTCCCTCCTGATCCCTCCCCAGTCACCAGAGGGGTTACCAGTGGTTTATTCAGTGGTTTTGCAATTCTGCATGAATGATATAGAATAGATGTGTCCTTTTATTTTCTTTAGGACAAAGGTCTACCCAAAAGGAAGTCTGGACTTGGTAATGTTTATGATTAAATATTCCCATGTTTGCTTATAGTGCTGTTTTTTTCTTCCTTGATTGTATAGGTTTGGCTAGTTTTGCTAGGAAGAAGACAAGGTTATACACTTACTTTAAAAGACCAAGAGATCTTGTCTAGAATGCAGCTGAAATTGTCAACCTCAGAGCTATCATATGAATATTTTTTTCTTGTTTCTGTTCTTCTCAAAATAATAACTCCATTAGTGCATATGTGCCTGTGTAAAACCAGCACATCATTGGCTGTAGTACTAATGAGGTTCTGAGCTGCATGTCCAGAATTAAGTGCTCTTAGGCTCGGCCCCTGTGTGCTGATAAGTCCCCAGCTGCATCTGCCACGGTGCTGCTGTTCCCTGCTGCCAGTGTCCATGTGACAAGGCAGGAGCTGGCTCCGAGCTGCCTGCACCAAATGCTAACTGCCTTTTTTTTTTTCCCAGGTTGAGTTTTGGCACGAGTGCTGCTACAAGGGAAGGGATAACACTGAACGCCTGTGGGTGTGGTGGGACTGTGGCAGCTCCATTTTAGATTGGGTTACGCTGGGTCAATACTTTTGGAGCTGAGGCAAATTTAATACGTGCGTGCTGTCAACCTACCTTGCAAGTTTGCTTCCCTTCCTAGCCCCAATCTATTTTCCAGTGAAAACAAGATAGATACACCATATAGTGTGTCTGTGTCACCCTGCAACTTCTGAACTTGTTAGCTCATTTAAACCAAAGTTGACAAAGGGGTGTGAAGTTAAGTTTTGTGGCTGGGCAGAGGACAAAGACAATGAGGGAAAGACATTTATAACTCACCCTCTTCTACCCATGCCAAGAAGCAGCAACCAGCTGCCCTGTCAGCACACAAGGTAATTGAATTAGTCATTTGTCTGTATACGGGACACGAGGGCTTGATGGACTGGGAAAAAGAGTGGGTCAGGCTGTGTAAAACAAACATGTAGAAACTAAACTCCAGTAGAGTTCTTGCTCACAACGTTTGAATTTTGTAATGTTGAGATAAATATCTTAGGAGAGGTAAGGAGTCTTTATTTGGCTCTGTTTCAAGTGTATGTGTGAAAGCACATGCATTACTATATATGATTTTTTTAGTATGTGCTAAAGGCTTATTTGGTGAGTGCAGGGCAGTAACAGTAACTGAATTAAATTATTCTTATTCTGAAGCAAATGCACAGACTTGCATCAAAGCACCTAAATGGGTTTCAGTTTTTGTAGGGTCATCCCTTAAGGCAAGAACTCAAGTCAGGCATCAGTTGCTCCACATGGAAAGAAATCAAGTTAAGGCTTTTCTCTTATTTCTTGAAAGTGAGTCACGGGCTGAGAAAAGATATATTCACATATGGAAATATAGTTTTTGCTTTTGCAGTGAAAAATTTCCAAAGTCTACCTTACAGATAAAAGTTCGGAGTCTATAAACTTGGTTCTTCAAGTACAATTTCTGTTTCCCAAAGCCTCATTCTGCTTTAGGAGTACAAAGGAGTATCCGTGTACCTTTGTTGTCCTTCATATAGGACAAGTGCCTAAACCTATGCTGAAGCTTTCTCTTTCAATTGGAGAGATCACAATCAAGTGTATTTGTTCTTGGCATACACAGGAGTGTTCATTGCCTATAGTCTGGTATACTTTAGTCAATCATAAGACTATTAACATCAGTTATAGTTTCCCAGAAATACCAAATCTTTTTTTACTTTCTGGGTGACAAAAACTTGGAGCCCAGTGGTTTAAGAGATAATGAAGCCTCCTCCATGGGTCTATTTTATATCTTTGTGTTTTGGGGAAAAGTTATGCTCTGTGCTCCCCTCCTTGCTCTGATGCTTCCTGGGACAATCACAGCTACAGAGTAGACCAAAGCTTGCAGTGTATGTCAGGCTTTTACTGCAGGTGTGCAGGCATGAAGCATCTCATTTGTTGAGCATAAATAAACATTCTATCCACTGGATGTGAGGCTTTGATGTATCTGCATATTAGTGGAGCCCTAGGAAGACTCTGTCAGGCCAGCAGCTGCCTGGGAGGGTCAGGCTGGCAGCCTGCTTTCATGGCAGCTCCCTCAGCAGCGTGGTGAGCCTGGTGTGCCTCACCAGAATGAAAGTGCAGAGCCACTGCTGGGCCGGGTGTTTGCTCAGCACACTGAGCACACGCACACAGAGGTGGCATCCCAGGGACTGCCACTGCAGCCAGGACAACTCTTTGGCCCACACTCTCCTCTGGGTCCCTGGGTAATTGGAAGGAGGATGCACCAGGTGTGTGGTTAACGTGCATCACCTGTGGCAACACTTAAAACTTCCTCTTGCAGGTCTTGCCTGTAAACTCTCTGGTCTGCTAGGAAGAGGAGGCAGTGTGCTTCTCTAAGGTTTCTAGGTTGCATTGATTAGTGATTAAAGGTGTTTAGTCTTAGATACTACAACAGATACAATAGGAAAATTAACCCAGAGCTGCACAACATATGGATAAAAAAAGAAGCAGGGGTGAACTGACTGAACTAACAGGAATTGAGAAAATGGAAGGTTTGTCAGTTGAATTTGTCATGCCTAATCTTTTCGTGGTTTCAGATTATTAAGTATTTCTTTCTGTTTCTTACTTGTGTGCTGTTTCTGCATTCAGCACTTGGATTGGAAGAGGAGCAAAACTTGGTGATTCTTGCTCATGATACTAAGCTGTAGTATCTGAATATAATCTAGCTTTTAGTCAGAGTCCTGCAGTTCTTGTAAATGGGGACCAAGGAGGGGGGAGGGAAAGAAAGCAAATTAAAACATGCAGTGAAATTACAGAGTATCAAAATTCTGCTTTTGTAGTATATTATTGCTTTTAAATTTTTGTAGAAGAAAAGAGTGAGTTCTAGATGTGGGCTCCTAAATAAAGAAGATGCTCCTGAGGCATCCTCTATTATGTGCCTTGTACTTCCTGTTAGAAAGTTTAATTAACTTTTCTTGAGGTGATTAAAATCTATGAATCTGGAATGCTTCATAAAAGATAACTTGAATAGTAGTTATTGTGGTTCCTCTCAATAACAGTTTTCCTGGTTATAAAAATCAGGAAATTCCCCGTTCTTAAAATTATTATTCATTTGTGAGTAGAAGCTAGGCCAAGCAGGCAATGAACACTTATAAAGCCTGGAGTTCTTTCAGTAGGCTTTTGAGGACTATTTTTTGTGCTCTCCTCTGAGAGACTTAATTTTCTTGCATTTTTCCAAGAGAGCTAAGTAATTGTGGAGCCTGTTTGTTAGAGAAAGAGGTTGTCCTGGTTCTCCTGCTTCTAACTTCATGTTCAGCCTTTGCCTTGCTTTGACCCTTAGCTCCCTGAGCCATATCACCCCAGAAACCAAGCCTCCAAAGCACTGTGAGTAGTGACCTGCTGCTTTAGCTGTTGGAGCTCTCTAACTGCAGGGTTGGTGAGTAAGAGAGGGACTGGCCCTTGCCCTCGCAGGTCACCCCTAGATCAGCTTGGCTGAGGTGTGGGGCTGGAGCCTGCCCCAGTGCCTGGTGCCAGTGCTGTGTGTTTGAGAGGAGCTGTTGCAATGCTGCTGGGGCTCTGTGCTGTGGGACATACAATGAAACCTTCTGTTCGTTGTAACAGAAACCTGCAGTTTCCATTCCGTTGCCAGGTTTGTCAGGTCCCTCTGATGTCTTATATGTGAGAGTTCAGGCACTGCTTTGTTCTGGGAGCTCAAACTGCTGCATAGTTGAGCTCTGCCTGGAAACCTTGTCACTCAGGCTCCTAGGTTTGTTTCTGTTGAGCCTTGTACCTTGACTATGTAGGTTGTTCCACAGAAGCCTGTGTAGATATGCTTCCCATACATACCGGATATCTCTGGTATTCCAGTATCAAAATAATAGTGGTGTTTATCTTCTTGCACAACCAGTTCTGTGTTCCAAGAAACTGATTCAGCTGTACCATGTGAGCGCCAGTCTAGTGCTGGTAGAGCCTATAGAGCTTTTCCTCACTATTTCTGTGCTGACTGACTGCATTGAGCTTGGTAGGTACACACAGCATAGAGAGATGAGCACTCCTGAGAATGAGATTGGAAAACAAAAGCTTGGGTTTTGTCCTACTTTGAATTGCCACAACATGGCAACAAGGCCAGATCAACAACTGTACTTGAAATTCCTATACTTATTTTGAACAACCACTGTACACACCGGCAGAAGAGCTGAATTTGCAGTCTCATGGCCATTGTACTGTGTATATGGTTTTATACTGAAGGGCTGGTTAGCATTAATAGGTCATGTTACAGTAACTATTTCCTTTTGGTAATCCCAGTTTGTAGTATTTGGAAACAGCCTGTTTACCTTAAGGGCTCTCATCTGTGGGTTCTCTTCTGTTGCTTGTTTTCAGCTGGTGCATCCAGAAGCAAAGGTTCCAGTGTTTAGTGTTTTGCTTTCTGAATAGGGGTGAGTTGTAGCTCTACAGCAGGTCTACATTTCAAGCTATCTTTGTATTTGGACAGGTTATTGTAGGATGACAGGTTACCATATGTCAGCTGATCTGGGGTGTCTGATTCACAGTAATTGTTCATGTGTATGCTCTTAGCCTGTGGCAAATGGAAGGTAATTTGAGTTAGCTTGACCCTCTTTCATTATGCTCTTGCAAGGCACTCCCTTCTCCATGTGGATTGTTAGACCTGCTGAAGAGCCTTGGCTAAAACAATAATGCAGTTTCTGTCTCTCAGCTAGTTTGGCTGTAGAACAGCAGGATGAGGACTTCACCAACTTCCTGTATTGTGGTTTTGAGACCTTGCTGAAGAAATAAATCCTATAAAGATGCTATCCTGAAAACCAGTCAGATGTTACAATTGCCAGGTGTGTTTTTCTTTAGCAGAACATACAAGGCTTTATTAGTGCATTTATAAACATAGAAAGCAAGTTGTTTATTTCACAGTATCTTGGTGTACTTCTTTCTTGTTTTTGAGGAAGTACATTTTACCTTCATTTCTCTCAGATGATGCTTGGTAATTGAACTAATTCTAACACTGCAGTAACAATTTTCGATGTTCTCATTCAAAGCCTATTGAAATCCCAGCTAACTGAAAAATTCCCATTTGCTTCAAATGGCACTTAAATTTGATCTGAAACTACATGAAAGGTAAAACAATTGATTTTCTTTTTAGTGCCTAGTTCTTATTTGAAATTTGATTTTGCAACAGCAAATCCAGTCCAGTCTGGTTCATCAGTAATTGTTAAGAATCTAAAATACTACTTAAATGCTTATGGGACAATATTTTTCAGTAGTGTGATACTGCCATCCTCTCTTGCTGCCTTAGTGAATTCTTAAGGCTCCCAGAGAAACTCAGAACTGTCTCTTGAATCTATTCCATTTCCTCTTCTTACACAGATTAATCTCCTTACTTAATTACTGCATTACTGATCCTGTGTGTATATAAAGTATCCTCCTATTTTTTCATCCTTATTTGGTCAATAAATGTTTTTTCTAGGAGATAATTGGATAAAATTTACAGTTCCCAAGCTTCTTGTACTTGGAAAAGTCAAAGGAAATGTGTAAATTTCTTCTTTAATTGGAATTTGAGACATAAGCCTTGGTGCAGACTTGCTGTAGTCCTGTGAGAAATAAATAGTTGGAAAGTTTATCAATATACCTTTAAAAAGTTAAGTTTGTCAACATACCTTTAGAAAGAACCTTATGCTACAGAAGCATGGGAAAACTTCAGATTTTAATCATTGTTTCTAAGAGCTGAGGACAAAATTGAATGCTTTGTCTAAATAAGCCTTTCCTGACAATTGGGAAAGCAGGAGGCCAGAAAGGTGACCCAAATGCTGTTGGGTCATCAATGTAAATTGTGTGTAGTGGCTGCTCAAATTAATGTTTACTATTTCCTTCAGTTGTTGCTGTCTTGACGAAGGACTACAGCTCTTGGATGGGTGTTACATCAATCCTTGTCAAGATGTGATGCCTCACCTTTCTCTGAAGGTGGTAGGATCTGTGACCATGTCCTTGGACATTAATCCACAGTCTTTGAAGAGCAGTTATTCAAAATAAACCAGTTACTCTGAAGTTTTGTTTGCTCTGTTTGGACCTGTGTTAGCTGCAGCTGTCCAAGATGAGACCATGGGTAGGGACAGGAGGTTGCTGAGCTCCATCTGTTATGACCTTGGAAGAGCAAAGGTCCAGGGCAATTGCCATGTATGAGAGTGCATAGTGGCTTTTCCATCACAGAAGAATCACTTTTCATGGAACCACACACTGGTTTGGGTTGGAAGAGATCTTAAAAATCACCTGATTTCAATTTCTAATTTCCCTCTTGTATTAAGATCCATTTGGACTTCCTCTGGTTCCGTTTTTAAGTCTCCCTAAAGCTCTACAATAATTGAGCCTCTAAGGTACGTGCCTTGGATTGCTGTTGAGAGAACCTCCTTCAACACAAGAGTTGTTTGGCCAGCTAGGCATCAGTGGGAGGAGAGAGGATTAGTGCTTTGGGCTACTGTTGCTGTCAGGATGACTAGAAGAAGAATGGGTGTGATTGTGATAATGGGTGATACCTGAGCAACTTCAAGTGGCCTTTGATAACAAGTTTAGAACCTTTCATATCTTGCCAAATATCTTCTCATTGATCAGCAGCTTGTGATCAATAATCTGCTGATACACTTGAGAGTATCAGTATGGTTGTTAGTCATTGTCAAATTTTACCTTAGTTTGAAAGGTTTAAGTAACTGAAAAAGGCATACCCCAGTAGGTTCAGTGGGTGTCTGTCTAATGAAGCTCAGTTCTAAAGATCAGTTTGTCACAGGAGTTGTCAGTGTGATGTTGGATTTCCCATTTTGTCTAAATAACGCTTGAACATCTGAGCTTGTTAACTTTAAACAGGAAATAATGTTTACTAACAGCCTCATCCCCTCTAAAACTGTTTTTTAAATATCAGAAAAGAAAGAGGAGGTGAAATTATTTTGAGTTTTTGGTTACAGACAACCTAACTTTTAATATGTAAGTTTAGCAGAAAATGTATCGATCATACTAACATTGAAATCTGTAAATTTGTAAAAATGTGGAGAAAAGAGAGACAACAGAAAATTAGTTTCAAACAAATTTTTATTTTAAAATTTCAGTCTCAATAGTATGTGGTGTTCCAGTTCAAGATCAGTTTTCATTAATTCATTTCAAAAATTCATTAATTTTTCAGCCTGTATTTTTCTGGATAACTTTTTTTAGAAACTGAAGCTTTGAGTTTTCTCTCTGCTGTGGGTTGCTCGAATGCTGATTAATACAGTGGAAGTTAAAAGTAGGTAGTGTGTGGAAAAAGCATGATTTTTAACTCCTCCTTTTCAAAGGTCTGCCAAACAGTACCTGTTATCCATTGGTGCTGAGACTGGATTCATTGCCATGTTCTTGGGTAAATCCCAGCAGACTGAGTGCATAGTTTTTCATTAATTTCAGTATCACAGAGAGTGCAAGAAGCTGCCAGTATATATTTGTGTGTAAGATCTAGAAATGTTGCACAGTTGTGTGGCATCAAGAACATTACCTGAATCATAGTGAGTTGGGCATAGTGATTTTTCAGACTAAATACACTTCAGTTGTCATCCTAATGTTTCTTTCCTATCAGCAGCGTTGGCCTTAAGCATTCCTCTGGGCTACCACTATTAGCAAACAGGTAATCTGGTGAAGTGGTGCTGTAATGGCTGTGAAAGGAAGAAATTTTCAACTCTTTATGTCACTTGCATGGTAGAAATAATTACCAGTTTCATAGTGAGCAAATTTTAAATAGTAAAACAAATTCTTTTTCTTATTATCTTTATGATGCTTTGCTGCAGATGTAGTCAGTAAAATTATGTATATATACTGAGTATTAAACATTAACCAAGATTTATTTCTTGTAACACGTGTCGGGTCCTGTTGGCAGAAAGATTGTGTTTTAATATAAATGCTGTGTGCATTACGGTGGCTGGGGTAACTGCTTGAGCTGGGTTAAGATTTCCTTAAGATTTCTGGGACATGTTTTGTCTTTTCCCTAAATGTAAAAGTACTACAGAAATGGCCAAGTACATTACAGAAAATGAATTTCAATTTGTCTAACTTTTGAAATCTGTGTATGGTTTGAGAAAGGGCAAAAGCATCAGAAGAGCAGGGTTTAAGAATGTGGTATCCTGCTTGTGTTGAGTTTTTTTCCTCAGTTAAAAACAAAAATCAACCTGCTCTTTTTTTATTAAAACAGATAAGTGATATATTTCCTCTCAAGCCTTGCCTCTTCCTCCCCTCTGTCAGGTATTTTTCACTATATATATGGAGACAATTCTTAAGTATCCTATTCTGCAAACCCAGCTGGCAGAAATCTCCCCATCTAGATAAAATTTCTTAGAGACAATCACTGTAGTAGACTTAATGACCTTAAGAGTTTAAATTAAATAAGAATTTCTTTTAAGAGTGGATTTGTATGCATGTGTGCATATTTAATTTTTAAAGTGAGAGGACCAATTCAGTGGTTCTTTGTTTCCTCTTTTAGTATTTCTAGTAACAGCCCTGCAGTGGGTGGAGTAAGACTAATGAGCAGTTTCTAGTCCAGAAGGTTCCTGACTTACTGATCTTTTCACAGAAATCCTTACTCTTGTATATGCTCAGAGTTTACTTGGGAAAAAGCTGTTCAAGCATTCAGTGATGTAAAGAGAATACTAATCAGTGCACTCAGCTTTAATCCTTCCCTTCTGCCTGAAGGTCTTGTGTTGGAGTTGCAATAAACATGGGGAAATATCTGTTATTCTGCCACTAGTGATTGCCTAGAGTAATTTCAGCTACTGGTGAAGATCCTCTTTGTTTTACTAATTTGGATATTTGTATTGCAGGCCTTCAGTGGTGTCTGTAGCTGTCATTGCACACCTGGGATGTTCTGATGTACCATTGTTCTGACATCAGCAGTGGGAAACGAAAGCATGGGGAAATGGCGTAGCTTGCCCAAAGTCACCAGGGAAGTCTGTAGGCACAGTTTCACTGATATTTTAAGCAGTGTGATTGCAAATGGCTACCAAAAGGGATTTTTTTCAGTGATTTGCTTCTTCCTTCCTTTGTTTTAATGACTGTATACCTGTACAGTCACTCCCACTGTGTGTGGGAGCTGGTGGGAAAAGGTCTGCACCCTCCTTTCTGGCAGTATTATACACTTAAATAGTTTTATCTTTATCATGGAACCACATCTGTGGCAAAGCACAGAATTGAACGTGATGTCCTTGGGTTCCTGTGGTTGGTACTCCAGTTGTGAACCACATGGTGTCTCTTAGTACAATACCTGTTTTCTTTCTGGACTTATGTTAGTGCTCATCTTGTCCCAGGCTAAAATCTGGATGGGTGTACTGGGAGTTGTTGCTCTCAGTTGCCCTTTGTCCTGTGCTCCCAGCTGATCCTTGTACAAGACAGGGATCACTGAATGGCTCAGGATATGGCTGTGGTGGTGCTTTAATCTTTCAGGACAGCATATGAAGGTAAAGGAGAGTTGCAGTTGGTTGGTGTAATTATGCTGGCTGAAAACTGGAGCTGCTCTTGCAGTGCCACGTGAGCTGCATGGCCATCTGTCATTGGGGCACCAACTTACATTCTAAGGGGCAGCTGGCAGGGTTGAGGCTTGCTTTGCCTGGCAGACTTTTTTTTTTCTTTATTTGCCAGTGTGTGTCAGTCAAAGTCCTTATTTGTGGGTAAGGCAGAGTAAGGCTTGTTTTAACTGTTTGTGCAACTAACTTTAAAAAAATCGCAAGAGGAGTGGGCATTTCTGTGAAAATAAATAATGTTCTTATGACTTGCATTCTGTGCCCTTATAGACTCTTTTTTTGTGCTTTTGAGATACAACATTGTGACAGTTGTGAAGCCATAGGTGTGCCTGTGGGTGCACTGAACCATACGTATGGCACGAGAAAATGACACATTTGTACTAAAATGCAGTGTGACATTGTGAAAGCACAAATACCAAAGGAAGTGCATTGAGAGATGACCTACAGCTCATGTGCAAGATTTAAACTCTGAGATTTTGCTCTGGTTCTTCAGGAACTTCAGCATAGGCTTCTGAGTAGGGATGTGGGAATTCCTAATGTTATTGATCATATTGGCACATTATTGTGACAAAGAGAAAAAACCACTGGTAACATTTTATCTAAGGATAACTGTGTGAGTTTATAAAAGGTAATGGTTGGGAAAATAAGTAGCTGGAGAAAACACTGCAGTTGGCAGTCAAACGGTATACGGCTTTTTATTCGAAAAGCTTTGAATATTTTTATCAGAAAGGGAAGTACTGCTCCCTCTCTTTTTGTTTGGTGGTTGGCTCTTTTGTTTTTTTCAAGACTAGGCATGAGTTAGTAGTTTAGTGGTTCTGGAAACACTTAGCAAGTCCAGCATTTACATTGGCTTTACCTGCTATAACTTGGTCATGTCTGCAGCCCTCTGATGTGCTGGGGGGAGAGGCTAGGAAGCAACATAATTTAAATAATGGATTTCTAGTACTCAGAGGTAATCTGGACTGCTACAGATGATGTTCTGCTCCAACTTGAACCTGCTACTGGCTGCCCTGAAAGGACCTTTGTAAAGATGGTACCTGGCATATGGGTGTTCTGTCCACTTCTCCATCCACTGGGCCAGAGATTTTTAAAGGGAGTATGTGCAACATGCATTGCTCTGGTATGAATCCATAGTTTGGTCTCAGAATCTGTCACAGGGTTGATTGTGCCTTTCACAGTCATGTCTAGGAGTAAATGGTAGGGCTTCCAGGCTGT
Source organism: Calcarius lapponicus (assembly GCA_039654755.1). Taxonomy (NCBI): domain Eukaryota; kingdom Metazoa; phylum Chordata; class Aves; order Passeriformes; family Fringillidae; genus Calcarius; species Calcarius lapponicus. Next base: position 103,244,236 of record CM077465.1, on the reverse strand, counting down.
TAAGGTTGAAGTCTTATGAATGTGCAATAGAACATGTCTGAGACATCCCCTCATTGCTACATGTAGCTCAGAGAACAGTCTGGAATTTAAATTTTCCTTATATCTTAGCTGTCCTACTAAATCATGTTGTTTGCTAGAGGAAAGCAATTTTTTTCTCTCGTACATGTGGTGGAAACATTTGACTTTAATAATTGCTTCAGATTTGCAGGAAATTATATTTAGTTCTCTGTACTTTTCAAAGTTGATTTAAAAAATAAAGCTGTAATGACTTGGAATAAAATGTTACAGCTGTCCAGAAAGGGCACTGACAAAGTATTGTACTCATTTGTACTGGCAAAATGAAGTTCAGTGACACTTTCACAATTACTTCCAGTGTAATTATTTCTGATAAAGAACTTGACTGATACTGTCTGTGTTTTGAGATGTTCAAGTCCATGACTTAGTTGCCTTGCTTTTGATCATTACTCGGGCACCATGCTCCCCAGCAGGAACACATCAGAGACAACTTCATGTAGGGACCTCCTGTCTGAGCCTGTCCCATTGCAGGGGCGGCTCCTGCTGTTAGTATTTTTTTTTAGTGGCTTTAACTTGTGTTTTAATATATATGTGCCTCGAGTGTCATTTGTGATCAAGTGGGGAGGAATGTGGTGGTAGGACTTTGTCCTTCCTTTATATCTCAAGTCTTCTATGCTGGGAAACCAGAAATCTTCTGTGTTTACAGTGAGCCAAGTTGACAGTAAGGTTTGGCTTTATAAAAAATGAAAATTAATTTTTAACTGCTCTGTAGTGAAGATGATTGCACCTCTGTATTTGTCCACTAAGGGCACAAAACAGATATTTTTGCCACTTGTGTCACTGACAGTTTTATTGCTGTGTTTGTTCTAAAAGTTTTTACTTTGTAAAATGAACTTCCCAACACTGTCATAGCTGAAGGTTTTCAGGACTTCAGCCACAATTGATTACTTTTCATTAAGGAAAAACTTCTCTCTTCCATTTGTTTCCTAAACAACGTAAGATATTTTAATAAGGGTTTTCTTTTGTCTTAAAATCTCAGCTTAAATAGCCAAACTGGATTTTGATATTGAGATGCACATGACTTCTTTAATTTTTCTTCTTAAGTTTGAAGGCTCTGGTTCTCAAGTGTGAAATGTTATTAAGAAATTTTTCAGAACCTGTTATTTCATAGCTCTTCACTTTGTTCCCAGGAACAATGACATTTTCTGACTAATAGATGGCACTATGTATAGCAGAGATGGTTCTTGCCCTTGGAATGCAGAAGACTCAGCTGCTGTGAAAGATGGTTTTAGTCTTTCCACCTAAGTGCTGCTCTTAAAGTCTTGTTAGCATAATACTGATTTTGTGTCCTTAATTACATGCATTCAGCAGTTTACTGCCTGGTAACAAATCTAGTCTGAGCTCTAAATATGACTTTTACTCTCTCAGTCTAGGTTGTTGTAAATGTTTAATATTTTTTCATTCTGATAACTGCATTTGACTAGTGCACTCGGTCAGAAAGTATCCAATTTGTTATTTCTGTACACTGTATTTCTGCCTGGGCTCAGTCTGGTCCTGCATGACTTACTCCTCTGTATGTTTAATGAAAAGAAGCAGGTGTATGTTGCTTATAGGAGCCGCCAGCCTCTTGCCTGGAGGCATTGCCTGGAGTTGCTTGTGGAGTGTTCTCCTGGAGAGTGCCTATGTTGTTTGAGGAGTATGGATTGCTAGATTGCCCGTGTCAATTAAGGTAAAAGTTCTCGGAAGCAGCACTTGTTCCTACCAAAATACTGGTTTGTGAAGTTGTGAACAAAACCTCAGTAATCAACTAAACCTCAGAAAGTGAACCCAACTCACCATATTTACAGCATCTGGATGTGGGATGGATGTTGGTATATTTAGAGGAAAATAAGTAAAGGTTGCTATAGGTAACTTCTTGATTAAATTCAGAATGGTGAAGCATAATGCAGTATTTTAAAGAATTATTCTTAAAATATGTACTTTGTGTAAAGCAATCAAATTACACGTGAACAATTTAAATACAGTACCATTTTTTGTATAAGTTTATTCATTCAACCTATAGAATATGAACAGTTTGTTTTTTAAATTAGCCATAGTTTGAGAATAAACATGTCAAAAATTCAATCTGACAGTTGCTTAGAATACATCTTAAGACAATTTTTCTAGCTATGTTGAGCATGAATATAACAAAGATGACTAATACTCTATGGGCTCAACCAAAATACGAGGGGAACATGGCAAAGCTCAATGCACTTATAAACTGTCTTTGATACATATTAGAATGTGGAGAATATCCCAGTTTTACCTCTAGAACAGAGATGTAAGAATGCTGTACTCAATGGAGTATAATTAATATTTGACAAGTATTGTGTGTTTTAGCTCAGTGAGGGAAAATACCCATTTATTTAGTAGGCTGGATTTAACTGTGTTCATGACCCTTGTGGCATACTTGAAGTTGAGTGCACAAAATATATTTCACTTGCTAGAAATGTTTTGAATGCTCGTGATTTAAGCACAAGTCACAAAGGATTCTTTTCTTTTGAGTCTCTAGTGATACTGAATCTGCTTGTCTGTGCTGGCACTTCAAATCTGACAGACTACATAAATGTAGTTGTGTAATGGGGGGCTTTTTGTGCTTGCAAATGGACAGGGTCTTGCACATTTTACATGTGTAGGATTTGAAACTGTGATTTGTTGTTTTGAGTTTGCATCTATGGTCTTGCTGTCCCATGGTAGGAATTGGTCTGTGGAGAAGGTGGATGTGGAGTGACTGTGCAGAGACAGGATCATCAGTCTGTAGATACTTTGCATGCAAGGTTTTCCTCTAGGAGCACTTAGACACTTCAGAGGCTCCCTTCAAGGTAAAGATGCTAGGTAGTCAATAAAAAACCTCTTGTGTTTAGAAGTGATGTTTAGTACTAGATTGGTGCTGAATTGTTGGCATTGACCCGTGTTCCCTGAAGCACTGCAGTTCTCCAGGATTAAATGATAAAGGAAATGTGAAAAGATAGAAGCAGAATGAAGTGGCTCTGACTCTTACTCTTCTAAGTATTTATGGTTGATTCTTATTTTGTTTTTAATTAGCTAGTATATGTATGTACACATGTGTAGCTCTTGCTATGTGACAAGAGTCTTGAACTTCACTCCACCAAAGACAGGACCTCTGTGAGTCCTTTAAGAGTCTGAGATACAAAGTAGAATATCTTTTTCTGGAAATATTTTTCTACTTGTGGCAAGTGAGCGGCATCTGTTAAGGGAAGGTCATCTCTACAGTGGTGCCTCAGCTTTGTTTCCTTCTTGATTTCTGGTTATAACTGGACATTCCAACTGCCATAATATTTTCCCAGAATATCACTGTAGATAGTGCAGTGCATCCATCTGCTATGAGTGTCTATTGTCTATCATATGGAAGTAAAAATTCATTCCATCATAGTTCAGTCACTGGCCTGTTTCTCATCTTGTGCCAGTATCAGAAATGCACACAGCACTGGCATGAAATAATTCACTGTCTGTTAAGTACTACACTTCAAAGATAGCAGCCTGATTTGATGTCAGGCCTCATAGTTTTTCAACCATGGTTTGACTGATGCACCAAAATTTCTTTGTGTTCCTTACTTGTTAGTCATCAGTGGTGGCATATGCTCTGACATCTGAAGAAAAAAATATTGTCAAGCAGCAATTGTACAGTGACAGGGTTCTTCAAGGTGTATTTCTCTATTCCCTGCCTTCTATCTGTGCTGGCTGCAAGCTTTTGGATTCACAGGGTTTGGATAATGCCCACTTCTCCAGCCCTTACCTGGGAGTATAGAAGCCATGGGCTGTGTGTTTTCTTCCCAGTTTAACTGCTGCCCAAAGCCCTTTTGGGAGTGGTGTTTCAGAAGCACAGGAGTGGCATTGAGATGATTTTGGTAGCTTTGTGTTGGAGGGAGGAGATGGCTGCTCTATTAAAATTTCAGTTGCACAGTAATGAGTGTGACTGTGTAGCTGTCCAGTTCAGTAAAGAAAAATGTGGGATAAGTGTAGTTAATGAAATTAAGGACTTTTGGTACTGAATTGATCTTCTAAGTACTAACACAAGGTAAATTAATTCAGATCAAACATTAGAAACTGGTTCACTAGATTCTCCTTTGTTTTCACCAGTAATTTTCAGTAGTATTTAAATTCAAATTAGTTCATGGAAAATACTTTTTCTACTCTTGCTTTACAGTAGTGATGTCTGAAAGAAGCAGCAGGTGAAAGAATATAAGCAGCAATGTCTTTTAAATCCTCCCCGCCTACTTTTAAAGATGTTAATCCTTTAACTCATGAATCAGGCATAGTGTGCCAAGATGGCAGCAGCCAGTTCTGATTTGACTCCAGCAGTTCCAAGCAAAGTTTGTGAGTGTTGAGTTCTTAAACAATGTGCCATCATTTCATCCCAGATTATCAGCTGGGAGAAGGAATGTCTGCAAGCAAACCAGCAGGGAAAGAGATGTGAGCATTGTTCATGTAACCCCAAAGCACCGCACAGTCAACACACCAGTCTAAGCCTGTGTGAAAACAATCTCACTGTGCCTCTGTTGCCTTACTATCTCCTGTTCTAGCCTTCCTTGCAGCTGTGTCCGTGAGCTCTAAAGGGTAAGTTTGAGGTTTTTCCCCTCTGCTCTAAGTGTTTGAAGTGACTGCCTTGGCTGAGTCTCAGGTGCTCCTGTGCATTAATAACAGTGGAACAATTGAGTAGTTTGCAGGTGTGTCAGATTGGTAAATTCAGAACAGGTGAAACTGTGACAGGATGACTTGATGAAGGAAGCTGAAACTGAGGTGATGATTACAAAGACTGACAGAAAATAGGGCCTGGAAAATAAATTCAATTTGCTGATGTTATATAACCATCTTAGTGCAAGCCTGTAGATTCATTAGTTTGGGAACATACTTTGTAAGGGAGAGTGATTGTGTGTGGCTTTGCTTTTAGCAAATTGACAGTAATTTAGAGTGAAGGTGTAGGAGGTAGAATATATTAATACTCTGACTTCCTAGCTGGTGTGATCTTGTCTAGCAGGTGAGTTTTTCATCGTGTTCAGCCAGCATGTGTTCCAGCATACTTCAATTTACAGCTGCAAAGGTCCTTGAAACCATGAATTGGCACAGTAGTGCTTCTTGATTTTTCTGTTTAATTTTATTTTTGTAACTGCTGAGAGCTTAATAATATGGAGAAACAATGGTCGATCTTTTTCTGTCGCAGTGACATTCACAGGGTTGTCAAAGATGGTGTACAGTAATAGTGTAAGTATTACCTCATTCCAGGTGAAAGACCTGGGGGTGGGGGGTAGACACTATTTTGAAGGTCACCCTTAAGTAGGTGGTATTTGTATGTCATTCCTCCTGGTGTGAGCAGAAATGACTGGAAGAGGCTGAGATGGGGAGAGGAGGAGCAGGAAGGGAGCATAGCTCGCTGCAGATACTCCAGAGTCCTTTCTGAGCCTCGGGAGAGCCCAGCAGGCACAGCCCAGGGGTTCCTGCCTGGCAGGACCATGGTCTCTGCTCAGCTCCCTGTGCCTGGGAGGCTTCACTTCTGAACAGAGCTGGGGGTTACCCCTGCTCTGCTACCACCCTAGAAGTGCAGATTTTGAAATCTTAATTCTCTTAAACAAAGGTCTGGTGGATGTCTTGGAGTTTGTCTTCCCTTCTTTCTCAGCTCTAGCAGTAAGGGATTAATCTTCTCCTGTAGCTCTGTAATCAAAGCTTTTATTTTGGTTATAACCACGTTTGAGCAGTGTAAACAAGATTAAGCAGTCAGGCAGGGGTTTGTTTACTTCATGCTGGTCTTCCAGGTAAACACTAATACCTCATTACCTTTTGGTCTTTAATGTGGAAAGGTGAGGAGAGAAGCAGCTTGAGTCCTCATCTTTACAATTTCTGCACACTGGCTTTGAGACTGACCTCTTAGAATTTTTTCTGTACATATAATTAAAGAAATTGAAAAGGAAGGATGTTTCTATCAGTTAATCATCAGCATTCAACTTCATAGAAACATTGCTGCTTCTCTAAAACAGGTTTTTGTTACTAATACCTTATCAGTTGCCGTCCCTTTACAAAAACACTGTTTATTTAAAAACAAATGGATAAAGACTTGGTGATGTTCCACTTGCCTGGTCAAGTGTATAGAAGGGCCCTGGGATGTTTTACAGTCTAACTGGGTCAAAATACACAGCACTGGTGTTTTTCTGCTCTCAAATCTTTGGAGCAGGATGATTAAGAAATGAAGCCGAGTCTGACACTTGGGAAGGAATGATGTAATGTATGTTTTATGGAAATCTAAGAGAAGGACACAGTTTCTATTACTTTAACAAGTTATATTTTAGCAGTTCTAATCAAATCTTTAAATTGCTGTGCTGGGGGTGCTTTGATTTAACTTAAAATAGTATTTCTTCATTATAGATTTTTGCTGACAAAATACATTCTGATACAGATGATCTGACAACTTAACATAGTAACACTGGTGTGGAAAATATTCACATTTATGTAGCCGTGTAGTTTTACATGTGTATGGTTGAAAATATTAAGGTCTGTCTTCCTGTCCTAATGTCACCATGTCTGGGATTTTTAGAAGCGTGGAGTACTCAGCAGAATTAAAATGGGCTGAGGTTTTTGAGATGCTGAAATACTAGAAACATGTTTTTATAGCAAAAGAGTTGGATTGGAGCTTCAGTGAACGCCAATGGTAGGGCCTTGTCATAGAAATCTGGAGGGTGAATACTTCAGGTGTTGGTATGTTAAGCAGGAATGGGAGAGCATTTACCTGATGAGAATGCTGGAGTCAAGCAGTGATTGAATTGTTCTCCAATGGTGCCTTCTGCCTTTGCTACATTAACAAAGCCATGGCCATCTTGGAAAGGGCTCACATGGTTTGGAGACTCCACAAACTCCAGGCAACCTGTGCTGCTGCTTAGTCACCCTCACAGTCAAAAAAAGAAAGAAGTCTCCTTATGGAAATCTTTTTCTGATGTACTTCCAGTGCTTTAATGCTTTTTCACCTTATTTGTGTACAGCTGTAAACTCTGTGGACTTCTTCAGTGCTTTGGGCCAAGGAAGTCTTTGTTTTTAGTTTTAATATTTGAGCAGTTTGTCCTGCAGAAGAGATAATTATCTATAAGATTATTTGTCATACAGAACTTATCTGGAGGTTTGTTGGCCATCTGTCTTGTTTGTAATACGATGTTCCTTCTTAATGTTAATACTCTTTATACCTGCAGCTTTTTAAGGATATAGCCAGATGACCTAAAAACCACAATAAATTAGTACTGTGAAATGGCAGCCCTCTTCAACCAAGGTATTGTGACTCATGTAGTCTGTTGATGCACTAAGTAAAATTAGTTTGGCTAAACAAGGGGTGTTTTCTGTTCTGGTGGATCAGTGTGTTCAGAACTGTATCAGGTCTTCACACCTCTGACTCTTCTCTCACAGTGTGTTTTTGTGTATATAGCAAATTTGTCTCCAGAAGAATGCCTTGATAGCTCTGCATACACACAGAATTACATTTTTATTTTGTACATGTTTAATTTTTCATCAACACTAAAAATTATTGAAAGGGACAAGATCAAACTGCATAGGCTCACTGGGGATGTGGGGGTGATGGGTAGTCAGCACTAGTGAAGGCATGAAGGGAAACCTCACCATGGGGCAGCTGTCATGCCACATCTTGACATCTTTGAATATTTTCTAATCAGTCCTTCAATTTTTAAAAATTTTTCTTTGGATAAAAAATAATTGGGAAATGTGGGTAAAATAACCAGAAAAGAAGTTTATTGATGCAGCTTTTTTCTGCATGTGTTTTGTCCACTGACTCTCCAGAGTGCCCTGGTCTGTAAAATACAGTGCTTGGTGTAGATATCTGAGAGAAGACATTTGAGGTCAATGGGTAATGACAGAAGTGCACAGATGTGAAAAATTGACCATCTTAATGTGCAACCTCTAGATTATCTTTGATTTTTTTGGCATAGTAAGAAAGAACATTCCTCTTAAAACTTCTTTAGGTCCTTGTGGCCTTTTAGCATAGGGTCTATTTTTTGATGACTGTTTCAGTGTCTTTCAGTGGCTCACAACATGGGATAGCTTTGTGTAGTGAGGGGCTGTGAGAGTCTGGGGGTTACTGGGCTCTTCTTCAACCATACTGTTTCCCTATTGCATTTTGCTGCATGTGTTCAAACATCTTTTACAGTTAATGCACCTGATTTAAAAACACATTTTTGAATAGAAATTTACCATACTGAGGCATAACAAATTTGTAGGAAGTGTGGTAGCTCAGACCTTATAAATGGAGACAGAATAAATGGCAAAACCCCCCTTCTGTCTGGTCTTAAAATGACTGGATATCCAGAATTTGGGAAACTAACAATGGTAGTTCAGGTGTGTGAGAAGGAGGACCTGTTTAAGAAATCAAAAGTTCAGGATTCTGCTGTAGGTATGCAGAAAGACCAGACATAAAAAGACTGTGGAAGAAGAAAAACAGCCCTACTGAAAACTGTCAGTATTTCTGGACAATTTTGACAAAACAAAAAAAAATTAGTAGTTTCTTTCCATTTTGTGACCTATGCTTGCTCTCAGGTGGCTAAGCTTACTCTGCCTGCTTGAACTTTATTTCTTTTTAATGTTGTTAAGAATAAATTTGAAATAAAAATAATAAGCGTCTACTTTTGGCAAGGAGGAATCTATAAGGCCCTTTTTTTTTTTTAAAGGGCATTTCCATATTGTTTAATGTAACAGATTTTTAGTAAAATTGGAACCATAAGAAAAACAGTAGAGAGATACTAAGAAAAGAAGCTAGACTTATTTTTAAATGAAATTGTCAGTAATTGAAAATAGTTCATCACTTACAGGGCATCATCTGTGGTTTTAAACTTGAGAGTGTTCACTGCAAAAAGTCTCATTCCGGAAACTCTTAAATTCTGCAGCCATTACATTTAACTTCAGAATTTATCAGGAAAAATGTATCTGCAATTAGTGTAATTAATTACCAAAAGATATAATTAACAGCCAAATACAGATTTTTGCCCTCTACCACCACCCACATACCTTGACAGTTGTGGGTGGTTTAGTCACTGAAATTTTACCAAAAGCAGAAATCAAAATCAGTATCAGAATCAGTTGTTATTCATTAAATACATGTTTCTGAAGTTTGAATATATATATATATATATATATATATATATATATATATATATATATATATATATATATATATATACACAGCTGTTAGAGAGAGATATCTATATCTGACAGCTCCTCATGATATGAAATGACAGTGTTAATAGAAAATACTAATGTAAATTTAATAGCTACTTGAGAAAAAGCTTTGAGAATTTCATTGATGCACTATTTCATGCATGATACTGCTTTTAATGGCAAAGATACATCTTTAGTCAGCCTCTGACAGCCTGTTTTTCCTTGCAGTTGAAAACAGCAAAGTTAAAACCAGCTGAGTGTTGAGGGGTGGTTGCTTGTGCTGTGGAATGGGCTGGATAACTTAATGTGTGCAAAATTCACACAGTGAAAAAGGAAGTGTATCTCTGTAAAAATAAACCTGGTTTTTAAAATGTTCTGTTTAAAGGCAGAGAAAACAAAAAGGTAAAAACTTGATTAATGTATCAAAATGATGCCATTTGGTTTTCTAATAAAATCAGAATGTAATTTTATTATTTTTTCCTCTCCAGATATCCAAGAGCACTAACTTCTGGATTGGGGTGTTTAAGACATCCTTAGTCTACAGGGCAAGGAAGAACAGAGTGTTCTCCCTGTGCTGCAATTTCCTTGAACATATAATACAAAACCTTCTTTCCAGCTTTCCTCATGTTTGTTTTGCAACACATGTTGGCAGTGGAAAACAGATGATCCTGTTTTCCCAACTTGTATTTAAATCATGTATTAATACAGTAAAACTTGGTAGAAAAGCTATTTAGCCTTTATCTCCCAGAATAGGTTTGAAGTATTTTAGTTATTCTCAGTGTAGGATTTACTTTTTCTCAAAGCAGCTTGAGTTTAGGTAGGCCCTTAGTCCCACAGTCTTTGGTGTTGTCAGCAGTTTCTTATTTTTACTGGAGCTCTTAACAAATTTAGTTTTGAATCAGATGTTGACTACTGCAGTGGTGCTTTATAGTTTGATGACAGATTTCTTAACCCATCTTAATAACATATATGCTGGCAAATGAGTATTTCCCTCCTGCGCCCTGATGATACTTGGCACTTGCTGTGCTTCCACACTTTATTTTCTCAGTTATTTCCCTGAAGCTAAACAGAACCATGCTCTCCTGCTCTTGACAGGTACCTCAGAGCTGGTAATTTAAGGAACAGAATAATAGGAACAGTCATGGAGAAGTTTGCAGAGTAAGGATCAGATGAGTGACTGCATGTAAAACCTTGCCACAGTTAGGCTTGAAAAATTCAGCCTTACTATGGCATGTGTTAGATACAACATATTTTTGAGTAATTCAAGGATAAGAAATGCTTGGTTTTCCTTTTTTATATGTGCATGGCTTTGACATAATAACACAGACACATATATATATTTATAGATATATATATTATTTTCATTAAATAGTCTTTCTTGAAAGGTTAAAAATAACTATGTCTTATGACAGTGGGTCTCTTTGGTGAATTAAAGAGCAATAATTTGGCAGGAACTTATGATTTTCAATTTTTTTTACCTCTCCAGTGTAATGTATTTATGTTTTCAGGATACTGTTGTTAGTTATGGTGTTCTTATAGCCATATTTCACAGTTTCTTTGGGGGGGTGTATGTGCTGGAGTTTCTTTGGGGTTTTGTTTGTTTTTTTCATTTCAGCTGTAACATTTGAAATTCTGTATGTTGATTGTAGTAGTAGGGCAGCAGGAGAATGCAGTGTGCTTGTTGAATATCAGTGTAATAGTAAGGGGAAATAGCCAAAAAAGATAGCAGATTTAATTTTAGGTTTTTCCTTTTGCAGTTTGCACAGTTCTCTTCTAGAGACATGCTCTTGAACATCCAGAATTGTGAGGAATGTTAGCGCAAGGTGTGTTTTCCTCCCAGCTATCTGTCAAGGTTACAATGTCCATATTTTTTCCTCAGGACTGTTTGCTGTCTCTCTGCTTCTTCACAGACTAGTGGTCAGCTTGGAAACTTTGCTTGGTCCAGTGGAGAAGAAAGACAGCCAGTAAGCTGTAAAGTATTATTAATATAGTTTTCCTCCTTTTGTTTCTTTCTTAGAGGAAATGATACTGACTATGCCCCTTGGAACCCAGCGCACAAAAAGGGCTGTCTGGCCTTTCATCTTGGTTGCTTTTTTCCTTAGATCTGTCTTGCAGTGGCAAAAAGCCTATGACTGCCTTTCCTTGTCATACTAGGCATTTCAGAATCTCTTTTAATTCTGAAGCCCTAAACCAGGAATTTCCTACAGTTCATCAAAACTGCTCTTTGACGTAATGAGGTTTCAGCTGGGCCAATGTATTGATAGATGTCATTTACTTCTCATGGAGAGTCCACAGGAGGCAGATGGCTTTGCATGGCAAGTATCTCCAAATCTGCTACTACACTTACTAGCAGGAGATATGTATTTTTTTTCTGCCTGTGTTACAACAGTGTTGTGCAGATGTGGCTCATGACAGCGAAATCTGTGGGAGGCTTTCGTTTCCTGAAAATTGGGTGAAATGATTGTGCCCTGAGATGGTGTTTTACAGGGGTTATGCTTGAATAGCTGCAATAGTGTTAATTCATAATGAGACTTGTGAATTGTTTTATTGCTCTTTCAAGAGGAGCCATGTTTCTCTTGGTTTCTCATGGATCACAGAAAATTTCTGTAAATGGATCAGTTATGAAGTGTAGAAAACTTGAAGTGTAAATTGAGGATGCTTTAAGTGAAATCTCTGCATTCTCATTGAATCTACTCATTCCTAGACTGTGGGTTTGCCCCAAATTTTTTCAAAGGTATCAAAAACTCAACTAGAGAAAAAATGAATAGTGTCCTGCTCCTTCTTCAGTTCAGCAGTGCTAAAGGAGGTGAGGCTGAAAATAATTGCTGTCAGAAGTTAATACAAAGAGGAAATCACAGACTTGTAATTATTTTTCTGTAGTTATTGGTATCAAGAATATCCAGACTTAGTCTAATTAAAGAAGGTAAGGCTTCTACTTCATAGTTAGGTATTCTCTGCTTATTAGAAATATTCTGTCCTCACAAATTATTATCTCGTATTAATTTTACATGTGCTTGTTAGAACATTTACCTCCTGAGTTTTGGAAGCTGGTTTTCATCCTGTTAATGTCCAGTGATTTGACTGACATCATTGTTCATGGAAGTGAGTTCTCTGGGTTTGGTAATTTTTTTTTTTTTTTGATGGTTTGTTAATTTGGTTTGTGTGATTTGGTGGGGGTTGTGTTTGCCTTTTTTTTTTTAAGTACCAATGACTGGTTCCACAATTCCTCTGTTTACACATTCTGGTGACTTTGGTGTTGCTGTTGGAGAACCTGTAATTCCTTCCTGTCTGAGAGACACTTATACTTCCTGGTAAAATGGGAATTTGGAATTTTTTGTAGGCCCCAAGGGTATGGTCACAGGGTTCCATTCTCACCTCTTTGTTCAGGTACCTTGAAGTACTGCCTGAAGCTGAAGCAAGAGGATTGATCAGAAACATCTTTTTGGTCAGAATAAAGTGGCAATACTTAACCTATTTCAGTGTTTTTTATTGTTCTCACTGGCTGTGCTTTTCTAATGAGATGAAAGTTGCTGTATTTCAGCCAGAGAGGGAGATAACCTTTGAGACTGGTAATCTGACTGCCCTAACAAATGAAGTGATATGGCCAGGTAGAAATTTTAATTGGTCCTACTTGGAATCTTAAGTATAATCATCACAATAGACAAAAAAAAATCAGCTTGTAGTAATAGTCTATTTTATTTAGTGTCATTTAGAAATGTAACAGTGAAAGGCTCTTAGCACTGTATTTCTGAACCTTAAAATCTCCTTGGTCAGCTTTTTCGCTGTAGCACCGAGGAACCATGCAGCAAGGCCACAGTGTTGAAAGTGTTGCTTTCTTAATGAGGAATGCACCCAAAAAGGGTTCCTTGTCCCTTCTCAATGAAAGCTTGTCAGAGCAGAAGTCAAGCTGCCTATTAAGCAGGGAGGGAAGTTCCCTTAATACTTGCACAGCAGCCACCTGGAGAGTTGTTTATTACTTTGCTAAATGTTATAGATGGTGCTGTAATACAGTTATCATCAGTCTGGGAAAACAATGTAATTTAAAAAAAATACCAGAAAATAAAATCTGGCTTCTAATTCTAGTTTATCAGTTCTGCATTCTAGTGCTGATCATTAGAGCTGCTTGTTTGAAGAAAAAGGTCTTTTTCTTCCCTCTCTAAAATGAGTTATTTAACAAGTAGCTCAAGTATGCAGGTACTTGCACAATTATTCTTTGTGTCTTAATAAAACTGTGTGTGTTAGTGGGGTGTTTTTTTGGTTTTTTAGTAATTCAGTCTTTAACTTGATGTTAAATATCTTTTGGGGCCATGGTTGTGGCAAGAAACCAGAATTTTTCATGAAATCCTCGTTATCACTTTTTGATACTGGCTTTTGAAAAGGAATATATTCTTCACAGTAGCTGGAGGGTTTTTTAACTGGTGTTAACACATGTCTTTTGTGCTAGGTGGTTTTTGGGCTGTGAGCTCCCTAGGGAATGAAGTGTAAAGATGTGAATAGCTATTTGTGACTGTTGATAATTTTTTAAGAAATATAAATGAGGACAAGTTTTGGGCTTGCAGCCAGTGTATCTTTCCCATTTGTCTCCTTTTCTATTAGTCTGTTTTGTGTCAGCTCTAAGAACTTAAGTTTTTGCCTTGCTGTGTAAACCATGCTTTCCTGTGCAGCATTTTGGGGGTGCCAGCTGCCCCAGCAGACCTTTGAGGGGGTGGTGTGTCTCTCTCTGGTTTGAGTGACTTGTGTGAAGGTTGTTGCAGTGGGCTTCACAATGTGCTGAGGAGGAGAAAAGATCAGATTGTTGAGCATTTCTTGTGGAAATTAACTTTTATCTAAGAATAACGCTGAGAAATAATGTCAGCTTTAAGAAAGTCTCTGTGTAGCTAGAAGTAGTTGCTTTTCTTCTTTTAGAAAGTACTTCTAAATATGTTGTAAAATTAACATGAGCTTCTGCATAAATACAGATAGAGTTTGAGTGTCTGATCTATTCTTACTCTTTTTAGGCCATCATGACTGCACGACCTATTTCCAGAGAGAGTAATAAGATGTCTTATTTAGGTATTGATGTTTAAAAGCTTAAAATGTAAATGCAAAAAAAGTACTGTTTGATTCTTTGGGTAGAGGGTGGTGTGGTGTGTGTGTTTGTTAAATTTTGCTCTGTACGAGTACTGTGACTTATGGTTTAAGTATAATTTTTCCTCCTCTTTAAATTTAAAAAATAAATCTCACACAGGAAAATTTCAAAGTATTCCACACAATTTTTGTTTATTTGCTGAACTGTTACAGGCTACAGTGTGCTTTGCATATTGTTGTATATCTTTGGTTTATTGCCAGTAAGAAATTGTATGTATATTTAAGATATTCTAGTAGTCAGTAATGGTTATTGTGTCTGGTTGTTGCTTCCCAGAAGGCAGAATCTCTTTATTCCATATGGCGTTCAGGAAGTCTGATCTTTCTGTAGTCTTTAAGAAAGCATACATTTTTAATGTTAGGTCTGTCCTCTTTCCAATCTGAGAGCCTGCTACTCTGAGTAGCAGTTCTGACTCAGAATCTTTTTCTTGCAGGGTCTCTTGCAGTTCCAAACAGCTTTGTCTCCAGTCAGAGGTTAATCCTTCTCCTTGAGCAGTGCCATCAGAACCTGATACAAAATACTGCCTTTTAGATCTTACCTTTCTGTGAGCTGAGCTGCTCTAGATAATGCTTGAAAAATACTGCAGGGTTTCTTTCTGTAATAATTTAAAAATATATCACAGTGTTTATTAAAGTCTCTGATAATAGTAGCAAATGAGTTTGCAGCTTTTTAATACCATGTTTTTGACATTCAACATAGAATGCAATAGCTGTATGCATGCCTCCTGTTTCTTATGGACCTTTTTTTTTTTCAAGTCCACTGTGAAATTTGACTGTAAAGGACCACCACAATGCTCCTGCCTTTTGGGATGTGTTGGATCTGAGCTCTGTGAACTTGGCATGTCACCTTTCTCAGTTTTGCAGGATTTTTGTTAGCTTTGGGCGGGGGTTTCTGGGCGTGCACTTACTTTTTTGGTTGTGGTACTCCTAGCTAGTGGTTTTTTTCTCTTCAGAGAGGTCCTCAGATAGCTCTCAAAAGAAAATGGTCTCCATTTCAAAAGCAACCTTAAGCCATCCATAATTTAAACTAATCCTTAAATGCTGCCTGGAATCAACGTGTAAGCCTCCACTGGTGTGAGAAACCTTTGCTCTGAGATGCAGAGTAGTATGTGCAAATTCTATATTCAGTATCTTTCATGTTTTGGTGCTGTATCTGCTTTCAGGTGTCAGCCACTTGTTAGGAATGTTTTCAAGGACACAGGATGAGTGTCAGTCACACTACTGATACATGCATTTATTTAACAGCTCACTCCCAGAGACTTGCTCCTTAAAGGGAAATGGTGAGTGGGTGTGCTTGCTTGGTTTTTTTGGGCAGCAGCTTGTTGCAGAGATGTTGCTGTAAGTGCAAATACAGAACTGCCTTGAATTTCTGTTCTGTAAGTTATTTGCTTTCATTGTTCGCTCTGTTGGGGGTTCCTTCCTCTCTACTCCCTTAAATTTGTGTCATCCTCTCTTCTCTGTTGGAATTTTGAGCTAATCCAGAAGTGGATCCAATCAAGTAGTTGGGGCTGTCATCTCACAGGCTGGCAGGATGCTTGATATGGGTTTTGCCAGATTTATGGCAAGATGAGCTCAATCCAGAGCAAATGAGTTGTATCAGTTAACATTTTAGTTGCTTAGTTTGTGTTTTCTTCTAGTTATGAAGATGGACAGTTTTGGAATTTTTTTTTTGTTGTAATAATTTATTATTTCGTTCTTAAGTTGTACTGGTTCTACTTAAAACGCTGTTTAATGAACTCTTCCTGTTAAAATTTGTTTGATAGGCAAGGTGGATCATGGCTTCATTCAAATAGGTTCAGTATGGATTAACTTCATTTTTCAGAGCTGCTCTTCTAGGTCTCTGAGTCTCTTCTCAAACTCTCAGTTTGATATGGATTTTCCTGTCTGAAAACTGGTTGGTTAGATTTCTCACCAGGTTTTCCCCCGGCTTACAGGAGCAATTTCAGTGTTGTGTCTTTTTGGAAATACCTGCCACCCCCAGGACTCTCCTTCTCTTGGCTACAAATCTTTTTGGTTGGTTGGTTTTGTTCCTCCTGCCCCGTTTGGGGAAGGTAGAGAAAACCAGCACAAAAATGTTGTGTTGCAGAATAAAAGCGTAAGTGACCCTACAGATTAGTGTATGAGCTGCCTTCTTTGGGATCCTCTCCCCACTTTTTCTATTTTATGATGAGTCTATTGGGGAAATTTAAAGCTTTTTTTCTTTTTATTTTAAAGAATTTGTCAACCTTACAATTGTCAGTTATATTAACAATGTTTTTTGGAAATATCTGAACGCATATAAGGTAGAAACAAAACCACATGCACGTGTTTTGGAACATGATAAATTTTTTCTAGAAGTGACCTAGGTGTGTATATTTTTTAATAGATAGCTCTTGACAACACTTTGTTACTTCTCTGTAACTTATGTCTTCATGAAACAAAAGAAATCAATTGTATAATTTTGTTTTTCTCTATTTTAATGTACTCACTTCCACAGCATCTGTGGAAATACAAAGCACTCTTGACAGTAGTTGCTAGAATGGCAGATTTTTCTTCTTTTCCTCCTGGAAGTATTTGTTCTTTTTGGTCTTTTGTGGGTCTTAAAGCTTATAGTGTTACAGTTCAAGTTCAGGAGTCATTTTGAACTATCAGATGAGATAATTTAAATTGAGGTTTTGACCTGTCAGAGTCACAAAATTCAGTAAACATGATTTTTACTTGAAATTATTTTATCTTGTTATGCAATATAATTGGTGTAAAATATTCGGGTAAATATTTTTATTTGAGAGCAGACTCAGCTTAATTTAATCTCTTAAAAACTGCAAACATACTGACTTGGTTGAAACTGACAGCATCTGGCAGTCATTTCAGCAGGTGTTTGTATGATGATATTAATATTACACACACACTCTTCCAAATTTGTTTATTGACTTTTATGCTTCTATCATCAACAAATGTGATTATAATACTTTTTATGTGTGTTACTGCCTGATACTGTTACACTTTAAAATAGGGTTTTTCAAAATATTTTGGAGGCACTGTATTTTAAAACAGATATTTCTGCTCTAAAGCAGATATGTTGAAGTGTGTTTCAGGGAAGGATTTTCAAAATAGAGCTCTGGCAGTCTGGTTTAAGAGTTTTTTGCTCAGGGGAGGGCAGTGTGCAGTGTTGAAGAAGTATTACATTGTGAGCAGCATCTCTCTGAAGGCTCCCAGTGTAGCTGCTTTAGTCTGCTCAGGGTTTTTAGGGAGCATCTGGACAGCTAAAACCAAGCACCAAGGCTGCTGCTCAAAGAGGTCACTCAAGGCCTTCAGGTTCCCTGGTACTGTTTCACTTGGCAGTAACTACACAGGCTGCATCTGGAAAAATAGGATCAGTTGTTATTCCTGAAGTGTCAGAAATCCATGCAGAAGCCCCTCAGAAGTGTGGCAAAAACTGCTGGTGAGAGATATCATGGTACCCTTCCCTTATCTTCCTTGGTGTTTAGATGGAAAAAGGAAGATTTTAATTCTTCTGGTACCTGCTGTGAGTGTGTGCATTATCCCTTATTGTCATCTGTGCTGGAAGAGCAATTTTTTAGTGGGGCACACTGCAGAAAATAAATATACTTCTGTTCTGCTTAGCCAGTCCTTCAGTGTTTCAGCCAAACTGACCTTTCCTTCCATTTTACCCCACAGGCCTCTGCTGTCTCTTTCCAGCAGTAATATGTTCTGTCCTTTGTGGCCTCCATGGGTGGTGTTCTGAAGACCTGACTGGATTTTATCTGTGCCCTTTCCATCACCTACTGAGAGATCAAAATTCTCTGCTTTGCTTTCTACTTTTTTCCCCCTGATATTTTTGCTTATTATGCTGTTGCTGTATTTCATGTGGCAATTTTGAACCATTGTACTGACCATCCAGAGCTGGGGGAAAATCCCAGCTGTTCTGACAGTCATCTTGTGTCTTCAATGCAAAATAGGGGAGCAGGGGGGGCTTGAGACACCATGCTCGAAGTCCCCAGGTAGTTTCTGGGGGATATTAGTGACGGTAATCATAGTTACTGTATCAAATCTAAAATAGAAACAAGGGCTGCAAAATCAGTCCCGGCTGCAGAATCAGTCCCTGCTGCAGTGTCTGAGTACATTTGCGTGTTTTGCTGTGGGGCTGGTGGTGGTGCCTGAATTCCTGCTGGCAGGGCCTGCTTCACACCCACGGCTGCTTTTCTGCTCTGGTGTGCCAGGGAAGGCTGGGAGCTCTCCTGTAGCAGCTTCTGTCTTCTGCCTGCCTTGTTAAATTGAGAGGGTGTTTTCCACCAGAGATGCAAAGAAACGGGTAAAACCGAGTGACTGAGCCATGAGTGTGCATTGAGTCTGCTCTGAGGTCATTGCCCTCCCACAGGCAGTGATCCCCACGCTGGGCCAGGCACGCCTTCACGGGAAAATTCACTGCAGTTCATCTATCAATGTCCTTTAGGCTTTTTGCATAATTCATAAATACTGATCCTTCCCTAGGTAGTGAAGTGGTCAGATGTGAGGTGTGCCTAGGAAGCAGCAGACAGGGAGTGTGAGCCAGCTTCCAGCTGAAGTTTTGGAGGTGGCTCTCTTTTAAAAAGTGGTGTGTCTTGATAGAAATTTCACAGTTCACTTTTGTCTTTAAAGACCTGTGCTGTTGGTGGTTCTTCCCAAATATGTGGTCTTGTGGCTGTGCTGAGCTGGGCCGGCTGAAGGCTGATCATGGAGGTACTTGCAGGTTAATTTTCAGGTGGATTAATGAGCTGATGAAGCGCTCCTCTGTTGCTCTGAGAGCCTGTGTGGAGGTGTACACATCACCAGTGAACCTCATCTTTGCACAGCTTCTGTCCTCTATTTGGATGTTGTGGCAGTGTTGTGATCTCTAATGGTTCATGGCAAGGTTGCCATTTATAAATACCTACTAAGGAAGGGGAAAAATAGTTTGGGGTTTCGGTGGCTTTTTTTCCCTGATGTAGCAGCTCAGGCTGCACAGTATGTATAATCCAATATAAGCACAATGTTTTGTAATTTATGATCAAAAACCCCAAGCCAGAAACCCGTAGGAAAATCATGAGATTAGGATTTTGAAATGCGAATGAGTCACTTCAGAATTGCATTGCTTTGTTTTTTAAACAGACTGCTGTAGTATTGGGAGTTTTGTTGGTGGCATATTGGGTTCTTTTTTGTGTTGTGTTGTTTTGTTTTTTTTACATTAGTCTCTTCAGCCTAATACATTCAGGAAAACTGCTGGCTCTGTAGCATTGCTTTTATGGCTATTATTTTCACATCACATTTTGCCCAGTTTAAGAAGAAAAAGGCAATTAAAATGGAAAGGAAATGCAGAATTGTTTTCTCACAGTTAAGCATCTGCAGAAAGTATATATTTTTCTTAAGTGGAGTTGTTTTAATTTATTTTCTAGATGCTTTTTGTTCTGGCCTTTTTAAAATTCTTGCAGCTGTATAATGTAATGTTAGTTATAGGGCATGCAGTGATGAGTAATTATTTCTTGCTTGTTTCAAGTATGTTCCATAAATATATGAACAGGGAAAATTGAAACTAATGAATCAAAGCCATTAGAATTATACTCATGATACTTTCTGCACTTCTTTTTTAAAGGGCGGGGAGAAAATTTGCTCTTACTTTTTCAAGTGTAATTTAGGTGAAGAGAATGTATGTATTTAAAGCTACCTCCATTTTACAGAAGGTTTTGTGTGCTGGCCTGAGCCATTCCCAAAATGTTTGAGGAAAACTCAGTCTTGAGTTTTGTACTAAGTGCTATGTTTACTAAAGAATTTCTTGATAACGTTTAGTTAATAATTGACACTTCAGTGTTCCTCGTTCTGCTGATTGTGTTAGGTAAAAAAATTGAAGTAATGAGGTGATTGAGTTAGCTTAGGGAATTAAATAAGCCTAGGTTTTTGTTTTTTCTTAAGCTGCTTTTGGTGTATCTGTGGTGTGTGTATGGAGAAAGTACACATGAAGGAACTTTGTATGCTGTGATATTCTAACTTTTTTTTTTTTTTATTAGAAGTACTCTGCTCTCTAGCACTTCCTCCCCACCCTTCTGATTATGTACTTACCTGAAAATTTCTGTAGCATTTTCCTGGTATAAAGTAAACTACAATTCCAATTATCAAATTTCTTTTTTTGGTTGCAGATGATGATGTACCTGCAGATATGGTTGCAGAAGAATCAGGTCCTGGTGCACAAAACAGCCCGTACCAACTTCGCAGAAAAACTCTTCTACCTAAAAGAACAGCTTGTCCTACAAAGAGCAGTATGGAGGTAACTTCTTTGGGTTTAATTGTAAAGGAAATGTTACTGCTTCAAGAATATGAAACTAGTTAGTATTTTTATTAAGTTATCTAATGACTCTACTAATTCTTATTTACTTCATTAAAGGGTGCCTCTACTTCAGCTACTGAAAACTTTGGTCACCGAGCAAAACGTGCTAGAGTATCTGGGAAATCCCAGGATTTATCAGGTAATAACTTTTGTACAAGAAAAGGGCAAGGGAGATGGAGTTAGACATTTTACCGTCACACATTCTTCCACACAGATTGTCCTCAAACTATTTTTCTGTATATTCTCCAACTAAGAAACAGTAGTGGGGAAAAAATACCAAAGCAAAACTCCAAGCTTGTTCTGATCTTCAAATTCAGTAGCATGATTTCAATCAGAATTTTTTGAATCTGATCCTTTGTTCTGTCTGCTTCACTGTAGGCATGTTTTGGTTGTTTTTTATTCTCATAGTGCTGTGTAGTTGTATCTAAGCTGCTGTTAGAGCAATAATACTGCAATGCTTAATTACTATTTCTCATATTGATGGCATTGTTCCATTGCATTTTTAGGGGTAGTTTGGGTATGTCATCATAGCGCTTCATTGTGGAGAGAGGGAGAGACCTGGTGTGTTTGTAAATAAAAACCAGATATGCCTGCATACATAATGTATGGAGATTTCTGCACACATCTACAGTAAATGCACATTGTATAATAAACACACATCCAGTACATTTAACTGCATTGTGTATATTTTATTTGTGTGCACACACTTTGTAGGCGTATACAGGCACGCACCCCCTGCTTGCTCTGCTTTTCTGTGTAGTTTTTCAATCTCTCTGCTTCTATTATTTTTTTCTCTCCTGACACACTCCTCAGTTCCAGGAGATCTGCCGTCACTTTTGCCTGGAAAATCAACACCAGTGCTTGCCAACTCCCATCGATGTGGTTTCTCCTGCTTTTCTTGCTTCTGTTTTTTTTAGTCCATGTCTTCCTTAATATTGTGAACTAAAGCTGAGCAGCTGGCACAAGACTTCAGGTCTGTTTTAATGGTTTCTGTTGAGGTCTGCTCTTTCTGGCTTCTCATTTTCTCCATAGCATAGTTTGTTGTGTTTTTTTTGTCCTTTTCCCCCTTTGTTTTATTCTCCCCCTCTTTGATCAACTCTCTAATTTCAGCAGCTGTTTAAGAACCATTTAACTTCAGATTTATATTTTTGAAATAGCCAGAACCAATTGGACATAATCCTGTGTCATTTTTCATTGATTCATTTTCCTGTTTGCTCTCTGAAGCCTTGTGCAGAGTTGTCTTGTCACAGATTCTGTTTCTCTTGACAGTTCTTAGTTTTTCTTCCATTTCTTTCACTCTTTGCTGTGTTAGTCATTGTGCTTTTACTCTCCTCCTTTCTTTAGTGAAAGTGTGTACTTTCCAACATGAATGGCACTGATTTCCTGAGGAATTCTCCACACTTTCACTGTACATTCCATTTGTTAGATTCTTGAGCTCATGTGGGGATTGTGGAGGCTTCTCCAGCATGGAATTGACAGAGGAATCACTGTAAACAGTGATTTTACAATTTTATTTTTAAGACCACGTTCTAGTCAATTGCAATGTAAGCGTGTCCTCCTCAAACCATTTTCTGTTAATCTCTTTTTCAGTATGGGTGACAATCATTTTTTCTTTTCTCTCTTGAGTTTCTAAGAGATTCCTCTAAATTTGTACAAATGTTGATTCGGGTGAGATTTATTTTAACACACAGTCCCCTTCACCTCACATTTTTGTTGGCATAGGTAAGGATAGGTGTTGTAACTGAGTTGTAGGTGTGAGACTTCTTGGATTGTCATGAGTGGTGACTGTGTATTGTCATCTGGGCTGTACAGGTGTTTATTTTAGAACTGTAGATGAAACGATGGCAAAGGACTAGAAATACAGGAAAATTTCTTGGTGGAAAACCATTCCTTGTTGCATAAACTCTGAGTGGAGGAAAATTCAGTGAAGTTGAAAGGAAAAATGCCAGTCAACTAGAGTTTCCAACTGGAGTGGAGCCAGGAGTCAGAAAAACATGTATTTTAATACAGATTTCAGAGTCAGTTCTGCTGGGAGTGTTGGCTGTTTTAAATTTCTCTTTTCACTGAACTATGGATTTGCAGTACATTCTGAGACTTGAGGTTACTGGCTCACTCACTGATTGTTCTGTACACTAGGAGCATACATAAGTTTACAGAACTTACTGACTTTTTAAAATTGATTTTTTTCTTTTCCTATTGATTTCCTAGGATCCTTTCCCAAGAACAATACATGCTATGTTTCTGACATATTTCTGCTTCTTAACAAGAAAAGATTTTTACTAAATACATCCCTGTGGAGCAAAAGCTATTTGTCTCCATCTTCTCCACTAAAATGGACAAAAAAGGCAACCTTATAAGACATAATTTACAATTTTGGATTCTTGGGATGGCATTCTTTGTCTTTGTACAAAGAAGGAAATTCACTTTCAGGCAGCTTTCCCTGCTCTTTGTCTTGGTATTAGTTTGCTAGTCCCTATCAGCTGAATGATCAAAACTGAAACTGAATTAGCTTTATGAATATCCTGTGGAAACTGAATGACATAACTGGCTGTGTTCGTAACTTTCAGATGTGCAGTATAATAATACTTAGTAAATTATAAATAGTTCAACTGTCAACTTACAGTAGAGCAAAGATAAAGATTGGTGATGACCTCTCACACTTCATTTTTATTTTTATTCTTGTCTTGTTTTGACACTTATTTGGAAAACTGGTTGGGGTTCTTTTAATATGAGTATGCATTTTGTCCGTTACCTTGACTTCATCAATAGGCATGAAACTGTCAGGAGTAGGAACATATAAATGCTTCTGATCTGGTGGCCAGACAAGCCTTTCAAAACTGTTTTGGCTCATTTTTGTAAACTGAGAGGAAGAACACATTGATTACATCCTTGCTTTGACACATTACAAAAAGATATCCAAGATGTGAAGTGTGGATTTATAGAACAAAAGCATGTTGGTCTCTCTTGGATACAGAGAAGTCTTCACATTAAGAAGCAAATTAGCTTTTTCAAATTATACTGGAGAATTTCACCTGGTAATCACTGTATCAGTGATTTGAGTGGAGAAATCTTAAATCAACTCCTGCTTAATTGAGCAGAAGGGCAATTTAAATTAAATTGCTCACTTCTACAGGATTTTGAATAAAGCTGAGTGAGGATAGCAAACACCTGTAAAATCATCATCATTTTGAAAGCAGTGCCTAGGTTTCCAAGTAAATGCAACTTGAAAAATTGCAGGGACAGGAAGGTTAATTGAGGCTTTAAAACTTTTATTATTATTTTTATTTCAAGTGTTTTGACACTTTCTCAAAGTTGCTCCTTGTCCCTTGCAATAAGGAAGCACATCTGGATTTCAATTTTGATTTTGAAATTGAGCATAGGGAGGAAAACAGGACTAGGAAGTTTGGAGCAGTGGGAAGGTAATGTCTTAATGAGCTTCTCCATTCAATAAAAAATTATTCAAAGTCCTAACATAAAGGAAGAAAAAGACCTGCAGTTTGTTTCTGGAAGTAACTGTATGCCTCAGGCATTTGTGTTAAAAGGAGAAGACAGGTTGTGGAAAATGTGGGAAGATTGACTGTTTTGCATCTGCAGTATAAGATTTCAGCTTTCAGTAAGACAGTAGAAGACTACATCTAACTGGAAAGCTACCAGAAAAATATTAATTCAGAAGCAATGTCCAATTATCCTGTGATGCATTTCAAGAGTAATTAGGACTGTAAAACAAACTGCTCCTGCCTGTTTGACCCTTTATACTTCCAGTGGAAAAAAAACCTTTTTAAAAAACATTGATAATTTTTTTTAAACCAGCATTGATAATGGATGTAACATTTTTTTGGTGATGTACAACCATGTTCCCTTACTGGCTGCTGTTAAGGTCTTTAGGCTTCAGGCCCCCCCAAGTGTCTCTTGAGCAGAAGGCCTTTCCAGACTACTTGCATTTCATAAGTTTTACCAACTTACTGGATTCAGCCTAGCTCATAAGGCTTTGTTTTGTTTTGTTTTTTTCTTGAATAAAAATAATTTTGAAGTCTGCCATTAATGCTCTTGCAGAGAACTGTCTTGGCCGACTTCTGGGCATTCATTCCTGTTTCTTTCCTTGTGTCCCATGCTAGCAGTTCTGTAGTTTGCAATGGACTAAAGCAAGGAGCTGATCATAAAAAAACAGGAGGAGGGATAGGATACTGTGGGAGCACATGTCTGTGGGCATGTGGAGTGGTGGCACTTACCACTTTGGCACAGCATAGATTTTTGTTGGGTTGAAGTGGCTCATACCTATAGTTTATGGCTGTGAACTGTGATAGTGCTGTGAGCAGCTGTCAACTGCATAAATACATCAATACATAAAGTGCATCTCTGGCATCTGAGATGAAACTGGCACTCTGGAATCGCTAAGGGGACATTCATATAAGGAATACTTTCAGGGAAGGTGCCGCAATCTCAGGAATATTTCAGAATTTCTTCTGCCTGGCCTGATCAGAGGTGTAAGCGTGACACCCTGGAAGAATCACTTCTGTCACAGTACACAGGTTCTGGTGATATGGTCAGCAGACCCCAGTTTAAGGCGGGGTAAAAAAGTCAGTTTGGTGCCTGCAGTTTCTGTCTTCTCCATCTTACAGCTGAAAATAACACATTTCTTTGTGCTGTCTTGCCCAGGGGAATCCTGGGGCAGTTTGTTTTGTTTATATGTTAAATCTCACATGGATATTATTTTTCAGAATGTTACTCTCTCATATTTAGTAGGTCATCTTCCTTAAGGTCACATCAGTAGGCTTCTTGTAGTAGCCAAAATGACAGTCCTGTTGCTCCTTAGGCTCAGGTGTGCTAAGAAAATCTGATGTGGGGGACATTACATGGATGTAACTGTGCTGTGAATTTAGCAGGCACGAACTTTGAATGCCTTGCATACAAATGCTCCAAACTTTGGAAGCTGCTCCGTGTTGGTTGTGCCTTTAGGATCATAGAGAGGGTCCTGAAGGATTAGCCAAAGAAGTGACCTTTGCAAGCAGAACTCACCTGCTCTGAAGGTTCCTGCCCCAGGAGGGTCTGGTGAGAACACAAACTGCAGTCAGGGCTTTCCCAAAGGAACTGTTGTATGCAGAGTGTCCGTAGCAGGGTTTAACAAAGTGCACACAATGGCATGGGAATACAACTTTGTCCAGCCTCTCTGAAGAAATGCATCTGGCAAGACTAATACTTCTTATGCTTTAGATTTTTGATTTTCAAAGGAAGAGCATAAATGGGAGTAAGGCAAAGGAGGAGACTTGGGAGTTATTGATGGCTGTTGATTTCCTACATCCCAGATGTCCTCTTTCCCTAATGTGTTCATTGTGGGAGAACAAGGAAGTCTTCCTAGTAGTTTTTCCAGAGAGTGACTATTTCTGATTAAATTCTTTTGTGTTTGAAAACATTTGCAGACATTTTGGCTTTTGACTGCATTATTATTATTGTATAGATAATTTGGGTTAATTGAACCACAATGAAGCTAATAGCAGTGAGAAGCCAGCATTTCTGGAACATGCACAGTAGCCTGCTTAACATCTGCACTTCTTTGCAGAATGATTCCTCCCATAGAAAAGGTGGAATAAGAAGTTTGGAAAGAGGACTTGAAGTCTATAACTTCTGTCATATTTTTTGCCTTTGGTTTTAGAAGAAACAAGCTTTAAAAAAAGGCTGTCTTGAGATAATTGACATTTTAAGTGGGAACCTTTCAAGTGACAAGTTGGTAATCTTTTGCAGTCAGAATTTGAACTCACTAGATATGTCAATAACCTTGTATTGATTACTGTTTAATAGCAGCACCTGCAGAGCAGTATCTTCAGGAGAAGTTGCCAGATGAAGTGGTTCTAAAGATCTTCTCCTACCTGCTGGAGCAGGATCTCTGTAGAGCAGCTTGTGTGTGTAAACGCTTCAGTGAGCTGGCTAATGATCCAATTTTGTGGTAAGTGAAAAGCTATTCCTCATTATCTTGAGAAATACTAGATGTGCTGCTCAAGATGCCAGTAAAATAGAAAAATTGAAATGCTGGTTACAATTAGTTTTAGGAAAACCAGTTGTATTTTATTATGTCTGATTTAGTTAAGCATTATTTTTGTATTATATGTATTAAACAGTAAAACTTGATTCTCTAGTAGTGTAGATACTAGTTAAACAATGCCTATTTAAAAAAAATCAGTTCCTTTGGTTGCCATTCCTTCTTCACCCTTTAACCTTTTTTAGGCTACTGTTGGGATTGTGTTACTTCACACAGAAGGAACAAAACATTTCTTCATTTTAGATGCGAGCTTTGTCTAGTGTTACTTAAATGGGGTTTTTGTTTGGTGTGAGTTTTGTTTGTTTTGTTTAATGGTTGGATACTTGGGTTGTTTTCTCACATGAGTCTGGTCTACTCCTCAGTTATTGAGAGTTTTAATAAATGGGAACTAAATTTATAGTTTCTATAAGGGGAAAAAAACAACTTATTTCTTAAGCTGCTTTGTTTTAAATGTAAAGATTAAGACTAAAAGAATAATAATAAAATAACATCACAGAACTACCCCATTTCCCTGTCCTAAAGACAGCTTTGAGGATGCCTTGTCAGAAGAATTATAACTTCTGTGATTCAGTGTCATCCTGTAAGTCTGGGCTTAATATCAGCAGGCTCAGACACTGCAATTATTTGCATTCTGGCTCTAACGAAAAGAATCCAACTGCTGTGTGCTGTTTTCTTCTTTTTAAACCACTGTAATTTGTTCCCTGATGAACTCTTTTTGGAATACAGTGCATCACTTGTTCTCACTGAATGCATTTCTCAGTCTTTTTTTGGCAAGGTGAGGAAGAGGTGGTGGCATGCTTGGTCTTAAGTTTTGTTATACTTGTGCTACGAGCTTCTGTAAGTGTTAATGCTGTAGTTAATGTACAGTTTGATTCACAAATAGTGTATGTAACTGTTTAAGTTTCATCATGAAAATTGCATGTTGAGAGCTTTTTCTCTTGGCTTATAAAACACATACAAGTTTTTGTCAGAAAAACACAAAAGTCAGTACAGCAAAAAAATTGGTTTTAAGTGGTCGGAGCTGATCTTGGTCATATTCACAGTCACTGGCAAATTCTTCTCAAAAAACCCCCAGGTTTTAGCCTTTGGTTTTATATTAAAATGGAAGATTAAAATGGAAAATTAAAATTAATTTTTTCTTCTGCTCAGGAAAAGATTGTATATGGAAGTATTTGAGTACACTCGTCCAATGATGCATCCTGAACCTGGTAAATTTTATCAGATTAATCCAGAAGAATATGAACATCCAAATCCCTGGAAAGAAAGCTTCCAGCAGCTGGTAACAGTTTTATTCATTTATATTCAAATTCATGGGTATTTATAAAAGTAGAAACACACACTTCTGAAATGTGGCTGACAAATAGTAATTACCTTGGGTTTAGACTTTAAAATCCTTGTGGTGTTGTGCAGTAGGGGGAATTCAGAAATTATTTCCTGTTTTGAGGCACACTTTAGGGAGACACCACATGGTAAAGTGGAGTCTTTGAGTATCAAGCTCTGCTGTTTTGGGTTTTGCATCACTGGAATTTTGTGTACAAGATTGTCATGGTCTGAGACTCACAACAGCATCTTTCACACTGTCATATCTTACTAAACCAATGTGTGTGGTGAACCAAACACATATTGGTAATGCCACTTGGGCTAGATAGTGATATACAGCTGGCCTGACTGGAGGTAAACAACTTTCCTTTAAGGAATGTGATTGCACCCCTAATCCAAAATTTCAAAGGTACTGAATGAATGGCTGGGCATGATAGTAGGAAAACACAAGTAAAGGAAATAAACATCAATGTGAGTGTACCACACCGTGCCACGTGTTGTTGGTTAATGAATTTCTGACATGCATTGAGGACAAATGCTTTACTTGGCTTCTTTGTTTAGTATTCAATCTAGTGAAGGTATGGGATTCTCTTTTCCTCACCATATAAAAGCAGTTTTTTTGGCTAGCTGCTAGAGAATCCAGAGATGGAAGTTAAGGACAGCTCTTGCGGAATGCTTCAGGTGTATGAGGCTTTTCAGTCAGCTTCAAGGCTTATGGCTGTGTAAGTAGTTGGACTCTTGGCTTAGTTGATCATTCCCTTAGGCTCAGACATTTTTGGTGTTGCATTTCAAATTGTGTGCCTAGAGTGTGAGGTCAGTACATGATCCTTACTTCCTGGGACAAACTGATAGCAGGCTTGTTATTTAGGGATTTAGTAGATCTGTCAGTGCATTCAGGCCCACCTGTCTGCAAGCTTCTCACAAACTCTCTTCCTTCTTTTAGTACAAAGGAGCCCATGTAAAGCCAGGTTTTGCTGAACACTTCTACAGTAATCCTGCAAGATACAAAGGAAGAGAAAATATGCTGGTATGTTCATAAAGTGGTTCTTAAAACTATTTATATATCTATATAAATGGAAGTGGACATTACTCTAAATCTGTTCCTTTTCTTCTAGTATTATGACACCATTGAGGATGCTCTTGGTGGAGTTCAAGAA
Source organism: Calcarius lapponicus (assembly GCA_039654755.1). Taxonomy (NCBI): domain Eukaryota; kingdom Metazoa; phylum Chordata; class Aves; order Passeriformes; family Fringillidae; genus Calcarius; species Calcarius lapponicus. The sequence goes on along the minus strand of CM077465.1, from coordinate 103,215,069 downwards.
GCTCATTTTGATGGACTTATCTTTGTTCACTCTGGTATATATACTGATGAATGGATATATATAGAATCTCCAATCACCATGATTGGTGCAGGTATGTAAACTGGAGCATCACTGTCTCAAATTTGTGTTAATTACCATGTTAATTACCATGATACTCTGGTATATTAAATATCCAGTATAAATGCCCATCTTCTTTCATCTGCCTAGCAAATAAGTAGTTTTTGTACAAGCATCACTAACTCAAAAGTAGCTGAGGCTTCAGACTGAAGTGCTGCTGTTGTCTGCTTGCTAGTTCTCAGAATAACTTAAATTATCTTTTTATTTCATTATGAAAAAAAAATGGAATTTGTCAGAAAACTTATTCAGTAATAGGACTGCAGTTGAAACTTTTACATACATACATACATATATATATATATATATATATATATATATAAAACCTATCTCCAGAGTAGAAACCAGCGGTGACAACAAGCCCAAATTAGTATCTGTCCCATTTTCTTCAGTATCATAATTCCATCTTGAGGAAGGAAATGAGAGCATCCAGCAGAAAGATTCTGAGACTGGAGGTTCTTCCTCTGTTCTCTGCCAACTGTTCCTCTGAACTGGAGCCTTTATAGAGAAGGAAATAAGATTTGGAGAATAGGAAGCGTTTAGGAAATTAATATAATATACCAGGCTGCACATTGTGATACTTGTGGAGCTGCTTGCTTTTCATGTCACTACTAGGAGCATGCCAATTCCCAGTAGCATGTAACTGGTAGGAATTCAGACTGTATTACTGTCTGGTAGAGATTTTGGTTAAGGGGTCTCGGACCTCTTGCTCCTGCGGTGATCTAGAAGGGAATTACCTGCTGTTTTGTGTTTTTGAGAAACTGTCTCTCTGGGTTAGTTGGGTTTACTGGGTTGTGGGTTTTATTAAGAGTGGTGGGTTTGGGGTTTTTGTTTGTTTGTAAGGGTGGGGGTTTTTGTTTGGTGGGTGTGTTTCCTACGGATATGTTCTTTGTTTTGCAAAGTCTCTCTTTTTGGGTATTTAACTGTTCTCCATACCAACTGTTTTGTTCTTGAGTGAAACTGTTCTGGCACTTCTTGCCTTGGTTTTGCAGCCTTGGCAGGAAGAATGGTTTTGAGCAATGCAGGCAGATTGTTCCAGTGTTATTCTGAAAAATTGTCCCCACAGATCTGCAAGATGTGGCTGTGTTAGTATGTGAGTTTGTCAGTTTGTGACTGCATTTCTGGAGCTAGCGTTCTGAACATGCCCACTTACAGTGCTTTGGTCTGTGTTGTGGAGAGCTTTTGGAGGACAAACTGGATTCCTTTTGGATGAGACTAATTTACAAGACATGTTCCTGGAATACTCTTACTGCCCTTCAGTAGCCAGTGTGTTTTCAGTCAGAGGGAGCTGGAGAGGACTAGTGCAAAGTCAGTCACTTCTCCCCTCCCTTCCTGCAGCATGTGCTGGGGGTGCCTGATCCTCAGCTCTGGTTCCCTCTGTGGTACCACTCCTGTCTTAGGCTGCAGTGCTTGCTAATGGAGATGTGACCACAGACAAATAACCCCTGGCTTCTGTTTCACAGAAGAGAGGATTACAGTAAAAATAGGGCAGGTCATATTCATGAAGTGTTTAAAATCCAGAGAAACTGGATCAGCACTGTCCTAAGATATAAAATTTCCCAGTCACTTCATGACACTTGAAATGATATCTTGAATATCTGGGTAAACTTCTGCGTGTTCTCTGTCTCCTTTTAAGTTTTGAAAAGCCATCTGCTTTCCCTTCCTCTGGAATTAACCTAAGTTATTCAGAAAAACAGTTATCTTAAGTACAGTCCTTTAAAAGCCAGGGATCTTTATTGTGTATTTTTGTAACAGAATAGCTGTCTTGGGGAACAAAACCTCCAAGAGGAATCCAGCAATGCTAGATGTATTTATATTTCAGTTTTTGGCATTGCTGACTTCACTTCCTCAGACTTTCTCTTCTGAATGGTGAGTGACATTGTAGAGAGAGTCAGTTTTCATTTGACTGGAAAAGAAAACAAATTAAAGTGAACCGCTAAGCCTTGGAGAGCTACCTCTTCGCTGTTCAGTCTGGCATGCTTTTCAGAATGGTGGGATTAAGGCAGCACCAAATCTCTCTGCATTTCTACTCAAATTTCTTTAATAGTTTATTCTTCTGGCTTCAGAAGAAGCACAACATTATTAGAAAGGCAGCTTAACATACCTTGAGCTTGGAAGAAGCTTCTGCTTGGTCACATAGGCAAAATGTGCTTACAGAACAATACCCGTTGTTTTTTGGTGGGTGTTTTTTTTTGTTTGTTTTTTTTTTCTGTTTAATTTTAGGGTTATTTCTTCCCCTAAATCTGAGGGAAGGAGTTGGTTGAAAAGGAAGGCTTTGGAAATATTACTAGTAATCTGGCATATCTGAATTGCCAAGAAAGAAGCAAGAGGAGAGGTTCTGTAAGAAAATTGTTGCATCTGGTTCAGCAGACAGAAATACCTTTGGATTTTTAAAAAGGAATCTGTTTTTCAGGGTTGGAGACAGGGATGTTTGCTGCAGGAGTAGGAGCCTTCCATGGAGTGCTCATCTCACTCAAGACACAAAATCTCCCAATTGCTCAGTTTCAGCAGTTGTACAGACGTGTCCTGATCTGAGAATCTTCAATTAATGTGTATTTTCAGAGCTACAGCTTTCATTTGTTCCCTTCATTTTCCATTTGACTTAAATAATGTGCAAGTAAATGAAAATCAATTATCAAAAGATCCTTCAGTCAAGAAAAAAAATTACTAAAACCTATAGGAATGGTTGTTTGTCACTTTAAGAATGGAAAAAATCTAAAATTGTAAGACAACTATTATATTTGCATATTGTTTTATTTTAGAGTGCAAGAGTACTTTCGCATGCCTGAGTTCTTCTTCAAATACCCATTCTACCCATTTTTGAATTGAAAGCTTTCTTTTGAACTGGTTTAGACCTTTATGGTTTACATCTTGTAGACTGTAAGATCTAAAAGAGTATCTCGTTTTTGCTTGGTGCAGTTGGACAGGGTCACAGTTAGTTCCTGTAGAAGGTAGTGATTTTTTTTGTCTTCTAATGCAAGGAAAAGGGAAATTGTTATATTCCTTATGAGGAATTAAGTAATTCTGAGGCAATATCCAGTTAATGTATATTTCTTTAGACAGTCCCTTACTGTAGGCTTTCCGTTCCATTATTTCTAAATGGTCTATCCATGGTCCTTAAGTTGAGCATGAATTCTGATCCTGGGGAACATGACTCCCTTAGGTTCCAGCAAACTGAATTCTTGGGAGCTGTGTTTTGCTTGATTACAAAATTAATGGTCCTTTTCTTCCGTTTCCAATTCTAACACCGGTTTCTTTATTCTAAAGTGGTCTAAGCCAAAAGCTGAAATGGAGATATTTCTCTGAATAATGATTTCACAAAGATTAAGCAGAATGTTGCAGAGAATTTCATTGGTGCATTTGGAATGAAACTAATGCTTAAGGAAGTCTTCACTATTTTCCTTGGGGGGCCTGAGTGCAGTGATTTTACTAACTGGCCTGTTCTGTGATGGGCATTCTGGGACCTTCCCAACTCAGAACTTACTGCTTGTGTAGGAACTCATGACATGAGAGGAAGGTGTCTGTAGAAATCATGATCCAAGTGCTTTGCAAACAATTCCACAAATCTGTTTGATAGTGTTTCAGAGCATCCAATGTGAAGTGCAGTTTTTCTGTGCCACACTGAAAGTTCTGATACTGATTTATGGCTCTCATATCCTCCTTGGGGTTCTGTTTATTTCCTGGGTTGGTTCAGGCGCAGTACTGTGGTGCTGTTCCTTTCCATGTACTGAAACACACAGATTTGTTTATGCCAATGCCTTTGCACCATGGTGAATATATAGAAATGTCACCAAACCACAGAAATATGGGTTTGTATGATGACACAGCTCCTTATCAAAGCCTCTTGTAGTTGTTATCTGGTACTAAGTGAATAGTGGTGTAGAGGAGAGCCAGACTACCTTAAAATATGTGCAGCTCTGCAGTAATGAAAGCGGAGATTGAGCTTTCAGATAGTGAGAACAAGGTGGATAATAATGTAAATGTTGCTTCATTCTGACTGACATCTTTCTGCCAGAGTGATAAAGAACAGGACATACTGCTTGTCTGTACTAATGTCAACAAACAGAAAAGGATCTGCTCATGAGGAGTCCTGTGCATAGGCTTTTCAATAAAATACAGAATTTAGGATAAATACCTGCTCACATTTGTGTTGTGCTGGGAATGGTTTTAAAAGCTATCAGATAAGTTATCTGCTATAGTATGTGAAACTTCCACCTTTATATTTGGTGTGTTGAGGGAGGGCTGCTTCTGGCTTGCATGTTTAATGTGCAGGTTTGAATCAGACAAACGATCTTGCTTGTGAATGAGCGTCATTGAATTTATTCCAGTGAGTGGCTGAGGTTAACTGGTGCTCCCTCTGCTGGCTTGTGCCATCCCCACGTAAGCATCACCTGCCTTTGGATTAAGGGTAAAGAATTGAGCAGAGCCTCACTGGTAACACAGGAAATCAAATGACACTTTATATCATTTTGCAGGTGAACCACCTCATAACCTTTTGTACATGCTGCCAGTAGTATAGTTCAATCTAATTCAATAAGTTGTTGGTTTTTTTTTCCTAAAGAATAGTAAGGATATCAATTCAAAATTCTGAATCCTACATTTGAGAAGTGTGTGGAGGTCACTTGTAGGTCATGAGTAGATTAGTAAATAGTGGTTTATGTAAGTGATGGAATAACTGGTTTTGGCATTAATAAAAGGGTTTGGAATACCAGAAGAAATCATACTTGGAACAGAGTTAAACTGCCTCTAGCCTGGTACCCATGTCTAAGCTGTTCATTGTAAGTAGTCATGAAAAACTAGCTCTGTAATAGAGGAGATTTTTCTCACAGTACTAGATATTACTAAATTGGTGCCACATTGTCTTAGTTAAAGACTAGTTTCTTCATTGTCTTTGAAACTTCCTTTTTTAAGATCCTTTTGACAGGAGGACTATTTATGTGCCAACAATAGTGTTAGTTTTCCTTTGTTGCTTCAAACAGAATTCTGTAAGTATTTTGAGGATTTTTTTTCAGCAGCATAAACTAAGACTTCTTAATTGTTCTCTTTGCAGCACCTGGAAAAGTAGCAGATAAAGTTATAATAGAAAACACTAGAGATTCTACCTTCGTTTTTATGGAGGGTTCTGAAGATGCCTATGTTGGATATATGACAATCAGGGTAAGAATCTCACCTGAAAGCTGATCTTCTAAAAAAAAAATTTTAATGTCTGAGCAGTTAAATACAACATTTCTGTTTTCTTCCTTTTTAGTTCAACCCTGATGACAAATCTGCTCAGCACCACAATGCACACCACTGCTTAGAGATTACCGTGAACTGCAGTCCAATTATAGATCACTGTATTATCCGAAGTACTTGTACAGGTTAGTGGGCTTTTTATTGTTTGAAGAAACACAACAAATTGCGTATGATTACAATTGGCATATCTTTATTTTTTGATGCAGGTATTCAATACAGGTCTGCAAGCCTTAATTGCCTTGGAGCATCACTGTTAGAGTGACTTCTTTGTGTCCAAAACCTCTGTGATAATGTGTACTTGGTTTTCTGTTTGAATCTGTTTGGACTCATTGGACAGTTGGTTTGAAATTGAGAAGTGACAGTTAAATAAACATACCTGGGTTTGGTGTATAGTTGTAGCTGGCAGGATGGGGCATTTGAAAGGGTTACACATGGGAGCTGTTCATGGGTGTGTTTTGATGTTCAGTATTGGGATCAATGGCATTAAACAGTCACAAGATGTAACTGCTAAGCTCAGCTCACTCCGAGTGCAATGATTTGACATGTTCAGAGGATGAGTAGTAGCTCTACAGGCAGAAGTGTTGAAAGACTCATTTTGCCATCAGAGACAATGAGGAATTGATACCACCTGATTTGGGAAAAATCAGTAGTCTAGGTTGAGGAAAGAAGGAGTCAGTGTCTGGAAGCGAGGAGCTGGATGGCAGTTTAGTCACCGGCAGGAAGACATGGCAGTTTATAATCACTGGACACAAGATATGGCAAGTTGAACATCTTGGAACACAGCCAGGTGGAGTGGAGTTGGAGTGTCAGAAAGAAGAGGTTCAGGAGAATTCAGATATTGAGTCTTCGTGTGGAAATGGCCATGTGAACTTCCCCAAGGTCAGCTAGGGAGAGGGAATGGATCTGTGCAGCAGGCTGTGCATGGAGGTTGCTCAGCTCAACATAAAAGCATGGAAAATGAAAAGAGTTCTTCCAACTAGATATAAAAACTACATTTTTCTGGTACTGCCTGTGAAGAATACTGCAGGGAACCATGATGAGAACAGTGGAAGGATTCCTGGTGTGTGCCTTCTAGAGGAAGACGAGGTTTCTTGAAGGTTTTGGGCTATGAACCACTGCACTTGGTCAAGGCAGTTCTCTGCTTTGCAGCTCTGTGCTTTGCATCACCATCTCTGTTATTGGAGGCACATCAGTGAATACTTGGAGGTGTTAAAAATGACAGAAGAGTAGCAAAGGACAATGAGCTGCTCCCAGTATCCCAGTTATCCCAGTGTTAATGCTAACACTAGGAGATTGAAATATACAGAGAAAAGGTATTCTGGAACTTACCATACACCAATACTGGGAACCCTGACAACCAGTGAGTGGAATTAGAGAAGGCCACATTAATCTGAATATTAAAGTAGTTTGAAGAGCCGCATGATTTCAGATGGAAACATGCTTATAGATAACCTACTAGATCCTGATATTTTTGTGAAAGTTCTTTATGAAAATTAAGTTTAGATTATTTTTTTCATGACCACTTTCCATTTCTGAGAATTGTGAAGTTTTGCTCCCTCCAAAACTCTGGATTTCTGAATGTTTACTGTATTGAATTGTTGATTCTCTTCTCCAAAATGAAGTTCTTATCTCTGAAATTCTGTTCAGTTTTGGAGGCTCTGTGTAGGCTATGCTATCATCACTTATCAATTATCAAGTTTTACTGGCTTTTTTATCCTACCAAGCCTTGCTATTACCTACTCAGGAAGTACTGAGTTTGTATAAAAAGGCAGGAGGAATGGCAGTCTGCCAGAAAAGGCATTTACTGTTTCCAGATAATTGACATCTCTGAAGTATTGATCCATAGGCATTCAAAACCTCTTTCCTAGCACGCGCTTGATATCCTTTCTGTAGATCTTCAAGTTGCATTAAAGCATATTTCCACATTATGTCATATGTAAAGTTCTTAATGTATGTCATGTGTAAAGATAGGAGCTATGTAAGTGCAAATGCATTAAGCTGAAGTTTCCTGCTGCCAGTCCCAAGCATCTTTTGAAATATTTTCAAATAAAGTTTAAATGGCAAGATCCTGAGTCTAGAGGTTCTGTTGCATCCATTGTGGAAAAGATGTGTGTTAGCCCTCACCTCGATGGATAAAAGTAGCAGTGGATGGCAATGTTCCTTTTTTCAAAAATTTTAGTATTGCTGAAGTGTGTGCAATAATTTATTCTGAGTAAACAAAATAAAGCTTAAACCAGTACTACATGTGCTTTGTACTCCAAAATGACCCATTTCACACAATCAATACTCAAGTCCAGTGAAGAGAGTCAGAATAAAGATTGTTTTCATTTAAATAAGCAAAATGTGATAGAGGTATGGTTTTAGAACATCACACCAGGTTCCAAAAATCCTTAGCTCCTCAGCCTCAGAAAGAGATAGAGGAAGGGGAATGAAAGGAGTTATGAAATGCAAGAAAGAATAAATAATTAACAGTTAATACAAATAGGAAATTAGCAATTGAAGGAAACTGTGGGGACCTCCCTCTAAAATAAAAACACGCCACTTTACTGCCGCAAAGAACTTGTTTAACAAGACAGGATGCAGCATCTGTCTAGAAGAGAGAATGCTTGTGTCTTAATTTGGGGGGAACAAAGGGAGTTTTACCAGTGATGCTGATCCATCATAGAATGGAAAAAATTTGAATGGCAAAGTGTTGTGTAATTTTTGTTCCATATTTAATGAGAATAGGCAGGAATGATAAATGCCCTCGTCCCCTAGAGGGATAATGAAACACGTTCCACTCTTGACAGTAACTGTGGATGAGGTTAAACAGCTGAGAAAATAGACATTCTAAAATCATGCTGGAGTTTAGAAAGAACTGGCCAAGAAATTCTCTGGCTTCCTATTGTGTATCAATGGTAACTTGAAACCTCGATGAGATGGTCTTTGTCCCTGGGGGAGGTGGGAGGGGAGAGACTACCCAGGGTGAAGTATGGCAGGAGTACTGTCTGTTGATCCTGGGTAAAATGATGAGGTATAAATGCAGGGGTTTGGTCAATCAAGAATATAACATTTCTGATGAATCAGTTTAGTGTATATACAGAAAGTTACAATGGTTGCATTACCCTGTTGGAATTTTTGATTACTTTCTTTGACGAAAAGAAGGCAGCAGTTCCAGTATAATTACACAGATCCTTGAAAGTTATTTGACATCAACACATACTGCCTTAAAATATTAGAGTTCTACGGAATGCCCAGAGTCTACACCAAATAGATGAAAGATAACCTTCAGGGTAACTGTAATGGCTTTTTTTTTTGTGGTTATTTCAAAGATGACTTCTTGACTTGAAGAGAAGAAATAAGACCCATATTAATGAAACCTGTAGACTTTACTGTAGAGTATTATAGATAGAATATTAATGTAATATAACTACAGTCTTAAAAATAACCAGGAGGATGGGTTGATATGACCTTCTGGTAGGTGGACTGTCATACACCACTTACATTAATCTCACTAAGTACAGGCTTACACGTACACAACTTGCTTTTGTTCCTATTTCTAAGTGCTAAACCCCTCTCCTGGAATGCTGGGCAAAGCTTAGAGTCACTGTGAATAAACTGATGAATGTGAGCCCTCATGTAGTCAAGTGGCCAAAAGAACTGATGTGATCCTTAGTTACACCTGTGGGAACACCAAGTAGAAGTAGAGAGACTCTGTTAATGCCTCTGCTTAGTCCTGCTTCAGAATAAAGTGCTCTTTTCTGGTGTCCATAGCAACGTGTTGGAAAATTTAGAAGCTGTTCAATGAAAAGTCATATAAGGTAAAGCAGAAAACTTTGGTTGTAGTGACTGTAATTTGTTACTTTATCAAGGAGAAGGCTGAAGGAACAAATTGCTTGCACTGAATGCGTGTGTGCATTGGGTGCGGCATACACTGGTATAAAGAGAACTGGATGCCAAAGCTGGAGCAATTCAGATGAGCAATTAAAGTGTAAATTAAAAGGACAACAGCCCTCTAGCCAGCTAACAAGCTTTATGCTAGTTTCTCAGTTGCTGGAAGTCAAAGTTATCAAAATTTAAATATGTTTCTACAAGATATGTGCTGAAGTTCCTGCTACTAGAATTGAAACAGGACTTAATTCAAGGAATTAGTATAGCCTGTATTATTCATAAGGTCAGACTAGACAATCAAAATAATTTCTTTAGGAATTAAAAAAGAATAAGTTCTCTGTAAATGAGTCTGTGAATTATTTAAGCATAGTCTTTGTGGTGCTTTGCTAGAAGGATATATGAAAACTGACTAATAGAGCAGGTACTGGCTTGCTTATGTAGTGGTGTTTAATTGTGGGGAACGTGTGTTACGTAGGCCAGGTTCCCTGAGATGAGCTCTTACCTTTCAGAAATCACTGTTGATTTTAGTGCCTGCAGAATTTTATGTAGTCACACTTCATGGAGTTCAGGGAATTGAGCTGGTATGCTGAAGTCCTGAACAGTTTGAGTCCTAGCTTCCTTCAAAATATTTATTTTCTAGGTTATGGTATGGTAGCTGAAATCATTCAAGGAGTTTTGTAATTCAGCTGGGGAGAGACCTTTTGGTTTATGATGCTTATTCTGTACTCAAGATTGTGTGTCTGTGTCCTGCTGAGTATTGGGTAGACAGTGTGTCTTTGTATGCTACAAAATTATTGTTTGGCCTCTTTGAAGTACTGAGTTGTGAAAATTTAAAGGGAAGCACAACAAGGCAGTAATTAGCAGAGAATTTTGTCAGATTTCTGTTGTGCTCTGCTGTGAACAGTCAGTATACAGTGGGCCTAACACAGGCAAATAAATGAGTGAGGACTTTCATAAGCATGAATTATTATATAAACCATTGTCCTGGCAGCTGTTTAACCTTGGCAGGATGATTTTAAAGTGACTCCTACCGTGGTTTTTTGCATCTGCAAAATGATGACATTGGTGTTTTTCTGCCAATGGCTTGCAATGCTTTGGCTCTATGAACACCAAATCTTTTTAAAATATCAGTTCACACTAACTTTTCTTGCTCTGCCAGACTATTTATAAATACACTATGCTTTGAAGCTATGGTAACTGTACTGTTTTCTTCCAGTTGGCTCTGCAGTATGTGTTAGTGGCCAGGGAGCTTGTCCTACTATTAAACACTGTAACATCAGCGACTGTGAAAACGTTGGACTTTATATTACAGACCATGCACAGGTAATTTTCCACATTCATTTCTTTAGTTTGATAAAGTTGTTTACTGTTCTGGATTCCTGTCTTAATTTGCATTTTTCTTTCCCAGGGAATATATGAGGACAATGAGATCTCCAATAATGCGTTAGCAGGGATTTGGGTTAAAAACCACGGGAATCCCATTATCAGACGGAATCACATTCACCACGGACGTGACGTTGGCGTTTTCACTTTTGACCATGGAATGGTAACCTATATGTTTTCTTTTGAAGAAAAATATACACGTTGTAGAACTGAAATCTTCCAATTCTGCCTGTTGTTGAGAAATGATTTTTTTTAATTGCATTTAGTTATGAACAGATAGTTTAAAATAGGCCTGCTGTTGTTCTCTTGCCCATAAGTAGGAGACTTCACTTTAAAGCCAATTTCAGCTGAAAGAGGTTTAAGCAAGCTTTTGCAGTTGATTGGCAGCCTGTTACATTGTATTATGTTGCAGTGACACAATACCTCTTGAAACAGGATGTAAACTGTAGGCTTACATTTATACTTCATTCTTTTCCCTTTGAGAAAGAACAAAAATAAGGTGCTGTATGATTTAGAAATGAAAAAAAAACATGCTTTCTGAAGACTTAGCCTTATTTTTATGTTAAAACTCTGAAATAGGGTATGTACACCTTCTCTGGGAAGAGGACTTTTGTAGCAGGGAACTAGTTGTGGAATTTTAACACAGAATTTCATATCAGGGTTCAGGCCTTCTTTCATAAATGTTTATTTGTGTGGGGTGAAGCTCATCACTTCCAAGTACATTTACAGTAGTGAGAAATGGCATTCATAGCCCTTGAAATAGATTTTTGTTTCCGAAATAAAAGATGATTGCTGACTTGTTTTAGGAAAATATTCTGCATGTCTTCCAAAGAGTGCCAAATCATTGTTTTTCCTGCTTGAATGACAAAGTCCCAATCCCCACGCCCAGCTGGCAAAACAAGCAGTTTTCTTTTTGTCACTCTTAAAATGGCAGATCTCTAAGGATGCTTTTCATAGAGTGCAAAAGCTCTTGGTCCCCAGGTGTAAGGAATCAGGAATGGAAGGCAAGAGACCTGCTGGGTTGAGACTATAGGGCAGGATGGAAATGCACAGGCAGTGAAAGTAGGGACAGGTGACCTGGGAAGAGTCCAGAGACACTGTCCAGTTGTGTAGGGATGAGGTCAGGAAGGCCAGGGTCTGGATGGAGCAGAACCTGGCAAGGCATGTGAGGAATGACAGGGAAGGCTTCCACGGGTATCTTTCAGAAAAGGAATAGCAGAAAAAAAGCACATCACACCACCCTCCCCATGAGTAACAGCAGTGAGAAGAGATGAGGAGAAGGCTGAGGTACTCATCATTTTGTCTCAGTTTTTACTGGCAGTCTTCCCACACCTCTTTATTGGGTGGACCACAAGGCGGGGAGAGTGGGAGCAAAGTCCCTCCCACTGTAAGAGAAGATCACATGTGTGACTGTCTGAGGAACCTGAATGTACAGAAGTGCATGGAACCCAGTGAAATACATCCCAGAGTTCTGAGGGAATTGGCTGATGCAGGGTCCAAGCCACTCTCCATGACATTGGAAAAGTCATGGCACTCAGGTGAAGTCCCTGGTGACTGGGAAAAGGGAAATATTGCACCCATTTTCAATAAAGGGCAGAAAGGAGGACCCTGGCAGGGACTGACCTGTCAGCCTGACCTCTGTGCCTGGGAAGATCATGGAACAGCTCCTCCTGGAAGCTGTGCTAAGGCTCTCGGGGAGGTGACTGGGGACAGTCAGCACAGATTCACCAAGGACAAGTCCTGCCTAACCAGCCTCAGTGGGGAAAGGAAGGCCTATGGATGTCATTTATGTGGACTCCTGTAAAGCCTTTACACATTCACTGAATTCACAGAATGACCAGGTTGGAAGAGACCTTAAAGATCATCGAGTCCAGCCCATGGCCCAACATGTCAACTAAACCATGGCACCTAGTGCCGCATCCATTTTAATCACATCCAGGGATGGTGACTCCACTACAACATCCTTCTCCCTAAGTGGCAAAGATGTGGATTTGATGGATAGACTGTTTAGTGGATGAGGAATTGTTTGGATAGTTGCATCCAGAGGGTAGATACCAGTGGCTAAATCATGTACCTCAGTGGTCTGTACTGGGACCAGTACCGTTCATCAGTGATACAGACAGTGGGATCAAGTGCACCCTCAGCAAGTTCTAATCTAGACCTACTCAGGTTTTTGATGGGAGTTGGCAGACTGTAAATAGCATTAACAGGAAATGCACTGTAGGTACAATCCAGTGAGGCCTTTCTCCTCTTTGCCCAGGTTGCTGAGGGGCAGAGATAAAGGATTGACGCAGTGCTAGTTGTAGCTGTTGGATTTGTGGTTTTCTGGTTTCAATAGAAGGCAGACCGGTCACAGGGATGCTGCTTTTGCTGCCAGCATAAAATCTTGCCAGTGGAGGTGGAACACCCCACATGTTGGGATTCTGCTGGTAGGTGCCTCTTCTCCACTCCAGTAATTTCATCCTGAGGACTGTACTTGTTCTGTGTTGGGCAAAATTGCAGCAGCTGAGAATGCCCTGCTGGCAGCCCTCTTCTCATGGATGGCTTTACATCATTTTCTGTCCTCTAGAGATGTTGTTGCTTGGCTGGTTTGCAAAGAGTGGTGGCAGATGTCTTTGGTTTTTATTATCTCATTGTTTGGACTGCTTTAAGCTGTGTTTAACATACTGTACAAGCACTTCTGATCCACTTCAGTGGGTACATCCATCCCTTCAAGACTTTAACAGGCTTGGAAACATGGAATGAAAGGATTTCAGCTATAGGAAAACTGGTAAAGGAAAGTGCTTCAGCAACTCCTGCAGGGGAGGTGTCTGTGTGTAGGCTTGAGGGTTAATTGGAAAGTCTGTGTAGGAGCTGCTTCTTGTTTAAGTACTGAAGTATAAATATTAAATATATGAGTACTGAAATATTAAAAAAATAAAAGCCAGGCTGAATTCACTTGATTAATTTTAAATAAAAGTGCATTTGATCTTTATTCTTACCAATGAAATGTCTGTTTCAGAGCTGTGATCAGTGTGGTATCACAAGCAAAAGGGAATAGAAATAAATGTTTCCCTTTTGTTTAAGGGAAACAGTAGCACGTTAAAGAGAATGTGTGAATAGTATTTATCTCAGCTGCAAATATTATTGAAATATTTCATAGTCATAAACTCCTTTGAAAGATTCAGTCCCCCCCGTCTCAAAGTCTGCTTTGGCAGCATCTTCTGCTTTTGCATCATGTCGGGTGATAGTCAATGCAGTTACATCATTGGCAATGTTTATATGCTCCTTAAGTGACAAAGTGATATGGTATCCTTCAGATACAAATCCTGTATTCCTAAACAAATTAATGGATTTTGTATTTTTGCTTCTCTCACTTCTGTTGCTTTCTTTAAGTTGTTGGGTTTTTGTGGGTTTTTTTGGTGGTTTTTTTTTTTTTTTTTTGCTTGTGCCTGTGAAGTGGGATAATTGCATTCCAGTGCTGAATTCCTACCCTACACATTCTTTTCCTGTGGGTTTCTGTGCTGGAGTGCTGTCTCCAAAAGGTTCAAGAGTGCTTTGTTTTTCAGTTTCATGTTTTCAAACTGTTCTTTGTGTTTTGATACTTGTAGAAACTTAACCTCTTATTTCTAAACTGGCAATATCCTGATGTTTGCCTTAGTGCTATGACAAATATGTAGCAAGCTGGCATTAAAAATGCAGTGTGGCATTGACAGCCCTGGGTACCTTACTGTACCTTACTGACCTCTCAGGTGCCTGAGATGAGTTACCAGGCATCTGTCATAAATTGTATTTTGTAGTTGTATGCACACAATGGAGAAGTTACAATTTAATGTAAGAATAAGCCTAATTTTACAGTTTAAAGCTGAGCTCTAGGCAAAACAGTTTTCATTTTCATTGCTCCTAAATGAGAAGCTTGAGAGAGTTTTTTTCTGATGAAATAAAAGTGTAGCAGCATGTGTCTAAGTTGGGTGAACATGCCTAGTTTGCTTCTCTGTCTTCCATATACTACAAATCAGATCACTTTAAAGAAATGTGTCTATAAAGTAAAAAAAAATAATAAGGCATATGCCAGATTCTATACTGACTACATTAAAAACCTAACTGCCTTTTGCTGTGCATAAAAATAAAGGGTTTGTTTTGCATCTTGGGTGTGATTTTCTTTATGTTGCATATGAATTTTCATAAAATGCACTAACTCTTAGATAAGGACCCTTCCAGGGTTTGGAAAGCAAATTTTATAAGCATAGGCAGTTATTCTTTTTTATTATTGGTTTCCTGTTGTCTTTTTTTTTTCTTTTTCCTGCACTATTGGGAATACTTGAGTCAATAAATATTTAGGAAATGCTAAATCTTACACAATTATATCTCTTTTCTTGGAATACATTCTTGGAATGTGTTGTTCAAACAGTAATACTAAAAGCCTCTGTGTTTCTGTAATGTAATCTTCAAGTCAGAGAAGGAAAAAAAAGTCCTGTTAGAAATAAAGGAGGGAGAAGTCCTCTGAGAAGAAAAGCAGCAACAAAATCTCATCAGTTAAAAGTTTTAACTCTAAAGCATTTCAGAGCCATGTTTGTTAGACTAGACAACATGCAGAAAGAAAAAAGCATCCAAGTTCAATCACTGAATTAGTCTTGATGTAAAAAGTCTTCTGAGTTTTTCCAGCTATGCAGGATCTCATCTTTGTGATCACTTCTTTTCTGTGCAGTGTGTGCCAGGTGGGATTATCAGCATTATCATTGCTGTGGTGTTTGTTTCTGATTCCTTCACCTGCTCAGAGCTTACCAGGCTGCACCAGTGTTCTTGCCCACACATGCTGTCAGTGTAGCTGTCATTTTGTGTCCACAGCTAATGCTCTGCCTGGGACTGTAAATAAATTTGATGTACAGAGCTGCTTGTTAATATTTGGGATTTTCAAGCAGAAAGCTACTTGGTAGTTTTTTGTAAGATTGTAATACTTTTTCCACGTGTCCTCTATTCCTTCTTACTAATCATTGGGGCCTCTTTTCCTTAGTCTGGTGCTGTCCCCTCCAGGTTCTTCTTCCATTAGCTGTTGAATTATTACCATAAACCCCCACAAAGCCCAAGTCAAACACTCAGCACACTTGAAAACCATTATTTGAAGGAAGTGGAGGCAATATAAGGCTTGCAGTCCCTCTGTGCAGACTTCCTGACCTCAGTAGCTGCCTGGCAGAATCTCCAAAAGGATCTGGGCCTGAGCTGCAGAACAGCTGGACAGAGCATAAGGGTTGGGCAGCTGGAATGTGCTGAGAGGAGCAGCTGTGTCTGATGGTGGCACCTGGTTGTACTGGAGCTGGCAGTAAGCTTTGTGTTAGCAGTGTTGCTGGACCCTCTGGATAATAGGTCATGGAACTCTATACTTGGAAACACAATTTCTGTTTAAAAAAAAATCCTCCCTTATGTTCCAAAGAAAAACTGCTGTCTGAAGCCACAAGTTCATCACCAGACCTCTTTGAGAGGCTGGAGTTCAAAGGCACAGTAATGCCTTTTGAATGGGTGCGGCTGAAAAGGTACCAGGGATTGCTGGGGGCACCTTAAAGACTGAAGTCAGTATTAGCCCTTTCTAGGAGGTGAATTTGGGCCAAAAAAGTTGTTGGTATCAACAGAGAATGTCCTAGGAAACAGAGGCATAGGAAATAGGAAACAGAGGATGAGGTGGTTGCTCAGAATGGTGGAATGCATGTCTTTCTGACAAGCAGCAGCTCTGTTGGTTTAGCTGACTGGAGTTTAACAGTGATGCATACAGGTGATGGTCAGATTTGGTCTCAACAGATGCAGAAAGCCACTGGGTTTAACTGCATCAACTCAAAGCCAGCCCTTCAGCTTAAGCTGACTCTGATTAAGGTGGGCTGAGCTCTTTAGTGCAGTTTCTCTTCATGGGTATCGAATGTTACAGGATCTTGCTCAGCAGAAAGCCTTGACTTTCCAACCCAGTAGTCAGGTTTATAAAGGAATCTGAGATACATATTTACTTTGTTTTATTAACACCCTTTGAAAGAGCATTTCCTTCACAGAGGCTTACAGCAAATTCTCGCTTTCTTCTGAATCAGCAGTCAAGTTTTTAAAGTTAAATACTGGTGCTTGCTGAAGCTTATGGAGATCCTGCAGGCCACATGAGGAAGGCTCTGTTTGTTGGCAACTTCTACCTGGAATCCAAAATTACTTTGATGAAGCACACCTGAAAAACCCCTTTTCTTTCATCACAGTGCTGTAGTCAAGAACATTTGGCACTCAGAGGGAGAATAATGTGTGAAGTAATTAAAATTATGTCAGATCATGTTTAGTAATATTTTAATTGAAATATTAATTTCCATCAGGAAATGTATTCCATCAGGAGAATCAAGTTTGCGTTTATATACCAAATTGTCATTTTAGATAAGTTTCTCTGAGAGCTTCATTTTAAGTGAAAATTAGGGGGGGAAAAAAGTGATTCCTTTCAGGATGAGAAGTCAAAAGACTGCCTGTTGGCATGAAGGCATATTTCTGAGGACATCTTTGGATTCCTCTGTCTGTTAGTGCGTCGCTTCCTTGAGAATTCTGAAATCATCTTGACTCACTTAGGATTGGATTTCTTCAAAGTTCTTGGAAAAAATATAACTCTGCTCTGAATATCTACAGAATGTATAAGTATCTTCCATTTGACTTCATTTGTTACCCAGAGGAGTCTGAGGAGCCAGCCTGTACACATGGCTAGCACTTTTTTGGAGAATCTTTAATCCATGCACTGCCTTTCCTGACTGCAATCCTCAGAGCAGGGAGAAGAGCATACTGCCTTGATTTCCTCATTAAGCTGGATGTATTTCTGATTTTTTTGTAGTCAGTGTTTGATGGAGTCCCACAGCAATTCACAGCACAGTGAAACAGGGTGCTGACTGCCTAGGCAGGCAGTAAATTGAGTAATTTCCACGTGATGGGTAGTAGCAACTCCAGGCCTGAGGCATTGCTGGTAGTAGATCATGTGAGCATGGAATCCAGTTACTCTGAGCAGTAGCAGGAATTTGAGGAGGGAGTTTGTTTGTTTTGGTTTCGGGTTTTTTTTATTGGTTTGGTTTTGGGGTTTGTTTGTTGTTTGGGGTTTTTTTTTTTAGTGCACAAGTATAACAAGTCTCATGCTGAGCAGGTCTAAATAACTAACTTAGGTGGCTACAGGAAAAATGGTGCTGCTGGAGACAGGCTTGGGTTAGAGCTTTCAGGAACTTGCATCCACAAATTACAGCCCATCATTTGGTGGTTGTCTACCCTCTCCAATAAGAAATGCTTCCTGACTTTCAGTTTAGTTTCTGTTCTTCTGCTTGGGGAAAATGGGCATGAAATACCATTGAAGTTCACCTTAAGAATAGGTTGAATTTGAATATTAAAATGTTCCATGACCATGTCAGGAAAATGCTATGAAAGGGCTGACACAGTTACTTAGCAAGGCCCTGGAAGTAGAATTGGAGAAATCATCAGGCAGGAAACAATTATTTTGCCAGATGAATTCTCAGGTAGGTCAGTTCATGGTGTTGCTTTGTGGTTGGCATGGAAGGAGCATGCCTGGCTTTGTGCAGTGACCTTTTTTTATCCCTGCCCACAGCAATACTGTTTATAATGCTCTTGTTTAAATACAGTTATGTTGTAGGTCTGCTGCTACTGTCTGTGTCTCAGTGTACACCATTTTAAAAAAGGGAAAAAGGAAAAAATTGTACCACTTGGCCACTCAGACCAGTCCAACCCTAGAAAATTTGCTGAATTCCCACATTCTTATTATTTATTTTGGTCAGTTTTTCAAAGAAATTTAGCATGCTTCTTCCTAAAGGAACCGTATTTTTGCCAAATGGCTATAGTTCCTGGCCTGAAAACAAGCAGGTAGTTTTCTCCATGGCACTGTCCTTTCTGTGTTGGGCCTGTGGGCTTTATGGCCTTTGAAAGGAGTCTGATCCTTAGGAGCTGCTGAGGAAACCTGATACTGAGTCTTATTCAATGTGCTATATCTAGAGTTGCCATTTTTTCTTGGTATTCCATGAGTAGTCATAAATAGCAGTGCAAACACAGTGTCTTTGAAACAGTATTTTATTTTTGGAAAAATGAAATTATATAGTGTCAGTAGTTGTTTTAATTAGCTATGTAAGTACTTACATGTTGTCAGTTTTGGTACCGTTTCCTTTTAAATGAGGATTGAACTTAAAGGGGAGGGAGGGGAGGGAATAACCTTCATTTAAAAAAGGACTTTTACAGGAAACTGCATGTTTTATGTCTTAAGGGTTATTTTGAAAGCTGCAACATCCATAGAAACAGGATAGCAGGCTTTGAAGTGAAAGCATATGCCAACCCAACAGTGGTGCGGTGTGAAATCCATCACGGCCAGACTGGAGGAATCTATGTGCATGAAAAAGGAAGAGGACAATTCATAGAGAACAAAATCTATGCAAACAATTTTGCAGGTGTTTGGATTACCTCAAACAGTGACCCAACAATAAGGTATTGTTTTCCTTATTATTATTTCAGTACATAGAAGAAGTAGAGATTTGATAGGGATGGGATAAGTGCACATTAATGTATTTAATTATGGGAAGCTGTAAATATTTCTGTATCTGTAGAAATGAAATTTCTGTGTGTTCAGTTGAACTGCATTTTTAATTTGTGTGTGCACTCAGAGGTGGGTCTTTCTCGAAGCAACAGAACATAACTACTTTATTTTAAATCTCAATGGGGTACAGTCCTGGCCACTACATACATATATAATATTGTACAATGTATAAAAATAACTTCATAATGTTGATTTTTTTTCTTAGGGGGAATGCAATTTTTAATGGGAATCAAGGTGGTGTTTATATCTTTGGTGATGGAAGAGGCCTTATTGAAGGAAATGACATTTATGGTAAGCTGATTTGCTTGCTGCATATTGATTTCTGAGAAACATGAATGTGTAAGTTGTATTAAATACCACTTTTGTTGACAGGTAATGCATTAGCAGGAATACAGATTCGAACAAACAGCTGTCCCATCGTTCGACACAACAAGATTCATGATGGTCAACACGGAGGAATTTATGTAGTAAGTGCAGCCTAGGACAGGCACAGACTTGTGCTCTGTATTAGAAATGTGAAGGGGAAAAGTACCCTGTGTGAAATGTTTGTGTTTACATTGCTTGAGCTTCTTATGTTAGAAACCAGGTTCATGGTAAACAACTGAAGCTGGTGCTGCTATTTAAAAGACTAAGGTTTTTATAAATGCCACTAAATTTTTCTTATTACAGAGTAAAATATTTAAAATGGGATAGATTACAGGATTTTATTATTGCACGGTTGAAAGCTTTTTGAAAAGATTTAGTTTTTATAGTAGTATGTCATAATTTAAAAAAAAAGTCTGTTCAGCTCTTTTGGAGTGTAATGTGTTTACCACTAACCTCACAGAAGATTTTTTTTTTTTACTGCTTTCAGGATGATAGAAATTGGAATTGTTGTATTGAAAAAGTGGGAAATAAAGCCCAATTCCCAATGTGTGCAAAGGCTCTGCTAACTGAACTGAAAGAGCTGTCAGGTTCCCTTAAGCAATAACAGATTTTCAGAAATATGTGTCTGTCTTTCTGCCAAAGGTTACCTAAGGTCCAGCTAACGCTGCAAGTGTGCAGCTTCATCTCTTCATTGAGTAAATTTAACCAGAACAGCTTCTTGCCCTGACTGAGAAAACTGTTGTTTGACCTCTGAGCCCAGACATGTGGTGACCTTCAGAGCCATGCCAGCTTTTTGTCCATCTTGGGGACAGAGCTGGGTGTAGGTTTAAGAACCATGAGCCAGGGCTTTCATGTGAGTGAGTGCACAGCACTGGGGAGGCACATCTCCTACCAACAGCCAGCAGACATTTACAAATACCACTGCAGAGCCTTGAAACAGAATTATTTGCATGCAGGGTGTTTTTTGTTTCATGGCAAATATTCAAAATCATGATATGCTGTTGTTTTTTTTTTTAATGGTGAAAAAGCTTACTCAAATGGAAAGGAATTACTTTGCTGCAGTAAAGAAGCCAGGGGTGGGAGGGATGGGTACAGCAGGAAAAAGAGTATTGGTGTTTAGCAGGTTTTCTTAACTCTTAAACCATCTTGTATTTAGCATGAAAAAGGACAAGGTGTGATTGAGGAAAATGAAGTTTACAGCAATACATTGGCTGGAGTCTGGGTGACAACAGGGAGCACTCCAGTCTTGAGGAGAAACAGAATACACAGTGGGAAACAAGTGAGTTTTGCTCTGTGGTTACAAGGGGGCCACAGAAAAGGAAGTCCTGTGGTTTTACGCCTCATTAATTTGGAACTAATAATGTAATTCTTGATGTGTTAGGTTGGAGTTTATTTTTATGACAATGGACATGGCGTGTTAGAAGACAATGACATCTATAATCACATGTACTCAGGGGTTCAGATAAGGTAACATTTATTCTGATTTTCTGCCAAAACAGACGTAGCTTGTTATGTGCTCTATTGTGTCTTTTTAGCTGTTCTTGTCATTTTGTTTATAAAAATAACTTTTTTGAAATCCAGTATGTCTGAATACCCTCTGCTTTAACCTAAAAGGAGGTTACCAAAAATACAGCCTGGGTATTTACTGGAATGTGTGGCCCTGGAAGTCTGTAAAGATAAATTATGTTTGCATGTTTGGAAAGAACTGTATTTTACTAAGATTGTTAAGCAGTGAGATCCATGGGGCACTTCTTCAGAAGTATTTGAGATGTTTGGCCATGGGATATAGTAAATGACTATAAATGACTTATTTTTAATGACTTTTAAATTACTTCTTTGCTTACATTTCACTCTAGAACTGGAAGCAACCCCAAAATCAGACGCAACAAGATCTGGGGTGGTCAGAATGGTGGTATTCTTGTCTATAATTCTGGTAGGTTTGTTTTTCATGTTTATCCAGAATTGTCTGTGGTCTGTGGTGTTATATTATCTTCTCATTTATTAGACATTTTGATTTATTTTTCCTACCCTTCCTTCAATTTTAGGGCTTGGATTTATAGAAGACAATGAAATTTTTGATAATGCAATGGCTGGTGTATGGATTAAAACAGACAGTAATCCTACACTAAGGAGAAATAAAATCCATGATGGAAGAGATGGAGGCATCTGTATATTTAATGGGGGAAGAGGTAACTTTTTCCCTTACTGTTTTTCACTGAATGTTCTGGATAAGAGTTAAATTTCAGTTTAAGCAGTGTTCTTTTTAAAGTGCTCTTTAGAAACACAGCTCTTGTCTTCTGGAGTGATAAAATAGTTATAGCGAACATACCCTAGTGCTTTTTAGCCTTAATTACATTAGTAATACTGAAATCTGTGGGAGGCAGAGAGGTAATTAATCTCATCCAAGATAACTGTTAGATTGCTGCTTAAGGACAGTCCTTTTATCCCATTTGCTTTTCTAAGCTTTGCCATTTGACTGAAACACAGTGTTGGATTCAAGTCACGTAGCCAAAATCATGCACCTGAGCAGTTTAGTTCAGCCGGAGTGTCCAAGATTCAGGGGGAAAAACCCCACAGAACTCTAAGGAATCTTTTGTACACTTGTAAATTCAGAAGTGGTCCCTGTCTTAAATCCCCTGACTGTTGTGTGTCCTGATACCAGCTTCTGATATTCTGTAGATAATCACTTGCTCTAAGTGAGCTTTAATTTTAACTCGGTGTTTTAAAATAATCCCGTCCTATAACAAAAAATGCTTGGCTTTTGGCAGTCTGTTCATTTTAGAAGACAAGAAGAGAGAAGTGTTGGAAAAATTAAAGAAAAAATTTGAAAGCAGAAAGATTTAGTTTTCCTCAGTGGTGGCTATGATCGCAAATCCCATGCTGTGTACTGAAAAAATACACTTCCAAAATTATACACTGAGAACTATTTTAAACTGGTATCACTGATGTCAGTGCTACTGGTGCATCTTCTCCAAATGAAAGGAGTTTTTAACAGGATTGTGACACATAAAGTCCTTTAAAAATATTTCACAGAAAGGTTACAGGTCAGGAAATGCTCCCAAGCTCAAATGTAACATCTGTTGGTCTGTCATAGGTCTTCTGGAAGAGAATGATATCTTCAGGAATGCTCAAGCTGGTGTTCTTATCAGCACCAATAGCCACCCTGTGCTAAGGAAAAACCGAATATTCGATGGTTTTGCTGCAGGTTTGTGCTGTTTAAATCAAATTTGGAAGCTTGGAGTGAGCTCTTCACAAAACTTACTCAGAGTTTCTTTACCCCATGGTATTTAGATGTTTTAAAAGAGACTGGGATATCCTTCAGTGTATTCTAAAAGTCATTTGAGAATTCAGAATTGTAGTCAAGGTATACTTACAGCATGTTGGGAAATGACACATATTCTGTCTTGTCATTTTTTGTGAAATACTTTTCATTATTCTATTTTAGAAGCAATTGGTAAAGTTGTCTAGGATATATTCATAGTTGATATGCTGGATGCTGGTATGAATATCTTATCACTGCTTTAAAACCTAGGAAACTGAGCAAATATACATTTTAAAGAGATTTGAATTGCATCTCAAGTTCAACTTTCTCACTCCACAAAGTTGAAAAATTGTAAAAATAAGCATTTCTTTCTCCAAAAGAGATGAAGAATGTTTAACAGTGATTTTTTTGCAATTTTACTGTTTAATCATCACAGTTTCATCCGTCTTGCATTCCATTCCATTTCAACTAAAATTGCATTCTTGAGTTTTCTCCCATCTTTCTTTCAGAAGAAGCAAGTTTTCTGAGAAGAGCCTCTAAAGGTGTTGTTTCAGTGTGGTGGGGGGGAAGGATAGGTTGCTGTCAAGAGCAGTCCTGGACAAATGACTTGGAAGACACGGGTTACTGATAAAAGCTGAGAATTAAAGAAATGAATTTTAGGTGCCCATCTTGAGAACTTTTTTAAAAAGATATTTTAAAAAGGGTAAGGTATGTGCACAAGAACTTTCAAATGTACATGAAGATGACAGCTCTAAGCGCCCAAAAATCATATATCCCCTTTGAAAATAAACATGATTATAGTACCATTTTATTATCAGATAAACTAGTAGCGTGTTGTTCCTCCCAGAGATCATGCATGCCAGCTGTAGCTCTTTGAAAGGATTCAACAGCAGCATTTGAACCTCAGTTTTATAACAAATTACAGTGCAGCTTTGTAGCTATTTTCCTTTTTTTCCCCTTGAGTTTGTGATGGCTTAAAAAAAAACCAAGTAAACAAGCTGTAGATGATGAGAGAAGTACAAATGCACAACCACCAGGGATTTAACTTTGCCACTCTCTTTTCTCTCCTTTGTTCCCCTGACCCACTCAAGGTATTGAAATAACAAATCATGCGACTGCAACATTAGAAGGCAATCAGATTTTCAACAACCGCTTTGGAGGTTTATTTCTAGCATCTGGTGTCAATGTCACAATGAAAGGTGAGCCCAAGTCCTCCTGGCTTGTGTTTGGTCACTTGTTTGGTGCTGCTGGCTCTTGGGTTTATGGTACCTTTTGTGGCTCACAGCTGGTACCACCTTAAGCAGAGTTGTGACTAAGTTTCAGCTGAAGGTTATGAGCCATATTAAGCTGTGTTAAGATTTTTAGACAAACAAATGGGTTCAAAGGTAATTTAAGGTTTTGCTGTTACATTAAAACTGTGATCAGCTCTTCTGTCTCAAAAGTCACTTCTTGAACCAGTTCTTGGTCTTTGGCCCATCTCAGACTCAAATTCTGATTTACTACAATGGAAAGTACTTTTCTCACATATCCAAAAACAAGTGTCCAGTAAAGAAACATGCCTCACCTGGCTTTTAGGATCTAAAAGCATGAACATTCACAATCTCAAACATGTTTTTTCAGGAAATATGAACAGTTCACATGCATAAAATTCCCTTGTATGATGGGGAAGTCCTGTGCATGAGACAGGGTCCTCTTGGATGAGATGGGGACAATGGTTTGAATGTCTGGCATTCAAACCATCATCCCCATCTCATCCAAGAATGGGGAATGCCATCAAGACAGTTTGAGAAGGTTATTCAAGAAAAAGAAGGTTCATTTTGCAGGAGTTTTATGTACTTGCTGTAGATAAAGCTGTTAAACCCTTTCCTGTGGAAGATTTGTGCCTCTTAGAACACAGGCTCTGGCTCCCTGCTTCCCAGCACCTGGGCTTACCAATGACATTGCTCAGTGCTCTGATGCTGCTGGGAGTGGGCAAAACTTACTGAGGTGCACTTTGGGACAAGACAGAAGATCAGGTAGTTGAATAACACAGGGGATTATCAAATTTGCTGTGCCTTGGACACATCTTTGAAGTACTGGAGCTGGTCAGACTTAGTTTCCACTTCCATTGTGTTGGAAAGTACTTTATTCCTAAATTTTCCTGGGGAAAGAGCCATCCTTTTCCTCTTTCTAAGGAATGTGTAAAAGGCCTTATGGTAAATGAGAGGCTTTCAAACATTGGGTTTCAGGTTCCTCAGCAGAAAACTTACACCTGCTAGGAAGGCTTGTGTGTCTCTAAGCCTTTATTAACAACCAAATTCAAAAAGAGTATTTAAATGGAGGCTATCAGGTATTCGTGCCACGTGTGCAAAGAGGAACAGTGTTTTCTTGCTTCAGGAATGCATGGCACTCTGGGCATGTGGGCATTGAGGATTTTATATTCTTAAATGCCAGAGCTGAAATGCAGGTATAGAACTAATTGTTCCTAATGGGCTCTTGGCTTCAGTGCATCAAGGAAAAAAGAAGTCATTGATCCAGATGTGATTAGTCCTGGTTTTTCCCCTAACAGATAACAAAATAATGAACAATCAAGATGCCATAGAGAAAGCTGTCAGTAGAGGCCAGTGTTTATATAAGATCTCAAGCTACACCAGCTACCCGATGCATGACTTCTACAGGTAACAGGTTCCTTCCCCTCACCTAAGAAAGGCTTTCTAGTGAACTCCCCTTCTCTTCCTGCAAGGCCCCTAGAACAGTTGCTGGGTGTGGGTGAACACACAAATGTGTGCTCTTCCTCACCTGCAACAAAAGAGGATTTAACAAGTACCCATTTTCTGGAATTGACTTCGGGCTTGAAAACAGAGATTGTTTCTGTGAACCTGAGCCCAGGGCGTTGCACAGCACAACTCTGTTTGTGATAAAAGTAACAAGCATGCTGTGAAATCCAAGTTTGTGTAGAATTCTCAATCTTCACAGTCCTGTGCACCCTCTTTCCTTCAGTGCATTTCTGGCCCTCCAGCCTCCTGGAGCCCTTCCCTTGAGAGCTGGTCAGGTTTTGGTTCCTGCCTAACGTGCTGCTTTTCCCTCCAGATGTCACACCTGCAACACCACAGACCGTAACGCCATCTGTGTGAACTGCATCAAGAAGTGCCATCAAGGACACGACGTAGAATTCATTAGACATGATAGGTACGTTCCCAGGCAGGGTGTGGGGCTGCTCCCAGAGCAGCAGGGCATGGCCACTAAGAGCTGTCTCTCTGTGTTGTAGGTTTTTCTGTGACTGTGGTGCTGGAACACTGTCCAATCCCTGTACGCTCGCCGGAGAGCCTACACACGATACAGATACACTATATGACTCTGCTCCACCTATAGAATCTAATACATTGCAGCACAACTGAATTCCTTTTCAGAAAGAAAGTCCTGCCATTCTAATATCATAACTATTAAAACTTTTTTTTTGGAGGAAGTTACACTTGCCCATTTCTGCAGAAAGAGACTGTATTAAAGCGGATGTGTGAGGTGTTGACACTATGGAGCTCAACCTACCAAAAAAGAAAGTGGCAATATGTTGACTCAGGATAACAGAACTGGGCGTTTTAGCATTACTGTGTAAACAAAGACTTTGAAGGGACAGAAGTGAAGAAAAATAAGCTGCAATTTTGTACAGATACCAACTTCTGAGAGCTGGTGTTTTTACAAGTAGCATTGAAACGCAGTCCAATTTGCAGTAGTACTATTCTGTAGACAAGCAGCATTCTTTGTTGCTGCCTTTATGGACATGGGTACCAATCGCTTTTGTAACATGGTAAAAATGTGAGCTAGCACTTCTGCATTTCTTTTGATTTTTTAACATTTATTCAGATTGAGAAATATGATTTTAATGCTTTAATCTCATGTAGTTTGTTTCTAATTTCAAGCAAAAAATCTTATTGTACTTGAATGTGTCCTGTTTTGTTAGCACACCTAGACTTGCTGTAACTGTACTCATGTCCCAGTATGTACGTTCTTTCTATGAAAGAGAAAACACTAATCTTAAATTATATCCAGCAATTTTTCTGGTGTCCTCTGAAGTTAGAATAATCTCCTCCCCTGCCCCAGCAATAGTCTGTACTCAAACCACCCTAACAAAAGAAAGAAAAGCGAGTGTTTTAATGAGACTTCCTAGACTATAATGCACTATAAAACAAAGTACCCATGTAACTAAGTTTTGTGAAAGAAATTTTACTATGTTTTAAAGTACACAGTAGAAAGTCTCCTCAAAACAGTCTTGTACTTTTACTCTGTTCATAGTTTTTTTTGAACAGTCTGGACATTACTTACATAACCTGCTGGAAATCACAGCAATTTCCTGCTCTAATGAAGCTGAGACAAGTATATATACAGCCCTATACAGTTTCATAGCTTTTTTCCATTTATGTGTATTGGTGACAGTGGGTAATCAACAGCCTGAAAGTGTATGCATGTACCATAACATCTAGACTTAATATATTGTGGAGTACTCAATAACCATTATGTAGAGGGTAGGTATGAATTAAAGGGTTTAATTTCCTAGGAAAGACAATGGAAAAATGGTCATTTTTAAAAAATAAAGTTTATTAGATCATAATGTTGTCTGCTCCCACCTTCTTGAGAAAGCCGTGCGAGTTCCTAAAGCCGGTCGATCATCGCCGTGAGTTTCTGAACCATGTTTGCATCACAGGTTGCTCCATCCAGCACCTGGCACAGGTACCTGGGGGAAATAACCACCTTTACTGACAGGGACACTGGGGGGCAGAGCTTGAGATTGCCATTCCTGCAACAGCTTTAGGAGACATGGATGCTGGGCCTGGTGTAAAGGCTGTCAGCACACCCCCCCAGCACCTCTGTGTGCAAATTCAGACTGGCAGTGACCCAAGGCTTAAAATACTGCTCAACATCTCTGCCCTCCCGTAGTACCTCCCTCCCTGTGAACATCTGATGTTCACTAAAGTAGTTCTCTAACTGCCCCTCGTGCTGTGACTGAGCTAAAGCCACAGCCCAAATATTAAAATGGGTTCCTGTAAGCCATTTGCAACTTCGATACAGAAACCCAGGGCCTTACCTAAATATTCTCAGTGAGATGGTTGTTTTTTCAAACTCTTTGGCTTTTCTGTGCCCCTTCTGAATGATTTCCTCTGGAATATCTGCAAGTCTTGCTGCGTTGAAGCCATAGCTCTTTGGGCAGGCTCCTTCAATGAACTTGTACAGGAACGTAATTGTTTCCTGGCTTGGATCCTCACTCTCATTTTCAACCATGCATGCCTGGGAAGAGCAAGTCACAAATTAGCTTGCAATATTGACCTACAGCCTAAGAAAGGCATGGGACACCATGTCCTGTTCCCAAACCAGCCATTTCTCAGGGCAGAAGAGCACGAAAAGCAGTCAAAGGCCCAGCAGGGAGAAGCCCACCCTCCCAGCCATACCATGTGTCCCAGGCGCACGGCCGGGCTGTGGGAATGGTCCTCCACCAGGGAGTGGTAGTGAGTGGAGAACAGCGTCCGGCACCGGATCCTCTGCGCCAGCTCCTCCACCACCGCGCTCGCTATGGCTGTGCCGTCAAACGTGGCCGTGCCTCTGCCTGGGGACACAACGGGACAGCTGTGGCACACTGGGCAGCACGAGGGGCACAGCAAAGTCAATCCACAGCTCACGTGCTGGTGGACAGACAGACACCCCACAGACAATGCAGCAAGGCATTTGTAGTGTTTGTTTGTTCCCCTCCCTGCTGTGCGCAAGGCAAACAGCAGTGAGGGGTGAGAGCCACCAGCACCAGGGGAAGGGGACCTGGGTGTTGGCCCCATAACAATCACCCTCTTCTGCACTGCAGAAAAAAGACGTTTCTGCTCTCCTGAGGTTTGCTGCAAGTAATTATGCCAAGCAAAAGCAGGAAACCACAGCTGGAAATAGGGTAATAATGACTGGGGTGGGAGGTGGTGATGAGTTCCCAGGGCACCCAAGATGTGTTCATGTTAGGCTGACACACCAGTTAAACACCAGCATCATTATGGCGAAACTGGCCCTGTGTACTTGGCTGCCATTCAGACAGCCCAAAAACCTTGCAGCCAGTCTTTCATCCCACATATTTAGCTTCCATCTACTACAAAATGGTCTAATTACCCAGTTCATCCACGAGAACAAGGGAATGCTCTGTTGCATGCTGCAGAATGCTGGAGGTCTCGCTCAATTCAACAAAGAAGGTACTTTCACCTTTAAAGGAAATGACACCAAAAAAAAGCCACAAAGTAAGTCAAAGATCTGAGAACCACAACTAAAACCTCATTTAATCTGCACTAGAATCTTGGTTAAGCTAAAGTGAAACTCAGTAGCTAACTGAAGATGAACAAAAACATGACACTTTTTTTCCAGTGTGAAAACAGCAGCTTCCCATTTGCCAGAAAAAAAAAAAGTTTTGGTTCCTTTCGAGTACAGGTATAAACACAAGCACAATTAATTAAGTTTTCAGGCCAACACACCTGCTTACTTTTAATAGCACCAGTCAAAAGTAACAGCTGGACAAATGAAGGGCACAAAGGCTACAATGGGGAGAATTTTTGTCCCTTTCTTGCTCTGAATGCATAGGACAGGCTGAAGGTGTGTGTGGCTTTCCAGCGAAAAAACAAGCAGAAAATCAAAGACTCAGAGACTGGAATTACTGGTTTGGTTGTGATGTCAGGAGGGAACTATTTGGATAATAAAGGCTTTATTTGTACATTCTCTCATCGAATGAAGTATGACAAAAGCAATATTCTGCTGCTAAGGCTCAAGCATCTCATGGGAGTTTCAGCAACCCAGATAATACAAAGCCTGAAATTTACACCTGAAATTGGTTTTAATAGATTATGAGCAGAAGTACACAATTATTCACACCCTTCCACGTGATAAACCCACACTTACAAAGTCAGGATTTACTTGTTCTTTGTGGAGATCATTACAAATAATTATAAGTAGCAGCAATTAATGCAATTTATTCCATTAAAGGCAAGCATTTATTTCCTGTACTCATGCTGCATAAGCACTGCTTTACTCTGGCATAAGTTATGTAACATTAATAATTAAGCAGTGTCCACCAATCCTGATTTTCTGTATTTATTTAAAGAAGTTACCAGGATTTAATGTTTCCAACAATATTTAAGAATAACCATTTATCCTCTTCAGAAAATAAAGCTCTAGAATTTTATTACTGAAAAAATTAACTTCATAAAAGTCCTGCTGACATCCATTACAAAGTGACTGCTGTGGAACAACTTTTTCTGTGCTTTCCTGTCTAGCCACTGTGCAAACAAATGCATCAAGAACAGATTTCAGAGCTTGTTCTTTGCAGTGTTCACTCTCCTCACAATGTGAAATGTCAAATCAGTAGTCCTCAGTTAACTGAAAAAAATTTCAAAATGCTGCATTTTGCTAGACCATCTCTCATGAAGGAAGGGCCCTTCTCATCTCTACCATAAACATTTAAGTATTCTTCCCCCTTTTGATTCCTTCTTGTACTGAAATTAAACAAAACGGAGACAAGCTGGGCAAAGAAAGCCTTAATAACATTCTCTAGCTGTGAAGAAAAGCCTTGATTTGGGGAAGTGTCAATATTTTTTTTAATTAAGAACTTGGAATGATTCATTTCCAAATTCCTTCTGTGCAACAAGTTCAGTGGTCTTAACTCCTTTCATATTCACTGACCCACATTTTTCAGCAGAGAGATCACAGAAAACCTGTGTCCTCCTTAATGAGCAGTGATACTATTTATTCTTACCACAACAATCATTTTATTTTTCTAGCCCAGTGGCTCTTTGCCCATCACCACTGGCAGACTTTACCATTCCACTTGTCATGTCATCCTCCACTTGTGTCTTCCTCTCCATTAAAGGAACAAAATACTCCAAGAACTATCAACTACTGCTTCCAAGAAGGACATCTGCCTTACTTGCTCATCAGAAGAAATCATATTTCAAACATAAGGCGTTCCGATTGAAACAAAGGACTTCTGTAGTCCTTGCAGGAAGGTACAAAAAACTCCGGTGCAACAGCTGCCCCAACATCACTGTCCTATTTCAGAACACTTACAAAAAGTTATCAGTGAGAGTAGAATATAATCCATTCTAAAAAAAAAAAAGATATTCCTCAGACTTGCATCCAGCTGGGAGTTAGGCTTTTAATATTAAAATTCTTATGAAGTGATCCCGTGAGTCAGTCAAAAATCGAACAGAGGCACACATGAAAAAATAAAGCCTAAGTACAATCCTCTCTCCACTCTGAACAACAAAAGAAAAGAATGCACAGCTCTCCTTGCAAAATACTGTTCCCTTTCCAGGTTGCCACTGGAAGCAGGAGCATAAAATTGGTGCCAGCAGCCCCCTGTGCAGCCAGCTGTGTGTCGGGCACTCACCGGCCATGATCCTGTCGGAGGCGCCGAGCCGCGTGAACACGCGGTCGATGGGTGTGAGCCTGCAGGATTCCGCGGGCACGTAGCACCCCAGCTGGGCCATGACCACCAGGAGACCAGCCTGCACAGCAAACAGGGACAGTCACATCTGCAATGGTGTTTGCAGCTTCGGTTCCACACACAGAGCGAGGGCACAAAGCTGCGTTTCCCCTAAAACAGGGACTGGAGTACATAAAGCTTCCTGCTGCTTTAACAGCTCCAGGCTGCAGCAGCATCATCTCCGGCAGGACTGAACTACTCTGAAAGCCTTCAAAACACAAATTATCACAGCAAGCAGTGTTTATAAAGCAACCTCCCTGCTGATCTCTAGTTTCAGCTTGTTCAACCTGCAGAAGCATCTTTTGCCAGCTGATGCCACGTCGTGGGTAAGTCACTTGAAAGAGATAAACGTTACTCTATCACCTCTTCCCAACCAACTCGCCTAGGACAAATAAAACTTATCCCTCCCTAAAGCAGACAATGTCTCTGAAGATGAGCACTTTCTGGGACCTCCTGTGACACCCATGACAGTCAGGCCCTGTAATTCCCTCACCCAAACCCCAGAGGTACCCTGGGACACACGACAATCACCTGTCTCATGAGCGTAGATTTGCCACCCATGTTGGGGCCAGTTACCAGCACACAGGAGGCCTCACTGCTGCTGCCTTCATCCTTGATGCCTATCACGATGTCATTGGGAATAAAATCATCCCCAAAGAAAGTTTTTGTGATGCATGGATGGCGGGAATTTCTAAGTTCCAGGAAGGGAGGAGCATTATCCGTAGGCAGCAGGATTACAGGTCGGCACAGAGGTCCATCACCACCTTGACTGTAGTGAGCAAGGGACATCAAGACATCTAGAAAATGAAGAGAAATTCCAGTCAGTCACACTTTCAAATTTCTTCATACACTGGAATTCATTTACTCATTGAACAGCAATTTTGTAGAAATAATTTTCTATTTCATTACATTTTCCTCACAAGGGAAACACCCACAAAGGACTCCAGAACAAGTAAAAGGTGGGAATATTTACAGTGTCTTTCCTCATTCTTTCCAGATTTCTATAGATGTCATGATAAAAATGGTCCCCTATAGTTATTTTAGTTCAAAAGTCTTTAAAATCCACATCATTTAATTTCAAAAGTTCATGTATAAAACAATACTTTATTGCACTGGCTTTTCTTTTAGAACTAGGAGGAAATCAGCTTCTGTGACAGTGAATGACTTTGTGAAGAATCCCAATTCTGCTTGAAAGTTGCCAGAGGAAAACTGTATAAATATTAAAACTCTGTGTGTCCAGCAGGAAGCAGCAGCACAAGACCCCTCAGTTAGCTGAGCCCTGAGGTTCTAAAAGCTGATCACCTACACAATGAGACTGTTCATGATTTTAGAGGCTTTATGTACACACATTACAGCTGAGCCTGGACACTGCATTCCTCTCTGCTGGGAACCAATTCAGCACTTGCCCTGAGCTGTGGTGTGGCTGATGTGACTGCTTCACAGCTCTCCCAGCAAATCCATTCCCAGCCAACACTCCCTGCCTGCCTGCCCTCCCTTTTCTGCTCCAGTGGCATTCAGAGACTGCTTTCATTTTTCCCTGGAACAAAGACATCCCAGAGTGCCTCATCCTGGCAGAAAATCCACAGGACAGAAGTATGCCAGTCCTGAGAAGGGAATACAGGAGATTGTTCTATCCCAGAAATTTAAGGAGGATTTGGGGAAGCCTTCTTAGTAAACTACCTTCTTCAAGGCTCAACACTGAGTATTTATATTTTTAAAGGATAGACAGAAAGCATCCTGCTCAAATAGAAAAAAACTTACCAGCAGGCTAGATTTTTATAGCTCCATTTAATAAGAAGCTACTAATCCACACACAAGGCTCTGGAAGCAGTGAGGCCCAACCAGGCTACACTGAACTGGGAGAAACACTTGGCTGCACATCTACAACCACGCAACAGGAAGGAAGAAATAGCTTGCAAACATCACAGGGCCCAGCAACTGTCCTGCTATTTAGCAACAGGAATGAAACAGGGAATCACTGCTAATTATCAAAGCCTTTACCACAATCGGGAGCTTTCAAACAAGTCAAGAGCTGGCAACGAGCTTCCCCAGATCAGATTTCATCAGCCCAGGGGTACTTTTACTGTGTCAGAAGGAGGCAAAGCTCTTACCCAGCACAGCAATGCACTCCACAGCTGTCTGCCAGTCCTTGCTGTTCTTGTCGAAGTTGTAGAAGAGGCGCCTCATGCAGTCCTTGAGGGCGGCGTCGCGGCGCTCCTCGGCGTTCACCATGGCAGCCAGCATCTTCTCGATCTCCTTGGTCCAGTAGCGCTTGTAGCCCTTCCTGCTGGACCTCAGCTCGTACTCCTCGGGCAGGTTACGGGAGATGATGCTTTCTGGGATCTCCATCTGGTACCGGTTCTTGCCCGTCCCCCAGTACTGCACGGACTTGGACCCCAGCAGCTTGCGCTGCTTATCCAGGTACTTGCGAAGGTCCTCCTCGAGAGCTCTGATATCCTCCAGCGCTCCATCATAATCGGGGTCAAAGCCCAGTTTGGGGGTAATCACTCCTGTCTTCCGAGCGTGGTTGTGATCAAAGGCAGTGTCCCACCTGGTGAGCTCTGCACTCAGGTCCGGGAAGCGGCCATCGGGATTTTTGGCTTTGCGGGTGACCAGCTGCCTCAGGACTCTGGATTTGAAGTCACCGGCAAACTCCTCCATGAATTCAACAATTTCATTCATTATCTTGAATCCCTCCAGGGTAGACAGGAAGTCAGCAATTTTTTTCTTGCTGTATTTGAGTTCTTCATAGAAGATGGCCCTGCTGTCAGGATGGTTCTGACTTTTGAGTGGCGACCCAATGCTGTGAATTTTGCTGAGCAGTCTTTCAAGGTCAGGCAGTTTCTTGAGGTACTCACTGACTTCAGACATTTTATCTGGCACTGCCAGGAGGTCCTCGACAGCATCCAAACGATCATTGATGGATTTAGGATTACAAAGAGGAGCGCAGAGCCATTGTTTCAGGAGTCGCTTCCCGAATGGTGTACAGCAAGAATCAATCCTTTCCAACAAAGTACCTTCTGTGCTTCCATTGGTTCCATTCTGCAGGACTTCCAAGTTCATCAGGGTCACTCCATCCAGCACCATCCGCTGGCCAGTTCTGCCAAACAAACTACTTGAACTCATGGTTTTTATAGTAGCAATATCCACAGGGACATATTCCTCAAAGTTTGCCTGTGATAACAGCTCCTGATCAATCAGACATTTTTTGAGATAGAAGACACATCCCCCAAGAGCTGACAAAGCTAACTCACTGTTTTCACCAGGAGTTAATCCCAGGGAGTCACTCTCTGAAGTCAGAGATTTGATTACAGAGGGCAGAGAACATCCATTTTCAGAATTCTGCTTCTCCTTGAAATATCCTTCCTCAAGAAGGACTTTTAGTGTTTTAGACGCATTCCAGAACTGGGAACCCGAGGTCAGCCCTTCCTGAATGCAAGAAGCCAGCGAGCCCTTCAGTATCTTCTGTGTGTCCACAGACAGGTTCCCCTTCTCAAACAGCACCTGCACAGGAGTGTAGTGAGCGACCAAAGTCCTAAACCTGGAGCAGTGGCGGTCGTCTGGGAACTGGCCGACGTGGAATTTCCCCATGGAGGTGTCGACGAAGCAGACGCCGTAGAGGCGCGTCCCGGCCGCGTCCTCGTTCTCCTTCACGCTCAGCAGGAACCTGCTGTGGTTCTCGGAGGGGTCGCAGTCCATGACGCTGTAGGTCTGCGTCCCCTTGGTGATGATCCTGCAGATCTCCCGCCGCACCACCTTGTCGAAGCGGCTGGAGTGGCCCACGGACCTGCAGCGCGCTTCCATCATTTCGGGCGTTTCCGTCTGCTCCACGCGCGCCACCTTGTAGCCCTTCTGCACCAGGACGTCGGAGAAGCGGCCGAACGCGGTCTCTGGAAAGCCCGAGTGGGCCCAGGTGCCCTTCATGAAGATCAGGCCCAGCTCGTTGACGCCGGTGACCGCGTCCATGTGATACAGCTCATAGAACTTTCCCACCTTGTAGCAAATCACGGCGTCGAAGTTCTGGCTTTTGAGCTGCCACCACCTCCTCACGCCCGGCGTGCACTTGTTGAGGTAATCCTCGGGCACGTACAGAGTGCAGGGGTCGTAGGCAGGGTCACCCTGGCGTCTCCTGTGCGCATCCCTCCTCTTCCCTTCCTGCAGCCACTCCAGCTTTTCGTGCTCCCACACCGAGAAGCCACCAGTGCCTCCACTGCAAGCATTTGCTTGAGATTCAAAACTTTCAGGTGCTGCGAAGGATGTCAGCTTAGACTTGGCTTCTGAAGAGACTGCTGCTGCTCTTTTGGGTGTTTCAGAACTGTCATTTCCCAAGCTACTCCTTTTAGCAGGCTTTTTCACCTCTCTTCTCTTGCGTTTGGAAGGGACTTTTACAGGGCTCTCTGCAACACTCTCTGCCTCTGTCTCTGTGTCAGAAGACTCATTTTCATCCACCCCACTACTGGCTTCCTCACTGCTGGCTGCTTCTTTCCCATCAGGCTTGAACTCCACATCAGAGCCATCGTGGTCACTGTCAGAATCCAACACTCTCCTTCTCTTGGCTTTCACAGCTCTTTCCCTGCTCATCACTCGCTTATTGCTTTTCACATCCTCCTCACTATTGCAGTCTTCACTGTTGCCTGATGCATTTTCACTCATCTCCTGGAAAAATAAATTATTTTGTCTGTAGGTAATTCTGGCTACAAAGATACTGCTGCATAAAGATTTACAAAAATGTGCAGTAACGCAGTACCTATAATGCTTCAAGCAAGAGACAGCAGAGCCACAGCCAATTCCAAGTATCTTAACAGAACCCACGTTTTTTCTGGACAAGTAACTGCTACTGGCCAGTGGCATAATCACTCTTATTTCTATTCTTTAAAGACTCATTCATTACTATGCATATGTGATGCTGATGAACAAAGCATTTAAACTACACAAAAAAGAATATGGCACATGTAGGAGAAAGAAAAGATAAATAAAAGAAAAGATAAAATAACTCTGTTATTTGCCTTTTCAGCCTCAAACTTTAATGGAAAACCAGCAGTGGAGGGACTGCAGTGAGTACAAAGTGCCACTGCACATAACACAACGCCTGAAGTGGCACCTGTCCCTCAGGGTAGTGTCACACTGGAGACTGAGTAGATGAGCTAAGGGAAACCAGCATCCCACTGACAGTGTCCTCATACCATTCCTCTCCAAAGAAATCTATTCCAAGGCATATGGTGCTACTGAAATAATAGCTGAATCAACACAACATGAATACAGCACAATAAAACATCACTTTTTAGTTACTCCACCAAGACTGCTGTTAGCAGTGCAAGAACTGGTATTTTAGTGCTACTCCACAAGATGAGGGTGGGCTCCAAAAATTCAATTTAATGCCTTAGATAAAGAGTCAAAAAGCTATAAATTTATATATTAAGATACACTAAAATTCCAGATCAAACTTAGGGCAACTTGGACTATGAATAGCAGACAGAGAAGATAAAATGATGCCTCAGAAAAAAAGTATTTCTGGGTGAAAAAGTAGGTCACCAGGGAGTGGTGAGTGAAGAGAGTCAGAGAAGTTAAGGAGATTCTGAGGTCAGTCCTTACCATACAGAACACCAAAGAGACTTGTCTTTCCAACTAGAAAAGATGAGAGACCAGCATATGACCTGACAACACAGAAGCAGTACAAAAAAAGACAAATAGATACATATGTGTGCAAGATTAATGGGGAGATAAGCTGTGATTACTGTACCAGAGAACTGCAGGATATTCCATGCTCAGCTCCAAGTCACAGCTTCTAAGTTCTAGCAATATTTCTGCAAGTGACAGCAATTAAGAAACATTTTACCTCCATTTCTTCCTCTTCCTCCTCTGTGTCTGAAGGCTCATTGCATACTGCCAGTTCAAGCCTCTTGGTTTTATCTTTGCTCATGGCATCATCTGCCAGCACCATGGCTCTTTTAATTTCAGGCTTTGTGCTGTAAAACATACCTCCCTTCATCGTCTCCTTGTCTGATGAGCCTGTAAAAAACAGAGATTTGTTAAGAACAAATGCTAAATGCCAGACTTAACATTTGTTAAGTCCAGTGATCATACTTCACTTTTAAATGTATTCAGACAACTAACATTCATATTCAGATAACTAAACTCCTGTGCTGCTACCACTCATTCCCACCACATCTTAAATACAGCAATCTATCACTCCTTCACCCTGCTGAACTACCCCTGGGCAAAGTACACACATTCACAAATGAAATGCCTACCTACATGAACACTTGAAGAATTGCTTCTATTCCTGTAACTCATTAGCACATGTGAGCACTCCTGGGCTGAGCTCTGACTCACTCTCACTGTAGTTAGTACTGAACTTAACACTGGCAGAGCAGCAGACAGACCTGACTGAGACCACAGGGCTGTTTCAGAAGTGACAGCTAAGTTCAGCCAGAGTTGTCTCCACTTTCTAGGCACAAGCCACCTATGGCACAGACCTGAAAGCTCTGCTGGCCTCCAAAGTGCCGCTCTGAGTGCAGCCAGGCACCCAGCCCAGCCCATTAGCCAGATTAGCTGATGGCCAATCACGCTGGGCACCCAGGCTGCCAGAGCAGGGCAGGGAACAAAGCCTGCTATTAATAACTGCTGCATTCCCTCCTCCTCCTGCACAGCCCCTCCTGCCACCACC
Source organism: Calcarius lapponicus (assembly GCA_039654755.1). Taxonomy (NCBI): domain Eukaryota; kingdom Metazoa; phylum Chordata; class Aves; order Passeriformes; family Fringillidae; genus Calcarius; species Calcarius lapponicus. Next base: position 103,177,133 of record CM077465.1, on the reverse strand, counting down.
CGCACACACCACTAACCCAAAGCCAGCCACTCCACAGACTGATTTCAGGTCTTTTCCCTACTCTTGTGAACCCCATCATCCACCACTACTGACTGCAGCTTCAGCTCTAAACCAGCAGCAGACAAAGGCAGCGGACTTGGAGGAGGCCAAACGCCCCAGAAACAACTCGAACAAAACTCTGACTCACAATCAACTCCCAGTTTGCAGTGGCAAAGCAGGGAGTTACAAGTAGCTGCTTCTACAGCACAAAGGCAACACATTAACAATCCAGACCTCCCTTTTGGTTTTCCAAATGCAACGAGGCAGTCTAAAAATATTTTGCATTAATACTAAATGCAACTACACAACATCAGAAGAAAAGTCTTCTCATATAATTGAGCTGCACACTCAAGGGTGCAACACCTGCATATTCACTTAACCAACTGCTGTGCACCTCCACTTCTTCCAGCCCACTGTTACAGGTCTGGCCCTGTGCTGTCTGCATTTACTCCACTACAAAAAAATAACACAACCCGAGAAACTTACCCATTTTCTTACCCAAAGACTCTAACACTTTTCCTTTGTATATAAAAATGCTTTTTGTTTGAATTTAAAGCAAATAGTTATTTTAAATATTTTTAATCTGTTCTGCATTCAACATTTCTCCTGTGTGTGTGTGTATCTGCGCTTAAACTTAGTTTTGGCAATCAGATTAATTCCTCCTACCTGCATTTGCTTCTAAGTACAGCTACAGGCTCTCAGAATATTTAGATTGTTTTCAATACTTTTGGGAAAGACACATACAACCATGGACCAATTTACTTGCAATAAATTATGCTAACACTCACAGCAATAACATTACCATTTCAATTTAAAACTATGGCTAAGTGCAGCACACTGAAGTATAGAGGAGATGAAAATGTGGCTACATGACCATGAGATGTAACTCTGACTTGTAAGAAGGGAGAAACCATTTCAGGTTTTTTCACTGACACAATGGGGCATCAGAAATACTGTATTACCTATGAAGTATTTGACTAACAGGACAGTTTACAGCCAATGATTTAGTTTTCAGCAACAGTAAACTTGTGAAAAAAAGGGGAAAACAGATTATGTTTATTAAAATGGTGAGATTTATTATGCAAAATATTAACTCATTATTATGTTTGATTTTCACTAGTTAGCCATGTCATTTCTTCAGTATCACAAACACCAACTCTGATCTGTAACTACAAGCACTGCCCTCACCAACACTCAATGCTAAAGTTACACATTTTATTTACAAAACTGCTGCACTGCTGAGAAGAAACACTGCAGCAGAATTAATTTTATTTACCCAATATCCTGGGCCTAGTCTTTTAATTCTAGACATACTATAGTTCCTAAATAGCTGCTTAAAAACTGGGTTTGATACTCCTAATACTTTAGGGATTTCAGGGCTAAAAGTGGAAATACTGGGTTTACTTTTACATCATTTTTATACTGAAGTAAAGGAAATTACTCCAAACATTAGCAAGCTTTAAGTTTGTTTAATGTTGTTCTAATCCAATAAACAAAAGGGCTTAGTGTTTTATGTTTCAAGAATTGTAAAAAACACGAATGTACTTGTAATCCTCAAAAACTTGTCGCTTACAAAGCACAAAACATGCTCAGTTCTACTCTTGGTTTTGCTGCTCTTTCTCTGTGGAGAATAACATAATATATCCTACATTCCAATCCTGTAATTCCTAAAAAAGTGGCATATTTCCATTTCAAACAGTTTAGTTTTTATCTCTTACCTTTATATGGCTTCAGGTATTTAACACTGATCCAACCCCTCGTAGGGCTGTCATCAAAGAACTGCACGTGGACACGAGTGGATTTTCCTTTTCCTCTGACTATTGTCCTTTCAGTGGGGTGGTTGTAGATCAGACATGGCCACCAGGGATAGCCTTCCATCTTGGCCCACACCAGGTCCCCAGGAGAATACTCACAGGAGACACTGCAGAGACGACAAATGTGTCATTTAAGGAGCACAAACATCTGGCACAGCTCTCTCCACAGATGTCACTGCACACTGCTGCTGAGCATTTTGCCCTCCAACCCGGATTACACAGCTCTCCCATACCACCACCAACGCTTCTCCTAAACTTTGATTTGCTCCTCCAAGTTCTGCTGGATTCTCACAGAGACAGGGCTCTATCACAGAGCGGGTTGGGTTCAAAGGGACCCCAAAGGCCACCTGGTCCCAGCCCCCGCCATGCACAGGGACACCTCCCACTAGGGCAGGTTGCTCAGAGCCCCATCCAGCCTGGCCCTGAACACTTCCAGGGACGGGGCATCCACATCCAACCTGTGCCAGTGCCTCACCAACCTCACAGTGAGGAAGGAATCTCTTCCTTAAATCTAATTACACCTATTCTCTTTCAGCTTGAAGCCATTCTCTCTTGCCCTGTCACTACATGCCCTTTTCCTGTAGAAACTAATTTTCAACCAGGCACCTGAAGAAAAGAGTAAGACTTAAAAAACCCTCAGGCTACAAAAAATGAATAAATAAAAAAACTCTACCTGCACTGCAAAGCACCTGGTGCAGCTTTTAATTGCTCTCTCCTCCTCCCCACAGATTTCACCCCAGCCACTGCCACACTTGCATAGATGATGGCTGGGACTCTCCTGCAGGCTGTGGCCCAACCACCAGTGACACACGTGGGACACCTGTCATCGTGGTGTTCAGCACCAGAGAGACATGGAGCTCCTGGAGCGGGTCCAGCAGAGGGCAACAAAAATTATTACAGGGAAGGAGCATCTCTCTCAAGAGGAAAGGCTGAGGGAGCCCTGCTCGGCCCTGAGAAAAGATGACTGAGGGGGACTTCATCTACATGCATAAATACCTAAATGAGGAGCTGCCAAGAAGATGGAGCTAGCCTTTCCTTGGTGGCACCAAGCATCAGGACAAAAGACAAAGGGCACAAAGTTTCACCAGACCACAAGGAAGAACTTCTTGACTGTGTGTGTGGGACTGCGCACTGGAACTGACTGGCCACTGAAGTGGAGCCGCCCTCCCTGGAGGTACTCAAAACTGAGCACAGCCCTGTGCCATGTGCTCTGGGATAATCCGACTCGAGCGGGATAACGCTACTGGAGCAGGGAGGCTGGGCCAGATGCCGCCCTGTGCTCCCCTCCAGCCTGACCCACCGTGCCACTCCATGATACAGCACGGAAAGCAAATTTAAACACGAGCGCAGCGCTACTTCCAAACAGCCCAGCCCCGCGCCCGCCGGTGTCCCCGTTGTCCCGCCGGGAGCCCAGGCCGCTGCGGGCCGGCCCCGGGCACCGCATCAGGGAATGGCGGGGACTGCGCCAGCCACGGGGCGACAGCGACACACGGACACCCTGAGGGTCCCGCTCCCACCGCAGCTCCGTCCCGCCTCCCATTCCCGCTCTCCCCCACCGCGGGCCGCGCTCGGGGCCTCCCCCGTCCCCGCCGGTACCTGGGGGCCTTGTCGGCCTTGGCGGCCGCGCCGCCCCCCGCGCCATTCTCGCCGTTCTCGCCGCGCCGCGCCGCCGCTCGGCCCGCCCCGCCCGGGGGGCTGCCGGCGGCCTGGAGGCCGTTCCGCTGCCCCGAGGCGCGGCGGGGCTCGCTGCGGGGCTCGCTGCCGGCCGGCGGGGCCTTGGAGAAGAAGCGGAGCAGGGTGCTCTGCCGAGACATGGCCGCGGCGGGAAGCGCGGGCCGCCCCGCGCGCCAAACCCGCGCGCCCGGCCCCGCCCCGGCCCCGCCCCGCCCGCGGCTTTGGCGGGAAGGGCTGAGGGAGCGGCCGGGCCCCTGAGTCCCCGCCGGCCCCATTTGGCGCAAAACGCGGGATATCTGGGAATTTCCGTGAGAAAGGACGGGGGTGATGTCTGATCTTCGCGTACTTCCAACCCTAATCAACAGGAAAGGGGATTTAACCGTGAAATAGCGGCTGACGAGCAACCCCTGAGTGTTAGAAAGATAAATTACTTGTGGTTAGTGTGGTAAATAGGTATGATTTGTGCTGATAAAAATGAAACAGTAATCAATATTGATACAGTAATTAATATTTGGGAGAATAAATAAAATAGTTAAAATTTGGAATGTCCAAAAAGAGAGGGAGAGGAGTGGGGGGGTAGGGCCCACACCCCTTCCCAGCAGATGTTCCCAAGGACGAGCTCCACATTCCCTTTCCCAGCAGCTGCTCCCAAGGACACTCAGAGCTAAAAATGAACTGGAAGGAAAAGAACCTGGTTGGGTCCCAGAAACTGCTAATTATAAGGGATTTATTACTTTGATATTAAGATGTACTGATATGATGGTTTTGGCTTGCATTGTACTGGCTTGGTGCGCATGTGTAATCCAAAGGTGAAATAAAGGACACAGAGGAAGACTACGGAATCTTCCTCAAGAAGACCCCAAAAGACTTGTGCGACCACCGAGCCAAGTGACAATGCATGCGTGGCAAAGGTGGTGATGAGGGTGGAGATGAAAGTGTGATGAATCGAAAATGGGAGGAGATGATATTAACACATGGCATAAAAGGGGGAATCTTCACTTGGCAAACTTGTACATGAGGTGGCAAGGGTCCAAGAGCCCTGCACTTGCGTACCCCGTGGATTTTTGCTTATGCGCTATTATTAGAACCAAATTATCCCTTATTTATATATTTTTTTCTATTCAATTAAAATTGCTGCTACTTTAAATATTGTTGGGTTGTTTTTTTAAGGGGATAATTGGGCAAACATAACATTAGGGTTACCTTGTGAAGGTTTAGGGCTCGAGGTGATCTCCGACCTCGGGGGAGGTTAACAAAGCCTGGGGAGAAGGCTGTGCAGCTGGTAGTGGACACAAAGAATGCAGAATTGATGGGTCACAAGGACATTTGGCAGGACCCCAAAGATAAGGAAGAAACTAATAAAGACAGCTCAGCAACTGTGCTGAGCCAGCTCCAATTGGGTAAAATGTAATTCTGGCAGGGTGAGATGGTGACCACCATCTCACCAACTCACAGACCAAGAAATCCACTGACCCAAAAGGAGAGAAATACTGAGTATGGGACTAATTAGCAGGAGAAGCGAAAGAATCATTGATAAGCAGAAGACAGGATACTAATTAACAAGAGAACTATGTAACTTTCAGCCAGTGAACATTAATGCCTTTGTTTACTAAAATGTAATAAATATTTGAAGGTTTTGATAGTTGTCGTGCTGACATTGTGGCTTTGCCACCCAGGCCCCTTTTCTGCGCAGAACTGTGAATAAATCAAATATCTCAGCTCTGTGTGTGGATTGGCCTCTCACATGCCAAGTCAAAGAACCCATTTTGGGACAACAGCTTCTGCCCTCTGTGAAAAATGCCAAGCACTTGTTTTTAAAAATTTAAAAGTTTAATAGTAATAAAATGGTTATAAAAATAGCAATATAATTAGAGTAATAAGATTTTTAGACAATTTGAATTAGGACAATATGAGACAATAGAAACAAAGAGTTACTGAGTCCGGGTACCTCTTTCTGGGCAGCACAAGCCTGAAAAAGGACCCATGTTAACAAAGGATTAACCCTTAAAAACAACAGCCTGTTGCATATTCATACTCCTCATACGTGATGCATAAATTCCATTCAAACACAGGATTCTGTCCGGCCAGTGTCAACTTCTTCCTCCTAATCCTAACGGAATCATCCTGCCTGAGCAAGACGGGAAGAAGTTCGTTTCTTCTGATAATGGGGCAATAAATTCTCTTTCTCTGAAAGATTTAGGTGTCCTGTGGCTGCTATCTCAGTGCGAGTCCTTTCTTTAGGAAAAAAGTATCCTACATAGCATAGTTTATGTAACATAGCATAGTTTCTATTTTAACATTTTGTTATAACCTAAAACTGTATTTACCACACTACTTAAGAGAATTAATACAGCATAACTTTCTAACACAACATATATGATAATCATTGTAATATTTGCGAAAAGCCAATCATAAACCACGCATTTTTCACATCTCCAAACCCCATCCCCTGCCTGCCATGGGGCCACAGTGCTTGCTATGGTCGATGGTGTGATGGCATGAGCTGGAGCCTTCCCACAAAAGCACCCTCAGGGAGGGAGAAGTTGTGGCACTGGCATTGGAAGCTTCCTTCCTGCCCTGCAGCGCCGTGGTGGCAAGAGGAGAAGCTGGTACATGGCTGGAGGAGAAGCTTGGACAGCTGCCAGCCCCACTTCTCAGCTGGTTTCACTGGCAGAGATAAGAAGTGGCAGCTAAAATAACAAGATCTCTTCCCATGGATTTGATTTTTTTATATTAATTGGTGAGGCTATGTCCTTTAAAAGCAATTTTCTGATGCATTATAACACGTGGTGCACTTGGTGTGACTCTTGGGGCTGTCCTGTGCAGGGTCAGGAGCTGGAATTCGATGATCCATGTGGGTCCCTTCCAACCCTGTGTATTCTGTGGTTCTGTGAGTCTGTCAGACAATTCCATTTCATGGTTCTTGGCTGGTGTGTTTGAGATACAGCAAAAGAACAACTTGTTTTTATAAGCTTAAATCCACAGAAAAATTATTTGCTTATTATTATTTTGCAAACATTATTATAAAAATTGTGTTAGCCCCCAAATAATATTTGCAACTGTTATTATAAAAATTATTATTTGCTTATTATTATTTTGCAAATTATTGTTATTTGTCACCAGATGCCAGCTAGCACAGCTTTTCCTTTCACTAACATTGCTGCTTGACATTTCAAGCCAAAGCCTCGCCTTCCCCTCTGCACAGCTGAAGAGAAAAAGCCTCAGGTGCGCTCCCACCACCAGCAAAACACGTGGAACTGCAAGTCCGGGCTTTAACCACAAGAGGTCCTGCAAACCCGACCGATGGGGAAGGATTTTGAAAGCCTGTTCCTTCTAAAAGAACTACTTCCTTTTAACATCAAAGCATAACTTCCATTTAACTTGTCATCTATTGCATTCAGGAACGATCTGATGTGGTCTCTGCAGCAAACTGAAGCACAAAAGCAAAGGGATTTATTTTCCTGAGAAAAGTGCAGCAGATTCCACTGCATGTGGAGTGCTTGGAAGTGGAACACGCTGCAGGATGACCCCCTCAGCAGGTGTTGCTGGTCCCATCAAAAACGCTCACCAGGACCAGTACCTGCACAAGTGTTTGCGTGGCTCATTTTTGTCAATTTTTTGCTCTAAATAGGCAACACAATTTAAATTTTTCTGGAAAATGACAGTGATCATCCATCTGGCAGGTAGAAGCAGGGAGAGCGGATGAGGCAGGAAGGTGGAAAGCTTGGGTAAATGCTGAAAGCAGGCCCAGTTTTGAAAATAAAGGCTGTTTTGAGCAGACTCCTGGTAGATTCTCCCTGGAGATGACTCTTGTCTGATAATATGAGCAATGGAGATGACAGGAGAACATGAAGGGCCATCTGAATTTGGTGTCCTCTGGAGCCAAGATGGTATGAGTGGCACAGAAGTAATTTTTTTGTTGGGGTTTAGTTTGGTGGTCCTGGGGTTTCTTCAGGCTGGGAGGAGCAGGAGTCAGTCCTGGTGACTCTGCTAGGAGAGGGACAGGTTGCTGATTTGGCAGCAATCAAGAAGAGACTGTGATCCTTAGACTGTACAGACCACAAGGTTCAAAAGCTTGGGTGAGGAGCCAGGCAACTTTGTAATTTGTCCCATTCCACAATACCAGTTCTCCAGGACACTGTGTCTGTGTCTGGGCATGCCTCCATTTATGGTGACAGCCACTTGAAAAATGTCACACTGGAAACTTACCTAAGTCTGTCATTTAGAAAGTCTGGATCCAGCGTCAGAAACCCTTGCTGAGGTGATATCCACAGAAACAGACATCTAAATTTGCAGTAATGGGTTGCTGTCCATCCCCTTTTCTCTGGGATCAGGCTGGGGGAAGCGCAGAGCACAACAGCATTTATTAGATACCTTTTGTCATGCTGTTATTAATAGCAAGGGACTCATTGCACACTGCATTCCTTTATTCCCTCGTGCAGCTCACAAACATCTGCACTGACGGGTGGAGCAGGAGCTGGGAGACCAACCCCAGCTGGTTACTTAAAAGCAGAGGTGTGTGTTGATGTGTCAGGATGTTCAGGAAGTCCCTCCAGATCATTTTGTTTCATCATTTGTGTGTGTGTGTGTTTTATATCTATTCCTATCCACAGATAGGTAGATAGACAATCTTGTAGTTTTGCATACAGCAGCCTTCATGGATGTTGCCTGCGTTGTGCAACACCCATGGCTGATGCCAGTGGATTTGGACAGATTTGGCAGAGTGTCTGTGCTCAGTTTATCAGTTTTTGCAGATTCAGCAGGACTGTGAAGTCTCTGGAGCTTATCAGTCCTTGGCAGACACTCGGATGCTACTGCTTGGCACACACGTCCCCTCTCTTCAGCCTGCTTGTTCCTGGTGCCAATTTTTCCATCCACACTCATGCCTGGTGGAGCCATTCACACTAACTCAAGCTGAGGGGGTTTTTAGGACAGAGTCTTCATTTTCTCCCTAGTAAAATACATAATTCTACTCGTTTTTCTGCCAATCTCAACAGGGCAGGTTCTAGAATAATTAAAACATGAAAGTCTGAAGTTGTTTGATAGGAGGTTACAAAAGGTGTTACTACTGAAAACTCTACAAACTACTCTGTCCTCCTCCCTTCTTAAAAATCTCCTGTTTTTGAAGAGAAAGCCATCGGGAATTGTAAAGTCACTGTAGTGCAGACTTCACATGAAACTCATCTGAACACCAAAAAAATGCTGTATTTCTCATAATTCTTTTCCTCTCTCTCCCCTTGACAATGCATACACATATACACCCACACAGCCCTCAACCAAGCTTTTTAGCTCCTGAAGTGGTTCTGAACATTTTCCATTCTAGAAACAGTGGAAATGGTAAGGATTTGTCTTTTTTCAAGATAATACCTCAAAATTTTTGAAATTAAACAACTTTGGCTATACCTAGCTTTTCTAGGTTATGCAGTGACCCTCTGCTACACATAGGCCTTCATCCAGACTCTAGAATAATTCATTTCTATATTGTTAGTTGCTGGAATAAGGAAAAGGCTACAAGGTAATTTTGAGGTCTTTCTGGAAAAAAAAAAATGAAGTTGTGTATATCAAGAAGGATACTTAAAACAATAACTACAACAGAAAAGCAAAGTGCCCCTGAAGTCTGGTGCCTGGCTATCTTCTGTACTGTTTGCTACCTCTCAGTATTCTTTGGAAGATACATTTAACAGGAAGGAGAAGTCATTCCTTGGGTGAGGGGTCTTGCTCTTGAAGTTGCCAAGAGCAAATTGGTGAGGCTGAGGGAGCAGCAGGAGCAAGGCTGCTCCTGGCAGAGGCAGAGCCTTTGCTGACCCAGCTGGTGCACACCCCCAGCGTCTGAATCTCAGAATGGCCTGGGCTGGAAGGGACGACATTCAATTTTTCATCCACCAGAATCCCCAGGTCCTTCATGGCAGGGCTGCTCTCAAGCCCTTCATCCCCCAGCCTGTGCTGAGCGCGTCCAGAGGAGGCAACAAGGCTGGTGAGGGGCTTGGATCACAAGCCCTGTGAGGAACATTTGAAGGAACTGGGGTTGTTTAGCCTGGAGAAGAGGAGGCTTAGAGGTGACCTTATTGCTCTCTACACCTTCCTGAAGGGAGGCTATAGACAGGTGGGGTTGGTCTCTTCCACCGGGCAGCGCTGACAGAACCAGAGGACACAGCCTCAAGCTACGTCAGGGGAGGTATAGGTTGTATATTAGGAAAAAGGTTTTCACCAAAAGAATAATAAAGTACTGGGATGCTCTTCCCAGGGAGGTGGCAGAATCACCATCTCTGGATGTGTTTAAAGAAAGACTGGACATGGCACTTGGTGCTGGACTCTAGTTGAGGTGTTAGGGCATAGGTTGCACTCAATGATCTTAGAGGTCTCTTCCAACCTCATTATTCTGTGATTCTGTGTGATTCTGTGATTCTGTGATTGATTCTGTGCTGGCACTGGGGTTTGCCCTGGCCTCTGTTGAGGACCTCGCGCTCGGTCTTGTTGAACTTCACGTGACCCTCATGGGCCTCAAGCCTGTCCAGGCCCCCCCTGGATGTCACCCGGTCCCTCAGGCACATCAGCTGCACCGCGTGGCTTAGTGTCACCTGCAAATTTGCTGCTGCTGCACTTGATCTCACTGTCCATGTCACTGTGAAGGCATTAAATACTGCTGGTGGCAGTCTGGGGGACACCACTCACTCCTGGCTCCCACAGGGACACTGAGCTGGGCAGTGCAGGGGGCTGGTCACCACAGCAGCCCCAGACACGGGGAGGGTTGCCCTGTTCTTCTAAATTTCTTCTAAACCTTCTGATGTTTACATTTTTGTAATGGAGTTTCTCACCCACTTTTCATGTAAATATTGATTGTTTTGCATTCCTTTCTGGAAGAAGAGAAAATTGATAGACTGTTGGTTTGACCAGTGGGGTTGGAGAGGTAGCAATTTCATCCTCCAGTCCCGTGATCTTTGTGCACAGTCATTTCTTGTGCCAAAAATGAAAACAAAAGATACAAAAATTTTTTGAGAAAATGTGTTTAAAATAAAGAAGAAAAGTGAAAATTGTTACATTTATCACAGTGGGGCAACTGCAAAATATTGGGATAATAAAATCTTAACAGTTTAGTTTAAAATGAGAAAATTCTACCTATAATAGCTAAGCCTTTGGGATTTTTTTCCTCACTTTTTAGAATTCTATAAATATTGAAGTCAGGAAATAAATGTCCCTTTTTTTGCCTTGGACGTCTCAGAGTGTGAGTGGTGTTCATTTTGTGTCTTATTAGGACAGGGAGGGCGTGGATGAGATCCAGGGTCAATCCAGGGGTTCAGACCCAGGGTCAATCCAGGAGTTCAGACCCAGGGTCAATCCAGGGGTTCAGATCCAGGGTCAATCCAGGGGTTCAGACCCAGGGTCAATCCAGGGGTTCAGACCCAGGGTCAATCCAGGAGTTCAGACCCAGGGTCAATCCAGGGGTTCAGATCCAGGGTCAATCCAGGGGTTCAGATCCAGGGTCAATCCAGGGGTTCAGACCCAGGGTCAATCCAGGGGGAAGGGCTGCAGGCAGGCACTGCTGCAGGGAGCGTTGCTCAGGCAGAGGCTGAGTCCTCAAGGCAAAAAAAAGCCAACTTTGATAGCAAACTTTTGAATGCTCTTCAGATGAAATTTGCTAAGAGAGCATTATCTGTGAGAGTTAATGTCAAGAGCAGCCTAGGAAATTTCACTTTGGTGGGTGTTTGAAGCACCAGCTATGTGCACTACCCCTCTTTATGTGTCTGCTGAGCTGAGTGACAAATTTGCTTCCAGAGCTAACAGAAAGCTCTTAAAGTGAGGGGAAAAAAGGTCCCAAAGGCTTAGCTATTATAGGTAGAATTTTCTCATTCTGAACTAAACTGTTAAGATTGTATTATCCCAATATTTTGCAGTTGTCCCACTGGGACAAATGTAACGATTTTCACTTTTCTCCTTTATTTTAAACACATTTTTTCAAAAAATTTTTGTATCTTTGATTTTCATTTTTTTGGCACAAGAAATGACTGTGGACGAAGATCATGGGCTTTAACTGCAAACACCTAGTAACTATAAAAAAAAAAAGTGAAATAGCTCTGGCATACAAATAGCTTCTGGGGAGTGGGAAGAGGAGTCTGCTGCTTCATTTGATTAATGTGTGTCCACTGCTTCATTTGATTAGTGTGTGTTCTTTCTCTGAGGCTGACTTGAGCTGCTTTGGTCTGCACCGAGGTGATCAGAGGTAACCTAAGCTCTTTCAGGGCTTGCCTTGGTGACAGAGGCTGCCAGGCCAACCTCAGACTGCGAGGTGGAACAATTCACAGGGACAGTTTCATCATGCTGATACAGACAGGTCTGAAGGCAGCGTTGACCTTCCTCAGAAGTTGCCCCAAAGGAGAATTTAAGCATGAGGTGAAGGCTGCAAAAAAGGCAACCAGTGAAAATGTTAAGTTTTAGAAAAATAAGACCATGACAAAATGTTTATGAGTACTGAGGTCATTCTGACCTAAATATAATCAGTCTGGTAGGCTGCTAAAAATCACATATTCTAATACACTCATTTTGGATAGGCCTGGGAAAATGTAGCGTGTTTTAAAAGTGTTTTTAAAGCACATTTTTTCCCCAGCACCAGGTTTACCAGTTGTCAGCATCCAGCATACGTAAATCAGAAACTGTTCATGCAGTAACTCATTGTCCTGTAATTGGACTGAGAAACCAGCTTTATTTTAGTAGCAGAGATGATTAATTTCCTCTTTGCTTGCTTTTTTGCATATCTGTAGACAGGCAGATTCCTTGTACTAGTTTAAGAAGAGCTTGTACAGAAGTGAGAAATTAAGTAAGAGCTGCATGTTTATTTAGGGTCCCTTTAATGTCACTGTATGATTAAAACCTTTCAAATGTGTTTTTTTTTAACATGACAAAGCACCAAAAAGAAGAGATGGAACTGTAAGATTTCAGAATAAATGACATTTTAGGATGCTTTGCTTATATTGTGCCTTCTCATAGATGCAGATCTGAAGTGAGATGAGAGCTGTTGGAACAGCATGCAGCAGAACTACCAGAAACAGGAGTTCAAAATTCAACAAGAGTCTAAACATAACCTGTGAAATTAATTCTCAACCAGAACTGCAGACAGACTGCATCTCCAATTCGGATGTTTTTCATGTGGTATGGTATAGATCTGTGCATAATAATAGAATGTCCTTAAAAAAAATTAGAAAGGGAAAAAAAAAGGCAGGAATCAAAATAAAAATGGGCCAGGGCTGAAGATGATCAAGCTCTTCTCCATGATTCCATGCTGCTCCCACAGAACAGGAACATTCATCTGCTGATTTTGTTGGGTTCAAGATGCTCCTGCTATTTCAAAGTGTAGTAGCCACCCACAGTTATCCTGTTTCCTGCCTTCTGTTTTATTGTGCTTCTATTAACAGTATGAACACTTGTGGATTTTTCACTGATACAGTTTGATAATTTCAATTTGCAAAGAAAAAATAGCTTGCAAATCCAGAGGAAAAAACAGCTGTAATCAAATAGTCTGACCTGTATAGCACCTGGCATTGAATTTCCCTGAGTCAGTCCCTGTTTAAATCAGATGGTCTCTTGTAGAAATCAAAGAGTTTTGATTTAAAGGTTTGCAAAGGCTGCTAATGGCAATGGTCTGTTAATAAAGTACCATGAGATTTTTACAGCTATCAGGGCAGGGGACATAAATTTGAGCTGGATGGATAGGGTTAAACGAGTTCCAAGCTTTTTCCCAGCACTGAATCAGTAAATCGGTGTTGCAAAAAGGAATTATTTGTATTTTGCATTCCTGATGCCCCCTTGCTTCAGAGTTGTCACCTGTCAGCATCAGTGATGCATGAGAGAGGCAACTGGGGAGCAGCCTGATGATGAGGAGCCAGAATGCTCACACTAAATGCTTCACTCCTGCATCCCTGCCAGATCCTGCTCGGAGAGCTGAAGGGAGACTGGTTCCCACTAATTAATACATGGCAAAAAAAACCAAGAAGAGGTTTCTTTATTTCCTTTTTAAATTTATAACTTTGTTCCTTATGTGGAGCTGATCTATTGCCAAGTGACTTTGGCACTAGATCTGGAGAAATCTCTTCCAAGAGTTGTTTTTCTGATGCGGGTGCAGGCTGGGACAAGGGTGAGGTGACATGGGGAGAGGTGGCCTGTTCTGCTGTCACTTGATGCTCTGAGTTTCACACTGGAGGAGTGTTGTGCCCAGAGAGCCCTGTCCACACGAGATCCATCCTCTGACTCAGGCATCAGGTGATAAATGGTTTTCCTAGCAAGAGAGAGAGTTTAACTGTGAGCCTTTTCTGAATGAGTATGCTTTAAATGAAATGGCAGCCAGTAATCCTACTGGAAATTAATAGCTCATTAGAACTACTACTCTGAGCCCTTTATTGCAGATTCTTTGTGCTGATGCTCTGAGAGGTCTCTTTCCTGAAGTTTCTGGTTTTTTAGCAGCTTTGTATTTATGTAACTTCATTTTTAAGCATGCATACACTGAGCTTGTGACAGCCCAGGGCTCACTGATTGAAGTGAGTCTAGAAATGAATTTTCCCCACAATGGCCAGGTTACTGCTTGTAAAGCAGCACAGAGGGCAGAAGGGCAGAGGTGCTCAAAACATGATTTCAAATGTTTAATAGGAGTTTGTTTTCATGAAATTCACTGTGCTTACAGGTGCACTGGGGAGCTGGTTCAATACTCATTTCTCTAACCTGCAGTTCACTCTGTTTTATAACACTGCTATTTTAATGCAGCTTGGTTCTCACCATCATGTTATCTTTCAGCAGATAGGCTCGGGAGCCACATAACCCAAATCTGCCAGGGAGACAGGGCATGAGATCTCTGAGGTGGCACGAATGGCCTGTCCTTGAAACAAGTCGTGCTTGGCCCGAGGCAGAGCAGGGATCCTTCCCTGGTGTGTGTGGTAGAATATAAACCAGGGGAAAGGTGGAGGCTGAGAGCTCACCATGGAATCACCAGGGCTTTCCTCCTGCTCATCCCCATGAGGGTAAATCTGCTCTCCCTCCTGCACATGGCAGTGCTCTGTGTGTCACTTCACTTGCTCCTGTCCATACCATTTTTGCCACCCCTCACAAGTGCAGGATTTTCTCCGTGGTTGCCCCTTTTTTTGTTGCTGCACACACCGTATCTCTCTTCAGATGCTACAGACACAAGGTTTCCCCTTATTTAATTTGTAACTTTAACTCTTATTTTTCTCTACAGGCTTCTCCTGTCCCTGCCAAGAGCTCTGCTTGGAGCTGCTTTTCTTTTCTTTCTCATTGAGAAGGAAGCCATGTAGGGGGATAATATTATATTCTCCACCAAGCTGCTGTTCACAGACGTGAGGACAATGTTATGCTGTAAGGTGTTGATCTGTAGGTGGTTATCAATCTGTCCTCATTCCCCTCCTACTTTTCACAAAGTTTTGACCACTGTAACTGAACAGAAATAGCAGCAAGCCCTGCAGACAAATGCCACCACGTTTGACTTTAAATTCCAGCTCATTATTTTTTAATACTGCTTTAATATTTGGAAAAATATCAAAGCATCAAATACTAAAGCTGACACTTCTAGTGAGCCCCTAATAATTATTATTGAAAACAGTAGCTGGTATAATTATTTTGGTACATAGTAAGTTCTATTACAACCTGCAATCAGTTTTGTAATCTCCTGTTGTAAAAGGAAAATAAAATTACATGAGGTGTACCTGCATGGCAGCTCTTTCATGATATGGCAATTAAGCAGGCTGGGGAAGCAGTGAGGCAAGGAGTGACATGGGGACAATTTGCCTAGAGTACAGAATTGCTGGATCTATTTGTGCAGCTGGCATCCACACCTTGGAAAGGCAGAGAATTTAAAACTGAAATCATTTCACTTAAGGACAAATTAGGGACAGTGCTAAATACACTAATCCTTTCTATAGGTCAGCTCTAAAAATTATTTCCTTTCCCAAGCAAGTTTCTATTTTAATTAAAACCTTGAAGATTGATTGACATTTAAAATAAGCTATTATGAAAAGGTGTCCTCCTCTACCCATTCCTTTAACCGCCTGCTAAAGCCAACCATGATCCAGTGGCATCTGTACTACCATGGAACTCTGCACTGAGTTGGTGGTCTGCACTGAGCAAAAAGGTTATTTGAAGCTTCATTTTTAGGATCACTGCAGTATTTTCTCGTCTCTTTTCCTGTGGAAGATTTGGCAGAGACACGTGCCAGGCTTTTTGCCGGGACAGAGCAGGTATCCTGCAGTGTGAAATCTTGGGAAGGATGTGCAGCCGGTCCTCACGTGCTCCCCTTGAGGCTGGCACTCAGGCAGCCCCCGGGGGTGATCCAGACCCCACACAGGCTGCTCAGCCCCTCAGACACTGGATGGATGACCCTGCTGGCACTCTTCCTCATCCAAGGAGCAGTCCCCACAGCTCCCATGGGCTTCCTGCACTGCTCTGCAGAACCCACTCCAGCCAACCCTGATGGCACAGCACGGCTGGGTGTTAAAAAATGATGGGCGCTGCCTCTGCTCCTTGTATGTATAGCACAGGCACCAAAACATACAAAGTATATAGTTCTGGAAAAAAAATTGCAGGGTTTTAGATGTTTTTATTGAATTGTAGTAGGATAATTATCTCTCTGTGAGCAGAACTGCTGCAGCCATAAATAACAAGTTTCTTGTCTATGGGACTCCATAACCTGTGAACTGTGATTTTCATCAGAAAAGGGAGTTCATGTGTCTGTGCCAGACAGCAAATATCTATATTTCTCCTTTTCATAAATTTGAGGTTACAGTATTTGCATGGCAAGTCTGCTGCTGTCAGTGCTGCCTGAACTTCAGCAGTTAAAGCTCATAGCTGTGACATTCAATAGTGCGTAATTTAAGGTACAATCTCTATCACTAAATTTGACTTTTCCACAGGGTTACCAGGAAACAAGGCCTCATTTTTACACACTTCCTTTTCATTACTAACTTTTTTTTCAGCTTCACGTTTAATGCTCTTCTGTTTGACACATTATCTTTTATTCCTGGTTTCAGGAAGGCAGCTTCAGCCGGAAAACTCCCACATCACTGCTTGACTTGTCTGTTACCACGTGGCTTGAACATCCTGTGTTCATAGTAATAATTCAGTGCAGGTTTTGTATTAATAGAAGTACACCTAAATCATTTTCACTTGTCTCTGAGCATCTGCTGCCTCCTCCTACATTCTTCCTTAAATCTTAACACAGGGTCCCTTAAGAGAAAATCCTGCTTCACACTTAAACAAGCTCATTGAATTGGTACTTTTTAATGCATATATTTTTACATGTCTATTTCCTGTGCATGGAAAATGCATTTCATTAGTTTGAAGCATTTTTTGTTGGAAAAATGGCTAAATGGATGCAGTAAAATCTGATCATTTTCTGGGTGAAGTTTTTGTTCACTGTCTTTTCTCTGCCCTCAGGTGGTGGCTTACTTACCTCACAGCCAATTACAGCTGGGCAGCACTTGCAACAGAGATTTGTAATTTTAGAAGAAACTCTTTGGTAACAGATGGCCCCATATTTTTTTTGTAAGGACTGCTGAAGTCCTTTAGTATCTAATTTAGGTAAAATCTGTGAGCTGACAACAGACTTATGCTACATTGCCAACTCTGGGCATTAAAAAATAACAAGTCTTTAAAATATAATGAACCTTTAAATTTGCCTGGTGATTTTTCAATCCAAGGCACTGAGTGGTCTAATTTTCAAATATTTCCCTGGAAGAATGAAAGTCAAGAACTTGCCTTGCTTTCAAATAAATTCTCATGTAATCCTGGGGATTTTAAAACCAAGGTTTCACAGAAGGTGTTATCTGTTGTGAATTGTGAAATGGAAAAAAAAACAAACAAACAAACTGAGACTTGCAGCTGTGCAGCCAGCAGTGCACAGCAGGACAGTCCTGCACCCTCCTGGGGTATGGGTTAGTGTCTGTACACACAGACACATGGTGGTAAATTCAGAAATTTCTCTTTCCCAAAAAGGGATCAACTTCCCAGGAGTGGAGAAAGGAGAGCCTGTTTCCACTAACTTTCCACTGATCCATGGCAAGTACCTGTAGGCAGGGAGAGCCTCAGGGGGCAGCTGTGCATCTTCTAATGCCTGGGGGGCTGGGAAGGGCACAAGAGATCAGTGCTCACAGCCATGCACCAGCTGGATGGTTGTTACCTTCTGCACCTGCTTCAGGTGGAGGTGAGCATCTCCACTGCCAGTTATTTCCACCCCACAGGCAGATGCCAGCTCAAATCACAGATGTTCGCTGATAGTGCCAAGATCAGAGCAGCAGCACTCACACAGCATCACTCTGCTGCAGCAGAGACACCAAGCACTGACCTCCTGTGCAAGCACTGCGGTCACTCCAGGGGCCTGCAAAGCAGTCCTGAATTTACTGCTTCATTTCAAGCAGGTCTGCCTAAAGTAAGTGCCAATTGCCATCCATCCATTTCCCAGAACTTCTAAATGCAGCCCCCGGTCCTCAGTCTCCTGCTTCCACCTGACTGGCTGAGAGCAGCCCAGCTTTGTGTAGGACAGGGATGTGACATCAGGTCACACTGAGATGGGCACATGCAGAAGCACAGATATGCACCAGCATCCTTCCTCCCATGCTTGTGTGGGTGGAAGAATATGGTTAATGCTTAATTTTCATGGTGTTGGTGTGCTGTAACAATGCAGCATCAGGATGTTGAACCGGTTTCTTTTTGGGCTGCCAGTGCATTTTTCTCCACTTTAATGATTTTGTGGCAACGGTCTATGCTATTGTCAGAAAAAAACAACAGCTCCTTCCCAAGAATTTTGCCATATAAAGAAGTGGTGAGACAAAAAGATCAAAAAGAATAAACCCAAAATAATAAAGCGAGGAGGGAAAAAAAACCAACCCAACACACACAAAATGAGACAAGAAGAATCAGGACATATAACAGAAAAAGTGGTTGAACAAAGAGAAGAGTAATCAGTGAAAGCAGGAGGGGAAGGAATTTTAAGACATGATTCTGGAGGAATACTCCATCTCTCCTTAAAGTACCTCCCTGCCTCAAAAGGAGCTGCAAGGCTCCAGCTGCACCTGAATCTCTTTTAAGCAGAGTGTCTGTGTCTTCCTGCCTGAAATGAGTCTTTGTGACTTGCTCCAGAGAATCATAAAGCTATTTCTGAGTAAGCAAAAATCTGTTTGTGTAGTCTTTGGTTGTTTTTTTTTTTTAATTTAGAAGGATTCCATCCATTCTCTCACAGCCAAGCCAGGGACCAGCAACACCACCCAGGATACTGCAGCAGAGGGAGCCACACCATCACCATCCCTAACTGATCCTGTAAGTCTTTCAGAATTATTATTATTATTGCCCAAGAGCTGAACTTCTAAAGACATTTAAGTATCAAAAAATAGGAAAAAAAATGAAACCATTTGGAAAAAAATATAGATTTTTTTTTTTTCATCCTTTACACGATATTATAAACTGTGTTTTCTCATATCCCTGTATAACACATTGAGACTACTGGCTAGCCTGACTGCTCAATATTCTCCCTCTCCCAGAGTTTTGTTAATAAAGGAAGATTTCATGAGTCAAACCAAAACAGTAATATTGCAGATTTTTGTAATCTTTTTTTAGGAAAACTCCAAGTTTACATAGTACTGTAAAGAAGTTTCCAGGGGGTGCATCCCTCTTGTGGTGTTTTCAAATCCTGCCAGTAAGCACAGTCAGTAGTGGGTTCTTCTAAATGTCTTTCAGTTTTTCTATGCTGAAATGGTCTTTTTCCCCCTGCTTACACATTTTGATACCCTTAACTTTTTGTCCTTACTCTCCCCAGTCTTTTTGCTGTTGGTAAAGGTAAGCCAGTTAATATCTGTACTGTTCAATATATCCCCAAATTGCTGTGATAAACAAGAGCTCCCCTACCAACACTAAAAAGGTTTTAAAATGAAATTTTATTAAGTAAAAATGTTAGATGATTGTTCTTTTTGGATTGTAGTGCGAGGTAATAGGAAAAAATGAAGCTAAGAAAAATTCTGCCTGACTGAGAAATGATATCCCCTAGGTTTGCTAAGTAGCACATTAATGATGCATATGGATTATTAAATTCTGGAGAGTACATCACTGGCATGTAAATTTCCCTTAGGCATGTGGTTAGATCACTAAGTACCTGCATTTGTCTTCTGAAAGAATGATTCATACATAGTTGATTGGGATTTCATACCACACTTACACCCTCTGCAAATCCCTCTTTCCGACTGGCTTTTTGATTTGAGTATCGATGGTAGCCTCTTGGAACTTGGATTTCCAAGATGTTAGAAGTAAAAATTTTCAAAATTTAGATGTAGTATGAGGTGACACTCCAGGGACTTTCAGATTGAAGGACAGGAAAACAGTTACGGCACAAAACAGGTCTGGCTTTTGAGAGGATTGACATCTAAAAATGAATTACTGCAAATCCATAGAATGATTGAGTGCTTTGGGTTGGAAGGAACCTTAAAGATCACCCAGCTCCAACCTCCCTGCCATGGACAGGGGCACCTTCCACCAGGTTGCTCAGAGCCCCATCCAAGCTGGCCCTGAACCCTTCCAGGGAAGGAGCATCCACAGCTTCTCTGGGCGACTGTGCCAGTGCCTCACCAGCCTGAAAGTAAATTTCTCCTAATATCTAACCCAAACCTACCCTCTTTCACTTTGAAGCCATTCCCCTTGTCCTGTCACCCATATCTTTGTGAAAAGTCCCTCTCCAGCTCTCTTGCAGCCCCGTTTAGGTACTGGAAGGTGCTCTGAGGTCTCCCCAGAGCTTCTCTTCTGCAGCCTGAGCAAGCTGAGCTCTCTCAGTCTGTCTCCAGCCCCCCGAGCATCAAATCACCCCCCAGAATCACCCCTTTGGCTCAGTTTTGTGCCAGGAATCAGCATCAGCAAGGGGTCAGTGAGGGTGTGAGAGGAGCACTCTGAAAGTCTGACTTCATGCACTTTGGAGAGGAAGAAGAGTGAATTGCTTTCAAACTGGGCTTCTCTGTGCTTGAATTGCAACTTTGATATTCAATCAGAGCACATGGTACTGTGGTTTTGTGTGTGATTCTGCTTGTGATTACAAATGGGGAGATCTGTATATAAAGTTTGCTGAAATTTCTCATACAAAAAATTCATTTGCTGATAAAGCACTTTTGGATCAACTGGAATTATTTGTAATTCCAGACCAGAATTTGGCCATCAACAAATACAGAAAACTTCCTAAAATTTTAAAAAGTTTATTTTAATACAATATATTTTATTGAGGTGTGTGATTTTTCATTTTAAAATAATGTTTAGCCTTGAAAATAACTATTTAAGATGGCATGAAAGTATATTAAAATCTAACAAAATAATAGTATTTGATTTCAAAACAATTTTGTTTGACCTCAAATCACTGTTACTTTCTCTTTTGATCAGGATGAAACCCCAGCCTTTTCTTTTGACTAGATTTAAATAATCATCCTTTAAACCCCATATATTTGTTCCACTTCTTTATTTAAATCAAGAATGTATTTGCTTCTTTAGGTCTCGTTATAGAAAATCTCTGAGCTGCCAACATACAAATGAGGCTCTGTCACTCACCTTCTGCTTCCCCTCACGTGGGAGGGGAACCTGGACTATTCCTTGCCTAGCTGAACATAGAAATTAAAATATACAACTTAATTGTAATTAACTTGTACTGTAATTCTGTAATTCTGAAACCAAGTGGACTTAGTTCTCCCGTGGTAACCTGTGTGTTGATGACTTACAAGGACAAGGAGGATTTTGTGAATTACAGGGAAGATTGTCAGCAGACATGATATGCTTGGGTTTTCAAAAAGCCTTTGACAAGGCTCCTCGTGAAAAGGTATTTAAAAAATTAGGTTTCCATGGGATATGAGGAGAAGTGCTTTTATGGTTTGAAGTCTGATAATGGGGTAGGAAGCAAAAAGGAAAGGCAAAGAGACAGAGGAGGGTCAACACCCATTCTCTCAGAAACTGGATGTGAGGGAGCCTTTATTCAACATCTCACCCTGGGGAGGCTGGTGGGATGAATATCCCCAAATTTATGGAGATTAGCAGTCAAATAAGGCCCTGAAGGTCAAAAAGGTGGCAGATGATGGTCAAAAAGGTGGCAGATTGTCCCAGATTTGCAATCTGTACAAAGATATATTCTATTTGCCATCTGTATGGCAGTCGTCTCCTGTTAAGTGGGCAGTTTTCCTTATCTCTTCCACAATCACTCCTCCCTCCAGGGGGAATATCTGATGCTAAGAGGCTGTTGAATGTCACTGCATGACTGATAAAAACTACAGCATCCCATTGGGAGATGCTCTGCACAGAGGGAGGAGCCAAGCATTCCTACCCAGATATAATCCTGAGATTCTGGAATACGAGCGCAGCTTCGCCACTGGATTTCCCAGAGGAACAGCAGCTGCCACTTCGTCCTCTGGATCTTCAGAGCAAGAATACATCCTTTCTAGAGGATCCCTGCTCCAACAGAACCACATGTGACACTCCAGGAGGACTGCAGCCACAATTCCAACTGGACTGCTACCAACACCCTGATCCACAGGGTGTCAGGTTGAGTTCTGACTCTGTCAGTGCTGTTTAAGTTTACTGCATTGTTTATTTTATCTTTTTATTTTCTTCTCTATTAAAGAACTGTTATTCCTGCTCCCATATTTTTGCCTGAGAGCCCCTTAATTTAAAATTTATAGCAATTTGGAGGGAAGGGGTTTACATTTTTCATTTCAGGGGAGGCTCCTGCCTTCCTTAGCAGACTCCTGTCTTTCCAAACTGAGACACAGATGATGAAGGTCAAAAAGGTGGCAGATATGCTCCAGAGCAGATAAAAGTCTATTTTGTACATTGAAGTCACTGTCATAAAATTGAGCTCCAAAGAGGCATTTGGAGCTCTTGGGAAAGGCTCCTGCAGCCACCACTGGCAGGTCACTGAAATCCTTGGCTCAGAACACAGCAACAGCCAGAAAAGCAACAAAACACCATCGGAAAGGGTCCTGGAAACAGAACTGATGGCACCTGGGTGCCTTCACAGAGGAGCAGAGCAAACCCACAGCTTGTGCTCTGCCTGCGGGTGGATCCGGTCCCAACACCTCAACATGGGCAGGGAGACACCAGACACAGCAATGAGATTTTCAAAGGGTGGAGCTACTGCCACCTTTTGCATGGAAAGGACAAAATGGCCCCATTTGGGCGGCCCATGGCCCCATATTTATTTCCTTTCCATGCCCACTTTTTTGGTGTGGAAAGGAGAAGGAGGAGTGGGGTGTAGCTGAGGTTTACAAAGTCGCTCCAAGCTGGATGGGGAGCTGTTACTCAGCAAGTTGTGCAGTGTGGGGGCTGAGGGACACTAATTGAAAATAACAGGAGATGGGTTTCAAAGAGATGAAAGATGTACTGCTCTCCATAGCGAGGTCTGAATTCAAAAGTAAAACTTTTAGGTTGAGAGAAGAACATTTTAATAATTGAAAGCAAAATAATAGTAAATAATAATGATTGAAGATTGAAGAAATAAAGAAACAAGTGATGCACAATAAAATTTCTCACCACTCACTGACTGATGCCATATCCCATTCCTGAACTCAGATCCTTCCCTTTTCTGGATAAATCCCCTAGTTTATATTCTGGGCATGATGTTTGGTGTGGAATATCCTTTTGGCCAGTCTGGATCTCCTCTCCCAGCTATGCCCCCTCACAGGTTTTTTTTCTTTTCCATCCCTTCTCCCTGACAGAGCATGGAAAAAGAAAAGTCCTTGACTTAGGATAAACATGGCTTAGCAAAAACCAAAACATCAGTGTGTTATCATCATTATTCTCCTTCTGAATCCAAAACACAGCCCTGCACCAGTCATTGAGAAGAAGTTAATTCTATCCCAATGCAAAAAGTGCCCAGGCTCAGGTATTTCCTCTCAGGGTCTCTCCTGTTGCCACTGCTGGAGACACAGCATTTGGTCTGGACCCAGCCAGGATGTTCTTCTCTTCTCGTATTCCACACTTTCAGTGAAGTCTGGGCTGGTCAAGCCCTGCAGTACTAAATGTAGCTCAGTAGAGCTGTCACTCCAGTGCAGGTGGGCTCAGTACCAGACTAAGGGGATTTTAAAGTGGGGAGAATTGTGGTTGCTCATCTTCACAGGTTTCTTGGGCACAGTCTAAAGTTTCCTCATGTTACCTTTATTTTATAGAGGTGAGAACACGCTTTTTACTTGTGTGTGAAAGTCATGAAATGACAGTGAGTAGTCACTTCTCAGAAGTCTCTTCTCACAGACAGTGACAGCCCCTTCTGTGGAGCTTTTTAAAATACAGAATAAACTGTGAATTAGCGAAGACACACTTCTGTCTGAGTCACCAGCCCAGTCCAAATGACATCTCAAAGCTGTGTTGTGCTGGAAAGGCTCATATCTGTGGAAGCCAATTTGAAAAGTACTTATTCTTAATAAATGACAAGGAGTAACTCCAGCAGAAAGGAGCTGGGCTGGCACAAGACTCCTTCCCTCTTAGTGTAAAAGTCAGCCCACAATGTCAAATACTTTGACTGCCTATGGGGTACCGTTACTCTGTGTAGGAGATAAAAAGCAAGTATGCATTGAGGGCACAATAATATGGAGGACTAAGCTACAGTCTTTATGTAAGACATTCAAAACTAATCCACAAGGCTGCAAAAAAGGACAAAACCCCCTAGGGTTTATGATGAGAAATACGTGTTAAAGGCTTAGGGGTCTAATGTGCCTCGCTTTTCCACCATAAAGATTTTTTGTGAGATTTCTGGAACATGAAGTCAGATGCTGCTGCCAAATCTGCAGCCACAGGGGGCTCTCAAGCCATGAAAAACAGCTCTTCATTCCCTTAACTTATTTGGATTTATGGGATTACTGTGCTGAGGGCTGGCTCGATGCTAAGCACCCTCCCACATTTCAACTGGCTCTTGAGAGAACTCTCAGCAGTTGTTTTTCCCACTGAAGCAGGGATCCTGAGAGCATCACATCTGGAGGGCTTCATGCTCAAGTGATCTCTCAGTGTCTCACCCCAGCACCTCCGTTCACACTCCTCTGTGCTGGGTGAGCTGAGAGATTTCATGGTTTATTGACAAAATTGTGAGATCCACACTCAGGCAGGAAAAAAAAAGCCAGGATTGCTTTGCAGAATTGTGCTGCATCTTAGAGAGGAAGTATTTATCTGGCAACAGTAGTGTTTCTATAGCTTTAAAGGTCAAAAAAAGCCTCTCTAAACCTGAATTGCATGAGGAGACTCACTGGCAACCTGTGCAGCACAGAGCACTGCCAAAGACTCCTCTGGAAGCCTGAAACATTTTGAACCCCTGGAGAAGGTCTTGGTTATAAATAAACCACTGCATTTTTCAGTCTCTTCATCTTCCATGTGGCCTTGAAGCTTGCACTGCTGTAGGTCTCCCCTCTTTGGGGGACCTGAGTGACGGAACCTGAGGCCTGAAGTTGTGTCAGGGGAGGTTGAGGTTAGGTATCAGGAAAAGTTTTTCACCCAGAGGGTGTTTGGACACTGGAACAGGCTCCCCAGGGCAGTGCTCACAGCACCAAGCCTGGCAGAGTTGAAGAAGCATTTGGACAAAGCTGTGCAGGTCCAGGAGCTGGACTCAATGATCCTGATGGGTCCCTTCCAACTCAGCATATTCTGTGATTCTGTGCTTTCTGTGCTGTGATTCTGTGATCTTTGTTGCTACACTGATACACACTACAGATGGTTTATACATCTGAGCCAGATTCTGTCTCATTTCATTTTTTTTTCTCTTAACTTTTTCTCCTTCGTTTCCTATTCCTCCAAATTGATGCACTTTTGCTCCTGTTCTGTTTGCAGCTTTTATGTGTCACATTCTGCTCTTATTGCAGGAGTAAAAACCTGGTGGGCTTGGCATGACACCAGTGTAGCTGGTCAGAAGTGAGCTGGGTTTTTGGTGTTACCAGCACCCCAAGGGTGGGTCCTTGGGTGGGTGCTCCTGCCCCTGCAGCAGTGCTGCCTTTGGAGCTGCTGGCAGGGTTGCACACTCAGTGACTCCCTAAAGTCAGAGAACAAAACTCAAATCTGCATGTTCAGAGACGCCTGCAGATCTTGGAGAGGCAGTAACACTGAGGGGGAGGTGCTGAGCAGAGTTCCAGCAGTAACCTCTTACCTAACCAAAGTCACAGCAGCAAATCTGGCTGTAGCCTACGCTGCTGTCTCCATTCTCTCTGCTTCTATTGTTTGTCAATTTATTTCCCTTATTTCCTAAAAAAAATAAAGCCTGAGCATCTCTTCATTTCAGCTTCTTTTCCCCAGAAATGTAGCCAGATAAATGGGGCTACTGAGAGAGAAGTAAGGAGAAGTAGAAATGCATTCACATCTAGTTACATTAAATAGTTATATTTCTGTTTCTATTTGTATTCCAGATGCTTTACTATGACTCCCTCCTTCAGTTCTATTTCCTTTTAACCCCCTGTTAAAGTTTTCTTTATTCTGCAAGCCAGTAGCATACCAAAGGTTATATTGAGTTCATGGTGGGATAGAGACCTCAGTTAAATGTCATGGTTTATTCTAGTAAATCAGAAATAAGCATATTTTCAGTACCTTGAGATTACACTGTCAGATCACAAATATCCAAGCCAACTACTGTTAGCTGATTAGAACATGAGCAATTACAACAGCTTTGCCCAAAAAGTCCCCCTCCACCCCAGCCTTAAAACCCACTTAAAAGCCTTTATTAATTACCAAAATACTTCAATGATTTAACAGATGAAAATAGTAACAAGTACCAAAAGACCAGATGATGCTTTTGGTTATATCACATAACTGAGTTTAAAAAATGGACATGAGCCAATTCTATAAAGTAGGAGAAAAGCAGGCTGATAACATTATGGTTCAAAGGGAAGAATGGCTTTCATCAATTCTACTTTTCTGCAGAGTCCTGGCTTTTTTCTGCTGCTAGCCTTAAGTGCCTAATTGTTCAACACAGTTTCCTGACAGATTCAGCTTTCCCTTATCCCCATGTGTACTTCCAGGGCTCTTTACACAGAAAAAAATAACACTTTACCAAGCTATGTTATTCAGGTACTTTCAACGTTACTTTTCATTAGACCCTTTTATTAAATGACATTCCCAATATGTGGTGGCTGGAATCAAACAATTCAGAGTCCCTAAGTATTGCCAACGAGCCTTCCATGACTCTCTACTCAGGAGCCTTCTGCTCCTGGTTGTACTTAATCAGTGCAAGCAGCAGTGGAAAATAAAAACCTCTTTTTTTCTTGCAAGAGAAGAAGGAAGAGCAGCAGGGTAACCTGTAATGCCTACATTGATTTGCAGGGCACAGTGCTTTAGTGAGTAGGCAGGGCTTGCCACAATTATCTGTTCCTTCCTTTTCACTGCTCTTTGCAGGGCTGGCTGTCTCTAGCTTTGCTGGGACCATGGATTCAGGAATAAATATGAAATGAAGTTGCATACAGGAGTTCACACTCCTTGGAGCACATCTCAGGCTCTCAAGCATATCACATTGCATCAGTTTCTCTGGAGCTCTTGGTTCAGGCCCTCAGGGAGATAACATTGCATCAATTTCATATTTTAAAGCTTAAAGCTTTCTGTAAGGGCAAGAAACTTGGCATTTCTTTTTCATGAAAATGCAGAACCTGATGTAATTGTATGGCACTGTGAGCTGGAGCCCGAAATAACTGCATGGTACTGCCTTGACCATAAAATTACTGAAGGACTTGCAGTATTCTCTGAAAGCTCCTACAGAAGAACAGCTCTACCAGTGCAAGAGCTAGCAGGACTGTAAGTCATTTAAACAGTGCAGAAGCTGCAAAAAACTGGGCAGTGTCTCCTGTGTGCATCCCGCTGTGCCAGCTCAGATGCTCCTGAAGCATTTCAAGGAGCCCCAGAGTGGCAGCCATGGGAAGGTCCCATCTTCACAGGGGACATTTCTTAGGGGTCCTGGGTGGCTTTGCTTTTCACCTTTTCTGAACATTTCACCTAATTCAAAATGGACTTCTACTCTAGGGATTTTTCACTCTGTCTCATTGTCACACTCTGTGACAGCACTGAGGATAAAAGGAGGGCCACACCATTCTAGAGAGGCCCAGCCTTCCTCCCCAATATTCCTATGGAAACTTGGAATGCCTGGATGCTGCTCTGGGCACACCCAGAGGTTCAAGCTGCCTGGCATGGTCAGTGAGGCAAGAGATGAAAGGTTTCCAGGAACACAATATTCCTTCTCCTTTGTCTTTGTGTGATGCTGACAAATGCAGTCCCCCATCAGGGAAGCACTCACCAAAGTGTGGTTTTTATTTTTTTTCTCTGTAGAAACTCTCCAATGCTTTCAGATTCCAACCTGCTCTTAATGAGTGCTGACAGCTTGACTTTGCCAAAACTGATATTCAGATTCTTAAACTATTATCTTCATTGGACTCTGCATTGAACAGAGTAATTTCGGTTTAATTATTTCTAGGATGTGGATTACAGAAATGGTAAGGGGTAATATGTCAAACACAAGGTAGATTCTTCATCACCTAAAAAAAGAAATAAAAAAAATTTATGGGTGGGAAAAGTAATTTGATTTAGTATTTTGCCAAACAGGTCTAATCCTCTTAATACTTTACTTCTATAGAATAAATTTTGAAACAATAATATTCCTCTGTAGTAAATACCTGATGCTTATTTCTGTTTTGTTATTTGCTAGGAAGGAATTACTTGTTAGGTCTTCCAACATTTTAGTTCACAATATGGTTCAAACTATGTTTTCTGTAAAGGTGCTGCACAACTTGTGCCAAAATAATTTGGAGATAGAAGTGGTAACCAATCTATGTGTCAGACAAAGCAAACAAATGTAGGTAACACATGAAAATTACTTACACAATGAGTCCAAATGTGTTTTTTAAGGGTTGCATTTTATACTCACAGGAAATTTTTGGAGCAAGTATTTTTAGTTTTCAGGTAGCTTCCACTGGACAGAGAGAGTCCCTTGCTCTTCAGATTTGCTAGGCCTGGCTTGTGTTCCATGAGGACAATTTAATAAATAACAACACAATAAAGCAGAATTTGCTGGTTAAATACAATAAGATGCATCCTGGGAATTAATCTCACACACACAAAAAAACCAAGAAATTGAGCACCAGCAAATAGCAAGTTTGAAAATGCTCTCTGAGAGATGCTAATATGAATCTGAAGATTGAGAGAATATGATTGCATGCATCTGATACCTCTTAGTCCTTAATTGCATTCAATTAAATCAGTTGTTCAGGAGCTCACTATCCCTTCTCAGATTCTCAGACAGCTGCTGCATATGTTCTGATAAGTTCTGATAGGTATGAGTTCATAAGTAATTTATTAGAGTTAGTCTCATGCTTGTCAAAAGCATCAAAACTTATAAAAGTATTCTGGTAGATAATTTCAAGCAGTGGAAAACTTTTCCCTCTCAGAAACCTGTGCGTAATTTTGTGACTATTGGTGCTAAATTTGCTTGTCTTTCCCAACTAGGTCTTCTTCCAGTCTGTAAGTAGACTGAGATTCTGGAAAGATTTTTTTTTTTAATTTTTTCCCCCCAGAAGGATCAGGAGATTTTTTTTGTTTGGAAAAAAAAATAAATTCCTGAGGCACTGGGAAAAAAGCTCCCATTTTCTCAAGTAGCAAGGTCTTTGTTATAAAAACTGAGCAGGGAGTTAGAGCCATGAGTCTGCTCCCTCAGCCTTTGTTTATAACATTTCCAGTCTTAAAGCTGCAACTTCTGCAAGCAGAGCAGGAGAAGATGGATCTTGAAATGCAGGATGAGATGGTGCAAAGCCCTGTGGACAGTGCACATAAAACAAAAATGTTTTATTCTTTCATAAGACAGCAAAACTACTTAGATCTGCAAATCCTGCTCCTTCACCCAGCTTTCTGCTCTTGGTGGGATGGAGGACACCCAAGTTGTGCCCGAGGGTGGAGGTGGGACATGGCTGGACCAAGGTTCTGCATCTCTTTGGTATCTCACAGTCACAGGTCATGCACTTGTTACCCTTCTTCTGAACAGTTTTTGTCTTCTTGCAACAAATCTGTGATTTTCAGGGAAATCTGGTTTAACTTTACCTAAAGATTTTCTTTTTCCATAAACTGTCACAGAGTTAAGCTACATTCCCCCACCCCTGATTTTCAGCATTCTTGTATTTTTCACTCTGATTATTTCAGGTTTTTTCATCACCCAATGTTTTGAGGCACAAGTAGTGGTATTGTTAGTCTAAGGAGGTGATAAGGAGAAAAATTATATTTTATCAGGTAGAAATGGAAAAACAGGTCACCTTTCAGCCAATTTAAAACTGGCCAAGAGTTTTAGTGAAATACTTCAGAATTTCTTTGAGAGCATGACTTCAAACAAGTTGTGGTTTTGGTCACTCATGAATTTGAACAGCATAAAGAGGCTTGAGCCATCGTGCACAGTAACCCCTGTCATTCCAAAGGTTCATTTTCCACTGCAGGATAATAATTATCCTTTTTCTCCTCTATGTTCACTCACACTATTATCTGGCATCCCTTTATCATGATTCTATTCTCTTTGCTGGATTCTCTTCCTCCTCTAGACTAAAAATAAGCTCAGACCCTATACATGATTTGCCTTTGCTTCTTAACCTGATAAAAGTATCTTCAATGTAAAAAAAAATATAATTTTTACAAAATATTATTTTAGCTTTACTCTTTCAAAATTATGTTCGTGTGCTTCGTTTGCTGCTTCCTTTCTCTTGCCTTTATTCTCTCCTCAGCCCTGAGGTCAGTGGGTTTCAGTAGAGTGCCTTGATCTCTCTGCCCACAGACAAAGCTCCACTGCAATTCAGCAGCTCCGAACATTTACATTTAAAAATCATGAATGATCAGGGATACAGAATGGCTTTCAGCAAGAGAAACACCACCAGAAACTAAAGATTTTTGTCTACACAAGAGATGCACCACCAATTTAAATATCTCATATGCTCTTCTATCCGTTGTACCTCAGCCCTGACCTTATAGACTGGAGTTTACAGCTAGTGGACCTCACGATAGCTTTTGATTTTCCAAGGGTGTCTGGAGTGGCTATCTCACAGCCCATGCCAGGAAACATCAATCTCTCAGTCTTTACAAAGCCTAATGGCTCACAAGCACCTGACTTCCAGCTGTAGGAATATGGTATTTTAAACTGCTGCCTTTCTTGCCCTTTCAGATTCTTACCCCAATCAGTTGACTGTCTGTCAAATTAATCCACAAAACACAGAGGATGAAAAATTATTAATTTTGCTTCTGCTTGTTCTGCAGAATCAAGTCCATTTGTCTTATGCTTGCAGGCTCTGGACAGTTTAATGAAGTGTTGACATGTACTAATGACAGGCAGGGAACTGCAGCACTCCTGTTTGCAGGGTTACTGTCTCCTCTTTTCACATTGGGCACATCAGCATCCTGTAGCAAGGACTGGAAACTATCACAGGCAAAACACTGAACGTTTGGAAGTACACTCTTCAGGGTTTTTGAACAAGGAGAAGAAATGGAACTAATATACTACTGGGATTTTGCACATTGTTACCATATGTGATGAAAAGCAGCAAGGAGTGTATGGGACAGGATGTGGCTACAATACCTTACAGGAGAGAGAAAAAACATCAGTTGGAGTCCTGAGGTTTTCTCAGTCTGATTCCAGTATTCCAGACAGTTTGTTGAGCTTTTACATCTGTGATGTCACAATGACTACAATGAAAACATTTTATAAAATATGAGGCTTACTTACAAAAGGAAATAGCTGAATGAGCTAAATTGTGCTGCTTCTCCAGATGCCATACACCAATCCCAACCTTGTATCAGCTTCTTGACACACAAAGGTACAGATTGGTTTTGAATCAATGCCAGAAAATCCAGACTTTTACCAGTCATAATTTTTTAGACCAAGAATTGATCAAATAGAAGAACTTGGTTTTCAGATGCAATTTAATGTAATAATTTCAGTTTGCTACTGTTTGCTCCTAAATTTTGCTGAAGTGAATCATTGCCTGGCAGGAGCTATTTGGATAGCAGGTAACAAGGGTTTATATTGTGAAGCAGAAGTTAGTGGGGGATCACTTTTACTAACCTTTTCAGAAGCTCTCCAAGGAGATTTTCTCTGCACATAGGAAGCAGCTTGCTTTTAGCAGGACTGTGCTTTGCCAGCAAAGTGTTGTGCTGCAATCACAGCTCTTGGATTAAAAAAGAGCACAGATTTAGAACTCTGAGTCACATGAAGAGGGCTGCATCCCTGCACATTTTTTTCTGGCCACTTGTATTTGTGAATAGCACAAACTACACAGCCTTACCCCAAAAGATTGTGTGGGACTCATTCAGGATTGCCAGGCACTTTGCAATTTTTCATAAATTGAAGAATGTTTTTAACTCCAACAGAGACCATCAGCAGCAATCACTTGTGGACACTCACGTATCAGAAAGGCTGTTGCACTTTGCAAGGCAGGGACAGCACTGCTCTCCTCCCATTCTGCTGCCAGAAGCAGTTCTTCTTTACCTTCCCACTCTGGTTACCAGACCAAGGCAGAGAGGCCTGAAAGGTGAAGGACTTAAAATAACCAGGAGAAATAAGATACTCCTAATCCGGGTCTGCTTTACCAGGCCTGCCCCCAAAGAGTCAGAAGTCAGCTAGTTAGGCACTGAGAGTGATGCTTTAGAAAGGAAGAGAAGTTCTTCTGTGAGCATTGTTGCCACTAGGATGGAGTGATTTATCTTCCCCAAAGCTGTGTAGGAGCTCTGCCCTCACAGAAGCACCCAGGATGCAAAAATCTGACAAGAAGGTGCAATGATTTATTAAAAGTCTTTGCAAGGAGGCCTGATCTGTCTCACAGCCACTCTCCATTTGCCCCTGGATGGTATTCCCTAGAAGGGAATGTCAAAAGCAGGTCAAGTGTTTTACCACGCTGCAGGAGTGACACACATCAAATATTAAGAGCACAAATACTTGCAGTGAGAGTACAAACACAATCTACAAATACCATCTGTACCTTTGTGTCAAAAAGTTTATACAAGGCTGGGATTGGTGCATCTGGAGAAGCAGCACAATTTAGCCCATTCAGGTTTTTATTTTTGTAAGTATGCCTCATATTTTATAAAGAGTAAAAATACTTGGAGCGGCAGAAGCCCTGCAAGAGTTGCCCGCTTTTCCTCTTCTAGGAGACAATATCACCCCTGACAGTAAATAAAAATCACCTCCCCCTCATCTCCTCCTCCATATCTGCTCTCCTACCCTGAGTTCTCTTCCTTTCTAGCTTTCCTATTGATGAGGATTTTTTAAACTTTCCTTATAAAACCCAAAGACTGACCTGCTTCGGTGCCCTCACAATGAAACAGAAGGTTATGATGACAAAATTACACCTTTTAGGAAGTTTGGAGAGATAACTTTGACAGTTAAAATGCAACTGCAGCTTGTTACTTAATTACCTGATACCATCCCCACACTCCTTGACCAGGATATAGCTGGCAGGTGAGATGCAACAGGAAAGATCAATCAGATCACCGAGTCCAACACTCACTGAGCAGTGCCAAACCCATCACTAAACCATGTCCTAAGTGCTGCACAGACTTCCAGGGATGGTGACTCAACCATTTCTGTGAATGGTCTGTTCCAATATTTTACAACCCTTTTGGTGAGTAAATCTGTCCCAATATCCAACTTAAACCTTCCCCAGCACAACTTGAGGCTGTTTCCTCTCCTCCTGCGACTTGTTACTTGAGAGAAGAGAGCACCCATTTGGCTTAAACCTCCTTTCATGGGGCTGTAGAGAATTATAAGGTTACCCCAAGCCTTCTTTTCTCCAGGCCAAACACCCCCAGCTCCCTCAGCTGCTCCTCCTCAGACTTGTGCCCCAGACCCTTCCCCAGCTCCACTGCCCTTCTCCAGACATGCTCCAGCACCTCAATGCCTTCCTTGCAGGGAGAGGGCCAGAACTGGACACCGGATTTGAGGTGTGGCCTCCCTGGTACAGATTTCCTATGGGGTCCCAGTGATGATGATGTTCAGGGAGCAGCTGCTGTGGGGCCTCCTGCTCTTTTTGGGGTGTGTGGCCAAAGAGCTCTGAGTGACGCTGGTTTCTGCCTCGCTTCTCTCCTGCCAGCTGCCAAGTGTATTTTTGGCAATGTGTTTCCCTGAGCCTGCCAGCTTCATTCTTCCTGAGATCCTAATAAGTACTGGCTACTGCTCTGGGGCCATGGCTTGTGCTTCCAGGCTGATTTCTGCTTGTCTGCTGGAGCCTGACTGCAGGGAAATGCATCCCGCCGCCTCAATGGCAGGCTGACAGTTTTTCAAGCACTTCTTGAACCTCATCCAGGCAGAGCTCACCAGGGGGACAGCTCACACTGCTCCTGCCAGCAAGGAGAATCCAAAGCGTTTCTTGCACCCTGGGTCAGATCTCTCTCTCCTGGGCAGTGAAGTCCTACTGCTTCCCCAGGACAGAGGAAGAAAGATTTGCACCCTGCACCCATGTGAGGGGTATCAAGGGACTGCAAGAATGCCAGAACTTCTGTAATTCCCGACATGCAGCAGGCTGAGCTGGCAGGGATGGCACTGGAAAGGTAGGAATGCTACCTTTTCAAAAAGGTAGGAAGGAAAAGGTAGAAAAGACTGAGGGGAAGAAGATAAGAAAGTGAGAGGTGTGGAAGTGCCCCGTCTTCTTCCCCACACTCTGGCCATCTGCAAGTTACAGGATCAGAAAACATCAGGGGAACCAAAGAGCTGCTCATTACTATTTTTTGTTCTGCTAGGCTTCCAGTGCCTTTGTGCTGCTGCAGCAAAGGTGACCTGAAGAAAAACAAAAAAAACCCACTGAATCCTCTCTAACAACCTGTGATCTTTCAATTCGTGGCTTGTGTTTTCCTTGTCAAAATTCCCATAGCTTTAGTGCTTGGACACTGGCTCCTGGCCTGTGTACAGATATGTGTTACCTACATTTTCTGTAGCATCCATCATGCACTGCTGCCAGCTCTGTTGTTTTTGCCTGCAGTATGGATGCTCCCTGAGAGCTTATCAAGAAAGTGCTTGCTGCTTTTTCACTGCTCTCTGCCTGCTTGCATCAACCCCCTCCTGCATTACATTCTTCCTTCAGTCTGGTATCACTTGTGCTGGGAAGATTGTGCTGACAGTCTGCAATATTTGGATTTGGGGTTTTTTTCAGTGTCATGTTTTGCTGTGTGACAAGTTCTGCAGATCCATGGGCAGATTACTTGAGGCTGGACCAGAGGAAGGTTTTTCCAGATGTCCTTTGCCTCATGATGAAGCTGTCATATTCAAAATGCAGTGATGTGCAGCACTTGTGCTCTGCCTACAACCCCTCCAGCATTCTTGTCCCTGGCTTACAGAAGCACATCCCTTAGCTGAAAATGTCTCAATCTAGGATCAAATACCCCAACTCTCTGTTCAGACCTTGCATCTCCTCCTTCATTGAGTTCAGCCCTGTTGAGAGGCAGTGTGACCCTTCCCAGCACTGACCTGCTGCAGTGCTGCAGAGCAGAGAGAAATTGTTGAGAAATTGCGCTCTCTGCTTCCACGTGCCATAACCACTGGAGCTGATCATGGGCTCAGGAAGAATGAAAATGTTATTTATATATATTTATATGTTACATTTCACTCACTGCTTCCAGCCTCTCCTTTGTGAATGGTAGCTACCAGCAGAACAGGTGGTGGCTGAAGGTGCCCTCAGATAATTCTTCTTTCTCTATGCCAAAAGCTTTTGTGGAGTTTACTTCTTTTCCCAGCTCTCACTTTGACTGCTGTAATCTCACCTGTTTCACAGACTGTTGTCACATATGGAAGAGCAGGCAAATCAAAGGGAATCAGCAGAGCTCCAGAAAAGCTCAGGTGGTGATGGTGAAAGTTCAAGTCACCTAAATCATGAAGAAAAACAGGTCATGAAATCTTGGAATCCTAGAATACCTCAGGCTGGGAGGGACACACAAGGATCATCAAATCAAACCCCTGAAAAGAAGAGGGGAAAGAGGAGAAATTAATATTGCTTGGCATCTGCAACAGATTTCCATATAGAAATATCAGGGTCCAGACTCCCATCCCTGAGCAGGCTGCTGAGTGACAGATATTTGTCCTCGAGCACTGTTTGAACACCCCATGGCTGAAGATTAAATGTAGCAATGTTTATGGGGGGATGTAGATTTTTCTGAGGCACTTGCTGGAGCCAGAGGAATCTGCCAGAGCAACAAAGCCTCTGTGTCTCCATCCTTGAGGATGCCAAGGTGCCTCCTGCTTGAGTTGAGGGGAGAGCTCCTCCTGCAAAGACCACTGGTTTGAAGAGCCCTACCCGGCTGACACCACACTCTGTCCCTTCCCAGCTCAGGTGCCAGACTGTCATTTTTTCTCTGTCCCCTCCCCTTTGCCCCCAGGTGAGTCCTAGCCTTGTTTTTTGGCAGAAAACCCCGCAGCAACCACGTTTGTTTTGGCAACACCACGTGGAGCTTGCACGGAGCCTCCTCCCTGCCTGCCTGCTTGGTGTGGTTTGCAAACCAGGTCATGATCCTCTTTCAAGGGCAGGCTGCTAGGGCAGGAGGTTATTAGCAATTATTCCACAGCTGGGGGCAGTTCATCCACAGAACAACCACAGCTTTTGTAACCAGGCCTCTTTTCCCTGATTTTAAACTGAACTGCCGCACTGGCAATGTTATGAAGATAATGAGTTTAAGGGTTGATCAGAATTTTTTTTTGCTTGGAGCAGGGAAGGGATTTGTTTTATTTCACTGATCCTGTGTAATGTTGTAATGCATGGCAATTTATAAATACTTTAGCTGGAAAGTTTGTAGAAAAAAAAAAGGTCGTTTTTAGAACCATTTCCCAGAACAGTAAAGGGTGTATTTTCAGCAGTGAGTGACAAAAGCATCAAGAAAACTGAGTTACTTAAGAAGTTTCACTCCATGTCAAATAAAAAGTGAGTTATTATCATTCTAAAAGGTCTTTTGACTGCCAGCAGTGCTTATTTCACCTGACACTAATAGCAGTTTTGTAAATGTAACTTAATTCTATTCAAGCACTTGGATGCAGGGCCAGGTCACAAGGAATGCTGAAAACTTTCTGTGCTCCTGACAGTCAATAAAATTAATAGGCATTTATCTCCTTCCAAAATCTGGACCTTGAACTCTCCCACACGCACATTTGCTCCCATTTTTCTTTTTGTGGTAAGGATGGGTCATCTAACCAGTAACTCCACTGGCTTGAAGAGTGCCAGCAACACAGCAGTACAATTTAGAGAAATATAGAGATCTGCAATTAAGAGAAGTTGTTGGGGCCAGGGAGGAAGTTTCCAACAGCCTATGCTTGCATTTAAAGAGTCTGCTTGCTTCAGCAGCCCTGATCCCATCAGTTCCTATTTTGTAGATTTTGGAATCTGAATATTCTCCTAAACAGGTAGTTTAAATTCACAATCCTGGAATTCATGTCCTCATAATGAGAGGTGAGATATTATTGATAACACCTTCTAGCCACAATTCATATTTCAATGATTACTCCCCAGCACAGATATCTGCCCCCTGAAAAAGCAGATAAAATAATAGTGAGGATGGGTGGCTGCTTAGAGGAGTAGGGGAAAAAAAAGATCTAGGGTGAAGGACTTGGCATTTTTTTCATTTCGTTTGTTGTAGAATTGCTCCAAACAGAAAATTTTCCATGATGCAGTTTTCTCTACACATTACCTAGGGACTCCTAGACAATAAAAGAGTGATCTTTGACTGCACCCTGGGATAGTGGTGAGCTGGGAAGGCGACAGCTGAGAGAATGAACTATTTATTCCTACCTCTGAAGAAGTTCCTATTTTTTTCACTCTGGCTGGGGATCTCCTCAGTTTATTTGGGCCAAATTGAGAATTAGATATGTCCCTTCAGGGAAAATGTCACTGACATATGGAACGAGGAGTTCTGGAAAACACAGGTGATATTTCAATCATTTTTAGTTTAGTTTCTGTGTTTGTTTGCTTGTCTGTGTTTCTCAGTAAATGGGAGAGACCTACATCTAACCTGGTAGGAGGGGCTCTTACAATTGTATTTTTCCTTACTGTAGCAGTCCCATCATTCTCTTGTACAGCTGAAAGATGGAAACACACAAGAAGACAATCAGGACAAGTGCAAATAAATAATTTTCAGTGCACACATCATAGTTACTGTGTTTTCAACACACCAAAAAAGCTGGTAGGGTTATTTTATGGACAGAACCAAATGGGTACATGAAGTCCCAGCTCAGGTGGTAGAAATAGAGTCCTTGGTTTATTTTTTTAGGTTTGCTTATGAATTTGGCATTTTCCAAACTCCTCAGAACAGTTTTGTGATGCAGGTTCCTGATCTTGTTTTGTAACAGAATTTCTGTGTGATGTGGTAAAAAAGACAGACTCTGTCCCACTTAAAAGGAAAAGGTGACTGATCCACCCTGCAGGTATTGCCCAGACTGTTCCTCTCTGGGCTGCCTAGGTGTTATTTTGAGGTGGTTTCTACTACACATAAAGCATTGTGACTTCACTGAGAGGAGCATGCACTCAGAAAGGGATGCTGCTCAAGTTTTGCTGAGAGATGGAGAACACAACCGTTTCAGCAGGACTACATTTACCCCACAAACCAATATTCGGCTAAACAAAACCAAACCTGGGAAGACTTCACTGATTTCTCTGAATTGTGTGTATTACTGAACTGACATAGAATTTTTAAGCATTTTTACTTGTTTTGATATCTTGTCTTAGTTATAACTTTCACCATTTAAAAAGCAAAGTCAATTCATTAACCATCAAAACCAAAGCAAGAAGCCTGCCTGTGCTGCAGCTAAATACAGCAAATACTGATTTGTTCCTTCCCACAGATAGATTAAAGACAAAGGAGGTAGATGATGCAGAAAATTATTTATATGCCATTTGTTTCTTCTGTCTGCTCAAGCTGTTTGTTCCAATCCAATACTTCTTAATGAGGAGTCCTATAAACATCAAACATCCTGTGGGATGGAAATTGCATCTTTGCTTTTGGTTTGGGTTTGTTTTTTTTTTTTTTTTTAAATTCTTCCTTGGTTTGTGGGCATGAGTGGAGAAGGAGAAATTTTAAACAGAAAAATCCTGTCAGAGGAGTAAGGCAAAATCAGAGTTTAATGCACTGATTTCAGTGCAGTTCCTTTCCAGTATTCTTGTTGCCACAGTCTCCTTCTCTCACAAACTCAATCCCTCCATATCCCTTCCCACACCCACACCCTGATTTTACCCAGTGCTCAGCTTGATGCCAATGTTTTTTTCATACTCAATGTCTGATTTTCAGATTCAGATTTGACCAGAACCAATTTTTTCCTTCTTGCACACAAACAGAAGACAAACCAGCAAAATGGATTTACAATCTCTAATTCCCCAGCTTCCTAAAAGTCCCTTCTGCAGAGATGCATGGTGTCAGTGTGTGTGGAATACCAGCTGACTGAGGCTGCCAAGAAATTCTGGGAAACAATTCACAAGGGCATGCTGAAGAAACTGGCAGAAGATCTGGGGCTCAGGGGCATCCTCTGCAAAGATTGAATTCTGGATTATTTCATGTGCCCTGCTGGATCTTTCAAGTTTCAAAGGTCTCAACACTGTGCTACTGGATTTAATCTTAACCACTTGAGCAAATCTTCTGCTACAGTCTATTCTTTCTGAAAAGCCTGTCATAACAAGTTCCTGTCACAGCATAAGGAATGATGCCAAAGTCCCTCTGCAGCAATAAATATTGCAGCCACAGCAGACAAGAGCCAGCAATTGACCTTCGCTCTTTTCTGCGATGACACAAATCTGGTGTCAGCTTGCCTTGATCAATTACTCGAGATGCAAGGTAGTACCAGCGAAAGCAGGACCTAATGTTTTAAATATTAGTATTACATGTTATGAAGCAGTCTTGTAAAAAGTAAAGATTTGGTAATTATTTGAAGTGAAAAGCCAGAATCAGGCTTTTAGGCTCTGGAGCTGGCATGAATGTGTCCTGCAGTGAGGGAATAAAACCATCTTGCTCTTACCTACTGCTTTAAATAAAAGATCAGAAAACCTAACTCCTTTCCTAAAAACCTTAAACTACAAGACTTCTGCTCTCCAAATCAGTGTGCTCACTTAACATGCAGTGAGCTAGACTTGAAAGGTCACAAGGTAGCGCTGAATCATTATCTATTTGAAAGAATTAAGAGATAAGGGGGGGAAAAAGTCAAGTCTATTTTTAGCTTTGAAATTTACAGCCGTGATAGCATCTGGCCAAATGAAAGTGATCTGATCAAAATGCTGAAAGGCAAAGATATCTATCCTTCATGCATCTTTTAAAAGCACTGCAAGCCAAGATGTTGGAACCGTAGGGAAGAAGTTAATCTTACCTTCAACTGAAAGATTTACTAAAGCCTGTGGCAAAGAATTTAAATGTTAACAGATCAATTTCTCTTGCAGAAATACAATTCTACTGATTCCTTTACATTTGTTATTAATCTAAATGCAAGGCTCCACAGAAAAGGCAATTCATCTTTGTATAATAAAACCACATGAAATTATGCAGGTATTAAGAGCTCCTTTGTCACCTCAGAGTTGTAGGATTAGGCTGCTTTAAGTAGCTGAAGGTAGCCAAGTCGCTGAGACTCTCCAATCCCACATCTCCAATCCAATCCAATCCAATCCAATCCAATCCAATCCAATCCAATCCAATCCAATCCAATCCCCCAGCCTGTAGGGAAGAAACTGCTTGAGCACTTTAGAAAATGTTATACCAGTGTATAAGGCTGTACAAGAGGATGCATTTTTAAGGAAATGCTTATTCAAATGAGGTTTGAAAATGGTGAGAACTGGGATCACTTTGATATATTTTAAAATAAATGGCATAATCCAAATTTGTTTCTCAGGGCAGTTCTGGCCCCTGCACTTTTGCCCCCCCTCCCTTGCATAGGCAATTCATTATTTTAGCAGAAGTTAATTTTCCCAGGGAGCCATGGCCACAAAAGTATGTAGCCTTCTAGAAAGTTGCAAGACTAGGCCCAACACATGAATGCAAACAGTGATCTCAACCCTACTCCAAGGGAATTTCTGTGGCTTTGGGTGGTATTGCCTTGGACACCAACTTTTAAAGCAATAGCTGCTGCACTGTCAACTAGACGAAGGTTTTTAAAAGCCTTGCAAAAGGTATTTATTCCCTTCATAGGTACAGTCTGTGAACCCCAGTTTTGCTCAAAAAAACAGATTTTAAAATAAAACCTCACGTGGAAACATCTTGTTTCCCTATCAGATGTTTCCATGTTGTCCTGTATCATGAAAATGCCATGCTCCAGCAGCATGGAAGAGTCACCAATCATTTCCTGCATTCCTCAAAAAAACAGAGGAAGAAAGGATTTAATGAGCATGGTAAGAAATAGTTGGCATGAATGTGTCCTGCAGTGAGGGAATAAAATCATCTTGCTCTTATCTATTGGTGAGAAAAAATAAATTTGCAGTGTTGGTGATCTTCAAGTTGCGGGAGAAGAAGATCCATTGCTGTCCATTTTGGATCAAAATTACATAGGATTTTTGTTTCTTCTTTGACATCCTTGCTATAAGGCCATGTTTAGTCTTCTGCATGATGAGCAGTCCAGTAAGCCCAAGCACTGTTTTGCTCATGTCCTATCAACTGATCTTATGTCCAGCTTGTCCATTAGATTTTCCTTGTATTGGAAAGATTTTTCCTGGCTAGATCCCCAGGAAACTGAGTCCTGGTGGACAAGATTTCCATATCTGCATTTCTTCCCATTGTAACCAGGCATAAATCATCCCTTTGTCTGGCAACCTCTTTAA
This sequence comes from Calcarius lapponicus, assembly GCA_039654755.1. Taxonomy (NCBI): domain Eukaryota; kingdom Metazoa; phylum Chordata; class Aves; order Passeriformes; family Fringillidae; genus Calcarius; species Calcarius lapponicus. The sequence continues at coordinate 103,135,867 of CM077465.1, read as the reverse complement.
TTTGCATTTTTGACATAATTCTCACACATAAGTGCAAGGTGGTGAGGTCAGGCACAAATGTTGCCTCTGCTGCACCCTTGGGCTCATTACATTTTACATTTAACTTTCTGCATGGTCCTCATTGCACAAATGTAGAAATAATTTCTGAATGCTCTGTTGAAGGAAGTTGCAGGCAGGTTGAAAAAAAATTTTTTTTGAAAGAGTCACCATTCTGCATGGGCGTCCAGAAGACCTAAGGGTTTCTAGAGAACCTGAGGCTGTGGATTCAACAGTGCAGAAAAAACAGGTGCAGCACACATCTGTGAGAGTCTTTCCAAAATACCCTTCATGTTTGCCTCACAATTGCCATGAAGACCACCAAAAAGTTAAAAACTGTTGAGCCAGTGGAGGGAGGGGAATCATGTGCCTCTTAGCTCACTGTTTCCACAGGTGCTGTTTGCTACGTGCCAAGCTGAACTTGAAGGGGCACCCTGCCCTTTTTCTGAACAATGGACCTGGACTTTCTCCCCACCTCCTGGCCTGGCTGGTTTGAGCTTTGGGGTGGTCCCTCTTCCAAGAGAAGACCCCTCTTGTCCGCCCTCAACCATCGTGGCAGACAAGCAGAGATGTAGGCCTCTTCATCAATGAATCGAGAAAAGAAGCCCCTGTGCAAGAAACCCCCCTTGCACCTTCTTCCAGAGACCAGGACTGAACCTCCCCCAGCTCGGGGGAGGTGTGCAGTTTCTTTTCTGGGAAGAAAAGCTGCCCAGAGTAAGCGCAGGTGTGAGCACTGGGCCACGAAAACAATACTCCTTGCTCATTACCTGGTTTGGGTTTGTGTACCCCTATTCTTTCCCCCCTGTGAAGACCTTTGTTTTGGCTGAGAAACCATTCCCCTTCCCCCAGTGAAAGATAGTGTAACTGGGGTCCCAATCAGCCGTGCCTTTCGAGATCTCCCCAGACGTGGCCTGGTGAGCTTTGACGGCTGGACCTCGAAGGATAAAAGCAGCATCGCGTTTCGGTAGCTATACCCATCTCCCCTCCTTTCCTCCCTCTTTTCCTTATCTTTTTCCCGGGTTTCCCCTCACTAACGCATTTCTGTTGTGGTTATTTCAATAAAACAGCATTTGTTGATTTGTTACTGCAAATCCCCTGTGCCTTTGTTGGTTCTTTTGCACCTTGAAATCACCGCGTCACCCGTTCACTAGGACGGATCGCGACAGCATCCAAAATAAGAAAAGTAGTCTTTCCCTTTCAGTGTGATGGGTCAGCAATGAGGAAAGTTCAGCAGTGTGATGGTAACAGAATTTTGCAAAAGCCTCTTTCAAAGATAAAATTTTTAAGTGACATGTCTCATCATAGTGAACTTTTTAATTTCTTTACTCATATCCTCCCCCTGTACTCATACAACTGAATTTTGTTTTTTTACAATTAAAGGGCTTAAAAGTACCACTTTTACAGCTGCTTTCAGGAACAAGATAGATACCACTGTGTTTAGAATACTGATTGAATGTTGGGAACCTGAAGGTTAGTGCTAGGTAGAAGCAATCTAATCCTCTAAAAAATGAAAGCTTGCCCTGCCGGTCATCCTTTCAACTCTTTTTACTGGGTGTTGAAATGCAGCCAGTTCAGGGCTGCTGGAACCACTTCAAAGACACAGTCTGTGTGCAGAGCTCAGTTTTCCTTTCCATACACGAGACCCCTGCAATGGTGTTAAAGCTTTACTAACCCCACAAGTTTAAGCCACTTCAGCTCATGACTCCCAAACTGCCTTTTTTCTTAATTGCAAATTCAAAATTGTTTTCCCATCTACCATTGGTAATTCCTTTCAGAGAAAACCTAGGCAAAGTGCCATTCCAATGCTCCCTCCTTCCCTGCAAGTTTCACTTGAGATGGGAGAAGCTGCCCAAGCCACATCCCTCTCCATCCTCTTCCTGTGCACACACTTCTGATCCCCATCTGCCTCTCCACCACACTGGCTTCATTTGCACTATCCTCCTGTTGTATTCCACATCCCTGCCATTCCATATGACCTCAGACATCTCTTCAGACTGGATTTTGCCATTTCCTTCTTTGATTTTTGGTTGGGTTTTTTTTTTGGGGGGGGGTTGGTTTTAGGTTGTCTTTTTAGGTTTGGGGTTTTTTTTTTGGCTCCTTGCAGCTATTGTTTCCCACACACTGATGGGTCCCTTGCATCCCTGTCACACTTGACCCTGAGCATTAAATGCCCTGAGTCAGAGGGGCATTTGCAGCCTGAGGAGGAAGTTCAGGTACCCACAGCCCTTCAGCTCCATCAGCACAGGGCACAAGGATGCCTGCAAACCAAAGGATCCTTCAAGGGTTCCCAGAGGCTTGCAGTTTGTGGAAAGCCCATGAGGCTCTCTAGTTAAAGAAGCAAGACAGTATTTCTGATGGAGAAACAGGTGGTCATTCTGTTTTAGGGGTTTTTCAATTAACAAACAAGTTTTGCATAAATATGCCTGGTGTTAATCTGTCATTCAAGTCAAATGTTCAATACTTTATTGAACTACTAATGACAGTGGGGGGTGTCTGTCATGGTGTCCTGCACAGACTTCCACATCCATATGCAAATCTTGGATATAAATGTTACCTGTTGGATTGTTTTGTCTATTACTATGATTCTTATCTAGTTTGTATTTCAAAATATGTAAATACTTACCCTGACAAACTAGCTTAAGGTAGAGCAACGTCTTGCATGCATTCTTCAGATCCTAATTTTGAGCTGCAGCAGAACTGGCCTTGAGCCCCTTCGTGGGGCTGCACTTGGAGACTTTGCTTCCCATTAAGATCCCTCTCCCAGGAGGATTTTGATTGTTTATGTTCCAGGCTTTTGTTTCTACTACTCTGCAAAGCAGAGTGCTAAGTCTCCGCAGGAAGTGTGAAGATACACCACCTCCAGAAGCATGTAGTACCAAATGTGTGTTCCTTAAACACATCAACAAGAGCAGGAAACAGCTGCAGGAGCGGATCCCAGCACACAGCCAGGCTAAATGAACAGCCACTCTCCTGAGAGAAGTTCTTCATTAGCTGGCAAAGCCAACTTAAGCCTACTCTATCCAGTTTTAACTGCAGATCAGACATGAGAAGTCTAATTCAGGCCAGCTATAAATTACACTACATGCTCATTCTTTGTCATGATCGCCAATCTGTTCCTCCAGTGAAGTCTTGGAAATATTTCTTTCCATGCTATATTAAGCCAGGAGGATGGTATGGATTTTTGAACAATGTGTAATGATCCATTTTACAAGCTTATGAATCTATATCAGTGCTGTATTAGCAGCCTGGGAGGTCTGTCTTCTAAACTGACATTTTCCACACCATGAGGTGTTCCAGAAGAAAACAATGTGTCTGCTTAGGCCACATACAGCTCTTGAGAAAAATAGGATTTCCTACTGCAATGCCATCTTTGACATTTTCCCGAGCTTGTAGGATTAAATATAACCAGCCTTGCTATGAATGTGTCTCGGTCTCAGCTTTTCCAAATTTAAATGTTCCAGAAAGTTAGCTTCAAGATGTAGTAAACCTATTCAGTGGCACCCACTGGATTTTCCAGCACATATTAAAGTTAGGAAAAGCCTATTAAACTGTCTTATCCTGCTAATATCAAGCTCAGCTGTAGATGCATGCTCCCCTGAAATATATACTACAAGTCTGACCTTATTCTCCCCAGCCAATACCAGTCCATGCACAGAAGGACCATGAACTTGCTGATTTACTGATTGTGAGAGGAAAGAGCAGGGAGGGTTATTTGGGCAGACCTGAAGTAAAAATTGCTCTTGCACTATTCCCCAGAAGCTTTTGGCCTGCAAGGTTTTTAATTCTCCATCAGCTTGTTTTGTACTCACCCATAAACCCACGGTCTGCATCTTCCTCCCTGCCAGTTTACACCTGAGTGAAATTTCTCCATCAGCTGCAAGGACAAGTAACTAGTCTGAACTCCTGGTGAAAAAGGACCTCTCTTATAGCATTTATATAACATTTAATATCACATTTAATATCACATTTAATATCACATTTATATGCAAGATTTACATATGGATGTGGAAGCTTATGTAGGACACCAAGACAAGACACCCCTCCACTATCATTAGTAGCACAACAAGGTATTGGACATTTTACTTGAATGGCAGATTAATACCAGACACATTTATGCAAAACCTGTTTGTTGATTGAAAATCCCCTAAAACAGAATGACCACCTGTTTCTCCATTAGCAGCAATCATGAGAGCTGCTGGGCTCTGGGCAGCTGTTTCTGGTCATTCCCTGAGCTGCAGCCCAGGTGCTAACAGGGCTGGGGGTGAGCTCTTGCACTGCTTCCTGCATCAGGTTTGTACAACCCCCCCAAAATCAGAGCTAAGGTTTGAAAACTGAGTGTCCCCAAAGCGCTATTTCTTATTCTTGGGGGGGGAAAAAAAACCCAAAAAAACAACCAAAAACCAAACAAAAAGCACATGAAGAAGGAGAGGATATATGGCATTTGACAGTAACAAGGGACAAGAGAGTTAATTCGTAGTCGATGCAAAAGACAGTTACAAATATATTTGCTTTCCTCTGGAAGACACTATATTTATTAAACAAAAAATAACTCTTCTAAAGTATCAAGAAGTTATCACATACAACTGTTGGTTTTTTTTTTTAATAGATCATGCATTTGTAAATGCCTTGCAAAAGGATTCTCTGACCATTGCTATTCAGAAGAAGTACTGGTCAAGCTTTTATATGTATGTTTTGCACATGTGCTGGTGTTTCATCACTCAGGTAAATAAAAAATGAGGTCCAAATGCTCCCTGCAAATGACAGTATTTAAAGAAATGTTCAATTGGACTTTCCAATCTTTTTTTATGTACTGTGAGGAAAAAAAACCCCAAAACAGTAAAATGAAATTACCCATGCTATACTGAGTCCACTGATAGTGAAGTCTGTCCCCTGCCCCCCAAGGAAAGAATTGTCCTTCCAGGGCCAGGCTAGGCAGCAAACATACAGAAATTCTATCTTTCAGAAAACTCATTTCAAAAAGTAGTGTTTGAAGGGAGAGGATGTTAAGATAGGCCTTGAATTTTTGAGCATCGGGGACAGATAACTGCAATGTTTATTGCTGGTATCAACAACATTTTGGAGATTCACAGTCTTCCAAGTTCAGAATAACTGTGATTTTAAAATCAGTAATTGATGGTGTCTTTCTCTCCCTGAAGTGTTCACAAACTGCTGAAGCCTTGGCAGAAATGCAGATTGGAATGTTAGCTGTATCCCAGGATAAGGCTGCACTCATTTTTTAGGCTTTTTATTGCAGGTCAGGATAATTTAGAAAAATGCTCAGGATCACTTTTAAAGAGCTGCTTGTCAGGAAATGTCAGAAAGCTCTGAACATCTTCATGGATGTAACAGAGGTGTTTCAATCACTTTATGAACTGTATATAAACCTTAGAAAGACTGCCAAGGAAAGAGTGAGTTTGAAAATTGTGGTGATGTTACTAACTTCTCCTATTTTGTGTTCCCACCAATCTTCAAAGAACTAGAAGTGTTTCTTTTAAAATTAACCTTCTGAAAGAAGTTTTCCAGCATATCCAATTTCTTTACAAGTTTACTACTTGTAAAATTAGACCTTTAAAATTCTGCCCTTGGGAGGAGAACAAAAAGGATAAGCAGAGCACTGCTCCTGAAGCTTGTTCTGATTACACTCTATAGATTTATATCTGTTCTGGTGACTTAGTACTCATCCTTCCCCAGCAAATCCTAAAAAGATCTTGACAGACTCAGCTGCCAACTGGCTGGGCAGGAAGATGGAAAACAACCTTGAAACTACCTCCAGCTGTCACAGGAGTGACAAATGGCATTGGCCTCGTCCCCCACCCCTCAGTGCTGCCCCATCCACATCTGCCTGACCTCCCATCCTCCCTCCTGCACTGCCCTGTCCCTGTCCACAGCCTTCCTTCCCCCAAAAACCAGGACCATGGCCTGCAGCTCACTCAGAAAATGGACCACAGTCCCCAGGGCACAGAAATTCCAGTCTCCTGAGGCAGCTCATCTCACAGGTTTCTCAGGGAGAGACACAGCAACTCTGCAGAAAATCTCCCTCGGGTTTATTTTCAACTCCCTATTCCTCAGGGAGTTTGTAGCCGGGGGACATCTGATTTATCACTCAAGGATGGCCCAGATCTTGATTCTGGAAAGCTGGATTTGTTTCATTCCCTGCAGTTTGCTTAGGCTGAAGAAGGTACAGACACATCCCTTCTGTGTATTCATGCTGCTGTTCTTCAGCTTTTCAAGGTGATAACATTATGGCCTTTCCTCCAGCATGTGATTTGGACTCTAGGCAGCATATTTTCTTATTAAAGTAACTGTCTACCAATTATCATCTTAAATTCTACAGTGAAACAAGGCTTTTCCTCGTGCTGCATAAAGAAATCTCTGCTCCTCCCCCAGTATTAGTGGCTGTGAGAGACAAAGCTTATCTATTTTTTGCAAGCAGCCTTTCAACCCCCCTGGTCCTTGCTCTGCTACAAACCCTCTGACTGCCTCTTTACTAAGGGGAGTAATTACACATTTACTCTATTTATGTGAGTGATTTGCATCACTGAAATTAGGCACTTGCTGGCATGTCTTCTGGAGTGCAGCTACCCACTGGTACAGAGCATGTTTATAAAACCAATTTGGGTCAGTAAATTTGCATCCCCTGTAGTTATTGCAGCAAAGGCAAAGCAGGACACTCCTGAGTTCTAACAACAGTGTTTAAGCCTGCCACAGCAGAAAAGGCAATGGGAAATCTAGCTCAGGGAACTGAAATTTGAAAAAATTTGAAGGAGTTAGGAAATTATAATTTACACAGCATGACTGGGCTTCAGTCGAGACAAGATATATAATTTACTTTTCTTCAACACCAGTTGCCTTTACAGTTTGACCAAATTACTTTCATTTTCTTGCTTTATTGATATGTCTTTTCCTTCTGCTAGTTTGAAGCCAGCATGGGCAAGGACAGGAAACAGACTTGCCAAAGAAGCTGCCAAAATAACACTACCCAAAGTGAAGTGTGTACCTTTTCCCTGGGTCTGGATTCATTTCAGTCTAATGGAATGAAGCCCAGTATTCAAGCAGCTTGTTGTGAAGGTCATCCCATATTGCAACATTTAATTAGCAGAATATATATACACACACACATATTTTAATATATGCATGTCTGTATACATATAGAAATTACAAATATATATATGTATATATCAAATATATATATCAGAGGATGGGAGATAGCAACTGGAACGAATTCTTAGTAGGAGTGAATAAATCAACTTGTAAAAAAAATGAAAGAACCTCCTCATTCTTGATTACTTGAAGCCTCAGTGGAGTCTAGAATTGGATCATCATCAGGAATCAGGGCAAGGAGCATTGCTGAGAGAGACTACAAGGAATTAATTGCAAGCAAGAGTGTTCTGATGCAAAACTGACTGCAAATACAAAGTCATTAATTTTTAAATATAAGAAAAAGCATGACAGGACATTAAGTCTCTCAGCACAGGGGAACCCAAATGATTTTATGTTCAAATTCCAACAGCAAATGTTTGTAGAGAAAAAATTGTTTTAATGCTTTGCTGAGCAGTTTGTATTTCATGAATTCCACTCTGAAAATGGTGGGTGAAGGGTACAGAATAAACCAGAGACAATAATTTCAGTTCAGGAAATGTAATTTGAAAAAAGAGAGCGAAAAATTTTATGTGCATGCCGTAGATATGTGTATGTACTTGTGAATATACACTTACCAATGATAAACTGTAAATTAATTATAAGTTATTCCAAATGATTCATCACCCAAGTTTCATATTTTGGACAAGCCTCAGTGGAGGTTACATCCACGAGGGCAGGGAATGAGGAGATCTGTGGGCAGTTTTCCCTTTGTGGTTGCGGCTGTGCCCTGCTCCCCTGTCTGAGCTGTCCAGGGGGCATCACCACTGCTCTGGAAGCACCAACCTCTGCCACCCTTGTGGCATCAACCACCAGCCACCCTTCCCTGCAGGGCCACGGGGGCACCGGAGGTGCTGGGTGTCTCTGTCAGAGGATCCTGGTGAGATTCCATGGGTTTGCCATCCTCAGCTCCTTCCCCAACACTATGGCTGGGATTTTCTGCTGACAGGATCCTAAATTACAGATTAACTGATGTAACCCCCAGAAAACTGCTGCTGGATTATCAATAGTCTGTTAAAAACTTTTAATACCTATAATTGAAGTAGTTTTGATTGCACAGTGCCTGGCATTATTTAAAACTTTTATCAATAACCTGTATGATATAAAAAGCATTAGCTGGTGGAGTTTCCAGGTGGGAAGGTGGGAGGAACTGCAACTGAGAAAATACAGAATGCAAAAGCATCTTGTCAGAAGTGTGAGCAGAAGACAAGATGCAATAAGAATGAATGTATGCAAATCACTTTAAATTTGTATTTTAGTTACTTAATATTGTAATCCCATTTGCAGCAGTTTACAAGAGTAAGGATATTTAATAGATATTATAATAAATTGTACCAAATCACTGCATTCTAGAAAATAATAAAGAAGGCAACTCCTGTGATTTATAGTCATCTGTGATACACTGAAGTGTACTTTAAACACCATACACTGATAATGCCCATAAATAACAGGACCATACCATCTATTAACATCTATTAAGTTGTCATTCTCAATGTTTGGGGAATGTTTTATGAAGAAAGGTAGAGCAAAAGCAAAAAAAAAAATCTGATGACCAATTCTAATTCAAATTCTAATTAGCAAAACTTACCCTCAGAGACCCTTGTGAAGAAACATTCAGGAGCCAACTCCTCCACACCAATGCATTGGTTTTATCAAAGCTTTTTCTATCCAAGCTTTCTGAAAGGTTTCTCAGGAAGCTTGCACAGTAACATTCCTGCCTTCCCTCTATTAGCAGGGGAGCACTGATTCCTGGGATCAGAGCTGTTGCACCTGATCAAACTGACCAAAAGTGCTCAAATGAGGAATTAAAATAGAAGGATGTGTTGTCTGGGAAAATGATCACACTGCAAAGCACGTGGCCCATGAGCTGTGAGTGATCTGCTCCCTCTAATTGAGACATCTGAGAGGCTGGGTAAGCCTTAATTGCAAATAAAACCACTTGAAGATTAGAGCTGCTGGCAAACAAAATGTGAGCTAATTCTGCACTATTAATCCCCAGAAAAGAAGACTCTTTGGGAACTGTTGCGTCTTTTCAAGAATCCAGAAGGCTCTCCAGTGAAGGGAGATACATGACTTCATATAGGTAGGATATTTTTCTTCATTATGCTGCATGAAGCACATGCATTTGTCCTAAATAAAAATTAAAGTACATATTTCTGACCAAAAAAAATAACCCCAAAAAATTAAGCAGCAAAATTACCTTCATAATAAGTGGCATTTAAATAGGAGCAATTTTTGAAAAATAGGCATTAAATTTATGTGAGAAAACTGCTCTAAGAACACTCCTTTTCCAAAACAAAGCTGATTTTGTCTGGTGGTGTTTTAGCCATTTATTATAAAGGTAGAACAGAGACTGAATTAATGTTGTGTCCCCATGCAGAGAGAAGTGCTAATTTGAATAATGTACTCCAGGGGAATACTCCTTGCCATTTGTATGAATATGGGAAAAATAAGGATATGGTAATCATCACTGGGGTTTTTTTCAGAGATCTCTCACAGAGAAAGGCTCAGCCCTGATGTAAATTTTTCCTGCAGCTCCTTCTCCCTCGCAGCTCTCTCAGGATGTGTTAGACCTGCAGGACTGTGTTTGGCACGGGGTCTGTGCCTTTCATTGCCCTCTTCAGATTTCTGGAAACTCCATCTGCTTTTGTGGGGCTTCCAACCACACTCAGCACTGCCCAGAATTCTGTCCATTTGGTAGGAATGATGTTGGGCTAACGTGGAGCACTAACTAAACCCCACCTTGCCCATCCAGCACCCAACAATCCAGGCCATACAACAGATGGTCTCTTGTGGAAACCCAGGGCACTGGGAATATTTCACTGTCTGCTCTGGGGTGCCCTGACCCCCAGGGTAGCACTGACTTTGACCCTCATTCATGGAGAAAGTTTCCCAGACTTCAAGATAGACCAGAATCCACAAAAGTGTGAAATAGATTATAGAGAGTAGCGTAGGTGTATCACTTAGGTGAGAAATTTAGGGTTTGGGATTTTTAGTATGATGTGGATGGGAGCAAGATGGAGGGCACAGGGTGTCATCCTGCGATTCTTCTTGCTGCTTCTTCTTCCTTCTTCCTTGAGGGTTTGGGTGGCATTTTGTAATTGGGCAGAAAATCCTATATTGTGGGCTCTGTGGGAGCAGTTATTGGGTTAAAAGGGAAAATAATCTGGGTGTCAGCTCTTAATTGGATGGTTTAGTCTTAAAAGACCTCATAACAAGAGATTGTTGGCCATTTTGTGCCTTCTAATGAAAAGCTGCAGAGCTCATGGTTGTGAGAGAGTTTTACTGATAAGCAATAATAAACACCTGAGTCCAAACATGAATTACTGTCTCCAGTGCCTTCAATCCAGACCCAGAGAAACCCAGAGCTGGTACCACCACACTCTCTACCAAGCTTTTACACAGCCTTTACTCTGCCTTGGCTGCTTTCTTCCTCCACCAAAAGCTAGTAATTTCTGCTGGGAGGTGTGTCCTCACTGGGGATGGCAGGGAAGGGTTGGAGCTCTGGGCTGTGCCTTTGTCACCATCAGGCTCCATCTGATCCCTGTCCTGGCTCGTTTATAATTAAGCAGCTAGGTAATTTATAATTAATTACCTGCAGCCCACTGAATTAGAACGTATCCAGAGGTCAAAAGACTGCAGGAAAGAGACGGGAATAGATGCTGTGAAACGAAAACCTGAGTGATTCCAGGCACAAAGGGATGCAACCAGCTTGGGCTGGGCTGAGTCACCCCCCAGTTAACCCTTTTTTCAGCAAAAAGCCAGAAATTTATCAGCAGAAACCCTGCACAGAGTGTGCAGGACTCCTGCACAGCAACAGTGACTCCTTCTTCTGTTTCTTCCCACTGGCAGGATTAAAACATCTCAGTAGATTGTCCCTTTGAGGTGGTGTTTGGAGCCACTAGAGCATCTGGTAATAAAAGAATGTGAAAGTATTTTTTTAAGTGAATACAGGGAAAATCAGCAACAGAAATAGTTAGGGACTGGGGGGCTGCCATGGCTGTTACTTCAAGAAAGTGCTGTAAATTCTCAATATTTCCAGACAATTAGCACATAAAGGACCTTTTTCTGGGATCTTAGCAGGGGAAATATTTAAACATCCAGTTTTTATTCAAAACTGCTGGAATTTGCATGGGTGTGACAGGTGGGTTTTTTTAAAATGCTCCATATCTTCCACAGCCAGGCAAGAAACCATGGGCATAAACTTGTTGTTTGACAATGACTTTTATCACTTTAATAATACTATCTAATTTAACAAGTTAAACTTAGCTCTGCTAGACCATAAACTGAACTGGAGTGCAAGAATTTGGGAGATCTTGCCAACAAACAAAATGTTGAACCTGCCTTTAATATTTGGATCAAATAGAAAAAGACACACACAGGATCTGACTTCATAGACAATCCTTTGCAATCTGATTTTTACAACGACCACAGGCCCTAGGTTTGCACAAGAGTGTCCAGGTGAGCAAGGATGGACACAGCCTGATCCTACCCATCCAAGTTTAATGTGCAAACTCAGAAAAGTGTTCTGCTCTTGATTAATTGTCTGGAGGAAAAAAACACCTCCTCCCACCCTGATTCCAGCACGGACCAAAGGTCTGCAGAGCGTTACAAGCCCTGCTCCCTGGAGAATATTAATCGGTGCACACAAAGTAATTTTCTTCTTCTCTAATATGTTTTGCCATAGAGAACAGTGGAAAAACACATTGTGTTTGTGACCTTCAGTACATCTCTGAATTTAAGCTGACTGACCTTGATATTGCCATAGAAGGAGCAGAGAAGTAGAAAATTCAGCCTGTATTTAGTACAGACAAATCCTCATACGGTCCTTGCTAGAAATTTGTACATCCTCTAAAGCTTTGTTCTGTTTCCTTGCATTAAAATGAAATTAATAACAAGCTCTAAAATACTAGAATAAATTGGATTTTATAATTGGAATGTGGGATAAACATGTCAAGGGAGTTGCCCGTGGGGAAACTAGCCAGCATCTAACCTGTTAAAAGTTATGTGAAAAAATTGGGACTATTTGATCTGTATTCAATGTGGAAACTGAAATTCTATAAGGAAAGGCAGCAGAATAAAAGGAATGGGTAACATTGCAATAGTCTGAGCACAAGCAGGTCTCTGATTTGCTGGAGGTTTTAATTAATCTTGCACATTCACACCAAAGACTCTGCAGCTGCAGCTTCAGCTTTCACCCTGGGCTGACACCACCACAAAACAGAGAGAACCCAGCAGGGTGAGCTTGGTGATGTTACACCCCTGCCCTCCTGTCACCTCTGCAGTGCCACTGTCTGTCCCTCAGTGCCTTTGGAAGAGACTGGATGTCATTGTCATATTTTTTGAAAAAATCTCTTTGCCAGGATTTCTTCTCCTGGGAAGCTGAGAAGCCTCAGAGAAAAATGAAAACAATCATTATGTGATTTGCTTCTCCTGTGTTTTGTTGCTTTGGAATGTGGTTGAAGATTGTTTATCCAACATGGGGTTGTTTGATTGGTTTCATGTGAATTGCTTTTACTTAATGACCAATCACCATCCAGCTGTGTCAGGTCTCTGGAAGCAGTCACGAGTTTTTCATAATTACCTTGTTAAGCCTTATCCTTCTAAGAGCATGGAGTCAAATTCATCAATTCCTCCTTCGTCCTGAAGACCCTGGAAATACCACAACTGGGCTCAGCAGCCCTGATTCTGCCCAGGGGATCAGAAACCAGAATGGTGGGGAGGAAGAAGGAATCAAATGCAGGAAGAGGAATATATAGAAACAAATCTCCACTGAACTTCAAGAATATTGAATGTTGTATCAGGAGGCTGCACTTTTTGCCCATTATCCCACCCAGCAAGAGCGCTGCCATTCCCAGAAGAGCACTAGGAGCTGTTGTGGAACAGCAAGCAGGGCTGGAAGCACTGCATCTGAGGCATGAACAGATCAACAGCACCAAAAGGGAGCAGCTGCAGCTTTAAATCATTGCCACAGCAACCCCAGCACCCTGCTGCCTGCATGAAGTCAGTGTTAGCTCCTGACATGCCATGTGGGGACAAGGGAGAGACAAAAAGATGCTGAGCTATCAGGCAAGGAACACTCAGACCATCACTGCTTGATTTGTGGGCATTTAAAAAATTGCTGTTGGTTTTCTTATGTCATGACTGCTGTGATCTTGAGCCTGTAGGGGGTGAACACTCACAGGGTGAGCTCAGCAAGGGCTGAAGGAACTTTGCTCTCTCCTGAGTGTCCTGAGGAGCCATCCAGCTGGAGGTGGCTGTGGAGGTCTCATCTCCAGGGCTGGCCCACGGGGTCAGGACAGGTTGCTCAACCCCACCCAGCAGAAAGTAGAGAATAGTCAGGAAGGAGGTGTGGGCAGCCAGTGCTCCACCTCTCTGTGAGGAGGTTTCTTGTTTCTAGTGGGGTTGAGCACTAGAGGAGCTGCCTCTTGTCCTTTCATGGTGCACTCGAGGCTCTGTGCTCTCCAGACCCCACCTCTGCTTGGCACCACAGGGTAGTGGTGCTCCACAGGTCATCTGTTAGTACAAAAACTGACATTTAATCCTTGGGCTGCTTCGTTTGTTCTCTAATGACTCTGGGGTGCTGGTGACAAGCAGGTTGGAGAGCACCCTCAGTCCAAACCTCACTGACGGTGACTCATCAAGTAAAATAAAAACAGACAAACCAAACCAAGAAACCCAAGCGCTCAAAGCACCTCCTCTGTTCGGGAGAGGAAGCTGGAGCTCTGGATGTGGATCATTTAAAGGTGCTATGGAGTGAGGGGATGAGTGAGCAGTTGAGGGACCCCAGTACTGCCTGCCTGGGCCAGAGTGAGCGACCCTCTCCCCACCCAACAGTGCTACTTGTGGGAGGAGCACAGATTCCATTGCTGTCCAAGAACAATTTTTTCACGTCCATTTCCCCAGCCTCCCTTAGGCTGGGCAATAAAACTGCAGCCTAGCAGCTCATTTCCATTAGTCCTGACACCCTCCCTCGTTTTTCTCGTGCCCTCCTGTGGTTTTGGATGGGTAAATCTCTGTGTGCAGCAATTGTTCTGGTAACAGGTGCAGCTAACTCCCTGTTTGCTGAGTTAGCAAGAACATCAGGTAGCCCTGAGTTAGCAATTTCAAAGTAAGATGTGTAAATTTTGAAGGCTAAGGTATCTTGATTCTTACAGTCAAAGTTACGTTTTCATTTTCAATAATGCCTCATAAAATCCCTACATGTCTACCACAGGTATGAAGCAAAGTATTTTAAAAATGTTCCAGAGTGTGAATATTTTAAAATAAAGATGCAAATAGAGGTTTGGTGTGTTTTGGTTTTGTTTTTTTTTTCAAATTGGACACCAAAAACATTGAAACTAATACTTCCTAAGGTGTCCCCTATTTTATACAGCCCAAGCTAGTATATGGTTTAATTTTAAAGCTGGAGAGGAAGGTACTTTCTATCATCAGCACAATTTGGAAATGCCACTTGCACTCAGTTTCTGGTGTATTTCTTGTAATGCTTCTGGCACAGCACAGCTGTTTGTGAAGTCAAAAGGAAAAGCAGCATTGTGCTGCTCAGGTCTTTGTCAAGGCAGGTGTGCAAGTCACAGAGTGCAGGGGAGGCGTGAGGAAAATATTCAGAGAAGTGAAAGCAAAAGCACTTTCAGAGTTTGGCTATTGATGTATTTGTTTGTATATCCAAATATTCACATAAATATGTGTATAAAAAGGAAAACATATTGCATTATATGCCCAGCCTGACTTAAATTCAAATTAGTGTCATTTGGGAAAAGAAAAGTTTGTTCTAGACACACTTCCAGTTTTTTAAAATTAAACTGTATCTGTTTCATGTTAGAAGAAAAAAAGAGGTTGAGACCAAATAAGAAAGTTTCCTTAAATCTGTAGGTAAGAAATACAGGCTTAAATTATTTTCAACACTTTGAATTACATTCTGCCTAAGCCGAGGTCTCATGAACAAGGTCTTAGCCTTATCCCATTTGGAGTGGATGAAATATCAAACCTCAGACAGGAGGGATTATCTTGAAAGCCCCAAGTCACTGACAACAAATGGCCAAAGGAAGTGCTGCAGATCAGTGCCTTACTGGACAAATGAGGTAACATTTAAGGGAGCCGCTGCCTTGTTCAGATTGTCTCTTCAGGAAACCTCTCCAGCCTGAACCCCACTTTGGGGTGAGCCTGCTCCTCCCTTTACTGTCAAATTAACTACTTTTAATATTCAAGAATCTTAGAATATATTAATATATAGTGATTATCAGAATTTGCAATCTTTTACAGACTCATTCCCACCAGTACAGACCAGTTCTCCCCCATTACCACTCCTTTTCATGTCAAGGAGGAGTTGCTGCAGAGCTCCTTTCAGTTCTGGTGTGGAAGGCAGGTGATTAAATACTGTTGCTTGTGCTGGTTTTGTCACAATAAATTCTAGGCTTGCACTGACAAACCAATTAATTTCATTCTGCTATAAGTGCCCTGGAGAAAAAAGAAAAAAAGAAAAAATCAAACAACTGAACTTGGGGACAGAAAGAAAAGAGATTGACCCCTGGCTGTTATAATTTAAAGCTGGACAACCCTCTCAGGCACATGGTGTGAACCTTGGGGTTGTTCTGTGCAGGGCCAGGGCTTTGTGTGAGGGACTTGTGCTCTCAGCTTACAGCACAGCCAGGATTTCACTGCTGCACCATGATATGGGGAAAACACAAAGGGATCAGGGGCTGGTTCTCAACACCAACATCTCTCTCAGGTCATTGATGTCTGCATTGATATCTCCATCTACAGGAGCAGCACTACATCTATTTTGGGATGTTACAAACTAACATCTATTTTGGGGTGTTTCAAGCTCCCCATCCCCCTCACAGGTGCTGCTACAAATTTCTGCTGTAATTCTCATGCAGCCAGCACCTCCTCAGGGTTTGATGTGGGATCACTGGGGCAGCTTGCACGAAACACCATGTGTCCATTTGAGCAGTGAATTTAAAAACTAATGATGTCTCTCGAGACACAGGAAGTCAGACTACATGAATATTTATCTTTATTGCCCTTATCATGTTGGGAAAACTATTTTATTAGTAAGGAACTGCCTGTCACATGGGGAAAATACAGTGCTGGCTTGAAGCTTATACACAAAATCTATGTGAAAGCTGCACATTCCACTTGGATTTTCCTTAAAAATAAGGCATGCTGGGTGAAAAAACTAATGACTGATTATCTATAATAGTGGGTAACAGAATAAAGTGGCAGAAAAGAACAAATCAAAAGCCCTGAAAAGTGTACAATATATTACTGCCAAGAAATTGGATTGTAGGATATGGCCCCATAGATTTCTGGGTTCAGCTCTGCTGCTACATCTCCCTTGTGGCCTGAATAAATTAATTTCTCTCTGTGTGTGGGCTTTTTGTCTTTTACATTTTGTCCAAGTACTTAGATTGTATTAACCAGAACTAACCCTGGGGTTAGTAAACAAGGTTTAGCCTGCATTACAGCAAAGCAGCAGCATAGCTCAGATAAGATTGCATAAAAATATTGTATTTCTTGTGGGTTAGGAATAAGAATTCTAGCCTTTCTGTACAAAAATCCAGAAGAAGGGGAAGAAAAAGGGCACAAGGAGTTGAAATATTCTATGCTATTGCAGATCATAGTGGAGAATTATGATTAAAAATATACAAAACCAATTAAACCAATTTCTTTTAAATGGATTGGTAAGGTTCCATATTTTATTAAAATGCTTTACAAAAAGTGTATGCACTGCAGAAGAAACCCAAGTACTTGTGCTAAAAATATAACTAATAACCAAAAAAAAAATCCATATAAAATAAGGGTGGTACAAATGTATTTATGTCTTTACAAAACCACTCAAGTTTATTTCACACATGTGATCTCTGGAGACTAGACTGAACATTCCCTTTAATGACAATAAATCATTCCAAAATCATTCAGCCCCTGATGGTGAAGGAGCTAAGAGGCCTGCCTTGCTCTATGGGGATTTTGTTAATGATTTAAATGTTCAACCAGAACAACTGCTCTATAGGGATTTGTGCCTCAACATAATCTATTTAATGTTTAGCTACAAGCTGCAAATATGACACTAATGGGAAATTGTGATGCTGGCAGCAACAGGACACCTCTTCCATCAGAAGGATGCACAGCTTATAGGACCGGGATATTTATTTCCAGAAAATAGGGGTTTATAAAGGAATTGTACTTTAAAGAGATGCAGGTGGAGCTAATAAGTGAAAATGTATATCACACTTTTCATGGAGAAAAAGGGCTTCAGGAATAAGTTGTTTTAAGATCAACTCTCCTGTGAAAACACAGCCTGTAAGTGGATTACCAAAATGGTACCATTTTTGGTATTGTGAGTGTTTTGTTCTCAAAGTCCTTCTTACTACTCTTCAAACTTCATGAAATGGCATTGTGGATTGTCTCAGGTTGATAGGTGTAGCTGTGTATTCTATTTGCCACCTGTTAGAGGTGGGGCAGTCATCTATCTTCTCTTAATTGGGCAGTTTTCTTTATCTCCTCCACAATCCTCCCTCTGGGAAATATCTTCTTTTAATGGACCACTGAATGTCTCTGCATGGCTGATAAAATGATATCATCCCACTGGGAGATGCTCTGCCCAGAGGGAGGAGCCAAGCATTCCTACCTGGATATAATCCGAGATTTGGAGCACCACAGACAGCCTTTCCCACTGGATTACCAGAGGAAGACCAGGCCTATCTACAGCACCCCTGGACCTTCAGAGGAAAACTGCACCCTTCTACAGGATCCCTGCTCCAACAGAACCACAGCTGGCCCTGCAGGAGGGCTGAGCCACCATTTAATGGGACTGTTACCAACACCCTGACCAACAGGGTGTCAGGCTGTATTCTGACTCTGTCAGTGGTTTGTTCTCTTTTTTTGTACTATTGCATTTGTATTTTCAATTTTCCTAGTAAAGAACTGTTATTCCTATTCCCATATCTTTGCCCGAGAGCCACTTAATTTCAAAATTATAATAATTTGGAAGGAGGAGGGTTTGCGTTTTCCATTTCAAGGAAAGCTCCTACCTTCCTTAGCAGACACCTGTTTGACAAGATATAGATAAAGAACATTCTCCAGAAATGCAGCTTGCTGTCCCCTGTGGCCATCTTCCTTTCATTCTAAATCTTGGTAAATTTCTTCTGGACCCCCTCAGTCATGGCAATGCTGTCAACCAAGACCCAGAGAGAAAAGTAAAGCCCAAGAAGAACAAGTGATGCAAAGAAAAGCAGTCACGCACCACCCACTGACTGTAACACAATTCACGTTCCTTCAGCAGGCATAAACCTTTTTCAGCTCTTTTGAAATGCTTAATTTTAACTTCTTAATACTCAGCAAGAGTGAGGAGATTAATGTATGCTCAAGCAAAGTCAGTTCAGGCTGTCACCGATCACTAATGCAAGTGACCAGTACAGAACTCTTGCATTAGCTGGAAAGTTCTTTTTGTAATTGTCCTCTGGCAACCTCATTAGCAAATTCAGTCCACCTATCTAAGCTGGTAAGAAAGGGAAAATAACTTGTTAAGTGGTTATTTAGGAAGTACATTTAGATAGATTGTTGAAAATTGACTGAATAAATCAAAAAGATGCTCTGAGAAATCTGACCACATTTAAAAAGCAATTTGCATGTATTCCACAGGTGTATTAACATGGATTATGTATTCAAGGGCTGTATATGCCATCAGGATTAGCAATGCAAAGAGAAGAGCTCCTTTTGAATTTACTTACTCCTGAAGGAGACACTTTCCTCCTTTCATCACTCACTGTGGCACATTCTGTTCCTCTCTGCAGGCAGACAGCCTGAGAGGAAAAAAAACAGCAGAAATCACAAAAAACCAGAAGCATTACTTTCCACTCCTTTCTGCTTGGCCATGTGCTCTCCTCTCTCCAGTGCCATTACTTCCCATTCCTGCACTGATGCTATTTTCCTTCCTCTCCCTCTCACTGGAAACTTCTGCTTGTTCCTGGTGTTTCTCCTGGAGTAAAATCTTACTGGTGACTGCCTGTGCCCCACAAGAACATCTTTGGTGTCCTTCCCACTGGGTCAGCAATACCCACTGAAAGCCTCTGAGTCAAAAATTAGGAAAGGAGGCAAAGAGGGTTCTGCTCTTTCTGTGTCTGGAAATCCTTAAGAAATGCTCATTAAATCCATCTCACTGCCCTGAGCAACCATGCCAAATCACAGGGAACTTGTCTGTGATACACCCTAAAATATCAGCCTAGACAACAGTGCATTTCTGAAGCTGGATTTTTAGTGGCTAGATTTTTAGTGGGGTCTGCAGACATATTCCAAAATTATTCTGTCTCCCAGTATTTTCCATTGATTTTTGAAACTATGTGTTCAGAATGGACTTTATTAAAAATGCCTTGTTAATATAAACACATTAAAAACATGGAATTATTTTAAAACCCCCCAAAAACACCCAAACACACACACAAAAAACCAAGCCAAACCAAATCCCCAAGATTAAAATTACAAATATCCAATCCCTCTAAATAACTTTAAACTGAATTCTGCACAGGTGAGCAGGCACTGGCCCAAACTGGCACCAGCAGTTTCTGTGTTCTGAGCAGTTATGGATGTACAAAAGGGCTGCTGGTTCTTTACACATACGTGTATGTGTGTGTGTATGACCTGATATCCCTTAAAATTACCTTCAAGACACAAGTAACCAATGGAAAAAACAAAAACAAGAGTTGGATTTGCAGGTGAATCCAAGACCCTTCCTAAATCTGTGGCTGTTTTGGAACTTACCAATCCTCAAGCCCTGAAGTTTCAGACCTAGGGAAGTTAACTGTAATCTGCATTCTACCTGGGTGAATGATATGTCCTCTAAAATAAACCTCAAGACATCAGGCCAAAATGACCAGACTCTTTTCCCTAAGTTTTGACAAACTGTGTCCAGCAAATATGTACAGATTCTGTAAGGCTTCTGATTTCTAAAATCAGTTTGTGACTCATGCAGACACTCGCACCAGGCACACGCTGAAAGAGAGCCATGCAGAACACAGCAGCAAAAAAGGCCTCAAAAAATACTCAGACCTCTGCCTTGGATATATTTATGTAGAAGCTGCAATGAGCAGGCTTTCTTGTGTGCTTTGATGTGCACAGTTCTCATGTACCAGCCAGCAGAAGAGGCTTTTCTGGGGTTGTTTAAAGATGATATTTTAGGGTGGAGATGTGTCAGATGACTGAAGCCGTGCTCTGTGTCTCCATAAGTGCCCTCAGGCTTATGGGTGAGGGCATTTCCCCCTTCTAGAAAACACTGAGAAACACCTTCTGGAAAATCCCTGGCTTCCTCTGTGCAATGGGAAGGAGACCTTGCCCTTTGTAGAGCAGGACAAGGAGGTGTCTATTATTATGGCCACAATCATAACTGATCCACACATTTCCAGTGAAACCAGAAGCAAGGTTAATGTATTTATAGCTCTGTATTTACTCTCAGAGAATCACCTTTCTTTGTTTGCCCTTTGGTGGGGAGATCATTCAGCTCAAGAAACGCATCTGAGTTTTATGAGCTTTCCTGGATATGTACCTTGGACTGAAATCAGCTTTCACTCCTCAGTGTTATTTATAGCACAGTCACAGTAAACAGTGGCTGCAAGTAGGATGGGGAAGGAAGGGAGACAACAGCACTAAAATACACAGCTCTGCTGACTCTGGGAAGGGGTTGGTGGCTCTCCTTTCTCTCCTACTGACAGAGCATCCTGGCTTGGCTCCTCTCCTCTGCCACCACATTTTCCTGCTTCTCTTGAAAACTTTTGTCAGTCTGTTAGCAAGCAGGAACTACATTTGGATGGTTTCTTCTCGTACTTCTGTGCAGTGGCCACCTGTCACAGCACAAGTAAAAGCTTTCTAATTCCCCAAACCTGCCAACTAGCACTCTTGAGGTTTATTGAGCTGTGAGGGACCAGCTGTACCCACTTGCAAACAAGCAAAATGGCAAAGCTTTAGCTTGACTTAGCTGCCTTCGACTTCCCAGCTTGAAGGATCCTCCTCTGGACTCTCTTGTGTAAAACCATCCAGGAGAGGAGGACAGAGATGCTGATAAAGGAAACCAAAGGAGAGATTTGAAGAGAACAGGAGGCTGGACCAGCCCCAGACTGAGGGCTGGCCCTGCAGGCACAGTCCCTGGCTGCAGAGATGTGCCAGAGCTGCCCAGGTGACAGGAGGGAGTGGGAACAGTTTTCTGCTGCCTCCTGCCATCGAACATGCATGGCCAACAATCGACAGAAAGGTGCAGGAAACTTTGGTGCACCCAGTCTGTGACACCTGGCTGAACCTTCCTGCCTATTGCCTCTCAAAAGTGATTTGGGAAAGGATGCAACGCTTTTTTTTGCAGTGTCTCACAGGAATATTTAGCCACTCTTCTCTCTTGCACAGAGTTTTTGTTCTTCCGCTTATCAGCATCCTGTCGTTTGAAATAAAGGCCATTAAGATGGAAAATGTGTTTGCTCTTTGCTCACAAAGAAACAAGCAAGGAACATTAAAAAAAGGTCTATGAGCTTCAGAGGGAGAAAGTAATTTATTGTGGGACACAAAGGCAAGGGCAGAAATCCTGGCTGTTTTCTTGGAGTTCTGTATTCAACTGAAATTCATGGGATATAAAGATAACTCAATTACAAGTTGTTTTCTCTAAAGACTTTAAAACAAAGGCAGGAAACCTCCACCTCCCATTTCCCACTGTAATTACAATAATAAAGATGGCCTCAGCTGTTTTTTTTAATGCACCTGCTATCCATACCTCTGCCCACTTGAAAGGCTTTAGTACATGATACATCCAAGATCAAAACCAAGTCACAGCCTTTATCTTCTCTTTCAGAAAAGGAGAAATTTGGGCTCAAGTCCATCTCTGCTTTACTCAGAGCTCTCATCATGGTACTTACAGTGTTACTCTAAACAGCATCTCAGAGATCTGAGAGGCCATGTTTTCTAACGTTCCTGTGTCATTGAACAGCCTGTTACTCCAGAGCTCAAATTCACTGGAATACAGCTGGCTGTGTAATTTTCAAAGCAAGATAATTCTTATTTGCTGACTTCCTGAGCAGTCACGTGCAAGTTCTGGTTTCTTCTCCAAATTTTCTGTAAAAAAAAAATGAAGCTCTTACTCCTTCCAAAGGCCAAACTGGCTTCATCCATCTCAAAAATGTCACATAAGCCCTCCTATTCTGCCCTAAGTTCCCCTAAGTAGAGATGTATTCCAAATTTCAAAGGTTGTGTTTGGAAGACCTGTTCCATGTCTTTAATACACATTTCCATTTTCCTTATCCTAATAATCACCAAAACTTTAAAATTACTCACTTAATATTCTCCTCCCTATTTCTAACAGAGACGATTATAAAACATCTACAGATGGAGGGGCTTGTTTAGGATACTGAGATAATTTCTAATACTATCTAAGTGGTTCATACTTTCAACAGCACTTAACTGCTGTTAAGTCTGTCCTCTTTTGACTCTCTGCAGCTAAAATATCCACTAAGCCTGATCTTGAATCTCTTGTGTGTATTTTCCTACTCTTCTCACAAAAGTATCTGTCATTTCTGCCTAACTTACAGTTCCCTTCTTTTTTATTAAAGCCAGTGTGGAAATAGCAGCAGTAGAACGAGCCAAACATGGATTTGAAAGTGGTGCTATAACACAAGAAAATTCAGCCCTCAATCAGCACCTTTTGCAACAATTTAAAGAAAAAGGAAAAGGAACTATGCATTCAAAAGGGATAATGAAATCTTGGGCTTCTCAGCATTACAAAGTTTGACACAGAGTCAACTACTGGACCCTGTAAATTACCTGTGTTGGCTTTTTCTATTAATGTATAAATCACCACCTTCACACAGAATAAATCCAGGAAATTCACAAAGAAGCACAGCACAGTGCGGAGTGACCCAAGTGCAATAATGCACAAGGTTTCCATTCATTCATACACTTGCTCATCAAAATGAGCATCATGGAGTTCAGCCTTTGGGAAACCTTACAACATAAATAAATTCATAAAATGAATTAAAGAAAAATAAATGAAGAGTGGAAAAGGTCAGCAAAAGGAAGGGGAAATCTTTACCCTACTGGTATTAACATCAAAGGTACTGCTGGTTTTCATGAATACATATTTTGTACTCTGAAATGCTGGGAGTCATTCCCCACTGATAAATCCATTTTATTCAGAGACATTCCCAAGAATGAAATCCTTTTTAATGCAGTGGAGTGTTTGATTTCAATGCCTTGCATTGGTAGGTGTCATGTCCAAAAGCAAATCAGTGAACACAGACAAATTACAAGGTTCATTTTAGGCTTCAGTTCCATGAGAGCGCTGATTTATTTGAAGTTACCTCTGTGCTTATTATTGCTTTGAAACTTCGAAGACTTTTTTTTCTTCTTTTTGTGCAAAATGTGCATGCTTTTCTTATCTATATTCCTTACTATTTCTAATGTTGCTTGCAAAGTAGCTTTCCCTGCTGAAATGCTTTGGCCAATTGTCATGGTTTGACCCGGAAATGCCGGAAATAGGATTTATGGGATACAGGTCACCTCTGAGGCCACTTTAAAAGCAAGGTGTTTGCGCAGGCACGTTCTCTTGGGACATCGGCGGGCAGAGAGTGAAGATGCCTCCCTCGTCCAGCGTTTTTTGCTGGGCGGGGGAGGGCGGCCACGTGGTAGGCCTGGGCCCAGCCCGAGATCGGGAGAGAGGGTACCCCGAAGGTGGAAGGGTGGAGAGGTGAAGAACCCCACAAAGACCCTGAGAGATATTGGGCACCCAGCCCCCCCCCCGGCAGAGAGAGAGAGAGAGAGTGTCGGAATTTTTTTCTTTAGCGGCCGGCTGAGAGGGGGAAGGGGGGGGGCTGTGGGCGAAGGGCCGCGGAGCAGCGGCAGGGCAGCTGTGGGAGTGAGAGGGAGAGAGACTGCACCTTTTTAACCCTTCTTTGGACGATGAAAGCCTTATAAGACATTAACCCTTTCCCAGAAAGGAGATAGAGTGGAGGAAGAAGAAAGAGATATGCAAGTGAGATTAAGATCTGAGCAAGTGAGAGATGATTTGGGATAGAGAAGAGTCCTTGTGGGAAGAGAGATGATGGAGTGGCTTTTGCTGGACTCTTTTTGTGTAGCCATGGACAGAGCCGTGTTTCCTTGTGAGACAGAGACTGCATCCAGGGGGGCGCAATGTCTCGGAGCCAAGAAGAAGATGTAAGGATGGAGTTTACCCCTCCGCCTCAAGGGGTATATAAATATGGGGGGGACAGATGTCCCAAAAGGTGTGATTGTGTTTCTTTTTGGAATGGGACAGAGCATCCTTAAAAAACAGACCCTGGAAACAGCCCTGATTTCATCCAGGCGGTGAGAGAGCCTGGAAATTGGAAAAGGCCACCATGGCAAGCAAGAAGGACTCCGCTCCTCTTGATGAATGGAGAATTGATTGTGTACAGAGTGGTGATGGACTAATGGTTGTTGATTTGGGAAGTGTATTGTGTTGGGGAATTGAGGGGAGGAGGAGGGAGATGTTTTGTGGGGCTTTCATTTTTCCTTGTGTGTTCTTTGTTTCTTTGTGTATAGTTTAGTTATTGTCTGTATAGTTTAGTTAATAAATGTTTTTTTTTCTTTTGTTAAGTGGGAGCCTGCCTCTTTCTTATTCCTGGTCAAAAGTCTCACAGCGGACACCGGGGAGAGTTTTTTTTATGGGGGCATTGGCTAGTGCCAGTGTCAAACCTTGACACCAATTCAAATCCAAGACTTTTGCACTTTCCTAACCTGATTGTCTCCTATACATGTGGCAGCCTTCTTTACTAGCTGTGTTTGTTGGTGGATTTTTTTTTAATATCCTTCAGAAGGGAAACATAATTCTGAGTCTAGTCATCTCCACAGAGATTTGTAATCAGCTCCCTGGTGTGCTGGCTCTGAGCAAGCAGCTCTGTCGATGCTGACATGAGCAAAGAAAAATGTCCCAGGCTAGCAGAGATATCACACATTGTTTGTGAGCTCCCTTCTGCATGTGCAGGTCAGCCCCATCCATCACTTCCATGGGTGACAGCAGCAGAAATAATTAAAGGAGGTCTTTCTAAGATGGAATAAAGGTCCATATTTATTGCAATGGGACAACACATGAAGAAAAAAATACCATGCCTTGTGTGATTCCTAAGGAAACTGCTGCTTTGTGTGTCCAAATTATTCAAAACCAGGCAGGGGCTTTGCAGGAAAGCAGGGCCACTGCCAGCCTTTCCCTGCAGCAGTAGGGAAGTTGGGCAACCCAAAGAGAAAATGTTTTTACACTCTGCAGAAAACTCTAGCTCCAATGAAAGTGTTTGCCCCGAAATTCTTAGGTTTCATCAAATCACCTTTTTTTTTTTTCTTCTGTGAAAATCACTCTGAGGGAAATGTTATTCTTTTTCTGTTTCATGCCACGCAGCCATGTCATTAAGGATCTTTACACTCAGGAATTATTTTAGTCCCTTACCATATGAAATGTTTCCTGTTTAAAACAAAGTGGGCTGATGAGAAGAAGGCAGTAGAATATTAACACAGGTATATAATAGTCTGTAAAGTGATATAGCAGGTAACAAAGGCTGGTTACAATTAACACATGACTAGGCTTTTTGTAATTAGGAGGTAGCAGGAAAACGTGTCTCCCAAGCTAATACAGTGAAACGTGCAAGCTCCTTTCCTAACAAAATTTTGCTGCATTTTCTTTGCCCTTGTAACTTGCTATAATCACAAAAAAAATCTCCCAACCAAGACACAGGCTGTGCATTCATCAAAGTCTGGTTTACAAAGCAGAGCAGTTACAAGCTGAGGTTCATATCTCTCTTGTTATGCCCACAAAAACTTGGTAACTCTCCCTTTCTGAAGAGAAATGTCAGAAATCTGCCTGCTGCTTTGACTACCAATGTCAGAGTAAGCCCTCTGTAAGTAAGAAAACTGTCTTTTCCCTTGCCATTTTTTTTTATTTTTAATGCAGAGAAGTGCACTGAAACCCTGAATCTTAAAAGCTGAGAAATTAAATCATGCTGAGGCACTTTTCCAATGAAAGCAATAACGAATTCAGAAAAAAATGAAGCTCCTTATCTTGAAATGCTGTAAAAAAATTATATAGTATATCATAATTACAACAGTGTAATAGAAGTGTGCTGCCTATTGCTTTGAAACTACTTCAAAATGTTCACTGTTCCAATGAAACAGTGAAAGCTGTTGCAAAATTATCACTTGTAAGGCCTGTGAAATATGAGAGGTGTTTTCTTATTCTTCACCAAGAAACCTGCATATGCCAGTGCTGCCATGAGGCACATTTTGTGTAGAAGTCTGAAGTTGTGCATGAGCTCCAACAACCCAGGGGTCTCCCCTGAAGCAGCATTTGCTTGGTCTGAGTCCCATCTCTCCAGCTGCAGGCTGAGTCCACAGCATCCAGAACTTGGGGACAGGGGGCTAAAAAAGTGTAAAGGGAAATCATGTGTGTGCCAAATAAAGTGTGTCTAATTCTCCTCACAAATATGAGAAACGTCAGAGACATTCCCTCTACTACATCCACACATGAGAGGAGTCCTGAGAGGTAAAACAAGAGCAAACATGAAAATTTTGGGTGTCACCCATTCTGTTTCAATTTGGTTTTTTATGCCACTGATAATAATTAGCAATACCCAAGCTCTTCCCTGCTGTATTGTCATTTGAAGTTACAGCCTTCCCTAAAAATGCACACCCTGTGTTTTCACAGGCAATACACTGCATGGATACAGTTTTGGCTATGGTGTGTGTTTTTTATTAGGAAAAAACCCCTTGAAGAACACCTTGCTTTCTGAATAGAGCCTACTGAATTTCAGATGATGCTCAGATTAATTTTTTTTCTCTGCAGCCACAGAGCAGTCTCCAAGGAAATGTTTGGTTGTGTAGCAGTGAGTTCTGTGCTTGCAGAGAAGGGATCTGCTGTGCCTGAGGAGTGAAGTGGTCAAGCACCATGATGGCCCTTCAGGTGATGTTTTAAGCATTTAGAACTTGGTCACCTGTGATTTCAAATATATGGAAGATATATAAAATATTCTGTGGTAGACAGATCAATAAGGATCTCATAGTAGCTTATGCAGCAAAATCCTGTGCTAGCTGCTATTTTCTCAACTCTGGTGGCTCCGTGCCCAGATGTATTTTGGTGCTGCTGGGAGGTGATAAAGGCAAGCATTACCAAGTCCTTTCAAGACTTGTCTAAACCACAACCCCCCAGAACTGAATTATTATGATTTAATTCCAGTATATGATAGCACTTAAGTCATGGGATTGGTGTTAGATCTATGAATAATGCAAGTTTATTTAAAGGAATGGAAACAGACCAGATTATTTAAAAGACACTGACTGCCAGGGCTGAATATAAACTTTTCCAAATGTCTTCATCTGTTACCAGAGCTGTAACCAGAAGCACAAGGAAATACTCGTTTTGTTGTGTGTTATGAATGACAGAGGAGTTGCTGTTTATCAGCATGGGAGCTGATCTCCTACCCCAGCAGAAGCAGTGGGAGATGCTGCTGCAGACATCACGGATGGACAGTTTGCTATAAATACAGAACTCTGTATTTATAAACTGCAGACCAAACTGACTCATTTAGCTGAGCAACTTTTGGCTTCTTTGCCAAATTGCTGAGGTACAAATAATTTGATCCACAGTCATCACTGGATCTCTTCCTTGGTGTTTGTTTAATCAGACATTTTTTTTCTTTGATTGAAACTGGCAGCTTTGATCTGGAGAAGCATTGATTGAACTTTTATTAATCAGAAGTGCACAGTTCAGACCTGCAGAGGTGGGACAAGTATCCCACCTGATACTGTGTTTTTCAGATGTGAGCTGAACCATGGGAATGAAGAGGGAGACCTGGCTGAACAGTGAGGTGAACTGAATCCATCTGACCCCAAAGAATTCCTGCACTCAAGAACACATTTTAAGAGAGGGATGACAAAACAGTTTTGGTTTTTTTTTAGAGCAGGATATTTTGTAAATAACATATTAAAGATCTTTGGGGATGATTTGATTTTACTATAGAGACCAAGAATTGTCATGTGATATGTATGACAAGCATCCATATCACATCTTGTATTGGCATCTTTTTGTTCAATGTATCTGATTGCAGATGGACCTTTTGGCCTTCATTCCACTGCTTGCAATGGAATAGTGTCACTGTGTATAAATACTTTATTTTCACCAAGTCATTTCCTTCAATGGGGAAAGCATTCCTGTTGCTTCCTTGCCACTCTACAATTTCTTTCATTCTCTGTTTAGCTTTCTCTACAGTCCTGAAGAAAATACTTTGGGCACTCTTCTACAGGAGAGTACACTTTTTACTGGTGTTTTTTTAATATTATGTTGCTCTTCCATAAAAAAAAATGGGGAATGAAGAGGGATTTCCTTCTCACATCTTTTGAACCTCCTCAAAAGAGCTGCCATATGCACTCCTCCTTCCTGCACCAGGGAAGGGAATATTTGGCAGGAGCAGCAACAGGAAGCACACTCGGTCCTTTTTTTGGTGAAAGCATGTGGAGGATTGGAGAAAGACAGGACAAGGTGCTAAAAAAAAATTAACACTTCCAGGGCAAACTACGGAGTTTGTACAGCTGCCCAATGTTTCATGGCAGCGCTACCAGTGTTGGGATACCAGCTGAAAGTCAGTGGTTTGTTTTCAGTGTTTCATCAGGACAGTGTTTTACGGTGCTTGCTGCTTGGTTTTGATGAAAGACACTGATGGGAAGGATGTCATTCCCATCTGCGGGCTGCTGCGAGCGCCACAGCAGCGATGCTCCACGAGATGCCACCACTGCTCCAGTACATCTGCTAGCAGTGCCTGGTGCTGGGATCCCTACTGTGGGCATTCCACAACACACAAAGAAGTCCAGGCTTCATTGACTTCATGCTCCCCTCAGAGAGCACTAACAGTTTTGGCATTTTCAATTAATTGCAAAAGCGGCTTCACTCATTTTTGATGAAGTTACTCAAAATGCTTCACTCATGAATTGCAAAACCCTCCGTTAACCAAAATTGTTTTAAACATTGGAGGGAGCTCCCAAAGTATGAACATTTTTTCTGAAGGGCATTGCCATTGAATGGGAAAACCAGAGGAGAAGATCTCCTATGATGAAAGGCTGAGAGAATTGGGTTTGCTCAGCCTGGAAAGGAGAAGGCTTTGAGATTATCTAATTGTGGCCTTCCAGCACCTGAATGGAGCCCACAAGAAAGCTGGAAAGAAAGAATTTCAGGAAGTATTTCCAAGGTCCTGTCATGACAGAACCAAGGAGGAATGGCTTCAAACTGAGAGTAGGCTTAGATTAGGTATTAGGAAGAAATTCTTTACTGTGAGGGTGGTGAGGCACTGGCACAGGTTGCCCAGAGAAGCTGTGGATGCCCCATCCCTGGAAGTGTTCAAGGCCAGGTTGGGTGGAGCTGTGAGCAACCTGGCCTAGTGAAAGGTGTCCCTACCCATACAGTGGGGTTGGAATTAAATGATCTTTAAGGCCCCTTCCAACACAAACCATTCTATGATTCTAATTCTCATTGCTTCATTTTAGGATACTCTCTGCATCCTGACACACGATGTGTGAATTTATCCTAATCAACTGGCTGTTTTAATTTTCAAGTTTTTTCTTTCTTAGTCATTCTTTGAAAGATCTTTTATTAATGAAGCCCAGTTGAAATGGAGAAAAATATGGGGTTTTTTCCTCCAAGATTCACATGATTAATTGAAAATAAGGTAAAAAAACTCCATTCTTGCTGCTGATTCTTTAATGCCAGTTCCTGGGGATTTTTTCCTGATGATTATCAAATCCATCTTCCCCCAGGCAATACACTATTTCTGACTCCTAAAATAAACCTTGACTCTCTCAAGGTTTACTTGGTGGCTGTTTTTGCCGATTTGGAATTTCATTAACAGCTGATCAGCCTATCCCTTGAAACAATTTTTCAGCTGAGATACAAACTGATAACTGTCCTCCTAAAAATGAGTGCACTTCAACAAAATGGATCCTTTTGTATACCCTAAGTCTGGTTCTGTGTCTAATGCAAATATCAGATCTAATCTCTAATTCTGCCTCTAGCTGCATGACATTGATGTGAGAGCTAAATCCAGGTGGAGGGCACAAAATGTGGAGGACTGCTCTTTCAGAAGAGCAGTGC
Organism: Calcarius lapponicus; assembly: GCA_039654755.1. Taxonomy (NCBI): domain Eukaryota; kingdom Metazoa; phylum Chordata; class Aves; order Passeriformes; family Fringillidae; genus Calcarius; species Calcarius lapponicus. The sequence continues at coordinate 103,105,566 of CM077465.1, read as the reverse complement.
AGAATTTGGTAGAGGTGAGAGAACCCTACTGAAGCAATCTTGAGATGAGAGGTGACTTTGAGAGAGAAGGGAAACCTCCCTGACTGTAGAATCATTCTGGAAATGAGGTTAGACTTTGCCAATGCATGACAAACAGCCCTGCCAGCCAGGAACAGAGGATGCTGCAGAGAGAAAACACACTGGTTTTGCTCAGTCTCTGTTTTTACACCTCAAATCCTGCGTGCAGTGATGACACCAGTGAGGAGCAAGGCTATGGAGGCTCCTGGTGTTTTGGGTGGAGTTTGGCAAACACCAGGGGTAAGAAGCTGAAGTGGCTGGCATGTCCATCTATTTTACAGTTTGCCTTACTGTTTCTCACCTCTGTGCTATTCCTGTGACTGTGCTTGCACTTGGTCCTCGCTGAGGCCAGCCCACAGAGTAAAGTCACGCTGGTGTCAGGCACAAAGCTCAGTACCTGGCTCTGTTATCAAGCACTTCTGAGCGCACTCACACCTTCATGGGAACAACATCAAAGATCTGAAAACGTTAGAAAAGAAAAAGGGCAAATATTGCACGCAGTTTATGCTGTTGTCCTGCAATTTTGAACATTTTGTGGAAAGGGAAAATAATTTTTTTTTTTTTTAAAGAGACAAGAATCATTGAACATCAATATTCATAATGGTATCTTGGCTTGGATCCTGTTGTCTCATGGCTAATTTAAGATCCACTGCTGGCAATTAGGATGGTGCTGCCATGGCCCTGCCTCCAGGGACACCCACAGCCACAGGGGAAATACTTTCTGAAATTCTTCCTTTCCTCCCCAGCCACTTGTCCTCTTTCCCAGCCACTTCTTTCCACTTGTGTTTGTGGAACCCCCCAGTGCCAACAATGCCCTCGGAGGGCTCAGCCCCAGCCTGGTCACAGCAAGGGAAGGAGGAGCATCCACTGATGGGCACACTGACTGCACTGGCCTGAAATGCATCCTTTATAGAGTTACATAAGCAGGGAGATCATGTAGGAGGACTGGAAATAATAAGCTGTTAGGATGATTTGCTGAAGCTCCTCTTCACCTCAGCTCCCACGGAAGCACAGAAATAAAAGTCCAATTTCCTCTGTAGACAGAGATCACTGAGGGCAGAAAAATTACAGAATGAAAAAAAAAATATATTTCTCTTTGGTATTTGCTGCCAAAAAAAAAAAAGCGATGCTGAAGAAGATACAGATTTACAGCCACAAGGTTGTGAGGTCAAAATTAGGTGAAAACTTCAGTGGGCAAAGAGACAATGTAGCACAGAAGGAGTAACCTGTTTGCAAGCTGTGAGGATGGGAAGAACATGGCTAGCTTGTACGAACAGGAGGGAAAGGAAAAGCTGAAAACCCTCCTCTTTAGACAATAGTCAAATTTGAGAACTATACATTCAATAAATTAGAAATTATTTTTAAACTCTATAAGCAGCTGATATTTCCAGAATGTCCATAATATCTGTTGAGATCTTCTAAATAGTGATATCTACCAATCACCTAAAATTAGGGCAAGCTTAATATTTATATGCACATGCTCATATATATTAATTTTTTTTTTTGAAAGATACATTGACCAGTCCAATTTCTATGTAAAGACTAAAGGGCAACTGATAATGTCATACAACATTTGCTGAGCCATTCCATTCTTGGAGAGATATAGCAGAAACAAAGGGCTACATCCTAAATTTTATTAACTGTGAAAGAGGTGATTTATTTTGTGGTGTAATAAAAGCGCCAGTGATAACAATGCCTCAGAGAAGCAACCACACTGTGAATGCCTCCTGCTGTCTTCCCCTTGGTGCAGATAGGTTTATTTGTGTAAGACCTCACAGAATTGAAATTTCTTCTGCCCTCACTCTAAATTTAGAGTTAATTCAGACACTGAAGACTGTATTTACTGTGGGATCCCCTGGTCTCGGGTGTCTGTTCTCTGCCCCGAGGTGCGTGGGATGGTTCTGCCGCAGCCCGTGCTTTGAAGAATGAGTCTGGACTCTTCGCTTTTTTGGTCTTCAGGTTGTTTATTAATTCTCATCTACAAAGTTTTCTTTCTGCCCAGCCGAGGTCTGCTCAGCAGGGCAGACACAGGCACTCTGACCGCCCCTCTGAGGCGGTGTCATCTTTTTATACTACAAACTGCATATAACATATTTACTCTGAATTCCCAATACCTATCACCCATGTTAGACTGCACACTTCTATTCTAAACCAATCCCAAAGTGCCAACATCACTGCAGAAAATGGAGAACAAGAAGAAGAAGGATTAGACACGCCCTGATTCCTCCATCTTGTCCCCATAACCCTTATGCCAAAAATCCTAAAGTCTACATTTTCACCCTGTGAATACTTTATTATTACACCATTAAAACCTGTGTGGCTCTCATATCCTCCTACAAAGGTGGCAATTCGTTGGAAGGATTGAAATCAAGCCACCAGGTGTTCTGGGCAGCATGCCAGGGTCTCCGAGCCCCCCGAAGGGGTTTTCAGCAACTGTGGACATCCCAAGGGATGTGCTGGGTTCCCACACCCTGGATAACAAAGTGAAGTGAACAGATGTGCTGCTGATAGTGAAAGGGTAGTGGGCTAAGTCTGGGCAGGAACTGAGCCAGGAATTGCCCACCCTTCACACTTGAACCTTGCTTGAAACTCAGCCACAGCACCCCAGCAACCTTCCTGTTCCTCACCAAATTGTGCTTTCACTTTCCTTACATTGCCTTCACCCACTTTATCCTTTAGAAAGCCTGGGAAGAACACCACTCTGAACAACTGCCAAACTTGATATTGCAGCACCTGAACAAAACTTTAACAAAATCAGCTTGAGCCATCCCAACCCCCTGCCAGTGCTCTCCTCACACTCCCAGCTGTGTGTCCCAGAGCTTTCCCCCACAATGTGTGACCCTACAAGGTCCAGCACTGTGTCTCACACAGCCAGGCTCACTCCAAGCGCCACTTCTGGGGTAGCACTACAATTTTCTCATGGATCAGATGCTCAATGGGCAGGGCAGCAGTGCTGCTCACCTTAGCAGCTTCACAAAATGAAGCACGTGACCAAAATGCTTTATCATCTTCTTGGCAAACAATCAAAACACCAGAGCAAACTTAGAGCCTCCAGTACCTTCCAGCTGAATGGCATTGCCACTGGACCATTTTATCAGGGCTGGGGATCAGGCATTAATTTCTCCTCCATAACTTCATTAATCTGTCCTGAGTCATAAGTTTTTGCCAGCTCATCCTTGGCTGATTAATCAAATTCACCCAGAAGAGCCTGTGTTAATGCTGCTTTGTTATTACTGTCATAGCAATTCCACTCTCAGAGGTCATTTACCTTTTGTGTTGCCACCCCAGCTGCTCTGGAGGGGACTGGGAGGTGGTTCCAGGAGAGAAGGGGGGGTGGTTTTGGAGGGTCCTACACTGAATCAGTCAGAATATTGTCACAGCGCTACTGTACTTAATTGGAGAATGTCCCAGACACTTTGTATGTATTTATACAGCACTATCTAATTCCAGAGACCATTTTTATTTCATACATTTACCCTGTCTTGACTTGGAACAAAGACCATGGTCTTACATTAATTTTACTTTGATGGGGGAAGGTGGGGGCAGATGTTGAAAGCAGAACATTTTTCTTTGATGTTGTAAGGTCCTGCAAGTTTTCTGATGAATCCTGAGCTTTCTTCTTGTTGTAGTTCTTCTGATTCTCAAGGAGTCATTTAAGATGTTTTAAATTGGCACATTTATTGCCATTGAAGTAAGTTTAAAATATTGCAACATAGTCCTTAACCTTCTGAGCAAGGTTTAGCTGTGGAATCCTTAGGAAAAAGTTTGATTTCAGTGAATATTTCAAGTTTTATTGCAGGTGTAAGAGAAGGCATTCCATTCTTTTCCATCAGAAATCACATTTATTGTCACCGGGGAACTGCCTTGTGTTTCTCTGGCAGGAATCTGTTCAGCAGTCTGCAGGCAGCACCTGGCATTGCAGGGATCACCTGAACTGAGCTGACAGAAAAAGCCCTTGGAAGCCTCTGCCAGTGCAGGATGCTGCACCCTGCCGGGCTGCAAAACCACTGGTTTTTCCTGGGAAATGTAATTTTCCCTTCATACAAATGTATCAAGCTAAGTAGCACAGCAAAGCCCCATTTGCAGTTTCAGCTGACACATTTCAGCAGCAGCAGCTCGTGGTCCATTCCCCATTCCTCCCACCCAGCAGCTTTCCTGGAGATAACCCTTCCCACGCCCACCCAACGTCACCTTGCCGCACACATTTAGGACAAGCACCGCGGAACTCCAAGTTCCTGGTCCCTGCTGTGGGCACCCAGGAGCTGTGATCTGCTTTGGGAAGGTGCCAGGGAGAGTGGAGCCTTCTGGTCACTTTGTTCCCAGAGGATTTTGGACTTGGCTTTGAACCAGTGGTGGTGGGACTCCACATGACAAATGCTTCCCAGCAGGAGCGTGGCAGGAATGCAGAAAATCCTGCTGCAGTCCCAAGGACTGAAAGAGCTCCAGGACTTGTCCCTGTAGGAGGAAATGGTGTTTATTGAGTTAGCTGCTGCTTATAAAATCCTGTTCTTGTTAGCAGCATCAAACCTCTAGTGATAAAATGCACCGTGAGATAAAATGTGGAGCCAAGAGTGATAAAGTTCTGTGGCTTGTCCAACTGACTGACAAACTTTTTTTTCTCCCATCTGCTCTTCAAGAAGTGGGAATAATCAGTACAGTTCCTGAGAGGGGTTTGGGTCCTCCCAAATTTCTCCATCTCAGCTGGCTGATGATATCTCTGCAATATACTCTTGGGATTGCTTTCCTCTGAATGAGGTTTGTTTACCTGGTGTGTTTATGGACAATCAGATCTTCTCTCGCCCCTGTTCTTCTAGGCTGAGCAAAGCACATTTTTTATCTTTTCCTGTGTGATTCATTTTCATTCACTTCTCTACACCATCTTGGAAGCTCTCTGAGCCTGCTCCAGTGTCAATCATCAGTTTTGCAAACTGATGAAGAGGATGCCCAAAGCAGTCCACAGGAGGACTTTGCCATTGGAAAACTGCTAAATCAGAGATGAGACTGTCCATCCCATTATGCAGAGGAAGTTTGAGAGGATTGACCTGTCCTGCTGTGTGCTCCCAAGGATGAGTGCATTTTCCCTGCACTCCAGATCAGAGCCCAAGCCTGCACTGCTGTGTCAGCCTGGTTTTTTAAGATTTTCTAAGCCTTCTGATGTTGACATTCTTGTAGTGAACTTTGTCACACACTTTCTGTAAATAACTCATTGTTTTGCATTCTTTTATGGAGGAGGAGAGAGTTGATAGACTGTTGGTTTGACCAGTGTCATTGGAGAGGTGTCACTGTCACCCTCCAATCCACTGTCACTTTTGGAAAACTATAAATGTTGGAGTCAGAAAATAAACTTCCCTTTTTTGCTTCACCTTGAGAACAGCAGTGTGAGTTTGTGCTCTTTTGTGTCCTATAGTGACACTGCTGTACCCCACTGTTTAGCAAAGACTCTGGGGAGACATTGAAATTTAGCTGCACCTCCTGTGGGTGTGGGCCACTCCTGTCCCCCTGCAGAAGACTCCCAGTCTCAATGGAGAAACCCTCCACAAATATAGAATCATATCAGCTCTTCACAGCTCCTTGGCACATAAATATCTCAGACAGATCTGAACATCAGAGAAGTGTCACTTTTGCAAACAGGTCTTGGCTAATCCTTCCACTGTAGCTAGCACTCCCAGAGCACAGTACCCGCTCAGATTGCCATTATCCATTCAAGTTTCTCTGGAATGGGGCAATAATAAATTGCATCCACTAGTTTTTAAAAATACTTTTCCATTACACATCCAGAATCTTCTTTGTTTTCCATAGCACAGAAGAGATCAATGGAAGTTGGATCTGCTTCCCAACAGTGCTGATTTGCTCCTTCTTTGAGCAATTAAAGCATCTTCTTTGGTGGAGCCCCCTTTTTATTTTCAAGTTCTCACAAATGCACAGTCCAGCAGTAGCAATATAACTGAAAAATATCCCTAAGCTGTTGGACATGAAATTTTTCAGATGGGAATGACATTTAACATTATTAGAGGCAAGAAAACAAATAATGAAAAAGAACAGGTATTGTTTGGATATTCTTCCATTATTTTTGTTAGTGACATGTCAGCATTCAGACATCAGCACTCCTGAGCTGCTCTGTTGGATGCATTGGCTTTTTCTGTTGTCAGCTGGTAAGGAGAGACACCACCAGCTGACACCTGCACAAGAAAAACACCATTAAATGCTAAATTTTTTTCAGGGCAGCAGGATGATAGATTTTGATTCCAATTTTTACTTCTAAAGGAATCCTGAACCATCCCAATTCTGGCTTCTGGCACTACTTTCAACACCTGATTGAAAGGCTAAGCTACAATTTATTGTCTGGGTGAAGATGAGGGGGTTTTTTATCTTGTGGGTACAAAATGATTGTGCTGCCTGTGAGCTGCCCTGGCTCCAAGACAAAGTGAGCCAGCAGCAGAGCCTGCCCCTCAGGCAGTGCCCAAGCTGGACACAGTCACTGCACCCAGCAGAGCCGCTCTGTGGCACAACCACAGCTTTAGACAGCCAGAGGGGTGACAATTTTTGGTGTTACTGCAGCAGTGGCCTGAAAGCAGGAGCTGAGGGTCCCTCCCCAGTGCCCATGCTGTGCCACTGCTGGTTTTACTGGCACAAAGACGTTGCTCCTCTGTGAATTGCTGCTGAGGCTCTTGTCAGCACTTTTGCACTCATGGTACAGGACATAAAAAATGTTCTTCCCTTCTTATATCAGGTATATAGCTATATATTATATTTATTTATGAACATGAAAGATCTTTGTATTAAGAAACCTCTAGAATGTCCTTGTGTCCTGTGGCTGTAGCTTTCCAACTGGGGACCATCTGTTTCCCCTCTGTAAAAACCTCCTGGGCTCTTTTCTTTAATTGCACATCGTGGGTTTAACTGTAAACAGAGTTTAACCCAGCAGGCTGAGGTTTAAGTTACTGCAAAGAGTAAAGCTGGCTCTCTAATCACCAGTGCCACTTCCAGCCCAGCTGCAGCTCCCTGGTGGATGTGGGTGACAGCAAAGTGACCCCCACCCTGCAGAGCTTCACACCTCAGAGTATGGCCACAGCCAAGGGATGGGGACAGCAGAGGGGGTGGCTCAAAGTGCTCACAGGATTTGTGCCACCATCACGGGCAAGCTGCTGTCCCTGCTCCTTCCATCTCCCATCCCAGCACCCCTGGGTGAGCAAATGCCTTCCCCTGGGATAGCCCCACTGACAGGCTGGGCTTTGCACTGATATGGAAATGGATTTGTGGCCATTTCAGAAGGTAGGAAATTGCAGCAGTAGTTTTTGTTTCCTAGCAGCTTCCCAGGGAGGGATGTAATCTGAAACAAGCAGGGGAGAGGGCAATCAAGCACCAATTTAAACCTGATTTTTCAAAGCAAGATGCTAAAAAGTTATCTTAGTGGCAAACATCAATAGAAGTAAGGCAGAGAAAGAAATAAGAAGAAGGAAATCATGACATGCTGTCCGAATCCTGAAAAACTATGTAGGTAACTATGCTTCCTCAAAAATACATGCAATTTCTTCATGAGCACTTTGGAAAGCTGTGCCATGATGTGTGCTCACAGGTGTCAGCATGCCTATTATTTTGACAAGTAATTCACAGAATTGACTGCATCGTACTGAGCTGGGAAATAAAATTCTGGTGGTTTTTTACTGCTGGCTCAAATTTGGCTGAAATGATTTGGACCCTGCTCTCAGAAGCATTAAACAAGCTCTCCTGGAGAGCAGCCAGACTTGGTCTGAGTTTCTGTTAGGTACAGAAACTGGCAGCTCAATGTAAGTTAGCTGCAATTGGAAGGAATAATAATAATAAAATATTAAAAAGTCATGGTTTTGCTGGAAGGCATCACACTGTGACAGAACATGATTCCAGAGAACAACCCAAGGCCATGGAAAAAGTTAGAGCTCTTCCTCCCTTCCCTCAACGGATGCATGCAAAGATATGTATGTGGTGTTAGTAAGAAGAGCAGGCTAACACAACAAAACTATTAAAAAAAGAAGAAAAAAAGACAAAAAGGGAAAAAATAAAAAAAAAAGGAAGAGAACTCATTTGTCAGCATTAATATATAGTAACAAAAAAAAAAAATCAACCCATCAAAAAGTCAAAGAACACAAAATATAATCTCAAAGCCAATCACTTCCCAGCTGCTCTTTACTTCATTACTCAGAACTCAGCAGATCACGTGACACCCTGAACTTACCACTTTAAAAGGGTAAAATAAAGAGATATATCCCATGGTCTCTTTACAGAACAGTTCTGATCCATGGCTGATGGGGCAGAGGATGTAATTTCTCAGGGGAGGTTTGCTGTTGGCAGAGTGGTGCCACCACCTTGCGCTCACCCCTTGTGAGTGATGGAGTGACCTGAGTTCCTTCCAGCTGCTGAGCCCCTTGCACAGCTGGCACTGTCTGGGTCAGCAGAGCATGTGGAACAGCACAGCTGGGAGAAATGCATCTTCTGCCACCACTCATGCCCGGCAAGAGCCATGGCAGTGTGGCAAAGCTCCAGCAGTTTCCCTCCCTGTTACTCCTTTTCCAGGCATCAGGGTAAGACCAGACCCTCACAGCCCATCCGTCTGCTGTGGCACCTGAGTGCTGAAAACTAAATGTATGAAAAGTCAAAAGCAAAAAGAAATCCTACATGTGTGCCTTGGGTGTATTCAGGAGTATCAATACTTTATCTGCTTGTGTCTGCTGAGCTGGGAAATACTGACAAGCAAAGCCAGATTAAACATTTCCCCACTTCAACAGTCTTCAGCCAGCCGAGGAAGCAGGAAATAAAGGGAGCTGAGACAAACTCTCCTTGTAGGAGCTCAGGCTCAGTTCCCCTGGATTTCACAGCAGATTTCCTCTCTCTAGCTGTTTAACAGGCATGCTTGATAAAATCCAGTCATTCCAGGTACACTGCACACAGCGCTGCCTGCTCTATAACCCTGCCACCCCGCTGAACCCGCTGCTGCAGCAGCAAACGCAGGAATTTAAAAATAGCTGTATAAAAAGAAGAGCACGTACCAGATATTAAAGCCTTGAAGCTGGGAGTCCGTCCCGTTGCTTTTAGGACAGCACATTTCTCTGAGCTCCCTTTTATGTTCCTGTGGTTCACCACAAAGCTGATAAATGCGTCCTTATTACCTGTCTGCGTTACACACCACAAAAATTTACGGCCTCTTGCCATCTGTTTCAATTAAGAAACTTATATATAGAGCTGGGTGCCTTGCCCAGTAAAATACTTCTGGAAAGAGAATTTTATAGTCTGATAATGGGCCAAATCTCCAGCTGGCATTCATCCACATGCTTCCAGTAGTGCCACTTGATTTACAGCAGCCAAGCAGTCAGGTAGGTAACAACACAACAATAAATTCAAAATGTTATTCATCTCAGCAAGCCCTTTTAATTGTGACACTACTGACTGATGCTTGCAGCAGATTACAAAATAATCTTCAACTCCTGTTCATGTTGAAACTAATTATTTTAGTGAGACATTTTTGCAGCTCAAGCAAATATGTTTGGCTCTATTCACTCCACACAGACTGCAGATGATGGCTCCAATATATCAAATATACCTTTGCATTTTGCATGGATATAACAGATGTGTCAATCACAGCTTTCTCAGAAGGGCTTTCTGAGGTCATTCCAGTAGCAGCAGAATATTCACAAAGTTAAAACAAATAAAACTACAACTATTTAACATGTGACAGCCCTACAGATAATTGCAAACTCCTCTCCCTCAATCAAAAAGCTGCCACTTCAGCCAAAAGGGGATAAACGCTGCATAATTTAACATCAGCTACGCCACTAGTGCCACCTACAGCATCCAGCTCAGAGAAACCACCCGGGCTATCAGCTGGCTCAGGTGTGCATGCATTTCTGGACCACTCTTATTTGGTGTCCAACCAGTCAAGAAGACATTTTCATAGAGAAAATATCTATTTGTGCAACACAAGCACTAAACTGCTTATTTGAAACATGCGATTCAGACATTCAGTGGCTCAAGAAACAGATGCTTCTGGCAAATGCCAATGGCACATTAGGAAACCATGTACATCCAGTCCTGACAGATGAGCAGGTACATCCCAACATGTACATCCAGTCCTGACAGATGAGCAGGTACATCCCAACATGTACATCCAGTCCTGACAGATGAGCAGGTACATCCCAACATGTACATCCAGTCCTGACAGATGAGCAGGTACATCCCAACATGTACATCCAGTCCTGACAGATGAGCAGCTTTTATTTGTTGCATCTGCTTTGTTTTGCTTGTGCTGGAAGTGCTTGTCACCACTGGACAAGTGTTTTTAAATGGCACAGTTTTTCCTTCTCCTGCTTCTTGAGCCATGGAGCAGCTCTTCCATCAGTTATCTCCAGCTGCATGAGCTCAGGACACTGCATCCCTGCAATTCAGAAGTGCCACAGTAAAATACTTCTGATGGCTAGTCTTTGGCACACAAGCTCATGGAAAACACCTTTATTCCAGGCTGGTTAATAATGTGCCACTGGGACCAGTTCCCACAGCTCTGTGCACACGAGCCTTCAATGAGCCTTGGCATCTCCAAGATTATTTCCTCCTTTGGCTGATACATTTTCTGCAGGGCTCACAATGCAATCTGCACACACTCCTGTCTTTTCCATGTCATTTTTACAAGGATCCCAGGGGAAATATCCTGTCACCTCCTCTCTGGAGTTTGTGCTGCATCATTTCCTGGTCACTGCACACCTGCTGAAGGCTTTGAAGTTTGTTCCCCTAAAAGGCTGACTGCAGCTATAAATCCTGGTGAGGTGAAGAGAAACAGACTCGTCTGCAAAGCTCTAAGTCTTGGCAAACAATGATTATCAGAAATAGAAACTCTTCTCACCTTAAAACACACATTGAATGAGAGCTTGTAGACAAGATCATACTAGGTGATCAAGGAACTAATTAATTTCTTTTAATAAAGAATTTTTCTGTGCCTTTCATTTAACTACTTTCTGTTATAAATAATCACTTCTTGTTTACCTTTCCCTGACCGTTTCTCTTATTTTTTCACACATCACAGGAAGAGCCTCAAAATAAGTGAAAAAATAACTCACTTCCACCCTTACTCTTTAAATAGACAACACTGCTGAAGCTCGGGCTCAGGAAACCAATATGTTTATCCTTGTATGATTGGAAACAGAGAGGCAAAGAGAACCTTTGGTTCTGTGTTAGCAGGATCTGTGTCCCTGCTTTTCCACCCTTGCTTGAGGAGCACCCAAGCCCTGAGGGGTTCTGGCTGCAGCTGGAGCCACCCTCCAAGCCCAGCTGTCCCTGAGAGAGGATTATTGATGCAGACAAAGCCTGCAGGTCTGCATGTCCTGCACCAAAGCAACACAGAAGACTGGCAACTCACCTGAGGGCCAGAAGTACAGGAGGCTGGACACAGGATGTTCCTCCCCTGGCAGGTGTGTTCTCCTGCCTGGGTCTCACCACAGCCTACAGGGACAGTGAATTACCAGCAGAAGCTTCTCTGTCTCTCTCTGCACAACAAGAGCAGCTCCATGCCACAGAACCACCCCCTGAGCCCTCTCAGCCACCATGAACCAGCCCCACCTCTGGCACAAATCCTGCTCTCCCTCTTTTTAACCAAGGGACCACCTGCCTTGTGCCCTTCTCTCCCTTTGTGGCCCCTCCACTTCAGGCTGGCTTGCTTCCTGAGCTCATCTCATGGCTGGCACCTTCAAACAAGGAACTGCTTCAGCTGCATGGAGCCTAGGCAAAGAATTGTTTTTTCTGCTGCTTTCACGGCCAGAGTGATGCACAAGCATATCGTGTGGTGTTTGTGAGTTCCCCAGGATGAGGTGAGAGATGAGAATCTGACTCCATGTTCTCAGAAGGCTGATATATTATATTATATTATATAATATTATATCATATTTTATTATATCATATCATATCATATCATATTATATTATATTATATTTATTATATAATATATTATATTATATTATATGTAAATAATATTTCTTATATTATATATATAATATATATTATATTATATTATATTATATTATATTATATTATATTATATTATATTATATTATATTATATTATATTATATTATATTATATTATATTATATTATTATGTTGTATTACGTTGTATTAATGCTATACTAAAAATATACTAAAGAGAAGGATACAGACAGAAGGCTTAACAGGAATGACAATGAAAAACTCATTACTGACTCCTGAGTCCAACACAGCTGATGGTGATTGGCCATTAAATAAAAACAATTCACATGTTTGCATAAACAATCTCCAGACAACATTCCAGAGCAGCAAACACAGGAGAAGCTGAGGCTTCTCATCTTCCCAGGAGAAGAAATCCTGGTGAAGAGATTTTTCAGAAGTTGTGACAGTGACAACATGGCCCAGCCCATCTCCTGGGAAAGGCCATTGCTAGTGGCACCATGACACCTCTGCAGCAAATCCCAAGTGGCACTGCAGCTTGTTCCCAGTCTGAGATCAGACTGGCTTAACCCACAACTCAGTTCTGCACTTATCTGGAAATGAAATTTTGAAAAGCCGAAGTCAGACTTGGCTGCAATTAGAAACTGGTTTGTGATTCAAAACCAAATGAATGGAAAATTGAAGGGATGGGTAACTGGGGTGTTCTTGACACCTGGGTTTAGGCTTTGGCAGGAGATCTACCTGGATTGCACCATCTCCAGAAGCCCCTCTGCTCTCATCCGGGCTGGCTGAGCAGCTCTGCTGTAGCCTCCTGTCTCAGGCTGGCTGTGCCAGCTTACAGAGTATGAACACAATAAAGTGAGGCACAGGGACAGCTAAAACAGGGCTCCTGGCTCCTGCTAAAGCATCAAATTAAAATTGCACACTACCCAGCTGATCTGGGTACAATGGTGCCACAACAGCCAGAAGACACAAAGCTGATGGGTACTGTCAGTAAGGGAGTGGTAAATTTGTGTGTGAAGCCACAGAGAAGCTTAATTATAATCCCTTCATGCAAATATGGATTCTAAATCATCAGTAGGCATGTGGGGGTTCAAAAGCATCACTTGGTGTGAGGCAGCACTTGGAGAGGGAAATGGAAAGGATGGTAAATCTGACATGCTCTGATTTTGCACCAGAGATCAATTTTCCCTGTTCTTCTGTCCCCTTAGTAATTAAAACAATTCTTAGTGATAGACTGATGACTGTCTTCCCTGATGCCTTCCTCTGCCTCTCTTGCCTGTTGAGAAGGTTGAAAACACCTCAGGCTGCTCCTTTGTTTATCACAGGCTCAAATGTTGGTTTTCATTAATCTAGGTGGGAGCCAGACTGATTGCTCCTTTTCCAAGCTGCATTTGTTAGGAAAACTCCTGTCCCCTGAGTATGGTTTCACCACTCAGCTGTTCCTAAAAGTTTGGTGCTCCAAACAATTTTGTAAATTGTACTGATTAGTTCAAATCCCACCATGGCCCGTTAATGGTGACTCTAATGGATGCTGGCAGATTCAGTGAGAAATCCAAATACATTCAGATTAAGAGCAGAGGGTGCTTGGGCTCCATGAGAAATGTTTGTTCTCTTGCAGTTTCAGAAGGTTTTGGTGGTGAAAAAGGGCAAGTTCATGGTAGAGCAGAGTTAATGCAGCCCAAGTGACAGCTCATGACATTGATTTTAGTATCTTAATTGCTATGACTATTAAAAAAAAAATCATCCTGCTGCCTTGAGCTTTATTTCAGACTTCAGAAGCTTCCCATTCTTATTTGGAGCTGCTGGCATTTCCCAGGAGTTAACTATACCCAGGGGTACAGGGCTCAGGAGAATCAGACAGAGTGTGACTCTCCATTTGGTTTGGAATCTCAAAGCATTTTGCAGTCCACGTAGCTCAGAGCAGAAATCCACAACAGAGCAGAAAACAAACCATTCAGGAGTGCAGAAAATACTTTGAGAGAAGATCCACAGAGGACTGGGCCTGTCTCTGCAGACTGTGCACAGCCCAAGGGATAAGTGGCAACACTAGAGACCAAGGAGCCACACGTGGCAGAATTCTCCCTTCCACTCAGCCACAGCTCTGGATGCTCTGGGTTGCACTGCTCCTCATTTCAGTGATCTGAATGTGAAACAGGTTGGAGGAAATAAATAGCACTAATAAAAATACAAGAGTGACCTTTTAAAATGAGTAACTATATTTAATTTTAAATGTTTGCATCTCAGTTGGCTGGGATTAAGAACATTCATTTCCACTGGAACTGCATGCAACAGAAATAAGAGAATAGGTGCACTATGTGAGTAAATGTATTGAGAAATTCTGAACCAGGGAAGAGCAACTCCACATCCCCCCTTGGAGACATCAAAAATACAACTTCAATAAACTGCATATGAAACACCTACCCGGCTATGTTAAAATAAAAAAAACACCTGTAAAAAGCTATTGCAATATTTATTTTTAACACTGTAAAATTATACATGATCATGAGGGATTGTATTTTATCAAATACATTGTGAAATAACCCGTTTACAAACATGCAGAACAATTACAGCCCTTTTCCCTCTCTCCCCACCACAGATGACTAGTTAAAAGGTGAGGTATCATAGATTATTATCATGCCCCCAAAGGCATAATAACACATAGAGAATTTTCACATCTGTGATTTTTAGGTCTCCCCCTAGAATATTCAGGAGCATAAAGCCAAGGGCTTGGGCTGTTTTCACAGAGCATTTTTTGCCCACCATTCTGTTAATGATGCAAAGCTCAACATAGGGCTCCATAGAGCTCTGCTGTCTTTAAATGGACACAAGACTGTACCAGTCTCAGAAACTTCAAACAGATAAATCTTAGCTGAAACAGCAAAATCAATGCAACCCAAATCCTATGCCATTCCTATGTACTGAGGCTCTTTTTTCATATTGCTGGAACTATTTTCCTGCTGAAGTAGGGAATATTTATGGTTCTTCCTCCAACTGCAAATCAAAAGCTATAAATAGCTGCTTGTCCCACCATATGTGGAAGGAGGGTTCATAGTTGCTGCTCCAAATAATCTGTAAAACCCCAAGCAGTAAATATAAATTAGAAATATTAGCATTGGGAAATAAAAGGGTTTTCTTGACACAAGCAGAAATCCTTCTTCATCTTCTGTGTTTCAGATTCATAGATTTTTTGAAGCCAGGAGGGAGGATGAGGCCAACTGGTTGAAAAATGCTGCTATTTTTCCTGAAAAAAAAGCATGTAAAACTCAGGTGCTGAGTCAGCAGGACTTGGGCATCATTAGAAAACTTTTCTGCAGAGGTAAAGTAAGAGGAGCTGCAGGTCATCCTGACTCTGTCTAGTGCTGCTCTAGTTGCCAACTACACCCAGAATATGGAAAGGAAACACAGTAGTTCAGCATCCCAGGATTTGCAAATCATATATAAATCACATACCCAGGGGTCTCCCACTTCAAAAAAATCCAGTGGGGCCACCAAATTATTTTTTTTTTTAACCCAAACACTGCAGTATTCTCAAGGCAACCCAAACTCACACCTCAAAACCACGGGGCTACACAGATTCTCCAGCTGGTGTTTTCCCTACAGCATAATAAATGGAGATTGCTTTTCCTGCACACAAGAGAGGCTTCACCAGCAGGAATGAAGTGCACCTCCACACAAGCTGAGAAGCCAGCTGTATCCCAATTTCCCAGCTCTCAGGCAGGAGCTCTCAGCACTACACTAGGGGCAGACACACACCAGGGTAGGACTGCAGAACTGTTACCTTCTGACATGACTTCTACCACTTAAAGTACTGGGGAAAACCCAAGTAGTCTGGAAGCAAATGGGCTGTGCAAAACTGAAAAGGCTGAATTCACCATCCTGAATTATGGATGGATAATCAGCCACAAAAGAGCATTGTCTGCAGCTGCACTGGAATTATGTCTGAGCACTCCCTCTCTTCCAAAACATAAAACTCAGATCCTATTCAGATTAGAGGGATCATTATAAGCACTGAATGTATTTCTACTACCCTGAATAAGAAGATAGTTGTTTTTTTTTTCCTCTGTGGTAATTGGTAATTATTATAAAATTCATTTTCCTGTTCTAGCATCATACAGCTCCTTTGCACCAACGCTGAAGGACAGCACCACCATAAGCCTGAGACCAGGGAAGCCCTTAGTCCCCTTTTATGCTGATACATGATTTTGGGCAGGCTCAAATATATTTCTGTATTTATCTCACTGTGTTCCCACCTTCTTGCAACACCCAGCTCTGCTCTGCACGTGTGATGTAGAGTGGTTATTTGCACAGGGGCTTGTAGTGCTTGACATACCCTTCCTGCTGGGGCTGAGGAATCCTTGCACTGTAATAGCAGCACTATCAGACCCTGGCTCCCCTGCTGGTAGCTGCTGGGATGTTTTAGGGGATGGAGGAAGAAGAGGAGCATGTACAGCAATACTTCCATGGAAGCACTGGCTCTGTGGCTCCTGACCACAGCTGTGGGTGAGAATCTCTGCTGTTAGCAGGTCCTGGCAGACCTCTCTTCCCTGAACAGGCTAATTTCCCCTGGAAGCCATTTGAGTGGTAGGCCCCCAGTGGCTGGTGGCAATGAGCTCTGCAGCTGAATTATGAACCACATGAAGTCATACTTCATTATTTTAATTTTAAACCTGCCACCCAGCCAGCAGCTTTTTTGGGGTGCCTCATGACGCTGATCTACGAGGATCAGCAAATGAACCTTCCCCATCCTACTGACTCTACTGATGCTGAGAAGCCATGGACTGTTTAATTACTCCTGGCTGGGATGCAATTCATTAGGCAACCCTTCTCCAAACCTTTTCAGTTTCAGTTCACTTGTAGTGGATCTTGGAAAGCCACACAGCCCTTGGGAAGAAGCCCTTCCCCTTAAAAGGACATTTAAAAACAGGTAACCCCATCTAGAGTTAAGCACCTTCTCCTTCTAATAAGCTGTGTTAAATAAAAAAATGCTTGAAAATGAATGGGTTGTGACAATGGAGGCACAGTGTCAGTGTCAGCTGGGTCTGAGGTTTTGTGCTTGGCTTCCCACATTGCCTTCACACTGGCAGAGGCAGAGCTATGAGCTACAGCTCCTGCAGGCTCTATCTACACTCAAAATCCTGGTGTGAACACACATGTGCTCACCAAATCTCCCTCCATTTAGTCCAGCAGTGATTGCATACAGATGGGTTTGATTAGAGCCTGGAAAACAAACACACCACCTGGGACTGCAGCCAGCACTTGGGCAGACTTCTACCCAAAATGGAATTGCTTTCTTCCCCCTTCCTTCCCCCAGTGACACTGCTCCCCCAGCACAGGCTGAGGTACAACCAAGCTGGTTGGAGGTCCCACACCTCACTCCTGCTTTTTTTTTCTTTTTGCAGCAACGAGGCAGGAGCTGCGATGCAATAAGGCAGGAATCAGTTGCAATACCTATGGAGAAGACTGGTACCAGATAAAACTCTTGGTCTCTCCCTTCTTCTCAAAGTCTTCATCAAAATCACAGGACTTTAGAGGTTTTTGAGGTGTTCAGAAGAACAATGAGGTTTTTATTCCTGCTATGGCTCCAGGGCAGTGCCACAGCTGAGGCTGCTCCTGCACAACAGCAGGGCAAGACCATGACATGGTGTGGCTGCAGAGCAGGTTTTTTCTGCCTAAAATGACACGTCAATTTTACTTATCAGTGCAAAGAATTGATGCTGTCACTTCAAAATATATCCCTCTTTTCATTTCAGATCTCTGGGAACAGCAAAACTGGAGATGGAAGGTAGACACTGGTGGTCAAAGTGAAAATAAACAGCTGTACCTATTGCATGAGAGGTTGATAAGGACAGGCTGTGTGCTACCAAGTGTTTTGAAACCTGTGAGGCTTGGTGACTTACCCATCATAAAGAAGAACTGTCCACTGGGTTGTTTGGGTTAAGCATCTGCTGTTGTGCTGCACAGGGAGTATGAGATATGGAGAAAGAAACCAAAACTGAGACTTCCTCTGCTTTTAGTTCTGTTGTCTGAGTGCCAGCTCATTACCTGGTGCTCAACATCAATTCACACACACTAAGGTGAGGCATTTCTAACATTTTTTTCTAGTTTGTGCCAAGTCAGAGCTGGGTGGTAACCCATAAAAGGCTGGCTACCTGACCATCCAAACTTTAATTAAACATTTTAACAAAGGCATCAGCATCCCCTGGTTACAGATTACATAATTTTTTATTAATCAATACTCAACCCCCTATTTGCTAGTTCCTCTCATTTCTCATGTTAATTAGTCTGCATGCACACTTCTTCCCTCCATTTGAGCCTGGGGTCCATTTTGAGCAGGTGGGCAGTGGGTTGGAGGTTGTGCTCTCCCACTGCCAGAACTACCTTTCTCCAAGTCCCTGCTCAGTTCTGCTGACTTCACTCCTGGTGGCTCTGGTCCAGACAGCCTATTTCTCTTGGGATTGTCTTCCCTTTCCCTTAAAACAAAAGATTAGCCAAGACTACAAGGTTCACAATGCACTTGCTTAATCATAACTGTCCAGCTATTGCTGCTGATTAATAACTTAAAAAAAAATTGTCAAGTTTGGTTCAGATCTTGAGGGGCTCAAATCTTGAGGGGCTCCATATCAGTGATGCATGACAGATTTGACTGCAGGCAAAGGAAATATTTATTTAATTATTTTTATTCACCCTTGGTAACTGGAACTGTGTTTAACTCTTCTACAGGCCAATCTCATGATCACCACCGTAGGGACTCACTTGTTGGAAGAGTGAAGACTGCAGAGACAGCAACATTCTTGTGCTTTTCAGCACCTTAGATGGCTTCTCCAGACTCCTCTGTGGATATGCAGAAATGGACAGAGCCCCAAGGAGCTTTAATTAAAAAAAAAAAACAACAAAACAACCAAACCCAAGCAGAGCCAGCAGCATGAACTGCCATCACCCACTGCCAGCACCTCACCTGCTCCTTCCCAACCCTTCCACCGAAGGACTAGGAGTGAATATGATTGTTTACCCCTATTTAATGCCTAATTAGATAAGATCAAATATGTGGTATTCACATTCTCTGAAAAAATCCCTTTGGCCAGGGTTTTTCTGCTGGGAAGCTGAAAAGCCTCAGAAAAAGGGAAACAATTCTTATCTCATTTGCTTTTCCTGCGTTGTGCTCATGTGGAATGTGTTTGGAGATTGTTTCCCCACAGGAGATTGTTTCATTGGACTCCAATGTGAGTTGTTTTGACTCATTGGCCAGTCGGGGCCAAGCTGTGTCGGGACTCTGGAGAGAGTCAGGAGTTTTCATTGTTATCTTTTTAGCACTCCGAAAGTATCTTTTCTGTATTCTTTAGTATAGTATAGTATTCTTTAATATAATATAGAATCACAAAGTAATAAATTAGCCTTGTGAGAACATGGAGTCAGATGCATCATTCCTGCCTTTGTTGGGGCATTCCCTGCAAATGCAATAAAAATGCACAACCATCAAGAAGTGCTGACTGCTGCTTGATAAAGCAGAGTACATTAGCACACACCAAAACTGGTCACTAGATTAAAATGGGTCCATTTCTCCACTAGATAAAGCTTTGCTGTACTTTGCCTAATCTTTGGCCAGATATCACAGAAGAACCAAAGCTTAAAAACCCTGCTAGAAGAGATCCTCAGGTTGTGCAATACCATGGTTAATTAGTGTTTGTAAAGCACTTTCTGGAGGAAAAAATTGCCAACTACAATCAATATTATCAACTGGGTTTTCTTTCATCAAGTTCTTGCCAATAATCCTCTCAGTTTTGTTTTCAGGTTTAAATTAAGCACTTTTGTAGTTCTGTTGAGGACAGCCAACCAATTATTGCTTTTCAGCTCAGTCCTTCCAGGTTTGATTTGATTTTATCTGGGCTTTGTTTTATAGCTGGCTCCACTCTGTATTAAAAGAGCAGTGTAAGCTGCTGACCTTTCCCAGGCTTATCCATATTTAAGATAGTGGGAAGAAGTGACTGAGAAAGGCATTTAATTAATAGGACTTTATGGAGAATTGAGAACAAAGCTGGAATGCAAAAGTGCAAACCCAGACACAAAAGAAAGAGGGATTAAGTATGGAATAAAATGACTAAAGATAAATATGATCTCTTTTCCAGAGAAGAGATTGATGAGGGGTTTTTTCCCAAACCATGGTGCATAACACCTCATTTTTGTGTGTTTGATGAAGAGATTCATGAAGAAATATTAGTTAAGGCAGAGAAGAAGAGGCTCAACATGAGAGAAGGGACCCACTTAAAGAGTAAATGATAAAACATTCAGGTAAACAGAATGTTTTGGAATGAAGAAAGGATCAGCTGAAGTTTTTTGTGGCTCAAGCTTAGAAACAGTTATTTCCTATTTGGTTTTTATGCAACACTGTCTCTCCAAAAAGAAGAAGAAGAAAAAGAAAAAAGCTGGTGAGAAAGATCTTGCTTCAGCTGCTGACAGGACTTGCTGACAAGAATGGGAATATGCTACAGGAAGAAACAGATAATTTAAGAAATACAGTCTAAGAAATTAGTTTAATTGTACAATGCAACCCAAAGACGAAGAATACACTTAGGAACTGCTAACAAAATTTTCTGATTTAATTAAGGTTATCATCAGTGGGAGCTCATGAGAAAGGGAAAGACATGAACGTTGTGAAAGCACCAATGAGCAAATATAAGAAATCTTTGTGAAGTTTCTTTCAAGTATATTTTTAACCTTCAAATTGCTAAGAGGGTGTGAAAATGCAACTCTCCAGTGCTTATAAATCAGAATAACTTCTTTTTAATATCTCATTATCTTTCTGGTGCTTCATTGATGTGTCACAGCCCTTATATGTTGATTGTGTAGTTAATACATCCTTCTCTTTGTTAACTGCAGTTCAGAAATTCAGATTAATTTACTGTGAAGTAAATGAAGGGACAGAATTAAGAAACATGGGAAAAGCTTGAAGGAAAAAGTAAAGATAGCAGCTAGCAGGGCAGGTCTGCATTTTCACTCAGCCTGTGTGAATCACATAAGAGTGATTCAAAAGAGTGAATGACTCAAAAATTGCAGGTGACCACACAGTTATATTGTCCTCTTGTGAGCTCTGGAAGTTAAATTGCTCCTCTGAGTTTGTAATTTTGCTTACAGAAGGGATTTGAGTGTATTTCTTACATTTCTCACCAACTACCTTGTTCTGAGTGTTGTAAAAGAGCAGAACATGCTGCTCTAGTCAACAAAATGCTCTAGAATTTAATTTTAAGTTTTCCCCCACAGCCAATCAAGGGACTATCCAAGTCATAATAAATATGAAGCAATAGAGTTGAAGTGCCTGGCTGTCATGGTTTAACCCCAGATGGCAACTAAGTACCAGGCAGCTGCCTGCTCACTCCATCCCCAGCCTGGTGTGGTGGAGAGGGGAATCAGAAAAAGGCAAAACCTGTGGGCTGAGATTAAAACAGTTTAATAATTGAAATAAAGTAAATTCTTTTAACAACAACGTTAAGAATGATGATGGAAAGGGAGATAACAAAAAGAAAGAGAGGAATAAGCCCCAAGTAGACCAAGTGATGCACAATAAAACTGCTCGCCACCTGCTGAACAGTGCCCAGCTGGTCCCTGAGCAGCAGTCAAGCAACAATTAAAACATCAGTGTGTTATCAACATTATTCTCATCCTAAATCCAAAACAGCAGTGTACCAGCTGCTAAGAACAATTAACTCTGTCCCAGCTGAAGCTAGACCACTGCTATCCCTTTGTTAGGTCAATTCTCCAGCTTGACACGGGTCCCTCACCTGTTTTTGCTGGGTTTGATGTTAGTGTGAAAGGCAGCCTGGATGCTCCTGCCTGCCTGAGGTCAGTGGTGCTGCACTGGCACAGCCACAGGAGGTGGCAGCAGCACTTTTCCCTGGCTGACAGATGATTATCTGTCGGGATCTCTCGCTGCTCAGAGCGACCCCGAGAAGAGTTCCAAAGTCTCTTCCCAGCCCCGCGCTTGAAGGAGGAGTCAGGGCTCTTCATTTCTCAGTCTCAAGGTTGTTTATTCTATCTTATCTATAAAATTCTTTCTCCTGACAGCTGAGGTCCATCCAGCAGGACAGTTCCAGGCACTCTGCCTGCCCCCGGGGTGGTGTTATGTCTTTATACTAAAAACTCCGTATACAATGTTTACAATTACTGTCCAATACCCGTCACCTATGTTAGACAGTGAGCTTCTACTCTAAACCAGTCTGTAAGTGCCAACATCACAGCAGAAGATGGAGGCCAAGAAGAAGGAGAAAAGCTTGACACACCCAGATCCCTCCATCTTGACTCCTGAACCCCCATTCCAGAAACCCCAAAATCTACTTTTTCACCCTGTCATAACTTCACTATTATTCTACCTAAACTGTTGTGGCTTATTGATCTTCATATAAGGTTGGTAATTTGCTCCACAGGTCATAATCAAAACCACAGGCATCTTGGGCTCTGTGCCAGGGTCTCTGAGCCCCCTGGCAGGGGTCTTGGCTGCTGAGGACAGCCAGAGGGATGTCCTGGGTCCTGACAATTATCTACCCAGGACAGTGGGTAGATAATTATCAGGTGATTATCTGACTCAGGACAGTGGGGGTGAGAGGCAGGAGAGGCACTCTTTGGAGCAGCATTTCCTGGCTCTGGGCAGAGCCAGCAGAGGCACATCAAGCACAGCCCTGCTCCCCTGAGAAGCTGAGGTCACCCTGCCAGCTCCAGCAAGTCACCAGGTATTCTCCCTGCACTAACAGAGGGGGCTGCAGAGGCAAATAAGAGCAGCCAGAAAGCCAATCAATGAGAAGAAATTTTGTTCGTTTTGAGAATTATTTGGGCTCCCATGAAGCAGAGGTTTCTCTGCAGCTCTGACAGATAGTGATCAAGCTGTCTCTGCACAGTCAACACCATCACAGAAGTGAACATACACAATTCAAGAGCCCTTTCTATTTGGTTCATAACTTTATTTTTGGAACAAAATTAGAACTTTGTCAGCCTGAAAACAGCACAATAAAACCAAGATCATTACTCTTTCCCTGCTTGGTTGAAAGCTTTATGGCTCACACAGTATGTCTAATCCTTTATGTCCTGTCGCTATGATGCATCTAATGAATAATCTCCCTTTCTCCTCTATAATTCACTTGACAGCCAAACAATGTATTTTTTAAATCACACAATTTCTTAAGCAGTGTTTTGTCTCCCTTATGCCCACCATACATTTGCAGTTAAAACCTCTTCTCTGTTTCAATAACTTCTTTCCCCACCCAAATACTCCCCTGCCTCCCCAGCACTGCCAATCAGCCACCTGTCTACCTCCAAAAAGCATTTTTGCTGGCAGCCTTGCTGCTTGCTCCAGCTTTTTCTCCGGGGGCAGGACATACCTTCTCCAGAAACTCTGTCTGCAGACTGACACCTGCAGCCAAAAGGTACTGAGGGAAAAAAAAAACATATTAATTCTTGTGCAGCCCTGATGTTCAGCAGAATGGAATACCTGCAGGGTACTGTGACCAGCAGTGAAGAGTAGTGCTAGAAGTTTAAAAGAAGAATATTCAAGTCTTCTGAGAGAACCAAAAGCTTTCTTCTGCTACAGGTACTGGAGTAACTAAGAAAAGAAGGATTGGTTTGGGATTTTTATGTGCCAGTTGCAGAGAGAACAATTCCTGTGAAGATTGCTTTTAATCAGTCACTTGGCAAAGTGACCCAAGGATGAGCAAGATTTATTACCTTCACCTTGAGGCTGAAGACCATATAAATGGTCTTAGCTACCTACTGCACACAGATTTGTGACAGTGGGATTTAAAGGGTCCTGTGTCCCTCTTCCCATCATCTCCACCAGCAACATAAAGTTTGGCAGGACAATTCCAAAAATTAGTAAAATATACTAGATTTACTATATTAGTAAAATATATAGAAATATACTGGTGAGGCAGGGGTGTCCTAAATTCATTGAAACAGAGAGATGTCAATTACAGAAGGCTGTACCAAAACCTGCTTTGAATACAGGGGAGAAGCAACCCTGCCCACAAATTGTCCTCTCAGACCACACACACATCAGCTGGGCAAGTTAATAGCAGGGTAAGAGTGTACATGGTAACTACTCAAATAGTTCTAGATAGTCTTAGATGTCAATTTTTAAAATGCACTATTATCTAGAGTACCTTTGGGTGAGAAAGGAAAGAAGGTAAAAACCAAAGAGAAGTGGATCTAATTTAGGAAGGAAAATTTTTACTATCGAGAAGATTTCTTGATACTGAAGTGGCCTGGTCTGAGGCTTTAGTCAGGTTCATATATACTGAAATGAGCAGATATAGAGCATCCAACACATTTGCAGGTGGAGCAATGCATCCACCGGGAGCAGAGCTGCAGAGGGTCACATCTCTGGGACTCCAGATGGAGGCTCACAGCTGACCCCTGCTCTCTGTGCAGGCACACCTTTAGTTGCACTAAATGCTACATTTTCATTGCCTTAAATTAACTTCTTGAATGTTGATTTCCTCTCCAGGTGGAGAGACCGTCTCTCACTACAAAAATTTCAAACAATAACTTTCATCCAGACCCCTGACAGCACCAAATTTTTTGTCAAGCACAGCAGGCTCCTGAGACAAGCACAAGTTCAGCTCTCCACAGGTCCTTGGCAAGAGCTCAGGGCCATCTTCACCACCACAGCTGCCAAAGACAGTGCTGCCTTGAGGGAAAACACACCTGAGAGACCAAACAGTCCCTCACCCCCTCTACATGTGATTCAGCAGCTCCACCTCAAAATATGTTAGAATGGAGATGAGGGAAAAGAGGAGAAAGAAAGGAAAATATATTGGAAATTTACTGTAACACATCTACATTGATATTACTTGTAATATACACATATGTAGCACCCCCTTTCATGCTCAGTGCCATTTAATAAAGCTCTAGAAATTGTGTTTTAGAGCAGATGCTCAGAGAGAAAAAAATTCATACCCCTGCTCTCTACAATCCTGGTGTGCCACTGGGAGCCTGGGAAGCTTTTCCCCTCTTGGTACAACTTCTGACAAACAATTCCATGCTTTGGGCTCCAAAACACACACCTGACTCTCCCAGCCCATTTTAATCAAAGCTCTGCCTATCTTAGCCATAGCCTTATTGAGCAGAAACAAGATGTTTCACCTTTATTTGTGCTGGAGAAAATTATGCAAGTAGGTTTTCACCATCAATTAATGGCAGGGAAGCCACTTTTCCCCACTGTGTCACCTTTCCCTCTTTCTGTCATTCATTGGGAGGTGTTGGGAGAGGCTTGCAATCAGGAACTTGAGGTGTCAAGGGCACTTCAACAAATGCTGGAGTTACACAGCGCCACTGCAAAGCCCCTGTGTCGTGCCATGCCCATCAGGTGCAGGTGTTTGTTGGCAGGACAAGAATAATTCTGGCAGCAGCTTCAAAGCAAGAGTTACCAAAGGCTCCTTAGTCCTGGAGGCCACATCCATTAAACAAAGATATTTGTGCTTCCTTTTTCTTACACTATACCCAGAATCCAAATCACACAGTTTTATCACTAATATACTAAGAGCTGATATTCTTCTTAAGGCTTTATTTAATTTTCAAGGTATATTTCATTTTTTAAAAAATTATATTTCCCAAGAACATCTGTAAAGTCCAGTCCTACAATGCTCAGCAGAAGAAGCCAGAAAAAGGAAACCTTTTTATGCCTTTTAATGAATCTGGGGGGGGCTGACATACATTTCCTGAATGCCTGAAGATGAAAGTGATTAATGAGAAAGGGAGGACAAATAAATCATAAGTCTTGTATTTTATAAATAAATGACAAAGTTTTGAAGAACTTTTCTATTCTTCATTTCAGCAACAAGATTAATTCCCAGCTCCTTCTGGAGGACAGTCCCCCTTGAGCTGAGTGCTGATTCTTTTTCCACAGGGAAGATGGAACAGAAGGAAGAAGAGGAAGAGAGGAGAAAGGAGGAGAGAATGAAATAGAATCCAGTTTAATTTCCAAAAAATTTTTGTTAACCTTGATGAAAAAGGATTGAGAAAGTGCTATCAGTGAATTTCAGTTCTGTTCACCTACTTGAGACATTTCTCTGAATCATTAAAAGCCCTGTGTGTGACCGTGTTCAGGGGGGTCCGAGGAGGAAGGAAGAGACGAGGATCTGACTCCATCTTTCAGAAGGCTGATTTATTATTTCATGATATATATTATATTAAAACTATACTAAAAGAATAGAAGAAAGGATTTCATCAAAAGGCTAGCTGAGAATAGAAAAAGAAAGAATGAATAACAAAGGCTTGTGGCTGGGACTCTCTGTCTGAGCCAGCTGGGCTGTGATTGGCCATTAATTAGAAACAACTCTATAAGACCAATGACAGATCCACCTGTTGCATTCCACAGCAGCAGATAATCAATGTTTACATTTGGTTCCTGAGGCTTCTCATCTTCTCAGGAGAAAAAAATCCTAAAGAAAAGATTTTTCATAAAAGATGTCTGTGACACCTGTGGACACAATATGCCTGACAAAGGGGCCAAAGCAGCTCCTCCCCAGAGTAGTTTGGGGCTGTGGCCAAGGGACATGCCCCAATACACCAGGGACTGCACAGCAGAGGTGTCCCCAAAGCCATCACCCACCCTGCTGCACCCCCTGCACAGTGCAGCCCTGCAAAGGGGCACATGGGGAGCCACCCTGAGCCAAAGCAAGGCACACAGGGGAGCCTGTCCAGCTGGGACAGGGACACCCCCGAGCTGCCCCTGTGCTGCCACCCCGAGCCCACCACCACCACCTTGGGCTGGCGCTGCAGGCACAGAGCTGGGCATGAGGCTAGAGCACCTAAAGAAACCAGCCTTACTCCCCTCCATGTCATATCATTCCAGTATTTCTAAGAATAAAAGACTGGGAAAACCACTTTGTTTCTGTTTTTAAATTTCAGAGGTTTTCTTGTGAACAGCTGTCCTTTCTCCAGTGCTGCACAAGAGAAATATGGAAGCAGAGCACAGGGTGGCACTGGTGAGAAAAGTCTCCTGCTGTGTTTTTTTTGGGAAACCAGACAGATTTAGATGGGTTATCAGCATTAAAATACTACAGCCAAGATGAATTTCATCTGGAGCTTCCTTCAAGGTTCATGCAACCACCTTGGAGCTGCAATCAGGCACTCTGCTTAAACACTGACCTTAAGGTCAACTTAACACAGCTGACCTTGACAGGGAAAGTCTCCAAGTGCACAGAGTTTCTGCTGCCCTGTGACCATGATCACAGGGACAACTGGAAGAAGGTCACTCACAATCCCCTCCAGGAAACTGCTGCCAGGGCAGCTCCACAGCCACCTTTGATGCTGCACCTCCCAACAACAATTTTCTTTTCCATTTCTGAATGGCTCCAGTCACCCTTGTAAGCTGAGACCAGTTTGCCAGTCTGTGTCCTCAGGTTGCCTCTTGGCTTTCTCCCTCATTTTTCAGTGTCTTTTATTCCTTCTTGCAGTTTAAGTGTCCTATATGTAGCGATTTATGTATTGGTCAGCAAAGCATCTAACAGTTTCCCTTTATCTCCACTGTTTCCTTCTTTATGCAATGGCCTTTTCCATGGTTGCAATGTGATTTATATATTTTTTAACTTCCAATATTTTTTAAACAAGATGCAGATTACTGCCAAACAGATGCTGCAATACTGAATGTCATAGAATCATAGAATATTCTGAGTTGCAAGGAATCCACAGGGATCATGAAAATTCGACTCCTGGAACTGCATAGAACAGCCCAAGGGTCACAGAGTGTGCCTGAGGTTGTTGTCCAAATGCTTCTTCAACTCTGTCAGGCTTGGTGCTGTGAGCACTGCCCTGGGGAGCCTGCTCCAGTGCCCAAGTACCCTCTGGGTGAAAAACCTTTTCCTGATATCCAACTAAAACCTTCCCTGACACAGGTTCATGCCATTCCCTCAGGTAATTCATCCTTTACTCCCTTTCTTGAAGAGGAAGGAGGGAGAAAAACACAGGAGTCATTTTGCACCTGGAAAACAGGCTTGCCCAGGGGATTTTCTAAAGATTTTCCATTCCTCCCTTGTAATTCCTGGTGGCCTTTCTGCTTCTTCCCAAAAACTCTGTTCTAGTTTGTGGTGTGAAGCCATGTCTGTGACCCAGCCTCACCATGGACACCCTGGCAAGCGCTTGACATCAGCCAGAACCAAGGATTCTGTGTTTCTGACATCTCTCCCTGTGTATCCCATTTCCTCTCTTTATTTTGCCTTGTTTTCTCTATTTCTCAGACACAGGTCTAGACTGAAATTGGGAAGAGCTGCACTCTACAAAAGTGCAGTCACAATATGGAGGAGTCCAGCATGAGATTTAGATCTAGAAAGCTCCAAATATTCTGTCATGATCAAAAATAAAACCTAAAAGTGTCTGTATTATAAACACTTTTACAAAGAACAAATAGTAAGCTGAACTTAACAATAGTTCAGCTGAACTGAACAAGAATTCAAGCAGTAAATATGAAACAAGAACTAATATCTAGAAACTAGAGCCAGACCAATCTGAATTAGAAACTAGATACACATTTTTAAACTTCAAGTGTGATTAATCACTGTGACTTACTGAAGTCTTTCCAAAAGATAGGCTTGAGTTAGACTCAATGTCTTGGGCTCCCCAGAAAAATAATTGGATTAAATTCTACTTTCACCTGATGATCGGAATATGCCCTCTGGTCCTAAGTGACAATGTCTGCATTAGCTGAGTCAGAGAGAACGGAGCTTTCATCAAGACAACCTCAACATTTCATTGTTATATTAAACCATTGGGGTGTTTGCTTGTCTTCTCTGCCAGCTGCATGTTGGCTTTTTTAAGATCTGGGCTCCTATGGCAGGCAGTTTATCTTCTTTCACAAAGCTGCCCAAATTGGGTAGCTGCCCTTAGGGCTATGAATACTCCTCTAAGTCAGAGGAAAGAAGTTTTGATTAAGATTCTGAACTTCCAGCCCTACGGCATGAAGGAAAACCATGTGACTTTTATATTGCACATTGGTCATTAGGAAAAGTGTTTCCAGTCCATTCTGCAAGCAATCTCCAGCAAAACTGGAGATTTTGCTCAAAACAATTTTGTAAAATCACTGACATAGACATTTCTTTATACTTATGACATTTTATTGGTCCTGTTACACTGGGACTTACTTCTCTCTACAGTGCCCAGGAGGCAGTTTTCAGTCAGCAATGGCTATTTTCTTGGTCCCTTATACAACTACATGAAATAAAATTCCAGTTTTATTTCCCACGTTCTGTACAAGTAAGGCAGTTTACAACTCATCTGAAGCAAATCTGGTTGCTTAGTTCCACTTTCAATGTTTAGCAGGAAAATATTTTCCCTAAAGAAGTCATTATTTTTTGGGACATGTTTATTCTGTTTTTGAGAGGTCAACGCATGTCTTTTGTCCTTAAAATACTCCCCAAAGAAAGGGGTATTCTTAGATGACCAGGTATCTTCCAGTGGATAAGAAGTTCTGTGACTATTTATAAAAAAAAAAAATAGCAATTTTAAGACTCCATGTTGTGTTCTCAGGCACTGAGATACCTTGGGTTTTCCATTGAGCTTAAAAACCCAAAAACTTGATCATGTTTTGAGGCTTGATGCATGAGGCAGACACTCAGCAGTCATTAGCCTTCTGCTAATTACCAGCTTCTAGAGGAATTCAGAAGTGCTCAGTAAAGATGGAGGAGAAATCTCTGATCCCTCCTACTTACTGTCACACCATTTTGCTGATTTTGGTGGAGCTGCTTTTAATTAATTAAGTGAAATGAGCCCCTTTTAGGTTCCCACCATAAAATCTCACTTGATTCCTCATAAATAATGTCTCTAGAGCTCATTCATAGTAATAAAAATATATACTGTGCTGATTAAAACAGTTGTAATTTATATGCATTAAAACCTCAATTTAAAGACCTATTAAGGGGCAAAATTCTTTGACCACGACACTCTAGTTTGCATTTCATTACAAACTAAAGATTCAGGAGCTGAGATTGCCATGTACTGGCAAACAATAAAACTCAATGACGTGATGTTCCAATCCTTCTATGTTGGGAAAAAACCTTTTATTGAAAAAAAAAAAAAAAAGAAAAAGGAAAAAAAAAAGCAGTAACATTATTTTCCATAGATTTGCAAAGCGGTTGTCAAGGCAAGGTTCAGGAGAGCAAATAATCCACCTCAGTGTCCACGATGATGATGATTCAGATGGTCACCACAGGAATTTTTAAAACAAAGGCTCACTTTTCTGGTTGATGTCAAAAGTCTGAAAGGGAAGGAAATTGCAAACTCCACAACCAGGCCCATGCCTGGTCCTACATCCGATCATGCTCTTCCTGTCCTTCCAAAGATAATGAGCACAGGGATGCCCAACGCTTTCTAAGAGGGTACCTGATGCCTTAGAAGAACAACCCTTTTGCAAGGTGTCTTTCAAAGCAATCACTTTGCTTGGTCTGAAGGAGCATTTCACAGGTTTTTGCTGTTCTGAGAGTTCATGAGCAGCCCACAGCATGCAGGAACAAAACCCTGCATTAAAAATACAGGAGCCAGAGGTGGTATTTCACATTTCAAGGGCTGAGGTGGCCAACTGCCTGAATGGCAAAAGCAGCACAAAATTCCATGTAAGGTTCCATGCCTGCTTCTCCCCTGGCATAATTCAGTTTATTATACTAGTTTATTTAACTAAAAGACCTTGACCTGTGCCTTTCATGCATTCCATGCACTCAGGCTAAGGATATCTTTTCAGTCTGAATGACCCTGGGATGGGACAAGCAATGCTGAGAAAGAACAGAAGCAGGATTTCAGAGCAAAAATTTGGACAAACACAGGACTCCCATGCTGCTGCCTGAAGCAGGGCAAAATCACTTTTTTCCTGTACAAAAGCAGAACCCTCAAAGGCACAAAGCTGCCGAGGACAGAAAACCATTTTTAATGTGTTCAGCAGCTGTAGACAGTATTATCTGCTAGGTTTAATGATTAACTATTTCTTTGCCATTTGTTCAAAGGAAGACAAATGCAGAAACTGGAAATGCAGCCAGACTGTTCCATCAGAGTGCACTTGATGCAGCCAGGGCTGCAAATGCACTCCACATTAGCTGAGAGCTCATCTCAGGAAGGCCACTAAAAGCAGCAGTCAGCTCTCACAAAAAAAACAAAAAAAACAAAAAAAAACAAAAAAAAAAAAACCACAAAAAAAAACCAAACCAAAAAAACCCCACAACAAAAGGCCCCACCATGTTTTACATTATCACAGAACATTCCTGGTGAGGCACACTCTGAGCTCCTGAGCATTCAGGCTGCTGCTGCACAAGGCCATTTCCATCTTGTTGCCATCCTCCAGCCAGGGGACACCTTGTGCACAGCACCACCTTCACTGGGCTGAAATAAAGGCATCCACCTCCCCAATACCATCAGTCACTTCTTCATTTCCTGTGAGCCTGATTTCACCTTGACCTGCCTTCAACCCATCTGAGTCAGAGCCCCCTTCGCGTTTGTAAGGCTTGGATGAGTGTGCTTGGTGTGAGCTTCACTACTCACAAAGTTATTGGCTTCATGTTTTATAGTGAGATGGAAATTAAACTTTTTCCATGCCAGTAACAGTTCCTGTCAACACAAGGCCATACTATCCATTTCTCTCCTGTGCACCTGCCCTTGTAAACTCTCTGCAGAGCAATTCATGCTGATGATATACCAGGCTTTCCTCCCAGCAAGCACAGAACTGAAAGAAATCATTGCATGGCCAATGTAGTGGAGAGGGGAGGTTTGTAAAATCCAATTATAATTACAGACAGAAACATTCCTATTCAAGATTTTTACTCCTGATGTCAGTCAAGAGTGATGAGATTTGAATAAAGAGGGCTCCATCAGACTAAAATCACTCAGAGCAGTGAAGTGATGTCTGTGCCAGGTTTTAGGCTGTAGCAGAAGGTCCTCCTTCAGCAGCACCCATTTACCTCTCTGAGGGCTGAGCCATGCTGTGCCTTCCATCCTCTGCAGCATTTCCCCCACTGGGCAGGGCTCTGCAGGGGAATGAAACCCCTGAAACAGCCCCTGAAACCAAACAGAAATCTCCAAAGCCTGCAGAAACCTGACATTGTGTTTGGCCTGAGCACACTCCCAGACCAAGATGAACTTCCAGTCTTTGGGATGAAGTGAAATATAAATTTTAAGGCATGAAGAAAAGGCTCCTGTCCTTCCCTAAGGCCCAGCTGGTCCCCACTCCCTGCCCTGCTCATCTCCATGGAACACCAGTCACCAACTCCTCAGGCCCCTTCTGCAGGTGAACATCTTCCTGCAGTGCTGTGCTCTGAACACACAAACAAACCCCTCAGATCCAGGGGATGGGGGTGCTCAACCTGAGCTGTTGAAGTTGACTTATTCTGCAGATGTCACTGGGAACTATTTGTGTGTTTCAGAATTAAGCCCATGATGAAAGGCTTTGCTGGATACGGGACTGAGCTCCTGGTGTTTTCAGGATGAAGCCTGAAATTTGGCAGATTTTTACCATTGCAAATAAACAATGCCAACAGCAAGAAGAGGTTTTCAAACTCTTTTACTGGGAATTGACTTAAAATAGATTTATTCAGCAGGACTGAA
Source organism: Calcarius lapponicus (assembly GCA_039654755.1). NCBI lineage: Eukaryota > Metazoa > Chordata > Aves > Passeriformes > Fringillidae > Calcarius > Calcarius lapponicus. The sequence continues at coordinate 103,073,009 of CM077465.1, read as the reverse complement.
AGCACTGCATCACAAGCCATTTGGGACAATGCTGCTTCACAAACACATATGGGATGATATTGAAATTCCAGTTATTCAACCCTGAAATTTTAGTCCAAAAAGCCAGTACCATTTTGGGCTCAGTTAGAATTTTCTTTATTGGTTTTTAATTTCAAAGTTAACTGTCATCATAAAGTAGGAACACAGTTTTGCTGTAGATTTCCCTGGGGATCCATGCCTTTAGCCAGCCATGCTCAAAAAGAAGAGGGTACAGGACTTTTCCCTGCATGTGTGGGAACAGGCAGGAAGTAGAATTACAAATCACACCTGGGCAATCTTTAGCCCCAGGTCTTCCAAAAGATGCATCAAAAAATGCTGTGAAAGCAACCCACTTACCTTTGAGAAATTGCTGAACTGTTGGTGCACTGTAGATGCAAGCAGGCAGAATTTCTTATGACCTATGGCCCTGTTTATATCCCTTTTTCTTTCACCAGTGTCTTTATTTATATTTTACAGTTATTTGCTTTCTTTGAGGGTGAAGGGACAGCAGTCATTACTTGCTGTCTTTTACACTTGAGATGTTTTCATGGATCCAGGATAATTGCCTCCTTTCAGAGTGCTAAGGTAAAAACTGTGTAACAATTAATGTAAAAGGAGAGGTTTGATTGAGTTTCCAATGTCACAATATTGTTCTCAATAATATTGACACTGCTGAAGGCCATAATTCATTCATACCAGGGAAATTAATATCAGAGTAAAGGAGCTAGCTTATGGCTATCACAACTCTGCTGGGAATGATACTGAAAGGAACTTTATTGCAGAGGATTTGAGACTTACAGAGGCAGTGGAAGAGGCAAATGCAGCTACCAGCAAAGCTTTGCTGCTGCATAGAAGACAAGTTTGTGCATAAGTACCAGATAGTAGCCATGGGGATGTGGATGTAGTTTCATGTTACCAGGCAGGAAGCATGGCAGTAAGCAATAAATCTCTTTTTCATGTCTCAATCTCCTAGCAGCAGCAATTGAAGGGGCAGTTGATAAAGACTCAAGTTTCTTCCGAGTAGAAATTAATATTCTAATTATTCAGAATTGTCTTCTTATCAAGAAAACACTGATTAAAGAGGTTGGGAAAAGAGCACAAAAGAGGACATCAATCTGCAGTGATAAGAAACTAAAGGTCAATATGACAAAGTGTAGACGTGCCTCTCCTAAAAATGACAATATGATTGTTCAGCCAACATCATTCCCCCATTTCTGGGCTCTTCCATGGTGTTTCACTGAGCTAGCACAGCCCCATGGACAGAATTTGACAGCTTCCCTGCTCAAGAACATTTGCACCAACCTTCCAGACTTTTGAGCACAGAGGTGTCTATTTTTCAAAAATTTTTTTTTCCACTTTTTGTTCATGAAGGGTCTAGAGTGTGGCATTTAACAAAAACCTTCCAACAGCCTTTTTTTCCTTCTCTGTGATATTTTTATGCTTCTTAATCAAGCAAGGAAAAAAAAAAACCACAACATACTTCCAGTGGATCCAAAAGACAAATCATTATTTTAAATTTACAGAGTAAGGTCTGCCTTGAAATGAACATCCAAGGCAATTGCTGTATTTTAAAAGCTCCCCAAGTTGCAGGCTTAATATGAAGCAGTTCTCAGCAGAATGTCTTTTACTGCCTTTTCAAATAACAGCCTAACCATAAGTATAGATCTTCTGGATAGCCTCAGTGTAAGAGATCAATTGCAGAACAGGCAGCTTGATGTTTGCAATCTGTCTTTTAGTAAACATTTCTCTTTCTCCTCCTCGGTTGGAAAATTCCTGCTGGGTTCTGAACAGTGGAGACCTTGAGGAGCTTTCATGTTGGTAAATTATAACAGACGTAACTTTTTCCTTTTTTTTGTTTCCACTGATAAGGATGTTCTAGCAAAATCATCCCTAGCCTTTCTTCCTAAATGCATTCCTCAGCCAGCTTACAAAAGTTACTTGAGTTCCAAAAGTCAATATTGCTATAAAAAGAGCATGGAAATGTAACACCCCTTTTAGCGGTGATTGGAAAGAAATACTGTGTATGTTATCCAGCTTAAAATACCTGGTGATATTTTGGAGCACTTTAGCCATTCAATTCAGTTCACTGGTATTGCAGACATCACTTTATATAAAACACTTCAGACTCCACTTTACAGGCAGTCCAGCTTTTCGCTCTCAATTCTGCCTATTGGAAGACTGTTTAGAAATTTGATTATTTTAAATAGCTAGGAATATTCTAATATTCTCTCAGTGCATTCAAAGGCAATACATACTCATTTGCTTTTGGGCCAATGTTATACTTTAGCTTAAACATATCTTTTCTTTCCCTAACCTTCATCCCTCTGATTCATGTATTCCTCAGTCCTATTTAAATATGATGTAGCCTAGAAGAAGAATCCTAAGGTCAGGCAGCCCCTGGGATTCATAACTCCTGCAGCTGCCAAATAAGGAACTTCTGGACTACATCTCTATCAGCTATACACCTCCTCTGCATGTGTGAGGGACCTGGGCATACACACTGTGAGCTCATAATTATTCAACACGCAACTGATAAAATCCAGGCACTCATCTCCTCGATCATTTCCAGCTGATTTATAGATTTATTTTGTTGTTAGGCTGAATCCCGTGACACAGATTACCACAGGCTGCAGCTAAGGTGATGAATTATATCCTCTTGTATTGCAACAGCCCCTCTTAAACTTCAGCACTTGATCAGAGATGGGAGAATTTGCTCCGTGGCATCAATACACAACAGTACCACTGAGTAATGTAGTGCACAACCCTCTTCAGGACCAGGACTGCAAAGCTCCAGAGACACTCCATGCTTGTCAAATGTACTCACTCAGTCCAGAGCAAAAGGAATGTTCTGCAACACCAAACCAGAGCAAATTGGGACAGGGTCGCCATGACTCCCACCCTTCTAAAGTGTCATCAGAATAACCAGAAGGAATCATGAGTTAAATCAGGAAAGTCAAATTTTAGGAAGACTAAACTCTGGCAAATGTAATGTTTCCTTATTTGAGGGTAAGCACGATACAGGTGTGATCCCACAGGTACACCTTGCAAAGTCCAGCATCATCCCACAGCACAGACCCTGCTCTGGCAGGAGTTCTCACCAGCTCAAACAGAACATCTCCAAGACCCAGCAAAAGTCCTCAGGTGATGCTGAGAGGTCTTTCCTTCTGCTGGAAAATACTCCAAAAAATCCAGGATCCTCCTTAGATTGTTCCATTCTCCTGGATGGACAAATGTCTAAGATGTGACAATTGCCTTTTAGTACAGAGAGATAAATTTAGTGGTTGGGATGAAAGTCTGAAACATGGTTTGTAAGGACAAAATAAAAATAACATATTTTGCTTGGAAAACATGTCATTTTTTTCCTCCCTATTTAAATTCCCAACAGTATTTGGATCATTTTTACTCATGAGGAATGAAGCAGACCCAGGAAATTTCCTCTAGAAAAGTGAACATTCCTTTTCTAATAATATTTAATACTGGAGAAGGATCTCCCTCAGTTCCCTAAAGCAAAAAAACTCTGAAAGCAGCTCACTGAAATCACGTAAAATAAAAAATAACCTGTGATTTCTTGCCTGAGACTGTTCTGCTGCTTTCCCCAGCCCAGCCCACAAAAAAGCAGTGATTTGATTTCTGTGTTATACACCGCCTGTTGCTTGTCAGCAGGAAAAATTCAGAGTATTAAAAATGCTTACTGCTTTGAGAGCAATAATAAAATGTGTGCTTGCCTTCAGATTAGCTATCACTGTTTTTTCCTGCAGAGAATGAGAGAAATATAGAGGTGAAATTCCATGTTGTTATGTATAAAATAGTCTTTGAAGAAGTGCCTGGGGAGTTATATTGTATGGATATTAATGTGTCTTATGCAGCTAAATCCCTGCTCACTACTTACAAAACATAAAAGATATGAAATCTAGAATCTTGATCATAAAACACAAATTAAATCAACACAGTCAACTTCAGAGAGCCTGAATATATTTCACTTCATTAGAAAATAGTAAGCCACACTGGCATTTGAACAGAAATGAAGCCTGCTTGCTAGAACACGTTTTCTTCACAGCATTTCCCCTTATATCATCATCAGCATGACAAGGTCTCCCCAGGACCATGGTTCTCACACCAGCAGGATTCTCTTTTATTTCCTTCTGGGATGGTGGGAAGCTGGCCATGATTTCTTTGCATCTCCAATGGAGCTAGGATAATGCATCAAAATAAAAGCTGTTCCATTCTGGAATATTTCTCAGCCTAGGGAGAGAAACAGGACCAAGGTCTGAAGGGTAAATAAGGCAACTGGAAGAGAAATTATTGGACCAAGGTGATGCAATGTGTCAGCTCTTAACTGGTGAGAAATCCATGTTTTCCAAGCCTGACTCAGGTGGCCTGGCTGTCAGAGCAGGAGTCAGGAGCTGTGGGTGGCACATGGGCTGGACACGACACAGAGTCACTGCAAAATGGGAATGGCTCCATCCTGAGACACAGCCAAGAGTCCCAGGGAAGGCAGCAGCCCTTGTGTGCCCTGGCTGGGACACGACACTCGGCCACCCTGAGGCAGCTCATTTCCATGTTGGACAAATCCCCTGTCTCCCAAACCTCTGTCAGCCCACTGAACTTCTGGTTAAGAAAATTTAAATACACTTTGGCAAGTGCTGCTTGAAAACTTTCTGCCCTAGACCATGCTTAACTCCAAGTCAGCACACCTGAAGGGCCAGCAAGGGGACTGGACAGCTGGAAGGAAATCTGAGAGGATTCAAAGCTTCTGAAGTCTGTGCTCCTGTCTGTTCTCCACCCCTGCACTTCTCCCAGAGGCAGAGCTCCAGAGATCTCCCAGGCACAGAGTTTCCATTATTTACTCCACTTCTGAAGGGTCCACTCTCAGGCACCTGTCACCCCACTGCTCCTTCGTGTCCGCCTCATTCCTCCCCTAAGCAATTTCTGCCCTGAAGCACACCGTGCCGTTTGGTTTCAGTATCATATGTTCTTCACTGTGCATTTTTATTTTTGATGTTTCCACTGATGCATTTTCACTAGATAAGTGCTTGTTAAATGCTAAATCAATACCCCAGTTCTCTAAAACCAAAGTGAGAGCACTGGCCACACTACACCTACAATGCATTAAAGCCACTGTAACAAGTTTAATCACTTTGCATCACTTTAACTGCTCCTTTGTGAAATGACTGCAAAACCCTGCCAAACAGCTTCATTTCACTTTCCCCTAGTGCCCAGGTGAATATGGGCAGTGGCCATCTCTAAAAATAAGAAAATGGGAGGCTGAAGTTCAGTTTCAAGCTAAGAAGATCAGAGATGAAAATTACTCTGGTCCTGAATGTTTTCCCTGGCACATTTCTGCATGCTCAGCAGCACAGCAATTGTCTTTCTTTCATAAGACGCACAAAGATTATTTTGGTATTGCATATCAAACACTTTAAATGTGTTTATGTAGTCATAAATAACAGGAAATCTTAATCTGAAAAGGTCCTTTAAAACCCTCTACATAGCAAACTGGAATTTTACTTTTTTTTTTTTTAAGCTTGATACGTTTCCCCATTGTTTACTGCACTTGAAGCAAGAATGGACTGCTGTAAAAGGGAGCCCTCGTCACTATGACATTCTCTTCACCTTCTGTTTCCTAGCAGGAGCTTCAAGTTCGTTCTAAGGATGCTATGTTGCTTTCCTTGTATGTGCCTGATACCTGCACAGGAACCAAAGCAAAGTCTTCAGCCATACCCTTCCACTCCACACGTCCTCAAGAACAAACCAAGTCGTGTGAAGTCGCTTGGTCACAAGTGGAACCTGTTCATGAAAAGCTTACCAGGGTAAATGACCTTAGAGGAACATCAGCCAGCACCTACCTGAAAGAAACAAGAAGGACAGATCCAGGGCAGGAGGGATATTTGAACCTGTTTGGTGGTAACTGACAGGTGTGATCAGCACACAATTGCTCTCTGAAACTTCTCACCCTAGAAAGCAAATCTAACAGGCCAAAGAGGTTGCCAATATTTTCTTCAGAGCTGTGATCAAATGCTGCCTGTCCTGAACTCCTGTAAAGCCTCAGCCTGATGGAGTGAGTGTCAGCTGAGCTGATTTCATTTTGGTGCTGCTGGCTGGAGAGATTTGCAGGAGCTGCAGCCACAGGCTCGGTCAAATACACACAGTACATCTTCAAATGGCATGAAAAAGGTGTTTGCCATTTCACAACTTTGATTCATAAGTTCCTCACGCTGTCCTTGGCTTTTATCAACAGGATAAAGCAGGCTTTCCTGTCTTGAAGGTCTGTCTGCCCAGGGGCCCCATTTCCAGACCCACATTCCTGTTCTTCCCTTTGGGTGTGGAGGGAGGGTGGGCAGAGTGACCTCTGCCATGCTCACCAGCCCAGCTGGGTTAAACACTCACCTGTCAATGCAGGCAGGGATGTGGAATGTAAGGAGGCCCCATCCCCATCCCCAGGGATTGTTTCCTCAGTGGCATCACGAGATTCAGGGCTGCCAGCTCCCAGACAGACATTCCTCCTCCACTTTTCACCACGCTCTGCTGCAGCAAGGCAAGTGCTTCTGGGAACAGGCTGGAGACTGGATCCCAGCTGAAAGTAGCCCTTCAAAAATAGCAATTTTTAAACTGAATCATTTTCCAAATCACACTCTAAAATTACTTCCCTTCCTGGCAAGCTCCCTGCAGCTCATTGGTACACAGGCAAGCGTGGACTTGGAGGATGCAGATTTCTCAGGAGCTGCACCAATCCCATTCTGCAGGTTTCTGCACCCATCTATCCATGCATCTGTCTGTCCATCCCTCCCCTCAGCACCGTGAAGCTAAACCACAGAATACAGGGGCCACATCTCTAACCTTAACAGAGATTTACAAAGAGCTCTTCCTCTTTCCTCCAAATTCTTGTCAAGGGAAATGGCAGGTGACAGAACTGCCTAACTGGCCTTTCAGTCCTTTCAAAAACTGAGCTGTTCACTTGGAGGGCTGGAGGATGCTGACCTCTCCTGAAAGGCCAGGCCCTGGTTAGGCTGAACAAGGTGAGATCCAAAGAAAATCTGGTTACTGGTTTGTTGCCTAATAGTCTACATGAATTCAACACTGGGTTGTACATTCAGAAATTATCCTTTGCATGGTCTCAGAAATATTACGGAGCTGCATCTTCCTGAGTAGTAGAATAGTAGCTTTCCATTATTAAAATGCATTAAAAATCCCTTGCATGCCAAGCCACTGACTGAGATTTCCCTGTGCAAAGCAATAATAGAAAAAAAAATTAGCAAAACTAATGCAGGAACAGCATAAGCCAGTAGAGTGGAAGGTTTTCTCATAAAATGTGAGATTTCATACCAAAAATTGAGAGGAAGGTAAGCCATGTGAATACAGAGCTACCTGCACAAGATGCAGGGTGCCTGCAGCTTCCATTGGCAGCACAGGCAACTGAGAACACATTAATTAATTAATTAATTAATTAATTGGTTAATGTGCTCAGGATGCTTGGAGCACTAGACAGAATCAGGCCTTCTGAAATTGGCTGCCCATCAGATTTAAACTGAATGTAATTGGCAGCACTAATTAGATCATTCTCAGTGAGAGCAGCGAAAGTGAGAGAGTAGTGGTTAGATCACTGAGCCTCAGGAAAAATAAAAACAAAAGGCCATTGCATATTCATAAATTAGCAGGAAGAATGAAGGTATCTCTGATTTAGACAGCAATTGCTGCCTGTTTCTCTTAAACTTGTGGAAATATTCTCCCAATAAAACCATGTCTTTGGTTAACAACACCGTTTCCCCACAGCTTAGCATCCCCCAGCAGTTCGACCCAGCAAACCAAAACCTGCACTGGCTGACTCCTACATCTCACCCTGACTTGATTTTGAGTTTGGGAGGACAAGAAATGGTTCCCAAAGGATTCTCAAGTTTATGTCATCACCTTCTTTGGCTCTGCTCCCACGAAAAGCCAGAGTGCTATGGGCAGAGCAATGGGGGCTTACAGAGCCCAGCTACCTGGAAACAGTTTCATGCCAAGACTCCACATGGACCACCTGCCAATCAACACATAAAATGTCTTCGTTTTCAACCAAATTGTCTGCAACAGGCAACTCATGGCTTCAAGAGCAGTAATAAGCCTGTTTTCTCTCTCCCCTCCCCAAAAGCTCCCCCTGATACAGAGAGAAGACATGAGAACACAGTAGGCTATTTGGGTCACTCAGGACTGCTCTTCTGTTTCAAAACCTAAAAGGGCCTGGGGAGGGTGAGGAGACCCTCAGTAATACCTGAGGTTCCATGGAAACCCACATTCATCCCAAATACTTTGTACTTAGTATACTCTTCACTGTCTCAATCTGTCATCACACTCAGTCAGGTACTGGGAAGAGCCCTCTATCCCAAAGTATCCAGATTTTTAACTTAAAAATGGGGCATATTCATTTCTGTTATGCATTGTGACTGAAACCCTTGCTCACAATACTACCAAGGCTCTGATTGCATAGACTACCAATTACCTCATCCATTTTTTTAACTTCAAAGTAATACCCAAGATTCTGTTCCCTGACAGGAGGTAAAGGTGAAGAAGAGCACCATCGCATTGCCTGCGCAGCTTGTCAAGCACCCAGGCTCACCACAAGGACACTCGCTGAAAAATAATTTCCTTGGCACATGTTACAGACAAAAACCAATTCGTACAGCCCATTTTGGGCTGCATGGAGAGCAACACAAAACCATCTGCACATTAACTCCAGCTGCAGGAGCAGTTACAAATCCATTTGCCTTTGGTCACTGTTGAGGTAGAAAATACATCCAGCTACAGCAAACAAGCCACACATTTCAGGTCAGGGACTGCATGGCATGTTTACCTTCAGATTGTATGGTACACTTCCAAATAACTACTTCAATAGAGTGGTAAAAAGCTCCTGAATGAGGTACTTGATATTTTTTCTTGGCAAATATTTGCTACAGAGTCAGTGGGGACGTGTATGAGTGAAGCTTGTACTGGAACCGAGAACACAAATGTGGAGGTTTTGGTATCCCTGAAGTCAAAAGAAGTGGTCTTGGTAATTTGCTTGTGAGTTACACAGTCAAACCATGGCTGGAAATGTAGAGGATTTTACCCATTAAAAAAAAAATCAGAAAACCAACTATTCCCTTGAAAGAAATAACAGTAACTGGTCTTTTTCAGGTTTAAAGTACCATTTAAAACTTTATTCTTTAATAAAGGGATGTGATGTTTAGCAGTACAACCTATTTGCAGACAATGCTTTAATTAAACATTTAATGAGCCCTTCTCGTTTCTTTGCACGAGCTTAACTTCATACAGCCAAGATAATAATGTAAACACCACATTTTGGTTATTAAAATAATTGCTTTCACAAACACTGACCTCCTGACAAACCAAATGGCTGGTGCCATGCATACAATACTCCCACAGCTCAGGGACCTAATTTTAGCATAAAGCCCAATTTACAGCTGACCATCAGCTTTTAAAAAAATTCTAGGCAAACATTTTTAAAGACAGCGATGTTTTCACCAAATCCCTCGAGATTTCATTCAATTATTCAAAAAAATTTATAAAAACATCCTTCATTTAACCATACAACAGCCTTTATGAGTGTTACCCAAGCAGGGGTAGAGCAGCAGCTTCAGGATGTTTCCTCAAATTCTCCTATCTAGATCAGGGCAACCAAAACCATGACCTTCCTTTAAGCCACAGCTCTGGAAGATATTTTTATCTAGCTGATGGAGTTTTTCCAGGAGCCAGTTACTTTGGAAAGGACCAAACATTTTCAGTGGGACTTTAATGAAAAAAAAAAAACAAACCAACATTTTGCCCCTAGCTTTATAGCCAAAAAAAAAAAACTTTAAGTATTTCTGCAAAATGGTGACAAATTTTTAAGACTCCAAGTAAAAAAATCTTAGCGAAATGAGTTGTCAAAACATTTTGAAAAATCTGTCAACAGCTCGAATTCTTAGAAACCATGATTCGGTGATGCTGGAAATACAATCTTGTCCATGCTGAAGCAGCTAAACCACGTCCCTTGCTGCTTCAGCTGAGCTTTTTTCCTCATGGAAAGTTACTGGTAGGCTTTCATATCCATGAGGTGATTCCTCAAGCTAATCAGCATCCCACCAGCATCATCCTTTCCCAGGCAGGACATCTCCAGAGAGGCCAACACAGACTCCAGAGGCAGGCAGCTTCTACTGCTTGGGAACTGTCCTGTCACCCATGGAAATGGCCAATTTTTCACTCCCCACCTAGGGGAAACCATCCCCCACGAGGGCACAATGCATGGCATGGTGACAGGTAAGAGTTACACAAACTTTGCTCACTGGCTTCTCACTAAAAACATCAGGGGCCTCTCGCAGTACGTGAAATTGCTGAGGACTCCAGAGAACTGAACCCTCGTTTTGTAATGTTCCCAACAGGAAAGTGAAAAAAAGCAACAAAAGCAACCAACCAAACAAAACAAAACAAAAACCAAAACCAGAACAAACAAACAAAACCTAAACAAAAACAAACACTTCCCCTGCAAACACAAAAGCATCAGGAATCTAGTGATATCCATCTGAAGCAACAAAATTCCTGCAAATTCAGGTAAATGAGCCTAGTTTTACACCATCTGACACAGTGGATTGCATGTAATCATTCCTGGATTTCCACAGTGGATTGCATGTAATCATTCCTGGATTTCCACAGTGGAAATTATTTCCAAATATAGTCATTGGCACTAAATGGTCCATTTTTGACCTACTAAGCCCTTGACCATCCATGGGAGACTTTTCCCTCATTTCAATGGACTTTTGATCAGGTCTGATATACTTTCCCAATGTTTTTCTGCTTCTTGTGTCCTTGACATCTGCTATTGCTTTACCCAGCTATTGGGTTTGTGATTTATTGGTTTAATTCTTTTTATTTTTATTCCGTTTTATTATTTATAATGGGACACAACTGACACTTTGCAATAGGAGACACTTTTTTTCTTAAGGGTTGCATGTGGTATTGGTTGCCTTGAGCACAAAAGGAGATTGGAAATCTTCTTTGATACTTCTAGACACTTTCACCTCTCCTGAACAAAATGCTTTAGCACAAAAGCAATAACAGAAAAAAACCCCAAAGTTTAGAGATGTTAGTGGCTATCAAAACATGATACTCTTGATTAGACATGTTCCTAGGAAGCATAGGTGTCAACCCAAGCAGTTTTCTTCACCTGACAAGGATGAACAGTCTGTTAGAAAGGGAGGAAGTCCTCCTGCTATGGATGTGGTCGCCAAGAGATAACTGCCAATAATGTGAAATCTCATGGCAAAGCAAAATCTCTCAGATCCAAAATAAGAAATAGATGTGTGAAGCTATGGAGATGTTCTAGTGATGGCAAATAGCCCTTTGCTAAAAGACATCATGTAGCTACCAAAAGACAGCAAATATTTTCGTGTAGATGAAAAAAAAGAAAAAAAAAAAAAGAAAAAATAGAACCTAGGCTAAAAAAACCCATAAACCAGGGCACAAGCTCCCAGCTCAGTGAGACTGACACTGGCAACTGTAAATTGTGGGGAGCATTTCCTCCTCCAAGCCCAGATCTTTCCTACATGTGTTATCAACCCCTACACATATGTTTGCAGGACTGGCATCACTCCCATCCTCTTTGCAATGTTTAATCAGTGAGAATTCTCATTTTATTTTAAAAATACGAATGTAATTATTTACTTCAAGTCTCCCAGGAAAGGACTGCAGTTCTTACTGCAGTATAACAGATAAGAAAGGCTACAGTGTTTGTTCCAAGGCAAACAGCAAAGACAGAATCCAACATCTTAGGGGGAAAAACTAGCTAAGATTAAATGGGCATTTGGCACCGAACCCAAAAAGTATCATTTTCTTGGGTCTGCCTCTGTGGAGTCAGATCAGAAACAACCATTCCTTCATCTAGAAATGGCTGAAATTAAGTAATTAGCGCTCCACCGACCACCACCAACTCCCTCACAAACACCCTCTTGGCACCGGGCGCAGAGGAAAGCTCCTGAAGCCAAACCACCCCCGCAGCGGCCGCGGCGCATCCCACACATGGCGAGGGACCAGCGCGTCCGCCGCGCCCGGGCAGTGCCGCGCTGGGAGCGGGGAAACTGGGGAAAAAAGGGAAGGGAAGGGAAGGGAAGGGAAGGGAAGGGAAGGGAAGGGAAGGGAAGGGAAGGGAAGGGAAGGGAAGGGAAGGGAAGGGAAGGGAAGGGAAGGGAAGGGAAGGGAAGGGAAGGGAAGGGAAGGGAAGGGAAGGGAAGGGAAGGGAAGGGAAGGGAAGGGAAGGGAAGGGAAGGGAAGGGAAGGGAAGGGAAGGGAAAGGCGGGGAGGGCAAGGCAAGGCAAGGCAAGGCAGGGCAAGGCAGGGCAGGGCAGGGCAGGGCGGCTCCGTCCCGCCCCATCCCTCCCCCGGGCCGGGCGCGGCGGCCCCCGGGGGCGCGGCAGCGGCGGCTCCAGCGGCGCGGCCCGGGGGCTGCGGGAGCCTCCCCGCCGGGGATGCGGCTCCCCGCGGGACGCGCCGCACGCTCCCGCCCTCCGCCCGCCGTCGACCGGGCACCGAGCGGAGCCTCCGCCTCCGCCTCCCCGCGGCGTCTCCCCCGCGGCGGGGCCGCCGCCGCCGCCGCCCCGCATGGCCAGAGCGAGCCGGGCGGTGCGCGCCGCCCAGCCCGCGCCGCTGCTGCCCGCGGCCCCGGGGCCCGGGGCGGGCGGGCGAGGCCGACGGCCCCGGGGCGCCGCCGTCGCCAGGCGGGCGGGCAGCCCCGCCGGGGGATGACTCAGAGCCGCGGCCCCTGCAGCGAAGCCGCCGCCGCGCCGGGCTCCGCGCAGCGCCGCCCCATGCCCGCGCCCCCCGCCGGGGGCCGCCCGCCGCCCGCCGCGCCCGCCGCGCCGCGCACCGGATGATGCCCCCGCGGGGGGCGGTGGGCTCCTGCCGCCGGCGGCGCCTGGCGCCCCTCAACGAGGACAACGGGCGGTTCCTGCTGCTGGCCGCCCTCATCGCGGCGTACCTGAGCGCCGGCGCCACCGTCTTCTCGGCCCTCGAGAGCCCGTCGGAGGCGGCGGCGCAGCTCCGCTGGAACCGGACCCTCCACAACTTCAGCCGCATCTTCAACATCAGCCTGCCGGAGCTGCGCGCCTTCCTGCGGAGCTACGAGGCGGCCATGGCCGCGGGCATCCGCGTCGACGCCCTGCGGCCCCGCTGGGACTTCCCTGGCGCCTTCTACTTCGTGGGCACCGTGGTCTCCACCATAGGTGAGCGCCGCCCCGACGGCCCCGCGGAGCGGACCCGCCCGTCCGCGGGATGCCGCGGCCCCGGCCCCGTCGTTATAGCGACCAAAGTTTGGGGAGAGGCGCCGCCGCGTTGCTGTGGCAACCGGGGCATCGCAGCGCCTCCGGGTCGCTCTGTCCCCGCTGGCCTCCCGTCCCGGGGGTCGCGGTCCCCTCCAGTCCCCCCCTCCCGCTGCACGGAGCCGGGACCGGCGCTGCTCCCGCCCCGCCGCGCTCCGGCTGCCGCGGGTTCGCAGCAGCGCCGGCCGTCGCTGCCGCGGGAGCCCCGTCCCTCCCCAGCAAACTTCTGGGCTGCTGCATTCCGCCGGCCCGAGGGCGCGGACGGGGCTGGCGGCTGCCCGAGGGCGCTGCCGGCGCCGGGACGTGCCCGCCGGGCGGGTGGCTCGGTACCGGGAGAGGCTCGGTGCGCGGGGGCCGGCAGTAGCGCGCTGGCGGAGATGCTGAACGAGAGAAGCGCGGCCAGGCGCGGCGAAAGCCTAACTTGGTACCGGCTTTACCTGCTGGCGAAGTTGGGATGTGTGTGTGGTTAAAGACGCGAAGTCGCTGTCCTCAAGCTGTAAGACAATACAGCGTTCTCAGTGTATCGCTGCAGCCGGCTGCAGTTTTTCATATCCCATAGGTGTTTAGGAAGAGCAGCACTTTGTAAAGCAAATTATGAGTTATGGTGGGAGTATTTTTATTTTTTTTTCAAACTCTGCAGCTGTCTACTGCTCTTGGACTATTGCTTGAGAAACCCTGTCCCTGAATACAAGATCTTAGCGGTCTTAACTCTGCCAGATTTTAAGTTCTGTAAGAAGCCAGGTGTCTTCTGAGCGTGAATGTTGTGTTTTCCATTTATTGTAGAGGAAGAAACTCACAGCTCTTTATTGCGTTTGCATTCATTAGGTATGGAAAACATTTTATCAATAATGACTAGTCCCTATAATAAAGTTGTGATGGTGAGTACAGCAGTGTTGTCAGGTATTGTTACTTTTTGCATTGAAAAATCCAGTTACCTTTTGCTTACCAATTACATTTGGTAGCCCGGTCATTACAGCACCATTTTAATTAAGCATTAAGCTTTCTTCATCGCAGGAACGTATGTTTAAAATAGATGACTTTGACTGATCAGAATGAGTGAACAAAAAAGCCAATGTTCTAACAAACCCATCCTTTCATTACACCTGCTGTGAGAAACAGAAATCTTCAGGTCATGTGTAAATTGCGTTCCTGCCAGCTCTGGCTTCTCCTCTCTGAGGTCATTGAAATGTAAAATGTTTCTGTTTCCATCTCCACTTCATTGCCCCGCCTGCAGTTATTTGTACCTGGGCAGAGGAGCTGAGGAGCTCAGCAGGGGATTTTGCCAGGTGAGAGGTGTAAATGGCAGAGCCGGGAGTTGTGTTTCGCGTGTTCCTTAGAGTCAGTAATGTCACATCTCACATGCGAGGTGGGGGCTGAAGACTGGGGGGGGTTTTGGGATGTGCAACAAAGGCTGGGTTCTGACAAGTGCTCCCCAGGTCGTACCTTCCCTTGGAATGCTCCCTGGCAGTGCTTTCTCCTGGATTGCTTGGAGTACTTGGTGTGAGTTCAGAGAGCTCTGAGTGAGGAGATGCAGGCTGAGTTGTGCCTGTGGGCACAGCACAGGCCAGGCCAGAGCTGGGGGTGCCGAACTGCACAGCCTGGCAGGAGCAGTGTCTGCCGGAGTCCCAGCATCCCGAGGCTGCTGTGCTCCATCCCAGCACGGCTTTCACCGTGTACATTTCACATGTACGGCCCCTGCAGATGAAGAGGAAACTGCTGCCCCCTCCTCAGTGCTTCTCTTCGTGTGCCTCTTCAAGCTGCTGCAGCTCACAGAGGCAGAGCCCACGAAGAGCTCAGCAGCAGCAGCAGGGTTGCTTCCACCACACAGTTGTATTCGGTTATTTTTGGCAGCTCTGCCCAGCAAAAGTGAGGAAACCCCATGAATTAACTAACTAGTTGTTCCATTAAAACATGACACTGTGCTCTTAGTCAAATGTGCACAAAGCTGTCTGGCTCGTGGATGGCAGGGCAGCGAGATGTCCCCTGGGTGAGCAGTTCCAAAGCCATTCTTTCAAGGTCCACTTTTTTCCCTCCCATTTATGTACCTACCCACCTGGACTACCTTTGATTCCACTGTCAGCTCACACACCACGTTATCCTGCCTCTGAGCAGTTTGATTTGCTTTCCTGTCGTGCTTAATTGACAAGAACGCTGTTTTTACCCAGCCTTGCCAAGAACTACCAGACATGCAGAGTCAAAACAGCTTTCCTTCCTCCACAGCTTCATCAGTTACGTGTGTCAAAGCAACTTTATTACTCCAGCTAAACACAGCACCATCCTAGTGAGGTGGTGGAAAGCTTCCTCATTCACTGCTTATCAAACAGCAAGTATACTCAGTGTCTCTCAAATCACCCACAGGTTACTCAGCTTCTCATCTTTAGAGGATTCCAACTCACGGGAATCTCACTATCTTTTCAAACCCTCATGCTGTTCTAAACAGGTTTAATAAAACTACTAAATCTTTCTCATGTAGGCATTGAAATACATTGAAATACATTGAAATACATTGAAATACATTGAAATACATTGAAATACATTGAAATCCAGGCACAGGGCTGCAAGCCCTCCTGGAGTTTGTGTGAGCTGAGCTGAGAAAGACTCATCTTTCCTTCCAAGTTCTTCATTCTTCCTGTGAACACAAGGGTTTGGAGTAGCCAGTAGGCTGGGAGAGAACTGTTCCATCCACACTCCTTGAGCAGCTCCCCTCTCTTGGGTGCCTCCTTGGCTGCAGTTCTGCACTTCCCTAAATCCTCAGGGATGCAATCAAACAGTCTGGGTGAGAAACATGTCAATGGGGTCTTTAAGAAACGAGAGTTGAAATTGTAATTTTAAAGCATTTTCCTGAATAGCCCACAAAATGTGTGTGGCTTGCAGTCCATAAAACACCCTCTTGATAGCACTCTGGGCATTCAGTTTTTATTACTGTATTGTTTGTGCTTGAATAATGAAATGTTGAGTCTGTTTTCATTAGGCACATCTGGATTTTCAGAGCTGTGTAAGAAAGTCCTTCAGTCTAATTTCTGATTGTTTGCTGTCAAACTACACCATCCATTCAGTCATTATTTTGCACTCCAAAAGGTACTGGGTTTCTAGGCAATTATTATTATTCTGATTTCTTTAAGGAGCAGCTAGGTGAAATTTATTCTTGATTCTTTGGTCTAACTGACTGTAGACTTTGGTTTTCAGCTGAGTTTTTTCCTTCCCTCCCCAAATACAAAACAACCTATAGTACCCAGCATTTTGTTAAAGACTGAAAGCAAAAGTATAACCAGATTTCTCTCTGGTAAAAATGTTACAGATGCAGCTATAATCAGTCCTAGCTTTCCCTGTGTTCTGGTAGCAGAGATTTATTCTGCCTAGCACACCAGGCAACTCTGGAATGCCTGAAGATCTGGATTTCTGACTCAGTCCATGAGTCTAGACTTTGTACCCAGATTTTTTCATCTCTTAAGGGTTAGAATAAATCTTAGGTGCCTGTGTAGTAAAACATTTTGAAACATAGACCCATTTAAATTGGATTCTAAGCTTCTTATGTGTAAGTACATGCTTCAAAAATCAAGTGATAGAATTGATTTATAGAAATCCATACCAGGCATTAAAAAATGAGGTCAAGTGAAGTACTCTGATACATAAAAGTGATTTTTTCAATAAAATATTTTTTACAGCACCTTTACTGTGGGCAGATGATTTTGGAATGGAACATGTCTGGGTTATGTGTGCTTGAGAAATGCCCTTGAGAAGAAAAGAAGCAGGGATCTCCTCTCTGTACAGCTGTGCAGAGGTTGCAGGTGCTGGGGACACAGTGTGTAGGAGTGAGCAGGACAATTCCTACTTGCCTTATCCCTGGGTATCCTGTTAAATTACTCAGTATTCCTGTGGGCTGACAACTACACCCAAAGGGATGGGGGCATCCTCTGCTCTTAAGAGACACATCATTCTGTGTTTTCTGCCATCTCACTGGCTCTGGCAGAGGTTTTCTCCTTGCTTGGGATGTCAGCTGGGTTAGACCTTCTCCTCTCTGGCTCCTCTGCAGGGACCAGCACACCCAGCACAGCATTTCTGCTTGTGCTCCACAGCCTAAGCACCGTAACCACTCACTCCTGAAATACCCTCTGGCTCTGTGTCACAGTCCTGTGAGACTGTCTGTCGGTCCAGATGCTCTGGAGCTGACAATTTAATGGAAGTGATGCACAAAGCACACTTGGACAGCTCAGTAAGCACAGGTGAGGTGTTGGGACTGCACTGCCAGGAGCCAGGGGTTGAGAGCAGCCTGTGAGAGCAGCCACTACAGAGGATAATTTGGTGAGAAATCCCACAAATAACCAAGATGGTCTGAAGGTTTAAGGGGCAAATACATTTGTCCCATCTTCATTGTTGTATTCCAGGATGTGAATCAGAGCTGCAGCCACAGGAGGTTCTGGCTCTCTGCTCTCCCTGAGGCCAGCCCAACCAAAAGGTGACAGCCAAACCAGGGTGTGCACCTGATCAGCAGCAGTGCTACCTCCCCAGGGCTCTGCAGGCTTGTACAGGCAGCTTTTGCAGAGGTTTCAGATTAGGGAGGAGTAGCCTTCAGATCTGACCTTCTTAAAGTTAAGAAATAATCAAACAAAACTGAATGAGAAAGCAGCTGGAAGAGCCAGCAGTGTTATTAAGCTGCAGTGTCAGGTTATTTGTCTTTGCCATCCTATACACAATCTGCAGGCAGGATGAGAGGGTGTTTGAGGCAGATCTGATTCCTTCATGTTTTGATCAATGTGCCCGTGGATTTCTGAGTTATTTCCTCACTGGGGCAATCTCGATAAAGAACAGAGAGCAGGAGGCTCAGAGGGCAGCAGGTCAATGCCAGCATGTTTCTGTGCAGAGTTCTGATCCTACACTGATTTTCCTCAGATGAAGTACTATCACCATAGCAATGTTTTCTGCTTGCCATGGCTGCATGGGAGTATTAACTTCTTTGGGTGCCACTGATAGGAATTTCCTAAGTGTGTGGGCATAGGTTGGGTGCTCCGAGCAGAAAAGTAATCTAACTCACAGCTTGCTTTCTTGTAGTTGAGAGCAGCAACATAAATCTTTACTTGGAACACCTCCATGTAATTACACAGGTGACTTGAGGAATCCCCGCTGAAGGGTCATGGTTAAATAATTTTTATCCCAAATTTGTTGTGATTTTATTCTAGAAGGCAGGAGGGAGAAACCCAAATACTTGAAATAAAAGCCTTTCTAAAATAAAATAAAAAAAAAAAAAGTGAAAAATATTACTTTAATTTCAGTGCTTCTTAGGGTTTGCCTGCCCCTGTAGGGTTATGCCAGCCACAGAAAATTAAGCTTCACTGTGCTTTGGCCATCTAAACTGAATGATCTCTACAGAGCATTTCAGTTCAGATTAGTTAATCTAAACATTTCAGAGGTTTCTTTAATATTAACCTCTAGCTAAATGTTTCCAAACATTAACATCAGTAACTGATGGAGAAGTCAAGGACAAACAAATTGCATTTCCTTTTGCTGTGGATGTGGATGTGAGGTGCTCAGCTGCAGCACTGAAATGTAGGGTCTCAAAATTAAATGTCAAGCACCACAGCTTTGTAGAGCAGTCATCCAAAAACCAAATTTTGCCCAGTGTTACATGAGATATGGTCCAGCATCTCAGAAGCTAGGGGAGATTTTTTACTGACTTACCAGGTGCTGGTTCAGGTTCAAAGTAAAGACCAGCTGGAGTTTGTAGTGATGGATTCTCCTTTTTGCATCTAGCTTGGGTCACTGAAGGGGCAATGCCTGCTTAGTGAGCAGGTGCCTCCTGCTTAGCACAACATTCCATTTGGTCTTTGGTGATAGTCCCACCTCTATTTCAGTTCCCTGTGCATTTACCAGAGCTTGTAGGTGTGGTTGCAGAGCAGACTCTGGTGTGCCCAAGCCCCCTCTGACAGCTCTCCATCCCCTGTGGCTCCAGCCAGTCCATCTCCATCACCAAGCAACCTCCCTGTGAGCCAGGGATGGAGCCTGTGGTAGCTGTGAGGGATCATAATTACTGGGCTTATCAGCTGCCCTGTTTGCTGTGGGCTCATAAAGCCAAATCCTGCTGGAAGCTCTGTGGTCTGTGTTCCATGGAGCCCTGCCAGTCCCTGGAGCCTTCCCCCACTTTGTCCTCCTGGGGATGTTCCCCCTTTCCTTCTCATAGTGCTTATCTACTGCTGCCTGCTCACCTGCCTTCCCCAGCCTGAGCTTCTCCAGCTTCTCCTGCCCTCCTCCAGTTAGGATGCCCTTCTCTACTGCTGATTTGTTTGCTTGATTAACTTTCAAATATTTGTTTGCTGACTTTACACTCTTTCACGTTAAGGACTACCAAAGAAGTCAGAAGTAAAGCTTTACAGCTTCTCCCTGTTCCTCACCACCCTCATCTCCTTTCCCTAGTGTTAATCCTGCAATTGACCCTCATTTCTTTCTTGGTTTGTTTCCTCCTTCTCTCATTGTCTTCAGTTTGACACAGATCATATGCACGTCATAATTTTTTCTCACTTGCACCACAGGGTCATCTTTGCCAGCACACTGTCTTGTTTTTATTTGCTTTAATTGCTCTTATCGTGGAGAGAAGAGGAGAATAATTACAGGGTAGTTCTGTTGACAATTAACTTCATGTCACATTACCTGCTGCTGGCAGTGTGCTGGAAAATACAATGTCATTTCTTCGTTTTAATGAATGCAGGATTACCTTATCTTTAAAGCTGTTAAGTCAAAGAGAATTTTGCCTCTTGCCATAGTAGCATCAGTGTTAGAGCAACAGAAAAACAGCTCAGAACATTTCATATGTAATTTTTAGACTGAGACAGCTTGGTATTATTGAAAACATAGCCTTTGGCCATGATCTGAATAAGCCTTGCTTACCTATATCAAAAGAGACAGTTTTTGTAGTGTGTCAGCACCAAGTGCTTATCTCAGGGCATTTTGGGAAAAGATGTTTAAGGTCAAAAATTAGGGTTCATGCTGGTGAACATTTGAAATGTGAAAAGTCCTCCTGAGCACAATAAATGTTTGAAGTGACAATAAAAACCTTTTGTGAATAAAAACACTCTAGTAACAAACAGAACTATAATCCAAGGGGCAATTGCATAGCAATCCAGACAAATAAAAATACTTCCTCAATAGCCTGTTTCTGCTGAAGTCAATAGTAGACCAGTCTGCAGAACTTTAGGAAATCCTACCTTAGGTGCTTTATTGGCACACCAGGTTTATAAAACAAATGGACTTGTTATTACCATGTAAAATATATCCCCCTGAGCTCAGTGGGTCTGCTGATGGCACTGGCTGGTACACCTAGACACGGGAAGGTTTCAGTGCAATCTTTCTTGAATCAAATGAGAAGTAGAATGAAAATTAAATCTAATTGCATTAGACAAGGCAAAGCATTAGCAGCCTTTGCAAGTAATTAAAGCTTTGGAGTGGAATAAGATAAGAAATTGAATGGCTTGATGTTAACATCCGGGATTACTTATTGTGGGTGAGCACTGCTATTGCTCATGTTTAAAATTCCATAATAAGTGCATGAAAGAGGCAGTAATACCTTGAAAAGGGTTGTAGCCCCACAGCAAGTCCTCACTGGATTTTAACCTTTCTGAGCTTGTTCCCCTGCAGCTTCTTCCCCTTTAGAAATTATTGGCAAAATGTTTCCCAATCATTCTCAGGTCTTACGCAGGCAAATTTAATCACGGCAGAAGCTGCGGCTAGAAGAAATTTGTCCATGCAAGAGCTGAGTGAGGAACTAATTCAGTAAATTTCAGTTAAAGCCAGATAAAATGCCTTTGGTAATTCATCATTATATATTCTGTCATCTTGTTGCTCAGCCTGAGAATTGTGGAAGCAATATATTTCTCTCCTGAGGTCAAACAAAAAACACATTCATGCTCAATATGCGTGGAGTCAGGTCTGCCTTAAGCCTGGTGGAAATGGGAGGGAGTGACAGAAGTGTAAAGGTCTTAAACCCAAGCTGTGATTTTCACAAGAGAGGCAGAAACAAGCTGTTTGATATGATGATTTGTTAGTTTACAAAAGCTGCTACTGGCAGAGCTGTGAGGACCAGGAGAATCTCAGATAAAATATGAGCTCAAAATTGTCTTGGTAGCGTGGTGGAGTTGTTCAGTATCATTAAATTTAAAAATAGTCAAGGGAAATGCATACTAAGGTAGGAATAGTTAAATGAAGAAGTAGAAAATGGGAAATAACTGGTTAGTCAGCAGTCCTGACACCCTCTATTTCTGTTACAGTAACTTAAAATCGGGTCTTTGTGCCTTCATGAATGGATTGGAAGAGCTGCCTGAGCAAAAAGATGTTTGAGAATTTGCTCTTTGCTTTTAGCTGAAGCTTTTTAAAATAAGGGACCTATGAAGGTGTATATTTAGACTATTAAGAGGCCCAGGTAGGTTTATCAGAGTTTTTTCATTAAATTGTAACTGTGGAAGTTTGTATAGAGATTTGAAAAAAAAAAAAAAAAAAAAAAAAAAAAAAAAAAAAAAAGGCCTAACAGTGGAAAGGATGTTTTCATGTTTAGGGCCTTTTTATCCCTTGGGCACATCTTTAAAGCCAAACTCTTTGTAAAGCAGAATAGCTGAGACAACCATGAAGAAACAGATGTTCTCTGAGCACCTACCTACACAAACACCAGTGGCAGAAGAAAAGACAAGTCTGTTGTTTAATCCAGTCAAAAGATAAGCCAACAGTATAACCATGGAACAGCCTTTCCCATCTGCAAGGCTCAGAAAGCCCATGAGTGACATCTTCTTCCATCAGACTTCTTATGCTGGGAAATATGACAAAGACCCAAGATCACTTGTGAAATCTAGATAGTGCTGCTTCTTAGTCTGAAAGGAGAAGTATTGTCAGATGTGCTGGCACTGGAGTGACAGTACATGTGCAAGTGTTCTTTAGAAGCCAATAATATCTCAAGAATGTAACAAAATTTGGATGCCATTATTCTTTTTCACTCAGAGTTCAGAAAAAAAAAAAAGGCTCAACCTTGGGGGTACATAAACATCTGAAATGCAACTGCAAGTTTCAATAAACAGCAAAAGCAAAAGTGTGAATGCTAATGTTTGAAATGACAGGGCATAAGCTTTTTTTCTGTTAGGGTGTTGCTTAGAGACAATCATCCACACAAAAAACATTCTCAAAAACACATAGGGAAATAAGAATGGAAGCAGCTTTAAAGGATGATAAATTATGATTGCAACAGAAATCTACTTTTGGAACAATATTCACCTAGAATCATCAGCTGCACGAAGACTGTAGGAAGGTCAGAGGAGGTGGCAGAGTATGGCTTCAGAGATGGGACACATCTTAAGAGCAAGAAGGAACTGGTGATTCTTGGGGTCCATGAGCCCCACTGTTGTGTATATCCATGGTTACTGAGCCACACTTCATCTATTTCCTGGTTACCATGCTTTTGTTTTCTGTGTATTTTTAAAGCAGTTACTCTAAATGCAGGGGTGTTTCCTGGCTCTGGTGGTGGTGCAGAAACCCCTGCGTGGTATTTTCAGGGTCCCCAGGACGAAGGAGGAATTGATGAATCTGACTCCATGTTCTTAGAAGGCTAATTTATTATGAGATGATATGATATGATATATGATATGATATGATACTAAACTAAAACTGTACTAAAGAATAGAGAAAGGATACTGACAGAAGGTTATAAAGAATGATAATGAAAACTCTTGACTCCTTTCAGAGTCTGACACAGGCTGACCGTGATTGGTCATTAAGTAAAAAACAATTCACATGAAACCAATTAAACAACCACCTGTTGGATAAACAATGTCCAACCACATTCCAAAGCAGCAAAACAGGGAGAAGTGGATCAGATAATTATTGTTTTCATTTTTCTCTGAGGCTTCTCAGCTTCCCAGGAGAGGAAATCCTGGCGAAGGGATTTTTCCAGAAAACATGACAGTGACACCCCTGTGCTTTAGGTGATCCTGGGCAGTGCAGTGAGCCAAGGCAGATGCTTCTTCGCACAGCCTGGATCATGAGCAGGGGTTTGATACCCTCCCTGACAGCTGGTAATGGGACAGTGTGAAGACCCTGAGCCTGTGGTGTAAGGGGAGGGTTTTTTCACAGCAATACAACTTTGTCAAACAACTGTGGAGTGTGTGGGATATATTTTTCTGTTATTAGCACCACCACCATTTCAGAGAAGATTATAGCAAAATGGTTTTCTCTGCAGCTGTTAGGAAAAGAAAACAAGCCAGAGACAGGACCCTGCAATCATCAGTGCGGAGGCAGCCACAGGAAGCAGCTCTGGGCTAGTTTAGATCAATGTACAAGGAGACAGGCTGCCACCAAAGGAAAGAACATCCTGCTCTCATCCCCTTTTTCTGGAAGTCCTCCTTTGTGAGGTGGTTTAGGACTAATTTAGGCAACGCCAGCCCATATTCTTTCTGTTTTAACAAGCCATCAGGGTGCTTTGGCTGTGCCAAGGGGGCAGGATAACTGACAAATAGGACATTTGGTGGCATCTTGCTGAAGATTTATCCAAGAAAGGCAGCATAAAATGAAGAAAATAATTTCAGTCTTGATTTTTATGATTGTAAACCATAGACTGGCCCCAAGAGTTTAGCAGACAAGAAGATTGTATTATTTATAAGAACAATAAAACCTTAAGTATTGAAAGAAAGTTTATGAACAACATGTTAATAGAGAAGGGAGATTGTCACACCACAGGACACATCCATCCCTTTAAAGTCAATTCAGCAAGAATAGTGCCAGTTTGTAGGTCTTCACTTTCTTTTACTTTGTGTAATTTGAATTCCTGCTCCTGATTTTCATCCTTCTGTGAGCTTTATTCTCCAGCATCTCCTTTTAGAAGAGGCTCCCTGTCCCTCATTCAAAGCCATCTTCTGACACAGTAGGATTAGGCAGAAAACTGAAAATAAGCTTGCCAAAGATTTTGAGCCTCAAGCCTGTGACTCTCTCCATGTATTCCCTCTTCAGGGGGGCCTGCTTAGCAAGACCTTGGGCCAGAGCTGCTGCTCAGCTGGCAACACTGATGGCTTGGCACAAGTCAGTCCCCATTTGCTTGTACAAGGTGTATAAAGAGCAGCTGGCCCCATCCAGGGAAGCATAAAACTGCTTTAGAGACACTTCTGCTTCTTCCTTGGCTTGGTTCTGTGCCAAAGCAGCTCCAGCAGACCTCCTTCTGTATTTATTGGGTTTTGTCTTCAGGATAATGGCATCTATAGTGAGCAAGGGTGGTCGTGTTTGTGGTCTTTGATGGGCACTTCCTTTGTAGGCTGTACACAGAAAGGGCAACCTGCAGTACAGCTGAGGAAAAAAGCTTTCCTGCTTCTGCTGAGAGGAAAGAGCAGGAATACTGCTGCTGGTGCTGAAGCTGAAGCCCCAGTGTTTATCTTTTTAAGGGCCATGTATCACTCAAACATACAAAAGTTAGGCCACTTGAGCTGATAAATGCGCCTGCTGAGTACCCACTAGAGACTGAAGATCTTTCTTGGAAAGCTCAGCTGGAAGGTGTCAGCTTAGAAAAACACCCTTGGGAAACCTGCTGCCAGGAGGAGAAGTTCAACATTCCTGAGCAGCCAGGTTTTGAGCAGGTTATTCCTCTCTCCTTCCCCGAGGTTTCTTTGGGATCACCCCCAGTGCCTTGGACCCCATCAAGGTGAGGTTCCTGAGGTGGAACCTCACCCTTACTCCTCTCAGTCCAGCATATCCTTCACCCTAAATACATTGCTCTGGCTGTTTCACACATGCCAACCTCTCCTTAGGTTTTGGGGTCCTCTCCCCACCCCCCTTACAATTCCATTAACTCTTTTTAAAACCAACATACATCGAAGAATAATGAATGTGTGGCCATGACCTTTTGGCCTGTGGTTTAAAGCATGGACAGCAGAGGAGTGCCAAGGGTGATTGATTCAGGTGCTCACTGATCACTGAGGCATCACAGCACTTTGGATAACCAATAACCTGATCACCATTGTGTGTAAATAGAATAAAACTGGTACTGTAGAAAGCTTCTAATAGTCATCTGCAGCTCTTTGAAACTCCTTAAAGTTCAATTAATCATCTCCTGGCTCTGTTCTGCCAGCATGGCTCCCTTTGAGTAGCAGTTGTCTCAAGCACCCGACTAATGTTTCACAGGTGGAAATGAAACAAGGAGCACCAGCAGAGCCACGAGTGGTTTTTAACTCCATTTTGGGCTCATCATGATGCTCTTTCTTGGATGAATGGATAGAGAGAATGATTATGGAAGTCAGTCCTTATTTGCATGGTCACTCAGTATTTTCTCCACGGAATATCTGCCCCAGTACATGGGTCACCAAGGACTGCAAGCTTGTGTATGATACAGGTTAGGCCAGCTCTAAAAACTGCAGTTGTATCTCATTTCTTCAGAAATAGCGTAGGTCCAGCTTAAGGCATCTTAATTCACACAGTGTTGGACAGACCACTGCTGTTCAGGAGGTGTTTGCAGATAGTAATCTAAATAAGATCAAATGGGATTTTACAGCAACTTCTATATTAAAGGCTTTGCAATAGAAAAGCTCTAAAATAATTTACTGTTTGAGCCCAGAGTGGGGTATTTTAGTAAAGCAGGCTGAGAAAGATATTAAAAGGGAAAAAATAATAGGTCTTTCATTTGTAGTCTGGAAAAGCAGAGCCAGTTGGAAGAACTGACTCGTTGTATTTCCAGTCCATGGGTAAAAGCTCTGGATGCAGCAGTTCTGTCAGCTCTGAGCTGTGACCCTGTATCCAAGGCAACTGTTTCTGGATGTTAGGTGGTAAGGAGCTAGAGAATAAATGAGAGGCAGTTGTGGAACATACAGGTGTGATTCTCAGGGGAAATAATGATGAAATGCTAACAAGTGGGAAAGGGTGGAAGGAAGCACCAGAACTCAAACATGGGATTCAGAGTAGGATGTTTGGTTCCTATATACATGTATAGTGTGGTTTATGTGTCAGTCAAGACCAGCCAGGACTATCGGAGAGCTATGAAGTAAAGCAAGTGTGAAAAAGACAGGAAGCAGGAAAACATGAGAATTGGTAGCTCTTTGTTTCTCTGTCTGTGTTCTGTAACCCCCATCTCTTAGTCTTTATGTTGCAAGAACTTCTTTCCCTCTGGAAGCAGCATTCTGATTATAGTTGTTTCTGTAGTTGTTTGAGGAACCATTTGTTTAAAAAGTTTCTTTCAACCATTTTAGTTTCTTTTGATTTCCTTAAATATAAGTACATGATGGTTCTATGGTGGTATAGAGGTGATGTGCTCTGATGATCTAAGTGCTGTTTCACTCTGGGATTTCAAATGACCGCTCCAGTGTGCTGATCTGCTGTGTGAGTGAAGTCCTGTGGCTTATAAGAAGAACTAGGGTGGCTGAAAGAGGCAGGGACACATTATGCCCTTTCTTGTGTTGTTTTCTGTGACTTCCTTGTGTTCAGTTTTTGAAGTGACCAAAACTTTATTGCATCTCTGAGCAAATACGTTTTTTACTGCAAAACTGTCACTCCCTTTAATCTCAAAATGTAGTAAGACAAAGTAATTGCCAAAGTAATTTGACTGAGAGAAGAGTTCACAAGTACTAAAGCTGCTATTCCTTTCTGTCTTCTGGCATCAACCATCTCTTACTCATAAGAAAGTGGGTAAAAGAAAAGAAAGCAAGAGCAACAGGAAGCATATGTCACAAGTTTGTCCATCTGTTCTACCTCTTGAATCCATCCCTAGTTTAAGTAATTTAAAGCTCCAGATGAGCAGAATTGTAACCACAAACCTGTTATGCAAGTCAGGATGAGGGTCTCATTAAATGCCAGCACTTAACCATGAGAGGCTGCTGAAGAGAGTTTTTATCAGCTCATCTCTGCTAATTCTCTTTGGGGAGGAGAAATATCAACCAGCTGAAATTAATGCTGCCATAGAGCTTGTGTCTGAGCTGGTGGGGCAGAATTGGCATGGGGGAGGTTCAGATATTGCATCTGAGCCACACAAAGTCAACCCCAAGGCACCTGTGAGATGTGTCTCAGGGCCATGGAAAGCACAAAGCCCTGTTGTGCTTTTTCCCTGCACTGTGTGGGAAGCATAGGCAGTTCTGGATGAGTTTGCTTCAGTTGTTCTTAGCCTTGGGCAGGGGCTGAGCTCAGGGATGCGGTACAGAACATACCAGGACCAGCTCCTCGTGCTTGGGGTGACACCAAGGGACAAGCACAGCTGGCAGAGGAAGACCCTGCATGGAGAGAGAGCCCATGAGTGCTTCCCTCAGCCAGCTGGTGACCTGAGGGATGTGTTTTAGTGGTGGCTTGGCAGTGCTGGGGTAGCAGTTGGACTCTATGGTCTTAAAGGTCTTTTCCAACCTAAATGCTTCAGTGTTTGCCTAGCATCATTTTTTTGCATGTTTTATGTATTTCTTAGGATTCTCATTGCTGTGATGGGCGCTTTCACCTTGCCTAGCTACATACTGAATTTTGGAAGCATTTTGCTTCAGAAAATCTTGATGAAACAAACAGCATCAAAAATATAAAACTTCATCACCTCTCTTGAACAATCACCAGAAAATAGTAAGAGGCTTCAGCACATTTACAGCTTGATCCAAACTGTTGCTATCTCTTTTTTTTTTTTTTCCTAATTAATAAATGTGTCTAGCCATATGTGTGACAATAAACCCATTTATTTTGATGGTGATGTTCACATGCTTGCTGTGAAGCACATGTTTAAGTGCTTTGCTGACAAGGCACAGGCAAACAGATGCCTTCTCCAACACAAGTTGGCTGTGTATCCCTAGCTGGCAACCACAACAGCTCCTTCTGAGGACCAGGCACTTTTGGATATGCATCATCAAATGAGAGGAGTCCTGCTAGCGGCCAGCCCAATCCAGAGAACAGGTACATCCCACAGAGGAGAAGGAACTGAGAACTTCCCAGAGCCCATGGCAGGCTCTGTGAGGTCTGCTCTCAAAGGTGGTCTTGTTAACACTGCAAAATGGAGACAAGACAGTGGGTGCAGAAAGCAAAATCCAATGACCTCTTTGGTAATATTTTCTGGTAATGCTGGGCAAGTTTTTCACTGACTTCTACACAAAATACTGTTTTTACAGTGATGCTTTTGATCATAAAGTCAGAGAATGGTTTGGGTTGGAAGGGACCTGAAAGGTTATCTGTTCACATGGGCAGGGACAGCTTTCACTGGATCAGGCTACTCAGATTGTGAGGTAGGGGCTGACTTGCTGGCACACAGCTGCTTCTGAGCCTGCCAGACCTGTTGTGAGAGTAGGACCACCTCTTCCCTCATTCATCTTCATGTCACCGAAAAGATGCGTCTGAGTTTACTTGTCATGAGCATTTACATTCCTCTGTCAACCACTGGGAAATTCTCTATCAACATGGTAGGAAGGGAGCACAGATAAACTAGCCAGAAAAATTCAGCCATTGCAAAAATAGATCAAGAGATTTCAAGCAGTAATCTCAACTCATTGTATATAGGCAATATTATCCTGTTGCTGTTTATAAGGGTGTGTTATGGTAATAAACTGGATTTAATTATTTCATTATGCTCTATAATGATTTCATTATATTCCATGCTTTTCCTTCACAAACTTCTGTTTATATAGTCCGGTGTTGATGTTTACCTCCTTGAATATGTTACTTGCTGGGTACTTTGGTTGAACAATACAGCAATGAAATTTTGGAATGTGGATTTTTCACAAAACTTTCATTTAGATTGGATGTGGTTATTTATTCATGGGACATAGGCAGTCACCTCAATCCTGTCAATGTTTTTTGCCTGAGTCACCAAGTGCTTTTACAGGGAAGAATAGCAGAAAAAAGCCAATACCTGCAGAATTGAGTTTCAGAAGACTCTTCTTGAGATAGGATGTGAAATGTGGGTAATCTTTTTCGTAAGATCACTGGTATCAGCAAATGACATGGAGTAAACGTACTGTATTTATTTGCATGCAAATTTAAGTTCATTTTTGCTGTTATTTAACCATCTCTTAGCTACAAGGCATTACTGCTTACTTATAAAACTTCGTGTATGAGTAATGCTATAATAAGTAATATTACAATAAGTAATTCATACGAAGAAGAGTTGAATTAATATTGTTGCTGGATCTTTCCAGAGTTTGTATACTCTGATTTTTCTGTTCAACTGTGCAGCAGTGTTTTTCCCTGCTGTAATTATCCATCTCCAAGTGCCCCCAGTCTGCCAGGCAGCTCTGTGGTGAGATGGCTTTTCCTTCCCTCTGTGATGATTCCAGGTGGGCTAGTCACAGCTGGGATTTGGAAAAGACTTAAAAGTGCTGTTATTTTTAAAACAGTATTCAAAAATTTTTGGAGGTGGTTTGGTTTTGGGTTTTTTTTTCCTGTTATACAACCTGAAAACTTCCATCCTCTCAGTGGGAATGGTATAATCAGACCCCTGTAACAAAAATGTTACACTGGGTTACAGCTTGTGAACAGAGAACCTAAATTTTCCATCAGGTTGTGATGGCTGACACATGTGGGAGCAGGGAAATGGCCTCTTCTCCTCATCCCACCTTGGAAAGGTTTGGGCTCAGTGAGTCTTCCACCTGCATTTCAAGTGTTGCTCTGTTAATACAGATAATAATCCTTTCATCTTGCAAGGATTCTTTTGCTCACTTTTGAGTTTTAGTCATCTCGTTGAACTTTTGGTGCCTTCTTCCTTCTTTACCAAACTTGGTTTTGTGTTGGCCTAAGCTGACTTACAGCCAGCTCTCCTTTTGTCCAGTGAGGTGGGAGCCTTGTTAAGGTACATATATCACGAGCTTACCACGAAAACCTGTGTTATTAACATTGCCCGTTTATCTCCACACTGTAGGTTTTGGAATGACCACGCCAGCGACCGTGGCTGGAAAAGTGTTCCTCATCGTTTATGGCCTTTTTGGGTGTGCCGGGACCATCCTCTTCTTCAACCTCTTCCTGGAGCGCATCATCTCCCTGCTGGCGTTCATCATGAAGGCGTGCTACGAGAGGCAGCTGCGAAGGAGCGGTCTCCTACCTCCCAACTTCCGAAAGGGGCCGGCCGTGTCCGGGGTGGGCAGCCTCGTGGGCTGGAAGCCGTCCGTTTACCACGTGATGCTGATCCTGGGAATTTTTGCTATCGCCCTTTCCTGCTGCGCCTCGGCCATGTACACGGCAGTGGAAGGGTGGAACTACGTTGACTCCTTGTATTACTGCTTTGTCACCTTCAGCACCATCGGCTTTGGAGATTTGGTAAGCAACCAAAACGCTGTGTACCAGCATCAGGGATTATACAGATTCGGGAACTTCATGTTTATATTAATGGGAGTATGTTGCATATACTCCCTTTTTAATGTCATCTCGATTGTAATCAAACAAATTTTGAACTGGGTGTTGAAAAAATTCGAATGCAGATGTTGCCCAAAGTGCCATAAATCCAGTACCCGTCTCAGCCGTCGCAACGCCATCACCCCGGGGGCCCGCCTGCGCCGCCACAACGTGGCCAGGGACGCTGAGGGCCAGTACGACAGTGACACCGAGGGCAGGAGGCTCTCTGGGGAGATGATCTCCATGAGGGAGCTCACGGCATCCAGCAAAGTCTCCCTGGCCATCCTGCAGAAGCAGCTGTCCGAGACGGCCAACGGGTACCCGAGGAATGTGTGCATCAACACGAGACAGAACGGCTTCTCGGCGGGGGTGGGGGCTCTGGCCATCATGAACAACCGCTTGGCAGAAACAAGTGATTCTAGGTAGAGTTTTTGGAATTCCCTTTGTTTCTTAAATAAAAATGAAGTGGTCGTTAGGGTGGAGTTGCCGCTGTAAGCTGCTGGAAGGTTTTACATTTCAGAGACAGCCTTGGTATTCATCGGGTGTTCAGCATTTTACTTTCTGGGGGTTTTATAAGTTTTCTCTAATATGCAGTGAGATCTTTACCATTATGTTACAGTTTTCCCCTAAGGGGGTTTTTATTGAGACTTGGATGTCTTTGATGCAGAATCTGGTGCAATTACAGGAGGATGGTGTGCATGGCTAGGACGGTGTCAAAACCAACATGTTCTTCAGAACAGCACCTGAACCCAAACTCTGTGTTAAAAGGCATAAAGCAGGCAAGTTGCGCTCCAGATTCAAACATGGGGTTGGTAAGTTTTGGCTAACCAGTATCTCCCAGTTTGCTGAAGTCCTGAGCCTTGTACTCAATGCTCTTCAGCAATTCCTTGTAGCAGGCCTCTGTATGACGTACACGTAGGTGACTGTCGTCACTTTAGGGTGGCTGTGCTTCACCTCAATAATCCCACTGACTTCAGTGGCAGAGGATGGAATGGGCTGAACTCCCCTCCTGCAAGTGATGGGGTTTAGCCAGGCTTGTCTAAAAGACCACCTGCCACCTTACTCTTAAAAGTCAGGGGATTATCAAGGACCCCGTTGAAGTGTGCAGAACCATTCCTGCCTGCTGAATAACAGAAAACAGGCAATTGTCATCTTCAGAACTGACTTTGTTTAATGCAAGAAAAGCTGGTATGCACCTCTGGTGTCAAATGTTTACACCACCACAAAAATGCTTACTTCCTTAATTTCTCATTTAAATAGGTCACTAAAATGAATGTAGGCTCTCTGCTGTCCTAAATTTGCATCTTCTGCAGTGTTGTTGCAGGGATTCATGCAAATCATCTCCTTGCAGTTCCCTGAGGGCCCCAACCCTGCACTTGTTTCCCAGAAATCTGACTGTGCAGGTTGTACAGAAGAAAAGCATTGCTTTGGAGTTCCCCCAGAAGCTGGCTTCCCCCAGAAGCTGGCTTCCCCCAAAATGTTGATAACAAGTCATAAATTGGCCTTTGGCTGTTGCTGCTACCATCTTAAGCCATATTAAACCTGTGCTAGCCCAAACCTCTGAGGGGGCAAAAGCAAACCTGGTCTAGAGTGTGTAGTTTAGCATGACAAGTGGGTGCAGAGGATTTGCTGCAAACCTCTTTCAAAAATGCATGCACAGCTTTGGATCATTTCTCCAAATTCTCTCTACTACACTGTGAAGATAATAAAAAGGCTTCTGCTGATTCCAAGCAAGAAATAAAACTTAAGCTTATATTCTGAGAAGCCTTCTCTTGGAAACTTACTGGAAAATTGTAGGCAAGACCATGAGTAGTAGGTTGGTCACTGAATAAATTTAACAAGCTAATGAACAAAAACAAGGAATATTAGAAATATTTGAAAATATTTCCATGAAGTTTTATATAGATATTTTACTCCATTTACTTTTTTTTTTTTTGTTTGGAGTTTGGAGGAGCCATAATTTTTGCTTTCTTTTAAATTTTTAGCAGTGAAAAATGTTTTGGAATTTACCCTTGGAAAACCAACTTGAAATCTGAGGTTTTGCACACCTGAGTCTGCCAGCTGAATTATGGTGGTGAATGTATCTTTTCTCCTGATGAAAAGAAATCAGAGCTGCAGATAAAGCATCACACATGGGTCTGTATCACTCTGTAAATGTCACAGCTTTTATCAAGATGTGTTTGGCCAGAAACAAGCAGTGATGATTGTAATGTGTTTCCAGCTGGCACAGACTCACACTTAAGGTTCTGTGGTATGGTAGGGGCTGCACTCAAGAGGAGCTTTCTTGGTGGCAGAGAGACTCCTCAAGGTCCATCTGTCTGAGTGCCTTCCTGTCTGTGCACTCCTCCTCTTTAAGGAGGCAGGAAGAGGTGTCTGGTGCTCCTTTTGAAGGGCACTGAAGGATAAATTTAGGCAGGATGTACAGGGACAGGTCTGGAAACAGCTCTGACTGCTGGAAGACCCAGTTCAGGCAGACATCTTCCAGAGAAGCAAGGGAAACTGCACAGGCAGGGAACCAAAAGAATGAAAATTTGTTATTTCCCCTTGGGATTACCCCCACAGGTAAATCTCTTACTGTGATGATTTATGTGTTTGTTTATTAAAAGTGTGAATGGGACCCTGCTGGTTTTTTGCAGCCCAACCTCTCTTAGGGTTGTGTTTTGGTGCATTTGTCATCATGGGCACTATTACTCATTAGAACTATTACATAAATCAGGGCAGACAGGCTCTGTCCCAAAGGACTTAGGAATTTGAACTGATAGGACCCCAAGCCAGAAACAGAATTACTTGTTTATTATTTTGCTCATAAAAGCATGCTCAAATGTATCAACATTCTGTGACTTCAAGAACTCTTATTTTTATGGTAACAAATTTGCAAATTAAGGGGTTTTTTTTCAGTGAGTTGTTTTAAAGGATAAACATTATAACCATGATTAGAATCCTTTTTAAAATGTAAATTTGTGAATTGTTTTCAAACTACTTATTCTAGCCTGGCAAATACAGCAAAGTAATACGAAATTGTACATACCTCCTCTGTACTTTTTCTGAGTCCAGGCAAGGGCAGACACACAGTCTGCTGTAACACGATTGAAATGTTTCCAAGTCTTTCTGGCACCATCAGTCACAAGGGTGCCTTTGCAGGACCCTTTGCAGTTCCTATTAGCTCCAGAGGAAGCTGGACCAGCTCCTAGAGCTGGGCATCTCAAGGAATTTGGGCATCAGATTGCTGCTCTGTTCACTTAGATCTAATGTTTACTTACACCCAAGGTCCTTGATAATCTCCATTCTGCTTCTCTCTAGCCTCAGAGGAAGTGCATGCCCAGTTATTTACCAGTGGCCCTGTTGCTTGCAGGTCTCAAATCCTCAGATGCTGACATAAGTCAACCACAGGGACCACCAGGTCGTATCCAAGTCCTGTAAAACTCCCCAAACCCATCTGGCTCAGCAAAGCTCACTTTATAGGAGGGTCAGAGCACAGTTACTGACCTGGGTCTCACTGGGAAGCATCTGCTGAAGGGTGGCCTTACAGTTCCCTCATATTCAGTAGCAGAAGTATTTTTCAAGGGTGCATGGAAACCAAGCTCCAATTCTCTGCTCTTCAGCCTGCCAGCCCTAGCTGGGCACCCATCACCCCTGTGCATGAAAGCACGAGCCAAGAGGACACAGGAGGTTTGAGATCAGTCTTTCCTAGTCAACTGTGCTCTTCCTTTAGCTTTTTTTTTAATGACAGCTCCTCTTTGAACTTGCCAGGCTTGGGCACCTAACTCCTCTTTCATGGTTTGTGGATTCCCCAGGGCAGCCTGCTCCATTGGTGAATTACCCCCTAAATGTGCACCAGTTGCACCAAGTGCAATTCCTCCTGGTATTTCATTTTCAGACAAAGCAGATACCAGCAATACCCGGACACAGACTGAAGCACAAGAAATCAGAAGGAAACGAGAGGAACAGAGTGGGAAAGTGAAAGCACACTGCAC
The DNA here is from genome assembly GCA_039654755.1 of Calcarius lapponicus. Classification (NCBI taxonomy): domain Eukaryota; kingdom Metazoa; phylum Chordata; class Aves; order Passeriformes; family Fringillidae; genus Calcarius; species Calcarius lapponicus. The sequence continues at coordinate 103,038,409 of CM077465.1, read as the reverse complement.
TAGATTGCACTTTCTTTTCAGGTAACTTGGGAGCTGTATTACATTCTTGAAATGGGTTGTTTTGTTTTTTGTGGTTTTTTTTTGTTCAAATTTAATTATGGGTAAACTTGAAAGAGTACAGTTGAATTAGATTTTAAAAGTTCATCTTGCCTGGTACATTCCCCTCTGCACCACCCTGCAGAACAGGAGTAATAACTCTTCACTGACACAGACCAAGACATCCCAGCTGCCTGCTGAGCCTACAGGCAGCACAGGCCTGAGCTCAGACCCTGTCCCCCAGGTTGGTCTTCTCCTGCCTGAGCCCAGGGAACAGCATTCAGGAGCAGCAGAAGGCTGCGGGAATTAGCAGTTGTCTGTGAGCTGGCCCCCAGTGAGAACGGCAATGGTGTGAGCTGCTCGGACAAAGGAGATGCCATGTTCACCTGGCACCTGCACTAATACCTTGCAGATGAAAATTAAAACTTAGGTGAAAATTGATGGGCAACAATGACCAAATTCAAGTGACATCTTCTCTTAACCCCAGAGGTCAGCACAGAGCAGTTACAAGGAATAATTTCTTGTGAAACCTGTAGCATTTGGCAAATCACTCCATTGACTTCTCAGGGTCTGTCTTCCCTGTGTGTGTCTTGGACAGTTTGGAGTCACACCAAGATGTCATCTGGTTCTCATTGGTTTCTTCCCATCTGCAAGCACTGTTCTCATTTTGAAAAAGTTCAAATGGCTCTTTATTTCCTTGCAGTGCAGAGGATGTCCTCCAGACCATGGTAGATGTTCAGAGCAATCCCAGCTACAGAGGGCAGTGCCTGAGGGACAGGGCTGTGCAGAAGCAGCCTTGCACAGCAATGCATCCAAAGGCTCTTTAGGCAGTTACCAGCTCTGATTACAACCAGATTACTGGTGGAAGACAGGAATCCCACTTGAGCTCTCTGGGAGTGCCCTGTGCCATGCTCAGGTTACCCAGAAATGCCCCTGTTGGTGTAGTGCTGCTGTCCTAGCACGGCTTCAGCCCTGGCTCTCAATCTTTTCTCCTCCCCAGCTTTCTGTGGGTGACAACTTGAGCATACTGTGACCATTTACCCACATTTCAGTCATGCCTTGCTGCTGAAAGACTTTAGCAGCAGTGGAGGTCATATAGCAAGGCATGTGGGCTCAGTATAAACCTAATTGTGAGTGTGGGATGAATTTATGACTATATGGAAATTAGCTGTAGCAATGAGACCATTCTCACATTTTAGTATTTTTCTAGCCTTTAACTTGAAAAATATTCAGTGGCAAATCATTGCAGTGAATGTTCAGAGCTAATCTCAACAAAATCATACTTTGCTGATTGCTAGCCTAGCAAATCTGTGGGTATGGCTGCTGCTCTAATTGGATTACTAATGTGCCTTTGCAAACCAACACACGTCTGCAGTGTTACATTTAAATAATACAATAAATGCTGTGTTACATAATAAGTTCAATTAGGAAAAATTACTATTTGACTCACACAGAATAAATAATGAAGGGTGCATTGCACATTGTACAACCAGTATGCAATTTTTGATCTTTTTTTTGTTGTTGTTGTTGTGAGTATGTCCATATTTGAGCTCAAATTGTGCTTTCATGAATGCTAGGAAAAGAGAAGCACTACATTGTGGAAAATAAAGGAAAGTATGGACAATTCCACTGAGTTTTGGCACAAAGGCTATTCATGTTAGCACATACACAGTAAGTGGTTCATTATGCATTATAAATGCATTGCGTAGCAATGGCACTGAGGAAAAGAAACTACTTTAGTTTATATGGCCACAATCTGAATGCAGCTACCAATAAACACACATACCTTTTTTCTTTCTCTCTTTGTCTGCTAAATGGGTAACATCCACCCTTTAATTAAATTGTCTCTTTAAACCCTCAAAAAGAAAATACAATTGCCCTACATTTTGCATAGGCAAAAAGAGGTCTAAGATCAAATCCAAACTTTCAACTCTAAGGATACAGAGTGGTGTAGTTGAGCTTTGAAGTGGGGCTGCAGATATGCAGCCTTCAAATGTATTGTGTTTCATCCCTTCCTGAAAAAAAAAAGGGAGTAAATACAGATAGAGTTTATTGCAGATTATCCAAAAAAGTCTGGTGATTTAGCATGAGGGGGAAAAAATACAGCAGGAGTGAAAAGCATGGGGAAAGGGAGGAGCTTAGAGGTGTTCTCCAGCAAATCCAGCAGAAAACCAAAGAGATGCTTTGCATTCGCTCGTGCGTTTATTCCTTGTCACACAACGCTGTGACACTGCCACCCCCCCAGGGACCTCCTGGGGCATTGTGGGCTCAGCCACCTCATCTGGCACATGGAGAGAGGTCTTTTGTGAGAAATGCCTTTTCCTGGGGGGAAAGGAAGCACACAAGTCAGTTGCCCAGCTTTTACTGGGAAAGCAGCCGTGCTGGTCCTTGGCCGTGGTGATCCGTGTTTTGGGTCTATCAGAGGTGCAGATTCCCATGCCTCCAAGTCCTCCTAGTCCCAGGGCTGTGTCATGCCCAGGTGTGTCCCAGCCAGCTCCCTAGCCCAGACTTGGCATGAGGATGTAGCTGGGTTTGAAAGTGTGTAACATCCCAGCATCCTATCATCAACATCCCAAGTGTTTTCAGGATCAGACCTTCAGCAGATGATGCTTTTTCAAACCTAAGGAATACAAAGAAGTCTCCATATTCCTTTCGTACTTTGCAGACTGTAAGAGTACTTTTTAAAGCCAGTGAGTCAATGCAAGATTAATGCTTTTATAATAACATACATAAACAACATGAAAAAAATTACTGCTATTTCTGACAGTGTGCAAATCAAACACAGGGTTTTCTCAATGGGTATAATTTCCTATTCCATGCAAGTAAAATTATGTCCAGGAAATTTTTGCTCATAGTATCATCCATGGGCTGCGCAGGCAGTGCAAGAATTCAATTCCAGTTTTATTGTAAAACCTCAGTATCTGAAAGCACAACATCTAAAAAATGGTTTGGGGATTGGTTGGGGGGGGGTTGTATGTGTAAACATTGTTTATTTACAAAAATAAAAATGCTATAATTCTACATATACAATCCCATTTTTAGTTCACTAGAACTTTACTTTGTTGGATACTCTCAGCAGAAATATTCGTTCCAAATTTCCAGCTTGAGTTTCAAGATAACCTGTTGTAAAGTATTCCTGTTTATTTTGTTTCTGTTTGAAAGGGCACAGCTTGGTAGATATCTTTAGCTGAGCTGGCTTTGCTATCTCCTACTACAAACCTCAAAATTTTACTTCTGGAGCTGATTCCCCTGGCTTTGGTATTTGCTCATTTCTGCATTGAGTTCTAGAAGGAACGATCAGTTCTGTGCTGTTTTCTGGTTGGTATGATTTTCCTTTTTGCATAGATTTCAAATAGCTGAAATACGAACACCAGCAAATATTCCCAGACCCACCAAAATTAGTCACTTTTCTGAATGTTTTTATTTTTTAAATTGTTTTGTAAAATCTAGAATCTGATTGTAAATTATGTCATGGTCGGAATTAGCAAACTGAATATTTTTTCTGCCAACAGAATTGCTTGACATGAATTCTGTGAAGGATGCTAATGATTTAGTTTCATGTAAAAGGACTTGCCTATTTCATTTGCCCATTCTATCTAATTTGTTTCAAATTCTTAAAGTCAAAAGTATGTAAGCCCCATTTGGAAAAAGCCCTATGCTGAACATTTGCTCCTGTGAATAGAGCTTTTAGAGGGATTGAAATGGAACCTGCCTGATTGCTGCAAACAGAATTGCATGTCTAAACCTTCAAAACCTGAATATTTGTACCTACTTGGCCATTGCAAACCAAGGACATGCTAATGTAATTCCAATTCAAGCAAAGAAACATAAATCACAGGGCTCAACTGGCTGCTAACCACTTTTATCAAAAAGGCCACACAGCTACAGGGCCAAGGGTGGTGGAAGGGCTCTTGACACACAACAATGTTATTTTGGAGGTTGGTTTGGTGGCTGGGAGTTGGCACTGGGGGGGTTAAAGCAGCTTGGCTGGCTGGATCCAGGCAGTTCCCTTTGCTGAGCTGCAGGAGATGTTTGCCAGTACTAAAAAAGTAAGAAAGATAATGGATGTAGCATTGAGCCTCTCTTGAGAAGCACAGCACAGTGCTGTAGCCTGTGCTAGGTTGTTCCTGGTTCTGGCCACCTTGGGACCTTTGGTTGTTCCTGGAACTGGAGTGTTTGGGACACTCCAGTTTGCTCTTTTCAGTGTCTCTGCACTGGCAAAGCAGCAATTCTACTGTGGTGCTTCTCTCCTCCTAAAACGGATAGAGAGATTTGTTTTGACTTTCCATATGATGACAGCATATATAAATATTAAAAGATGAATCAATTACTGAGTCTGGCTATATTTGCTAAGAGATTTTTATCAGTGAAAACAAGAAAAATTGTCTTACCAGTACAGTGAATCAACAAAAGTAAGTGGTGTTCTGAACAGAAAGCAAGGTGCTAAAATATACAATTGGACCCCAAAGCTCAGGCATGTGTCACAAAATTATCATTCTTTTCCAGTGCTCAGTGCACCTGTTTCTTCTGGGAAAAAGCCTTGGTTTCTGCCTGCCCCAGGGCATGCAAGGCTTATCTTTTCTTTATCTGTTAGAAAGCAAAATGTATCTGAGGACATGCCTTGGTCTGCACAGCACTCAGGGGTGGGCTTGCCTCCATCCCCAAATTTAAGCCTGCCCCTGGACCATGAATACTGGTCAGAAAATGGACAAAATGTCCCTGCTTTGGGGTGTCTGTGGTTTTTGGAGAGCAGCTGAAGGTCATGGCAAAGCACAGCTGCCTCCTCCAGCCAAACCCCTGCCAGGGTGGGATCCATCCCACTGCCAGCCCCTGGTCTGCAGCCAGGGATTGTACTGCCAGGAGAGTGGTGCAAATCATCAGCAATGTGCTCTTATCCCTGCCTTCTTAATGGGCTAAAAACAGTGGGAAACAGAGAGATCATTTTCTATTTTAATGATCAAAAGGGTGTTGCCCATTATTCACAGCCTACACACAAGATGTTATGATTTTCAATTTTCCTGCACTGATCGTTCAGTCCATTTGGCAGCTGACCTTCAATTGGTCATGGTTTTTCAAAATAAAAGGAGGAAAAAACCCCAAACAGAAAACCCAAACACCCATTATCAGCATTTCACACAAGAAAAATAATCGTGAATGTGGTGGCAAGGATCTCACACGCAAAAGCTGTGAGCAGAGCTGCCTCTGTTTGCAGCAGCTCAGTGTTTTCATGGCAGGGGGAGAAGTTTGGGTTCATGAGAGAACCAGACGGTTGGTTGGGGTGCTGAACATTATTGCCCTACAAGCAGCTTCAGCACCAAAATGGCACTTCTGGAACAAATTTCTGCATTTGTGTCTACACTGTTAGGGACATTTCACATCCCTGCTACTGAAATCAGAGGATGACAGCAAATGTTACATGAGCAATTTGCTGTCACATACTGTGCGTATGGGTATTAGCCAGGGACATTTTCAACAACCAAGAGACATTTCAGCTGAGTGTTGGTCAGAAAAAAGGACATTTTGCCATCCAGAAAAAGCTGCAGCAGGTCCCAGTGCCTGACATCACTCGACATACTCCCAAAGAGCCAAACCACAAAAAGATTACCTAAATAAACCAAAAGAGATGGGAGGGTCTAAGAAGCAAGTGTTCCTGTGGCTTGAATCTGGAGTAACTTGGTTGAATTGCAGGTAGTAAATAACTTAATTAAATAGATGTAATTACTTAAATGCCTGCTAGAAGTCAAAAGGAGATGCATGTATTTTTCCATCACAATTTTGATTGTGTTTACCAAGTTAAGAGGTGAAATGAAGAAACATAAGTTCCTGTAAATTGTTGATTGGAAAATATAGATTTTTACTCTCTTTCAGATAATACTTCCTTGCAAAACATTAAACTGGAATAAATTTCAAGATTGAAATCTGTTTAAACAAGTGTCAGTATTAAAAATGCTTTAATCCTGGGTTGACAGGAACTTAGTCTCCAGCTCATACCATAATTGTGAGTGCTTTTAACAAATCAGTCCCACTTTTGATGTCAGCTCAGGATTTTTCCACTGTAAGATCTTTGAATGAAGAGGACTAAAAGCCATAAATTAAGCCAATCAAAGGCATATCACGTTTCTGCTGGGTCATTATATATGGTTTGCAAACAAAAATGGGCATTTTGGGCTTGGCACCCCTTCATTCACAGAAACATGGTTATGGATCCAGGAGACAGAGACAGCTGAGGTGCAGCTGCTTTGCAGAGCGGTGCAGAGGCATTGGCAGAGGATGTGTAGAGCTGATGGTTAAGGAGGCAGTGGAAGAACCCACTGGTGGTGTCCAGGGAACATTCCTGTGTGTTTTCAATGCCATGAAACATGATGGAGTATGAATTCTCTACATCCGGGAGGATGTCAAATTCCAGGTAACGTTTGGAATGTTGCAGTTAAGCTCCTACAAAGACTTTTGAAATAAACAGGACAAAAAATGTTGCCTGGGATGTGCATGTGAGTGCTCTTGTCTTTTCTTCTAAGCATGGAGAGTGGGCAGAAGCAGAAGCATCTCCTGGGTGGGAGACCTCCTTGGAAATGTATGGAGACCTCAGAGCCATATGTGGAGACCCCACAAGTCCCCGGGTGCTGGGTAAACTGTGTATGGTTGAGCAGAGGCAGGAGGGATAACACCTGGTGGGATGTGCTTCTGATGTACCCCATGGTCATCTGTTAAATTCTGCAGCTGAGTGACCCTTTGCTCTGCAGTGAAATAGAGAGCAGATGGAAACTGTTTGCTCTGTAAACAGTTACAAGGAACTCCCAATATATCCCCTCTCCACGACTTCCATTCTAATCAATAGAAGCCATCTGTCCAAGGTATTAAGATAAATCTTGGGAATTTTGATATTGACTTGAAAGGCACTTAAAAGATCAATCACACTGCAGACAGAGAAATGTCACTGCCCCAAACGTGGAGGCTTGTTAATCTTGCCAGGTAACATGGACCCAGAAGGCAAACCTTCCTGGTTTATAAACCCAGGCAAAGCCCTCCCTGCTGCTCTCCCCATCTCCTCAGCTAAATAAAGCAAGCCCCAGTAAGAGCTGGTGCTGGGCACAGGCTGTGGATGGCACCTGTGGCTGCAGTGGCCAGCCAGACACAAACCTGCCAGGGCTGGTGTGGCAGCCCCTGCCCACCAAAGCACACACAACTTATTTTACCGGCAGAAAGGATAAGGGTGGAAGAGTTGTGCCCACCAGAGGTTATGCTAGGGCCAGCAGTGAAGGGGAGAGGGAAATTTTTGGCTGTTTAGCACTCATTTCACTGATGTTGGGTGTCCCCAGAATTGCTATGCTGGGAGTCTAATTCCCCTGGGATTTATTCAGGGTCTCCCATTCTTCAAAGTTAAGATTTTCAGATTGTTTCAAATTCTTCACAGTTCCAGAAATAAAGTTCTCCACCATAGAGTGTGGTGGGAAAATCCAACTAATCTGGTAGATGTTAATAATTACAGAAAATCAGAAATCTTTTGGTTTTAATAATTACCCTTTTTACACCACTATATTTTGATGTTACTGTTCAAGTGCCTTCCTGATTTGCAAATACATCACTGAGGAGTCACCAGCTACTTCAGCTCATTTCCTAATGGGAAAAAAATAATTCACTGAGCTCTGCTCTCCAAGAAGGCAACAAAGCAAATGCGTGGAAGGGAAAACCCACCAGCATGAGCAGCACCAGCAGCTCCCACAGCTGCTCTGAGGTCCCTCGAGTGGCTTGTCCTGGTGTGGGCAGAAGGCCTCTGTGAAAGCATCCAGTCTTGGAGCACGTCAGGAGGTGGAAGAAGGCAGCAAATTCAATGGCAGTGATTTTGGGGCAGATGATTGCCCTTGTTTCTGCTGCTGGTGGGAAGTTCATCCATGCTGCCCTCGGGTGAGCCTGGGCTGGCTTGCTCAGACCCTTGGTGACCCCTCTAGGGGTGGGCACAGGGCTGCCAGCACCCAGCCATGACATGCATCTGTCTCCAGGCCCCCAAAACCCTCTGCAGAGGCAGGAATGTAAAAACAGCCCTTAATCCAATTTATTACAGCAGGACCCAGCCCTCACATAAGGGCTGCATTTATATTTACGTTACGAAGATGATGGGGCTGCCTCCAGTTCCCAAAGGTGTCGCTGGGATTTTGTCCCATGCTCGTACCAGCCCCCAGCTCGGTGTCCAGGCTGCCTGCTGGCATGTCACTGCTGTGCCACCCTGGGACAGAGCCTCTCGGGAGCCAGGACACTCCTCTGGCTGCCCTGGGTGATTCCAGACCCTGGCAAGGGGCTCAGAGACCTTGGCACGGAGTCAAAGACGCCTGTGCCTTCGATTTTAGTCCATGGAAACAATTACCAACTTTGTGTGAAGATTTACAAGCCACAAGAGTTTGAGTAGAATGATAGTTTGTCACAGGGTGAAAAAGTAGAATTTTGGGGTTTTAGAATGAGGTTCAGGAAGCAAAATGGAGGGATTTGGGTGCGTCCTGTCCTTCTTCCCCTTCTTCTTCTTCTTCTTGTCCTCCATCTTCTGCTGTGATGGTGGAACTTCTGGATTAGTTTAGAATAGAGACAGACTGTCTAACATAGGTGATAGGTATTGGGAAATTATTGTAAATAAAGTACAAAATTATTGTAAAATAAAGTAGTTCGTAGTACAAAAAGCTAACACTACCCCAAGGGCAGATGCTGTGCCCCCAACCCGACCTGTTGGACAGATCTCAGCAGGTCAGAGAAAGAAAGATAAGAGAATAGATATAAGAAAGGTAAGATAATAGATAATGTAATAGATAAGAGAAAATAAACAACCTTGAAAAGCAGAATTTGGCTTCTTTGGTCGAGGGGCTGGGAAAAAAGACTTTCTAATACCTCGGGAGTCATCTCAACCACAGAAACCTGAGAAGAGCCCTGCACAGGGCTGGTGTTTAGGGGATGAGGCAATTACAGGTGGTTCATTACACCCTGTGCACTGAGGTTTGGGGGTTTATTGTGTATCAGGGTTTTCAGTGGTTCCAGACACCAAGCTGGAAATTTCATCGGGGTGAGATGATTGTTTTCATTGTCCTTCCAACTCCAGTGGGCACCTGGTCACACACACACCCAGAAACACACTGACACCTTCAAAGTGCTGGAGTGAATCCAGAGGATGAAGCTGGTGAAGGGTCTAGAGGATAAATCCCATGAGGAGTGGCCGGGGGAGCGGGGGGTGTTTGGCCTGGAGAAGAGGAAGCTCAGGGGTGATCCTATCACTCTCTCTACACTCCCTGAAAGGACGCTGTGGCCAGGTGTGGGTTGGGCTCTTCTCCCAGGCAACCAGCAGCAGGAGTAGAGGACACAGACTCAAGTTGTGCTGGGGGAGGTTCATGCTGGACATCGGGAAGAGTTTCTTCATGGAGGGGGCTGCCAGGCATTGGAATGGGCTGCCCAGGGAGGTGGTGGAGCCATCATCCCTGGGGGTGCTCAAGAAACAACTGGACACGGCAGTCAGTGCCATGGCCAAGCTGACGTGGTGGTGTTCAGTCAAAAGTTGGGCTGGATGATCTCAGAGGTCTTCACCAACCTGGCTGATTCTGCAATTCTCCCTACACCCCATCCAAAAATTACATTTTGTGCAACTGTTGCATTTATACCGGAAGATTATATAAAGGTTAAAATGCATCTCACCCTAGTCATGTAACCAGTTATTTTGGTGGAAATGACGCTATTTGAATGAGTGTTCCAAAAAAGATTTCACCTGAAATACCCTTGAAATGTGCTGTACAAGTCATTAAAACCCTCACCATGCCCACCCTTTTTCCCTTTGCTTTTATCCACTTTAATTGGAATCTTACCCCATTTATTCCTCTGCCTGCTTCCAAGTCCTCTGTTCCCTTCCCACTGCTTTTTTTCTCCCAAGCTAATCCAAGAGCTGTCTGTGTGTGACCCTGTGACCTGGTGAAATCAGTGCCAAAACCTCCGCGGCTGAGCTGATCACCACACCAGCACTAAAAATGAATCACAGCCTCGCATCTGCGCTGAATGTCCCTGTTCCCCTTCCCTCCTTCATGCCTTGCCCCCAGTGATTCCTTCAAAGGACAAAATTCTGTCACTGAGGGTAATTAAAAACAGTTCATATCCTGCTTACAGGATTACAGGTTTAAAAATCTGAGTGCCAGGGAATCAAGGCGTTTGCTGTTTTTGGAGGAAACGAAACTCCCACAAGAAACATATAACTTAATTTTGCTGTCAGATGTTCCCACAGACTCCTCTTGAAAGTCAACCAAAGCTGTATATATGTGCCTGAAGTCAGTTTTAAAAAAGAAATTACATTTATATTTAGATTGTCACCCTCCAATCATTCAAAATGGTTCATGTGGGAAGTTTATAATGCTATGATCAAACCCTTCATTTTGGAATTTATTGATGCTTGAGTGTCTCGGGTCTTCTGCATGAAAACTTCTGGTTGCCTTTAACACACACATTGTGTTGGCACCAAGAGAGATGGTCCTGAGTGACCCAGCCCTGGAGCAATGACAAACAACTGGGGACACTTTTCCTTTGGGACTATTGGCAGAGTGAGAAGAAGGAGCCCCCTCCCCTCACCCCAACAGTTGCAGGTGGATGCCTGTTGGGCAAAGTTTTATGTCCATATGTCCATCACCACCTAAATGTCAATCAGCTGGCAAAATCCTGCATGTATGGCTCCTTGGCCAAGGAAACTATTCTGACCTTCTCTGGTGAACCAGGGGAAGGAATAACAAAATACTTGGTGGGGAGGATCCAGTGCAGCCATAACCGATGTGCCTGGGTTTGCTGTGCAGAGTGGCCATCTCATGGCACCTCTCTGCTTTCAGAACAGTTTGCTCTCCTGCCACACATTCCACCAAGGGCAGGCCTGTGCACTAGAGGCACGTGGGTACTGACAGATGAGTTCTGTGCTGTTCCTCTGTCTCCCAAAAGAGATAAATCCTCCATCCTCGCTGAGCTGTGCACCAGTGGCCATCCCTACCCCTTCCTGGGGAAATTATATGGGACAAGTGACTCCAAGCCTCTGCTCTTTTAGTAGGGAATTTGAGAGTGTCTTTCAAATAAAGGATTTCTGCTAACATGTGATGTCCAGGGAAGAAAAGCTATTCAGCCTGATACACTGCTGCAGCTTAATGACATGGAAAAAGAAGCGATGAAATCAATGGAGGGACCAAACCAGGACTCCTCTGGGGTAAGATGTAGGGGCATCTTTGCTTTATCCATGCACTTCAGTCTCTCCCCAGATGACCCCTGCCTGGTCAGACAGGGTCAGAATCCCTCTCCTGCACTCCTGGCCAGAGCCTTGTGCATGCCAGGAGCTGCAGCAGCCCATGTCTCATTACATCAACTGCATTTGCAATGCAAAATCAAACCAACTCATGAATTGTGCAGGGAGAGAAACACTCATCCCTGAAATCTCTGCAAATCAGGTAAAAAACCATCAGCAATGGGAAAGGAAAAAGCCAATATGGACAAGATTATTCATAGCCATATAATCGTGTTGACTTGTACCAATATTTATTTTTATCGCTCGTCTTTGAAAATGTAGGTATAATTAAGCAACCTCTCATGAGCATCATCTGTGCTAGTACTGAAGAAGTGAAATATTCCTACGTAGATCTAATAGTTGATGGTAAATGTTAGCATATCCTGGAGATTTGCAAGATCATTAAAGCAGAAATTATCTCATATTAAAAATGGTTATAGGCAGTTACAGGCTGTATCCACAGCCCTTTAGAGAAAAAAAATGAACCATCAAGGATAATTTTTTAGTCATTGTTTCCATCTGAAGGGCATTACCTTTTTTCCAGCCCCTCAGAGCATTGTCAATAATGAGAAGCCTGTGGATGAATCAGACATTCCATCTTGGCTCCCTTCTGTTGCTGGTGATTTCCAAGCATCTCGTGACCAGCTGTAGGCTTCTCCACAAGCCTCTGAATGAGACATTTTCAGCATCCTCATTTCATATACATTACTGGATGGTCTCGTGAGTCTTTTCCAATCTGAATGATTCTGTGAGTCTATACATAGAAAAATACCAGAGAGTCAAGGACTTGTCCACCGCAACATGGGAGATCTGTGCAGGAATTAACAGCAAATCCTTGAGCCCCAGACCAATGTTGTAGGCAGCACATTTATCTCCTGAAGATGATCAGAGTCCTGACCCTACAAATCTTGAGCACCTTGGTTCCAACAGAAACACAGAGTATTCAGCAGTTTCTGAATTTTTCACCAGACCAAATCCCTTGAGCACACCAAGCTGGTGAAATAATAATAGTAATAATAATAATAATAATAATAATAATAATAATAATAATAATAATAATATAGGCCAGTGAGGGTATTATTATTACACCAGGCCACTGAGAGTATCACATATTATTATTATTATTATTAGTATTGGAAATTGGAAGAGCTGAAAGCAGATGCTGCCACATAAAAAGCTGATGGGGACAATTCTTCCCATCGTGCAGGTATCAGAATTAGGAAGCAGGAACTGGAAAGCAGCTCAGCTCAGTGGGATTGTAACAAAACAACCATTTATCAAAGCAGCCAAAAAAAAGCATAGCTCTAGGTTTTGAAACTGCCAGTGAAAAGACAGCTGCATCTCTCAGCAATTTTTAAAGCTATCCTAAAAATTACTTCGTTTTTGCTTTGTACCTAGGCACTGAAAAGCCAAAGAGCTTTTTTATGGTATCACGTCCCAGCCTAAGTGCATTTTGATCTACACTGCAATGCTGTAAAAAAGTTACATCAAAAGTGCAAGTGAAAACAATCATGAGGGATCGTTCACTCTTTTTGGCTGGTTTCACCTACAAAGAGCAGAGACTACAGAGAAACCTGGAGCCACAGACGGGCTCTGCTGGAAAGTCCCCAGAAATATCACAGCCCTTTCTTGCCAGAGCATGTCATTTTATTTTCCAAAGCAAATGGAAACATGACCAGTGCAAAATCCTGCCTCATGCCACAGGTGCTCTTGCTTGCTTTCCCACAGAGGTGGTGAAGATGGGCACACCATCAGAGAGGGCTCATGCACCCTCTGAACACCTCCACAGCAGAAAATACAGCTTAACCCAGGCAGAGGCAGCAGCCAGTGCAGGTGGGGATAACTCCCCGTGCACTGCCACGAGCAGGGCTGGGTGCCCAAAGCCCTGAGGCCAAATTTGGGGAGATCTGGGTGGCTCTGGGGGAATTTGGGCTGCCTTTGGGGGCTGTCCAGCATCCATCTCAGCAGACCCTTCTCCCAGGGCTATTCCTGCACAACTGGGAGGGATGGGGATGCCACGGGGGTCTCAGCACATCACCTGGGGCGTTTTAGCCATTTCTCACCTTCCTGCCTCTCGCTTTGGTCAGGCCTGCAGGACACCTCAGGATCCAAGCTCTGAGCAGGGGAATGGGTGCCACCACAGTGCCCAGGTGTCCCTGGCAAGGTGCTCTTGGGCACCTGCATCAGCTGCAGTGCCACAGGGCCCCAGGCATGGCAGCTGTGCAGACACTGTGACACTCAGCTCCCTGGTCAGCCTGGGGCAGCATCCAGAGCACAGCCAGCATCCATCCCCTCTGCAAGCAGATGGTTTGGCACTGGTGCCCAAAATGCTCCTGGATGCCCTTCAAACAAATAAATATATAACTCCAGCAGAGGAGATTCAAAAACCATTTTTTAAAATTAAGAATATAATTGTATTAAAGGGTTTTAAAGACATTTGTCTTTGCCCAACAGAAGGGGAGGAGGGCTGGTGGGTTGGCAGGAGCCTGGTGTTCAGGGTGACATTGCTGCTCACAGGGGGTTTTTCAGAGAATCAGAGCATTCCAGAATCATTAAGGCTGGGAAAGACCTGCAAGATCACTGAGTCCAGCCATTAACCCAGCACTGCCCAGGCCACCACTAAACCATGGCCCTGAGTGCCACATCTACATCACTTTTAAACACCTCCAGGCATGGGGACTCCACCACTTCCTGGGCAGCTTGTTCCCATAGTTGACAACATTTTCCATGAAAAATCGTTTCTTAATATCCAGTCTGACCATTTCCTCTCATCTTGTTTACCTGGCACATTTCCCCTCTGCTCATCAGCCCTCTGGCTCAGCAGTGGCACCAATCCCCCATTTCTGATGAAAATGATGTGGGATTTCTGATGATTTTAAGGCAGAATCTGCTGGCTTTCAGGGTACATTGAGGCTGAGAACTTATTTCTGCTAGGCTGGTTTCTAGCTGGTCTCTGAAACTGCTACAAGCAGAGCCCAGCCAGGGTTTTTCCACAGCTCACACTCTGACATAGAGAGTCACGTTCTACTCACCAGAGCTCTCATGGATGTTTTTTACACGGCCTGACAGAGGGTGCAGATCAGTGGGGAAAAAAAGCATTTCTAGAAAGGTGAATTTTCAGCAGGCACGAGACAACCTGATGGCATCAAGCTGTCTGCCATCCAGTTCCTGGAGCTGTTCTGCCTGTACACATTCAGAAGCATCAATCTCAGCAGCCACTTTCCTCCTCAGCTGCAACTGAAAGATTTTGCTAGTGTATACGTTTTTTAAAAAGAAGAACTAGGACTACTTTCTGTGTGCAAACAGCTTTTGTTGGTTTGTTTGCTTGTGTGGCTTTTTAGAGCAGCATGTGAGGGGCACCCAAAAACTACAGCCTCTCCCACCTGCCCCACCCTTCAGCCTTCAGGTTCAGCAGCCCATTCAGCTTCAAAGGGCTCAGGGCTTGGTTTCACTACCCAAGGGAGTGAGACATGAAATATCACACACAGACTCAGTGACCTCGTCCTGCTCTATTGAAATTGGCGCAAATTTTGTCACTGACTGACATAACAGCAAGATCAAGCAGCCTGTGGTTCTCCCTTTGTACCACTTCAGTTTAAGCACCTGCTCCTCATGGCTGTGCTTCTCCTCTCTTCCCTGTTTGCCTGTCCAATTCCACAGCACCAAAAGCAGAGGAATTTCATGGAGCATTGGCACTGTGCTGGCTGCAGTGCAGAGCAGGGCTGTGTCTGGGGACAGACTAAACTGCAGGAGAGGCAGAGCAGAGCTTCCCTCCTTCAGCAACCAAAGGTGTCCAACACCATCCTAAAGGGGCACAAGGCTCTTGGCCACTACAGCCATGGGAGGGTTTTCCAAAACCCACCTGACTGATGGTTGTGGAGGTTTCTTTGAGCTCCCTGTGAAATGCATTATTGGCTGCCTGCTCTCTACAGACCAGATGCATTGCAAACTATTTTCTAGACTAAATTTTCCCATTTGGATCAAGATCCTATTTGGGCAGGCCTCATAAAGGGACTGGCCCAAAGCAGGCACAGCAGCTCAGGATTTCACACCAGGCGTCCCTTCCATGTTCCTGTGTCTTCCTGGAAGGGCCAAAGAGCAAGTTTTCAGGCATTATTTTCAAATGTCAGATTACTGCACTGGTTACCATACTCCCCCAAAAAACTTCACATTGAACACCTTCAAGCAGCCTGATGCCTTGCATGATATCCTTTGATAAGGGTAACAGGGAAAAAAAATCGTAAGTGCATGCCTCAGGATGTGTGGGAGGTGCAACAAAGCCTTGGATGGTTTGATTTCCTCTCGTGTGCACAGTATAAATAAGCATCTAGTCACCGATGGAGATCAGTTCTCATTCTTGAAAAAAAACAAGTAAAACCAAACTTTGAAATATTAATGGGTAAGATACTCATCAGCTTTCCAAGTTTTCCAGTAAGAAAATTACACTTTTATCTACTAACTACACTCCAGAGAGAAATTAAAGCATTGAGAACTACTGAGAGCACAACAGCATTAGCATGGATTCATGGGCCAAATCAACAGCCAGTCTAATCTTAGGGTAAAAAAAGCATTTACTTCATGCAGCTCCTCTGATTCCCACTGAATGAGCACATCTCTTACAGGAGAGATTACAGAGCTAATCCTGTGTCTCTCCACAGCAGAAAGATAAACAGCACTGCAGCTTTCTCATAACCAGTGCTGTATCATACTACATGATGCTTGATACCCAGCCACAGCAGCACAGAAAGAGGGGCTCCCGCAAGGTTTCCTTCTCAGAAACTGATTTCCTTCCCAGAGTCAAAAAAAAAAGAAAGAAAAAAAGAAAAATAAAATAGAGAAAGAGCTGTTAAAACACTGCTGTAGGGGAAATTGGAATATGACTCTACTAGAGCCAGGTCAGCTCAGCTCCAGGGCTGTGTCACTGCACTGCAAGGACAGGTCCAAGCTGGAGTCTCACAGGAGCTTCACCCTCAGAACATCAAATATTTTCAGCAAGCCACCCAGCCATGCAAGTGTTTCACAGTGCTGGTGGCCCACTGCCTGCTTAGCAAGTGCTGCTCATCTTCTGAAGCAATCAAACAAGTGGTTTTGGTCTCAGATGACTTTCTTTAAGTTAAAGGCAATAACCAGAGCAGAACAGCAGTGGCCAAACAGGTGCTGAGATAGCACCTTCCAGAACACTTCTGGAGAAAGGCCAGCCTGGGCTGGAGGCCAGGGCTCCTACAGCAGCCAGGGTGCCCCCAAACTGGACCAGAGGAGACCACATCATGGACTCTGCACTATCTGAGGTGCTCCCAGCTGGCGCAGTCACTCTTCTCCTCTCAGGCTTCTGTGCCAGCATGGAGAAATGCAGCTTTTAAACCCTTGAGTTTCACTGGGGATGTTCCCACAGAGAGAGGAACATCTCACAGAGCTCTGTGCACCCCCTGATTTCCTGCCCCTGATCACCAGCCTTGGGCATCATCATACACATCCTTTTATACAGCAGGCACAAAGTAAGCAGGCTCCTTTTTTTTTTAACCTTTTAATGTCATTGACTGCCACCAAGGTGGGAGTGAATTGCTACAGTGCATCCTAGCGTCCCTGAATGGAATGATAAATGCCACAGCAGAATGAAGATGTGGAAGATGACTTCCTGCAAGCAGAAAGGGAGTGTGAGCTTGAAGCATCTATTACTGCCCAAGGTGAAAAGAGTCAGTAGGTACAGAAACCAAAACTCCCACACTGCCCTCCCAGGTCATAGCAAAAAAAGACTGCAGCCAGAGCATCTGCACTAAAATGAGCATCAGAATCATCTTGCTGGTAATTTGGATGGTGGACATTGATATGAAGCTTGGTTTTTTTATTTTTACCTTCTTCATTAGCACATGAAAGCATAAGGAAACTACCTGCCATTATGTTGAGACCCTGAAAACCAAGAAAGGGACACTCAGGTCAGCAACAACCTCCAGCAGAAAGGAGGAGGAAGAATTACTGCAAATACCCAGCAGAAGGGAACTGCTTCTGAACAGCATTTCCCCAGTCACCCAAAACCTGCAAGGTTTGCACCATGGTAACACATGCTGTCATTCCTTGCAGGGCTTGGGACCACATTCTGATCAATCAGCTACATTTCTGATCCTTTGTAGAGCATTTTTGTTGAACCAGAGGCCCTGGGGAAGAGGTGCAGCATGTGCAGCAAACGTGGCACTGTTTGCTGGCTCTGTCTGTGTCCCTGCAGTGCCACTCTGGCTGCACCTGCACAGGGAGAGCCCAGGCAGCTCTGGATGGGGTCAGGTGGATGCAGAGAGGTTTAAAAGCTTGGACTGTCTGCTGTCAGAGGCATCTGGGAACAGCCACACCAGGGAAACCAGCAGGCATGCTGAAAAGACTGACAATCTCTGCTCTGAAGACCACAGCAGTGGATGCTTTCCTGAAGTTTTGGGCACAAAAAGAAAGGGGCAGGGCAGAAGATATTTTGAAAGCTCAGTAGGAAAAAAAAAATTCATGTTCCTCAGGATATAAAGCAGCATCTTCAGGCAGGCACAGACACACTTTAGGAGTGCTGCCCAGCTTCCTGCCTCCCCTACAGCACTGTCCAGCAGCGGGCTGGAGATGGGACCAGACTGCCAGAGTGATGTGCAGCAGCCCTCCCTGTGCAGGTCTGCTCTTTGCCATGGCCACGGGCCCATTGCCAGACTCTGTGGGAACTCGGCACATCACTCCAGATGTCCAGAGTTGCCAAGAGAACCCTTGGGGGGGCTCGGAGGTCCTGGAATGTTGCCAAGAGCACCTGGTGGCTTGACTTTGATCCTTCTAGGGATGTGCCACCTGTGTATGAGGATATGGGAATCACTCGGGTTTAAATGGTGCAGGGGTGATATGTTCACAGGCTGAGATATAGATTTTAGGGTTTTGGTACAGGGGGGTTTAGGGAGGCAAGATGGAGGAATTGAGGTGTGTCTTGTGGTTCTTCTTCCTTCTTCTTGCCATCCATCTTTGGTGGTGATGCTGACACTTTTGGATTGGGTCATGGTGAAGGTGCACTTGCTAATAAGGGTGATAGGTATTGGGAATAAAAGGTAAATATCTTATATGTAGTTTTTACTACAAAAAGACACGACCACCCGTGGGTGGTCAGAGTGCCCTTGGCTGCCTTGCTGGTCAGATCCCAGTCGGGCAGAAAGAAAATTCTGTAGATAACTAACAATAAACAACCTGAAGACTGCAAAGTGAAGAGTCCAGTCTCATTCTTTGGGAGCTCGGGTGGCCTTTGGACCATCCCACACATCTCGGGGCAGAGACAGAAAACCTGCCAACCGAGAAGAGTCCACAGCAACTCACAGGGGAACAGCTGCCCAATTCTTGGAGAAAGGGTGAGCATATTGAAGCCACCCCCTGTGCCTCACCCTGACAAGCCATGCCTTTGCAGCATGCAGCATGGACAGGGTGGATCAGCAAGGGAAATGTTCTCATAAGCACAGGCTATTTATTTATTCACAGCTTTTCCCTCAGCTCTCATTGTTCAGCACCGCTGTTTCCAGTTTTCCAACCATCCGCACAAAGGCAGAACCACCACATCCTTAAGGAAACTGCCACAGAAACCAAGCAGCTCAAAGCAGGTGCCAAGGCACCTTTTTCCCACGAAGGCAAAAGGGCAAACACATTTTCTCACCTCTAGGAAAGCACTTCTTGCTGCTGCTGGAGGAGCAAACGCAACCTGTCATCTGCTTTACACAATTGCTTCCCTCAGCTACAGGCACTGCTCCTGGCTCAGGGGACACCAAGTCAGGAGGGCAAGTCCCAGCTGCCACTAAAAGGGATCAGAAATTGTCACTTCCCTCTTTAACAGCAGAGGTTGGTCCCTCTCAATTTGACTGGCAAAGCAGCAGGTGCAGGGATGCATCTACCCCCGTCCCACCCCATGCAAATAAAAATCTCTGCTGGCAGCTGAGAGAGACACACACACATAAAAGAAGCACTGGATGGTGCTCCCCTGTGTACAGGAACAGTGCAGGAGCTTGGCAGGAACAGGGAAAAGGCTGGGAAAGGCTGCAAGGCTGGGAGAGGGAACAGGAATATCTGAGAGACAGCTGCTAATGAGGCTTTTTCAGCAAACAGCATCAAGAGACAAGTTATACCTGAAAGGGTTGCAGCCATCTCACAAAGATGACAGCACCTCTCCCTTTGTATTTTAAGGCTTCAGGCTCCTGAGGCCACTTTTCCTTCTTCCCAGGTCAGCAAGAGGCAAAGAATTCAATGCATGACCTCACACTTCTTCAGATGCAGAGCAGCAAATGCTCTCCCTTGATTTTTCAAATAAATCTGCCCTAGTGCAGAATAGCAAGACCAACTGTCTCACTGCTTCACAGCCAGAGAAATTGCTCAGCCTGTGTAGTGGCTGGGTGTTCAAAAACTCATTAAATTATTGCCATGAAAACCAGTTTAAACCAGCATCGTAACCTCGCACCAAACCGGATGAAACTGCTCCCACAACCCCAGAGCTCAGCAATGAGCTCTCTCCAGGCTTCCATGGATCTGGAAAAGTCAGTCCAGGAGCACTCCCAGTACTCACAGGGTGGTTGTCAGCCCGGGACAGTTGCATGCCTTAAGAGCTGATGCAAAGTTGCATTGCTCTGCAAAGCCAGGCCACCAGCGGGGCCAGGTCAGCAGCAGGGATCCAAAGCTCTGGAACTCTCCCCAGGACAGTCAGTGCAGCAGTCCTTGCCCTTTCCAGTGGGCAAGGACTCACCTCAGCCCTGTTCTGCCATTTCTGATTCCAGAGCCACCTCAGCTTGAGCAGAGGAAAGAGACCCAGAGCCACTTGGTAACTGCATTATTATTTGAGATGAACAGGCAGAGCTGCAAGCTGGAATGTGCAGAGACGAGTCCAGATCTGGCAGGCAGCATTCCCTGGAGTCATCCAACCCTAACTGGAGCCTTTGACCACAACCCAAGAGGTAAACCCAACACCTTCCCATCAGGCTGGCTACCAGGTGCTCCTGATCCCTAAAAGGGCAGTGAAATCACCAAAGGAAAATTAATTCCTTCAGTGTTTGCTCACGTTCCTTCTTTTGTTTTACCTCATCTAATGCAGTTTTCTTCATGAAGAGCCTTCTAGATGAACAGAGCAGAGACCAGAAAGACCTCTTGCCTGCAGCACTCAGTGCCCAGCTTTCTTGGGAAAAGGAGCAACCTTGCATCTTTATTGAAGGCTCACACTGCATGGCCTCCCGGCCCCTCAACAGCCTCGTTAGCTTTCCTTTGGAATTTTGATAATCTTTGCATCCCTGGCACAGCTCTGCAATAAGCAGACAAGTTGTGGAATTGCTCCTGTCCCATAGGTACATTTCTGAACAAAAAGCTAAATTGGGACCAGCAAAAATAGCCACCCAGCCTGCTCAGATGAAATCACAGTACCTGTAACCCAGTTTGCCAGCAGCTCTGGCATATGGAGACTTAACCCTGCCTGATCTCCTCCTGCCTATATCCAGCAGCAGAGGGAGGGGGAAGTGTAGTGTAGAAGAGAAAAACAGTTCAAAAGATTACCTTTAAAATCTTGCTAACTTGCACCTTTCTCCCTTGAGAATGTTGAAGGGAAACATGAGAGAGAAAAAAAAAAGCGAAAACCTGAATCTTCTTTGCTGCAGACACACGAGACCCTCTCTGAAGCACACAGAAGGTGCTGCCCGGAGCTGGCCCATCACTCCTGAGTAGCACATGAGCACCTTTCACCCTCAGACAGCAAACCTGGCCACACAGGAACACCTCTATCAGCCTCCAACTGCAATATAAAAAATAGAAGCAGCCTGTCCTCAGCACGCTGCAGACACACAGAACGGAGGCACTGCACCCAGAAAGGGAAGAGTGGACACAAAGAACACAAAGGGAATGAGGGAAGCAGAGAAGGGGCCCTTCTTGCAGGTGGTGGCAGCTCAGTGAGGAACTCCTTGGCTAAGCAGACACTTAAAAGTGCACACAGGGTCAGAGGGACAACAGAGAAATGCCCGAAAGAGATGACCTCTGGTGGTTTTATGCCTGTTCTCTTGGTTACATGGACACGACATTGAGCAATGGGTAATTTTTGCTCAGACCACAGGGATCTCAGCATGCACAGGCAGAGGCTGTCAGCACCAGCCATTCCAGCCTCACAGGAACGTTTCTATCAATAACCTAAAGCAGCCTGAGCCAACATTTTTGGATACTCTGGTGGTTGAAACAATCAAAATTGCAAAAAACATACATTGTCACTTTATGCAACAGATTTTTTCGTT
Source organism: Calcarius lapponicus (assembly GCA_039654755.1). Classification (NCBI taxonomy): domain Eukaryota; kingdom Metazoa; phylum Chordata; class Aves; order Passeriformes; family Fringillidae; genus Calcarius; species Calcarius lapponicus. Next base: position 103,016,845 of record CM077465.1, on the reverse strand, counting down.
CTCATGCTTTTCCAGACCTTGCATTAACTGTGCTGTTTGTAAATGCAAATCTGTTTTTGTCTTTGTAAGCAAAATGCATTTTAATTTAACGGCCAGAAGGTGTTATGCAGCACCCCAACCTCTCAAACAAGCCTTCAGTGCTTCTGTAAAGCAGTTCTAATATGTCCCAATCCTGGTCTAAGTGCAGGCATTATCCAAGAGCAAACTGAATATCCCACCTCTTTTATGACTATTTAAATGTTTAAATGGACACCACTGCAACACATCAATCCCTGACACAGCACTACAGCACAGCTTTAACAGCAGCACTGCTGTCCCCAGCACACACCCACTGATGCAATCTCTGAACACAGCAAGAGTTTGCCTAACATCTTCAGCATGATTTTATTTCTATCCTCTCCTGCGACAAACAACTTCTCCCATTAGTCTTTCAACACTGACAGTTTTAAATATAGGTAGCATTCTTCAGTTACAATTTAAAATGCTAAATTTCAAGGAGAAAATAAACTTGTACCAGCATGCTTTCAAACTGCCTCAATGAGAGAAGCACATCAGATAAAAATCAATGTATTCTTACTTTGCAGACAGCCTTCACTAATCATGATCAGCTCAGACATTCCAGTTGAAATGTAACTTCACCCCAGCCTCTGCTTCCATTACAAAACCACAACTCGGGCAGGAAGAGCAGGCCTGCAGTGTATTTGACTCAAGCACTACCATTCACGTAACAAAAAAAATCCCTCCCATCACCCACCCACCTCACCCCTCCCAAGACCTGTGCAGGTACACACAGAGAAAATTTCTGACAAACCACAGAGACATCTGGTTGGAAAAGACCAAAGATTGTGGAATCCAACCATTAACCCAGCACTGCCAGGGCCACCACTGAGCCACGTCCCTGGAGTGTCACATCCACGTCCCTGGAGTGTCACATCCATGTGTGTTGCCAATAGCTCAGGGGTGCTGATCCCAACACTTCTCCAGGTGGCCTGCTCCATGGTTTGACAACCCTTTTGGGGAAGAAGTTTTCCCTGACACCCAACCCAAAACTCCTTGGGTGCAATTTGAGGCTTTTTCTTCTTGTCCTATCACTGTTATCTGGGAGAAGAGACCAATCCCGACGAGGCTACACCCTCCTTCCAGGGACTTGTAGAGAGGGATAAGGTCTCCCTTGAACCTCCTTTGGTCCAGGCTGAGCCCCCCAGCTGCTTCTCATCAGACTGGTGCTCCAGACCCTTGTTCAGCTCCGCTGTCCTCCTCTGGAGCCTCTCCAGCACCTCAGTGTCTTTCCCATAGGGAGAGGCCCAGAACTGAACACAGCACTGGAGGTGTGGCCTCACCAGTGCCAAGTGCAAGGGGACAATCCCTGCCCTGGTCCTGCTGGCCACACTCTTGCTGACACAGGCCAGGATGCCACTGGCCTTCTTGGCCACCTGGACACACTTAAGATGGCTTTTTTCTAATGGAGCACTAGCATAGCATTAGTAAATCTTCAGTGAATTAATTAATATAACTGCATCACACAAAAAAGAATCATGGCCTAGGACAAAGATTTTGTGTACGCACTGCTGCTTTCCAAGGCTCTGGCAACTGTTTGGCACCTCAGCTGTTAGACTTTCTAGCACACTTCTGGTAAAGCATTACCCATTCTGCTTGTGCAGTCAATAACTCTCAATATGAAAAACCATTTTATTGCAAAGTTCTAAAGGGACAAAATGATCCCAAACTAAAGCAGGAATCAGGCACGTAACGTGCTCAGAATTTTTTACAAAATAATTACAATCCAAGAAAAAATGCCTACATGAATGAGAACAAGTATCATAAAGTATAAAAGCTACAAGACAAGAAAATTATAGTTCTTTCAATACAAAATATGCTTCAGGAGCTGTATCCTGTTCTTGCACATTTCATGATGTAACTTTCGTTCGAGAAATTATTTCATTCACAAAACTGTTGTTCTTTGCCAGCACATCATTTCTCAGCTGCTTCAACTTGACTTTGATGTCTTCTTCTGACATATCTGTCAAGGGCAATGCTTTCACTTGACAAAGAAAATCCTGAATTATCTTTTCACCTTCCTGAAATGGAGAGAAGAGAAAGAAAAGAAAACAGAAAAGGTGTTTAGATTGTAAGCAGGAATTTTCTAAACACAGAAAAGGTGTTTAGATTGCAAGCAGGAATTTTCCAACTTCCCTATAGATACAAAGTATTGTTCAGCAGCAGAAACCCAGCGCAGGCAAAAATCATGGTTATTTTTGTCCTTGCTATCAAGTTCTGAACACCAGAACAAACCACTTCCACTGGTACCAGAAGTTCTTTTTCCATGCATGAGCAAAAAGCACCAGTTAATCAGCATAAAGACAGTATTTAACACTGCAATCTCCAGTAAGTGTTCCACATTTAATTCCAGTGTGCTGCAGCATGAGGTGAGCACTGCCAGCAGTAATAGCACCAGAATGGTCATATTACCCAAACTAGTTACTTTTAGAAGGGACTGTCAGTCAAAAGCAATGCTTCAATATGCGAAAGGAAAGGACAAATTGTAACCAAGCAACTGCAGAGTGGCCGTCACCAAGGAGAACAGATGATAATTAAGCTTTATGCATATGCTTTTACACAAACAGGCAAAGTGGAACTTCTAAACAATCTGACTTGAACAGCAAGAACAAACTTGCAATGAACAGTATTCAGAATCCCTGTACTGGAAACAACTGGTCCAGAATGCAGAAGTTTGTCCACTCCTCTGCATTGCAGAATTCTACTGAAAAGTTCACTTACTTTTCCTCTTATCATTTAAGACTGATGCAGTAGTTATAAGTGCAGAAATTTCCAAAAAGTAATAGCACCCTTTTCCCTCTACACACAATGCTAACCAAGGCAGACAGATTCTCTGGGTGAGACATCTAAAGCTCTGCCATCCTACTGCCTAGAGGGTTTATGGTATATTTTGTATTACTGAAACAGCCAAGAATAAAACATGATGCTGTATTTGTCACAAGTGTTTGCCATGTCAATTTAATTTTCACCAAGGATTAATTTACTCAGGACCACGCAGCCAGATCCAACTGATCTAAAATTCCTTCACCACAATGCCTGATACAGGAATGGTAGTAGTGGAGCAACTGAGGTAGCTGGAGGGGAAGCCTTCTGGCAGTAAAAGGCAGAACAAACCAGAGGTTGTTCATCTAAAGCATCAGATCCATTTACTGAGCCAGGAACAACAAATGCAGTTGACCTCTGGAACTGAAAATAAAGTAACAGGTAACAACAGCCTCTGTCCAGAGCAAAGGCTTTTTAAATGTAGGAAGTGTTCTGGATGTGGACTAACACTTCAAGGCTTCCATGCACTGGAGTAGCCCCGAGGCTGCCAGAAGGGGATCAGGGTGGTACAAGGCTGTGGAGTTTCAGGCTGGCTGCTGGAACACAGAACCAAGCTCTGGAAGCAGGTTTGCATGCACACAGCAAGAAGGACCCAGCCTGACTGGACAAAAACCAATGCAAGCCACAAAGCAGCAGCACTGGATTTCCCAAGAGGCTGCCATAGATGCCACTGTCAGGAGTCAGGACTCTTTAATCCAGCAACAAGACAACACAGGATATTCTGTAAAAGCTTCCTGCAGCCTTTGTTTGTCTCTGCACTACTCGGGAAGGATGCTTCTTTAAAGAAACTTCACTTTGTGACACCTGTAAATCAGGTGTAAATCAGCCATTCCAGGTACTGATTGCTGTGTTCTTTGGTATGATCAGCTTCTGAGATGTGACAGTTCTCATGGGACATGGAAGGGCACCAAGGAGAAGGCTGGGAATTCAGCTTTCCTCTGGTGTGAACAGATCTGATCACACTGGGCTCTGAGCATGGCACCAATGAACACTCAACAAGGGGGAGCAAAACCAGGTGTGACCCAACTGCAGAGCCAAGAATATTCTACACAATGATGACAAAAGCTGTATCTTAAATCCATGTTTTTAGATAAAATTCTTGCCTACATTAACTTGAAATAAATCTAAATCAAACTCACTACTCCTGAACATCTCTTCAACTCCTAACAAATATCATAGCCAAGCCATTTTGTAATGGAAAAATACATTACAGGGTAACTATCCTCAGGCTTTGGGGGAATCTGAATCCTTAAATGATTTTGCTTCAGCAATTCAAATTTTAAAAAGTATTTCTGACAGCAAACCTCTCTTTCTCTGTATAATTTCTTGGCTGGTGGTTCTCCTTCGGATTCCTTGGACTTGCCAATGTTTTGAAACTCCTCCAGCTCCAATGCTTTCTCTCTTGCACTTTCTATCACATGTTTTGGGAAAGCTGCCAACTCTGCCACATGTATTCCAAAACTCTGGTCACAAACACCTGGATGCAGAAGAAAAAAACCCAGTCAAGAATTCTTAGAAGACAATATTGCTACACAGAGATTATATGGACATGCTTGTAATAGTTCTCTGTTCTGAAAAATTAAGTGCATGACATTATTTGGTTCTCCTCAACACTTCCTGATTTACCTTTTCTACTAAAAATGATAACACAAAGAATATGCTCTTATTTTATTAATATGCTCTTACTTAATGAAGCTGTATTAAAGCAGTAATTGTAGAGCTCCAAAGTGCTTCAAGAAGAAATGGAAAACTCTTCAGACAGAGAGAATTTCCCTCTAGTATTTGAATCAAACCGAACAATGATTTTTATTAAAGTATTTTGGCACAGTCTGTAGAATATAATAATTTGCATGTTTTTAATGGGTATCTCTGACATTTACTCTATACCTATATAAATATATATGTGTGTATATAGATAAATATTAAAAATGTTGTATTCTCAATCATCTCTCTCCTCCTTTGTATCTGTACCACATAATTCCTCAGTCTCCAGGAGTCATCTTTAATTATATCAAAATCTCTCAACTGTAACTTCATACTTATTTCAATTAATGCACTGTTCATAACATGTTCGAAAAAAGTCCTCTTAATTGCTCAGAATATGTAAATTATACACAGTTACATAAAACAATTTTCACTTCAGTATCAAAAGCCCTCTGATAAAAATCTATCAATTCTTATTTGTTTACATTATCATAATTCCATTTGTCTTCCCACAGATATTGCTACATCCTTTTAATTCTGGTCTCCAGCAAGGAGTTAAGAATAAATTAATTACACTTGCAAAATGACAGCTGGTTTTTTTTGTTAACTAATCATCTATTATTAAATACCAGATAACCAAAGAATAGGTGAAGGAAAACTTAGCATTTAGACTTTTTCTGTTGTATTATCCCTGTGATCTCTCAGGTTTCTTAAAGGAAATGAACCCATTTAAGCAGGAATTCGTCTTCCTGATTTTGTTTTAAAAAGACACACTTGCCCAGACCAGAGCTAACTCAGTTCTCAGCTCAGAGAATCCTGAGCAGAGGCCTGGAGAACAGTACTTCATGTGTCTCCTCTTCTGGTGATTTTGTCACTCTTGAAGCACAAAGACATGGTTGAAAACACTGTCTAGAAGTTCCTTGTCATGCTTCTCAGGTCTGGTTATACATTTCAAACAACATCAAACCTGCTATTTGTTTCACAACACAGCTGCATCTGAGCTGCCTATATGCACATCCCTGATGGAGCAATATAACAACCCCAAAAGGGAAAGAGCACAACACTAAATGCAGAAACTTAGGTGAGAGATGAATATCTGATTGGAGACCAGGTATTTAAAGCTGAAGATTTCATAGTGTTGCATCTTCTCTGACAGAGGTTTAAGTAGAAAGATAAAAATTTTGTGTCTCCATGCTCAATAGCACTTCCAAGGATGGAACGAAAAGACATTGCATGTACAAAGAACATTTGTGTATGCCTAAAAATGGCAAAACTGACTGAAGAAAAATATGAAACTGGGTTCTGCAGTTCTTATCATGACCAGAATGGCTGAATTAATACAGGTTTTAAAAACAAAACGAGTGGGTTGAAGAAAGAGAACCCACCCAACAGTCTGGGGAATATCAGGAAGCTTTATTGTACAAGCTGCTATCCCAAAGGATGTAGAAGGTTTTGATATAGCATATATTGACTTCCTCCTCAACCAACATGACCAAACTAAGGCACCTAAAGATGGCTTGTTGGCAGATTCTGTACATCATCTCTTGCTGCACAAAAACCACTTGGTATCCGTGCGCACTTGCAGCAGTTCATGACTATTTTTATGACTATTTTTATTCAGTTCCAATGCCACACTAAGTCATCTTTTAAGCACCAATTTGAGCATAAACTCATTCACTTTGTGGAAGGAGCTCAACATGTGCTGGAGAAGATGGGGAACAGCAAACCAGGAAAGAACCACAGACACCTCCTCTCCAGTGGGCCTGGCTGGCAACCAGAGCCACAGCAATTTGGAGTAATATTCAAGTAAAAATTGGGCATTCCTCAGGAGCATTCCTTACTTCTGCTCTTGCTGTGATTCCCCTTGCTCAGAGCAGTCTCCCACAGCTTTACAGAAATGTACCCAAAACCTAACTGCAAGATTATAGCCAGAGGGGAACACAAAATTAGAAGGGGTCATACATGTAATCTATGGGCAAGAAATGAAGTAATTTAAAACCAGAAGAAATGAGTAAGAAGTAGGCAGTTAGTAATGTCATAGGAGTAAAACCAGCAAGGTATCAGACCCAGGATAGCCAGAGTGTTCTACAGTAATCCTGCTCTACCCATTCAAGTGTAACCTAAGTCACTCCTCTGCTGTGGAACTCAGAAGAGGAAAATTAAGAGGTACACAGAGTGAGAAGGAGCACTCTGCCCACATTTTAAATCAAAACCTCAGCCCAGAGATTGCCAACTGGACTGAAATACTGTAGTGAGAACAATCCAAAATCACATGTAACTAAATTAGAATGTCATAAATGGGCACACCTTGCAAGCCACAGTTACAGCTCTGCTTTATTTAGCAATAAATACAGGCTCCTACTGAAGGGAACAAAAACAAACGATGGGGATATAGGGAAGCAGGAGGAATAGATGAAATTTATGCCTAATTAAAAATTGTTTAATTTAATACTAAAAGGAATAACTGAATCCACTAAAAGACTTTAATTAAATACATCTAATTGAAATTATACTAACAAAACAGGCTACTTCTTGTTTTATTGTGATGCCATTAGCTAAAAATTCCCCATATGATTTTTCCTACATCAAACTCGTGTATAAATTGGGCAACATAAGACTAAGTCTTATTGCAATGAAACAGACATTATTAAAAACTGTCAGCACATGAAAGGTGCACTTATTCCTTTTAAATGAACAGTTTAAGAAATGTAAGTCTCTTCCATCAGTAGGTTAAAATAGCTGTTTTAGGAAAACTGAAAATAACCTTCTGGAACCCTTCTTCCTTAAAAAAGAAAAAGGGAGCAACTCAAAAGCATCAACCTGAGTGGCAGAAATAGCCTAGACAGCTTAAGAAATAATCATTAACATCATCACCTACTGTGCTCACACAGAGCTCCTGTCACACACACTGTCCATGGACAGAGAAGAATGAATATATATATATATATATATATATATATAAAATAAACCCCAAGCCCCAAGCCTGGAGTGTGACACGAATTTTGGGGGGGAGGGGGGGGGATTTTTTTTTTCCCCATTAATGCTGGAACCCTGGTTACTGAGAATTTTTGACTTTCTGCGCTGACAAGCACTGACCCCCAAGAGAACACTGCAATTAACCTGAAACCATAGAGAAAGCTTCCAAAATTGAACAACAGAACTAGGATTATAAGTGTGTAGTTTGAATAGAAATGTGTAATGTCACATAGTAAAAAGCTTAGAGTTTAAAGTTTTTGAATATAGTAATGTATATAAAACAAAACAGAAATTTTAGAGCAGAAGCTAGTCCTTCTTCTTCATGAGTTTAAGTAATGTTGTGTAATTAGATTAGAAAGTCCACATTGAGGGTCACAAGTAGTTAGTTATTAAGTTAAAATAAAAATAATTTAAGTGTCATTTCTTAATTAAACAGTTTATCCTTAAAAGACCTTCTAGAAAGCAAAATATGGCTCCATTTCTTAATTTATTAGTAAAGCACTGCAGAACCCACAACTTTTAAGACTGTAGTATAAATAAACACTAATAAAAATCTAAATCTGAACAAAAAACACTATCTCACACCTAATCTTAGGTTTAAGATTATTTAAACCTAATCTTAACAAAAAAAAAATCCACACATGAAGATTTTTCTCTCTCAGGGCAACACAAAGCTGAGAAAGGGCCTTACCTTCCTTGACCCGATAAAGCATGGTGAGTGTGTCATCGCTGGTCAGAGCAGTGACATGGAGGTTATTTACTGTTGGCACTTGGTCAGCAAGAGCTGTGAGCTCATGGAAGTGTGTAGCAAACATGGCAAACCCACAGATTTTGCTGGCAATGTATTCTGAGATAGCCCAGGCTAAGCCAAAGCCATCGTAGGTAGATGTTCCTCTTCCCAGCTCATCAATGATAATCAGGGAGTTTTCAGTTGCTGTCCTAAAAGCACAAGACCATTTGTTAATGTTTGAGAGCAGCATGAACTCTGGATTTTGGAGTATCACAAGTTCTGCTGTGGATGCAGAGCACGAAAGAGGCAAAAGACCCTTCTTATTAACAAATACAGTGGAGACAAAGCACCACACAGATCATTCCACACTAGGTTCTTGGTCCCATTTAGACTTTGGCCTCTTGGTAGCAACTCTGTATTGACCACTGGAATAAACAGAAGGCTACTTCCAGAACTTATGCACCAGCTAAAAAGAACTTGAGATTCTCTATTGTACGTGCATTCCCCCCAGATGAAGGCAGGAATGATGAATCTGACTCCATGTTCTCAGAAGGCTAATTTATTATTTTATTATACTGTATTATATTAAAGAATACTCTACTAAATACAGCAAGGATACTTACAGAATGCTACAAAAATAATAATGAAAACTCATTACTCTCTACAGAGTCCTGACACAGCTTGGCACTGATTGGCCAATGAGTGAAAACAACTCACACCAGAATCCAATGAAACAATCACCCGTGGGTAAACAATCTCCAAACACATCCACATGAGCAAAACACAGGAGAAGCAAATGAGATAATTATTGTTTTTATTTTTATCTGAGGCTTCTCAGCTTCCCAGGACAAAAATACTGGGCAAAGGGATTTTTCAGAAAATGTGAATGTGACAAATCTCCACTAAGATTCCCCAGAAAAGAAAAATCTCAAATGCACCTCTCTCAGAGCACTTGTTTTCCCATCAACCCCCACCAAGACAATCAAAGAGAAGCATAGGACTTGCCTGAGGATTGAGGCAGTTTCCAGCATCTCAGCCATGAAAGTGGACACTCCTTTGAGCTGGCTGTCTCCTGCTCCCACCCGAGCCAGTATACAATCCACAATGGTTATTTCTGCAGACTCACAGGGCACAAAACACCCAATCTGGGCCATGAGAACAATCACGCCTGTCTGCCGGATGTACGTTGATTTTCCCCCCATGTTAGGGCCTAAAGAAGAAATTTTCCAAAAATTAATTGAAAAAGCATCATCTTTTTACAATTCAACAGTTTTTTAAAAGGAGAACAGGCTCTAAATTAGAACAGAGAGTGTTTAAATTTATTACTCTCTTGCCAGAAAAGAGCAGCAAACTTGTCTAACAGGTGCAACAAGTGGCTTCCAGGGCTAACAAGGCTTGATTGTTTGTCTTACTGAATGCTCCTTTTTAAAAGAAAGGTGATCACAGAACATCAGGGGCCTTAAAAAGTTTTGGGACTTTTCAAAAGTATAAGCAGTCATCTAAAATATGTACTCATACCTAAAACTAATAAGATTTAAATTTTAAAATTATCAGTATTTATTTCTGCTTCAGAATTGTAATAATTTGGTTTCACTTCAAACAACTATTAAAATTTCTCTGAAAAATGAAACAACTTAGTTACAGACTGGGTACAAGCTAATAGGTCACTCAGAATCAGCAAACCAAGATATTAAGCAGTTAATTGTAACTAAAATACAAATGAAATAAAAAGTACTATCCAGAAAAGCGATAATTAAAACCAATTTTACACTTTTGCTAACCAGAAAAAGAAGCGTGTTACTATGCATTAATTCAGATTTTTGATTTTTCTTTTTGATTATGTTAGAAGTGCTCATTAATTATTCTCTAATTTCAGATCTTTGCCACTCAGAACGTATGTTAAGGACATCTGGATGGAAATTTAGATTCAATTAAATCTATAAACACTAAAAATGTTTTAGTGTGTAGTAAAATTATCTTAATTACACCAGAGAAAAGGGTAAAAAATGGTACAGTCATTGAAACATGTTTTGCATTTAAAATCAACTTTAATGCTTCACAAAGAAAACACTAACAAAGTACAATTGATGTCTAGTGGAATTTTCCAAACCACTTTAGCAGGGTCAGGCTTTTCAGCTCCTGAGGTTGCCTGGCTTGTGGAGTTACATTCTTACTTTAGAGAAGGGCTAATTTCTTATTTTCTACAGTCCAGCAGCCTCTCTTTTCTTCACAAATGACTCTTTGTAAATTAGTGATCACCTTCTCCAAACAGTGCACTACAACTAAAATTACAATAACCAACTCCATTACTGTTAGTTTGGATTACGGGAACTGTGCCTGTATGCACAGAAACATATAGAATATCCACAGTCAAAGGTAACATGAACATTGTGGACACTTTTAAAAAAATATGATCAAAACTAGCAATAAATAATAGCTTATAAATACCCTCCCTTCTTTTCCAGAGCTAAATCTTATTCCCCATGCAGAAAGATGATAACTCAGTAGCTGCTCGCCCTTGATGAGAGAAATTGTTTTGACAGAATTTTATTACCTTGCTGATTTGTTCTGCCCGTTGCTGGTTTGCTTTTTCCTTTTTTTAAAAAGACATCATTATTGGGAACACCCGAGACATTTACAAAGTAAACAACAAACAAAGGAGAGAACGGCAACATTTACCAGTAATAATGTGGAACATCTGCTTGCCCTTCTCAAAGGTGATGTCATTGGGGATGAAGGCCACCTCGTCCTGCACCTCGATGCAGGGGTGCCGGGCCCCTCTCAGCACCATCCTGCCCCGGCCCTTCTCCAGCACCACGGGCCGCACGTAGGGCACCGGGGCCCCGTTGGACACGTGGGCAAAGCTGACAATGGCATCCAGCTGGGCTATCACATCGTTCATGCTCTGCATGGGCTCTGCATAACCTGTGTGCACACAGGAGACGGCAGGTCAGGGACATCAGCTGCTCTTTTGCTCCTGCTGAGAAGGTACCTTGAGGCTACGCTGAGTCCAGCAAGTTAATTCATGTGCAGTAACAATTGTCTTCAAGAGGAAAGTCACCTCCTGGGAGAGCCTAGGATGCAATCCTGAAGCTCCCATGCCTTGAATACCATGGAGACTTCTTCAGACTAAGGAGAGGAGGTGAGGCCATGTTGATTATTTTCCCTCATCTGGCAATCCAGTAAGTTTCCTTCAAGAATAATACACGGCACTCTGATGCTCACACAAGCAAAGACACTTCAGACACAGCAGCCATCTGTGTTTGTGTGAATGATGGGAGGGAGAGGTCTGTCAGATACAGAGCCTGTGACACCAGACTAGATGGCCTAGCATCCCCACTACCAGCTTTTGAAGTTCTTTTGTTTGGCTTTTGAAGTTTTGGTGTTTGGTTTTCTTCTGTGAAAGGGATGAGGGACTGGAGTCTACAGTCCAAATTCCCCAGTGTCTCTTCTGCTTTTGGTGAAGGATAGTAAAGAATGCCCTGTAAGCAGGCAATCTTGGAGCAAAACATATGGAAATAACTTAGGAAACCAATAATATTTATTACCATATAAGCAGTGACTAAGTTGATCTTATACTGCATTTCAATGCTCTTAGACCTCAGGTCCCACTCCTTCAGTTCTTTGTTGTCCTTTACCCCTTCTGCTGTGTGGGTGAAGATGCCCAGAGTCAGGGAGATAGGTGGAGGACAGGTGTGACCCTTATGGCCTTATTTTTGTTCCTATTATGGGATTAGCATTTGCACAAACCTCATCACTGCACATCTGCAGCAATGCCAGGAAAGGGTCTGGCAACAGAAAACAACTCATATTTCAAAAAATCCATGGAGAAAGGATTTTTCAGAAAATGTCAATGTGACAATTCTCCACTAAGATTCCCCAGAAAAGAAAAATCTCAAATGCACCTCTCTTCAATTGGTGTCAAAAGTGAGCTCACAGCTCACATTTCACACCAATTCTTTGGGCAGTATTACAGTTTGTCTCTGTGAAAGATTGTGGCGGTTCGACCTGGAAACAGGATTTCAAACCATGACAAAGATCCTCAAAGACACACAAGTCCCCCCTCCCAGCACTCCAGACTGTGACACACATCAACAGTGGCATACTCACCTGAAGCAATGTTAATGATTTCCTTAACAATTGCATCCTGAGCCTCTTCATACTCTTCCCTGTTCTTTATATATTCATCATTGATGGCACTCAGTTTGCTGTGAACAAAACAAGAGTATTTAGAAGCTGTGATGTTCTGCCCTCACCTACAATGCCAAACTTTTGGCCTCCTCATCTGAGTTTATACCAAGTGTCCCCAGCTGTTTTAACAGCAAGGCTCAGCACAAAGACCACAAAGCAACTGACCAACAATTCATCCACACAAGGCAGCCTCAAGATTAATTCCAAGTTTAAGATCACCCATAAAGGCCAAACCAGAAATTCTAGCATCAACACATGACATCATCTATGTTTGTTAAAGAACTGCTGTGTGATAAGGACTAGCTCTTCAAACTGAATTTCTGGCTATTTTGCTACATTTTGCTGCTAAGCAACTGTGTAATTAGCCCAGAGTCCTACAACAGGCTTATCAGATCTGAAGGCATTGACTTCTTTCATTTAGTAAAAACCTAAATTAATTACTGTCACTATGAACAGATTCTGATCTTCCAACTAAGGTAAGCTGAAATAAAGACAAGAGTTTAAACAAGTTTTTATTCTTCTCAATCTTGTCTCCTAAACAAAGGAAAAGAGTCTGCAAGACTGAATAAGAAACACACCCAAGGAGTGTGCCCACACTACAGGCAGAAGTCAGTCTTGTGCTTCAAGTACCACCTACAGAAGCAACTATAACTTAACTAAGTACAGAGAATTCTTTTTTATTAGTGATGCACGGGCTGCCTCACTAAGGGAAAGTAACAGATGACAAAGTACAGGTTCTAAGTACATCTTCTCAGTTACAGAAAAGCTCAACTTCATCATGCATTTAGATTCACAACATATTTGGAACCAGGAAAAAGCAGTTTTACATTTCATGGATGTTTTCAAAAGATATCCTCTGAGTAAATGTTAAAACAAAATGCAATTAAGGTTTACGCTTTGTTATTTAAGTAAATTGGTGTGAAACGCCCCAGCATGTCGGGATCTCTCGCTGCTCAGAGTGACCCAGAGAAGAGTTCCAAAGTCTCTTTTCCCAGCCCAGCACTTGAAGAAGGAGTCAGGGCTCTTCATTTCTCAGTCTCAAGGTTATTTATTGTATCTTATCTATAAAAATTCTTTCTCCTGACCTGCTGAGGTCCACTCAGCAAGACAGTCAGAGGCACTCTGCCTGCCCCCGGGGTGGTGTTATGTCTTTATACTAAAAACTCTGTATACAATGTTTACAATTGCTTTCCAATACCTATCACCTATGTTAGACACTGAGCTTCTACTCTAAACCAGTCTGTAAGTGCCAACATCACAGAAGATGGAGGCCAAGAAGAAGGAGAAAGGCTGGACACACCCAGATCCCTCCATCTTGCCCCCGAACCCCCATTCCAGAAACCCCAAAATCTACTTTTTCACCTTGCGATAAATTCACTATCGTTCTACTTAATTTGTCATGGCTTGCAGATCTTCATCTAAGGTTGGTAATTTGCTCCATGGGTCATAATCAAAACCACAGGCATTTTGGGCTCTGTGCCAGGGTCTCTGAGACCCCTGGCAGGGGTCTTGGCCGCTCAGGACAGCCAGAGGGATGTCCTGGGTCCTGACACCAGCATATTGGCTGGTGTGAACCAATACGTTTGCCCTCCTTTTCAAAGATAAGGATTTGTAACTATGGAAGTGAGTGATTAACAGAAACCAGCCTCTACACCATCAAGCAGCTGAACACAGGCCAGCAGTGTGGCCCTGAGGCAGAGAAGGCAAAGGCCATGCTGGCTGCTCTAGCTAGACTGGACCCACATGTTGAAGGAAGTCATTCCTCCCCTCTACTCAGCACTCCTGAGATGACATCTCTGGCTTTGGGTTTTGTCTTCCCAACACTGAACCTGGAGCAGATGCTCACCACAAAGGTACAGAGCTGGAGCACGTGGCACACAAGGACAAGGCTGAGAGAGAAGCCTGCCCAGGCTGAGGATCTGGAGCCTGCCTGGAGGGAAGAGGCAACAGACTCTCCTTGGAGGTGCAGAGCAAAAGAAGGAGATCCTAAAATCCCAAGTTTCTGCGAGGAAAATTCTCCTTAGATCTGATTAGGAAAATTCTCCTTAGATCTGATCAGGAAAGTTTTCATAAACAGTAATTCAGCATTGGAACTTGTGCCCACGAGGCTGTGAAGGATACTTAGAGGATGGGCACTTAGGCAAAGCCTTGGGCTACCCCATCTAAGCTTGAGATAGGATCCAATTTCCAAGGTGCATCAGCTTTCAGTGAGGGATAAGTAGTCTTCAACCTAAATTATTACCCAATTCTGCACATGCAACTATCTACTTTGTTTCCCCTGCATAAAAACACTGAAGAACAGAGAAACATCTGATGACTGATGCAGCCCCTGCTCCTGCTAAAACGCTCTAAAAGAGCTGAAATTCAACCAAAAAATAGCTGAAATTCAACAAAAAAATCACTTTTCAGCTGATCTGTGTCAGAACTGCTGTCCAGACAAGGACACACTGAAACAGCCTCAATGCAATTAACCTGAAGACTTAATTTTTTTTTAACAGCTCAATTAAAAGTGCCACAGAATTGAAGTTCAATATACAGGACTAACAGAAATTAGAGAGAATTTGGAACAAAGGGGAAAAAAAAAGGTAATCAGCAACAAAATTCTGCATGTCACATTCGGTGATAAACATAAATTCCCTAGTGCAGCTTGTGTCTGTATAAACACTCACAGTAAAAGCAATTATGATACTTGCTGCAGCTAAAACAGAGAAATTAGCCCAAGTCAAAGGACTAAAAATAGATAACATTTGGCAACATAAATGGGGAATGCAGCTTTTAACATAAATTCTATGCCAGTCCTGCTCAATATTTCAATCTGTGAGCCAATTAAAAAGGTGACAGTTTGTAGAGAATCCAGTTTATCAGAATAATAATAAAGGAACAATTCTAGTACTTTCAGAACAGGCTTAAAAACCAACCAATATCATACCTGTTAGTAAATTTCACACCATTCTTCTGTGTATCAATGATTCCATATTTTGAATTGTTGCGGAGAGCTTTTTCCTCCTTGCAAGTTACCCTAAAGTGATGCCCAAACTGTGAATTCGTCTCCAGTTTGATACTTTTGCCAGCTTCCAAACCTTTCAGATGAAAACAAAGAAAAAGAAAACAGCTGTATTACCACAATTCCTGCAGCCTGTGCTACTCCTGCTCACTAGTCCTCAGTTCCCATGATTTAGCCTCTCTTACATGACCTAATTGAGTGGACCTGCTTTGGTTCTGTACAGCTATGAGAAATACCCAGACCAAAAACAAATATATTATGGATTCATTCTCTGCTCTTACTTTAAAATGCTCTCAAATTGCATATTTAAATCAGGCTCTCAATTATTGCTATGAATTCTCCAGGAAGCTGAAAAATGCAAGGACATTCTGCATTGCTGTTGTTAGCACAGCACCTCTGCTCTTGTGATCCCTCTACTAACACATAGCTCTATTACAAGATTTCTCATTCCATCCCTACACAATCTTGGCTTTTCTTCTCATCCAGGGATCATCTTTACACAAAAAAAAAAAAAAAATCAAAACAACAACAACAACAAAAATTGCAAGCTCTTAAAGGTGTAACCCAAAATAAGTATAGTGTTGTCAATTTTCCTTGCCATATTTGCATTAAAAGTTGGTGGCTTTTTCTGTTTCTGAAAGTTGCTCTTTCAATGCCCGATTCATCAGCTGCACGTGGAATTTTCTGCATAGTATAATCAACACTTTAAATGTCTCATTTGCTTATGAATTACATTTTGCAAGGAACATCAAAAGAAAGCTGAATGGACACTCAGGATAATGCACAGAAGGGGGGAAAGGTGCAGGTCCTCAAAGAATGTAAAACAGAACTAGAGCTAGCCAAGAGTTTGATGAGTTACAGTTGTACAAAACGGATCCTGTGACATATATGATCATTTCTGAAATAATTTGGAATGTTGTTTAAAAAAAAAATTAAGGCCAAGCTATAAGCCAAAAATCCCTCTGTTTTCAACAGCTTGTATTGCAACAACCAAAGTCAGCCCAACTCAGTAATATAATAATACAAACATCCTTTAACCCTTTAACTTCTTTATACCAGTTTTCATCACCTGATTGCAAAGGGGACATGAATGAAAGGCAGTTCCAAACCCTACCTAGTTCTTTGGCTGCAGTCTTTAGTAAGGACTGCATATTTTCTTCCAGTTCATTCATCTTCTCTCTTAATTCTGCTAAATTAGGATCAAAAGAAGGCTTGACAAGAAATTCATGATTCTCCACCTAGAGAAAAATAACAGGAAAAAATTTATATGAACATAAGCAATAAAACAAAAATCTTCCTGATCATACACAGTGAAATGAATTTATTTCATAATTCACATTCAATTTATATTTATATTTATATATATATATATATATATATATAATGTAATGAACTGCTGTTTGTGATAGTTGGTGTCTGGTTCAACTGCAAAACAAACACATTTCAAATACTTGTTTTCTCAGATAATGTACTTCATACACCCCAAATATACCAATTTAACAGACTCCTTTCTGCTGAAATGGAGTTGTCTGCACATTTATTTGCAAATAAATGACTGAGCAGTAGGCAGGGCAGAAAGGGAAGCCAGAGGGAATGAAATTGTCATGTACATGATAATTTCTGCTACCCTGGATTTAGGCAGCTAATCAAGACAGAGCATAGGGTGTTTCAAAACAAGAAGCCTTTGGAAACTGAAGTTTTTGAATCAGTAATTTCTGCCTCAAAAGAAACTCTAGAGGCTTAGGAAGGAACCTATATAGTGTCACCAAAAATCCTACCAACTTCAACCCAGCTCTTGAGTTGAAAAGCAGACACAGTTCCTTCTAAGCTTAACATTTTCAGAGGCAAGGATGAAGCATTTCATCTTTTTGTTGTATTTCATCTCTTTTCTCTCCCTTCCCTGTGCTTCCACTGCCAGGTGGCTATGTACCAAAAGCACCACCAAACTTTGAAGTTGCCCTGACTTGAGGAGGAGGTTTGAGTAGATGGTTTCTCAAAGGCCCCTTATGATTCTGTGATAAATAGGAATGGAAGTGACAGTTTCTCAACTTTTATTACAGCTAGGTAAATGAATAACTATATCCCACGCTTTTTGAACTTAGATGTTTCTTTTTATATTAGAATGGATTATTGACATAATTTAGTTGCTATGACAACCTATCCTTCAATTGCACTCAGAATAGAACTGTGTATTTTATTTGAACTCCCTCAAAATCCAAGAGGAATTTCAAGTCAAAGTTCAGATTCTAATGTTACAGGGACAAGGTTTATTCTTCTGGTAAAACCAGTGTTGGCTTATCTATAGACATTTTCCAATATCTTGGAGGGGGGGGAAAAATCAAACTTAACATGTCAGATTCCATGGGACTTGACTAAAAATAACTGACTTGTTATTCTGTTTAGAAGGACAACAAAACATTTTTAAAGTAGAACCTGAAAAGAAATTTGAAGAGCTGGACTATGAAGGGTGAAGGCTTAAACAGCTGTTACTTTTAAAGAAAACAGAGTCCCAGGGCACACAAACTGCCTCAACAGATGGTCTGTAACTGGTATAAAGCTATAAATTTCTTCATTACCATACATCACAAATTACAGCAACATGTCAATCAAACAAGTCCTTCCATAAACAGTAAAATGCAGTTGATGGATGCACAACACAATACAAAGAAAGAAAACACAGTGCTCCTGCCTTTGGAGAAAAGTATGCATGTTCAAAATTTTTAACCCACTGCAGTTCTCACAAATTCAACAAATGGCCCTTACTACCAGGTCTGGCACATGTTTAGGTAGTTCTCTTATTTCTGCAGTCAGATGAGACGTTCACTTAGGATAATCCTAACCCCTGGTTAATAAAAAAATAAATGGAACTCCTAAAAGACTCCCCACGTAATAAACATATCCTAGGCTACATCCTGGATTTGAGACATTATCACTGTAACTTGAAAAATACTAAGTAGAGAAATGACAAAATTACTTCTCCACTTTTAACACTGATGAGATCTTTAAAAAATAGTTTCAGGTCCACAACATCAATGCACCCAAAGCATTTTTTCACTGGCTAGATGATTTCAGATAGTGGGTGAATATCCTGTTGAGTACCCTGACATATTAATAACAGCCTTCATATATTTCTAAATGCAACATATATTTCTATTTACAGCTAAATTATCACTAGCTACTTAATACAGATGATCAATTAAATTTAGTTCATATAGAGCAGATTGCAAAGCTCAATAAGCAACTTTAATTGCTGAGTAAACCCTGCCTACACAACATTTCATACCTTTTCCATGTCCAATGTTGTTTCTATCATCTCCAGAAACTTTGAGAAGTCAGAGCAAATATCATTAAGAGGTGTTATAAATACAGCCAACAACAACATCTGGTGAGCTCCTGTTAGGAACAAACAAGAAAATTATCATTCACAAACCCCCACAGATTTACCAGAATTCACTTACCCAAGATAAACAACACAACTGCTTAGCTGGTTAATTTTACAAAGATGGGCTATGACTATTTCACTGAAACACGTGTACCTTTTTCTAAAATTGGTGGGATATTTTTCTAAATATCCCATCTACATTCTGATTAGGCCTGTACCTGTTCTTTCACCTTTGTTCATAACTGGGGGTATTAATTCCCTTCTACTGTGAGTAAAACAACAAACAACAGTATAAAAGCAAACCCATTGTCTGAATATTACCAATTCTTGCACATAAAAGTTGACATGCCTTCTGCAAAAAAAAGTGGGTCTTATCTTCCACACTCACAGCTTTTAATTTTTTTTAATAAAATATTACATAATACTGGGAATATTTGGTAATTACAATATGGACATAGCAACTGAAGTGTATGCTATAAGCTGTTGTTTTCCACAAAAAAAAGACCACATATTATAACCAGATCTTTACAATAACTTCTTTCCACTAGAAAGGAAGGCATCAAAATTAACAGAGATACTCTGTAGCACCAAGTCAAACTGCACAGAACACATATTGGCTGGAAGTCCATGGAACACCAGAAGCATTGAACACCAAGAGCAGTTCACAATTAAATTAACATGCACAGATATTGCCAAATTTGTGAGGGAAGTATTTTCTTCAGGTACACATAAGCTACAAATAAGCACCTATATCCAGCAGCCAGCTGTGGAAACGTTCTGTCAGTAAATGCATGTTTACATCTTTGCAGCCACTTCAAGTTATGATTTAATCACAGAAAGATTAGCATTACTGACTATATGATTTACAAAAAATTCCTCAAAATGAATCCAATACTATGAGCTTAGACTCACTGAATTATGTACAGAATCATGTTGCTGCCTCTAATGTTTACAGGCAAGGCTTTGCACATTAACAGAGAAATACAGAATTAAGCTCTGGATATTCCAGAGCCTCTCAATTTCTTACCAAGAAAAAAGTCCTAGCCTTTTCCAAGAAAAAGTGCCATAGAAATGTATAGAAAAGTGCCACAGAAATTTATAGAAGTTACACAGTGAGGACACGATTACCCAAGTGAATCGCTCCTCTCTCAGTTGAAGTAGAAAAAGTTTGGTTTGATTTCTTTTCTACCATGCCTTTTTGCTTCCCCAGTCCCTCAAGCTTTTAAAGTGAAAGCTCTAAAATGACTAATACCTATTAATAGAGAAAAAAAATTACATCTTGTTGGGAGATTACTGAACTTGCAAAAATGGAGTTTTCTGCTGATTAAAAATCTTCAAAACCAAGAGATATGAAATAAAGGTTGTTTTCAATTCCAAATTTCTTGCTTGCTCTCTTAATATCTTGGTTTTTTCTCTCCTGTAAGAAGACACATCTAAACCAACCTATAAAATAAAAGCAGCCAACAAAGAAGAAAGAAGCTGAACAGCAGAAAAAGTTTCATGTCCATTCTTCAGAGTGGGCTTAGCAGTTTCCAGCTAACAGAATACATGGCAAACACAATGAAATGAGCTTCAGTATTCTTGAATCAATGAAAAACAATTGTGCTTGAAATTAAAGTAGCTATTTTAATTTGTTTTCTTGAGTAGGGAAGTTTCATGATGCCATTTCATTATTTAAACTAGAAGGATACACCTCGGACACCACAGGAAGACGTCACATGCAAAAGTTGGAATATATTAGAATAGATTAGTTCATTAAGTAAATAAAATACTGATGTATTTACATACATTCATTTATATGGGTCCAACTGATACACTACAAAATTTATTTTGACTTTTAATCCAACTTCAAACTTGGTCTCCAGCACTTGAAGGAAGTAAAACAGTGGAGTCGGCGAATAAGGAGGGTTTACAGAAGTTATTTGCACATGCTTTTCTTAAAACACCTGGCATTACAAGAATATGAGCAAGAAACATCACTGAAAAATTCTAAATTAAATTCTAACATGTCTTGCACCTGTATTCATTAACTCATAGAAAAGATGCATAGTTAAAAAAAAAAAAAAAAAGCTCTTTTGCACTTACTCCACATTATTAGGATGGAATGTAACCACTGAGAGAAAGACTAACAGAGCTATGCACCATCAAAAGCAGAGATGCATATTGATCACAGAGCCTATCTGTGCCCAGGTGCAGGTTTTAATTTAAACCATAATTTACTTACTGAAGCAGAGACAAGTGTTTATTACACATGTTAAAGACTTGACTATTAATATGGTTTAAAAATGTTGTCTGGCAATTAAAATAAAACACTAATCTTCAGACTTGAAACACACAGTTAGCTTGGCAGCAAAATGACACTGCTCTATCCAGGCAAAACAGACCAATCCCAATGATTAAGTGCACCAGTCATTTTGATAATGCAATGGAAAGTGGGATAAAAGGAAAAGAACAACGGAAATTGGGAGAAAATACAGTATAGGTTTTCTACAGGTAGATAATATCCATATGGTGCAACATCTGTCTGAAATACCGAATGCCTGAGACAAAAGGGACTCTGCAGAGCTAATTTGGGCTCTTCTAAAGCATTTAGCATGGTGTCACAGGAGGTGCCAAGGTGCAAGATCTATGATTTATGCCATGACCAGAATGCAGATAAAGAGGGCATCACCCACTTGCAAAAGATGAACAAGCTGAAAGGACATCAGCTCCTCCAGGGCTCCGAGAAGCATTTATCTATTTAAGATGTGTGAATTCATATTAATGCAGAAAAGAAGGCTGCTTATAAATGTCACTAAAATATGCAATATGGAAGCTATCAGTAGCTTATATTGGAATAAGATAAATCAGAAATAGATCAACACCTTGAAAACTGGGCTAACAGAAATGAAGTAAAATGCAGCACTGAGTAAGATGACACACATTGATAGATAAATGTGTTTCCGCTGTGAGTAAGGGGATAATCAGTTGGATATGACAAAGGATGGGCAACAGCCAAGTTTGATCACAAGAGGCTGTAAGACACCAGTGCAACAGTCTGGGAAAGAACAGGACTGACACAAGCAGTAAGGGTATTCAGTCACTGTATACAGTATGGTAAAAACACACCTGACAACCAGCACACAACTCCTGTACCCTGCATGTTTACACACTTAAAGAGTGTTTGTTTGAGATGGGAAGGAAGATGCTTCAGCAGCTTCTTGAAGACAGAAATCTTGTCAAGGACCCAAATTTCATGCCCCAGCAATCTGAGTAATGAACAACTGCTCCCTTTTGCCAGCTAGAGCAAAATGATTTGATGACTCAGAGTTCTTTCCCATCTTATGCAGACTTCTTATAGCCAAACCAGAAAAAAGCCATCTTCACTCATCACCCCCCTCCTCAGTTTTCACCAACCATAAAAACAAGGATTTCAACAAAACAATGCTTCATTTTGAGGGAAAGGCAGTCACAGCTGATGGCTTTGTGGTTGTTCTGTATCCCCATAGCTGTTCTATATCCCCATAGCAATTCATAGGCAAGGGAGTTCTGAAACTGGCACATGCTGAGAACTGTCAAAAATCTTTCTGACTTTCCATTCCTTGATGAGTTACAACATTCTGTACAGTCAGAAACAGAGAAATTACCAGATCCAGTCTGAATCACTCATGTACATTGAAAATTACCAGACCATTCATGTACTTTGAACAGGTGGCACAAGTACAAAGAAAAACAAAAATAACACCCCACCTATTTTAAACGATCTTTAAGATACTGCTGGTGATTGCCCTAAGTCCAACTGATTCATGTGCAGAACAGGAAGAACCTTTTGCAGTCTATTAACTTTTCCATATGGTGAACAGTTTGCCTTACACAGCTTGCTCCTCAAAACTCTAAAAATAGAATTGTTTTCCTACCCCAGTGTTATGACACAGGAACTCTGTTGATCCAAATGGAAAACTAATATAAAAAGAAGTAAAGACAAGAAGGCAGCATTCTGAACTAACACCTCAGTATAGGATGGGAATCCAAGAGCTCCATGTCAAGGCTAAAACAAGCAGAGTCTGTTTGGAAAAGCCAAATGGACACAACTGAGGAGCTGAAGAGTGACACAGCTCTTTAAAAACAAAAACAAGCAAAAGAGTTACATCTGTCAGTTGCTTCAGAGTTTCAGATCTTAATTGCTCTTGGAAATAACACAGCCAATAACCAAAAATTGATTTAAGATTCATATTGTAGAAGTGTCATTACTTGAATTTGTAAAACTGTAGTACAGAAAAGTATAAGACACTGGGTAGTTTTATTTTCTACTCAAATAGAGGAAAGAAATTTTTGTAACCATACCATTTCAAACAATATTTGTTTTTCAGGCTTTGGTGCTTGTTTTACACAGAGGGAATGTCTAACAAGTTAATGGGCTTCAATAGAAATGAGCTTTCTGGTAGGTTAGAATTGCTACTACTAAATTGAATGCTGATCTTATTCTGTATTTTCTTGGTAACACACAGAAAAAGAAAAAAAATAGCAGCTTTTCTACTTTCTAGACTTGCTTGTCACAGCATTGTGCTTCCTATTAATGAGGACTGGAGGAAATCCTGCCTGTTAACTTGTATCAAACACAGGAGCATTATGATTAAAAAGAAAGCCATTTGAGTTATACCACTAATCCTTAAACTGGGGGGATTTTGTGTGTAATTACAACCCAAAGTGGATGACAACACTATTGTATGAATGGCATCTTGTTTGTAAGATCACAGCACACACACAGCTGGTCAGGAATTTCTAGAGATAAGTCCATGTCAAAGATTCCCACACCACCACCTGTCACGGATATCTTTCATGAAAAACCCCTTCTTAGGATTTTTCCTTGTTAGAAGCTGCAGTTTCAGCAACCAAATGTAAACAATGGTTATCTGCTGCTGTGGAATGCAACAGGTGGATCCGTGATTGGTCTCCTGTAGATGTTTGGATTTACTGACCACTCATGGCAGAGCTGGCTCTTGCTCTCTGTCTGAGATAGATCTTTGTTATTCATTCTTTTCTATTCTTAGCTTAGCTAGCTTCTGAAGAAACCTTTTTCCTTCTATTTCTTTTTAGCACAGTCTTAGTGTAACATATATCATAAAATAATAAATCAAGCCTTCTGATCATGGAGTCAACATTCTCGTCTCTTCTTCATCCTGAAAATCCCTGTGAACACTGTCACAACCACCCAACAGCTCAAGCATCCCAGCTACACACTAACTGGAACACATTTTCCTGCAAAGATTTGGCAATGAATATTCTTAAGTATCTGATTGGCATTTTGGAATTTCAGCTCATTTAAAATTCAAATGTGTTTAAACTTTATTCCTGCAACAAAAGCACACAGTGAAAAAAACCATCTTTGGAAATCTACACTCTATTTCTTTGCATCATCAGTACACCACAAAACATTGGGAATAGATGGGGGTAGCAATACCTTCATGTTTCTCTAGTGCTTGTACAACATTGGGCAGTTGATTGATAGCCTGGAACATTCTGTAACAGTCCTGTAAGTTTGCTGCTTGTCTCTGAAATTTCTTTGCCAGCCGGTTGAGGTCTGGAAAGCGACGTAACAGATCTTCCTGAAGGCACTGACGTAGCTCTGGATCCATCACAAAAGCTTCAACCAAATTCAACCTACGTGAGAAATTCATAACCATGATTAGCATGCCATGATCTGTAATTCTTTTATGTCACCAGTTATCTGACAGTTTCTATCTGTATTTTCTCTATGGCTGTATCCACTGGTTAAAAAAAAAAAAAACAACAAATGAAAACAGGACAACACATGAGCTGAGAAAGCAAGGAGATTTAACTCATGTCAAGCTTCTCTAGTTTTGAACAGTCAGGGTTTCTAATGAACAGCAATTGTTGGTATTTGCAATTGTTCCAAGTTCAAATATCAACATCTATCCTGTAGGTAAAGCTGACTCAGAACTGACTTTGAGATTAATCCTTTCCCTTCACGAGCAAAAAAGTCTTCCAGCAGTCTATGGAAGAAGAGGAATTAAGCAGGAAAAAAGCCACACTGCTGGCAGAGTTTATCTCCCTGTGGTCAAGGCCAACATGGACACTGCAGCTGTGCAAGCCTGGACCACAGGATGGGAAGGCACCTCTGGGTACTGACCACTCCAACCTCTGGGGTTTTCTCTGGGTTGTTTTTTTTGTTTTGTTTTGTTTGTTGTTGTTGTTTTGTTTTGTTTTTTTTAATTTTAGGTAGGGGGGCTTTAAAATAGTGACATAAATATCCTTTAAGTGCTGAAAGCAAGCATAAATCTCAATAAGACGTGACACAGAGCATTAAACTGTATTTCTACACTAGAAACATCTAGCACATTTTCATACATTTTTGGGGGTTTTTGCATCAGTTAATATTGCCATCTCTACACATTTTGCATTTGCTGTTAAAAAAAGAACTCGGATATTGTTAATTTTGGAACGCTGGGAAGGTCAGAGTTCTTTGATGACACTTTCAGAACACCAAGGAAGAGCTCTGCCTCCTTCAGAGACCTCCCCACATTTCTGCTTAATAATATCTATCAATATCTTTGCTTCAGCAGAGAAGGTAATTTTGTCTACAGACACACAAGCAAGAAAAGGACAGGTTCCACCACATTATTCCTGCTGCTTTGCTTACTGGCAGAAAAATGCATTTATTTCAATTACAGTAACATCTGCACTTGCAAACTGCATTGGAAATGGCAATTTTTTTGTCATTCTGACAGCAGTGATCTCTACATTACACACTGCAGTGCTGTGCAGAGTGCCAGACACCGGCACCACTACACAGGGGTTAGCACAGTCCACTGCCTCAGGTAATTAGCAAAGCCAGGAAACAAAGGCTTTGGCTAAAGCAACACAAGAGGTAGAGAGCCCTGGACAGGTAGTGGTACATTTCTGTATACAAAAAATTCCTCCTGTTTCAAAAAGTACTCTACTCCCACACTCCAGTGAATCTTCTATATTATACCCAAAAAAAAAAATCACTGAAAAGATGAGAGAAGGATCCTACCTCTATGTTTTACCCATTAAACTACAGCCTTAATACATAAATTGAGAGACTGACATTACTGACACATAAGAGTGCTTTACTTCCAAAAGAAACATTAAAGTTTCAGCATGTACACTGAGCTTGTCAGAAACAGACAGGAAAACACTGAAGATACCTACTGCAAGAACACAGAACAGGACTTGTATGAGAAACATCATCAAAGCCAAGCAAATTTCCATTCTGAACCCTGTTGGTGTTTCTGAGCACGATTTTTAGCTTTCAGACTTCTGTCAGTGGTTTGGAGGAACAAGAACTACACAATCTCACCACAGCAGATCCATTGCCATGTTTATCACAAATCCTTGCCATTCACCCAGCACACCTCACTTAGGGCTCACATCACAAACTCTTCTCCCAGAAGTGCCAGCAGCAACCAGTGACCAAACACAGCTTTTAAAGACCAGATATTGTTTAGATATTGAGGGAAAAAAAAAAGAAAACCCAATAAGAACTGAATCAAACTGAAGACACCTGATACAACAGCCTAAAAATGAGCCCAGATGTGCTCCTTCCCCCCTAAGGCATTAGAGAAGGAACCAACTGGCCAACATGAACCTCCCCACAGGAACCAAGCAGCTCAGCCATTTTTAGTCCTGTACTCTGGAAATAACTCCTTTGGCAAAAACAAAGCAGGATTTATTATAAACTTCTCCATTTAGCACACCCATGCATTCCTGCTGTTACCTTCCCTGGTCTTCAGCAGTTACAGTCATGGCAAACACACAAGAGGTTGTGCTGTCCTCATGTTATGTCCTCTCACTTCCCAGTATTATGCAATATTTGTAAAGTTATTTATTATTTCTCCATTATCAAAATATCACCACACCATCAATCCATAAAGAGGAACTAGTTGCAAATACCTTCAAGTTTTATTATGAGGAAAATGGCATGTATTTCTGGTTTAAAACCACCTTACTTCACTTTTAAAAATTCCCAATATTTCTTCATTTTAAAAAAGCACCAGGAAGAAAGCAAGACACATTTGGAATGTTTATCCATTATCAAAGTGAATTTTAATCCAGAGAAATACTATTCCTGCCTGCAGCAGGAAACAAGAGTTTGCTGGGTTTAACCAACCTGCTTAAACTACTGACTACCCCATGATTTCAACTTTGAAATTTCAAGTATAAAAACTACTTTTTTTTCTTATTTTGATGACCAATTTCACACATGCAAGAATGTGCAAAATTCAAGTTCACCATCAACATCAGATGGTATCTTGCCCTCTCATGGCTCATGTTTAAAGTCAGAGAACTTAAGATTTTCCTCCAAGAGGTCCTTAGAAAATCAGTATTGCAAGCATACAGACATATGCACAGAATCACTTCTGAAAACTTACTAAATTCTGCACAGCTGATGTCAGTCATTCTAGAACATGCCATGAGCTCAGTCTTGAGCTTATCTTTACCAGGATCTAGGGTTTTTTTCCCCATTTGTGCCTTTTGCACAAACAAACCCTTCACTTTCATCCCACGACTCCCTCAGCTTGTTCAACAGCCTCTTGGATAAGACCTGTCAAAGGCATTTTGAAAGCTCTAATTTATCTTTTTCCCCTCCTCTTTTGTCCACAATGACAAGTTCAAAGAGTTCTCAGATCAGCATGAACAATTCTCCTCTGCCAAAACCATGATAATTAGACTAACATTTCCTGACCTTCCTGGTACTGTTCTATCTTCCCCCCTACATTTGCCAACCACAAAGATACATCTGACAGGTTTGTGCTCATGCCACATTTTGCATAACAATTTTCTGTTGGTAAGAATACATCCAAGGCTGCTGAATAGAAAGGTAATCCAACCATAAGCCATGAATAATGCTCACAAGTAATAATGAAATCGAATGACAGATTGTTTTTAATATAAAGTTCAACTAAGGGGAGGAAAAAAATAAGGAAATACAAAAAGAAACAAATTTTAAAAATCTAAGAAAGTGTAACCAAACAACAGCTGACAACACTAGACAAATCATTTCTGCCAAAAGGAAAGGAAAATAGGGCAAAACTTTCCACCCCAGATCTAAGGCAGCACAGTCAAGATAACAGAAACAATTATAAGTAGTGAAACCACACTAGAACACAAAGGAAACCCGTTTCAAGGCAGTTATTTAAATTTGCAAAACCAGCAAACAAGACTGCAGCAAATGTAACAGAAAATCAGCACAAGTGCTTTTCTTTAATTTGGAAACAGTAGCCACCTTTTATTCCTGCTAAGCACAACCACGGCTGTTTACCAGCCTTGAATTCTGTGCTCTCACAAGTATCACCAGGGTTAGTGTGCTCTGGGAGACAGAGAGAGGAAAAACCCCACTCATCTCCATGTTTCTGCTGGATATTCCAGCCCCCAACTCAAAACATTCCATCTTTTTCCCCAGTTTTACTCTTAGTAAGAAGCATCTCTTGAACCAGCTTCTGACAGAAGGCCAACGTACCACACACACACAAACAGAAAAAGATAACAAAAATCTGGTTTTTTCAATCTAATATATGTCACACACTTGCCTGAGCCTCGACAGGCTGCTTCCACTCCACTGATGTCTGCATCACATCTGACATCAGAAGAGATTTCTGCTTCCCTGGATGCACCTGTGCAGCGTTTTTCATCATCATTTTAAGGAGCCTCAACACAGATGCTGTCAGGAGGGTTTAATTCTATTTCTAGATTTTTACACAGCTGAATATCAAAGTTTAAGTTAATAGTAAAACATTAACCATGCCAGATTTGTATGCAGATTTTTATGAAGAAATAATAACTAAACTAACAGACTAAAATAAACAATCACAGTTAGAAGGAATAGAGTATTTATAATGCCTGAGCAGGAATGGCCAGCAGCAAAAAAAAACCCAAAAACAAAACAAAAAAAGGGACCTCTGCTCAAAAAAAGGACTCTGAGGTTTTTTCCTATCATTTCATGAAACTGGGATCCATATATAATCACTAATACATATTTAATAATGAGTAATAAATATTTAGTTATTACTTCAGGGTAGTGACTTTAAATCCCAATTACTCATAGATGTTTTCAGGAAAAAAACTGTACTAAGAATTCCACATAACACATGGGGAAAAGTGTTAATACTGAAATAAACTAATTACAGGAGAAGCTGTCTTACTTTTAAGAAGACCTTAAAGTTTCTACCTCCCCTGACTATCTAACAGCTGAGTCTTCTGAAGAGCATAAATTCTCTGCCTGCTAAAGAATTTTTTTGACTGCAGATTAAGACCAACTTTCCTGTCCAACTTTTCTACTTGATTATGCAAAATTTAATCAAGAAATACCACTTACAAAAGCAGCATATTAAGAATTGCTTTAAAATATACTGAGACTTTAATCTCACCACAAGTTTCAGAATATGCACAGCTGTATCAGTTTAATTTCATGTTTTCCTTATATAAAGGCAAGTGGAAAAACACCTCACATACCATTATTTTGTTTCCCTCAGGTTTCTTTCAAACTCAGACCTTTTCTTGACCCAGTGTAGCCAAAGCAAATCCTCCCTGGACATGCTTAACCTAGACATGTAAAATGATACCCACCACCTTACCTCTCTAATTGGGATTTCTTTTTCACACAAGGCACACAGTATTTTAACACCCTGGAGGAAGCCCAGACTACAGCAAGAAGCTGTAGTAGACAAATATTTCAAATTCTTTTTTTCCAACCAGAATTTTTTTTCCAACCAGAAATAAGCAAGGCACTGTCCCCTAAGCTCCCTTTATAAACTTCTCCTGGTGACCAAGTCATTCCCTAAACAATCATCTCTCTCCCAAAAATCAGCCATAATCCACTTTGCTGCCTCAGGTAAGCAGTAGAGACCTCAAATTTACAAAGCTCTTTTCATGCCAAAGAACTTCAGTATGCTTTACAGCCCTTGAAGCATTAAGGCAGACACCTAAGATTGGCACATGGGAGCCTAAATCCAAAATCTGAACCCTGATAACTAAAAATTACTTTAGTAATTCAGCACACAGCAGCATCAAAATCACACTGACCATCCCAGGTAATTTTGCCTCAGACAATCAGAGCTGTTGCATGCATTTATAAAAATAACATCCAAAAATTCTCAGACAAGCACAAAGAAATAACAATGCAAAATATCTAGGCAACCCACGCATGCTTTTGGAAGTGCTAGGTTATGCATAAAAGACAATTTTAATGAAACTAGAGAAGTCTTTGCAAACAATTAGAAATAAATGTAACACAAACCCTGAGGAATAAAGAACCAGCAGCTTTAGAGAGACTAATAGCATCAAAAGCCATTTTATTTTAGTCATACATCATAGGCTTAGGATTACTGATCTCAGTCCCCACTCAGCTCACACTGGAGCCTTTGCACAGCCAGAAGTTGCTCTGGTTTCTGGCAGCTCCAGCTGATGGCAACATTTACCTAAGCCACAGGAATAGCCTGGAAGGAGCTTACAACAGACTCCAGTTCCTCCAGTACTTTGAAGACACTAGATCTGAATCCTTGACTCACCAAGAACTCAGAATGTTGCTTTCTGGATGAGTTGTACACACACCTCTCCAGCACTTCTTACATATGAGACAGAATATCCCAAGCAAGGGGTCAGAACCTTATTGCTGTTTTAATGAAATTGTATCAATTTGGCCATCCAATATCATTCAGGGTCCAAAATCTTGTGTCTGAGTATCACAAGCTGTTCACCTGAGCAAGCTCTCCTCCAGCCCTCCCAAATTTGCATGGACACACAAGGGCCTATAAATTCAAAAACAACACAGGCAACCCCAAGACACCCAGGTGGGAGGCTTGTGCTCAGGCATTCAATACTTCTTCCTACTGTCTGCCAAAAAAAGAGCAGCCTGCACCTTCACAGGGACTCCCCTCCATGCTAAATGGCTCAAAACCTTTCCCACCCACCCTTGCCCAAACCTTGTCATTGTTCCCTCCTGCCAAGTGAACACAAAGCTGGTTTTGTTTCCTCAGTTTCTGAATTTTTCTGTATTATCAAATTACTTCACAGCTTCCCTCCCTGAAAACCACTGTCACAACCTAAACACTCCCAAAAAGCTACACTAAAAGATAGCTGCTTACAAAAGACAACTTTGAAGATGACAGTGAAGAAGCAGAACAGTATATTCCTCCTCAATCCAGAATTTGAACTGCATTACAGTTTTATGTGAGGGATGTGAAATTGCAGGCTTTTAACAAATAGGAAGATATTGTATCATACAGTAGATGAACAGAAACAGCAAGCCAGGAACAAAGAGCCCCAGGGGGATGCATTTATGCATTTCAGAGTTCACCTGTGATGCCTGTGTTCTTAGAGGGACAATGCTGTCACCCCAGGAAGGTGACAGCGTTCCTTGGACTCTGATCGCCTCTGTAGCTTCTTAAAAGATTTTGCAACCATTCACAGCTCTAGACCCAGAGTACCAAAACTTCCCCTCTGCTGAAACAAGGAAGTCAGAGAGACCAAAGAGGAGCTGGCTCAGGGGTGCAGCTAGAGCTGTCCTGCTCTGTCCACAGCCCAGCCACAAAGTGTGGAGGAACAAAACCTGGGAAAGGAACAAAACCTGGGAGAGGCACCTGTGGCCACCTCAGCTTGCCACTGAGGGGGATGGTCCCAACTGCAGCCCCTCCACAAACTGTTCCAGATTGCAAGGCAAGATGTATTCTATTTGCCATCTGTATGGCAGTGGTCTTGTGTCAAGTGGGCAGTTTGCCTTATCTCTGTCTCTGAATGCTCACAACCACTCCTCCCTCGGGAGGGGACATCTGCTGATAACAGACTATTGAATGTCACTGAAGGACTGATAAGAGCTGTAACATCCCATTGTGAGATGCTCCACCCAGAGGGAGGAGCCAAGCATTCCTACCCAGATAAAATCCAGAGGTTCTGAGACACCAGCAGGCTTCTCCACTGGATTCCCCAGAGGAACAGCAGCTGCCTCTTCTTCCACTGGATCTTCGAAGGAAGATTACACCCTTTTCTACAGGACCCCCTGCTCCAACAGAACCACACCTGACACTCCAGGAGGACTGCAGCCACAATTCCAACTGGACTGCCACCAACACCCTGACCCACAGGGTGTCAGGTTGGGTTCTGACTCTGTCAGTGCTGTTCCAGTGTACTGCATTGTTTATTTTATCCTTTTATTTTTCTTCCCTATTAAAGAGTTGTTATTTCCTGCTCCCATATTTTTGCCTGAGAGCCCTTTAATTTAAAATTTATAGCAATTCAGAGGGGTGGGGAGGGTTTACATTCTCCATTTCAGGGGAGGCTCCTGCCTTCCTTAGCAGTCTTTCCAAACCAAGACACAAACACACATCTTCATTTGCTCTGGCTGGGTTTGCTCTTCACCTCTGGCTCCTCTGAACCACCCCACCCTGGGGTGGCCCTGCCAGCTGTGGCCAAGCCCAGCTGTGTCCTGATGTTGGCCTAGAGTGGCTGGGAAATGATGCCCTCAAGCCCCAGTCCCAGCGGCACTTCAAGGTGGCAGAAAGCAGCACTGCCACCGGGAGAACTGTGAGGTAGGGCTGCTACCCACTGCTTTTCTGCCTGCCATACTCTCCCATCAGGTTTTACATGAACCAAACCAAGGATCTATCTGCAGGCACGGATCTGAAGCCCTCAGAATGCATTTAGCACTAACAACTGCCTTTCACTCCATTGTAACAGCGCAGCTCCTCAGAACCCACTCCTATTGTCCTTTAATCTTAAATGTAACTTGAAGAGTCCGTGAATACCCTGTTTTTCACAGCCCTGCTGAAGTCTAATCCCCTGTAGTACAGAGTGCAAGGTTTGAAGAGCGGCTTTAGACCCTAGGAGAGCCACAGAAATCAAATTGCACACACTTTCCAGAGCTCTGGGTACGCAGTGTGCTACTAAGCAGCTGCACAGATCAGGCTCCCTGCTGTTAAACCTGTAGTATTCAACAATGTAAGAGAAAGCCACAGTCAAATATCAGTCTCATGCCTCTTCTAGTATCCCTAATTAGTCCCTAAGCCATCCTACCATGATAACAATAATGGATATTTCTAACTTCAGGACAGTCCATTTACAGAGAAATTTTGTAATTCAAACAAATGCAGTCTTCCAAATAAACAGAGTTTCACACTCCTCTAGATCAGTTATATTTATATAACACAAAATTAATATGGATCAGGGAAGCAACAGACTCTTTACCACCCTACATGAATTTCTGAATACACTATTTGAGTATTATGCCAAAGGCTAGAGAGCAAATTAAATCCCCGGGATTCTACTGGAGTACCAGGCACAAAGTAACTATTTTTAATAAAAATCAAGCATGAAAATTTTTTACAGAAATCTAGCATTGAAAACTGCATGTACTGACTATGAGGTAAGATAATAAGATCAGAATAAAAAATAAGACAGGATTATCAGGAAAAGCAGTTTAAATAACATTGGGGGTTTTTTTCTCCACAAGATACTTATCCAAGTCTGATGTTACCAATAATTCATTATTTTTGCACAAGTCCTTATGAACTTTCTGACCTCAGCAGGTCAAGCAAAGTAAAGAAGAAAACAATTCTTCAGCAGAAAAATAAAATATTTGGTCTTAATTCTTGTCAGCAAAGTACCACTTGATGCAATTAAGACTTTGCTCCTGAAGCAGCCTGCAGCAATATTTTCAGAGCCTGGGGGAATCAAGTGCCTGGCATCACGCTGAGGAACATGAAATAAAGCAGCACCACAGCAGCAGAGCTCTGCTTGGCCTCCTCCAGCCAGAACTAAGGAGCAAGTGCAAGACTGGGAGGCAGATACAGAAATTCCCTACAAGAGGAGACGGAAGAAGTAGGAAGAAGGAGAAAGGAGAGCAGAGGAAGATGAAGACGACGAGGAAGACGACGAGGAAGACGACGAGGAAGACGACGAGGAAGACGACGAGGAAGACGACGAGGAAGACGACGAGGAAGACGACGAGGAAGACGACGAGGAAGACGACGAGGAAGACGACGAGGAAGACGACGAGGAAGACGACGAAGAAGAAGAAGGTGAAGAAGAAGGTGAAGAAGAAGGTGAAGAAGAAGGTGAAGAAGAAGGTGAAGAAGAAGGTGAAGAAGAAGGTGAAGAAGAAGGTGAAGAAGAAGGTGAAGAAGAAGGTGAAGAAGAAGGTGAAGAAGAAGGTGAAGAAGAAGGTGAAGAAGAAGGTGAAGAAGAGGAATCTTTCCTTCATTCCCAAGGCAAGGCTGGCAGCCGTGCCCATTAACCAGCACCCTGCTCGTGGCCAGGAGCTGCAGAGCTGTGAGCTGTGTTTCACAGAGCTCAGAGGGGACCTGAGGAGCATTTCTGCAGGCAGGAGGTGACCAGAGCTTGCCAGGGCTGCCACTGTTTCTCTCCAGGTGACACTGAAGGCCACCCATGCCCTGCAGCAGGGACACAGGGACATCTCCCTGTCACCACCACAGCGCTGGGACTACTCCACATTCCCATGGCAGACCAGCCCTGGCTCTGCAAAACTCGGGTCCTGAAAATATCAGAGCATTTAAAACAAGGAGTATTGCTCCTGTCTAGATCCTGAAGAAACTTTCATACACCTGTTCATCCAAATTACACCCCAGTCACACCTCAAACCAGACACCAGAACCAGGTGTCTTTTATTTCCCACTCCTCAGCCTGGGTGTGTTAAATACAGTACCAGTCACTATCTAACTGATAGACAAGGAAAACAAAACATTGCTTTCTTTTCCCAAAAGCTGGATTTGCCAAATAAGAGCAAAGTACTTTTTAATTATTACCAAGAACTGTCACTCAAACTAGTTTTACATAACAGCACAAATCTAAAGAGATTTGATTCTCCTCCAAAATTACTACCCCTAATGAATTAAACAGCTCACCAGAAGAGGAACTGGCATCAAAAGGGGAAATTCTCACCTTATAGTAACACACTACTTCACAGAATGATAAACAAGTGTTCCCAACTTTTAAACATGCATGTTTATAGAAGAAAAGAGTATCTATCAGCAAAGTTGAATTTTGAATATTCAACACAGCAAATCCTCTCCCACCTCAAACCCCATTGCAACCTTACTGGACTAAACAGCCTCTTACCCTCAAGGAACTGTACAGACAAAAGTGATATGAAGATAGCTCAGTAAACAAAAAATATATCCCAAAATCTTTGTCAGAGATGTATTTTTTGTCTTCCCAATGTTTATTTCCATGCATACAGTCTTTTTCATAAAATTTTCATTGTCTGTTTTCTGTAGGAGCTAAAAATACTCTAATAGCATCTTCACAGCTAATTTGTCAGGAAAGCAGCAGGTTTATTGAGCAATGGTAGTGCACAGCTTCATTTCACAGATTCACTATTCCAATCCAAGGATAGGCAGATATCCATTCTATCCTCCTGCAGCAAGTTTGGCAATATAACTCACAACAAAATCAACTGGCATAATCTCTAAAACAGCCAAAGTACCAGTAGAAAGCAAACTCAAGTCAGATTATTAAATCTGAACAAATCCTGGCTTCTGGTACTTGCTGACCTGCACTTAGAATGTTCATGAGAATAGCAGCTCATGGACCAGCTGCAGAGGGGCAAAAGGATTAATTTTGGATGGTAACTTTCCTCACTTTCTCATGGACTATTTTTCATCAGGTGAACAAGCCAAATCAAACTGATCTTCAGCTGTGAGACAAAAAGAAAAAAAAAAAAAAAAACAAAGGAAGTAGGAGGCATGGAGTGCCCCTTTTGGCAACTGCTGAGTTTTTCTGCATTATCTGCTATCCAACATGACACCTTTGGTTGTTTAAGCATGATAAACTCCCCATCAAAAGATGAAGGAGTCAGCTACAGGAACACCAGTGCCACACAAGGGAGCAGGTGGCAGTCCACAGCTAGGGAAGCATGACTGAACCTTTTGATTTAAAGTGATTTTAAGTGTGAGCTATCCATGAAACAACTCAGGGCCACAGGCTGCTGCATGGTTCACAAGAGTCAAAAACAAATTAAAAACTTTCACACTAAATCCTGAAGACCCAAGAAACCCTACATACAGAACAGAGAGTGAGAGCAAATGTCAAGGACATGGAGGCAAAAAGATCCTCATTTGAATAAAGACAAGAAAAACACAGTATTTAGGCTTCCAGACAAAACAACTGCCCATCTTTTAAGAATTCCTAATAAGCCTCCCTTTCTTATATGGTAACAAAGAAGAATGAAGAGGATGGAGCAAGGACTCACCAAATACAGTCATGGGCACCTTCACCAACCCCACAGAGTGAAACTGCTCCACCCAAAACCTGCCAGAGCAACCCAAGATGGAAAAGCAGCAGAGGCTGTTTCCCAGCTTAATGCCTTGAACCACGGAGGTTTTCTGCCAGTCTTGCTTTTTAATTAAATATGGCATTTTGGGATCCAGTGATAAAAGTGTATTACTGCATGGTCTTCAAAGACTAGAGTCAGCTGAGGAAAAGGTATTTTCAGGTTTTTTTTGTGCTCTACTCTTTAGTTTCCATACATTATTAAAATTAAGAGGTTACATTTATTACACTACTCCATTAACATTAATACCCTTTTAAATTGCTAACTTGTGCATTTCTTTAAGCTTGTACAACCTAAGAGCAAACTGAACAAGTTCTATTTCTTAGCTGTTGAAAAACAAATATTTCTTCATTTGCATTCATTCTGTACTGAAGAAAGTCAAAACTGTATGTCAACAAAACATTAAAGACTCTTATAATCCGCACACATGATAAATGAAAATTAAATTACAAGCCAAGACAATTTTCTTGCCAAGAGCCTCCATTGCAGTGTCCTAACATGCCACCTTTCTAATGTTCTTGGACACAAATTAAGCAAAGCAGAAACAATCATGTGGTCACTGTTCTTTCACAGAGAACAAACCATATTCCAGTATCCAGTGTTCAAAACAGTGACTACCAAGGACACTGTTACAAACCTGAGAGCTTTGCACCTGTGCATATTAAGTTTCCATACACAAGGGAAACTTAATGGAATGAATACTCAAACACAGATTCTAAGCAAAATTCAACTATGGCAGTAAGTGCCATCCACCTCATTCTGGCAGGATGAGAGCCAAAGAAGAGTATGGCAGCTACAGATCCACATTTCCCTAAATAAATAGCAGTTTCATCATGTCTTACAAGTCTGAAAAACCAATCTGACATTTCAATCAAATTTTAGTTTAATTTTCATTTCTGTTGAGCCTCAAAACTCAGACACAAAAGAAATGACTAAAAGCTTAATCCTTCTATTTATTTTGCACCAAGTGAGGACTTGTCAGGAAGAAGTGGGTGAGCTGGAAGTATCAATGAGGAGATACTATGACTACCTGCTCCAGTGCTGCACCACTCAATGCCACCTATAATTTATAGATTTGTAACACTGACTGCTGATCCCTGACCCAGAAGACAAACTATATGGATAACAGAATACAAACAAGCAGGATACAAACACCAACATTGTCTTTCCCACACTTGAAGGTGTCATGAAAGGAGTCTTTTTTTATCTCCTCAGACAAGAAAACTAAAAATAAAGTCTTTTGCAACACAACAATCTAAGCCTTTGGATAGGTTTTAAGAGCCTGGGATTTTGATGGCAATTCCTTCCTGGAGACATGGCCTGTGTGATGTGTACTTGACTAGCAGAGCTCCAGTTTGATATCTCTAGGCAGCACTCAATGGCAAACTCAGTTTTACAAGCAAACCCAAATGAAAATAGAGCTAAATTAGTAGTTTTGAAAGCAGTAAACATAGGTGAAGAGGGTTAAAGAAGAAGCATTCAAGCTCCAAACATTTCTTTAGGGAACTTGGTGATGGTAATTTTTGGAATGACAAAGGTGACCTTTTTTGAGGCTTAGTGGAAGCCAACACCATTTTCATGTCACTGGAACGACAACTTCTTTCACGGGAAATATTTATTGCACCATGATCTCCATGACAATAAATCACATTTCTGTCTTCAAATCTGTTCAGACTCAATCTGTATTTCAGAAGCTCCCCTAGAGGCATTAGGAGCACTCCCAGTGCCTAAAATGCATTTTGAAGAGGTCATTTAGACAAACCTCCAAGCGGGTCACATCTTCCCCTCCCTCAGTGAGGACGCAGCCAGCACACACTGCTAGGGCAGCTGCCTGGGCTCACTCTGTGCCTCTGCAGAGGTCCTGACAAGCACTGAAGGTCTCTGCAGAGCTCCTAACCAGAACAACAAAAGCAACAAAGCCTGTCTGCCATGCTTTGCAGGGACAGCTGCAGGTTAGAAAAGAACACAAAAGCAGTGAAACCTTAGCAGCAGAACAACCCCCACTGCAGCTGCAGCCTCTGGGTGCAGCCCTTGCTCAAAACAAGGCTAATGTCAGCCAAACACTGAGCAAGAACAGAGATGCCCTCACCTCTCTGAGCACACATTACAGAGTCTGACCAGCCCCATGCCTCACCCGAGGTGCTCCAAGAGAGCCAGGGCCTTGGATTATGTTTCTTCTTCTCGTCAAGGCAACAAGTTAGGGTTGGGTTTTCTTTATTTTTTAAACAAACTGCTACTTAAATAATCATGATGCATGAAACTGTTTGACAAACTTGGAAGTTTTGCCCTTCTAGCCATTTATTCACCTCGAGCTTCCCAAATGTATTACTTGCTGACTCTGCCAGAGACAGGGTTTGTTTCTACAATGTGGCCTCCAAGTAGCATGATATTCAGAAACACAGGAGGAAAGCTCAGAATAGGCTTGGATCAGAGCAAGTGATGTTTGAGTACAGCCTTCAACTCCCCTGAGACCCCTGCACCTTCTCCATGGGACACAGGCACATAAGAGGTTTAACCACAGTATACATAAAGCATTAAAAAGGTGAGCTGGAATCTTTTATTTATGGGGTGTATAAATGTCAGATGGAGTTTATCCCAAATACAGAAAAAAAATTAAATATATTCAGCATGAACTCTCTTCTCAGAACATAATAGAACAAGCTCTATTTTACACTGTGCCACATTCCTCAGACTCTCCAGTACCTGGAGAATAAACATGACATACTGAAGCTGTATTGCAGTCAATTTGGTTATGCAATTAATACTTGTATTTGCACATGCTGCCTCTGTGACTACATTTTAATTTCAAATATGCTGACTATGAGACAAGGAGCAAGAACCTCATGTACTTGCCTTCTGAACGCACCACACAGGAGAAGTAGGGCTGTATTGTGTATACTTATGACTGATAATTATTTTTTTAATCAAGGAAAACCAGCTGGATACTGGCAGAACCCCAAGTCTTACAAGACAGGCAGCTACCAGGAGCCTCTGTTTTCTCAGTTCTCATCAGGAGCTGCTCCTGTCAGTAAACCTCACTGTATCTGAATCATGTGCAGCATTTAATTTGTGCTGTTACTGTATCAATAGTAAATATGGACTGCTGATTCAACTCTGTGTTCCATTTTTCCATGCAGGTTAACAACACACTGCAGATTACAAACTACTGAAAGAAGTGGACTCCTTTATCTCCAAAAGATGACTTGCACCACCTGCAGGTCTTAGCAGAGGGTTACAACAATCTAACTTGCGGGGGGGAAAAAAATTAGCAAAACTTTCAGACACCAATTTTACACTACTGGGACAACAGTTAAGTCAAACACCTCCAGTATAAGCAAAACAGGAGGCTTCCTTCAAAACAGCCACTGAACATCAGTCCAGCTCAGGCAGTTCTGCTTGGTTTGAGGAGTTTTGCTCTGGTTAGTGTTAAATGGCGTTCTTCAACATGGCACACTCCAAGCTGAGAAACAATCAGCAGCTCCCCTTGATGACAAAGGAGATGTAAATGAACAACAGTCCAGGTATTTCCTTCTCAAGCCACCTTCTGTTCTAAACTGTGGTTAGCAATCCTTAAAACAACCACAATATACTGCAAAGTCTTCAGAAAACAACTTGGCAACTGCATATCTTTTAAAAGATATTTAAATCTGTCAGTACATCTCACTAACAGCTTCTCTTATCATACTTGTTCCTTGGGATTAAAAAAAGAACAGTCCTATACCCTCTGAAAAGCATGAAGTTTGGGAGGATGAAGCTTACAAGTAAAATACATTTTTTATCTCAGAGAATTGAGCTCATCCAAGTAGTACTTGAAAGCAAGATGCATTCACACAGAATGCAACAGAATGAAGTGAAAAGGTGCCTCTATGGCATTTCAGTGCCCATTAGCAGAGGTTAAGGCAAAGCACTTTTAACAAATTGCAGCTCCAAGGTCTCTGCAGCTGGGCAAGATACAGGAGGTTATCAGTGGACTTCTTGCAAATTCATAGCACTTGAATATAATGACCTTTACAGCTTCACTAAGAGCTTAACTTCATTTAATTACTCCCCTCCTCCTTTAAATACACCTCTTCCTACATGCAGCCAACATCAGCCA
The DNA here is from genome assembly GCA_039654755.1 of Calcarius lapponicus. Lineage (NCBI taxonomy): Eukaryota > Metazoa > Chordata > Aves > Passeriformes > Fringillidae > Calcarius > Calcarius lapponicus. The sequence goes on along the minus strand of CM077465.1, from coordinate 102,976,580 downwards.
CAGAGAATCACAACACAAAGCACAGAGGTGACAGTAACTCTACAAAACAGGTCAAGTTATATTTTCTGCTCCACTCCAGTTTTATAAAGAAAACACTGTCTCTTCCAAACTTGGAAGATTTCTGATGTACAGTAATAAGCAAATGTGTCACACAAAAGTTAAGATTTCTAATGTTTACTTTGACATAAGAAAATTACAAGATGGGAGTTCTAACTTGCAAAATTTTAAAAACAACACAATCATAAAATTCAATTTGGTTCAGATATTAGGATCCAAACAGATGATCTTGGGTACTTAGTCAAGAACCAACAATGAAAGCTTCTGTAACACATGCAGAAGTAAGATAGAGCATTCAACAAACCTGGGAACAAATATTTCAGTGTCACATTAACAACATTTCTAAGTGGCCTCTGACCACACACCACTCTGCAAACGATGAGGAAAAGTAGAGTAGAAAAACTTGTTGAAAAGAAGCAGAATAATTTAGTCTCCAGAAATCTAGAGAGAAAACTATCATCCTGATTTTGGCTGGCACAGAGTTTATTTTTTCTCAGTAGCCAGTAGAGTGCTGTGTTTTGGGTTTTGCCTCTCCTCCCCATTCCACCAGGGAGGTGAGCAGGCAGCTCTGTGCTTAGTGCCAGCTGGACTTAAACAGCTACTCTTTGCATAACTTATTTAAATATCAGCACATCCAAGCCAAGATTTCTTTTTTTGGCAGTAGGGATCTGTGCCCAAGAGCATATACAGACATACCTGCAATGCCTTATCTGAAATATGAGCCTTAGACAATCTATCAAAATTAAACTCAACTTTTCAGCCTCTTCTGCTTTGTCAAGATACACTTTAATACACATTTTGTAGTGCTGATTGCTAGAGTTGCATGAAATTTGGTTTAAATCATTAAAAGACAGTATATATAGGAGTAGTTTAAAAAACTGTGTAACTTGTATTTGCATGGTGAACATACTCAAGACAAACACACACAGTAGGAACACAGCCTTTGCAGTTTTCCTCTCTGAAGGGTTGAGAATCATCTGTGCACTCTCAGCAGAGATTTACCAGATTTTCTAAGGCTTTTTATCAACTGATACTGTTGTCTACTGGCAGGGCAGCCACACTGTGACGGAGGTCAAGATCCAAGGGCAAGAAAGCCCCCACAGTATCTAGGCATGATTAGAGTGACCTACTGTCACCAAAAGTAGCTTTCTTCTGGGAACAGGAAGACATCACAACTGCTTAATTCTTTGAAGCAACATCAAAATATTATTATACAGACTGAGCATTTGCATATGAACAAAGTCAGTAAGTGGCTGCTGCGCTGCCTTAGCCTGTAGCACAGCATCATTCAGATCATCTAAACATACTGTACCTCCTCTTTATAATGCATAATTGTAGAAAGCATTTAATTTAACAGTAACCTATCAATTTGCATCTCAAAGAAAAATATATTCTGCTCTAAGTGCAATGCATTACAGGGTAGCACACAAAGACTCCAACCACTACTATTTCTTGGTTGTAGCATTCTGTGCTTAAAAAGAAAGGGCCTTATATAAAGTAGTTACTACAGTGTTTAAGTCTATTAAACACATAACCTTGTTACCTTTCTTCAATTCTGGTCTTGTCCATAAGTGGTTGTTTGATCCACTGATTAACTAGTCTTTGTCCTTGAGGGGTTCTGCATTTATTCAGTAACCCAGCTAGAGACTGTGCAGAATTTGCATTTTCCACAGAACTCTGGAAAGAATGAAAGAAAAAAAATAAAGGACAAAATGAAAAAAAAAATAGTTACTGAAGTTTACTGACACCCACTGAATGACACACAGCTATTTAGGAACAGAACATGAGGTTTTTTCCAATAAACTTGGCACCCACCAAAAATGGTAAATGAAACAGAGCAGCATTAAAAGTACTTACACTCTGGTCCCTGGAACATGGGAAGGAAGGAGTAGGTTTGTCTATTTTGGAACCAATCCTGACTGAACAGCAAAGTTAGAAGTGTACCTAGTCATGGGGCAGTTTGCGCTTTGAGTAGCAAAAGTGGAAATACATCTACATTTTTGCTAGTTTGCTCTCCTCAAGGTCAAAAATTAGGGGTGCTGTCCATCACAAAAAAGCAGCAAGAAACAGGACTTGACTTCAAGGGGTTTGCTTTGACAACTTTGGGGGTTGCTGGAGGGGGAACAACACAACAGAATCAGGCAGTGGGGAAGAACAGTTACTTGAATTCTCTCAAGCTTCCCCAGATCATCTCTGCAGTGCTATAAACACCTCTAAACTTAGCTCTGTTCAAATTACAGTTCATTACCCACAATTCAGGTTTAATATTAGCTGGACTCCAGACAGCCTTTTGGGAATTTTTGTTGTGGTTTGATTTGGTTTTCGCACAAACAGCTAAGAAGCAAAAATTTCGGTTAATTTTGAACAAACAAGTTCGTTTCAACTCTTGACTTTGAAATTAAAATCTCAACCCCCTCTATACAAGAAAAGCTGCAATTAAAACAGCAGGCAAGCATTCAACCAGAAGTGGGTCTGGATGCTCCTGTATGTAGAACTGGAGTCACAACAACAGGAAATGAATGCCATGAGAAGCAATACTGACACATTCAGCCCCTGGAATATATGTTATCTAAAGTATATGGGCCTATTCTCAGTGTTCTGGGCAGTATGACATACTAAAAACTTCTGAATGTAAGAAAGTGTCACAGAACACATACATTTATTATACACAATTCCCTACTTCAGCACATCCAGTGTTTAGGGTTATATTCCATACCACCAATGGCATATGCAGCACCATAAGATCTTTACCTACACACCTCACAGAACAACTCAAATTACAAAATAATTTCACTTTGCTTTACTGCTGTCCAAAAACCTCCACACACACATCCTACCATGCAGGCAGCTTCCTGCTCCATGGAAAAACCTTTGCTTCAAGGCTCACAACAGCCCCTGAAGACAGAGCAGCATATCTCCTATCACAAAAGATGTAACACCTGCAAGGACTTGTAAAGGAATGTAGCTAAAACAGAACTTCCTAGAACACCCTCCATAAAGTTTGAGAAGAAATGTAATTTTTGCTTCATTCCCTAGAGAGGCACACAGCAGCAGGAAATTAAAAAAAAAAAATTGAAAAAATTCAGAACACCTCTCTTCAGGGGCTAACCAGCTCAGATGCTGAATATATGCTCTGTTTTCCTGCAGAAATTCCTCCAAAGTAAACAGGGGCTATAATCTGTGATATATTCCTATAAATCTGAAATGCAAGCAGATTCGGTCCAAGCAAAGATTATTAAGCAGGGCCTACTAATGTGGAAACAGGAGAAAAGCTGATACAGCACACCATTTTGAGTCCATGCTTTCCTCTAACTGTAGAAATGGGCAAAGCAGAAAAGCAGATTTGGCAGGAGGTATGAAGGAGTCTGTCAATCTGTCTGGATTTGTAGAAAATGTGTGTAAAACAGGTAAAACTGACATCAAAACATGACAGTTAACATGACATGGTGCTTTCAGAATGTTCACAAGTGCTGTCCTGTTCACTGCCAGCCCTCCCTTCCTGACACCACTGGCACTGCTCCTGTCATGTGTTACACATTCCAGTAACACCATCTAACTGAGGTTTGCATTCTTTTCCCAAGAACAGCACTACTGTGGCCACTTCCTACCTCCTTGATGATCCTCTCTCCCCTTCTACATTTAAAATAAACTAACAAGAAACAAAAATTAAAAACGTGGTAAAAGTATCTAAATGTTTAAAACACACATTGCAGGAGAGTAACTGAGAACAAAGCTAAAATGTAGAAGCTGCCATTAATCAGGATCTGGGGAATTGCAATTGGGCAGTCAGGCTCATTATCAAGCAGCTAAGTAATTAAATATACTGTAAACCAGTTACTAACTCAAGTAGGTATTTCTTACCTGAAAAAGGTTGAGGGCTTGAACAGCTGCATTGTCTAGAACCATATATTGACTAAGATCAAAGGTAGTCAGTTCAAACTGTCCAAAATTAGACTCGTCTGACAGCAACTCCAAAAACTTGATAACAGCTGACAAAGACGAAACAGCAACCTGAAGTTGTTTTAAAAAAACACATTCTAGTTAGAAACATCCATGAATCCAAGAGGATTTGATAAATGCTCCTAGAAAATTACAGCTGGGAAAGACTTTGAGCCATGCCAACTCTGGCAGGGCTATGAGAGACTCATCCTGTTTGACAAGACTTCATTTCCATAGGGGCGTTCTAAGTCTTTCTAGGCAGGTGCAAGAACAACACACGAGCCATCTGCATAATCTGATCAACAAAATGTGAAGCTGCACACCTTGCCAGCTTCCCAAAGCTGTTATCAGGATGCTTCCAGCTCAGGAACACAAACAAGTCATACTGCACAGATCAATGAGATATGCTGGATCATCCCAGGACATGGTTTCAGGGTTAGTTTTCAGCCAGAACAAGCATCAGCTCTGACTCACTGCACAGCACCGCTGAGTGCCAGCACAAAAGAGAGGCAGCAGCACGACTGACTTGTTCAGCTGCAACACACTTCAAACAACTCTAATCTGTTATGAAATGACACATTAAGGGAGGATAATTGTGAACCTTACACCTGCAGTGAGCATCAGCAGTGAGGGGCATTTTCAGACTTGTTTATCTCAACAAATTGCCTCTTGTTTGCAGCTAAGAACAAACATGCAGGCACTAAATCATATACTTAAACCGTAAGACAAAACAAAAATATTATCATAAACATAACTCTGTTTTCAAATACCAATTTTCCTGTCATGCAAAATAACCAGAGTATTGTATTTCAGTCCTTAGGCTAGATAGACTATGAACAGGAGGCACCTCTTCTGCAGCCTATTTGTTTACCTATTAGAGTTTCTCCTTTAAAGCCATAAGTAGATGTTTTTTTCCATTTCCTCCAGGAGCCCTGGTATCCAGCTCTGACACAGACCCAAGCTGAGCAGAACTGCTGAACACTTCAGCAAGAATGCAGAGGAGATCAGCTCACATCAGGTGCACACACCACTCCACTTTTTAAAGAGAGGCACATTGAACACTGCTCACCTGCTTTTCCATCTCTGGCAGCGCCGCACTGTTCAGCTGCTCTTCCTTTTTTGATTTCAACAAGCGATTGAGATCTTGAACAATATCTTTTGTTGTGAAATCTGCCTTCTTCCTGTCTGTAATCAGGATTCCTCCCCTCTGAATGACCTGTTGTTCACAAATACACACAGTTATCCATTAATTTCAATATTTAAGGGAGAGATGTTGACCACATAGAAGCAAACACTGAAGTGATATTTATTTACCGCTAGGCTGCAGGGAGAGGAATGACAGACAAGATTTTAGAACTTCTGTTGGTTAAAGGGCAAATAAATCAATTTTGTATGCATAAATCAAAACTTCCTTGAATTAAGATATCAGTCCTTGGTTTTTCCACAAAAAAAAAGCCTGGCCAAAAAAACAGGGCTGAGCTTTTTAGAGGTTTTGTCTGTCAGCCACAGTGGTTCCCTTACTTGTCTGAGTTTCCCCATCTCTCCTGCAGTCTCTCCTCCTGGCAGCACACACTCCTTCGGGCCCAGTTGAACCAGTAGAGCTTCAAGGTTGGAGAACTGATCATTATCTGGGAACTCACAAACACTCAATTTTCTCAGTGTAGTGTCGACATAGCCCACTCCCACTACCCTCTGTCCATCAGCAGCAGACAGCTTCACCCCCACAACCCCAATGGCTGTGGACATGTCATTGTTGGCAAAGAGAACTTCCTCAAACTGGGCAAGATTTCCTGGAGAACCCTATTGAGAAAAAGAGAAATGCTTATTAAAAGAATTATACGCACACGCTTGCTTTCTTTCTTTCAAAATAACAACTGATCAAACTAAGTACTGCACAGTCCATTCATACAATATACACAGCTATTCTGTTTTTTTACCATTTTAATTTAACATATCACCTACACAGAGGAAAGCACTTCAGGTTTCCTTTATTTCCCAACCTAAGGCAAGATCCTTCAGCCTTAGAGCAGTAGAAAATGCAGTGATATGCATAACAGCTGTATAACCAATATATAACAACCAGGTGTGACTTTTCATCATCAGTCCCTCAAAATCCCAAAACTCCAAGCAGGAAAAAGCTAAGGGGCTTTTTTCTTTCATCTCACAACTATAAAGAAAGGTTGAAAATTGTACCTTGTAAGCTAAATACCAGTCATTTTCTTTGACAGATTTGCTCCCTGCTTTGTTCTTGTAAACTTCAACTCTGTAATGACGAACCAGAAGCAGGTCCCTCACAAAGGATTCAAAGTTCATTTTACTAAGCACAACACTCTCAAGCTTCTCAGTTCCTACCAAAAAAACCAAAAAGAAAATTATGAGATACCCGAATTTCATTTATTTGTTCATAAACTTATTTTCTTATTTTCTGTAATCAAAATCCCCAGGAACGGCCTTCAGAAGACACTGTCTTAACATCAAAGAAACAAACATGTAGAATTCATGAAACAACACAAATCCACAATATTAAACTGGGTAATACTAATGAAGAAAGCATACTCTCTCTCTCCAAATAAAAACAACGTTCAATTCCTAATTTCATTTAATAATATATATGTAATATAGTATAATATATAATGTACAATATTCACAATAATATATACAAAGGGATATGTTCCTCTCACCCTTCCCCTCTCACAATATTCTTGACTTGGATTACTAATTAATATTTCACACATTTTGATTTAATGAGGATTAGAAGTCTGCTACAGGTTCTCCTGCTGTACATCTTTTCTTTCCTGGATAAGCAGCTTCTGATGACAGAAAAGACTGCCACCCTATTCACACTCACACAACACATGGGCAAAGACATTCCTCTTTTATCATAATTTATCCAGTAAAAACAAAATATCATCCAAAAAATTAACAGTTTACATTAAAACCTAACTAAGAAAATACCTAATTTACAAATTTCTTGCTTCTGCTCCTGCATGTGCAAGCAGATGATGCAGCAGAACAAATTTAATTCCATGGAGCTGCCCAGAGAAGCAACACCACTTCCAGCTCCCCAACTCCAGCAGCAGCCTACTCACAGAACAAGGTAATTCCACTGCTGAGCAAAGGGGATTGCAGGCAAATACATTCAGCTTTCTGCTAGGCTGGGAAGTGGAAATAACTCAGACTGGCATCAGACACACTGGAGTTAGGTGAGACACCAAGTAAGCACAAGCAACAGGGAGTATCACATCTCTCTTTTAGCAGCATGCCTTAATCACACTTGAGGCTCTTCCTCCCTTTCCATCAAAAATGTTAAACAGCAAACAGCAGGATTTTTTTCATCTTCATTCCTCAAACATCTAGTAAGGTTTTTGAAACAGATAAAAAACCCCCTCATTTTACATATATTCTCTTTCCCAGTGTAGAACTGTCCCAACAAAGCACAATTTTTCTTATTTTTTCAGCTGAAACAATACAATACACTAGCAGGGGGTGGGAAGCAGCTGAAGTTCATGTGTACTTTGAAATCATCCTGAAAGCAACGAGTGCAGTTTTATGCTTTTAGTTGGATATGGTAGATAAGGCTTTAGAGGGCTTAAAACTGGAGCTGGCAGCCATGTGATTACACCTGCAAAATAATTGCAAATAATAATTGCAAAATATTCTTCTAAATTGAATACGAGAATAATGCTGATGCATGCTTCCAGTCTGGAAGACAAATCAAGCTTTGGGGAGAGCTGGGGTATTTAAATGTTGTTGGGTTGTTTTTTTTTTTTACCTGTGACCTCATCAGTCACAACAAAAAGGAAAGAGCATATGAGAATGTTATGTTTTTAATGCTGTTGCTCACGCAGAAAAAAAAATTTGATTCATTAAAAGAGGTTTATTTTGCAAAATCTGAGCCAATAACTCAGATAACACAGTGATTCAATAACACAACACTGTGCTCCTCGAGATTAAGGCCAGTATTAAGGTTTGGACCTTCCGACAAGATAATTTATCTTGATGCTCTTACACCCACATCTGCAAGCCGCACTGCCTTACACCAAGTGCTAAACGGAAAGCAGCACGGGGCGGATGGAAAGGAAAATCTCGTGAAACACACAGAAACACGTGAAAGTACCGAACTTCCCCCGGTGATTCCCGGTCTCCATGAACCAGAGCGGACACGGGAACACGGCACCTCTCCGCACCTCACTTCCCGCACCCATCCGCGCCGGGAGGGCGGGAAGGCACCGGCCTGAGCCCACGCCACCCCCGCAATGCCACCGCGAGCCCGAGCTGCTGACACCCGCAGGCCTCGGCCCTGGCAAGGGGGGTTCCAGGGCATTCCAGGGACTACGCGGAGCCCCCAGGGGCCGCCACCGCCACCTCCCACCGCTGCCCCAGCCCCCGAGGCCCGCCGCAGCCAGGCCTGGTGCAAGCAGGCCCCCCGCCCACCGCTGTCCGTCTGTCCGTCCGTCCCTCCCTCAGGGCCCGCTCCCGGGGCTCCCCGCCGCCCGCACCCACCCGGTGCCCCCGCCAGCTGGCGGATGACGGCGCGGGTGCGGAAGAGCTCGCGGGCGGCCAGCCGCGCGTCCGCGCCGTGCACCGTGTAGTAGTCGCCGCGCTCGAAGAAGCGCACGGTGGTGTCGGGCTTCTCGGGCAGCGAGAGCACGGCGCGCACGAAGCCCGCCTCGGCCCCCGCGCCCTCGGGCCACACGGCCTCCCGCGGCGGCTCCACCGCCATCTTGTGCCGGTGCTGCCGCCGCCGCCGCCTCCCGCCAAGCACGCCGCGCGCGCGCCGGCGCGCCAGCAGCGGCGCCCAATCGCCGCGCGGTCCGCGCCTGGCGTCACGCCGGCTCCGCCCAATCCCTGCGGGGCCCGCTCCGCGCGTCACGCCCCGCCCCGCTGCCGCGCCGCCCGCGTGGCTGGAGCGCGCAGGCGCGGTCCGCCCGGCGCGCCGCCGCTGCCATGGCAACGCCGGTGCCGCATGGCCGGGGCGATTCATCTCGGAATTACAGAATTGTGAAAAGTGCATATTATATGGCTCTATGCTGATATTTACGATATATGTTATGTTGGGTTGATTAGTAGTGCTGTATTAGCATTTTAGTAGTACGGTAAATGTGGTTTTGTAGTTAAAAGGTAACTTTTGTAGTTAAAATAGGACCTATGTATGTGGGATATTTTTTTTAAGAACGGAATGAGGTACTCGCACCGAGATAGCAGCCACAGGACACCTAAATCTTTCAGAGAAAGAGAATTTATTGTTCCATTATCAGAAGAAATGAACTTCTTCCCGCCTTGCTCAGACATGAAGACGCCGTCAGGATTCAGAGGAAGCTGACACTGGCCATAATCCTTTGTTTGAATGGAATTTATGCATCATGTATGAGGTGTATGAATATTCAACGGGCTATTGCTTTTAAGGGTTAATCCTTTGTTAACGGGTGTCCTTTTTTCGGACTTATTTTGCCCACAAAAAGGTACCTGGACGTCCATAACTCTTTGTTTCTGTTGTCTCATATTGTCCTAATCCTAATTGTCCAAATTATTATTACTCTAATTATATTGCTATTTTTGTAACCATTTTATTACTATTAAACTTTTAACATTTTAGAAATGAGTGACTGGCGTTTTTCACAAGAATCCTTTGGGCTGGAAAACACCTCTGGGAGCATCAAGCCCAACGTGCAAGCGGACACCGCCGTGTGGAGCTGACCAGGGCACAAGTGCCACATGGAGCCTTTCCTTAAACACCTCCGGGCACGGGGTAGAGCTCCTCCAAATGCCCAAGGTAATGCTGGACAGACAGACAGGGTGCCCCCGGCAGCTGTGCCAAGGTGGTCACTGCTGTGCTCCATGAGGAGAAGAGTGTCCTGTCCGGGTGTGAGCCTTCAGGAACACATAACCACAGAATGATTATATGCAGGTGCTTTTATTGAGAGCCCTGGGTGTCAGGGGTACAGACCCAAATCTGACTCCAACATGGTTTCGGGCCGAACATGTTTTATAGTCTATTATATTATATTTGTTTTATTTATATTATATTTATTAGAATATTCTATTTCTATTCTAACTTACATATTAATTGTTAGACTTACATCATTCTATTATAAACATTGATTTCATCCAAGCATGGATTTCTCGTGATCCCCCTCAAACCTCTAACATAGTTCCTCATCATTCTTTAAACAATAATTATATCTAGTCACATCTAACAGCTATACCATTTATCACATACTGACTACACAGGTGCAGTTTCATGTAATCTAGCCAATACAAGGCCTAACTTTCCCAGGGCCTACCTTTAACATTTTCCCAGAGCCTACTAAGCCTAACTTTCTGTGTTCTGAATTTTCTGTGATTTTAAAATCTTTTCCTGTCACGGGCTGCCACAAGGCGAGTGCTGCAGCACAGGCTGAGAGCGGGGCTGTCACCGGGTCAGTCACTCTGCCAGGGGCTGTGGGTGACAGGGCCCCTCTGCTTACAGCAGGAATGGTGTCCAGAGACCCCCTGTGTTCCCTCCAGCAGAGAGACAGCAGCTCTTGCCCTCCTTCAGGGGCGTTGCTCCTTCCAGGCAGCACAAGGAACAAAAAACCCAAGGCTTGACCCTCATTTACACTCAGGGGTTACCCAGGCCAGGGACAGAAAGGGCAGGGACCATCCTGTGGCACTCAGAGGTATCCTGAGCTCTGGCTACAAAGTGGTCCTCGTGCCTAGAATGCTTCAGGGTTTTGATTTTTTATGGTCTTTTCTTGGCACTGCCCTAAGCATTTTTCTTTTTTGTTTTGTTTGCCTGTTTTATCCTGTACTGTAAAGGCACAAAGGAGTAGAAACAGTATAGATGACAAACTTTCTTTTGGTGATTATTGTCCAAGAATAATGGGAAATGCCATGTTTCATCAGCTAAGTTGAGTATTCTTGGAGACTTCTCTTACCTTGCACTGCTTTTCATCTTTCCAATCAGACACCATGATATCCCCATTCCCAAATTCTTGTATCCCAATCCAGCTGCTGCCTGCACACTATCACCTACAACAAAACACATCTCTTTTGCCTCAGTATTTCTTGCATAAATGTGATGTTCTGGTTTGTGTACCTTGTAGAGGACATCCCCTTGTTTGCCCACCATTGCTTTCTCTCTCATTTCTTCCCTATGCTAGTCAGCTTCTCAAAGTTCATCTCCCATCCTTCCTTTCTTCCTCCCTCCCTCCTATCTGTTTCCAGCTAAGGAATGCTTTTGGTACCTCTGCTTCCAGATTTTTCTCACCTGGCTTCTCTCTTCTTTGCAATTGGTGAATCAATGTGCTCATCCTTAAAACTTCTTGGTGTCAACAGTAGCTTTTCCAAAAGGCCCTCAGATGCCCAATTAAGAACTACATCAGGTTTTCACACTAAACTGGCTTTTTACTGGGCCAGCCTGGTCTGAAGGTGTTGCCATGTGCTGCCTGTTCCACCTCAGGGAATGCTTTGGTGTCCCCACCTCATTCCTGCCCGCTGTCACTCTTGGCTTCCCATCCACGTGTCAGCCTTCCCCTCCCAAAACCCAGCGCTGTGCCCCTGAGGAAACACAGCTTTTCCAACAAAAGCCTTCAAACCCCCTCTGTAAATGTATTTGCTGAAGGATCACAGGTGGTTCTTGTGGTGAAGAAGAAGTCCAATCTGCCTTAAATTGCCTTAGGAAGGAAGGAGCAAAGCAGGCAGGTCTCTAGAGTTTTGACAGCTTTTTAGTAGCCCAAAATCTTCCATAACAATTGTAAAAATGGCACTGGCAAGCCAAATGTATTTATTTTCAGTATGAATAAGTGTGCTTTTCCTAACCTTCTTTTCAGAAGCAGCTAAAGTGTCTGGTCTGACACTTCCCTCCACCAAAAGTGCTTGCTCAAAGCAATACTTACAGGGTAAATTCAGCCCCAACAGCTGTCATTTAGCAAGCACCTTGCCTTGGGAATGCACTCAGAGTGTCAGGCAGCCTTGCCAAGGTTGATAATACCAGGTCAGCCCAGAATACACATTTTGAGTAGCTGGGACAGCTTGTCTTTGATCAACACACCAATGGTTGCAGATGAGGCAGGAGACAGGACAGGGAAAAAAGGAGTGTCCCATACAAACATCTGGAGATGGGGTGGACTCCAGGGACCTCACTGTCATCTTCAAAAGTGGTAAAATAAAGCCTGCTAAGCTGCAATTGCTGCGTGCTTCAGCGTTTCTCAGCCGTGGGCTGGTTGCACATTGTGAAAAACGGCAATCACTTGTTTTTAAAATTTTAAAAGTTTAATAGTAATAAAATGGTTATAAAAAATAGCAATATAATTAGAGTAATAATAATTTGGACAACGAGGATTAGGACAATATGAGACAACAGAAACAAAGAGTTATGGATAGTCCAGGTACCTTTTTGTGGGCAACATAAGCCCGAAAAAGGACACACATTAACAGAGAATTAACCCTTAAAAACAACAGCCTGTTGCATATTCATACACCTCATACACGATGCATAAATTCCATTCAAACACAGGATTCTGTCTGGTCAGTGTCAGCTTCTTCCTCTGAATCCTGACGGCGTCTCCAGAGCTGAGCGAGGCAGGAAGAAGTTCATTTCTGATAACGGAGCAATAAATTCTCTTTCTCTGAAAGATTTAGGTGTCCTGTGGCAGCTATCTCACTGCGAGTCCTTTCTTTAGAAAGAAAAGTATCCTACATAGCATAGTTTCTATTTTCACATTTTGTTATAACCTAAAACTATATTTACCACACTACTTAAGAGAATTAATACAGCATAACTTTCTAACACAACACATACATTACTTTCTAACACAACACATATTCATTTTAATATTTGCGACAAGCCAATCATAAAATACACATTTTTCACAGAAAATCTTGGTAATTAGGGGGTGAGGCATGGCAACACCTGACCTCCAATCAAGTTACAGAAGGCAGTTTCCACCAATAAATGGCAAAGAAGAGTTGACTGACAGACTTTGGGAGGGGCCAGGGCTGGCTGATGCAGCCCTCAGGGGTATAAAGGACTGAGCATCCACCTTGAAGATGAAGTGGTTGTGTGGTATGTACAAGGGGCAATTCCCAGCACTGCAGCTTTTTCCTTATGTTGTACTTTGTTGTATTTTTGTTAAGGTTTAATAATCCTTTTTAAATTTTCAAAGTAACAAATTGTGACAATTTTAAACTGACAACCTGTCACCTTCCCCTGGAGCCCCTGCCAGTCTCTGTGTGCCACTGTTTTCTTGGGCAGCTCCACACAGCTCAGCTCTGAGCCAGGACCACTTATTTCCCTGTGCTGTAGCAGAAAACTCCCTGCTTTTCCCCTTGCCTGTCAGCAGCGACAGGAATGAGATTTCTGTAATTGTTATGCCCATGGCAGGTGGAAAACTGATGCTAATCTAGACCTGAATTAATTTTTCTGCCTTTGTAGCCGTGATATTTAATGAAAAATCCTTTTGCTCAGATTTTTCTCCTGAGAAGCTGAGAGGCCTCAGAAACAAAATGTAAACAATTATTATCTGCTGCTGTGGAGTGTGACAGGCGCATCTTTGATTGGTCTCATGTGGCTGTTTCTAATTAATGGCCTGTCTTGGACTCTGGTCAGTCACAAGATTTTATTATCATTCCATTCTTTTCCTTTGCTTGCAAGCCTTCTGATGAAATCCTTTCTTCTATTCTTTTAGTATAGTTTTAATATATAATTTTCTTTTAATATAATATATGTATATATATCATAAAATAATAAATCAGCCTTCTGAAACATGGAGTCAGATTCTCGTCTCACCCCTGTGAACACCACCACAAACCTTCTTAGGCATAAGTAGCATATAGAGAAAAGTTACAACTGGTTTTCAGTTAGGAAAATGGATGTCCTTTAACCACTTTACAGAGAAAAAAAAAAGAGGAAAAATACATTCTTTTTCACCAGTGATGATTGGTATAAGCTGTGATCAGTGGCAGCTCTAATGCCTTTGAGCTGGTGGGGATGTCACCAGAGGATTTGGCATCAGGCTGATGTGTATCTGTGTGTGCCACACGCCATGCAGCAGACACTTAACACTAACAGGATAAGAATATTTACATAACGTAAGCTTGAAATCAGAAAATATGGCTGTTGCCTTGTTGAGAACCTTTTAACTTTCTTTTGTTTGCTTTTTTACTCAGATTTGGCACGGCCATGCTCTACTTGGCAGGCAAGTGTGAATTCTGCAGTGTGTTTTGAGGATAGTAGAGGAAAAAAAAATCACTTCTTACGTGTGTGGGGTTTTCACACACTCTAAACTGGTCAGCATTTCCTCCACCATCACAGACCACCTCCTTTTTGTGCTTGTCTGCCCTTGCATGTCCCTGCTAAGACAAGGGTTTTAACAAAGTTCATAAAAAAATCTCTGAGTTTGGGATCAACTATTCCCAACACACAGGGCACCCCTGCAGTGTGCCTGACTTCCTGCATGCCCTGGGATGGACCTGGACCAGACTGCAGCCTCTCCTGGGAGCTGCTAGAATTCCCTAACTAGCACATGTAAAGCTGGAGCAGCAGAGCTGCTAGCATTTTTAGTTTCCTGGAATATTTTTCTGGCTATTTCATGTCATCCAAAGTCACTGTATTCTGGTGATCAAAGTCCAGCAGGTGAGGATATAAATAAACATGGTTCACAAACAGTGTTATTTCTCTTACCAAACTACTCTGACTGTTCAGGAGGGTCATGGGTACAGTACTGTCAACAGACCCCACAGATGCAACACCAACCTTTCATTTTCTAACTGTGGAAAATGTGCTTTGGCATTACTCAGGTCTTAGAATAAAGTTGTATAGACTTTATTGGTCATGCTTTTTCAAATATTATTATTAGCATACCCTCTTCTAAAAAGCCTGTCATTGTCTTTACATAAACATATATTTAATTTTACTCAGCAGTAATAATAATACATATTTGCTAGTGTAACAATTCATGAGGAAGTAATAGATTTGCACTTGCCTATACAAACACTATTTTCCCATGTTGTACATAGGCACTAAGATGTGTATTATTACTAGGGTTTCTTGCAGTTTGTGTCTACCCCTCTCTGTAACAAAAATCCCTCATTTATCCATTCTTAATCCACTTTCAATCTGCCCTTCACACGCTTTCTCAAAACTGACATAATGTGAAAAGAGAGGAAAGGTGGTATCTCACCTTTGTGTAGAACTGTAGATTTTAAAAATATGCTCCTTCACGTAAGGAAGTTAATGAATAAGGCAAATGGAAGTATCAAAATATTTACCTAGTTAAAAATTGATGCAGAGACTACTAGTCCTTTATTAAGTTCTATTTGTCTGTTTCTTTTACAGGAAACTCTCTTTTTAACTTTGCTGAATGTTTTCCAATAGTATTAAAAGTAGTGTCCAAGTATCAAAATTGGGACCATTTAATATTTTGTTATTTAATACCATATTAGTTTTCAGTAGCAATCATTTTTTGCCATATTACTCTATATATAAGAAGAACTATCACATGCATATGTGGAGAGTTGACACAATCTGATAATGGCTTTTTCCTTTGAATTTCATCACATTACTCTCCTTTTGGTATAAAAATATATAAAACAATAAGGTGCAGGATACCAACACACTAATTTCTCAGGTATTTCCCCCCTCACCCTTTTCCATTTTCCTATAAATACACACTTCTATGCAGCTGGAAAAGTGCAGTATTCAGTAAATAGAACAACACAAAAGGCCAATATGTCAATAAAACTATTTAGAACAGGAAACTAATGAAAAAACTATCACTGATCACCACTTTGAGAGCTGAGCAGCACCATGTTAGTACCATAGTAACTGAGTATAGAAACTCTGCATTTGTTTCAGTTGTGGATTTAAACTCTGGTTTTTTAAAGAATTTCTGTAAACTTTCTGGTTTTCTAATCCCTTGGCTAGTTTCAGGCAAATTTGACAAGGAAGAAGACCATAATACAGCATGAAGGTGACAGTACTAAGCTTCATACCTGACACAAAAAGCTCCACTAAGTAAAAAAAAAGAAGAAAAATATCTGAATGCCTCCCTGCAGTGTGGGAAAAGCAGGGAGAAGCTGATGTTCAAACAAACCAACTGGGACAAGGTCCAGGCCACACAGCAGCCACAGACCAGCCCATCCAGTCAAGTCTGCACACGTGCAGCTCCAGCCCAAGCACAGCACACAACACCTCCTTCCATCCCACAGGCCAGAAACCTGGTGAGAAATGGGGAGGGAGGGAGGGAGGAGGAGAGAATAATGGCATTAGAATACTGGGGAGAAGAGAGAAATGATGAGGATACCACATTGCAGACATTTAAGGAAGTAGAAGAGATGGGGAAGACAGAAATACACGCAGCTCACCACAAGACCAGCTTACTGAAAACTTGGCTTTATTTGGTTAACAGCTTACAGAATTGTACAAAATTCATCACACCTCAGCAGATTGCCTGCATACCTGGGAAGAAAAGGGAATGGTACAGATCAGCAGAGGGAGAGAGCCTGCCCTGCAGAAGTTATTGACAAAGCTGCAAAACATTCCAGTAAATTCCCCACTTCAGGATTTTTGGGCAATCTCCACCACAGCAATGCATGCGTGTGAGGTACCAACCTGTTGAAAGGCAGAAGGGACGCTGGTGAGCTGTCACAGTGGAGGTGACACCAGCACAGTTCAGCAAGATCCCTGTGGTATCTAGCAGGCACACTGATGGGGCACGCTTCACATTTCATTTCATGGACAGTACACAGAATATCCTCCCAGCAGCTTATCCTACTTTTCCTGTTTTAGCCAGGGTGGGTCAAAACACGCACCACATTAGTAACAAGGTTTGTCATTCAGCTCCTTATCTTGAATCTCATTACTTCTTTGGCAACAAGAGTTACAGCATTTCCTTAATAAATCAGATATGCTGGAGGGATTGCTAGCCAACATCCATGGCACAGGTTACTGACAGCCAGAGCAGGCTCTCCTGTCCTGGGAGGCTGAGAGCCTATGGAAGTCTGGTCCACAGCTATAGCAGAGAACAGGAATAACAGCAGAAATAGCTCCTTGCTGTGCAGCAGCTTTGCCACAGACAAAATCACAGTAAATGGGGTAAAATCTGCTCTCCCCAGCTCCACCATCAGCTGCCAGGCCTGCCCACCCCCAACCCCGCACCAGAGATGTCCTGGGGTAGAGGCTTATTTTAAATACCTACATAGCACTGGAAAGATCAGTCTGTGAATTCCTGAAATTACTGCATTCTCAGACTGCTGATTTTTTATACAACAATCTGTGTATTATCATTTCACTCTTGTTGCATACTTTTCACAGCTTTAAGAAAAAATATCATACTATTGAGATACTAGATGGCTAATAAAAACTGCTAATTGGATTTCTAGAATATTTTCAACTATCCTGAGGTTCCTTGCTTTAAGGAATCAAACTACAAATTTGTAAGCATGATAATTTAGCAGATTATCATTTCACCATGGAAGAATTAGAAGCCTGTTTCAAAGTTTTATTAATTCAAGTCATAAAAAAGTTACAGCAACTTCAAATATGTACAAACTGCCATAAAAAGGTTGTGTTCAGTTACACAGGAGACAGTCTCGTTACAACATGGCTACAAAATCATTACTTTCAATAAAACTCCCACAAGGGTAAAATAACCATTAAGGCATGTATGCTCCAAAACCCTAGTAACAGCAGTTGTTAACTTGTTTCATCATCTAAAAAAAAATAAAATCAGGGAGCAATAGTTAAGTTTTACTTGAGTAAGATGGAGCATTTAACTCTCAACAAATAGTAGAAGTAGCTGAATTGTTACCAGTCTTGGCTGTTAAAAGAGTTTTAACAATCATTAAGTGAGCACAATTGCCTCCCTTTCAGGAGGAAATTAAGATTCATGCCTCCAATGTTTCTTGTAATCTGGTTTGCCTTCAGTTGATTTAGTTAAGCATTCAGCCCTCTATGCATTTCGTTCATTTCCTTCACCTGGAGGGGAGGAGGCAGAGGAGAGATCAACACCTGTGCTGTTTCTAAACTTTAGGACTTAGTAAGTCATCGGGACTTAACAGCCCAGATTTTCATGAGCAAATGGATTTGATGCAACACTACCAAAACCAACTATGACAAACCCACGGGAGGAAAAAAAAAAAAGGGGGGGGGGGAGGAAAAAAAAGGCCGGGGGGGGAAAAAAAAAAGGAAAAAAAAAAAGGAAAAAAAAAAAGGAAAAAAAAAAGGAAAAAAAAAAGGGAAAAAAAAAAAAAAAAAAAAAAAAAAAAAAAAGGAAAAAAAAAAAGGAAAAAAAAAAAAGGAAAAAAAAAAAAAAAAGAAAAAAAAAAAAGGAAAAAAAAAAGAAAAAAAAAAGGAAAAAAAAAGGGAAAAAAAAAGGGAAAAAAAAAGGAAAAAAAAGGAAAAAAAGGAAAAAAAGGAAAAAAAAAGGAAAAAAAAAAGGAAAAAAAAAAAAAAAAAAAGGAAAAAAAGGAAAAAAAGAAAAAAAAGGAAAAAAAGAAAAAAAAGGAAAAAAAAGGAAAAAAAAAAAAAAGGAAAAAAAAAGGAAAAAAAAAGGAAAAAAAAAAAAAGGAAAAAAAAGGAAAAAAAAAGAAAAAAAAAGGAAAAAAAAGGAAAAAAAAAAAAAGGAAAAAAAAGGGGAAAAAAGGGAAAAAAAAGGAAAAAAAAGGAAAAAAAAGGAAAAAATAGGAAAAAAAAGGAAAAAAAGGAAAAAAAAGGAAAAAAGGAAAAAAGGGAAAAAAAGAGAAAAGAAAAAAAAGAAAAAAAAAGAAAAAAAAAAGAAAAAAAAAAAGAAAAAAAAAAAGAAAAAAAAAGAAAAAAAAAAAGAAAAAAAAAAAAGAAAAAAAAAAAGGAAAAAGCACTACTTAGGGCACATGCAGGAAGCAGACAATACTGTTTAGCTGCTACAACATTGTTTGGATTCCTACACAAAAGGCTCCACACCTGGGTGAGGCACCAATTGCTATTCCATTGGGAAGCAGCTTCTCAATGGAACTGAGAGATCCATGCAAATACCTCAGTAAAGGTCTTGTCACAGAACAAGACTATCAGCACTTCCTGTGGATTGCACAGCCCTTTGCTATACAAATGTAAAATAGAACTTGCAGAAAAACCGAACCCCACCCCCTGAGCCCTGGGAAAAGCAGATCACCAGCTGCCTTTGAAACTAGTGCAGAACTACACAGAGGTGAAAACTTGTTGCAGAATTTGAATACTTTCAGTCTCTTTGAACACATCTGAGGCACCCAAAGCCAATTTTTAACCTACAGCAAACTTAAAAGTTTCTGGGTTGTGGTAAAGCTCCTCCCCACACATACATCAGGAACAGAAATTAATTACCTCAGCTTTCACGTACTTCCCTTTCCTCCGCCTTGTCAGGACCTGTAACAGATGGGTGCAATATTTTTTTAAGTCTAGATATACAAGTAACTTTATCTGGTTTTGACTTTAAAAGCACAAACTCGGAGCTGCCTGTTCCCTATCCTTCCAATGTGAGGTAGGTACAAACGAGATTGTTTGTCACTCAACTACTTTTTTAAACCAGGAAGCACTTAGTTCACCTCTGTGGATTGTTCCCAGTACTTGTTTTCCGGGTGACACCCTTCAGCTGTAACCTGAAACAGTGACAGTGTGCCCATCACCAGTTTCCCGCCTCCCACGTCTGAAAGAGCAAGCCAATTTACAAAGGAAGACTTTCCATCAGAATCCAAACTTGTGTGCTGTTACTTCCCAAATTGTTACCAGCCCCATTCTGCTTGGCAGCTTCGCTAGAACTTACCAGGACAACAATTGCAGCCACTATTGCTACCAGGACCACTACAATGACAGCAATGAGGCCGGGAGTCAGGGACTTCATGGAGAACTCCGGTGCTATTTCATCAACGTAGTAGACCACTGTCTTCTCAAGCTTCACCGGCTCGTTGTCAATGCTGACGTTTAGCCCAGCATTATTATGAAAGATGGACTGACCTTTCACCTAAAGCAGATAGGAAAAGACAGACTTGCTCATTCACATTGGAGTAAGGCATCTATCTCACCACAGGAATAATTCACCTGGCTTTAGCCAGCACACAGCCAAGACTCCCAAGTACAGTGCAAGGCACAAACCCAGCCTCTGGTAGACTTGACCCATGACACACTTACATCTTTCTCAAAGTAGTAGGCCACATCAGCTATATCCACATCTCCAGGTAATTTGTTTGAGGAGTTTTGCTTCAAATCAATAGTAATGTAAGGGTTTTCATACTGGAAAAAAAAATACAATGTGGTATTAAGAAAGAGGTACTTTAAATCCAGCTATCGAATATTCACCAAGACATTGTGATCCAGTTTCTGAACTTGCATCTTGGATAAAGTTTATGATTCTTGAACTCAAGCCAACTGTTTACAGTAGGATTCAAATTCCACTTTTAGTGAAGCAAAGAAGTTATCTACAGACTAAGGAGAGCAGTGTCATTTCTCAGCATTTCTGTTCAGATACAGCTATTGGCTAACTGCTCACCATTCTGAGGGCTTCTACTGGAACTCATGCTGCATTGCATTAGTCAAACACGAGTTTTAGAAGTTACTCACAACAAAATGAACTTCTGGTATTTTACTGAACTCTCTGTGCCCCTTACCAGAACACTGGTTATGTAGCGGCCATCCAGCTGGTAACGACTGGTAATAGTATCCGTGAAATACCTGCAAGGACACCAAAGCCGTGGCTGTAAAAACAGTATTTTTTCACATATATCACTTGACAAGTAGAGGAGACTGGTGTAATTGTTTTCTCCTGCAGTCTCTGTGGTGGGTGGAGCTCAGCCAGCATCTAAACCCTCACCTAGTCTTTCACTCACTTCCCCCTAGCAGGATCAGGAAAAGAATCAGAAGGGCAAAAGCAAGGAGAAAATAAAACGAAAAACAAAACAACCCTCATCGTTTAAAAATAAAGACACTCTGGGAAGTGAAAGGGCTGGGTGGGGGAAATCCAAAACCTCAAGTGATGTGAAAGCAATCAGTCATCACTGACAGATCAACGTCCAGCCAACCTCTGAGCAGTGGCCACCCGGGAAAAGACTTTCCCCCGGATTTATTGCTGAACATGGCATTATACAATATAGGCTATCTGTTCAGTCAATTCAGGTCAGCCTGTCCCCCTCCCAGCCTCTTGCCCATCCCCACCCTACTCACTGGGGCAACAGAGTGAGAGTCTGAGAAGGCCTTAGCATTATGTAAGTGCTGTTCAGCAGCTGCTAAAACACTGGTGAATTCATCAACACCATTTTGGTCACTGGTCTAAAACACAGCACCACACCAACTGCTACCAAGAAAATTAACTCTAACTAACTAACTTCAATTAACTCTAAGCCCCAACCAAATCCAGTGCACTCTCTTCATACTAGAGTTCAATAACTCCTAACAGTGAAGATGCACTTATTGTAAAATAAACACCTGTGTTAGACAAAAGAGCTTTACCAATTTGAAGAGCTCAGAAGAAGAGCTAGAGGGCAGCAGCTTTTGTTCTGGACAGGAGGTGATCCAATAGCTACAAGTGGGGTTTCAACAAAATGAAAAAAATAAAATAAAAAAGAAAAAAGGCTAAACTCTCCTTTTCCTCCTGCTGCTTCTATGTAGTCATTCTGCCGTTTTTGTCAGTTTGCTTTCTGATCAGTTTCATCCATTACCTTCCATTTCTTTTAATATATTGATTTGAGGGGGGAAAAAACTAGCAATCAATTTTAAACGGAAAGTAATCTCTTCAGCAGTTACTTTGTTTCCAATACAAATTAAAGCAATTCTATGAAGAATCTGCAGCTTGCTTCTAAAACGTCTTACAAGTGAGTTCACAGGTCTGTCACTGCTTATAGCAACTATTTAGAAATCCACTACATATCTACTGGGATATACATATGCTACCATGACATATTACTATCATCACTTACTTCTTTAAGGATTCGGCGTTCAGAGGGGCATCTCTCTCAGCATGTTTCATTTCAATGATGATCCACCTGAAGTACAATGAATATTCTTGAAGTACATGCATATAAAACACAACAAAAATATCTAACCCCAGGCTAAAAAACCAGAACAATGAGACAAAACCAAGGCAAGCAAAGTCTCTTCCAAACCCACTCAATATCTCCTTGTTTCTGAAGAAGAAAAAACCCAGCCAAGTAACCAAGTGTTGATTGCTCCATCTTCATTCATCCCCAGTGCATCATTCACACAAGGCAGTGCCTCACACAGGAATGTTTTCGTGTCACAGCACACCCTGTTGAAAGACTTACATCGTTCTGACTAATTGATTGCACTTCAAGTCTGCATCGTGTTTGTCAGTTCTCCTAACTCCAGCTGTATTCACACACCAACAGGTGGTTCCATTGCACTGCTTGGCCTTGAAAGCGCCACTGTTTTCACACTCGGGATCATAGAGACCATCGGTATCTTCAAATGCATCTTTTGGTTTCTCACGACGACCAGACTTGGAGCCCATCACTTCTGCTTTCATCAGCAGGCATTTTGAAGTCACTAAAAACAACCAGAAAGTCGCGTTATGCAGCGGCAGAGCACGCACGTCCAAAGCAGAGCTCCGAGTCCGTACAAACACCGGGTTACATCAGCGGCCACCAGATTCGAAGCCATTACACGGCAGGGCAGATGGCTAATGTGTAGGTGGTGCATAAAATCAATACAACTGGGCTATGTCAGCCTCTCAAGGCAAAGGCCAGCAAGTCCAGTCTTAGGATTTACACCCAGAGTGAGGTCTCGTCACAAGGCTCTAGATTTGTAGGAAATGTGTGGATATGCGCCTGTAAGGAAGCTAAACGTTCATCTTGAAGAAATTCTTGCCACTGGAGAACAAATACTGAGGAAGAGGTGTGAGCCTACATCAGTACAAGCAGAGAAACCCTGAACGCTTCTCTTCCAACACCAGTTGACCTGGGAGACCAGGAAGAACAACTCCTTCCTCGCCTCCATTGTTTGCTGGGAGCTCAGCGGTCATTCCCACAAATTCCCCGGCGCTCCGCGGGCTCGCTTCCGTGCCACCCACCCTGCCGTGCCCCTTTACTCACGGGTGGAGCAGTCCACGGTGATTCCGGAGCCGATGGCTTGGCACAGACACCGGCCGCTGCCGTCCACCCTGCAGTCGGTGACGCGCTTGTTCTTCTCGCACACACACGCTGCGAGGGAAGCGCGGCCGTGAGCGGGCACCGCCAACCCACGGCGGGACAAAGCCGCCCCGGGCCGGCCGGGCGTGGCGTGCCCGCACCCCCCGCGTCCCCCCGGCCACCCTCCCTCCCTCCCTCCCTGCCGAGCGCCGCGGCTCCCTCGGGGCGCGGACAAAGGGGCGCTACGGGGGCCGGGCGCTCCTGCCCGCTCCGGGGAACGGTGCCGCCGCTCGGGGCACAGGGCGCCCAGCGGAGAGCGGGGCCGGGAGGGGGTCCCGGGGCGGGGAGCTCCGCCGGGAGCGGGGCGCGGAGCGGACAGACGGGCGCGGGCACTCACAGCTCCGGGCGGTGGCAGCAAGGCAGAGCAGCAGCAGCGCGGCCCCGCAGAGCGGCTTCATGGCTGGGGCGGGCGGCGGGGAGGCCGGGGAAGCTCTCGGGGACGCGGGCAGAGCGGGCGCGGTGCGTGCGCGGAGCGGCGGCGGCGGAGCGCTGTGAGCCGCCCGACAGGTTCCGCAGGTGCTGGTGCTGGCTGCGCCGCGCCCTCCCGGCTCCGGTTACACCTGGGAGGACGCGCGGGGGGAGCGGCGGCGGCAGCGACGGCTCCTCCCCCGGGCCCGCCGGGCGCGCTCTTAAACCACCGCCGCCCCCTCCTCCCGCCGCACCTGGGCGAAACTGGATGGGCAGGGCGGGACCCGCTCCCGGCCTCAGCAGCGCCTCTCCTGCGGCAGGGACGGGCGAGAGGCCGTGCCCGCTCCGCAGCCGGGCTGTGAAACCGCCCCGCCCGGGCGGAGGGGTGGCGGGGAGCCGGGGGACAGCGGCCCCCGCCGCCCGGGGGAAAGTGTTACTCATCGCCGGGAGCTCCTGGGCGTGCTTGTCCTGTGACACACGGGCAGGGCAGCGGGGCCCGCGGCCCTCCTGGCTCGGGGCTTCCCGCGCCCGCCGCTGACCTTCGGAGCCTCGGGGCGGGCCCCGGGCTCTTGCCCCGGGGCTGTTTCACTCCCCCCTCGGCGAGCTGAGAGCCGACATATAGGGGCAGGGAATACTCGCAGGGAATACTCGCACTCTATAGTGAGCTTTGTTCGCATCCAGGGGTCCGTGTGAAATACTCCGTGCTTGACATAGATTCTGACAATTCCTCAGTAAACTAAAAAACAAAACGCTTATCTATATACAATGGACACTTTCGTAAGGTTCTTCACTGATCGCACATTTAGTTTTTATTTTCGGTTTTGGTTCCTCTCTGGAATGCGTAGTAGATGTCGCTACCTCGGGGTTGCTCTGAAGATTTGCTCCTGGTACTGCAGTATCTCAGTTCCTCGCTCGGGAAAAAGCAGTCCTGAGTGCTTTGTCTCTGAGCAGCGCAGCTTTGTGGGAATCTACAAAATGGGAGGTAGCGCCAGAGCTCGGCCAGGTTGCCGAGGAGGAAGCACGGGAAAGCCGGCTGCAGGCTTTAAGATGGCTTTCCAAAGTGTAAAAGCAATATCAAAATGGAAGAAAAACAAGATAGGTATGGTACGCTGGAAATGCTTTATGAGCCTTGAGTTTGTTTATTCAGTTAAAAATATGCATAGATCTTTCTAAAAGAGAGATACATTAGCACCCTAGAAAAACAAGTTATTTTAGTGCAGGATAAAACCAGAATGACATCCTGCCCAAAGACTTGAAGCTTCCTCCTACCAGTTCACTGTACAATAAAAATGTTTCTGCTTTTGCATGTGGAGACGTCAGTAAGTGAAACTTGTTTGAAAACTTTGTGTGACTGAAGTGAAACTGCCAGTGAGCTATCTTAGTGTTTTTGTCTCTGTGCAGCTGTGTTTGTGTTGTACCTGGTTTTGTGTGTTGCTTTCATCTCCAGGGCCCTGCTGCTGTCTCAGGTGGGTCCAAGTTAAAGGAGTGTGGTTTTGCTCTTTGGATTTGCTCTTGGTGCAGCCCAAATCAGGGTTTTGCAGCATTTGTCTTGATTTTTTTTTTTTTTTTTGGTTTTCTGTGGTTTCTGGTTGATGATGAGTATATTCTTCTGATACACTTGTATCAAAAGACTCAAAAGGAAAGCTTGGCCTAGCAATATGAAAACTTGGCAAGACTAAAGTCTCAGATATGGACTTCTTGTATGGCTTTCATCAAGTGATGGCATTTTCCAGAAAGATGAGCAGGATCAATAAGCTCAGAAATGCCTGCCTTACTATAAACCTCTTACTCCATGTTAAAGTACTGGTTTTGTCAAGATGAGAAGAGCTGTCTTGTCATTATGGAATTGTCAAGCTAACCTACGTAAGCCTTGATAAAAAGGACCAATAAACTTTATGATAGGCTTTGGCCTTTATTTTCTTTATTTATTTTTTAATACGTAAATGTTGAGGAACAGAACAGGCTGGGTACAGCTAGTCCCCTTTCTTCTCCTGATCCTTGTTCTGTGCCTAGTTTTACAAATCTAAGCAGTTTTGAAATCTTGGAGTGACTACTACTGGAAGTTGCCCTTCTTTCTACAAGCACCTTCAAATACCACATAGGCATCTTTTTATCAGAAAGCAGCTACAACCTTTAGTATCTAGGGGCTGAATGGTTTTGGGTTATTTGTGTGGACTAGAGCCTCTCGCAGTGTGTTTTGGCACTGTTATGTTGTGAAATGTAGCAAAATGTGAGTTGGCACCCGTAGAAAGTACTTTGATAACTCTGCTACAAACATTGGGGCATCATGCAGCTTTTTGTAGTATAACATTTAATTTGGCTCCAGTTTGCAGGGGCTACTAAGGACCTTGCTAGGACCTTGCTATCTGTGGTCTTGCCAGATTTCCAGATGTGAAGAAATGATTGTTTAGATGTTGCTCAGGGTTTTTCTTTTGCTCTACATGAGGTCACTCACCAGCAAGGCAATGGAAATGAGGGACCATTCACAGCAGAGTTCATCTTACTCCCTTTCCAGGCTATTTTGAGGGCAGCTTCTCAATAGAATCAAAGCCACTGGAGCAGACATGAGGCTAAGCAGGTACAAGGGCCTGAGTGTTGAAGTTTAATACACAGGTACCTTGGTGTCTGGGGGGTTGGAAGGCAGTGTCATTTTTGTACCTTTTGTGGTGCTTGTACCTCTTTGTGCTGAAATACATGACCATGTTCAATGGCTATTCTATATTAGCTTTCCTCAGCACACAGCTCTAAAAGCAAGGCCTTGCATATTGGTTATAAACAGGATAATTTTATCAACTGTTGGAGATACCTCCTCTTATCAAATAGCTGACTGCTGATTAGGCAGTGCAGTGTAGGCTCATTGTGGTTTACTCTTACTAAAGCATAATTACAGCTCAGACAAATTATCATTTAAATGCTACGAGCACTTTACTGGCTCTGCTTTATAGCAAAAAGAAAAAATGTTTTGGTCACTAAACTATACATACACAAAGTACATAAGCTTACATTAGGAAAACTCATGTGATCTGTATTTTATTACTTTTGCTCTGTAATTTACATTGGATTCTGATCTCTTTGGAGAATGAAGTATTAGTCCACTGAAATACTCCAGAGGCATTGACTTTAGGGGGAGATTTTCTATTGACTTGAGTGAATTTTGAATCAGATCCAAGGAAATAAATCCAGCTCTTTCTAAAGCCAGTAAGAATTAGTGTGATACTGGGCTATGAGGTGAGGTCATTTCCAGGTCTTCACTAGAAATTAGGTAAGTGGGCTCTGTGAAACTCCCCAGGCACAGAAAAGGGACAGAATCTCCTTTCAGGGAAAGTCTAAAGGATGTGTGAGTCACTCCTGAAGCATCAGGAAACATGCAAGGTGGGGCTGTGACATGCACTGCGATCAGCAGATCACAGAGATGAGTGGCCAGAGCGCGATCAATGCCACTGGGGTGTTTGGCAATCGGGTCTGAGATTCTTCAGAGGCTGCAAACCTGATTGGTTTTGGGTGTACCCTCCCAAAGATAACCAGAGTCTCATCCCTAGACAATAGGCCATGTGTGACACCAAATTGTGAAGCACAGTCTCGTTAGTATTTTTCTAACAAAATTAATGGCTTTTGAAAATTCATGACTTTTAACTGGTTAAGGCTGACAAAGATACAAACAACCAGAAACACTGATGCTCAAAAGTGCCAACAGGTATTTTGGACAGCAGACATTGCTACATATGTCATTATATTACAGACTTGCTTAGAAACGTTTTATTAGGACAGCTTCAGAATGTTTGCATTCAACTTTTTTTTTTTGTCAGACTTCATCATCTGCATAGAATGAAACCTTGAAAGAACTGTAAGAAAAGGACAATATTGAGAAATTATGTACAGTACCTTAGCCATTGTGTGTTTTTCTGAAGATTCCATGTTGTTATAAATTGACACATGCTGCTGCTCAAAGGACTGTAATAAATCTGCTGCTTCTATTGCTATTTTATTTTGAAAACCACTAGTAAACAGGTAAGTCTTGTTACACTGATTTGAATAACGAGAACATTTGGAGTAATAGAGAACTTAAATGTCTTGTCTGTATGGAGGTGGTCAGGTACAGAGCCAAGAAAAATAAAAAATAAATGAGCAGTCATGCCTTTCTCTTAGACTGTTTAACTACTTCCAAACACTGTAAAAAAACCCCCAAAAACAAAACAAAACAAAAAAAAAACCAAAAAAACAAAACAAAACAAAACAAACCCAAAACAAAACAAACAAAAAAACCCCAACAACAACAACAACAATAACAAAAAACCAAACAAACAAAAAAACAAACAGAAAAAAAAAGAAGCTATTTTACATGCTTGGGTCTTTTTGGTCTGTTTCTAGATCATGATTTATTTTCTAAATACTACAGTGTTAGTGCATTTTGATAATACTGTCATGCATGATGAAGATGGAAATTAGTTCAGAGGCAATGGCAACCCTGACAAAGCTGTCCTTAGCTCCAGAACCCCACAGCTTGGGTCTCTACCAGGTTGGAGGCCTTCGAAAGTAAGAGTAGCTACTAAGAGGTACAGGGCTGTTGGTTCAGATGTTCACAAAACTAGACAGGGTGTAGCCACAAGAGAGAAATGCTCATGCAATTAATGTATGTTCTATTTGTGTCTTTGAGGATTATAGAAACCAACCTGTCTGATACGTTGTGGCATCCTCACCTCTCTGCCAGGGCTTCGTCTTGAATGCAGAGGGTGGGGCCAGTAACAGGTTTGTCACCCTCATCTTTAAGTACCTGAAAATGCATTTCCATGGCTCTAATACTGACAGCACTTTTAGAACATCTTTTGTCAGCATTCAGAACTGCTTAGAATAAACAGCATTAGAGGTAAAAATTGTATTAACTCCTTACCCAGACTACTGCACAGCACTGAGGCAAACCTTCTAATTTCATACTGTGCCCAATTCCTCAAGTTTGTAGTGTTTGGAAAGGGCTCAGGGGAAAACATGAGATCACAAGCTGTAGTAAAAGAAGCTCTGTTTACATCAAAATTATTTCAATTTTGGTATCTAAGATACTTTATTTTCCCCCTCTTTTAGCTATTCTCTGTGAAAGAAGATAGAAATGAAACTTTGCCAAAACACTTGTTGAAAACTGAGATGGTCCCAAGCAGTTTTTACCATGCTTTGTTGTGTGACAACAGCTGTGGGCTGTAGTCAGCACTGAAGCAGATGTTTACACAGCCAGTTGTCCTGTCCCTCAGGGTGGTGTTATCAGAAGGCACATTGAGTACTGCTGCCATAAAACCTCCCTGCCACTGAATTTGCTTGTGCTGGGCTTGTGCAGGTTGCCATGGGGCTAGTGAGGGCATGGGCTTACAGTTTGTCAGGTAACCCCCAGTAAGAGCCCACAGCCAGGGCTGTACCTGGCAGGGAGCAGAAGCCGTGTACTCCTCCATGAAAACAGGGTCACAGCATGCACACGGCCGGCAGTTTCCAGGGAGCAGTTAACATGCTGTAAATCCCCACCCACTCTTGCCTCACTCTAATTTGTGTGCACAGTCATACCCCAAGCAAAGGTGAATAAATACACCCATGAGCTGGGCAGAAAATCTCATCCCACAAGCACCAAGACAATGGAGAGCAGAGAGTGGGGTTCAAAGAGCTGGGCATGCCGTTAGCGTTTTGCTTTTTTTGTCCCTCGCTGAAATAAATTGCTTTTGTGTTGTGACTATTTTCACAGTTCGTGAGTTTCCCTCCTTATTTTTTCCAGTTAGCAAAAGCTGTTACCAAAGTTCATCTGTTTCTCTGCGCACTTTAATTTACAGCCCTTGTACTAGTCACTTTATTGCTTCAAGCTCGGAGTGAGAGAACTTTTACAACCTGTGATTACTGAACTTGGTGAAACAAGAAAGCTTTTTGACCTGTTGTGGAGTAATTATAGACCCTATTGCTACTTGGGAGGGGCATTCAATGTTTAACAAACTGTGGCAGTTCTAATTTAACTGTGTGGAGCCTGGACCATTGGATGGGAGTTAAAAAAAAAAGAAAATCCTGGACTTTTTCCAGGTCACATTTTAACTTGTCTGGTTTTAGTCTCTAAAGGGCTGTCCTTGAAGTTCTGCCTTCCCACTACTGAACTTGATGCTGCTCCTTTCCTAGCAGTGCAAGAGCATGGGAGCCCAATTATTTGCCTATGAAAACAATTTCCTCTTGCTTCAAAAACTACAGCTACACTACTTTTGATTAATCCTTTCATGGGATGAGTCTTTTGAATGCCATGCCACGCAAATACAGCTCTTGACAACAGAAAAATTGTCCTGTCTTAATCACCACTATTGTTTCATATTATAGGGGCTGTGGTCATAGACAAGGATTCAATTGTGTTCAACAATATAAAAACAGAGAATAAATAGATACTGTGTTTGAAAGAGTTTGTGGCCTTTGTGACCAGTAACCTTTGAAACTGGAAAGCAAGATGAGAAAGATTAGATGAAATTTACGCATTTTGCCCAGTCATAGAATCATAAGCCAGCTAGCTAAACATTTGAAGGTTCCCATCTATTCTTTAGCCACTCAAACAGCTATTATTTAGGAAACTTGCCTTCAGGAAAAGGATTAGGATGTTATTTTGAAAGCACCAATGTTTTTCTACTTTTGATGTCCGTAGATAATAACATAAGATATATTTCCTGGATAATGGGTTCCTTGGATGTTTTGTAGTTTAGTGTATTAATGTGTACCTAAACATTACACCAGTGAGGCAAAGCTTTTTTGTTAATTTCCAGATGGAAAGAAACACTTTTTAGCTAACGCCATTTTATAAAAAAGATTTCTTAAGTTAAATTCTTGAAACTTTCTCTGTCCAGCTACCTTTTCAGCTGGGAGATTTTCAAAGTCTGGTGTTTGTTAGTTGTTTCTGAGGGGAAAGAGGAGTAAAGGAAGAGGTGGAAAGTTCCCATTTTGCAGTGTGAACGTAGGCAATCCAGCCCCTCTGCGCATGCACGTGGGCAGTGCCCTGGGCACAGTTGCACACACCTGCTCCTTGCTCCTGCACCTGTCTCCATGGGCACCTTGCTCCTGCACCTGCCTCTCAGGAAGCTGCTGCTCTTGACAGCTGGAACAAATGGCTCCAGGGCCGTGGAGGTAGAGAGGAGTCCTGTTTTTTAAGGCTCTTTGCACAATTCAGCATGAAGAAACGGCATGGGTAACAAATAGAGCCACGGCTATTAAATACTTGCAAATCCAAAATGCAATCTTCAGTGGCTAAAAATGACTTAGAATATGGTCGATAATGTCAGAAGGTTCAGAAACACTTAGAGGAAAACACTGCAGGTCATCTCCTTTCCCTTTAATGTGAAATAGGCACGGCTAATTTTGAGTTACTGATGTTGAGAGGTATCATTCATCTGTTGTGACATGATGGTGGAGACCTAATGTAGTCTCTATCATCTATTTAATTTTACAGAGAAATTGGAACTCTTCAGATAAGACTACTTTGTTTCATTTACAACCAGCGTACAGCTGCCAATCCTTAAAAATCAATCTTAAAGGCTTCCCCTGTCTGCTTGGAATTAGTTAAGCTCATACAGGATGTATCAGTCTATTTACAGTAGGAATGAACAAGTTCAAACTTATGTCCCTGGAGATTTATGGAGATTTGTTGCTGCAGAGTGCTTGGCTGTTTTCAAGTATGCAGGAGCAGCATGTTTAAACATGCAGTGTTTGCTGGCAGCCTCCACTTTCCTTTACCACTTGCTCTATTAGCCTAGTCACTACTCTCCTTGTGCACTGCATAATTTCCAAATCATTTTTCCTTAGAGCTGCTCCTGAATTTCTCAGTAGCTGAGAATAACTACAGCTGTTTTGGTAGTTAAATATTAGGCAACACTTCTGTATGCTCAGATGTTCTTTTCAAACAAAGCTGAAAACAATTTCTCTGCCCATTAATCCATCAGTGACATATACTTAAGTGGCGCTGAACTATTTTTAATTTTAATCATATTGTAACTTTGTCAAAAACAAGGATTTACCTGCAAGGCACCTTTCCAGTATCCTGGCTGACTTGCTCCAGTAGCAAACTGTCAAACTGTGTTCAGTCTGTTATGCTTAGTCCTAGTCCAGGCATCTTGATGCCCTAATAATTCGTTTCTCACAACTCATCTAAATCCTTCCTCTGTCTTCCCACATATAAACCAGGTTTCTGGTGACAGATGTGGGTTCAGGTTGTTCATCTGTCCCTCTTTAATCCTATGACTTGCTGCACCCTTTACTCTGAAAGAATTAACCTCATGTCCAAAGTTTGCTTTTTTCGATGTGTGTTTCAGTTTCACAAAGGTTATTTAGGAATGGAGCTCCCAATCCATGAGCATTTCCTTTAGAATGCATTTGATTGAGAGGCCAGGCAGGTTCCCCCAGCAGGATCAGCAGTCATCTCTACAGGGAAGAGAGGTTTTTTTCCTATTTTGCACTCTGCAGGAAGTAGGAAAAGTCTCTAACTGAAACATACATATTTTACTGGGGATAATGATCTGTATTTACAAGAATCAATGGTTTCATTATTTTGTTTGAAAAAAAAAGTTCAGTGGAAAGGATATCAGAGGCCAAAGGCACTTCAAAAATATAAAAATCTGAAAAAAAGTATCTATAATGTAATTTATAAAAATACTATCCCTGTGTTTTTCCTCAGTGATGCTTCCTAATCTATCTGTAAACAACTCATTCACTGAAAAAAAATTTAAGTCCTTTTTTCATTTAAAGGAATCAAACTGCTCTGCAGCTGCCTTTTTGGACAAAATTCTGGATAGCCATATAGCTATATATCTCATAATGGAGTTTCAGTGTATATATCAAATTTTTATTCAGTGTATATATCAAATTATTTTTAAAATTTGATATATTTTTATATCTCGAATTATTGTTTTTTTCCAGAAATAAGATTTTGTAAGAATCCCAAGTCTTTCAAGCCCAGGTCTTAGTAATTTTAGTAATAGAAATATTATATAAAATAAAACAATATATACACATATTTAGATAAAAATTATTTATAAATTTATGTAACTGTAACTAAATTTGTATATATTAAAAATGTAATTTCAAACCGTGATTACATATAGAGATAAAGAGTGGCTAAACTGATTTAATGACACCTACAGGAAGGATTAGGAAGGAGGTACAGCCTGAAACCTCGTGTAACAAAGGCTGCATTGTCTCGGTTCAAATCGCTGGTGGTGAAACAGCGCTCCCTGATGTCCAGCAAGAGACTCGGAAGTCCAAAAGCTCCATTCTTCCCGATATTCTTGGATGAATTGTCCAACAACCTTCTGAAAACTACAGTTAATAAAAAGCAAAGTTGGGAACCAGTTAATTCCACTATAGAGTCAGGTAAAGTTCCGTTTCCTTATTCTCACTGCGTTCAGGGATCAGCCTTTCCATGCTGCTGTTTTTCCATAATGTTTCCACGTTGAATCCTTGAGACACCCCCATCTCTGCAGTCCTACCTCGGGCAGAGTCCCAGATATTCTCACAGCTCCCTCTCACGAGTTCTGTTTCCTCAACAGTCTGATCCAGTGCTGTGCCATGTTCTGAATCAGAGCAGGACCCGAGTCCTGGCAGGCTGGGGACAATACACTGCTGGAAGAGTCACAATACCTGTTCAGTGACTTGATTGTGACAGATTTTTGAGTGAAAAAGAAGTCTTTTCATATTTTGTTGCAGAACCACCAGCCCAAAAATTATTTCAGAGGTGGGAGACCTACAGGAAGCTGTGTGTGGGTAAAGACTGACACTGTAAGTCACTTTTTGTTGATGTAAAGATGTAAAGAATAAGGAAGTATTCATGTCACAATTATCATTGCAGCTTCATGTTTTGCAACAGGGAATAAAAAAGAAGATTTTTTTTCCTGGTTTTAAAGATTAAGATGGTTATGTGGAAGTTTCTGTAACCTGCCCTTCCTCTGTTTCACACAGTTATCAATTGATGAGTACTTTGAATTCCTTCATGAAAAGTAATATGCAAAAAAAAAAAAACAAAACAAAAACAATAAATGTAGGTAACTCACTGTGAATATGTGTCCAAGAAGAGAGAATCTCAAAGAAACAGACTTTTGCCCTGTCGATGTATTTGGTATTGTCCCCACCCTTCAGCCTGTTCCATACAGAGATGTTGTTAGTTGGTACATTTACCACTTGGTATGTTTCTTATCTCTCTCCCTGATCAGAATCTTGGCATGATATTTCCCTGAATCTAGCTCAGAGCACGTAAATAATTTAGCAAATTATTAATAGAAGATGAGGAAGGTGTAAAGAGGCCTCTCTCCTCATTACCATAACAAATGAGGCCACTTACAGTTTAATTGGCCTGCGCAGGGGGAAACAGTGAAAATGGATCTATGTCTTGCCATCTTCCTAGGATAAATCTTTAGCTCTTCTAACAAAAGGCAACAGTAAGATTTCACAGTGAATCTTATTAGCAAAGGGATTTTTTCATTCTTGCTGTTACATTTCAATAGACTGCCTTAGACTAATTGCATTAATTGCCTCTGTAGAAAGGTAGCAGCAGGGTACCCTGCACCTGTATGTTTAATGATCTTTAGAGTCAGGTATCCCTTCTCCTTAGTGTCCCATCTCTCCTGGGGAGACGTTTATCAAACTGGGGAGATGCTTGAATCACAGAATGGTTCGGCGTGGAAGGGACCTTAAAGATCTCCTCATTCCAATCCCCGGCCATGGGCAGGGTGGGACAGCTCCCACTGGAGCAGAGCCCCATCCAGCCTGGCCTGGAACACCTCCAGGGATGGAGCATCCACAGCTTCTCTGGGCACCCTGTGCCTTGTCACCACTCCCACAGTAAAGAATTTCTGCCTATAATCTCACCTAGCCTACTCTAAAAGAGGGGAAGGGGAAGGGGAAGGGGAAGGGGAAGGGGAAGGGGAAGGGGAAGGGGAAGGGGAATGGGAAGGGGAAGGGAAGGTGCGCAGTGCTGCTCAGAGCCCCCAGCCAGCCCTGACCTGGCAGCGAGGCGAGCATGAGGCGCCCCCGCCGTGCCCCGCTCCCATTGGCTGCCGCGGCCCGGGCGCCAACAGGAGGGGCGGGAGGAGAGAGCACTACGCAGTCCGATTGGCTGGGGCGGTGCGCCGCGCACGCTGATTGGCTGCGAGAGGCGCCACTCGAGGTGCGGAGGCGTGAGGGGAGGCGGCTGAGGGAGGCGAACAGGGACAGGGACAGGGACAGGGACAGGGACGGCTTTGGGCTGTGGCGGCGGGAGCCGAGAGCGCGGTCTCGCCTCAGGGCCCTTCCGTGCTCATGCGGCAGCCACTCGAGAGCTGCGGTGAGCCAGCCTCCGACAGCCCCCTGCCAGGAGACCTCCTGAAGGCGTAAATACATTTCATACATCCCGCCAAAAAATACCCTTCCTCACTCTCCGTTTGGTATCCCCTTACATTTTGCGGTTACAAACACCACAGGTATGTTTGTTTCCTTGGCTGTGCCTTCAGGGTATGTCCAGCGTGAGGGATAAGATTAATTCCCAAGGGCAATTAGGAGCTCAAGACTTGATTTTGATTTAATATTCCTTAAAAAAAAAAAAAAAAAGAAAAAAGAAGACACAGTTACAAATTGGAGGGCGAGAACACAGGTTTTTTGGTAGATCTAAGGAAGTGTGTGGAGCTACAAGGCTCTGACAAACAGCAGCTTTTCTTGCAAAGGCTCTTTTCCCATTTTCCAAAGTTGACTGGAAAAAGAAAAATTGAAGGCTCCTACTGGGGAAAAAGAAAGCTTTATAAAATTAGAACTAAATCAAAGAACTCTACGTGGCTGTCTTAGGGCACAAGACTTAGACAATCAGTAGTGATAAAATTAATTTTCCATCATCTATCATACAAGTTCTACTGAAACATTTCATGTGAACAAAAGAAATGTACTAGTGCTGAAACTGACTAATTCTGTAGTTAATTTCTTCTTATTTTTTTAACAGGAACCTTTGCTAAACGAAATGAAACACAATCTGGTGTGTCAGACACCTCCCACTGTCACTGTTCATGTAAAATCGAGCGCATCCAGATCACATCAGCAAAAAAAACTTACTAGACTAAAGCGACCTGCTTTTAAAGACCATCAAGAAAATAGTGAAAAAGGGGTTCCTAGTCAGAAATATAAATGTCCAAAGGGACCATGTCTAGTTATTCAGCGTCAGGAAATGACAGCTTTCTTTAAATTATTTGGTAGGTTAATAATGTGAGATATGAATGAATTGACTGAACAGAATGTTTTCTAACCTCAGGAATTTTAAGAGTGCTTTTCATATCGAAATTAATGGCAATTCTTTATCAAAATGTTTTGATGTTATAGTTTGGTATATAAATATTTAATGCTTAAGTTAAAAATACAAGGGCTACCACATTGATGAAAAATATATTTTTTTAAATTACAAATGAAACCAAGGTGGTTTGCTACTTTTTATTTTATGATAATTTTACTTACTATTTTCTCTTCTATTTCAACAAATACATGTAAAACAATGTGCATCTTGCTTTACACAAGGCTTAAAAAAAGGACTGCTTGTCTGTTAAACGTGTTCTTTACTGTGGGAATAAACTTCTGGGGAAAGAAGTGGAATGGGAAGTTGATCTAAGGAGTTGGAGCATCTCTTCTTTATTTGCGTCTCTTTCATATGAAGTTTTGTATTTATTTAATTTAGCAAAGACATTAAGTAATAGTGGAAGATTACAGCCGGTTTTTATTTGACCCTTAAATACAGAAGTGAATGAGAGACAGTTGCTGCTAATTACAGTACATGGTCATGGACAATGAAGCACTGACCAAAAATAATCAAATATTGCCCTATAAAGGCTGCCAGGTAATCAAGGTGCAGGATCTCAGCAGTTCCTCTGAAATAATGGTGTGCTATCACCTGGAAGCATGTAATGCAGGGAGTAATGATGCAAATAGAAAAAAAAAATACTGGTTATTTTTCACCTTCACCTGCTGTTACTGAGAATGGATGAAATGCAGCCACCAGATTTCCCACCTTGCCTTTCTGGTAGAGTTTGTTTTCTTTTGTCATGTAAGCTTTTTTCACACCTGAACCTCTCCTACTGCAGTAGGGAACAGTTTCTCTGTTCCCTACTGGCTGGTCTACCTTCTTTTCTTTCATTTGGTTTAATGAAAGACCATCTGTTATTTATTTATAAATACCTGCTGACATAAACAGTTTTGGTGTTTGAACTGCTACAGCTTTCTCTTGTTACAGATGATGATCTAATCCAAGACTTCCTTTGGATGGATTGTTGCTGTGAAATTGCAGACAAGGTAAGTGTACTTCCTTCTCAGTAAACAGAACATTCATTCAGCGAGAAATCTGCCCTTAATTACTTGATACTTTAATGCAAATACAGAACATCGTCTTTTTCTAATGGTTTCTCGTGGAAGTTTCGAGTAACTTAATTCCTGCTTTCCTCGTTGTTAAAAATGATGAAAATATCTCGGTGCAAGATGTGTGAATCGATTTAGGAAATACTGTATCTAAGTAACACATTGATACTTCATTTTACATTTTAAAACAGTATCTCTTGGCAATGACTTTCGTTTATTTCAAGAGAGCTAACTTCACACCAAGTGAGCATACCAGAATCAATTTCTTTGTGGCTCTGTAAGTACTTTAAAATTATCTGGTTTTATTAGAATAAACTTTGCATTATATTTCTTTATGACACTGATAATTATAATAGGTGATGAGACTTCCTTGAGGAATATAAAAACAACCTGATTTAGGGGGTGGCATCCCAAGGGGGTGGCAGGGGGGCTGTCCCTTCCAACCCAAACCATTCTGTGGTTCTGTGATAATCTACATACTGCACACAACTAGTGCAAAGTCACTGTTCTTCCTGTGATGGAACAAGCTAGAGCAGCAGACAGGGGTTGCTTGCTTTGCTGTAGTGATACAAACAGTGGCATTCTGCCTACCAAACTGAATCTTGGAGCTTTTTCAAGCATTACAAGAAATATTTGCAGGACAATACACATAAGCAACACTTATGTGGCTCACAGGTGCTCATAAAAAAACCCTGTTTCATATCTTTGCCAGCCTTTAGGGCATTTGTAGCAAAACATTTCACCATGACAGGCATCTCAGGAGAAACTTGTTATTAAAGTTTCTGCCAACATGATTTAAATCAACTGTAAAAACATCGCTAGAGAATTTCTAGGAACTTTTCTGAACAGTTGTAAAATGCCTGTTCTTTGAAACAGTGGTGGAATCAGTAATCCAGCTTTACCAGGCCTACATAACCCTCTCTATTTGGCTACACCTGCTGAGGGTGCTGCATTTTTTTTTTACACTGTTATGGTGCTCAGGTTATCTTTTGTTCCATGGCTTCTCAGATGCTCTGATTTGCACACTCGTGCAGGGGCAAAGGAGGCTGCTCCTTCTGCTGTCACTGGTGCTGTGGGTGACATCCACAGAGCTTGGAGGAGGGAGCCCTCTCACCCCACTGAAGGGGGAAAAGCTAGGGCAGAACAGTGAAAGGATTAGAGGGGGACAAAGAGTCTGGTGAGACTGGGACTGGAGAGAATACTGGGGAGGAGACCAAAAGTCCTATTTTTTCAAATGTGATTTACAGGAGTTTAGTACCAGGTGGGTCCAGAGGAAGTACAGATTTTCCTGTTGTCTGAGAAGACAATTTAAAACTAAAACTAGATAATGAACAAAGGGAAGAACAGAGACATAAAAAAGTAATTTAAGTTTTGCATTTATAAGTAAAGGTAGACCTGTATTTAGTTGTTTGCTCCTAATTTAATATGAACAACATAATTTTCCAAGAATAGCTAAAATCCATAAAGTGAAAAGTTTAAGATTTCACAGGAAAGCTTTAAGCCTTATTTAAAGAATTTAAAGCATCAATCAGAAACTCTTCATTTTATTGACGGGTTTCTTGCCAGCTTGGAGAAGGATGTCAGGATGTGTTAGATCTTGCATATCTATTAATTTAGGAAAGTCTAGGGTAAAACAATTTTTATAAAAGCTTGGGTTTTTTTACCCAAGGGATGCATATGGAACTAATTAAGAAAATACTGTACTCCAGAGAGAAGGCTGTATTTTGTGTTTTTTCCTCACAATGCTAGAAAAAAGAACCACTGCAACATAGCTCTTACTTTATGTTAGAAATCATTCTACTATAGTGGTATAAGATTGAATAGTATTTACAAACATAAACATATATATATTTGAA
This sequence comes from Calcarius lapponicus, assembly GCA_039654755.1. NCBI lineage: Eukaryota > Metazoa > Chordata > Aves > Passeriformes > Fringillidae > Calcarius > Calcarius lapponicus. The sequence continues at coordinate 102,937,845 of CM077465.1, read as the reverse complement.
GGTATCTGGCAAACACAGTTGAAGAAGACAATGAAGAAGCAAAGTATGACATTTTCCCATGGGCTTTGGGCAAAGCCTGGAGAAAGCTCTTCCCTGATTTCCTAAAGTTAAGAGATCAACTTTGGAGTAGAATTGACTACAGGGCTATTGTAAGCAGACGCTGCTGTGAAGAGGTAGGGAGGGAGATTTCATATTGTAGATGCTGAAATCACAACACCAGCTAGCAATTTAGCTCTGTACAGCTTCTTCCCTAAAGTAAACAGACAATCCATGGGAAAGAAAAGATGCTGCTAAAATGTAATGGTCCATTTATTCTCAATGATATTTCTTCCTTCTCCATTTAAAATACATTGTCTAAAACAGTGCTTTTTAAGTAAACTAGAATATTTTATATTGCACTACTTAAAAGTGAAGTTTCTATTGACTAGTATCTGCTTCATGCAAGTATTTTTTATTTAAAATCTACCTTAATTTGTTTCACTTCATCCACTTTAAAAATAATTTTGTGTGCTTTACAATTTATAAGGAAAAAATAAATTCCTCAGTTTTCAGGTGAAGTGTGTATCTGGTCTAAGTACGTAACGTTTACATCCAGATGGTGGAAAAGAAAATCTCCCATTTTCTCTAGAGGCCCATTTCTGGGGATGGGATTAGATGCCATGGGAAAAGCACAAGGAACAAGGCGAGTGCAGGATGCTTTTCCTTTCATACCCTCCCAGCTTCCCACCATTGTTATGTCGGTGATGATGAGCACTGCCAGCTGATGTTTGGAGCTGGCCAATGAGACCATCTTGTGTCCAACATCCTGAGCATGAGCTGCTGTTTGTGATGACTCGTGAACATACAGGGCTGGAAGCTGGGATGTTTCCACACCTGACTGGTATCAGGATTACCTACCTCTGCTTAAGGCAGCAAACGTTCCAGTGGGACAGACACGAGATGATGCCCATTTCAGCTACATTAATTCCCTGCCATACACTAACTGGATCTATTTTCAGCTGTGTGTTTCCCCATTATTATTGCTCTTCCTGATGCCACCATGGCTGTTCCCATAGGTGATGGCTATTGCTCCAACACACTACATCTGGCAGCGAGAGCGCTCAGTGCAGCACAGCGGAGCTCTGAGGAGTTATGAGGATCAGGTGCAGCTGCCCCGAGGCCCCAGTGCCACTCCCACAGACTGCCTGCTCTGCGGGAAGAAAGGCAGGTTCGTACGGCTCGGATTGTCATCCTCCTCCTCATCCACCGACACTCTGGAGATGATGGACCTGCACTCATCCCAGAAATCAAAGGATGCCTTTTCAACTGAAAAAATGTTCATCGACTCTCCTCCTTATAAAGCCCAAGGTAGGGTTTGGGTTTCATGACATAGGAAAATACTGTGAAGAATTTTCCATATTTGCCCTTCAGAGTGCTGCAGGGACTGCTCTGTCCCTCCCTGTTACTCCTTGGCAGAACTGTGCTTTTACCCTCATGGATTCATTTTCACATATTGTATCTTGACTTCCTAGAAGTACCAACTGCTTTACATGTTACTTTCTCTACTACATGTTACTTTCATCTACTACAGTAGATTTGGGTGCATTTCAGTCTACTGAACTTGTTACTATTCTTGCATTACAAATGAAATTGAGAGCCTTGTTTTAAATGATTTTTTTATGGCTGGAACAATAAAAATACTGGTATGTGTAAAGTGAGTCAAAGTGCTCTTGCTGAGAGCATGTTTTAAGAACAGGCAGGATGCTCATTTGTGGTATAGGTTAAATCACAATTTCCATTTTCCTCTAAGTATCTGATTTGTTGGCAATTTATACAAGACTGTTTTAATACTGGGATATGAGTAGAAAACGAGGGCTTATTGCAAGAATTGTATTGCCCATTAATCTACTCACAATAGCATCCTCAGCCTTTGCATTAGGGGCCTCTGTTACATACAGCAGTTGTGGGGCAAACCCATTATTAAATTTATTATTAAAAGTTAAACACACTTGAGATGTAAACTTCCTCAGGCATCTGGATAAGGCCTCAGCTCTGCAAAGATACTCTCCTGTAATTACCCAGTGCAGGGTTCCTGCTATACTTATCTAATACAGAAATAGTTATTTAGAGCTCTATATATTTTATTTGCATGTGTTCTCATTAATATCCAAATTTTCACTATTACAGTAAGATTGTTACTGTTTTTGACAGCTTTAGTACCAATATGATTCTCAACTTGGAAAAAACTGGCATTTGAATATTTTCTGAGATATAAAGCAAGTCAGGTGTTTACAAAACATAACTTAATAATTTAATGTGTTAAACATAACCACTTCCTCAGGGAAGACCCAAAATAACTTCAAGTCTGTTTTTACTTGAGAGATCTGGCTTCTCATCCCTGACAAGGGCCAGAAAAAACCTGTTTCCTCCAACCATTTGAGAATACTTTACATGAAGTGATGTTCACAAATAAGCAGGCAACTTACAGCATGAGTGCTGGAAGGGAACCAAAGCTGTGCCTGTCAACAACTGTTCTGATGTTGAAATAAGGACAGCTTTATCAAGTGAACACATCCACTGAATTTCAGTATCTCCTAAAGTTTTGCTTTAAGAACTTAGTTCTTAAAGAAAACTATAGTCACCAGTTGGAAGGCAGCAAAGTATTAATTTCAAAGGAGAGCCTTTGATCCCTTATTTTCTTACTAAAATTTTTTTCTCCCTCTTTCTGGTAGACTGTCAGAGGCTGTCCAGCAAAAGGCAACCATGTAGCACCCTGGATCAAGATAAGTCTATGGACTGGCTCACAAGCAATGGAGAATGAAGTACACCTGATAAGACAGAAACACATTCTGTGATTCGCAAACAATCTGGGCTGCATCACAACACAGACATGATGATTCACTTCAAATTTTTCCCTTTACATAGTGGGATAACAGTTGGTGTTTCAAACTTGATGCCAGGTAGAAATCAGAGCAGTCACTGCTTAAAAGTTACACAACTTGCAAAATGTAGCATCTACTTTGTTATGCTTTATTTCATTCTGATACAATATTCAAATTAGCAGCTAAGGAGGCAGCAGCATCAAGAAAGCAGTGGTCGAAACTTTCTCAGCTTGGTAAGGAACGCTAATTAAAAAACAAAAGTTACTACTTTAGTATTTCAATAGACAATGATTTTTTTATTATTATAAGTTTTGTGGTTTCATGATATAGGAAAATACCAAATGCTAGTAGAAAAAAAAAAAGTTTCTTTGAGATAAAAATACCACTAAACATTTAAGATAAACTTTTTCCAAATGTCTCACCTGAATGAGCTTCCTGCCAGTGGGATGGTCGGGCAATGTAAGGCACTGAGTGTTTTGTTCCAGCAGCATCACTGAGTGATTCTGTGAGAAGGACATTTCTTTTTATTTTGCTCCCACAAGTTTAAGTACATGCAGCCTAGAGTATACAATGTACATGTAATATTTTTCCCTGACATGTTTTCTTTTTGTTGTTGTCACCTATCAGTATATTCAGAACTATTTGAATTTTGCAGAGCTATACTGTATATATATTTATATTTGTCATATAAATATTATATATATATATATGGCAGTATTTTTGGATTTGCCAGAACTGCATAATTTCAAAACAGAGCTCACTGGCCACTGTTTCTCCTAAGGAATCCTTAAGTCCATCAGGGTCCTCTAAAGCAGCTTTGTGGTGAGTATAAAGAACTGAATGCTCTTAAAAATCAAAAATTTGAAAACAGTAGTAGAAGGGCAGTCATTTTTTATTGCAGATTGAAATTTATTTTTTATTTAGCCCAGGCTTTTAGTAGGATATTTTAACTTAAATAACAACTAATAATCTTCTTTAAACCTGACAAGATCTAGGGTGTCCTTGCCTATTCTCAGCTGACCTAGGTAAAAGCACTGCCTCTTCCTACACTGGATTATCAAAGTGCAGTAATAGGGGATCTCATCAGCAGTGAAATCCTTACCATTGTATTCACTCTCCTTAAGAGCTGCTTCATCCTGAATATGGATTTCTTCATATTCATTTTGAGGTGGTTCTTCAATATTTTCTTGAGTTTCCACCATTTGGCTTGATTTGTTATGCTTGAGTTTAGCAGGGAGTACTGACCAGCTCCTGTGAGTTACCTCAATTATCCTTTCACACAAAAAGGGAAGCTTGCAGCTCCGTATTCTGTCTAAAAGGTCAATAACCTGTGTGATGCTTTCAAAGAAATGCAAAGGATAAAGTAGTATTTTGAAAACTCAAAGCACAAAATTTCACTTCTACTGACTTTGGCACATTGTTTACCTTTGAGGTTACATGAGTCCTTCAGTTTTAGGGTAAAGGACCAACCTGACTATTGCATTGGAGAACAGTGCAGTTACTTTGAGGATGCCATAAAAGCCAAACTTCACTGATCAGAATGAGAACATGCCCCAGGCAGATGCCAAAGGGTTTTTCCAAGTGTAATTTATACTGAGTACAACTCCCAAAGAGAGTTACATGGGGAAAAAACCCAATTTTGTTAATTATTTCATTAATGTTGGATGTGTATTTCAGAAGATGCTTGGTTTTGTACTGAGGCCTGAATAAAGGTGCCAGAAAAAAATACTTACTTTGCCAAGTACACAGCACACACCCCACCTTGTTTCAGGCTTGGGTGTACAACAGGCAGAGCACTCTGAGGGTCCAGCATGTCCAGAACTACCTGCAAGAGAAAAACATGTTAATGTTACTGGGAGAACATATGTACATCTACTAGTGTAACATACAACAGTGCTGGGGGGAAAAAAAAGGTTATGGAAAAGAGATACACCCAACAGCAGGATGTAATCATCCACCAGTTTTAGCACTGCCTCTCAAAACCTGAGGTGCACACTTAGACAAAATTAAGTCCTCTCTACTTCCAAATGAACTTCTATTAAAACAGCAAGTAGCATTTGACCAACTAAGTAGGTCTGTAGAAAGTTAAGCCTCCTAGTAATTAAACCCCATAATCCTGACAGTAATAAAGACTTCTAGAAGACTACATTTACTAACACATTTGAATACCTATTTCTCAAATGTGAAAAAAAAGATTGTTCAAATGCATTGAACACATTATAGTCACAATGTCTAACTTGCTGTCAGTTTCAAGATTAAAAATACTTCTTGTCTTTGGCAATTTGTCCATGTCCTAGGAAGCTATTCAGATTGTAGAACAATGGGATATGCAATATCTGATCCTTCCTGCAGGACTGTTACTAAAAACATTTTTGAAGATATTTTTATGCTATGTATTGTATTTCTTTGCTTGCACCATTTTAAAAATTGCTATTTGTTTAAAGCATTTAGTAAGTAGTTGTTAAGTAGTTTATCAGCTTTACAGGGAAGAGTGGTAAACATCAACCTATTTTCCTCAGCATGACTCCTTTTAGGAAATCTGGATACAAAGAAGCAGAACAGGAGAGCAAGCCAAAGCATGCTCTAAATTATGGTTTAGTTACATTGTGCATTCTATATAGCTGATAGCAAAGTGGTCACATAGTTGCATATAAATAAGGTTCTGTATTCTTCTGAAATTTAATGCTTGAAATATGTGTCTCATAAAAATATCAGTTTCTCAAAAACACAAGAAAGCAAGCTGGAATTTGCTTACAAGACAGCAGTAATTAATTGTAATATTTCTACAATACAGCTTTATCACTCTTTGACAACCTGTAACTGAAACCTTGAAAACATTTTTATCTGACAAAAAAATTACAATGTTTCTTTCACTGATGAGGAGCTGGATTGTTATTTCTCGTGTTGCACTAGATACAGGAATCCTGTTGTGTGAGCACTAGAGGTTTTCACTGATGGAGAAAAGACAGGTGTCAAGTGGGGGAGTTGTTTGGATTCACTCACTGCATCAAGTGTTACAGATTTCAGATCTGCAGCAGCTGCTGAAATGTCTTTCAGAATGAACTCCACGTTATCTGGCCACTTGTCCGTGTGTCCTATTTCCCACGCAGAGCGCCAGTGCCTGTAATTCTTCTTAGCTAAATTATGATGATCCTCTCTGATTTCATAACTCAGCACATGGCCTTTGGGCCCAACTGCAAACAAACAGAAGACACTCCACTCACCACTTTACACTGCTGTTACAAAGACTTGGGGGAAAAAAAACAAAACAAAAGCAAAAACCATAGTCTATAACATAAATACACCTTTCCATCTCCACTTTAGGAAATTATCACATATGAAACAATCAATGACAGTCTATGTTTTCTTTACATTTAAAACAAACATATGCAGAAAAAGTGCCATGTTAGTTCTTTCACAGACAGAAATCCATCAACACACAGATGAAATAAAGTGCAGTTACGGTAGTACAGACTGTTCCAAGATGTTCTCCTGAAGTCACTCGTGCAGCAAAAGAGAAGTAGAGCATCTGTGGCCCCTGCTAGATCCTTCTGCTAGAACAACCAGAGGTACCAGCTGGGAGTGCTGCACCAGTGCTCACAGGCTAAGGAAACCTGCTCACTGATCTTAGCCACAGAGACAAGTTTTCCAGTGTACTCTTTGATTTATCCAGGTTTCTGTAAGTTTCCTGTTACTGTCTTCAACAGCAATAAATTATTAAGTCTAAGTTTACTATTCTGAAATTTATCATGAGTCCAATGTACACTGTATCTCATAAAGGATGCATTTCCAGGCTATGCAGGCAGACAGCAGAGTGTGCACTGCTGTATTATACTATCTTTGTATTACTCCAATTCCTCAAGCCTATCCCAGTGCTCACTTCTCTCTCCTTGCTGCTTTGGAATGGGTGCGGGCAGCTGTCAGGAAGCAGCAGCTCCCCAGGTCAGTTCTGTGCCTTTCTAGGCCATTTCAGTTTGAAGTCACCAGGCTCCTTCCCTCACCTATGTGATCCCACTGCGAATGCATTCAGATAACTGAGTAAAAGAAGGGATGGATTTCTCCTTGATCCAGCTCACCCTGCATCAGACAAAGGCCAGAACCAGCTGCTAAGAAAGGGAAGGTTTCAGCACCTTGCCTTTGATCACCTGAAGCAGTTTAGAGTCACAGTGCTAACTCCTCATTACTTTAGATTATCAGTTTAGAAACATCAGAAAAATTTAATTCTTCACACTGGGGGGGGTGTGTGTCAGTTTTACCCCCAGTCATTCAAAGCAATTCCTACTTTTGAAACTGCTTTTTTTAAAAATAAGCACAAGGTGAAGCAGCTAGGCAAGACTTAATTACTGTGAAGCTACAGTATACATACAATTTGCATACATCATATTTTCCAGTTCTCAAAGATCTTAAAGTCATGGCAAATACCACTCTCTTAACTCTCCTGTTTCATGTCAGTAGTTTCTGGGAATGACTAAAGAGAGAATGGAAAAGAAAATATAAAAGGAATAACAATTAAGAGATGAATTAAATCTGTAAAATCAACAAGAATTTTGGAAATTAAATAATTCCATGGACATTGGTAAGGTGCCCACTAGATCTGAATTCCAGCATTTACCCACATGGCAGCTGTTTTCCTTGTTGGGCATCACTGGTGTGTATTCAATGGTGGCAAAAGCAGCCACCACTAGGAACCAGCAAATCAAATCTATTTTTTTCTGTGTCAGCACCAAAGTGTGTTCAGCTGTGACTAAAACTGGATGTATTTGGTGCCAATTTAAATTCAATAAATATGAAAATAGCAACGCAATTTCATACCTTTTTACCACTCCTCAAAACAGAGCTGATCTGGCACACAACAACTGCACTCTTTCCCTGGATAGGGTTAACAGCCTGGTAATGCCAATGATTCTGCCAACTTGGCCCATTTGCAGCTAAATCAAAGTGATAGAAAAAAAAATGTTGGACAAGACTGAAAAATGAGAGGAATAATTGGCAAGTTCAGGTGCTGTTGTGTGAAATGGCCACAGTAGGCTGAATATCCAAGGCAGAAAGATCAGCTGCTGTATTTAGCAAGAGCTAGCTTTTGCCTTAGCCAGTAGCAGGTATTCCATCTCTTTGGGTTCTGGGTCTGCCTCTAGGGCAAGATGGGGAAAGCTAAGTACTCCTACTTTCTCTAAATGGAAAGAGAAGCGCTGATATTTATCTTCTGTTTAGTCAGCATGTAGCTCCTACAGCAGCAATGTTTGCTTTGAGGATTATTTCACACTGGCTTCAAAATCCCAATGGAACTAAAAACCCCCAAAAATAGTTTATTCCAGAAAGACAATCAGATGAAACCAAGCAATAGCAGCAGGAGGCAGAAGGAAGGAGAGGGAGCAGAGGTGCAACTGCTGACCTTGAAACTTGGGCCCAACATTTCAAGACCAGCTGCAGTTGAGTGATCTTGAGGCATGGCTGAAACTCAACCTTCTGCAAGGCTTTGGTAACCATTTACACTATGGCCCTCTAAGTACCGTCAGAAGGGTTTGCAGTCCCTGTGCTGATGTAACTTTCCTTCAAGTCAACAAACCATACATGAACTGCAGCAAAGCTTTCATGAATAGTAAGGATTATGAGAACCAAGTGTCTGGGCAAAAAAAACCCAAGTTGTGATAAGGAAATAATAAATACTGTGTTGTCTAAAGCCAGATCCTCACCCGCTCTTGACAGAAACAAGCTCATAGCACCAGACCCGCTGCCAGTTTCCAACACGGTGTCTCCCGGGTGGACATCCATCATCATCAATAGAGCACTTACATCCTGCGAGCGAGAAAAACACGGCACGTTACTATTAAAATTAAAGTTTCAATACTATTCAAGGTGAAATTAAAGGTCAGATTCGGCCAGCGACCTCCCAGCCGCCAGCCGCTACCTTGGGGTAGGCGATGGTGGCTCCCCGCGGCATGAGCAGCACGTACTCGTCCAGCGAGGGCCGCCTCAGCAGCAGCCGCTTCCCGGCCGACGTGCGCAGCATCTGCCCGGGCAGCTGCCCGATGATGTCGCGGTGGGGCAGGAGGCCGCCGGGGCTGCTCAGCACCGCCTCCGCCGCCAGCCGGCACAGCACCTTCAGCGTCCAGTTGTTCTTCCTCGGCACCTCCGCCAGCGCCAGCTCCCCGGCGCGGAAAGGGCCGGGACGCGGACCCGCCGCCCCAGCCAGCGCTTGACGGGGGGCAGCCACCGGCACCTCCTCCTCGTCCTCCTTCTCAGGGCGAGCCTGAGGCGGCTGCGGCGCTGCTGCCGCCGCGCCCCGCGCCACCTCCGCCGCTTCCTCGGGCGGCAGCAGCCGCCTCACCCGCTCCAGCGGCGACAGCGAAGTCTCCCATGCCCGTCTGCGAGGCTTCCCGTCAGCAGGAAAAGAAGAGGAAGAAGAGGAAGAGGAGGATGAGGAGGATGAGGAGGCGGTCACCCGCCGCAGCGCGCGCCAGGCTCTCATGGAGCAGCCGGGGGCGGGAAAGGGGGGCGTGGCTCCCCTCCGCCACCGTTGCCCCGCGCGCCTGCGCCGCACCCCCCGATGACGCCGCGCGGCGTCATCGGGGCGTGCGGCGCAGGCGCGCGGGGCGAGCACGCGGGCGGTGCATGCGCCGCGCGGGGCGGGCCGGGCAGAGGCGAGGGGAGCGCGCGCGCCATGGCGGCCCCTCCGTGCGCCTTCTCCCCCCGCGGGTGCCGCTTGTTCGCCTCGGCCGGGCCCGATGGGCGGCTGCGCGTGTGGGACACGGCCGGCAGCCGCCTGCAGCACGAGTACGTGCCCTCCGCCCACCTCAGCGCCGCCTGTACGTGCCTGGCCTGGGCCCCGGCGGGTGCGCGGCAGCCCCCCAGCAAGGTGCGTGAGGGAAGGGAGCGGGGAGGCCGCGGGGGGGGGAACACGCGTGAGGAGCGGGATGAGGATGGGGATAGGGATGGGGATGGCGGCCACCCGAGCAGCGCTGACGCGTGGCCGCGGCCCGCTCGGCTTCACCCCGCCCTCCCGGCGCCATGTGGCCGGGCGGGCCGGGGAGCGGGGCGAGGGTCCCGGAGCTCCGCGGGGTTCGGGCACCGACCCGTCCCGTCTCGCTGTGGCCCCGGGGCGTGCGGGGTGTCCACGTGTGTGGCACCCTGGGATGGGGGGGTGCGGGGGGAGCCGCTCGCCCTCCCAGGATTGCGCTGCTTGAGGTAAATTTCACGTGTCGGCGGGGGAGGCGGCGCTGGAGGCTTAGTTTTGTGGTTTTTTTAAAACAAAAATTCGACAGAAGCACTGACTGTTGAAAACCATTTGTCTCATATTATCTGCGTGGAAGAAGCTTTCCTTGAAGGAGCGAGGTATGTTAATTGATGGCACGTCTTGAGTAATTGACAAGGCGATGCTGCAGAGCGGGTCAGCTGCTGTGCACCCCCTTAGTTCCCTCTCCGGTAAAGGCAGGATCTCTCCACGCTTCCTTAGCCTTGGAAGTACTCCCGTGCAAACTGCTACACTGTCTGTGATTCATCTTCCTGAGTCCAGGAATCCTGCAAGAAGGTGTTCAGTAGTTTCATTCACAGCGTGCATCAGGAGTGCTTGGATGTTCTCCACCTTGGATCAAGTTTTAGTTAACGTCACCTCACGTGAACACTGAACCTGAAAATATCTGCAGTATGTACTGGGATACCTTTTGGTCTTCTGTATGTTGAAGTAATTCTTTAGCTGGAATATACAATTTCCTGAGGAAAAAATAATGCAAAACCTGCATAAAGTATGTGAAATCCACCCCATTTATCATAAGAAGTAAGGGGTGGTTTTTAAAATGTGTTTCAGTATATCAGCAATTCAATGTATTTGAAATGCTGTTCAGGCTGTTTTGAAAGGCATAAAACACAGATTATCAACCCAAAGGAGGGCAGTCATGTTTTGCTCCATTGAGCAGCTTTGAAAACTCCCAGGACATGCGAAGAATGAAATAGAGTCAGTTTTAGGTGGCCTGAACCCGTTCCTTTGTCGTGGAACTTTGAAGTAAAAATGATCTGTTCATGAGTTTCAAAGCTGTGTAGGTTCATTGCTCTTAAGTTCACTGAAACTGGCATATGAAAATGGGGTTAATCTGTCCTGTATGAAATAAGACTAAACTAGACACACTGTGCTGCTGTGGTGCCATAAGTCAAGCACAGGACGTTTCTGAGAGGTTTTAAAACTTTTTTTTAAATAACCTTTTCTAGAGACACACTCCTAAGCCCCACAGATCTTTGAATTTAGCCTGGTTTAAGGTTATATGAAAGTAACCGTAGCCACCTCTCAGTGCTTTCTAGTTATTCCAGTAGTTTGAATCCTGTCCCCTGCTCCAAAGCTAGTCCACTTTAAAGTGGAGCTGGGAAACATACTGTTTCTTACAATAATTGTGCCATAAAACCTTTAAATTCATTGTTTTTTTTTTTTTCCTTAGACTGAGCTGTAGAACTAAAACTGGGATAGTTATGCCAAAAGCATTTTATTAAATGTGTTTTTTCTGGCGTTCTTTAGTCTTTCGTTCCTGGAGAGTTGACATCTGTCTGGGCAGTTCTGGTATCAGGTGGTCGGGGTAGAGCTCTGCCAGTAGGTAGCTATAAATGGTGTTTGGCCAAATTACACTTAAACTCAGTATGCTTTGGACTGCTGCCACGTTCATGGAGGCCATGTGTTGCAGGGGAATATTAGAACTCACGTTTTGAACTGCAGCCTCTGGAATTGCTGATGCAGGGCTGCCTTTACTGGGATGCTCCCTGCCCACGTGCTTCCAGTGTCAGGGCTTCCTGCAGCGTTCATCACCTCCTGCTCCACGGGGTGTCTTGTGCAAGAGTGCACCTCCAACATTCAAAACACCTTCTTCCACTTTCTTCCTAACAAGCTGCAACTGCTCTGTCACTGTCCAGTGTCCAGACCTTTAGATTTCTCCCCATTTCAGTATTCTAAGTGCTTTATTTCACATGTCAGCAGCAGATTTCTGTTTAGAAAGTCTCAGTGGCTTATCAAGTCAAGGAAGGACATTATGGAAAAATGTGTGCACAGTTCCTTTTCAAGTAACTTCTTTTAATCATCTCTACTAATTAAAACATTTTGCTTTTTCAGGCAAAGTTGAAGGATTTATAAATGAACTTGAGCTTCCATAAATCTGAAAAAGAAATCAAATGGCAAGGAAGCTGATATTTATCCTTCCTGTCCATGACAACAGGGTGCTCTTCTATTTAAGACCCTGATCCACAAGTGAATCCCACATGGATGTTAAGTGCAGTTGTCATTTGCTCTGTGTACTAATTTAATGTAGGGTAGGGAAGTTTGGTTTTTTTTTAAGTTCTTAAAGTTTTTTTGTTTTTTTTTTTTTTTTTTTTCCAAATCATCTCAAATGTTAACAGGTGTCTGAATTTTCCATTGGCATTTCTTCATGCAGAACTTTCTGATAGTGCTCCCCTCATATTGCTGATAAGGGGGGGTCAGTAAAGAAGTGCATTTGGAAAAAAAACCTGGAGAAATCTTCACTGCTCCTTGCTTTTTCCTGACCCTGAAAGTAACTCTGTGCTTGTGGGAATTCTGTTGTGTCTTTGAATTGTTCCAAGGAAATTTGCTATAGCAAACTGAAATGGAGGTTGGAAAAAAAACTAGTTGAAAGATGTATTCAGGGGAAGAGAATAAAGTCTGTTATTAAGTTTGGTTTTGCTTTGCAGCAGGGGTGTGTGGGCTAATTGCTAAAACTACTTAAAAAGATGGAAAAGTACCTGAAAACACAGGGGTTGTACTTGCATCTCTGCTCTGTGGCCTTTGGCTTTGCATGTCAGACTGCAGTTTCAATTAATTGCCATTAGTTTCACAGCTTCTGTCTTAATATTTTATAAATATATTTTTATAATTACATTTTATAAATATAATTCAATATTTTATAAAATATATTATAAATAGTGTACTTTCTTTCTCAGCAAAGGTAAAGCCTAAACAAATTCTTACAAAAACTCCTAATTGTAATCTCATTTCTCAATAGTCTGCTTTTGATGTAAAAGTTATCTTTACAGCAGTTTTGTATTTTTTGGCCTAAGCCAAAACACTTTGCAGAAGGTGTTAGCTCTGCTAAATACAGAAGGAATAGAAAATCCTGCTTCAAAGAGCCAAAATATTTATCCTTCACTATCAAACTTTGCTATCTTACTTGTGGTGAAAATTGCAGCATCCTGATTGTCATATTTCTGGACCTGAGTAGAAATGATTTGTCTTCACTGTGTCATGTCTGTTGTAAAACAGATGAGCTACACCACATGGAACCTGACCAGAGCTGGTTGCTCACATTGTATCCGTCTCCTTGGGCTTCTTCAGGCTGCTTGTCAGTGAAAATAGATCTGTTGTGCAGAGGAAGCATTAGCATGTGTGTAATTTTTAAACTGGGGAGAATGCTTTGCTGTGATGTAACAAATGTAAGGAGACTTACCAAGGTACAATTTAAAACTGATCAGTGGCATTAGTGATTTTTTTTCTTTTCATGTCCTTGAACAGTTTTTTAATTTCTTTTTTTTTTGTGTGCAATTAGTGATTAACCCAGCGAGAATGAATATGATGACTTCTTCTACCCTCTTTATTTTAGTTTCATGTGTTTAGGAACCAGTTTTATTCCTTCTTCCTTTCCCAGTGATCTGCATTCTCTTATTTTTGGTTAAGGGAGACCAAGTGAAATCCCTCCTTGAGGTGGCTGATAGCACTTACAGAGCAAGAGTGTGGAGACTTATGAATTGTCTGATCATCTGAGGACCTCTGGCGCAGACAACAGGACTTGGGCAGAGCACTTTCCTCTGAATCCCAGTCACTTCCCTCTGTGGAATGGCGTAGCATTTTCTTTTTAAGAAGCATTATGAATGCTTCAGACTTCCAAGACTCTTTTGATTACCTTTTGAGAAAAAAGAAATTGATCACGATCAAGTGTTTCCCTTTTGTGGATGAAGTATTCTGAATGTGTTAATCTTTACTTCTGCCTCTGGGACAGGAAATTTGTAAAAAACTTATGTTTTTTTTCCCATGTGCATGTGGTTGGGGTGGTAGCAAAATGGCCTATACCAGGTGTTTCAAGTGACTCATAGCAAATTTGTTACCCTTTTTCATGGAGATACAAGATGAGTTTCTAGGATTGTGTACGCTTCAGTTTCATTTTCTGTCTTAGTGGTGTTTGTGCTGGCTGTCTGGATCTCAAACTTCTCTTAAGGTTTTTCTTCCCTCTGCTTTAACACTGAGATTAGCCAGTCAGACTGATGTATTTCACAGTTTCTCTCTTTTGGTTTTCCAGGATGGCCCCCAGAGGAAAAAACGGAAGTCTGAAGTTGGAGAAGTGGACAAGCAGTTAGATATCCTGGCTATTGGTACAGCAGTTGGTAGCATTTTGTTGTACAGCACAGTAAAAGGAGAATTACAGAGCAAGCTAGTAAGTAATGCACTCTTCATCACATGCTACCAAACACTGATGGTTTCAGTCAGTTCAGGCCAAAAAAATCTTGGTTTCTAAGTTAGTGCAACATCTTAATACTGTCCATGGATTTGCTACTTTCCATTAAAAATAACAGTAATGATGAAATCCTCACTGAAGAGTTAAATCCTTGGTACTGCTGTCATATCCTCAGTTCCTGCATGGCATTGTGGAAGGACAGAGAACTCATCAACACTTGGGAAGGTGTCACACTGGTAGATTCTTCTGTAAATTTACCTCCTTTGTGGAAACTCTTGAGCTCTCAGCACATGATCTTTTTTGAATGATACACAGTGACTTTTATTTTGCTTTCCAAACTCCCAAGCACCTCCATTTTAGTTGTGGGTTACCTAACAAGCAAAATAAATCCATAAGAATGGCTGTGCAATACTTTTGAGATACTTGGATATACTTTTGCTTCTGAACTCAGAGTTGTAGGTAGGGTGATAAACATACATGAATTTAGAGAAAGGAGTAATTTCTGAGAATTATGATGCTTTCAAGTGACAGTAACTAATAAATATCAACTCCATTATATGGAAAAACTATGTTTGAAAAGTGTAGTTGTAGTTTGTTTGAAAACAGTCTTTTTCCATAGAAGACAGCAGGTTTTGTGAGTACTTTGCTTTATACATATGGGTTGAATTAAAAGATTATTCCTGTTAAAATAAGAGATGTTACTTTTAGATATCTTTATTGAACAGAGTATCTTGCTGCACTGTAGTTTGTCTTGCTCAAAGCTCATTTGCATCAATACCTTTGGGAGTAATTTGAGCAGGCTGTTACAATCCAAATAGTGAAATAGACTCCATTAAATATTTTCATAAATAATTCAAGGTTATATTTGGAGCTGCAGAGATTTTGGTTGTTAAGAGAAGTGATACTGCTTAAGGGTTCTTCTGGTCTGATGATAGTCTGCCTTCCCAATACAAAGGGAAGGCTACTCACCTCTGAGTGCTCTTCAGGAAGGAGGCACTTCAGATTACTTCAGCATCTAAGACTGAAATCTTTGAGCAGATTTCACACAGTTAGCCTTGTTTGGCTGTGTGTATAAAAAGAGCAGGCAAGACAATTTTTTTTTTTAAGGGATCTACAAAATCGGTCTCCTGTCTGGTAGCATCCCACCCTGAAACTGAAGGGAGCATGCAGGTGTGTAGGTGCTTGTGGTCAAAAAGGAATGACAGAAGGCTCAGGCTCCACAAAATCTACAAAGTTGTATCAGTAAATTATACACTTGGCATGGAAATCGGTGTCTTCTAATAGAAATGCACTGAAGTGGATTTTGAATAAGGGATAGGGCAGGGCAAAAGAGAAGAGAGAGAGAAAGAAAGAAATGAAGAAAGAAAAGTCACCAGTCCTGGCTCCAGCATCAAACCAGCTGACGGGGTGTCCAGTGTCCTGGGGCATCCATTGCTCAAGCTTTGTTAGGAGCATTTTTTATAGACCAGTTCTGCCCACCCTGGAGCAGAGTTTCTCACTTCCTATGCAAAGTAGTTCCCGTGTGCAGTTTGCTCTAGACCTTTCTGGAAATGGGCTGGAGGGCTTTGGGGGGGTCTTTGGTGGTCTGGATTCCCCCCTTCTGGGGGTGCCTTTTGTCAACAATCCAGGCCCACTTCTTGAGTCTTTCCTGTGCTTGTGCTGTGCTGATCAGGAGCCAGAACAAGGATGGACCGGGAAAGTGCTGCCCTATCTTTGCATGGCCCCCTCCTCCAGCCACGTCCTGGTCTTTTTCCCACAGTGTGTTCTTACCAACAGTCCTTGGTTGGTTCCCTGGCTGTCAGTGTTTGAGATGTACACATCTTCTGGGCTTCTACATGGCCTGCACAGGACAGCCCCAGGAGTCACACCGTGCACCTGAGGGCATGCTCCAAATGCTTCTTGAGCTCTGGCAGGCTTGGGGCTGTGATCACTTCCTTTGGGAGCCTGTGCCCTGTGGGTGAAGAACTTTTTCACAATATCCACCCTAACTCCCCCCCTCCCAGCACAGCTTCTTGCCATTCCCTTTGGTTCTGTCACTGTCCACCAGAGAGGTCAGTGCCTGCCCCTCTGCTTCCCTGTGTGGGGAAACTGTAGGTATCGTCTCCTCTTGTACACCAAGCCAAAATACTTACATGTATGTACCAAAATGTGAAATATCTTTAATTTATATAGCTGTCATGTATGTTCTTTGAAGCCACACACACTCTTTAGGATGCCAATTGAAATGTAGATCTTGAAAGAGCAGCTTGTTCACATAGTTGGTGTGGGGAAGACTCAGTTGTCAAGACTACTCCAGTGAGTTGACCCTGTGTTATCTTTTGTAGGATGGTGGTCATGACAGTAGAGTAAACTGTGTGAGATGGCATCAAGAGAGCTGCTGCTTGTATAGCTGTTCAGATGACAAACACATTGTGGAATGGAACACACAGACCTGCAAAGTAAAGTGGTGAGTAGTGCTGCTGTTCACTTAAATTTTTTTACTCTTGCTTTTCTGTGTTTTCTCCCTTGCAGGTCTTGGAAATGCTGCACTCTGCTTTCCAGGCTTCATGCCCACAAAGTGACTGTTGGCTGTTACATTTCTGAGATCAGAAGTGGTTTTATTAAGGAATGAAAGCATAGTTGTCATAGTTAGGTATCTTTCTCTGTGTACTGGAAAGGCTAGATGAAACTGTTCTGAGAGGGGTTTGGATCCCTCCATGCTAACTTTTAGTGACACTAAAAGACTAAAAGTCCCACTAAATGCTTAAAAATCTAAATTCTAGAAAAAAGTCCTTGAGTAGCTACTGGAAGATCTCATTCCAGTAGAACCTGCTGCATGCACTCAGCTTTGCTCAAAGGGCCTTGCTGTGATGATAACCCACTTGGTTTCGCTTGTTGCCGATGTGCAGTGCGGACACTTCCACTTGGCTGTCTGAGCAGGCTGCTACTGTTAAAAGTACTGTGGAGCAAAATTGAGCTTATTGCAGAGTAACAAAATGTCTGTTAGTGTAGGCAGTTTTTTTTCTTCTGTAATAAAGTCAATTTGTTCTTAAACTTTAAAGAAGAAACCAAGATTTCTATTAACAATCCTGGTTCCCTTTCTTCAATAAAAGCCTACTGATGGCCCTTTGATCCTTCTCTTGATCTTGTTTCTTTTTTTGTGATGTTTCCCACTGTTGGTTATTACTGTAGTGCTCCTGGTTTTATTAAGGCTGGCATGGGCACTGCAGGCAGCCCATCATCAGTAGCCTCTTTGGTATCCCTAGGAAAGGGATGCATCCTTAGGTTGTATTATGTTGAGACCCTGTGTAAAGTAGCAGAAGATGGCTGTAAAATCTCCCTCTAGCATTCTCTATCTGAATTGAGCACACCCAGTTCCCTCACCCATTATGTGCTCTAGTCCCTGAGGTGCCTTCGTGGCCCTCTGCTGGATTTACTCCGCCATGTCAGTGACTTTGTGTCCTGTCCCCCTGAACACAGTGCTCAGGTGCAGTTTCAGGAGCTGCACAGAGCAGAGGGGTCCCAGTCATTGACCTGCTGACAGCACTCTGGCTAATGCAGATCATAGAGATCATACACAGCTGCCACAAGGACTCCCTGCTTGCTCCTGCTCAGCTTTACTGTGAGGACTGCAAGTCTCTTTTCTTCAAAGCTCCTTTCTAGCTATTTGTTCCCAACCTGCAGGACTTTGTTGTCCTCTTCAGGTTTGAGAATCTTACAGCCTGTTTCTTCTCAAGCCTGCTGAGATGCCCCTGAGTAGCAGCCCTGTCCTCCAGGATCTCAACTGCTCTCCCTAATTTGGGATTGAGTGTGAAGTTGTTCTGTTCTGAGATCATTAATGGAGATTGGGGCAGTTGTGGAGGATATTAAGCAGTATTGGGATGTCCTTAGAGGGAGTTACACCAGTGACTGGCCACCAGCTGGACTTCATACCAGTGATCACAGCTGCTTGAGCTCAGTGATGCAGCCTGGTCCTGCTCTCCTTAGAGACCATCCATTCAGGCTGTATATCTCAAATTTGGCTGCAAGGATGTGTGAGACCTTGGCTTCAGCAATGCTTTTGACAACTTAAATGTGTCTCTCCTCATCAGCCAAGGAGATTGTCTCATTAAGGCAATCAGGTTGGTTAGACATGATTTGCCACTTGTAATTCTATGCTGGATGTGCCCAGAAACTTCTTTTGACCTTTCAGTGCCTGGACATAGTTTCCAGGTGAATTAGTTGTATAACCTTCCCTCTTGTTTCCTGGATTATTCTGTGCATTTATGCTCTTTCTCTGTTTCAAAGGAATGTTCCATGCATTTGTGCTACACTTTTCTGTGGAGAAACCTCTCTTCTTTTTGCCTTCCTGGCATGTCATTGCTGAAGTGCCTTCCTAAAGGCCCTTGTTTTGCAAGGCATCTCACTGTTGTTCTGTGAATCCAGTGAGATCAAAGCTCTGAAGTTGCCCATGGACCTCTCATTCACCCTGTTTGTATCCCACACTGTGTGTGTTCATGTACAAGTACTGGAGATGGGTCCCAGCCATGGTGCTTTC
Source organism: Calcarius lapponicus (assembly GCA_039654755.1). Lineage (NCBI taxonomy): Eukaryota > Metazoa > Chordata > Aves > Passeriformes > Fringillidae > Calcarius > Calcarius lapponicus. Next base: position 102,919,033 of record CM077465.1, on the reverse strand, counting down.
TCAGGAAAAGGGGGAGTTCTTGCTGTCATACCTCTTGGATGTTTCCCTCTGCCCTCTCCCATACCAGGGACCATGGAGTGGGGGGGACTGTGGTTATGAAATGTAATTTGAAGCATTGTGTTTTTTAATTTTAAAGATGGCAAAAGAAAATCATTCCCAGAGCGTATAGATAGAAAGTACACGAGCAATATAACATCATGGTTTTTACATGAAAATTTTCTGTGTTAATGTTATGAGTCACACCTAAGGTAACACAGTTTGGAAAGAGTAGAAGAAATCACTTCTCCTAAAGTTTTGCCTACCAGAAGGAACAAATTATCCACATCAATTGCTCACACCCAATGTACACATGAGAGGGTCTCCATTCCTCAACACCTGTCAAGACCCAGAAATTAATATTTGTGTAACCCACAGAGAAATCAAGATGGTTGCTCCTGGGGTAGAGAAGTGGTATTAAATTTTTAAAATTTGATTTTCAGGCTTCTAGACATGTTTCTATAGAGGTATGGACAGCTAGGAAGGGAATTGAAACCTACTGCTGTGGGAGTACTCCACAGGGCCACTTCAGGAGGTGTGTGCAGCACACATGAAGCCTCTGGCAGAGGGGCAAGCTGTTGGGGAAGAGAGACTTGCTGAAGAGGCAAGACAAGGTGTTGTAGAGAGATAGACTGAAACATTCTGGATGACTTCTTGTCACTCTGTAGCTTTTTTATGTCTTAAATACTCTTGAATACTTAGAGCCATTCTGGACATGTCCTTTCTAAGATCCTGTTTAAAACTTCCCTGTAAAAATTAGATAAAGAGTATCCAAAATGCAGACCAAGGTATTTTTTGCTGTATTTTATATTCTGAAGTCTAGTTTAGATGCATCTTTTTAGTACATCTAAAAATACCTTCTTGGTTTACTTTAATAAATGGTTCAAATTCTTAAGTCACAATCTTGTCTTCAGAAGAGATTACAAAATCTTGTCTACTCTCTGTAAGGTATAATGTTGTCCACGTTTGTGGGCTGTAAAATTTTCACCCTTTTTCAAAAGTGATACAGTAAATGATCCCTCTTTTAGAAAACAGAAGAAGTATTGCTTGGGCATGGGAAAGTTATTTAGAAATATTTCCAGGAAGACTGTTTACAGTCAAAATGTGGTGTGTTGCAGGCTACTTCCTATCTGTAGAGGATTTGTGTTAATGCTTTCTTTGCAGTTTTGTCCTGTGAGAAACACATAGTATCAATATTTCTTTAAATATTGACCCTGAATAAACAGTCAGCTTTTCAGGACAGCACCTTTATTTTTGTATTTTTAAGTAGTGCTTTGAACTATAGACCATTAAGGTGAAGTTTATTATTGTCAGTGACTTCAGAGACTTGGGAGGAGGGCCAGTAACTGAATAGGCTTTGAAACTCTGAATTTTAGTGTTGAGAAGACTTTTTGAATCTATTGGTGAATACAGAAGTCTTGAAAATGGTATGGCTCTTCTTGCCCTAATTTCAGAACTAGAAAACTTTGAGAAGAATTCAGAAAAGAATAAGCAAGTATTAAAAAAGAAGTCAACAGTTTAGAATTGAATAACTTCATATTTTTGAGTTGTGGTTTTTTTGTAAACTAACTTGAAGGCAAGGTGCAGCAGCAGAGTAGCTTTACTTCTTGACTACTTAAATCACTGTTTTTTAAATTTTACCTTAAATGTTCCATCATGGTGGTTTTGAGATTATCCTAATGAATACTGTTTTTTCTTTTTCTCCATCTTTCTCCTTTTGTACAAAAACTCCATCCAAATTCTAGTAAGTGGAAAGGCGACAATAGCAGTGTCACCTGTCTATGCATCAGTCCAGATGGAAAAATGCTGCTGTCAGCTGGTAGAACTATAAAACTGTGGGACTTGGAGACCAAAGAAGTCTACAGAGTAAGTACCTCTGTTAAACTAGATGCAGAAAAATGCCCTTCTTGATGGGTGACACTCCCTACCTTGTGTTTCCTGATCAGACCTCTAAAATGTTTCACTGTGTGTGAGGATACAATTAGCAGTGTTGGGATTGCTGGACATTTTTGCCAAACTGTGGTTTCCACTTGCTGAGAATTGAATGAGGACATGAAATTTTTGTTTCTGAGCATGCTGCCAGCATCCTCTCTCAAGGCTGTAGGAGAAAGATGGATGCTGTTCTTTTTAATTGGGTCCCTCTCTGATACCCTTCTGTCAGGAGAACTCCCTTCACCACCGTATCAGTTACTGCTGGCATGGGTTTTATCATGAGTCCCTCCACAAAGCCTTCGAGTTTCCTTGCTTCATGTAACTGATGGCATTATCAGTTTTGCTGTTGAAACAGTTGGAAGGCATAGGAGCAACTCCTTATTGTTCCCTGAGCAGGGCTCAGACATTGAGCAAATGGCCATGCTTTAGCTGATCCGTGAATGCTGCCGTGTTCTCTTGCCTGCTAGCAGACAGGACAGGGATAGTCTCTGAATCTCCTGTCAGGTGAGTGTGTAACATGTGCTGTTACTGTGGGCTTGCTGGCACATGGCAGCTACCATGTATGTCTGCATTCTAGAATGACCAAAACCACTATTTGCAAAAGTAGATTGAAGAGCCAATTTTTGGGGGGCCCTTGGGGGTGGTGTGTTGCCCAAGTTTAGTGTCAGCACACGTGTGTCCCTTGTTTAAGTTGAGAATGCAATTGAATCTAGTTCCATTGGAAAGGTTGACGTGTAAAGCTGGGGGGCAGAGGGGAATGCTTTGTGACAGTAACAGCAGTACAGGTGGATGCCATTTCTTTTGCATGGATTTAGTCCCACTGAATTTGCCTTTGATTCCCCATTTAAGTTTTAAAATGTTGATCAGTATCTGGCAGGGCAGAAAAAGCTTCCTTGACATACAAAAATGCAAGGGAACTGATCACTTGTTAAAAACCACTGAGCTGTCCTTGTTGACTTAGTAACGCTTGAATCTTTCCTCATGTTTGTTAACTAATGTTTTGATTTTTGCCATATGACTGCTTATGACAATCATGGAAAGATCCTGTTTTTTCTCTTAGCATTTCACAGGCCATGCTACATCAGTGTCATCATTAATGTTTACCACAGTGAAACCTACAAATGAAAGTAAACCCTTTGATGGAATTACAGGACTTTATTTCTTGTCTGGAGCTATACACGACCGATTATTGAGTGTGTGGTATGTAAGCTTTTCATCATCTGTGACTGATCAGTTTTGAGCATAGAGCCATCAATTGATGGTGATTAAACAAGGCAAAGCAGAAGGGGCACTCTGGAAGAATGCAGTGATGATCTCTTATTGGTGGTTTCGACTCACTGATTGTTGAGTGAAGACGAGATTTTCCTTGGCTGTGTCTGAGCATGCTTCCAGTTGCCATTTGTGTCACTAGTGTGTGCCAGAACATACTGGGTAATAAACTTCCTGTTCTTTGCACTTCTTGCAGGGTTTATGCAAAGTTTTCTTGCTCAGTTTCTCTTAGGAGTTACTTTGCTCTTAGAAATTAGAACATTTTCTAAACTGAACACTGAAATGTCAGTGTGGTGCTTTTGGAGATAGGAGATACCACCACATTTACTAGTGATTTATAGGCTTTGTAATGCTTGTCTGGTGCAGAGGTTGCTGTTTGTGCTGTGGTAAATAATGTGTGCTTTTTGTGTTTTCCAGGCAGATCAGATCAGATAGGAAAGAAAAGAGTGCTGTGATGTCTTTCACAGTAACAGATGAACCAACTTTTGTGGACCTGACTGTTTCAGAAGTCAAAGAAGAGGTAGGAGCAATAGTTTGTAAACAAATACATTCAACAATTTTCACTTACCACGTCAGTTTCCTTCTAAGGGTGTAAAGAAAGAGGCTTGGTTTGTTTTTGGGCTCTGTTATGCAGAGATGAGATCCAAATACCAATTCATGGGTCTAAGAATATTTATTACAGGTGCATTTATAAAGCTAGTAGTTTGAAATGCTCCTTTCAAAGCTACTAAGTGCAAATTCAGTGGGTTTTTTCAGAAATTTGGTTCACGATGGCAGAAATGTCAGTTGCTTCCTATTTAGAACAAGTTAGTAATTAAAATGGTTGTTAGAACTTGGCAGCAAAGAAAAACACAGAAGAAATTATTTCTAAAAATCTGGTTTGGGTATAGTCCTGGTTTATTTCTGATTTCAAGTGTTCTTGGCAGTGGAACTGCATTTGCAATTAACTAGCCTTGAATGAGTTAAAGTAGCAGTGTACATTTGCCAAGTCTCTCAATTTTAACAGCACAAGTCTTTCAAAGTGGTTGCCTTTTGAAAAATGTGTGAATGTGAAACATATTCACAAACTGTTCCCATAATTATTTAAAATGGTTTTCTCCTGCTGCCTTTAAGTTCCATTTCTCAGAGCAGTATTTAATGCTATATTTTTCTAATATTTCCAGTTCCCTCTTCCTGCATGTATTGGAGAATATTCAGTAATATACCCCTGTCATTTAGTTTGTCAGAGGAGTCATCTCAGTTTCTTTCCTCTAAGCGTATTCACAGTCAGTGCCTTTGCAGAGCTGTGCCTCTAGACATGTGTCTGCTACTGTGCAAACTGTTTAACTCAGTGCATATTACCAGTGATAAAGTACAGTTGTGAGTTATTTTATTAATCTTCTAACACTTGTACTGAATGTTCCTGAGTGATTACATCTTTGATCTTCTTTTTAGATTTAGTGTCATGTTCTTAAATACTGAAAAAGTTCAAATTGTAGCCATACAGCTGTCTCTTGATGTCCTGAACTTCCAGGAGGGTTTTTCTTTGATCTAATGAAATTCTTACTGTACCTTCTTTCAGCCTGTGAAGTTAGCAGTTGTGTGCAGAGATGGACAGTTGCATTTATTTGAACATATCTTGAATGGGTAAGTTAGGATTCACCTGGAGGGTGTCTTTGGGAAAGGTCTGGGGTTACTGCAAGGCAAAGCTCAGAGCTCAGTTTTATTGTGCTGCTGCCTTTAAGCTCTTGTAAATGCTTGTGAACTAGGTTCCAGCTGCTTCTTTGTCTTGGGTTACTGAGCATGTTTTTGAAGCACTCATTGTTGGGAACTGTGTTGCACTTTGGTATTATGTGTGGCTTTAACCCAGATTTTGTGTGTCTGTGCCTCATCTTAGCAATCTGTAAGAGGTGTAAAATGGCTGAGTTTGCTGAGGCCCTGCTAATGAAAGATGATCAGATATGCAAGATATTGAAGTGTTCAAGCTAAACATCTTGACATTTTTTAATTTCTTTTTTTTTCCAGTTATTGCAAAAAACCCTTAACATCAAACTGTACTGTTCAGATAGCAACACCTGGGGATGGGGACTCCACACCGAAGCCAGTCCCTATTCTAGCAGCTGCATTTTGCACAGACAAACAGTCTCTGCTGCTGGTGTATGGAAACGCCTTACAGCCCGTCATAGAGAAAGTGGTATGTAAAACCTAACAGAGAGGGTCTGCATTCTGTAATATGCACTGCATGCTGCTTCCAGTTGGAGAAATTTTTGGGTTTATTTTTATTTTTACTGTTTTGAAGTGATATAACAATACAAAACATATTCATTGCCCTTGTTTTGGGAGCTGTGACTGTTGCCCCCAAGCTGTTTGGAAAGGTGATTTGTATTTTTCTGTATTCTTAATTTTTTCAGTTGGAGTACAGGTTGATGCCATTGCTGACTGTTTTCTGGCCATTTCAGCTCTTGCTGAGTTAGGCTGTTGAAACTGGTTTTAATACAGTTCCAGTTTACCTGTGTAAATGTCCTTGGAGAGTATAGAGATATGGTAACAAAAGGCAGATATGCAAAGGAGCTGCTATTCTAGAGTGAAAAAAACATTCATTCTAATTTATACCATTGGAATTTGTTCTCATCTTTCAGTAGCATAATGAATCACAGGTGTGAGTGTCAGATGTATTAACTGGTTTTGTTCCTGTCCTCCTAGTCTTTGAACACCAGTGAATCCCACATATGTTTGGTACGGGACATCCAGAAAGTGTTGTCACTTAAAACAGATGCTGCTGTAACAAAGGTGAGCTTTGCATGAAATGTGGTTTTGTTGCTTCTCTTGTTTTCCTTCAGAAATGAAGTAGGTAATATTCATTGCTTTCTTAAAATGAGATTGGATTTCTGGATGGACCTGTTCAGAGCTGCAGATGTAGCTATAGATGTCCATAGCACTCAGGCAGGTGTGGGCAGAGAGATCTTCATGGTTCCTCTGTGTCCTGGCATGTGCAAGAGCACACAGTGGCCCTCTTGTAACTCAGCAGATCTGTCTGAGAGACAGGACTGATTGGTGGGGTTTTTCTGCCTAAGGTCAGTCCTTCCCTTGGCGTCTGTTGGTTTGTACACCTCTTTGACCCTGATGGTTTGGAGTGAAGGTGGGATGACTTTGTTTTAGAGTCTAAATAAAATGTACTGGAGCCTTAATGGGCAAGTCCTTTTTGCTCTTTCTTGGTGTGACCTTCTTGTGTTCCTGCTCACAGGGACCTGGGAATGTGAGCTTGGCACTTGCATGGCAGCAGTGTCCACAGTGGCCACTTGGCACTGTGTTCTCTCATGCAGGATCCCCTGGGTGTTTAGAGACAGGCTGTAAAGTTCTTAAACATTGTGCATATTCAAGGCCTTGAAGACTTGAAATGCTTGGAATATCAGTGAAGTGAGCAGACAGCGCTGTTTTCCTGACCCTTCAGTTATCTACTGGAGCTGGTGCTCCGTCAGCCAGGCAGGGTTTTGTGCTGATTGCTCAGGGCTGAGCTGCAGGGCCAGCTGCAGGGCCTGTGGGGCATGCAGTGATGATACCCATCTTGGTTTCGCTTCTTGCTGAATTCCAGTGAAGACGCATCTCTCTTGGCTGTCTGAGCATGCCCTGTGAGGAGGTCAGTGATGAGTCTGGTGAGCTAAGGGCACAGTATTTTATCACCACTGGTGCTCTATGTTAAAATTCTTGATGCAGAAAATCACCTTCTTGGAAATTGGAAGCTGCTTTGCTCAGTGTAGTAGATTATACTTTTATAAAGGCCTGGATAGAAGTGTAATGGTTTAAAGAAGAGTTCTGGAAGTAGCAGAGAATGCATTTTTGATATTCTGGAAGTGGCACACTACCTTACATTCTCTGTGAGTCAGGGGAGCATTTGGTTGTTAAATACAAAATTCCATCTCCTTTGTGTTCATTGAAGAGGGTACCTCAGCTTGTTTGGTATAAACTAAGGTGTCTCTTTGTCACCATGGTCACAGCCTAATTCAGACAACTGAGTTCTGTGTTTGAGCAATCCCTAGAAGAGGAGAGTTGGGATTGAAGGGAATAGTGACTACCTTTGCTGTTACATTGTACTGCTTTTCTTGGTCAGTTATTGCATTCCAGTGAATGCTGAATTAATCTGCATGTGGTTTTATGGAGCTGAATGTTAGCACAGGTGGTATTTATTGCCAGCAAAACATCCAAGTATTTGTTGTTTTATACAAACAGTTCTGGGAATGTTACAGCCAGAGCTTGTAAGAAAAGTGTTTCACAGGTTCAAAGAGACCATTGCTTTAGTTAATTATGAAAACTGTCTGTTTCTTGAGGTTATTAATTCTCTTAAATATGTTGGACTTGCCTATTTAATATTTATGTCAAGAAAATGGGTTGTGTCAGGCTGTGTGAGAGTCGCAGAATAAAATCCATATTTTAAATGGGAAGAAAGCTCAGATACTAGCAGTTCATGCAAATGTGGTTCTCTCTGTGTGCCAGGTAAAGACACCTGTGGTGAACTCGGACGCCAAAGTTCTAGTACCTGGCATTCCAGGACACAGTACTGCTGTCAAAACTCCAGCCTTGGGAAAGGAGAAAAAGAAAAATAAGAGGAAACCAGGAGAGACAGAGGTAAAAGGTTTCTTATTTCAAACTCAGCAAGACTGGAGAAACTAGAATCATAAATTATCGTTATACCTTCTCTAGGTGAACTTGGATTTGCTTTGTTTGCTGTGGAAGAAAGGTTAATGTTACCATCTTTCTGTATGAAAGAGACTTCCTCCTTCTCAAAACATTTATTTCATTCACACCCTCTGTGCCTTGCCTGTGGTTTTGCCAGCTTTTTGCAGAACTTTGTCACACACTTGTTGCTGCGTATGCCAGGATAGATTAGTGCTTTTCAGCCAAAACTTCATCTGCCTTTGTTTTCTTTGTTTTCTCATGCTGTCTTTAGTCAGTACATTTAAAAGAATACACAAAATTTGTGTTCTTCTCCAGGAGAACTAGTGGGAATGCTCCAGGTTAGGTACTTGCTTTCAGCTGAAATTTGTGAGAAACCACTCTGACACAGCACTGCCTTATTTCCCCTCTGCAGGAGAGCATCGAGGAGCGCCTTGGGGCGTTGGATATTGATGTGAGCAAAGTCAAAACTCCCGGTGGCCTTCCCCAAACAGACAGCTTTGCTGTGCTGCTGGTCCAGGGCTTGGAAAGCAACGATGCAGAAATCCTAAATGTAAGTCTTGCAAGCTCAGTCTGTGCTGTTGAATTTGTGCACTGGGACTGGTGGGGAGCCTCCCTGAAAGCTGGGAAGGCTGAAAAGTTCAGAACCTGTTGTTTCTCCCAGCTGTTTTTTGCTGGTTTGCTGCTCAAGGCAGTGCTCTTATGAATTGGTGTTACTTTTCTGTTGCTACCTGCCTTGCTTTCCGAGTCAGTCCCTGATCTTTGAGGCACTTTGTTTATGATAAATCTGTTATGTCGCAGTTCAGATGTCTTACAAGTGGTGCTACCAATGCAGCCATGTTCCCTTTAGCTTGGACTGGAGCATCATCTGTGCTTAGTCTCGTGAGGGCACATTTTTCAAGCAGGTGCTGCTTGAAAAATGAATTGATGACAAGTTTCACTTGAAAAGCTTATCTTTGCATTTGGACATAATAGTACTGGGACAGGGAACTGTTAGGAATTTGATGCTGAATACAAATTTCTTGTCACAGATGCTGGTGAAAGGCATTTATTTATGGAAGTCAGAAAGTATCAAGGGAGATTTTCATGTGCCTGTAATGCATCATTTTTAACATGGGACAGATGGACTAGAGGCAATGCTAGATTGTTTTAGATTGGTTTATTGAGTGCCTTTACTTTGTTAATTGTACCTGACTTGGAAAATGAAACTCCTTTTCATAGCAAATCTTTCGCTCATCCTCCACATAAAAAGTAGTGGAGTAGGAAGAGAGATACAGGCAGGAATTTTTGGTTTTGCTGGTTGCCCATTCACATATTAAAGCTGAATTATTCTCCGATCATATTTTTTCATTTAACAGAAAGTGCTTAACACAAGGAAAGAAAATATAGTAAAGAACACAGTAGCCAGAATGCCTATACATGCTGTCATTCCACTGCTGCATGAGGTAAGAGCCTGCACTTCTTGTACTGTCATACAAGCCACATGTGATTTGCCTTCTAGCTACTGAAATACAGGATATGGCTCTTTATTTTTGAAATGGGTTTGATGCCATAAGAGGACTGAAATGTTTCTTAATTTATTCTTGATACACTTCTTATCTTTTCTGGCTGAAGCTTAACCAAAGGACCAAGTGTCATTGTCAAAGCTAGGAAGAGCATTAGATCATGTATTGCTATCTTAAATGATTATGTGGGAAAATAAAGGGAAGAGATTAAGCAAAAGCTTGTTTAGTCCTTGGCAAACAGTCACCATTACATCTTCTTTTCAACTACTAACATGGATGATAATTTGAAGCATCAGAAAGTCCATTTTGCTGTACTTAAACTTTGAACATCACTTAGTAGTAATTTTAAAAGGGGTTTGGCTTCTGAACTGCTTATTCAGTGATATTAAATAAACTCTTTATTTGGACAGAAATACTTTAATGATTAGCCTTGACTGGATATTACTTTTTTAAACCAAACATTCCTTAGTATCTCTTGTTATGTGAATGATGTTCTATTGCACAAGTTATTGGTCAATTTCTTTTTTAATTTCTATTTTAATGTGCTGATCACAAATAATACTAATTTTTTTAAATGGTACTGATCTTAACTGAATTATGCAGATAGCCTGGTGCTGAATGTTTGGTCTTACAGCACCTCCTTAGGCTTATGTTAATGAGATGCTGTGTTTGTTCCCTGGGACCTTTGTCAGGGAATCTAAGGACAAATGTTCTATCTCAGTGAATGGTCAGACCTTTGTGTAACTGTCTTCTCCCAAGCTTGAGATTTGTTATGTGAAATGGCCATTACCTGACACTTTCTCCACTTGTTTCCCCAACTTGTCCACCCTGTAACAACTGCAGATGAACAGAGATGAAAAGTAAGAGGTGTCCTCCTACTTATTCCTTCCAGGTTTAAGCTTCAGTGGATATTTTGCATGTTAAAAGTTCCAGCTTTCTTGTAATACTGAATCCCAGCTTCTGCAAGGTACCAGCCTGTTAGAGGGTGGTAGAGCCAGCAGTGTAATTTTCTGTAGCCTGGCGGTGGTTAATCCTAGCATACTTCAAATGCCTGGAGAACTTTCTGCCCCAGTATTGGGGCTGTCAAATGATCTCATGTTGGGGTTTTAAACTCATCATGTTTGTTACTTATTGCTGACTGGGTTTTTTTTGTCCTTTTAGCTTACAAAGAGATTGCAAGGCAACCCATACAGGTAAGAGACAACTCAGCTACAGTTCAACCTGCCTAAAACTTCTCACATGTGTCTGCTATGGTCCCTCCTACCATGTGTGTGATAGATTTTCATAGTAACTGCAATTAAACTGCAGCATCTGGAGGTAAAAACTCACCTCATTGAAAGTGAAAAGAGCAACTTAAACACTTGGTCAGGGTGGCTGAAGTGAAATTAAAAAGGGAAAAGGATACTTGAAATATGTGTGTAACCCTGAGAATGTAACTGAAGGACCCAAATGTTTACATTATTGATCTGATCAATAAATAAAATAACTCTCAAGTGTAGAGCTTGTGTAATTACCAAATGTATTTAGGCATCTCTTCTGTGTTTAATAACAGAACCAGCTTCCTCCTCTATCTTGTTATGTTGCCATAAGGACAGCTTTGTTGAGATGGGCTGTGCTGAGGTTGATTTGGGTTTGAGTTTATTTTTTCTAGCTATAAATTCCCTCATTGTAGGTGGAGAAGAAAGTAGCATGCTTTGATCTTTTATTCATTTGGACCATGCATAAAAGATTTCAGAAGCACAGAGCCCTGAGCTTGCCTAGTTTAGTCCCTCGCTGAAATGTCTGTTCCTTTCCTAACAAATAACTTGCATACCTCATGAGGATAGCCAAACTTTACATTTCCATCTGCAGAGAGCATTTATCTTGCTCTCTAATTAAAGAGGAACTTTATATATAACTATTTAGCATCTAGGATGTGAAATGGGTGTCTCTCAGGCAGTATCTCTTGGATATAATTTATTTCTCCTTTCCAGTGCCTCACTAATGGTTCGATGGCTGAAGTCTGTTTTTACTGTACATGCATCCTACCTTTCCACAGTAAGTATTTTTCATTCATGCCAATGCACTTAAGTAAAACTACATTTAAATGCTTAAATAAATGTATTTTCTTTCTTCAAGAATCTCTCTCCTGCTCTCTGCATATGGCAGTGCCCAAATCAGTGTATAGAGAGCTATGCTTACACCACTTTTGCTGAACCTACTGCACATTGCTGATAAATTATTTGTCTCGGTCATACCTGACATAATTATAGCCACCCCAAAGTCAAACTAAGATAAGTTATGTCACATCTGTGAGAGGGAGCAAAATTACTGCCAAAGAGTAATCTAGCCCGTGTCACCAGATCTTACAGAACGAAGTTTTCTTTGTTCCTGTAATGCTCATATTGAGGCTGTCTTGGGCATGGCCAGATTTATAGGGTAAGGGTGTGCCAAAGCTGGCAGGGTAGGAAGTAATGCTGTAGCTTCTGGATTGAAGTCTAGCCTTGCCTTACAAGTGATGGATGCAACACTCTTGCTGGGTTAAGAGAAAGACCTTTGGGCAGTGTCAGTCCTTTCAGCCGTTTGTTATAGCATTGCTGAGCAGCAGAACTTGCACCCATTGCTGAGGCTGCATTCAGACACTGGTGTATGTTCACAGCTTTCTGAGCTTCACCCTTGTGTGTGGCAGAGACTGGGAAGGAGAAGGAGGCTAAGAACTGCCATGCTTTAAAAGTAGATGGTACTTCTAAACATGGTTAAGTGTTAACTGATCAGGCTGCAGGTGGTTCCTCAGCTCTCCCTTCTGTCTAGATGTAAGCAAGTGTTGCTTGCTCCAAACATACAAAAGTAGTTTAAAAAACAAAAACATTTGGGATGTGTTTGTTAGCAGCTTCATTTTTTTTTTTTTTTTCATCTATCTCTTCTCCCAAGTTGCCAGACCTTATTCCTCAGCTGGGAATGTTATACCAGTTGATGGAGAGCAGAGTAAAAACTTTGCAAAAGCTTTCCCGTCTGCATGGAAGACTCTTCATTCTTGTCACCCAGGTGAGCTTCAGCTACATAACATGGGATGTGCAGGGGCATTGTTTGACTTCCTGTTGGGATTGCAGCTGATGTGATTTGTCCTGGGCACCTTAATGCAGCTGCTGTTCAGGGTTGCTGGTAATGCTCAGAGCAGGCCATTAAATTGACTGTCCTGTCAGCCCCTGCTCACTGGGACTGTTTTGTCCTGTCAAATAGATCTGCTCACCCATAGAATTTGAAAGAGGAGCAAATAGGAGGCAATGGGCCCCTTTGGAGCAGATGCCTCTCTGATTTTACTTTGTCATTTCTACTTCTTTGGCTGTTAAACCAGCACTGTAAGTGAATTAATGTGTGCTACCCTTAATGTAGATTTCATTTACATTGTTTAGAGTTTTGTTGTCTTTTAAGGTTGAAATATATTATTTAATTTAAGGCTGATCTTCAAATTCCATTTAGGTTGCAGCATCACAAACAGTTCAGGATGTACCTGAGGTTAATCAGACTGCAAAGTTGGTCTATGAGGATGGTAAGTGTTACATGTTAAGTGTAGCTCATCTCCTGAATTCACATGACAGCCTACGCTTGGTGGCTGTTCATCATGCACCTGTGCTTCCCTACTAGTGTGCAGTCTGCAAATTGAGGGGTTTTGTGAGATGTCCATGGCAGGAAAATCAGAGGCTAATGATGTAGACATCTTGTAGTTAGTTACTCCTTCCTTGCCTTCCTTTTATCTCCTTTAGTTCCCTCCCAGCCTTGCTTCACAAATGAAGAAATCAGTGAATTGGAAATCCAGTGTGCTTCTTTAACTTACCTGGTAATCTAAAATTTCTAGTGTTACCTGCCCTTATGTTCAGGTAGATACAGTGAAGGCACTGCTGTGTTTGAGTCAGCAGGACATCAATGTAGGGGATATCCATGTGTGTGAGTGCATACTTCCAGTTTGGCTTTTTTCCTTCTGCATCTTCACCCTGTGTACTGATAACAGAAGTGACCTGGTCTTAACTGATGTTGGTTACCTCATCTCCAGGTAGAATCAGTTTTGGTATGGAAATAGCACAGTTTGAACACTTGGCAGCACGTGGGACCGGACTTTGTACAATGACATTTTAAAGCCTGTTCCCCAGACTGAGAGGTTGCTTTCTTTTTGCAGAGTCCTCGGAGGAGGAAGGCTCAGATGATGAGATGATTGCAGATAAAGACTCTGACGTAAGTGGAGTTGGACCAGATCTTCTCCCATTTGCTTATAGCAGAAATGGTGTGACTGACAAACATTTCTGGTTTTCTTTTCCCCCAGGAAAACTGGGATGAAGATGAAGAAAAAGAGGAGCAGTCTGATGAACAAGACATGACTGTTGAAAAGGAAATCAATGGTGATTCTGATTTGGAACCAGAAAATGAAAGTGAAGAAGAGTAACAGCACGAAAGAATAATTTTAGCGGTTTGAACAAGTGGGCCACCAAGCTCTTTGATTCTGGATCCTGTTGCTGAAAGATGCTGTACTTGCATATCAGGGGTGCAGAGCATTGCACAGCCTGTGTGCAGAGGCACCTGTGGGGCACTGCATTTCTGAATCCAGAATGTTTAACCGTGCCAGCCTTCTCTCGCCCTCCTTCCCTGCGCTTATTTAGAGAAACATTTCCTCCACCTCCTGGTCAGATTATGCCTGTCATGTGGACATGCATTTGTATCTCAAGTGAAATAAATCTGCCACCGCTGTTTGTGTGGGAAACTTGGTTCAGCTTTACATTGAATTTGTTTCAGATATTCAAGGATCAAAGACAACTGGTCTATACCTTCTTTCCATGCTTCAGTTAGCAATAGCAAGTGGGCATCCTTCTGATTTTTTTTTAAAAAAAGGAAACTGAAAAAAGAAAAAAAAAAAGATATTTTTGTAATATTTAAATTCTGTCCTGAAATTATTTTCTTTCCCCCCTTTCATTGGCTTAGCCATACTTTGGCAATATGTAAATGCCAACTTGACTTAAAAATGGATTTTTCCTTTTTTTTTTTAACAAATTTGAACTCAAGACTTTTATATGTATAAATCAATGACTTTTCTTGTGCTTTAAAAGGACATTAGAACTATCATTGGCTCCTAATTTTGTTTTAATGGAGGCTGTATATAAGTTTAATGCTAACCCAGAGGCCAGACCAAGTTGAGTTGGGTGGAGAGAGGGGAGTGATGCGGGGAAAGGAGAAGGTGAATGCTTGTGGATACATAGCACAGAGCTATACCTTTCTTATGGATTTTTAATCTCTCAGTGGCAGAACAAGGACAGCTATTTGCTCAGCTAACAGAAGCTGAAGTGGTGCAAACATGTTTTTAAGAGCAAAACAAGGTAAAGGTTTGAGCCATTCACCACTATAATGTACAATAATATATTTGTCTATAAATGGAGCTGTTGCAACTAAATACCACCCTCTTTGTAAAGTGAATAAATATACATCTCTTTTACCAAATACCTGTCCTGTGGTGTTTGTTGAGAGAGACCTTAGGTAGCTTCAGGTGGTGGTTAAAGATGAAAGAAATTAAATGAAAGATGTTGCTTGTAGAAAACAGATTTCTAGTGGAGGAAGAAGGCAGCCCTAAAGGTTATGATGTTCTGCAAAGCATCTGTTGTTACAGACTTGTCCCCTTCCCTTTTAGTCATCCATTGATTTGTCCACAGCTTGGCTTGCACTGGGGTTGCAGCACTGTCTGGAATGCAGGGCATTGTGTCATGGCCAAAGCTGGGAGAGATGTTGGCTTTGGAGAGCTGGAGGTAGAAGGGCAGCAGGTGGAAGCTTTCACAGTCTTTCAACTGACAGTAAATCAGTCTTACTGCTGTACACAGCTGGGCTTTATTTGTTTTCAGTTCTGAGATGCTGTGAAAGTGCGTGCCAACACTTGTACATTGTACTCAAGCCCCCAGAGGAGGCTGAACTGATGAGTCAGTTTTTAAGGCAATCCTGCTGTCATGTGTGCAGGCAGGCTGTGGGTCAGGCAAAAGAAGGGTGTGAATGGAGAGGTGTTCCCTTGGGGTGAGTGCTGGTCTGCTGAGCCTTTGATGTGTGGAGTAATGCAAGGAGCCAGCTGTGTTTCAGTCCTGCAGGGTCCTCCCTGTGTCTGCATCCCAGCCCTTCCAGAAGTTGAAGCAGAAGCCCTGGGTTGGGGTGACAGAGCAGAGTATCCTGTTTGCACTGTTGAGGTGTGGGGAATGGTGGCATCGGGAACTTGCCACCACTGTCCCTTGTTACCTGTAATGTTAGCATAGCCCGTGTCCATTGTTCCTATGCACCAGAAACCGTTCCAGGAGTGAAGCTGGGAGAGAACCTGGCAGCAGGAAGAGCAGGGGGATCTTAATAGCATTTTGTTCATTCTTGGTTCTCACAGACGTTTAGATTCTGTGAATCTGTTTCAGTGGCAGCCAGCTGGTGGCAGAGGGTGAGCTCTGGTCTCTTGCTTTGGAGTTGGGACAGTCAGTTCACCCTATCTTCAGCCCTCAAGCAGCTGCTCTGTGTGATGCAGTGGCTGTGCCAGCTGCAAACAATTGGGCTCCTTGGTCAAAAACTGCCCTCACCTGAGAGCTGCTAACTGACAATGCCGTGCACTTTCTAATCCTGAAAACTTCACCTGCAAAACCAAGGTCTCAGCCAGTCGAGGACTAAACTGTGTCCCCTCCTTTGTCTAGAGAGACTGGACATGGGATAGGTCCTCCCTTCTAATCTAATCCTGGTAGTTTGGGAGCAATAAAGAGAATGAAGAGGACAGACCAGCTGTTCATTTGGAGCAGTGGAGGTTGGATGAGAATTTGTGAGGAGTCCAGTGCAAACGTCTGCAGTTAAGCAGCCAAGAAACCAATAGGATGGTACCCCTCAGGTGTAACTTTTGGTTTTATTGCCCAGCTATTGCCTTGTCTCATTTATAGGTGTGTGTTTAATGTCTGTCCAGGCACCACTGCAGGGGTTCTGGGATTTTTGTTTGCTGTGTTTCATGCAGTGGCCTTCCCAGTTAGAGAAGTAGATAAACTGACTGTGGGAAGGAGCAGTACCAGAGGCGGCCAGCGGGTGCCAGACCAGCCCCACAAAATTCTTTTCATCACAGGAACAGCCTGACTCGCCTTTGAGGATGGCGTAAGCCCATCGGTACTAAATGCACCCTGCTGTGAGGTGGTGGTTCACGTTCATGCCCCTTGTTATGCTCCTGCTTCCAAAGGGACTTAGTACCCCCCAGCACAGGGGGCGAGAAGTGTTTGTTGCCTCTCTTCCTAAGTATTTCAGTGTTCTGTCTGATTCTTGCAAGTTTCATAGGGGAATGAGAGCTGCCCGTGTGGGATGTGCACCTGTGTCTGTTAAATGCTGTGCAGTGTCAGAGTTACAGATGTTTTGCTTTCAGCCTCCCTCTGTGCTATGGAAAGTGATTTATTTGTTTTTAAAAAAACCCTAACAAAACAAACAAAATAACTTTTGCTAATGGCTTCTCTGTCCCAAAAAAAGTATCTCAATGACCTTGGTTAAGTATAAACAAAAGTAAAACGTCCCGTTGGAGAGGAGGAGGATGACATGGAAAGGGAGAAAATAAGGAAAGGTTTAGGATGCACAACTAGTTCTTAGAGAATTCCTGATTCCTGGCAGTGGGCACAGTGGGAGACTTGCCTCTGCTGCCGTGGCCATGCAGCCATGGGGAGAGCAGCTGCTGGGGCTTCCCCCATTCTGCCAACAGCAGTCTGCCTCCAACATGTGGACTGTATGGCCATGATTTTGCCAGAATGTGGAAAACAAACGGTGTGAATGTATTTTGATGTTGTCTGACATCACCTGAGTGGAGCAGTTTGGTGGGCAGGATGCCCTGTGGGCAGGTCCATGTCAGGGATCGGTGGCTGGCACGGGCACTGGCAGTGTTATTTTCCCAGGCAGGCTCCTGATCCAGCTGTGGGGGAAGGCAGCAGCAGCAGCTGGATCAGCCCAGCGAGCAGCAGCACATGGAGGAGACCCTCATCTGCACAGAGCCCGTCACCCCCACTGCTCCCCCCGTGGCAGCGAGGCATGATTCCGCCACAGGTGAAGGGCTGTGGCAGCCTGGAGACTCCTTCAGCCAGGACTTGGTGCAATCTCCTTCCTGCAGCTGTGCCTGGAGCATGTTGGCCTGCAGTGGTGCTGCAGGGTCCCAGGAATGCTGCTGGGCTCACGGGGCAGTGTGTACAAAAGCTGCATTCCAAGCACTGATGGTGAGATGCTGCAGCCGCTGGCAAGTGCAACAGCTCTTCTTCATTCCCTGCAGGTGAGAGCCCAGCCTTGGACCCTGTGTCTGGGGACAGGGAAATGCTCTGAGTATAGGTTTGAATTCTCAGGGACAGTCAAAATGAGAATTGTTTTGAGGCAGGTATTGGGTGTGTCTGCAGGAAAGAAAGCAGGAATAAAACCCTGCCACGACGAAGAAGAACTTTGCATGGCCAGTTTGCACCCTACAGATGCACTGATTATATCGACCACTGAACACTGGGGGCATCTGATGCAGAGTGCAAAGCCTCTTTGAACAGATAGGAGAGATGAGACTTGAAGAAATAATTTTGCAGATGCAGAAAAAGGGATCAGACCCACTGGTCCCTTTGCTCAGGGTTAGTTCTGCCAAATCCTGGGCATGGCTCCTCTTGGAACGATTCCTTTATTGCTGCTCTGCAGCTGGAATACTGAATGTAGCTGAGGAGAAGTATTGCTTAGTAATTTAGGTGATGTTTTTGCTGGATAAATTCTGGACTAGAAATGGGCTGTACCATTAAAACTTGCTTGTCACTCTTTTATTATTGACCTGACTGTTCTACAGGGGATAAAAATCCTGATTTAAGAAAGGTATTATTTTTTTTACTGCTTGGCTGCCACATGGTTTTATCCTCTGTGAAGTCATGTAAAAAATGATTAGCTCTCCAAGTTCTAACAGCTCAGTTAGAGAGTATTTCTGAATGACCTGCCCTGTGCTATTTCCATTAAGAAAATTCTGAATTGTTAGGAACTGCCAAGATCAGAAATGTTTTGACGCAGGTCATGTTTATGTTGGGTTTGGGTGTCTCTGCAATAAAGCAAGCAAGGAATAAACCCCTGGAACAATGAAGCAGAGCAAAATTGGAATGCTTGGGTGGTCACTTTGTTCCCCGCAGATGGAGGCTCCCTGAGTACTTGGGACATCTAATGGGAGTGCAAAGCTTCTTTTACTTCTAACATGTGGTACCATTGTTCATGTGCCAGCACTCTTTTTGTTGTGAAGAGAAATAAACAAATCCCAAAAAGCAAAACCTAACCCAGAACATGTGCAGCTGTTTAGAAGTTTCCAAGCAATGTGTCCCATGAAATATGGAGCTTCAGGTGCTTTAGGTTTCCATTGCAGGCTCTGATACATTTTGTGTCTCCACTTTGCAGGCCTGACTGCCTACCCTCTTGCCAAGAGATTTTCTCTGGCAAATCCCTCCATGCTCCTTCCCTCCAAGCCATTGCTGCCCATCCAGAAGAGCTCTCCTCCTACCAAGGCAAGCAAGATGTGCCATGGAGCTGCATAGCTGGAACAAGCAATTCTGGAGTCAGCTCCAGCTCTTGGTTGCCTGCATGATCATTGACAATGCTCCCTATTGTCCTTGGTTACAATATAAAGATGTATTCTATTCCCATCCTCCAGAGCTGTTGAAACCAGGAGGGGCATTGTTCTTTTCCTTATCTCCTGTTAATGGGCCCATCAATGCCTTTCCCCCGGACTCAGAGATAACTCCCTCTGGGAGCCATTTCTGTCTAAGGAACCCACCCCATGACTCATGGAATGCTAACAGCCCATTGTGAGATGCTGTGCCCAGGGGGGAGGAGCTAAGCATCCCCACCTGGATATAATCTGGAGTTTGGAACAGAACAATCAGCCTTTCCACTGGATTCCCAGAGGAACAGCCGCCTTTTCCACTGATCTTCAGAGGAAGACTACACCCTTCTACAGGATCACATCTGCCACTCCAGGAGGAGTGCAGCCACCATCCCAAATGGACTGCTACCAACACCCTGACCAAGAGGCTGTCACTTTGCATTCTGTGTCAGTGGTTTTTCTTTTGTATTATTGCATGTATTTTGGGTGGGTTTTTTTCCCTTTTCCTAATAAATTGTATTTCTGATTTGGAGTCTCTTGCTGGTTTTGCTTTCAAACCAGAACGCCTATCCTGAAATTATTTTGCAGTTTTCTTTCATAGTCATTTGAAGCTTTTAAACTTCACATTTCAATTTGCTTTGCCTTAAGGAAAACCACTTCTGGTCCCAGTGCATACTGTAAGCTTTTGCCAGCAAAGTCCTCATGGTTGCCAGCTTCTGATGTTACAGAAGAAACTGCATGTGAATGTGTTAATTAGGTTTTCTGATGGAAAAACTTCTGTGTCATGTGGCTGCATGTGTTTGCTTAGCTATGGGTCTAGTCCTGGCCTAGTAAAGGCCAGGCAGGGTGGCATGTTTCAGGGAAAACTGGTCCATGAGTTTATGGGGTTGCCATCAGCAGGAGACTGAATGTGTCCTTTGGGGATTTCTCTGGAGACAAAATTAGGCACCAGCTCCATGTCACAATATTCTCTTAGATGTTTCAAAAATATCCTAGAAAAGGCAGTGAAACTTCACATCTCCTTTCACAGCCAGTTGGAAGAGGGGCATTCTTGTCCCTCCTCAAAGCCATTGCTCTTGCACACCAGAAGCATGAACATGCACAAACAGCAATGATGCACGGTCCTCCTGCTGCTGCTTCAGAGCTCTGGCAAGTGCAGAGCTGGGTATTACCAATGGGAACACTTGATTAGCATTTCATGCTCCTTCAAGATATCCAGATCTCAGAGCTTTTAGGTTCAAAGCAGCCACGGTACCGGCTCTAGGGAAGAACAGTAAATGGGAAACAGCGACTGCCAGCCTTGCAGGGGTGTGGGGGCAAACCTGGAGTCTGCATCAAAAGATGAATGGAAGAGTGTAATTCCAAAGCCAAAGCTTCATTAGGAGAGCAGGATCAGTTCTTTACTGCATGCTTGCATGAAAATCACTTGGGACCTCCTTTTTTATCTCGTGCAGAAAAAGGTGGCTTAATAATTCAGTGCTACTTAAAACCACATTGGGATGTAGCTCTGTAGTGGTTCACAAAGAAGCAGACTGCCTGCTTTGTCACTGCCTGCCCTGGTGATCCTGCTAGGAACTGTAGTGTATCCCATGCCTGTTTTGCCTCCAAGCAAAGCTTGGTTTTGCTTATTAGTTGTGCAATAAATACAAGAGTAATAAAATGGACAATTAAACTGGTCACTTTGGAGGATATGCTCATGCTTTCACACATCACTCCTGCACCTCTTGCTCCCAAGGCTTGTTACTTATCAGGAAATGTTTTAAGAAAAAAACTCAGATCCCATGTTACATCTGAATAAAATCGCATCAGATCATCAAGAATTCTGGTGTCAGGAACAAGACAAAAGCCTTCTGCCTCTCACTTTAGGCTGTCCTGGATTTTTGCAGGCCTTTGTGAAAGCTGCTGTAGGCAGAGTGTTTGTAGTTGTTTGAGGCCTTTATGAGAGATATGTGGAACAGTCTGCAGGGCTCTCCTGGCAGAAATCTGTTTGTCCAAGCCCAGGGACACGGTGCTGGCAGAAGCGGAGCAGCCCCGCTCCCAGCCCGAGAGTCTGTGAGCTGAGCCCACCAGGAAGAGACACCCAGGGGCTCCAGCCCAGCTGCTTCACCTGCCATGGCTGCTCCATGGAGCTCTGCCACCGGGAGAAAGTCAACGCTGGACAAGCCACTGAACTTTCATCTGCTGCTGGAACTACTCCATGATAGCTCCTGCTCTTCCTGAGGGAGAACCCGGCACCATCTTGGAACGCGTGTCCTGGGGGATTTTCCTCTGGCATTTTGGGTCTTTGTTCCAGTGGGGGGACAGTGAGGTCTGACAGTTTGATATCTAGAAGTCACTGGCCTTCTTTCTTGCTTGTCAGGCATTCTGTAAATAAACTGTTGGTTTTTTCCCAAATTTGATATTAATTAGTAGTATATAATATATACTACTAATTTCCTATTGCTGGGGATTGTTGGAACACATTAGAGGAGACGACTTATAGCAGAGTGTCCTGTTTTAAGTTGTCTCCAACTGTGTGAGATAGATGGCTTCAAACAGGAGCATCCCCAAAGCTGCTGAGGGGAAGGCACAGCAGGAGACAAACCCAGTATTTCTGAGGGAAATTCCTTGACACCAAACCAACCTGAGTCATCAAACAGCTGACCTGACCTTTTGAGACATGGGCCAAAGGGGAAACCTTTCAGGGTGTTTGGTCCAGGCCAGGCTATGCTCAAGGCAAAGGTGTGTCAGTGCACTTGGCTCCTTCTCTCCTCATTGTGTCTGGCACGCACAGGAGCCCAGAGCTCCTGCAGAAACCATCCCAGCACTCAGTGGGAGCAACTTGTGTCCAGTGCTCACACAGAGCTGTGGTGTCCAGCACTGCCCCTCATTGGAATGAGGAACTGTTGCAGCCCTCTTGGAAGGAGCTGAGGAGCTTTGGCCTTCAGATCAGCTCCTTGCCAGCTCTGGATTTGCTGCCCTGGGTGAGCCTCTGCTTGTGGCAACACTTGTTTCACAGCTGACAGCCCTGCTCTGCTGGCCTGCAGCCATTGCAGGAGCTTGTGCTGGTGGCATTGAACCTTTCAGATCTTCCTAAGGAAAGCTCAGGGCAGAACTTTGTCAAAAGAGCATTGCCTGGGCAATGCCTTTGACATTAAATCTTTCCTCTGTCCTCTGTGCCACACACAGTAAATATTTGAGGAAGCTAGTTTGCTGCTCCAGAAATTCCTGAAATCAGTCATTTAAACCGTAACAGAACATGATCTGGGATCTGTAATCTCCCTTTAATTCATTGAGCAGAAAGCTACAGGAGCACTGCTTGTGAGCTGTGTGTCTAACCTAAGTGACCTTGCCACCAAGAACTAAGAAAAGAGGGGAGACATGGAATCAGTGCCAAGGATCACCATTGTGATTCTCCCACAGGCCTGAGGACAGGGCCCACTTCCTCTGGGCCATGGCTTTTTACCCCACATCAAAACTTGGTGCTTCAGATTGTGGCGGTGAATGCCCCCGGCCTTGTGCGGCCCCACGGGGATCTGGGAAACGCTTGTCAGGCCTGGGCCTGGCTGAGCAGCCCCTGGGCTCAGCTCCTGCTGAGCTTCTCAGGGACACGGAGTGCTGCCAGGAACTGGTGCTGGCTAACGAGCTCCTGGGGTGTCCTGGGAACAGCCTTGGAAACCACTTTCCTTGCCTGAATGGCACGGCATCCTTCTTCTCCCACTTTCCCAGACAGGCTGCTGACCCACAGTGCGGCCGTGAGGAAGCATTTCATGGCTGAGGCCCACTCTCTTGTGGCCCATCAAGAGCGCTCCAAAGGAGGCCCTTGGAGCTCTCCTGGGCCACAGTGGCTGCCAGCAGCAACCTCCCTCTGAGTGGGGCCTCTCAGGGGCAGCGAGCTCTCAAGTTGGCTGCACTGGCAGGATGGCTGATCAGCAATGGATCCTGGGCCAATAGCCCCACTCCTGGAGGCTCCAGTTTAAGCACTGTTAAGCTGGAGTGCTGTTAAGCTTTTAGGCCGTATTCCTTTTCAGCCTTGTCCTTTCTGTCCCTTTGTCAAAAGCACCTAAACACACACACACACACACTTACACACACACACACACACACACACACACACACATCTCAGAATGTTTCTCGTTTGATTGACTGAATTTTGTTTGTTGTTATTTTTTTCCTTCTTGTTCCTTAATCAACTAGTAAATAATAATGTGAATGTTGCCAATGAATTTTCTTGAGCTGTTGCTTGATATTCAATCTGGTTTTTACTGAACTATGCCTGGGAATTTTTAAGCAATCTCACATACTTGTTTGTAACAAGCCTTGGGAGTAGGAGGCGCAGGGTTGACAGTGGAAAGCAGGAGAGTCATTCCAAAGGGACGAGTTTAACTGTCCATTCTATTACTCATCTTTTTCTTTCACTCTAATAAGCCAAGCCAAGCTTTTCTTGGAGGGAGAATGTGTGTGGGATACACTACAGCATTGTCCCATAGCTCTGGGCTGAATGGCACCCAGGCTGGAGTGTAAATAGATTGGAGGAACCCTTGTCACTTGTTCTTGGCCTCACAGTCCACTCATCCTTCTGCAAACAAGTTGCAAACAACACAGCTGGACTGCTGTCCTGGGTAAATATACATACAGATGACTTTTCCAAAGCAGTGCATCATTTCCCACTGAAATACACAACCCCTCCTTACCTATGAAATTGTGACTGAAGATACCTGCGAGCCAGATCTGTGTGAGATTGCAAAGGAGCCAAGCTTTGCCATTTGGGCACACTTCTCTTTGTTTCTTTGCTCAGGCCTTTGGTGAGCACAGAACACATCTAGGTAGAAAAGTTTTGACTAGACAGGATCCTTTGGATCCATTGTCCCCCAAACATGTCAACGTGTGGCCCTGTTGTAATGACACGTTAAAAACAGCAGCACAAATGACACAAGGAGAACATGGCAAAAGAGGAAGGGGAGACGCCCAGTTATGAAATGACATGGCAAGACACTGGCACATTGAGTGAGCTGCATTCCCGTAACCTCTAGGCTAGCAGGTCCAGGTCTCGAATTCTCTGTTTGGTTTATTTAAATTTAATTTCTTTACTTTTTAAAATCATCACAATAAAATACATAAAATTAAAAAGATGTAATCAAAATTTAAAAGATACAATCAAAACATTTATTCAAAACTGTATTCAAAACTACATCTAAATATCAGAATATAAATCCATCTGTAACTGTGAAGCCTAACACATAAATCCTATTCTTGTGACACTTTTCAGACAGGCAGCAGCTTCTTCCTGAGCTGGGAGGATAGAGAGCTCTTCTGGATGGGAGGAAAGGAGAACATTGGAAGTGTCCAGAGAAAACTTCTTGGTAAGACTGTAGCCAGTCAGATCTGCAAAGGGGAGACATAAAAAGTGACAGAGGCTGCAATGCAAACCTAAAGCATCTGAAGCTCCATATTTCATGGGACAGATTCCTTGGAAACTTCTAAACAGCTGCACAGGGAAACATGCTCCTGCTGGCAGACACTTGAGGCAGGCCAGGGGAAAACCCTGAGCCACTTCCCCAGAGCTACCACAGGCACAGCCTGGCCTCTGGGCTGCCCTGGGACAGCAGGGAGCCCAGAGCCCTGTGCTCTCCAGCAATGGCTCAGCTGCACATGCACCCTCCTGCTCCTCTCCCTGCCCCACAGCTCAGCAGCCCCACAGCTCCAGGGGCACTGGCAGCAGCACAGCTCATGGCAGGGGCACATGCAGGGCACAGCTGTTCCCTGCCAATGTGCACAGCCTCTCTGGGCTGCCACAAGACCCTTCCTCCCAACAGAGAGTAGCTCAGATCCAACCTCACCTCTGTGTCAGGCTGAGCCATGCTCACCTAACACCCTTCCTTAGGCATCCACAGCTCCTCTGGGCAACTTGTTCCCAGTGCCTCACCTGCCTCACTGTTGAGAATTTCTTCCTAGAAGATTGCAAAGAGGATAAAAATGTTTCTGTAAATACATCAGCAACGAAAGGAGGTCTAAGGAGAGTCTCTGTCTTCTCCTGGACATGGGGGGAAACACAGAACAAAAGTTGAGGAAAAGACTGAAGAACTGAATGCACTCTTCCCTGGGTAAAACCTGTCAGGATGGCTGGGCCCAGGGAGGGGTGGAATTCAGTGGAATTAAATCCAGCTGGCGCCTGGTCACAAGTGGTGTTCCCCAGGGCTCAGCACTGGGGCCAGTTGTGATTCCCATCTTTGTCAATGATGTGGAGGGGAGGATCAAGGGCACCTCAGGCAGTTTACAGATGATGCCAAGCTGGGTGGGAGTGTTGATGTGCTGGAGGGCAGGAAGTCTCTGCAGAGAGATCTGGACTGGCTGGATCATGGGCTGAGGCCACTTGCATGAGGTTGAACAAGGTGAAGTGCCCCGTGCTGCCCTTGGGCCGCAGCAGCCCCATGCAAGGCCACAGGCTGGGGGCAGAGTGGCTAGAAAGCCGCCCAGCAGAAGAGGACCTGGGGGTGCTGGTTGGCAGTGGCTGAACGTGAGCCAGGTGTGCCCAGGTGGCCAAGAAGGCCAATGGCATCCTGTCCTGGGTCATGCTTTAGCAATGGCCTTGGCAGTGTCAGGGGTCTCAGGTTTTTGGCAGGACTCTATGATCTTAAAGGTCTCTTTCAATGGAAACAGTTCTGCAATTCTAAAGCTCCATTCCTGTTTTGAAGGATGCAGTCCCAAACAGACCCACATTTGTGTTTTTAAGGGATTTAGCATTGACCTCTCCTTGAAAGTAATAGGAATCAGGCTTTAAATGCTCTCAAAACACTTTTATTCCTCCATCTTAAGCTGTGTGTTTGAATTGAGGTGCTTTTGTACAGGAAGGTTGGACCATGGGATAAATGCAGGCAATTTAGCTGCAAGGGCACTTGTTTCACCTGCTTTTCTGCTTCCTTTCCCAAGTGGTGGCAGATTTGAGAGTATTTTCTTGTGTTTTGACTTCTGGCTCAGACTTGCTCATGGATGTGTTGTAAAATTTTATCTACCCCTTTGTAGGGAAAAATGCTTGCAGACTGGTGGGAATTGCTAGAGACAAGGCTTACAAAGCAGTCCCCAGTATGATTAGCCCAGTGTCCCTGCTTAAATCCAGGTATGCTTGTATTAAAAAGGAACCAACTATTCCAACTCCCCTGCCCCCTCGTGTTTTTAAAAATTTTTTGTAGCTCTTGGGGCAAGTCCTGTGTGCCATTCCAACGCTTCGTTATCAAATGTGTGAAGTGATGTTGCTGCTGTAGCAGCAGCCTGAGTTCAGTGGAAACAAGCCCAAAGCACTGGGTCCCACAGCAGTGGGCACGGTGGGAGACTTGCCTCTGCTGCCGTGGCCATGCAGCCACGGGGAGAGCAGCTGCTGGGGCTTCCCCCATTCTGCCAACAGCAGTCTGCCTCCAACATGTGGACTGTATGGCCATGATTTTGCCAGAATGTGGAAAACAAACGGTGTGAATGTATTTTGATGTTGTCTGACATCACCTGAGTGGAGCAGAGCAGTTTGGTGGGCAGGATGCCCTGTGGGCAGGTCCATGTCAGGGATCGGTGGCTGGCATGGGCACTGGCAGTGTTATTTTCCCAGGCAGGCTCCTGATCCAGCTGTGGGGGAAGGCAGCAGCAGCTGGATCAGCCCAGCGAGCAGCAGCACATGGAGGAGACCCTCATCTGCACAGAGCCCGTCACCCCCCACTGCTCCCCCCATGGCAGCGAGGCATGATTCCGCCGCAGGTGAAGGGCTGTGGCAGCCTGGAGACTCCTTCAGCCAGGACTTGGTGCAATCTCCTTCCTGCAGCTGTGCCTGGAGCATGTTGGCCTGCAGTGGTGCTGCAGGGTACCAGGAATGCTGCTGGGCTCACGGGGCAGTGTGTACAAAAGCTGATTATATCAGCCCACTGAACACAGGGAGCATCTCATGCAGAGTGCGAAGGTTCTTTGAATAGATAGGAGAGATGAGACTTGAAGAAATAATTTTGCAGATGCAGCAAAAGGGATCAGACCTGCAGGTCCCATGGCTCAGGCTTAGTTCATCCAAATCAAGCAGGATTAGATTTATCTGCTCTGTTGGGGAGTGATTTAGAATGCCTTGCCTGGTGCTATTTTCATTAAGAAAATTTGGAATTGTCAGGAGCTTCCATGATCAGAAATGTTTTGAGGCAGATTGTGTTTATGGTTGTCTCTGCAATAAAGAAAGAAGAGAATAAAGCCCTGGAACAATGAAGAAGAGCAAAAGAGGAAGATACAGCTCTTGGCCAACTGAGTTTTGGGGTCATCTACTGGGGAGTGCAAAGCTGCTCTTACTTCCAACTGCCCAGTGCCATTGTTTGTGTCCCACCACTTTGTTTGATGTGAAGGGAATTGAACAAAATCCCACAACAACAAGCTGCAACCCAGAACTGAGTGGGAATTACAGAATGAAGGACCTTGAAAAGTAGCTTTGGAAAGGGTCTACATCCTAGACAGGGTGAAAGCCTCAGGCCTGGCCAGGCCGGGCTTAGGGCTGGCTGCCCTTGGGAAGGGAATGGAAGGGGATGGAGCTGGGGTGGGGTTTTGCAGCCATGGAAACGACAGAAGCACGGGGAGCGTGTCACAAAGGGGCAGCCCCAGGCTGGGCTGGTGCAGGCTGTGCTTGACACGGCCCCAGCGGCAGCAGACGCGTCTGGCTCTGCCTCTCTGTGCCGAGCGCCGGCGATTGGAGTCACCCGGCCTTGTTCTAAGGCTGGGTACCAAGCTCCCATCGCTGCCAACTCCGAGAGCCATCCCAGATTCAAACCCAGACACTTCTGCCAGGCAGAAGCACGGGTTTGAAGATGGATTTTACCAGAAGAGGAAAGACCACAGAAGGAAAAGGTGAGGACAGAAGGGAGCTAAAAGGCCGAATCCAAATGGAAAAAATCCCTCCATATTTCAGGGAAAACTGGTCCATGTTGGTCAGTGCTGGCTCTGTGTCAGAGTAGGTGCCTGACAGCTACAGATGATCCTGCAAGGACACCCAGGGCATCTCAACATTGTCTCATTAGTTTTCGCTGCTTTCTCCTTTTTGACAGTGGCCAAATGACTCCTTCTGTCAGCCAGGACAGGGACTGTGGCCACAGCTGACCCCAAACTGGAAATGGTCATGAGATGTAAATCCTGTTGCTTTCTCTGCCATCAATGTCTGGTCTCACTATAGATAAATTTCCTGTTCTTCCTCTGCTTGCTGATCGGCTCCAACATTGAGGATGGTATTCATGGTGCTATAGAAACACCAATAAGGCCTGCCTGGTGGCTGAGAAGTCTTTGTGGTTTGCAGAGCTATCAGTCACAGCTGTGTGGGTTTTCCTGCCGATTCAGAAAGAACAGCCTCAAGAAAGAATCATTTTTCCCCTCTAACCATTGGAGCCTTCCGTCTTTCCCTTCCGACTTCCTAACTCAAGACTGCTCAGAGGAATTAAACACAGGCTAGTTTTGGGAAAAATAAAACCAAACAAGCTGTCTTAAAAATTCAAAAAACCCTTGAGTGCCACTCCCATTAGATGTGTTGATGATAAAGGTGGGAGTACACTGAACTCACTTCTTGCCTTGTGAGCATGGCTCAGCCTGACACAGAGGTGAGGTTGGATCTGAGCTACTCTCTGTTGGGAGGAAGGGTCTTGTGGCAGCCCAGAGAGGCTGTGCACATTGGCAGGGAACAGCTGTGCCCTGCATGTGCCCCTGCCATGAGCTGAGCTGCTGCCAGTGCCCCTGGAGCTGTGGGGCTGCTGAGCTGTGGGGCAGGGAGAGGAGCAGGAGGGTGCATGTGCAGCTGAGCCATTGCTGGAGAGCACAGGGCTCTGGGCTCCCTGCTGTCCCAGGGCAGCCCAGAGGCCAGGCTGTGCCTGTGGTAGCTCTGGGGAAGTGGCTCAAAGTTTTCCCCTGGCCTGCCTCAAGTGTCTGCCAGCAGGAGCATGTTTCCATGTGCAGCTGTTTAGAAGTCTCCAAGCAATGTGTCCCGTGAAATACGGAGCTTCAGGTGCTTTAGGTTTCCATTGCAGGCTCTGATACATTTTGTGTCTCCACTTTGCAGGCCTGACTGCCTACCCTCTTGCCAAGAGATTTTCTCTGGCAAATCCCTCCATGCTCCTTCCCTCCAAGCCATTGCTGCCCATCCAGAAGAGCTCTCCTCCTACCAAGGCAAGCAAGATGTGCCATGGAGAGCAGGAGAGTGGGAAACCTGGTGGTGGCTGCGAGGAGGAGAGGAGAAAGAAACAGGACCTCACTTTAGAGGGAAAAGGAAGCAAGGTAAGGAGACCAATCTATATCCTGTGTGGTAAACGTCCAGTTTATGTGCTGTTGGCAGGGCTCTGAGACATTTTCCCTGACAGGAAAAACTTCACTGAAGTTTGAACAGGTCCTGATTTGGCTCTTGAGCTGGGCCAGAAATGATGGGATACTGAGGGTGGGTGTGCATCTACCCCCAGTGCCTCCAGCTCCATTCCTGGCCATGGCATGGGGGCCCTGGAGCAGCTTGGGCAGGCAGAGAGCTTGCAGAGAGCAGCAGGGCAGGGAGCTCTGCAGAACTTCCTAAATGCCAGTGAGCCTGAGCTGATGGATGTGTGGGAGCTGAAGAGCAGCCAGCATGCCGAGAGCTCAGCAGCATCTGGGCTCAAAGGCTGCTGGGGAACTGCAGGAGGGAAGGGCAGCAGCAGAAGAAATGAGGGCCTTGAGAAAAGCAGGTTTTGGCATCCTGCAGAATGGCTTTGTGGGGCCATGGCTGGAGATCAGCACTGGCTGTGAGACACCTTAGGGGCAGGGAGAGAACAGGGATCTAAAGCCACTGCCATGCCACCCAAAAGGCCAGTGGAGGCAGTGGCACCCCAGAACACCTTGATGTCAAACATGTGGATGGCAGCTGGGAATGCAGGCACATTTACAGAGGAGTGAGCCTGAGGGGAGAGGTGTCAAATGTGTGACATGGTCTCTCCCTCTCCAATTCCCTTTGCAGTCCTCGTCCTGTGCCAGTCTGCTCCATCAGTTTGACTTTTTTATTCCTGCCAGGTCTCAGCTGAGGGCATATCTAAATAATCTTGAGGCATGAATGGGGGCAAGGCTGGATGCTTGATCTGAGCACTGTGTTTTATTCCTTCCAGACCTCCTTGCCATATCCCAGTGGTGGGGAAATGAAGAAGGGGTCACTGCAACTGCCTTTGATACGGAAGGCAGGAAGTTTCAATGTTGGAAGTGCAGCGGGATCTGTCCAAAGCTCTCCCCAGCTGGATTTCCAGGAATCCAGGGAGATGAGGTAAGCCAGGGTGTCTGCTGCTCTGTGTGCTGTTCACCTCACTCTTCCCATCTCCTGTGGTGATTTTGCTCAATCTCCCATATATTTACGCAAACCTCTGTGTATTTAGCATTTTGCCCATCTATGTCAAAGCCAACAGCAATGCCCCAAGAGCAGAGGTGGTGGTGGGAAAGAGGAGGCAGGGCTTCAAAGCACCTCCTGAAGGGTCCTCTGCTGCACTTGGCACTTGATTCCCTCTATAATTATTGTGGTGTCATTTGGGAAGTGTTTTGCATGGGCCTGGATCCTGCAGAACTTTGAATGCTGAGATCCTTGACTGTTAAATTCTGCAGCCAGGAGAATATGCATGGGCAAATATTGGCTCCTGGAGAGGTGTCTGCAAATTCAGGTGCTGCTTCTGTAAACATCAGGTGTAATTTCTCTGTGCCTGGGCCTCCACTGTGAAATGAGATCCCTGATAAGTTTCGGGATGCAGATGTATAATCCAATCAATGTTTAATGTTTAGATCTGGGCTTAAGGTCAAAGAGGGCAAAGTGCTAGAGAAGAGTTCTAGGACTATACCTGATGGAAAGATATTGGCTTGGAACGGTGTGAGAAAATGTAGCCCTGAAGCTTAACCGAGTGATAACCATAAAGAGGGAGCCACAGAAGTATCATTCCAATTGACAATCTTTGGTAGGGCTTTGAAAGTGCAGTGTGAATATCCTCCCCTAGCAGCTGAGTTGGAAAAAGCCATTTTGTTCTGGAAAGAGCCAGGAGGTGTAATACCATTCTCAGGAGGCAGCAGTGCTCTGACCATGTGTAGCACGAGGCCGTCACCAGTGCAAGGCATGAGCAGGCAAAGTCAAGCTTTGTGAGCAGTACAAAAGTAGCTACTCTTCATCCAAACTGGTGTCTCAGCTCAGCAGCTCTTGCTGCTTCAGAGAGGCTGCAGGAGACACTTGGTTCCAAAATGAGAGGTAGCAGAATTGGGGAGTTCTGATGCAAGTTGAAGAATGACTGCTGTGTTTAAGCCAGAGCTTGGCCACCTCTGTGCAACTCCAGCAACTGAAAGCTTAAGGACAATTAATCAGCTTTGCATCCTCTTGGGTTTATGTGTTGCATTCCCTCCTTCACAGAAGTGTCCATGCTAAGTAGGTTTGCTTCCTTTCATGGTACACCCATTCCCTCCCTTCTCTTTCTACCTCCTCTTATCTTCTTTTGTCCTCCATTTTCACCAGGCCAAGATCCAGCAGAAGACAAGAGAAGACCTCTGAACATGCAGGTATGTGCAGGGCATGTCTGTCCTAAAATGACCTTTCTAGTCTTGACTCAGAGGTGACATTCTGAAAGCTTGGTTGAAACCCATTCTTTTGAAAAAATTCTTTCAATTTGTTTCAATTCCTTGATGGGCACAGTGGAGTCTCCCAGAGCCCAATAACTGGGAGTGTTCTCTGGTGTTGCAGTAAAAATTCCTCCAGTGTGAAGTGTTGAGTGGCAGGAGCTGGAGTGATATCTTGGGATTCTGGAAATGCTGTGCAGGAAAAGGAAACATTCCTCTCCATCCTGCACATGCCTTTTATCTTCCTGCAGCCTTTATAATGTCAGAATTAGTAGAGAAATGGAAGGCACTTATCAGGATATGAGAAATGTTCCCACTCCTTCCTCCTGCTTCTGAAGGAGAAAACCTTTCCTTGGGGCTGTTTCTGATCTGAACCCTTTGAGATGTGAAGGAGATTCATGGATATTGCCTGGTTTTGCACTGGGAGGAATAGGGAAACCTCCTATGATAGAAGGTCGTTTTGACTTTTCCAATGAAGGAGAAGGAGACTTCCAAATGGATGCAGCCAAGGCAGGGTGTGAGTTTGTCATCCTCTGACAGCACAGTCCCAAAGCCACCTATGGCAGGTTCCCAGTGACAAATCTCTTCCCTGGCTGTGTCTGCCTGTGTCAGTGCTGCAGGCTGAGGCTGGGGCAAGAGATGCCTTGTGCCTGTCCCTGCCTTGCCTGATCCCTGACAAGTGGGATTGTGCCAGACAAAATGCTGGGTCTGGTGCATCTGGGTCAGGCAATGCTTCCAAGCAGAAACCCTCATTGACACTGTTGTTGTTCCTTTGGCATCTCTGGGTGTGTAATGATAGGAGAGATGAGACTTGGAGAAATAATTGTGCTGATGCAGAGAAAGGGATGAGATCCCCTGGTTCCTTGGCTTAGGGTTAATTCTGCCACATCCTGGATATGGCCCCTTTCGAATGACTCCTTCATTGCTGATCTGCAGCTGGAATGTTTAATGCTGCTCGGGAGTAGTATTGCTCACTAAGTAAATGATATTTTTTTCTGGATTAATTAAGGATTAGAATTGACTTATCTCAAGAAAGCTTGACTCTGGCAGTTTAAAAAATGATCTGGCTATTCTACGGGGATAAAAAAATACAGATTTACAAACGGTCTTCTTTTTATGATCTGACTTATGTCCCTTCAATTAAAAAAAGTCGAGTTGTTATGTAGCACAATAATCAGAAATGTTTTGAGGCAAGTCATGTTTTTGTTGGGTTTGGGACTCTTCAGGAAAGGTAGCAGGGGAAAAAACTCATGGGGCAATGAAGCAGAGCAAAAGCAGAATGTTTGAAAGCCAGTTTGTTGCCTACAGACTTGGGTACCTGCATGCTGGGGATATGTAAGGGGAGTGCAAAGTTTGTTTTGCTCCTAACATGGGCTGTCATTGTTCACCTGCCAGCACATCCTTTATTGTGAAGAGAAATGAAATGAGTTCGGAATCAACCAAACCCATCCCAGAGCTGAGTGGGAGTTACAGAAACAAAGGCCATGAAGAGTAGCTTTGGAAAGCAATTACTTCCTAGGTGTAATTGTCAAATTCTGGAGACCACTGTGGGTTGCCAACAGTTTAGATGGAAAGGGATTTCAAAGTAGTAGATGAGCCATGAGCAACACATAAGCAAAGCTGTAGAAGCTTTCTCTCCTGGCTTGCCAGCCCCATACAGTTCAGAGGAATTGTACTGAGGCTTGTTTCATGAAAAATACAAACAGAGCAATCTTCTGAATAGTAAAAGACCCCTTGGGTGCCTTATCCATGAGATGGATTGATTGCATAGGTGGGAGCTCACTCAACTCACTTCTTGCCTTGTGAGCATGGCTCAGCCTTACACAGAGGTGAGGTTGGATCTGAGCTACTCTCTGTTGGGAGGAAGGGTCTGGTGGCAGCCCAGAGAGGCTGTGCACATTGGCAGGGAACAGCTGTGCCCTGCATGTGCCCCCTGCAAGGAGCTGAGCTGCTGCCAGTGCCCCTGGAGCTGTGGGGCTGCTGAGCTGTGGGGCAGGGAGAGGAGCAGGAGGCTGCATGTGCAGCTGAGCCATTGCTGGAGAGCACAGGGCTCTGGGCTCCCTGCTGTCCCAGGGCAGCCCAGAGGCCAGGCTGTGCCTGTGGTAGCTCTGGGAAACGGCTCAGGCTTTTCAATCAGCCTGCCTTAAGTGTCTGCCATCAGGAGTGTGTTCTTCTAAACAACTGTGCAGCTGTTTAGAAGTTTCCCAGCAATGTGTCCCATGAAATATGGAGCTTCAGATGCTTTAGGTTTGCATTGCAGGCTCTGATACATTTTGTGTCTCTACTTTGCAGCCCTGACTGGCTACCCTCTTGCCAAGAGGTTTTCTCTGGCAAGTCCCTCCATGCTCCTTCCCTCCAAGCCATTGCTGCCCATCCAGAAGATCTTTCCTGCTACCAAGGCAAGCAAGATGTGCCATGGAGAGCAGGAGAGTGGGAAACCTGGCGGTGGCTGTGAGGAGGAGAGGAGAAAGAAACAGGACCTCACTTTAGAGGGAAAAGGAAGCAAGGTAAGGAGACCAATCTATGTCCAGTGTAGTAAATTGTCAGTTATTTGCTGTCGGCAGAGCTCTTAGACTTTCCCTGATAGGAACTCACTCTTTCAGTGAAGTTTGAACAGGTCCTGATTTGGCTCTTGAGCTGGGCCAGAAATGATGGGATACTAAGGGTGGGTGTGCATCTACCCCAGTGCCTCCAGCCCCATTCCTGGCCATGGCATGGGGGCCCTGGAGCAGCTTGGGCAGGCAGTGAGCTTGCAGAGAGCAGCAGGGCAGGGAGCTCTGCTGAACTTCCTAAATGCCAGTGAGCCTGAGCTGATGGATGTGTGGGAGCTGGAGAGCAGCCAGCATGCCGAGAGCTCAGCAGCATCTGGGCTCAAAGGCTGCTGGGGAACTGTAGGAGGGAAGGGCAGCAGCAGAAGAAAGGAGGGCTTTGAGAAAAGCAGGTTTTGGCATCCTGCAGAATGGCTTTGTGGGGCCATGGCTGGAGATCAGCACTGGCTGTGAGACACCTTAGGGGCAGGGAGAGAACAGGGATCTAAAGCCACTGCCATGCCACCCAAAAGGCCAGTGGAGGCAGTGGCACCCCAGAACACCTTGATGTCAAACATGTGGATGGCAGCTGGGAATGCAGGCACATTTACAGAGGAGAGAACATCAGGGGAGAGGTGTCAAATGTGTGACATGGTCTCTCCCTCTCCAGTTCCCTTTGCATTCCTCATCCTGTGCCAGTCTGCTCCATCAGTTTGACTTTTTTATTCCTGCCAGGTCTCAGCTGAGGGCATATCTAAATAATCTTGAGGCATGAATGTGGGCAAGGCTGGATGCTTGATCTGAGCACTGTGTTTTATTCCTTCCAGACCTCCTTTCCTTATTCCAGCGGCGGGGATATGAAGAAGGGGGCATTTGGAAAATCTTTGATCCCCGTAATGCGCAAGGCAGGCAGTCTCCCTGTTGGCAATGCTGTGGGGTCTCTGCGCAGATCTCTCCAGCTGGATTTCCAGGAGTCCCGGGAGATGAGGTAAGCCAAGGTGTCTGCTGCTCCAGTGTGCTGTTCACCTCACTCTACCCATCTCCTGTGGTTATTCTCCACAGTCAGCTGTCCCATGTTTTTAGGCAAACCTGGGTGTATTCAGCATTTTGTCCATCTATGATGATGCAGCACAATGTCAAAGCCGACAGCAATGCCCCAAGAGCCGAGGTGGTGGTGGGGAAGAAGAGGCAGGGACTCAAAGCACCTCAGGATGGGTCCTCTGCTGGATTTGGCTATTATTTCAGCCTGAGCTTGGGCACTCTGTGTGACTCCAGCAACTGAAAGCTTAAGGACAATTAATCATCTTTGGATCCTCTTGGGTTTATGTGTTGCATTCCCTCCTTCACAGAAGTGACCATGCTAAGTGGGTTTGACTCCTTTCACGGTTCACCCATTCCCTCCCTTCTCTTTCTACCTCCTCATATGTTCTTTTCTCCTCCGTTTTCTCCAGGCCAGAATCCAGCAGCAGGAACAAAGAGAAGACCTCGGAACATACAGGTAGGTACAGGGCATGTCTGTCCTAAAATGACCTTTCTAGTCTTGACTCAGAGGTGACATTCTGAAAGCTTGGTTGAAACCCATTCTTTTGAAAAAATTCTTTCAATTTGTTTCAATTCCATGATGGGCACAGTGTAGTCTCCCAGAGCCCGGTCCCTTGGGAGTGTTCTCTGATGGTGCAGTGAAAATTCCTCCAGTGTGAAGTGTTGAGTTGCAGGAGCTGGAGTTGTACCTTGAGGTCCTGGAAATGCTGTGCAGGAAAGGAAAACATTCCTCTCCATCCTGCACATGCCTTTTATCTCCCTGCAGCCTTTATAATGTCAGAATTAGTAGAGAAATGGAAGGCATTTAGCAGGAAATGAGAAATGTTCCCACTCCTTCCTCCTGCTTCTGAAGGAGAAAACCTTTCCTTGGGGCTGTTTCTGATCTGAACCCTTTGAGATGTGAAGGAGATTCATGGATATTGCCTGGTTTTGCACTGGGAGGAATAGGGAAACCTCCTATGATAGAAAGTCCTTTTGACTTTTCCAGTGAAGGAGAAGGAGACTTCCAAATGGATGCAGCCAAGGCAGGGTGTGAGTTTGTCATCCTCGGACAGCACAGTCCCAAAGCCACCTATGGCAGGTTCCCAGTGACAAATCCCTTCCCTGGCTGTGTCTGCCTGTGTCAGTGCTGCAGGCTGAGGCTGGGGCAAGAGATGCCCCTTGTGCCTTGTGCCTGTCCCTGCCTTGCCTGATCCCTGACAAGTGGAATTGTGCCAGACAAAATGCTGGGTCTGGTGCATCTGGGTCAGGCAATGCAATGCTTTCCAGTTGAAAGCGTCATTGACACTGTTGTTGTTCCTTTGGCATCTCTGGGTGTGTAATGATAGGAGAGATGAGACTTGGAGAAATAATTGTGCTGATACAGAGAAAGGGATGAGATCCCCTGGTTCCTTGGCTTAGGGTTAGTTCTGCCAAATCGTGGGTATGGCCCCTTTGGAATGACTCCTTCATTTCTGATCTGCAGCTGGAATGCTTAATGATGCTCAGGAGTAGTATTGCTCATCAAAGGAGTTGCCAATTTTGCTGAATTAATTCTGGACTGGGAATGGCCAGTCTCATTAATCCTTTGCTGTCTCTTTTTTATTACTGATCAGGACATTTTCCAGAGGGAAACAAATCTATTTTTAAGACAGGTGTTCCTCTCTAACAGTTTGGATGTCACATGATTTTATCCTTTGTGAAACCATGTAAAGAATTAATTCTCTGAGTGTTATCAACTCAGCTGGAGAGTATTTCAGAATGACCTGCTGTTTGCTATTTCCCTTAAGAAAATTTTGAATTGACAGTATTAGCCAAGATCAGATATGTTTTGAGGCAGGTCATGTTTTATGTAGGTTTTGGACGTCTGTGCGGGAAAGAAAGCATGAAAAAACCCCCTTGGAACAATGTGGCAGAGCAAAAGTAGCAATTTGCAATTGGATGCCCAGCTTTTTCCCTGCAGATACAGACTCCTTGAATATTGCGGACATGTAATGGGGATTGCAAAGCTTCTTCCAACATGAGGTGCCAATGCTTATGTGCCAGTACTTCCTCTGTTGTGAAGAGAAATAAAAGCAATGAACAAAACCCATCCCAGAGCTGAGTGGGAGTTACAGAAACAAAGGCCATGAAGAGTTGCTTGGGAAAGCAATTACTTCCTAGGTGTAATTGTCAAATTCTGGAGACCACTGTGGGTTGCCAACAGTTTAGATGGAAAGGGATTTCAAAGTAGTAGATGAGCCATGAGCAACACATAAGCAAAGCTGTAGAAGCTTTCTCTCCTGGCTTGCCAGCCCCATACAGTTCAGAGGAATTGTACTGAGGCTTGTTTCATGAAAAATACAAACAGAGCAATCTTCTGAATAGTAAAACACCCCTTGGGTGCCTTATCCATGAGATGGATTGATTGCATAGGTGGGAGCTCACTCAACTCACTTCTTGCCTTGTGAGCATGGCTCAGCCTGACACAGAGGTGAGGTTGGATCTGAGCTACTCTCTGTTGGGAGGAAGGGTCTGGTGGCAGCCCAGAGAGGCTGTGCACATTGGCAGGGAACAGCTGTGCCCTGCATGTGCCCCCTGCAAGGAGCTGAGCTGCTGCCAGTGCCCCTGGAGCTGTGGGGCTGCTGAGCTGTGGGGCAGGGAGAGGAGCAGGAGGGTGCATGTGCAGCTGAGCCATTGCTGGAGAGCACAGGGCTCTGGGCTCCCTGCTGTCCCAGGGCAGCCCAGAGGCCAGGCTGTGCCTGTGGTAGCTCTGGGGAAGTGGCTCAGGGTTTTCCCCTGGCCTGCCTCAAGTGTCTGCCAGCAGGAGCATGTTTCCCTGTGCAGCTGTTTAGAAGTTTCCAGGAAGTCTGTGTCATGAAATATGGAGCTTCAGATGCTTTAGATTTACTTTGGGCACTCTGTTACATTCTTTGTCTCCACTTTGCAGATCTGACTGACTACAGTGTTTCTAAGAGTCTTCTTCAGACACGTCCCTCCATGCTCCTTCCCTCCAAGCCCTTGCCTCCCATCCAAGAGAGCTCTTCTCCTGACAAGCCAAGAAAGATGTATGATGGAGAGGAAGAGAAAGGGAAAAGTAGCACTGGCTACAAAGATATCAGAGGAAGCAGCCAGGAGCAGCCTTCAGAGAGAAAAGGACATAAGGTAAGAAGACCAAGGACTAAGTCCTGTATGGTAGATTTTCAGTTCATGCGCTGTAGGCAGAGCTTGGAGACCTTTTCCTGTGCTGTGAGCCCAGGGAAGCAGCTGAGCCAAGGAAGAGCTCAGCTGGACACTGAGCTTCAGGCTGTCTTTGCAATGGGTGTGAAGTGCAGACTTCACGTCCTCAGCATGTATCAATAACAGGAGAGGTCTTTGAATGGTTCCTGGGTTCTGTTGTGGTTCCTTGTTTGTCTTATGGCTGAGAAAACACCAACAAACAGTCAGGGGCAGCTCAAGTTGTCCAATCAGGAAAAGCAATCCTTCTCCATTTAGTAACCTACACGTAACTTTATGCACCTGTATGTCTTGGTGGTGTTTTCTGTCAGCTGTGTCTGCTTTGGATGGAAAAGGTGTTTGCAGGAACCTGCCAAGTGATGTTCTCTCAGCCTGTGAGTTGTACAGCCATGCCTTCTGCACAGTGTCTCTGATGCTGTTTCCAGGCTCCATCAGCTCCTGGGCAGCTTTGTGCTCTGGCATGGCTTTGTCCAGAGGGAAGGGATGGGAGGTGGCCATGGGGAGAGCAGCCCAGAGCCCAGGCACACCATTGCCTTTGCAGCAGGGCCAGGACCTGCAGTTGTTCTGGGTTTGCCCTGGGGTGCAGGAGGAGGCAGATGAACAGCAGCTTTGGTAGACAGAATGTGCAATCCAAGGCTTGGGTGCTTCATTTCAGTCTTTCAGAGAAAGGGCCTAATGTATCCCTGACAGGAACTGACCCTTTCAGTGAAGTTTGAACAGGCCCTGATTTGGCTCTTGAGCTGGGCCAGAAATGATGGGATACTGAGGGTGGGTGTGCATCTACCCCCAGTGCCTCCAGCTCCATTCCTGGCCATGGCCTGGGGGCCCTGGAGCAGCTTGGGCAGGCAGAGAGCTTGCAGAGAGCAGCAGGGCAGGGAGCTCTGCTGAACTTCCTAAATGCCAGTGAGCCTGAGCTGATGGATGTGTGGGAGCTGGAGAGCAGCCAGCATGCCGAGAGCTCAGCAGCATCTGGGCTCAAAGGCTGCTGGGGAACTGTAGGAGGGAAGGGCAGCAGCAGAGGAAAGGAGGGCCTTGAGAAAAGCAGGTTTTGGCATCCTGCAGAATGGCTTTGTGGGGCCATGGCTGGAGATCAGCACTGGCTGTGAGACACCTTAGGGGCAGGGAGAGAACAGGGATCTAAAGCCACTGCCATGCCACCCAAAAGGCCAGTGGAGGCAGTGGCACCCCAGAACACCTTGATGTCAAACATGTGGATGGCAGCTGGGAATGCAGGCACATTTACAGAGGAGAGAACATCAGGGGAGAGGTGTCAAATGTGTGACATGGTCTCTCCCTCTCCAGTTCCCTTTGCATTCCTCGTCCTGTGCCAATCTGCTCCATCAGTTTGACTTTTTTATTCCTGCCAGGTCTCAGCTGAGGGCATATCTAAATAATATTGAGGCTGGATTGGGGCAAGGCTGGATGCTTGATCTGAGCACTGTGTTCTACTCTTTTCAGACCTCCTTGCCATATCCCAGTGGTGGGGATATGAAGAAGGGGTCTCTGGGACTGCCGTTGATCCCCCCAATTCGCAAGGCAGGCAGTCTCCCTGTTGGCAGTGCTGTGGGGTCTCTGCCAAGCTCTCTCCAGCTGGATTTCCAGGAGTCTCAGGAGATGAGGTAAGCCAAGGTGTCTGCTGCTCCAGTGTGATGCTCACCCCACTCTTCCTCTCTCATGTGGTGGCTTTTCACAGTCAGCAGTCCCATGTTTTTAGGCAAACCTGGGTGTATTCAGCATTTTGTCCATCTATGATGATGCAGCACAATGTCAAAGCCGACAGCAATGCCCCAAGAGCAGAGGTGGTGGTGGGGAAGAGGAGGCAGAGCTTCAAAGCATCTCAGGATGGGTCCTCTGCTGGATTTGGCTCTTATTTTAGCTAGAGCTTGGCCAGCTCTGAGTGTCTCCAGCAACGGAAAGCTTAAGGACAATTAATCATCTTTGGATCCTCTTGGGTTTATGTGTTGCATTCCCTCCTTCACAGAAGTGACCATGCTAAGTGGGTTTCACTCCTTTCATAGTACACCCATCCCCTCCCTTCTCTTTCTACCTCCTCATATGTTCTTTTCTCCTCCATTTTCACCAGGCCAGGATCCAGCAGCAGAAGCCATGGGAAGACCTTGGAACATACAGGTAGGTACATGGCATGTCTGTCTTAAAACGACCTTTCTAAGTCTTAACTCTGAGGTGACATTCTGAAGGCTTGGTTAAAACCCATTTGGTTGAAAATTTCTTTCAATTTGTTTCAATTCATTGATGGGCTCAGTGGACTTTGTCAGAGCCCAGTCCCTGGGAGTGTTCTCTGATAGTTCAGTGAAAATTCCTCCAGTGTGAAGTGTTGAGTTGCAGGAGCTGGAGTTGTACCTTGGAAATGCTGTGCAGGAAAAGGAAACATTCCTCTCCATTCTGCACATGCCTTTTATCTCCCTGCAGCCTTTATAATGTCAAAATGGGAATAGAAAAGAAAGGCATTTAGCAGGAAATGAGAAATGTTCCCACTCCTTCCTCCTGCTTCTGAAGGAGAAAACCTTTCCTTGGGGCTGTTTCTGATCTGAATCCTATGAGATGTGAAGGAGATTCATGGACATTGCCTGGTTTTGCACTGGGAGGAATAGGGAAACCTCCTATGATAGAAAGTCCTTTTGAATTTTCCAGTGAAGGAGAAGGAAACTTCCAAATGGATGCAGCCTAGGCAGGGTGTGAGTTTGTCATCCTCTGACAGCACAGTCCCAAAGCCACCTATGGCAGGTTTACAGTGACAAATCTCTTCCCTGGCTGTGTCTGCCTGTGTCAGTGCTGCAGGCTGAGGCTGGGGCAGGAGATGCCCCTTGTGCCTTGTGCCTGTCCCTGCCTTGCCTGACCCCTGACAAGTGGGATTGTGCCAGACAAAATGCTGGGTCTGGTGCATCTGGGTCAGGCAATGCTTCCAAGCAGAAACCCTCATTGACACTGTTGTTGTTCCTTTGGCATCTCTGGGTGTGTAATGATAGGAGAGATGAGACTTGGAGAAATAATTGTGCTGATGCAGAGAAAGGGATGAGATCCCCTGGTTACTTGGCTTAGGGTTAGTTCTGCCACATCCTGGGTATGGCCCCTTTGGAATGACTCCTTCATTGCTGGTATGCAGCTGGAATGCCTAATGATGCTCAGAACTAGTATTGCTCAGTAAGTAAGGTGACATTTTTTCTGCTTGAATTCTGAACTAGAAATGACTTATGTAATTTATCATTTCGTGTCTTACTTTTGTTTGTGACCCCAGCATTCTGCAGGGTGAAAGGATCCAGTTTTGAGGCAGGTTTTCCTGTCATAGTGCTTGGCTGCCACATGATTTTATCCTCTGTGAAGCCATGTAAAGAATTAGTTCTCCTAGTTCCAACAGCTCTGTTGGGGAGTATTTCAGAATGACTGGCCATCAGTTGTTTCCTTTATGGACATTTTGTATTGTCAGTATTAGCCAAGATCAGAATTGTTTTGTGATAGGTCATGTTAATTTGAGTTTGGGTGTCTCTGCTGAAGAGAAAGCAGGGAATAAACCCCTGGAAGAAGTAAGTAGTGCAAAAGTGGAACTTTGGGATGAGCACTTTGTTCCCTACAAATACAGGCTTGAAGAATACTGGGCACATCTAATGGGGAAAGCAAAGCTGCTTTTGCATCTAACACGTGGTGCCTTTGTTTGGGTCCCAGAAGTTCCTTTGTTGTAGAAAGTAATATAAAAATCCCCAAAACTGGAAAACCCGACCTCGAATTGAGTGGGAAATACAGAAACAAAGGCCTTGAAATCTGTTTTTGAAAACAATTCCTTCCTTGCCAGTGTCAGATTCTAGAGAGCACCGTGAATTCCCAACTGTTTGGAAGGAAAAGGATCCTGTAGTAGTTGGGAGGCAACGGGCAGCACATGAAGTAATAGAACTCTTCTCTCTCTGCTTGGCAGCTCCAAATATTTCAGAGAAATTAAACTGATGCTAGTTTCATGGAAAATAAAACACCAAGCAATCTTTTCATTAACTAAAACACACTTTCAATTCCTCACCCATTAGAAGGGCTGAGTATAAAGGCATGAGTTCAATTAACTCACTTCTTCTCTTGTACCTGCTTGACAGCTTCTTCTGAATCCACAACAAAAACCCAGAGAAAGGAGGCAAAGAGCTCTCAGTGTAAGATAGGACCTGGGATGCCTCTGTTCCCAAGGGTACTCACAAACCCAATCACTTTGGAGACTCGTGTGCTGGACCCCGGCCTTGGGAATGGAGGTCTGGGCTCCCGGCTGGCTCAGGGGGCCTTGGCCCAGGAGCCCCAGGAACATGGATCAGCCTCACAAAAAGGTAAGGGGGGAGCTGGACCGTGCTCTGTTGGGAGGAAGGGTCCTGTGGCAGCCCAGAGAGGCTGTGCACATCGGCAGGGAACAGCTGTGCCCTGCATGTGCCCCCTGCAAGGAGCTGAGCTGCTGCCAGTGCCCCTGGAGCTGTGGGGCTGCTGAGCTGTGGGGCAGGGAGAGGAGCAGGAGGGTGCATGTGCAGCTGAGCCATTGCTGGAGAGCACAGGGCTCTGGGCTCCCTGCTGTCCCAGGGCAGCCCAGAGGCCAGGCTGTGCCTGTGGTAGCTCTGGTGAAGTGGCTCAGGGTTTTCCCCTGGCCTGCCTCATGTGTCTGCCAGCAGGAGCATGTTTCCATGTGCAGCTGTTTAGAAGTTTCCAGGAAGTCTGTGTCATGAAATATGGAGCTTCAGATGCTTTAGGTTTGCCTCGCAGGCTCTGTTACATTTGCAGACCTGACTAACTGCCATGGTCTCAAGGAGGTTTTCCCTGAGATCTGTAGTTTCCCTGCCATCTTCCCAGATGCTCTTACCTTCCAAGGCCTTGCCTTCCCTCCAGAATTACTCTCCTTCCTCAAAGCCCATATCTTACTCTCCTTTATTCTTAAGCTGGCCATTCTGCAGGGGAAAAACTCTGGATTTACAATATTGTTATTTTTC
This sequence comes from Calcarius lapponicus, assembly GCA_039654755.1. Classification (NCBI taxonomy): domain Eukaryota; kingdom Metazoa; phylum Chordata; class Aves; order Passeriformes; family Fringillidae; genus Calcarius; species Calcarius lapponicus. The sequence continues at coordinate 102,875,736 of CM077465.1, read as the reverse complement.
TACTTTGCTGCCTGATTTTATCCTCTGTGAAGCTGTTGTACAGAATGATTAGTTCTCAGAAATTTAACAGCTCTGTTGGAGAGTATTCCATAATTAGCTCCATTGTTCCACTTGCATTAAGAAAATCAACCTCTAGTCAGGCTGGCCTGAAAGTGGCCCAATCTCATACAGCTGAGAAGGAAATTCCTTGGGGAAAATGAATTGTCTAGTGTCAAGAACACAACTTATGTTTGGGTATCACTCCTGCAACCCTAGGCTTGTCTTTGAATGTCCTCTAAAATATTCCAGCAAAGAGAAGAAAATGTTGAACTCGATGCACCCAGGAATTAGAACCTGGGTGTTCTTTTAGGAACCAGAAAGAAGATGTTTACTAAAATCAGCATGAATAAGGGCAGATAAGAATCTCTGTCAAGAGCAATCTCCATCTCTGCCCTTCTCTCTCAGACACAGAGGCTCTCCAGCATGCAGGGGATGAGGCCTTTGTTATGCAGCAGGTTTCAGTCTGCTGGCCAACAGAGTAATGTCATGTCTGCTGCCAGCAGCCCATCCCTTGGGAGAGGCTCTAGGCATTGTGCCTTGCTGCTCTCAGTCCCAATCTCTGTATTTTAGGAGAGCTCTGCAATCTGGAACCTGTCTTGCCTGTTTGCCAGCATGGCATTTTTGGGGGCTTGAAGTCTGCCAGAGATTTACAGGAACCTTTGCTTCCATTCCCAGGCCTCCCACTGAGCCAGGCCAAGGAGATGGATCATCCCAGCAGTGCTGGTCCAACGAGGGACAAAGAGCTGAGGGACAGCTCTGGAAAGGTAAGGGATAAGGACAGGGATGAGCAGACTTCCTTTCCAGTGGCTGTTTAGTGCTTGGCCCCAAATGTCACTGAAACTCAATCTTCCACTCCTTGGGGGATGGGGATTCTCTTGGGAATTTATTTGACAACTCTTGGGCAATTGCTTGGCCATTTGCAGTAGTGCCACAGTCACTGGTTTGGAGATGGTGCTAAGGTCATGCCAGAAGCATTCTTGATGTGCAAAGGCTGTTTTAGAGAAGTTCTGAATGGCAGAGCAAGCTACACATCAGTGAACATGGGCAAAGTGCATCCTTGGAAGCAGAGAAGCAAAGATTCTGATGTTGAGTGTAAGCAAGGCTGCAAAATCAAATGGGAGAGTTGGATTTTTCCTGGTTACCTTTGTGGCTGCATCTCACAGCCCTGTCATTCTCAAGTTTTCTGCTCATGAGCATCAATGCTTCTGCAACTTGTTTTCACAAGACTCCTCCTTTTGGTGTGCTGGTCTCAGAGACCAAGTCCTTGAGAGCTGAGTCCTTCAGAAGCCAGGAAGGGAGAAACAGCTGCAATTGCTGGCCATGAGTGTTAAGCAACAGCTCATTAGGCCTCCTTGCCGGGTATTGCACATGGTTTTTGTTCTCCTGCCATGGCCTGTAGGAACTGAACTGCCTGCTCACTGCCATGTGAGCTCTTCATCTGTCTTGGAGCACTCCTATGAGTTTCATGCTTCAAGCAGGGCTTAATGACATAGGTTGCAGTTGCAGCAGTGGAAGGTTGTGGCACTACAGTGTTCCACCTCACTGTGTGCAATTGCCAAGGTGAGGACTGGAGACATTCCTCTGAAACTATTGGAATGTATATGGAGCTGCATTGAAGCCTATGGCACTGTGTGGACTCTGTGCTCCTGATGAGATGTTGTGTTTGGTTTGTGTGTCTCTGCTTACAGTCTGTGATGTATTTCCATTGCACCTAGGTCCATGATGCATTGGGCAAGTTGGCTGAAAAGAACATTGAGAGGAAGAAAATGGAGATCTTGGAAAAGGAGTTGAAGAGGAGACAAAAGGAAACATCCTTGCAGCTTCTTTCTAAGGCAGTTGAGCCCAGGCATGCAGCTGAAGCACGTAAGTGGTGGCTACACTTGTGCTGGTCCATTTTGACCACTTGCTTGCCCTTTGCACAATGTTGCAATCAGACTGGGGGGCTGTTCTGCTTGCATCTGAGTGGAAGCTTGTATAGGATTTAATTCTGTTTCCCAAAGAAAAAGACAGAGGTATGAAGTGACTTGCCCATGGCCTCACTGAGTCAGTAAGAGAATATCAGCTTCCCACCTTCACCTCTAAATTGTTTCAGAGTAGAAAATTCTGTCTTGCAAAGTACACTGGGGCTTCGGACTCTCTCCTGGAGAGCAGTCTCCATGGAAGGAGAGTCCAAACGAATGCTTTTCAACCAGTCTGCAGCCTGGAAGAAAAAAAATTCAATTCCTTCTGATGAAAACTCCAGAGATCCTTCTCCCTCCGCTCCCTGCTGAGGAGCTGGCGCTGTGGAGCTGTGCTGAAGCCCCAGGCAGGGCTTCTGTTGTAGCCCAGGAGGCAGCAGCGTTCCCACTGAATCGTGGCTGAGGGGCTCTGCCTGCAGGGCTGTGGGCGCTGCCCGAGGGCGGCAGCAGGGCCCTGAGGAGGCAGCATCAGCCCGAGGCCATCACGCAGGGCTATCTGCACTTCCTTTGGAACTGCCCCTGCCTGCCTCTGGAACAGAACAAAAGCAAAGCAATGCTGGGTTTTTCTTGTTCTTTGGGGAGACATCACTGCAGTTTGCTTTAAGCTAGAAGAGGGGAGATTTAGATTAGATATTAGGGAGAATTTTTTTAATTGGAGGTGATGAAAAGCTCAAACAGTATTTGTCCAGAGAAGCTGTTGTTGGTCTATCCTTGAAGGTGTTCAAGGCCAGTTTACATGGGGCTCTAAGAAACCTGATCTAGATGAAGACGTCCCTGCTCACAGGGGTTGGACTAGATGGTGGTTAGAGGTGCCTTCCAACCCAAACTCTCTAGGATTCTGTGATCCCTGTCCCATGTTGGTGTGCTGCTGTTATACTTGAAGTTCTTTGGGATAACAAAGAGATGTTACCCAGCTCCAGCAAGTTTTTTGGCCCTTTCCATCGTGGCCCAGTCCAGCACCCTCCCCTTACAAGCTGCTCTCTGGTCCCTGCAGGCTTTAGCCTACCTCCTGTCAATGGCACAGCTCCTAGGCTGCAGAGGAAACCCCCTGGCAGTGCCTTGAAGAAAAAGGTTGTGAGGAAGCAGGACACCGTGCCCGTACTGCCCAGCACACCCACCCTCCATGGGGATGGCAGTTTCCCACACAGCTCCTCAGGTAAGCCTGCTCCATGGCAGCTTTTTCCTGCAGGGCTTTGTCCTTGCACAAGGAGCACAAACTGCCTCCTGCCTCAGACAGCCCAGCTGGGATCTTGGGTCCATAGTCTGTCCTGAGAATGAACATCAAATCTACTTTTGAGTTACTCCAAAAGTTGAAGTCAATGGAAACAGAGGTGCTGCCAGGTGTGAAGGGTCAGGTGTGGCTGCTCCCTGGTTGTTGCTCTGTGGGGATTGAGCCAGGCCCAGCAGGGCTGGGCTGTTCAGGCCTGGCTTGGTGCTATCACGAGGCCGCTGCAGGTCTTTCCTCAGGGAGCTGCAGAGTGCCCCTGTCCTCAGGGCTGGGAGAAATCAGGGCGCTGAGACAAGAGAGGCCCTGAGGGGTTCCCTCCTGGGCTGGCCAGTCCTGCTGTGGGCACTGTCCCGCAGGGAGCGGGAGCTCTGCGGCCTCAGGAAGCTGCCGCTGGCTGTGGCACCTGTGGCACTTGGCAGTGCTGTGGGGGCAATTGTCAGGTTCAGCCCGGAGCTGTGCCCAGCTGGGGGAGGCTGGGAGCAGGCAAGGAGCCCCAGGATCCAGGCAGCAGGGCAGTCTCGGAGCCAGTGGCAGTGTGTGCCACGGGCAGCCCTGGCTGGGAGATGGGGCTGCAGCGCCCATGGCCGACCCTCTCCTTACAGTGACCCCGCAGACGGCCACTGGTGCCCAGCGCCGAGAGGAGCCGCTCCGTGGGCGTGGGCAGAAGTCCAGCGCATTTTCAGACCCCCAGCAGTCCTTGCAGGAGGCACTCTCCATGCTGGGCAGCGACGACTGGTAAGAAAGGCCCCGTTCCCTCTGTGTCCCTCTGAGCGTTCAGGTCGGTCAGAAGCGAGTCTTGCTCGTGCCTGGGAGCCCCGAGAGCCCCGAGGGCCAAAGGGCGCTGGTGAAACCCCTGCAGAGCAGGGAGAGCATAAAGATTGGAGAGCAGCCTTTTCCTGGCCTCGCTCTGCAGCAGTGCTGCAGCAGGTCCGTGCTGTTTCCCCACTTTGCCTGCTGCTCCATGGAGCTGCAAAGGAAATGTGGAGGGAAGAGAGAAAGCTGTGGGATGAGATGATTTGCTGGCTGAAGGCAGAAGCAGGATGGCAGCAGTTTTGGGTGTAGAGATTTGGGTGCCTTGGGCCACATGCCCAGTGGGACTGACTAAGATTCCTCTCTGCTCCCACTGCTGACAGCAATGTCAGGGACTCGTGCATGTGAGTCCAGAAGCAGCTCCAGGGAGCTCCTCTTTTTGAGAAATGGACTGAGTTGTGCTTTCAAGTCCCTCAGCCTGCTATTACTCCTGAAGGGCTCATGGCAGAAGAGAAGGAAAAAGAAATAAAATCCTCTAGGAATCTTGCACTTTGGAATTCAACTTTTCCTTCTCACTGCTTCATATGGGCCTGAGATGTTTTGTCAACACTCACAGTGTGTCCCAAAATTCTACACAGACAGAAGGAGGCCTAGAGGCCTACAAATGTGAGGTGATATTGGTTGTCTTTTTGATATCTGGGTTAGCATCCACTCACTGGTGGGTGCTTCATTCTCTCAGGGATAAACATGAAAAATCGGCCACAATGCATCTCCTTTGCTTTGCCCTTTCTCTTGTGCTTTCTCTTCCCCATTTCTCTTTGGTGCCCCGTGAGGTGCAGAGAGCTTCTGCAGGTGTGGGGGGTCCTGATGACACTCAGGGTGCCCGTGGGATCAGTCACCAGCCCTGTGCTGCAGCCCTGATGCCTCACATACCTTCCTGAGGCTGAGGGCCTGCACAGAGCAAGTGCTGAGAGATGGAGTTGTTTGCACCTTTTAAAGAACATGTTGCTGTTGTGGGGCTTGTTTTAGGTAGGAGTGCTGTGGGAAAAGCCAGAGTCTCAACAGTTCTTGCCCAGGGCTGGAATCTTAATCTTCTGGGACAATATCCTGCTGCATATTTGGGGAGTGTGTGAGGTGCAGTGGGTGACAGACAGGCCTAGATTGAAGAATGGAAACTCATCTCCAGAGTGGCAGTGCAGACTCTCAGGGCTGAGCAGCCTGCTGGGGCTGACAAAGAAGGAAAATAGTGTCGCAGTGACAGCCCAGTGGGACTGTGTCTCAGGGACAGGTACAGGGAGGTGACAAGAAACAGCAGCATGGCCCGGGCTCACAGCTACTGGGAAGCAGTGACAAAGGGACTTAATAGCAGAGATTTTCAGAAAGGCCACACATGAAGACTCTGAAAGCCCTCTCTTTGCCTCTTGGATTTGTGTATGCTTTTGACAGTCACAGCATCCTGTGGCAATGTGTTCCATGATTTCATTAAGTGCTCCTTGAAAAGCATTTCCCATGGTTGGACTGAGCTGCCAGCCTGGTCATTTCAGAGGGTGCTGCCTAGTTCTTGGGTGGAGAGAAAAATCAATCTTTTTGGTATACTTGCCTTTCAGGGAACTGAAGAAGAAGGGACTCTTCAACATCCCACGCCTGGCTGAGTCCCATCCAGAAGTCCTGCTCTCTCGACTTCGTGAGATTTGCTTGGCAGTTACCAGCGAGGTGAGAACATTGTTCTGAATTGTCCCCCATGCTTCATACACGCCTTGTAGAGTAGATATGTGCTTGTTCATCTCCATGTGTGCTCAGGGACTGCCTTCATTTCTGGTTTAGACCTTCTATTTCTAATGTCTGAGCTATCTGTAGGATCTGTGTGTACGTGCAGCTGTATTTACTGGCAGGTTGGGTATCTGGCACTTGTCTTTGAGTGTGGTGCATTATAATGCAAGGCAGAAACTGAGACACTAATGACATTATATGCCAGAGTCCCAGTCTCTGCCCAAGCTGTGACTGAACACTGCAAATGTGTCTGTGGATCTGAGCCTGTGTTTTCTGTTTCCTGTCTGAGTGCTTCAAATACAGGTGTTGCTTTTTTAAACAGGAGCACCTGACTGTTTTATCTTTATGACTTGCGCCTTTATGGTTTGAAAGCATCCCTTACTTTATTTTGCTTCTTTGTTTTTCAAATCAAAGGGCCTAAAATCAAAGCAGTTGACATTATAGAAGGGTTAAGTAGAACACTTTAGTGAAACATAGTTTTTATGCCTGCAGTAAGCAGGTGTGAGGCCAGACATTGGTGCCAGAGTAAGTGCCTTTCTGTGCTTGGGCTCTTCTGCTCTTCCTGTGCTTTTATGTTCCTCTATACCCAGCGGGACATGCTGTGATTTCCTGGGAGTTTTGTCTAAGGAAACTGGTTTTCTTTTCAAGGTGATTCTTATGTTTCCCCCCATGACTTGCCCAGGTGACCAACCTCCGGTCCAAGGTGTCCTGCTCTGCAATTGTTACTCTGGGAGAGCTCTTTGCCATCTTGAAGAAGGACATGGACCCCGAGGCGGATGAGGTTGCTGCGGTCCTTCTCCCCATGGTGTGGAACTCCCCAGAGTTTATTCAGAAGGCAGCCTGTCAGAGCCTGGGGATGATGGTAGAGAACGTGACTCCTGCACGAGCAATGACTGTTCTCATGGACAGGGGAGTCAAGTAGGTTCTTCTTCTTTTAGTGATGTTCTTCACCTTCCAGGGTGTGGGTGGGGGAAGGGATCCCAGAGAGAGAATGGGGATGCTGGGAGGGAAGGGTCCTGTATGCTGCATCTTCTGTGGACTCAGTGACTTGATTCTCTGATCAACCTCATTTCTTTCCTCTTGTCACCTATTTCTGCCCTCCTGCAGCCCATCAGGTCACAGAATCACAGAACTGTAGAATATGGGGAGCTGGATGGGTCCCATCAGGACCATCCAGTCCAGCTCCTGGCCTTGCACAGAACAACCCAAGGGTCACAGTGTGTGCCTGAGATTGTTATCCAAATGCTTCTTCAACTCTGTCAGGCTTGGTGCTGTGAGCACTGCCCTGGGGAGCCTGTTGCAGGGCCCAAGCACCCTCTGGGTGAAAAACTTTTTCCTGATATCCAAACTAAAGCTCCTCTGACTCAGCTTCTTGCTGCCTCCTGGAGTTCTCCCAGTCTGTCAGAGTTTCCTAGATGTAGTGAATGGAGAGGAAGTGAAAGTGCCTGCAAAGGCTAAGGATAGAGCCTTGTGCTTTTGTGGGAAGAGCTGTGAGCAATTGCAGCTGTGAGCACTGTTGGATATTTCACAGTGCTAACCACAGAGTCCCTGGGGAAAACCACGTATCCTCATGATGCCATTAACCTGAGAAATAAGGAGGGTCCTTGCTGGGGTGTGGAGCACATGGGGGAGAATGTGCTGGGTGTGGCACAGCCTGCCCAGCAGGTGCAGCTGCTGCCAAAAGGAGTCTTGTATGAGTGTCCTGGCCTTAGAGCTCTACTTTCTATCCAAAATGATGTTTCATGATAGCCTTGAGACGATGATTCGCTTTCCAGGCACCTTCACAGGCCGAGGGCCATGGGACAGCTGAAGCAAATGCTGCCCTAAGTGTTGGTGCTGGGTCTGATAGTTCCCAAGAGACAGTCTCTAGATCAGGACAACCTGGCTCAAATGCCTGCCACCCTTTCCTCTGCTTTGGAACAGGGTAAAACACTCAGATGTATCCCTTGCCAAGCTTTACAAAAGAAACAGGCTGCATTGCTGGATATTCCACAACTTCACGGCCCACAGCGTGTTTTCCCTGCATTTGTTTTTTCCCAGAGGTCTGCAGATTTGGGGATGAATGGGTGGAAAGAGCCTCATCCTGCTGCAGCTCTGTGTACTGGGTGCCCTCTGAGGGGTCAGCATGAATTGTCCTTAATTTCTAAATAATTCATATGTGATCTATTACTTTAATCTTTCTCTGAGAGTATTTTGGGAAAGAAATGGAGTACCAGATTGTGCAGGGAGACTGCATTCTTCCCTCTTCCGTGCAGGCAGTCCTCCTGTACAATGCTAACTCTGTGTTTATCTGAGGACAGAACCTTCTGCAGGTGTTGGCAGGTGCAGGGAGAGCCCAGGCTCCTTCCCCCAGCAAGGACAGGGAGCACACTCAGGCCAAGGCCTGTGCTGCTGCTGCTGCTCCTTGTCCCTGTGGCCCAGGGTTTGCTCTCTCCTTCCCAGGAGCCGCTACGTCCAGGTGCGGAAGTGTGCGGCCGAACTGCTCCTGTCCTTGGTGGAGAAAATGGGAGTCACCAAGCTCGCAGGCACCCCCAGGGCTGAGAGGCTGGCACACGTGGCAGGGACACTGGCTCAGGACTGTCACAAGGACACAAGGTAATGATCTTCATTTCACCTCCAAAATGTTTTGTGTTTGGCTTGAAAGGCAAAACCACGAAAGAGTGGAAACTCAAGGAAATAATGAGTGACCTCAGTGTGTGGCTAAGGGGCATAGAATCATGGAATGTGCTGAGTTGGAAGGGACCCATGCAGGTCATCCAGTCCAGCTCCTGGCCATGCTCAGGACAGCCCCAGAGTCACTCCATGTGCCTGAGAGCATTTTCCAAATGCTTCTTGAGCTCTGTCAGGCTTGGTGCTGTGACCGCTGCTCTGGCTTGCCTGGGGAAATGACTGTACTGGGTAACCTGAGGTTGGCCAGCAAGAAGGAGCATTGCCAACTTCCAGTGACTTGAAGGAGTCTTTACTGAGATCAAAAGAGCTCAGATTAGCCAGTCCAACAGTTTTGATTTGCCTTAGGTGCACAAGAGAAAGCCAAAGTGTTGGCTAATGTTCATCACTGAAGGATCCCAAACATCTATTTCACATTAAGACCTCCCTAGAAATATTTCAGAGGTCTTTAGGCAACATATTCAATCTTCCTAAACCTCTTCTGCAGATTTCTGGAATGCTGTTATGTGTGGCTCAGTGACCTCCAAATTTCTTCTTGAAGAAAGCGGTGGTTTCCTAGCAGCAAAATCACCCCAAACCACCAAAATCCCCTTACTTTGAGGATGAAATTCCCATTAATAGCTGCCAAGAGCACCAGAGCAACTAGCTGACCCTGTGCATACATATAGTATAGAATAATCAAAAGCAAGGATGATGGGTTTTGTCCTTGCTTCCCTGCCATTTAAAGAAAGGTAAATTACTGTGCAATGGCAGCAGGACGCTGCTAACAGGCTCTGACAACAAAGCAGATGTGTTTTGCTTGTTCCCTGGGATACTTTGATCCCACAGAAGCACACCCCCAGTTTCAGAGAGAATTTTTCTCTTGCCCCACATACTCCTCTTGCCCCTTGTGTTCAGCTACAGCACTGTGCAGTGTCAAGTGAGGTAAATCTCCCTCTTTGCTGAGTAGGTAATGGCATCTCATGCAAACCTGATGAGTTTAAGGCATCAGCCTCTTCTGTTAACACTCTTCCTTTGTTCACTTTTATTTCATTTCCTTCCTTCCTTCCTTCCTTAGGCATTATGGACAGGAGATGGTGAAGATGTTGCTGAATGATCAAAAATGTAAAAAGCTTTTGGAGCAATCTCTTTCCCCGCATGACCTGGCAGATATTCTGACAAGAATTAAGAAGAAGGTAAGTGCTTGGCAGGAGAAATGTCTCCTTTGTGCAAGTATTGCCACTGCTAATATGAGATCAAACATACCCAATGTGTCTTTATCTCATCCTACTTCTGCTGAATCATTTTGGTCCTGGGAATGAGCTGTTAATCCTCAGCCTGTTTATCTGCAGACCACAGAGGAACTGATATTATTAGGGGAAAAGTGGGGTTTTGAATACTTTGAATATCATTCACAAAAAGGAAAGGGAAAGAGGAGAAAATGGGTTTACACTCACATGTAAGCCCCCACCACGCTCTCCCTACTCTGCCCCCAGTAAAGCAATTAAGTGAGAAGAGTGCTTCTGAACATCACAGAGTCTTTGCAAAAGAGACTGGAAGTAGTAGTGCCAAGGAAATTTCCAAATATACAAAAGATGTCCGAGTCAATCCTAGTTACTACAATTGCTGTCTGTGTTTTGGGAATATTGCCCTGCTGTCAAGCCCTGTGGAGCTGGAAGAAGCGTGGTGAATTCAGCAGCATCTAGTGGAAAATCATGTGTTTGTTTGGGGGGATTTTATTCTTTTTATGTACATTACAGAAGGGAGTGTGCCTTGGTGCAGGAGCAGGGAGAGTAAGCGTTGAACCAAATCAACTTCCAACACAATAAGCCAACCTCCAAAGAGTCAATTTTTTTCTGCTGCTTCCTTTAAGACCACTCATTGCCTGTCAGTTTGCATTATTCCCATTTCTGCTCAAGACTGGTGAATTTGGGGTTTTAGACTGCTGCTCAGTGTGGCAGCACCCATAACCTGCCTTGGGCTATTGAAACCAAAGAGTTGGCATCACTGAATCTCTGGTCTGTTTATTTCTGTACATTAGGAAATGTTTCCCTAAGCCTTGGTAGCAGTGGTCCTGGTTCTAACTTGTGTTTTAAAGAGGGAATTTCCTATTTTATATTCTAAAGATTCATGGGGATTCTTTATGTTTTTGTAGGAGATGGAAAACCAGAAGGGTGAATGTCCCTCTGTCAAGGAGCCGGTGGAGAAGAGGAACGACAGCCCGAAGAAGCCCCAGGCCCCAGTGCCCCCTATCAAACGGTACTGAGCACTTTTGTCAGATGTGACAAAGCACGTGACAAGCTTTCCATGCCTCTTCCTCAGGCAAATCTTTCTGCTGGACATGACCAGTGCCAGAGATTGTTTCCCTTCCCTACAAATGCTCTAGGATAAAAAATGTCAACTTTTGCATTGTGTTGAACACAACTTCTCTGGAGGGCTTTCCACAGAAATTGGGCGACAAAAAGACACACATTGGTTGCAGCTCAGGTTGTCCAGTGCAGTGGCAAGGGCAGTGCTGTGGAGGCTAGGAGAGGGCCAGGTCTCTGCTGCCTGACTTGAGACAAGGAAATTCAGCCAGGGTTTTTTTTTTTTTCATCCAAGTGGAGACCTTTTAGATGGGTGTTTTAATGAGAAGTCCCAGTTTATAGCAGGATGCCATTCCCCAAACAAGGAGTTCCCATCCATGTGGTTTGGCCTGGCTGATTCATGGTTTTCTTACCCTCAAACAGTACCAAGTTTGAGTAGTAAGAAGCAAGGCAATTCCTGAGCAACTTTGGTCAACAGGTGTCTCAATGTGGACTTTTTGTCTTGCTATTCCTGTCCTTCATATAGTTTGCTTGATGGACAGTGTGTTTGGTTTATTTCCCCCTGTGCTGCAATCAGCATTTAAGACAGGGATTTGGTCCTTGATGTCTCTTCATGCCAGTGGCAGAGCTACTTGTACCTCTTCTCCTCTGATACCAGGGGGAATTTATTTAGCTCTGTCCTGCTCAGTGGTGGCAGGAAAGGGACCACATGCCTCAGTAGCATGGCTAGCACCTTCCCGTGCTCATGGAAGAGACAGGTTGATCCAAGAGGATTATTCCCAGAGGATTTGTTAAGCTGTGCATCTAGTCTCTAGGGAAGCAAATGAAATGTGAGTGTAGTTCTAGCATGTCTGGGATTTTCTGGATCCTTCAGATATGCCCCTGTTCATCTGTTCAGATGCATATGAGGTACTTTTCCAGATTGTCATGCCTGGTGTAGAGGCACTTCTTCAGAGTGATGACTTTTCTTATTAAAAGACACACACGTGCCACATTAGGAGGCATTTAAACTTGAAACTAGGGTCTCTCTTTCCACACAAAGCAATGTGTGCCTTGGAAGGCATCTGAAGATAGATCAGATGCATCTCATCCTTGGTTTTCCTGAGTGAGCAGCGGTGAGAATGTCACTTGCAGATTGTCTTCCGTAATGATTGTCACGAGGTCCACGTTGTTCCTCAGAGCTTCATGATTTTCTAGCTAGAAATCACATCATTAGGAAAGCTCCTCAGGATGTTTTGCTCACAATTAATTGAAGGTATTATCAGCAACAGGTCCTAATTTGGTTTTGTTTTCCAGGGTGAAGTCTGCCCCTGGCGGACGCCTCCTCCACCGTCCAAAAGCCCAGGTCACGTTACCTGCAACTGCTGAAGGAAGGGAGTCACTCCAGAAGCTTTACCATCTCCTGGAAGCCAAGCGGTTTCAGACACGGATGGAAGGAGTGGCACTCCTCCTAGATCTGTGCAAAACCAGCCCCCAGCTGATCTCCAGTAACATTGTCCAAGTATGTAGGGTATCTTCATGGTTCCTTTCCTTTAGCTCCTTTCCCAAGCCTGTAGAAGGAAAGTTAATTCAGTGTGTCTTGGCACTACATCCTGGCTGTTTGGGACAGGCTGGTCCCTCTTACCCAGAGAAATGTAATTGAGGTCCAGGCTTCAGGACAAGTTCTTTCAGTCCAGCTGTATTTGTCTGGCAGGTGCCTATTGCTGCTGTTTATCAGAGGATGGCAGAATTTTCTGCTGGTGTAACTGCTGCTGTCTCCTACTCCCAGTTGGGTTAAGTGAGGGAAATCCAGCCATTGAAAGCATTGCAATTATTCTCTAGACAGAAAATAGGTTTGCATGGGGAAGAGAAGTATCAGGCTGGGTTGATTTAAACAAAATGTTTTTAAAAGGATATTTCTGTAAACTCCATCTTGTCTTGCACAGGCACAACTCTGGCTGTCATTTCCATCCTCATCCCTATTCCTCCTGGTAAAGATGGTGCTCATTCTTCTTGAGGGGCCTTTTTTTCTCTTTGGAAAAGGAAGAAAACAGCTAAGGACAGATCCATCCTTTCTTCTCCCAGTAGCTGCTTTTTCCCTTTTTCCAGAAGATGGTGTCTGATCCTGTGGCTGTCAAGGGACTGAACCTGCTCTAATGAGAGCTGTAGAGCACATTACATTTCAGAAGTCCACCTGTTAGTTAGAGAAATGGTCTGGATCCTGGAAGAGTTGACCAGAGCTCTGCCCTTCTCCAGACACAGGTTCTGAGACAGACAAAAGAAAACTTAGATCTTCTCCAGCTACAGTTTTGGCAAAATCATAATTGCCCTCACTGCTTGAGGCAACTGTATAGAAAAATGGGCATTGTAAATATTGGCTTCCATACTTCAAAAGCAAAGAAAGTCTTTTGAATTAATAAATGGAATTGATCTAATGATTTATAGGTGGAGAGAAACACCATAGGAACTTTTCTGTCCCCAGCCAAAACTCTCAAAAACAGATGAAAATCATTCAAGCAGCATCAGGTTGCGCAACCATTCCAGTGAGTGGCCAACAGGAAAACAGTGAAATTGTGCAAGCAAGGGTTGACCTGACAGAAAGCATCACGTTCATCTTTTATATTGCTGAGTGCTCATTTCTACATCCCCTCTTCAGACAAGGTCATTTTAATCCAGCTTTCATGTTGTTTGTTCTCTTCACAGATTTTTGATTATTTTATCCTGACAATAAATGACACTCATAAGAAAGTGAAACAGCAGGCACTGGAGGTGCTGGCAGAAATGATAGGACTCCTGGAAGATGCCCTGACCCCGGTGATGGTCCGTTTGGTTGAAGGGATAACAAAGAACCTGAACTCAAAGGATCCCAGGGTTCATGCCGCAGCTGTGACCGCACTGGACCAATCTGTTGTTCATTTAGGTAAGGCTGAGCCCTGGCACGGACTCTCCTCACCTGTGTCTCTGTCTGTCCCACACAAGAGAGTGCTGAGTGCCTTGGGAGCTGTTGTTGTCTGTGGAAGGCTCCAGCTGACACCCACCAGAAGCTGTGCAGGTGCAGTCCTTATGCACCATCCCCAACAGGCTGGAATGTGCAGCAGCATTTCCCAACAGTCCCAGGCTCCCTTGGCTCTGTGCCGCTGGTCTGAAGAGCAAGTCCTGGACTGCAGCTTTGCTACAATTCAGAGGCAAAGGGGTTTTGGAGTTTGCTTAGGCCCTGTCTGACTTCCCAAAGGAACAGCTTTGCCATTGGCATGAAGGGGCACCGGCCCATCAGAGCTTCTGCAGAGCAGCCACCTGGAAGGCTCTACATGAGAGGCATTAGCTGCCTATTTCCCACCTTTCTCCTTTGTCGTCTTTTTCCAAAGGGGAACTGATGATTCACCAAGTTCATTTCTTTAGAACAAATGGATCTAAGTCTCCAGCAGTCACTGAACTGATGCCGTGTTCCACGTGTTGTTTTGCATGGGGCAAGGTGGCAATAGCAAATACCTGCCTAGGCAAGGGCTGCTGTAAATTCCTCTGCCACGCAGATTGATGTCAGCTCTGAAAATGCCTGAAAAATGGAGTGTTGAAGAGGCAGGTGTTCAGGGGCAGTTTCCACTTTCTCCACCTCAGCTGCTCTATGAACTCACAAACTGCCTGACTCAGTGCCTTTCTGTGTCCCAAGTATGGGCTTCTTCCTTTTTGCTCTGGGATGCAAAACCTTTCCACTGCTTCCATGTGACTGAACTCTTGAGGTCCTTGATATGAAATATTTTAACATAGCTCCTGGTCCAGCAGACAACTTTGGATTTACAAATGTGAAAGGAGAGCTTTTCTTTTGGAATTTTAAACCCTACCAAGTAGGCTGGAAGGAAAGAAGAAAAAGATTCAAAAATCAGCAGAAATCGACTTCATTGTATAAAATGGGGTTGCCCTGCCCTTTCCCTCCCCACTGTCCTTTCTCCTATGGCCTCAGAAGAGTGAGCAGAAAGGTGTGTTTCACTTGTAGATGAAGTGTCACTGATGAAAGAGCTCTGCCACCAATGGAGCCAACTGAGTGGTGAAGCTCTGCTGGAAGTCACAGAGTGTATCACAGGTATGGCCTCCCCTTCTAAGCCAAGAGGTCTCTGAGGGAGTATTTACAGGGCATGCCTGTGAACAGACAGCAGAGTAGCTCCTCCCCATCAGGAGGTGCTGAGCTTGTCCCTCGTGCCCAATAGCCAGGGCAGGTGGATTTGGCAGGCTTTCCCTGGCTGCTGCAGAGCTGTGCAGCATCTGAGATGGGGGCAGCGCTCGGCCTCAGGGCTGAGCTCTCATGAGGGCTCTTCTCAACTCCCACAGTGACCAATGTCTTTAATTGCATTTAAACTCAAATGAAGTCCCATTTTAAAATGGGTACCATAACCCTTTTCCTGCTTGGCAGAATTGGTTTGGGATACTTTCAGGAGCTGTTTGAATGTTGATGACTGCTGGTGGATTAACAGCATAGAGAAAATGAAGTCTCTTCCACCACAGAATAATAAATGGCTACTGCATAACATTTGGCCTGATAAGAAAGTAAGACTGGTCTCCTGAGCATTTCAGGTTTTGATCTCTCAGCCAAATCTGCCATGCAAGGAGCCTGTTGGTAGTAAATTTTTGTTTGTGTTTGATATAGTTTGGTTCAGAAAATGAGCAGAGAGCAGGTTCCAGAGAGAATGTGAGAAAACATTTGTGTTCTGGCTAAATTTCACTCCCCTGTGTAGCCTTTTTCTCTCTCTATGCCCCTATTTCAGTGCACATTGTAAGAAAAAATGCCATTAGCATTGGGAGGGGAAATGCCATTAAAATGTGGAGATGCCCAAATGCCAGGGCAATGGGGTCTGAGTGATTCTCTAAGACACCCTGAGGTTTGAAAAAGCTCTTTGTTGGAAGCCACAAAAGCATTCTGCCAAAGACACCAGCCAGGCACTGATGTTTCTCATCCAACTGTCAAGCAGCACCCATCTCTGGTGGGCTGGAGCTTTGAAGTGTGTTCTAATACTGCCCTTTCCTGTGTGCCACGGAGCAAAGGGAAGAGTCAGATTAGACCTCTGGCCGTTGACATCAAAGTTACAAAAATGGAATCATTCCTTTTATTAGAAATCTCTCAATTGCCTCTCTAGGGTGCATTTCCAAATCTTCTGTGTGGGTTTAGACAACTTGTTAATGGAAATAAAAGGCAATTTGACGTTTTATTCATTGTTCATGCAGAAACAAATTGTGAAATAATTTAGTAAAGGTACAAAGTCTCTGCCACAGGTACAAGGCTCTGGTTGTAAAAATTAGTCCTGAGGGGTTGGTGGTTCTGTTTCAAAGATGATCATCTGCATTGCCTGTTTCTGGGTCATGGGCTCTGTGCGCTATTTCACTGATCTTGGCCAGAGAGGCTTCCAAGCAGCAAAAGCAGAGGTAGATCCTGGTTTGCATGGAGGCTGGTGGGTAAGGAGCTGTGTCTCTGTCCCGGCAGTGCTGGTGGAATGGGTCTATGCCAGGAGCCCTGAAGTGGTGCAGCGCTACGCCCTGCCCGTGCTCTGGGCCTGCCTGGAGAAGAAGGCGCTGCCCGTGCGAAGCGCCAACGTCTGCGCTGTGGTCACCAAGCTTGCCTGTGCCCTCTGCGAGGTGATGGGCACCCAGCTGATTAAGTGTGCTGAGAGCAAGCCTCCACACGTGCAGGAAAACCTCGCCAGCCTTCTGGGCTGGTGAAGGTTTCATGTTCTCCAGAAAGCTGAGCAAGTGCTGAGTTGGACACCTCCGGATGGGACTTTTTAGCTTTGCCAAAAATGACAAAATACTAAGGAAGGGAGTGCATCTGCCCCCGCTCTCTCCATCGCCCTTCCTAGTCATGGAATGGGGGGCCTGAAGGAAATCCAGACTGAAGACAAGGTGAAGACCAAGCATGGATCAGCTTCACAGAAAGGTAAGCAGGGAGCAGGGCCGCTGTCTGGTGGGAGGAAGGTTCTTGTGGCAGCCCAGAGAAGCTGTGCACATTGGCAGGGAACAGCTGTGCCCTGCATGTGCCCCCTGCAAGGAGCTGTGCTGCTGCCAGTGCCCCTGGAGCTGTGGGGCTGCTGAGCTGTGGGGCAGGGAGAGGAGCAGGAGGGTGCATGTGCAGCTGAGCCATTGCTGGAGAGCACAGGGCTCTGGGCTCCCTGCTGTCCCAGGGCAGCCCAGAGGCCAGGCTGTGCCTGTGGTAGCTCTGGGAAGTGGCTCAGGGTTTTCCTGAGTGTCTTGCCTCAATGTCTGCCAGCAGGAGCATGTTTCCATGTGCAGCTGTTTAAAGGCTTCCAGGAAATGTGTCCCATGAAATATGGAGCTTCAGGTGCTTTAGGTTTATGTTGCAGTCTCTGTTAAACTTTTTGTCTCCCCTTTGCAGATCTGACTAGCTACAGTCTTGCCAAGAGGTTTTCCCTGGTCAGTCTGATGTTCTCTTCCCCAAAAAGTCCTTGTCTCCAGTCCAGAAGAGCTGTCTTTCCTCGAAGATCGGGAAGAAGCTGCCAACTGACTGAAGATTGTTTGAAGAATAGGATTTATGTTTTAGGCTTCATAGTTACAACTGTACATATGTTATTTAGATGTAGTTATTTATTTATGTACATATGATATTTAGATGTAGTTTTGAATAAATTTGTTTTGATTGTATCTTTGAATTTTGATGACATCATTTTAATTGTATATCTTTTATTGTGATAATTTAAAAATAAATTAAATTTATTAAATAAATTGGTGCCACAATCTCCTTTGATTTATTTAATTTTAAAATAAAATTAAATAAACCAAAGGAGGTTGTGGCACCAGGACCTGCTAGCCTCGAGGTTATAGGAGTGGAACTCACTCAATGTGCCAGTGTCTCACCACATCCTTTCCTCACTGGGCCCCTCCTCTTTCTCTTTTGCCATGTTTTCCTTGTGTCATTTGTGCTGCTCTTTCTTACTTGGCATTACAGCAGGGCCACCTGTTCACATGTTTGGGGGACAATGGATCCAAAGGATCCTGTGTAGTCAAAAGTTTTCTACCTAGATGTGATCTGAGCTCACCAAAGGCCTGAGCAAAGAAACAAAGAGAAGTGTGCCCAAATGGCAAAGCTTTGCTCCTTTGCAATCTCACACAGATCTGGATCACAGGTGCCTTCAGTCACAATTTCATAGGTAAGGAGGGGTTGTGTATTTCACTGGGAAATGATGCACTGCTTTGGAAAAGTCATCTGTATGTATATTTACCCAGGACAGCCGTTCAGCTGTGTTGTTTGCAAGTTGTTTGCAGAAGGATGAGTGGATTGTGAGGCCAATAACAAGTGACAAGGGTTCCTCAAATCCAAATTGCAGCCTGGGTTCCATTCAGCCCAGTGCTGAGAGATCATTTGTTCCCTTGGACCAGTGCTTGCCAGGGTACTGAATTCCTGCATAGCTGGAACAAGCAATTCTGGAGTCAGCTCCAGCTCTTGGTGGGCTGCATGATCATTGATAATGCTCCCTATCCAGAAATTATTTTGCAGTTTTCTTTCATAGTCATTTGAAGCTTTTAAACTTCACATTTCAATTTGCTTTGCCTTAAGGAAAACCATTTCTGGTCCCAGTGCATACTGTAAGCTTTTGCCAGCAAAGTCCTCATGGTTGCCAGCTTCTGATGTTACAGAAGAAACTGCATGTGAATGTGTTAATTAGGTTTTCTGATGGAAAAACTTCTGTGTCATGTGGCTGCATGTGTTTGCTTAGCTATGGGTCTAGTCCTGGCCTAGTAAAGGCCAGGCAGGGTGGCATGTTTCAGGGAAAACTGGTCCATGAGTTTATGGGGTTGCCATCAGCAGGAGACTGAATGTGTCCTTTGGGGATTTCTCTGGAGACACAATTAGGCACCATTAGCTCCATGTCACAATATTCTCTTAGATCTTTCAAAAATATCCTAGAAAAGGCAGTGAAACTTCACATCTCCTTTCACAGCCACTGTTGGAAGAGGGGCATTCTTGTCCCTCCTCAAAGCCATTGCTCTTGCACACCAGAAGCATGAACATGCACAAACAGCAATGATGCACGGTCCTCCTGCTGCTGCTTCAGAGCTCTGGCAAGTGCTTGGCTTGCAAAACTAGAGTTAGGTATTGCTTGGGTCTTGGCTCAGTTTTGTGGAAGTTTAGAAGGAAAAGAAAATCTGAGATAAGAAACTTAGGATAATTGGGTACATTGGCCCCTGTGATTGCTTTCCACCCACTTTTTTGCAGGATTGGCTTCTCATCCCCAAATGAGTGACTGGGAAGTAGTCACCCCCAGAGCTGCTGCTTTGTACTTCTGGAGCATATCAGCCTCCTGGGAATTATCATCCAAAGAGTAGAGAAACCAACACAAGTCCTAGTCTCCTTTTTGCTGCAAGGACTCTAAGTTAAACCTATCAAAGGACTCTTAAAATTACTAAGAATTTATTTAAGAGGCTTTAAGAGTTATTAAGCTTATTTAAGGCTATTTTTACTGGTTTGTAAATAGCATCTGAAAAGGTCATAACAATCTTCATTGTGTGTTGGGAGAAGATGGGTTGCAGAGCCATTCATCAGTCCAGGGAAAGTGGGAATACGCCTAGCATCTAAATGCCTGCTGCAGCCCTTTGCTGTGGTGTTTGCAGTGGCTATTCTTCTGTGGAAAAGCTTAATGCAGTGATTTGGCTGCCAAGGGAGCTTTGTGGGGTTGAAAATGTGACATCATAAACTTGCCTGGGCTAGCAAAGCTCAGAGGTGCACTACATGCTTTCTTCTTCTCTTGGCTCTTGGTAGGATAAATAGTTCTGAAGTACTGAGTTTTTCAACATGAAGAGCATAGCATTTCCTGTGGGTTTTAAAAAATTGTTCATGGTGTATTTTATGTTCTTTCTTTGTTTTGCACCTTAGAGGGTTTTAGTTTTGTAATTTTTTGCACTCTGTTGTAAGATGTTGTTGAGATGCTGTTTGGACTAATATGAAATTTGTCTCAGACTCATAATTAGGTAATTACTTACCAGGAGTCCTTTCTAACTAGATGCTCAGCTGCAGAGCACTGTGGTAGCAGGGTGTACCTGATGCTCCCTGTTTCCTGACTTATCCACATGAGAAACTGTGCTATGAGAACCTACTTGCAATCCAGGTCCCTTACAACAGTTAGGATGTGCAGGTAGATGCATGGGTCTTCCCTGAAATATAAAGATGAAAGGATCTATGTGGGTATCTGGTTATTGATGAAACCTTCACTATTCAAAAAGATCCAAAAGATGCATTGCCTCCTGCCCTGGCTGTCCACATTAACTATATTTATTAGCAAAGAGACACAAAGCTTCCAAGAGGAGTAAAACATTCCAGAAGTGAGGCCATTGTGTTGTACTGGCAGGTTGAATTTCCAGTTTGGATGTAAGAGTTACTAAACTTCTATTGATTTTAAGAGGGGGTAAGGCTGCAATGAAATGGCCCCATAAGATTGACGGAGTCACGCTTAAAAGCCAAGCAGCTGGTAAATTTGTTGGTTTAGATTTTCACTGCAGAGTCATCTCTGCCTTGCCACATGTCTGTGTGTCTGCTGGAGTGCCTGGAAAGTTTTGTTCACAGCTTTATAGCTCCTGCTCTGCAGAAGGATGGTCTTTGTTAGCATCCTCAGGCTTGGACTTGGGTTCACTCATATCCCAAGGAGCCAATGGTTAGGTAGTGTTAATAAATGAAGGGCAGCCTGTTGCATTGAAAGCTTTCAGTTTCTCCTTAATTGCTGTGCAATCAATTAATCTGTGCCTTGAGGAAAACTTTACTAAAGCAGGAGGGATAGATATGGAGTAAAATGGGCTTATCACCCCTTTTTCCTTTGAAATAACCTTGATAAAGGGTGTGTACTATACAGTCCAACTTCAGAAATTCTCACACTGTTGCAATGCAATCACAGAGTTGTATGTTAGTAAAGAAAGATAAAAGAATAAAGGAAGAGACCTAAGAGGTCAGATTTTGAAAATCAGGATGTCACTGAGAGGAGAACAATGAGGAGTTGTGAGGGCTGAAGGTAATTTTGTGCTAGAAGTGGTGGAACAGGATAGGTGCAGGGCAGGTGTCACTGTCATATTTTCTGAAAAATCTCTTTGCCCAGGATTCTTCTGGGAAGCTGAGAAGCCTCAGAGAAAAATGAAAACAAACATTATTTGATTGCTTCTCCTGTGTTTTGCTGCTTTGGAATGTGTTTGGACATTGTTTACCAACAGGTGATTGTTTCATTGCTTTCTGCTGTGAATTGTTTTGATTTAATGGCTAACTGGGGCCAAGCTGTGTTGGACTCTGAAGAGAGTCATGAATTTTCATTATTATCTTTTAGCCTCTGTCTGTATCCTTTATTCTTTAGTATAGTTTAGTATAGTTTAGATTAGTATTCCTTAATATAATATAGATCACAAAATTATAAATTAGCCTTCTAAGAACAAGGAGTCAGCTGCATTATTCCTTCCCTTGTCAGGGGTCCCCAGAAAATACAACAGGCAGGTATATGTGAGATGAATGGAAATGGAATCAGAGGGAAAATGTGGTCCTGGGCCTTGATCACCTTGTCCTGCTGAGTATCTACTGTTTCTATCTGCACATGTTTTCTATTGGCATGAACATTTTCATTATTCATCCCAAAAGGTCTAGAAATACAAACTTGGGATCTTTGCCCCCAGGTTTCAGATGATCCAGTATACAATTGTGAGTGTTGCAGGAACCTTCACCTTTACCTGAGGACAATGTGGAAGTGAGCCCCTAATCCATACTGCAGGTGCTATGGATCTTGCCCATAGGATCTTGCCCAGGAAAATAAAAATCACAGTTTGAAGTCCACACCTGCAAAATGCATCTCCACATGATGTAGTCATGATGGCACTGGGTCCATTTGATGTGGAAGAATTAATGATTTGCTAATCTAGCAGGTTTTCTCTTCAGGAGATACTGGCAGTTCTTTACTGATGAGACATGACAGTAAGAAGAGTTACTTTATCTCTGTTTATGGTTTCTTTCCTTCCTGTAGCAAAGGTGATATCTTCTCAGAATGTTTCTCCTAATGGTAAAACTTCATAAATGGTTATAACATGCCTTGAATGCTTAGAGGTGCTAGCACTGCAATAGGCTGAATTTATTGATAACCAGCACAGCATTCTCAGCCATGTTGCTAATCACAGAACCACAGAATATTCTGAATTGACAGGGACTCACAAGGATCATCCAGACCAGCTCCTGGTCCTGCGCAGAACACCCCAAGAGTCACACCATGTGCCTACGGGTGTTCTCAAAACACTTCTTGAACTCCATTAGGCTTGGTGCTCTGACCACTGCCCTGGGGAGCCTGTTCCAGTGCCCAGCCACCCTCTGGGTGAAAAACCTCTTCTCAATATCCAGCCTAAACCTTCCCTGACACAATTCCAGGCCATTTCCTCAGGTCCAGTCACACAGAAGAGAACAGTGCCTGCCCCTGTGCTTGCCCTGACAAGGAAGCTGTAACTGCACTGAGGTCTCCCCTCAGTCTGCTCTTCTCCAGGATCTGAGGTAGTTCTTGAAGTCAGAAAAAAGAAACTGGAGTGTGTGTGGTGCCTTAGTGTTCTAGTCATCTTCAGATGCCAGGGGAATGAAATGACAACCCCATTAAAGGTCTGAGATTTGAGTAGTGTCACTGGAAACAGGGGCAGCTGCCAACTTTTTAAAGGTCTGCAGATAAAGTGCAGCACAGAGCTATTGGCTGCTCTTCACAGCTGTGAAGAAGCCCTGGCTGGAAACCTGATCCTGCTTCACTGCGTGCTCAATCCCTCTGCAATCTGACCCCATTGCAGGGAGTGCACTCTGATTTTAACCCTTAGGAGCAAGCCACTGCCCCCTGAGTCAGCTGTGGTTGCACACAGCAACTCCGCTGCGCTGAGTGCGAGACTGCCAGGCTTAAATCAGGGCAGGGCAGGGGTGGAAGCACAGCTGACCTGTGCTCTGCTCTGTCAGTGCCCAGGCTGGGTCTTGTAGCCTACAAAAAGACATATCTGTTGAATGGAAATGCAATCTAAGTTAATTGATGTGCCAGCAAAACACAACAAGACAAACTGGTGCTGGGATGGGGGAAGAGGAAACAAGTGGACTTTTTATAGTTCAGGGGCTCTAGTTAGTGCACTGAGGAATGCATCGATAGTATAACACTGGGCTAAGACTGAAACTGGTTGCGTACAGAATATGGAAGATCAAACTCATACCTTGAATATAAAACCTCTGTTTTATTTACACCAATAAAAAATAAATGTTTAAATTGAGCCTGGTCTTATAAAACAACTGTATCCCAGAAATGTTGCATTTGTGAAAAAATTGAACTGTTGACCAAAAACCTGTTAAAAAATTATTTTTTTAAAAAAAGTGGAGAGGCAAACTATAATTTCCTGCATACTTCAGTTACTCTCAATTTCATGCTTGCAATACAAATCAAAGGTAAACACATTTTTTACAAGAGTCCTGTACATTACTGGGCTAAAGAAAACCTCTTAACTACATGTCATCATGAGTTCACATTACAAACTTGCAGATCACTCCCCCAGAAGCTGCGTCTTGCATACAATGACCAGTTTGCTGCAGCATCCTTTGGGCAGCATCAGAATCCTTCAGGTGGGACTGTGTTTGCAAGGAGCCTCCTGATGGAGCCTCAGTCAGAGCAGGGAGGGATGGAGTCCAGGATGGCGGCTCATGCACACACCTCCAAGGGAGCCTGGTTTTGGGCAAAGATGCTTTGGCTGACTCCATGTGCAGAGAGCACATGTGGGAGGAGGTTTCCAGCTTGACTGCTGAAGTTTTGTCCCTTGTGCTGCTGTAGCAGAATCTCTTGCTTGAGGGATGTAAATATTTTCTCTTATATTTTCTCTCATTCCCCATCAGGGGTGCTGAGGAGTTCCAGCATGAAGCCATAAAGAGATGAACTGATTGCAGTAGCTGAGGAGAAGCTGTCCTCCCACTCTGCTCTGTTTTCCTCTGCAAAGCTGCATTCAGGCATGCAAAGTGTCAGTTTCCTGCTGTCATGTACCTGGTTTACTTCTCCTCGGGGGAGTTACTGCCAGCAGAACAAACCAACCCAAAATGCATTCAAAAATGCATTTGTATTCTTACCCAGGAGGGAGAGGACTGCACTTCTGATGAGGGGGAGGGCTAACTTGAAGAGCTTACGCTGCTGGTGAGCTTTGCAGTATGTTCCTGGTGATTTTCCAGCTTGGCAGGGATGGTGCTTCTGCCTGGGCGATTAATTACACAGTGGATTGGTTGACATCTGTGTGGCTATGGCTGCTTGGCCTCTTTAAGCTCACAAACCCCTGACCACCCAAAGCATCTATTCGCTGCTTGTCTATATCCAAACCCCCACTTTAAACATAATAATTAAGGTTTCCTTGTGTCTGTGCTGCAAAATGGCACTGTACTTGGTGAGAGATGCTTCTGGTTAAGGCACGGGACTAAAATCAGGAGTTCAGTATCCAGAGAACAACCCTTGTACCGGAGGAGGTGAAGCTCCATTCCCCCATCAGGAAGGTGGGCAGGAAGGGTAAAAATGCTGTCTGAAGGTGAAGTTCCCAGACACCGCCTTGATGAAAACTGTAGGAAAAAATTTAAACTATTCCTAACAAAGTATGATACAAATGTTTTGTTTTTTTTTTTTTTAACGGATCTTATTCTGTACTAAAGTTGTAGATGAAATGTCAAAGGAAACTGAAACGACATTAATTAAAAGCTGCATCTTAACCATGATGACATATTAGTTAGGTGAGGAATATCCAGTATTTTTTGAGACTGTAGTGAATGCTGTAAAATTTAGGATTAATTGACTGTAAATAACTTGTGTTTTTATTAACAAGAATCAGTCTAGACCACCCAGTGAAATTACAACAAATACCCTCAAGCTGCATAAATCAGAAAAAAAATGTAAAACTTTTTTCAGGGAGAACAGGATTCTTCATGGTGGCATGTTTTTCCTTTTACAAAAAAAAAAAAAAAAGAAAAAAAAAAGAAAAAAGAAAAAAGAAAAAAGAAAAATAAATCCAAACAAAACTTCCAAATGTGTCTTTAAATAAATGTGTCCTTAGATGCTTTGTGATTTATAATGTTGTTTGATCAGGCGATTGCAAAACTACTCTAATCAGGATTAAGCCTTGTACCCTGGAAACTTGAGGTGATAAGATTATCTGGTAATCAAAGGTGATTTAGAAGATCAAAGGCTTTTTTGAGGAAGTAAGATCCCTAATTTTTTCCCTTCCAAATGGGTTGCTTTGTTTTAACTTGTATATGGCATTATTCTCTCCCTGCATGTTGATAAACACCTAGGGTAAAAATGTGGCTTTGCTGAAGCCATGGATGTTTAATTGCAGTAACACTCAATTGGCTCAGGGTTTTACCTCCCTCCTGGAGAAGTCACTACAGCCCTTTTTACACAGGTGTGATGCCTACTGAATAAATAACGTGTTGAATGATGATTATTTTGTGTTAGCTTTTTAAAATCTATTGTCTAAACCATGGAAAAAAGGACTTGGCTATAGGTCCTGTCTTCATCAACCAAATTTGCCTCAGACTCACCCAGCTACAAAGTGTTTCTTTTGCTCCACGTGGATCTCTGAGCAGAGCCATGGCATGAAAGGAGAAGCAGCTGGCTGGTGTTCCGTTAGATTGTTGAGCCCAGTTTGGGGTTTTTGATGCAATGCCATCCTACAGTTTCCTTGCAGGAGAAGATGACGCTGAGTTCTGGAGGCTGGGCTAAGGCTGTTTCCTCCCTCTGGGGCCTCTGTTCTTGCTTGTGCCTCTGCCCCCGGGGTGCTGCTGCTGTCAGTCCCTCTGCAGCCCCTGGCCCACGACGTAGAGCTCGGGGTGGGAGGCAGATCTGCCGGACTCTCTGCTCTCGGGAGCCCCAGAGCTGTTCCACGAGTCGCCTGCTTTTCTAGGGCTCTTCTCCAAGCTGCAGAAGGAAAGATGCTTAAGAGGCTAATGCATCCTGACTTTTTAGAACAGCACTGATTAGAGCGTGTTAACTCACGAAGCACAAAGGCTGCACGACACCCTGTCACTCCTCACACCCTGTCGTTCCCCCTCTCCTCCTGAGCACACTCTTTGTGTGCACCATCCAGATTTTACTCTTGTCCTGCCAAATGCACTGTACTCTTCCCTCCCACTTCTCTCTTGGGAAGAAAACATTTTGCATGTTTAACAGGGGATCAGTGTGAGGCTGGGTTTCACTGCAGATAGGGGCAGATTTGAGTGGAAAGTCTTGTTTCAGACTGCTGAAGGAAAGGAAAGGTCTTACCTCTGATGTGCATCTGCCTAGCCTGGTTACAGTGATTTCTGAGCACACAGTGTAGCCACATTTCTCTTCACAGAGAAAAGCAAGGCACGATTCTTCCCAAGAATATTTCTGGGTTTCACATTCTCTGAACCTCAGAGAAAGGAAAGCAATTCTTATCATTTGTTGTGCCTGTGTTTGTGCAGAAGTAGAATGCAATATGGAGACTGTTTACCCAGAGTGATGGTGTTTTGTTTCCTTGTGTGTGTGTGTGTTGGGACTGTTGGGTGACAGTCACGAGATCCTGGGCAGTTGTGTGCAGAGTTGAGTGCTTGGCAGATTCAGTTTAGATGTAATGCAACATAATGTAATATAATATAGAATAATACAGTATAATCAATTAATTAATTAGCCTTCTGGTAAGATGGAGTCAGACGCATCATTCTCTCCCCTCATCGAGGGCAAAAATATCCACTATACACCAGCATGATTGTGGGAGGGGAATTCTGCTCCTATAAATCTGCTAATCTCACTCTGGTGACAGAAGCACTGAGACACAGAAAGTGTAAATCATGTTCTTGAGGTTGTTCTGGCACTCCCTAGGGGTACAGGGACTTTGTGTTTCAGGACTGATCATAGCAGTGGATCCAGCCACGGGTATCTCACACCCTCTGCCTTCCTGCTGCAGTGTGTGAAGTGTGCTCTGTGCTGCTGCAGCTCATTCATGGGGTTTAAACTCAACATGGGAAAATATTTCAGAGCTATCTGGGAATCATGACTGTATTTTAAGTGTATAAACTGCTAAACTGAACGAGCTTTCAACTACAGACAAGCTGTTACATTCTTACTCTTAACTGCTAGGACTTTAATGATTTGAACTGCTAAATGAAGAGATTTGTGATACATGTCCAGTCATGAAACTAACCTAGATTAAAATATCCCCCAGTTGCAGAAGGGCTCATTTGGGCTACTTGCTTTGAGCCTGGTTCAGTCAGCCCAGTCCATTCTCAAGCTCTCACTGAACAGTATGTTAAAGACAATGGCATTTTATCTTCTCTCTCTGCTCCAACATTTAGGAAAGCAGCAGTCTTGATAAAATACTATTTTGTTAAGGTGCATACACAAAAACTGTGTTACAGATTAACAGAATTTCTATGAGCAGAGCAATTGTTCATGTTGTGCCTTACTGAGATGCCAGTAATTGCTGATTGCTGTCAAATGACCAAGTTTAGAAAACAGCCAAGTTATCTCAGCCTATCCAACCTCAGGCTGATCAAATGGGAACCAGCTGAACTGACTTGAGAACTGAAGTTCTTGTCAGGTAAGATCCAGATCCAAGATTAAAAGAAAAGCTCCAGCTCCAGCCCTAGTTAGAGCTACTAATGTTTTAAATCCTGATATTCCTTATAACATGGGATGGGCAGAAGACATACTTGGAAAAACTGGGTTTTGCCTCCTAAGAGAGCAATGGTTGTTCAGGAGACACACAAATCTGTGCACAACGCTGACATTTAATGCCCATCAATGCCAGCTTTCAAAATAAGATGGAAGTTGCCTCTTTTTTTGTGTGTTTCTGCTAAAAGGGGGTGTGTGGGAGTGGCAACTCAGCTGCCTCTTTTTGCTTGCACAAGCTCTGCCAGATTATCTTTGGCAACCTATTTCTCATCAAATGGATGTGTTAATTTGGTATGGGAAAAGTAGGGGGCGGGGGATATATCTCTTATATCCCTGAGTTTGTGAGCATGGGAGGCACTGGATAACTCACTGGTCTTCAGAATGTTTTTCCTATGAAGGATTGATAGTATCTCAGGTTTGACTCTGTGTTCTCGCCCTTCTACTAATGAAGCTGCTAATAACACAGAAAAATAACACAGGAAAACACCACACAGACCAAAAAAGGCATTGTTACATTTGAAAAGAAGAGGTAAAGCAGGGAGAGGAATGAAGGAAAGCAGACTGACAGCTGTATGGTAATGGCTTGTAAATTTGAGACCAGATGCAAACATTGCTGGAATAAGGAGGTTTAGGTTTAGATTTAGGTTTAGACATTCTGTGATTTTCCTCTGTCAGCTGGATGAATTACAAAGCAAAGAAAGTCCTGGCTGTTTAATGAACTTGGAGGAGAAAGATGGATCAGAGTGTGGTGCTTTGTCTATTAAGGCACCTGCTAAAAGAGCAGGGCTCAGCATCTGCACAGGATGATGTGGTGCTCACAGCTGCAGCAACCACCAGTCCTGAGCAGCAGGAGAGGACCTGCAGTGATGTGAAGAGCTCTCAGGGCTTTTTCCCCGTGCTCATTCCTAAAATGGTCCTTCTCTCCCCGTCAGCCCATTGGCTGTGAGGTTCATTTTAGGCCATTCAGTGCAAGGTCCATAAAATTTACTGCAGGCAGCTTATTTTGGGTGTAAGAAAACACACAGTTGTGTATTGCATCTTAAATCAGTGTGTGAGGTAATTAATGGTCTAAATTTCCCTTTTGCTTATGTTGATATAAATTTGGCATAACTGACTAGTACTACTGTTGGTGTTCATTGGGAAAAATGATAAGCTGAATTTGACCTAGGATATATTTAGTTCTTCCAAAATACTTGTACATCATAACACTAGGATATATGACTTTTTTTCATGAAAGGGATGATTTTATTTACAGTGAGTTGTTTTGTATTACTCACTATACTCTGACAGACTATGATAGAAAGATAATACACCCCATTGAGGTATAAATTAGCTAGCAATTTATAATAAAGAAATAAAATGCACCCATAAAACTGCCTGGGCTTTTGTCTTGCAAGGTTTTACATAAAAACTCTTTTGAAAACATTTATTTCTGCTGACAGGCACCAGAGTAGACAAAGCTGACTTCACACAGCACATAGAAATAACAGAAAACCCAGCAGCACTGAACAGGAATTTTAGGAAATATTCAAATGTCAGACTACAATGCAATATTGGAACTGGGAATGCAAAATCTTGCATTTCCCACTGTTCTTTACATGTTTTGTTCAGCACATTCCTCTACTGCCAGCAGGGGATACTTGGTCCTTATTCTGTCTCTGGGGTGGGAATGCCTGGAAATCTGTCCTCAGTGCCCATGACTGTCCCTGTGCTCACAGTGCCCTGAGTGCCTGTGCACCTGCAAGGGCAGTTTCATCCTCTTGGGGTTGATCTCGCAATCCCTCTCCCTCCTCAAGGGAATCAGTCATGGCACTGCAGCTCTTCTGGACAAGAGCAAAAATACTGCTCATGTGTGGAAAGGTTACCAGAGAAGCTTAAAGCTTAATTGACTTACACATCCTAAGATGTTAAGAAACTAGAATAACAACACTCTACTTCCAGGCTGTTACACATCTTTGAGTATTCCCAAAAATACCCACTTCTATTTTGGTTTTCTGATTTTTTTTTTCCTTAGGTGATAGACAAAATTTAAACCTAAGCCCAGTTTTTTATTAACAGGCCACCACTTTTTGCAAACATGGAACTGGCATGTGTTGATGTTTAGATTTCTTTTTCAGACCAATCAGTCTCCAGTAGCCATGGGATGCTTTTGAAAACTGGGCTTGGGTTGTTGCAAGCAGATGACATCAGCACCTAGGCCTAAAAATGTGCACAAGAAGTTCAAAATTCCAGCCTATAATTTTGTCCACACAGATCCTTGCCTATATATCATCTGTCTCTCCTCATTCTTGCCAGCTGAATTGAAACATTGTCCCACAGCTTTCAAATGAACAGCTTATACTGGATTAGAAGCTGATGATAGAACAACACTCCTCCTCTTGGCTCACACCTGTCTTCTCATAAATATTTATGTTTGTAACCTGAGGGCTACTTCAGAGCTTTTTAGGAATTGAATGTGGATGCCCTTAGCCCCCACACAAATAAGGGGAGTTCTGTGCCATGAAACCAACACTGAATTTTCCCTGGGGTGCCTGTCACAGCTTATGTGTAAGAGTAAGGCTTGAGCAAGCCATGGAAAGTTAACTTTTCCCTTCATTCAGACTGGTAGTCTACTGAAGTCTGAAGCAAGAAAACAGAACAGATTATTTCAGTTGGAGGGAACTGACAATGATCATAGAGTGCTATCTTTGCCCAGCCATCTTTTCTGCACATGAACAGGACACCCTTCCGGGAAACCTCTTTACAACTTGAAATTCCCACTGGAAGTTCAGAAAGCCAACCTGGTGCTAGAGGTCTGCTCTTCTGTCACCAAGTTCCTTACCTTGCTTGGTGAAGTGCAGGTTCACTGCCAGCTGTCAGGGGAGCTGGGAGGTGAGGCTGGGCCCCTGGGCGGCGGTCGGAGAAGCTTCTCCTCACGAACGGCTGAGGATGGCTGGCGCTCAGGGACAGCCTCCTGGCGCGCTCACCGGGCTGCTGGGACAGCCGGCTGCTCCTCTGGGGCTGTCCTGCAGCTTCAGGCTGGCTGCCCACCTCAGCAGGGCACTTGCTGCGTGCCACTGGAGGTCTGGCTTCGAATAAGGAAGAGGTGGCCAGGCAAAATATGGAATGGACATTGCTGCCCCTCTTGGAGGAGGAGAGCTGGTGCTCGTCCCCAGCATCCAGGCCAGCTCTGGGGCCCTTGTAGGAGCGAGATGGGGAGGCTGGTGGGGAGGGGGTGCTGGGGAAGGGAGCGGGGGAGCCTGCCAGCCGCTGTGCTGTGGGCGAGCCCTGCCTGTGCCCCACAGGAGGGCTGAGTGGTTTTCGCTGCGCTGGTGGAGAGGGCAGCTTCTTCTGCAAAGGTGGGCTGGGCACCCTGGGGCTGGACGGGGGACTGGGTTTCCTCTGCACGCTGGGCGAGCTCGGCTGAGTGTTGCTGAAAGCGTGCAGAGAATGTCTGTGATGCGCTGGGGGGCTGAAAAGCCGTTTCTCAGTTGGGGAAGAAGGAGCAGTTCTCGCTGGGGAGACCCTCCTGGTGAACAGCGAGCCCTTGTCGCCGCTCCGGAGCGGGTCGGGAGAGCCGTGCTTCTGGCGCGGCCCCGAAGGCGTGGGTGGGTCGGGCCCCTTGCTCTCTGAGCTGCTGCTGTGTGGGGTTGAAACGCCGCTGGGGTTCTGAAGAGGAATAATTTTATGGGTTTGCTTGTATAAATCCGCAGCCTCTTTCCTCTGGCTTTCCAAAATCTCCTCCTGGCTGGGGATGCGCACGTTGGTCGGGTTCAGCTCCAGGGAGTACCTCTGCGGTTTCTCTTCCCCTGACCTGGTGCTCCTTAGACCTTTATTAGTCACCCCACTGGGGCCACTGATATTTTTGCTTGGCAGTAAGTCGATGGACTGAAGGGAGGCTTTCATTTTTGGGGAAACTTGTGATCTCTTAGCAGCATGCAGTTCTGGTTTGGTGGTCTTTTTGGCATCTTCCGAAGAGCTTCCTTCTATTCTTGCAGTTTCTTCAGGCTCGGATAAATTTTCAGAAGAAGTGTCCATTAACATTTCAGGTGGTGGTGGTGGCAGGTTCTCAGTGTCTTCATCAGTCTCTTCCTTTGTGTCCTTCTTGCTTAATTCTGCAGGTGGTGCAGGAAGAAAGGCATTTGGAAAGCTAGAAGAAACATCACTGGTGTTTGTGTCTTCGACTGGTGAAATACGATGCTTAAGATTTAAAGGTGCCAGGCCTCTCTGAAAGGGAGGGGTGGGTGGGATGACTGGAAGTCCAAATTTTCTGATGCACTTTATTGGTCCTAAGGATCTTAGAGGTTTGGCTTTTGCAAGATCATCAGTAGGACTGAAGGTTTCTATCAGTTTTTTGACAGACTGCCGGGGGGTACAGCTGCTGGCACTCAACATTGGTGCTCCAGGAGGCTCATTTTCTTTGCCTCCTGATGTCTCCTGGGTAGGCACAGTAGCTATTACAGGCTTCCTGACTCTCTTTTCATTCAGCAGCACAGGATTTTGATCAGATGTGAACAAAGGGACTTTATCCTGGTTAGGCAGGATGCTGAAATTTTTTGAGAGGCCTGCCTTCAGCTTGCGGGAGGACCTAGATGTAACTTGTTCATCCTGCAAATAAGGTGCTGCTCTTGATTTCCACGACTCCAGGTTGTTAGCTCTATCCTTTCCATACAACATTTCCAGCCTTTTGCTGAGCTCTTTTTGAGTCCTCTGAAGCTCTAGGAGAGTCGGGTCCTCTGCCTGGCTTCTGAGGGACTCCTCTGACCTGGACCGTCGCTGTTTCCCAAACCTTCTCTGTCTGCCTGTTGCTGTACTGGGCCTCTTTGCTAGGACTGCTCTTCCACTCTCGTCCTCTATCCACTCCTTACGCCTGGATTTAGCTGGGACAAACTTGATTTTTTCACTGATGGCATCTTTCATCTTCAAAATGATTTCTTCTGTATCTGCATTCTCTGTCCTTTTGATGGACTGCCTTTGAATGTTTTCAGTGAGTGCAGGTGAAGAGAGGGACCTCGGCAGAGCATCCTTCCCCATTTCTGATAAACTTGTGCTGTCATCATCCTCCCCCAGCGTGCTCTCTTCTTCATCATCATCATCATCATCATCATCCTCATCCTCATCTGAAGGAAAATCTGTTGATTCACAGATTTTG
The DNA here is from genome assembly GCA_039654755.1 of Calcarius lapponicus. Lineage (NCBI taxonomy): Eukaryota > Metazoa > Chordata > Aves > Passeriformes > Fringillidae > Calcarius > Calcarius lapponicus. The sequence continues at coordinate 102,843,298 of CM077465.1, read as the reverse complement.
AAATGTTCACCTTCCTGAGTAGAATCAGACTGCAAGGAGTTGTGGGAACGGCTTTTGCTCAAGCTTGCATACTGGGGCATGGTAGAAGTGCCTTCTGCTACTCCACCCTGACAAGAAGTCGCTTCCCTGCTTTGCACAGATGAATGAAACACATCTTTAAAACGCCTTCCGAGAGCACAGCCATGGGGAGCAGCTGTGCCCGTGCTCACACGCTCCGCAGCTCCGGCGTGCTTTCGGGATGGATGTCCGTGCGCACAGGAGTCACCTGGCTGTGCTCCATGCTGGCTGAGAGCACTGAACTCTTTGAGTGATTCACTGTCCACACCAATGCCACTGTCCTCAGAACAGAGAGTCCTGTCATCACCGTGGGACTGAGAGGGTCCCACAGTTGAGGCTTCGAGCAGCTTTACTGTCCGTAGCAGGTGCTCATCAAAGCTCTGCTTCGCTTTCAGTTTGCCTTCCAAGTTGCTTGCAGCAGACTGCAGGTAGCTGCATGTCTCCTGCAGGGCATTGGACGTGAGGGAGGCCAGCATCCCACTCACCAGCTGCATTTTGTTCACCGTGTACTGCAGTAGCTGTTGCAGAAGATCAGGGTGCTCCTTCAAATCGTCCTTTTCTGCCGGCCACGCCAGATTCCCACCTACATCCTTGAGAAGATTTTCCCCATCATTGGCAATTTCTTCCAAGAGCTGGTTGATTTCATCAAAGCGCAGCACGAGGAAGCTGATCATCTGCTGCAGGAAGAGCTGAGTTTGGGTGGCCTGGTTGGCCATGTGCAGAATAGTTTCATACTTGGACAGGTTGGGGTGTAAGTAGGCGTACGCACTCTGGTGAGCTTTGACGAGCAGCTCTGGGAAGTCCACCTTCTTCTCTGTCTCACACGGGGCCAGAATGGACTTTCCTTTACTTTTGTTGGGCTGACCTTGCTTTGCCTGCTTATGGGTTTTTTTCTTCTTTCCTCTCTTCGGGATTTGCTTTGCGTTGCTTTCATTCCTGTCATCCCAGATGAAAGCTGATGCTTCTGATTCGCAGGAGGTTTGCTTTCTGATCTCTATGGACTCAGTGATGTGCTTTTGAGACTCAATCAGCTCAGACATAACGACTTCAGCATCTGTCCTCTCGATTTTCTTGTCTTCCCTGTAAATCTGGGAATCTGAATGAGCCTTGGAAGATAAGCGCACATTATCATTTTTGTCCACCTCTGATAGTCTATCCTCCTCCTCTTCTTCCAGGTAGTCCTTCCTCTGAATCCCATACTCATCAATAGTGTAGCAAGATGAACCTTTAACCAGTAGAGGGATTCCTTTATCTCTTGAATCAATTGGCAAAACACTTTTGGGTTTATTCAAAGCCTTAAGACCGATTCTTGCAGCAGTGCTATCAGTCTCACTGCGAGAAGGTGTGCAGCCCATCTTTTCTTCGTCTTTATTTTTGATCAAAAATCCAGAACACACACACAAAAAAATCAAACTCACTGTGTCATCCTGAGCTGCAGACCGGCCTGTGTCTCAGGAGTTTTCCATCGTGGTCCTAGTTTTGTTGTCAGTTTCCTTTGCTGCTCACCTTAAAATCCCATGTGCTTATTTCTTAGGATCTGCTCTTGAAGTGCCCTGTTCCATTGTAGGTTCCCACTCGGGTTTTCTTCTTTGATTCAAAAAAAGGAGTGTGAGAGCTCGGCTGGATTTAGAGCTAATGGATTAAGAGCACTTGCGTACCTCACTTCTGCCCTGACAGATGTCCTCTGCAAATAAGATTTTAAGCTCATTAGGGTAAGCAGGCTCTAGCCAGTCAGCACCAGTGTCGTATTTATAAAGGCAGATTTTTTTTCCTTTTTTTCCTGTGTGGTGGTGGGCAGAAGGACTTGGTACCTGTCCCTGCTTTTTTCCCTTGTTGCAAAAACATAACATACAATTGAATGCAGAGATCCAAAGGGAGAGGCTGTATTTTGAAGCCTTTTTGAAGGCAAACTATCTGAACATGGCATGTAAGCATCATTAGATGCTCCTTAACTAAGAGAAGGATGACCTTGACCACAGATGTACCCACTGGAGAGTAAAGACAGGAAATCAAATGGGTCAGAAATGCCTGTTAAGACTTCTGCATTGAGAGTCTTCAAAATTTCCCCCTACTTGCAAGTGACAAGCTGTTTACTTTTTCCTTCTAAGACTTCCAAACAAGATTTTGCACTTTTTTTCCTTCTTTTCAGATGATCATTCTTGAAATTTTTTTCCTTTCTAGATAGTTTCCCAACCTCAAAATCCTTACTGCACAACAGCAGTATTTGAATTAAGTAACTCAGTAAAATAAGTTTTGCATATCTTGTTAAGACAGCATCTGAATCTAGTGGATCCAAACTGTTTATTTTCAAATTAAAATTAAAAATCAAATGAAAATTCATTTTTTCCTTTGTCTGAGTGTCTTGGGATAAAATTTGAACTCCCAAGAGTGACTTGCTTACCTTTATTTCTTTTTCATTTGTCAGGGCTTAGTTCTCTTAAATGCAAGGCTTTATGGGCTAGGACTCTAAGAAAGAAAAAAACTAAGAAATTAAAAAAAATATAGACCCATATCTGAAAAAGAAAAGGGAACGGAAGGGAAGGGAAGGGAAGGGAAGGGAAGGGAAGGGAAGGGAAGGGAAGGGAAGGGAAGGGAAATAAAACCCTGTTGTTTGAATCACTTCTAAGGTCAGGACGCTATAACACTACTCTGAAAGAGAAAGTACGGAAGCCAAAGTAGGAATTGGATGAGGCAGAAGATTCTTGTCCTTTCCAAGTATTTATTTGTGAAGGGTGGCATGTGGAAGCAACTGCCCCCAGTCTCCCTTTTCATGACTCAGACTGGCCAAAATGGATTTGTTTTTTAATTTCCAGACACAGCTTTTGTCCTGAGGGTGGCCCTTCCTTGGTGTTGCAGGGGTTACTGACAGCAGTGGCCAACTCAAATGCTGACTGGATGCCTAACAGCTTCTCTCTAGCAATTTCCACCTGCATGGTCGTGCGTATCTTACCCAATTCCCAAAAATCTTTACATGCTGCCCAGCCTATGAAACATTCTCAGACTTTAAGTAACTCCTTACATGATTGATTCCTCAGGGCAGGGCTGCAATCTGAGAGAGAAGCTGTCATTCTCTGTAGCCCTATTGTTCAAATCTTTTTATCTTTTCAGCAGAGGCAGCAAAATTACCTTGCTTTACAGGGAAGAAGGCACTACAGTGATCCCCAGGAAGATTTTTAAAACTCTATGTGCTTTCTCCAAAGTATATTTTAGGAACACATACATTGCACTGAATGTTCATGATGACATGGTCATTTCCCACAAGGCTTTTCTGGGAAGCATCAGGTAATAACCAACCTCCTGACTCGGCTTCTGGCCAGTCATTCAGCTCAGGCTCTGGCTGCTTCTGCGTCTCACCACAATGTGCATTATGCAGAACCATCCCAACACTTTCTGTATTCCCTTTTGGGCATGTATCTCATGCGTTCAAAGGGGGCAAGTGGAGAAGATTCAGGCAGATGCTTCATCCTGGTGATGCCAATGGTCAGGATGCTGTAGCCCTCCAGGGTTAGCCTGGGAAAGCTCAGGAGCACAGTCAAACAGTCTTTTTGCCCCTCTGCTGCTTCCAGTGTGTCTTGAGAGGCATTTCTGTGTAACTGCTTAATATTTGTGCTATGAAATCTCTGGTGTCTGTTTTTTCACAAAGCAGCTCCAACAGCTCCATTGCCCACACTGGGAATTTTGACAATTAACTCTTTGTGAGTTGGTGGTAGTATTCAGGAAGTTCTTTTCCTTCCCTTTGCCTTTGATCAGTCATATTACTTTTGTTTGAATTTTTGTTCTACTTATTTTCACACCATGCACTAACATCTTACAGGAAATAAATGTATGGTTAAAAACTACAAAATCCTGGTTTATGATTATGAATTATGCTGTCATTTATTATTTTAAATATTAATAGTAAACCAATACACATTTTATTATTTATTTATTACTAAATCAAGATCCAGGCTCATAGAAAATGTTTTTTAGCAAGAAATCTGTTTTATCCTGGCTTTCATTGCTATCTGCATGTACATGCAATATTACTATTTAATGTTGCACCAGATTTATTAGCTTCTGTGAGATCTTTGATGTGGCTGTTTCCAAACACTTATGTAGCTGCATTTTTCTTATCAATACTCTTATTACCAAGTAGGCGGATATTTCTTTATACCTCTGAGGCACTTTAGAAAAATCCCAATGCTTTACCTCACGAAAAATTATAAGGAAAATACTTCATCTCATGATCAAACAACAAAAGAGAGGCTCAAATAGGTAATGCACATAAATGATTATGCCAAGTCTTAGAAATCTAAGGTTTGTATTTGTGGAAAAGAGCTCACTGAGGAATTATGGAGAACTTGAGTGATAACAACAATTTTAAAGAGCTATTTTGCTCTCAAAGAAATGCCCTTTTTCTTCTTCTGTGTGAGCAAATTGAATATAACCAGGGAGCTGTTCATATTGTTGGCCTAGATAGCACTAAGTAAATAAGAAATAGTCTCTTTTTATTTCAGCTTCTCTTGCAGAGCTGACTCCAGTTTGGGATGTAGAGCAGGTTCTCTCCTTTCTGTAATCACTTGCAGAGATACATAGGAATCTTCCTTTTGTTTCCCCTGTGGAAACCTGTTGGCAATGGTAAAGAATAGGAGCACCATGGTTTGAAGGAAATGTAGTTGCAAATAATTGAATAGAACCAGTGAGGCTATATAGAGCTTTTACTAGTGGTGATGGTGCAAGTGAATGACAAAATTCATCTTGATTCTGGGCCAGTGATAAACTTCTCAGAATTGGCTTTTTTTTTTTAAATTCTAGCTTCTAAGTAAAGTGGTGCACTCTGATTGCATGAGGCTATAAATGTGACTCCAGTGCTTTCAAAAACCTATTTTGCAAAAACATCTGGATTTTTTAAACAGCAGAAGAACAATTAAAAAAATATCTTGAAAACAGCTAGGAAACCAACTTCCCTCTCCAGCAAAAATACTTTATAAAGGAATTAATGAAGCAAGAAATGCAAGCAGAAAACTAAAGAGAGTAATTCTGGGGCGTTTGCCTGCACAGGGCTGTTGCTATACTGGGGGGCAATAAATAAATTTACACAGACTTACAATTTTTTTTACAATTTATTTACAATAAATTTAGACAGATGTCTAAGCTTCTAAAACCACATTTAAACCAGAGTTTAAAATCAAACAGAAGAAATGTCTTTCTCTGGATGTGGCCAAAACTGTGACTTGATTGAGCATGCTACATAACACAGGAAGGATGAAAAATAAGTAAGTTTCTGAAATTTTCTTGTGAAGTTTGTCACAAAACTTAGAGTAGCTTCTTATTAGAGGATGTAGAAGTTCTTGTCCACCACAGTGATGTGTGAGGTAAATCACAGGTGACCCAAAGGGGTCAAGAAGAATTGTATGACTGGGGTCAGCAGTAGTTTGTGAGATATATTTACATTTGTCTGTTATTTTTGGAAAGTGTTGTCGGTTAGTCAGAGTTTCTCTTTGCTAGGCATTCCATCAATACTGTAGGTGCTTGCTCTCTGCCCCAACCAATGCATTCACTGCTGGTTTCAGTGGGTAAAACAGGGACAGCCAAAAGATGAGAGTTAGGGCACAGAACCCTGTGAAACAGCACGAGGCTTTAAGCATAGATTCCCAGAGTTATGCAAATCTAGAAAATTAAAAGGAGAGGGTTCCACTGGCCTTGGCAACTTTTACATTAGTTCTCAAGAGTGAAAGCAGGGTTGTGGTTGGGGAGCAATTTCAAGGCGAGCGAGCTCCTGTCAGGTGAGGGACTGGCACTTTAACTGCTGGCAAGGGCTGCAGCACTTCCCAATGGAAGGTGGTAGTATTGATTTTGGATCTAGAGGTGAGGTCCAGGAATTTGTGCTCCTGAATAATATCCCAAGATGCTACAGAAAAGAGTGCAGCTATTTAGCCTTATCCAGCTCTCAGCAGATTTCCTTACCTAGAGAATCCCAGGTTTTCCCTGAAAACTGAGGTAAGCACAGGATTCCTCCTGGCTTTCTGTCAGAGAGTGTCTCTAACCACAGTGTGCGTGCACACTCAGTGTCAGAACCTCCCTGCTGCCCTAAGCCTTGCTCCAGAGTGGCTCTACTGAAGCTGCCATGCCTTCCTAAGCCATTTTAAGGATTGCTTCCCTCTGATACATCAATCTGTGCAGATGAACTGGTGTCACTGTCATATTTTCTGAAAAATCTCTTGGCCCAGGATTCTTCTCCTAGGAAGCTGAGAAGCCTCAAGAAAAAAGGAAACAATATTATCTGATTTGCTTCTCCTGTGTTTTGCTGCTTTGGAATGTGGTTGGAGATTGTTTATCCAGCAGGTGAATTGTTTTTACTTATTGGCCACTTGGGGCCAAGCTGTGTCGAACTCTGAGGAGAGAGTCAGGAGTTTTTCATTATTATCTTTTACCTTTCTGTCTGTATACTTTCTCTATTCTTTAGTATAGCATAATATAATAAAAAATAAAATAAAATAAAATAAAATAAAATAAAATAAAATAAAATAAAATAAAATAAAATAAAATAAAAAATTAGCCTTCTAAGAACATGGAGTCAGATTCATCATTTCCTCCCAATGACGGGGGACCCCGAAAATACCACAGACTGCTTAGCAATGCTCTATTTCTGCCCCAGGAAGAGACAAGAAATGGAATAATGTTTCAGTTGAAACAAGCTTGCTGCTCATGAGCATTGTTTCCCTGTCTTCCTCCCGAGGTGGTCAGAGCTGGTGCAGCCCATTGTTTTGAGCTCTCCAGGTGTTCAGCAGCCTTACTGCCCATGGCTGCACCAAATGAGTCAGACAGGATAGGCTGAGCAGGCTTTTTATTATCCTCATATCCTGGCTTGGAGGAGAGGCTGGGAAAGACAATGTGCTATGGCACGGAAAGTGGTTTAAATATATATTCTTTTAAAATTTCCATTGTAAGGCCCAGGGGTGGAAGTCCAGACAGGCAGGGGCATTGTCAGGCAATGACAGCCAGCCTCCTCTGCAGCTGCAGCACTCAGGACTCACTTGGAGCCGAGATGTTTGGGGTTCTGCCATTGCTGGCCTGATCAGAAGGATCTTCTAGAACCTGCAACACTTTGTTAGGTCCTTGCTGTGAAAAATGCGTGTTATATGATTGGCTTCTCACCAATATTAACATGAATATTATATATGTTATGTTAGAAAGTTATGCTGTACTAATTTTTAAAGCAGTGTGTTAAATATAGTTTTAGGTTATATCATAATGTTAAAATAGGAACTATATATGTGAGATATTTTTAAAGAAAGGAATGAGGTACTTGCATCAGATAGCACCCACAGGACACCTAAATCTTTCAGAGAAAGAGAATTTATTGCCCCATTATCAGGAGAAATGAACTTCTTCCTGCCTTGCTCAGCCATGAAGACACCGTCAGGATTCAGAGGAAGAAGCTGACGCTGACCAGACAGAATCCTGTGTTTGAATGGAATTTATGCATCATGTATGAGCTGTGTGAATATGCAACAGGCTGTTGTTTTTAAGGGTTAATCCTCTGTTAACGTGGGTCCTTTTCCCGGCTTGTGCTGCCCAGAAAAAGGTACCCGGATGTCTGTAACTCTTTGTTTCTATTGTCTCATACTGTCCTAATCTCAACTGTTCAAATTTTTATTGCTCTAATTTTATCACTATTTTTATAACCATTTTATTACTATCAAACTTCTAAAATTTGAAAAACCAAGCGATTGGCGTTTTTCACACTTGCTTTAATTTTCTAGCACGAAAAATAATCACACACAGCTTTGTCCTCATATTCAGCACCACCTTTGAATTCACGCCCCATTTTCTGCGGTTCATGGCAGATGGCAACTACATCCTCTGTCTCAGCTTTCATTCTGCTGCATCAAACAAGCTGTGCTCTGGTAACAAACTCCTCAAACAGACTGTTCTTTTCCTTGGCAGTGCTGACAAACCCTCTCCGGGCAGGCTGGATTAGCTGCTGCTGGCTGAAGAAGGGCGCTCACAGCAATGTGTGACTCCTCAAGGAGATGGCCAGACCTGCTGGACATCACATCACAGACACTTCACTTCCCTGCCACAACTCTCCAGTTACACAGCCCAAGATAAGTGTGTGATTTTTGGGGCCATTGCTTCATATTGGTAATGGTGCCCCTTGTGTAGCTGCCTTGCATTGTTTGGTTCCTTGGTTAGTTCCACGCAATGATCCCATACCTCAATCTTGTATCAGTTCATTCCTTTCTAACAGCAATTTTTTCCTTTTTGCTTTTTTATCTCATTGGTTTGCTGATTTTGTTTGTTTGTTTGTTTGTTTGTTTTCCCGTACCCAAAAAGACATTAAAGGAAAACATGAAACAAAGATTAATTCCAAGGATAATATCCCAGGATTTCATAAGTAGCCTCCCTCAGCTCAGCACTTTGCACTTAACACTACTTCACACTGTTTCCCCCTGTGCTTGTGCTTCATTGAAGCTCTCCTAAATTCCAGTCTTCTCTAGAACTAATAATTTCCATTCCAGGCTCTTCACTGAAGTCTGTTATTCAGAATCATCAATAGAACGTTTCCTCTGCCCAGAGCACCAAGTGTCTCAAAAAAGGCAAACATCGATGGCCAGTAGGAAGCTCACATCTGATCTTGCTTACATGCTTGTCTTTATAAAAAGAGTTGGAACCTCAGCAGCCTTGAGGTGAAAGTATTAGACCTGCATTTTCCTGGACATGTTTTCTTTGCCTTTTCCAAGGTATGGGACATTCTAGGAAGTGGAAGAATTTCCTAGTTTTTTCATAGCTATCTGCTATCACGTTTACTCTCACAATTGCAATTCAATGCTCTCTTTCTTTCTGTTTTGGAGTCACTGGGAGCTCAGAGAATTTGCAACTCTTCACCTTGCCAGCACTTCACTTGAGGAAATTTCCACTTGCCACTCCTATTATTTGTCCTGCCCCCACCCTTTTTAATATCATCACTGGAAAAACAACACCTAAAACCTGATTGTACACACACAGTTATGTTTATTTAACAATGATCCACGCAGAGCACAAAACACAGAAGGACTTGGCTGAGCTTTTATCGAGCTCAAATTCCCTTCATGCAGCCTGGGCTCAGGTACGATGCTGGGTTTACCACTGCAGGCGTTTCCCGGAGAGTGCCAATCTTTGTGGATTGAGATCCTCGTGAGCTTTTACAGCATGGGACGAGCACCCTTTGAAAATCCTCCTTGGGGGTTCCTCCACTACTGAGACAGCCGGGACGCCTGGGCCGAGTGCTGAAACGTGCCAGGGGTGCCGCGTGGGTGCCAGCCCGGTTCCTGCCGCCGGCCCCATCCCCGCATCCACCCGCTCATCCCCCCGAGCATCCATCCCCGCATCCATCCCCGCATCCATTCCCGCATCGCTCCCGCCGCGCGTTCCCGCTCCCGCCGCGCGTTCCCGCTCCCGCCGCGCGTTCCCGCTCCCGCCGCGCGTTCCCGCTCCCGCCGCGCGTTCCCGCTCCCGCCGCGCGTTCCCGCTCCCGCCCGGCTGCCGCGCCGGGGGCGTGGTCTGCGGGGCGAGGCGGGGCGCTCTGGCCTCCCATTGGCCGGAGCGGTAGGAAGGGGCGTGGTTTGGCAGCGGTGGGCGGGGCCTGTGCCTCGCTGGGCTCGCTGGGCTGCGGGCGGGCCGGGGCGCTCGGCCGGGAGCAGGTAGGGCTGGGGCGGGGCCGGCGCTTCCCGGCGATTTCCGAGAGGTTTCCCGGTGCTCGCTCGGTGCTCTCCCGGCGCTTCCCGAGCGCTCTCCCGGCGCTCCCCATCCTCACTCGGCGCGTCGCGGGGAGCGGGGTGGCGGCGCAGGGACCGCCGCAGCGGGCGGGCCGCGGCCGGCCTGGCTCCCCCCGCCGGCTGCGGCGCAGGGGCCGGGGGCGGGCGCGGCCCGGGCGGTGTCACCGCGTGTCCCCGCCGAGAGCGGAGCCCCCCGGCTCCGGGGTGCGCTCTGGGAGAGCGAGGAGTGCTGGGGAGGTGGCCCGGGGGGCTGCGGGCGGGCAGGGGCGGCCTGGAGGGTGCGGGGGCTGAGCTCCCTGGGCTCCCAGCTCCGCAGAGCGCCCGTCCGGGGCAGGTCGCAGGGCGCGGGTCTGGAGCATCTTTCCTGTGAGGAGACACTGCGGGAGCTGGGCCCGTGCAGTGCAGAGAGGAGACAGACGGGATCTCGTTAGTGCATATAAATATCTCGAAGGCAGGTGCCGAGGGGATGGTGCCAGGCTCTGTTCAGTGGTGCCCAGAGGATGAGGAGCCGTGTCTGTAAACTGAAACACAAGAAGTTCCACCTCAGCGTGAGGAGGAATTTCTTTGCACTGGGGGTGGCAGAGCCCTGGCACAGCTGCCCAGGGGGGCTGTGGGGTCTCCCTCCCTTCCTCCTCCTGTGTCACCTGCTCCAGGTGTCCCTGCCCGGTCAGAGGGGTTGGAATGGATGATTTCCTTCCAGTCCTGACAGTTCTGTGAATCTGTGAAAACACTGCCATGTTGCAAAAGGGCCCTGCACACCGCCCAGATCTTGGGTTTACCCACGTGTGTATAGCAGGTCTACCACCTGTGCTGTAAATGTTCTGAAATGGGCAGGTGGTGTATGTGCAAGAAACTTGTTCTCTGAACTTAATTTCTCTTGAGCGCATCTAAGTACGTGATAAGGAGTCCATTTCACATAGTTGTTGTCAAAAATAGCATCACATTTGTGACAGGTTCAGCTATCAAAGCCCAGAACAACTGTATGTTATAGCTTGAAGTGCTCTAGCATTTGCAAGTTCTTACAGCACTTGCAGGAAAGCTTTGTGCTTTAACACGAATTACAAACTAGAGTACATGAAAAAGTTGGATACTCTATTATGGAACTTTTTTATATGTATATGCAGAGCTACCATGCATTCCTGTGTAATGTGTGGATATCAAGAAACCTGTTGTTGCTGTTCGGTTTTGCCAACAAAAGGGTGTGTGCATCTGATGACTCCTTGAAGATTTTTCCCTGATATTTCTGTTTTTTCAATTTCAGGTGTAATTCAGTAGGAAGAACATATGGCTGGCAAATAGTAAGTATGATACTTTCTGCTGTGCTAAACTGTGCTCAGTGGTAGCTTGGCAATGCTGTGAATAGAAAAATTCTCTCTTTTCTTTCATGTAATTTCTCTAATAGTTTCTGCTCTAAACTCTTTTACTAATACAGGAAAGTCACTGCTCTTTTGGAACGCCTCCCATTCCACTGCACCAGGACTTTCCAGCTGAATCTTGGTGGGAAGTATGTTTTGGGTATTGTTTTGGTTTTGCTCACAACAGAACTCGTTGTGGGGATGGCGTGGGGATGCCTTTTACTGCCTTTGATATAATTTTCAGCCTTTTCCTTTGCCTTTCCAGCTGTGTGTGTGGTGTTAGCTGGCTGGGAAGCTCTCACAGCTGAGCTGGCAGCCCCTGGAGGTGGCTGTGGGTGCAGAAGGTGTCACCTTGACATCGTGTGTCAGTGCTGGGTGCTGACACGTGCCCTGCTCTAGAGCCAGATGAATACCCCACAGCGTGAGGGTGTGCACACTTCCATGAGGGTGTGCACACTTCCACTGGAGCTGCTGGCATGTAAATTCATTCTTTCTGGAGTTGGGTCAGCATCTGCGTTGTAGCCCTTGGGATTGGTGCTGCCTCCCTGGCAGCGCGGGTTGTTTCCCTGCCTGCTTTGCTTTGGCAGAACACAGATGGTGTTCTTGTCCCTGGCCCTGCAGAATAAAAGATGCCCTGGCTACTTGCACGGGTTGTGTTCTGTTTGGTCTGCTTTCCTGTGTGCCGTAAACGCTCTTTCTTGTATTCATTTTGAAATGTCTCTGTTGATTTCAAGTTCCAGCAACTTAGGTTGTCCTACTTCACAAAATCTCACCTTTTCCTGTTACCATCTGCTCAGTCAGGTCTGGCTACTTTTCACTGTGCTCCTTTTGTTCCCTCAGTGTAGGGCTGTGCAAAAGGCTCTTAATTTCTTTTGTGTCAACTAATATGTCTTTTATACTCATGCATATTGCCTGTTCCTTTGTGCATTTCGTGAGAGCTCTGAGGTGATGCCTGTGAGAAACTTGGGGATTCATGTGCCTTACAAAGCTTTGTTTTGTTTTGCGGCAGCCTCTGAAGAAATATCAGATTGTAGCAGATTTATTTCACTGTTGCCCTTCAAAAGCAATTTAATTAGGTATTTGCAGCTTAACTTTATAGTCCTTCACACAAGAAAGCTGTCATCTTTATGATGGCTATTAAGCCATTGAAATGTAAACTCTTTAACTTTTCCTGACTGTAAGAAAATACTAATTGAAATAATTAGAGATATTTTTGGCCTTGTTGAATAAAAGAACACGTAAGCCAATGCAATTTGATAATGCTGTGGGAAAAAATAGTCCTGTCCTTCCAGTGGCCTCCTCCTTGATCTTCATGCCAGAACATGAATTTGTACAGCTGTATAAGACTAGGGAAATAAACTAGTTGTGAGGAAAATGAGCATTTTTCATGTGGACCTTTATTTCCAACTTGAGCACAAGGTGAACTGTGTATGATGAGCAAGAAGAGGAGGCTTTAATTTATTTACTTAAAGATTAGCATCTGCTAATGCTAAATGCTTTTTATATTATCATGTAGATTGTGAGGTCCCAAGCAGTGTGACCCATTTATTTGGGGAAATATCAGACTAAATCTACTCATACAGCTTGTTGTGTGTTAGATACAAAAACCAAAATAAGTATTCCTTTAGTTTTTCCTATTTACTTGGGTATAAATTATATGTAATAAAAACAAACATTTATTCAAGCTCCATGGCTTCTTTCTGTCAAGCAGGCTGGCTAAACAAATTCCTGAGAAAAGAGCACTGTATAGCAATCTCCAGAATAAAAATGTAGGTTGTTTAGTAGAAATGTTGCTTTTACCCCAAGTGTTTAATAAAGATCATTCAAGATGCAGAATTTAAATTTTTCAGCTGTGAGATGTAGCCTCTGATGATGCAATCATGTCTGTTTCTATTAAGAATAATGATATTTTTTGTTATTTGTTAATGAATTTGCCTAATAAACTGTCTTACAAGGGGTAGCCAGCTTTCCTCTGATCTCAACCTGGGAACCATAATGAGGATGTAACTTGGGCTGGTTGTTAGATTTTGTCACTATATCACTACAATGTTTTAGCCTTCATTCTCTCTCCTAGATTGCTGGAAGGCCTGGGAAGGTGACTGGAAGCAGCAGAAGAGGGGGAAGGTTCCAAGGCTGTGGTAAGTCTGCTATTTTAAACCAGCCAGGAGCAGAGCTGGGAAGGAGCTGATATGGAACCGTGAGTCCAGGAGTGAATCACTCGGTGATGGATTGTCTGCAGCTGTGTGTGGGAAGATGAAAGAGCTGAGAATTTAAAAAGAGGAGGCAGCAGTAGCTGGCAGCATGTTCTTGCTCATGGTGAAGGGAGGGAATGTGCATGCACAGTATGAGGGCAGGTACTTGATGCTTCATGTTTTCATAAAGCTGTGAAGCACACTAATCCATTTATCCTCAGTGTGTGTTTGCTAATAGAGCATTAATGTTTTCTTTACTGCTCAAATGGGAAATTGGGGAGAAATATGATGTTTTCCATTAGTTAAGTGCTAGTTTAGTGATGGAAGTCAAAACTAGAAGTTGGCTAACCTGGACACCATACTCCGTGAGCCTTGTTCATGTATCAGTTTGTAAGAATGTCATGGCAGTTTGCAAATTTAAGATTTTAGTCTCATTGCATGTTATATCTTACTATGATAGAACCAATCCAAAGTATTTCCAATGAGGTTATTTATTGATATTTATTTTTTCTCCTGAAGTGGCTTTCTAGAAGATGACCATAGAGGATCTCCCAGAACCTTCCTTTGAAGGAGATTCCCTCATTGAAAGAGAACGATTCTTATTCCCAAACTCTGAAACATCTGTTACTTTTTCTGTTGCTGCAGCACCAATGCCTTCAGACTGTGGTATGTACTTTAAACAGAAAATGCATTTGTGATCAGCAGAGAATAAATTTGAATAATAAATTTTAAGAAAAGTTGTCAACTCTTAATTATTTCTGTCCAGAAAAAATTTTCTTCTTATTAAATGAATTATCTGTTAAATGAAATGAAAGGTGAGGACCCATGCTTTTTCCATTTTTCTTACTGCATACACTATAAATTATATCTTTTCCTTTGTACAGTTCTGTGCATGTGTGGTCATGTTTGTACTTCTTTCACATCTCAGTGTAGAATTGGATATTGTATTAAGATGTAACATTGGAGAAAGTAAGGGAAGTTAATCTACAGCACACCTGAAGCATCTAGAGTTACTTTTTCTTGTATTTTAGTATGTAAATAATGTACTAGAAGAGGATATTTCTGTTGGAAGTGTACATTTTGTGGTGGGTAAGGACTGTAAAGTGAGTGGTAAAAATTATACCAAATATCAGTGATCAGCTGTCAGAATAATGTTTGTCTTCAGTAACTGTTTTCACATATATAAATGATAATAGAAATTCTGACAGTATATAATGTGTTAAAATGTCACTGTAGGTAAGAAGCTTCACTGATAGCTGCAATTATAATGCCTTTGAATGTTGCAGAAGATATTAATAGCATCTATATACTTCAAAAGTCACTCCTTCCACCTCTGTGTTTCCCATGCATTGATTAGAGCAATCAGCTGTATTCAGGAAGAATAAATACCTGTAATGTTGTGTCTTTGACAGGCTCAGCATTCTCAAGACCTGATTTATAAGTTAGCTCAGGTTGGGAATGTCAGTGTTCCATATGAAGTGTTTCAGTACATGAATGTGTCTTTACATGGTTTAGCCTTGTTCTCATCACTTGTCTTCCTTGTCTGCTCTAAGTACTGCCATGATTTATTCCATTCTACTTTCTTATCCCCTAGATAAAGTTTCCCTTTGCCTTCTTTAAACATTCTTTAAACATTGTTTTGTTGTGGTATCTTCTAATAACCCTATGATTTCACTGCTATGTGTTCTACCTGATTTCTTCCTCCTCATTAAATTAAAATAAAATCCTTTTATAGGAGATTGCTGTCACTGTGTGACAGTAACATTGCTGAATCTGGGTAAAGGAGGTTAAACCACGGTAAAGAGAGATTCTCAGTCTTTACATTCAGTGCATTTATTTTTCCTTAATGCAGTTAGGCACTGTGATCAATACTTGGGAAAGATAGAGGGGGGGGGAAAGTAGTATTTTAAGGTATCTAGATGTCATTGCCATCGTTTCATGGATTCATTGGTTTAACAGATTCTCTGTAACATTGCTTTGCTAGCAAAGACTACAGCTGATCACCTGTTAAGCACTTAGGGTGGTTGTTATTAATTCTTGATACAGTCTCAGATTTTTACCCTGCCGTGCTGATGGTAAGAGTTGATTTCTTATAGATAATTTGGATCAGTTTTGTGGCTAGAAATCTTCCTGGTAGAGTAAGAATTGTGAATATCATGCAGGATCATTAATCTTGTTTCCTAATTGTCTGTTTACTTCATAGTTTCAGCTGTGGTTTATGTGGAAGGTAAATATTAGCGGATAAATCAGTAGATGCGTCTTGATGCATTGGATGTAGGGAAGAAGCACACTTCGTGTAGTGCTGGGAGATAAATGGTTTGGGGTTTTTTTAATAATGCTAGGTGCAAATAACAATTAATGGTAAATATCAGTGAAAGTTGTCCTCCTTTTCCATTCTTGTTGAGTCAAGGTGATGGAGTTTTAGGAGCTCTAAATAGCCAGGAAGAGAACTCAGTACGTGCTGTTATCTTTTAATCCAATCTAGAAGTCAGGTATGCTGTTTTTGGGGAAAGGTTGGGATGATTCACCCAGGAGTGGTTCCTGCCATGTCACACACCCAGATGGGTGATGGTGTGTGTTGCTTAACCTGTCTGTCCTGTCTGAGAGCCGTGAATCTGTGATGGATGTGAGCTGAGTTGTAAATTTATCCAAAACCTGTTTAAAAGGCAACTCCCTGATGGCTGTGGGGGGGGGTAAAAGTTCAGTGTTTGCCATGGTTCATTTGCTGATGGTAGTAGATAGACTCTGCTTTCAGTCCCTCTCCTCATAGCCATTGCTATCTAGATTCTTTCACAGAATTTTCCAGAGCTGGAAGAAATTGCACAGATGAAAAACAGAGGATGTGTATATAGAAGCACGCACACACCCCTATGAATAATGTGGCATATAGTTTTGTAATAAGGCATTTTATGCACTTACAGTTTGGGTTGCCTGAAAGAATATGAGGCTTAAAATCTTTAAAAGTAGTGTTGGTTTTTTTTTTTCCCCCCCTGGTCTTGGTTTGGTGTCTTAATTTTTGAAGGTGTTTGTCTCCTGCAGCTGCCACCAGCTGGGATTGATGCATTAATGAAATACTGAAAATAGCAGAGGTCACAGAGTGCCTTCGTGATTAGACTGTGTTTATATTTTAGTATGTTCCATGTAAATTGTGATGGAAGGAGAGGAAGAAGAAGGAAGGTGTTTTCTCTGCTCTTCTTTGCCTCTGAGTTTGAAAAACTAGATGCATGTTAAACATCAAGATCTTTTTATATAAAGACCCTTTTATTTTTTAACAGAGTTTTCCTTCTTCGATCCCAATGATGCAGCATGCCAAGAAATACTCTTCGACCCCAAAACATCAGTTTCTGAATTGTTTGCTATCTTAAGGCAGTGGGTTCCACAGGTCCAGCAGAATATTGATATTATTGGGAATGAGGTGAGATACAAATGAAGATCCTTGAGTGCTCTCAATGTTAAACGCTGTGTTAACAGTGAATAAAACCCAGTTCGTTCAGAAGCAGAATTAATCATAAATGCAGTTTCTGCCTTTTAACAAGTAGTGACTGATCATGCCTTGTGTTCCACATGTTGTCAGGTTTTATTTGGAAAAAGAAAGATGATGGATAAAATTCAGTACATTTGCATAGATGGTAAAAACAATGTTTCTCTCAAGGCAGTTGTGTTGAGACCCTTCACCTTGGTGTTTCAGTTTCCTACTTAGCAGTAGTACCAAACTCAAACCCAAAAAATATATGAAGTTACTGTTAAAGCCTGACCTTAAGGGCAATATTTCCAAGGCACAAAATGTGTTTCTAGTATTTCTATCCTACTTTCTTTTTTTTCTTCTGGATTACAGGTTTTTCTGGGGAAGTGTAGTGACGATGAACCCTACCATATTATAACTGGGGGCTTCTTTTTGTTGGGGTTGCGTGGGAGTGGGCTGGGTAATTGTTGAGAGATCAAAGAAGAAGGGGAGAGCTTCATAAATTATTTTCTCACGCAGTTAATTGCTTAACTTTTTAGCATGTGAAGTATATGTTAGAAGGAGCAATATAAAGATTTTTTAAATCTGTAAATAATGAAGGTTAATTATAATGCTATTTATTACATTTGTATATGTTACTCAGTTCTGCAGTTAAGAGGCTTTTCTGGCAGGCTTCTTTGTTCCTAGCCATTGCAATGAATCCAGGAGTCAGTATATCTGCAATAACTTAGGAAATAGTAGTGATGTCAGAGACATGCCAGAGCTAAAATGTGCTTGTTTTCCACTTGCCTGTCAGATCATTAAAAGGGGTTGCAATGTGAATGACAGAGATGGACTGACTGATATGACTCTCCTGCATTACACTTGCAAATCAGGGGCTCATGGCATTGGTGAGTAAAAAAAGTCATTAAAGATGTAAAACCTAATTGACTCACATAAGCTTATCCCACTGACACTTACAGGATTTTTCCTTGCAGCAGATTTTTTTTTTTTTCGTTTTGCTTGGTTTTCTCTGTTCTAGTGGCCATGAGCAAGGAAGATGCAGAACTGGAGCTGTAGCTATGGGGAGCAAGCTGAGTTAGTGGTATGGGTATTACACACAGTAGTACCAGCCTAACAGATACTTCATGTAGCAAAGGCAGTTTCAGACTGAAGTGCAAGCTGCAAGTTTGCTATAATTTTTGCTGTAGTTTTCTTACAGCAGAACATTTAGGTGACTGACTGTTCTTTTGTTTTGTTTCTTTCACCCTGTTCATGTCAGAAGAGAACAATAAACTTTGTTTGCATTATTATAGTACTGGTCATAAATACTGGAAATGAGAGCACATTTAACTCTGTCTGAACACCCCTATTAACTTCTCTATATTTTGTTACTTTTTTGTTGACCTCAGCCCACTTCTCCTCTGAATTTGAGAGAAGTTTGGCATAGGTCATCTTCCCTGGTGTTGGCACATCTTTTAACATAAACTTCAGCATTGTTATGTGCAATTCTCTATCTCCTATAAGATCTTAAAACTCCTGGGTTTGCTGGCTGACACAGTACTTACATTAGAGAAAAACAGTGTTATTATACACTAGAGATTTCAGCCCCTTATGATGAAGGGCAAAGATTTCTGTATCCTAATCCTAAAACGAAAGGCATAGTAATAGTTCTGCTGTGAGCTTGAAGGGTTTAATGAATGTTTTGTTTTACACATAAACATGTATGTGCTTTTTGAGGTCAAATAAATAAATCACTAATGCATACTTTACAAAAATTACCCTGCAGGTGATGTTGAAACTGCTGTAAAATTTGCAACACAGCTGATTGATTTGGGTGCTGACAGCAGCTTGCGCAGCCGCTGGACAAATATGAATGCCTTGCACTATGCTGCCTACTTTGATGTTCCAGAACTCATCAGTGTTATTTTGAAAAATGCAAAGCCAAAAGGTAGGCATTGTGACCTTTGTTTCCTGTAGTTGTCTGTATTTTGTAGATCCTGAGCTGATGTATTGTGGTCTGTAAGTCTGGTGTTCGTTTATCCATTATACTTAAATAATTTCTTATTCTTTTATTCAGCCTCATTGGTTCATTTTTCTCTTAAGCTGTATTTTAGTGCTTTACTGTACTGTTTCCATTGCTAGTTTTTATACTTGAGCTTTATACAAGACAGAAGAAGTTTCAAATGGAAAGCAAACAGGTTAATCTTAAGTTATTGAGAACTAAGAGAAGGTTTGCAGAAAACCAAAGATACAACTATTCTAGTAAAATCTTGTGCTTTTTAAGGTTCCTTAAACTTTGAGAAGTATGTTTGACATGTGGGGAGAAGTTTAAAGGAGTAGTGGGGATTTGGCAATATCCTGTGGCAAACCTGTGACTGAGGCAATTTTGATGCGTTCGTTTTCCCATTTCTCAGCTATGTAGAAGGTCCTGTTTAAGGAGCAATTTGACTTTAGTGTTTGGCATAAATAGATAACAGCTTTTGGAATGATACTGTGAAGGATTGGTAGTTGGAGCCCTATTTATACTAATGAACGTGGAAATACGGAAATGGTTCTGATCAGAACTGTTTGTTTCTAATTTGGTCAGGACAGCAAAACCAGTAAGCAACTTTATCACTAAAATTGTACAAATGTGAATTTGTCACTAAAATTGTACAAATGTGAATTAGTTCTACTGAATATCCTGCTGATTTGTGCTAGTTTGCAAAATGATTTATTATCTAGGGACTCTGTCTTAGCAGTTTGAAAAGCTGGTAAGCTTTTGGAGTACCCAGGGCTTGCTTATCACATCTTGAATCTCCATGGAGGTAATTGCTAAGCACTGCTGTTACTGGTGTGACTTGCTTAGGAGGTGACAGGTGTGGGTGGATAACAAAAGACAAAATCAGACTGCACAGTAGGTAAGTCCACATCACATTTCAATAGCCTGGCTTCCATAATTTGCATCAGTAATTTAGGTCTCCTTTCAGACCTTGTTTGCATTTGGTGTTCTCCTCCTGTGCAGTTCCTACAGAAGGGGTGGGACTCTGCTCAGATTTCCAAGGAAACCACTCTGGTTACTGGGCAGTTGGCAATTCTTGGATAAGCAGCTGATATTTTTAATCTCAGGAAATATGTAAAATTATTTGCCCTGTGACATGGAAACAATGGATAGTCTGAATTAATAGAAAAATTTTAGCTCCATACTTCATCAGCCAGTTTGCAGAGAAGGAAGAACATACGTAGAAGGTGAACGTGCTTTGGATGGATCCATACTGAACTGGAGAAAAAGATGGTTGTTAATATAAAAATAACTTTTCAAGACAGTGGTGTGCTGACTCTGAGACACCCATTGTGAAGCACAGGTGTTTCCTTTTGATTTACTGCTAAACTGCTTTCTTTATGACTCTGTAGTTAGTCTTCATACAGATTTGCTCCTCAGTTGCCACAGGAGAGAGCTGGTTTGGTCTTGGATTTTCAAAGGTTTTAAATACAAAAATTGTATATTATTTTCCTCTAGATAGTTTGGGGGTAATTACCAGGTAACATTTGATATTTGTCTTTCTTTCTGTCACCTCTACTGTGCCCACTTAGATTGAAGCTGTAAGAGAACTATTCAAAAAATCTAAGTATGAAGCTCGCAAGTCTGAGGAAGTCACAGAGTCTTAACTCAAAAAACCAAATCATACATCAGTTGTTTTTCAAAATAGGAGTACATGCAGCTGTTGATGGCTCAGTAGCTGATGCTACTAACCAGTAATTCTGCAAATTGGTTCCTGTGTGTGCAGAAAATGTTTGGCTGTGTCCTGTGGAAGTTTCAATGGCTGTATACAGCTCCTCAGCTTCTAGTTGGTTTTAAACTGGTGATGTCTTCTGACCTTTGGTACATCTGCATGAGTAGCTCTCATTAGGATTGAGGCATGTGAATGCAGTCTTTTTTCGTGTTTGTGTTCAATCACAGCAATTGCAAAACTGTTAAATTCTGATTGCAAATTTGTTACCTTTGATCTTTATAAAATTGAGTCAGTTTTATTAGTATGTATGAACTTAAGATGTCTATACAGACATATATAACTGTATTTTCTATATTGTTGTTTTAGTTGTTTATTTAGTGTAACTGTATACAGATGTTGATGCAGTTGGGATATACTTTGTTTATGGCAGTGTGAGAAGGGCTAGTGTTTTTTGGGATGGAGACTGATACTGGAAAATATGAGGAGACTCTTCAGCCCTGAGGTGGAAAGTTTTATGTTCCTCACTGGTATTTCAAATTGGAACATGATTGCTAATACTTGTGCTTTTGTGCTTGTGTATTAAATCAGCTGGCATTTTTAATTAACAGTCCTATACCTAACTGACTCAAAATGACATCTCTCTTGTGTAATTTAAGAGAGGAGCCTCAGACTAAACAGACATTTAAACTCCAGTCTTCTAGAACAGTAATAACTTCATAGCAGATTGAAAGATATATTAGGAGCAACTGATGGAAATATACATTGTGCTAAGTAATTTCCAGTCAGATGCAGTTCTCCATTTTCCAGACTATCAGTGTGAGACCCTTCAGAGTGCAATTCTTTGAAAACAAAGAAATTGTAACAAGCACCAGCTCTTACTTCATTCTTGGCCATTAGTAATTAAATCAGTGTAAAGCAGATGTATAATCAGTTTTCCCTTGCTCTGCTGCCTGCTCACAAAGGAAGACAACTAGTTGAAGATGCATCTCATTTTAATGTTTGATACCTAGAAGCAATAAAATATAAATGTGTCTGAAACATTAAAAAAATGAATTTACTTGCAAACCTGAAGTTACTCACTTGTTAATCTTGGCACAGTAGATTGGGCACCCTGAGTAGCAGCAATTTTGCAGTTAAGCCATCAGTATTAAAAAATGAGTGAAAGTACACGTTCATCTTCCAGGTTGGTTCGTGGTATGAATAAACAGATGCAAATAAGGTTGATATTCTATGTAGAATTACTTCCTATATGCATTTGGTACATAAATAATGGTGTGTCTTTGTAAATGCTAACATAAACTTTAAAAATGAATGTCCTCTGAAGGAATCTGTAGGGGGAAATGTTAATGTAAAAGACTTGCATACCTCACATGTGATGTTTAATTGCAGATGTGGATGCCACCTGTAGTGATTTTGATTTTGGAACAGCTTTGCATATTGCTGCATTTAACCTATGCACAGGAGCTGTCAAGTGTTTACTGGAACATGGAGCAAATCCTGCCTTTAGGGTAAGGAGTTAGGTTGTAGATTCACCAGAAGGTGAAAAAGGTACCTGGAAATACCAAACAGTCTGTCCAGGATTCTGACTAACTAAAAGTGTGCTACATGGAGTGAGAGTGCCTCAGAAAAAGATATTTGCAACTCACTGTGGATGATCTTGTGTGCTTTGTCCTTTTGTGTGTTGGAGTTTGTATTTTTGTGTCATGGACTGATACATTACTTCAGAGGTTTTTCTGTTTGTTGTTTGAGCTTTCATTTATTAATACTCATGGGTGTCTTGCATCAGCTGAGTCCCCATGGCAGTGGGGGATCTTTTCAGAAATGGAGGAGTGCAATCTTTGCCCTCCTGAATGCAGTGCTGTGCTTAGCAGTGAGCCTGGTGCTAGCATGAGTAACTGAGAATGCATAAGCATCACCTGCTCTCCTTAGTAACCTAATAATAGCCATAGGTTATAGTGCAGAGTGTTGCTAATATTGTCTAGACACAATTTTGGGTTTTGATTGAGTTTTGTGTTTGATTTGGGTGTTTGGGGTTTTTTTGTGGTTTTGGGGGAAAAGGCTTGGAAGGTTTTCTTATTTTAGCAAAACCAGTATCTCAGTTCTCCGTTTTCAAATGCAGGGGGTTATTTTAAATGAGAAATCATAGTTGTTTTAAGGATACTCAAAAGTCATTATTTTGTGTAGCACTGTTGCTGTTAAATCTTCTGGAACATTATTGTCCATACAGTTCTTCATGATGTTCAATCTAGATCTCTTGAAAAATTGTGGGTTTCTTTTTGTCTCTCTATTCAGTGTGCATGAATGTGTCTCAAGTTCTCTGGCAGCTGTTATGTTTGGGAGTCTGTTGTCACAGGCAGTGCTGCTTTGTAGTTGCACAAGTTTTCTGAGCTGCCAGGGGTGGCTGTGCCCTTGAGAAGGGAAATCCTGAGCTTCCTCTGGGCTTCCACTTCTCCTTCCTGCCACTGCTCTGCCCCTGCTTTGTGTTGGCACAGAGGTTTGCAGGGCACCTGGTGGACTGAACTGTGGGGCTGATGTGACCAAAATAATCTCTAATGTCATGACTTACATACTCAAACTCCCCACCCAACTTTAACCCAGGTATTTCCTGTTTTTAAGGTAGTGTGATTTTTACTTACAGAGTGATTGGAGATTTTTAAGGAATGGTGGGTGTTGAATTGCTCAAACCTGCAATAAAGTTTTGACTAGAGAGAGAGTGTGTAGAGCTGGATTATTTGGGAACAGCAGTGTAACTTCTGAGTAAGGATTATACTTTTCTAGCTTTGAGATGGATTGAGAAGGGGGTTCAGGAATCATTGAACTTCTAGTCTGTTTTGAAGGGACCAAAACAAATGCAATCTTACTCTGCATCACTCCTGCTGGTAATGTCTGAGTCCAGTGGCTTAGTTGAGACAAATTTGGAAGACTGAGATGATTATTTTGCTGAATATGTTGTGAAAATGGGCAGAGAGCCAAAGCTCCACACCCATGGCTTTGCTAACGAGTGTAGGTAGAAGTGTCCCTGGAGCAGCCTGACAGTACCTGCTGTCTGGGCAGCTGCCTGGAGTTGAGGTTAACTCCAGGGGAGCTGGTGCTCCAACAGCTCATCCTGTCACACAGGACATGCAGGGAATCACAGTCACAGCTCTCTGGGACCAGGATGTGTTTGGAAAGGACTCTGTCCTTGAACCATCTCTCATAGGATAGTCTGTGCCTAGATAAACCCGATGGCCTCGTGTGAGCCATCACATTTGCATAGTCTATACATGCAACATACATTAAATTCCCTCCTACATTTGGAATAAGTCTCACCAAGGAGCAAGCTATATGCTGGTAAAGATAGATTCTTTGGGAGGAGTTGGCATTTTGGTATTGGCATTACAGACCAGAATTCTGCTTTGGTTTCCTAACTCTGTGTTCAGGTAGAGGTGTTCTGAGTCCTAATAATGTTCTTAAATTTGAAAATGTTGGTTACTTGTCAGTTTCAAAAATGAGATGGTGTACATGCTAGCTGATCTATCTAAGGATGTTTTTGGTATCCTTCTATGAAAAAATCCACATTTTCAAATTTGTTTATATTCTAGGAAAAATATCTAATAAAGAGGATTAAGTACTTCGTGAAACACTGTATTTTCACCTGGTCAGATTTATCTTGTAACAACATTAAATTCTGTGCTATGTTATGTTTCTACAGAATGACAAAGGGCAGATTCCAGCAGATGTGGTTCCTGATCCAGTAGATATGCCACTGGAAATGGCAGACGCAGCAGCCAGTGCAAAGGAAATCAAGCAGATCCTGCTGGATGCAGTGCCTCTCTCGTGTGACATCTCCAAAGCCATGATTCCAACCTATGACCATGTCACAGGCAGGGCCATGCTTTTGTCACTTGGCCTGAAGCTGGGAGATCGTGTTGTTATTGCAGGACAGAAGGTATGGCCACCAGACTGGCACTACTCTCATAATTCCTGGAGAGTCCATTTCTTTACCACTTTGGAGACACACCTCAATTTGCGGATCTGAAATGCTTTCTGGAAGGTGTGATCTCTGGATGGCAGCAAGGAACTGGTTAGGGAAAGTAATAAGCTGAGGAGTTGTGTGATAAAGTAATTATTATGAAGAGCAGTTTTGACAGGCATAGGCTGCATTTTGTGTTTGGAAATGATTGTTAGCAGTCTCCTATAGCACATCAGCATGGCTCAGCTTTTATTAATGTTTTTGGTGTCACATCAAAGAGATGGTAAAATTGGCAAATTACTTTGTGAGTTGCCCAGCTGTGTTAGGAGTGTGCATTTTTGAAGTACTCCTGATAGGTTCCAGAAGGCAGGGAAAAAGCCCTTCAGTTCTGCTTAGCCTACAGTAACCCAATTTCAATGGTGCAATGCAGCTAAAGTATTTGAAGCAGTGCTGTGCCAACAGGGTTGTTACATGGTTCTGGGGAAGTATAAAAAAATAGAGGTCCAGCTCAAATGTGAATAGCTCTTTAGAAGCTACCACGATAGCCACCTTCCTAAAAACTTTTTAAAACTGTAGCATTAATATTGCATTCAGTATTCAGACTTTTTATTTGCTGTGATAGCAAGGGATCTAAGTGCTAGAACTCTTTCAGAGAAGTACTTTTTTCCTGGTAAATACTGAAAGCATTTTTGAGCAAAATTTTATATTTGAATACC
Organism: Calcarius lapponicus; assembly: GCA_039654755.1. Lineage (NCBI taxonomy): Eukaryota > Metazoa > Chordata > Aves > Passeriformes > Fringillidae > Calcarius > Calcarius lapponicus. Next base: position 102,818,128 of record CM077465.1, on the reverse strand, counting down.
TTTCACATTAATAGCTTTCCTAATAAAACTTCAGATTTGTAACTGTCACAACTGAAAGATTCTAAGTGATCTCCAGCAAGAGTGTGAAGCAGCTCCCATTGTGTATTTTAATTTGGGGTATTGAAATTGGGTCAGGGAAAGCAAAGGAATCACTAGCTATGCAGAAGGCATTTTAACTGAAGTATGTACAGAAAGCCACTTACTCTTTAAAAAAGAAGTTTCTTTATCAGAAATCACAGTGGCAGCAAGAGGAGATAATGTAAGTGCAAGTTAATGGAGGCTTTAGAGCAAGAAAGTGATGAAATTGGTGCTCTTGTGTAAGTAAGGCCCACAGAACAGTTTGTGCTGTAATGTGCTCACTGTACATGGACAGAGCTGCCTGGGTTTGGTTGCTTTTATTCTTCTAATTGATTATGCTGTTGCAGTGTTTTTTAAGGAGTTGTTAGAAGCTGGTTTTGTGCTGCCAAAGGCCAGCAGGGCTTTGCAGCTAGCTTGTTTTTCTTTAAGGGAGCCAAATCTATTCTAGAGCGGGTGGGAAGAAGGAATGTGATTGTGCTTTTTGAACTTCCATTTCCACAGCAGCTTTCCTCCTTTCCTTCCTTTGTGTGCGAGGAGCTGTTGTGCAGTACTCCCACATTGCTTCCCACCCCTTTTCTCCCTTTGCCTGAAAGGAGAATTTGTTCTCAGCCCTGCCTTCCCTTCCCCCTCGATACTCCTAAATTCCTGCAGGGTGGAGCAAAAGTGAAAACAGGATGAGTAAAATGGTGCCCTGTTTTTAACCTTCTCCTGGATCAGTTCTGTGTCTTAGTTTGGAAAGACAGGTGTCTGCTAAGGAAGGCAGGAGCCTCCCCTGAAATGGAAAATGTAAACTCCCTCCCTCTGAATTGCTATAAATTTTAAATTAAGGGGCTCTCAGGCAACAAACATGGGAGCAGGAATAACAGTTCTTTATTAGGGAAGAAAATAAAAAGATAAAATAAACAATGCAGTGAACAAAAACAGCACTGACAGAGTCAGAACCCAACCTGACACCCTGTTGGTCAGAGTATTGGTAGCAGTCCAGTTGGAATTGTGGCTGCAGTCCTCCTGGAGCATCAGGTGTGGTTCTGTTGGAGCAGGGATCCTGTAGAAAAGGTGTAGTCTTCCTCTGAAGATCCAGAGGAAGAGGCAGTTGTCCCTCTGGAAAATCAGTGGAGAAGCCTGCTGGTGTTCCAGAATCTCCAGATTACATCTGGGTAGGAATGCTTGGCTCCTCCCTCTGGGTGGAGCATCTCCCAATGGGATGCTGTAGTTCTTATCAGTCCTGCAGTGACATTCAGTAGCCTGTTATCAGCAGATGTTTCCCTCCCAAGGGAGGAGTGATTGTGGAAGAGATAAGGCAAACTGCCCACTTAACAGGAGACAACTGCCATACAGATTGCAAATGGAATACAATTTGCCTTCCCTTCCCCCTCGATACTCCTAAATTCCTGCAGGGTGGAGCGAAAGTGAAAACAGGATGAGTAAAATGGTGCCCTGTTTTTAACCTTCTCCTGGATCAGTTCTCATTCTGGAATATGAAAGCTGGGATGAGGGCACTTGGAACAACAGCATTTTTTGAGCTATATTTACGGGTTCCTGTTGTCTTTCCTGCTTCTACAGTCTCCTAATATGTCAGCTTTAATGAAGCTTGAAAGCCAAGCACAGTAGATGCCAGAGGGAGAATGGATTCCTCTCCTGACTCCTACTGTGCCTGTCGTTCTGGTTGTCCTGCAGGGTAGGAAGCTGTGTAAGCAGGTGTTCATGTGGATGTGATTTGGGGCCCCACAGCTCCACCAGCTCCTGCTCTGCTAGCCTGAGTGTCCATTTGGATCACATCTGGTGAAATGGGAGATCAGCAGCTGGGAGAAAACTGCTCCTGCTGTGTCTCAGGCAAGAGAGATTCCCTGCTCCTTGCTTGCACAGGTCCTTGGGCAGAATTTGAGCTGCAGTTTTGCCATCTGCCACCTCCAGTTTAAGATGCTGGCTGTTCTCCTCTCTGCTCCGTAAATGCCCTTTGGCTGGTGCCTGGAAAGCAAGTGGAGGAATTGTAGGAATCTGTGGGGCTGCTTGGCTGAACTTCCCCTGGCTGAATTTGATCCCTGTGTCAGTAGCTGAAAGGTCTCAGTCTAGATTAGTGTGACATACCTGCCTACAACAGTCAAGTTTAAGGAGATCTTCAGCATAAGAGAAGAGGCTCTGGGTTGTGTTTATTTCTTTACAGACATTAGGAAAGAGTAGCTGGAAGGTTTTGTAGTTAAAAAAAACATGTTTCTATCTGTTTACTCTCTGAGGCTTGGGTTAAACAGTGGAGTCATAGTGTAAAATGAACTAACATTAAAGTCACATGAGATGAGGAAAACAGCAACTGGAAAGATCAAAGATTTTTATTACTAAAACTAATTTAAAAATCAAATATAGAAATTAATTTAAATCAGTGTTAAATGCATCTCGTAGTTATTCCTTCCCGTTTCATTGAAGTGTGTGAGTTTATAATGTATATTTATGGAGAATGAGGTCTACCAGCAAGACTGGTCTGTCTTGATATTCTTCATATGCTTATCTGTTCAGAGTTTATAGTATTTATTGAAGCAACAGCAAATGTTTAAAACATTTTAAATGTTTAAAACATTTGCTGGCTTTTAAAATTTTGTTTAATCATAAGGAGGGAATCTCTATGAATCTTTTCCAAAGAAAAAATTATGCTCTGAAGTTTACCCTTGAACCTTTGCTATATATATATATATATAAATATATATGCTTGTGTGTATTTATGCACACACATTGTCTAATATTTCTATGGAGCTTTCAGTTCAGGAAGATACCTAGCCCTGATTCTGGAATTATTCTTGGATAAACAGTGCAAGTAAAACCTCTCACTGGGCATGTGCTTGCTGACCTAGAGCTGTGTTTACAGTGGTTCTTACTGTCCAATTCTTGTCTGTTGTGGCATCTGTCCATAATGTTTAATGTAAAATGCATGCAGAAGGAGTAAGACCTTTTGGAAAATGTACTGAGTGGTGTTGAAAGGTGGGAATGTGAATAAATGAGGGAAATTATGTTTGCATTTTTGTGATGACTTGTCTTCCGTTTTGGAGATGACTTGCTGTCTCGTTCCTAACCAATACTGTTTTCTCGTGAACAATACTTGTTTAACCCATTCTGTGTTGTTGCTTTTTCTCTTAGGTTGGTACCTTAAGATTTTGTGGCACAACAGAATTTGCCAGTGGCCAGTGGGCTGGTGTAGAGTTGGATGAACCAGAAGGGAAGAACAATGGAAGTGTTGGAAAAGTCCAGTACTTCAAGTGTGCACCAAAACGCGGTATAGCCTTTATTTTGTTTTTTCTTCAGTTTTTAAACCCCCAAATTTTAAAGAGTACTGGAAGGTTTGAGCTGTTTGGGAGGATAAAAACAGGTAGCAGATTCTGTTGCTTTTCTTGGTAGTGCTTTGTTTGATTTATTGGTTCTTTAGCTGGTCCTAAAGTTTTGGTTGCAGCTATTTGCAAAATGACTGAAGCAATCAACCAGTCAAAATTTCTGGTTCTTTCCTTGAAACTGTGAGATTTTCTTGTTTTTCATTGATATTGTTGACAGGACTTGTTTGTACTGTAACAATAATAGCCATGTTTCTTTACCTGCTTTATCTTCCTTGGTCAGACATTCCTGCTTGTAGTTGTTTTCTAACTTTGAGCTTGAGGTATTTTAATTGAGGTGCCGTGGTCACACAGGGCATACAAAGGTGTGGTGTTTTGTAGCAGTGGAGATGGAATGTTACTGTTAGGATAAAAAGGAGATTCTGATTGATAGTCTGAGTGTTTCCAACTACTCTGTTCAAGTTGCTTGATAAGGATTTTGGTTTCACTGCTCTCTTGAGCTTGTCCTTCCTACCCTGCAAGTGCTTTGTCAGCACAGCGAGTTACGGTGGTGGCTAAAAAAAACCCCTGAATTAATTAGTGTGAGAGAGAGTAGCTGCAAATTTTCATTACTTTACCATTATCCATGGTTCTTTGTTGGCTATACAATTTTCTCTCCAGGTATCTTTGCACCCCTTTCCAAAATAAGCAAGGCTTCTGATCACAAGAAAAGCTCTGTACGAAGCTCTTCCATGCGCTCTTCATCTTCAGTCAAATCCAAGAAAGTAGATGTGACACACGTAACTTCCAAAGTGAATTCTGGTGAGTATTTTCTTGCATGTTGACACAGGATGGAGAGATACTAATCTTCAAGGATTAGTAAATCTTGGTATTAAAATTCTTGTTTGGAGTTAGTTCATAGCCTGGGATGAGGTGATAAGGTATTCATTAACTCCATGTTGTCCTGGTTGGAAGTTCACTGGCCTGTGGAATGGTGCTGGAAGGACGTTGTATGGAGCTGTGATGACAGGGATCTGATGTACTGTGACAGTTTCTACTCTTTACATACTCTGTATAGAGAACCTCTCACCACAACATTTATTCTTGAGCCATTAAAGTAATTTCTAATTGGCTGTGATAACAGTTAAGTGTCTCAACCTAATGAGGTTCTATTTGCTAAAATATTCCTGGAGAATTTGCAAGGAATGAAAATCTAGTAAGTAATCTATACACCTTTATGCCTAGAAATTGAAGACATTTATTTTCTTTCTATAAAGAAATTATTTAACTCATTGTGTTTTATCTGCTAATTAAATTATCTGAGTAAAACCAATGCCAAATTAGAAGAGAGAGGTTGTCCTTGTAATAAGGCCGCACTCTACTGGTTGGAGTTATGGGCTCAGTCTCTGGCTCTGGTTTACTTCCTTAGTAATTTGCTCAAATTACTTAATACTTCTGTGTAAGTTCCCTCCCTGTGGAGTGAATGATCCATGTTTTCTAAATGTTCAGGTTCCAAGTTATTTGGAGAACAGGCTCTTCCATGTTGTGTGCAGTGCTGGTCATGCATAATCTGGCCCCCTGTGTTTGGCTGCCTATGTAATCATGTCAGTAGATATTTCATTGGCATTTCTTCTGCCTTTTGAGCCTTGTTCAGGTGACTCACACTAAAGCAGCACAGCTTAAGGGGTGGAAGCTAACACACATTCCCGTTGAATTTACCCAAGCACCCTAAAACACTGTACACTTTACCTGAAATATGCAGGGTATAGAAGCAATGCAGCAGGCTGGTGCCAGGAAAAGATGCATTTTGACAGCTTTTTGGATTACTTATGTAGCTTTTCTCTGCATAGATAGAGGGGGGAGTAAGTGTCTGTATTTACAATTAGCACAAGATTCGAGCTATTTATAAATGGGCATCTTGCATAAAAAGCTTCTTGGGATAAGCAGTTTGCTAGGAGTATTGCTCAGGAGCAGATCCAAGCTGACTTCTTCTGTTAAATATTTTCCAGTGTTTGATTCACTTTGCTGTGAACTGTTTGTAAACCATTAAATTGTAATGAGAGGGACTTCTCCTTTGTCCCTGACCTAGTTCAGTCATAACCCACCTTTTCTGTCCCAGAGGTGCAGTTTTGTCTTTGTAAAATTTAAACATTTGATACCTTGCTTTAAGGTAGAAATCAGAGTGGATTAAGCATCATCTGCCCAGGAGAGCTTACATCCATTGGATGTGAGTGTCTGGAAGCTGCTGTGTGCAGGGAGTCCTTGCACAGAATTCCACTGCAATTAACATGCCTGGCTGTTTGGCTGGCAGGAGTGGGGCAAGGACAAAGCTGCAGAGGCAGAACTTGGGTTTTCAGTGTTTATGTGCATCACCAGGTCACATTTCTTTCCTTTAAACTTCCTCCCTGGAATGCATTGTTTTATAATGATTCAAGAACAATTAATATGTTTTTTGTAGATAAGGTTATAAGCTGCAGAGTAAAAATATAATATCGTATAGGGGTTTTGAAATTTTATTTGGTTCTACTGGTTTTGAATAATCCATCAGATTGATGAGAAAAGATATTTTTCAAGTTTCTAGGAAAAGGATTACTGAGATAAAATTAAGAAATGTGTTATCAGTCACAAACAACTAGTTTTTTGATCTGATGCCTTAAAGGCCATAAAAATTTGGGAAATACTCTACATTCACAAACTAGTTCAGTCCCTGTGGCTGAATTAAGCTGAAAGATGTAGTTAAATAAAACAAATCTGATTTTTCTTTCATGACAGGGAGGGGATAAATCATAGATAAACTTGTTCTTCATTGAGTTACAGTAGGAAACTGACAGAAATGTAAAATGACTGTTTGCAAATGATAACTTAGGTGAGAGTATGAGTTCCTACACATATCTCAACATTGCTGCTCTGAGAGTTAGGCTCTTGAAAATCATATTGGCATGTTTACATCATTATTTGCAGTCTAAATGAAGACTGGATCTCAAATCTCTCTCAAAACATTGATGTGTAATCTTTAAAGCAGAAATTATGAAATTAATGCTGGTGAATAGTAGACCTTAAGTCTATTAAGGTGAATGTTATAGATATGAAAGTTTGAAAGACTTAAATAAAAGTCCTTCAATATAAAATTAGTATTTTTTAAACCATTTGTTTATTGTTTGAAAAGATAGTTTGGACTGGTTTAATGTGTTAAGGGGTTTAATATCTCTGTTTATCCATCAAAACCATTCCTGCAGTTCTCATTTTACCCATTTATCAAGTGTCTAAAGAATTGTACAGTTTTATCAATTTTTTCACGCATCCAGTAATCTGCAAATCTGCGTAATCTGCAAAAATTTTTTGTATGTGACTTTCCTGTAAAAATGTTACTTGTTAGGATGTGTATATTTAATTGTATATATTCTTTTTATAGGCCTAAATATTGCAAAAAGAGACAGTGCTTCTGAAAACAACTTTCTGACTGCTAACAGGGGAAAAACTGTACCTGCAAAGGATGGTAATGAAATAATTTTAAATTTTTTTTTAACATGTTAAGAAAAGTTCTTTGTATGGTAGAAGCAGTATTATTGCTGCCCTACCTCTGTAAAAGCCCCATATCTTCACTGTAGAAAAAGTTGCCATGCTTGTTTAATTCAAGTCTCAAGCAGGCTGTAGGTATTTGGTTTTCTAGGAGCAAAGTAATTTGTGTGGATGTTTGGCTGGTGTTCTGTGTTGGTTTGGTAACCACTTCTGTCTGAACACTGAACGTAGAAAAGCCCTTAAAGCTGGCTCTTAGTAAATGATCTTGCAGAGGATCTGCAGAATTACCAGCTGAGGTTTTTGAGGGAGACCTTTTACCCTGTGTTGTTGCTGCCTCGATTTTAATATTCTGTTGGCCTTTTTTTCCTCTTCTCTATCTGTACGTTCACGCTTCTGTAATAAAGTGTAACCACCTAACAGTGCTTTACAGTCTTGGTGTTGTGTCATGGCAGACTCACAAGAACAGGCTTCAAATATGAAAAGTGAAACCAGCTTTTAAAGAGTGCCTTTTGCATGTGAATCATTCTCTGCAATTATCTGGTTTCACAATTGGATAACTTCTACCACAGCAGTACTTTGCTGAACTTGAAACACAAAGGGACCTCACTTTCAGCTGGCTTGAACAAACCCTAAAAGTTGTGCCCCCTTTGAGGTTTTGTCTACAAAATCATACTGTAAGTGTTGGTAAAAGCAGTGTTTCTTTGGAATAATTTGAAGTGTGAATTTGAATATTCCTTCTTTAAGGTACAGAATCACAGAATAGTTTGACTTGGAAGGGACCTTAAAGATCATCAAGGGTCATTAAATATCATCACCCAGCTTCTCTGGATAGCCTGTTCCAATGTCTCCCACCCTCACAGGAAAGAATTTCTTCCTAATATCTGACCTAAGCCTCCTTTCTGTCAGTCTGAAGCCTCTACCCCTTGTCCTGTCACTGCTTCCCCTTGTGAACAGTCTGTGCATCTGTCTTGGAGGCCCCCCTCAGGCACTGAAAGGCCACAGTGAGATTTCTCTGGGGCTGTCAAGCCCAACTGTCTCAGCCTTTCCACACAGAAGAGGTGATCCATCCCTCTAAACATCTTCATGGTCTCCTTTGGACTTGTTCCAGCAGGTCTGTGGAGAAAGCATCTTTTTATAGCTTCTGTGAGTGAACAGTTGTGAATTCAGAAAAGACAGCAACAACTGGATTTATAAAATGACTTAGGAGTAAAGACTTGAAATTTGTGATTGTGTGATTAAAAAGCCAGAAGATGAGAAGCATAGAACTGGAAGCTTTGGAATACAAGGGGTGGTATAACCCACTCTGCATGTGTAGTGGGAGTAAAAAACTTTAGATCAAAGTGGTGGTGATGGAGGTTTTATATTAGAGAGAGAAAAACCTTGTAACACTATGGGTAATAATGTGGTGAGATACACTACTGAGGAAGTCTTGAGATTTCCCTGACGGGAAGTTTTTAAGAACAGGCCAAATACTCACCTGTCAGGAGTGTTGCAACAAATAATTGTTTTGCCTGAAGGAAAAGGAATCAATTATATGGCCTGCTGAAGTCCTTTCTGCTCTTTCTTCTCCCATGCTGTGATTTCCCACAAAATGAAGTATCTTGATGACAGGTTTAGTTGCAGCAGTTCTTGTTGCATCCCTGTAAAAATGGTGGTCTGACCTCCAGTGAATCTATCCCTGGACTGGCTTTTAAATAAGTACATGTAGCATGTGTCTGCAAATGTGCATGTGTGTTTATACCTTAGACATGGAGCTTAAGTTTCCCTGTTTAGTCACTATTTAATCAGTGATTTGCATTTTCCTTATTGTAGCCTAACTGCAGTGATTATCTCAGAGTCTTCAGATTTCTGTCCTCAGCTTTTGTTTGGACCCACTGCCTTTGCCTTTCCTCAGTTCTTCCTTACTGTTTTGGAAAATTGGAGAATTAAATTACATTGAACAAATGAACCCTGTGTTGATGTCAAGCTGTTTGCCAAAACTAATGGATTAAGCTTCTCAAAAGTCTAGAAAGTTTGATAAGCAATATTATCTTAATTTTTCACATTGATAAGCTGAGGCATAGATGTGTCTTGCTCTACCCCCTGCCTCATTTTGGGCAGAAGGGGTTAAGAAGGGGGAGAAGAAGAGCCTTGAAAAGGAAGCAGGAAAGATGAACATAAGTCTTATTGGACAGTTTAGACTTTAGGGTTTGCAAATGGAAATAAAAGTGATTTATTTCCCATTCTTGTTTTATAGTACAGATTTTAATATTAATACAGTATGTAATGGAATATAGTAGGCTTTATTCCAGGCAATAATTCACTCACATAATATCACCTTCCTTCCACTTCTCATCACATCTTTAGTAGGCTGGATGCTCAGGCTTGGTGGTATGATCTCTTATTACTAAAGCTCACATATTTTAATAATTATGCTTGGGACTGTTTAGATGAACTTTCATGGAATAATAAAGATGGGCTTTTGGAGACCTCTTCTAGCACTCAGCTATCACCACATTCCCAAGGCAGGGTCATGTTCACCCATGTCATTTCTGACATGTGTTTGTGCAAACGCTGCATAACGAGTTTTAACTCTGGCTCTTTACTTTGTAATCTGTGGTCCATGGAGAGCAGATAACTTCCATGTTACAAAAGCTTTCTCTTCTGCTTAATCTGTCCTTTTCCAAGTTATAATCCCTGAAGGACAACTTTCATTTATGTCTTTAGGTTTTCCTGGATACAGCAGCTCTTCCTCTTCTACTGCCTCCTTGGAAGGCAAACGGAATTACTCCAAGAAGAGGAACTCAACAAGCAGCAGTAAAAAGGCCCTGACCAGAGTGTCTTCTGCCTCATCTAAGATGAGTGCTGGTATGGTCTGTTGTATTGAAGTGTATTTTCACAGGGGGGAGTTCACTGCTGTGTTAAGTACTTATGTAGAACTAGTGTTGTTTCAGAGATGGTTTGAGAAAGACACTTGTTAAGTAGTTTAACCCTAAACCTAAGTTTAGCAACTTTTAGAAAGATTTTTGTAACATTTTCAAGATGCAAAGTGTTTTTATAGTTGGTCACTGTACCTTTTTAGAGCAAAGGCTATGGTCCAGTTCTTGTGTTGTACAAGGCAAGTTTTTGTCTAAGCAAAATTTGTGTTGCCATGTGTGGAAGGTACACTGTGTTAGAGATAAATACTCTGTTTACTAATCACTTGGCTTGCTATTGAAAACTTTCTTAAATATTTAATCTCACTAATTTCAGATCTCGTTCTTCTCTTGACCAGGGTTGTATAGTTCCCCAACCACGAGGAAAAATGCCCTTGATGGAGAAATCCAGGTTGGAGACAGAGTACTGGTGGTGGGACAGAGAACAGGCACTGTTAGATTTTGTGGGACAACAAAATTTGCACCAGGTATGAGCAGTGCTCTGTGTATATTTCCAAATCAGTATGGCATAGCTTATGTGTGAGCACATGAACAGAAATCCATCTTTTCCCTCACTCCTTCCAAAAGAATTCTAAATTTAAATTGGTTTGTTTCCAAGTTCATTCTCTCTCTCTCTCTCTCTCTCTTCCTGTCTCCCTCTTATGTTTCACTGAATATTTTTTTTACTTTAATGCAACTGTCTGGAAAAAATAATGGTTTAAAATGTGACTTCTATTTGTCCAGTTTACACAGGAGAGATACTTTGATGTTGAAGTTGTAGGTATTACAGAATCACAGAATATTCTGGGTTGGAAGGGACCCACAAGGATCATAGAGTCCAACTTCTTATCAAAGCTTTCTGAAAATCCTCAGTTTAGTCTCCAAAGGGGTATATAGTTTATTGTGATCACATTCCTTTACTCCTTAGTTTTTGTATTAAGGCTTTTTGACACAGCTTGTCTCTTGCAGCAATGGCACTCTTATGCCATGTATCAGTCTCATTTCTTAACTTATTGGCATCTTTAAGAGGGTAATTGTGAACATTAAAAATTTTAACTAACAAACCTTCAGGTGACAAGATCAATAAAATTACAAATACCTCAAGAAGCTTCAACCCCTACCACCGTTTTCTCATCCCTTTCCCTTTCAGCTTCTCCCTTTCCCTTGCTAAAAACGCTTTGCAGTGAAGCCAAGTGCTGTCAAAGGCAGCCAGTTGTTCTGCATTGTGGAAATTAATTTTGAATCTAATATTATCTTCTCTATGGCCCTATCTATAATGTTAGGCCAAGAGTAATGCAGAAGCACTGGTAAGTGATGGTGTGAGCGCCTGCTCTGGGTGAGGGCTGTGTCACTGGTGGCTGACTGGCAATGCTCTGTGGTGACACTGGGTGGCATCAGCATTTAGAAAACCCTGTCAGGATGCAAGGTCGTGGTACAGGCTCTGTATTGTTTCATCCCTATCCCCGTTCCCAGTTTCACTGTGGGCAGCCCTTGCTCAGGTACTGCAGTGCCCTGAGGGACACTTCAGTGTCATCACTGTTTGTGTTGTTGCTGAGGAAGTGATCAGGGAGAAAAGGGCTGTTTCCCACATACACTGACAACTGTGAAATCTGAAAGCTGTTTGACAATGTGAGGTCTCCTCCCTCTCTGCTTTAAATCAGGAACATAATTTTTTGGAGGAAAACATGCTATTGTAAGAAGTGAGGATGGAAAGATGACAAATCATCACCATTTGGTAACCCAGTAATTTACAGAAAATGTAGCAGATGCGTGTTTAAGTATTTCAGTTCTAATGTGTATCAAAGCTCTGGAACTTATCCAAGGTTTGTTCCTTCTGCTGCAATGCAGATCTTTATTTAATTCCAAAAGTGGGAAGGGGAGAACTTCTGATATCCTGAGCCGTACTAATTCATAAGCTGTCATTCTTGAGTTTCTTGAGCTGATAATTAGAATTACGGTTTTATCCAGTGCCTTAGTACCAAGTGACTTGAATTAAATTCTGAATCTTCTGGGGATGGATAGCATAAGGACTACTAATGGAGTATGAAATTTAGCACCTTTGTGTAATTAGCTCACATTTATCACAGGTTATGAATGAACAAGCTCATTAACATCTTGCTGCCTATTCAGTGTTCTGTATGAGATTAATTGATGGCCAGTTCCAATTTTTGCACCCTTCTCTTGATATCACGCGACCGACCTTGCAATTTGTATTAATTATAACTTGCTAGATAGAAAGAATGAATTAATATCAAAACTTTAATTTTACTGTTGATGATCTCAGATGAGGCATAAACCATGTGGTCAGAGGAATGAAGAGGGAACTGTGAAACAGCAGTGCTGCTCTTTGCTGTCCCCTTGTTGTCCAGTAGCCAGTTATGGCCAGTAACATTCTATTTTACTTTAGTGTGTACATGTGTGTGAGTGTGTATATATATATTGCTCAAATGTTTTAACTTTTTTGTATTAATTAAAATGTCAATAATTTTATTAAAAACATATGAAAATGCTGAGATAATTAGATTTATTAGGGTATAATTTTTGCATATAACTATTTTATAATATTCCTATTTACTATTAGCATCTTGATATTTTCTGACTAGAAACTGTTATCCTTGATGTGTGTGAATGCCAACTGTGCCAGGGGTCTAGATGAAGAAGAAGCCTGCAGTGTTTTGTTCCAAATGCCCTGATTTTACTGTATTGCAACGTAGGGTTCTGGTGTGGGATTGAACTGGACAAGCCCCATGGGAAGAACGATGGCTCCGTGGGAGGAGTGCAGTACTTCAGCTGCCTTCCCAGATATGGCATATTTGCACCCCCATCTCGTGTACAGAGGTGAGCACTGCAGCTCTTGTCATGTTGGGGCTGCCAAATGATTTCTTAATACATTTTCCAACCTGGAACAAAATTTTTGAACATGTACAGAAGATACAAATGTTTTCTTCTGAAAATGTAAGTTTATAACTTCCATTAAAAATCTGGTGGTTTTAGATCAGCTTTTTGAAAGCAGAGTGTAAAACTAGAGACACATCTCTCCTGTTTTTCTTGCAATTACCTGAAGTATTTTCATTCCAGGGCCTCTGATACTCTGTGTTCATTAAACCTTAGTTTCATGAATTAAACCTTACTTTCGTGACCCAGTCCTGATGTGTTCTGCTAAATTTGGTTATAAAAGGAAATTACCCTTGGACATGACTAAAAAAGGCTCTTTTTATCCCAGCTAACTGCACAGAGGATCCAAAGCATGCACCACTTGCTTGTAGTCTCTTCCTTAGGTTCCAGGAAGAGCATCCAAGGAATTCTGTACTCTTTCCTCCTGTATTTGTATGTAGCTACTCTGCCAGACATGTTCTTTTATTTCTCTGAGTAAGCCAGCTCAGGGAAACTCTTAGGAACTTGCCTCAGAATCATGCTTGCTGTCTCAGTGAGTGAGAGGAAAGTAACTCAAATACTCTGACTTTCTCCAGGCATTTCTTACACAGCAGCCTGAGTGCAGCAGGAATGCTGGTGTCTCTTGGGGCAGGAGAAGGAAAGAATGAAAACCTCATCAGTACTTGACAAGAAGCCAGTAGGTTTGTTCAGAGTTGAGTTGAAATGACCTCTTTATTGTGTTACTGCTTTTCAGACTGACTGGTTCTCTGGATTCTCTCACAGAGCCTTCATGGAGTAAAGGAACTCACACTTTTCCAGGTAGGAGTGGGAGACACTGGGATTTGGGTGAGGCAGGCCCTGCCCTGCAGCCTGAACCATCTGCACAAAGCCAACTTCTCCAAAAGCACAAGAGTTTTTCAGGGACCCCAAATGCCAGCCAATAGTCTGGCTGCTCCCTTCCCAAAAATCTAGCCTGCAGAAGGAACTGTGGAGTGCTGTATTGATCTTAACACTCTACTGGCAGAAAGAATTGTCAGTTATGATTGCTGGCAGTCTTCCCTTACTGCTAATATTGCATTCTAATCAGAGGGAAAGGGAAATGGAACCTGCTCATTAACACAAATTGAGATTGATGAAGGGATCAGTAGGGGGATCTGCCTATGAAATTACTAAAACTTGTGTGAGGTACTTGAAGTAGTTGTTTTTCTTTTCCTCTACTGTAGCTTCTTGTGAAAAGACCTTCAAATTGCCCTTGTTTGGTTTGTTTAATTTAATTTCTATTCCTTCTGAAAAGCCAAACATATTATAGGCATATATGTTCATGAGAAATTTCATCGTTTAATTTCCAAATTAGAGGGGAGAATGTGCAGCAAATGTAGTGGAAGCAGTATAAAAGACCCCACAAAGAATATGTGTTCATAAAGGTCTTTTTTTTTTTCCTTAAGAAGTCTTACACAGCTTATTAATCTTTCCACTCAGGTTTTAGACGCAGTCTAAGCAGCACTTCTGCCTCTTCACAAAAGGAGATAAACAGAAGAAATGCCTTTGTTAGGTGAGTGTTATGAGTTTCAAGTGGCTGTTAGCTTTGCTCAAAAAAAGAACCCTTCATGCATATAGGATACCTAGACCTTTACATGTTCTTTTTTTCTTTTCCAAAATGAACCAGTAGTACACTGGTCTTCCATGGGCATCCAGGAGTACAGTCCTAGAATTCAGGTTGGCATTAAAGTTGTTTTCCAGTCATATTCTCCAAATTCTTGTGTTTCCACATAGCTGGGTGAAGTTCAGAGGCTCCTGGTAGAGGACTTCACTTTGTTCTGGTGATCCTGACTGACAGTTGTATGTTAAAAGTTGTTTCAGTTAAACTGTTTTAAGCCCCAAATAAAATGTTTTGTATGGCTTAATTTACCAATACTACCACCTGCTGTAAATACTGTAGATCCTAGCACTGGGTGGAGGAAATTGCTTTTCCAATACTTCAGACTGCCGAGTGCACCAGCCTGTTACTGTTATTTCATGGTTTGTTAGTTACATGAGATCGAACCCAGTTTTTCTAAAAAGGGATTTGAGGGTGTGGCTTTTCCCCCCCCTTGCACTTCCTTGAATTCGAGTCCCCTTGAATGTTTTATAACAAAAAAGAAGACTTGTTTTGTTCCCTTTTAGATCCAAGAGCTCGGTGCTGCGGCGCAGCTGGAGCAGCAGCAGCAGCGGCGCAGCTCCCTGCGAGGGGCCCGTGAAGCTGCACGAGGGCTCCCAGGTGCTGCTGAGCAGCTCCAACGAGATGGGCACCATCAGGTACATCGGCCCCACGGACTTTGCCCCGGGCGTGTGGCTGGGGCTGGAGCTGCGCAGCGCCAAGGGCAAGAACGACGGCTCGGTGGGGCAGCGGCGCTACTTCAGCTGCCGGCTGAACCACGGCGTCCTGGTGCGCCCCAGCAGGGTCACCTACCGCGGCATCAACGGCGCCCGGCTGGTGGATGACATCTGCTGAGCCCCGCGCCGTGGGGAAGGAGGATTGCAAAGCACAAAGGAACCCCCGCCTAGAACCCAAACTTGTTTTGGGATCTTGAAATCTGCATTTGCGTTTTACATATAGAAGTGTATATGTATGTGTGTGTATATAATATATATATTTTATATAAATATAAATATATATATATATATAAAATAGAGCGATAAAAAAGTGTTCAGTTGTGTTAAGAAGTAAAACCACTGTTGAGTTTCTCTTACTTTAATGACCCTTGCCTGGAAGCTTATTAAAGCATCTTGGGTTTAAGATGCTGCATCATCTGAAAACCATTCCAGTTGGAGAACAGAGTGTCTGCAGTGTTCTCTAAAGCTCCTGTGTGGTTCATGCAGTATTCAGAGGGTTTTTCTCCATGTAGTAATGAACTGGAAATGTTTGTGCATTGCCTGCTTTTGACAGTGGAGGTGGTTGATGGGTGACATTAGCCTGGTTCCTGGGCACTTTGTCAATTCCAATACCAGCTGCTAGCAATAAGAAAGGAGGAAAAGTAAAAGCCAACCCCCCCCCCCCCCCCTTTTCCAAATTGTTGTGGAGTATTTTTGCATTTTACTGTTCAGATATCTCTTCCTCTTCCCCCTCCTCCTCTCCTCCTCTCCATAATACAAAAGGGCTGATAAATACAAGGATTTGCCCCTCTCCTAGTGAAGAGCAGCAATTAATAAGAAGCCTTTAAAAGCACAAATATGCTGCATGTCAGTCTGTACAGTAACAAGCACTTTTTGTTCTGCATTTGTAGAACGAGCTACATACAAGATGCACTCTTTAAAATAATGCACTTTGCACCTCTCCTGGAGACCTTACCCTCATTTTTAGAGACTATTTTTTTGTTTGGGGTGCTGCAGGCAATGAGTATCACACTTGTAAAATGCAAATAAACCAGAGTGGAATACATAATTCCCTTATCATAAATATTAAGTCTGTATAAATACAGCAAGGTAATTCCTGCCAATGGTATGGAACAGATACAGGGTTTTCAAGCAAGCTGTTGCCATTATTTGATTCGTTTGTGACACTGTTTCTTTTTGTTTGCTTTGGAACAGTTTCCAGTATAAATTTTTTGTGAGATCTTACGATGACTTAAGGATCATTTCAGATACAGCACTGTAATGGGCCTTTGTGTGACATCATTTGTGTATCAGCCTTCTAGAACAGCTAATCTTTTGTCCATGTTTTAAACATAGAATGTATTTTAATTGCTCAGCATATGCAAACATTATCTTAACTGGATGGGTTTGTGTTCCGGAACAGTCATTTTACTCTTAAATTATTTGCTTGCTCTTGCCTACTTGAAGATGTGATACTTTAAATCATAATATCCTAATTTTAGACAGAATCCTGCTGCTGTAACGTTCTTTTAAATGTTGCTGTAGTTATTTTTCCTGATCTGTATTTAAAATAATGCATATTGTATTCTAACTCATGGGAATTCTAATTGAATATAGAAGCTGTAAATTTTGAATGTAAAAAAAAAGTAATGCTTTATATTTAGAGATGCAGATATTCAGTGATGTACTGAACTTTACTTTGTCTAATATCTGTTTCCTGCTGATATTAATAAAATGAAACCCTGTTAAATAGTAGAGCAAAAAGAATTTTCATTGGGTCTTTACAGAATGTACGTTGCTTACTTCTGTTTTCCTGCACAAATGAAGTGCAGGGAGTTCAGTGAGCTGTGATCCAGAAGGTTTTCTCTCTCCTGGCTGTTCAGCACAGAACTGCCAGCTCCAAACACAGCCTTTGCCCAGCACTTTCTGTCACTGCCTGGTGCTCCTGGGAGAGCAGTGGAGTTCCTGTAAGGAGACACTCATCACCAGGAATGCTCCTTTCCCTGCCTGACCAAAGGGAAAGGGTGGAACTGCACTGCACCCTCTGGCACTGGTGTGTTGTGCTCTGCCTTCCATCCAGCTCCAGCCAGCAGCACGTCTCTGCTGGAAGCTCTGGCTGTAAGTGGCTCGAGCACTGTAGCAAGTCTCACTGCTACCAGCATGGAGCTGTTTTGGTAGCTCTCAGAATCTTCTGCCAGGAGGCAAGAAGCACTGTAAAATTATGTTCTCTGAAACAGAAATAAATCAGTCCATTCCAGAAGGGATTACTGATGGCTCTCTTCAAGGTGATGAGGGGAAGGGATTTGTGCTTCCCTAAGTCCAAGGTAAGTTGCCATAATCCTTTACTCCAACTCTTACAGGAGGACACTGTGTCATAAAGAAAATTCTGAAAATAAGTGGCAGTGAAGTTTGAAATTAGGTGCTGTGCAGAGGACTGTACTATCGCAGCCCCTGACTGGTTAGAAAAAAAGCCAAATGATCCTCAAGTCCCAAGAAACTACATAAATAAAACATTATGTGTAGTTTATAAATAAATAAGCAGATGGTGCCCAGCAATTCTGTGCTCTCTGTGCAGGCTCTGAGGCCAGTCCTTGTCCCACAGCATGTGAAGAAAATGTCCTTCAGTACTCTTAGCAATTAAATCTTTCAAGTTTTCTTGAACACTGGCTGGGAAGGAGAGACCACAGGTGTACGTGACAGGGGGATGAGAATTTTCTTGAGGTGTCTGAGGATGGGGAATTAATTTCTAGGGAGCTCAGCTCAGCTGGACTCAGTGACTGCTCTGCAGATGGTGACAGTAATGATTTTCTGGGCTGGGAGCCTGTGCCTTCAGAGTGCTGTACACAGGTCCAAGGCTGGCTCTGCAGAGCTGCAGCAGCACAGTTCCTCTGACAAGTTAACTCTGTCACCTGTGGGAGGTGGCAAATCCAGCCTTTCTGTCATGGCTGTTCCAGAGTTCAGAGTTTGCAGAAGCCTTGTCAGGGACCAGCTGGGAACTGAAACTGCCCATGAAAGCCATGTAGCAGAGCACCCACCTGCACCCTTTTCCCTGCCTGGCTGCAGACTAACAACTCTGGAAAAAGGGGAAATTACAGCAGAGATTTCCAGCCAGTGCCAATTCCAAACCAGGCTGTGGTGGCTGGCTGCTGACCAGCCCTGTTCCTGGAAGAGCACAGAAGACCTCGCTTTTGAGTTATGACAAGGAAGAAAACAAAGGAGGGAGGGCAGATGTGCCTACTGGAAAAGTCTTAAACCAAACCAGAGCACTATCCTGCTGTAGAATGAGCACATGAAGGAGAAAGTTGATCTATAGTAAGTCAGTCCTAATTTCAAGGAGCATTTCATGAGAATGCAGCTGCCTGGGTCATAGGAGTGATGTGGGATGGGATAGAAAGTGTTTCAGGGCAGAAGCTATCTCTTCCTAGAATTGTCACAAGATTCAATAGTGTCATTTTCAACACTGAATATGAATTAAAATACATCTTACAGGTAGACCTACCCTCAGTCCAGACTCAAAGATTGGTTTAGATACATACCTTTAGGAGAACACCTAAATGCTATCTTCAGCCATATCCTTTGTTCTGTTTTTGCACTGTACAGTTTGCTGTGGGTAAAAGCCAGCCTTCCTTGGGACAGAGGGAAGGGCACCTTCCCCTGTAAGAAACTTGGTGTGTAGCATCTTGTTCCAGATTGCAAGGCAAGATGTATTCTATTTGCTGTCTGTCTGGCAGGTGTCTTTTGTCAAGTGGGCAGTTTTCCTTATCTCTTCCACAACCACTCCTCCCTCCGGAGGGAGACATCTGCTGATAAGAGGCTCTTGAATGTCACTGCATTGTCACTGATAAGAACTACAGCATCCCATTGGGAGATGCTCCACCCAGAAGGAGGAGCCAAGCATTCCTACCCAGATGTAATCTGGAGATTCTGGAACACCAGCAGGCGTCTCCACTGGATTCCCCAGAGGAACAGCAGCTGCCTCTTCTTCCACTGGATCTTCAGAGGAAGACTACACCCTTTTCTACAGGATCCCTGCTCCAGCAGAGCCACACCTGACACTCCAGGAGGACTGCAGCCACAATTCCAACTGGACTGCTACCAACAGGGTGTCAGGTTGTGTTCTGACTCTGTCAGTGTTGTTTTTGTTTACTGCATTGTTTATTTTATCTTTTTATTTTCTTCCCTAATAAGGAACTGTTATTTCCTGTTTCCATATTTGTTGCCCGAGAGCCCCTTAATTTAAATTTTATAGGAATTTGGAGAGAGAGGGTTTACATTTTCCGTTTCAGGGAAGGTCCTGCCTTCCTTGGCAGGCACCTGTTTTTCCAAACCAAGACACATCTGCAATGCAAAGAGGTCTGGAACAGTTCCTGCAAGCCCAAAAGGTGGTTTGGGGTACCACCAAACCTACTCCTTAGAGTGTTCATCACCTTAATAATTCTGCAACTTTGCTAAGTAAAAATTGATGTCCAGAGACATCTGGACATTGATCCAATCATTGCACAGCCCAACACAGAGAAATCCAGCTACTGTCACTTTATTTGTCTTCATGCCTTGTGGTTCACTACACTTGTTTACAATACAAATACACTATTCAATACAAAATACTCAATGACCATATATTAGTATTTTTCTTCATAGTATCCCTGAAGTGCACAGGCCCTTCCTTTATAAACAATGTTGCATAAACGGCTGTACATGAGACAGACACTCCTAAAATGAAGCTCGGTGCTGAAAGAAGCCAGGAGGGGACACTTGGGACATTTCCCTGGGATGGGTTTAACTCTGGGACAGACAAACAGCGATGTCTTTGCTGCTGTGGAAGGCTGTTTTATGCTATTCCCACCTCCAGGTTCTCATCCCCCAGCAGCCAGGACTACCAGGAGCAGACATGCAGAGTGGCACCTGCCATTCCCTGTTCCAGCCCTTGTGTGCTGCAGCTGCTCCCTGTGCAGCCCCGGTCCGGCACCGCTGCCCGAGACCCACTCAGCCAAATTAACGCAACTCTGGGCTTCCCACCGTGGTCCCTGCATCTCCTCTGGCTGTGGCCAGGCTCCTCTCCCATCCCACTCCCTCACTGCACCTCGGGGGAGCAGAACCACCCTCACTCCTGCCCTGCTTCATTCCCAGGCACGTGGTGGGGAAACAAGGTTCAGTGGCACAAAGGGAAGGTGATGGGACAGCTGGAAAGGCAGAGAGACAGGCATCCAAACCCAGTTTACCTCAGCAGCTCATGGAACCAGAAACCTACTTATCCTCTAGAGGAAACCAGGTAACATCCACATGGAAACAAGCCATTTTCAGAGCTTAAGCACAGGGTTTTTCCCCAGTTGTGCTTTACATCCTGTAGATCATACTGCTTCCCGCTTTTCCACTGCAGAATGAGGAAGACATAAATCAGAACATCATTATTACCAGTACAAAAGATTAATGGTCTTAAAAGAAGTTCCTTAAAAATATACAGTGTGTCAATAAACTATAATTTGAAAAATAAGTAATCGACAAAAATGGGTAAGAGGGTTAAAATAACTTGAATTTGTTTTTCTCCTAGCACGGAGGGGTTTGATAGAGGAATTTGGGATTTACAGAGTGCTTTGGTCTGCTGAGCCCATGGTGACTTAAATCCCTTCTGCTCCCTGCAGCTCTGAGTACTGAACAGGTGAATTGTCCTAGACACAGAAATTAAAATTTCTGGCTCATGCTCATGGCAATTGCAGCCTGAATATAATCAACAGAGCACTCTTTGGTCCAAGCAATTAATGGTAGTATTTGTTTTCTAAGAAAGAGGACAGGCAAGTGCTCCAGGTCCTGTTTCTAAGTGAGGAGATCTGATTACCAACAATATCCTCAGAACAGTTTTTGCAACCTGGGGTACTGTGCTTGGACAGCACACAGAGATACCAAACTAAACACTTGCTGTGGAAGAGCTCAGAAATTGTATGGTTTTAACATTAAAAATAAGCTCAAACTGGATTTCTGAATTCCAAGAGTTAAGAGAGGGGGATTAAAAAACCCAAAAAACCCAAACAACAGTAATACAAACAGACTCCAAAACTCCAACCAACCAAGAAAATCCAAACCATTAAAGAACCCACAACAAAGCATTTTGCACTGGAGACACTAGAGGGAAGCTCACTTAAAAGCAGTTGCCAGTGCTGAACAGTATTTGCCTCAATGCACTGTATTCAGCAGACTGGAGAATTTCAGTAGTAATTCACCATTTCCCCTGATCAGAATTACCTCTTGATATATTCCATAGGTAAAAAACAGGACTGTGTTTAGCTCTTTCATTTTTTTACAACTCCCATTCTTAAGAAAGTCCATGATAAAATAACTGCACAGCACAATCTCAAAGCAATAACCACACCCTCACCATGGCTGGGAGAGCCTGCCTTTCACACCTACACACTTAAAATAATCTCTTGCTGCTTGTGCTTTTAAAATTTCTTTAGAAATTCCACCTTTAATATCATAACCTGGCAGCTTATCTGCATTTGTGCAGCATCAAAGCTGCTGACCCACATCCAAGAATTAATAATTTCAGCTAGTCAAAGATTATTAACTTAGCAACTTTTTGTTCTTGTGCATTCTTTTGAAAACACTCATCAGTAAACAGGTCAGCTTCTGCCATCAGTAACTTTGTAAGGCAGCAAAAACTCAGTGTGCTCCTTTCCAAAGAAAGGCTAAGGAAAACAATGAGGAGTTCAGCTCTTCTGAAAATGAGAAAGCTGGAATACTTAAATGAAAATTGCTATTATATGTGAATAATGTCCTAGTGTAATAACTTGTTCAGATGGTGCTTGCCTCCTGAATTAATCAGCTTTCCCGAGACTCGAGAAACTACCCCATTGAGTTTACTGAGCTAGAGAGAGAGACTGGTGTGACACTAACACAGTCCTGAGCTAGACAGAATCCCTCCCCAGTGGCTGTTTCACAGCAAGAGCTGTGGGCCTAATAACCTGGGAGATGACAAATACCCTCTTAGCTCAGCCTATAGAAGCCTGTAAGCGTGACCCTTGCTATCCCCCCTAGCCCATGCAGCGGCAGTGGGATGGATCTCTAGCAGATGAACATGAAATTCAGAGCAGCCCCTGACCCAATCTTCCCAACATGAGCACAGCCTGTTAACCAGTCACCACATCTGCTTTTGGCTTTAGTCTAAAAAGAGGATTTAATTCTGTGTATCAGAGGTATCAGAAAGGCAGATTAGGAGAGGGCACTAGTGCTCTCTCTGCAATGTGTTTTGTACAAGGGGGGTGGTATTGGGGAAGATGAAACAGGAAAGCCTTATAAATATGATTGCCTGGCAAAAGATTTTGAGAATATGGAAACTATAAGCGAGATTAAAATGAAAGCAAGCTTTGAGATACCAAGCCTTAGTTACTGAACAACTGGAAAACGATGTGGCCACTGAAGGTAATCCCCTTTTGATGAAACAAGACCCTCTGCAAGCAGGCAGGCCCAAGGGTCTGAGCAGACCCTATTAGCTTGGCAGAAGGGGTCCAAAGAGTAGTTGTTAGGGTTTAAAATGTAGCACAGTATGGTAATGTAATGATTCTTATAGGCTGTATGGAAATGCTATAGGATTTGTATGTTGTACTAGATTGGTTAGTGAGAATCAGAATATTCAACACAGAAGAAGACTTAATTGTATTGTAACGGGAACCTCGCTCTCTCTCATCCCCTTTACCATGCTCTTGCCTTCTCTCTCTTTCCCACTCTCTTTACCTCTCTCCCTCTTTGGGGCCTGCTCTGAGCTGCGGCTGGCAGCTCCAAGCAGGGCCCCTGAACCCAGGCCCTTTGCAATAAACCTCAAGTTGCAAGACCTGGCTTCAGAGATCTCTCGTCTCCGTCCATCCCAACCATCCTACACCCTGTCGCTCCTACAGGGTGGCCCAAGCTAAGTCCTCCAATTTCAATCTGCCCATCCCAAAGTTCAGGTTGTATAGGGATTCTGGTTTGTTCCCTTATGAAGACAGGAAGCTTACCTCAACATTTGGATCCAGGGCCAGACACAGGGTCACTTCACTGAAATGAAGAGTCTCAGACTGAAGAACACCTTCCCACTCCTTTGCTGATGATCCAGTACTCCCATTTCTATGGAAATAAGCACCCCTTTTTTGGATAGCAATCATGCTAAAACAGCTCCTCCCAACCCTAAGATGAAGTTACTAATGCACATCTTTACATATGAATTATTTCCTACATCTATGTTTTGACAATACACTTAACTGGAGTATTTTTCATGCACGGGGTGTACAAAGTGAGTCAATGGAGTGTTTGTCCTTAAACCACTATCATACACCTATTTTGCTGAAGGAAAGAGGGCTCTAAACCCTTCAGTACAGACAGTATCTGGCTTCCAGACAGTGGCACGATGTAGTCTTCTGCCTTTATGGTGTTGCTCATACAGTGCATGTCAAAGGCTATTTCAAACCTTCGAGGTATGCAGGTGGCTGTCCCTTTTCAGGGCACAGTGAAAGTCTCTCTTATAACCACAGTCCTTTAAAGCTTCACCTTGATTCCACTTGACACTTCCACATTCCTGATGAAGGGCATCCCTACTTTTGTAGGACAGAAGGAATTTTAAAGGGCTTTACTCGGTTCTGGTGGTTAAGCACAGGTGAACAAAAACAAACCAAAGAAAACCCCAGCCAAACAATGCCCACCCCCTGAATGCCTCATAGCATCTACACCCATCCTCTGCTTCCTCTGCCCTCCCCTTCAAGCGATGCAGTGTGATCAGGGTTTTTCCATTGCCCTGCCAGCACCCCCACAACACTGTACATTCAAGGACTTTCGAAGACTGGATTGCAGCTGGACCAAGACTTGAGAACATGCCATCGTGTCACCATTCAGCGCTGTCATATTTCTTTATTTTGGTTTGGATAGAGGACGCTCTTCCCAAACCCACCACAAGCCCTGCCAGCAGCAGGAGACCTCCAGGTCTTCCACAGCAACGACAAGTTTGGCACGGGAAAGCCCAGACATGAAACACTCATGGCAGTGAGCCGCGGCTTGACACGGAAGCAGAGGACGCACAACTGGGAAAAGCTCACAGGAAGGGCATGACGACAACCATGCGGATGAGTTGATGCAACAGCAGCTGGGCCTTGCAGTTATCAACAGTTCCCTGCATCCTCCCTCCCCCTCGTTCCTTTGACTCTGCGGGGGCCCCGGTGGTTTGAAGCCTCTCGGGTTAGTAGAAATTACAGCCTCAAGGGTGGCACTTTTGGAGCAAGTTTGCACAAAACAGGAGGTGATGCTGTCCCATGCCTTGCTCGCGGTGTGTTGGGTAACGGGACATCTCTTCAAGGCTCAGGGGCCACGGGGGGGAAAGTCAAGAGAGGTTTGAGGGCTCTCAGGGCCCCTGCTGGGTTATGTGGCTCTTGTTTCTGAGGACAGGGTCCTCGTAACTGCTAGCACAAGGTGCTGTGGAGCTTTCCAAGGGCAAGCCCTGCTGCTGGTATCCGTAGTTGACGTTCCCACAGGGGAAGTGGCGGAGCCTAAAGAGAGGCACTTCTTTAACGCTTGCGGTTAGGGAAGATGGCTCTAAGAGCAGGGAGGAGCCTGGCAGCCTGCCAGTCACAATGTTGGGCCCCACAGTACAGTTTCCTTCCTGTCCCAAATTCTCCCTCTCGGGCCTCTCCTTCTCCAGCAGAGAACTGTTTTTGCTGGCCTGCTTCTCCGCAAACCAGGAGCCGTAGGTTGGATTCCAGAGGTTGGTGGGCTTGTTTCTGGAGCCCCGGCTTTTGTGAAGCTCAGAAGGGGGATTGGACTGGGCATAGGCCATGTTGATGTGTCCCCCTCCCGTGGCTGACTGCACCTTCCCCGGCGCTGGCTGTTCCAAGGCTCCCACTTTCCCCAGAGATTTTCCAGCAGAGACGGCTGACGCCAGGGGTGGTGGAGATGGCAGGGTTTGCTTATCATCCTTTCTGTCTTGGTGTGTTGAGACCAAGAGAGGAGGAATTCCTTCTGGATCGTCGGGGCGCATCGCCACCTTCTCCTCCTCCTCAGCCGACGGGCCGTATTCTACCGGCAAGGCGGTGTTGATGACATCAGGATCCTGCCCAAGGGAACAACGGGAATTCCTCAAAGCCTGCAGCCATCACGCATCTAGCAGCTGTCATGCTATGATCTCAACACATCCCACCACCCAGAGCACACATTCCACGAGGAGACAAAGTGCAGTTAGGTGTGAGATGCAATAGGATATCCTTAAAATCCAACTCTTTAAAGAAAGTAACCCTTAGACTCACCATATAACAGCAGAGGCACAAAACCAATGAAAAGCATTTTTTATGTCCAGCAAAATTTCCTGTGGGAATGTTTTTTGGAATCTCTTATCATCTCAGAGTTCATAACACTCTCAGATAATATTGAGAAAGTTGGAACCATGTAAGTATTGCCTCCACATGAGAAGGGAGGAATGGGAATGCAGAGTGAAGACAATACTGGCAGACCCCTTGAAGCCTGAATCCACAGAGGCTGTGGTTCTGAGCTATTTAAACAGTTTTGAAAATTAAATTGAGAGAAAATGCAGTGATCTTGGCAACCTTTACTTATTGCTATATGCCACGGCAAGCTACAGATAGCAGAAAAAAATGCCTCCCAATCCCAGGATCCAAACACACATAAAAAACAGATCAAGCTTCCCAAATAGCAAGGGAAACCAAACTGACTGAAGTGAGTAACAGTAATAACAGTGAGATCATACAAGGAGCCTGTGCTGATGCAGGCAGGAGAACATTTTCCAAACCACCCTATTCCTCACAAGCTAAACTGGTGGTAAAAAAAGGAAGTAAATCAGATTTACTGATTTTCCCCATTGCCCAGCCTAAGAATCCCCACTCCTTTAGCCTGGCCATCTCTCCACCTGCCAACTCCAGCGCTGTCAGATTCAAAAAAATTGCCAACAGCTGCTGAAACCACCTGCAAAGGGTGTTCTGAGCTGGGACCACTTCTGTTCAGTGCTGACTGTGCCTTAAGGGTAAACACTGGGATGGAGTGGCTGGGATGAGGCACGTAAAAGCAGTGCAGGTGCTGCCCTGTCTTTGCTCTTTTGCTTGTTGGAATCTGTGCCTCTATAAGCAGAAGCAGGGCTACAGGTGTGCTCTCTGTAAAGCTGTGTCAGCCTGTGCCTTTCAGCAGCGAAAGACAACAAGGACCAAGCACCTGATGAGGTGAATATCCCAGCCAGGGGTCCCAGGCTGACATCAGTCTCCCTGGACTGCTGACTGCAGCAGTGCAGTGCTGCCTCTTCATCTCGAGTCCTGGCTTGTCTAGACAGCTCCTCAAGAGGAACACTCTCCACCCCTGCCATTGGAGGTGAATGAACACGGATACCTGAGTGCAGTACTCAATCCTCTCCAGGATTATGGCAAAGTTTGGCCGGTCCTCAGGCTGGTGCTGCCAACACTGGGTCATGATGCGGTAGCTGGAAGGGCAGAACAGGAGATGTTGTGAATGGCAGATCCTGTGGGATATGCCAACTGCTCATGGAACTTGGGAATCACAGACATTCAGCACCATTCTTGCTTCTAATAAATGAGAGTTCTCTGCCTTCCCTGGAGTTGGACAACTGAGGCATTGGTGACCACTGGAGTGTGACCACCAGTGGGGTGAAATGCACAGTCTTTCAGAGAAATTACTCATCCACCTGAAATCCCTTGGACAACACACTAAAGGTAGGCAGGGCTACAGATAAAGGAGCCCAGATTTCCCTGCCTGTGAACACTCTGATGCATTGAAGTTTCACAGCTAACCTAAGATAGAGAAATATTGTGTCATCTTTGACCAAACAAGCAGTGGCCAGGACTTCTCAAATGGGCCCTGAATTATTCTCCAAAACAACAGAAAAATTAAACATTAGAGAAATCACTGGCACTAAAGTTTAAAAAGGCAGATTAGCCATGATTAGGTCAACCTTAAAGGTAATTAACTTTTGACTAGAGAAAAAGCATTTGAAACAGAAACTTAGTTGCATGAATATATCAAAGTTATAGTCTCATACACAGGGCCAGGGCAGTTTTTAGGTGGATCCATCCTTCCTCCATTGGTGACAAACTCCAGAACCTCCTGGTTGCTTTTGCTGGGGTAGGGCATGTATCCCAAAGAGAATATCTCCCACAGCAACACGCCAAAGGACCTGAGTACAGAAGCAAAGGAAAACAAAGTGAGGGATACTGGAATGACCATCACCGGTGGGCAGTGCCCTTAGGTTCAGTACCATCAGCATTGCTCTTTGCAACCTTTGATCAGGCAGCTGGTGGAAATCCTGCTGTAGGATTCAGACATAAATAAGCTGCACAGTTGTAACAGTGAACTTTAAAACCTTTAATATAAAATATCAGTAGCTGACTGCTAGGTGAGTGAAGCCTATGATGTAGGTAGGTAAAGATGGTTGCTTTGCCTTTGTACTCAGCACTGCTCAGCTGCAGGTAACAAAAGTGAAAGTCAAGTTATCCTTTTCTGAGACACTGAACACTGCTGGAGAGACAAGTTTTGGCAAACTTTTCCTCTGGAATAGCTACTCTGCATGAAATATCCTAGTGAATCTCCACTGGTGCTCTGAGGCCCACAGGCCCCACCTATCACTCAGAGAACAATGAAAACACTCCCTAGCAAAAACAGCCCTGGCCTGGGTGCTGTGGCCTGCAAAGCCCTGGGGACAGTGGCTGGGACAGTGCCCCTCCAAAGCATTCACCTGATTTAATTCACATTACAGCTGTAGAGAGATGTGCAGCAATGGGGAACTCTTCTGCTTGGTGCTGAGACAGGCAGAGCTCAGCTGTACAATGAGTGTGGAGCTCTCCCTTCTGCTGGGGCTTGCTCAGGAGCTGTGTCCTGGCCACCAGCCCCTTCCCCCTCCACACACTCCCTGAGCTCTTGCCTCCTGCTTTCCTGATTTTCCTCCCCACCTCTGGCCACTCAGAAGCCCCAAGTGCTGCTGCAGGCCAGGAGAAAGGCAAAACCCGCAATGCAGGACACCCTTCTCCCTGACTGGCAGGATGGATTGTGCCTGCAGCCTCCCATGCTGCTTTCCTCAGTGTGGGACTGATGCTTTCCTGCTGGAGCAGCACCTGCACCTGCTCTGCTCTCCCTGCCCTGCAGCACCCACCTCTGCACAGGCCTGACCTTTCTGCTCCCTTGTCTCCTCAAACACTGCTGGCTCTGAAAGACCCAGCTTGTCTTTTTAGTACATGAGAAATGAACAAGAATATGTGTTTTTTACAAAATATTCACGGTTTACAAAAGAGGTTCCAACATGGACAGAGCAGCCAGCGGAGGAAAGGAAGCGCACCATGTGTCTGTTTTTGATGTAAAGATCCCTTCCATGAAAGCCTCAGGAGGCATCCATTTGACAGGCAACATTGCACACCCACCCTTACGATAGTAGCTGGCTCTGCAAAGAACAAACAGAACAAAAGAGAACAAAAGAGAACAAAAGAGTCAGCCGAGGATTCAGAAAATGCCATCAGTATGGGATTTTTGTAATTATAAATATTCAAATTATGAGCCAAAGGAGAGACTGATTTAGGTGGAACAATCTAAGTGCTGGAATGACCTGTTTCTTCTCATAAAAGTAGTGGAAAAGAGCAAATAATGGAAGTGATGTTTAATCTACATCACTTCAGGCCTGATCTGGTGAACCAGTTATTCTCATCCTTCGAGGGAATTACTAACACAGTAACTGCTGCTGGCAGAGCTTCCTCCTGCCTTTTCAACCACAGCAAGATCTCCTCACCTCATCTCACACATGGTCATCCTGGGCATACCCAGCAAGAATAAACCAAACCTATCCCATGTATACCCAGTCTAAAGCACCGTGAGTAAAATCCAGACCCCTCAATAGGAGCAAGGAACTTCTTGAGGAGGATGCTAGGTCATTAGAGCTTGGACAGTGACACAAAAATGTTCCTGAGACAGGAGTTACAACAGGCCTTTGGAGTTGCTGTCATTTTAAATAAAACCTGCAAGCCCCAAATGGCATGCTGGCAGTTGCAGGAGGCTGCTCATGTAAGTTGCTATCACTGATCACAAGAGCACAGCCTGGGCATCCAAAGGGTGTTCCTGGACAAAGGAACACACGCAGGCTTCAAAGGCACCTTTGAAGGCTCAGCACCAAAGTGTTCATTTTGGCAGTCGGTTCTGCTGATTGTGTGAGGGTGACAGATGCTGCTTTGTCCCAGCAGAGCCCCATCTGACAGTGGGGCTGCATGGGGGCTCTTTGTGGAGGGAGAAAACCCAAGCAGCTCTGATACACTTGGGTGGCTGAAGGTTGCACTCTGTTTGCAGCACCTCAGGCTGTGATACTGTCAGAGCTCAAGCTGAGCAGAGCCAAACCTAGCTTAGTAATTGCACAGGAGAATCCCCAAGGAGGAAAAAAACAGAAGGCAAGGCACTGGAATAAACCGTGCAGGTGACTGAGCATGAGGCATTCCTTCTTCTGAGTCAGGGCAAATCAATTCCTCAGCACAGCAGGATATGGAGCTGTGCTTCTAGAGGTGCTCTGTGGAAGATGAAACATCAAACTGCAGCCCTGACTGCTCATGGTCATTAAAGATTTTCTGGCACTTCTTGCGAGAGCAAAGGTAGTTAACCCTGTGTCCTGGCTGAATTCCAGTTTGGGTGATTGCATTTTCCTGACCTTCTGCACCTTCCTCCTTTAGCTGCAGTAAATTGAGGAAATTTACTGATGACACCAAACCAAAGGTGCAGGGGTAGCATCAAGGAGAGAGATTAAACTCAGAATGATTTGGGATCACAAAACAAAGGGGCACATCAATGCCATTCAGCGTGGAGAATGTAAAAAAAAGGAAACTGAGGACAGAATCTAAGAGGGAGGAAAAACCATCCATGACCATTAGACCATTCTCAGTGCCCAGGAGAAAACCATCCAGGACGGTTCAAGGCAAACACCAGGAAGGCATCAGCTGGGATTCACCAGGCTGGCATCTCTCCATTCTCACCTCACCAGGGTTACACCGGGCAGCACAAGAGGCTGCACAAACACAGCTCCTCCCCCATTTTCAGTGACCTCCCACTTGGAGATACCCTGGGCTTGGCTCTGCTACCTGTAAATATCCCGGGCCATTCCAAAGTCTCCAATTTTAGCCACTCTCCCAGGCCCTCGACAGGTAAGGAGGCAGTTCCTGGCAGCAATATCCCTAAAAGGAAAGGGAAGAAAAGAAACAGAAAGAGAAGAACCACTTAATCATTTGACAGTTTTTCAAGTCAAAAAGAAAACAAAATGTAGTACCTACTTTCCTGAGCTGCAGAGAACCTAAACAGCCAGAAAAGTCAGTGTTTATGGACAACTGCAATGTCCCCACTTCCAGTCTATCCCCACAGCAGGAACAGTTTTGTTCTTTAACATTTTCTCTTTAAACTTCACATAACATCTTCCAGCTGAAAGGGTGGGCCTCCTGTGAGCCTCCCTTCACCCAGGAGGTATTTTCATGTCTCTGAGGAGTACAAGAAGAGGAGCTGATTTCAGAATGTACCAGTCCCAACATCCAGCTGTCTGGGCAATGATCCACTGATCTGTTCAAGTGTTGCCAAAAGGCTGTTGTACTGCCAGAGAAGGTGTCAGAACACTGCCAGAACAGTGTGCAGATGTTGCTCTGAATACTGAAGCTGTGGGCCTGAATCTGTGTATGCAGGTAAAGCTCCAAGCTCCACCTCTGCTGGGCTGGAGTAAACCTTGAGGTCTGGATAACACAATGGCACAACTTGTGGTGACTCCCAGAGCTGCCAACTGCCACCTCTCTGCCCATCTCTACTCGACAGGCAGATTCTAGATGCCAAACACCCTGTTTACAGGAGCAAGGGTCACCTCATGTTGCCCTTCTGGCTGTGCTTGTACAGGGGTTTGAGAGGGAAAAGGAAAGGCTTCCAAAATGAGCAGAGAGGCACTAAATAAAATTCATGACAGGGAGAGCCTTAGAGACTTCTGCCACAAGATTGTGTCCATTTGCAGAGTAGCCAAATAGGCTGCACAAGTGCAGGCCTTGAGACAGGGCTCAGGATCTTTAGTCAAACTACAGACCTTTGCCAGCCTGATTTATAGCAGCTCCTGTCTTTATTGCTTCTAAGATTCTGATTCTGTCTCCCTTGTTTAAAGGTATCCAGCCACTAGAGTGCAGCAGGACACAAACAGATGGAGCAGGGCATTATCAGCCCCTGCTGGCCTGTAAGTCCTGCCCAGGCTGGGCTCACCTACCTGTGAATGAAGTGGTTCTCCTCCAGGTACTGGCACCCACAGGCAATGTCACGGGCCACGTGGAGCAAATCCAGCATGGAGAGGGAGGAGGGCTGATTCTGCCAAAAGACAAAGGACACACATGGGTTAAAAGCAGAAATATGGTGTGATTTGTCACTGCTGCAGCGCTGGGAGCTCTCCAGCAAGTGACAAAGGGATTAGGAAAATGCACAAGAGAGAGTTCATACCCATGAACTATGAAAGGATGTGCAGACACAACGTTACACAGATCCCAGAGACAGAATCAGAACAGACAGAATCAGCTGGGTCTGACTTTCCAGCTCCAGTGGGATGCCCCTGTAAGAATTTCCCCCAGTTCTCAGGGCACATCTTCTGAATTTTCAGCACGATTTTTGAGATCTGTAGCCTGAACTGTTCTTCACTGAGTTGCTCTGTATTACTGCCAGCTCCTCTCTAAAGTCACCTTGAACCATGGGAATGACATTTTGTATAATGGCATGAGTCACATTTGCTCTTTCCCTCCTCCACATCTGTGTAGGTTTTATCTTGCCCCTCAGAGCACTGGCACAGTTTTGTGTAGCCAATGGCTATGGAAGACTAAGGCTGCCAACTCCTTGTTCCTGCCCCTGTGATGAAGCCCACAGCCCTTGCCAGGAGGAGCCAGATGCTCTAGTGGAAAGGGCAGGATTCACACTCAGCCCCTGCAGCCAAACCACAGCTGCTGCCCTGAGGTGGGAATCAGTGATGCCTGAGGTGTGAATCAGTGATCCCTGTGGTGAGATTCAGTGATCCCAGTGGCCAGTCCTGTGGGAGGGGGAAACTGCTGCTGCCAGCTGAGTGATGAGAAACAACCGGGTGGCAGTGACTGCTCATGGCACAACAACCATTTCATGGCTAAGCATTTATCAGCCTTAGTTATTGGACCAAACAAGCTTATCACACTCCTTGGCTCTCTCTTAGGACACCAGCCAGTCAGCCTAGTCCCCAGAAGGCACACCTGCCCCTGGGGTTCTCACACCAGTGCACAAATCAGCACAGCTTCTCCAGTGACAGGGACTGCTGGCTCTCCAGCCCATCTCCAGATGCGTGCCATGCTGTGCTGGCCATACCACCTGAACTAAACCACTGCAAACTGAGACTGGAAATAAGCCCAGGCTCTGCAGCAGCCACTAGTTCAGCAGTGGTCATTGACTGATAAAACTCAAAACCAAAAATCAACCAAATAAAAAACCACAACCAAAAGCAAACAACAACAACAACACCAACAATAAAACCAGAAAAAAAAGCATCAAAAAAACCCACCAAAAAACCCCCCAAAAAGTCAAAAACAAACCCCAAAAAACAAACCCCCCAAAAAACCCACCCAAAACCCCCACCAAACAATAAAAAAAAAAAACCCAAACTTAATGTCCTCTGAAGATATTAGAAAAAAAATGGATTCAATACTTGACTAATGAAATAATTGAAAAATGGTGCATCTCTGTGTGTGAACAAAGCCTGTTTTGTTCAATGCAGGGCCATAAACCAAAATGTGATCTCATTCCACCTACCTATATTTTATTATTTACACAGTATAGTTCATTGCATATATATACTTCACTGATTTTTTAAAACACTGGACTGCATCTCCTCTTAAACTTTCCTCTTTACAGAGTAACTATTTTCTGGAAAATAAAGCAGCTCTTTCCCTGCCATTTTGTGGGGAAGGGGGAATAATCTCTTATACCTCTGTGAGTTAAAGTGACTCACCAGCTACACAAGATGGCTACAATAAGAAAGAATGCACATCTTATTTTTCCCTTGCAGGGCATAACCAAGGGGAAATTAATATCTCAATCTACCCTTTCCCTGCTCTTTCGAGCAAGGGTCAGAAACCTGAAGTGAAAACTGAAAAACTGAGTAAAAAGCCCAATTCTTTACTCTACAATCGATTTCAGACTCAGGCTATACTGCAAAGCAGTCTGTAGGCTGAAGCCACAAGCTGATTTGATCTCTATAGCTTTTTTCTCTTTTTCCCTTTTTTTTTTTC
This sequence comes from Calcarius lapponicus, assembly GCA_039654755.1. NCBI lineage: Eukaryota > Metazoa > Chordata > Aves > Passeriformes > Fringillidae > Calcarius > Calcarius lapponicus. The sequence continues at coordinate 102,784,867 of CM077465.1, read as the reverse complement.
TTTTTGCTTTCCTTTCCTTCCTTGGATGAATTCCTTCCACCTTTTATTTGGCTAAATACAATCCTAAAACAGATGTGACTGCCCAGCCAAGGACAATTTAGCCATGCAATTTGTTTGAAAAATGGAGGTTTGGGATTCATTTTGCAAGGGGGCAGCCTTGAGACAAACCAAAGGATTTGCTTTACAGCCTTTGCTCCCCAGATGAATGGATGGTGCCAGCTGCAATGCTCCGCTGCTCAGGGCAGTGGGCATGCTGGAACCACTGGTGTGACACCTCCCAGGTGAGGCTGACTCTTGCCAAAGGTGAATGAAATTGTGTGTATTGTTCAGTGTAATCACTGCTCTGTGCAACAGGCTGCACAGCACAAAGGAGGGGAATCATTTATCCACATATGATTTCTCTCCCAGAGCTGGGCTTTGATTGCTGTGCTGTGTGTGAGACAGATCAGCACTGAACTTCCCAGAATGGACAATTCTGCAATGCTCACACTGAGCCAAGGCTCCAATTCCAGCAGCCTCTGGATCTACCAGCCTGCCTCTCTGCAGATGAGGGGGAAGAGGTAATCCTGTAATAGATGTGAAACTCTATTAGAAATGGAACAGAGAAAGCCTTCAGGGCTGTCAGCCATGGACTCATGGGGAATTATGAATCTGAACCTTATGGAGTGGACCTAGCTGGCATAAATTGACACATTCCACGAGAATCACTGGTCTTGTATCAGTGATGAACATTCTTGCTTAGAGTCCAGAAAAATCATTACATATTGGCTGAGCTGAAACTTAATTTTTTACATGAAGAACACAGATGAACAATATGCAACAGTGCTGGCAGCATCTCCATCTCTCATAAGTTGGATCCTGTGTTCTGACTGATACCTCCTGCAGTTGCTTTAGCTTTCCATTTCATGTCCCTTGCAATGCCTTCAGTCCCCCCTTCCCTTCATTCACCTTCTCCTTCACCATTCCCTCTGCTCCCTTTCCTGCTTTTCAGTGTGCCGGTGCACAGCAGTGTGCTGCATGTGTCTTGTTCCAAGCCACACAGGTTGTAGCTGGCCAGTGGCAACTGGTGGTCTCTCCAGCAAGGTGCTTTCTTTTTCCATAAGCCTTGGAATTAGTGCCAAGTTAATGTCTTTCACATCTCTATTAAGTCTACCCAAAACTAGCAAATGGATTTGATGTTACTGGCAAGGAAGTGCAAAGAGCAACTGGGGGCTGAAGGTAGAGACTGAACAAGTAAATCTCTTTTCTGTAATTAGGCTGAAAGCAAAAGTAGGTGGGAAAGACAAGGTAAAAGAAATTAGCTGGAAAATACAAAAGTGGAAAGTAAATAAGGAGAAAGGCAGTAATTCATATGGTGCTTACTGCAGAGTAAGAAGTGCATCTCTGCCACCCACCCAGTCAGATAGGGCTTGTGTTCAATTAATTCCTTTTGGAAGCAAAGCTCATCAAAGCCTCTTTACTCTGCACTGTCCCTTGTCTTTCCTTTCCTTTAAAGGCCCTGAAAAGCTGTACATCCAGCCTGCTATGCCCACCTTCTGCCTGTCTTCCCTGAATGAGCAACATGAGGAACAAAGCAGCTCAGGGCTCATTAAGAGTAGTGCAAAGATACATCCACCAGCACTGAGCCACGGGGCCTTATGTACAGAGACTGTGACACACCTCGAGTGTATGCAGAGGGTAAATCCACTTCCAGGGCTGGATCCCATACTTCATAGAGCACAGTGCCCTGCACACATCTCAGTTCTCATCAGTCACAGTCTCCTTGCCTCGCAGTTTGTGAGCCAGCAGTCAAAAACGCACCAGAGGCTGATTTCTCAGCACTCACAGGTGCCACTGGCCCCTCAGGAGCTGCCCCAGCAGCCAGATAATGAATTACCCTGTCATCCTGGCCAGGCAGACACCACATGGGATGCTTGCAGAAGCAGGGCAAGGCAAGGGGAAAGAAGGTATTAGAATGGAGCAAAACAGTGTGGATCTGTGTCTGCACAGAGTCAGGCTGCCCACATCCACCCAGCTGTTAAAGAGGGAATGGAAACTGCTTTTCTGGATCAGTTCCAGCTTGCAACTACCCATCTGCATTTGAAGCTCAGCTTTCCCAAAGTCTGGGAGACATGGGACGAAGCAGAAAACAGAGGCATCAATCCAAGGTCTGCTTCACTCCTGGGAGCAAGGTAAATGCAGAAACCAGAGAGAATCTTCAAGCTGATGGGAAAAGGCCTTGTGCCTGGTACTGGTTATGGTCAGTCCCAAGTATCCTCAAACAGGTCAGGAAAGACAAGTGTCTTAGGTTGGAAATGGGGATGAGTATCTATTCCTGTTATCTTCTGTTCATTGGGCAGTTTTCTTTATCTCTTCCACAACCAGTCCTCCCTCCAGGAGATATCTTCTGTTAATGGGCCAGTGAGTGTCCCTGCGGGGTTGATAAAATTCCATCATCTCACTGGGAGATGCTCCGCCCAGAGGGAGGAGCCAAGCATTCCTACCTGGATATAATCTGAGATTTTGGGACACCAGGACAGCCTTTTTCCCACTGGATTCCCAGAGGAGCAGCTTTCTTCTCCACTGGATTCCCAGAGGAAGACCAGGCCCATCTACACCACCCCTGGACATTCAGAGGAAAACTCCACCCTTCTACAGGATCCCTGCTCCAACAGAACCACACCTGACACTCCAGGAGCACTGCAGCCATCAATCCAACTGGACTGCTACCAACACCCTGACCCACAGGGTGTCAGCTTGTATTCTGACTCTGTCAGTGGTTGGTTTTTTTTTTTTTTGGTGGGTTTTTTTTGTACTATTGCATTTTTATTTTTAGTTTTCCTAGTAAAAGACTGTTATTCCTATTCCCACATATTTGCCTGAGAGGGGGTTTATATTTTCCATTTCAGGGGAGTCTCCTACCTTCCTTAAGCAGACACCTGTCTTTCCAAACCAAGACAACAAGGAAAGAAGAGGAATGGAAGGAGTGACTGTGAAAGCAGAAAGAGAAATACAAAGGAAGCAATGGAGTGAACAATCAGCCTCTTCTGCCATGGGCTTTCACAGGGGTTGCACAGAGCTACTGCTGACAAAAGCAGAAGCTGTGGTAAAGAAGAACTCATGACTGAGGTAGGGCCAAACAGAAAAAACTCCTCAGATCAGAAGGCTCCCATGACTTCATTCTGTCAAGAGTAAGGGCCGTTTCATCTACAAAAGCAGCTGGCTTATTTTACTGCCAGTAGGTAAAAATTCCTGCTGTGCAGGACTAGAGTTCTTGGTAGCTCCTCACAAGATCTGTACTATCGCTGAGCTAGCCTCTCTAATTTAAGCAGCCAAACCCCATCGTGTTTCACCTGCCCCTTCCCACATCTTGTACAGCTGGCCTGGCAGTGTTGAACAAAGCACTTACCTGCAGCATATCCCGTCTGTGCCATTTTACACTGCACTGGGTGAGAGTGGGGACCACGTTGCAGAACGTGAATTTCCCCATTCATCTACCTCCAAGTTCAGCCCATTTGTAGGAGTATCTCTAGGTCCTTCAGAAAAAAACCTGTATTTATAAAGTCTGCTTGCTCAGATTTCAGACTTTTCTTTCTGGGTGTTTAGCCTCCTTATCCAGGAAGAAGCCACTTTATTGCAACCTATTCAAGACTGCAGTGCTTCTGAGTCTCACAGACCATTTTATATGTCTGAAAACCACACTGCGTGGAAAAAATAAAAAAAAGTTTATCTGTTTCCAGATGCCTCAAGGAAGAATCTTATTGATACCTGTTAGAGTAAATTTGTGTCTCTCTTGTACTGATAAAATGCAGCATTTTGTCCTTTGGTCGAACTTAAGAGACAAAATATGAAGCTGGGCCCAGCCTTAAACTTCAACAATATCTGTGTGACTTTCTGACCCAGGGACTCAGGGAAAGCTTTATTCTTCTGAAATACTGAATTCTCTCTAGAAGTCATAATTTATTTTTTCCACATTTCTAGCTGACTGTCTCTTCCTATTGATGCTGATTTCAGTGGGGAAAATCTTGAAAACTCTGGACTAAAGATATTTTCTATTAAGTTGACAGCTCCAGGCTGGATTGTCTCCTTGCCTATGCCAAACTTGAACTGACAGATATCCACAAAAATGCATCTGATCAGCAGTTTAAATAATGGGTTTATTTTTTTAATATTACTAGCTCAACATTTCCCCCCAGCCTGCCCCCAGCTGGTGAGGAGAAGGTAAGAGTTAAGTTTAACATTTTTTTTTTAAGACTTCGCTTTTGTTCTTTTTTTAGGTAGTATCTGCAATGTTATCTAGCAAAGTCCAGGGATGAGACACCTCTGCACAGCCCCAGCAGCATCTGTTCCTTATCCTGCTGGCTCCTACCTCCAGAGTGGTCTCACAACAACAGAAATTTAGTGACCATCTAAAATGCTGGGAAATTGTATCTGCACAGATGAGCTCTTTTACAGCTAAGGGTTTGCCTCGCGGCAGCAGCCCCCTAAATAAACCACAATTTACTCTTTCCTCACCGGTCTGGGCCGTGTCTCCCTCAGGAAGGATTTGAGGTCTCCCCCAGCCATGAGCTCCAGCAGGATGAAGCGGGGCAGGGCCTGCAGGCTCACCCCGATGCAGCGCACGATGTTCTGGTGGTTGAACTTGCTGTGGAGACAGGAACACCCAGTTGTGGAGCAACTTTGACCCAAAAAGCACAGAAAACATTGAAACCTTTTTGCTGCAGGGAATGTTGTTGTTTTTTTGTTTTTTGTTCCCCCCCCCCCCCCCCGCCTCCCCCCCCATAAAATAACAAATCTCAAAGGTAGGGCAGCTGGATAAAGCTAAAGCACTACCCCTGCATTCTGTGTCTGTCTGGACAGTGTAGGGACAGACAGAGGTGGGGAAGCAGTGGCTTTTGGCTGCTTTTCCTCTCCCTGTTTTCTGCATTCTTTTTGGGCTACAGCAAGACTTGTGGGGCATAGGAAGCGGAACATGTCTGATAACAGAGATAAGTCTGCTCTTAATTTCCCCATTCAAGAGGCAGAAGTTGGGCTAGGGCAATGTTGTTCTAAGTAACACACTGACATGGAGTCTGCTTGGGGGGGATGTTTCTTGAGGTCAAGTCTCTAATACTTTCTTATTTCCCCACCTCTCAAATGTGGTGGGAAAGTGGATTCTGCAGTTCAGACACTGACACATGACATGACAGCACCATAAAGTCAATGCCATCTGTTAGTTTTGACTAGCCAAACCCAAATTCCTAAGGTATGTTCTCCTGTCCAATAGAAAGAAAAAAACTCTCATTATCAATTCTAAAATCCGGGCTTTACATTTTTCACTTTGGGTAATGAATACCAATGCGGATCCTTTTGAAAATTAAGCCTTTAATCATTTGGTGCCTCATCATTTATAAGAAGAACAGAAAAGGATGGTAATGCTTATTCTATTTGTGCTAAAACTCCTGTATAGATGTGCTGAGAGGACACCACCTATGAAGAACATTTTTTTCTTTATTTTGTTGGGCTTTGCAAGCCTACACAAGCAGTGTTGATGTGATTCATACACACCTAATAATGAGAGCTTCCATGAGGAAGTCGAGCTCATCTTGCTCTGAACACACTTCTGGCAATGTCTGGAAAAGAAAGAACAGGTTGACAAGGAGAAGATACTTCAACTTACAGATTAGAACACCTGGCACTAACACTGTCTGCAGCAATCCTTCTTTCTCAAAAGAAACCTCACTCTAAGACAACCACTAGAGCATTGCTAAACTAGACTGTGAAGCCTGTTGAAAGGTAAATATCAAAACTCCTGGCCCATCAAGGCCACTGTCACCCTCCTCCCAGCAAAGGAAATAGCCCAGAGTGCACAGAGAAGTGTTCAACATATGGGACTCTACTGTATAGAGGATGAGGAGTGAGATCACAGCTCCTGCGTTCTCTGCGGTTCAATGATCCGACCTTCCTGCACGACTGGGATCTGTAACCAGCAGCAGAACTGTGCTGCTATGTAATCTCTAAGAGAAAACAAGCCAGCTAGACTGCTGAAGGCCTGGAGAACTCTACTAGGATCTCTTAGGATTTAGTTTCACATCCAATGCATATCCATCCTGTAAGGGAGTGGTGAGATCCCTGGAAAACCAGCCATCTCCTACTTGCAGGGTCTTTGATGTATGTGCCAGCAGCTTTTGGCCCTGTGAAGACTTTTGGACAGATTACCAACCAGGTGTAGCATGGGGAGGATGGACAGAGGATGGATTTAGTTCTCATTCCTGCAGCCTACTGTGGCTCTGTGGGAAATCTTTGCCTATTTACTATTCACAGACCTCTTTTAATAGTCTCACATACCCATATCCTACAAACTGTACCATTGCTGTGATGGATTAAAGTGTTGCAACAGAGCAGCAATATTTCTAGCCACGTCCTTCAGGACTTATAGCAACACTTCACTCATCTTCATTGTTACAATGCATTGGGACTCTGGGTGAAAGGTGCATGAAACCATCATGATAACTCATTCACTGTCACTTACTTTCACAGCCACCTGCAAGGGAGTGGGGTCGCTGGGGATCCCTGTCACCTGACCTTCATATACCTCACCAAAGGCTCCGTGGCCCAAACCCCTGGACAGACCAGAGAAGACAAGAAGGTTTTACTACAGAGAACACACATTATAACACTGTGGAGACAGCTCACAGGCTCACAATTTTCATGGCAGTGTAACAGGGATAACTGGATATTGACAGTATGATCTCACCAGACCTTGGTGAGGTCGTTCATGAACCTACATTTTATTTAATTGGAAGGGAAAGCAGTCCATGGAAGTGAACATTCCCCAGTGAAATTGAGCTGCTGGCATTGCAGCACGTAAGAGAGAGCACTCATCTATGGCTTTGGTATCAGTGCTCAGTGGTGGGTGCTCCAAAACAGATCAATAAAGACAGGACTTTAGTCTTGGTGTTTACACACCCTAAACACATTAACAGTTCCCCTGATATTTCTGCATCACCATTAAACAAAACATTGAGCAAGAAACTAGGAGGCACAATGATTCTCAAAAGACCTGAATTCTAAAGCAAATAACTTTTCCTGACTTATTGTGTGATTCTGGGCAAGTACCTTAGCCAGTAAATGGTGATGACAGTGCTTCGTAAAGCACTCAGCTCTAAGAATTTGTGCTGAGAATCGTTTCTGGCAGTGATCAGGTTATGAAATGTACAGTTTCATTTTGAATAAGATTACAAGAAAAAGAGAAAGGAGTAAGAGTAATCATACAATAGATCCTGTTCCATGCTCTTGTGATACAGATTTTGCATACCTGTCTATTCAGTTCTCACTCTCTTAACGTTAAAGTCAACTGGTACAACAACAGCTATTTCATATCAGTGGCCAGTCACAATGACATGGTGGAATCTGGCAGGGGATGAGGCTGCACCCCAGATCCTGAGCCCCTCTTAACCCTACATGGGCTGCACTTTGGGCAGTAGCATTTCCAGCCTCTAAGAGGTATTCCTGCATCTCAGTCTGTGGAAAAGGCTGCATGCACTCTCCTGTTAGAGCCAGGTCTGGGCTGAGGGCTGCATTGACTCTGTTCTCTGCTGGACCAGTGGACTGCTTTTGCATGGGCTGTTACCCTCCTGTCCATATGAACAAGGAAGAACAATCAGCTCTGCTGTTCATAAGCTCTGTCTAGTTTTGCCAGGATAGAACCAGTCTGGGCAGTGAAACCACACTGAGGACTCGTGTTGCCTGTGACTCAACCACTTTGTGTAATAACATTTTGTAGGTATCAGCTTGAGACACCATTCTTGGCTCTGCCTGACCAACCTATTACAAACTGAGGGCATAAGCCAGATCTTTACAGCTCATAACTCACCCTCTTCCAAAAAGTCCACTTTCCCTTCCCTTGTCAATTCCCAGCTGTATCCTCTGCTGTCTATTTGCCACACTTCAAAAATCCTTTCAAAGCCCAAGTGACAAAGGGAGCAGCAGCACAGGGTACACTGGAAACCTTGAGGTGCAGTCCAGCAAGATGCGCAGGTAAGGGGAAATGAGGTAAGAGACACCAAAACATTGCAGACTGCATAGACTGCTCTGAGCATAATTTTTTTCAGCACCTTAAGCTTCCCGATTTTGCAAGGACTTCTGCTTCCACTTTTTATTTTTTTGTGTAACACTGCATGGTACCAGGGTACTGTCATATTCACAAGCACCTGCAGTAGAGCAAAGTGTGCAAGAACTCTGAATTTTCAAGTTTTTCTTAGGAGACACTTTAAAACTTTTCAGAAGTTCTCATCTAGACATGATTATCTTGCTGGCTTTATATCTGTCTTTTTAATACTGTCTGGCATTTTCAAATCCATTCCTTTCCTTGCTATTGCACTTAAGGATGTCATTGTCTTTACCAAAGACCCCATCAAAGATTTAAAAGAGCTTTCTACAAGCTTCAGCCATCCCAGAATTTCATCAGCTCATGGCAATGGGCCATTCACTGCATAGCCTGTAAAAGATGTAACCGAATTACTGGTGATGACTATTCAGTTCTCCTCACAATCCCAGGAGATGAACACTGCACCTGCAGAAGGTCAAGGTGAATGCCAAAATCTACTCCTCTCCACACGAGCCTAACTATGCAGCTTTACATTTTATGGAAAGGGGTATGGACCAAAAAGTGCACAAGAATTTGCACAGAGCTGTGCGTTCACACCTCTCTAGGAGAGCTGGGACGTGTGGGTGTACAACGTGAAGGGTGAGGAAGGCAAAGATGGATTTACCGGATGAGAGAGATGTTTTTTCGAGGCACCTCTTTAAGGTCACTAATGGAGGTGGTTTTTCCTGCAAAGCAGTAGTTGGGGTTGTAGTCTGTCATGATGGTGGAGGTACGCAGCTTGCTCAGTTTGTACTCTGGGCTCTGCAGCTCCATCTGCATGGCTTGCAGCTCCTGGTGCTTGCGGCGATACACTAAACAGGAGAACACAGTTAGCCACGGCCAGAGACTGCATTTGGGACAGCCCTTCTCACTGGGACTCAGTGTGCTGTGGCCAGACTTCAGGGAATCAAGCCAGCCAGTGACACTGGCTTATTTCTGTACATCAAATAGTTACAGATAGAAAATGGGATCTGAAGATATCCAGGAAGCTTTGATTTACACATCTTATGAAGAAACAGACTTGCTCATGGACAGTCTGGAAGAAGCAAAATGAATTTCATTTAGAGGCATCTCAGAGTTCTGATGTTGTTTTAATGCTCTATTTAGTTTAACCAGACCTTCCAAATACAAGTCCAGTTTGAAACTTGTGGGAGATGGGGTACAACTGACTTTCCTAAATCACACAGAAGTGACTAAAGTCTGAAATGAATTATTGCATCATATTGTTCAAAAGGGATAGCCTAAGCTGTTTCCTCAGAATAACACATTGTACATTAAAAAAATAGCCAATTTTCCAAAACTTCCTCTTTCTGAACAAGAGAGTAGGACCACATTTGAAGTCAGTTTATGATATGTTATATTCCTTGCATCACTTCACTGATACTTCTGCAACACCGTTAAAAACCACACATTGAAGGAAGACATCCTGAGGATATTCCTTGAAATAGTAACTGATATTGCAGGATTTTTTCCAAAAGAAGATGACAATCAGGAGCAGGTTAAATCACTATTGATTTCTGTGGGAGCTGGATTGAGCCCAAAGACTGTGACGGCAATAGTTATTGCATCTTCTCCAGCAGATGTTGCTCAGGGGAAAAATTGAAGGGGTAAACATGCACTTGCAAAGGCAGATGGATGTAATGACCTATCCACAAACCCTTCCTGTCCTCTATTTTCCTCCTCATTGCCTTTGCTTTGATTTTTTTAAATCGTTGCCCTTTCCTGAGATGGAAATGATAGGCTCGTTGGATGGAAAGAGGATTACTCTTCCACTCCTGAGAAGTATTTAGTCATTGTAAAAAGGCACTGTCAGGACAGAAATCACAGAGGTAGGACCATGTGCATGCAGCTGATAACTCCTGAAATTCTTAAAACCAAAACAGCTGTGCAGATCTAATTTCCTGCTCTTGGTTCATCCCTCTCCTTCCCCAGACTACACACAGTGCGGACAAAAAAAGGTGGCAAATCTGTGGTTTGAATCCCTGACTCCTTTTCATTGATTCAAATCTATTCTGCTTGCACCAAATGCAGGTAAGTGAATGTTTAAGATAAGAACATGAAAAGGTGAGAAATACCTTTTAGAATTTCAAGCAAAAATGCCAAGAATACCCACACCCTACTAAGGAGCAGTTTGTGAAAGGGGAATCTATGTGAGAGTTTAAGTTTAAATGTCGTACATTAGGAGGTGGAATCTGTACATAGGCACACAAATAAAGAAGCTTTTAGGCATTAAACAGCACCAGATCTCACAAAACCAGAAGCAGCTGTGTTCTGGCAGCTACACAGTACAACACAAAAAATACTGTGTCTTTTGAGATGCAGTCAGTAACTGAAGCCTCCTCAAATTGGTCACTGTGGTTAGAAACAACTACAGAAATCTGAAGATGTGTGTGGGAAGGTGTCATTAAATACAGCAGTAGCTCAAAACCTGAATCCTTTTGCCTCTCAGGACCCAATTATCCCTAGCTCAGATCCAGCACTCATACAAAAATATCTCTTGCAGAGAAACACTCACCTATCATGATTCCTGAAAAAGCCAAAATTAAAGCAGCCACCAATGCTGAAGTCACTACAGACAAGACCAAGGAGAAAGGGAGACGAACCACTGGCTCAGCTGCAACAGAAAGAAGGAATTGCACGTTTGAAATTATCTTCCAGGAGCCACTTTTTTGCCACCAGATTTTTTTCTGCTCTTCTTTCCCTTTACTCATCCGCTGCTCCAATAGTGTAGGAGCAACCTCTGGCATGACCAGTTCTCAGGATCTATGACTTCTCATACCTCATTGTTTCACTTTCCTCAATTAATATCAAGTCATTAAAACAGATGGTTCACTATCAATGAATTAACATGTGAACTCCCTAGGTGCAAAACCAAGACCATAAAAAACAGGGGCAGGAGGTTGGGGGGGGGGGGGTGAAAAGAACATTACATTGTTTGGGTTAAAGTGCTGCTATCAATGCCAAATCACAGCAAAAGCAGGAGGACTGCAATATATCATCTCCTAAATGCATGTAATCCAAGCAGAAAAACCTGATTACAGTGTAGTGAAGTTGCATCCTCATGTGGGATCATGCTGTTGAGGTTTACTTCACCTTGACAAAATGACCATACTTTTTACCCATCTTACAGGCAGGAATGGTAAAAACACAACAATTTTCCCATGCCAGTGACAAGCTGAAAGCAGGATCCCGAACCCCTGGGGTGACCTGCTTTAAATGCTGCACAAGAATAGGAAGCAAACCCAGTAACAGAGCTCTGAGCACCTGCTTTTGAAAGAAAGGCAAGTATTTAGTTTTATTTACTGTATTTAGTTTTTCTCAGAGAAATCTTGCACAGAATTTCTCAGTTTCTGAACTTTTACTTTAAATGTCCAATTCCTCAGGAATCATATTTTCCTTCACCTTGCCTTTTTTTTTTTTTGTTCTTTAAAGAACTGGTCTGAAATTTAAGTTCAGCTGGAAAATTCTTTAAGCAAGCAAACTTTCAGGATTTCAGAGCAGACTCTGAACACCAGCACAAGCAGACGCAAAATTTGATTCTGCTCAGATCTGCCCAGGATGCCAAACAAACACTGTAGAGCAAAGCAGCACTGCTGCTCAGTGCCCCAGTCCTCAGAGCTGCTGAGGCTATATCCTGGTAAAATAGCTCTGCAGCATACACCAGCAGGAAAGAAGACAACATTCTACTGCAGGCAGGTTTAAGAAAGATTAGACAGCACTTTCAGGATGTCATACAGTCCAACCCACAGCCTTGGGCCACACATTTTCTGTCCCACATGTTAGCATTACCCACTTACCTGTGCAAGACACACCATCCTCTGCCAATTCTGTGCCTGGCTCACAAAAGCAAATGACTTTTTGAGTCTCAAGATCAACATGGCACTCGTCCATCTCACAGTGACTGCAGTTAAGGTGCAGCCTAATTTCCACCTCTCCGTGCCCCTCTGTCACTAAGGAGTGGATGAAGAAGCTCAGTTAATTACTGTAAAGACCATTCTTATAATTTCCTTGGGTTCACCCTTTTCTTTCTCGGCCTTTAGTCCCTCCAAGATCAATCACTGCAATATCTTCAAAACTTTCTGGCTGAATCCACCAGACCATTGTGCACCTGCATTTGAAAATACTTCTGACTGTTCTAAAGGAAACTTCTGTTTTTTCTAAAAACAAGTAGATTTTTTTTGTTGTTGTTTTCTGAACACATTGCCAACATATTAAAGACACTGACTTCTGGGAAAACAGAGGTTGGAGTTGCAGTATTTATTACTCCCATGCACTGCTGGGCAGCACCTGGATATTTTACCAAGGGATGCTCTAAGGAACTTGCTTGTTAGTGAATAGTCAGGTTTTTTGTCTGTTTCTTTCCTAAAGTATCTGAGCTATGAGGTTCTGTTATCACTTTCCTTGTCCAACTTGTCCAAAATTATTCTGTAGGCTGGTAAACTGTACTGCTGGGAGTGTTTTCTAACAGGCTTGATGTTTCCTCTCCCTGTTTTTTTTTCTGCTACTTCTGTCTATTCTTTGCTGTATTTTATATAATTTCTGCCTCCTTGTGTTCATGACACTGAGCTGTACCCCAAAAGGTAGTAAGGGGTCCTACTATTTTTAAAATTAAATAAGCCCATGAGAAGACTTCTGACCAGGATGAATACCTTTAAGTGCTGGAGTGTATAAAGTACCAATTGGATTAATAAAGGACACACCATCCTCCCCATCCATCTCTGGGTCATTGTCCACTGCAGCATTGCCACCTATGTCAAACCAGAAGTTACCTTAACAGACTGAGGCTCATAGAACAATAAAACACAGATAAACATGGCAACATGCATGAATTCAGCCTATTTAGGGAGGCATCCAAATGAAAAAAGAGAAAAATTAAAGAATTTAATACATAGGGAATATTTAGCAAGTTGTGGCGTGAACTACTGGACTTTAGAACTTCAATTTAATAATGAAGCTTGTGACAATCAATCAATTAGCTCTGTTTAGGTAGACTGTTCCAAACTGAGGCACAAACTTCATCTTTAACCATTTGGATGCTGTGAAAAATACAAGCCCATGTTAAAATTTATGTAGCCAAGAGACTGGAAAGCACCAGTACTCCAGGGCTAAGTTAGTACCCTTGCTGATCAAGGCATGGACTGTGTCAGCAGAGGGAATGGATAACCTGATATCCTTCCTCTCCTCTGCACCCTGAAAGCAGGGTGGTCCACCAGGAGTGGGGACTGAAGGAATTTATGAGTTGCTCATTTCTGCTTGAGCTTATGGAACATACCAGAAGCAAAGTATGGGCAATAGATAACAAATATTAGAAACACATCTATTTTGTACTTCAAGCATGCAACGATTCCCCCACCCCACCCAAAAATAGCTTTTTCCCTTTAATTGTCTTCAGTGAAATAAAAAATAAATCATGTGAGTCATTCTGTTGGAAAAAAGAAGCATTACACAGGAACATTGGTACAAAACATGCACTTAATCATTTAAACTCCTTATTCCTCTCAAGATTTCTAGTCTACCATATATTTAATTTAAGCTGTGGAGAACGAGGGGTTAAAGAGTCCACCACAGTGCAGATGGCTGCAGAAACTATGTGGCCCAGGAGACTATGGGTTAGTAGAGATCTTGAATCTGGCCCACACCAGTTGTAATCAACATAATGCCATCTGACAGCTGCCCTGAGACACAGAAGCACATGAAATTAGCTCCTTGTTGACTGAAGTCATATTAAGAGGGGTGCTGGCTGGCAGCCTGAGCCTCTGCCCCCAGAGACCACCTGTGCAGGACCAAGGCAGGGGAGAAGCTGCATCTTTCCCCTGGCATAAAGCCTGGCTGCCAGTCCCCAGGACCAAAGTCCTCCAAACACAGGTGCTGGCAACAGGAGCACAGAGCTGTGGCTCCTCCTGCTCCAGCACTGTCACCCCAACGTGAAAGGCTCAGGAATCACAGCAGGATTTTAATGTCACATTTTGCAGAGCGCAAAGCCAGGGCTGCAGCTGAAGGACTGGCCTCTGGCTCTTTGCTCAAAGCCTCAATGAGTTCACCTAGTGCTAAAAAGGCAACACACAGACATACTAGTACATAACAGTCAAATATGCTAGCTACAGGAGGGTTATCATCAGCATTTTGCTGACCATTAGCACTAAAGGAGGGGAAGGGACACCTTGAACACGAAGCCACTTTACCTATATATCCTCCGCCTCCTCCACCTGAGGAGCACCCCCCTCCACCCCCTCCGAAACCCCCTCTTGTCTCCCACCCCCACTTCTTCATGGCCTGGGGGCAGGATCTTCCTCCAGTAGCACCTTCCAGCAAGGATTTTCCTGACCACAGGAAGGAAGTGTTATCATTCCAGCCACCTCCACCACCTGCAGTTGAGAGAAGAGAAAAGGCACAGCCAGGCGTTACTTTTTGTGTAAAAAACACTGGAGGGATCTGCAGGACAAGCATCCATTCAAAACACCTCAGCTGAAAGTCATCATCTGCGCCTCTTTTCACCTACCATACATACAAGGACAAGTATTTTTTATAGAAAAGGTAAAAAGATATCCCTACTACTCTCCAACCACTTCTTTCCGATTTTCAGAACCTTCCCTTTCCTGCTGACTAAAACACTCTTGAAATAAACCAATGCCAATTCTAAAGTAGAAAAAACTGAATTTATTGTAAGGGGTGTGAAAACATGTCCCACTCCTGCTCTCCACACAACATACAGTGATTCACCTTCAGCTCTGCTGCTTGCCCAGTCCGAGGTCTCTGCACAGAGACTTCTAGACATGGTGCAATTATTCTCTTTCTGCATAAGCCAGAAAAACTCTGAGTATGTCCACACAGCACTAAACAGTGCAGGGACCAGGACCGTCACATTGGCACTGCAAACTCCCACATCAAAAATCAAACAACTTTGTTTATGAGAGGTACTGCATTATTTTGGGACAATGTAGCCATTGTTATGGCTATACCATCTCTGAAACCCTTATTTACACCAAGTATCCAGCACTGTGGGTACCTTCTATTTGCATCTGTTATAACCCTCTGCTCCCCCTGAACTGTATTTTCATGAGTTTTGCCTCACCTTCTTGTGAGGAGGAGGAATCTGGGAGTAGCACATATTCAGAAAGGTTTGCTTAAAATGAAAAAACTCTCCTTACCTGCAGCTCCTGAATTTCCATTCAACCCTGGAATAGAGGAATCATTCTCCAGTCTTTCTGGATGGAATGTGTCCGTTTTGGCCCTGTAGGCCCTGCCACCACCCCCTGCTGCAATTATCAAGGGGACCGGCTCTCCATTCTCCATCTTAACAAATTCAGAAATAAAGGCAATGTTCAAACTGAGTCAGACATGGAAATGGAAGTTCAGCCTCATCATAGTTACTGCCTGCTGCACCAAGCAGGCATCTAGGGCTGCTCAGCACTGCACACTGTCATTGCATTATTTATGAACCCACACCCAGAAAATTAATGAATAGAAAATTAAAGAACAGTCCTACCAAGTTCTGCTACAGGAAACAGCAGTGTCAGTAGCTCTATGAATTATATCTACCATGGTGATGGCTCTTAGAAAGCCTGTAATTCCCCATGTGATGATTGCTATCAAATGAAACAGCTAGGGAGCACTGCTCTGCACAGTGTCTCCCCTGAGACCAGTGTTTGGAATGAATATTGCCTCAGCTAACACAGGACAGGAAACATCAGAGGCCCACAGCTACAGGACTGCCAACAGAAAACATACGGGCTAGCCTCAGTTTTCCTCGTCAGGCTAAATGTGTGGCTGATGTCTCACATTCTACAATGCTAGAGGTGAATGAAGTCCTGCAGAATTGGCCCTTTGCTGTAGAACTCTGCTTCAGCATCTCAGTTTTTATTGAAAAAAAAAAACAAAAACATAAACAAACAACCCAGTTCAATCCATTATGTTTGCAAAGGATACTTCAAGCCACTGAAACAAGTGTGGCCATATTGAACAGCAGTTCAAAGAAATGGGAAGGGCCAACCCACATCCCTGCATCTCTCAAGTGGAAATTAAGGATACCCAGAGGTTACTCTGTGGACACTCTCCCTGAGGTGCATAAGGATTTTTCAGAGGCAGGATGTGTGGATGCTGAAGGTGCATGGGGACTGTGTTTCCATACCTTAAATATGTAAGTGGCACCGCCCCCACCACCACCTCCTCCTGCCCATTCATTGACACTTCTGTTCACACGAATCTCTTCTTCAATCACGTTGTTCTCTCCAATGCAGACCTTCTGGATAACATCATTTGTCTGCAAACAGAAGAGCAAGTCTGAATTCAGGTAAGAAACCTCCACTCCCTTGCACACACAGAGGCCTCATGAACCCTTCACCATCCCACAGCAAGAAATTGTCCTCCAGTGAAACTACATGACCAGAGCCAAATGAATGCTCTTCTAGAAGAATCTGGCTTTTTGCCTCAACTTTCACCAGAAGAATTTGTTGCCATTTAAATGGAATTATTTTGAAGCAAGCTCAGTGCTGATACCTATTATCACGTAATACACCTCCATAAACTTTTAACACACAAAATGTAGCAGAATTTGCTGCAAATATTTCCCAGCACTAACAGTCTGTATTTCACAAGAGGAGGACGGGAGTAACTTGGCAAGGATGTGTTTGTCCTGTGCCACACGATAGCCAAATGGCAGAGACAGAGAACCCACGTTTGTTTATCCCATTTCCTGTTGGTTGGGCCAAGCAGCCCCGGTGCATCTCTGATGATCTTAACAGCGATTTTACTGCAACTACCAATGCCTACCAAAAAGAGCAGCTGATGTTAATGAAAATACCTCACTAAAAAGCCTCCACATTTCCTACTTAGCTTTTTTCCCTTCCATCAATTATCATTGAACACAGTGAACTTTCTGAATTAGGCAAATCCCCAAATTCACTAACTGATTTCAATCACAGCGTTAAACCACCATTTATCCCTACTTCAGGACTATGACCTAACTACTGTTTTGGTTTAAAATTGGAGCACTAAAGTGCATGACTAGCAGGACCCTGCTGTGAGCATTTTCAAGTTGCAAACTTTGCTTCTAGCCTATTTTACTTTACAGATTTTGTCTCAGTAACACTATCTTGTTATATTGCACATATAGTGCACACTGAACTTACTAAACCAACAACACATTTAGGGGAAAATGCACAAACATTTTTTATAATAGGATTGACCTTCTGCTTCCTTCTACTTTCACGTGTGTGTTTTCTTTTGGATGAAGAAGCTGATAAAAGCATACTCAAATTACAAATTATTCTGCTGACCATACCATATATTCTAAGCTGTGCTAGAGAATGAGTGGCATCCCTTTTGTGTGGAGACTTGCCTGAAGAGCTAACAGTCTTCCTTTCCTTGTTTTTTCCCTCTCCTTAATTGATTTGGAGTTGGGTGGGAATGATTAATAAAATGACAAAGTCAATGACCCAAAGGAACCACTAGATTACAAAAAAAAATAATCCTTCATGGCAAAGACATAACTGATTACAATCCAATCTAGTAAAAGTCCCCTCTACAAGTCAATGCAATCTCTTTGCCTCAATGAAAGAATTACATTAGCACTCAATAAATTCTCACTAAGATTACAGTGGCCTGCAATTTAATGAGTCCATATATTACACTCAGCTGGAATGTCCTAGTTAAAGAGGCTGGATGGACGTTTGAGTTAGGCCATTTCTCATTTCAAAAAGGCTTTATATTAATGGTTTGTTTGTAGAAATGTGTAATTCTAGTTTTAACATTATTTACTTCAGCAGCCAGCCTTGAGAACCCCTTTTGCTTGTCTATATCCTTCAACCTTTCTCTGCTCTAACAGACTGCTAAGCTTTCATTTCTTGGATGCCAGCCATTATCAGCTGAGAAATGCACATCATTTAAATGTCCAGCTCAAACCTGTAGGTGAAATTTCATCATAAAATGCTTGGTTTGCTCCATGAGAGTGTCCTACTCCCACATCCTCCTCCAAAGAATACTTAACAATTAATGAACTACTCTGCATGCAAATAGTGCCCATCTTTCTGTCAAGACATTTGCAGCAAGGGTTGGTTGGTAACATAAAAATCAGGACTGACCCAACCATGATTGATTTGTGTTCCCTATTCCCCTATGGAGAATAACCAAGCAGGCCCTGTGACATGGGTATCTCCAGAGGTACAGAGTATATGAAAATGGCAGGGCTAGGCTCAATAGTGGAACAAGGGCAAAAACCTGCAAAGTCAGCCTTGAAGACTGATTTCCAGAGGAATGGAAGGCAGGGTTGTCTTTTGTCTCCAAGCCCCCACACAGGTGCTCTGAGATACTCAGACCAGCCAGGAACCTGTTGTGTATTGTCACCGGGGCCCAAATGTTATTAAGAAGCAAGCACAGGGACATGGTGCTTCATGTTCTCATGCTCTCCCAGTAAACCTGTACCTATTTCTTGACTCCTATAGCCCCAAATCCCTTGAGGACAACGTTTTTCTGTGTGAAAAGACAAAACTCCATGGATTGGTAGGAGGGATGAAGGCAAAACAGAAAGGCAATCACTTACACTAGGACAAGCATCTTCTCCTTGCTGTCCCACCAAGATATACAGTGTGTCATCCTTCTGGAGGTCAAAAATTCCCAGCACAGACACTCCATGGGACCGCACCATGGTGTTCTTCCCTCCTTTCCCACCTGCAGCTCCATAGCCTGAGATGCTGCAGGAAAAAGAAAACAAGAGGCTGCCACCTGAGTTGTCCCAGGCAGGTGGAAGGAAGCACAAACCCCTTTGGAGCACTGAGAATTTTGCACACCTGAGCATTTTGCACACCTGAGCATTTTGCACGGTGTCACAAAGCTGTGCTCTGAAGACCTGACATTCTATACAAACCTAAACCCAAAGCGTGAAGACTGATTTTCTGCTCTGTTTGAATCTGTGAGCTTGGGTAGTTGCAAAACAGATTCTTTCACATTGATTATTGGGCAAACACAGCTGAGAACAGAGCGAGCAAGTCCTTATAGTTTCCAGCTTTAATATATGAAACACATCTTGTTTCCCAGAAGGCACATCCTTGAGAAGTTTGCAGCAAGGAAGAGAAAGAACAGAAGCAGGAGAGCTGGTAAAACCAGGACATATGGCTAAAGAGAACATTAAGCATGAGATTGACAGAGGGAGATTTGAGAAAGCAGACAGCATAACTGGTCCTGGTAGTGTGGACCAGATGGAAAACAGCTCTCTTATTCCCAGGACCAGAGGAATACAGAAAGAAAAGTAGAGGGAGATGACACTACCTGCAGTAAACAAGGAAGGCAAAAGCCCCCTGGCCAAAACTCATGGTGATCAGGAACATCTCCCTGTCTCCAGCCAGGAGTGGGCAGGTTACACACAGGCTGCTGCAGCCTCAGTTAAAACTCTGGGATTTTTATTTCAAACAGTCAAGATTCAGAGGTGCTTGCTGTTGCTGCTGTACCCAAAGATGTGGCTGGAACACTGTATTTCTCATCTCCTCCCTCTCCCTTTCTAACAATGGACATACTTAAAGTGGCTTTCAGCAAAGGATTTTAAAGCACTTTTAAAAAATCATGATAAAACACACATTTGTGAAATAAAACACAGAGTTACTCAACTTTCTGAGCAGGTGAATGATGGTACAGCAACCCAGTTTGGATCTGAAATAAGCAGGTAATTCTCCACTGACATTAGTAGCATTCCATGTGCTTCTGTGAGAGCAAAATTCCACCTGGAGCACATAACCAGAGACTGCAGGACTCAGAACTCAAAAATGGCCCTCGGCTTCCTACCAGGCACAGCATAGGTGCTCTGCTTTAACACCTCCTTTCCCCCAGCACCTGGCTGCTCTCTGCCCAGCACAGTCCTGCCTGCAAACAGTGTCTCATAAAGCATATTAGATCCTGGCAATGTGACATGATTATGTTCATGCCACTGCTGATAACCAAAGTAATCAGTCCTCAGCTAGGTTGTACCAGAGCCAGCAGAAAAAGTGATGGACACAGCAGCGGGCCACCCTGAACAGATGCTGCATGAATCTGAAAGCTGAGTTGATTTACTGTAGGATTTTGCAATGGCTAATGAGGTGCACTACCAGGCACAGCAAGCTGGCAGGGCTAATCGGCTGCCAGTAGGGGCCATACTTTTCCATGTAAGAACAGATTTTGCATACAAGCAGTGATATCAGAAAGTTCAGGAAACCCAGTCTGGCCTCACCCAAAGGCTGAAGACAAATAAAAACCCAGTATATTCAGGTGGCAGTCATTCCCTGTTCAAAACAGGTGTCACTATTTAAACAGTTACCTTGACTTCAAACCTTAAGAGGATCCCTTTCATTAGCAACACCTTTCTTTTACAGGAGGAAGGAAGCCATTTAACCATATTGGCTCTGAAGAAAGGTTCAGCCCATTCAGAGCAAGAACACAGAGTACCTTCCACTGCCTTCCTTCTTTTCTTTTACTATGACACTTGTGGGATCTGGAAAAGAAACCCACACCTTCAGAAGGGTCAGAAGGAGCAGAGTGCAAACCAGGGCTGGAGAAAAACATGCACCCTAACATCCAGGTTATGGGAAACACTGGAGCAAGTCTTGAGAGTATGAGAAAATGCTGTGCCTAGCCTGGCTGATGCAGAATGACACCTTTTTGCATACCACTGGGCTGCGTTCTTGTGCCACCTTACAAAAGGAACCACAGAGAAGAGAGACAGTGGAAGTGGTCACAAATGGGGCACTCAGCAAAATAGACCTAAACCTCTTTAAAAATGGAAAGAAGTAGGATAAAGGATGGTAATGTGTAATTTATTACAGTCCACTTCTCTCTTGGTCATGAGACTGAGATGACCAGACCTTCTGAATGCTTAGAAGGAGATCTGAAACAAATAATATTTTTTATAATGTTTAGCTTCATTGTTACACAATGTGAAGTCCCACAAGGGTGAAACAGAGCATGTAAAAACTCCAGTTTTCAAATGTGGACACTCCAGTGTGCGGCAGCCTACCCAGACCTTCACAGACGGGGTTTTCTGGGTGCGCTTGGTTTGTGCAAAATTGAGCTGTCTGTATTTTAATAATGCATATTCTGCCTCATGTTCACAAAATCAATATCCTTCCTGAGCAATTACCAGGAGTGTACATTACACAGTGTAAAACACACTGAGATGGCAGAACATCAGCTTTCTCCAGAGCCCAGCAGCCAGCAGGAGGGTTCTCTCTCTGTGTCAGGTGTTTCAGCAGTGCCCGTCAGGAAAACTTACAGGACCCACACTGCAGCAGCCCTGCAGGGCAGAGCTAAACACAGGCACTAAGTCCAGGCTCTGGGAAGCCCTGGAATTGATATTGCAACTTGACATTTTCCTAGGGCTATGCTATGCTGGCAGACTCCGCTGCCCCTTCAGCAGACCAGAATCAGGAAGATGTCAAGTTAATTTAAGCCCACAATTGCCTCCTGCTTTCCCCAGGCTATGAATTTTCTACTTTAGCCTTAAGAGGTGCAGAAGAGAATGTCATCCCTTTATATATATATGTTATGCACGACATTATACATCTATTATCTATACAGAACTTAAAAGTCTGTTAGGTCATTTATAGGACTTAAATAGACAAGTCATGCCTGCAGGGCCCAGGGGTTGTATTGTGCAGCAAAAATCAGCCTGCAGTTGCAAAGGAATTCTGGCTCTTCTTGGACTCTTATATTAAAGAAATGACAGTGCTGTAAGCTTTTGGGCTGTTTGCCTCTTCATTTTTGGGCTGTACTTTATAACCATATTTACTGAATGCTGGTTCTGAAAAATTCTATTCACCTCAGGCAACTCCTTGTTGATAGCTGGGTAAAGTATCATTAATGCTTTTTGCATTACCATCAATCCTTGTAGGAATAGGCACTCAGGCAGAACTTGTGCCTAGCCCAGCCAGTTTCTCAAAACTGCTTTGCCCTAGACCTCTATTAGAGACTGACATCTGGCCTCAACATTAGCATTCTTTTTCAATATAAAAGAAAAAAAAAGAGATGAGATCAGAAAATTGTAGCTGAAATTTGTTCAAAGCCTTCAATGGAATGTTTTGCTTTGAAATCCAAGACACCATCATTGGTTTCAATATGGAATGCTGCATAAAAACCACCTCTAGACAGTCACTGGTTCAAACTGACAGTTCTGCTTACAAAATGATGCATGTAATGGCTTCATGTTACCATTCAGATACAGTGAACTACACTTAATTGAACTTCTTTCCCCAGCAAGAGCAAAAGGAAAAAATGATTGGTAAAAATCTGATAAAGTAGCATTGAACCGTATCTGATCACCTCTCTTTGAAAACAACTCCACTGGGGGATTTAAGTGTTAGAACCCTCAGTATCTCAGAGCCTACCATTTAGGTGGCTGCCTTCCAAAATCAATTCTACTGTGGTAAGCTAGGCTTACAAGCTCAACTTGCTGTCTCTAGATTCAAAAAAGTGAAGATGCTGAGCAGAGGTTGATGCAAGCTGGCCCATAAGAAATGCTGACATATGATTGTGCTTTCCACAGCAAGTGAAGGGTGGGAAAAACTCATTCTGAACCCAGGGCTCCATGAATGCCAAATGGAAAATGCATTCCTCTTGGTCTGGGGAGGTGAAAATTCTTCATTTTCAGCTCCTGATAGAGCTCTCCCAACCTGTGACCATTCAGGCTAAAGATATGCCTGCCTCAGAAAGTTTCTTCTCTTTCACCAAAATAGTTGCAACTTCCAGGGAGCAAATCTGAGATGGGAGAGACTGAAAATCACAGGCTCAGTGATGAGTAAAACCCCAGTAAGATGTGGCCAAACTTCTGAATGTAACACTTCAAAATTGCCTGGTGTGTATCAGCAGCTTGGATCGTTCTGAACACAGATACATCACAACAAACAGAGACAGCTCCCTTACCTGTATGTGTTGGTTGCTGGTACTCTCCAGATCTGAATGCCTTGGAGAATCCCTTCAGCTCCCACCACCACTCTGAGCTTGGAGTTCCTGTAGGCATCGTTGCACTGGCTCTGGGTGGGGCCATAGGGTCCGCTGGCACCACAGGTTGTGAACAGCCACTGATCTGAAAGGAGGACACGTGCACAGCGTGACCCCGACACCCAAGGACCAAGGAGCTCTTCTGCTCCTTAGCTGCTCTGCTTCTTGGACCAAGAGCAGAACCTGGCCCTGAGGTTTTAACCCAAACAAATACCCCCAGAATTATTTTGAAAGTCTCATAGTTCTGTGTACCTCAGTATTTGACAGCTTTTCATCGACATCTCCAGAAATCTATCACAACAATAAACATAGTTTTAGTTTTCCTAAGCCCAAAAAGGCAAAGAGCACAGAGTAGAGAAAAATCCAACAGTGTCCTCCCAGTTTCAGGCTCTGCTCTCTGGGCTGTTAAGTGCTCATTCATAATCTCAAGGCTGGTGCATTCCAGCCCTTTCAGTTTCTAGAGACATTTGGTTATTGAATTTATGTTAAATGGGAAAGTAACTGTTAATTAGATAAAAACCTGTAAACACAACACCATCACAGTGATTAAAACATAACAATAGATTAATTGAATTCTGAATAATTGTTTGCTTACAGGACACTCAAATTAAGTTTCAGAAAGCAAAACACCTGACTGGGGCCTGTAAAACAAGCATCCAGCTCTGCATTTTCCAAGCCAGATCTCTGGGTGTAAATCAATGCCTCCCTATTACAGCCATTTTCATCTATTGGAAGTACTGATCCTGTACAAATAGATTTCTAGAACAAGGCTTTGTTAATTTATGTTTCAAATAAGTCTAATTTTTAAAATTTGAATACATGATGGTAGCAATTATGTTCTTTTCCTTAAAGATTAATTTTAGAAGCATTGCAGTCTCAAGACCACAATGCTTTTGTAAAACCCACCTTGTCCTGTTTTCTTGTATATCAAGAAATATTTCATATATACTCAAAAATAAGATCTAGATAGTATATAAGTGGACAAAGCATTTTTTGTGGACATGACATGATTTATCAAACATACTTATTAATAATCTAATATGCACAATCTAATAAACTCCATTAGGTAGTTCTACTGCCATTAAAGAGAAAAGATTTGAAATCTGAAGGTTTTTCTACAAATTATGTTGGTCCAGTCAGCCTTCCACAAGGCCTTCTCAAAGGGCACCATTTCTCCACCAGCTTCCACAAAAGCAATGCCACACATGCAGATTCCTTCAGTGGTGACACTAAGTAGTTCAGACAGGGCATTAACTGGACTCAGTGACCAGGAGTTGGATTCAATGATCCTTGTAGATCCCTTCCAACTTAGGATGTTCTGTGATTAGCTTGACCTGCTTCTTGGAATTCAGAGCTATTGTATAAGCTGATGTGGTTTAGAAATGATGGTCTGCACATGTCTGCATGAGCAAGGCCAAAAGTTCTACCATTGCTGTTACTGGAGAAGTTCACCCTCCAGAAATACAAGAAAACACATTAGCTTAGCCAGAAAAAAAAAAGTCTGAATTACCTTTTCACAAACTAATCCTGAAGATCAGCTAAATTCCTTCTTACAAAAAGAGTTCAGTGAATGAAATGGATCAAAGATTTGTCAGAACTTTAAGAAATACAGAAACTGGTATTTCTGAAAAATGTTGGTAAGAGAGTGTTGTGCAAAATTACCAGTCTGTAAAAAAATTTCCCAATCTAAGTAAGCACTGCTGAGAGAATAATCCCATCTTTCTGAAAAATCTACATCACCCCTTCTCAAAACTCCCCTGCAAGGGTCCTCTACAGATTTTGTCACTGTTACTTACTTCATTTACATACTAATTTCACTTTTTTCTCCAATCCTTCTGCAGTGGCAGTATGAAATCTTAAAATTATTAGACAGCAAATGGAAGAATTTTCCTCTCTTCCTGTGCTTCTGGATATACCCCCCAAAACAAGAGGTAAGAGGGTAAAGGTGCCTAAGGAAGAAAGGTCTAGAAGTTACTAAAGCAAAATGCTTCAGTAGCTCTGAACAGTTTGGCACCAGAACTTACTTGTGTTTATCCTTGCAAAACCCACCCCAAACCCAAAGGAAAATCTCACACTAGCTGGAAGATGAGAGACTCATTCTGTCAGCTATCACAGTGATTTAACACTGCAATACCCCAACGGGCTTAGCCACCTGCACTGGAACATATGTTTAGTAAAGCAGGCAGGTAAATGGAACAATAAGAAGCCACTTGGATGTCTCCAGTGAAATATCAAACATGTTCCCAAAGGTAGATGTGGGTGACCTTCAAGGAGACAATAAGCCCAAAACATGAGAGAATCAAAATGGAAAACTGAAAGTGATAAAACCTAGGACAGACCACAGCATGTGCAGACTGCTGCTATGGTTAGGCTTTACTTTTCTGATTTAGTCCCTTGAAATAATACAGATTCCTTAGGTATCTGCCTATCTGACCTTGGCAAACTTATCTCTAGATGATTCCACATGTAATACACAGCACAGCTGGACCTAAAACTGGCTGCTCTTGGCTCCCAGTGGGCTCCGGGGACTGGGGAACAGTGAACTACATCACATTCCAAAATGCTTTGAAATGGCCCTCTGGTTCCCTAAAAGCCCTGGCTGAACAGAAGGAGAATGTCCTTCTGCTGCAGACCTTTCACCTTCAGACTCTGAACTGAAGCAACGAGAACAGCTCTTGTATTTTCTGCCTTTAGGGCAGACTAGAGGGGGCTCACTTCCAGTGCAGAGGCAGTATCAGAGTAAAGGCAGACATTGCTGGCAATTTGAGATGAGTCAATCTGCACTAAGATTTTAGAATCTGGTTTTTCAGAGCTTGAGAGGATGGGGAACGAAAAACCACAGATATGTTATGCCAGGGAGTACAATGGAACCTGGAGATGACTGAGCACAGGAGGTGGTATCTTGGATTTCTGAAGTGGTCCTGTTGTAATGGATACAGCGGTGCATACAAGATTGTCTGTAAAGCCTCCCAGGTTATGCAGGTGCTACAGCCAGTGCTAGCAAGAATATTTATTTGCTTTATTCAGGTAGACAAGAACAGGAAAAGATGTGTTTCAGAACTAGCAGAGCTGGGTAGTTATCTTTGCCCAAAACATTGCAGCAGGAAGTCTGGTCCAAGTGAAGTCCATGGAGAGACTGCACCCGATTTAAACCAGCAGGGATTTTAGTAAAATCTACAGCCAGGTGTTGCATGATCTCCTCATTTGTCATTGCTGCACTGATGTGCAAACAGCCCTACTCCTGGAATAAATACTGGAAGCCAGTCCAACATGGAACAGCTTTGTCACTGAATACAATGGGACATAATATGACACAGGAAGAAGTTGCCCCTCATTTCAAGATAATTAGGACAGATGGATCTTAGTTACAATTCTGGATACAGACTAAAACCCCCACACTTCCCCCCTCCCCACCACTTCACAAAGCCAACTCTCAGTGTGCAGATACAACAGCCCAAAGACTGAAACCTCTAACCCAGCAGCCAAACAGAGCACTGCCTGCCTTAATAACCCACCACTACTTTTTTAAAAGTAAGATTTCACTCCATGCAAAGTATTGATTTTCTCTTGATTCTAGAAATGACTGCAGCATGTCTTATGAGCTTGGAGAGAGCATTTCTACAGGTTGCTGCATGCCACAGCAGTTTACAGTAATTCAGTTTGAAGCATTATTTTGATCTCCAAAGACTAAAGCAGCAGCACTGAATCGAAAATCCTTAAGTAGCTTGGTGAAGAGCATAGATTTTTTTCCATCTGTGAATAGCTGTGGCCTGTTTCATAGTGCACAACACATCCCTCCTTCCTTCTGCAGTGTGTGACAGGATAACACTGCCAGCACCTCACACACTGGGGAAAGAACAGTAGGACTTTCCAGCCTAAACCTCCCCCAAAAACCAGCAGATTGTGGAATTCTGCCCAACTTCACACAAGTTGCATACACCCAGTGTCCAGAAAGAGCTCAGCATTCCTGTGACAAAAAGCAACAGGTAATTTAATGTAGGGTCCATATATATTCTGCAATTGGTAGTTGCAAGATGCTACCCAGGTTTAAAAAAATGGAAACATCTGTTTGAGGTGGAGGGGAAAAAAAAAGATGGAAATTCAGATTGGAGTACTACATTTCAGTGAATAATTTATACATCAGTTCAATTTGATAGAATCCTTCCTTTTAAAAGAAACATGCCAGAGGAAAGACTAAGTTTCTGCATGTTCACCCACCCACCTGCCCTCCTGATCCCTGGCAAGCCCCCCAACAATTGACAAGATCCCAGAAGCAATATTTTGCAAAAAAATATATTTTTTGCTCTATTCAAACAATGGAAAAAATTTTCTTCCTTCATGACTTCTCTTTCCATAATGAATTTACTGACTGATATATTTACACACTCAATTGCTCATCCTTTCTCACAGCAGAATTTCTAGGTTTCACACAGTTTGTTTAGATACATGAAATGCACAGCAGTCAAGGTGCTGGATTTCAGCCACAGCAAGAGGGGAGTAATGACCTGCTCTTGGAAAACAAAATGAACAAAACCCCACAAGACTTAAAAAGACTGGTTTGTTAGAAGCTCTGATACTACTTGCAGCCCTAGGCAATGAATGCTGCTGCAGGCACTGTTGCAAATAACAACCAGCAACACTGAAGAGAAAACCGTGGAGCAAAGCCCAAGGCATACTTCTAACATAGAAAGCAATTTCATTGGCCTGTGTACAGCTCACAAAGTCCATGCCCCAAAACAGACAGAGGCATTCTGGCTATACCTCAAGGGTCTAAATGTATTAACTGGCATTTGTCAAATCAAGCTGGTTTGAACCTAGTTTAAACCCACTGCCAACCAAAACTTTAGTGATTTGAGCAAATTGCCAACCAAGCACCATGGTCCTTGGCTTATTTTGGAACCTAGAGCAACATGTTAGTGAAATGCATCAGTGCTTTAAAACAATGTGTAGACAGTTTGTGTAACTTGCTGTGACAAGCTCAATTCAGACCAAAAGGCTATTCCTACTTCCAACAGAGTAAAAATCCACATTAATAAGGGCTGTAAATTCTCATGTTTCAGAGGCATAAGAACCCCAGTGGCTGAACTTTTGGATGCTATTAATTCTTCCTCACAGAGTCCATTTTACCTCTTCCTCTCAGGCAGATGTCATCAAGCTCGATGCCATGACCAAGTGGAATGTTTGCTTCATCTATTTGTAAGAACTTCCATTAGCTTCCCTTGCCTGGCAATATTTGGCCAATATGGGAAATCAGAGGCTTACAGGAAACTGACCACCATAATCTTCACTAACATTTGGCTGCCACTGGCACCATGGGTTGTGTGGAGCGCTGTAGATTTTACTCAGTGCATGAGCAATCTCAGTTATACATTACCAACAATTCCAGTGGTCCATGCTGGAAGCCTGTAGGCAAAATACACTGCAAGCATACATAAGAAACACGCTCAGTGAGGTAAGGATTTCAATTTTGCTTTGGGTTCTGCCATTTAACAATGTTCTGAGAGCAGTAATTGGAGATTATTACCTTTCCCAGGATTGAATTTGCTAGAGATGAATGGGGTAGGAGTTGAAAGATGATGGTAAATGGCAGAACTAGGTTGTGCTCACAATCACAGTCCCATACCTGTTAAGTGGGTCTACAAAATGCTATTAAGGGGCTATAAAATGATCATAGAAATTAGTGAGTCTTGCCAGCAATACAAGAACCACTTACTGAGGTATGGCTAGACTAAGAGAGGTCGGCTTTTCCACCCTTTCTGGAGTTACTATTTCTATCTTTATTTTCTACATGAGGGCAGCAGTGGAAGACTTGGATAGGTCTTTCAGTTCAACAGGAGGAGCATCTGCAGTGATGACAAACATATGCCTGATTGATCCTGAGTATCATTTCAAAGAAATACCCAAAAGCTTGATTCATGCTTTAGATTTTTCTTAAGTGTTTATAAATAAGGAACACTCTCAGGGCATTCTTGTAGGAAATTGTGGTCAGTGTAAGAGGGTAAGAGCACTACTGATTTTGGACAGCAATGAGAATTGCCTTGTTTCTTGCCACCTTCTGAAACCAGGCACTAACAAAGCAGCATGAAGAAAAGTAATTTCTTTTCTCTTTTATGATTCACAAGGAGTCTTCCATAAAGGGTGTTAAGTGATACATGCTACCAACCTTTCTGGAATTTCATTTTGCTCATAATTACAAAGGATGGTAAAAATGCATGTTAGATAACAAAGACCAAGTTGGGTGGAGGTGGAAAAATTATTTAAAACATTTTCTGAGATTTACAGCAGTTCCTGTACAATTTAAACTGCCATTCTTAAGAGTGAGCAGCTTTGAAGTGTAGGTCTGAAACCTGTGAATTGCCCTGTTTATTTCAAGTGCATGATTAACTCTGGAGAGGAATTATGCCAATTCAACTTTGCTAGGTTGTATCTGGTTGCATGCTGATTTTCAGTATTGCACCGTTGTTATTTTCAATCCTACAGAGAAAGCAAGTGTAAACACTGCAATAAAGAAATTCATACCTACATATTGTGAGATCCCACTGTTGTGTCTGAACATTTCCATCACTGTTCAGAATGCTACTTTTGTTGGGGGGGGGGGCACTGGGCTATTATTTACTGTGTTAATTGATGCATAATACAAAAATACAATTCTGCAGATACCTTTATTGCATTATACCAACAGTTCAGTTAGTATAATTGCATACAAAGAGCAACCAAATGTAATTTTCTTTTACTTAATACTTGCTCCGCTGTCCCTTTCAGCTCCTTCATCTGATTAAGTAATGTGACTGAGAGTTCTTCCGAGAAACAGCCACGGAAGTGCTCAAAACAGGACTCTCCCTGATGGAAAACACAAAATCTGTGCAACCACTAAATGCTGTGGGGAAGAGGCTGGAGGAAAACAGCCAGTTTTTCTTATCCCAGTTTGGGTAAGAAAATTTTTTGATGGTAGTTTCCATGCATAAAATCAGGGCTGCACAATGGCTGGTGGATGTGCAGAGCAGAAGGGACAAAACAATGCAAGATTTGAGGGGAGAAAAGGTGAATATTTTTGCACATTGCACAACTAGACATTTTTGTGCTGTGTGTCCTGACACAAATAAGTTGTCAGTGGGACAGAAGAGAAGCTGAAACATCAAAAGACAGGCTATTCTCATGGTATTTAAAGCCTATTCAGAAGCACCAGAAATCTTTAATTAAAGCTTGATTGCTCTGTGTCTTGTTATCTCCTTTTGCCTTCTGAGAATCCTATTTTGTCTCCTTCAGCTTCTGTGATAGTAATTTGTTTACCTCGAGTTCCTCATTATTGCTCACTGTATCTTTATATGCCTGAATTTCCCATGTTCTAGCCTTGTGTATAAAAGAAAATTGCATTGGTTTGATATAAATTGACTTTTTAATTGGTAGTTGAATGATAGTATGGTTTGAGAAGCTTTCAGTTTTACTAAAACTAATACCTAACCAATTTAAAACCAAAGCCAAAGTAAGCCTGGGTTTACAACAGAATAAAAAGCACTCAGCTTTTTGTACAGATTTAACCATCTCAATGAAAAATCCTGGTTCCATTAAAGCTGATTCAGTCTTCTGGCATATGCAGACCTTGTTACAACTGTTTATCCAGGCTGCTTCTAGAATCAAGTTTTACCTGCAATTTACCACCTTTCAGCAAGAAGCTGGTATTCCAGCAAATAACACATCATTAGTTAATAGAAAAGGAAAGCATTTGCACTGCCCTGTGAACATCTATGTAATGGCCACCTTGCACTGCAAGTAGCTGTGTGATTTGAAAACCACAGGGATTTTCTGTGCTGGTCCTGGTCATCAAGGAACTTGAGAGAGCAACAGCACCACATCAGCTGTAGACATTTCAGGTCTTATTCTACCTGGTGTGTTCATGATCCAGGTGTGACACACTGCAGTGGGTAACACGTTTCTGGGAGCTTTAGGGTGTTTGACAGTGTGGCTATTTTGTGTGTTTTGAGTCTCCAGTGTGCCTGACCTGGAGGCCCTCTGAGCCATGACCAACAGTGGCAAGGCTGAAGAAGCCAGGCAGTAGGTGCAGGGCCTGAGAACAGAGAGGACAGGGGGGCTGGTGGTGCCAACCATCAATTCTGCTGGAAATGCATTTCCAAGCACAGGCAAAAGCAGCAGGTGTGTATAGAAGAGGCTGTGCTCAGATACAAAGGAGCAAGTGGAGGGCCCCTGCCCTTGAAAACAACTGAGCTTGTTTGGATTTAATGTTGTGCAAACAAAGTGCTACCTGTCTTTCAGGCTGTAGCTCCTGCTGGGAAGGCTGAGCTGGCCTGGGGACTTAGGGAGGGCATTTTATTATCCTGTTGTCTCATCAGCTTTCGGAGCACAGTTCTTTGTTTTAGTAAGATTTCTTAAGAAGGCAGTATTATAGTATGTGATCCATCACACAAGTCAAAGATTGTATTAACTGTAATTACTTTTAGCTGAGCTCATATTGGTCAGTGCAGTCTTTGGGACTTCAGGGTGGTGCTGATGCTGTTGGTTCACTCACACAACAGTAAACATGTGCCCATCAAAGGAAAGGCCTTCTCAGAATCAGCCTGAGGTTTCTTAAATGCATTTCGGGATGCAGAAAGAAACAAGATTAAAGCTGGGTAAAATACATAGCCCAGGGACCAAACAAGCATCTGCAGTGTTTCCTGACAGCAAGCAGGGGCTCAGCAACACAAAGGGAAAAGGGAATTTGGTGCTGCAGAGACCCTCAGAAATGCAATGACTTTCACTGCAAGAAGCTGCCACTCAGCTCCTCTGTTTCTGCCCCGTCTACTCTGAGGGCACAAGGGGAGAAAATTGCTGTAGGAGTAATTTCAAACCCCAAGGGCTAGAGACAATTTTAGACAGAATATGAACAAGACCAAGGATAAAGCCCAGAAAATAGGCAAGCTGTTTTAGATTGGAATTGCCTTGAATTTTCACCCCAAGGTCATCACAAATTATTTTAATTGCTCAAAGAACCTCAGTGACCTTCTCTTCTACCCTCATGCAATCTGATTCCCTTTATTTCTACCATCCAAACCTTTCTTTAAATTGAATTCCTCAGATAGGACAGGGAGCAGAAGAGCTAGATGATGTCAAGTCTAGTGACAAGTAGGAAATAACAAAATTCTCACAAAAATTTACAGCCACATGATTTCTAGCCCACGCACACTTTGCATTAACTTTGCATCTAAAATCTAATGCTTTTTTTTTCTGTTGCTAAAACAGTGGGTACCCTGGAAGGAAATGTATAGCTGCCTTAGGAAACTGCATCACCACCCACAGAAAGTCAGCCAGAAATCCATAATCTACCCCTGCCTGCAGCTCCTACCATGAGATCACTGACCCAAGGGCAATACTGAGAGCACTTAAAAGACAACTCCACTTACAGGCAGGAAACAGAGATACAGATATCGAAGGGAGAACTTCAAAGGATCTTCAAAGAGAACATATAAGGATACTTTTGTAAATTATACCTTTGTGACAGCCCAGGCTCACACACAGCATCTGTAAGAGAGCTAAACACAACCTTTATGGCTGAAGTGCAGCTTCACCCAGCCCAGCACCCTCTCCTATGGGCTCATTGCCTCTGTCTCACTCCCTTGGGGCTCCTGACAGTGCTTCTGCATTTTTCCTGCTGTGTGATGCTCAGCACATAAAATATCAGTAAATTCCATGTCATGGCAACTCAGCTGACCCTGCAGGCTGTCCCTCAGCCTCTGCTGCCAGAGCTGGCCTCACAAGAGAGCTCAGGCAGCTGCAGCTGCCCTGCTGTGGCAGCATAGGGTGGGCTCATGGATCCAGCTTCTCAGGGAGGCTTTCGGGGCTCTGTGGGGCTTTTGGCCACACTGACCAGACTGCTGTCAGCATCAGAGCTAGCACCATTAATCCACACACCTCAACATGCAGGTGTTGGAACACTGCAGGTAGCATAGTGAAATACAGCCTAGAAAAGAACAGATGCAAAGAACTCTTCTTAGCGTAAGAGTGGGAGAGAAGGAGGCAGCAGGAACAAATCCCTAGGCTTAATGACAGGGCAAAGGAGGCATTTATCAACCCTGCTCTCTAACTTAAGAGGGGAGGGATTTCAAATTGGCAGGTAGCTGCCATAAGTGAGGAGAAGCAGCTGCACACAGTGCTGGGGGTTGCAGATGTTACAAGCACTTGTCTCTCCTGCAGCCACCCCTCACTTCCACAGCCAGCCCGGCTGCCCCAGGCAGGCTGGAGGTTGTGGCTGCTTGAACCACTTAGGAAGAGAGGCTGGCAAGGAGGAGGGAAGGAAGGCAATTCAAATGGAAATGCACCTCTGAGGCCCAAAACAGATATTGTGAATATGTGGGAAATCCTGGGAGAGGAGAGAGGGAAACATTTGGGAGATGGTGATGGAAGGGTGAAGAACAGTTAGGTTGGAAAGGCTGATTAGGTTGGAAGGGCTAATTACAGTGAGGTTGGAAAGAGGAGCTGAAGGGTAAGGGAGAATAACATGAACATACAAAACTGACATTTCCAGTACTGTACTGTTTCAAATGGACAATGAGTATTTACTGAAAAAGTGAGGCTTTGTTAGTTCAAATCGTCTGTATCACCTAGAGTTGGGTGTTCAGGTTAATAAATGCTAAACTCAGTCAATTTGGACACTTCACTTTGATTCCTGCCCGTTTTTAGATGACCATGATACCAAACACACTTGTCTTACACTTTAAGCCCACGTTTTACTTCAAGGGGCCCCCTCTGGTTCTTTGACCAGCTGGCAGCCTGTTAAAGTTAAAACCAAGTTACAGTTAGCAGCTAAAGGTAATTTCTTTCTAGAGCATGTTTGTTTTATTTGTAAGGGATTTGGGAAAAGCTCTAATCAAAGCTTTGGGGAAAAAAAATTGCATTTAGCCACATCTAAATGAAATCTGTGCTAGTTGGAAATCTCTCCTGTCTGATGATGCTTCTCAGACAGTTACCTGCTGGATCAGAAAAGGGGGCACTGCTGAGCTGGAGATTTCCCAGGAGCTTTTGTTCCCATCCAAACTTCTTCTGGGCACCTCTACTGGTGAGCAAATTGTTTGAGTCTGGAGTGATACCTCGAGGTGTCTTCTCTCCACTGACTAGAAAACAAGAAATCACAGATTGGTTTAAGGCTGAGGGCGACTGAGTCACTATGTAATCCAAAATTGAAGCTAAAATAAGGGCTGCAGACTTCTGTGCTGAGAATAAGAGCCTGCAGTCACAGGATTTAACATTATTAAAAGAAATGGGCAGATTTACTTTCCACTGTTGTTACGGAACCGAGACAAAAGGAAAATAAACAGGAATGAGCGGTAGGCAAAACATTAAGTGAAAGAAGACACAAAACAGAAATATAGAATACAATCTTTAGCAACTGTTATAAATTTTTTTTTTTAGCCAGTAAAAGCAGGAGGAATTTTCTTTAATTCTATCCTAATTTTAAGATCTCTTTGAATACTGTACAGAACCCAAGAGGTATTACAGCATAAATGGAGAGACTCATGCCCCAGGCAATGCAAATTAACATAACACAAAGCAGATGAAATGTTCTGACTGCAGAAGTGGTTTAGAGGTTTTCAGTCCAAACAGGGGTACAGAGGTTGCAGCTCCAAGCGTAGGAGAAGAAAGGATGTGCTTAAGTTCTGTTGCTCAGCCCAAGGCAGAAGTTTAATTTGTCCAGAGCAGCAATTCTCCCGCCCTCATGTAAGCTGCTGGTCTGAGGTACGGATTGACAGATCATTGAACACATTTACAAATTAAGCAATTCACTATGCATGAGATTATGAAAGATGAGTCAGACACAAATGTTTAATAAAAATCTACATGTGCCATCAGAGGTACAGACTGGGCATATTCTAGAGGCCAGTCAATCACAAAGCCAGGATCAGAATCCAAATTTTTCCCCAGAGCAGTAGAGTGTGAAGATCCTAGTTTCTGGTTCAGACTTAAATGCATGTCAGTCTAAATAAAATAACCTTGTTCTAATTTAACTGGAGTATTGTGCCCAGTGTTATTGCAAAGTTAGTGTCAATCACAGGATGCTTGTCTTTTCCCAGCCAGCGTCCAACTGTCATTCATTTTGGTAACTGTCACACAGCAAACCAGGTCATGTGGAAATCTATAATCACAGACTGGCTTCTGCATCAGCCTGGCTGGAGAGGTGATGGTTCTGCCTCAGCTGGAAGCTGATCTCCCACCCCCTGTGTCTCACTGCCCTCTAATGCCAAACTGGGAACTCGCTCCACCGGTGAGGGGTGCACCTGAGCGGGGTCCTCTGCCTAAGCACAGTCATTTCTGACAGACCTTTGCCTTTCAAGAGTCTTTTGAAGATAATGACACCCAGCCCGTTCCCCACAGTTCCCAATTTTCAATTACATGGCAAATAAAAGACAAGTCACTTGCAGATAAAAGGAAAACTTACTTGTTAAATAACAGTCCAGACTAAGGGAGACATTGTCAAAAGCAATAATGGCATCAGAGCCTTCTTCCCATGAAGCGGTGATCTGAAACCAAAACCTGCACAAATTGGAAAAAATGGGATTAAATTCTACTAAAGAAGGTGAAACTCAGAGCTCTTCACAATCAAAGCAGCTTTTGAATGGCGGAGAAAAATTTTTCATGTATAAAAAATATTAAATTGATAGAGAAAGTATCCTCCCTCCTAACAAGGAAAGATGATCTGAGGAGGGGAGCTATACAGTAATACAGGTGGACAGAATAAGAGAATATTGCCCCTCTTCCCTCCAGACAAACAGCCTAAAGAAGCAGAAGTGTGTGTATGCATGTTGTCAGAAAACAAAGCCACCTGGATTCTGGTACAAATAAAAGCTCAACCAATCAACCAGACCCCTAAGAGGCTTTAATCTCACAAGTTATTTACACCCTAAAGTGTTAAGAAAAATAAGTAGGCAGGGCTCCTGAAGTAATTTGGAGTTCCTAAAAGGAGCTGGCAATCAAAGGCTGAACCAATCTTATAAAGTATTTGGTGTTGATGCGCTCTGTAGGAAGCAAAGGGTGTCTAACAGCCCTGGCAGTCACAAAAGAGAGGAACTGACACTGAGTAGTCCACAGGAAGAGCAGAACTCATTATCTCCTTAGAGAAGCTGAGGAGGTTTGCCTTAAATCACTTCCTGATTTAAGGAAAGCTGGCTTCTGCTGGGAAGTTATGCCACTCTTACATTACCAGAAGAAAAATCACTGTAAATTCACTCTCAGTGATATTACAAGTCAGCAGCAAGAGCAAAAATTACCTACAACCAAATACTTCAAATCTGACAGTACATTGACCACACATTAATTGTGTGTACTCATGGATTTAGGTTTTCTCTTAGCTTAGCAAGCTCATGTTCTCTCAATGCATATCTGCCACAAAAAATCATAATACTCTGCTTAGGAAAGAGAAAAATTTCTGAAAGCAGCCAACCATAGCTGAGCAGTCAGATACAATGCTCAGAGGCTGCATCAAGACTATAAAAACATGAAACGATCACATGATGTAGAACAAGCTGCAAGTGAATATGAAATATTATTTAAACCTCATTCTCTGTTGCATCTTGATGTTTTACACCAGCAGAAGTTAAACCATTCGTGGGTCTCTTTAATGTAGATCTATTGCTGGTGCTTCCTGCTCGATATTTTAGAGATAAATGTTCAGTCAGAATGTGAATTCTTGCAGGTGTTTCAGCTCAGACACGAAAATGATGACAGAACAAGGTATTTTTGAGGAGCACACCTATTTATTTCAAAAGGCTTTAGATATCCTGTTTCTTCATTGTAGTAAGGATCTAAACACTGGCAGAATTTTTTTTCTTCTCACAGACTCTAGTCCTTTCTGCATGGCACTGGGTCTAAAATATTTTCTCTCAGCTTTTTCATGTTATTACCATTCCTACATTAGTCTTGGTGATTCCTACAGTTTTAAAGTATACCTCTCCTTTACCAGCAAGCCAACCTCAAAACCAAAATTCCAGTGAAGCTGCCCTGCACATTTACTGTGGGACAGCATATTCAGCATATTCCTGTGTTTGGAATGTGGGTTTTGACTGAGACTCCTGACTCAGTCAGCAAATGTAACCAACTTCCACGCTGTTCTCCAACACAGGGCAGCTTTCCAGAGGGGACAGTGAGGTCTGGCAAAAGCTAAAACAGATCCCAGGGATATTTGTGAGGATATTTTGAGGATATGTAGATTGGAGTGTCATCATCTTCTGCAACTGGTGTTCTTGCTAAGCTACAGCTGGGCACAGAGTCAGAAAAGCTGACACAACCAAAGCAAAACACTCAAACCAGAAAAAACTGTCAGCCTCCAAAAGGTGCAAAGGGTTTAGAACAGACCACAGAAAAGATTTCTATAGTTATGATGTTCCTCCTTCTTCATTTCTGGTAAAGAAAAGCAGCAATGTTCCAACACTAAAATTTTTCACTCCTTGGAGATATGCATTGCACATATGGAGAGACTTCACTAAAACTGACTTTTTGTGTTCTAAAGACATGAGCAGCTGCCATGAAAGAGCAGGTGTCTGACACAAATAATAGTGGATATGGTAAAGGAAGAGTATTCTTAACATCAAAGGCAAATCCAAATTGCAAGACACATTTTTCCGTGCTAAATGATCCATCTTTTTTAGCTCAAAAGGTGGCAGCTCCATCCATACAAGTCTGAATATCACAAAAGCATATTTTTAGCCTTCCAAAATCCATAAAAAGTGCAACTGCAGTCTCATGCTGCCAGCAGTCTCACAGTTCTTAGTTGGGATACCTGAAACCCCTTGTGGGTATGTCTAGGAGGAGAACAGAAGGGAACATAAAATCCTTGGATATTAAATTGGCTTCTGATGGAATTGGCTGCCCTCCCCCTGCCTCCCTCCCTCATTTGCTTTACAGCTGATATCCCACAACACTTCAAATGAAATTACAGGCTCCAGCATAAACATAAGCTGTTCGGTTTGAGACATGCCATACAAGACTTAAACAAAAGCTGTTGGACACACGCAGTGGGCTCTGCATCTCCTTTTTCCTGCAAGTCACAGTGCCAGCAGCAGAGGTGATTGAACTGTGTGTGAAACAGGTCCTAAAGCACCACAGGTCACATTCTGGTGTGCTATGGAGAACCAGCACCTACCTCAGGCTGTAAAATACAGCAGAAGCTCCTCCTTCCTTGTTGTGTGCTGCTGAAATGCCCAGGAAGATGTAGGGCGGAACCTGGCTCAGCTGCACATCTTTCAGACAGCTCTGAGTGAAAATCAGTGCCATGCACACAGTGACCATTGGTGCTGCACTGAAGGGACCAAGTCTGGTGCATTTGAGCCTCAGCCAATTTCCTCAAGGTGCACAATAAGCGCCACTTGCAGACAAGGACACTGATGTGAATTTATGATTGTAAGGTGTTAAACTGAGGCTGTAAAATTAATTACAAAGACAAATAAGCAATTGCTCTCTGTCAGCTCTTCCCTCCAGTACCACAGACTTTATCTCAGGAAGCACAAGAGACAGATACCTCTGCAAAGACTACAGTGCACCTTCTTTCTGCCTCCAGGCAATGGAGCACTTCTAAAAATATCTTCAGGCAATTTCCTAAGGTTCATGCCCCAAGGTGTTACGCACTGATGCACTTTTCATGTCGTGCCTCTTCAGTCAATAAAGGGTTGTTCTTTTGAGAATTATCAAATGTTCAGTTTCTAAGACCTTGAAGGCATGACACAAACCAGTATTTCTGTTGTTGAAGGGAGTGCCATATCACATGCCCCTGTCAGAATGCAATAGGTTGCTTTTTACTTTTATTTACAGTTCATTCAAGTTAAGAGATAGCCTTGCTGATTTCACCTGCAGGAGCACTGAGACCAGAACTCTTGAGAAATTTCCACAAGTTCATCAGGGATGAAAAAAA
Source organism: Calcarius lapponicus (assembly GCA_039654755.1). NCBI lineage: Eukaryota > Metazoa > Chordata > Aves > Passeriformes > Fringillidae > Calcarius > Calcarius lapponicus. Next base: position 102,745,910 of record CM077465.1, on the reverse strand, counting down.
AAAAAAGACAGAAATGCCTCCAAAATACAAAAATTCTGTGAATGCTAAACACTACTAGGACCATCAGTGCTGCTTGGGTTGCCTATTAATCTTATTTTTTGCTAACATGAAAGCAATTTCAGTACAAACCTTCTCTTGAGACCAGCATTTCTGCAACAAATAGTTCATCATTTTATCTTCCCTTGTTTAATGCCACTATTAATTTAGAAATACGATGTCTTTCAAATTCCATTGAAAAAAGATCATCAGTTAACCAACATTTCAATCATTAGCTTTGGTGGCTTTAGCTTAATGGGCTAATTAAGGGAAATTTAATCAAAACTCAAGATGGAAATGTCACACATCAGTGAGATGGAAAAAACCCCACAGACAATCTCATTCCCTTGCTCCTTCTCTTTTTTTTCCCCCCCTTTCCATTTGATCCCTGAAATCAGTGAAATAACTCCCTGTGACTTTGGTGGGAGCTGACACTGAAGCAGCAGCAGCCAGGAGATGTTACTGCATGACTCAGAACAACACTGGAGGTGACAATCACTACAAACCGGGGTTTGTGCACAGATCAAAGAGGGGCAATGCTGACTGCACACCCTGCATCTCCACTGGCCCCAGCACAGCACGGATATTGCTCCACAGCCATGCACAGACACAGCCACTGCAAACACAGATGCTGCAGTGAATGGCCAGGAAAGAATATTCCTGAAGGCAATTTTCCAGGAGCAGCCAAATTACTGCTGGCAAGTTTGTCATGACTTTGTGGCTTAATAAATCCCTGCAACTTCTTCACATGGAAGCCAGATCCTCATCAGATAAGTCTGGGTTTGTAAGCTAGATTTCTTCACAGGAATGAAAGCATGGCAGCTATGAAACACTTAAATGACTTGGATATTAGAAAAATTACAACCTGAGGACTGGTGGAAATGACTTCTTAACTGTCTCCTTTTGCCCTACTCAACCTGGAGCACAGCTAGAAAGAGGATTCCTGAGATGTATGACAATTGGGCAGTACAAGTTCTACCCTGCAGGGCTGAGTGTTAGCTGAGCTGTGAAAGCAAAAACATACAAAGGCCTTTTTGAAAGAAATTCTGTTTGAGGCAAATAGGAAATGCTGTAGCAGGGGGACACCGTGCCCCTCCTCCTTTCAATCTCCTCTCTGGGGAACATCAGCTCCACTGTTTGAAGGATACAAATTTTACACACATTCAGAAACCACTCAAGGGTGACCGCTGCTCAAATATTTCGGTCACAGATAAGAAATGACACAAAATGAGGGTTTTTTTTGGTTTGTATCTTTGGTCCTATCTGCGAAATGTCAATGCAGATGAACGGTTCTTTGGAAGTGTAATTTAACTCAGTTAAATCTGACCAAAACAGGACAACATCAAAGCTTCTGGTCTGTAACCTTTCCCACTTCTCAGGTTTTTGAATCTTGGATGTTATTTCTATGTGGTCAGTATTTGAGCTTTGTCACATCACCCTGGGTTTTCTGTTCAGCTCGTTCTTTTTGATTACTTTTTTTTTTTTCCTTGATTCTAACAGAAGACTGGTACTCTCCAAAATATTTGGGGCTTATTGAAGAAGAAAATGGAGAACTAGAAGTGTGAAGATGTATTTATAGCTATGTTGGTATAGCCTCCATGAGGACAAACTCTTTTGCACACATCATCTATCCCTGTATCTTCATTGCACAGAAATGTTACGTTTTGAATGCATTCTATCTTCTTCTGATGAAAGAGAAATAAAAACCCCATTATCATTGCATTGAAGACCTCTGCAAGCTGATTTTGTGCAAATTCTACAGCTCCCTCCCTTCAGTAACTATTCTGAATTTCACCTAAATATTGTTCCTGGCTCATACAGACACTTCAGGTTTTCATTACCCAGACTCAGGCAGCTGCCTTCATGCCATTATTTTAGAAAGCCTCATAATCATTATTTTTTTTCTTTTGATCATAAAAGACAGGGATTATTAACCAAGATTGAACGTTAATCTCCTCTGTACTCAATCCCCCATGCAGCGGCACGAACACAGCGTGTCTGTACGTACAAATCTCATTTCATAACTGGTAATGTTTTGCCTCTGATGGAGATGATTTCTCTCCCTACCTAGCTAAAATAATTACAGCTGAACCTGCTTGAGACTGAGGTATTCACAGAATGCAGAAATTTCAGGTCACTAACCCTTATTACATTCGGGTTCCCATTAACTTCTCTGTTACAGATGATGCATTGTTAGCTCACTTCACAAAGGAATACTCACTATTTGGGATAAAAGACACATTTAGAGGAAATAAGATTATTTGGAGACATATAAGCATGTTAACCAAACTCAGTTACAGTGACAGAATTGCCATGCAGGAAGTTACTTAATGGCTAGTAATAAAGATTGAGATTCAAAGGTGTTATTAAGGACAACTATGCGTGTACAAAATCTGTCACAGGTACTCTGCACACACTGTCACAAAAACTCCCTTTTCAGATGCACAGAACAACATTTTCAGAATACCTGTTTCAAAAGGAGGACAGTCAGACAGACATAATTAATGCTAGAGAGCAGAAAAGCAGTGATCTGGTCTCACTGCTTTTAAGAAAGAAATGTGTGGCCACCTCAGGGCAACACAGACTGGGCTTGTAGGGAGGATGTGAGACAGACTGAAGAGATCTGAGTGCTGATGTGACCAATTAATATATATCCATAGAATATTCTGTGAATTAATATATATGTGGTAGTGTGTGGGCAGATACATGACTAGCTTGTGTGGAGGCTCCCCATTTCTTAGAGAATGGGAAGAAAATTTAGGAATAACACGAGATAAAAAGGCCTCTGGGCCAAAAATATTGCCAAGAAGCTTCCTTTCCCTTTTCTTTCCAAATGGGGAACCTGACACTGGGAAAGTTATAAATAAATTCTTAAAGGAGTGAGAGGGAAAGACAGAGCAATGCAAGAAAAATTACTGGACAAGAAGAGTGCTTAGGAACAGCTGGTGGAGATACAGGGGTATGAGATGAGACCATTTCTTTTTACTGCTGCAATGAGTGAGAGGCTCCCCAGGTGTTGTGGCTGCCATTGAGACCAGAGCTGCTGAAGGAGCCAGAGAGAACAGACAATCTCATTCCCACAGACTGAAAGGGAATCCCACATGGATATGGAAACCAAAGCCTAACGAGAGCCAGTATAGTTTGTAAAAACCCAGCAAGTCAGCAAAATTGGAATAGGTAATGAAGCAGGTTAAAACAAAATAGCAAGTGCAGTTGTTGGGACATGAATTCTGACTTGTTGAAACAGAATATTACCCTCTGAGGTAACTGTTGTCTGTAGGCCTTTCTGCTTTCTTCTTCAGGAAGCTCCCATCCTTACCCAGCCTTCCAGGTAAGTCACCTTACTGATCCCTTCCAACATAATAAAATTCTCAGTCTGTGTTCAGGAGAAGGTCATCAGCAAGAAAATAATTTTGAAACTCTCCAAGCACTATGGGACCAAAAGAAAATTGGTTTTTCACTTTCTGAACATGCTTCCCTGCTAGAAGGACATGACCTGGCCTTGCTATCAGTGACAAGGCAAATGGTGCTGCTATTCTTGACTGAAAATTTAATTTCTAGGGACCTCAAGTAAACTCCTCTTATTCCTGCCTCCATCTGTCTGTCGGAATTCAGGACATCCCTCTGGCTGTCCTGAGCAGCCAAGACCCCCTGCCAGGGGGCTCAGAGACCCTGGCACAGAGCCCAAGACTTTTGTGGTTTTGATTACGACCCATGGAGCAAATTACCAACCTTATATAAAGATCTGCAAGCCACGACAGTTTAAGTAGAATGATAGTGAATTTATCACAGGGTGGAAAAACAGATTTTTGGGGTTTTTAGAATGGGGGTTCAGGGGGCAAGATGGAGGAATCTGGGCGTGTCCAGCCTTTCTCCTTCTTCTTCTTGGCCTCCATCTTCTGCTGTGATGGTGGCACTTTTAGATTGGTTTAGAGTAGAAGCTCACTGTTTAACATAGGTGATAGGTATTGGGAAGTAATTGTAAATATTGTGTACAGAGTTTTTAGGATAAAAAGATAACACCGCCCTGGGGGCAGGCAGAGTGCCTGCACTGTCTTGCTGAGTGGACCTTGGCTGGACAGGAGAAAAAAATTTTATAGATAAGATACAATAAACAACCTTGAGACCCAGAACTGAAGAGCTCTGACTCCTTCTTTGACTGCCGGGCTGGGAAAAGAGACTTTGGAACTCTTCTTGGGGTCACTCTGACCAGCCAGAGATCCCGAGATCTGGCCACTCCTCATAAAGACTGGCGAAAAATTTAGATATTGTAATGCCAAAAAAATTGAACTTAAGAAGAAAGGAAACCTAAGAAACCTTTCTAACCAGTAAACACATTTAAATTCTTTTTATATTTCCACACAGACTTCTTCTGTCATGAGACTGCACTGAGGTGGGACAGGTTACTATTAATATTAGCTATTTTTACCAGATTCCCCTTACAGAGGTTACAGTGAAATCTTTTACAAGAAAAGGACAGGGTTAGTAGAGAATAGAAGCCTTAAAAGTCCAGAGCTGGACTGGGCTGGCTCAGTTGCTGAAGTTGCTGGAATCTACTTCCAGGCAACTTCAGCCAGGTTGTAGAGGAACCCAGAGAACTTTTAGTTCACATGCTGCTCCACATGGCTGGGCTCAGCTTCACCAAGGGAGCAAAAATCAAGATATTTAGAATTTGTTTCTTAAAGCATTAATTTTCCAGTCAGGCTCCAGCCTATTAGAGTTAATGCTTTTCCACCTCTCACACTCTGTAGCAAACAGTTGCTAAGTGTTGGTGATAATGAGCCCCAGCCTAGAGCAAGCTCCAGAGAATCACTTAGTTACATGTGATTGTGTTTTATCTATGTGCTGTACCTTGACCACACTGTTTAACTAACAGAATGTCTAATTATTAGCTACACAAATCACTCATCTTCAATTACATCAGGCTTCTGTTTGCTCTTGCTGTCACATTCCCACAACATTATCATTACTAAAATTTAAATGCACATGTACTAACTAAAAGCAAATATATTAAAAAAGCAAGCCCAAACTACCAGCTACAACATAGTTTTTAAGACTATTTCCTACTTGCATTTCTGTGAATTAAAAAAGAACAATCCTTGACAGGCTCATCACTTTTTACTGGAAAACAAATAGTAATTTTCCAACAAATAGTAATTTTCTATCAAGTCAAACAATCTTACAACAAGGTGGTTCTCTACTCTACTCTCAATCCAAATGTTGTAGTATTGCACTAATGTATAAATTCCAGTAAGTACAAATAACCATTTCTCTAGCTTTCACTAATCTGTGCAGGTTATTTGATTTGCAGATAATGCATCCTTTAGAGAGAGGTAAGTGGCTCTACAGGGGATAACAAATCACAGCCAGGATTGCTCATTCATGTTGAGTGTATCTCACTGGCAACTTAAAATACAGCACCTCTGGAGGCACTGTCTATTGCCTCTGGTAGGCACAACCTGTTCATCCAACAATTTAAGGAGCTCTTGCCCACAACTGGCTTCTTTAGTTGTAGCTGCTTTGATGGCACATCCTTGACCAGACCCCTGGCCCTTCCTCCCCCATGCCCAGAGGATACTGAGCAATTGGAATTGGGTTACACCTCTGTTCATCAGCTCTGCTGGTCAACACAACACATGAGCTCTGAGGATTGTTCTGCTATCATCTGCCAGAACAAAAACAGATAGATAACTTCAGGAAGATGTGTAGTGCCAGCACTTCAGCTTCTTTCAAGTCCATGCAGAAAAGGTAAGACCTTAGACAGGGTGAAATTGTGATTGCATGGGTCCAAGGTTGCCCATGCTAACACAGAGCCAGAAATCTACCATCCCTCAGTCACAATTTTACTTCTTTGTCTTACTCCTCCCTCTTTTCTGTTATTGCCAATTCACCTGAAATGTTCTAGCTGTGATTTTCTGCCAAAGTATATGTTCTCCCAACAGCCTGAGGGATATCAAACATTTAAGAAATGTCTGTTTCTAAAGATAGAGCTGATCTAATTTCTTGGAAGTCTTCCTAATGATTCTTTGAAGTGCTGTAAGCCAAACATGGAAATTATGGCTAAGCAGCTTTTAAACAAGCATGCTTTTGAGCAGTTTTAGAGCATATTATCTTGTTATTAATAACACTTTCCATTCAGCTTCCCAGGCACAATGGCATGTGCTTTAAATTTGTGTGAAACTGGTACCCTGGTGTGCTTTACTTGAGAGCTTTACTTCTTTGAGGTAATTTAAACTTTCAGCTCCTCCTGTAGGAAAATCTGCAACATCATGGCTCTAACACAGACCCTCACAGCTTCTGACACAGGAACCACTTAGAAAAAGACAGACAAATCAAGCTTTCAGCAGCACCAGCACTGTGTTCAATTAACTACTTCTCACAGTCCAATAAAATTGCCATTTATCTCCATTTATATACTGGAGTTTCACCAGTACCAGTTTGGTGTATACTTCCATAGAATTCATTCCTAATCTGTACAGCAGTCCAGATTTCCTAAGAAACAGGTTTTGAGATAGTAAGAAAGATGCTTGCAGTATTTTCAAGTCTCACAGAAGGCTTCTTTCTTCCCAGGGAGGATTGGTTTCTATTAAATCAATCTTAGAAGAAAAATTCATTAACATAGTACAGTTTCTGTGAATAAATAAGGCCAAAAACTTTTCAAGAGACACCAAAACTTCAAAGTTTTCCTTGCTTATGTCTTAACCTCCAACAAACTCCCTTCCTTCAGGGAACCCATCTGTCTTTCTCAGTAAGCAATGGGGAAGTAAGCGTGTCAGCACCTTATACATAACAGTCAGCACTGTGTTATCAGCTGAATCCATGATTTCTCATGAAGCACTGCTAGCCTGACTCCTAAGATCAAAGTGTTCTCTGCCTGACTGTGCAAGCAGAGAGAATTTAAAGGAAAGCAATAGTACAAGGGTACAGAATAATTCAGGTACAAAACATTCCCCTGGCAACACTAGGAAATAAATCACATAAATAATAATGGCAAAATAAACCATTCTTCAAAGGAAACACAGCTGAAGGGAATGAAGCAACCAGGTATTTTTACAAATGGTGCTTTACCAGTGACTGCACAATAAGCTTAATGCTGGCATTTTTTAAATCTTTGACGCACACACATTAATTATACATTCAGGACCAAAGCATTGGCAGTGTCCTTGTTGTATTTGCAGCCTATGTGCATCCCCAAGTGCCAGGGAGATAAAAAGACATATTCATATAATGTTTGTTCAAAGTTCTGAGAAGGCAAACTACCCCTTAATGAAATCCATTATTTCTAGGGCACAGGTTTCCAAAAAGACAAGGGACACCAGTGCTCATGACACAGATGCTAGATGCATCTTGCAGCCTAAGGGCCAGGGCAGCAGGAGGTGAAGTATGTCTGTGCCTTCTCTAGAAACATCACACATAAAAGTAAACAATGAAAGAGAGTAGTCCCTTAAAGATAACTGGCAAGAAACAGCTAAAACAACACTCTAAATAAACATATGCTACCAGATAAACCTTCTGTGCTTAAAGCCAGAATAAAGCCACAACTGGCACAGCCTTTTATCAAGGTGAGCTTCTGCTACAGCTAACACAAAGGCTGATCCATCAGATGGAATCTTGTCTGATTTTGCAGCAGGCTCTTTTCCCACCTCTTCATCCTCAGATCTGGACACACTGAACACCAGGGGCTTTGATACTCAGAAAAAAAATATCAGTTATGGAGCTCACATCCAACTCTAGCAATCCACGAGGGAGCACCAAACATGCAACATAAAACAGTATGCAAAGAGAGTGGTTCCCAGTCAATGAAATGGAGACACAGAAGTTTAAGCACCTTGCTGCAGACTACCCATGGAATCAGTTTTTGAACCAAAAATTTGATTTGGGACCTGCAAAATTGTGTGCTTTGCCCAAAATACTCAGTTATTCTTATTGTCTGCTTCCAAGAGAAGATGCCTCACAGAGGACAAAGCACTTCTGCTTGAGGGAACAGCTTCCAGGCACAATGCTGGCCATCTTCATTGCCAGGTAGCTAGTGCTGCCAGGACTGACCATCATGCAGGAGAATGAGGAGAAGACTCATACCTATCCAGTGTCTCTGGGAGAGGTAAGATCATCCACTGCCATATTCCCAAACCTTCGCTGTTCTCGGAATGCCAGAACGTCCAGCTCTGCTCCTTTCCTGTCTTGTTCTCCACCAGCACCAGGGAGACATTTCCCAGAAGGACACCATGGATGAGCCATGACATTCGTAGCTGGAAGAAATAGAACATATGAGATTAAACATCACAAACATTATTCAAAAGTTAACAAAGTTTTCAGTTCCGCTTTCATTGCTTTCCAGTCACCAAAAAGTTGATTCTCCCATCCTTATATAATCCCTTTAGGAAACTCCACAGATGTGAAAGCCTGTAATAATCAGTATATGCTATTAAACATTGAAACTACTAGCCTTTTTTGTTTTCTCTTTGTAGAACTGAGTCTAAACAGTTTGTTTTAGCTTTCACATATGTGGCTAATTTTACAGGAATAAGATTATTCTTCTATTGTGAGCAGTACAAAGACTACACTCCCCTAAGATGCCACCTAAGAGATTCATGTTAAGACTAACAACTCATTCAGTAATAAATTTTTATATTCCAGCAGCAGTAGCAGCAAAAAACACAGGGAGAAGACTGCAATAAGCAGGCATCACTAGTAATCACATCCTCATCCCCCAGATACTCTTTTCAGAAATCAGTTTTTACTTTGCATCCAAGTTTCTACAGATTTTTCAATTAAAGTTCAGTAATAATTTGGTGGTCTTTTTATTAATTAAAATACTTCTGGGAACTATTTTTCTAACATTTCTGTTATGATAATGTAATTTAATCAATTTCTATGCATTTATCCCTGTATGTAAAATTATTTCACGTAGTTTTCTCATTTTATGACTTTCTCTCTCTCATTGTATAAAAAGAAAAACAATTCCTTCCACATCAGGCTAGCTTCACAATCCATAGTACATAAACATAGTCTTCTTTATTTTCTTGTAAAAAAGAAGAGGAGCTAGCCCTTTGTTGATAAAGAGCACAAGTAAAACACCCATATATATTCTATTCAGGAGCTGGGTTTCATCTCAATAATCAGTAGAGGTGAGAATGCTGAAGGAGTGAGTTTATTAAAGCTACATTAACAATGGATGTTTTGGGTGCAAGAAAGTGTTCAGCACAGTATCTGGTGTCCATACATATTAAATAAAGCACTCTATTTTTCAGCACTTCAAAGCCACCACCAAAGCCAGGGGGCTCAGAATTCAGTTTGTATTTTACAAAGGAACACCTGATAACATTACTTCCTTGCTTTGACAGCACAGAACATCCATATCCATTTCTCAGCATAAAACAAAACTGCTAAATTTTGCTTGCTGTTCCTATGTCATGGTGTAAGTTTGTTCTGGCAGCCAAATCAGATGTAGGCATCAAAGTGACAGAAGTGTTGCTATTATTCCTAGTTTATGATCACAATTTTGGAGTGGGTGGAACAAAATTCTGGATATCCATTGCATTAATTATCAGTTCTGAATTTGGGTAAACACTACAGTTCATCTGCCTGTCTCCAAAGCTACAGAGAAAGAAGTGACTTTATACTGCAAAACTGTGACAGAGACTGAATAATCTAGATGGGGCTCTTCTCTCTCTCCAGTCCAAAAATCACCGGACTTGCCTGGAATCCATTGTACTGTATGACCCAAGAATTGATAAATGTACAAACAGATATGCCAGTTTGTGTCTGTGAAAGCATTTTGTCACATTATTTTGGCCACACATCCCAAACTGATGTGTAAGACTTTGAGTGGTCCAGCAAACCATCACAGGTACCCACAGCACTTCTGGGGACAAGCTGGTCAAGTCTGGACACTGGCCAAGCCTAACTTCCAGCTCACTCCCACCACAGTTCTGGGAAAGGATTCATGGAGTCCCATGGCTATTTCCACAGTGTCAGGCAGTGGAAACCACAGCATCAAGCGTGAGGATTTTCACCTCCCAGACACCAGAGAGAAAAAGCAGAGTCGAGCAGGATGGCCAGGAACTGTTTCAGATTCACAGCACGATGGCCATGGAGACAGCTGAGGAGGGCTGAGTTCATACCCAGCAACAACACTGGTGAGAGAGGCTGCTCATGGTAAAGTAGGCTGATGCCTTCAAACTTGGTGTCTCTGTGGCTACTCCTAACAGGTGACAACCAAGATGCAAGAAATTGTTGGGTATTCCATATTTTCAATTGCCTACAAACTGAGGCATTTTTTAGTGTGAATTTGAAGTGAAAATTTATACCTTTCAGACCTAGTAAAGTAAATTTTCCTTGAGGAAACTGATCAGGACTTAACTATTTGTTTTAATAAGTTTGGAATGCCAATGGATATTTAAAACCCTCTACTTATACCAGAGAAAGCAACACCTCTTACTGAGAGTCCACATGTCCACTTTCAGGACCCACGTGCCAACTCCCTGTGCAACACACTACGTGGCATTTTTAATACAGGTGAGTTGGAGAAACTTCACTGTGCCATTTTGATAGTTTAAAAATTGAGAGGTAAAGCAGAAGGGCAGAAGCTTCAGAAAGCTTCTAGGCAGAAGCTTTCAGACCTCTGTCTCTTCTGGAGACCTGCCAGAAGGTAAGAGGCAACACCTACACGGTCAGGAGTGAGGGAAGAGCGAGCCTTCGATAGCTGTTAACGTAACACTAGAGCAAAAGCTGAGGCAATTGATGAATTGGAATGAATGCCTTTGCACACATGTCAGCTGTTTGAAGGAAAGAAGTAGCTGGCAATAGATGTGGGAGATCAGCTCATTGGCAAAGTGCAATATGCAAGCTCTAATGAACTGGCTCTGAGTGAATCGACTGGCACTGTGTCCAAATGGGCATTTTTGGCTGTGATTTCCATGGTTTCTAAGCTTCACAGCAGGGCAGTCCAGGTCTTTTCACACCTGCTGAAGTGAACCAGAGCAGATGATGAGCTGGATAGTAAAGGCTTCTGAATGGGGCTGGCATTCATTCTGTAGAATACAGCATCAATGATGGCAGATGGCACTACATACACAGCGCAACCTGCAAGCAGAGCAGTGGCACATTTGGAAAAATCTAAATCTGGGCTGTTGGTGGAATACCCCAACATTATGCATCAAACATCTCCCTCTGTGTTAAACTAGCAGCAAAATATTCAGATGCTAGAAACACCACTGAGAAATTAATTAAGCATAGAAGGTGGGCAGTGGCTCAATGGCACCTTGCTTTCTGGCTTTAGAGCCCGCCAGAGCTGCTGATCAGCTGTTCATATGCAAAACCACTGACTCAGTAAATGAAATGGTCTAAACTGATCTGGGGAAAATCAGGGAGGGAGAGCCCATGGTAAATACACAGCATATTGAGGCAAAACTCAGGTCAGATGGCTACATGTACTGTACTGCAAACACCATCTGGAAAGATGCCTTCTGAGAATCCCCTTAGCCTCTGAGTTGGTGGAGTTTCTGAACTGACAAACAGGAGACTCAATTCATCCCAGAAAGAAAAAAAACTCGAAAAACAAATCCTTATCAATATCAACAGGGCTTGGCAGGTGAAGATAAACAAGGAAGGTGAATTTTCCAGCACAAGCTGCATAATTTCAAGACCACTTGAGAACCAAGTCTTCCATTTTACATGCTTATACAAAAAAAAAAAGATAAATAAAATACTAAGAACCTTCTGGGTGAAGTTTGAACTTGCTGAAACCTGTGTATCTACTTTAATGGCTAGAAACATTCCAGCATAAACTATCTCTGAGATGCCTGACCGAGGACCAATGACACACACTTGCAGCAGCATAAATAAAATATTCTGCAGTGACATTCTGGAGAGCTGCTGTTTCTTTTTCCTCCCTTTCTGTATGGCAGTGATGCTGACTATTAGCATTATGGTCCTACCTGGCAGGAATAGATACTTGGCCATCTTTAACACAAGTGAAAAAAGGAACTGGAAAAGAAAAACATACTTCAAACAGGGCTTGGAGTGAAGTATTTTAAGAAGACAGAGAAGAGTCTATAGGCATTTTCCTTCCAAGGAAGTGCAGCAGTTTGATCTCACTGGTGGCTCTCTGGCTAGCAACACCTCAACTCTAGACCACAGGTTTTCATCTTGTGAGACAGTACATTACTTAATTCTGATGCCCCCAAGTCCTTGCTCCCCCTCTCCATTATGCTTGCTCAAAGGAATTGCTCAAAATTTGCCTGACAAGGAACAGTGGATTCTTGAAATGTAGACATTTATTCTCCTAAAAAACATTACTGTTCCCTTGGGTCTTCTTCACTGGAAGGGAAACAGTAGAAATTGTTTTCAGCTGTGAATGCACTGACCCAGTAAATGTAGCTCAGTTATTAAAGGAGCTTGGAAAACATCTCATCGTTGAGGAGAAACTGAAGCTGCAAGTTGGGATATGATTTGCACAGAATTAGGCAATAGCTGCAGACCCCTTTGCCAAGCCTCAGTAAGCTTTGTACAGGAATATGAGCTACCTTTGACATGTGAAGTTTATCATACTGACGATAATTTTTTTCTTGCTAGAAATGAGAAATGGTTGCATACAACAGTACAAGCAAAGACATCTATTACCACTGTTCAGCAATTCAGGCTTGGACACTTATGAATAATAAAGAGGATCAAAAGGTCTTGTTCCTGGGTTTTGGCCAGATCTACAACAATGCATGATAAAACTCTCTTGCAGTCTGCAGACACTTCTGCTTTAGATGAAGACTCAGGTGTGAAAGCAAAAACCTTTTGTAAATGATAGAATTTTAATTAATTGATCTGATTATGTAGCTTTAAAATACCTAGGCAGGCAAGAAAAGCTCATGTTTTATATTAACAGATTCTCCCACAATGTATTCTCACATTATTTATTACTTCATTTCAGGAAACAGTCCAAGAGAAAAATAAAAGCAGCAACAAAAGAGAAAGTGTTCAGATTTTTGCTGTCAGAGGACTGTGGAATGACCAGCACTCAAGAGACTTCAGATGCTACAGACCCTCTGATCCAATGACACAAAAGCCAGGTGGGAAAGGGAGCAAGAGAAGACAGATAACAGTAAATGAGCTGTACAGATTTTAAAAACAACATTTTAAAACAAGAAAGTATGCTAAGAATATTCTGTCAAATAAAGCACATGAAAGGCTGAGCTAGAGGCATATCTATGTTGCATTTTTCATGCTCGTAAATTTTCAGTGTCAATGTTATTACCTCGTACGCTTCTACGTTATTTAAAGCTCAAGGAGCAGAGGAGAAAAAGAGACACTCTGCAGGTGTAAGCATGGAGCTCAGAATGCACTCAAGGAATGATTTATATTATTGACTTACATGCCTTGAAAAAATTGCAACACTTCTGCATAGAAAAGAGAACTGAATTAATAAACAGAGAGGATGAAAACATCTTTATGTCTGTAAACCTGGCTGAGAAGGCAAACTTCAACTATACGGCTCTACATCAACATGTTAGATTTATTTTTGAGAGAGAGTACATTTACATACAAAAATAATTTCAGATGTTAAAGAAATCTGGCCCAGTTTAGTACTAACTTACATAATATAATGGTGGCTTTCAAGCAACAGATAGTTGAAATGTCAAAATAGCATCAGAAAAATATTTTCATTATTTTAAACACAGCCAAAAGCACAAAGCACATTTACTACCACAGGAATCTGTTTGTATTGTTTTCCAGCACAACTATACCCTTTAAAATGTTTGACCCAGGGCCTACCAGCAAAATGAAACAATCTGGATCCTAATCACAAAGCAGTCCCTCTTGCAGAGTCACCTTACTCTATGGAGGTGCATGCAATAACATCTCAGGCTAATTTCAAATCCACCCCCATGCAGGAACAGCAGCTCTGCTGTTCCTCCCTTCTCTCTGGCAGCCCACACCAAAGCTGCAGCTTGGCTTTTACTTATCAGGCATGGCACTGAGATTCTGTCACAGATACCCTCGAGCTGAGCAAAGCACAGCCTTTCTCAAAATTTGCTCATGTTTCTGGAGTGACTTCCAAGCAGAAGGAGCAGTAACAACCCACCACAAAATGAAATCTTGCAGGAGAGATGCAAGACTACAGCCCAGGCAGGTGCAACTGTACCAGCCTCTTGCATGTCTTTATGAGAGAAAGCCACACACTCTGGGAAGAAACAGGCATGTTTCTTGTGATCTACAGGTGCCACAACATCCTTCAAGGCCTGAGGATGCAGACATCAGGGAACATCTCTTAAAAATGGAAGGAAAAGCAAATCAGCACCTGTGACTGCACCTGCACAGCAATAATGCTGGGCTGAGGGACATAGAGATTGTCTTCTTAGACATGGGGGTTAGAACTGAGTCTTCAGCTTCCACACAAAGGTGAGTAATCCCTGGGCACCTGCAAGACTTCTGCCAGCTCTCTGACTTCTTTGTGAAGTACTGAGGAGTGGGTGGCCATGACAGTTTGGAAACTGTGCACACCTAGGAGCTCTCAGCTGCGGCAAACCAATTAGTTTTGCCATGGGTGGTGTCTGAGATGACAGCACTTCCCTCGGATTTAATTGCGATGTGGTTTCCTAGGTTCCCAAACACCAGCAGAGCTTCTAATGACATGCATATGGATTTCTTCTTCAAAATGAGGAAATGCCTACCTCCTGCCCATGCTCCTCTGTCAGCCTTGTACATGCCAGTTGATTCCCACTCAGAGGAGGGGAATCTCAGTGTGACAGAAGGGGCAAATAATGCTGGGCTTTACTGCTTGAGCTCTAAAAACTCTGCCTTTCAATCAGGCCTCTGTTTAGCTTAATTCTTTGCACTTCACATGCATCCCTATGCTCAATTACACGTGCTTTGCTTCCAGTGAACTTTTACATGTGGGTTAAAAGGTTTTCACTCTTGATTACTGTGACTGTTTAGTTTCAGAAGCATTTCCTGAGCTTTTTGTTGCATCTCCCCTCTCTGGCTGCTTCAGGGTAATAGAGCATCACTTCATGGACTATGTGAACCACTTCCTGCATTCACCCAAGATTTAGTAGAAGTGCCACAGTCTCCCTCTTCCATACAGAGTGGGTTTTAAACACAGACTTAAAGGGGTCAACAAGCAAAGGGCTCTACTGAAAGTGCAACATGAAAAAGATAACAAAGGCTGTCTGGACTGCAAGCAGGAGAGATTCTCTGAAGCCAGGATACTCCAGCCAAGATTTAATAAAACAACAAAAGGAAAGAGAAGAACTAACTGAACCAAGAATAAAGGGCAGCATCACAAACTGACTGCTCTGACCTGCCAAAAACACTGAAGAACAAAGAAAATGAAAATATAAGGCTGCTCAAAACAAACAGGAATGAAGTGCCATACAAAGCTATACACAAAGTGCAAGGCACATTAGGGCCAATCCCAAAAGTGTGGGAAAGTACAGGCTGTGTTTGTCACAGTATCTCCTGTGTGCATTTTTATCCTTTTCCCATCTTTTGATGCATGTGGGGCAGTGCAGAGTGGGTGAGGCTGACGTTTCCCTTCCTGAGCTAACAAGGAGCCTCCTGCAGGGCATGGAAAGGGCTGGCAGCCCTGCCTGCTCCTGGGGACTGAGCTCAGGCTGCAGGGAGCACAGAGATGGAGTGTCACACCAGCCCTGCTCTCAGTGACAGCTCATCCATGCTGTGGTGTCTCCAGGAGCTAACACCAACACCCTGCATACAGCTGCCCAGAACCTCAGCAGGGAAGGTCTTTGCACCAGGCTGGTCCCTCACCTCCTTTTCCAGCCTGCCACAGTGTAAGATTACACAGCCAGGCTCAGGGAGCAAAAACAAGCTTGAAGCATTAGAAACTCTTTGTGGCTGATACCCACTGTGGACTGCTTGGCTGTTTCCTTCTCAGCTTTGAGTCCTGGTTTCATGGACACCCTGGCCAAACCCCAGACTCCTCCAGCCTGGTAAACAGCACTGTGGCAGGTAATGTTCCTCATGGTGAGGCTGAAGTAATTAATTCCTATGAACACCTCAGGCTAAAAGGCAGGGTGGCAGCTTCTGCTGTGGTGGGTGTGATTGGTCTAACATGACTGGATAAAAGAAAATTAGGTGATAAGGGGAAGAAATAATAACTTTATTGAACAGCAGGTGCCCCAGAGCTTCTCCCCTGTAGCAGGGGAGAAGAGAGGGGAGTCAAAATTATCAAACAGGAGATGTTTGCTGACCTCCTGTTGCTCTCAAGAGAGCGAGCAAATATCTAAAGGGTCATGAGAGCTGGATCAAATACAAGAGGAAGGGCAGATTTATGGCTGTATCTGATGGTGGAAGAATAAATGGGTCTAATTCACACACATCCTCGCTGAGATCCCTTTGCAACATGAATTTTGAGTATTTTCTGTGGGATTTCAGCTGCCAGAGAATCTGTCCCAGCTGTGACATGCCAGGTAAAGTTGTCAGCAGTGACAGGTAAAAGAAAACTCATCTTTTAGTGCCTGAACTTGAGCCAGTTCAATCACAAAGTGGTTGAGGGTGAATAAATACAGGACAGCATTACAGTATTTTCACAACCTGTTTTCTGACTATAATTTCACTATTAGGAAGTTTGTTGGCACCTATTGTAGGAATAAGTGCGTACGGAGGCATATCTCCTTTCTCCTCTTCTGTTGTGTTGAGAAGTGGAATTAAATTATTCTCTGCACAGACAGATTGTTCCAGTAAAATAGAATTTGAAGCCACCAGGGATCCACTGAGAAGGGAAGCTTTTACACTATATGAAAAGGCAAGAGACAAAACCCTTGCCAACACTCCTTCACTCTTTATTAGCGACAGCTGCAACGCTGGATGTGTCCGGATGTCTTTGGAGTGCCAAGGGGAGTGACGAAGGTGGGATGGCATGTGAGCAGATGAAATACATGGCAGCTTCTCCCCCACGGCAAGTTTAATTATTTGCAGTGTTGCATACACAAGAAAAAAACCACACAGATATTGGGAAATCATTCACTGTGATTCCTGTGTCGGGTGGATTATGAAAAACACTCGCTCTTGCTGGTCCATGGCAGAACAAGGTCTTAAAATATTCAGAACCTGCTTACGCCTTTGTCACAGATGGGAGGAAAAACAAGGTAGAATATATTTCAAAGACAGAGAACATGAATATATCAAGAGAGCAAAACCAGAGGCACTTTGCTGTATGAACTGAGATACCCAACAGAAGTGAACCAAAACAAACTCCAAGGCAAAGAAACACCTTTTTCTGTGTAGTTCCATTCCAGAGAACTTTCTAACACATCCCTTCTTGTCCTTTCTGCATTTTAAGACCACTGGAACAGATTTTTTTTGTCTGTTCAGTACTCAACCAACAAACAGCTGCACTTCATTAGTATCAGTTTTCCTAAATCCCTCTGCTCCAGGATCCAGAAGCTTATGGGAGATTGTGAAGATGTGCAATGCTTTACCTCACTAGGCATGGTTCAAAGCCATAAGTCAGAAATAAATCTTATCAGTGATTCTATAATCTGTGAAGCTACAGAATAAGAAGATGCAGACAGGTCATATCTCTGAACCTGCACCTTAAGGGTTAAATACAACTAACTCAGAAATGACAAGCAAGAGCAAGGTTGTCTGGCAAGCCTTGATGTACTTGCTTAAGCTGATGTCTTGTGACTGTCAATAGTTTTTCTGCTTGAATATGAACCTGGCTCCATTCTGGATGAATTTCTCTCTACTGCTGCTAACTTCAGCACTCCTATGAATGAGGCCTACATGAGGAGTGGTGGGTTTGAAGTGCAGCAGCATGAAGAGCTGTCAGCCCAAATCCCAGCTGTGCTAGAGAAAACATGTACTGCCTTTTCTGAATGGCTCAGGGGCAGTCCTGAAGCCTATTCTGTCTTGGATGTTGCAAATATAATGTTTGTTCATGCAGTAACATTCTTCCTCTCTGTGTTTATGTAATGTTGGCTGCCCTACTCTTCCAGCACACACACCTAATTATGAAGATTGTAATACACCATGTGATGCAATGAGGACAGGATATGACAGGTTTTTCAAAGCACATTTTTGGCATTCAAGCAGATAACCATATCTTTCCCCTGCACAGTGGGCATAAATAAGTATATTTTATAGAAAATAAAATCAAAGATAGTGGTTGCCTTGCTATTGACCTAGTACCTGTATTGAAAACCTGAGTCAAACACAAAAAAAAAAGCTCTGTAAACTGCACAGGAAAAGAAAACATTATGACTTGCCTCACAGGGGGAGTTCCTCAAAGGAGCTGGAAATGCTGTGCTGGTCATGACAGTCTTTGCTACTGCTGGTGCCTTGCTGGTGTTAAGGAGGAGTGCACAACCTGGATGAAAGAGAAGGAAGAAGGTCAAACTGCAGCACTCACCTTTGGGTTTCAGGATTTGTGAAACTTGTCCCAAGTCTATGTCAGCTGTCTCCTACCATGGTGGAATTCCAGGGAGCAGAAGGCTTTTTCCATTTCTTAGGGATGCAGCTTCACCTACCTAACAAACATACTCAGTAACCACGTGAGCCTGCCCACCTTCCCCCCAGTGCTACCTTCTGTTGCTCCATGATTTCAAATTCATCCTCCTTGCAGGGCACATAATAAAGTGTATCTTTTATGAACAAAAAGGAACTTGGAAGAAAAGAATTTATCTTGACCAAAACCAAATAAAAATACAGCTATAGCTCTTTGCTACTTGAATAATTTCTGTAAACAAGAGGAACAAGGGCAGTATTGGGTTTTCTCTCAGCAGCTTAAGCCTTCATCTGTTTGTATGAGAAAGATTAGATACTGGCATTTAGGTAGGAGAACCAAGTACATAGTAATTGTACATAAAAGTGCAACTCAAGGGATCATGAAGCAAAGACAAGAAAAATTAGAATGTGAGCAGGGGAGAAAACTAGCAGTACAGAAAAATAGAGAAAATAAATAGGAAAATCAGAAAGAAAACCCCAGATCAGTATGGTAGAAGGTCCGTCAGATGAACATTTGGTATGAAGTTTTTTAGAAGGGGTCAAGATCTGTATCTGGTGTCAGTGGTGGAGACTGAGGTACCACTTTGTACCCTGAAGGCAAAAAGGGAGCAGGACAGTCTTTTGCTCAAAGCACTCAGAGTGGAAAGATGGCATTTGAGAGTAGAAGGCTGGGATCTACTTTCACTGGAGGCTGAATATGTAAATACAGAGGAAAACTTGCCTCGTGTTTCACTCCCTCTCCTCACCATGTGTGTATCATTTCTGCTCTCTGCTGTTTGTGCTCTACACTCACTGTTTGCTCTCACACACCTTCTATGGCAGGGAAGCGCTTCTGCTCCGGGCTTCCGATCCACCATGGAGAAGGATGGGACGCAGGGGAGCCTGGAGTCCAGCCACAATCCCCTTCTTCGAACGAGCAGTAAAAGCCAGAAGGAAGCTTTCCTGCAGGAGGGAAAGGCACACAGACAGAAGAAGCCAGTGAGCTGAGGAGGAGCCTCCTGGGCTCACACAGGACCTGCAGTGACTGTTCCAACCCACTTTGCCCAGGGCACTCCTGGCTCCTCGGTCCTTTCGCGTGGAATTGCACGCGTGCCTGACCATGGGGAAAGAGGAACAGAGGGCAACAACCCCCAGAGTGTGGCTAAGTGAATCCCCACACACCTTGACAAACCCCAGAGAGAGGACACATCTCACTACACACCATGGGGTCTCCTGGGCTCTCAGCTCTGCAGCTATCAGCTCGCTCAAGGTCACATCTTGGAGATGACTTTCCTAAGCACTGCTTCTGCAACCCCACAGGGGGAAATCTTGGAGAGGGATAAATTCCCTACAAGATTCCCTCCTTTACTGTTCAGGTTTCTACTCAGCCCAGCTCAGCAACATGATCTCTTCTCTCTGTGAGCACTGATGTGGCCTCAGGTAAAGCACTGAATCCTTTTGTGCCTCACTTTTTGCATCTGTGAGTCTCTTCCATGAGATGAAAGAGGATAGTTTATTTTAATCCATACTTCCAGGCTTTGAAGCCTGCTCATTCTGTCCCTAGCTTGAGATTTCAGTTTCCAGCTCAAAACAATAGAGCTCCATTAGCTTTTTGCCAGTTTTAAAGCAATAGTGGTCCCGTTCAAAGCAGAAGTAATCTCATGCCTTCCTTTTACCTCTCTACCTTCAACTGCAAGTTCTGTTTATGAGGGTGCAAAGTATTGCTCCTTTTGCTCCAAGAAAGGAGAACGGTACATGAAATCTGTTAAAAATTGAAAGATAAAAATGAAATTTCATGTGCAAACACACATCCAGGATTTTTTTTTCTTTTTTTTTACTTTTAGCTGCTTGATAAAATCAGATTAAAAATTTCTTCGCTTACAAGCAGTAGGATAGACCACAAACTTCTAAAGCAAGAGAATCTTCTGGTCAAGTGATACCAGTAATTTCATTGGGTTCTCTATGAGTAGAAGAGGCTCTTGAACATATAATTTGTTGTGATTATTAATTTCCCTCTGAAATTATATATCTATAGAGAGGCTGTCAGACAATGAGGCACCAGTATTCAAACTCCAGATTATTCAAAATGTTCAAGTACCAGCAGATCCCCCTGGCTGAGATTTCAGATCAATAAAATACCTGCTCACAGGGCCCCAGCTTTGACTCATACACCTCAAAAGGCAATTGACTGTCATTGGCACATGCAGGTGTTCCTTGGTGTACCCAGAGAAAACAACTGTGGAGCACCATAACTGCAGCCTCTAGACCACAAACATTTGATTTTCTGGGACCCTGAATCACAACTCACTTGTCAGAGGAAAGTGAAACAAATCCTCTATCTGTAGCTTTTTAGTAGGGCCAGTTTTGGACCTGGAAGCTGACATTGAGGCAAGAACCACATTTTAGTGGTGTTTTGGGCAAGCATCTAAACCTGTTACGAAAAAAATCAAAACCTGTATTGAAGTTAGGGCTTTTTTAAGTTTTTCCTTTTAAAAATCTCTAAATTCATTCAGCCTAGTCTTTAAAAGTGAAGTTGTTAAGCAGAGATTTACTTCCCTGTGTTTCACCCCTCTGCAGAACCTGATTATATTTCATTGCGCAGCCTGAGGCTGGGATACAAAGAAAATGACAAATTATAATGTGCCCTGAATTCCCACAGAAACAGCTTGGCTCAGTGTCCAACTGAATTCATGTCATGGCCATTTGCTATCTAGGATGATGTAAACAAGTCAGAGCAGCAGGAGGAGTCATCTAAGTAGCAATCCCTGCCTGAAGGCCAGGAAAAGCTCACTGTCGATGAACAAGTAAGGGCATAAATAAAAAGCTATTACTTTCACAGAATATTTCATTCCCTTTTCCCAAATTAATGTTTTATGAGTTTTCAGATATCTCATGCCCTGGATGCATTTTCTTTGCTGCTCTTTCTTACCTTGAATATGCACAGCACCTGTGATTCCCTGTGTTGGTACTCCACAGAGACCTCTTTGGGTACCACTTCTCTCCAACCTGTCCTTCTCTATTTCATGTGTTTGTGACTGAAACTCACATTAGCACAGACACTGCACTGATGAGGGGAAGCTGCTCTGACTTTATTGGAAAATCATGGAAATTAGGGGGCAGGGCTTACTTCTACTGAAACCTGCCATTTTGGACATTAATACCACTGACAGAAGCCTCACAAGATTTAGGCCTTAGTAAGATTAAGATACAACTTGTGGGTATGAGATGGAGAACAGAGTAGTCCAGTGAAACTGATGCACTCTGAGAATGCAAGAGTCTCTCCTTTTATGTGGGTGGGCAAGCAGGGAAAAGCTGTTGGATACTAAACTTGTTTTTAAGCAAATATTTTCAAGCCTTCAGACTTAAATACCTTTCAAGAAAAATCTAAGTAAGTTCTTTTTCTTTAACCAGATTTTTTGTCCATTAATAGCTAGAGAATTAGTAACTGATATAATTTATGAACCAGATGGAGTCATCTTGTTCTTCAAAACTAGGTGTAAATCAACCAGATACTACAGTTTAAGCATCTGGATGAAATTACAAACTGGTATTATAAAGAACAAAAGCATTAAAGACTACTCTGTATGTATGGACCTTTACCAAGTTTAGGAGGAAATCTCAGAAGCCAAACAGATCAGCTACTCGATTTAAAGAATCACATGAATCTTAAACATGAGTTTGTTTCAATGATTCTTCTATGCTAGCAAAGTTGGCCAGCCAAATTCTGCCAGAACTGAAGCATAAAAAGAGAAAATGCTTTTCAACAGTCAGCAGAGTTATCCTTCAATGGCAGATGGCTTTGCTGAGCTCAAAACTGCCAGGGGTCAGAATTCATTTCTATAAGTACAGCTTTTGATAAAGAAAGAAGCAGAAGGATTAGTGCATGCAAGACAGGAACCTTAAGAGCATAGCATGGCCTGGCAACAGGTTGCTACCTCATCATTTTGCTTGCAGGAAGACTCTTCTGGGCTGTATCTGGATAAAAATGAATCCCACAATTTCTTCACACATTTTTGCCTGGAAAGCAAACTGGCCACTTTAAAATTGACTATCAATGCTTTTTTTTGGGTCACTCATCCACATTAACAGAAAACCAAACTTTAAAGGTTCCTGTTCTAGCTGCCATCTGGCCTTTTGACTGATGTGTGCATGCATCCTCGCACCACAGGCTGAGTCCCTCCTTTCAGGAACCAGAAACTTGTCTTCCTTATCTCACCTGCTAAGGTGTTTCACATCCTTAAATATTCAATGAAGCAGAGTGAAAATTACCCTATAACCAAGTGATTGTGAGATTTATTTGAAAGATAAAGAGGACATTATTTCCTGTTCCAGCTAAAATTCATAAAATGTGGAAGTGCAACCTCAGGAGAGACTTGGGTAATCATTTTCTTCTGAACTAGACCAGAACTCCAGACCACAAGCTTGGAAACTCTTTATGGAAATAGAAAATATGGGTTAGAATTCACAGAAGAATGAGTCCTGGGTTAATTGTATCCTGAAGTTCTGAGTCTCTAGATAATAAATACACTACTGGCACCTCCATTATTTAAAATGTTACTGTTTTTAGAATATATCCATTACTTGCCTAACATGCTTGGACTGATTAGCCAATATTTTCCAAGGATGAATCTTTTCTGTATGAATTTGTCACAGAAAGTAAAATAGTTTTGGACTAGCCAGAATTACAGGCATCCCTTTTCAGTAAAGTTTTAACTTTTGCTCTGACTTGTTGCCCTGCAGTGAAAGATTATTTACCCAAAATCCCAGATACTGTTAATTAAAAAGAGAAGTACAAAACTGCTAAAACAAATTCACCCTTTCTGTAAAACAGAGCCCCATCCATCTATGTTAGTAAATGAGTTTTTGTGTCTGTCATATACCACAGAAAGTATATTACATGTCATTACTACAATAAGAAAAAATTGTTGGGGTTTTCTGCAGTAATTTCTATTCATATGTTGAATGATTTGGTAAACTACTTATATAGAATTTGTTGCTTGGCATTAATAGATAAATTTGCTGAAGCTTAAGGCACAAGCTGAGAACTTTCACCAGGTATGCTGAACTTTCCACTCAGTCAAATATGAGAAAACCCTAGAGCTGGTTCAAGAAAGAAGATAAGGACTTCATTAACAGAAGCTGCAGCCTTGGAAATGAGAAACATCCTACCTAGAGGCAAGCAAGGGACACAGTGATGAATGGGAAGAGTTCCCAGAGCCTCGTATGGGGGACAACCGGTCCAAAAAGTCACATGAAGGCTGGGGAATTCAGGTTGTTTGAGTACAATCAACCAGGGACTTGTTCAAGGTTGCTCTTCAGAGGCACCCAGCTCCAGGTACTACACCATTAAAAAAAGTACCTTTACAGAGGAATCTATCATTGAATTTATGAATTCAGCAGAAACCTAGAGACAAAGCCTGGCATGGTGGCTGCCATGTGTAGTTTCTGTGTCTGGAAAGGCAGGAATTTCCCAGCAGAGACACACCACCAGTGCTCTCTGGAGTATTAATGTGTGTGCAGTGTATGCTCTGCAAAGTAACGTCTAGCACAGCATTTCCATCAGGCTGGTGGATCTGTGTGTCTGATCCTGAGCCAACACACACGTGCAGCTCAGCCTCTCATTCCTCATCTGCCTCTTTGAAGCTGTCTCTTACTCCTGCAAGGATATCTGATTATGACTCAAACACGCTTTTCTCTAGGGGTCATCCCTCTCTGCTTTTACAATTTCTATACAGACTAATTGGTTGCAAAGCAGAACAAGCACCATGACATTTCACTGGCCATTAATAAGTAAAGAGATGTTAGCAAACAGCAGGCTGCAGAGAGATCTTTTTCAGCTAAGACAGGAACAAAATTCAAATTGTTAGGAAAAAAATTAAAATCATAATAAAACCAATCAATTTTATTGTAAAACCTGTAAAGCTGAAAGAATGTGAAAGGCAAAAAAACCCCAACACCTCCTTGGAGCTCAAAGATAGAAGCCTTTGATAATAGCATTTTTAAAACATCTCGCCTCAGTTTTGAGCATAGCTCATCTTTTTCTGACAGCTCTTTTGTCTAAGCAGAACCATTTGGGAAACCCTTTTCTCTGCTTGATAAATCTGAGTTGCTTTTTACCACACTTGCAAAAAGCTGATGAAAATATCCGTGTTGCTCAGGAGTAAAATGACAACTAAAATGCTGAAAGATGACATATGTTTTGTGTTAGACTGCCACTTGGATATATCTGACACCTCAAACATTAGATCACTTCTCTGTTTTGTGTAAGAAACCTTATGCCAACAATATTCAGCACTGTAAAGAAGCAAAAGCAGAAGGATCAGCCATAGAACTGAGCTGGCTTGTAGGTGGATGAGCAGGCATATCCTGGGCTCCTGCTCAGGCAAGCCATGCTTTTTTGTTCCTTGAGTGGAAGACAGTGCTTTTTGGACCTTTTGGCTGGAGGTAAGAACTCTCATTTCCAGTACCTATAGATGAATGCAAGCCATGTGGTCTCCTCAAGCTGGGAGTGATGCTCTGCTAAGCAGCTGGCTAAATATTTTCTGCTTTTTACATTTTCTCACAGACATTCTCAGTACATTCCTTTGCCAGCACAGCTGCAAGTGGCATGTTGCCTTGTGGAAACAGCTACAGAGGAATGGAGGGAGAAAAGACATCTAAACCAAGACCTTGACAGATATGCCAGAGAGGCATTGGCTGCTTTTCAACTGGGCTCACCATGGGTACAGGGTGGCAGCAAGGGGCAAAAGCAGAGCCACCCTCCTGATATGTGAATACGAACAGCAGACCCACCACAAGTGCACCCAGGGTGTGAAAATACCAGGCAAGCATGCTCCTCCAGGCCTGCCCCATCCCATGTGGTATTTAGTTTACATCCATGATCACTACAACTCCACCTTGTGACCTCTGTTCTTCCCCCTGGGATTACTCCCACAAGGCAGAGCCATTTACGGCACATGGGCACCAAAGTGTGTCTGAGCATACAGTTGAGGGTAAATAATGTTTCCCTCCTTCCAATGAAATGAAAATGCATTTGACCTTTTTTAAATTACAGAGTAGAACACAACAGAAATGCCATTATGGGGTTTTAAAGTTCTATTTTAAATGTCTTAGATGGAAATAAGGTTTCAATATTACTAATATGAAGCATTATTGGTTCTAAGAAGCTGCAAGTCCACAGTGCTGACACTGTTCCTGTGAATTTAATGTCCACTGAGTGGGTCATTAAAGAATATAATTTCAAATTGTAACAATATCTAAAATGATGGAGAAGCTTGTAATTTCAAGCTTTTAACTAGTTTCCTAGATGATCCCAGGTCAAACCAATGTTCTTCACACCAATAAAGTCTGTGACTTTATTTCTTTATTAGCAGAAGTGAAATCTGCTAGAAGTTGTGTATCACTCATGTTAAGTTCTTGTTAGAAACAGCGAACATTTTTTTTACATACCAAATGAAGACAGTTCTATTGTAACAGCCCACAGGCTAGATCAGCTGTGGCACATACACTTTGAATAATAAACTCTCAATATTTATTTTTCTTGATATATTTGCCCTGTAGACAACCACACAGCTGACAACCCACCACTCCTAACTATTTGCAGGCTGGCAGATGGGAGGATGCTGGAGGTAGAATCTACAGAGGTATAGAAAAAATGATAAGGCACCTTCAAGATGGTCAAAGGAAGGTCTGAAAGTATCTCACAGCACATTTTTGAAAGTACTCAGACACAGCAAGTTTTTAGAAAACTCGGGCTGCTATCTATCTTCTGCTGTATGTTATTGGACTATTGACTCCTGAAGAGAGGGTAGAAAACCAGAGGAACTACAAAGACACAGGAGTTGGTCAAAGACAAGCTACTGGCTCTACTCATTTTTCATCTTAGAAGTTTTCTCCTTCCTCTCCCCCTCTGCCACATGCTGCACTACATTTTGATTAAAAGCTCTAACCAACTACACATTTTGTAATTCTGTAAGGCATCTAGCTATTCAGGCTATACTTCCTTTGCATTTTTGATCAGGACACCTGGGGGGGGGGGGGGGGGGGGGATGAAGCACCAAGAGCATGTTAAGAAGCTGCTGCAGAACAGATGCAGGTGAGCCCAGAAATATCAAATGGTGCACTCCAGGCAGACATCCAGGAAATGGCAGCTGCTGTGGGCATACAGGTCTTTTGGTAGCACCAAATGAGTCTGGTGGTGCTGAAGTCTCAGACATTAAAGTTCAAACCAATCAATGCTTCTGGAAAAGGATGGTGTGATCTGGGGGTTAGGATTTACTCACTGCACATATCTCCCTCATCTTCTCCCTCAGCACAGTCCTGGATGAAGTCACACGCCTGCCCCAGCCTGATCACTGTTCCATTCCAGCAGCTGAAGGAACCCTCCAGAGCCATTTTTGAGAGAGAGGCAGATCCTAGAAAAAAAGAAAAAAAAAAACAACAAAAACACTTCAGATAACCAAACTGCCTTCCTTTCAACCAACAGGTTATAGCATCCTGCATAACACTGAAGGGATGAACACCTTGTGAAATCTTCTTAATTCAATACTTACTTGCTGATTTTTTTGACCTATTTAATCTTGTCAAATGTCTAATAGTCCACCTAATAGAGAATTTCAGTTCCCCAGGCCTTTCTGGTGCTATAATATGGAAGGCAGCTCTGACCTCTGGAGGGCTTAAATCCTGCATCCTGCTCTGGTACTTCTCAGGAACAGCACAATACACATGATAGGTTTTTAATTGTGTGTGAATTTACTGCTGCACTGGCAGTCCTGAAAGCTGATATCCTCTCTGTGCAGCTCAGGAGTAAACATGGCTACAGGATTTAGAAAGAGCACAAGCTTTCATCATGCTCTTCTGGCAACATGCATTACCTTTGCTTTGGGTGTATTGTGTTGTCATATTCTCTGCAGGAGAGAAAACAGTTCAATCTCTACTTGTAATTTTCTTTCTCTTCTATGCCTACTCCTGCTCCTGCACTCTTCTGAATCAGGGAGCCCACAGCAGCCTATATCCACCAAGAGACAGAAGTCACCAGTTCATTTTACCTGTGCTAAGCAGCAAAAGACATCCAGCAATGTGCAAAGGAGACAGCTCTCATGAAATGAGGTCATCAAACATTACAATTAGAGGTCAATATCATCCACTCGGAAATGATCCTGAGCAATTTTCTCTAAGAACCATCCTTTTCTGGAGGCACTTGATTCCCCTGACAGCTGAGAAGTCAGATATCAAGTAGCCTGACAGGTATAATTTTCCTTACTGTAGGAACTCTCTCATCCCAAGTCCTTTGAGATGATACTTAGGACAAAGCCTTCTTTTTTTAATCTTTTTTTTTTTTTTTTTAAGAAGTCCATGCTCTAGATCAGACACATGAAGGAGGCAGGTATTAATTCAGTTACATCTTGAAGTCAGCGTGTATGGAGTAATCTAATCTTGAGAAATGCCAGTGTTCCTTCCACAAAAATCTGAGTGTGGGTGCAGTTCACTGACACCTTCCTGAATGTGCCAAGACATGCTTCCAGTCACTGCTGGAAGACAAGCCTGGAAGAACAAAGAGATCTGTGCTGTGAATTCCCCACTGCAGCAATAACTGCCCTGTCTCATATTAAATGGATAAATGCTCCAGATTAAACCAAAGCCTCTGGGCAGAGTGAGCCATTGTTTGCCTAACTCATCCATGCTCACTAAACAGTGCAGCTACATCATGTTCTCTGGTACTACAGGGAGTTGGAAATCACTGGCTATTCAATTAGATATGCGCTTGATATTTTTATTTATATTGCCTGCCAAAACTAAAAATTAATGAAGCATGTAGGAAAACAACCACTATTTCTCTTCCAGCTTATTTTATGGTGCAAATCATTCAGGAGTTGGGGGAATACATGCCAAACTTTATTAATAAAGGATGATAGATCCTCAAAAGGGTGCTCTGTGTTATTGTCAGGTCGATTTTTTCCCTTCCTTAGAGCAATTTTGGCTTGCCACATGCAGGCTGCACAATGCCCTTGTATTCCAGTCTGGGTCAAGGCATGACTACAGAGGAGAAGCTTTGCAGGAAAAATAGCCCAGGTAACCTAAAGCTGGCTGCTGACAATTTCTGTGGGCTCCTTGGTGAGGGTTTAAGCAGTGAGATGGCATCTTCCTTGGCTTTGCTGAACTTCCTACAAAAAATGCACCCTCAGAGACACCACTGAGAGCCTTCCCTATGCGAGTGCAAAGCTCTTCACGTGCCACAAGCCAGACACTTGGGGCTCAGGCCCTGCACAAGTGGACACTACAAAGCTGTGAGAAGGGGCTCTGGTAACTCAGAAGGTGATCCCTTCTCCTAGGGGTGTGCAGTGAGCCCGAATAGCACCCTGTTGTTGGAAGTACCACCCAAAGAAAAGTTAGGAGACATGTCCCAGAGCACTTCCACGAGTCAGCTACATCATGACACTCTTAAAAGATCCTTAAGTTCTACTGAAATTCAGAAGTACTCTTGTCTCTCTGAATAACCCCACAGATGGTTTTGAAGCCCATGTTTAGTACCAGCTTTCATGTCCCACTCAGTTTATCTGCAATCTTTTCAGCAATGTCCGTGTTTTACTTCAGCAGCTGCAGAGATACACAGAGATTCAGAGGAGTGGTAATTGTAGGCAATGGGGTTGTTCTGTTTACGCCATTAATTATAACTTTTTAAAGGCACTCACTTTTCCAAGCACACAACTGCATTAACACTAATTATAATGGAACTAAGGCATTCAAGAGAACCTACTTGTCTTCCCAGGTGTTTTTTGTTGCAGCCTAGGGGCACAAATCTCCTGAAGCCAACAGACTGTAGTTTGTGAAATATGTCAGTTGCAACCGGGAATCAGGCAATTCCAGGAGCTATTCCTCCAAAACAAAGCAGCAGATTTACATGCTCATTCATCTCTTTGGAGACAGGGCTTGAATTAGCTGAGATTTGCATTAGACCAATATATACGTGCTCCTTGTATAGGTTAGAGAACACAAATAGCAAAGCTGCAGCCCGGGGAATGGCTGGGCTCTGTTACAGTGCATGATTTATTCCCATCTTGTTTGCTTGCTTACTGTGAGCACAAAGGCAAAATGAATTGGAGAAAGGAGATGATTAACTAGTAAAACAAATAGATAACCAAAAAAAGCCCAAATACAAATAATCCTTTTAATGGGCCACTTAATGCAGATGTTTGCATCCAAGCTCAAGGAAACTCAAATTTTAATTAAAATACTTTGCAAGAAAAACAGACGTTTGATCTTTTCAGTTCCCAGACCCAATTACTCCTGGCAAAGTGAACCAGAATGACCTGGATTGTTGAAGTGGCCTCAACTCACACACAGAAGACGTGTTGGGAAAGGAAAATGAATGGTATCAAATAAGTATCAGTGTAAAATTTGTGGGAGACATCCTTTATATTTACAGCAGTGTTTATGTAGCCAGTGGCATCCATAAATTACAGCAGTAATTAAGCTGTACCACGGCTGGCTTGGAGGCTTATAAATCATTATTTAAACAGCAGCATTAAATAAATGGCATTTCAGGCTCTAAATTGAAAGTAGAAAAGTAGAAACAACTCCTTGGGGAACAAGAGCTGACTTTGTACCTCACAGGTCCTGCTACTCAACACAGTCCAGCCCTGACAGTGTTCAAATCCAGTACCAGAGCCTGGAGACAAATGACAGCCTGGGATCTTTACTGCCCATGCTTTTGGACTTGCTTTCCATTTCCTCTATCAGGATGGAAAGAGGAAAATCATGTGGCTTTGCTTATGCAGGATCAGCAGCTTTCTGCTCACACTGTGGGACCCAAGGGGACATATTTCAACTCTCAACAGATTTTCTCTGACTTGGGTTTCCTCTTCTCTCCTTCCCTGTCCCTTGACCAGCAGAGAAATCACAGTGTGCTGGCAAGCTCTGGTGAGTCTGTCTCTGAGGAACCTGGCCAGAAAGATTGTGGTGTTTGACCACTGCAAAAGGGGAAACTTTGTCTTCCTGCCACCACACCTGGCCAGGTGGGATGGAGAAGAAATTCTTGCAAGCATCCACAAAAATACCTCTTATCTGGCAAACTGGCTATGCTGCTAATTATCATGCAGGGTTTAATGAAACTGAACATAATTTTACCTTCACATGCTACATTCAAATTCTTAGACCATAATTTTTAATTCTACCAAAAGCTTTTGGGACAAGCACAGTCAGGTGAAGCATTCCTGCTGAGGACACATTAAAACAGAAGAGCTTAATAGGACAGTACTTGGTTGCTGTTTAAAAATTGTCTCATTTGTGCTCTGCAAAAATTGCAAAGACCTGGGATAAATGTACAGCCTTGTCACATTTTACCAGCGAGCAGTTTCTCTCTGGGCTATTCTTGAGGAGCCCCACTGTACAGAGTTGAGTTTATTTCAGTGGTTCTCAAGGCAAGACCCTATATGCCCACAATGTGAAAAATTTCCATTTTTAATTGCATATATGTAGCAAAAAATACATACCCATGGAAGTTCACCATGTTTATCTAACCCTGTGTGTTTACTTCTCAAAACAGAAAGTTTCCTACTATTCGATTACATCTCTTAAAAAATGTTTTCCAATGGGCTAGTGCTGCAGCTTAGTGTCTCCACTAAATGTCACTAAAAATCTGAGATTGGACAACTTTGTTGATGATGTGTGTCTGTCACAAGTATTTGTCATTAACTTCTCAATTTCTCCTGCCCCTCCTTTGGCTTGAGTTCAAAGCTTTGACTCAGATATTTACAAAAACATTACTTGGGGGATTGAAAGGTTGTGTGAAAACAGAAGAGCTGCTGTCTAGCTATAAAAGGATAGTGAGATTTTGGGGGAGTTTCTGATTATTGATTTTTCCATGACTTGCCATTTTTGCTGGCTACATATTTCCTCACTCTTTATCTCCTGTCCTCCAGCAGCACAGACATTCAAAGACTGCTGGATGACTTTGTGCTGAGGATAGCCATATTCCAGGACAAAGTAAATTTGCTATTGATACAAGTCACTAATGCTCATGATTTCACCATTAGAGAAGTTGGAAGCTATGAAATAAAGGAGGAAAGAAAGTGAGAGAAGTGAAAGATAAGTTCATGTTTGAGGAGAGCGAAACCATCCTTGGCAAATGGCCATTGAACTCCACATGATACAGGGCAGATCACATAAATCACAACTTTCACAGCAAGCTACACTGCTGTCATTTTCCAGCCATTCACCCCAGGACACCTGTATCCAGATCAGCAAGGAACCCGAGTAGTTGCAGCTGCAAATGAGACCAGTGAGAGACATACTTGGAAAACACATTGTCCTCAAAAATGCTTTGAAAAAAAAGACTAGATTCCATGTTTCTCACACCAGGAAGTCAAAGTTGGTCAATACTTCATAATTCCTGTCTTTAATATTTGTAACAGCATCGTTACTGTTACTTTCATTGCCTAAGGATGCATTTGTAGGAGGAAATATTCTCTTTTTTATTAGACTGCCTGCTACAGGCAGAAAAAACAGCCTGTGTTTGTAAATGCCTGAAAGCTCACCCATTTTTCCAGTTACATAAACTGCCTTTAATCTTCTTACTTCACTTCCTAAACATAAATGGGAATAAACTCATCACAAGAGCTCTGTGATGTTCATTTCATTAACGTTTGTAAGGAACTGAGATGCTATGATAACAGGCATAAAAAAACCTATAAGGAAATTATTTACTCTGTCTTCACAGTGCAGCTTGAATAATTTACAGTATAAAATGAACACACCTTTGATGAAGGCAGGACAGAGGGCAGCAAATAACTTCCCATTGAGAGAGCACCCCCTGCCCTGCAGATTAAGGGTGCAGCATTCCCACTGTGAGCTACTACAAGAAGAGAAAACTTGCTTATTAGAACCACGTAGAGACAGAATTTTAATCTCAAAGACAATGTCAACATTTCAAAATGTATCTAACCAGAAAATAAAAATACTCAAAGTTTTCACAGAACAAAAAATTCAAATAAATTCTAGGTTAGAAAACTGACTTTAGGGGTTTCAACTCATGAGTAATGCTGTCATAAACCCCAGAAATTTGAAAACACTTGAACTAAGACAAAAATAAAATGTTGGGCAGGAAACTCAAGAGGGAACTTACTGGTTTGGAACACACGCATGCCAACAATTCATCCAGCTCAGTCCTAATGTGCTTTTGCTCTCTACTGCCTCAAAGTAGGGATGCTGTGTTTAGTACACAAATTTTAAACATCTGCTCCTTCAGCATTGCCTAATGCCAGCAGGATTGCTTACACAGAAGAGAGCTCTCAGCACACCTGAGGAGCTGGCACTTGCTCACTGCCACATTTTCAGTAGCAAGAACTCTCTCCAGAGTTGTGCAGCATTCAGACTATCCAGACCTTCTGTGTTCTCTCAGAAATGTTTTCAACCAGGTCTGGTTGCTTTTCCTACCTTTTGACTGAATGACTTTCCAACAATAGTGTTGATGTGAAGTATATTCCCTGAATTTACAGAGAAAAATAGCTTCCTTAAAAAACTATAATGAAATAAGAATGTGGAAAGAGAAAGTTAGATGGATTTCACACTCTCTCAATTTTCAATTAGGAAACTTGGCTGAGGGTCTTCACCAAAATTGTTAAGTGCAGTAAATGACATGATAATGTCTTCCCCTAGAATTTAATCCTGCACAAAATATAGCTGCTTCTTTTGACTTTTTTGCAAGGGCTCTGGTAACATACATATTTTTCTGGTGATTTGCTACCAGTCAATAAGCAGCTCCAACTGCACATCCAAAAATTAACAGCAAACAAGCAAACAGCAGCAGTGAACTTTCTAATGAAAGTGTGATTTCCATCCTACAGTGATACCCACATATTCTGTGTCATCTACTGAATTGAAAAGGGCCAAAAGAGGCAGAGAATACTTATTGCATGAAATACTCTGCATACACAGTCATTGGACCTTTTTTAAATTTCATCTAACACAGTAGATCTTTAAGGCTTTCATCTATAAATATAAACATTCTGACTTAGAATAACCCAGTGGGATAGAGTAATTTTATTAAAATCCCAAATCTCATTTCTTTTGGTTGCTTTTCCTTGCCCTTGTTTCAGTATCAAGCTGTATTTGCTGTTTGTTTATCTTTTCCCTCAGATACAACTGCATCTTTCTAGGTACTGCTGCATTTTTGTGAGATTAAAAAAACATCAACAAAAAACCTCTCCCCTAGGTTTCATGTTTCTCCTAAAACAAGTAAATACTATATATTTGTAGCAGTAAGCAACTGGTTAAAAGGAAAAAAAAAAAAAAACACAACAAAAAAACAAAGCAAAAAAACCCTTTTCTGTGACCTCCTGTGGATTTTTCAAAATTCATACCTTGTAGAGGGAAAATAAAAAGGTCCAACCATCTATTATTAGCCTCTGCTATTCCCATCAGACTTTTCTGGGCCTGAATAGGCTTAGAGAACAGCTCTTACCAGGGAACAATCTTTTCCATGGGAAACACCAGCAGACTGATTGCTGGTTCACTGAAAGATGAATGCTGACAAAACCATGAGGTGGTTAAGATCTCTAAGCTTATTTACAGACACCAGGAGAAGATTTAGCACAGGTCCTACCTCAGCATCAAACACAGAACTGAATGTGAAATAAAACAAGGCTGCTGGAGAAAAGACATGAAAATTGTCCTTCCAAACCTCATGTGTGCCTCTTGGAGAAATTGTAAGAGCTGATTAGATAGGAAATACGTGTAATTTTCCACCTTTTGCTTCTTAGGAGGCTTAGTTCAAACCCATTTTCAATTATTAAAGTGTTTATCTTTGCCTCTTCCAGTTCTGCAGTTCCAAGCACAACCAACACTGACACTATACACAGCAGATTTTTTTCAATTCTTGGTTCTTAAAAACAGCCCAGCAAGAAGACCTCAAACATCAATAGCATTTAAAGATGATCAAACTGAGATACTTGTCAACCAATTTCAATCACCTAAATGAGCCTGTAAATTGCCCAAACCAGACAATCTCTCTGACTCCTGCTGCTTCCTGTACCAGTTGGACTGAAGATGCCTAAATTCAAGGAAAAAGAAGAGACTGAAGAATATTTTCATAGCTCATCAAGAGCTGATTCCACACAGGTAGGATATATCCTCTCCCTCAACCCTGAAATAGCAGCATCTCAGCAAGCTCTCCTTTAGCATTGCCAATCCATTTAACAGGAGAGGTACATTCATATGCCTGGTCATGAAAAACACAAAGATATGAGACTTAACTGTATTCAAACAGCATTTTAGATAGGAATGAGATTTTTCATTCCTAAAATGCAATTCTCTTTCTGTAAGTGTTTTAAGTAGTCTCTCTGCTTTAGCTGTCAGCAGTATTAAGGTTTTTGGCCTTAGTACAGATGGGTTGCTGGGGGTGGCAGGTGGAACATCACAAATCAGCACAGCCCTGAGCATGCACATGGGGTCCCTCAGCAGAGGGCAGGGACTCATCCCCACACCACAGCCAATCCCTTACTGGGCAAAGCAGTGGCCCCACAGTGGAAGAGCAATTGTTGCTCCAGGTAGAAGCAGAAGCTTGCTTGGAGAAGTAAGTTTCCTGTTGTGCCCCTTTCCACTGTGCCAACTTCTGCAGTTGTGAGAAAGCAACAAGTTGTCACCAAGCAGCTGATTTCCACTCTGAAAAGTGAGCAATGATCCCTCAAACCCACAAAGAATGGGCAAAATGAAATTGCACCTGAACTCTTGCTGTGAGGGAGAGCAGTGGCTACACACAACAGGTTCACCACAGGGAGGGACTCCATGTGCATGGATGCTTCCAGCTTTTAGCTCTGGGGAAGGAGAAGGAAACTCTTGGTGTCCCCCCATCTCCACACATCGCTGAACACCAGGAGTTCATGGATGCGGTGAGTCAGGGGTGACTCTTCCAGATGGATGCATCAACAACTGCCAACATCTCCATGCTCTGAAGCCAGTCCAGAGGGACAGAGGGCCAGCACAGCCCTGTGTGCTCGTGTCCCAGGCTGTGCTCCAAGGCCTTGCTGCGCTTCAGTGACATTATCCCAGGAGCAAAGCTGCTGAAGGTCAGTGGCCCACATCAAAAAAAGCCTGGAGAAGACTCCTTCCTGGAGTCCACATCTCTGCCTGAGGACTTCTATTCATCTTTGAATGTGCATGAAACTTATGAAAATTGGGAACACTTACTGAAAACAAAGAGGTGTCAGTGAATAACAAAGTGAGTAGCTCTGTGTAAGCCAAGGTACATACTGACGATATCAGGGAAAAATGGAAAAAGTGGTAACATTACAATTCCAACATTACCACCCTGGTTTCAGGCAGACTCTCTACTCTCTTGTGGCATGCTGACAGACTCTTGGATTAATGCTTTCTACATGAGATCACTTTCCAAAAGTATAAGGAGATGCAGAGAGGATTGCAAGAGTTGACCACTATCAGTACAGAGAATAACCATGCCCCGAGGTTGAGGTGCCTGTGGGCTGCCAGCAGCAGTAGAGCAGTTAGACTAAAAATGGAGCAGTTACATAATATTAAAATGGCTCTTGAACTTATTTTAAATACAGTGATAGGAATTTTAACAAACTGTTGCTATGAGTAAAGACAGATCAAGGACACAGACCATGACTTCTCCCTCCCTCTCTGACTCTAGGTTTTCTCTAAAACCTTTACCCTTCAATGAATAAATTGTGCAATCAACTCTCAGGAGATTTCATGCAATTACTTCGAGCAGTCATTTTCTTAGCAGTTCTCATCTTTAAATTTGCTACCATAAAGTGTATGTCTACCCAAAATATCCCTTTATATCCTCTTTGTCAATAAACTTTCTGTTTAGTGCAAGGTCCCCTTCAAGATTTTTCCAACCCATTTCCCCCCATTTTGCTCACTTATTCAGTTGGCCATTAATTAATCACTTAATTAGTGTCAGCAGTAGTATTAAATTCTCACAAACTTGCTACTGCTGTTATTATGTAAAATGCTCCTCCCAGCTGGGTAGATTTCAGCAAAGCATAACACCTTGTTGACTTTAGATAAATCTATTTATAAAACGCAAATGCATCTCTTCCTGGCAGGCAAATCCTTTACAACTGTTCAACAATTCATTATACAAAATAAAGAATTAGGAAAAAACACAGCTCTTCATCAAGTCCTAGCAAACAAACATTCTGGTAAAAAACAAATGAGAAAAAGAGAATATGAAATAGCAGCCCCAGCAAGGTAAATGGGGTTATTCTGGTCTTGTGGCAGGCAGGGGTAGTAGTGTACCCTCAAATACCCAGCCACACAGGCACAGTATTCCAAATGACTGACAATCAAAAAATAATTAGGTGTATCAGGAATTAAGAAAAGATAAATATAAATCAATTTACCAGCTACAAGAAGCAATGAAATTACGTGTACACTCCACCATACATCTACTGGATCATGGTGCTGTTTTAAAGAAGGTATTGGCAAAAAACACCACCAGTTTAGGACAGGGTTACAGCAAGCAAGCTTACTCACTCTCTTGACAGTACAAAGTGCACAAAGGCACTGAATAATCAAAAAAGAGCCAACAAACTTTCTTTTGGCCATAAAATAGACTATGGGAAACCTCAAAGCTACTTTGCATGTGTCTACATTTGATCTTGAAGTATCACTTTAAAAACCCAAGGAATCATTGACATAAATTTTTGTACACATTGCATTAGGAATTCTCTCTGGCAGGGGCTATCTGGACAAGGGCAGCCATTTTAGGGGACAGACACTCCTCCTGTTTCCTACTCTGCCCCACTGGTCACTGTGTTTGCACTTCCATTCAC
The DNA here is from genome assembly GCA_039654755.1 of Calcarius lapponicus. Taxonomy (NCBI): domain Eukaryota; kingdom Metazoa; phylum Chordata; class Aves; order Passeriformes; family Fringillidae; genus Calcarius; species Calcarius lapponicus. The sequence continues at coordinate 102,708,636 of CM077465.1, read as the reverse complement.
ATTAAGCTGCCCATGGTGCTATAGTAAAGTTATACTGGGTGCAAAGGTTTTATATGCCCACTATATATTTTTTACAAAGAGAATAGTTTAAATACCTGACTTCCAGCTCTCCCAGGGCTTTAACTTAATGGGATGTGGATGCAGTTCACCACCATAAAGAATGTCACTGGCTTACAGCGCTGCAGTATCTCAAAGCCAGGAAGGTAACCCGTAGGACACAGGGAATGTTCATACCTCTGAAATACTGAAATACCAGCAACAAAATCGACTGCCCTACTCCTTCCCCCAGGAAAAATGCCTTGCTTCCTTTTCCAGGATCTCTTAAGGGACAGCAGCAGGACTCTTGTGCAGCTGCACTTACAGCAAAGGCTCTCAGCTCCACTTGGACCATGCCCTTCCTTCCCCTCCCACAGGTCATTACTGCTGCTTTTTAGTGAGCAATATAATTTTAAACAGTCTGTCAATGAGGTATCACAAAGATGATAAAAGTGCCTTGCCCTAGGATCTAATGTGGATAAAATCAATGATCCAAGGTCCCATGGGTGGTGACAGGGTCAGAAAGCTCAGAGGCCTCTGGGCTCACAGCAGCAGCAGCAGCTGCATTCTCTGTTCAGCAGAGCAGTAGGGCAGCTCAGGGAACTGAGACCTGGCAAAGACAGGGTGCCAAATCCAAGTTATCAGTCATCCAGGGTATTCTTGGAAATAAAAAGCCTGGCCTCCTTTCCTCAGTACTCAGTCAAATGAAGAAAGAATTAAATAATCAAGAACTGAGCACAAAACAGCTCAAACACAGCAGTTCAGCATCTTTTCTTGGAGTCCTTCAAACCAGACTCCCTCTGTGTGTGCAGGGGCCTTGACCTGCTAGCAAATGACCTCCAGAAAGGCTGCCTATCCAGTCAGGAATCTGATGGTCAGGATTTCCAAAATGGTTCTTCTGTTGTGAATTTGGATGAGCCTCTTTGCTTGACAAAGACCTTGGATAAGTCTCTTTTTGCTGTGACAGAAAAAAAAACCCTGAAAACCATTTTGTGGGGAATATATGGCCTTGCTGCTTTTTAGAATAGCATAATCTTTTTCACAGAAAAAAAAAAAATCTCATTTTTAAGAGCTATCTAAAATGAAAATGTCTCCTGTAGAGGAAAATGTTTGCTCAGCAGTACTTCAAAAGATTATATTTGACCTGAAATAAAACATTGGTTAGCTTCAGGAAACTTGCTATTGTTAAATTTTTTTTTCAGTTCATATATTTCATGCTTTCTTTATGCCTTTTAACATATTTTCCAATTAAAAAAAACAAACTCCTAGAGTCTAGGGAGAAGGTGTGAAAACTTGTTTTCTTCCATTAATTTTTTTTTGTTTTGCTTTGCCAAAAACACTTATTAAGTTTGCACTTGGAATAGCTTTGTCCCACCAGGTTGCTTTTTTAACGAGGTAGAATAAAACCAAGCTAGAATAGATAAATATAATAAAAATAATAGAATGTTTCTATTAGAAAATTGTAATATATATGTATTAGAAAATTATATATCTATTATAGAATATATTTATTATAAAAATAATATATATATATATATATATATATATATATATATATATATATATATAAATAAACATGCTGCTCACCCCATGTAAGACCACAGATGCTCTCAAGTGGAAGGTGACACCGAGTGCGTCACCAAATGCTGATCAGAAGCACAGGGTGACAGAATCACGGGAGCCACTGCCACACGCTAGTGCAGCATGTCTGAGAGAGCTCTGGGTCACTTCAGCTTGGTCCTGTCCCCTGAAATCTCCTCACTCAGAGCACCAAGACACAGCTTTTTACCATGTTAGCACTGATAGGGCTGAAAATGCTCTCTCCATCTGGCACACATCAAGCCATGGGAATGTCAGCAAAACTCAGGTTTGGCTGAGGGAACCTCAGATGTGGAAAGGAGCACAAAACCAGCCATGAGGCCTGCACAGTCTCACATGGGCTCTGGAGAGTTATTATACTGCTATTTCCATCTCAGTGAGGAACGGCGTGGAAAACAGTTAAAGTAAACTCAACATTAAAAAATTCACTGACAATTAAGATGACAGATTAAACTGATCTACATGCAATCTGCAAACTGATCTGGCATTCGCTGATTAATGCAGTAAATTAGATACTAACATCTCTCATGCAATGCTGTAAATCACTACTTTCCCTCAGCAATTCATATTTGGTGTCAAACAATTTTTGATGCTGGCTAAGTTATTAAATTTTCTGTAGATGAAGCACTGAATATCTGTTACAGTTTTAGGATGAGATGATGAAAAGACACTTCCAATTTCTGATCAAAGTTACTTGATACTGCTCAGAATTCCAAAATCCAAGTGGAAATTGCTTTTCATTGTAGTGGAAAATAGCAAAAGAAACCTAACAGCACCAAGTCTGGACCCAAACATCTTTTAAGTGGACACACACATCTGAAGGTAGAGAGATGCTTTACAAACACAATGTATTTCTCAAAAATGATACTTTCATGAAACACCTATCTCTGAGTCTTACAGACTTGGTAAAATACGGAGCTCCTTCTTGAAAAAATTGCAGCAAGAACTGCCCCAGAAGGGCCCTGAGATCTGAATATTCGGCCCAAATACTGCAAACAAGGCAGAGTCTGTCTCTTGGGCTTTTCTCTGGGTGTTGCTCACTGTGAGCAACAGACCCCCAAGTACTTTCAACTGCACTGCCACAAATTCACAAGGTGAGGGTATCCCCCTCCACAAGTTCCTGGCAGTGCAAGGCTCCAGCCTCAGCAACACCACTTCAGCTCACAGCTGTCAGCACTAATGAGTTAAAGCAGACTGTGGTGAGATGCTGGAGTTATTTGTAGCTGTGGAACAGGTGAGTCCCTCTGGTTTGCAGGTAGGCATCCTTCCCCCAGCTGCATTGGCAGGAGAGGTTATTGCCTCCATCTGTTCACCACTGCTTTCCCTCCTGATCCGCTGATCAGGCAGCATGTGCAACTACTCCCTAATTTATTTCAGGCAAAGTCAGACAGGTGACACCGGTACAGCAATTCTTACCTACACAAGGATTTTATGTGACCCTCTCTCATTTCCAAGTGACAGCTGCTCTCTGGGCTGTGTTGAAGCATCTCCCAGACTCATGTGACCTGCTGAAAGGCTGGTCTCTAGTCCCTTTTAAAAACTATCATTCTAATATGAGAGATAATTCTGATGCATGATAATGTTCTTACTAGCCCATGCAAAGCACTTTGTGCAAGAGGGAGTATTTCCCTTTCCTTTTTTCAAAGAGGGCATACTGTGGAACATCAGGCTGCTAACTCCCTTTACCTTTGCAGCTTTGGGAAAACTCAAACACAGCTTGGTCTTTATCTGAAATATTCAGATCAAGTCTGCTTCTAAACCAAGGGGAATGGGAAAAAAGAAACTGCAAGTATGGTCAAACTCTGAGGAAATTGTCTCTCAGTTTAGAACTGCACAAGAGGGACCTCTCTTTAAATCAAAGATGGTAATAAAAGGATTGGGTTATGTACAGGAAATTATTAAAGCTTTTTTTAAAATAGTATTTTATATTATTAAAACAGAATGATCATGAAACAAAAAGCCCCAAAGAACATCACTCATGGTACAATTTTCTCTTCAGTAAAAAACTTTGGTTTAAATTTTTCTGGTAAAGAAACATTGATTACATTAATATAATGGAACAGAAATTCCCTGACATGCATCTTAACAGTGCATCATGCCTAAGAAGTCCTATCAGTTGAAATTTAGTCTAGAACTCAATGATCACCAGGAACTGGATCTGAAATTACTTACTCCTGAATGTAACAAGATATCCTTTCAGAAGCAGGCTGAATTAAGGTTCAAGACAAATGCTGCATATAATATAGATCTTAACCTCATTTAGAAGCAATGTTGTTTAAGGCTGTATTAAGGGATTGAGTTACTGCTTCTGCTTAAACAGAAGTGACAGAGTCATTCACAAGGGTAATAAAAATAAACAAGATAATGCAATAGAAGGAATTGCACCTCCTGGTAAGGAAGTAAGTGAAAAATTAATGTGGATCTTCTATTACCACTCTTTGGAAAGCAGTATGGGATCCAATCTCCAAATGCAATTCAATTTAAGTAGATTTTTCAAAAAGCCTGATTTGGGGTCTCAAATATGATCCACAGGACTCCATTAGAAGGCTCTGGGTTGTAGCTCTGCTGCTACCAACACCCACTTCACTCTTCACAAACCCCTTCTGTATCTGAATGTTCCTCCCTGAATGTGAAAGAACTGTGTGTGTTCTTGTTTTTTAGAAATATGCCTTCTTTTGTAGACCCAGTAATAAAATACCTAGAGAGGCTGAAAATCATGGAGCTGAATTCACACAGGTTTCCCAGTGCAGAGAATCTTCTAGGTCTGACTGGAAGCACCCAGAAAAGCTGCATGAATGAAGCTTGTTTTGGCAATGCTGGTTTTGTGAAGTATGCCTGGATAGCAACATTAATCTTGCACTCAACAGTAATTTAATTTTTTTCAGGGTTTATTCTAACAGACTCTGAATAAACTCCTGCAAAATAATTACTCTAAAATGATTGATCTGGCGTGGTAACCAGTGAGTGTTGAGAATGTTCAATAGAGAATCTGTTTGTTAAAGATTCCTTGCCTGACCCTATTCATTCACAAGTGAGAAATTGGTGGGCAGACCTTCTAGATTACAGGTATTAAAGCACCCACTGGCTTTAAAAGGATAGTGCTGTTAGAAATCCCAGACAGCAATTCTTCAACCAAAGCATTGTCCCCTTTCTGACACTCTGATGATGCGATGATGTTAAAGGTGGAATGAATTGCCCTCTGAAGTGCCTCTTTTTCTCTCTGTTGACTACAGAGGGACCCTAGAGACCAGCTCTGACATGATGCCTAACTTTCAGATAGCTGAAGTCACAAAAGATGAATACCATCTTGTCTAACTTCATACAACAAAGCACCTGAATGTCTGAACTAAATCTTGCCTAGGGAGATTGAATCTTGCGATATTGTGAATTAGATGACTGGTTTATTATACAGATTTTATTCCCTGACAGTTCAGTTGAGGTCTAGACTGAGAACTGCAAACTGAATTAGCTTTGCAAGTTGAGTTTAGGGGAAAATTTTTTTTCTTTTATCTGCTGAAAATATTTTCTGGCCTTTGTTCAAACACTGAAAAAAGCAAGCAGAATCAGCAGAATGTTGAAGTGCTAAAAAAAGGTCATCTATATGCTATTAAGATAAAGAAATAGGGAGAAAGGGACAAGTCCATTGCTTGACTCTAAACTGGAAAATAAACTTTCTTCATGTCATCTGAGACTACTCTTTTGAGATGGTATAGCAAGATGAATAAATGGAAACCATAATAAACTTCTCTGCAATGTTTACAGAACAGAATCATGGTGGGCTTGCACTGTAGGAAGAGTTATTTTGCATGACTGATTAACATTTGGTGGCATCTGCCTCATCGTGACACTTTAGTTTTGTTTAAGCAATTACCTTAATTGTCCAGGAAAGAAAGGCACTGTTTACTTGAAAATAAAAAAAGTCATACGAACCAGGGAGAATTGTTCTGAGAAAGACAACTGTTAATGCATTACTGCTGCTGCCTGGTACTGCTAGGAACAGAACCAGCAAAAAGCACATTTATTATAATTGGAGGGGAGCTACATGAAGCCACAAATTAGTCCACATTCTACAAATCAACAATTAAGATGAAGACTACTTACTACAATATAAACTTATAATGGAATAAAAATTGCCCTAAAGGTTTTGTGATTAGATTAGGCAGGCAAGAATGTTTTATGACTAAAGGGAAAGAGCAGAAGTAGGCTTGTCCAAATGAGAGGAATTGCCTGATTTCACCTGGGAACAGAGAAAGCTAGAGGTGCTCCAAAGATGAAGTTAGAAGAAAACAGAAGATAAACACCATAAACATGGAAGATCATGGCAAAGCACTCTGTGCAAACATGAGCAGTGGAAACATCCCTTAGAACAGAACTTTTCCAACATAGGACAGAAAAGGTTATTTCCATTTCTCAGTTGTCTTAACCAGTTGTTAATTAAAAAAAAAAAAAATTATATGATGGTACAGCAAGATGTATAATTACAAATTATTGTGGAAGCTTCAGCCTCCTCTATTTGCAGTGAAAGAACAGCTATAACTTAAACCTGACTCTTCTCTTGGCTGTGAAGACATGAGCAATGATGAAGTAACTGAAGTCCAAATCAGCAATGCTGTGATCAAACTCTTGTTAGGATCCTCCTTTTCCAAAAGGATAAATATATAAATATAACATTTGATAAATGTAGGGGCAGATCTCCAAGCTGATGCAAACAGCTGAGGCTCCAATAATTATTGGGATGACGTGCAATGTGCTTTAGTAATTTCACTGGCAGAAACTCCTCACAAGTAACTGCATAGTTACTCACTTCCTTTGCTTTGGGAAATAGCTCCCATGGAAGAAATACTTCCTTTTCTTGGCTGTCTAAGCCACTTGGCAATTTTTGCAGACAGGTGAGTCATTTTGCTACTGTTTTGTTACTGATGTGTACAACAAGAGTACACAGGAGGGCTGAGTTAACACTGTTGCCAAAACTTTGCCCTTAATGTTTCTGATCTTGCAGCAACTCCTTTCCTTTTGTTATGGCTTCATTAATTGATGTTCATGAACATGTCTACATACACTGTTAGTCCATGAGGTGCTTAAAGAGACAACAGTGTCTTTGTGTCTTTTTAGAAATCAATACCAACACTGATCGTATTACAGAAATATTAAGATTTCATAATTTTCTCTTTTTTTCTTTTTTTTGGTTTTTGTACCGCGTAACCTAACGCTAGATTTATGCAGTTGTTGCTTACAGCTCTAGATGATGTTTTAAAAATCCAGTCCATCATTTGGGCTTAAGTGCAAGGAATATTCTGTAGTTTCCAAGAAATCAATTACTCTGGATTGTGGTGCACCCAATTCCACCAAAATAGCTTAGATCCCAGTATGGCACAACCCATCATCTCACAGAACCAGAGCGATCACTTTTCAACTCTCAAAGTTTTTAGGTATCCAAAGAGCTGTATTGTTCATCTGTATTCACATCAAATGAAAGATCTACCACTGATATTTTTTGGAGCATGATAAATGTTTCTTACAGAGCTGACTAATTTATATTTCCTTGTAGATCTGAAAAAACATTTCCAAACCTCTGCCTATGCTTACAAATTCACTGATACTCCATCAATCATGTTCCATGAACATTACATTTTTGGAATTGGACCCAGGATCCAACTGACTCATTTAATTGCTTGCAACCTCCCAGTTATAGAAAACTTCAGCAGGCAGTAATTTTAAAAAGGAAGGGAGGGGAAAAGGTATGTTCTTAAAATTTCTTTCATGTAATAAAAACTGACTGCAATTTAAGATCTTGCCATCCATGTGTGACTTCTGGATCAATAAGCCTTGCTAGCAGGGCTTTCAAAGGCTCAATTCATAAAAGCCCTGTACACCTCATTTATGGAGGCACTTGGTAAAGCTGCCTCCCTTCTCATCCTCATGATGGAAGGCATGTCTCAGTGCCAGGCAGTAATGATGGTATTTTTGAGAACTCCTAGGGGACTAAAGAGTGTGGTTCCTATTAATTGTGCTCCAAAGTCACCTGGCAGCTTTTAACATTGCTCTCTCTCCCTGCGTTTTTTCGCAACTTCAGAGTAAAAGAATTGCAACATGCAGGCTTAATGATACTGCCTGAGACTCTGATGGGCAGCCACTGGTTGTGAATTTCCGAATACAGCATAAAGGACTTTCATTTGTTAAAAGGGCATTCACTGCTTTTCAGAAAACTTAGTTCCCCTTTACAGATTCTTAAACTTTTCCGGGGACAAAACCCCAGTGCAGTAGTTTTATTCAGCAGTCATTTCTATTTATGGGCTATGGATTTGATTTGTAAAAAAAAGTCTGTGGGTTGATTTAGTAATTGGTTTGCTCAGAAAGCCAACTGCAGTAGACCTGGCAGAAACAGAACAGCAGGACAAAGCCAGCAGGGCTCCTGAGCCAGGAAGGGGAAGGCTTTGGACAAAAAGAGGGAAGAGCTGGACAGGGTCTTATAGCACGACTGGGGCAGATTTACAGTGAGGCCTCTCAGACACAGAAACCAAGCTGGACTTGAACTTTTCAGAGCATAAGCCCTGAGGTACAGAAGTGCCCTGAGCCAAAACCTTAAGGACTCTACCCTGTGAAGAAAGAGGAAGAATTACATCTTTTTTTCAACCTTGTATCTACTGCACTACTACAGAGAAGCGGTGACCACCTCAGTACCCACCATTTGTATGTGTGACACTTAAGCAGCTTTAAAAAAAGTAAGATTCTTGCTGTTAGCATTATTTCATTTTCAAGCAAACACAGAATATCTTCTTTCCTTATTGTGCCATATTCTCTTCATTCTTGTTCTTCATCTTCCAAACCTATTTTGCTCATTAATGCCTCTGAGGCTCCACGGAGATGTGCCACCAAAAGGGACTAGTTTCCAACTGAACATCCTACATATTTATCTTTGCTTTTGATAATTCTAAATGTTAATGGATTAATTCTTGTGCATTTCATTAAATTTTGACAATTCACTGCACTTCCCTCACTTGGTTTCTTTGCCGGTTCAACAGATTATCCACTTAGTTCAGTCTGGTTGATTGAGTGACTATCTGATTAAGCTTGATTGCCCTAGTTAATTAATTGGATTGTAAACGTTTCTTCCAATCACTTTCTAACTGGTAAAACTTTTTAATCATTTCCACCATCTAGACCAATTATTCCTGCCTGATATCCTGTCGTTTGTTTTCGGTGTTAGCGATTTGTCACCATCTCCCTCTTTCTGTAGGGATGCTACAAGAAAGATGGACAGACGCTTTTCACAGGAGCATGTAGTGACAGGACAAGAGGGAATGGCTTCTAACTGAGAGAGAAGATGTTCAGATCAGATATTAGGAAGAAATTCTTGACTGCGGTGAGGCACTGGCACAGGCTGCCCAAGGAAGCTGTGGATGCCCCATCCCTGGAAGTGTTCAAGGCCCGGTTGGATGGGGCTCTGAGCAACCTGGCCCAGTGGGAAGTGTCCCTTTCCATGGCAGAGGATTTGGAACTAGATGATCTTTAAGGTGCCTTTCAACCCAAACAATTCTGGGATTCCATGTTTCTCTTCTTTTGCTGACTCAGTCTGACTCATTTCCTTTCTGCTCGATCATCTCCCTCTTCTGTTCTGACTTTCTGAGCTTCCCCACTGTCTCTCAATTCTTCACAAAGACCACTGCAACTCTTCACAAACATGAGTCAAGTCGCAGAGTCAGGTCTTAACAACTCCAAACACCAGTCCTATTTGAACCAACAAAACTTTCCTACAGCTAATAGGGAACTTCATGGATATAAAACAGAACTCAGACCAAAACTATCCCTCTTTTGCAAAATCAAGGATCTCCATGCCCTCTGTTACAGGCTAGCAGTCTTTTGGGGTTTATTAGGGAGAGAAAAAGGGAGAGTGAGACTGTCATCTACTTACACAGTGGAGTCAGATTGCATAAATCTTTGAATCTGGAGTAATACCGGCTTAAAATCGTTGGGTCATCTGTAAATCATCATTGTCCTTCCCATTTCTCAAGTGATAATAGCAAATCCTATGATTGTTTTAATAAATCCAAGCAGTTAAAACATCACAAGAAGTAAGTGGCAGCAATTAATAGTAATAAAAATAAGTTCAATTTGGGGAAAGCAGATTACAGAGTTCATTTTCTTTCACTGAATCAATGGCTCCCCTGTTGAAATAAGCCTTAATTAAAGGAGAAGGTCAGGATAAAAATCATATACAGCATTAAAAAGATAATGTATTGGCCAATTCTTCAAGGTGTTAAAAAGTACTTAAGACCCACAAGTGCCAACATTTGCAATGTCTCTTGAGCACTTCCTAGTACTTATGAGCAGGTCCTTCTCTTCAGACTATTAAGGCTTTGGATTTTAAAGGCTGAGATTTCTCAATTCTGTTTCTTAACCCAAGCCATCTAACCTTTTCTGAGTTAGAGAGGATAAACCTGCTCCCTCTGGTAAGGCATGCCTATTTGGAGCTGCTGGAGCAGGTTCAAGCCTTTCCACCTTCTGCATGAAAACATCTATTTTAAAGATGAGTTTTAAGTGCATTATAAAGCATTTCTTTATATCTCCCTCCTCCATATCTTAAAACCCCAAATATATGGCCAATTGATTACTAAATAAAACAATAGGACACTCTGTCCCATTTATCACCAAACTGGCATGGCAGACCTATGAAACCCAAAATCTCTAGATATTCAGGTTTGCTTCCCCCCTGCTGCCCCTTTGATGAGCACATGAAGGTTCTAAATAGATTAAATTATTCAACATAACCACCACCGTCGAAATCTGGCTCTGCAAGAAGTAGGTGTTCACAGCCAGTAACAGAAATGCACAATCACTAATTCATTACTGCAAGAAGCTACTCTACCAGTAATTGAGTTACTATGCCTCTTCTGGAGAAATGTTAAAACTAAATTTGCTTAATTTTTTTTTATTCCTAGCATTACAATAACTTAATTTTAAAAAGATGAAAGTGAAAACAAAGATAAGCCCCATAACAACTTCATTAAATTTATTTTACTTAAATTGGCACAAACCACAAGTGAAATAACTTTCACTTTAGAATGACTTTAAAATTATTTAACTTCACTACAGCTGCCACCCTCATCTGCAAAGCAGTATTTTCTCTGACACAAGATCCCTGCAGGATTAAAACACAAGCAGGTTAGAGATAGTTTTTGGCACACAAGCTGAAATCAGAATAATCAGTCATAGCTGATGAGGGAGCAGAGGTAAATGGGGAAAGAAGGTGGTCGCCAAAGCATTTGGAAGCAAATAGTCTTAAAATAGTAAGGCTTTTCCAAATGCCTACTTAGGGAAATTAGACCCACAGGAAAACAAGACCAGTTGAACTGTATAAATAGCAGAGGCCACTTGTTGGAAAATGCAGCCAGTCTGCCTAATTTTATTTTTTTTTAATGAAGAAACATAATGCCAACATACTGAATAATCCTGCTGGTTTCAATTAGCTCTGGACCTTTTCTCTGGCTCAGTAAGGTTCTTAACCATGGCATTAATGCCAAAGGAAATGACCCAGCTTCTTTTACACAAAAATTACCTGGACAGGCCAAGTAATGTTATGGTAAATGTTAATCCTAAACCTCAGATAGAGACAACTACTTCTGAAATTCTGACTACTTTTCTTTTTTGCATCATGTTTATTTTTGTTTTATAACAATGACAAAATACTGACTGCTCATTGTTCTGCTCACTTGTTCCCCTGTATTTCTGGACAGAGGTGGATCTCCAAACCATATAAGATGACATGACTGATTCTACTGAAGGTTCAAACCTTCACTCCTCCATCCCATAAATAGAACCAAGCAAATAATGAAACATAAAATATTGTCACAATTAATCTAGTGGTTTAAGAAAACTTCTGTAAATATCTTGCAATTCTACCCAAATGAAAATTACTTAAATGCCATACAATTTTTTTTAATTAATAACCAACATCTAAATGAGCTGTGTGTCATGTGGGGCTTCAATTTTAAATGTATGTTTAATTATTTTTATAGTGAGAAGATGCAGTTGCTGGAGCAACTCCCCAGGGATGTGGGAGAGGCCTCATCACTGGAGGTTTTCAAGATGCAGCTGGATCGGGGTTCTAGATAATCTCACCCAGACTCTCTTTCACACAAAAAGTTGTGCCAGATTCTCTTTCGGGGTTCCTTCCAACCTGGCCTGTTCTGTGATTCTCTCTCATACACTGATATAATCTCAGTTTTCTGTTGGGAAGAGGTTGACTTTTCTAGCCAATTTTCCAATAGGAAGCATCAAGAACTCATTTTGAAAAGGGGCTCACTGGTATTTCATTAAGTTCAGTTAACCACAACACCCTGTCATCGAATTAATTTATAAGACAAACTGCAAAAAGAGAGCATGTGGGAAAACTGAAATGATACATAACCGCGTTTTGTCCGAATGCACAGAAACATCATTTTAGTAATGATTCAGATGCATAAGCAATCCTGTCTGGAGAAAGCCCTTATTGATCTCCTGCAGCTGATTCATAAATCTGTTGCTAGAATATTTATCAAGTGGTATCATGAAAAATTCTATCTAGCGGTTGATCGTATTTCCTCAGATGTGTTGTAAGTCTGTATTTTCACTCTTCCCTTGATCTCTCTTCTTTCAGTAAAATCACCTCCTGATCTTCAAAATTTTTCCTTTCCTGAGAGGTCCTGTGCTTTTGATCAAGGATTTTTGCCTTTAGTACAACCTTAACTCCAACTTTCAGAAATTTGCATACATATTACAGCCATCAGATCATTACAGAACTAACTGCCTACTAGCTCCGAAGGTAATGTGTGTTTCTGGGTACTTTCGGTTTCTACTGAAAAAAGGCAATTGCTGAGTGGACAGAAGCATTAACTTAATCAACAGCACATGGTCTTTCCCCTCTCCAAAATAAATGGTTTTTATGTTGCTTACTGAGCTTGAAAACTTGAAAGCTAAGTGCTTCCTCTTGGACAGGCTGAGTGTCTGAAATAACTGCTTTTAACAGCCCTGGAGCATCATTAAAGCTTTAAGACATTTCAGAAGCATTTGGTCTCCACACCCCTTAGATAAAAATTTACTTAGAATTGGTAAATCGAACATTGCTAAGTAAAACAATGTCTTGTCATTTACTTGTGCCTACAAATAAGTACTTTAATTAGGACTTTTGGAAATAAGTTAGCAAATTAATTAATTTACAACTGCAATAAAAAAATCAGTAAGAAACCCATTAAATATCATAAATAAGTCAATATATTACTTAGGAAGTGAACTCTATTTTTATTACTAGAAATTACCATCCACTATAAAATGCCACTGTACCAATTACTTTACTTGTATAAGTTACAAATTTCTTAACTGATGTTATTAAATTAATATATTACTTCTCTGCAATTTGTATTTTTTTTGCTTTGGCTACTGCACTTATTTAAATAGTAAGTTGTAAGAAAGAGAATTAGGCAATCAATAGCTTAGGTTTTACACACTGACAAACACAATTTGCTTCACATTTAAGTCAGTAATTGAAAGTCAATTGGTTGTAGCAGTCCAGGCAATGCTACCTGTTAGTTGTCCTGAGACAAAACCTACAGAAGTACAAGCAGTATTTATATTGACTGTAGGGGCTCTCTGATCAGATTGGAACCCTAAGGTTGAGAAAAGACTGTAAGAACTTTCCTTCTATTATGGGAATTGGGAAATGTGAAGATATTCAAGTGACAATTAACTAGACTTTTTTGATGTTCTTAAAAATTCAGAATTTTATCGGCATCAGAATCTCCTTAAGTTTTTAATTTCCCATTCAATCCCATATAAACAGTTATTTTTCAGTTCAGATGAAATATTTTTTTCCTACGTGAAATCTTTTCTAAGATTTTGCATAGCAAAATTAAGGATTAATTAAGGAACTAAAAAAAAGTGGAATCACCAACATGCACAAGCAAATTCCAACCTCAAAATTCGACATTCTTCAAGCCCTTGTTGTTTTTCACCCAGAGGGTGCTTGGGTACTGGAACTCTCCAGGCTCTCCAGGACAACGGTCACAGCACCAAGCCTGACAGAGCTCCAGAAGGGTTTGGAGATTGCTCTCAGGCACATGGGTGACTCTGGGGGTGTCCTGTTCAGGGCTGGGATTTGGACTCAATGATCCTCATGGGCCCCTTCCAACTCAGCATATTCCGTGATTTTTTCCATATATGCGCCTGTGGAAATGGTACCCTAACTTTCTAAGATTGTATCTACTCCTTAATTTATTTTTAAATTGTGTTTATGGTCTTCAAAAGGCTTAGAAAAATCAGGTTGAAGGCATGTTTCCATTTGTTAGATATTTCTTTCTCAAATTCACCCATGTTTTATGTGCTTCAGCAGCATTAAGGTATCCAAGTAGCTAAGCTTCCCAAAGGCTTCTAACAGCTGCAGAAAAATTAGATTTAATCTTTTCTTATTGCTTTCCCTATTTTCTTCAAGCTTAAGGTGTCACCCTCAGCTGCTCATCACCACCTCTTTCCTTGTAAAAGTACACTGCCACATCTTCAGCTGTACACAAAAGGCTTAGTGACCTAAACCAACTGAAAATAAGAGAACAAGTGGTTTTGTTCTCTGGTGGCATTTTTCTTACACTGTGTCCTATAAGCAGGGCAGAGGAGTAGCTGTTTGCTACAAATCTGCAGGCAAAATGGGAGATTTGTTCCTTCTTTTGCTCAGATTGTATCTAAATGGCCTCACCCTTGACATCCATCATTGCACAGCAGTGCTTGCTGTTGGTCAGAACTCCCAGCCCAGCACCTTGGACTCACCCCTGAGTGCTCCCAAAAGAGGAGCTCCTGTGCCCACAGTCTCTTGCACTGAATTCCCAAAGCACTGTGGATGACTTGTGTCCTTACACCAGCAGCAGAACAGGCACCTTCTGTCTGAACATGCCTTTGCTTCCAGCACAATGTCAGGCTGCTCCTTGCTGGAGCTTAGAGAGCACCTTTATGTACAAACAGTGCAATAAATCCTTTAATACAACTGGCCTTTGTGGAGAGCAAGGTAAATGACCAAAATAATGTATGTTCTGCAGCACATTTCCCTGTCCTAGGGAGGTTGAAAAGAAGGACATGCAGCTCAACTCAGCACTACTCCTCCAAATAAATAAAATGGACAAAAAGTAATGTGTTAAGAGCTGTAAGTAGTAATATTCTTCACTGACACGCCACCTAAAGATTTCAGAATGATTCACAGAGTCCATAAAACTGGTAGAACTAATATGCAGCTGCTTCTGGCACAGAGCACCAAATTTACATACTTGGATTGATTACATAGCTTGTATTTTAAAAAGTAACCCCCATTTAGGTTGTCCATTATTAAAACTCCACACATTACATGAAGCTATTAGGGGCTGCTCAGCAATAACTGCTTTGGAACATTGCCAAAGAAAGGCACACTTTATTAGAGTCAAATTTTCCACAGTTGTTTAAAAAACAATCCTGAAATTTGTAACCATGAACATAAAAAAAAGATGGCTTGCAAGGTGTCTGTCAAGGAACCCCTCATCTGTTCTACTTTCTGCTGCAGAAAAGTGAAGTTGTCAGGATATGCATCTGGCAAGCCAGGATGAATACTGCTTCTTTTCTCTCCAAATTAAATTTTCATAGCTATTCTTCCCAAATGAAAAAAAAAGGCAAAGCAAACAACAATCTTGTTTTTAACTTCTTGAAGGAAAGTTTTAAGGCAGCATTAGAAAAGATCCTTCCCTGAGAGGCACCCTATTTTATTTTTTAAAATTTAAATTATTCATTTGACAAGAAGTTTTCTTTCTGTGGCATCTGCAGCAGTCAGAAATCCCACTTCTCTCCACAAAGGCATCAAAGCACTATGAGCTAGAAACAATAAAATACTCTGTTACCTGAACTGCAGTTCTTCATGGCAAAGGAGTCCACGGCTGCCACGCTCTTGTTCCCATTAGGAACATATTCCAGTGAGATCCGAAATGGTTTCTCCAGGTGTCCAACTCTCCTTTGAAGCAACACCCATCTGGTCTCATCATAGAGCAAGAGGAAAGAGCACAGGAGAAGAGCTGTAAGAAAGGCTACTACTTTACAAATTCCAAATCCCCCAAAGGAGCAGCTCCACTTATGGCTGGTCACACTGTGCCTCCTACCCCAGTCCTCACTTCCCTCACAGTGCCCCATGGTCAGGGCCTTTCCCTCCCATGGATTTTGCAAAAGCAAGATCCTAAGCACCAAGATTTCCACCCAGCTAGGATGTGGAAACCCAACTAAACAGCAGCTTATTGCTCTCTTCTGTCATACTTCTGTGCCCCCAGATGTCTGCCTGCTGTTTAAAGGAAGCTTAACTCTCTGTGCAAAGCAAGCTGTGAAATCTGTAGCACACGTGCACATCCTCTTTAAATATCATTCCTGAGTCTCACCAAAAAGTCTCTTAGTCACTCAGGAAATAAGGCAGTCTCCAGGGCTGTGCAATAGCTCTAATTCCCAGCACTGCATCACTGGTTGAGGTAACACGTTTTGCTCCTAAAGCAGTTGGCCAGGATGTCTACCTGTGCACGAAGCACCACATCTAAAACATTCCATTTATCCTCCTCCTCCACTTCCTGTCCCTCTTTTCCTGCTTACCTCCCTCCCAAATGACAAAAATTCCCAGCAAGTAAATCAAGGAAGTGAATTAGCAGCCCTGGAGATTAATATCCACACTCCAAGAGTGCTACAACTTAGTCTGCTTGTTGCCAAGAGTAAATGAGAACAAAAAGCCTGTATGAGCTGCATTTATTCCCTGAGATGCTAGAAGACATCACTGCCTGGTTGTCTATCTCCTCCCCTTCTGATCAGCTGGGTCTGCTGCTTTTCCTGAAATAACTTCCAGCCAGAGAGCACAAGAACTATTCCTAGAACCCTGATTCCAATTCTGTATCCCACGAGACATGTCTAAAGGTAGACAGTTAAAATACAAGCATCTGTCTTTTTGCCAATATTCTGGAATTCTGCAAAGAAAAAGTTAAGGAGTTAGATACTTGTACAACAACATGGTCTGGCCCATCTCCCTTTTCATCCTTGGGCACAGGCTGCCAATAAAACCACTTGACACCATTTGTGAAGGGCTGCTTCCCAAGAGGCACTGTAACCTCAGCAGTGATATGGATCCCATTCCCTGTTCCACTCCAGTTTATCAGGGCCTGCTCACTAACCATAAACATGTCCAGAGACAAGAGATTCTGTAAAGTCACTCAGCCACTACTAATTTAATTTTTTCACATTTCTCTTCTGTTACAGGAAGAATTCAGCACCAAGGGAAAAGTCCCTTTGTAGCATACTGTAAGTGGTCAGCTGGAGCCTAACAAACCAACAGGGCCTAACAAAGCCTATTAGGAAGTGCAGCTCCAGCTGCAACTTTTGAAAGATGAGACCAAAAGTGTATTGTGTTTCCCTAAATTGTTTTCAAACACCAGTATTAAGCATTTTAGGGGAAGACTGCAATTATTTCCAGTTGTCAGAAATTTTTCATTGCGCTTTGACAAAACCCCACATTTTTTATTGCTCTTACAAAAAGATTTCCTTGTCAAGTATCTCCACTGCCTCCCTGTATATGCGTTTGTCCGTGAGCTGGGAAAAAGAAACTTTTTTTTTTGGGGGGCAGGGAGGGAACCCTTTGGAACAGATCTGAGCACAAGAAGCTACAGTTTATCTATTATCATCCATTACAGGATTCACAGTTCATCTATCACAGTTATCATTCATTACAGGAAGCTCCTTCTCCAGAAGCATGCCAAAATTTGGATGTTATGAAGTTAAGAAACCCTTCTGAAAGGAAATACAACAACATGTGCATATGACATTTGCACCAACTGACCATCATTTGGTGCCTGCTGTGAGCATGGATCAATCCTAGATTGCAGTCCCTACACTGTGACAGAGGCTAAGAGACTTTTCTTGGTTCCAGAGGCAGACACGTTGTTTGTCTCCTCAGGGACACAGTGGTGTCATTAATGCTCCACTGAACTAAAAAAAATTCCCAGCAGGCAAGGAAGCTGCTGACAGCTATGTGAAGGACCTAAAGAAAAGTCCTAAGCAAGGGTTGCAGAAGGACCCTGCTGGCAACTACTTCACTTCAATGTGCAACTCAGAAAAGCAAACACAGCTTTTTAATGATTTACTAGGTGTCCTCCTCCCTCTTTTCCATTGAGAAGAGTGAAAATAGACTGCTAAATTTAATTTTTTGTTTACAGTTATTTTCATTTTCACATCTCATCTTCCACCTTCTGTGCTCTAGGCTCCCACTTGAGAGGAGGATGTTGGCATCCTCACTCTTTTTCTGTCCCACTCCCCCCAGAGATAAATCTGCTTTTGCTGAAATTAAATAGAATAAAGCATTGAGAGTATTTTAAATGCCTAGCTTCTATGTGAGTTATTTCTTCTGATGTCATCTCAAGTTAGGTATATTATAAGGATTAGAGGATACAAATTTCCCTACAAATAGAGCCAAAACTAACCCTAGATTAAATTTGATTATGAAATACAAAAGCATCTGTATGTCATGAAAATTGTTTTCCTCAGCTTCAGAAGACTGATGGATTTTAATTCCAAGTACGCAGTGGCTCTCAACAATGATTCCCATTTCTGTGCTACTGCTAACCCTCTGGATAAATGTGCCAGGAGTTTTAGGAATTGCTTTTTTGAGTTACTGGTGCAATAACTTTAGTTTGAGATTCTCGGGCCTCTCATAGTTTACCACAGAAACTTTATTAACTCCCAGAGCTGTTGCCAAGCAGGTGTTTTATATCACTACAACACAAGACTGGAAAAGGCAGACTCACTCAAGCCCAGATTCATTACAAAATATATTCATACTTCGTGGTACATATTCCTACAATAGGGTGCCTGAGATTCAGAGATTCATGTGAAAAGAAATACCAAGTATCAGCCTCTTATTTTGGAGACAAAGATGACATTAACTGGTTATTTATCAGGGATACTAAAAATAGCTCCAGGGTCAGCAGAGGTACCTGTGGACAAATTCGGGTAGGAATCAGTTCTGCCATCATTCTGTGGCAGATCTGGGACTCTGATCTCCAGACCTTCTGTATAACACACTGTATGACACAGACCCACACTCATTTGCACATCCTGTGCTATATATAGGCTGCCTGGCAGCAGCATCAGCAAGATCTACTTCAGCATAACCAATACATATCAGATGTTAATTAGCATAGCTTTACTAAACTTCTATCAGTGGTCTACATGTTATGAATCTAATTTTAGGAAGCATTTCAGCAAGGTAACAGAAAGCTACTTCAGCTGTCTTTTGGGATAGATGGGGAAACACCATGTAAGGAACCTCACACTGGAGTCATACTTCACCAGCCTGAGAGGTTTCTGTGCTGAGATGATAGCACAGAAATAGCACAAGAAAGTGATAGCACCTTCCTGCTCGAGGAGGAGGGCAGTGGATGTTGCTTACCTTGACTTTGATAAGTTTCCAGTACTCTCTCCCATCCCATCACCACTGACTGATGGAAGCACAGACTGTGAGTGGGCAGTGAGGTGGACTGGCTTAGAGGGTTGTCACCAGCGTGCCAAGTGCAGCTGGAAGCCAGTCACTGGGGGTACACCTCTGGTTTTATAGTCTTTTCTGTCTTCACTGATGGCCTGGATCATGGGACAGCTGCACTGTCAACAAACTTCCAGAAAGACTGGGAGAAGCAACTGATGCATGGGACAGTTGGGCTGCCACTGGGAGAGGTTGGAAATTTGGGTCAACAGGAACCTCATGAAGTTCAAGAAAGAGAAATGTAAAGCACTGCCTCTGCAGAGAACAAGCTCATGCACCAGCACAGGCCAGCAGGTGGCTTTGCAGAAGACAACCTGTGGGTCCTGGTATACAAAATACTGAGCCTAAGCTAGAAACGTGCCCCCAGTGACAAGAAAGGCCAAGAGTTTCCCAGGTTACACTGGGAAACACAGATCAAAGGGGTGATTCTTCCTCATTACTCAGCTCTGGAGAAACACTTCTGGAGGACCAGGTCCAGGGCAGCCCTTTTCAGCACAAGACAGACACAAGGTACAGAAGTGAGTCCAGCAAACAGCCACGGAGATGATTTAGGTACTGGAGCATCTGACATAAAAGAGGAGACTGGGATTGCTTAGCCTGGAGAAGAGGAGGCTCAGGAAGTATCTAACCAGTGTTGATCCATTATGGGTGAATGAAAAGGAGACAGATTTGGACAAGGGTGTCCAATGAAAGGACAATAGACAAGCACAAGGCACTTTTCTTGGACTGAAAGACCAGAAACTCCATTAAAACACAAGAGAAAGCTTACTTGCTTTAAGGATGACTGAGCACTGGAACAAGTTGCCCAGAAATCTTATAGAGTGTCTATTTCCAGATATTTAAAGTGGGAGTGGATATAGCTCTGGGTAACCTGCTTTAGCTCACCCTGCATCAGGAAGGGAAGTTGGACTAGTTAATCTCAGGGGTTCCTTCCAACCTCAACCATTCTGCATTTGTGAAACACAGGACCCAAAAGCAAACAACAGCAGGTAACATATTCCTCCTTTTATCCTCTGCATGACCTCCAAGCACTCTACAGAGTGATCAATCAGCCCAATAAGCTGACAACTGCAAGGAAAAAGGCATCACTTATTGTACCCAGAGCTATCATCACATAGCCTTCAACATCATGGCCTATTTCTACCACAACAGGGGCCATCATAACCATGATGATCACTCTGGATACTGTCTCAAGCAGTAAAAAAATTCTGCAGTTTAACATTTTAATTTAAACTTTTATACTGCAAAGCAACACACTCTGTTGTATTGTTTAGGCACTGCTCAGTGTGTTGTTACAAGTCAGATCCATCAGGTCTTTCACTGAAGCTGCATTGAGAAAGAAATGGTCTCAGATATCTAGAATCTGCAGTATACATCAGTTTAGACAGAAACTAATAACTCTTCAGTGACAGAGTAACCCAAAATCCTAGATACAAATATTTTCAGACTTTAGAAAAATTCAGACCTGGATGAGGATGTCACCTAGAAAGAATTAGTTGCTTAAAGAAAGCCTGGGCAACACCTGGGGTTTCTCTCAGAAGGCTTTTCTCCAAAACAGAAAACACTGCTGAGAGAATCTGAGCCCAGGCTTACACAGGAGAGCAAGGGCTACATTTTCAAATGGCTTCTTCATACTCAGTCCTTAATGGGAAGGTGAGCTGGACACAGCCTTTGGCCTCTCTCAGCTCTGCAAGCGTGAGATGCTGGGTCCCGAGCAAGCCAGAGTACTTCTCTGTAGCCTAACTTTTCTTAAGCCCCCATCCACGACTCAGTTGGCCAGGCTCTAGGTTTCAGAAGCCACAGTCCAGTTGTCATGGAAACTTGAGAGGTAGTTAAGATGCTCTGGTTGTTCATGCAGCATGTAGCTTCAGAAGGAACACTCTCCTGATTAATTCTAATCGATACACTAATGCTTTGGATGCCATTTTGCATGCTCCTCTGGGTAATGCCAGCACTGATTAATTGCAAGTTCAAGTCAGGATGATCTCTTAGAGGCAGTGCATTAAAAAAAAAGAAGTGCTAGAACTCTCAAGCCAGAATACTGGCAATCCTGCATTTGTCTGCCTTCATGGCTAAATGATTTTGAATCCAATTAACACTCACATACTCTTTCATCCTGTTAAAGAGGGGTTTCAAAATGCTTGATTGAAGCAAGCTTTGGGACTCCAGTTTACTCCCATGTACAGCAATCATCTTTGTGATCATTCCCCAAGACTTCCAGCTAATTCTGGAAGGTAGAATTAATTTCTGTGCTGTCAGCCAGCCTAACACCTGTGCTGCCACCTGTGCCACCACCTATGTCTTCAGGGGAGTGCAGTTTGCACTGGCCCAGCAGGAGAAGTCAGGTTTCACCCAGAATACTGTCCTAGCTTTGACAGACCCACCACTTTCTCACTTTTACAGAAAATTTGAAAGCAAGTCTTCAACTTACAACAAAACTATGGAAATTATTAGCAAGAAGCCCCAAAGAGCCAATGTTTAAATCACAGTAAATCAGGACTAACTGAACTGTGTTGTGGGGAATAAAGAGCTGCATGGGCCCTCCAAGGGTCATGAATTAGCTCATGTGCTCCCAGCAACAATTAATGGCAGGTTGAGGGAACACAAGAACTTCCAGCTATCTCCTCTCCTTGAGATTAATGTTCTGGGAATTCAAGCTGTATTCTGCACTCTCACCTCCACTTTTCCAGAATAAAAATTATGGAATTTAACAGCCTCCTCATAGCTAAATTGAGTGACAGTGTGATTTTATTTCTTCAGGTTGAGGCTCTCATGTAAAATACTCCTGCTGCTACCAGCACTCATCATGGTGTGGCTGCAAGAAAAATGCAGTGTATCTTGGCAAGGGCTTAGATCTTCTCTCTTTGGTAAAAGGTTCTGCAAACTTTTGGGAATTAAAAAATTAAATATAAATAATAGCAGCTATGTCAGAGTATTTCACATCAAAATCTGCCTGCAGCAGTGAAAATATTAGAAGCTGATTTTGGGAATGAAACCTTGTTAAGGGTGGAATTAAAATTAGCACTAGGAGTCCAAATGAGAATTTTCTCTCTTTAATGGATAAATAGGGGAAAGAACATAGCTTTTTCATCCTGCATGCCCCTGCATAATTATGCAGAAGTTTATAATATGTTTTAATCTTGCCTCCATACTGCTTCAGACTTTCCTTTGCTCCAACAATTAATGGGCACTGCAGAAAGGAAGAAGCAGATAAGACCTTTTCAGGCTCCAGTCAACAGAAAATGAAAAAAAATGTTTTCAAGAAAATGCCAATAAAATTTATAGAGACAGGATTAGAAATAAAATCATCTACAGGAGTCTGGGTAAACTCTTTTTTCACTAATTCAAACAATATAATACATTGCCTTGTAATTATTTTTAATTATCAACTTTAAAGTAATTTCAGTTTACTGACCCTAAAATTACTTAAATGATATCAGGTCCAGAATTTAAAGCATGATAATATAGTCTTACAAAATGGGAATGAATAAAAATACTGTACAATAATGCAAGAGATTATTTAACATTAAAGGAGGAAATTCTTTATGTGCAACACAAAGTTTGCAATGTTAATTCCTCTGCTCATTGATAATTTTACTTTAATAAGAGCAAGAAAAATGGGAAAACTTTACTTTTTAAGGGAAAGAAAAATACTATCCCTTTTCCTCTATTGATTTAATGCCGACTGTCTTTCTACCCTTTTCTTTGGCCTTTTGCATAAGCAAGACAAAACTGTAGCTGGTAGGTTAAATACAGCTGAGACCTTTATTAGTGTCATTGGATCAGACCTTTAACATCCCTGTGAGTGGCTCAAGAAAGCTTCCCCACCCTTTCCTCAAAATGCCTTTAGAAGATGCTTTCACAAAAGTTTTGCCATTAAAAAAAATAAAATAAAAAAAAACCCCTACAATTATTTTCTTTCTTGTTACTCTTTTAGTGCTTTTAAGATGAAACTAAAACCACTGCCACCTCCCCCCAAGAAAATATGCTGTAACTGTGTTTGGTTTGAACAATAAGCCAGGCACTGAGTAATTACCTTGCCTACAACAGGAGTCCAACAAGATTTTGACTCCAAAATGCAATTGTACCCCCTCATGAGTGCTGGAAAGGAGGTTAAATCTACCCTCTCTCTAGAATTGCAGTGCTGGGCTCCTTTGTACAGCTGCTCCACTGAGAATTGTACAGCTGGGAAGATATTGCAATATGGAAGAAACTGCTTTAGGCTTCAGTGAAACACAAGTCGCATGTGGAGGATATTTTTTTATGTTCTACTTATTCCTGGCCAACATTGGAAGTTTGCAACTAAGGCAATACAGTTTCTTTGGTAGTGGACTCTTCTCCTGTGCAGAGAGCAGGCTATACAAACACAACACATGGGAAAACACTCTACATGGGAAAAACTGTTCGAATGGCAGAAGAGAGAACCTACACAAAAAAAATACCTGTCCTTGTTAACTTCCACAGAGCTAAAATATTGTTTTTTAACTGCCTTTCTGAATGTCTGCTAGAAAAATCACTCTTACAAAGATTTTGCCTTCCTAATTTGTTTGAAGAAAATTCCCTGCTCTGAAAACGTGAAGACTTTTATTTGAGCACTGTGAAGAACTGAAAAGGTAACTGACTGAAGAATAGCACAGTCACAATTAAATCTTATTCTTGTGATTACAAATGAGAAACTTTTAATGGGATTTAATACTGACTCAGCCCTGGAACAAAGAGCAGAGGACCTGTAGAGAGATTCAAAGTCAGACAATGAATTTATGCTGTATGGTGGAGAGCAAACCTCTTTCCAAGAGAGTAATCAATTTTGCCCTGGAAGGTAACCCACTAAATAAATGGTAGAGTTATTATTAATTCAGTTAATATTTTCAAAAAGTCTGTGGAATGAGTAAACCAGGTTTTTACAGGACAATTTTTGTTACTGACCATTCCAAAATGTAAACTTAGTGCTCTAGACATGCTAAGAAACTCATCAAATAAAAACTCTATCGGCCAAGAGTGGATGAGACATGACAAAGCATTGTTGGATTTTTAAATAACAGAACCAATTACTTTAATTAGCTACTTCATCACAGCCAATAAACAGTTCTGATGTTTTTTGTGGGAGCTCCCTATGGACATGACATGGCTAATCACTCCAGTAAGAGCCTTCTGCAACTGCAAGTACAGTAGAGCTCAACAGCTTGCTCAGAGCAATGTGTTCATCTGGCCCTGAACTTTCCTTTATATTCCCCAGTTAAACCACGCACAATGGAACTTTCCTCTGCCTCTTAGGCAGTTGGAGGCACTCCTGGGATGCTAAAATTAGCTATCACATCCAAGATGCAGCCCCAAAATTGATGTGAAAAGAACAGCTCAGCAGACCTTTCTGGTGCACAACAGCTCTTTTGTGTCACCTCCTCTTGTAGCCCTCTCCCTGTTTGCGTATCATCTTGATTACACCCACTTTAACAAAGCTGACACTGCCAAAAAATGAAAATTCTCGTATGAAACCAAGTTGCAGTAACTGTTGGCAACACGTAAGCCCAGGCAATACCAGGAACACTGAGCATTCATACAAACCACGATATCTTCAGGTGGTTATACAGACCTCACAGCACTTTAACAAAGAAATCAAACACCTCATTTTTCAGGTGGGTGAAAAGGAGGCACAGCAAAGTAACGTGATTCATTTAGTCAGTAGTTAGATAGAACCAGGATCAGAGATAAAAGTTTCTCATTCTTATTCCTGTGTCCTAATCCACAGCATCGTGAGGCTTCTGATGAGGGTAATTAAATTTCATGCTTCAGGGAGTAACTTAATTGTCTTTGAGGATCAGAAGGAAACTCCATCCTTTCAACACAATGTACAAGGCTGCTTAGGTGTCCCAAAGAGTAGTTTTCATTTTTTATTTAAATATTGAAAGTAAAACAATCTAATTCTAATTACAGCCAAATACAGTCAAGACTTCAGAAAGACAGAATGTCTTTTAAAAAGAAAGAGCAGTGGCAAAATACTCTGAAATTATTTAGTTCTCAACAGCTGTGTCTGGGAGACAAATTAAACCAGGATTTTTGCCTCCACACTCAGCAATGGTTTTTCATGGCACAGGTAAAGGGAATGGGAATATTTTATCCACTCACTACCTATCTGGTGGAAATAAAGCCATGAAAAATTTGAGGTTCAAAGTTAGGTTCAAAGAGCGAGTGAGAAAGATTTCACTGAAGAGAACAGCTGTGCTTGCTGTCTATCCTTTACAAACATGTTGCAATTACCTAGCAGCTGTAATAACCTAAACTTGAAAATCAGATATCAATACAGCTAAAGCAAGATTAAAGACTAGATGAAGAACTGTTTGAATCATTAGGCTCAGAAGGATTTACAGAACATCCACTCCAGGCATTCCTGCCCACTACAAGACAGTCCTCCAAGAGGCTCCTAAAACCCATTTCATCAGGTCAAATCCCATAAAAACCTGTCTGGTTAGAAATAAAAAAATAGCCTGACTGGGTATTAGAGATTCCCAGAAACAAAAAAGGCTGGCAGATAATCCTCAGCAAATACCACCTTCCCATAACTTCAGCTGTTTCCAGTCTTTGCCTGCAGCACAGAGGTAGCATATAATTGCACTGGGCAGAGCATGTGCCATATGAGATGCAAAACAGATAAGTAAATAAGAATAAAACACGGTGCAGAACAAAGAGAAGTGAAATGCTTCCCATATAGCTGTACAATACAGAGGATATCTATGGACAAGCAATGTGAAGGGTAATATGAAAGAAAATTGCAGGTGTGAAAATAAAAGATGCATTTCCTGATGAAAAACTTTCTTTTCCAATTTAATTTACTTCCTTCAAACACAGTAATTTGAAAGAAATTATTCATTAGGAAGGATGGGAAATATGAGGCTTGGAACGCAGAAAGGTTTTGTCCATTACTGTTTATGCAGCAGGTATTGCAAGAGTTACCCTGTTGGGGAAGGGGCCTTTGAATTGTATGACTCAATTTCGAATGGAGAAGGAATTTAACATAAAAAGAGAGAGTGACTAAAACAGTCACTTTGTCAGTGTCCTCAAAGAGAAGGAACTTGGGAGGCCGGTGTCTGCTCTTCAGAGCAAATGGCACTTCAGAAGTCAGACAGATCATACCACTTAACAACTGAAATGTCAACTTTACAGAGACAGAAATGCCACAAAGTGAGGTTTGCTGCTGCTTTCAACACGGCAGCAGTCACAGCAATGTCCAGTGCTGACAACATCCGCCTTTCTTACCACATCTGCAACATAAACAACAGTAACATCTGCTGGGTAGGTCCAAAAATGCTACTAAAAGTCAAGTCTAGTCTTTCCACACATGTTGAGACTGTTTCTGTCCCACTGATCTAAATCTCCTGCATTTAGTATTAGGTATTTCTGAAACAGAATCAGAGCAAGCCGTGCTGAACATCCAGAAGGGAAGTCAGGAGGAGCCAACTGAATCTGTCACTGCCTGCAGGTACGAGTTTAAGACACTGTCTGGTTTCTCAGCTTCCCAGAACCTGGAGCATGGAGTTGTTTTATTTAGCTCAGAATAGATTTGCCTGTTAGTCTCAACATTTGGCACAGACACTTCCTTTGAGCATAAATAGAAAAGTCTTGACAAGAAACATGCATAGAAAACAGACTCCACAAGATGTTCCAGTATAATACACTGGCTCCTCACAATCAAGTAAAAAGGTTCCTAAACCAAAAAGCTCATTTCCTTGGGTTAATATTGCCAATGAAATTGAAGGTGTTTTTGATTCTAAAAACACATGAAAACACGATGACTGTCTTTAGTATTTACTGATAAAGAAAATACTTAAACCTTTTCATGCATTCCCAAAATAGCAGTTCTGACAATGCCGCTCATCTCAGTATTACATTAAGTTGTTTTTCAAATTCAAGTAGTCTTTTTTTTTTTTCTAACAACATCAGTAATTGCAATTCAATAATATTTTCTGAGATAGCTCTTGCCTTCAGACACCCTTCTCGGAAGAAGACCATGCACTGCAGCATCCTGGAAAGCTCAGGAGCACAGAAATATGAGCTTAGCCTCAAAGAACAGGTCTCACTTACAAGCTCACTTGTATTGGGCAAAGGCTGGAAAGAAAACCATTCCACAATTCTCTCACAGGGCAAAAATAAGGAAAAAGGTCCTTGCCATGATATTTCAACGTGACTTCAGAAACACTGTGACATTTCTATGAACATCAGTATAAAAAGGTATACTTGGTACCTAAGGGTATTGTAAGGCTTGATTAAGTTAATACCCAGCTCAGTGAAAAAGGCCAAACAAATTCAGGCACTATTCCTACCCCGTGACTTAAACCCTGTTTGCAATATAACATAGAAATTATACTCTGAACAAGGATGAGTTTTTTTATATGAACCTGCAACAATCTTTGAGCACTCCAGAAAATAAGGCTGCAGGAATGCAAAATATCCACACACAAGTGTACGTATTGTCAGATTCCCTATATGTAGGAAAAACTAGGAAGCAACACCAAAACTGCATTTCTTAACATTAATTATCTGTTTCATGCCACATCAAGAGGATTTTTCAATGTACTCTTTTCTAGAACTATTTCCTTGCTGTTCTTCCTCTCCTGAACAGAACCATAATCCACATTCTGTAGGCCGATATGAAATAGAGTAAAATTTCCACTCTTTCTTTCCCCCCTCACTGCTTTTCTACAAGGGTTGCCTACTTCAAAGTAGAGTTTTGCCTTTTTCATCAAAATTTAGTTTTATTGACTCTCAAAGTCCCACAATGACCTCTAATTTTCCCTAACAGGCATAACCACAAGGCTCTCTGGCTCCATATCTGCCAAGAACAATCGATACTGTTCAATAAAAAACAAGCCATGAACCACAGCAGCCCCTACCTCTGCTTAGCTCAATGACTTTATGCAGTTTCAGCTTGTTCTTGGGTGAATCAGCTCTTGGGGAATTAAAGAGTTCAAATCCAAATGCTCCTGCAGCCTTTTTGCTTGGGGAAATTGCCTCAGGACACACTGAACTCTGATCACAAGGAGGTTCTAGTTGCCTCAGCCCATAGGATGTGCTGAGCAGTGGGCTGAAAGAAGATGAAATTATGCTAAAGCTCCATCAGAGCAGTCAAGTGCTTTCGTTTTAATATATAGCTCCATTTCTGCCACAGCCCTACTGAAAATATCCATGTCAGCCACTGTCAGCCTGACATCAGCTTTGCCATTAGCCCACACTGGGATGCCTTTCCACTAATTAGGAAAATTCATCTGACATGATGACTAAACTCTCCTTTTCTACACAGCAATTTGGAATTGAGCTGAATACAGGAATAAGGAAAAACAGTGGGCAAAGGATGATGTATAGAGAAAGACCATGGGTATACTCCAGCTTCTATAGGCTGCATGAAGTTTTCAAACTTTATCAAGGACTTCAGCAGCAGCTTAGCCTGGTCACTGCTGTCCCAAGGCAAGAGAGAAAGGAAGGGCTGCACAGCAACCCCTGGCCTGGGGTGAATTAGTGCCAGGCCCTCCCATGCTCTGCTCATTTACAGCACAATTCCAAGAGGCATTTCTCTGTGTGAGCTAATATAAAAATCAGTGCAGAATGTAAAAATAATGACCTTTTGGCCTAGTAATATTTTACATTCACTTTCAGTTTAAGTCATTGAGAATAATGGGGAGTTAGGATGTCTGGTCTTGTAGGTGAAGTGAATTCATCCAAAGACCACTGTGGCCTCAGAGCAGCCCTCTTGTCACCTTCTCCCATTTTCTTCCCTCTTTGAAAACAAAGACAGCACACTAAAAGCTGTGGCAAAGGAGACAGCACACTAAAGGCTGTGGCAAATGCTCTCCAGTAGCTCTATCTAGCAAGTGGCTGTGTTTGAGATTCATATCTACAGAAAAGGCCCAGAACATGCCACAGATCCATCAGCATTTTAGAAGGTGAATGAATAAAGTACTTAGAAAGCAGAGCAGCTGTTTCAATTATAGCATTAGCAGCCCAAGCCCTAAGCACTCAGTGCTCCTGGAAGCCTGAGGGTGCGTAGGGAACAGAGCCATCTCCACGGATTATAATTAAAAGACCAAGGCCAATTGCACATTCAGAACAAACAGGCAACAAATGCTTTGGTTGCAGTTGGTCATTTTCTGTTTCAGCCTTCCAGATTTTTGTTTTTGGTTTGCAAATGTGAACAAACCCCTTTCAGAGTCTGCCAAGTACAAGTAACTCCAACAATCCCATCCTGCTGTTTATATGTTTTGCAGTTTCTACTACATGGGGGAGGGGGGGGGGGAATTAAAAATTAAAAAATTGGGGCATCTCCTTTCCCCTTCTACTTTCAGAGGGACAAGTTTATATCCTGAGGCCCTTAGAGGCTGCAAAACATTCATTTCCAAGCAGGTAATGTCCCATGTAAATCATCACCCCACTGCAATAAAAGAAATGGTGAAACTATATTTTATATTTCCTGCTGCTTATGCAAACAGTGTAAATTCAAGATCTTGCCTTATAACTTTTTTTAGTTAGACATCTAGTGTCTAACTCTCAGACAGCAATGATTATATAGAAAATAATGGAATTGGCTCAAAAGCACCCACAGAGATTCTTCCCTGGGGAATTTCTGTTCAACCACACACCACAGAGTGGACAAACAAAGTGAATTCAATTTTACTAAACAACTGACTAAACAAAAAAATCAGGTTTATTCCTCTGACCATACTGAAACATATGAGCATACTATATGTAAAATAATGGAACCATATAAAATAAACTATACAAAATAAAATAAACAATATAAAATAAAACATATAAAACCATATAAAATAACAATAAAAATAACCATAAAAAATAAGTAAAATAAAGCAACTACAGTTGCTCCTGGAACAAGACCTGCCAGTATTACTATTGTACAAGGTTATCTCCTGAGCCTGAATACAAAGAGTCAGGGAAAGACATTCTGAAATCCTCAATACACCACTAAATAAAACTTGAAGAAGTCCATTTATTATGAAAGGGGTGAAGCAAAGATGCAACACACAGGAGTACACCACAAGACTCTGCTAAAGGCTCCAAGAAACTGCAGCCTGAGGTCAAAGCAGTGAATGTGGCAACCTGCTGAGAGCAGGAGCACTCTTTCCAGGATGGCTGGATGGGGCAAGGCTCCCCTCTGCCTGAATCCCTGAACTCTCTTTCCATAAACTTCCCACTTCAGTAACTCAGACATGGATGGTGCCTGCAGAAGAGAGATTCTCAACCCTGCAGGAGGAATACTTCCAGATACTTTGGTAAGTGGGTGTTAGATGGATAGCACAGGTAATGGCCACCAGGGACTGGAGCAAGTGATGTGCAAGGAGAGGCTGGGACAGCTGGGATTGTTTAGCCTGGAGAGGGCTCTTACCATGATGTACTAATACCCTGGTTTGGCTCTGCCTTGAGCAAAGGGGTTGGACTAAATGATTTCCAGAGATGCCCTTCAGCCTCAGTGGTTCTGTGATCCTGCATAGGTAGAAGATGTTCCACTGGCTAAAGATCTCTGTCTTCACTATTGATTTCTCTAACAAAGCATGCTGAATTACTGGTGCCCCTGGATCAATGCTGCTGGAGGGTCAATAGTGGCCACATCTTCAATTTCTCCTTTTCAGCTATAGACTCAGAGCTTCACTTGAATGAACTTAATGTGCTCTGAAACAGGATATGTGAATAAGAAGATGCATATTATTATCAGTTTATTGAAGTAACATTTGCTTTGTTCCTGATGATGGAGGGCTTGAAAATGCAAAGAACTAGAAGAATATAAAGAACTATTAATGAAGCCTCTGTCAAATGTTTCAGACCTTTTTCCCCTCTGAAACCAATTTCAGGTTTCAGAGTGAAACAACCATTTTCCTGTAAAATGTGCAAAAGTTAGTAAGTCTCAAGCAGCTTCTCCCTGGAGGGAAGCCCTTCAGACCCTATTAGACATCCTGCTCTGTACTTGGTTTATCTTTGTTGGCTTTTTTTTTCTTGTGATCACAATTCTCTACAAACAGAACAGGAAGAAAGAAAGGAGAAAAGGTTATTTCCTCTCGTTACTTTGTGCCAGCAAAGGGCAACACTCAAAACTCTGACATGTATACATGTCTTTGTAAACAGGGCAGTAGAGAACATGGGCAGTTCATATTCAGGCTGGAAAACTCATCTCTTGGCAAGTGAGTCAAAGAGCAGGAGCCAGGAAAAAGTATAGAGGGGGAGATGGAAAAGAACAGCACTAGCAAGCAAGGAATGAGGCAGAGTACAGAGTGAATGTGGATAAGAGAATGTCAGCCAAAATCTATGCCACAGGATTAGCTGTGTCTGACACAGAATAAACTAAGCTGGAATGGACCCATCAGGACCATCCAGTCCAGCTCCTGGCCTTGCACAGAACAACCCAAGGGTCACAGTGTGTGCCTGAGATTGTTGTCCAAATGCTTCTTCAACTCTGTCAGGCTTGGTGCTGTGAGCACTGCCCTGGGAGCCTGTTGCAGGGCCCAGCCACCCTCTGGGTGAAAAACCTCTTCCTAATCCCCAGTGTAAATCTCTCCTGACACAACTCCAAGCCATTCCCTCAGGTCCTGTCACTGATCACCACAAAGAAGAGATCCATGTCTGCTGCTCCTCTTCCCATCACGGGAGTTGGAACAGCAATGAGGTCTCCCCTCAGCCTCCTCCAGGCTGAACAGACCAAGGGACCTCATACAGCTTCCCCTCAAGGCCCTTCATCTTTGTGGCCATCCTCTGGACACTCTGTAATATCCAACATTGTTCTTATATTGTGGTGCCCCAAACTGCTCACGGGTCTCAAGGTGAGGCCACATGAGTGCAGGGCAGAGCAGGAGAATCCCCTCCCTTGGCCAGCTGGCACAATGCCCCAGAGGCAGCCAGGATGTGACACCGCATTCTCACTGCAGTTGCTTGTGGTTTACATGAGATGGGCAAACAGGTGCTCTTAAAACCCTCCTGCTAAACTGTCCACAACAGCAGCCTAGTGCAAAACAAAACAAAACAAACCAGTGTATTTAAATACTTAAATGCCAGCATGGATCGACTCTTTCCCTAGGTAAACTCAGCCTTGTTTTGTTTGCCTTTTCCTTTAGCCCTTGGGACGTCAGGGTACAGCAATAAGCCAAAAGCAAAGAAACACATTGTGCTATTCAAAATTCTCTAAAGGACACCATGCAATCTGTGAAATACTCCAGGAAGAAAGCCACTGGAAAAAAAAAATGGAGTGATTTTTCTAGGGTTGTAAACTGAGCTGCACAAATTACAGTCCAGAGGAGACTTTAGGTCTTGTTCTTTTCTCAGTATAATCTTTTTGAATAATTGTGTACTTACAAACCCCACAGAAATATCTGGTAATATCAGAAAGAACATATAACTGAACCTTAAAGGTGTGAATCACAAAACCTATCTAAAAATGCCTGAGGAAAAAAAATACTAAAAAGAGTTTTAATAGTGACTTTCAACGTAATTTAGTGGGAAATAAGGAGATGAAGATGAGGACTCATGAGAATGGAAAAGAAGGAAGAATGGGGACAAGGTGAAGACAGCAGATTAAAGACAGAACACAGCCCCCTGAAATAAGCAATCTCTGTACAAATGGGTGAGACTAGTGAACTTCAGTACATTTGCAGAGAGAAAAAAAAAATTCCATTACAGCAGAGAGAGCAGAAAGGCACAGACTAATGCTCCAGCTCTCACAATCTTACTGAATTTTCCCAGTCTTATGTTCCGAACTTCAAGTCATGTGTGTTACTCAGGCAAAAGCTGATGGTGATCAAAAGATATTAAAAGCAAACAGCCTTTTAGGTTCAAAGAGTTCAGCAGGGTCAAAGCCTTATCTCCCCCCTTCCTTTTCTTTCTTCCTTTTCTTTTTTTTCCTTCTGAAACTGTCAAGTCTCTAGATTACCATCCCTGATATCTCAGAGGTTATCACCTCTGAGGACAAACTGAAATGCAATGTTGGACTATTGCTTCAGTAGCATCTCTAAATTCTACTGAAAAACATCGGCTAAATATAAAAAAACCCTCTATTTTTATGCAAGTAACTGAAACAAATTGTTGGAGTTCAATAATCACTCATCTCTAAACTTATCCTAAAGAAAAAAAATTATGTCAATTTGAGGATTATGCATCAACAATGAATCCAAGGTGTCAACAGAAAGGTATGTAGGGGCCAAGGTAGCTGGAGTGAAAAGAATTCAGCTGAGGCAGAGAAAAGGAAAACTTCTAGGGGCAGGAACATGAGACAAGGAAAACCTCTAGGGGCAGGAACATGAGACAGACACAGACCTAATTGCAATAGGCAAGGATGCTCTATTCATGTTTTCATGATGTCTGCTGAAGTACAAAAGCTGATGATTCATATTTTCGCCCTTTAGCTATTCCTTCCCCATTCCAGGGTGAGGCTATCTTGAACATTCTGCTGTGCAGACTGTGAAGTCTAAATCCTTTTCTTGCTACTAAAATTCTTCCTGTAGTTTGTGGTTTCAACATACTGGCACGAAGACATTGCAGGAAGACATCCATGAATAAATGGGACACTTGGTCTCTAAAGAGGCTAGTTCCACTTAATGCATTTAAACCAGCTAAAAAAAAATACCAGAAGGATGCTAAATGTCTGCAGCCTTTGGAATCACGCCTGAGGAGTAATGCAAATGGGCAGGACTGTGTTCCTGACCAGATCTAGGGTTACCACCAGCTATGCTCTATTGCACCAACCTCCGCTGTGAGTGGAATAATGAGAAACTCAGCAAGTATTTGTACAGCCTTCCCATGGAAGTTCAGATTCCTATCTAAATTATTCTTTTTCATCTGAATACATTTACCTACTCCTAGCTCTCATGCAAAGACATTTTCTTCTTGGCCTTTGAGTGCCATGACATGGTTTTCTCTTAAGTTGTTTTTCCTATGCACATTTTCTTCATCCCTCCTCACTTTCATGGAACAGAGGTCTGGAGCTGAATCATTTATATTCCACAGAGGTGTGGGAATAATCCATGAAAGCAACAGGTGGCCTGAACAGCACTTTGAGATGTTCTTTCAGCCAAGGCTGCTAAAGAAGTGTGCACAAGCTGACATTGTACAGCAGCTGTGTCCAGCCTGTGCTAGACACCACAACTTGAAACATTCAGCAAAAACTGCCAGCAGCAAAGCTTAGCACACATTTGAGAAGTTTTCCTTTAACAAGCCCACCCCTGCCCCACTGGGGATTCCACTGACCCATTACTGGGGAAAGGATTCCTACAGTATTACTCAACCTCACAGACTGGTGTGAAATTAGAGATGAATTCACCATTACCAAAAGAATTCCATCTTTCACTCAATCACATTAAAAGTCTCAGCTGCAGATGCATTCTTCTTTTCAGGAGGTGACAAAGGAAAGTTGAGCTGAAACTCTTCTGGCAGCACAGATGCCTCTTTAAAGATAGAGTCTGGATGGAAGAAGGAATTCTTATCTTCCAAAGCATGTGAAAACACATGAAAATAATATTGAGACACCAAAAAAGATGTTGTAAACAGAATACTTTTTCTCTAGAACTTCTCTATTTAGAACTCTGTCACTGTATATAAGAGAATGAGAAGCAGGTATATTCAGTAAAAGGGAAAATCTAAAAGAAAAGCAAAATTGCATGTCACAAACAGTTATTCAGAGACTCCTGACACATGAAGATTCCTGGGTTCCAAAAATTTATATTAAGGAGCAAAAGAGAAGCTTTGAATCTCAGCTCTGGAAGAAACAAGCAAAATTAAAATAAGTAAAATGATACATCAGTGGACATTTAACGTTATTTAGAGAGTTCCTTTGGATCCTTTAGGAGTCAAATGAGACCTAGTAATTAAATTTTTTTTTGGTACTGGAAACAACAGATGACTAAATAGGTATGTTCCTACAAAAAGCTTCAAAATTATTTCCCAGAAAAAAAGCCTCCTAACAGGCAAACCATGAAACTGGCAAAAACTGGTTTATATCTGGATTTCACTAAATCAGAAATATCATTAGATGAGTATACTCTATTGCATTATGAACAATAATAGTTCTAGTAATATTGTTATGGCAAGAGTTCCCATCCAATGCTGAGTTTACCAAAACACTTTTCTTACAGCAACACCATGATATGGTCTTTGGAAATGTTATGTTGCTGGTAGCTTTGTGATGCAATTTATTCATAGATGAATTTTGGCCAGCAAGCAGACTTTGCTCTCTTTGATTTTTCCAGCATCACTTCTCAAGGGAAAACAAACAGCCTCCTGAGGCAAGGACATTTGTACTTTGATCAAAGTTCTGTGAAAAGATAATTTTCAACATATTGTTTGAGCCTGCCTCTGCTCAAGAACCCATACTGTAGGATAAAAAGCAATTTTCTGAGCATAAATTTAGGCTTCAGATCACCAACTCCTCTTTTAACAAAAAACTAATGTGGAAATCCTCAGTATCATTTGCTAACTTGCCAACACTGTACTCATTGTACTTAAAATGTGCAAGTCTTGAGACCACTGCACATACACACATACAAATATTTCAGTAATTCAAGACTAAATGTATGTGTCCTATCCTTCTGGGTGACTCACTCAGTGAAAGAAGGAAATGTTAAATTGTTTAAACTGTTCAAGATTGCAAAAAGTGACAGAACAAAATACTGAAAAATATTTAATTTCTATTTATCTCAAACATCATTTTGAAGATTAAGAGAGTGCATTGTCTGTCTCCAGTCAAATACGCGCAGCAAGCAAATTTGTTGTGATATCACAGTTACATCAAAAGACATCTGAAATGATCTTCAAATTGAGGAGAAAGAAAAAGAGGGTGAAAAGAATTAATTTCTATTATGAGCATGGTAATACCTCAATGCTCTAAAAAGTCAGAGGCTCCTGTGTGGAAGCCTTGGCAGAGACACCATAGGGATACACCTGCCCCAAAGTGCTTGAACTGTTTGGAGGAGCTGAGGAAAGGCTGCAGTCCTTCATTCTCTCACAATACATTATTGTCAGAAAGCAGGTACTGGCACTGCTACTTCTCACATTTTCATCAGCCAGTCTGTTCCAATTTGGAAACCTATTCAAACTGATACTCCTATTTCCCAAGTTTGGTGGGGTTTTTTGTTTGGGTTTTTTTAGATTTTGTGAGGTTTTTAGGATATTTTTGGTTTTTTTGTTTTTTTTTTTAAGAAGAAAATCATTTGCAAATTTCACTTTGACAAAGCTGTATGTGTAAGCTCTGCTACAATATATTCTCAGCCCATCATGGTCACCTTTACCTTTGCAGTGTTGGATTGACATGCTCTGTTATCTTCAGAGCAATTGTGGGCCAGAGACAGAGGTGCAGGTGATTGCTCACTGCCCATCAGCCTGACCTACCCACGACCTTTACAGCAACTTTTTATTAAGAAACACAAGGCAAGGCTGCTATTCAGCATCTCTTTTTTCCTTGCCTATCCACCAGCACTGCAAACAAAAGCACCAGGTACTGTCAGGTGTGAGGGAGATTTTGCTGAGATCTGGGCACCAAACACAGGCTTCTCAAAAGCAGGCACTGAGAAGGGACTGAACTTCACTCCAGACGAAATTAGGGACGAACCCACACCTGCTTCACTACAGTCAGACCTTGACTAAAGTCAGACTAATATTACACCTGGGTCCATTAAGAGTTATGCAAGTTCACCAACTCAGTTTAAAATAAACTGAAAAGACTTTGATCAAAAGTAATTTTCAGCAAATGACCAAGGGTTCAAAATATTACAGCTTTCTTCACACAAAGAATACATTACTTCAATTTTCTATTTAACTTCTGCTTACTCTAACCTAACTTCTAGTGACAGCACAGCAGCTGATCCTGAACTTCACCAAAACACTCATGATCAGCCAAGTCAACCCATTAACTCCAGTACCTCATATCTTTACATGGTACTTAAGCATCCACCCACACACTAAAAAAAATCAACATTGATCATAGCCTTGACACATAAATCCGCCAAAGATCTTTGCAAACTACAACTTCCAACAGCAGCATCCTGGAGTACTTTAAGACACTTAAGAATCAGACTTCTCCAGCTGACAGCAAAAAGCTCTTGTGCACTGAAGCACCACGCATGATGTTACACAACATGGCTGAAACAGCAAAGTGCTCACAGGACATTAATTAGCTCTAATTGAGCTGCTGTCCCAACCTGTGCCTAACACCACTGTGTGCGTTCTTTT
The DNA here is from genome assembly GCA_039654755.1 of Calcarius lapponicus. Lineage (NCBI taxonomy): Eukaryota > Metazoa > Chordata > Aves > Passeriformes > Fringillidae > Calcarius > Calcarius lapponicus. Next base: position 102,671,255 of record CM077465.1, on the reverse strand, counting down.
AAATCTTTTCTGTGAGAAAGCCCTTGCAGGCAATCCCAGAGCAAGTCCTGTAAACATCTCTCTCCATCAGGTTCCCTCATAATTAAACACCAGAGAGGGCACCTGCTGGGCATGTATCTCCCCCATACAGTTCTGTGCTCAAAAAGCCTTCTGCTGTTAATCAGCACTGATCACCAATCTCTCTGGCCCTAATTGGTGCTTCATGCTGCAAACCACAGCTCTGGGAGTCATACAAAGTTTCAGCAGAGGGCACGACCTCCAATAATCCTGGCATAATCCTGTTGTCTGATGCACATGGATCCACCCCAATACCACAATTGTTAGTTAATGCTCACAGTACTGTAATTTGACAGAATGAAGGCAAATTTTGTCACTTTACAAAGCATTAGGATGTGTCTTCCTGTAACACATCTTGCTTAAAACCTCAGGGCAGTGAACTAAAACCAGAAATGTGACACTTCCAGTGTCAAACTCAATTAGTGAGTGAATGTTCTAGCAAGCACAGCCCTTGAAGCCATTGATCAGGCAATGCCTCTCTGCTCTTTCCAAGTTTTGATTACTTCATGAAATGTTTGCATCTCTTCTTCCCTCAGAATAAACAGCATATGTTGAAGAATTCTTGAATATAATCTTTCCTTCAAGGGAAATAGTTTTCGCTCTAGTAAAAATGTATTGTTACCTTCAGCTACATTGCGCAACGGGAAAAGGAAAGTACTGAAAAATTCAATGTAGAAGATGTGGTTTTAAGGGCAAGATCTCTCACAGTACAGCAAGAACATAACACAGTAAAAGAAAAGTGTTGTTACTGGATCTTTAGATTTTTGGAGCAGGAGGATGGGACTGAATGTTTACTTTCTTTTCCCAATTCTGCCAGCAGCCATAAAGCCAAATGCTCAATTGGTATTTTATGTTCTAAGAAGGCTGGAGAAATATGCTGTACAAATTAAATACCTAAGGGTGGTTACTCTAGAAGAGAAGATCTTATTTATAAGTAAATCTTTAATCATGTGAAGAGATGCATTTCTACTTACTGTTTGCGAATGTAATAGCTGAGTGTTTGGAAGAACTAGAAATAAAAACAATAATTACAGATAGTTCTAATTCAGCATTCTGCTTTTTGAGTGCCTGTGAACATGAATCAGTGTTTTTACTGAGGAGGGGAAAGTTGGGAACTGATTTGTCCATATCCCTTTCAACACAGATCTGAAATTATGCTAATTTTTGGTCCAGAATGAGTCTATTGTGTATAACTACACCCAGGCTGCTTGATCTCTCAAAGGTGCTGGTAGTAAGGATTTTTCAAAAATTTGTCTTGCCCAGAACTCTGCAAAACTCTGCTGGTGAATGCCAGGGGCAGTCTGGCTAAATCGATGTGTGCTTCTCTTGAGTTGAGAACCCCTTCTTTCTGCTTAGAAGGTCAAATCAAAATCCCACCTCAACATCAGCATGATGTCACTCCAAAATGCACTTGTCTGTGGTACATGCTTCTATATAACATAAAATTGTGCAAGGACAAAGCAAGCAAGAGGGTGAGACAGACCCTGCTGATTGGGAAATTCACCTGGAATTCCCCAATCCCTGGCTCAGCCAGCATTTAGTATTGGTTACTCAGAGCTGGTTCTGAGACACACAGAATTGCCTGCAAGAGCTCTAAAATGCAAACTGAGTTTTCCCCCATCAAACCCCACAGACTGTAACTCATAAAAATGCTGCTGGTTGCCAGAAGCAGGTTTTTTTATATTTCTGTCCCTCTCTTCTTCAGCTTTTTCCTGCTTTTCTCTTTACTCATTGCTCATGGCGTGATGAATAACACTTTGGTACAATCAGGCAACAAAACTGCTCTCCAACTTTGTTACTTTTTATTAAAATACAATTATGACTCTGCCTTTGTCATGCTCTTTGTCCAACAGTCAAAAGGTTGAAAGCAAAAATTGGGTCACTGACTCCTCTCCCTGTGAGGAACAGAGAAAATAAAGAATATTTTCATTCAAGGATTTTGTTTTGTTTCTTTCTTCTCTCATGCCTGTCTTTCATTACAAGAAGATCAGGCCTCTCCTTGTGCTGGAAGATTCATTAGGTGGTAGGTTATCACTCCACAAAAGCCATAACCTTTCTGTACAAGCAGCCCTGAGGGAACATTAAGTCAGCAAGACACAACACTCGTTTTCAATTCCTGAGAAACAAGGTTTAGAGAAGAATCACTTTGCAAAAATGGCCTTGCTATTAATCTGGAGGCTGAAGAAGCTGCAGCTGTGGGAACTATGATAAGAAGACTCGTCCAGACCAAAAAATAAAGAAAAATCTGGTTTTATGAGGAATACAATCTTATCTCTTCCTTTATAAAGTGTCAGGAAGGAAGGGTGGTAAAACAAAATTCCCCTTTAAAATAGTGAATACAGGCAACACATTTTCTGCACTCATCACCTATGAAAAGCTGAGCTAATTCTATACCTGCCATGATCCCTGGGTGCTGCTGAGGTGATGCAATGAAGGCAGAGAAGCCCCAAGAGACCAGGAGGGGGTTGTTGTCAACGTGGCAGTGACAAAAAGCCTGATGCCAAACTAGACATTGGAAGGGAGACTCCAGCAGCAGCATGAGCTGTAGGCAAGCACAGGGGAGCCCTGGGAAGGAAGAGCAGCTCTGAGGAGAGCTTTGGATTCCCTTGACACCACTTGTTCCTGTAGCATCTCCAAGTTTTCATGCTTCAGAGATGACACCAAATGCTCACATCCAGCTCAAGTTCTGTGGCTCTGAAGAGGACCAGCCCAAGAGTACAGCCCATATATTTTGTCAGAGTTATTCCTTCTCTGCTCATGTCCTTTCCTCAAGCCCCACAGATCCTTGTGCAGATACAGGTGAAATGAGGAGACATTAAGGATGGGGGCTGTGAAGCAGAGAGTGATGATTTCAATCCCCTTCTGAGCTTTTACAACACAGAGCAACACTCATTATTTCAGCATTTGCTCAAGTTTGTATTACTTTCTTGCTGCTCTTGCCATTCTCTCCTGAAAACTGTGCTGGACAATTTCAAGCATATGTTCCTCTGGAGTTCACACAGTGTGCCTTGAGCAAGTCTGCAATGAAAGCCCCTAACATTTCTCTACACGTAATGATGTGAGAGCAAGGAGGTCTAGCCTACTTTGTAGGATTTTGTAAAGTATAGAGGGAAAATGATCTTATTCATTCTCTTTCTGAACTTTTCAACTCCTGAGAAAATGATTCTGCATCCAGCCTAAACAGAAGTGAAATGTTTCAGCTGCTTTGATCACAGCATCATGTTGTCTGGGAAACACGGGCTTAGAGAAGGTATGGATCAGTCTCTCTTAGGATATCATTAACTCCTTTTGCATGACAGACTCGAGTACCAGGAAAGAATAGTTTCCATGGGCAGCACAGGGAAATTCCAGAACTTATCTAAACACAAAGAAAGCCCAGAGGCTGTCAAAACCAGTGCAATTTATACCACCACTTGACCTTCTCCTTGAACGTGTTAGCAAAATCTAAATTGCTGGATTCTCCCGTGTGGAGTGTCCTACTTTAACACCCTTGGATTCTTTGGCATTGTCATGAAGTTGCCAATGAAGCAAACATTACCAACTGATAACAGAAGTTAAGACAAAAAGAAGCAGAACACAAGGAATACAGGATAGGGGATTGCTATATTTACATGTCAGAGTAACCTGTCCTCTGCCACAGATGACACCTTCATCAACTCCTCTTTGCACACACAAATTCATCTCCAGTTACATATATTGAGGGACTCCACAGAGGTGGACTGCACTGTCTCTGTTACCAGCCTGTTTCTGCTGATAGAAGTCATTTGATCCTGCTCAGAGCACCAGAATTCTGGGAAGGTGCTGAGAGCTGTTCAAGAGTTCTGAAAGGACCAGGACACTGACCAGGCCCCAGGATAAGACTTAGATCAGCACTTGGGGTGGTCAGAACTATCATTCATTTCTGAAAACCAAGGCAGGATTTGTTAATGCTGATCTATTCAAAACTTTTTAAAACTCTCCATTTCTTTGTTTGTCTAGAAAAACTCTAGATGAAGGAATATAGAGAAGGCAGAACTTCCAACAGTACAAATTAGCTCACAGTAATATAGGATCAGCATGTAGGCACCTGGGGTAAAAAGGATGTGCAAATTTCCTCAGCAGCTCTTAGACAAATCAGGGTTTGGGATCTTAGTGCAAAAATGCTGGAAAATCCTGCTTTGGAAGTGTACAAGTGATAGTAGCAGTATAGAATTTAAAACTTGAGAAAAATTACAGACACCTCCAAATGACTCAATTTTGCAGCCTAAATATATAGGGAGAGATTTAATCTAATCTAAACTCTAAACATATATTCTGTTTCTATTATTGAAATCTTGAACATTGAATAAAGGCTTTAGTTTGGCCTTACCATGCATTAAACAGGACAGATTCTGCTTTCAATCATGCTAACATTAAAAAAAGGCCAACAACCATAACGATTTCAGTCTTGGTTTAGAGCTGTTTAACAACACACAGAGCAATGACAGAACAGCTGTACTTAAAAAAAACCCCAAACTGAAAAATCCCACGATGGAAACAGAATACAAAATTATTAACATGATTTATTCTCCTGTCATTTAAAAAGAGACTTGTTTTTGCAAATTTAAGAAAGCTAAGAAAAGATCTTAGAAACAAAACCTGGTTTATGCCAAGGAGTTCAGGTGGGTGCTTTGCCTATGCAGAAGGTGTAGCATTTATCATAAAAACAGAAACTCCTTCCAAACAGCTTTAGGAAAATCAGGAATTACCTCAGAGAAAAATCTCATGTAGTACTGAATATATTATCTTTCAAGATATTTAATGACTTTCCTCCCTTTCATGATATTTAATGACTTTCACACTTACGTTTAAAGCAGAATGATCACAATCAGGCCAGTGCATTTTTTCATAAGGACAAAGAATTAACTTCTCACCATACCAGCAGTCAATTTCACATGAAGGAAAAGGTAAGTAACCATTTTCATTAAATCAAACCATGAATTATAATGCCAAAATTAGAGTGGAACAGTTCAGAGATGTGATCTCAATCAGTCAATTAAAAAAATAAAAGGAAAATGATAGAGGTATAAGAGGCATCCCTGACAGGCTAGCTGAAGTCCTGTCTACTGAAGTGCTGCTCAAATGAACTCTACAATACAGCCAACCAAGATCTTCATCAGAAATAATTTCTTTTCAAGAAATGCTGTTCTGTTTAAGCAAGAGTCTTTCCTACGAACATTATAATTCAGGTGGAAAATTTAGATTCCAGCAGAATCTGCTCTGAAGAAGAAATTCCCTTTCTCCCTGACACAAAACAAACAAAAAAGAACAAAAAAGGACACAGTAAAATGAAACACTGTGGAGTAACAAAGTCACTGGATAAGACCAGACATTTCTGCAATGCCTGTATTCACCAGAATCTATTAATAAAATAACTATATGTCTAGATACTACTTTCCAACAATCTCCTAAATTTATTTTGTTTTTTTTTTTAATTTTGGGGATAGATTCTCCTCCAGTCTCAATTTTATCCATAATAAGCAGTTTTCTCAGGCCAAGCACACACACAGAAAATTCACAGGTTAATTATTTTTTCATACAGCCATACCTCATACTTACCTACTTATGCTCAAACAAGATTTTAAATGCACTCCTTTCTGCTACGTATGCTTTCAAAATTTTCTCTTTAAATGCCTCTAAATCCCTTGAGCTACAAAAAGAGGTCCCAAATTTATAAAGATGCACTGTATTAGTCTAAACACAAACAACAGCTAGTCAAAAAATGGTATCCAGGTTTTTTGAAAGCTTCTACAAACTTTTTTATTTTTCTGTCAAAATTCAGTATTTCAGAAAACCTCAGACTATCAAATTTTCTGAGCAGCTTTAATAAAAACTACAACTTTTAGCTCCAGAATGTGTTTGTGCCTTCCTCTGGAAACAGCGCACTAAGATGAAACCTCCACAGTGATCCCATCCTTTCAGCAGACAAAGCTTAAGAGGATTTTATGTTCTTCTGATCATTCAGGTGCTTAGCAGTATGAGGCAGAGGTTGCCTTCAGATCTTGGGAGCCAAAGTCTGTCTCCTGCAAAACAGAAGTGACCCACCAGTAGGACAGGGCTTAACCGTGGCCCAGCTCACAAAGGCAGGCCAGTGTCACACAGGGAGGGCCCTGAACTGCTCCAAGACAAAGCAGCGACAGCTCTGCCCTCATTTCCATGAGTGACAGCTGTGGGAAATGCTGCTGCAGTGGTCAGGGCACACAGAGCTGAGCCATGCCCCGGCTCCCAGGCGCTGGACTGAGCTCCATCAGGTTCACAGGCTTGCTTCCACCCTGGCAATGCCCTGCTCAGCTTCTGAAAGGCTGGGCACGTCCACAAACCCTGCTCATGGGCTATTTCTGTGTGCATTGGGTACTCCCTATTGCTTTCTTTAGGAGTGGTTGAGCCACAAGTGACCAAACCTTCACTGGTGGGCTGAGGATTGTGTCCAGTCTTTGAGAAGCTTGAAGAAATGGCACTTGGTCAAAGGTGCACTTGGTCCAAAGGTGCATTTGTTGCATTTGGCTACAGAATGCCCTCAGTTCAGGAGAGCATCAGATGCAATGACAAGCTTGTGTGATGCCTTGTGAAGGCTGACTTAGAACAGAGGCTAGATGGAATTAAAGAATAAAGTAGGGATTTATTAGAAGGCCTCAGTAGATACAATGGGCAGCACAAGAGCCCAGCCAGGGCTACACCCAAGATGAACCCAAAATGGTGACAAAAATGGACAACTGGTCATGAGGGTCTCACACTTTTATGAGTTCTGGTCCATTAGCATTTTGGAGTTAATCCAATTATAGCTTTAGGTTATGAAGTTCCATCCTCCTTTTTCTCTCTTCATTCCACCATTGTTTATGCTCTTGGGCCTGAGATCTGGATCATTTGTCCTTGGTCTCCAGCTAGAGAAGGAATTGTTTTGTCTCCCTGCTCTGTGAAGAGAGCTTACCAGCCCTTAATATGAAGTTCAGACCCACAGAATAAAGCAGAGCAGAATCTGAAAAGTATAAAAGCCAAGACATGAGGCATCACATGGAGTTCTCCATAGAGGCCCGCTGGCACCAAGAGCCCTAAACTGGCATACCAGATGCTTTTACATTCCTGCATAACAGGCTAAGGAGCACTCAAAAGTGAGAATTCAGATATATCTGCCGTTAATTAAGAGACAAATTCAGAGAGGGGTAAATACCCGGTATAGGTAGAGAATGAAATGTATAAGACACTCTTCAAATTAAATGTCACTGCATAAATGAAAGGAGAAACTGGAGATGCACTTTTTGTCTGACCTGTTCTTTTGTTGTATTCTCAAGGTTACCATTTATCCATTCTCTTCAGACATCACCAACTGCCTTGAGGTTCTAATAACCACTGCATAAACCAAGAAAATTATTCTTAGATATGCAGAACTTGGGTTCATCAATGCAAACCCAGGGAGACTTTAGTTAATTGTATACATTATTTGTATATTTGTACCCAGAATATTTGGGAATTAAAGAGGTCATACCTTTTTTCTCCCTTGATATACTGACACTGCACATAATTCTGAACATTTCAGGGAAACAAAAAAATCACAATCACTTCTTCCTTTTGCTTGTACGTATTTGTGTGCACAGGGGTTCTTTCTGATGCAAGAGAAAAGGCGATGAACTTTCCACACAAAATATAAAACCAACATCAGTAGCACAGTCAAAGAGCTCTGCACAATTTTCCATAGTTGATGATTAGTTGATTTAAGAGACAGTGAGTTGGAAAATTAATCTTTTTCAAATTTATAATATGAACATAAACAAGAGCAAGTACTTTACTAAGCTGTTCTACAGATTTGGAAATAATCATCAGTTTAGTATCAGGATTTTATAATCTATTTTATGCCAGGATAAGCACAAGTGGGTTTTGTTGCTGTTTTCCTTTCCTCCTGCCAGGGAAAAAAAGATTTTTACTTGCTGTAGCTGATTAGAATTCAAGCATCAAAGTTTTAACTCTTGAGCATCTTCTCTATTAGCAAGAGTGAAGAAATGGAGGGGTGACCAAACTCTCAGGTGGGACCTTCAGAGGTTGTTTATTTCAACATCTGATATGAATTCAAGTGACAAATCCTGAAGAAAGAAACTCTTATTTACAAGAATTTCTGCTAGCCCTATCCCAAAGCATCACAAGCGAACCCCTAATTCCTTCAACTAAGCAAACTCTATTGATGTGGAAAAGTAATAAAATGATTGCTGGTGCAAATGAAGAGAGAAGTAGGAAATAGCTTAATTAACCTCAATTCCTACTATTTTCCCTTTTAAACAGCAGGTAGTAGTGTCCAAATAGCTACACAACCTTTCAGAAGGAAGTCAAGACAGAACAGAAACTACCACTACCCACTGTAACCTGTTCCTTATTAATCATTTCCAAAGGATGGTCCGAGAGGAACTCATGGTCAAACTGCACAGCATTTTGAAAAAATATCTTTGATACAACAATTCACACAGCTCAGAACTTGCTACAGTTTGGCTTGATCTCCACAACATTTCCCATAACACCAGTAGCTTAAAATACATCACAGCTTCACAGTTTAAAGCAAAGACTTCTGAGAAGTGTGTAAATGTGAGCAAGTATTACTGCTTGTAAAATGGAAATGGAGGCTTCTGAAGAAACTACTCCAAATTCTATCTCAGAGTTCTTCTATTTCTGGTCACCAGAACACCAAAGTAAAACTTTACTTTCTACAGATACAAACCCTGAATTTCTGCAAAATTTGAGTTTGCATTCAAGTTCTTACACCTGACCCAACCCTGTCTGGCCCCCTTCAGCCATGCCAGGTCACAGTTATAATTAATGTACCACCAGGTACATTACCAGACATGGATATTGCCGTAGTAGAAGTAACTGTGCAAGTTACTTGTCATGTTTCGTATCAGCTGGCAAGAACAAATCCAATCCCAGCAGGGCTCAGGGGCATAAAGGACCCCTGAACAGACAGGATTCCAGCACTTCCATCTGACAGTGACAGCAGCAGCCGCTGCACATCCCCACTTCCCAAAGCTCTGGGGAGCCACATCTTCAAAAATCTCTCTCCGTGCTTCTTTCCCCTTCCTTAATTAAATTGCAAAGAGTAAATAAGAAATACAGCACACAGAACATTTTGATGTCCCTCAATGAATCTATTGGTCATTTTAGGGCAGTACAAAGATACTTTAAATCAAGGTCTTTGCTCTGGGCTCTGCACGTATTCAGTCAATATGGTTTTGTAGGTCACTTTACTCAAGGACAAAGCCCAGAAATATACAGCAGGAGTCCAAATTTTAACCAGATTCAGATTACTTGTCTGAAAAAGACATGTTTCAACAGTACAAACTGAATTTGAAATAACTTGTGCCTGGATTTCATCAGCTAAACTAAAAAATAAAGTTTGCTCTGAGGTTTATGAAGAAACCCAGACCCTTTTCCTGAAAAAGCTGAAGATGTTTGATTACTAAATGTTGGTGATGAAAAAAAATAAATTCACTTTTAAAGGGCAGTTGTAACAGTAAACCAAACAATGACTGCTGTTAGACAGTTTTACATGTTCCACACCTTGTTTAGTTCTAATTCAAGGCAAAAAAACCAAAACCAAAACAAAACAAAACAAACAAACAAAAAAATCTCTAACAAACAAGAGGTGGGCTAGCTTGGGATAAAATATTCAATTTGTGGGAGAGCTAGATAAGTGTTATTTCTGTAAGAATATTATGCATCTGCACAAGCTAGTGAAATGACAATGCTGAATTTTAGCCAACCTTACAGGAAGCAGAGGGTATGTATTACCCAGCAGGAACAACCCTCAGTTTATATCACTTATAATCCAGTTAACAATAAATTAGGCTTGACCAAAACTATAATAAAGCATTTCCTATAAATGAGATTTAAAAATGTTTACTCTGTAATCTCTAAGGAGTCACAAAAAATCACTGCTGTTGCAGGCCCTGCTAAAACCTGGTCCAGTTCAGTAAACCACATTATTTTGTGTATGGGGAGAACTACACCGCTCTGAAAGTAATTTTTGCCTTGGGGATAATTAAATGCATATTGTACCTTAAAGTTACAACATCAGGCAGCTTTAGTATATTGAGCTACTTTAATTAGAAAGCATTTTACATATTTCTTAGCCCCAGTGTGTTGTCTTAAACATGCTGGTGAAAAATGTTAGGATGGCTAAAATTCCTATTTTTTACTTTGCCTAAGGCACTATTTATAAACATTACAATGAATCAGGCCACTGGAGCCAGAACTTCTCACTTACAGGCTGGGCAGTAGTTTCTACTTAGACTTCTCTTCAAAGCAAGCCCCTAATCCTTGTGTTTTAGAGGATTTTGTTACACACTAAAAACTCAGTCAGTGCATGCCAGGGACACACCAGCAACAGGACAGGAGGAAAAAAATTAGCTTTTTGCTCTGATTAAGCTCCCTGTCAACAGGTGGCCGTGTGAAACTCTATCATGAGTATGCAACACAACAATTTGGATTAGGTGGATCTTTTAAGAGATCTGTATATTTCTGCATTATTAATGGGATATAGTAGTATTAAACAAAACAGGAAGGTAAAGACATCTGGGGTCTGCATACAAAAAAAAAAAGGAATATGAAAGTGTGGTGGAATCAGCTTCCTCCCTTGCCCTCACAGGTGAGCACAAACCAAAGCAGCTCACAGCCCTCCCCTCAAAGCTCTGTTCACATTAACAGGGCTCCATTCACATCACCTCCCCCTCATCCTCTTCTTATAGAAAACATCTATTAAAAAACAGAATCAAAATCTATTTTTGGAATGCTTATCAGAGAAGCCACTTGGGGCTCCGGACCATAAGCAAGCAGTGCAAAGAAGCTGTTGAAATACATTTTGAATTAGGTACCAATTTGGCTTTATGTCCTGGGATGTATACAAAATATTACCTATAAAGGCAGCAGAATGTAGTGCAGGCAAGGACAGACCTGTCCATCAGAGCACAAGGAAGCAGCCTCAGGCTGACAGGGCATGGTTAGAGCAGGAAAGAAGGGCAGAGAAAATGATATGCTGCCCATTCCACTGCTAAACTGAGCTTAAATATGTTGAGACCCATTTTGAGACCACCAAAGCTATGCACCCCAGAGAGCTGTGCTCATTCCTCCTCTGCCCTACTGTTGTACATTGCTAAATCACAAAGATAGCTGCTCTGAATTAAATACAGCCAGTGAATTTTAGAAAGGCTGAAAAGAATGATAGACTGCAATTTATATGCTGCATGGTAACTTCAGTTTAATTGGACATATGTACTTGATGTTTCTTTCAAATCAGCTCTAACTGTAGATGGATTCAAATGGCCAGCTATCTGATCAGAATGCAAATTAAAACACAATCAAAGGATGTGAGATGTTTGCATTGATCGTGCAGATTTGACCCATTAAAGGGGAATTCAGAGCCATTCAATACCTTGATACTGATGTGTTCAAGATTTTGAAACCTGATCACTACCTCCAGCAATTTCTGAAGAAGAAAAAATTGCTATTGAAGAGACAACTAAGTAAAAAACATAGGTAAAGATAAGCAGAGGCTTATGAAAGGAAAACCAGCTAAAAAAAAATACAGTCACATCTGGTGTTGTCATTCAGGCTTGTAGAGGCTTAGGAAATTGCCTCTGCTCTTTGTGCCTTGGTTTCTGGTGTCTGCAGAAGGTGGCTAAGATGGTTCTAAGCCTTAGACTGTTGTGGTACCTAGACACAAACTTAGCATTTCATGGATATTTGGAGTCATGGAAAGCCCAACTTCTAAAAAACTAACTTCCTGTTAGTTTTAAAATCACGCACCATTTGTATCTATAACCAGAGTCAGCAGATTTTTAGATAGCTTGCTCAGGCATTACAGCCTGAACCAGGCTTCATTGTGAGACAGGAGATACTACACTAAATTAAAAAGCAAAGTTTTTGCTGATGCTGTAACCTGATAGCATATTAAAGCCACTAAGCAAAGAATACTTTTATATCAGAATTATGTATTTCATGTATCACATTTAGCACCATGTCTCCTTGATTGCAGGTGTTTACACAGAACTTTCTTTCTCCTGGGAATTAAATGTTCAGTTATTTTTGAAGTTAAAATTAAATACAGAAAGTCTAAGACACTGTACAGTTAGAAACAATAGACAGTGTAAATGCTGCAAAGTGCATAGAATAAGAGAACAAGCCTAACTTTGCTTTCTTCTGCTGTTAATAGAAAACAAGTTTAGCTCAGTCTTGATCAAAGAATGAAGACATTTATCATACCTTTATTAAAAAAACCCCAACCAACCAAAAAAAAAAAAAAAAAACAAAAAAAAAAACAGAGCATCAAAAAAGGCTGTATCTCATTGAAAGGCTAATTGCTTTTCAACACTTCCTTGAACTTTGAACCATGTGAATGGACAGATAGCTGGAAAACAAAATTCCTAAGTCTTACACAGCCCACAAAGCAGCTGTAAACCCCAGCCTAATCACTGGAACATTTGGATTAGTAGTATTTCTATTGCCACAGCACCTTCAAGAAGCAGCACTGCATTAAGAACTGTCTTAAGACACAAATCCTCCTCCCTCATTATCCCAGGCTTCTGGGATCGAGATGGAGAAGGACCAACAATTCCATCAGGTTTATGTGCCGCATGCACTGGCACAGAAATGAAGTTAAAATGTCTGTTAAAATGCCCATCAGTTCTTGGCAGATGTGGCCACATGTCAGCAGAGCAGCAGGGATGAAGGGCTGGGCTGTAGCAGTGACAGGTGGCACAGGGGCTGTGACCACCATGGTATACGGAGCACTCCAAAAGGAGCAGCCAGCCCAGCAGTGAGGAGGTACAAGCACTGCTTTGCTGGTCATTTAATGTGTTTGGTTTTCCAGAGTGGGCACTAAGTACAGATGGTTTCTTTTGCTTGATCCCATGATCCATTTCAGGCAGGCTCATTTGTACCCAAAATGCACCCCTTGGGCTGTGAGCAAGACAGATGCTTGAATGTGAAAATGAGCAACTACTGAGTGACACTTTCTGTACACAGCTACTTACTAATAATTTAGAAAAGTGGATGTAATAGGTGTGTAGTCATCTACATCTCCAAAGTGCTCTGCCTCACCATGAATTCATTACAAGTCTTCCTGAATTTGATGTCTTTCTCAATGTTAAATAACTAGTTATCTTTAAAAGTTTCTGGTCATCATAGCTTTGGGGAAAAACCATTTAAAAATGTGAGGTAAGGTTTTAAAAGCTTGAGGTAAAATAACAGCACTTGCCAGTAGTGTTGGTTTAAAGTCAGATGCATGATTTATGAATATGAACAGCTGGAAATATGCCTAATAAAAATAAAATTTTATACAAAAGTTCTGCTTTATAAAGCTTATGGTCTACTTAAGGGTGCTAGGTACACAAAAGAAAGAATTTGAGCAGATAATCATACATGAGAACCCAAACGAGAGCCTTATTCTCCCATTTAACAATTATAAATTAACAGATGTTTTAAGGCAATCTGATTATTAACCTCCAACACAAGAAGGCATTTGTTACAGATGGGGTGACTCCTGCCCATCCTTATTGCAGAACTGCAAATGGAAATGTCCTAGTGAAGCATGTGAAAGATAATATACTTCTTAAAAAGTCAGTGTGAGAATTCACTTTGCTTTCATTTAATGTCCCAAATCTGACCACTTCTGTAATGACACGAGATAGAAAAACAAAACTCTGCCACCACCCCTAAGAGGATGTTTGCAGCAGAAGTCAGTGCAAAGGGCACTGATTTACAGCCCTAGAGCACCTGTAGCTAAAGCATTTCCCAAGGCTGTTTAGGAAAAAGCATGACTAAATCAAGGCAGGCCCTCCCCAAGTCACGGCTGGTGCTGCTGGTCCTGCCTGTGGGGACAAGGGGAGCACTGATATTCTGGCATTTTCCCAGCAGAGTCTGGTATATTCAGTATGGCAACCTTTGACTTACTTTTGAAGGTAATTGAGGCTGGAGAAAGCATTTATCCTGTAAACATCTCCCTTCAGATGGCAAGTTGTTCGGGCAATTCTCCTCAAATGTGCTCTTGTGCTGGCAATCCACACTGTATGAATCTCAATTCAATTGCACACCATGGGATCATGCTGGATGAAGAACACCAGGATTCCAAAGAGCAGTAAGGGAAAAACATTTATCCCCAGCAGATCAAGCTGTTGAGGATTTGATAAAACACCATGATTCCTTCTCCTTCACAATGACATGCTGATCCTATGGGTATTTTCTCCCTGTCTCCATCCTCACAGATCACTCTTGATAGAATTGCAATATATGGGGTAGGAGGGAACATAAATACAGAGCCAGCAGCTCTGGTATCACACTGAAGCTGATCAATAAGAGTACAGAACTTCTGGCATTTTGGTTTGTTTTCCTGGGGGGTTTTATTTTCAAAAAATAAAGCCACTCTCTGACTGAAGCTGCACAGAAGGCAGGGAAATAATATCTTTCCTCTCCTGCAGCAGGTTTGTTTTTGGAATTGGATGGTCTGGGAAATTCACTCAAGACATGGCACAAACCCAGTGCAGTAACTCCCATGACAGTCCTGTCCCAGCTGTGCTCTCAGAGAACAGGCACACCAACAATTCAGAGGTGGCTTGTCACAGGACTCGTGGCTTCACCTGCTCTGGGCCACAGCCACATCATGTGCAAACTCCTCCTTGGTGCCACCAGCCCTCCTTGTGCAGAGTCCTGTCCCCTCCAGGTGGGTGTCCCAGGGAGACTGGTGCTGTGCCACACATGGCATCCACCCCCAGAGCAGTGGCAGCCCTGGCACGGCCAGTGCAGGACCCAGACCATCTGTTTGTCTGCTCCGAGCACGTCAAGGTCAGCACTAATGCACAGCACCAGTGCTGGGGAAGATGAAACAGGAAAGCCTTATAAATATGATTGCCTGGCAAAAGATTTTGAGAATATGGAGACTATAGCAAGACTGAAATGAAAGCAAGCTTTGAGATACCAAGCCTTAGTTACTGAACAACTGGAAAACAATGGTGTGGCTGACTGAAGGTAATCCCCTTTTGATCAAACAAGACCTCTGCTTGCAGACAGGTCCAAGGATCCAAGCAGACCCTACTACCTTGACAGAAGGGGTCCAAAGAGTAGTTTTTAGGGTAGTTAGGGTTTAAAATGTAACACAGTATGGTAACGTAATGATTCTTATAGACTGTATGGAAATGCTATAGGTTTTGTATCTTGTATTAGATTGGTTCGTGAGAATCAGAATATTCAACACAGAAGAAGATTTATTGTATTGTAACGGGAACCTCGCCCGCTCTCTCATTGTCTTTACCACGCTCTTGCCTTCTTTCTCTTTAGCTCTCCCCCTCTTTTGGGCCTGCTCTGAGCTGTGGCTGGCAGCTCCCAGCAGGGCCCCTGCACCCACATCTTTGCAATAAACCTCAAGTTCCACGACCTGGCTTCAGAGATCTTTCTTCTCCGTCCATCCCAACCGTCCTACCCCCACCCCGTCGCTCCTACTCACCAGGAAGACACTTGGAAGGGCACAGGAGGAGTAGGAAGTGTAAGAATGAAAGTCAGCATTGGCACCAACTTTTCCAGCTAATTTCTTCCTTCCAGTGCTAATTGCTTTCATTTCACATGCAGGTCGATTTGTCTGGGGTTGGGTCACTCTGACATTGCTGGCAGGAGCCCAGACCTTGCTGTGTGCCCTGATGTTCCACAGGACAGTAAAAGATGTGTTCGGGAGACAGGGGAGGCTCAGCAAGTGCAGCACAGAGCACTGGGGCAGCAGTCAATGCAAACAGGTCTGGAATGTGAGGTTCACTTTTGGGCATGATTACACTGTCCTCATTTCCTCGAGAACACTGACATTTCACAAATACCATCTCTCAAATGCATTCAGTGGATAAGGAAAAGAGCATATTATTGTTAATTATGTTATCCTGAAAATATAATCAGACCTAAATTTCTGCATCTTCTATTTAATCAAAGCATACAAACAGCAATAAAAATGTCCTTCCCATTAAACTGAGAAGTCTCTCCTCATTTCAGAGCTACTCATGCCTAAGTCTATTTTGAAATATTTTAACAAGATAGAATTGTACCGTGTAATTGGAAAATAAAACTTAGTATTTTTATACCTAAAGCAGTAATAAATAAGCCTGCATAAGCTTGCCCTGTGCTCTGGAAGCCCAGTATGTGTTTTTCTACTTGCATATCACCTGAGTGTTAGGTATGCCAAAATATTGATCCCCCCAGCTCTGTCTCTATCACACAGCCACTGCACAGTACTTGGGAAATGCAGAGAAAACAGCAACACTTAAATACAGTAAATAATTGTTGCAACACAACTGAAAAGAGATCAGTCTTTCCTGACCTCTGCAAGATGTGAAATTTTCTGCATATCTGCTCTTCCCAGGTATTAGATGAACCCACATTCAAAGATCTCATAGAAAAGGATAAATTCACTTTTGAATATTGATTTTCTAAGGATAATGACCAAATGCAAGCTGCCTAAGCTGCAATGTGTAGCTTCAGACCTGATTTTAATTTTTCTGAAAGTTCACAGGAATTCTGATTGTGAAAAACATCAATCTGAGGCCCATCAGGAGTACACAACATTTAGTAGAACACAACTGGGGATAAGAAATAGAACTTTACCTGAAATTAAGGGATGAAAATCAGAGATCAGGGTTACATTCTCAGAAAATAGAATTAAAAAAGTGTTGGTTGGAAGTAATTTAGTCCAACTGACTCTAAGCTGATGCGCAGCAAGTCCTTTCCAGGGATGAGAATGGAATTTATGAGATCCAAAGGACCCTGTTTTCTTGCCTTTCCAAAAAACTTATACAATACTTGCTATTTTTAGTCACCAAAAAACTTACCAGCTTCCTTCCCAGTCACCATATTTTGTCACAAACATGGTATACCAATCCCACAAAGACATCAGCTTACTTTTCAGGCCCCTTGGGCCCATCCAGGACATGGATTTGATCACATTCACCTCTGGAAAGAGTCCCTGACTTGTTGCTGCTCTGCTGTTGGCTGCACTTCTCCTTCCCAAGCTCCAAGAATATGCAACAGATCTCAGATCAGGCTTTGCTCATGAAGACTCAAGTCAGAAAGAATATCCTTTACTTTTGGCTTTTCCTATACAGAATGGACAAACATTTCTGCTGAATTTCCTTGTACTAGTGGAGTATCTCCTTGTTAGCTTTGATATTTGCTACTCATTCATCTCCAACTGGGCTTTGATATGATTTAGCAAGAATTACTGAGGTCAGTGTTTTCAGAAATGCCCACTGTTTTGGGTTCATAATTTGACCTGAAGGTAAGAACTGGCACAAGTTATATCCTAAACTTGGGGGATTTTTGTGAGGAACTTAAGCCCTTGGAACAGGCAACGGATAGTGAGGTTGGAGTCTGTGGAAGTGTTGTGAAAATCTCCTGTGGCATTGCTAGCTGGCCAACCAAAAACTCAAGCAGACTTAGCAGATACAAAAGCATTGTTTGAAGCACGAGAATGAGTTCTGTGAAACAAAGAAAGCCCTAACTAAGGCCTTATTTCAAAACCACACGTGAGCACTGGATCATTTCCAAGAGACACAGCAGCCAAATGTTTATATTTTGGATGGTCCAACACCCAAATCCTCTTTAACAATGTCCTGATGGATCTCAGGCTAAGGAAATCAAGACAAAGCCTTGCTTAGGATCATCCAGTAGCTCAACAGCTGAGTTGGACACAGCCCTTTGTTTTCTTTGCTGCTTAGATAATGACACTGGAATTCACTGTTTGCATGCACAGTGGAGAACACAATATATTATTACAAAAAGAGGAATTGCTGAGAAAGAAAGTGCAGAAATATTTTCACACTAAGGACATGCTGTAAAGTGAGACCACGTATTCTGTAGCTCTTCATGGAGACACAGTCAGCAAAAACCACCCCAAAATAAAAAGCAATTGGGACCCTAGAGTGACATAAATCTGTGATATAGCATGTACACATCTAATATTACAAACAATCTCAAGACTAAGGAGTAAGGTCCCAGTCAGTCAGTCAGAACATGCTAACAAGCAGCAAGTGCTACTTGGATTTAATTCAGTGTGTTAAATGGATCTCAGGAGGAGCCTATGAGTCACATCCTCTTGCAGGGGAAGCTCACATGAGGATCTGAAAGTCAGTGGCATCAGCACTGTGACAAAAGTTGTGTGGCACAGAGAGGGTAACACGTATGGAGAGATCAGATTATTGTCAATCAAGCAGCAACTGGGGAGAGAGGTGGCAGCAGTGCATACAGAAATGCTCTGGTGAGTCATGTTGGGAGAAAGGGAGCAGATTAAGCTGTTAACTCACTTGCAGACACTTACTCACTCCTCATGAAATCAGCACACAGCTATAATAGTTGTCACAAATAGTTGTCAAAGCATTCTTCCACAGTAATGGTGATTATTCATACTTCCAAGCAATACAAGCTGCAAGGCAAGGAATGCTAATGAACAAGCTGTCAGCTGTAACACATGGCATTCAAACTACCTGGTAAGAAATGGATCAGATCTTTGCAACAGCACCTAATGTTAAAATTATTAAGAGGGATTTGTAAACAAGACACTATTGGGAATCTTGTAAGCAAACCTTGGCAATCCACCTGTATCCTGGGCTGCACCAAAAGCAACATGGCCAGCTGAGCAAGGGATGAGACCTTGTCCCTCTACTCTGTCCTTGTGAGACCCCACCTGGAGTACTGCACCCAACATGAGGAGGACATGGGCCTGTTGAAATGAGTCCAGAGGAGGTCACCAAGATGACCAAAGGGCTGGAACACCTCTCCTGTGAGGAAAGGCAAAGAGAATTGGGAATGTTCAGCGTGGAGGAGAAGGCTATGGGGAGAGCTTACCATCACCTTCCAGTACCTGGAGGGGACTACAAGAAAATTTACAAAGGTATGGAGTGATAGGACAAGGAAAGTGACTTTAGACTGACAGAGGGAAGATTTAGATTAGATATTAGGAAAAAATTCTTTACCGTAAAGGTGATGTGACACTGGCACAGGTTGCCCAGAGAAGCTGTGGCTGCCCCATCCCTGGAAGTGTTCAAGGCCAGGCTGGATGGGGCTCTGAGTAACCTGGGATAGTGGGAGGTGTCCCTGCCCATGGCAGTGGGGTTAGAACTAGATGGTCTCAGAGGTCCCTTCCAACAGAGTGTGCTATGGTTCTATGACTCTTTGACAATTTCTGAATAAAGGTATTTCCATCTGAAAGTGAAAATGTAATGGAAAAAAAATAGGATAGAAATATACCAACCTTAGTTATACTTCTAGCTCAAAAAATTTTTCATCTCATGGTGGAATTTCTGTTTCATCTGATAATTCTGTTTCCCCAGAAAGAGGGATCAATACTCACCCCACCCCAAACACCACTTCAAGGGAGAAATACCAGCAGGGACCCAGACAGAACAATGGGGGTACTCATAAAGAGTGGTCCAAGCTGTGGGTGTACCATGTGCAGCAGGATATATTCCAGGCTGTTCTGTACAACAGAAGAGAGGGGCCTGACAAGGAAACACACACCCACCCCTTGGAAAGGTGTTGGCTTTCTTTCAACATAAAACAATTCAAGCTAAAAAACAAAGAACTAACAACAAAAAAAACTTCCTAACATGTTCTTTTCTTAACCTATTATTTCAAAGCCTACAGTAGCTACAGAAAATACCAGATTAAGAAAAAAAAGGATAAAATCCAAGATGAAGAAAAGCAGATAAACCAGCATCAACATAAAGTTTTTTGAAAAACCTATTCCATTCCTGGAAACTGAATATTAGCCCAAGAAAGGTCTGATCTAACCTGTGTTCTTTAATGGTTCTCAAAGCCAAAGATCAGCTTTTACATTTGGGTCAGCTATCAGGTTTGGCCGTCTCTCCAAGCCCACATGGAAAAACAGGGCAAGCCATATTGCACATGAACACAATCCCCCACCTGTGGATCCATCACAAGGTGTCAGCAGCCTGCAGAGTGTGATGCTGAAGGCTGAATGCCCTGCAGGCTGCTGTGTGCATTTCTGATGGAACACCATGGGGGAGATCTGTAAACTGTGCTCTAAAAACAACAAAGGAAATGGTGAAAAGGAAAGATACCTAATTCAGCAGATTCTAAGTGAACACATCTCCACTGATTCAGTCAGGAGTGAGGAATGAATGAATTTTCAAAGACCACTTGAGATCTGATGAAGCTGTATGTAACTTAAGGACATGAAAGTTTTCAACACCAGCACTCTGTGCTGTGAGGATTCAGCTTTTGCTGAAGTATCACACTGAACTAGATAGTGGATAATGGTGTGTGAAGAGCTAAAGAATAAAAAGAGAGCTCAGCAGATTCCAAAATTTCATTCTTTACAACTGTGCCTCTGCACCACTGGTACTGCTTATCTTTCCAGAACAGGGCTTTCCTGACACTTGTCCTACTCAAGGAAACCAGGTATGATCTCACACTCATATTAACAATTTCTGAGAGAGATTAATGTTGATAGCTGTAACAGTAAGTAGAGATTTGGGTTAATCTTAGAATCTTTATAGCAGGAGACTCTACTCTCAGAATGTTTGGGATTGGGCTCTTAGACACTAATTTAATTTGTTCTGAGATGGAAAAAACAAAGACTCTCTGTGATAAGGGAAGGAGCACAAAACAGAACAACAGGAACACAGGGCTGGGCAGTAGTCTCCCATCTGACCTAACCCTCCCTATGCTGTAAAACTGTCAGGTATTAATATCTGACAATTACCTTTTTCTGATAAGCAAAGCTTATGAACAGTGCAAGGCCAGGCACCTTCTACCCAGCAGGTCAAGTGAACTTTTCCAGCTAATAGGAAAATATTCTGTCCAGGTTTACATACTGGCTGGTGCTGGCAACCAGTGCTAGGCGTGCCGAGAGCCCACCACTACCACCACCACTGATAGCTGGCTGACAGGATAACACTCACTGCAGCAAGAGAGATAAATGATCATAGCAATCCAATATGAAATTGTCACAGGTGTGTCTTCCAGCCTCTTCCAGCCTGGATGAAGGCAGAAAACACCTCCAGCCTCAGTGGTGGTATAGAATACTACACTCCCCCTGGAGGAATTGAAAATTTTACAATCTCTCCAAGTGTCAAGCTTTGCCCAACATGCACAATTCAGAGCAGGTTTCATTTCACATAGGCAAATGTCTCTGTTACCATATCCAGTGAACTCTGGGAGGCATTTTAAGTTATCTTACCTGCTCTGGGTCACAGTCTAACCTGAACACGGAATTGATTCCATCTATTACTCTATTTTATCAGGCTAAAGAAAAATCCCTAGCTAAAATTTTGCTTTTAGCACTTAGACAGCTGAGGGATGGGATCTCAATTATGACCCAATTATGCAATCGAGAAACAGTGCTCACAGAGAACAGCCCAAAAAAAGGATCAGTATAACCAGTGTGATGACAAAAATTCTTCAAGGCTCAGAGCAAGCATTCAAAAGGACATAGGCTCAAAAAATAAGAATTCTAACACCACCACACAGAACTGTGACACAAGACTGCAGGGCTCTGAATACAGAGCTGTGATGAGTCTCTTAACATTTCTACCAATCAGCTATCTGTGGGACAACGGGAAGGATGTAATAAAAAACTTATTATTTGATAAAGTCTAGCAGATTTTTACTTGAAAGGTGTTGCTGAAGGGCAAAGCATTAAATTATATATGGCTGAACCATGTCATGTATTATTAGCATAACTTCTTTGTTCCTCTAGCAGTTTGTTTTTCTGCCTTAGGGAACTGTTCACACTCTCTATCCCAACATCCAAGATAAAGTCTGATAGCAGTCAGCATTCAGAGTACTTAAAATCAACATTTATAGCCACAATTTACTTGTCTGACTGTTGCTGCTTGAAACTGATGTGTTGAAACTTACTTTCTGAAATTTCAATCAGAGGATAAAAATTCCAAGGGAGATCTGGGCACAATTTCCCTATTTTTTAATTTTAAAAAAGGGGTGGGGAGTGACATTTACTTGCTGGGATGCTTCCACATATTTCTTTCACCAAACTTACATGCAACACATTGCGTATATTAAAACAGAAAGATATAAAAAATACTCCATAGATGCAGCCCCTGATTTGAAATATTTCAAAGCATATTAGAAACACAAATCACATCCAAAACACGGCTGTGCTCCTGGCTGCTGATTTAGGATGTGACTGAAAGACTGGTAAACTCTGTGGAGAGATTCCTGATCAAGAGGGCTTGAAATGGGCTCTGAAAAATCTTGATGTTACTTTGTTGAAGACACACACCATAAGACACCCATTTATCTAAACATTAAGACCCTCATGCTTCACTCAGTTGCTGCTGTGCCCACCTGATGACACTCTTCCAGTTGCCAGCTCTTTGTTTTACACACATGGCTGAATCCAGCATTATGGCACCCATACTTGACAGGTTTTCATTTATCTAAGAAAGCAGCAAGGATGTTTTCTGCAGGCATTTGATCATTTTAAGTCAGTTTGGTTTGATTCAGACTGTACCTGCTCCTCGTGTGTTTCCTGCAAATATCATTATAGACACATTTACTACTACAAATCGTCATGAAAGAGAAATGTTAAGATACAACACAGTATTCCTAACAAGCCCACTTTCATCTCTCTTGTTTCTTAGGAATTATGAACACCACAGGAAAAACATAACTTGTGAACACTAGAAATAGAGAAGAAAATAAAGGAGGAAATACAAAAACCTTTTATATTATCTTCTAAGTTGAGCTGCTTTATTTCTAGTCAGCTGGACACTGATAAGCACTGTGTAACATACTGTAGATTATATATTGGCCAGTCATGCTCCCTCTACAAAATTACATAGTTTTGTCATGGTATATCTTCATTAATTAAGATGCCCTCATCCACACCTGAGCTGCAAGGTGAACCTGCCTCAGATGGGCAACTTCATGGCAAATCAACACTTCAGTTACTCATTCTGCAGTAGTGCCTCACTCTCACCTCCCAGAACTTTTCCAGGCTGGTATCCTGACAGCATGCAGGGACTGCAAGTTAATGGAGTGGCTCAGATCCTCTGCCAGGCACTTGTAAAGAGGAAAGCAGCTCACTGTCACTTTGAGTACACAGGCAGGATATCTGTGGGTGCCACTGTGGCTTGCAATCTCAGTGGAAGAAAAAGGGAAATTAACTACTTTCATTTAATTAGAAAGCCTTTCACTGGTTTGTTAGAACCATTTCTGGCTAGCAATAAAGTACTTCACAAATTTCTTGCAACAAGAAGCATTTTGAAAATACACTCAATAAGGCTATGCTACAATATCACTAAGAAGTTAATGATACTGTTAGCACGAGTTTAATGTAAATATAAATGCATTGCTGATATGGATTATACATCCTACTGTCTTGATGCAGCATCATTAAGACACAAATGTGAGCAGTACATGAGATTAAAAATGTAAGCTTTATGCATTGCTCCTTTGGGGCCTTTTCCAAGGCAGCCACATCCAGCATCCCGCAGCAAAGGTGGGCAGGGTGAGACACTGCTGTGTCTCCAGAAAGCAGCAATTATAACAGCAGAATGAAATCAATGTTTTCTGCACACTTTGGTTGGCTTCTCTAGGTTTCTGCTAACACCAGCCTGGCTCTCCTCTCTGAAGTTGGGAGCAATTGGTCAAAGTGCACAGGTGCTCCCTTCACCCCATTTAATCTCAGGCCAGCTTCACAGCAAACTGAAGGACCATAAAATAAAACACCACTTCTTTCTCCTGCCTTTTACATAAGCTAATGCAGAAATTGGAAAGAGGACCCAGTTCCCCCTAAATTCAGTTTTCTGATGCTAATAGGGCAAACGAAGAACTATGTCTGGAGTCACTGTCATCTCTAACACTTTTAAATTTCCACCCAGAAACTAACATACCAATAAAAATATTTTTTCTCTCTCTCACTTTTACGCCTACTTGGAGTTAAATTTCCAAGTGCTAGTATGTATCAATCACATCATTCACAAAAACAGAAAATGGAAGCTGAACTATGCAGTCAGAGCCAACAACACACAACCAAGAGAGAAGGGCTGGAGGCTGTTTCCTGGCACCATAAAGGGTAGAAGGAACATTCTTCCTCTAGAAAGGAGGCTGGAGGAGGAGAAAAATCAGCATTCTAACAGCTAGCTTTCTGCTGGCAACATGTTAATCTAGAAACCCTCAGTGAGGTTTTAAAATTTCTTCCAAATTGTTGTGAAGACAATGGTCACCTCCTGTGAAAGGTCATACAATTAATTAGAAAGTAAGCAGGTAATGAAGATGACCAGCTTTCCAAACACACACTGTCCTGAGTGCAGAGAGGGGAGTGCGTGAAACAAAGCATTTAATTAATTCAAAAATTTTAGGCATGGCAGAAAACACACTATTTGCACAAAATACTGTATTTGGTAATATTCAACCTCTGTAACATGATGTCTTACATTCAACATGGGAGATGACTCCTTACTAGACACATCCAACAAGTCTCATTTTCACACTACAATACTTCTTCTGTCTAAGCACAGTGAAAGTGAAGAGATTCACATTTTCAGCCACTACCAGCATATCCTGAACTACATGTGTAATTCCATCAAGCATCCTAGGTACAAGAAACTCATTATTCTGTTAAAGTATTAACTTAAATTTATAGGCCAGAACT
This sequence comes from Calcarius lapponicus, assembly GCA_039654755.1. Classification (NCBI taxonomy): domain Eukaryota; kingdom Metazoa; phylum Chordata; class Aves; order Passeriformes; family Fringillidae; genus Calcarius; species Calcarius lapponicus. The sequence goes on along the minus strand of CM077465.1, from coordinate 102,646,540 downwards.
GACATAGCCAGATGCACAAAATCTTAATTCTGCTTACAGAAGAAACACTAACTTTGTCTTCCTTCCCTTGCCCTGTAATACACACAATTCTCATTTGAAACAATAGCTGAACATGCAATAATAATTTGTAATGTGAAATACTGTTAATGTGTTTCCTCGGGGAGTTCCGTGTTCCAGAACATGGCAGAAACCATTTTTATTGCTCAAGTTTTCATTACAGAGATGTCACAGTACATATATCTTTGGTCTACCATGTACAGCATGTGACAAGCTAATGGCAAGGTTCTTTTCCTGCCCACCCCCTCACCCCCCTCCCTTTGTTTTGTTGCTTGTTTTTGTTGTTTTTTGGTTTTTTTTTACTATCACCAGTGCACTAATACTTAGACAGATTTACTTTAGAGCAAATAGTAAATGACTGGGAAGTTGTTACAATTTCTCATTCTCATTCTGATTAATGAGCTGGAGGAACACTCCCCTCCCTTCCTTCTCCTGTGGTAGAAAACATATTGAGATTATGCATCAAATAATTTTGTACCTGCATTCCCTAAAAGATGGATGAGACTGGCATAACAATGAAGGCTTTTCCAAGAGGGAATAAGGATCCACAAAGCCACCCCTCAGCAGTCATTCCAGGATGAAGGATTAAGAATACACTGTGTCACAGTCAACACACAAACTCTCACACACACACCAACTCCCTACATAAGCAATGCCAGTGCAGAAACCAAAAATCCCTCAGTTTTTCATAATGTCAAGCAAAAAGAGAGAGAAAAAAAGGTAATTTTTTAGGGAGTGGGAGAGAAAAGGATAGCTCCTGTATATGGTATAATGCATATATGAGAGAGAGACAAGAAGGAAGAAATCCAGGGATACCATATTCAGAAAAGAGCAAACATCAGACAGAGCTCAGTAAGAACTGAGAGTGGCCCAGAAACAAGACTAAGGGGCTTCTGGGCCACATGAGCTGTGAACACAGGTTTTTCTGGGGTTTGATGTCTCTCATTTTCAGGAACTCACGACTTTCAAGTCAACAGGATGATCCAAACCTTTGGTATCGCTGCCAACTTTTCTTACTTTCAAAGGCGTCCTGTGGATCTTCAGCTCTAAATACCTATTATGGTCCAAAAGGGTAACTGGGTAAAAAGACAGACAATATAGGCTATGCCTTTGCCCCTCAGGAACATCCTGAACTTTCCAATAGGATGTTTAAAATATGTTTCAGAGGTAAAAGGCATCAAAATCAGTTTTACACCTAAATGCTGAAAAAACTCACTAACCCAAACAACTCTCACTAGGGCTGTCATAGGCAAGGAACAGAAAATAAAATACTTTCTGATGGACAACTGAGGAAAAACTGAGCAAAGAATGACAGTAACCTGCAGAATTTATTACCATGGCTTGCTGTGCCAGTACTGAACATTACATTACATTACAATGAATGCTGTTTGCAAAACAAACTCTATTATCAGCCAGCAGATAATAGCTGAGCATGATCATGGCGTAAATTATTACAGAAGACTACAAGAAGAAGTGATTAAGAAAAAGTCAATACTGGGAGAAACAGTTATATCAGTTCTAGGAAAAAAAACCCAAGTGGATAAAAGGCAACAAATTTCAGATTTGAAATTTAGCAATGTGACAGACAGCTTGTTTTCCACTCAATAACTAATTAACTTGCTCTACACCAGGGGGATTTTTCTTCACAAAGTAACTTTACTCTTCAGTCTGACAAAACATGGGACCTTTCGGCTCTGCTATCACACTTCATTAAGTTATGTAAGACCAAACAATTTGTAAAGTAGGAGCACATTTTTGTCATCTTCAAAGCAAACAAAAATAAAGATATTAATTTATCAGCATGTTTTACTTTGCTTTGCATATGTGACCTACAATATTGTCTGAGTAGATTCATCATTCAAATGCACTCTCTCATGTAGCCATGCTGCTGTGCAGCACTGACAGAAAGACACCCCAGTGCTATCATTCCTCATGTAAAGAGTTTTCCCAGCAGCATTCTGATGATGCTCTGCAAGTCGTGTCACATGCATGACATGCCACAGGGTGGCTGGGGAAGACGTGCTGTCTCACAGGAATAAAGAACAATCCCTGTGAAAAAGGACAAACTTTGCTGTGTGTGAACTCAGGCAGCAAAATGACAGCCACTGTAATTCTGAATACAGAGCTAAGGAGGCATTAGGGGTCAGTCCAAGAAACCAACATGGGAAAAACACCAAGTGTTTTCATGGGAAAAGTCCTGATTTCATGGAAGACACATTTTCTGGATAAAAGATCATGCAATTGTTCTAAATTATTTCTGGTTTTTCAGCTGGACACAATGTCCTTCATTCCCACTTTTATTCCCTTCATGAAATCCCTCAGACTCTACTACATATTAGAGTTTCAATCTTTTGAAAGAGTAGTTTTTGTTCCTAAGTCAAGCCCTGCTTCAAAAGAAGGGGAGAGTTTGTTTCACTGTCTTGGTAAGATCTCTTTCAGAATCTAGGAGCAAAGAACTTGTTTCATGTTCTGGAGCTAAAATGTTGTCTATCCATTGCAGTTAAGCCTGAGGCTCTGTCAGAAATGAAAAGCTAATAAGACATTCACTCACTTAAGAAAAAAAAAAAAAAAAGAAAAAAGCCAAGCGAAAAACATACTCTTCAGGTTGATGTTGGAGGCAAATAACTCAACTACAAAAAGCCATCAGGATCTTGCAATTTTAATTTTTCTGCTCATTGAAGCTTTCTACTTTCAGGCAATTAAAACCAGGCATCAAAGGCACATGAAATTGGGATGGGGTAGTGATTAATTTGCGGAAAAACATTCCCAATTTAGTTAGACGGACACAAATCAGGCATCCATATCTCGGGAATGGGGAGTATTGATGCACTGAAGAGAGCTGAAAGGAGCACAGGGAAGAAAAGATGGAAAGAGTACATCCCCATGGAGGGTAGAAATGTATCTGCCAAATGCTGCTCATGATGAGGACTCAGGGACAGATGCAGAGCTGGAATAGTCTTAGCCTATAAACAATTATTTCTTCCTCTTAACTTTGCCCCTACAAATGTTTCTGCATTGCAACAAACGCAAAAGTTAGATTTTGTGCTTACGCTGAAATTCAGTGTATTAAAGCCCATTCTGCAAACAGTGTTGGGCCACTCAAATGAGCAGAGAAGATACTCATTAAAATCTCCACAGGAATCAATTCCTTTGACTCTGAAAACCCAAACATCAACATTATCTCTCTCCATCAAAACCTGTCCTCTTCCAGTAAAAAATGCCATAAATGCAACGCCACTCAGTCACACATCTATTGAATACCAAGCTCACTAATGATCTGCTAGAACACCTCCTCAGTGCTTGACTGTGTCCATCTGTCCAGTGCCACCTCCTTCAGCTGGGTCTTAGTGTTATTAAGAGTCCTTCAGACCACTTGATGAAAGAATTTCTGGAGAGCTATAGAATCACTTGCTTTGTTTACGTGGCTGCTGCTGTGAAAATTCACCTCGCTGAGGCCAGTTTGCAAGCTCTAAGAAGCTGATGTTTGTGCCCTCTTGGCAGAGATCTTCCTACAGAAGCAGCAGCTGAATTGCACAAAGGAAAGTGTCCAGTGCACAATCTGGGCTGTAGCAGGCAGTACCAGAGCTGGGCACACAAAATCAGCTGCTCAGTGCCTCCCTGGGCTGGGATAGAGTTAATTTTCTTCACGGTTAAATCATGATACTCCCCCCAGCTTTTGGACCCAAAATTTGGGATGAAGAAATATATCCAAGTCAAAGACAAGTAGGACAGGAGCAAGAGAGAGGGAGTGAAGATGAAATGAGAGAGAAAATGAGACATATTGAGGGTTTGGAAACCTGTTTAGAAGAGCCTGGAATACAAAACTAGAAGGCAAAAGTGTTGAGATAAAGTGAAGAGGGGAGAAGTGATCCCTGGGAATATCAAGAATAGATAAAAGAGCTGATAGGAAGACAGAAATTCTATCAGCCAATACCACACCAATCTCTCAATTTTTGAATCATTAAGGAAAGAGGTCAGTAAAATTCTATAGGATTTTTCCCCTTTTGTACTAGAATAGTTGTAGAAGGCAATAAGTAAAAAGAAAGCAAAATTTTCTTGAAAAAAAATATTATATTGTTGGTGGCCTGATGTTGATAAACATTGATGGCATCTCTCATTGTCTGAGAGCAGCTGTTTTACTGACAGCTGTAACTGCCTTGATACCAGCAATCAGAATGCTCCGTCTAAAACAAAGCGCAAATGCCCTTTAAAAAAGGCCACATACATGTCCCAGCTTTTAACTGGAGAAATTGCCTAAAGGAATGAAAGGAGCCCAAGTTCCCAGACAAGAGACTTTATAAAAAAGGGAAATCAACTTGTGTCAGATGTAATCTAGAGGCCTTTAAGAAATGGGCCTCCCAACAGCTCATCTGGCATGAAATAATAACGAATTGCAATCATCATGGTTTTGATATGGATCTGAGGTGTCAAAAGCACTAGCCCACGCTTCCCAAGCCACAACCTCCTGAAAGACAGGCATTTAGAGGAGAGAGGGGCAGAGATGCAAAAAAACTCCCCAGTTGCTAGATTTGAGAACATATTTAAACCAAGACAATATCCAGACAGATCATCTCATGGTTTTATTTTCTGGTGTGGTAGTAAAGTTAGCTAGGCACTCTTAGGATGTTTAACATCCTAAAAATAATCGGGTCATCCACTGCACTTAATGCACCAACAATTATCTCACTAAAATTATCTTAACATCTCTGAGCAAGCATACTGCACAGGAAAACTTCTAAGCTTTGGAATTTTCTTCTGCTGAAGAAAATCAGATTATTTGGTTCCTTACTAAAAAGTATTTCAATGCAAATATTTTGATAAAAATCTCCCCTTTAGTGTAATTTTGTTCTATTATAAAGGCATCATAATAACTGGTCACTGATCTGAATATGAGGCCGTTGACTTTGTCTCATTTATTCTACTGCTGGTATTCCTTGCTAGATAAAGTAGAGTCATAAAAACTTCATTGCCTTGTGAAAAATTTAGACTTATGCCAATCTTCTGCAATCTTTTCCTCATGTGAGGTTCACCAAGGAAGACAGACGTGCTGCAGGTTCAAGTCCCAGCTTGGAATATCTTTGTCTTGTCCAAAGGAACTTTATTACACATCTTTGTGGCCTCAATCCATCAGCACAAATGGCACACCAGGCCAGGGATGATCAGGAAAAGCTCCAATTACATTCAGAAGACAAACTTCATGGCTGCTATTCCCAACAGAAAATCATATTTAGTCAGCCTGATCTAAGACACAACAAATACCGTAAGGTTATGGATTGACGTTTATAAAAAGCTGGCAACTGTTCTTGATGATTCAGAGAACTCAGTGTCTATAAAGTAAAACACCTGAACACAACCCTTTGAGGGAAAAACTAAAAAAAAAGAAAAAAAGGAAAAGTCCAGCACTTCCAAATGTGGTGCAGAGAACTGTTCATTTCTCTGGACAAGATACCAAAATGCTACTGAGCAAGCCATGAAGGTTCATGGCTTCCCTACACTGAAGAACAATCAACACAGTGCAGGGAAAGCCTTCTACAAAAGAGCACAAGTGAAGAAATAACCTGATTCAAGCACTGTTTAAAACAGATCTGACAAGCCTGTCTGAAACCTGTGCCTTTGGTGTTGGTGTAAACCCCAAACCCCATGTTTTTGCTAGAGTAGCTGCTGACAGTAATGGCTTGCCCTGCTAGTACAAAAAAGAGCTCTGGAAAAATATTTTATTAAAGGAATATGATTTCTACTGTACTAGATGTGTGCTATAGAAAGCAGTAAAATTCAAAACAAAACAAAGGTAGCTATTTGACAGAAGAATGCTTTCTGGCAGGAGCAATGCTATTTAACAAATATGGTACATGACTTTTAAATTAAAAGCTCTGTGAAGTGCTTCACACTGGTGTCATACAGCTCAGTCCTCACTGTATCCCTGTGGAAACTCATGCACTGCTTTCCTCAACCACTGAAAAGAATTTCAAGCTGCTGCCTCTGCCACTGCAGAACACATCAGAATCTAAATAATTACTAAGCCTTCATTCAATTTCCCATGTGGGAATTGAGAATTAGCTTCTTAATTCCTGTTGAATAAGCCTTTGATTTTTTTAATATGTAGAAGCAAATTGTAAGTTAGAGGTCAAGTTTATCAGAGCTCTCTTTTTTTCTTGTGTGGAAAACACACAATTTACCAGCACTTGAGAATTATAGGCAACATTTTTGGTGAGCAGCAGTGCTCTTTAAAATGAGGGTGCAAAGCTACCCCACAAAACTTGAACCCTGTGCTGCAACTCATGGAACACCACTGAGAATTTCAGGGGGATAGCCAAGAACCTGACTTAGAATGCAGAATCAAATGCACTCCCACTACAGGAATGCTTTCAGCAGGTGGATGGGTCAAGGACACGATTTTAAAGTCTTCCAAAGTTATCAGCACCTAGTTAATTTCTCTCTGAAATTGAAAGCAGGAATATTACCTTGTAAATCTTCTACAGTACTTCCTACAGCATGGTAGATTTGCCTGGGATAAGAAGGAGATTCTGAAGCATTAGCAGGGAAAGCCCCAAGGAAATTGCACACAATGACAAAGCCACGCTCCAAAATGGGACAGCTGCAGAGGAGGGTGCACACAACTCAGATGGATTTTAAGGTCAAAAGTAAGTAGGAGATACAGAAAGCAATTATATCACAGGTTTGTTTTAAAACTTGGCCAACAGCAGAATGACAGAGAGCTTAGCTGGAGGGGAGAGGAAAAATATCTAGAAACAAGGCCGGCAATATTAATTGCCCAGTGTCTGGAAACAAATGTCGGAAGCATTTTGCTATGGGCAAAGATACTTGGACACAGCAAAGGATCCTGAAAAGATTGTTGCACTTTCATATAGCAGAAAGGACACCTAAACAAAGAAAAAGATGTCAAACTGAAGTGTTTGTGTAGGCTTTGGAAGAGGAGGCTGGGTGGTGTGTGGGAGGTGGTTTGCTTGTTCAGGTTTTATCAAAATTCAATTCATCCTGACATGTCCTAACTGATAGGAAGTGCAGCATGGACTAACATCAACATGAGGTTGTGAAGATTAGTTTAGGATGACTTGAAAAAATTCAAGTGGAAGCCTTTGTGTAGAGAAGAAAACACAAGATCTATAAAACAAGGAAATTAGAATGAGAGAATGGCGGGGGGAAAGCCAACCCATACTTTGGAAAGTGAGAATAGCATAACAGCCAGAGAAGAGGAACATGAAAATAATTCTGAAGGATACAAGGTACAAAAGTTTAAGATGACAAATCTTTGTTGCCAGGCTTTAGACAGCATAGAAGTTGGATTAGGTTGCTCAGAGTGGTCTGTTTGAAATGATTTATATTAAGGAATCTTTGGTTTCAAAGAACAAATTTCCAAACCAGGCAAACAAAGGATGGCTGAACTCTCTTAGTGTGGTCAGTTTGGCATTGTTTCTACAGTCAGAGCTGTCAGACTCTGAGGTTTCTTGCACAGAAGTAGCTCCCAGGGTTGAAGGCCACCAACAGGTCCTGTAATTATTTGGGAAGCCACAAGGATCCTTGTGCCAAGGCATACAGGGAATCCTGTTCCCCACTCCAGTCCTCCTACACTACAGTGTGTTTAGCACTATGTTCAAAGCAGCTGAAAAGGCTATTCCACTTGGTAAAAAGTGAGCCCTTAGCCTGAACAATACACTTTTTTCCCCCCCATTCTCTACATAGTAAGTAATGTGCTTCAGTAGTAAGCAAAATTTTCATGTTTGACGCACATTTCTCATTTTCTACTTTACTTCTACTTTAAAATTACATCCTCCATCCTGTCTCATCATTGTTATTGGAGGTATACTACACAACTTTGGTCTTCCCATTTGCATGAATCTGGCAGACATCGATAAAAGGCAGCACAGCCAGCTAATAGCTGTCTGATAATATATTTTACAAGAAAAGAAGGAGCATTTTCCCCCCATGTTGCCCCAAACTGATTTTCCATCAGTTTGACTGGGACTATGATCAACTGCTAAAAAAAGTAATTGCAATTACTCACTACTGAATTAAGTCAGTTGGCTTTGGTTGGTCCAAGAGGTCACAGGATATTGTCCCTCTACAATATGATCTGCCATAGTGGTGAATGGCACTCAACATTCACCCTCTGGTAATATTAGTATATCGTTAATTGTAATAAAAAGTTAACTTCCATACAGGTGTAAGAAGAAATAAGGTGCTACAGGCCAAACTCAACACAGCAAACCTTTCTGAAGCCCTTTGAAGACACTGCTTTGTTGTCTTAAAGCTACATAGAAAAATAAGGCGTGCTCTAAAGCAAAAAATAAAAAATATTCAAAAAGGACCTATGTTTATCTCAAGTAATAATAGTGCACTTCAGCAGCAGCAAAACCACCAAGACTTTTAAAACAGAAGTGTACAGACATTTACTTCACCCTAGTGTGAAAGTGACAACTTGAGCCACATCATCTCGTGCCCAAGTAGAATGGGAAAATGGTCTACAAACGTGCAGACATTTGTATACCTGGTTTATATTATTGCCTAAAACTTTGCAGTGCTGTATTTTACCTTACAGATCCTGAATGATTTCAATTTAAATCTCCCCAGAAGTAAGAGGTTCAACAAGACCAAGTGCTGGTGCTTACACTTGGACCACAACAATGGCCCTCAGCACTGCAGGCTGGGGGCAGAGTGGCTGGAAAAGTGCCCAGGGAAAAGGACCTGGGGGTGCTGGCTGACAGCACTGAGAGTAGCCAAGGGCATCCTAGCCTGGATCAGCAAGAGTGTGGCCAGCAGGACCAGGGCAGTATTGTCCTCCTGTAGTTGACACTGGTGAGGCCACACCTCAAATCCTGTGTCCAGCTCTGGGCCACTCACTACAGGAAAAACATGGATGTGCTGGAGTGTGCCCAGAGAAGGACAACAGAGCGGGTGAAGAGTCTGGAGCACAAGTCCTGTGAGGAGCAGCTGAGGGAGCTGGGGGTGTTTAGCCTGGAGAAAAGGAGGCTTAGGGCAGACCTTATCACTCTCCACATCTCCCTGAAAGGAGGGTGTAGCCAGGTGGGTGTCAGTCTCTTCTCCCAGGCAACCAGCAATGAGGACACAGTCTCAAGCTGCACCAGGAGAGGCTAAGGCTGGACATTATCAGGAATTCCTTCATAGAAAGGACAACTAGACATTGGAATGGGCTGTCCAGGGAGGTGGTGGAGTCACCATCTCTGGAGATATTTAAGAAAACACTGGACATGGCACTTGCTGCCATGGTCTGGTTGACACACATGGTGTTTGGACAAAGGTTGGACTCCAAGATCTTAGAGGTCTTTTCCAGCCTAACTGATTCTGTGATGCTGCACAAACCAAAAACTAAATAGCAACAAACTCCTCAAGGTGCCATGACCAACAGAGTTAAAGCTGTCCTCAGGTCCAGACTTGAGGTACAGGAAGAACCAAATATGTATTAGGTATAGAAGAAAATCTCTTTTCCACATGCAAGCATTTGCTATCAAAGATATCAAACTGATTCTTCCTAGGTATTGAGTACAGTATCCTTTGAAAAGGGAAGGGGGAAACGGGAAGGGGGAAATGGGAAGGGGGAAACACCAACTTTGTCTTTACTTTTCTTTCCCCTTTTTTTCCTTCCTTTGCACTTAATTTCACAGACTGAAAGGGACTAAAAGTTGGCTAGTGGGCAATAGCGCAGAAAAAGTTTAAGTGCTAATTTTCTGTCTAGGACAATTCAAGTTATCTCTCTAAAATTAAGGATTAGTGGTGCCTGGCCATCAAGGTGAGAGAGCTTAGTTTCTAACAAATCCATAAATCCAAATTATTTTCCTGGATTACCTGAATTTCTCAAATGCATAGTTTGAACAGAATCACTTAAACTCCAGATTTAGAATTCTCCCAGACTAAAAATACCCTGTACATTTTGAGACATATTTTGATGCTTAAAAATAAGTTTAAATGCCCAAATACATACTAAGATGTTGGTCTTCATTCTTTTTATGTCTTGTCCAGGCATTTGCAAAACAAAAGCTTGAATTTAGTGAAGTTTTTCATGAAGGGGAAGAAAACCAAACAAACATCCCCCATCATCACGAAAAGAATATAAAACAAACAAAAAAAATTCCTTCTATTAAGTCCCTAGTCTCTGAGACGGGCTACTGAAGCTACTGGTAAGAAAGAAAAGGAACAGACTAGTACAAGAAATAACCTTCAGATTTCAAGCCCCAAGGTCAAATGTGACAGATGCGACTGATTCCTTCATATATTTTCCTTGACACCTATCAATGCAATCAATCTTAAGTGAAGTTGTAGATGCCAGGAAGGGAATAGCCTGTTATGATTTGCAGCAGCCTTCAGAACCAGGTGAACTTTCTCTGTTGGAAGTGCTCTGTGCACCAGTATTCATACACCTACTGAAGTGCTGGCTGTGTGAAGTATTAGTGTTTTATGACTTCCTTTCTCATGCATGCACGTTCACATTTCATGTTTTATTTAAGAAACACCTTCAACTTCACATATTTACACAAAAGTCTTCAGATCAGTCTCAAGCTTGGTGATGAGGAAGGTCAATAATAAAAGACCACATTGAAATTAAGTGTCATTTGCTATGTTCTTATAAAAAGTTTGGTTTGATATATAGTATATAATAGTGTAGCTCACCATTAGTAGTGCAAGCAGAGGTGTAAAGTAATAATGATAATTAAAATGAACCATTATAATTTTGTCCTTGCCCAATTCTAATTTCTCCAAAATACACAAATCAAAGGAAATTAAAATCAATCCTTTATTAAAAACTCTGACCTCGCTGACAAGATTTCCTTGATTTCCTTTGTGTTCTCTCCACTCTACTAAGCACACTTAAGATCTTACTTGCTTTATAATTATAAATGTAACACATGGGGAAAAAAAAAGATGAGAGGTGAAATTAAATCAGTGGCCACAGTGACAGTCTGACAAGTACCCAGAAGACAACATTCAAACTGTGGCAGCAATTCTACTTTGCTAAATTACCAACATGCAACATAAACATACCTGATGTCTCCTCACCTACAGAAATAGAAAATGGGAACCCCATTAAATAGCAAGAAAGGATTGTATACAGCACCATGGAAACAGAAAAATAGCAAAAGATAGTAGCCACATCTGGTGTCATTTGAGATAAATCAGAGAGTGCTGTGCTCTATGGCAGGAATTATAACAACTCTTTTGCCATTACATAAGATCAATAGCAGTGCACTGCTTCTCTCCCTGTATCATCTGCGGGTGCTTGTAAAACCCAACAGCACTGCAAGAGATGTCAGAACAGACTAACCACATCAAAAACATCCACAGACTCAGAGCAGCTAGAAACACTGCCATGCCACAAAAGTAACTCTGATAGAACACAGTGATGTATTGTTCCCCATTGAGGAGTCCTACTGATTGTTTAGGAGTTAAGTTAGGAAGGTCTAACCAAAGGTGTTCCAAAACCCATAGGTTAAACTGGACTAAGACCTTACTCCTCTTTAAAATGAATGATAATTTTAACAAGTATATAATTCTGCTGAACTGATAAGCAAGGACATAGTTACCTTGTGCGTAGGAAGCTTTCTTGTAAATATTATATAACAAAGTTATGGCTGTATTTGGCAGAGTTTCTCTGTACCACAAAACAAGTATCCCTTTGCCAGCCTCTGGTGTTCATCCCTCAGAAACCATTCCCAGCCATCACTTCTGCCGTTCTGCTCCTGCTGTGTGGTCCGTTGCCCCACCCTACTGCAGTGTGATGCATCTTAGCTTAGCCACCTTTCTTTCTGCATGCAATACATCAGCTGCAGGGAAATATGCCAGCTAAGAAAATAAAACAAACAGGTGTCTTCCAAAAAACCATTTCTGCAACCCCTCTGGCTCATTATGGAACTCAAACAACTCTAGTCCACAGGCTGTTGTTTTTTCCCCTAAAGAATGAGATCAGAGGAACAAAGAACATCCATAGTTCTGCTTTGAGTCTTTTTGCATAATCACACCCAGTAATTTACACACAAAGACAACATGGGTGAGCTCTGGTAACAAATAAATATTTGGGGGCAATGCTGTCTTTACCTAATACAATTTCATAGCTTTACATTTATTCTACTTAAAATCAGCCTCAAGTGCTGTCACCCAAAACATTGGCTTGCCTGGTTTCACCCTGAATGAAATAGTAATACCTGACAGCATCTGCTTTTTTTCCTTGTAAATGTAGGTGAACTGTGAAGACCTTGTAAGATCTTAATAGATGTAATTTGGGTTATACAATTTAAAAAGGGGGGAAAAAAGGAAAGAAGATATTAGTGCTGTGCATAGTTCAAGATCTGAGAAAATCCACCCTGAAATTAACTTATTGCTTTATCACCCTTCATATGCTTTTTTTTTTTCAATAAAACACTTTTTTCCTGCTATGAGCTTGATCTCAAGCAATGGCATGGACTCAGTACTGCACATACAAAGTCACACACTTTACACCTCTGGTTTGCAAAGCAATGTATAAAGCACATAGAATCAAAGAAGTGTCAGCTGTGAAACTTTAAAGTGTTTTTATTTCTAGAACAGACTCATCATTGGGGAATTCAATTACTTTGTGCCTAGAGCAAAAATCCTTATAAAATTTTAGAAATTATTTGGTTACAGCATAGTCAAAGAACTCATTATAAAAGAACACAATTGTTTGCAATTTCCAAGACAAAATAAAATATTGAACAGAACAGATTTCCACTGTAGGACTGCTAGTTCATTTAAGAACACCGTTGAATTATTCTTGACTTTCAATCAGCTATACTGGATTCCTATTTAAAGGAAAAAAGATGCTTTAAAAAGTGAGATTTACATGTTTTGTTATCAGAGCTGGAATAGCTAATATTATCCCTCCAAACAAAGGAGGGGCACTAAATTCTGGAATGAAGATTCAGGGCAAATGGTGACAAATTGCTACCTTCTCATCTGTGGCTGTGAGAAGCTATTTAACCATCCCCATGTGACATTTATGTGGGCACAGTAGCAGAGTTTTTCTGCACTGCTGAGCTGAGAGGAGAGTTACTGCCTCTTGCAGTGAAGGGACAGGACCAAAGGAGGAGGGGAAAACGAGCCAGCTGGTGGCTCCAACTGGAGTTTTCCAGCACGTGGAGTACCGAGGAGTCAGACATACAAACTCATGAAAGCCACAGGCACATCCTTAGCCCTCCACACCCCACAGAGCTGCTGCTGGGGAGCAAGCTGCACTTCTGGCAAGCATATGGGACAGTCAAGCTATAACCAAAGCCACCTTCTGCAAAAGCACAAACCCTCTTTACTGTGGTGACGATCTCCATCTGCAACACGCAGCTGAGTCATCCACGTTATCCCCAGCAGATGGCAAAGGCAGGAATTTGTTACTGTACTTAAAGCAGTCTTTCCCTTCCCTTCAAGGCTCCTTACATTTGGCACTTGCCTGGGCTGCCAGGGAGCTCTGCCCACCCACAGATCCGAGGCACAGCTCCTCCATGCTGAGCATTTCACACACAGCAACATTCCCTGGGAGTGCCAAGGAGCAGAGGCAGTGCCAACACAGGAGGCACTTTGCACAAAGCATGTTTATTAGCTGTGACACAGAACACAGCATTTGCAAAGAGCTAAGGAAGAAGACAGCTGCTGTGGCTCCTCTAATTACCTCTCCCCAGACATCAACAGCAATTTACAATTTGGATGATGTTGCTGGAACTAAGTATGATCTAGATCCACACACAAGCTCTCCTCCTCACTTTTATAGGCCATGTGTTATATGAGAATTACAACTATTCAAACTGTTCCTATGAGTTAGGTTATCTCCTGCAAGGCTTTTTATTGCACATTCTCCTTTTGCTACTGGAAGATACAGAATTTGCTGTAGACAGTAATCAGATAATCACATCTTGTTATGAGGACAAGCCAGCAGGATTTGCTATTAGGAACTCTCTAATCTATCACATCAGAACAAAGAACATTTGAGATGTTTGGTAAAAATTATGCTTCTTAACACATTTCACAACAAAGGTAAGAAATAAAAATTTTAAATAGTCAGTATATAGAGCAGGTAGAACATTAGCCTCACATATATCCAAATTAAATTCCGAGTTACTCTACTCCTACAGCATCTTGAAATATTTACTGTGTTCATCTCCTGCTGTTTTGCTGCTAACAAAAATTTAAAAGAATACACAGGAAGTCTGACAAATTAAAACATCATCAAGATTAATTGCACAAAGAGGATAGAACATTTCAAACAGTTGCACCCTTGAAAGATCAAAAGCTTTCCTCCCCTGCCAGTAGTTCTGAACAGTTTTATGGGCAAAAAAAATCAGAAGTGAAGACAAAACTGAAAATGTATGCAGGCACATGAAACTGCAAAGACTCAGTAGATATTCTAAGCCCAATAGTATACGTGGGTTAAGAAGCAGTAAAAAGCAATCACATAGAGAGAATTAAGCAGAAAATCTTTAACCTGAGGATGAGCACCCCCACACTACCTGTACCTGCAAGCACTGAGAATAAATATGGTGTTGACTTAGAAAACCAATTACCTGGATCCAGAAATTTGCTAATGCTTTGTATAATAAAATAAGCCCCATCTCCACCTTCTATGATATTTTAGACCCATGCCAGACAAGCATCTCCTCAGCGGCACGTCCTGCTCCCCTCAGATGTGCAGCATGCATTTTGTGGCTCTATTGCTACACAGTCGAGTGATTTTTCTCAATTCAAGCTGTGAGTCAAACGAGGGGATGAGACTCACCCGTGTTTCTCTGGACTCTCCTCTGACAGGATTTCGCTGCTGCTCTCATCAATGGGATGGACACGAGCAATATATTCTCCACTCTGCTGGTAAAACTTGTACACAGCCACTTGAACCACACATTGATCACTGCTGCTCCTCAGCCAAGGGCTCAGGATGGTGGGGCTCGGCCTCTCTGATGCGTTGAGAAACAGAAAAGAACCTGGAACAGAGGATGCAACAAGAAAGCTTTAACGATTAGAAAAACCTCAAGGCCTCCTAGATTAGAGATGAATACTTTCAAGTTTTATGTCTCAGCTCATTCTGCAGCCCTTCCATACCCCATTTGCCAACTAGTTTGGAAAGCTTGCACATTTTCTGTTAAACCTGTTAAGATTAAAGCAACACTTCAACTCATCTCTGAATGGTCAAAAATAAAAATTATATTTAGATTTAACTCCCAGAAGACAAAAGCCCACACAGGTGATTAGGGAGTTTTAGCTTTAGATTCTTGTCTGTAACCTCTCAGGTCTGGTTCAGACCCAAGTATATTAGCATTGGTTCTGCTGGATCCGGATTTGACAGCTCTGGTATATTCATATTTATTTATAATACTTCATACTGTATCTAGTCCTCTCACCCAAATAAAGAACACCAATTCAATAGCTTTTCTTATGCTCTTCTATAAACAGAAGACTGCAGCAGTTTTAAGTCTAATATTAGAGACAGGATAAAGGTCTGACACAGTTTCATTTCTTCAGCAATTCATTCTAATGTATTAATTTTATATGCAGCTAATCCACATTAAACATTTCATTATTATCCACTACATTGACTCCCTCGGCTTAATTCTATTTCAATACAATCTGAGGCTTATCCAGTGGGACAGAGGTAATGTATTTTCATCCCATTGCTGCTCATTTCAGGTGAGTCAAATGACTCCCTTTCGGCAGCTGACTAATTTATCAATTTGTCCACAGAACAAGCACACTGGGGCCTGTAGCTGGCAAATGAAAGGGACCAACCCTCAGAGCAAGAAAATCATCATGATATTCCACAAATTCTAGCAAGATTGGTCAGGAAATGAAATCTCATTGTCTTCATTACCTGGAGCATCCATTAATGCAGCCTGTCTGTTAATACTGAAAACATGCAGGTCTGATGAAGAGTAATTTCATTGAGAGAGAAATTAAGGCTCAACGGGGCTGTAATTGAAGCTTATTTTTAAATGTGCATGAATTTCAGCCAGAGCAGAAGCTTGTTTTTGAAAATGCCAAGGTTGCAGCTTCAGAGAAATGATCTCCTACATCACTGAGCATGGCTCATATGATGTCCAGGCTGTCTAAGGAATACTGTTGAAGAGCTACAAATGAATCCTTCTCCTTTTCACCTCAGTGGGTAAGCTCTGGAGCAGGAGGTGCAAAGCAGCCACTCTGAGCTCCTGCAGCAGTTCACCTCCTTCCATGAGGCATCTGGTGAATTGTCCTTATTTGATTGTCCTCAATTCTCTCACTGAACTGAGAGTCAAGAGCTCAGATTTTAACAGCTCACTGTCAGGTGCTGGTTTAGAACACAGGAACTGCACTTGTGTTCACAGATGTCCCCTCTGAAAAAGTCTCATTTGGCAAATCATCTCAGGTCACACAAAGGGCAATAATGGAAGGGCCACAAATGAAAACTGGATTCCTATCAAACACTGTTTCCCTCACATACATACACTTATCATAAACAGCATTTTTGATATATTTGTCAAAAAACAGTGTTCTTGACATTTACACCACAATAACGACGTCTAAAACTAGAAAACATCTGTACTGAAAGAAACATTAAGAAATACATAAAGTACAGCCTGCTCGGATGTCAAGGTTTTCAAACAGAGGAGAGCAAAATGCAGTCACAGCTTTTCTTCCTTAATAACAAGATTCCTCTGCCTAAATAATAGACTTTAATACAGTTGCTAATGGAATTGTTTGATGAATTTAAACAAAGTTTTTTGCCAGTCATTTTTGTTGGTCAGTAAAAGAGAAAAAACCCCAACAACACAAAATCCAGCTACGTGTATCATCATTCCCTGTCTCTCCCTTTTGTTGCAAACAAAAGAGAATTAGAGCAGTAAATCTTGTGGCTTTAATTTTACCATCCCCATAAGAACAATGAAATCTCTGACATGAAAGGGAGCAAAGAGATTTCTGCTGGTGGCAGAAAGACACTAAGTGTTGCAATAATTGCTGATGGTAACTTGCCAGGTGCAAGAGCCATTTGCACATCTTACTGCCTTGCAACAGGGAGTCAGATTTTAAAAATAACAAACAAAGGCAGCTCTCATTCTGTCTTTTCATGCAGTAGCTCTAAATCAAGGGAGCTGTCAAGGATAGTTCTTCTTATGCCCTGACTTGAGGTCAGGTTTGAAACATCAGTGAAGTCCAGTAGTAGGCCAGGGTGGCTGCTACAGCAAATCTGTGAGTCACAAATCTCCTCTGTTCTGACTTCTTTATTTCTACTCTCTGTCTGCAGGGCTCACACTGTGCAGTTGCAGCTTATTACTCATCACATGGCCAGTTGTACCTACTGGTTGATATTGCTAAAAGGAATACAGTTTTGCCATGGTGGGGTTACCCCAGCACACTCTGCCAGGATGCTGTTCTGGAGGAACCAGCTGCTGTGCAGCGGTGCCCAGGAAATCATTGCAGAGGGCACAGCTCCACAATGGATTACACAGTGTTGGCCTCACCACCAACACAGTCTTGTCAGAAATGTCCTCCCAGCGCATACCTTTGGGGAGATCACCTACCTGGGCAAATACTAGAGCTAAATGAGATTGTTTGGTTTTTTTTTATAATATATACATGTTTGTTTTATTTTAAAAGAGGTGGAAATAAACACAACTTTGTTCTTGTTTTTGAAAGCTCAGCTACCTCATGGGTGACTTCATTGTCTGCAGCAGCATTCTCCTTCTGCTCTTACTGCTCTTTTAGTTTGTAAGTGCCAAGCAAGGAACTATCAGAGCATCACTTGGCTCTGGTGTTATGGGAACAGTTTCCTGAGTTGAAATGGGGGTACTTACTTTAATACCACAGACATTTTCTTATACAGCAGAATTTGAAGATTCTGGGATTAAGCCATAGCACCCACAAAGGAATAATTAATGAATCTGATGTGAGAAATGATAAATGTTGAACACAAATCCCTATGCTTCTCCCTTCCCTCAAAAGCACAATCTCTCAGGCACTGCCTGACACTGTTTCCTGAGATGCTCCCCCACAGGATCAATATGACCACCATTTCCAGGATCAGCCTAGAGACTGCTCCTTAGAGTTAAGGGATCACCTGGAGATCGATTCCACATCCCTGCCAAGGGATACTGCCAAGGGATACAAGAACATTCTATTTCACAGCAAGAGACTCTCTCAGCAAAACCAGAAGCTACCTCTTCACCCATATTTCCCCACAGTGGGAATCCATGTGGCATGCTTTGAGATCATTCTGTAGACTGTATGACTCTAAGGTTCCAGCTAGAACTTCCTTGCCATTATTTGCTCCTATTGGCTTGCGGCTCTAATAAGAGTTTTGGGATCCCCCTGGGTGAATAGAAAAAGCACTGTAGCTTCCACCAAACTTCTGCTGCTACCAGGGGACATAAGCTGAGATGAAAGGTGCCATCATGGTTCAGGCTGCCAGTGGGACATTCTGATCAGGGCTCTGGAGGGTCTGTTATTTACCACAAAGATCTTCACCAATGAGTCACTGCAGGACTCTTTTGCTACAAGTTTTAAATTGGACCCTAGCTGCACAATGTGATGCTGATATTGAAGAGATCCAGTTAAAATAATGAAATTGCAACTAGATATACACCCACACACTTAGCACTTCTGGGGTCCCGAGCACATTCATCATCATCACACAGAACCCAAGGTCTGCAGAGGGAACAGCAGTCAATATTTTGCCCCCAATATACCCATGTTTGTGTTATATGACAGAAGAACTACTAGCTGATACTGCTCTGTGGTGTTCCAGAAAGTGCTAGTCTAAATGGAAATACTTTATTTTTCATATTCCCTCTAAACACTCACATACTGTGTTACAAACCCAGCAATAATATTCAGCTTCTAATGATAATTTTTCCCTGCCTATTTTAAATAGCTGCAGTCACAAGGCAGTGGTGTTACTCATCCTCATATGTTGTGTCTGATAACATCTCTGGCAACTTGCTGTCACTTCAGACAAAAACACATGAAAAGATATTTATGCTTTAAGCACAGCAGATTATTGCAGTTGACATAAAAGGAATATTACAAGACAAATTAATATATCTTGCATGAAAAATTGCTGTTGATCCTTTGGAAACTTGTTTACAACATTTTAACATTCATGTCACACAAAGGGAAAGATGGTTTATCAGCTTAGTAGCAAGATGTTTTTGAGGTGATGAAGACAGCTTCAAGTTCTGCTATTCAGGACTAATGAGGTAACAGATTATTTATAAACAAGAAAATTGATGTTAAAGTACTGTGCAGACACAGACACACTGAACAAAGCACCTGTCCAAAAAAGTTTTCAAATGAAGAAATACAAACTGTGTCATGGTTTGAGAGGAAGTAAGTTTTCAGGGATATGCTATGGTCAAACAATAGGTGCCCAGATTTGAATACTGGCACCTGGTGTGGCCACTGGGGACATGGATACGCCTCTGAGAACACAGGGGTTAAAAGCAGAACACTCCCGGGGGAAGTTCTTTTGGGTTCCAGCAAGGGAAACAGGTCAGATCTGCCAGCTGCCGGCTGGGCGGGGGAAGCCATGCAGCCAGGTGAGGTAGGCCTGGCCCCAAGGACGGAAGGGTGGAAGAGCACCGAGAGGCATCGGGCAGCCACCTTAGGAGAGGGAGGGAGAGAGGGAGAGAGAGAGAGAGTGAACCAGCCTGTGCTGGTGCCACCTTGAAATTTGATAGCACAGCCGGCTGAGAAGGAGAGGGGAGAGGTGTGCCCAGAGCAGGGCGGCGTGGGAGGCCTGAGCAGGCAGAGCCTGAGATTTTAGCCCTTTTCTTGAATAATGGTAACCTTACAAATGTTGATCCTCCTGGATCTGAATGAGAAGAGAAATAGAGATGAAACAGAGGAGGAAATGGGCAAGTGTGATGAAGGTTTGTGCAAGTGAGAGATGTCGGAAGAGTAGAGAAGAATCTTGGGTGGGAAGAGATGATGGAGTGTCCTTGGCTGGACTTTTCTTGTATAGCCATGGACAGAACCATGTTTCCTGTTGCACGGAGACTGCATCCAGGGAGAGGCAAAGGCTCAGAGCCAAGAAGGTTCAGTGTTGAGACCCCTCAGCCCCAGGGGGTGAAATTTGAGGGGGGGAACCCAAAGGTAAGACTGTGCTCTTTCTGGAACGAGACAAAGCATCCTTAAAAGGACAACCCCAAAAGCAGCTCTGGTCCATGTGCAGTGGTGAGAGCACTGGGAATGGAAGGAAGAGGTCACGATGGCAGATGTTCTCCGGGCGGTGCCATGAGTGACAGGAAACACAGGAGGTTTCAACAATGTTTCCTGGGGAAGCCTGTGGCACAAGAAAGACTCCTCTCCTCTTGATGAACTGAGAATTGACTATCTAAAGGGTGGTGATGGACCGAGAGTTGGTGATCTGAGGGATGAATGTATTGGGAATTTGGTGGGGGGAGGAGGAAATGTTTTTGGAAGGTTTTCATTTTTCCCGTGTGTTTCTTTTTATAAATATATAGTTGTAGTTTAGTTAATAAAGTTTTCTGTTCTTTATTTCTAAGTGGGGGCCTGCTTTGCTTATTCCTGGTCACATATCACAGCAGACACCAGGGAGAGTATATTTTCATGGGGGCACTGGCATTCTGCCAGCCTCAAACCATGACAAACTGGAAAGCCTACTACTTAAACCCACATCAGCAACAAAGCCCATTCCCACAATCTCTGGCCCAACATCCTTATCTGATGTGGATGCGCAAACCACCTGAAATTCATGCCAGGGAATGCTGAAGCAACCCTGAGATGCTCTCAACACAGAGCCATTCCTCTGACCCTAGGAACTGGGTAAACTTGGAGTCCTATTGCAAAGCATTTGAAAAGCTGGTCATCTGCAGCTACCCAACAGCTTTGAATGCACCCTGCTAACTGCTCATATCCTAAATCCTTCCTGGTCAGTCCTGCGGGAAAAGCATGGACAGCGCCAGGTCAGGTTATTCTGCACGAGAACCTCATGATGCTCATCGAGGTCAGTGCAACCCCATTGCAGCCTTGGACCTTTCTGAGCCAGCAGCCCAGGAAAAATAGGCGGAGCCCAAAAAGATAGCAGCCTGAGAAGTCACATTGGGAAATAAGGGTCCTCAGCAAAGTTTTGACCTCAGAAAATGGCAAACAGCTCTTCTGGGACAAATACTTTGAGGCAATTCCTCAGCTTGCAGCTGAGGTCTAGGATTTCCAGCATGTGATGGGGCTGACCTAATGAAGAGCAGCTCTGAGGAGAAGGACCAGGGAGCCTCAGTGGGTGACAAGTTGACTGTGAGCCAGCAGTGTGCCCTCACAGCCAGGAGGGCCAATGGGACCCTGGAACACATTGGGAAGAGTGTGGCCAGCAGGGCAATGGAGCTGATCCTGCCCCTCTACTTGGCCCTAGTGAGGCCACACCTGCAGTTCTGTGTCCAGTTCGGGCTCCTTAGTATAAGACAGGCACGGAGCTGCTCGAGAGGCTCAACAGAAGCCACAAAGATGGGGAGGGATTTCTCTCTCTTGTCAGAAGAGACTGCAGGATCTGGGCCTGTTTAGTGTGGAGAAGAGAATACTGAGAGGGGATCTCATCAATGCATGTAAATATCTCAGGGTGCCAAGGGGATGGTGCCAGGCTGTTTTCAGTGGTGCCCAGAGGATGAGGAGCCGTGTCTGTAAACTGAAACACAAGAAGTTCCAACTCAGCATGGGGAGGAATTTCTTTGCACTGGGGGTGGCAGAGCCCTGGCACAGCTGCCCAGGGGGGCTGTGGGGTCTCCCTCCCTGGGGACATCCAGAGCCCACCTGGACACGCTCCTGTGTCACCTGCTCCAGGTGTCCCTGCCCTGGCAGAGGGGTTGGAATGGATGATTTCCTGAGATCCCTTCCAGCCCTGAAAATTCTGTGATTCTGTGAAAAGCAAGACTCAAAATACAGCTAGGCTGACTTAATCTGATCACACTTATAAAGCAGCAATTTAACAATCTTTGCAAAACTGATAGATTGTTATTCTGAACATAAACTCCATCTTCCTACTAAAAGGATTTTATTACCTTTCACGTACAAGTTCAATACTCTACCAGATTAAATTAGAGCTGTAAAAACTATTAACAGTCAACGTCTGTTGGGGACTGTACAGTAGAAAAAAATTATTTAAATCAAGTTTTATAGTCTTTAGAGATGCTGACTGGAGAGAACATTTCCACTAGTATCACAAAACACCCCACAGAGCTGGTCTTTGCATTCTTCATTTCACACTTGACTTTCAAATTAACTATTCAAGCAAAACTCTCGTAGCAGGAGCTCAATAGTTGGCAAAAGCCATGAAAGAACTGGGCCCTACCTGAGTGACAACATTAAAGAAAATATTCTGTTATACTTTTTTGGGGCTTATATACACAGATTTTCTAATTGCCTCATCAAGGCTCCAAAATGTGCTGAATGCAAAGAATGTGAATGGTCTCCAGTGCTGAGTGCAATGTGACTGCATAAGCACCAGAAGATTTGCAACCTGCTATACTTGCCTTGGACTTAAAATTCATGGAGGTAACGGCCTTTGAATTATTACAAAATTTGGAGCTGAACAATTCTTAACCATCTAATTATGGTAATTGGATGATATCTTAGCTCTTTGGGAGTCGATCAGAGTTCTGCCATTAGTTGAAATAGAGCAGGGATTTCACTAATACTGAGCAGGAGTGTGAGCACGTTTCTCTGGATGATGCAAGAGCAATTCAGAAGCTCTAATGAATTCATACTAACTCTGGTGAGCATGTCATACATTTTACAAATGGACAAGTTAGGGCAGACATTAAACAACTGCAAACAGCATGCAGCCAAGATTGGTATCGGAGCTGAGATCTGCAAGTCAAAACTCCTTAAAAATTACCTTCTATTTCAAGTGCTTTTCATTTCCTAAGTATAAGGGGGAAGGCCAATAATCCATCAAAGCAAAATAAAGTAAAATTTTGTCCAGTTACTAAGGCATCAAGCAAATTTGATTTGCCCCATATGACTTCTTCTAAATTCAATGGCTTCACTCATATAAAACCTTGTCCCTCAAACAACTAGTGTTCACTGCCACCCTTGGGAACTGCAGCAGTGTTACAGAAATGTGACTTGAAGCTAGGAAAGACAGGAGTCCTTCATTTTCTCACACTCCAGCCCCAGAAATTTTCTTTATTATTTTAACTATTCTCTGGGAGGCAACCTTGAAGCCTTACACACAGAGTGAGTCTCCTAGCAGTGACCTCCACATTATTCTTTCACAGATTTCCTGTTACTTCCTTATGCTCAGGTGCAGCACATGAACTGCAATCCAAATGAATACCCCCTAAAGACTTATTACTATTTATCAGTTTAAACTCCAATAATCCCTATCATAGTCATATGGAAAAACTGGAGCTCATCACAGTACTCTTTAGACAGACAACAATAAAAGATGTTTTTCTCACAAAGCAGTTTAGATCGTTTTTCAAAAAGAAAGTCAGCTGGAAGAAGAAGAAAACAATTAAAAGCTCCAGGTATTGCCTTCTGTAACAGGAGCTAGAGCCAGATGCTGTTACAGCCCAATTCCTAAATGACTCAGCAATGTTTGCTCCCAGCTAAAAAGCACTGAACTGAAAAAAAGTAGTTAGTTAATTAAAAACTTAAAATTCAATGCTGAAATTAAAATCTTTCCTTGAGAATGACAGAAGAGTCTTTAAATAATTCTGCCTTGCACAGCTGATTAACCAACATGCATCTTCTCTTTTGCTGCTGACAGAGGCGAAGACCAAGCTGCTTTTGAGACGCCTGTTCTGAGACGAGAGGATGGGAGAATTTTCTGTCATCGTGAGCAAGACAGACCTAAAGGGAAGGCTAAGAGGAAGGTGGTCCTGTCAGTAAAAACAGAGAGGCAGAATGCCTGTCCAGGAGCTCAGTGTGTGCAGTAGTTAAGGGGAAGGTGTGAAAGGAAGCCTAGTGCTGTGCCTCTAGTTGATGTTTTGCCCTCGAGTGTGCTTATTCGATTACACTCAGGAGGCTGGAAGCTTAAAATTAAGTTCAGCAATACTGTGACGCACAAGTACCTCAACAGAAATGTGCCTGGAACAGAATTGCAGTTCAGTGATGTCAGAGACCACGTTAAACAAGTAGTTAGTACTGCAGGTTAGTCCTCTGAAGAACTAGAAAGCCACAAGAGAAGGCACCTAATTAAATCGCTGTGGTGTAGCCCTCCTCCTTCTGCATTCTCTGTCAGGATTAAACTCATCACACAGAAGCTGCCATTATGTCAGCTTTAAGTGCACAAGAGTCATAACTCAGACCACTGGAGAACTATGACATTGGTCCACAGATTACATAAATAAGATAAATCATGACAAGATGATGCATTTTAACGTCTCATACATTTCAATTTGTTGTTGTCATCATCTTCTCCACGTACATGCATGTACATCCATGCACACAGTGCCAGCAGTCTATTAGCTGGCCAGCTGTCACTGTAAGTAGTGGGAAATGTGATGATCCTATCCAGAGCTTGTTAAATGCCTCGTAGCATAAAGCATCTGTCACCAAATCCCTGCTCATCCTAAGGTTCAGCCATCCTTCCTCCATCTCTAGTCCACACCACTTCTATCCACCTGCCTGCCAGTAACTCAGTTATCACTCTGCATGCCAGTTTTGTTTGGCAGACCCCTCTTCACTCATCTTTTAGCTCCAGAGGTTCCTCATACTTTCTGTGCTTTCCTAAGTCATCATTGCAAGGATGAAAAGGGAGGAAAGTGCCTTGGCACAGCAGTTAGAGAATGGAAAGAAATGCAGATGGCAGAAACCTTTTGAGGACCCTCTGCTCTACTGTGAAAGCTGTCCTGGCTGCTAGTTTTCCTTCTGCTCACTCAAAACCCCCACTTTACATTCACGTGTAAGAAAAACAGCAAGCTTCACCCACATAGCAGTGGTCAATGAGCAGAAAAGTGAGGGGACAATGACCTTTCCCCTAGGTATGACACAGAGTTAGAATTTCTCTGAATGTTGATGGACATGCTGAAAAATGCTCAGGCAATCAATGACAGAAGAGGATTCCACCAGCTTACACAGTTTCTGTTCCCTGGGCCTTCAATAATTTATGTGTTCTCCAATAACACAGTTAAACTTCACACTTAGATAGCATTTTAGAAATTCAAAACATTGCAGAAAAATTAAATTATTAAATCTCAGGATGCTAAAGATGCCGTTTCCAAATTGGAAAATACAATATGAAAGTGAGGGGCTTGCCTCATAATGTGGTAAAATCAGGCACCACACAGAATTAGTAGTCTAAACTGCTCAACTGCCAACAATCTTATTTATGATGGCAACATTCATTTGAAAGAGCTAGTTTCATCTGCTTCTTGCTGTTAACTCTTGAATTAAAACTCTACCTAATCTGCCTTTCCTGTGAAATAAAACAGATTCTCCTTTCTGTTCTAGAGACAGGTGAAGGAGGGACTATGGTTCAGATGAAGGCTGCATGTCCTGGTGGGATGAGATCTCAGTAGACTGGACTCCAGCTGTCTGCTGTTGGTTCTGGCCTCTCAAGGACCTTCCAGCAGAAAGAAGCAAACAGCCTATCCCCTGCTGTCACTGTTTGAAAATGTGATCACTGAACCAGAAGAACTGGAAGGTCCTCCCATAGGTCTCCATCCAACGTCCTGCCCTGAGCAGAACCATCACCAACACTAGGTGAGGGCAGTTACAACTTCACTCAGCCAGCTCTCAAAAGCCTCCAGGCATGGAGATTTGCCAGCCTCTCTGGGCAACCTGTTCCAGCACTGCACCCTGCTCCTGGTGAGTCTGTGAAATCCAACCTGGACCTCCCAAATGGGAAGCTCCTGCCACCACCTATCGTGTCCTCTGCTATGGTGGAGAAGTATTTGGCTTTACCTTCTCTGTGTCTCTCTGCTGGGTGGTTGTGGCCACCTGCAGCTCACCTCTCCCCAGCCTAAGCAAGCCCAGCTCTCTGAGGGGGTACATCCTGCAGGTGCTGAACACATCCAGCCCCACTGGGCCCTGCCAGTTTCCCCACATCCTCCTTGAGCTGGGAAGGGGAGCCAAAGCCAGACACAGCAATCCAGGTGTGGCCTCACCACCACTGACCAGTCCAGAATAAGTAACTTCTCACACCTGGATGTCTCCCTCCTATCTTATTTTGGATGGCTGCCCACCCTACTTGTTATAGGTTGGGTCCTCTACAACCTGCAGGTCTTCTTCAGCAGGACTACTCAAGGCCACCACTTCCCAGCCAGAGGAATGGGATACTGGCACAAGAGCAGAGCTTATTACTTCTGATGGCTCCACAAGGCTCCTGTTAAGCAGTTCTTCAAGTTTACCAAGGCTCCTCTGGAGCAAAGTTTTGCCATTCACTGCATCAGCAGAGTCCCCTCTCCTTTCAGTGGAGGATCACCCACAAATTTGACCAGTGTCTCATTTTCTAGGTCATGGCTGAGATTACTGAGCACTACCAGCCCCAGTTCTGACTCTCCCAATCCTTGCTGCCCTTGCCTTGAACTCATGCTGTTACATGCTGAGGTCTGTAAAGGCAAAGAAATTCACTGAAATTCACATTCCCAGTCTCATCTGTCAATAAAATTGCTTTAACATGTACCAAGGAAGACTAATGGATTATTTGAAAAGCTTCATTCCCCCACAGGGCTTAGGAGACTCATTGAAGGCCAGACCTCTTTACAGAAAGTCACTGCACCAGAGTCCAGAAGAATGAGGGAAAAGACACCTGGCAGCTACAAAGAGACAGACAGTGACAACAGCACACATGGAAACAAAGAGGAGCTTCAGTAATGTCAGCAGTGACCACTGAAGCACAAGTAGCTCAAAATGTTTTTGCTACAATGACAAACCATAATTTCTGTGCCTTGTCTCCTCAGTTGGCTTTTCTTATTGTGATTGCACTGCGATTCACTTGAAAACTACATTCTGCTGAGGAAGAGCCATTATTTCTTTACTTCTTCTGCAAACTGCCTATCACACTTTTGGGCTCTGAACACTGTGAACTGACTGAAATAACAAGGACACTACTTTTTCCAGCAGTGAAAGTGCTGGGAAAAGTCTCCACTCTTCATGCAAGCAAATACCCATGGGGCTTCAATGTTGGTTTCACATGAGTACAAATTGTAGAAGTTCAAGCTCTCGATGCACATTATGGATGAAAGATCGTACAGCTCTTTTGCTCTAAAAACAAAAAGCATGGCCACAGGGGATATGCCCACTGAACAGGGCATGCCAATCATCTCACATGTTGCAATCCTACCTTCAGCATGACTTACAAATCAATCCTTTGTCTCAAGAGAGAAATGTTTATCTTAAAAAACAAATTTTGACAGCACAAAACCTAACTATAATGGAGGAATGGTACGTGGAAATTGAACTAAACAGGACTAACCATGATACATCACTTTTGATGCATGATACATGACTTTACATAACCATGATACATGACTTTTCTTCTTCCAAAAAGAATACTTAAATGTCTCTGAAATGTCACCACAGACCTAAGCATTTCTACCTCAAAAAACAAACTGCCGTATAGATTGTCAGGGGAAGGTTGGGTCAAAGTGTATCTGCAAAGATATACTAAAGCTCTTGCAACCAACTACATTCACTTTTCAGCCTTACTGAAACTATCTAATGAGAAAAAAAAATCAACTAGTCAGACTTATCATTCTGCTGGCATCCTGAACAAATTGCCTTTAGCTCATTGACATTCTAATTTTCTAGAAACAGGCACGGTTATGCTAGAAAGGTTATGACTTGTGTATTTATCTTTGTTACAATTATTCTATGCTCTTTTCACTTCCATAAGATATAGCATAAATGAGAAATCCCATTTTATTTGGTTTTTTGCTAGCTGCAGAATGTAAGAATTACTGTCTTATTAAAAGATTATTTCTCTACTCTAGTTTTAGTCTGGAGATAATAGAACAAGGAGTGGATGGCAGGGTGAATTGGAAATGGATTGTGGCTCAGAACATGGATTTTACACAGCTTAGAATGACAGTCTCAAGAGTTTAGAAGCTGGTTCTGCCCAAGAGAGAAATTGCAGCTGATGGTTTCAGTGAGTCCCCACACCACAAATCCATTACCATTATCAGTACCACAGTGAGCCATCTCAGTGGTAAGCTGGTGTAAATGAAACTTTTGTGGTTCCTGCACTGCAGACACACTGTGGATTTTGACCTCAGCGCTGCCTCATTTCTATCTGCACTAAGCCCGAATTGCCCTCCAGTGCTTACCCCTGTGGAGCAAAACCCCAGTGAATGTTACTTCTGGATAGCAAGTGCAGGAGGTACAGAAGTGATTCAGGAGCCCTGGTATATGAGTGGGGACAACTTGCCTTAACACAACTATCCTCACCCTCCACTTCCCACCCTGGTGACAGATGACTTTCCTGCCAGTGGAGAACAAGGGGAAACACTTCATTTCACAAAGGGATACATTATGGTAGTTGGTGCAGTGTTTCCTGCAACATGGTACAGACACAATTCAAAAATAAGCAGAGTGAGTTTAAGGTACTTCTGGGAAACCACCCATGTTGTTCTTAAATTCACAATGGTCACTGGTGTTCTACAGGACAGCAAGGAAAGATGCTTAAGCCTTATTTTTTAATAAGGCTGCTTTTAAAAGCCCATACTGCAAAACACCATAGTAATAAGAGAGAAGAGATCTTACCTGTTATTTTTTATACTTTTACATCATTCACATAATTTGCCTCCATTTTGCATTTCATCTGCAGGTCACTTTTCTTTTCATGATTGTGCTGCCTTCCTTTCCTAATTGGAGGTATTAGCACAAGGCTGCCAAATCTTGTGGCAGGGGATGTTATTTTAAACCAGACAAGATTCAGCTTTCTTTGACTTCAAACAAAACCTTATGACCACCTGTCAAATGATCCAAGGTTCAACAGACCCATGTTTTTTTGAAAGCATCACTTGTGGCCTTAAATCAGCCTGGCAGCCTTTTTTTAAGGGTGGAAAATAAACTCCCCTAGGAATAAGCTAGTGAAGGCAGCAGACACGTAAGCTGTAACACAACAGTGAAGAGCAGAGAATTCTCCTATTTCCAATGACATCCAGCCACACAGGATTTACTGCTATGGCTTTTCAATAACCCAAGTCCTATACAGAGTGAATGTGCTATAGACTGTTATGAAGTGGTTGGCAAAGACTCCATAAAGGTTACAGGAGATACCCAAGCTTCACTGAATAATGCTCCCTCCCTCTTTGCCTTTTAGATAAAAAGAAACATTGCAAGGTCATATGCAGCAGAAATACACTGCTGACAGCACATCGCTATGGAGGCTCTAATAAGCCCACAGGTGTTTGTGCAGGTATGTCATACCTGACAGCATGCATTCTCACAGCTCCTGCAGGCAGCATTTTTCATCCCAACTGGCAAGGCTTTAATGGCTTTTCTATTAAACTGGTTGTTTTTGTTGGGTTTTTTGGATTTTTTTGTTAAAAAAAGGGAAAACAACACATCTTTTCAGTTCATTGCAAACATGGAACTGCTCCTGAAGGGAACATGGCAGACACTTGAAGACTGAAAAAAAGTTTTCAAACCATTTCCATCTTTGAAGATAAGCTATCAGGGTATTTAATTTAGTTAAGTCTCACTATATTTGTAGCCCTTGTTCAAGATATGGTTGATAGGTTTTTTCCTTTAGGAAAAATGTGCAAAAGGAAGCAGACAGAACTGCTGAAACAGAAAAACTGTGTTCTTTTGGCAGCCTTCAACACTGAACAACTACTGAATTTTACTGTTCAGAGGAATCCCGTTTTTCCTATTAAATGTAATCATACACCTACCAACACGACTCTCACCTTGGGAGCAAAGATACAGCAGTCACTTTCAACTTCTGGCATTCTTGTAAGAAAACTAAGTGATTTGGAACTCTGAACAGAAGGAGATGGAGACAAGAAGAGAGCTGATGAGGTACCTGAAACCAGCATCCTCTCTCTTCAAAGCTATAATCCAGCATTCCAGCATAAACAAATGAGATGTGGAATCTTCAAACCTTTGTGATTTTGAGATACTTGATGTTCAAACCTCTGCCAGGAACTAAACACTCTGATATGAAAGCCAAAAATGACAGGCCTGATTTACAGTGACCATCTCTTGCTGTGCTTTCTTCATATACTGGTCCCTTCCAAACCAAACACTTACAAACAGGTCAGTGAGTTTTCACACCATTTTTCAATTTGCATAGAAAGTAGAACTGAAGTCAGTACAAGCATACTGACTGGATCTCATACTTAGGAAGTTTAAATAAGACCTGCTAATCCTACCAGCTCTTTTTGCAGTGACCCTCACCTGGGATCCCTTTCTAGCACCGTTTCTAAAACAAAGGCTTTCACTTGCAGTGGATACTCCAAGGATGGCTGCTGATGTCAAGTCTGAATTGTAAATAAAGTTTTTATTACTGCTTGTCTAGTGAGTGTGAGAGGCATTATTTGAAAAAAAAAAATCGCATGGCACATTTGACTGATTTTGCAAAGAAACTAATGAAAATACACAAATGCTTTAAGGGTGACCCTGAAAAAATTAACAGAATCACACAGTGGTTTGGGTTGGAAGGGACCTTCAAGATCACCCAGTTCTAATCTGCCTGCCATGGGCAGAGACATCTTCCACTAGACCAGGGTGCTCAAAATCCCAATCGACCTGGACTTGAACACTTCCAGAAACAGGCCACTCACAGCTTCTCTGGGCAACCTGTGCCACTGCCTCACTGCCCTCACAGGGAACAATTTCTTCCTATTAAATAATCTCTATCTGCTCTCTGTCAATTTAAAACCATTACCACTCATCCTACCACTACCTTACCTAAAAAAGTCTTTCTCCATCTGTTTTGTAGGCCCCTTTTAAGAAATGGGAGGCCACTGTAATGTCTCCCAGAGCCTCATCATGAATAATGGTGTACTTATGCTTTTCTCCTTTAAAATGCTGTATAAGCTCTACCACTTTTGAAGGTTTCGAATACAAATTGCAGAATGCTTCTAAATTGAAGATTGTCTTCATTTGGAAATGGCAGACAACCAGAGCTTGGTAACCATTTTATATCACTGCACATCCCACAAAGCCAATAAAATGCTCTTTTGAGGAAATGCTAACCTGGTACAGCTAGATGGAAATCAGATATCACTTTGTATTAAGGTAAAAGCATCTAATTTGTAGTAAATGAAGTGTGCAAGACCCAAACCACACCAAATAGGGTGGTGAGAAATAAAATATAAAGCCATAAAAAAACCCCTCCATGGTCCTATACAGTTCAGTCTGCAATCCTTGAAAAGAGAGCAATATGCAGAAAACACAACTTGATGCTATTGCTTGAAATATTAAAGTGTGTTCAAGGGTTTGAAAACAGCCTGCTATTCGAAGATTTTAACACCTTGAGTGGGAAAGATGAAGGCTGATCAAGGATCGTGGTTCATAAACAATTGGAACATCAACCATTTTGAAATATAACAACACTTAAAAGAACCAAAATATTTCATATTTTCTAGGAGGGTTAAGTACTGGGTAAAGCTAGCACCACCTACACTATAGCATACAGAATAATCTTGGCTTCATAGAAATAATAGTGGCAATTTGTTCCTTGGCCTCTAGACTTCCAGCAGGGCTATAAATTTATGACAGAGGCTTTCTGGTATGTGGATACTCAGACAGAAACAGAGTTGCAGCTGCCATTCATTTCATGAAGATCACCCTAAAACCTTCAGAGCTGGTTAATGTTGGCCTTTGTAATTCAGATACTTTTAATGTAATACCCTTCCTCCCTAGCTAGCTGCTTCAAAAAAATCAAATCATATCTGCCTTTCCATTTTGTCAATGATGTACCCTCTCATGGGTGCTGACACTTCCTTCAGTTTTGCAGTTATTATTTCAGATAGATTAGAAAGATCTGTCCTGCCTTAGCACCTCAGCATATCAGCTGAGAGTTAGGACAATCTCAATTATAAGAGAACTGTCATTTTTGGGGGAAAATGCTCTAATGTCTGTCATAGTTCCTTAGTATGATGGTCAGGTTGAAACTAAAACCTTTATACAGTGAGAAAACAAAGACACTTCTAGCCCAACATTTATTCTCCTATGGCTAGAAAATTACCTACTTCAGTCATGAATAAAATCAATCTTTATCTTCTATAAGCAAAGGAACTATTCCACCTTTCTCTCTCCCTCTTTTAGCATTCACAAAGTACCAAGCCCGGTGACTACATCACTCCTTGTATGCACATGGCACTTACTGCAAGGAGAGAAAAAGAAAATCCCATCTAGAGAACGTGTGTGTGCTGGTTCTGAGTGCTTCTCCTGTTCCTCGCAAAGGTAGCTTTTCTATATATTTTTTTTTTTTTAATCTTCCTAATACATAGGAGGATACATAGTTTGAAAGAAGAAATCCGTGTTTTTTCATGAAAGCAAATAATATTTTCCAGTCAGCTCTGCTTACACCTCACCATGCATGGACCACTCATGGTGACAGGGGACTGCTTTGTGCTGCCTCAATAACAAGCCAATTACAAAGTATCTGAAAAATATGGCCTCCTATGAAATTACACTGTAGTTAATGAAGCACAGATACTGCCCCTAAAATGGAAAGAAAACCAAAAAAACAAAACCCAACAACCCAGAAACCTGTCTATTAGATGTAGTAATAATCTGGCCACGAAATGATAAAGGTTTGACAACCCATAAATTGCAAGCATTCAGTTTGGCTGTTGGGAAATTGCTTGCATACAAGTCACCTCAAATCCAATAACCTTTCTTGAAAGTTTGATTATAAGTGAGATTATAACTCTATTATATTAATCACTGCAGAAGAAGCAGACAAAAACCCCCATACCAGACAACACCCTAATTGAGAACAATAAGAAAGATGAATAACATATGATGGTTCACATAGGTGCCATGGCACTGTAATTGCTAAATTTAATTAAAGGGAAAAGAAGTTGAAGATTCTGCTACTGCTGTGATTTGCATATTTCAGTTCAAAAAAGAAAGCCTTTCAAAAACTAGACTGTACTGAAATCAATTCTACAACAATAACAGCAAAAAAGGCAGAGCATTTTTGGATAGTAAATACCAATATGAATTTGCAGTGAATATGCATACATGACAAGAGAATTGTTCATAAAAGACACAATAAATATTTTGCATTTCTGTAGCACTTTTCATCTGAGCCTTAAAATGTGATTCATAACAGATTAATTCCCACGTAACCAAATGCCACACAGGGATTTAATTTACTTGCCCAGAAAGGCAGCACATTTTAAGAAAAAGCCAGCAAGCTTTTAGGTATCAGGTAACCCCATGAAATAGGGTAACAAATGAGGCAGCTCTTTTCCAACCAAGTCACATCTGAAGAGAGAGGAACAGAGCCCTGTTTCAAGACCTCAGCTGGTATCCACAAGTGTCTTTTAGCAGAATAGGTCTGCTGCTTAGGCAAAAGAAACAAGGCTCTTTTGCAGTCTCATGAAAGTTAGATTACAAATCCTCAGAAAGGGGGAATACCCTTGCACCTCATTGAGTCATGTCCTCCTTATGGCAAATACCTCATACACTGCCTCACAGACTGGCACACTTTGCTCTGGGGAGAAAGAAGGAGATGAAATCAAAGTTAGGGCACTGATCATTCAGAAAGCACCACTGTGACTGCTCAGAGATGTTCTTCAGAAATGTGACCACCTACAAAATCAGTGGAGCAGCTGAACAGACATGGAGTGTCTGGCACACAGACATGAACATGGAACCTCTCTGAGGACTTTGTACAGCGGAATTATAAAGGTGGTAAAGCAGCCATGAGAGGATACAAGACCTACAGAACAAGACGGGACCAAAATCACAAAAATTTTCACTTACTCTAAGTGGAAGCATGAGACACTAAAATTTTGTTTGTTGGTGGGCTTGTTTCTCAAAATACTGTTTTTCAGTGTTTTGTTAAGCTAAAGTTTTTAAAGCCTAAACAAAAGAATGACTTAAAATGAATTAGGATTAAGCATACCACAGTCATTAGCAGGCTAAACAGCAATATGCTTCCAGGACACTGTGCTGCCTCCAGCCAAACCTCATTATCCTTCTGAACCCTAGTTAGGGAATAAATGGATTGACCTATTTATTTCATGTCTAAATTTTATTAGAGGATTAACTTATTTATTTAGCATTCAGCAGTGGCAGTAGCAAAGGTATTTGTATTCTGTGAAGTGGTCTAGGAGAGGTAAAGGGGATGACTGAATGAACTTTGCTGATGGAACTGGATGGGTGAATTCCAGCAATCAATGTCAGTTCCTGTATGTATCACTCTCTCAAGAAAGCACCCAGCAGCTTTCTTGATGGCCTTACACACTCCTTCTTAAACCACTGATATTTAATTTGCATTTTTCTTATCTCCAGTTTTAGTATTTTTCCACCTGTGCACACTGGTTTCTCTTTAGCTACTGACTTCTCTGCTTGAGCAAGCCTTGCTGATACTCATCATCTCTACCAGCATCTAAATCCTGCTTGCCACCATGATCCCCCAATTTCCTCCCTCTCTCCCTTCTTTGGGATTCAGCCATGAAATCAAAGATGAATCAGATACCAGACATACACATTGTCATCAGATTAAATTTATCACAGCTGCATGTTACATTGCTTGTAATGAGGAAAACTGAAGGGGGGAAAAAAAAGGGAAAACATCATGAAATATCAGACAACTGCCTAAATTTATCTCTGGGACCAAGCTACAAGCCTAATAAATGCATAATAAAGTGTGTAGGAGCCAAGGCCATAACTCAAACTGTGCTGGCTACCAGCACAGGAGATTCAGCAGCAAACACAACTTTTGAGGAAGTACAGCTACCCTACAGTTCAGGTCTCTGCATCCAGCACTTTGGGGTCTTTGGAGAAATTTTTCTTTTTGCCCCCACATTTCAATTCCAAAAATCAGAACTAGGCTTTCTTTAAAAACTTTGTAAGACAAGAAAACAGTGAAAGGCAATCAGAAGTATTTCCAGATAAATAAATGCAATCCTGTAATAAAAATAAATAAATACTTGGCCTCATCCAAAGGGCACTGAAATTTTCCATTTCAGTATCTGGGGTTTGTAGTCTTCTTATTAGCTTCAGGAAACTTTGAGATAACCTTTTTCATTTTATCTTCTACAATAGAAGTGTTTTCGTAAATGACCTTACCTTTACCAGAAATGCAGATCCTGGAAACCACTATACTACAAATAATATGAATCATGAAATATCCCTCTGATGTACCACCAGATCAGGCAAGCCTTGTTCTGTTCTATTTCAAATACAGATGGTCTTTGAAGCACACCTTATCAAGGCATTTCTAAGGTGCACATTGCCATAGCTGAATAACATAGGAATATTCTATTAATTTAGTCATGAATAATCTGCAAACAGATGGAAAGTTCTACAAACACCTTTTTCCCCTTGGAAATTATTTGAAGTGTTCTTTGTGTGCAATATAGATCACTCTTTAGAAAGTACGTGTTTTAGAGAAGTCATTCTTAATTCACTGTTTGAACTTTTATGTTTGCACTGAAATGCAAACACACCCTTGGGCTGGATGAGCATTAACTCTTCAGAGATAACACTCCTTCCTGGGACTGACTGAATGCAGCACTCCTATGCTACCTACTAAGGAAATATAAAAGATGCAGCTCATTCCTAAGAAGAGACAAACAGAAGGAGACAATTAAGCCATAATACAAATAAGCTATTTCAAATAGAACTATTTAGACAAGCAAGCAACAAGCTTAAGATAGTGTTTGTAGAAGCATTCAATTCTACACTCTTCAGGTAAGACACTTCTCATTATATCATGGCCATCTTATTGCTGAACACCTTTTCTTTACCAGAATAAGGGTGCAAAACACTGACCTGATCCTGCAAAACAGGCTTTCCTTAAAAATCCTCCTTACCAAGATTCTCTCTTACAAAGCTCTTCATGATCTGCTATGGATTTGATCCCATGAGTCAGCTATGAGCTACAAGTTTTTGTTGCTGTCACAGTTCCTCGGGCATGGTAACAGGGTGGGTGGGGGGCCGGTGCATTTTTCTCTTGCATCAAAGGAAAATACAACGTTCTTGGAAACTGTTGTCCTATATTTTTTGGGAAGAGACTGGAATAAATGCAGTATTCACAGCCGATTTCCCAGCTCAAAGTATGAAAAATCAGTGATTTTCTTAGAACAAATATATAGGTCAAAATTTTAGAATGTGTCCCAGCATATTACCTTGCTACCACAATGTGAATCTGCCCTAAGGACTGACTGACAGGGTAGCTCAGAATCTTTGGTTTCACTGCTGAAACCACCAGCAGGGGTGGCCAATTAGTGCCAGCTCCTGTGGACAGTGCTTTGATGGAAAAGACAGAGCTCTCCAACACTTTTCCCACTGACCGTCAAGCACCCTGCAGACAGCAATGACTTCCAGCCCCTGGTGACTGGATGAATTTGAACAGTCTGAAAAGGTCCCACAGCCATGGCCGACCTCGTGTCTCGCTGGTCCTGTTGATTGCTGTCAGGACAGAGAGCTGCTCCCGCCAGCCTGCTGCTCCCAAGCACACCTGGGCTGCAGGGAGGCAAAGAGCACTTCTCCAAGCATTTTGTTTTGTTCCAAGCTCCCCACTTGGGAACTGATGGAGGCATCAAACAGAAGCCTTGGCCCATGGCATAAATCAGAATTTGCATTAAGTAGCTAATGTCAGCCTTGGGGGGAGGGGAGGGAGGAGATGAAGTGTTCATTTCCAGAGACCAGCACATGGTTTGTGCTTCAAAAGCATTTGAAAGAATATAAATCAAGGCAGAATATGAACCTGCAGAGCTAATTCACTGCCTCGCTGTTTCCTTTCAGTTGCATCTTTCTCAATCTCCTCAGCCAGGTAACATGGCCTTTCCTTGAAAGTTACACAACAAATCAAATAAGTGGGTGCTGGGAAGCAAAGAAGAGAGGAGGAGAGGTAAAATTTATTACAGCCTAAAAGGGAAGGTGACTCATAAGAGAGTGGTATTAGCAAAGTGACAGTATGAGACGAAGAGGGAGC
This sequence comes from Calcarius lapponicus, assembly GCA_039654755.1. NCBI lineage: Eukaryota > Metazoa > Chordata > Aves > Passeriformes > Fringillidae > Calcarius > Calcarius lapponicus. Next base: position 102,609,459 of record CM077465.1, on the reverse strand, counting down.
GCTTTGAACTCGTTCTAATGATCTAATGACTAATAGAATCCATTAAGAAAAGCAAGGGCAAGATCTTTTTCACTGATTAACGTTGTACCTTATCCATGTTTTTAATAAAAAAATGTAATCTATACTGCTCCTCAGCTATCTGCATATTTAATTAAAATGCTGAAGGTTTGCAGAAAGCATTTATTTCACTCAATCAGATGATATAGTGAAGTATCCTACCCTTCACCACGGATCTGGAAGAAGCAGAATAAAGTAAGAAGGAAGGAAACTAAGGAAGAACTGTATGTTAATTAATACAAGAACATCTGTTGGCTTAGCAACATACTCTTAAAGTATGGCGTGTGAAACCCCTAGACAAATACTACAAGAATTTAACACCAATATTTTATGAAGCAGATGTTTTCTTAAAGCCAGAAATATTATAAAATAACCAAAAATATTAAAATTCTGCTCTTAGACTTCAATTATGTATAAACAAACATAACTTATTTTTAGGGGAATACATGAACCTCATACAAACAGTCACAATATGTTTAAAACAAACCTAACAGGCCAACCAGACTTCACACTCACCATTTATTCTAAAATTGCACATAAATCATTACTACTCTCAAACTGAAATTAAGGAGCAGACTCACTTGATGCCTACTCAAGTATTCTGCAGTCACTTAAAACTGAGTTTCTGCTATCAGAAGACACACTCCAGTGTGAGAGCAGCTAAGGTTCTGCTGAGCACTGAAGAAATGCCTTTCCTGCTCAGACTGACCCACTGCAGTCATACATTTTAAAAGCACAATACATTATTAAAATAAATTCAACTCAAAGGAGCAGCTGAGCTACTTCTGGTTCAAAACAGCAGCCAGAGGCCCAGATCACATTTCACCTGGTTGCAGCTGAGCTGCTTGATCACAGTCTTGGCTGCTTTGAAAATGGAAGCCTCTTGCCAAGGCAGAGTTCAGCTGACTGACTCGAGTGGTGGTGTGCCAAAATCCCTGTCCAGACACACCCCATCCTTTGGATTCCTGACCACTGGAAACATATGGAAACACATTCAGTGCTGGCTCAGGAGACAACTGCAGCAGCTGCAATCAGAGGGGTTTTTAAAACAGGTATAAGGGGTACAAAAAAGTGCTTGCTAATTGTTTGCAACTGTTTCAACATTTCACCAGTGACTGCTTATTATTCACAGATATTGTATTTGTACATTCAGACCCCACTTGTGACTTTGCACAGCTTAGAGCCAATCACTGTTCACTGAACGCTCGCCATTTCTGTCCCTTTTGGGTTCTTTTGAACACAATTGACCTACTCTGGGGTAACACTGGCATATTCTGAAAGACATGGCTAAAGGAGTTATCTAAAATATTAGAGATTTTACGTTTAATAACTCTTAGAATAACAGAGAATTTCAAAGAGAAACTCAGCCTTAAACCAGTATTTTTAAAGGATTAAAGAAGTGATCCTGACATTCTGAACACCAGAGAATCAACATGGGACAAGTTAAATGGCTTCAGAGATGAGCAATGAGTCTTACAACATGATAGAGAGGAGCTGGGTACTAAGGAAATATTTTCATAAGAGAGAGGAGAGTGAGCATTGCTACATAATATGCACTGAGAAGAACACAATAGGCAACAAAGACTTCAACTCCCATAAAGGTAGGGTAACCATAAATAAAAGATGAAATCATTGATAAAGAGAAAGGATAATATGAGCAACTGATACCACGACAAAGCTCAGTCTCAAATGACATGCAGGAAGAAAGCCATGGCAGTAGGGGCTGTATGAAGACATTTGTTTGGTAGTGACACAGAAAAGGATGCAGCCATACCATCAGCTGGTCAGCTGAACTTGGGACTGCAGTCAGGCATTGCCACCAGCTGTGGTGGGAGACCCAGCCTGTGCTGCTCTGACATCACAACTGAACTGGACTTCTGCACAGGCAGAAATTTCAGGGAGCTGGTATACCTGGCTACAGCTCCCAGTACCACTGACATGGCTTTGGGTCAGGCTGTGAAAGGAAGCAGAGCCTGGAAGAAGTTTGACTACAAGCATTTTACACAGAGTCTTGACCTTGGCATCTTTTAAAGCAGTTCTTTCATAAGGTAAATAACACACATTTTCAGCCAAGTAATTAATTGCTTTTCAGGATAATTACTGTATAAAGGATAAACTGAATGTGACCTTTCTATCCTCAAAATCCTTTTCCTATATTTCAGTCTCTTGAGATTCCCACATAAATTACAAGAGCAATCTACTGCCTTCATCAGAAACATGATTTTTTTTCATCCTCTCTCTTCAAAAAATTGAAACATGAAAAACTTTGACAAATTTTAGTGTGCCTTACACACTGCCACTCAACACAGCAAGCAAAGCAAATGGTAGCCATCTCTCATCAAGGTGGACTTTTAATAAATAACTTACCAGAATCAATACAAAGATTACTAGACCAATTTCTATCCACTACTAAGTCAGATGATGAAAAAGGTCTTCTTTGGCCTTAAAATCTATTAACTAATTTGTTTTCCAGAGATGACCAAACATGACTCCAAGAAGAACAGTCTTCACAGTCTACCATCCAACACAAGGAAGGGCAGGGGAAGCCACCTTAGCAGGGAAGTGCTGCCCTGCTGCTGCTCCACATGATCGGGTTAATTTAGTTTTTATCCTATCCACCATCTTTAACTACTTGCAACATTTTTAAGAACCTCATGCATTAAATCAAATGTCAAGACAATCGTGTCACTCAAAAGCTTTTCCCAGGCTTAAAATACCTGCCTGCAATGTGATCTCTCTGGAGGCTGGTTTGAACATACTGCAAGTGCTGCCCCAGCAAGAGTAAGGCTCCTACTTCAACTCTCAGGCTTTATGGCCCTCCCAGCCTAAGGAGGAGGAACTGAGATACTACAAAGGCAAGTGATTTTTAAACCTGTGATGTGGGAAAGGAAATAAAAACTTACAAACAAAAACAACAAAGCAACACACCCACCACCACCAAAGAAACCCAACAAATAGCACTCACTTCTAAAAGGAACTTTGAAGATGTCCTCCTCATAAAGAAAACCTTAACAATCATCCCAAAAGATTTTAAAGCATTGGTTTGATTTCTTTATACGATCACATCTGTAGTGGCACAGTATGGCAGAGAAGTCTCACAGCTCAGTTTTATTTAAAACTCTGTGCAGTCCCAGCAACCCTGTGAAACCTGGCTGGGTGCTGGCTGGCAACAGCTTGCCAGAGAATCCCCACTTCTGGGAAAAAAACACTCTGAAGCAATACTGCCCAGATTTATAAGAATGCAAGTCAGAGCAGTGTGCTACTTCCTGACTAAAAACAAACTCTTAGAAAATATGGAGAAAATTAAGGAGAAAATACAATTATTTCCCCCCAAAAATTTAATATTGCATGAGCTCTGTGCTTCTTAAAGCAAAGCTGATGAAAAGATTTTTGATGTTTTTCCAAGTTTAGTCTTGTAATATCCCTACCATGCCAGTGCACACATTCTTACTTTGAGGACAGTGAGCTGAAATAGAGTTCCAAATGTGACACCGTGATTTGCTGGGCAGGACTACAAATAGAAGTGGGATTGTATCTTTCTGAATTATTAATAAAAACATGTCCAATCATTCCTTTTAAGAGCACTACCTCAATAAAGTATACAGAATCCTTTGAGAAAAGACCACTTCTCTTTTGAAAAAGGATGTGTTTTTAAGGTATTTTAATGTCATTTCTCCCAGAAATTATCCAGTTATCTAAACTATCGAAGACTATTGTAAACTTTTATTTGGTTGCAAATACAGCTCTACTCAAGGAGAGGTAATTGCCATTATAAGCATAAAAAAGGAACAATGTTGAATGCATTACAGAGAAAAGAGAAGCAGTTGCAGAGACTGAGCAGGAGGCTGCTTGGAAGTGCCCATGATAGTCCAAAGTAGGACTGATCCTTCAATGAAGCTTTTCAAGCCAACAGAAAAATGCAATCTTTTGGAAACCAGGATGCTTCCCATGCTTAAATGTTTCACTGAGAAGTCCTCTCTTCCAGGGAAAAGATTCCCAGTCAAAAAAAATAAGGGGAGAAATGGGGTTTTTTTCAACCCCCTGCTTTTGGGATAGTTTAACCAACACATCTCTTTAGGTAAGAAAGACCAAACCCTGTGAAAGGTACCAGTCAATGGCATTTCTACCAGCGACTGCTATGAAACCCCATGGTGAGAAAAAGGGTTTTCTTGGAAACCCTAAGTGATATTTCTGCAAGGAACATATAGGAATGATTTGTGGAATTAAACAAGCGAACAAAACCCCAACAACTTAAGTCTGCAGGATGTAGATTGTGCTGCCTAAACAAGTTTTACCTCCATCAAAAATAAATCAATGTGATTGACAGCTTCTCTTGAATCTCCAACAAAGAATTTAAGTTTCTGCCATTTTATATTGATTTCACATAAAATAATTTAGAAAACTTCTCTTGCTGTAGCATTTAAGTTTATACATCATACACAGAAGTTGCATGGTGTTTTTTTTAGGAGATAACTAAGGACATGAAAGGTAAGAATGGTTACAAGCAGAACAGTTTCTGTTCTAAGTATAGACCCTAAGCCCTTTCATACGTTCATACCAATTGGTTTTTATATTGATTTCCTGAAGGGACAATGCTTCAAACCCAGCCATTTTTTACTTCAGATTTTAGAACCTAAGGCTCTCTGGGTTTCTTCACCCTAACTCCAAGCCCTGAAATATTGTTTTATTGAAAAAATAACATACCTTCTAAGACATTTTAAGTACAAAAGGACCGTAGCTCAAGGTTGTGTGCCTAAACTTGTGCATCTTTGTATATATCCTAAAGTACACCAGCAAACGTTCCTGGGAAAGAGTTGAGGTAAGAGTTCATTTGCAGTCACTCCCCTCATTTTATGCCACTGAAGGGAGAGGGCTTGCCCCATCTTCCATTTTCACTGCCCTGACCTTTGCAGATGCCCAGCTCTTATGCTAAAGGCCATGTCCCCTACAATAGATCTCCCTGTCACCACAGCTGCTCAGCCCCCTGACAATGCTGCTCTGTGCTGCAGCAGCAGATACAACAATCCACAGGTTGGGATTCCCACCAACCTCCTTCTCTGGCTCTCCAGGCCTCCTCCTTTCCTTGAGCAGCTCTAGAGAAATACACATTAGAGTGAGGAAATCTCTTGCCACCCTCTCTGGTTTTTATCATTTATGAAACTTATTATTTAGACAAATCCACATGCATTTATGTTTTTAAACTAAATTTTAAGGAAAGCGAGAATGCATTTTCCAGTCAATTGACTACTATACCAACAGCACAGTCTCCTTGCAGATAAAACTTTGCTCTTGCAGAATTTGGCTTTGTATCAACTTAGACTGTAAATTGCAAACTAATGAATTTGTATTGGCAGAGGGAAACATTTCTGCTTTTACAGACTACAGCATTTACCAGTAAACAAGATTACTAGGAACAATTCCCAGTTTCCCCAGCAACTTAGTTACTTAGTCTCTTACAAGGCTCATTGTTGATTCATTCCTCTCTGTGGTCCCAGTGTAATGAGTCTACTCCTAACCACCAGATAAAATTATAGCAACTGAATGCCAACTTGTGTGAGTCCTGACATTCTGAAAAGAATATACCCAAGTGCTGGGCACAGGAGTTGGTTTTACCTTGATGCCACCAGAGCTATAGGTTTCTGCTTTAGAACCATTCCTCAGAATTTTTGCATGTCCTTTCAATCACTAAGATGAAAATAAGATAATCAGAACAAAATAATTACTTATCTAGTCATCCCTCCTGCCATCTCCCCATTTTGTAAAGCCATGGAGGAACCCTTGAGTCGTGAAGCCAGAATTACTGCCCCAGTGGGAGTCTGTCTAGAGCTATGAGGCAGCAGCCTTGCCATACAGTTCCTTGTCCCTCCCCTCTCATCAGTGCCTTCCAAGTGCATTTTGTTCAGGATAATGGGAAGACACTTGTTTAACTTTCTAAGAGCTCAGCTCCCCAAGGCAGTTTTGTAACTTGAAAACTCCTTACACTTGTCTCTGATCTTTCCCACTTACAAACAAGTTTTGTGCAGCAGTCAGAAACATACAGTCAAACATGAAATTATATACCAGCTGCATAACCAGCGTGACCTGCTGAACTCACATTGTTGATAAAAAGTAATTAATGGTCTTTATCTGCATTCTTTGAAAGCTGGTGAACGCAGATGATCTAAGAGCAATATGGTGTTTTACCCAAGAAGTCAATTAAGCCACACTGCTTCAATAACAAGCTTCTCAAGAACCACAGATTTCAAGTATATTCATACACATTAAATTATTATGACAACAACTTTTAGGAGATTTGCTAAGTCTCATTCAAAAGGGAAGCACAAATCACATTGCTAACTATGGGAGAAGAACACCAAATCAGTGAAATTACTTGTCCAGATTAAAAAGTCCCATTTGTATCAAACATTCTAACTATAGTCTGGCAAGGTTTAAAGAAAACCTATAAATAAATAGCATTCATCTGCTATAGAGAGATTTTTTTTACAGGCTGTTAAGTACATAACAGTGCCCAGGTATCTCAACCCCGTGGAGATAAAGAAGAGTCAGGCTCTGAAAACTTCTGAAAAAATAATTCAATAAATCCAGTATTCCTTTTTGTTTGTTTGTTTTTAAACCAAGAAGATAATTTTCTGTATGTTAAATTGATCAGTACTAACCCTAGGATGAAGTGAAGTGCGGCCATTTAAATGTATTGGTTTGAAAACTCATAAAAGGAAAACCTTTAACAGAACACACTCTTAGCTTCTGGTACTCATTGCAATAAAGTATTGAAGGCAATTGAAGCTGGCATTAAAAAAAAAGAAAAAAGAAAATTAAAAAAGAGAAGGTCCATCTTTTTACAGAGATCAAACACGGACAAGGCTGGAAGTTGGTTTAGGTGCCTATTCCATATCCACACGTTAGAGTACTCCTTGCACCAGTCCCTCAAAGGGTGTGATACAGTACCAGCATCTGCAAAAATATCTCAGACATGCTGAAATTCTGCTTTCATGGCATGGGAGCTCTCACCTTCAGTCTCAAACAAAATTAGAAATGTTATCACTGTCATTCCCAAATCAGGTCCTTCCCAAGGGTTAGTTCACTGGAGGTCATCATTAGCTACAATGCCTTAAAAATTAGCAGCTGTAGGGAATTCTGGTTTGATTCCTAACAATTTACAGGGGCAGGTAAGTAATTTGACAAAGCTTCTCTATCAGATACCTAAACATCTTATAAAAACCAAAACATAAAATCAGTTTAAGATTTTTTCATGCTTTGATGAAATTCTGTAAGATGAGATAAATTTCCTAGGACTTCAGAAGTGCTGATCCCCAAATTTTCATACACTTCTAGGGAAGAGCATGAATTCCTATCAAATAGAGCTAATACATTTCACATTTGCATGCTCTTGTCCCAGGTTAAACACGGGAAAGGAAAATTAAATTGAGTAGGACCATGTTATTGCAGCCAGGTTTGACAGTGCAAACTGTATGATAAGGATTCCTTTTTGGAAGTCCAGCTCAGTTTTGATGTCACGTACAATGTGGTTGGTTGGCATGAACAAACACCAGAAAGGTTAAATGAAGTTACTGCTGTTTTCTTGTGGTTAAAGAAAGTTGAGCTTGCCAGTATATGGGCTGTAAGAGATGAAGTTCTCTTTAGCTTTGCTATTTCCATTAATCTCATTAAGCTGATGAATGACATAGTGAGACATGCCTTGGAGAGATCACATGCAAATTTCTGTGCCTTTTACACCATCAAAACCAGTGAAGTAGAAGCTTCTGCACACAAGAACCCACAAACTACTTGCTCTAAGGACAAGTATTGCTCAAAACACACCAGAGGAAGGCACATTCCTCTTTTACAGAAGATGGTACCATGTTTAACCAAGGGGAGCTCTTTCAGAATCTTAGCACAAAATTAAAAAACAAACAAACAAACAAAAACCAACAAAAAAAAACTAACAACGAAACAAAATGACTCAGATTTGATTCAGCTGAAAATCTCTATGACATAGAAAGCATAATGGAGTAATTGCATGAGGTCTGTGGGTGCCAGGTTCCTACGTTAGACAACCCATTTTCAGACACCAATTTACCAAATGATGATTGCTGGGTATGTGAACTGTATTAGCAGGAGCAGAGCCCTTGATTTTACTCATTCCTGTCTTCAAAAAATAATTTTCAGGAGTTCCTTTTCTAAGGAAAATATCTTCTTCCATGTACAAAGTTAATTTTATCAGACCAAAGGATGTTTATATAAGCCCATTTACATTTTCCAGTTGTCTTGATACAACTTTTAAAAAGAATTTTTAAAAAAATCAGGTTTATTTCATATAAATCAGTTACCATAATTTAATTATGTCCACAATGTTAAGGATAACTTGTAATTGTAAAATTTGCTCACTCAGGATAATTACTTCTGTCAACATTTTGAATTTTTTAAGGGAGAAAAATACATTTGCTAGAGTACTTCAATTTTTCTCAGCTGACATCTTCACAGGGATTAAATTTTTTAAGTGGATACCCCTCAATAAAAGCTAATAGATTGCAAAGAGAATTTGGATGAATTTCTGCTCAAGCAGACATTCAGAGAAAAACCAGCTCAAGTAAAATACTATAACATTGAATATTTTTTTCTGTCTTCCTGTCTTTTAGCTCATGCCAGGCTGACATTGATGAGCTGTGCGGCTTTCTGTCCTGTTTACTGCATGTTCATACATCACTTAACACTGTGAGGAGTAAATGTCTGATTACTTTGGGACTGTAGGACAAATGAACAATAAAAACTTCATCTTCAGTTATCACTTGAAAGGGACACTCAAACTGTCCAGGCTGAAAGCACAGAATTCCACACAGGACACTCAGCTACAAAAACCATTAGAGTTGGCATGGACTGCACAGGTTTTTACTGAGATGAAAGTATCACAGAAAACAAATGTTCTTAAGGTTCTCTAGCCAGTTAAAATTCGAATGCTAGAACAGCCCAGAGTGGGAGAGGCCTCAGAAGATCAATTGGTCAAAACTTTCATGGAAACAGGAGCCTAGAGGAGATTATTTAACCCCCTGTTCAGTCTCACCTTGAAAACACCCAGAAGTGGGGAAGTTCTTCCAGTCTATGATAGAAAAATCATTTTGCTCTCATCTTTATCAAACTTGCCCCAGTGCAACTTGTTTCTGTTGCCCTTTTTTGCAGATCCTTGTGAAGAGAACGTGTTCTCTTTGTAGCTGGCCTGTAAGTACTGGAATACTGCAGTGAGAGTTCCCCTGACCAGTCTCCTCTCCTGGGAGAAAAAGACCCAACTCCTTCAGTCCTCACTCACAAGGTGGGTCCTCCAGCCCTCTGATCATCAATATTATGCTCTTTGTAAAGAAATCAGGTCTACATTTCCGCACGTGGGTATGCATTTCTAATTTCAGGGGAGGTCAGAGAAGTTCTTGTCCCTGAGAAGAGCACCATTAAAACCATATTAAAGCGTTGAAAACTCGATTCTGTTCTTTCTTTGACTTTGTTCACTACTCAGCAAAATGCCTTCTTGTTAATTATCGACTTCATCATCGAGGGACAGTTTAATCACAAGACTGTCTGCAGTTCAGGCTATCACAGCAGTACTAGCAGGGAATTTTGCACTGCACATAATTGGCCAGGTAATTAGAATACAAAATCCTTAATTGCTCAGTTACCAAACGTAAACGGTGCAGCACGCAGTGCCTGACTGGCAGAGGGCTTGGGGGAACCAAAGCAGCTGTCAAGTGCCAGCTTTTCCTCCTTCACAGCAGAGCACAGCAAACAGCACGGGGGGCTTACTGAGCCCCTGCTCTCCTGGGGGCTGTGGGAAGGCCTTTCATTCTGAGGTGTAAAAAGAGATTCAGCAAAGACACTCTATATCAGGACATCCAAAACTACTTGCAAATAAAACCGTAAACCCAGGACTTTTAAAAGACAGAGGAAACCCAGCATCCTGTCAACAATGGGAATTCAGAGCCCATATACTGGTATGAAACAGCCCATATACTGGCATGAAGTAGCAGCATTCCCCAGACCAACAGCTCTCTGGTGTGGCTGCTGTTGCAGGCTAGGAACTCAGTACAGGATGTGTATGGTCTGAGCTAAAGAGATTTTCAGCACATGATACTATAAATGGATGGGTGCACTATCAGCCTGCCCCAATATCTGTGTTATGGATAATTCAGAAGTTACCACTGTTGGTACATTACAGCAAGGGCTACACATGACAACAACACCAGTTCTTCCTGTCCATCTTGTTAATGGACAATGCGAAATGCTACATCAAAACTATCTAGATTACCAGCCCCCTTCATTGGAAGGCTAATTCACAGCTCTGATATTTCATTATCTTGGTCTTATTTCCATGCTAAAAGCATGTGACCTGTATTTATTTGTTCACGTGTTCCTTGGTCAGCACTTCCTTCTCCCCACACTTGCCTTTCTTTCTTCAAATATATACATAAGCATCAGCATCTGCTTCTCGTGTCAGCAGACTGAGAAGGGCTATTTTGTAATCTCACTTCTGCCGTGGCAAGACCCATTCTAGGAGCTCTTTTCAACACCTACTCCTCTTTTACATTTCCTTTTTCTCAAACAGAGCAAGACAGACTAGACTGCATTAGACTCTGTTACTGTTTTATGCAATGGCAATAGAATATCCTTCTCTCTTACAGAAAAATCTTCACCAGCCTCATAGCTGACTGCTGTGGCAATTAACAGATACTCACAACTCTCTCTTACAGCTTTCACTCACAGCCAATAATCCCTGCTTGGAACACAAATTCTTACTCTGCTTCACATACAAGATTTTTCATTTTCTGCTGCAGAAATATTGCCTCCAGGATTCCAGTCCTAAAGACATCACATTCTTCCTTACTTTATTCCACTATTATATTAGCAATGCCTTTCAAGCCCATGTGGTCACATTTATTCCAATGCTTCTGTGTTTCCTCCACTGTCTAGAGGCAATGACTCACAAATTCTTCTATCGGTTGGTCCAACAATCCTATGCCTTTCTCACTGCTCCTCCTTCAGGAGTTTCTCTCTTCAGCTTGTGAGAAATCCACAGTTGCCCACACAGGCTTTCCAAATGCAACCACAATTTGTTTGTATCCAAACAAGATAAGACATCTCCAGCCATAGAATGGAACTGATAAAAATTACTTGGTTCTTAAGAGCAGGAAGCTAATTCAGGGCATTTGCTACTTATCCATGTTCCTAAATTAATCCTTTCTTAAAGGAATAAAAATAACAGTGTGAAATTCTTTAGCAGACAAGCCCTTCAAGAAATCTGCTTTCTGGGTGAGAACAAAGGCAAGTTTTGCAAGAAGCAGCTAATTCAATTGCTTGTTGCCTTAGTGCCCTGCTTATGTTAAACTTGCACAATATGATTCTCATTGGAAGGAGTAATCATGAGCCAGACAATCATTAGGCAAACTCAATAATGTTTATATTATTCAGATATAATCAGAACCTACTTGTTCTTATCACTGTAAGGTGTTTGAAAAGCACAGTGCTTATAGCAGGGGGCTTAGCACCCCCTTCTTCTATTGTAAGGCACAAAAAATCCTGCACTCTCCATTTTTCTAGATTTCATTCAACACAACACACTTTGCTGCAATCAAGGAAACCCAGCAGTAAAGGCATCTTTGTATCATTATTTAACTAACTGCAGTTCTAGAATGCTGTCATTAACTTACAAGAATTATAAAAACACACCTCTGTATTTTAAAATTCCTAAAACCTTTAGCTACAGTATTTGTACTTAATGAAAAAAAGGAGACACCAGATTAAAAAAATCCCATTCTTACTGTAATCTAATAGATTCTGGATATCCCTGATAATCATCTCAACCTCAAAAAACTCAGTATTTCTTCCAATTCTTTTTCTACTTTCAGAAATAAACTACATGCTACTCCCAGTCTAAATACCTGTCCATTCTTCCCTCAAGGACAAATGACTAATACACTCTTCCTAGATTTGAAGTATTTGGCCTGCCTAAAAACCCCTGTGATGTGAAAAGTCATACCTATTCCAGTGGGTATTTTATACTTTGCAAAGTTACCATCTCTTCCTTTTTTTTTGCTATAGCTAAGAAGTCATACCAGCTGGATAAACTAACATAATTTATCATTAATCCTCAGCCCTCCAGTCTTTACTGACTCTGGCATGTTCTATTAAACTTTGTGTCTCATTGTAATATGATTTCAATTCAGTGACTAAACGTATTTATTTTGAATTAAGATTCCCAACTAGCCAGGGCAAATGCTAGTAAACCCATGGCCTGTATCATGATCTTGAATCAAGAGAATGGGAAATAAGAAATAGAAGTTTAATCCAGCAATGAGGTAGGATTAACTCTTTTCTGAAATCATTGCAGCAAGACCACTCTTAATGCATTTAGCAACAATTAATTCTCAAAGCCAAAACAGCTGCACATTGCTGATGCTCTCCAGATGCAAGGTAAGGAATTAAATCATGGGATAATTCAATTGGAAAATTGCTTGTAATTATGGAGAATGCAGCGTCTGCTTGACTCCTCGTGGTGATTGGTAGTTGCTTTAAGAATAGTGAGGTAGTCTGTGCAATGCATGGGGAATACAAATAAGTAGCTGTGTTATGAGAAATCTCATTTAGTTTCACAAAGATATGGTTTTAACATGATTAAAACTGTATTTGCTGACATTAATGATAATCCATTTTCGCTGTCCCATTACTGCCAACGGCCCATGGTCGCACACAGAACAGCAACATTCACTGACAGCACCTTCCCTCTGAAGGAACTCTGAGTGCTTTGCAAACATGCACAGCATGGTCCTGCTCTAAACAAGGACCCAAATAGCCTGGTGTGTCTCACCTCATTTAAAATATCTGCACACAAACAGCCTTATTCTAACAGGTCATTTAAATCTCTGATGCCACAAGGTTGACAACTGCTGGAAATGAAGAATGATGCTCCTTCCCTTCAAATGTTAAAACTCTCAGTAGTAACAGAGGAGAAGGCTGCCATAAGGTTTAGTCAGAGACCCTCTAGTACTGACAGCATGGAATACCCAAAAGAACTGACAGCTACCAGTGGAGAAGGAGAGCCATCTTGTCATCTCTGAACTGAGCATGTATTCTGAAAAGAACAGGATGATGCAGGGTTTTGCCATCTTTCATAGACTAATTTTACCAGGACTGATGCTAATCAGCATCACAACACAAGGTGACAGGGTCTGCTCACTATTTTAAAGTTGGCAAACTGGAAGACCAAATGGCTGCTGTATGTGATCACATTCCTACAGAGTCAGTGATTGAATGGGAAAAACACCTCGAAATGCTAATTTTGTTTCATGGTTTAACCATTAAAACACACAGCTCTCAGTGTGTAAAACTCCAGTTATGGTAGCAGTGGTAACTATGACATTACATTATCTCTTCTTTAGCTACTGAAATGTTTGCCCAAATTTTTTTCTTTCATTTTTACTTCAAAAGGCTTTAACAGAAAAACCATTAAGGAACAAGAGATCAATTATTTACAAGTTGCTTCAAAAATCAATCATCCAGTATCAAAGCTAAAGTTGTTATTTTTAGCAGTATTAACTACACAATAATTAAAATTTATTACAAAGTCACAACCTCTCATTAAGTTGCTATCAATTGAGGGAAAAATTCCTCAAAAGCAATTTGTTTTCTTTAAAGTGATTGTAAAAAGATTCCCATCAATTAAAGAGACATCTGGTAATATGGAAAAGGTGATAAATTATCTCCTTTTCTCAGTGCTAGTACTTTGTAGACCAAAGGTAGTGTAGAAGAGAAATTCTAATGGTTTTATCTTGTCCTGAAAAGGAGAACAAACAGCCTTGTCTGGGGCCACACAGACCCAATCCTGCAGAGATAAGCCTTGCATTTCAATCTAACCAAGATTTTCAGCAAATTCTGTAGATATTTGGGCAATCATAATAAATAGAGAAGTTCTTTGCATGTTTTATTGCAGCAAAAAACACCAGAAAATCAAAAAAAACCAACCTAAAACAGCTCCTGCTATGCAGCAAGGCTTCTAGTGACACAATGCACATTTGTCTCACCTTGTGGCAGTGTCAGGCTTTAAAAGCATCCCAGACTTTAGCCCAACAATAAGAAACTGGGAGCATCCTCAGCAATTTCACAAATAGACTCATTAAAAATCTGGGCTAGCAAAATGCCACTTCCTGAAGTCTGTACCCCTTCATCCAACAATCCCAATGATGCTTTCTTAGGACAATACCTAATAACAATCAGAGGAGGGCAACAGAGCAGGAAAGTGCCTTTTAGAAAACAGTTCTTAGGAAAAATCAGCAAAAAAGATCCCCCAGCAAAATACAACCCACACACAAATAAACAAGGAGCTTTGATTGCATTTGGGATTGAAAGAGGTTAATCTGCAGTTCACTCAGGTTTCTGAAGTTTGCATTACCAACCGTTTTAACAACAAGGAATTGTTCAGTAACTCAGTTTCATTTTTAAAAAGTTTAGCTTGCTGGTAAAAGCAGTGTACTAAGTAACCAACCAGGTAACCAACAAATCTGTTAATTTTTGGAAGTTGTTTAGGTCATTCCTGATGCAATGCCCATTACCAGCTTCGCACTCAGGGTCAGTTTTGCTGTAATGAAGTACATTTCATCTGCCCACCCACAAAGCACTCTGAAATATAAAATTTCATTCAGATAAAATAAAAAAACCTCCAAACATAGTAGAGAGTGGTTAAAGGCACATTGTCTCTAATGTGCCTCTTTTCCATACAGCCAATTCCTGTCTCTTAATTCAGGGACATCCCAGCCAAACTCCTCCATGCAAAGCAGCTCTCCCCCCAAGGTAAGCAGTGCTTCACACCCATGTGAGATCCCTCAGCTGGTTGGAGCTCACTTATTTCAATTTCACTTTGTCACTCACTCTGTAATGACAGTGCAGCTCAACAATCATTCAAACACTGACCCTGCTCCAGCATTTTCTTACAGCTGCCCTTACCTGTCCAGACAAACACCTTCCCTGTAAATCAGTGGAAAGAAATGGAAGCACTCATCTATTACACAAACATTCACCCAAGCACATCAGCAAATGCACAATACCAGGATTATTGGAAGCATATTAGCTCACTGCATGGAAAACCTGAACACTGATTCCCAGCACTTCACCTGCAGTGAAACTCCCATCAGTCATGGCAAAAGCCCACTGCACAACAGAACAGGAGGTCTTGTGTTAATGGAAGCCAATGCTTAGTTTCTAAACAGTCAGAATTTTAACTTTTAGCTCCTGAGTATTTTTTAATTTTAAGGCAATTTGGAATAATACTGTTGAATCCAAGCTCACCAAATATTCCAGAAGTTTCCATATTCAGTTCAGCCTGGCATTTAACAAAAATCACTTCTTGGACAGCAAACACCTGCCATTAACCACCTGTTTTGCAAGGCGACCACAGAGAGAACTGCCTGCAGCAAGCCAAGCACCAACCCTGAAAATGCCTGGAGTACATTTCAATCATCCCTTGCTTCAAAGCCATTACAATTACCACTGATTTTTTTTCAGTGTAACTGGGATTCAGATTTTCTGTTCTCTAATTAGGTGATCAAATCCTTCAAAGATAAAAACTCCTTCTACACCTTATTCACCGTTCTCCACTGATGGATAAAACAACCAGCTACAGATGCTACACTGGTAGTCATACTTAAATAAATGTCCTTACGGAAACTTGCTGTTAAAAACATTAATTGTTGCTGTTCACTCAGCTGTTGCCAGCAATCCCAAATGGCCTGGCATCTTTACTAAGAGGTTGATTTTAGAACCTATGTTTGCTTAACAGATATCTCTTTGTCTTGGTTAGTCATTAGGAAGGTCATTACTTTGGGAGTTCGCCACAATTTCTGAATTAAGTTATACAACATTTAGTAATACCATCTCATATTCTTGCTTTTTACCCTTAATTAATGATAAAACAAAAATTAACTATCCAAGCTATTAGTTCTTCAGAAATCTTGATTTTCTAATAACACGGTAATACTGAATACACTGCCCTTAGACAGCTGGATAACTAAACTAATGACTACAAAATTAAAACAGCTTTCCCTACTGTGCAACAGGGCACTGAGGCCACCAGAACAATCTTTTCTTTTTCTCCAATCTGAGAAAGTTCCGTTTGTAAAATTCCAAGCTGTGTGTCACAGCAAACTTTCACCTCTAATGGAGTGGCCTTGTTGACATGTAGGATGAACTTAGGCAGGCAGGCAGAGCCTGCCCTATCAATACCTGCTCGTTTGAAAAGCTGTAATGTTTTAGAGCAGTTAAATACAAAACAACCTCTGTCTCCTCCTCAAATACTTTCACACCTTCAGGAAAAACACAGAGAGTGGAATTAAACCTGCATCCTAATGTTGTTTTAACATGGGCTTTTTGTTTCTTCCATGCTCTGATTAAACACCTTGAAAACAGAACATCCTTGAACCTCCTGCTCAAAATCAATACTGGAGCTCTGCAGCTGGGGCTCTTCTCTGATAAACAAACCCACTGCGACAGGTGAAGAGGAGCTGTGATCTAACCTTTATTATGCTGTTTAAGTGTTCTAAATTACTGCCAGAGATGCCTATCTGTTGTACACAGCAAAATGCTTCCCTTCAGTGCCTGACCTTTCCACTTCCCCACTGGAAGCAAAGGAAAGCAGCAGCATGTCCTCCACAAAAAGCAGCACACAAGGTGAATTATTATTGTTCAGTCCTTCATCAGGTTTATCCTTTTAACACCGGCAATGGTAAGTAACAAATCTGCTGCTTCTGCTGTTTGAACATCTTTCCAAATGTGGAGAAATCTACTCCTCACCCTTTTTACTCGTGTTTACATGAGATAATTTAGAAAGACAGCCTCTCCCAGAAGAGTGGTTAGATCTGCTCACAGGCATAGAACAGAAAAAGAAAAAAATGCAGAACAATGGCTAAAAGCCCACTATTACATTTCTTAAATTCTTAAGGAAATGCCATTTAGAAGTAAGTGGTCCTTGCTTCTCTCATCTCTGTTGTGACACTGAAGCATTCAGCTAACAAGGCTGGCTTTCATTTGACTTTACAACTGATAGGAACCATTAATGTGAATTATAAATGACTTTTTAAAAACACAGTATTATCATTTTAACAAAAGACAGTGACTCGTATTTAACTTTTATAAATTCCTGTTTACTTGGGGAAGGTGAAAGATGAAGGCCAAGCATTTCCAAATTGCTTGCATTTGATAGATGAGAAAGCCTGAGCTGTTGAGACTAAAGGGACTCACAGGGACTTAGAGAAAGCAATTTCCTTACCATGAGTGGCACACAAAATTTAATTTATTGCACAGAAGGGAAGTGCTGCTCAACACAGGAACAGGGTCTAGGACTGGAGGTCCCAAATCAACAAAGAGGTATTGTGGTATGTTCCCCAGCAGAGTTACAACATAACATGGAGGGCCCTGTTCTATTGCTCCCCTCAGCTCACAGCCTGTCTGAAGAGTGGGAGAACAATTGGGGAAGTCCAGCCATCAGTTTTCTTCCCTCTCTGCTCTCCCAGTATGGCTGTTCCCATCTTCATGCATTTTACCATCTGTTTAATCACTGTGCTCTCAAAACAAGCAAGCAAAGAAAACAGATGAAACTTCAGGGATAGCTTCTAGCTCATAATTGAAAGGATGATTATTCATTAGAATCTAGGCAAGTTGCTTGGGGCTGCCAGAACAGGCATTGCATGGTATTATGAAATTTATTTTTTAAAGACAGAAAACAGAATTCTCATTCAGTATCTTGGCTTTAACTCTGCAACCTTCTTTAGTTGTTTTGGGTGGGATAAAATAAAGATGCTGATTTTAAGCTACTATATGAGAAAACAACTAAGCTCAGAGGCCCTACCCCCTTCAAGGTAAAGGTAAGAAAACCCTACTTTGGTGAGCTTTAATATTAACAATTTCTGTAAGATTTAACCTCTGAAAGCACACCTAGGGGAATATTTCTTGCAACACCTCTGAATTGGTACACGTAATTGTGAGAAAAATGAGATATTACAAAAGCATTGGTATCAACACATCCTTTACAGAACTGCATCTAAACAACTTGAAATTATTCAGAAAACCAAGGAGAGAAATATTTTTTAAAAGAATCAATCCTGTCTTTACCCACATTTACCAAAATGGTTAAACTCTACTTGGGTTTAGCTTCATCCACACAAAGATCCTGACTGAATCATATTTTCTCTACCACCATTCTAAATTAACAATTTCTTATCTCTGATTAATTAGCTGGACTTTGTTCTTGGCAAGAATCACAGCAGTAAAACCTTTTAGCTTCTAAAACTCTGTGACTCTTTTAATGTATTCCTCCAAGCATAGATGTGTAAGTATTGTAATACAACAGACCATCATTGAGGAGAAGAATAACAGCAAAAATGCTTCAGTTCTTGTCAATCTGATTATGTTTTTAACAGACTATCACAGAAGAGCTGTGTAGAAAATCCCACATGATAACATCTGTTCATTACCAGTGGAGCAAGCCAACTTCATGAAGGAAACACCGGGGACCAACAGGCCCCAAAAATTGTTAGTGGTGGCTAAGGTGCAAGGGACACAAGTTTGGCACAGTGAGGAACACAGCTCACCACACTGGGCTTTAGTTTCTCTCTGACAACAGGGAGAAACCCTTCTCCCAACTCCTCAAAACCATACCAAGTGCCTTATTTAGTAGAGCATTCTCAGAGCCTCCTAGGTGGGGTGCTGGAGAAGCACAGGTTTTTGTATTTCTTGGCAGTGGATATAGTAAGACCATGCTTGCTAAGGATAGCCAAAATGTAGCCAAGGGGCTGCCAGGCTCACAGGGTCTTGCTGACACTTCTTTACCATGCATTGTATTTTTGTGTACAGAGCCATATGTGTGAGCTGTCATTGGCATGGTAAAAAATAAACACACAAAATAGAAGAAGCAGGTAGGCTAGAAAGAAATCAAAATTACTGAATAACTTCCTAATCCACTGAAGAAATTTTTTGTGCAAATGTGAGTTTTCCATGCTTAAAAAGTTCAGTTTGAAAAAAAACCCTCTGAACACAACATGTGCATGGACATACACAAGCATTTCATGATAATGGACATTGTCCCTACACTACAGAGGAAAAACAATTACATTTGTGTGTGAATCTGTTAGTCTTTTCCTATAAAAAGGTCAAACACAGCCAAGAGCAGGACACACTTCCCTCCAACTGTCCTTTTAATATGCCTCTCATCTTGCCAAGGAAAAAGTGTCATTAGGAGTGAGAAAGAGACCATTTTACAACCCATTTATTCTTCATTGTCTCTGCCTTTTCTGAATAAACTTGTTGGAGTACATTAGTCACAGGTATGCAGCAAGCCATTAGAGCATACCAACATCTGATGTACACTGAAATTAATTTTTCTTCTTCAGCTTGGGGAAGAGACTGCTGGATGTTGCATGCAAGCCTTCACTGAATTAAAGAATGAACAAACAAGATTTCTAAACTCAACAAACCCACGTGCCTCTCCACAGTCTGTATGAATACATACCTACTCTATAAATAAACACACTGCCCTACAGTGAGACAATAATTTGCCTCTTTAGAGCAGGCTCATTAACGGGAAATAATTTTGCCATAACAAAGCACAAGTGTAGTCCTGTTGAGAAGAGCACGTTGCAAAATGGAAGGAACACCTGGTCCATTTTTTGTACTGACAGAGCATGAGCTGGAATCTGATCCTTACAAAAAGGCTGTGTTTTTCCTTCTCCACAGCCCAGTGGACTCTGGAAGCAAGTTTGGTTTGCATTTAGAGTCTTAATGTTGCATAAATTCCTAGGGGAATGTATTGTAACACTTGATATGTTTATGTTGCCAAATTCAGTCTCAAAATCTAAATCTCATCTAGAACAGCCAGAACTATTTGCTGTAAATATTTTTAATTCTAAACCTCCTGTTTGTATACAAATAACTTGATAGTCATCCCTACAAATCCATAAATCTCTCATATGCACTAAGATTGATGAATAATTTTCAGCCTGTGTTACTTCCAAACCTCACTTAATTCTTCTACTGTTTCACTTGTGGTATGTAGCTCATTCTTCAACTCAGACACAACAATTATTTCCACTGAGACACTGACTAAATCTTGAAGAAAATAACTAATAGGAAACTGAATCCCACTTGAACTAAATAAAAGTACAAAAGTTCACAAATCTTCACGGGATACCTGCAGTTTACCTGAAGGCATATAAATAATAAAACTAGGGTGACATCATATCATATCTTTTTAAGGACTATTTAGCCATCTGGACTGAACCAGGATGATCCAAATTCTTCTCCAGCATTAGAGAGAAAGCTGCAATAAACACTCAGGTCTGCAAATTTTTTTTGTCAAAATTTGTGACAGCTTCAAAAACATTTTTCCTCCAAATAGACATTCTCCTGAGAAAACAGTTCTTGGTTTGTTGTTTCTTTTTCCAGGCCTAAGGTGTCAAGATCTCCAACTCCATGTAATGATTTACTAAATCAGAAATACCTCTGATATCTTGTTCAAAAGACACATAAGCTGGATCAATTCTATGAGATCAAGGCATATCCTCAAACCAGTATAAGAATTAATGTAAAGAGAAAACTTTTCTCTGTGTAGTGTGAGCCCAGCTACCCTCCTTAATCTTTATTCTTTCCCCTGGCAAATAGCTATCTTCTTCTAAGAGAATTTACAACCCCCCCTTTCTTTTTTGTGGAATTTTAAGTGATACAAGCTTTTTTTTTTTGAGTTTTACATGAAAAATAACTTATCACCTACCTATTTCTTGCAAGCCCACCCTGATTTATACCCTTCTGTTTTGTTAATAAAGGGATAATCTGTAACAAAGTATTATTTATTATCTTTTATTATCTGCCTCATTCTTCTTTGTCTGAGGAATCATAAATTAAAGTCAACAGCCATTTTATAATCCTGCAGTTCATTATCACCCATTTGCTAATATGCTCAGTGCCTTAGCCTTGCTCCATTTCTTTAGTAATAATTATAAAAATTAAAACCACATTAACACAATATGCAGATCCTTCTTGTTTTAGAACTTACATAAGAGCTTTTCAACTAATCAGTGGCTGGTTAGGGCACTGTCCTCATTCATCTCCCACTTCCCCTGCCATCCTTCATGAAAGTTTAATCTACATTTTCCATTAAAAAGTTGTCTCAACCAGAGTTCACATTTGCACAGGGAAGCTTATTACTTTTTTGATTTTTATTTGGAATGGTGGTCATATCTCCACAACTTATCTCTTCACCTGAAATTTTTATCAAGCAGCTGCGTATTTTCCTGGTCCTGAAATCTTCAAATCATAGAAGCAGAAATTCACTTACTTGATCTAGAATCACAAGATTTAAAAGAGAAGCAGGCAACTTGCTTGTATAACCACAGTCAGGAGCAGTCAAGACTCTAATCCTTCCCATTTAAAACTGTGTTTTTGGTTAGAAACAGAATCACTCTGAAATTTCATCAGACCTGGACTCAGTTTGCATGCAGTTCTTTTGGGTACACTGCTACTGGTCCTGCCTCCTTAAATACAAAGGATTAACTTTGTAGGAGAAGTTCTCTCTCTTCCTTGTAGGATTTGACTCAGAATGAAGCCCCAGATGGTCTCAGATCAGGGACCACAATTGCTGCCTGCCAAAGTCCCTGGGCTACACAGCACTGCAGGAAGCTGAGCCAGGGCTTCTCTGGAGGAAGGAGAATACAGCACTGCAATAAGGTAACAGCAGAGGTGAATTCTGAAGAGTCCCACTTGCTGATGGCTCTCAAACCATCCCTGATGAATGTCAAACTCAGTGCTGTGTCCTAGAGGGCCCCACAGTACAGAAAACTCTGGGCTTGACTTAAGAGTTGAGAGGCAAAGAATTTATGGCTGGTTTGACCCATTTCAGATTTATCAGAGAGGCAAATGACTCTTTGTGGGAACTCAGCACATCACTCCGGATGTCCAGAGTTGCCGAGAGAACCCTTGGGGGGCTCAGAGATCCTGGAATGTTGCCAAGAGCAGCTGGTGGCTTGACTTTGATCCTTCTAG
This sequence comes from Calcarius lapponicus, assembly GCA_039654755.1. Classification (NCBI taxonomy): domain Eukaryota; kingdom Metazoa; phylum Chordata; class Aves; order Passeriformes; family Fringillidae; genus Calcarius; species Calcarius lapponicus. The sequence goes on along the minus strand of CM077465.1, from coordinate 102,587,346 downwards.
GGATGTGCCACCTGTGTATGAGGACATGAGAGTCACTCGGGTTTAAATGGCGCAGGGGTGATATGTTCACAGGGTGAGATACAGATTTTAGGGTTTTGGTACAGGGGGGTTTAGGGAGGCAAGACAGAGGAACTGAGGTGTGTCTTGTGGTTCTTCTTCCTTCTTCTTGTCATCCATTTTCTGTGGTGATGTTGGCACTTTTGGATTGGTTCATGGTGAAGGTGCACTTGCTAATAAGGGTGATAGGTATTGGGAATAAAAGGTAAATATCTTATATGTAGTTTTTACTACAAAAAGATGCGACCGCCCCGTGGGTGGTCAGAGTGCCCTTGGCTGCCTTGCTGTTCCGATCTTGGCTGGGCAGAAAGAAAATTCTGTAGATAAGAAATAATAAACAACCTGAAGACTGCGAAGTGAAGAGTCCAATCTCGTTCTTGGGAGCCCGGGCTGCCTTCGGACCATCCCACGCGTCTCGGGGCAGAGACAGAAAAGCTGAAACCCGACAACTCTTGAGCATGACAAAAACACACATCCACACCGCTGAAAGTGCAATTTCCTTGGTCTACAAACTCCTTCCTTCTAACCACAGACTGGACTGTCCCACCTGCCTCCTTAGGAAATACTGCCACAGTTGCAAGACCTCCAGTTCCTCATGTTTCATTACGATTGACTGCAGTGCATTTGCTGGTACAATATGTTATGAAGGGTCATGAATAATTAAAAATTAATCACACTTGTCAAAATAAATAAATGCAGTCAGTGATGCAGAATGCTTGAATATTTTATAGCGTCTTTTTGCTTATTCATGAATTAAAAGAAGTCTTGTAATCCACAATGGATTGCCTACTCATTGCAGCTTGTACAGGCCCCATTCAGATCCCAACAGAGGAGGTTTTCCTGTCAGCCTTTAGCACATCAGTGGAACTTTAACCTTACATCTCTGATCCCGCAGAAAGTTACATAACTCCAGCAGATCTTCAGGGACCTAGCTGGCAGATCCACCAGTGATTCTCTCACTCACTGGTCCACTTATAAGATGGGGGGAACAGAGGAGAGTGAAGCATTTTAGCACAAATTTTAAAAAATCAAAACCTTGACAGCCTCCCTAACCTACATTTCTATAGGCAAACAGTCCAGCAGTTATTCTTACCAAATACTCAGTATTTTCGCATGGTTTGATAGCATTCCCAAGGCTTGAAGAGAAGAGCAAATAATAGTAAACTTATTAGTAAATTTAAATAGCAACTTTTCTCTAACACTAAATTGGTCCAAAACTGTTAATGCATTTCTATCTTTTTTCAAAGGGAACCTAAGCCTGGGCTGGGAGGTGAGCCAGGAACACACCACCACACCAACCCTATCAGACCAAGGAGCCAGCAACTTTCAACATTTGGCTCTGAGAGCAGACAGCTGGAAATAGAAAATGAAAAAGAGTGTATGAACAGGGAGAGCAAACAGTTGTCCCTCACTTCAGGGACTGCTCACATGAGGACTTTCTGGGCCAGAAAAGGTTCTGTAGAGAATTTAGTAGCTGTAACCATTTCTCTTCCCTGCACATATCCTGTCAATTTGCACAGACACTGAAGGTTCCAGCAACAATAATACCCTGGGAAGAACATTCGACAGTTTCACTGTTTGTTAAATACTGAGAGATCTTTTGTTTTGCCTGACATCTAATAATTTTGCTTGATGCTGTTCAATACTGTATTAGAAGAAATATCAAATATTCCTTTTGTACTCATCCTTTCAGTGCTTTACCTTGGGAGTTTATAAACCTTTATACATATTATATAAATTTCTGATTTCTACACAACCCTGCATGTATTCCTTTAGATGCTTTATGCAGACAGGGTAGCCCTAGTCAATTTAAGCATTCCTAGAAGACAACCATTACATACTTTATCATATTTGTTTCCATTCTTTAAAAATTTTCCCAACTGTACTAAAATATTTTTGATGCATGGAATCTAGAACAGAAGACTGAGTTTTAAATACAGCTGTCCCACACATTTATACTATAGCATCCTGTTCCTATTTTCCACTCCCTTCCCAGTGAGCCCCCAAATCACATTGATTTTGTGACTGCTAATGAGGTGATGCTTTCACAGCTCTATTCTTACACTTAAATCAGCTTAAATGACAGTAACCAGCTCAGAATCTGTCTGCATATATGCCAAGCTCTGATTGTGCCTCCCACCACCTCAATTCAAATAACCTGCACTAAATTTCACCTGCCACTATTAGCTGGTTAAGCATCCCTTTTCAATTCCTTGCAAACCAGACCTTCAATCTTTTACCCTGAATAATTTAATATCAAACTCTGCCACCTCACCATCTATTACTATCCAGAAGATCAATGATTTGTGTGAAACTACTGCTGAACATGCCAAGTGAGTGGATTGCTCAGCTGTGACTGCAACCAGATGCTGAGACACCAGGAGTTGACGCTTCCTCTAGGAAGCTTAATCCATGCTGACTACTTCTGATTTCTTGACACTGTGCTGCTGGGACAGGAGCAAAATACAGAAATTCTTCCCATGTGTCTCTTCGGGAGATCTACCAGTGATTTTCTACTGAACGTTTTACAGAAACTCATGTGAAGCCTAATGAATCATACCAGAGGCATTTGTCTCTATCATTGTCTTGCCATGACTTGATAACCAAGTGACAAGGATGAGCTAAACCATCCCAAAATCTAGTTAAGCTATCTGTTTATCTCTGTGCATTACTGTCTGCAAAGGAGATGAAATGAGATTGAGATAATTGCAAGTACAATTTGCAGGAAACAGTGGGGGTTGGAACTACTGTGCTTAATTATTTCAGATTGAAACAGACCACACAACTATCTGTGCCAAACAGCTGTAATTAAAGTGATTTAAAATAGAGAGATGCTGGCTCCAAGTGTTGATTTTCAAATGAGTCTTTATACATGCAAGAGTTACAGTCATCGATGAGTTGCAGACCTACAGCTCCACAGAAAAAAAAAATACCACTATGTCCAACATGCCTGGTAATTTTAAAAAACAAGCCCACACATACACAAGCAAACAAACCACACAAAATAATCTACACTAATGCCCCACAAATCTAAATCCACTCAATCAATTTGACACTGGTTACCTGCCCCTCAGAGTAGAAGAAAACAGCAGAACACAAGTTTCAGCCTAAACTGCCTATATTCCAGATGAGAACCTCCAACCTTTGGGCTTAGAAATAGAATTTTAACACAATGGGCAATTGGAAATCCTCAACCAATACCACTTTGGGGTTTGGGCTGCAGGGCCAGCCAAGAGTCTCTCTTTCTTCCGCTTTGATAGATATAAAACTGAGTTAGACAAAGGTATAACTTTACTGGAAAGGATCCAAAAGCATCATACATTGACAACACATAGCACCATGGGCTTCTGGCCAGGCTCTTTACCTGGAACAATACATTTACTTCCTTGTGGGTTTTTCCCCCACTCCAGGAAAATGACAGCTGTTCTTCTCAATTCAAAACAAGGTTTTAACTCCTAAATTTCAGGGGCAGACAGCTTGCACTAGAATTTAAGAAAAATAAGAACAGAAATTCTGATTTACCTCCAACTTTCCCTAAGCTGTACCTTTGTAGGAAGCAATTCAGGCTGCGTGTGGATGTTTATTGATGCAGAAATTAGAAGATATTTGCATGCAGCACAAATGTGGTCCATCTGCTTAACACATGACACAGATCACACCAAAATGACTTGGTCTGCTGATGAATCAATGGGCCTTAAAAGTTAATTTATAATGGCTATCTGGGGAAAAGTACTATACTATTGGTATGGATGAGAAAATAGAATATGAATGAAAGCAGCACAGAAAATTTCCTCAGTATTTGCCTGAACATAAGAACTGTCATGAGCAGCCAGACTGCAGCTCTGCACAGTCAAATTCTGCCTCCAACGCTGGCTCCTAAGAAAACAATCCTTTCACTTGCAGCCTTTTGTGTAAGACTTCTTGACTCCAAACAGACTACTGAATTAAACATCCAGTGATGAATGTATTCTGCAAGAATTCATCTGATCTTTCTTTAAACTTACACACACTTCTGGCCCCACAACATTAATTCATATATTTTATTAGCACTGCTTATTCAGGTACTACATGAAAAATGTCTCAGCTTGCTTGTTCTAAACCCAGAGCCCACCAACTTCACAGCTGCTTTCCAATGCTCTTCAACCTGCTTTTTAAAGACCTCTAACCCCTGCCATCAGAGATTGACTAGATAATCTTTGTCTGTTTAGTTTTTCCTGCTATGGAAACTGTTCCATAGCCCTTGAAATTTTTGTCATCATTCCTGACACCTCTTTGTTCTCCTGGATAAAGTTTGTAGCTCTAACTCCCCCATCTTCATTTTTGTAGATCCATTCTCATCAAAACCACCTTCCAGAGAGAAGTTCCAAGCAGGTGACACTAACAGCTGAAAGGATGTTAAGAATTTTTCTGCTTTCCCAGGATTAGAAGAGCACAAATATATCTAAAAATGTTTTCAGAACTTGAAATCCTAATGAAATATGCTGCTGTTCACAGATATGATCATAAACAGGAAAAGTAATTCCAACAAGCCACAGTTTTTTCCAAGGGGAAAAAAAAAAAGTCTGTTGCACTCCCATCTTTTGAGACCTCCTAGCTCTCTTTAGAGACAGGATCTTTTTTGTTATGCTAAGGACAAAGCCTGTCTTTGTTTTCTTACCAAACAGAGAACCTAAGCCCTGGATGGAAGGATATTGCCTAAAATGGTCTGCAAACACACAAGTGGTAAACAGAACCTAGAACAAAGATAAGGCCAGACTCTTCCAAACACTGAATGACCTTAAACATGGGCACCATAGCACAGTTTTCATCCAAATATCACCATGGCATGGGCCAGCCCAAATCAGATTTTACACAAGACTGTATTTGATACTTTGCTTCTGAGATATATGATGGAGCTTGCCTTTAGGTGAAAACAGATCTCTCCTGTGCACAACAACCCCCTTTTGTTTGTCACTTTGTTTTCACTCGCTGTCTGATGAGGCAAAGGGATTTTAGCTGTCTTTAGCACTTAAGGGGGACATGTTTGTTTGGGCAGGGTTTTGGGTTTTTCTGTTATGGTTATTTTAGGGGGGTGGAAGCAAGGGTGTTTTTATTTTAAAACTAACTGCTACTGATGGCATTACACAGCTGTATTCATCTTACCTTTGGGTGTGCTCTCAGAGTGATCTGTCTCCGGCCCATCTGGGAGGTTTAGCTGCAAGATTTCCTCTGCATTCAGTCTGACCCAGGCATTGTTGGGGGTTTCCTGATCTTTTGAGGGAAAGGAATATTCCAGCTCACAAGGAGATTCAAAGTTGCAGTCAAATACTGGAAAAACAAAATGGACATGAAACACACCAGGTTAATTAAATCTGGTGTCTTCTGTGCTTGAAGATAGCTATACATACATGTGCATGCACATTCATTTTGTACTACAGTAAGTTAGGGCTTGATTTTTTTCCATAATGAGGTAAAAAGAAATAGGGAATTTAAGAAATAGGGAATTTTTGCCTGTAAACAGACAGGCAAAAATGGACTGCACAGGGAGGTTCATTATGGAGGCAGCAGCAAGTCAAAAGGAATGCCCAAGAGCCAAAAATTCCCCTTCAGGACAGGTCAAAGGGCAGCTCAGGCTAAAGTGGAGAAAGACATCATCTGGATTGAAAGGAAAACAGCTTAGTCAATGGATGAAATGGGATGGAAAGCCAATCTCTTCTGGGATGCTGCTTGAAATTCAACCAGCATCATTAGACTGCAAAGACTCCTCACATGGTTCACACCCATGCTTCACCCTCAGTGAGCACAGGTCTCTACAAAGACAGTCATCTATCCTGTGCATTTGGAGTGTGCTGGAAGCCATAGGAACTGTACTCCAGCAGGGGTGACATTCTGACGCCCAGAGTTTGAAACTCTTTCCTGAGACAACAGAAGTAGCAAAAACCTGACTGCTGCTGCAGAACTTCAGCCTCCAGGCAGCACAGCAGCAACTCCCTCCAACAGAGATTCCTCTTTTTGAGATGTTTCTCTAGAGAAACCTATTACCTTGCTGGTACCACTGTGATTCACTTCCCAGTGTCCAGTTTACCATCACACCATAGTTCAAGCTGCTTAACACAACACGCAGTGACAACCTGCAAGGATTTTACTTTGAATTGCCAAGATCATTAAATTTTCCAGTACACATTTGCTTTTGTCACCACAGTCAGCACTCGACACAATATTCAGTAAGAGAAGGAAATGGTTTTAGAACTAACTCAGTGTTTCTGAAGAGGCTAAAGTCCATTTGAAAAAGCCAAGGAAAAAGATTCAGCTGCTCCTTGGAGCATTCTGCACTGTCTTTCTGTCTTGCCGTACAATGCAGGTGAAACAAATAATCTGAACCAACATTAGTGAAATTAACTGATTTTTTAAAACTTCAATTACATTCTCTGTTAAACATCTAATTTCTTCTTTGTGGGCACAGATTTATGTAGCTCAGCCTATTTGCCTGGTGATAAAATATTTTCTAATCTGAAGGTTAATACTGCTGCCCTCTTGCTATACTTTCCCAGCTAATTTCCCTTTTTAACAGCAAGCTGGAAGGAACAGAGTCTTTTTTCCAGTTTGTATTTGATTTTCTTAACCAAGTGCTTTATCATTCACTCAGCATTTTAAATACTTCACAACACCAGGGAAACCATATAACATAAGGAGCCAATTTACAGCACAAGCAGCAGTAACAAGGATTACACTCATTTCCTTAAATCTGAATGCAAGGGCCCCTACTCTCTTCGGGCCCCTAAATTATCAATATAAACTTCACGATACACAAGGCACATTTCAATTTAGGCAGAGGGGAACTGTGGATATATTCATGCAGTTTACTACTGCAATATCATATCCAAACCTAAGACCATGTATTCCTAGCCCCTTAGATGGCCTTTAAAAAAAAAAAAGAAAAGAAAAGAAAGAAAACAAGAAAACCCCAAAAAACAAAAAAAACCCAAGAAAACAAAAACAAACCAAATATTTTTTAACTGAAGTGTTAAGGGTCTGTTAAACTTTGCACCTAAGCCCAGATGGACAAAAGAGCACTCAAACACTGAACCATAGTTTACAGAATATATATCATCTTTACTAGTCACAGGGAACACCTTGAGCAGTGTGTGCTTTAAGGCACTGTCAAAAAAAATATGGAGGGGAGAAACACAGCTCATACAAGGATTTTTTTGATGGAACTCACTGAATGACAAATGGGAAAGCCCAGGCCAAGGACCACACATGGCAAAAACAATCATTTCAAATCAACTATTTCATTCTTTGTGCACTTCTCTTCCCAATCAATCTCGTATTTTCTTCAGCTTTCCAGCAGTTGCTGCTGGCTTCACCTCCTCTCGTGCCCAGCTGCTGGGAACAGAAGCCTTTGTGCTCCCTAACCCCCTGACCCAAGCAGAGGGGCCCTTCGTGGATATCCAAAGGCACTCTCATTCTCCTCTCCAGTCCCCCTGACTGTCTGATTGTGGTGCCACAAGCGCTCAATGGCCAGCTCTGCTCCCCACTTTCCAGAATCCCCATCTCCAAAGAGAGCGATCAATCAATTGTGGAGCCCTTAACACAGCGGGCCTCTGACCTACAACTGGTACAACTTAATTGGGGTAAGTGATTAAATACCAGGCACCAGTGCTGTGACCCCTGCAGACAGCCAAAGCCTCTGCCTGGAGCAGGGAAAGTAAAGGGAGAAAAGGCAAGCAGCAACGCCATTTCCCTCCCTTGCAATGAAGGGCCTGCAGAGAGTGGGCATGATCTGACACGCCTGCTGTGGTCACACTGAATGCCCTTCACTACAGGCTGTTGCTTGGACAAGAGGGAGACTGGCTCACACATCCCACGGTGTCTGTGATTCCGTGGAAATACACTTGCAACTTCTACATGATTCAGTAATCCCCTCACATCACCAGAGCATTGGTACTTTTTACAAGCTCCTATTTAAAATAGTCCTGTATCAGATACAAATTTCAGGGCTATTATCCTATTCAGTACAAAGAAATGATGACAAAGAAATACTATCTGATGCAACACCGAAAAATCTATGCAAACAGCATCTAGTCTTCCAAGGCTAACATTAACTTCCTACCCTCAGGCTTTCCTTTTTCCACAATGTCCTTCACTATCGACAATGTAATATACGTCATAAAAAAAGAATTATATAATTTTTTTTCGCTGAGAAGCTGGTCTTGGTGTGTTAGTTATTACAAGATCACATAAGCCACACTTGCAAATACAAAACTCGCATAATACTTGAATTGCTGCCACAAATCACCTGCCATTTTTTACACCTCTGCATAAAAAAATAGTGCCTCTCTTTCCTTTTTCACTTTTGTCTTAACATTTAAGAGCTACACCAAGTTTATTGTTTCCTTGCCCAGTTAAGCACAGAAAGCAGTAGCCATGTGCCTTTGGAAGCTGGATAAAGGCCATTCTGCCTTTTTTTTTTTAACTGAAAAACTAAACACTGCAGGAAAGTGCAGTGGGCTTAAAATTAACACCCTCCAGTGGTTATTTTTTAAACCCACTATCATTATAAATTTTCTAGGTACAGAGCTTTTGGACTTGAATACTGTGCCTAGTCAGTAAAGTGGGGGGGATTTTTTGTGACTTCTGATGATTTTCTAAAAGAGATGTCACAGAGATTTAAACCAAGCACAGGCATTTATGTCAGAGCTATATTGACGCTACAGATCATAAATGCTCTACAGGAGTTTAAGATCCATATAGAAAAAAAATAGCAAAGTCTCTTCTTAAAATAATGAATTTAAAAAACCCAAAAGAGAACAAACAACTCTTTGTCCAACAGTCTCTTTTATCTGCAACTGCTGGGCATGAGAGAGGCAGAAGAGATAATTTATTAGAAGTCTATTTCATCATCATCATGCCTTTAAAGAAGAAACAAATGTGATGCTTATAATCAAAATAAGATAAAAACCTGATTAAGAAAGGCTGTAGATATAAATCAGTTCAGCTTTTGGTATGTAAAAAGATACAGAATATTAACCACAGACTGAAAAGCCAATTAAGCTACTATTCAATTAAAAAGACACTGGAATCTGTGTATGTCTGATTATGTTAGAGTCTTGTGAGCATCTCAATTTATTTATTTTTTATCAACATACCTAACAACAATAATTTGTGCACAGACAACTAAAATATCTGGCAACCACATCTGTTTCAATTAAACTGATTAGAGTTTTCTAATAAACAAATGCCTTAAAATAGCACTATAAGTACAAAGCGCAATAGTCAGTGAGAAACATTCGTTTACATTGCAGCAGGCCAATTATGGATCGTTCACTTTTGGGCCATCTTGGATCATTTGTGTAACCACACACCACAGAAATATACCTTATTTAGAACAAAAACACCTAAAATTAAGAGATAAAGTCTTAAAAAAAACCCTGTTCTTGTTAAGAAACTAGTCTGATTATCTTTTCTTCTGCTGCCCAACAAACGATTAGGTTTATTTGGCCTAAACCACATCTCCTTTCAAACATAAAAACCTTACTAGCAGGTAGTTTCCTCTTAGACTGCTCCTTTCTAGTTCTACAGGTGTCTGGCTTTAAAAGGTCCTTTTACCTCCTGGTCTGCTGACTCTTAGAAATCACTCCTCCTCAATTACTCTCAGCTGGGCGCACTTTCCAAAGGGTGTGGTTACTTTCTCACCCCTCTACCACAGCCAAGGGAGCAGGGAGAGGTTCTCTTTTCTCAGCAGGACCAACGTAGTGAGGGACATCCTCACTGGCACCTCATCAGCCTGCACATGACTAATTTCTACTCCATCTACAGCCAAATGCACAATGTAAAGGTCACTCACACCGATCAAGTCAGGACCACAATCTCCCTCAAGAACTCCTTCAGCAGCAACAATCACAGCAGCAGTGTAGAAACATATAAAATATTCTTGCACAGGATGTCTTTTTTCAATACAAATATTGACAGATATTCCTTGTGGAGGAGACATAATTTAAATTGTGTAGTAGAGATCTGCTCTGCTGAGTGAGCTTTGAGACCTCCATCAATACCCACTAACCTCTATTTTACTCATGTTATAAGGCCTATAAGCTTTTAATTTATGACAGGGAAATGACAAATTGATTTTCCAGTTATTAATCCTAGTGACAGAGCCAGTTCCTAAAGCCTTCCCATTCCCTCTGAGTACGAAAGGGCACAGGGCATTCAATTTAAGGGTTTCAATTGCCTCATCCGGCCTTTCTGAATTTCTATTCACCAAACCAGGGTGCACATGTGGGGTGCCACAAAGAAGCCTGCAGTGATAAGTATTTCTCCCTGAAAATAGAACATAAATAGGAGACTCTGTGCTCTCTGGCTGTCAGCTCACCTGCCTGATGAACATCCAGGAGGACCCAAATACAGGCCAGGTCCCTGGAAGTGAGAATTTCTTGCTGGCACAAAGAAGAGATGAAACTTCTTGCAAACTAATTCCTGGTGCTGTGTTTTAGCTTTACAACTGGAGGCACAGCAGCAATTTAAAACAAGGGAATCTACCACAGGATGGAAAGGGCACAGCAGAAAAGCCCAAAGGAAAAGGGGAAAAGGTGTTGGCAGTCAGACAAATTCAAGAGCAAAAACAATTGTGGGGTTTAACTGCCATGTTCCTGCTGAGCAAGCAAGTCTGAAGAGACAATTTCACTTATTTCCTTCCATTGTCTAGCCCTGAGAAAGGGCAAACTGCACATTTTAAGGGATGATTATGTCACATGTGCCCTGCCAGGCACCCTGGGTCTTGCTACCCTTAGCAAATGCCTGTGCCTGCTCCTTGGGCTGCTGCTCCAGAAACTGACAAAGGTGAAAGCAGCACCATGGCCTGACAGGGGATGTGGGGAGCTGGGGAGGCACTCGAGGAGCCCCACATTCAGCACAGCTTTGGGGTCCTTACCTTCTGATGAACCTCAGTCACCTGCAAATGCAGCAGTGAGATCAGCTGGGCACCATGCCAGCTCCTCTCCCTGCCCTGAGACGCAGCCTGTGCTCACCAGGGACCTCCTTTTAATTTCAAGCTGCTTAGCACAAGTTAGCTTATCGCTCTCTGCGTCCTTGCTCCGCACCAGCAGGTCTCTGAGCACAATGCCCTGACCTTGACATCACTGACAGGGCTGCTGCTGTACCCTCACAGGGCTTCAAGGGCTCCTCAGAGCTTGCTGCCTGCAAGGAAGAGTTCAGTGGGGCCAGGTTTTCTCCAGCACTCAGCAGTGGAGGCTGTCGGGCAGGGTCAAGGCTGGTAGTGCCAGTGCTGCTCATCCCTTCGATGCCCACCTTGAAGGAAAACCACTCAGGTTTCCTTTGGAAAGGGTTTTAAGCTTAGATTGCATTCTGAAGAAGGAGTTTTAGAGGAACACATATATAGAGGAGCTATATATTGCATTCTGAAGAAAAAGTTTTAGAGGAGCAAATACCTTGGGGAATATCCCAGCAACATCCTGGGAAGGGTGCTTGGGCATGGATGCCCAGCACAGAGCAAGCTGCCTGCCTCCCTGTGGAGCCCAGAGCTCTCCTCATGCCAGATGCATTTAAATTAATCCTCTGGGGAGTGAGCCACGATGGATGGGCCACTGCTTAGAGAAAACAGCAATAATGCAGCCATTCATTTATTTGTTAAGAGAATCGTAAAAATGACAGCATCTACTTTATATCCACCCAGCCCCTCAGCGTGCACCAGGGACTGAATCACCAAAATCTCTGACAGCTGCTTTGTTCAGTGAAAATCAAACTACAAAGAAAGGGCCAGGACTCCTTCATCAATCAATTATAAGCACAGTCTTTCAAGACAGCTACAGAGAGAGGTGTGAGGAAGGGGTGTTGGGAGAACAACTAGCAACAGCTCTTGTTTTCATTCCTCCTACTCCAAGAAGTGTCAGAGCTCGTTCTCCACACAAGAAATATTTGTCCACCAAGTCTCCCATGCATGTAGCAAAAAAACAATACATGAAAGTGCATTTCTAATGCCAGTTCTGGCCAAAAAAAAAAAAAAAATGAAGTACTGACTAACAGCAGTTGTTAGAAAATATGCTCCAGTTGGCACAAAACAGTAGTTGGATGAACTGTCATATTTTGTCAATTCATACAAGGAACCTCTTGCATGAATTTCAAAAGATCTCTAGAGAAAATGAATGCTTGAGAGACGGGAAGAAAAGACATTTGTTGTCTTACTGTTGTCATAATGTTGTTTTACTTATTTTATTATTGAAAAATACTGAGCTGTCATAGACATATTATCTGCAGATAAAAGATGATATAAGGAAAAGAAAGTTAAAATTTCTCCCTAAAAAGATTTTTTCCTCCTTCTTGCTTAACACAGCCTTCAGTTTAGCTAGGCAGATGCTGTGCTACCTGACTTTCCTCCTTTTGGATTTCAGCACCACTGCACATAGCCAAAATAACATCTAATTGTTAAACAAGAATTCTGCAAACATATAAGGGGTCACAGCATCTGCTATTTTATATGGAGCAATTCTGTTAATGTGGTGTGAGTAACTGCTGTTAATTGAAGCCTTGCCCTATTCCACTCAGAATGCTAATTCTAAACTACATTAGAATACTCGTAAGATTGCAAAAAGGATGTGTTTGGATTAAGATGATACCTCACTTTCCCAGTATCTTTACTAAGAAAGCATTGATTCAGTTTTCCTCTGGGATGAAGCAGCATTCTCCTTGTTCCCCTCCTGACTTAATCTCACCCCTGAGCAGGATCTTGCTGTAACAATCAGTCTGTACCCATACATCTCACTATGCCATGCTGAGCCAAGAATCACAACAGCTTTATCATTCTGAAGATGTCCGTAGTAGTCTGATTTGTTGTAGAATTATGAAACAAATAGTCATGGGATGCTAACTGCAACATGAATTCATCTGGCTGGTGCCCTCTTTCTCTCCATCTTCCCTTTTCCATGTTCAGACTCACTGAGTTTCATGGCAGCAGTGTCTGTCTGGTACCCAATGACATGAATTAAATGGTGCTTATGACCTACCAGGGAAAAAAATTAATCCTCTGACACCTTGCTGAGCAACTGCCATGCCACTGAGCATCAAATATGTAGCAAGAATGACCCCAAATTATCCCACAGTAGAATTAGACCAATGCTTTTTTTTTTTTTAGTCAGCAAACCAAATTCAGGAAATTAGGAACACATCACAGACGACATTCCATTAGAAAGTGTAAAAAAAACCCCAACAACCCTGTCAAATTAGTTTTCTGAAGACATAAAGTGGAATTATTAATAAGTTGTTAATAGAGGCCATCCTGTGGATTAGGCTTTTAGTACCTATTAAATCAAAGCTGTGAATAATTATGTATTCTTGCAGGTGTGTGTTCCTCCTCTGCTGAACTCACCTTTTCTAGTTGTTTTTACGCACAATAGTGACTAGGCAACCAAATTTGCTTTCATCCTGAGTTTTAGTCCCAGTTGACTTTGCCATCCAAACACCACTATTTCCTAAACTTTAGGGGGGCCAAAAAAAAAAAAAATCTGTAAACTCTATAACCTGAGAGAGGTACTTCAGTACTTTGCCCAGTGCTGGTGCAGAGCAGCCAAGGAGTTCAGCTGCTACTGGACAATGTGGCAAAGAGACTGTAATAAAGGAACAGTTAAAAAGCCATCTCCAGCAGTCCAGCATGGCAACCTCAGGCCTGTTATTCAATGAAACATGTTCTTCTTTTAAAGAGTTGAAATGCATTTGATTTTTGCTCCAATCAATAGCTCTTTCCACAGTTGCCACCACACCCTGCCAGGATCACGCTTCAGGTGCAGGGTTGTTGGCTGGCCCAGGGGCATGGAGAGGATGGGGCAGAGAGGGATGTGTTAACTGCATGAAGGTCCAGAGGGGCAGCTGTCATCTGGAACCCCAATTACACAAGCTTATAAGATTTTATGTAGTGGACAATTGATTTCTTATAGAATACCTGTACAGAAGAGAAAATTAACATTCAACCAGCCAGGACAAGAAATGAAATATGTGGCTGGGTGCAGTTAATCATGTAAGCCTCAGGACAGAGATCCATCAGATCTGCAAATGGGAGATTAATACGCTACCATAAGTCCACATATGCCAAATGCATTAAAATTTGTTCTAGCCACAGGAAACAGTCTGAGTGTACCTCGTGAGAACAAAAAGATATAAAAAATTTAGAGATTTAAAGTCTCTTCCTGCCTCACAGGTTGAATTCCCACATAATTTTGACTTCACATGCGATTTTCTGAAAGGCAAGTGGATTTTGCATCTCTGAGATGACTGGTGATTAATCAATGCTTGGATTGAAACAAATGTAAAAAAATCTCTAGACAAAACAGTAAAAAAGTCTTGTGAATGCACCACTCCAGTATCTTCTTGTGCCAGCGATTATCTTTTGAGATTGCTGCCTGTGGTTTCAAAGATATCATCAGGCACTGTTCCTGCCAGAACTACAGAGAAAATCTGTCAGAAATTTTAATTCTGAGCAAAAGGGAAGAGAACTTAGTTTGGCAGAGGAAGAAGGACACCACCTATCAATTTACTCACTCTTTCAATCAGAGATTTCTCCAACGGCAGAACGCAGAGAAGGTGTAATTAAGACAACTAATATTGCCCCACTCCAGCAATGTCACCAGTTAATTAGATGGGTCCCATCAGATGATTAGGCAAACAGAGTTTTGACAGAAGTTATTGAGCCCTCCATAATCAGTCATGCTAGGAACAGTAAGGAAAGCTGACAGAAGGAATCACTCTAGTAGTAAAAGGCCGCTGGGTTTTATTTCTACTTATGATTTATTGTATGATTTTGGATTAACCACTAATCAGAAGGCTGTGTCCTGGCACAGGAGTACTCACCTAGAGCTTGGATGGTCTAACTTTGTCTTCTTCCTCACTCTGCTGAGTCCCTGCATGACCTTCAGAGAGCCATGTAGACCAAGGCCAGTAATCAGCCACTGAAAGGAACTGTCCGCCCTATCATAGAGCAGCTCTGAACAGAAATCAGCTCCCGGGGACGTTTACTAATTAACATGCCAGTGGCTATAAGCTGAAGGTATGCAGAGGAATAGAGGTTTTAAGAACTGTCCTCTTAGCCTTGGGCTATGACTATGGACACATCAATCCTCTGGGGGCTGCACATCTCAGGTGGCAGGAAGTGTCTGCACAGTGATGCTATGGGGTGCTCCAGGCTTAAATGTGTGCCTTCCAGGGCTACTATGCTTTAATGACATTTAATTCAATTAAATTAAAGGCTAGTACCCTTTAATTTCAATTTTTTGTGAATGTTAAACTGCAAATCTAGAAAAAGCAAATTATTCCTGCATCTCTTCAAGATTGTCCAGAAATTTCAAGGTGCATGTCCTAACTTACACCTACTGAGGGAGAAAACAGTTTATAGTTGTCCTGAGTGAACACTGTATTTTGTGTAACACCTCATCAAATTCCTGCCTTTCCTTGCTAAACAGATGGTTGGAATATGGTAGGATTTGGTCTTGTGCAATCAGCTAAAATCATCATAAATCATTTCTGCTGAGATGCAGTACATTTATCTCCATGTGATGCTGTCAGATGGAATCAGTGCTCTTAGCTTTTAAGAACAAAGCCTTCCCGTAGAATAGTATTACTGAGAAACTGAAAGAGTTTAGGAAGAAGTAATAAAGGATAAATTAAAAATCATTCTTGCAACTTCTGCGAAAACCAAGTAAGGGAAAAAAAGATTGTACTACTGTTGCTTCCAAAATGAAATTGGTGTGTCCTCATCACTCAAGCAGATACAACAGCTAGGAGCAGATATTGTATGCCAGTGGAAAGAATATATATTGCACACATAAAAGGCTGCAACATAAATTTGAAGAAATATGGGGCTCCTTCATATAGGTAGGTCAAACTTTTCCCTCAAGCAGATAATTACAGGCTTGGGGTGAGTAAATCTTATTAGCCTCTCAGCACCTTATCTCCGTGCATAGAGACTGGTAGTAGATATATAGTAGATATATTCTACTGCAGTCACTTTCTGGATTGCACATTAGATATTGCTTTGTGCAGTCCAGTCCTAACCATGGCCGTCGTACTTCACAGTGGGATGGCCATGGATAGGTCATACCTGAGAACAGATGAAAACACATTCTCTGATTTTGGAAGGGATGGATGTTAGAAAACGAGATGAGAAGCAAAAAGTTCAGTACACAGCTCCTCTCTTTGTAATATTGGTGAATTTCAACATCCCACTCAAATATTACAGTCTGGGCCCTTGTTTTTGAGGGAGCAGGGCAGGCTGGGGCAGCCCAGGTCACCAGGCACTTCCATAGACATGGCAATGACCTCAGGCTGGGCTGGGCTGGGCTGAAATGGGACTCCTGGGCCCTTGGGCGAGGTGGGGGAAGTCCCAGGGGCAGCTGGCAGGGGGCACTGAGGCTTACTAGTGCCCTCAGATGGTGTCAGTATGGATATTTTACCATGAAACATTTGACTTGTGTTGCTTTACTCCAATATTATGCCAAAACCTGAGGCAGGGAGTTGCAGCCTCTTGAGGATAACATATTCATGCTACTCACTGTGTCGTCCTCTGTGGGAGAAGAAAGGGGATGTGTCTCTCATGACCCAGGTCAGGTTCCAAGCAGAGTAGCCAGGAGGAAGAGAAGGGCTCCTTGCTGTGTGATCCAAAGGGCTCGGACCTTTCATTAAAAAAAAGGAAGCCAAGAAAGAAAAGCCCATTAGGTAGGATGTAGCTGTTTGCATGCCACACATCAAGTGCCAAGAACTTAAGCAGCTTTATTGACCGTATGCAATAAGCACCAATTTTCAGCTACTTCTTGGTTGGTTCTTCCTTCCTGATACATGCATGCAGAGTGACACAGGACAGTTGTTGCTTTATAGTGCAAAATCATCTAGAAAATTTGTCAAGTATCATCTCACACTGATTCTAAGTTCTCTTTGACCTTTCTGTCCCTCAGTTTGGGTTGGTTTTTTTAAGTTCTGCTAGCATAAGGAGATCTTGTACATGGAACAGGCAAACATGTACCCAGCTTGTGTTCAACAACCCAGTGCATCTCCAAGATTCTTTTGGTGATCCAAATACTGCAGGCAAGTTCTGTACAAACCTGCACTAACTCTGCAAGGCCACGATAACATTAGAGGCGTACAGAGAAACAGTGTCGGAAATAACACACAAGATCAATGAGCAAAGCGGAATTCTGCAAGCTTTGAAAGTACACATTTTCCCTGTGAATGTTTAAGTTGGGTTTTCTGAAGATATCGGGATCTTGGTCTCATTTTTTGAGATCCTCAGAAGAAAGGTCAGATTTAAATGTGTTGGAATACAGGCAGGAAAAACTTGTCTTTGGGAAATTTGCTTGATGGAAAAAAACTCCCAAACCTCTCGATTTCTGATTTCTCTACAGAAGCCATAAAGAAGGCTATATTTAAAAGAATAATAGTAGACAAAGTAAATGGCTGAAGTCTTTGGGAAAACACTGCTTTGATTTTGTAAAAATTTTTACTTCCCACTTCCACCAAAGAAAAACTGGAAAATTTCAGAGGGACTTGTCAGAAACTTAAATACCAGGTGTCAGTTGTGCCCTATCTTGTTGTCAGTGTAATCTCATTTTTAGCACGCTCTTGTAACCGATAACTATAGCACAACTAAGAGAAAAATAACCACTCTTATGAAAGAACTGTAACTCTTACTCCTTGCTTAGAGCAATAATCTTCAAGATAAAAATGAACTTCACACTGTATTTTAAGACATTCTTGAGTGGCAATAAAAGAATATCCCTAATGGCTCAATTAAACCTGGTCTCTATGCTAAGTTAAAGTGCCATAACTAAACACCCCTTACTGTTGTCTAGAATGTGGATACGCAGAATTTCAGGCCAGAGATTTGTGAAGGGAGGCAGCAAACCTGGTGTCCTGCCTGCAGCTGTCATTGATAAAGAGATAGGGAACCATGGAATAATCTTTATATTGGCTTTTCCTCCCTAACATCAAGACACGTCTTCCAGTAGCCCTTGATAAAGCTGGTTGTGGAAAATAATGTCAGGTTTTATTGCAACAGTTAAAATAGCTACTAAAAGCAGATTTTTTTTCCCTACAAATGTGCTTCACTTTGATGCTACTATAAAATAATAAAGAAAAGAGGCATATTAATAAAAAATGAGCTCCTGAGGTAAGCTGGTTTTCAAAGCCATGTGTGTTTTGTCTCGTGTGAGATGTCTGACCAATATCAATACCCCATTATATAACATCTGTACCCAGTGCCTCTCCAAAAGAGGGAATAATTTAATATCTTGATCCGAGATCAGAGATCTCCCCTAGACAAGAACTCTGGGGCTCCTTTACCCCAAACAGACCCAAATGCATGAAGACATCACTCATTTAGTGCTACCAGAGAGCCAAGACCTTGTGCTGCAATCCTTTGAAAACGTCACAAAAACCTTAAAAAACTGACCTGCTTTCCACCTCTGCTCCCATGGCAAAATAATCTGAGAGAAAGTCACTGAGGTGCATTTCTCTCCCTAATACTTCAGTGACAGAATTTAAAATTAAATCTCTTCACCTACCCTGACCAGCCTTACCTGGGAATCACTGCCACAGGATCAGCACCACAGCAATCAGCTGCAGTACTCCAGTATGAAAAATGCCTTTCCATATTGCATTCTTCAGAATTCCTGCCTACCTTCAGCCTCTGCTGAGTGGAAATGTTCCCACTGGAACCAATAAATGCAGTGAATTGAGATAAAAAA
Source organism: Calcarius lapponicus (assembly GCA_039654755.1). Taxonomy (NCBI): domain Eukaryota; kingdom Metazoa; phylum Chordata; class Aves; order Passeriformes; family Fringillidae; genus Calcarius; species Calcarius lapponicus. The sequence continues at coordinate 102,568,570 of CM077465.1, read as the reverse complement.
TAAGATTGAACATCTGAGCAGAGAAGACAAGGCAGTCCAGGCACCTGAACCTTCCCTCAGCAGCAAGAGGTCAATAAAAGATAATGCAAAAAATTGAAAGTTTTTCCTCTATTTTTAAGGAATGGAATAGATTCAGTCCAATTCATTTTAACCTTAGAACTTATTTTATCCCATATTCTTTGGGGTTAATTTTGGAACTTCATCTCAAATGATTTGTTTGGGCTATTGGTCTGAACTTGAAGACAAGAAGATTGTATCAGAAGTTATGAATCTTTCCCAATTAAGTTATCTTCCACGAAAGATGCTGGGTAAAAGGTTTTTGTATAGCCAAGAGGCCACTCTTCACAATGAGGGATGATTTGATTTAAGCATCAGCTTTAGGCTGGGAAAAGGAGAGACCTTTCCTCTTCCACCTTCAGGGCATTTCGCATCGAGAAAGATAATAATGGGAGACCATTTCAGCTAAATAAATGCTTTTTGTTCAGCAAGGGCAATGCAAACATAGACCAAAGTCTAGCCCTTTAACAAAATAAAGGTTTTTTTTCTCTCCAAAATAATCCAGTTTAAGCCAAAAGTCACTGAGAAAAGGTGTCTCCTTGTTTTTAGATATGCTAACCTCCAATTCCAGTTGTTTGTATCAGGGTACTCTATCACTTGTCAAAAGTAACCCTAACCTTTAAAAAAAAAATTAATGGATTGGCAGCTGGAAGCTGACAACTCCCATTTTTAGTAGCCAGACATATGCTGAGGTACAAGAGAGGTTTCTTTTATATTCCTGCCTGAAGACATACCAGGACCAAATCCTGGCCCTAGGTGCTCCATCACAGCAAGAAACATGCACCTGCAGAGAACATTTGACATTTCTGTTTTTTAAACTTGTGCAAAGGTATCTCCTTAGGGGATGTAAAATCCAGTCAGTTCACCAGGAGTTTCAGGAAAAAAAATAGAAAATGGTTTATGTGTGCTGAAGTCAAGCCTTAAGGCTACAAATTAATTAAATAAAATATTTATGTATTATTTTAATGAAAAATACCTCTTTAATAGAGAAACCCTTGATGTTCACATAGAAATGGAACAACAAGAAAAGTTTTCTACATGAGTAATTTTTAAATAAACAGGATTTCCTCCCTTTTTTTTCTTCTCTGGAAGAAGGAATATCCCAGCAATTAACATATGTAATTTTCTAAATGTTCATATAGCGCAGAAATGTAAATTAATTTCTTACCAAAACACTCAAGCTTTCTTTAACCAAAAAAATGCTCTGCCACGTAACCAAATATTGCTTTTTGCTCCCTTTGGATATTGCTTGATTACTCAGCTCTCTCACTGTGCTGAGCTGTATTATTTGCAGTTTCTCAGTGGTAAATCTGAGGTGACAGACCAGCATGTACCTGTCCTCTAGATTTCAGAGTTGCAACAGATGTGTAATATAATAACTGAGATCAACATGAACTTTCAGCTAAATCTACATCTAAAAAATATCTCAAAATCCCTCATGTTTGTTTGTGTGAAAATCAAAAATCAACATTAGTAGAATTTTTGGCTCTAATTTATAACAGCCATCAATAGAGTAGTTCCTAGTAATTATTACAATAATGTGTTTAGAAACAGTCACCATTATGATCTGGACTTTCCAGTCTCTGGGAAAGCCTGACATTTCAGAAAAGGTTATTCCAGTTCTAAGAAAAAGGTAGAGATTTTCCACAGAAAGGATATTACGACATTAAAATCTGGATTTTCCAGTCTCTGGGAAAGCCTGACATTTCAGAAAAGGTTATTCCAGTTCTAAGTAAAAGGAAGCAATTTTCCACAGAGAGGATAATATGCAGTTATCTTTCCACTATTAACAAAAAGAAGGACTAAACTACTCACAACCAAGGCAACTTCATTTGATTAAAACAAAAAATCTTGCAGAGAACTGACTGCCCCAGGTAAGGAAACCTCTGCAGACTTCTCCTGTGAGCCAGAGGCAGGCCAAAGGCATCCTTGGGAAGAGGCAGATCCAACACTGCAGGATCCTGAAGCCAAACACCTTAATCTTGCAAAAGAGGTCTCAGAACCCTGCCTTCAGTAAGACTGGGCTGGCTGTGACCAGCAGGATGTTTGGGCTTGCCTCTGTTCAGCTGGAAATGTACATTCCAGAAGCCTTGATAAAGGATTGCTGAGCTCCTACCTCCACAGAAGTTCTTAGTTTCTTTTTTTTTTTTTCAGAGGGTATCCTTCCATTCCTGACTAGAAGAGATCTCCTGAGAATTCCCTCTCAATTTCACAACTGATCCCCACAATCACACTAACAGTACTCACACCACTTAGAAGCTTTCATTTTTCCCCTCTTCCCATCTACAAACATACTCGGTCACCCATGAAAGTGCAAAAAACACATTATATTGAGATGACCAAGCAACACCAAACCCAACAAATAGCCCAAGTAAATGCATTGTGAATAATCCATACACTCAATCATGCTCATACAAATCATTGTCTAAATGAAATTTAGCAGTAAAATTCATTCTGTTTATGGTCCTGATGGAGAGCAAGGCAGAGGGCAAGCTCTTTGCATGCAGTTTCTTGCTCTGAGTAGCTGCTGAGCTTTTTTTACATTAATAGGTGGATGTACTCCAGGGTTTTTTTCACTAACCTTTTCTACAGTATGAAAATGTTCACTGACAGTCTGTCAAGTTTATATTTTTCAGCTGGAAAATATATTTAATAATGCATTATGTTACAATGATTTTATGTCATACCCAAAGCCTGATGAGTGCAAGTAAACTATAGCGTGTGTGTCACAGAAACTGTGCTGGATGGCTACAGAGAGGGAATTTGCATTTAGTGGGCTGTAGCAGACCTGTGGATAGTGAATTCAGTCTGCATGAGGCACAGGAGTGATCAACAATGCTGGCTGGCAGGTGCTTGATGAGTAAATTTGGGAATAGCACACACTTCCTGTACATAAAGCACGTGTCTCTAACAACACTGCATTAACTCAACCACTGGGTTATCCTTCTGACCCTGACCTTTTTTTTCTCCCCTTGTAAGCCTCATTTAAAATTTTCTTTTAAACCCTTTATGTTAGCCATGTACTTTTCCCCATCTCCTTTTCAACTGGAATATTAACTTTTTATTGAAAAAACCCAAATGCATCATGACTGATTAATCAGCAAGTAGACACTTCACAGCTCCATTCTTTTTCGACTGACAAGGCAGTTCCTCTGCCAAACATGACCCATAAACATTTACTGATGCAAGCAGTGAATGTGCTAAGTCTGGGAGATGTGGCCTGATCAGTGGAACCCTTGGATCTGGAGGGAGAGGAACACGAAACACCCAAACTGCAATTTGATCAAGACATTGCAATGGGGAAATATTAACTAGGTATAATGTCCTGCTGCTCATTACAGGAGAAGAAATAATCCATATTTTCCATACAAAGAGCGTTAAAATAAACCAATTAAGATGACCAAGCTTATAATAACTAATACAGTTTTAAAATGTACTGCCATCTAGAGCATACTACTGCATCTCAGGTGCTCTGCAGCTGCCAAAGACCTGCCCAGTAAGACACCACAAACCAGCCATGATTCACTGATAAAGAGCTCAGGGCCTCAATTACAGACCAGGCTAGGAATGGCTTAATGGTCTTACTCATCTGTGTGCACACAAGAAACCTTTAAAAAGTCCAACTGCAGGCTGAGTTTTACTGTAATAATCTTTTACAGCACAATTAAGCACCTTTGTGGGCAACCCAGAGAAAACAAAGGATTGAGTGTCAGTAATTGAACTGCTCTTAACTCTGGTTCAGAGCCTCAAAAACTGAGGCTGTTGCATCAAGGGATGTGCTTCTCTGGCTTGCCTAGTCTGCAGCTTAGCTAAATTGGGAGGGGGAAGATGTGCAAACACATCTTCTGAATTTTGGATGCTTGGCCTTCGTATCAGCTTTTAAACATTTCAGGGCCATAGCTGGAAAAGGAGTACTGGGGTTGTGATTTTGTAGGGCTGTGGTGTTTCAACACAGGGCAATACTTGCTTTGTCTTTGAACTCATAACAAATGCATCTGATTACTGACCAGGCATGCAGTGAAAACCCAAAGGAATCATGTTTAGCTGTTTCCTGCAGCATAGATAGTCCTCCAGACACTGCAAACAGTAGAAAAATGCCAGATAGAAATCTGCAGAATTGGTTACCTTTCTACTCAGGCACACTAAAGCACTTCAGGTTGCAGATATCTGAACTTTTTCTGTTCATGTGGAAATAAAGCGACCCTTCCGCTGTCATCGGGGGTATTTGTGTGCTGTAGCTTAGAAAAACTTCCAAAAAAACAACTGAGACAGAATTAATGTCTGCTATGTCTGTCAATATTGGAGAGTTCCTCCATTCATGGTCATTGGGAGCCTGCTGCACTGGCCCCCTCCTTTAAGTGTTCTTCATCCAAAGGATTTTTGAGCAGTTGCTCATCGGTATGAGTATTTTATAAATGTATATATTTTTGTACACACACACACACCCCAGACCATACCAAAATGATCATTATGCTGGTATATCTGCTACACTAGTATGGTTCTCATCTTTCAGACTTGGGGTCCTGATCCCACATACTGCCAATGTTCATCTCTCTGCATGTCTTGTTTTACCCCTCTGCACTCTCTGTACTTTCCCCTGCTCTGTACCCAGCTAACATAACCTCTAGAATGACAGTAGCCAGACTTTCAAGCAAAAGAAATTGTTGTTTTGACAGTGTTTTAATAATTCATTATACACACTGACTTCAAACCATTTAGTGCCTTCACCTTGGGTTTCTGCATAGCTACACAGACACCCAGATGGAGTCTCATCAGATCAGCACACTTCTTATATAATTTTAAATAGTGGGGTTAAAGAAGTAGAAAGAAACAACCCCAGAAACAACCCCCTGCTCTTTATACACATAAAGTCTTTTTTTTTTGGTGCTACATTGACTGCATTCTAAATCAGAATACACACACAAACTCACACCACTGAACAGTTACCACTTTAACACAACTGCAGATATTTAGGTATTCAGTGGCCCACACTCCCTGCAAATTTTAATACAAGCTCATATTTTTTCTCAACATCTGCATTTTAAATCTGTGTCTCATGCTTTAAGATGTGGCATTGAGTGCTCGCTTATTTTCATCTCTGTACTTCTTGTCAGTGGACAAAAACACATGCAAAAATTCATTAAACATTTAAATGCTGGAGAAATGAGTATTTGAAGGTTTTGAAGATCTGAATCTTTGGTCTGCAAGAAGGCTTTTACCCTCAGAGCAGGCAGCCTGCATCACCTTTTAAAGACTTCTTTGATCAGGATGAAAAATGTAGAAATTCACTTCTCCTCCCACACTTTCATGCCATGTCAGTACCTTTGGCTCTGGAGACACTCGTAACGAAGTTTAGGGAACATTTATTTTTCCTTTCATAGACAGCATCTAAATGCCTCCTCTCTCTGTCAAAGCCATCCAGAGTCACACATGACCTGAGCATTTACAACCTTTTCTTTAACTGCACTGCAGCACCGAGCTTGGATAGCAGGGAGAGAGGAAACACAGTTCAGTTTCACACACCTATTACATATCAAAGGAAAACCTAACTTTTATTCACTGCAGTTTAAAGGTCCAAGTTCAGCCTGAGCTAATTTGGGAAGTGTCTTTACTTTGGTCCACCTGATTTGTCTGGATTTGCCTGGGGATCCTCCTTCCCCGTAGCCCATAATACTGCTACACACATCTCTTTCTTTGTGGGGAAAGAAAAAAAAAGCAAAAAAAAAAAAAAGCATTTTGAAGGTGTGCACAATCCTTCTCCCTCAAAGAGTGTAGGACTATGTCCAGAAGAGTCTCTGGCATAAACCCATCTTAGGTGCAAGCTGGCTGTGTTTTGCTGCCTGGAACCAGTCAATAATGCCAGGAGGAAATGGCAGCCAGTAAATACTGGTTATTTGGAAGAAAGCAGCAGCAGTGGCATAAGTCAGCCTTATTTTTCCTTGTTATTATCATTATCACTATTATTGCTTCTGTGAAAGGAGGGGAATTCTATGCTTACTGCACAAGTACATGTGCAAGTTAACGTTGGCAAAAGGCTCGATAATGGCTCTTCATATAGAAATACAGATCCAGGGCCTTTTTTTTTTTTTTCAAATCAGATATCCCCTTCACATTTAAAATACGCCACAAACAAAGAAAATAAAATACAGCAACTTCAGTTAAAAACTGGAGATTTCCTGTACAATAGAGGCAGAAAGCATGAAGTGATGTTTCCTACAGACACTTTGCCTCAGCTGTATCATGAAGACAGAGGGAACACCTGTGGAAAAGTCACTACAGCTGCAGAGGCCTCGTCCACTTTTCATCCACAGAATAGTTCTGAAATTTTTGAATCCAAAGATGGCATTTTAAGAGCAGAACATTTTAAATTATACCTACCATATCTAAACATAAAATGAATGCTCAGAGGAATCAGATGAAGCCCTACTTGTGTACAACAAACTGTGAAGAAGTGACAGTTAAGAATTTCCTGCCATTTACATGGCCAAACCCATTTATTTGCTGCATTAGGCACTTCTGTTAAGCCATAATGTTGCAGAGTTGCAACAAAGTGCAGGGTGTTCTGTTACCAGAGAAAATACAAGACATTTGTTATTGGTAGGCAAGCTGCATTATTTCTAGAAATAGAAAAAGGGTGTGATGACTATTTCAATCTAAAACACAGCTGTCTTGGCAGGAACAATAAAAACTAGTTCATATTCCCTTTACTGGGAAGGATGCCAATGTGCTTATATTGTCTATTTTCACTGCAGCATTTAATTTTGCTTAAGGTAAAGGACAGCATCTCTGACTACAACTGTGGGGTATTTAGATGTGAAAGTACCGCTCAAGGAGGTTCTGTAAGTGCTGCCAAAATGAAGGCCATAAAGCATCTGAGTGAGGCATCAGAAACTCCTGTCTTCACTCACACAGACATCTCTAAATTGACTATGAGTAAAGATTGTAAAAGGGAAATTGCTTGTCATTCTGTTTTTCAGGTGCTGAATTAAAATAAGAAGCAGTATCTCTGAAGATGCCCTGAGTTCTCTAGGATGTTTTGGGTTCCTTGGCACAATTTTGTTCTGTGTATCTGCTTTCCAAAGATCTTAACAGTTAACTGACTCTCAGCATTCCCTAAGGAAAGGTGGGTGATGTAAAGCAGCTGATGCCACCAGCCACCTCCATCCCCTGCTGGATGGCACCAGAGCAGAGCAGTTATGTGCACTTATAAAAGAAGGAGCTCCAGCTCAAGGTACCCCCACTGTGTATGGGGCAGGATGGCCAAGATTCTCTTTGCTGATGCCAATTATGCTGCTGTCAAGTTCTACTCAGGCTTGTATTTGGCCTCTGGTATAAAGTCAACGGTTCAAATACACAACAAAACACAGTCTAAGGTGAGTAGGAAGAGGCAGGTTACCATCATCTGCCTGTCCCACACAGCAGGAGCTTTCTAGTGTCTCTCTTACATATTCCTACATGCTGCTACAGCCTTCCTTTTGGGGAAAAACTGGTGAGGTGGGCTGGGTGAAAAGTTGGCCCATAAGGAACTGTAAAAAAATTAGAAGACATGAACTACACAGAAAAAAAAATGAATATATAAATTACATGCCTCTTATGTGTAAGGATACTAAGAATCCATGGGATTAAATGACTTGCTCAAATTCACACTGCAAAGCAGTAGTAGAATTTAGGAAACAAAACAATATTTACTGTTTCTTTCTTCCCAGAAGTCCCCACTTCTGGTGGTCCAGCCCTGTCTGTGTCAAAGAACTTCACCCTGCCTTGTGAAAGGGGAATTCTGAGCATTTCCAACAGAGCTTGTGTGTGGACGGGGCTGTGAGCTACACAAAAATAAAACAAAATAGCTGTGCAGAAATATCTAGAAGGACAGGCAGATACTTTATGTGGATTTTTTCTTTTTCATTTCTCCCCAAGTTTATGTCTGTGTAAATCCTTCCCTGCAACAGGAGAAATAGCTTTGCTCTTCTTCCCCCCAGAACCTGCACTGTTCAAATAAGAATTTCCCAAAGTGATTACCAAAAGGCCTGTAAGAGAAATGATTACAAATGGCTGAGTTAACTGCTACAGACGGCCTCATCAGTCATCATAATGTGATCTCAGCACCAGGGTCATCAGAACAGGCAACTTGTCATGACAGATGACACCTCTTCAGGAACACTTCCTCCCATGACTTTTCCCAAAAAAATCTCTTGGGATGAGGCATTTGCAAATAATGGTCCTTAAGCAATAATCAAGGAGGAATCATCACCAGCTGCCCTCATGAGCTGCTTCCCTGATGGGATTTGTTGGGTTTTGGCTTTTATTTTTAGCCTCTGAGTGTGGAATGTTTTATCTGCTGCACGTCTTGAAATCAAAGTAGTTTTGGCAGTTGCTCTAAAGGTGAATTTAGAGATGATGATAAGAGAGACAAATGAGGAGACAGGAGGCCTGAAAAGGCTGAGGCAGCACTGTGAGCCTCCCGCCACTTTTCCACTGCCAGCCCCAAATGCTGCAAAACAATTTGTAATCTATGCCTCATTTTCCACATCTAGGCAAGAAAGAGTATATGCTCTGTTGTACATCTGCTATGGAAACTGCTTAGCTGAATTTATTTGAGTTATACAGTGATGAACACCTTCCATGATGAGCACCACACTAACACCCATTACAATTAAAGGCCAATTTATCATCTCATATATACTGGCTTGGGAACTGGATCTCAAGAGCTAATTTCATTCCCAACTCATCTTATCTACAATGGGATCTAAGATAAATTTTATAGTTTCTCCTTTTGCCTTTTTATTCTGCTACTAAAATGGAAGTAATGATGCTCACTGGGTTTGGAAATCTTTGAATAAAAGGCAGTAAATATTTTTATGACTAAATATTTAAGTGAGGTTTTCAAAATATAATTTCCCTCAAACTCTACTGTCCTGCTCCTCACACATACAGCTTTTACTATGGTTATGGTTAAAAGCTTGTGTAAGAAGCACAGTTGGCTTCTTAGTAACTCACATCTCTGTCACAGTGAAGAGGCAAACTCTCAGCAGTGAACAGTTTGCTTGTGAAATCTGGCACTTGTTGGCTGTTTGCAAATAGTTCATGGGCAGAATGCAGTTGATGAATACTTTCAAATTACTCAAATATTTACTGGGAACAGATTTCAGCCCTTGGGGTTTTCTGTTTGTTTGCTTTGTGTGGTACTCCAGTCATGCACCAGTTGGTCTTTCAAATGCCTGTGGTACACAATAGGTGCTGGATCTAAACAACATTACAAATTTCTGCTTTGCAGGGAACTCCATGATTTCTTTTTGTTTCCAATCCGTGTGTTGGAATGAACAAGAATAAAACAGAAGTTTCCTCAAAATAAAATCTTATGTAGGAAAACAGCTGGGGAGCAAATGCTTCTGTGTAAAAGGAATTAAAATTAAAGTGTTTCCATGTCAATTTTACAGTAAAATATACCATAGTATAGTTGCAAATGAAGTAAATTATAGCACTGCTTCATCATAGTAAGGCCAAAATACTTCATTTTGATTTTCTCTCAGACTGAAAAAGACCTTGGCATTTTGTGTAAATTGACATATTCCCATAGGAAGTCTAGCTTTCAAAATTATATTTCTTGATGGAAAATCTGCCATTAGAAAACAACTTAAGTAATTCTAATTCTTATGCATCTCACACGATTAGAGCTTGCTATTCAGCTGCCAGAGCATCTCTCTGAGAGTCCCCTGATAGGGACCTTGAACTGGAAAAGCCACTCAGAAAAACACTCATGGAGAGTCAACAAGGTCTTTTAGAAAATTTAGTAAAGAGCAAAACAGAATGAGCACAGCTATAGCAAACCCATAAGAAATTCAAATTTTAAAAAAATCTCTACTGGCAACAAACTTCAGGTGGATATTTATTTTTATTGACAGAGAGGGAGCTGCATATCAGAGGCAGCACAGCACTCTGTGGGAATTACAACAACAGGCTGAATCCCCACCAGAATGATGCACTGCTCCTTATATCCATCCCCTGCTCTAATAACACTGTCAAGAATTTCAGGATGGAAAACACAAATTCTCCTTTCCTTTGCAAAAAAATACCAGCCTTGCTGTTCACAAGCTGCCCACTCCTGCAGTCACAGTCCCACCTTTGGCTGTCTTGCAGTGCAAGCAGCTGATCCATCACTGAGGGCATTCAGCTGAACTGGCACTGTGGAGCTGCAGAGAGCCTCTCTGCAAGTTTGAATCCCATCAGGGAGGTAAGAACGTTCAGACTTTCATAATTACTGGTTTCAAATTAGATGTCTTTTGAAACAGTTTTCCAAACTTCTTCCAAGGCCTGCCTAACATCCCTCTGTCAATGGCAGTAAGAAATCATCAGGTGAGGATTTGGGGTATTATAAAGGTTCTTGTCATACAGCTTAGCAAGTAGAAATAAACAGGAGCCAGTATCACCTTGGCAGCCAGCCCTCCAGAGCTTGCTCTTGAACTGACTATGCATTAGCCAGGACTACAGCTTGTGACATTCTGGGAAACTATAAAATTACATGAGGAATAAAACACTTTTACTAAGTAACTTGTTATTAAATTCTGTTGTAGAGAGTTATCCTGCCTTAAAGGATTTGCTGTGTGCCACAACACTGTCTCAGAGCCTCCTCTCCCCACTAATGTGTGAGCTGTGGAGGTGACTGTGTGGGCTCTAGACACGAACAGAGACTGCCCTGCACATGGCAAAAGGCACCTCAGGCTCAGCCCACTCAGATGATGTGTTAGAGTCACAAAGCTGTATTTATTTCTCTCTAAGCAACTTTGTGAAGACAAGCAGCCTTCTTTCTTTCCCATTTACTAAAAGAAATCCAGGCAAAAATAAAACCAGGGAGCGTGCTTTTATCCCATGTTAACTTGATCTTAGGAAAGACCCTATTTTGGCAGGGTGTCTTAAGTCTGTGAAGACAAAAAGGTAATAGAGACATCACCGTCCTCCAGATGCATTGCTATGTGCAGAGTGGGGATACGAATAATTCTTAATAGCTTCTGAATTATACAGAGGTGACCAAAAGACACAAAAGAACAGAGTATGGTTAGGGGATTTTTACCACCAGCTCACTCACTTCGCTGCCTGGCCACAACTCTAATTCAGTTGGTGCTCAGGGTCTTGTTCTCTTGAGGACACTTGCCCCACATATTTTCATACTGAGGCTCCTCATCCAGGTTCTCCTCAGTGCATGTCTGTCACCCCCTGAGACGTCCCTAAGCCTTTGTGTCTTCCTGCTCACAGATGTCCTACAGCCAATCTGCTGGGGGGCTAGAAGCAGTCTTCAGCAATTTGGTAGATCTGCGTCAGTTTTGCCTTATTTCTTCCCCTCCCCTCCTCTACTGGAGGAAAGTAGGAGGAACAGGCTCTCTGCCCTCTTTTTTTCTTTTTTTTTTCTTTTTTCTATATCCCTGCTCCTGACCCATGACTGAGCTGAGGAGGCATGGGATTTCTTGTGCCATTGAGAGGTATCTGCTTTCCTGGCTCTGGGAGTGAGCACCAGAGGCAGCACTGGATCTGAGGGGAGCTCTTCCCTGGTGTTTTACAGCCAGGAGCTTCTCACCAGGGCAAGTATTGCTCTGGAGCACCTGAAGGCCACTGAACAGATGGCAGGGTATAGGATCAGCCTGATTCTCACAGTGAGGAGCTGAGTATGTTCTTCTGTGGATGAAACCTGCCTTTGTTCAGCCCCTGCAGAGTTTTCTATTAGTAGTCACCATGTCAGATGTTTGTGCTCCCTGAGAACCCAAAATCTAATATTTATCAGGGATATAGTGCTAACTTGTCCAGTCTGTTCTTATTACATTGCTAAAAATAGTAATTAACCTGTTTTTTGCTCCTCACTATCTTTGGAGAACACCTGCTTACACAGGTTTGATCAGAATCCAGCTCACTACTCACAGGAATTAGCATCATTATCTCCTTGTACAGACTGCCTGAGCTGCAAATTCACTTTCGTGGCTCTAGGTTTTAATCTGCTGGTAGTTCTTCTGCTTTCTGACCATCACATCCTGGGCTGCATGTGGGAACATCAACAGCTTTCCCTCCTTCCTCTCTGTTCCCTATTCTGAAATGCAGCCTGTCCTGCTTTCTCAGGGCATTGTGTCTGCAGCAGCACCCAACCTGCATTTCCATCATTACCAGCCAGAGCTGGAAGCTTCCTACACTGCATCCACTAAAAGCGAATCTAAGTCAAACTCTCCTGGATGTTGAGGTGTGCAGTATCAAAATCCAGCCTGGAATCCTGGCTGGGAGGAATCTGTATCACCTGAAATTCAGTAACTGCAGTGTATGATGCCAATCCTGTGGTAGTCTGGAAAGGATTTATGGCAGACCTATCACCACTGACAGGTCAGTCACAGTGCTGTAATCAAAATTCAAACTGCTACTTTTAAGTCTGTTTTTTCTGAAAACTTGACATAGCACAATCAGAACTGATATGGGACGTAAGAGGTGAGATTGCTCAGAATTTCTTCGTAACTTGTTAAGATAATGTGGCTTTTTTTTCCTTTTTTTTTTTTTCTCTTTTCTAGGCAATGTTATTTTTCCAGTAATATGGACTCAAGCTGTATTCTTACCAGCCACAGAAACAGATCAGAATGCTGCAGGCACACAGGTTCTCCTTTATTTTCTAGCTAGTTTTGCAGGTCAGAATTCAAATGATTGCTTCCTTACCTAAATTGAATGAGACCCCCCCCACCCCCCCAGCTTTTAATATAATTCTATCTCACAGGAGTCAGCTGTGTAAAAATATTGTAATGGAGATTTATATTAATGCAGGAACAGTACTCAGATGGACAATGAAAAATGCAGTCATTTCCTAACCTTCAAAGACATCCTGGGGTCCAAATTGAGACATGCTGTCCCTGCAACCCCTCTGTAAACTAAAATAATGGTCTCAGTAACACTGGTGCAGTCCCAGTGCTTTCAGTGGTCAGGGCAGGTGACTCACCAGAAGCTGGGTTAACAGCACCATTGTTGACAGCACTCAGGTGCTGAGATCCTCTGTGCTGTGCCAGCTGTTATTTCCCGGGGATATAATACAGGAGAGGGGAGATTCCAGCTTGCTCAAAGTAGAATAGGTTCTGCTATGCTAATAGAAGTAAAAAGCAATAAAAGCCATGATGTTGTCACTAACAGATTTTATATGTGTCTGATTGTACACGGGGAGTTACTCTATTGATTAAATTAGGATCTTTTTTGAGCAGTCATTCTCTAGAGTAGAATAGCATTTTAAGATTGGTAGTGAATTACATTCATTTGGGGAGTTCATCAGGGTGCTTTGGCATTCACAACTTTAGCATGCTCCAGTCCTGCAGTAAGAGCTAAATATCCTACAACACCTACCTGCATGGTTGGTTGGAAGTGGAAGCAAAGGTCAGCACAATCCACGGCTATTGTGGGCTCAAAAGCTGAAGATTGTGCTAATAGGTAAGGCTCCTCTGCACTGGCTAAGCATCAGGGGTATCCTTTACTGAAGAAATACAAGAAAATCCTCTGTGTGGTTAAAGAATTACTTCTTCCAGTATCTTACTCGTGGCTAAGCTCCAGGCAATACAGAACTAGCAAAAACCCTAAACCCAAGTGGGATACAACCTAATAGCATCCTCTGGCAGAGTCAGAGAAACAAAGTTTCCTCTGTCAATGTATTGATTTTTCCAGACTCGTCTCATTTTTTTTTACAAATATTCTTTGGAACTTAACTTCAAACTGAAATTGCAGTGGGTAGGGAGAAATGTGCTATTTTTCTACTTTTCTGTTTGTATTTGAAGAAAGTTTTGAACTCCAGGAATACATGATCTAATGGAGTTAGAGAAGTTTACTCGCTGCTGAACACAAAGACAGGAGAGGCTTGCAGGCCAGTCAATTTCCTTAAACAAGGAAAACTCTCCTTGCAAAACATATCTGAAGTCTTGCTAAATGCACCAAAATTAGTGCAATTAATTAAATGGAACTACTTCCATTACGTGGAAGAATGAATGGAAGTCCTTGGTGCCTAGATTTACTTTTTGATTTAAAATAAGTTTTGCTTTAAAATCAAGAATGTGGATGACAGTGAATTGAGGGGTGCAGCTACCATCCAGAGGGACAGGGCGGGGCCAAGGAAATGGGAATTCTGGAATTCCAGTGGGAATTTTGTGATATCTAGCTGGGACAAATGTGAAACTCCACAATAGAGCAATTCAGGCTGGGCAGCAGCACTGTGGAAATTCACTGCTGGCCCTGCTTTAAGCAGGAACTGGACTAGAGACCTTCCATGTTCCCTTCCAACCTGAATTGCTCTAAGATTCTGTGTGAAAATACTAGTTGTGTGCCACAGCACATTTTCAAGATCTCTTAGAGGACTGATGAGTTTACATTTAAGAAAATTATGGCTTCTGATGGCCTGGCAGAAATGCTTTCCATCAGTGAAAGCACGAAAGAAAATTCAGCTTGCATAAATCCCAGCAGGTCAGCACCAAACATTTTGCCTACAGATATATTTTCTGGCTTCCCTGGGTAGTTTGATGCACTCAATAGCTTCATTTTGCAGATAGAGCAGTAGATGGTCCATTTAAGTGACCTGCTCATGCTTGTACAGATTCCATATCAGAGCCCAGAGCTAAAAGGCATTATTTGCTCTTATTTTTCACCATAAACTCACCTTCTAAGCATTTTGGAAACATTCTGAATGCTTTGTATAGTACCTTTGTATAACAACTATAATGTTTCAAAGACAACTTCTTGGTGCTTCTTTGAAGAAAGCAATGCTGAATAATTCACTACTGAGAACAGCAGAAACTCAAAGCTCGGCACTGAGTTCTAAAACAAAAAATAAACAGAATTTCCTCTTCTTTTAATTTTTGTTTTTAATTCTCTTTGTGTTCTAAGAAACTGGCCTAATAATGCTGCGGTAATTCCGTAAGTACAGCTTAATCTTAAACAATAACAACAAATGAGTTTCATTTGATCTGTTCAAACACAGAGCGTGTTTGACAAAAGCGCCAAGGGCCGCTGGTGTTAGAGGGATATTGGCAGAAGCTGTTTCCTCAGCTATAGAAAGGAGCAAAGGAGGCCATTTTTAGCATTTGCTGAGGCAGTTGCAGCAGATTAACTTTAGATCAATGAGTTGCTTGATTATTCTGCTTCACTCTCGAGTCTCTTTCAAGGCTCCTCTTTACCAACCAGGAAAATAAAGACACAAACCCCTCTCCTAGCCTTTATTTTCACTCACAAAGAAGGGATTTTTCAAAAGTGACTCCATGTCATCTGCAGCAAGGCAGAGGTGCCAAGGTGTCCCTGGCGGTCACCTGGTGATGCAGTGGGTACTCAGAAGCATTCTCAGAGGGGCTTTGACAACTTTGGCTCTGCTGGGCTGGGACTGTGTTCTGGTTGAGAAACAGGAAAAATAGTACAAGACTCCTAGTTTTGGTTACACAACTCCCTCTCAATTCTAAGCTACCCTTTTAACTTGCTTCCCTCTTTCTCCTTTCCCCCCACTCTACACCATCCCTGGCTCCTGAGTCATTTGGAGGAATTGCAAAGCCCTACACCTGCATGCATTTTCTGCTGGCCCTGCTTGTGCCCAGCAGAGCTAGGAAAAAGGCAAGCTGATTAACTCAGACCTTTAGCTGCCCCCTTTCCATCATGTTGCGGGGCACCAGCTTTTGCTCACAGCAAACTGTCTGCACAAAGATCCCTACAATTGCCTATCCAGAGCTCCTTAGCTCGGCTCCAGCCCTCCTGACTATGTTGCTGTCTGATTCTGCTCAGATCCAGCTGCCTTTAGACTCAGTATTACCCTACCTGAGATGTTCCAGGTAGGTGAAAGAGTTGCCTCCATCAGATCCACAGTCCATAGGAGTCACCCTTGGTCACAGCCAGGATTGGGTCAGCCTCTGGAGCAGAAGGCTTCTAGGACAGCCTTTCCTCTAAACACTGAACACAGCTAAGTCTCTGCCATCAGAACACTGTGAGACTGGCAGATCTATGCTCTCTGATTTTAGTGATATTTTAAAACTAATACTACTGTAGAAAAATTTCAGGCTCCACTTGACTGTCTTTAAAAAAAATATAGGAATATTTTGAAAGCTTATCTTTAATAAAACTACCTTTAGAACAACCTCCTGCAGTATATAAGACTTCTCATTCTTCAGTGAGTAGAAGAAGAATAGTCTGAGTTTCATATCATTATTTTTTGAAGAAGCTATGCCTGTTCCAGAGATGAGGTTTACTTAGCAATTACTCCTCTACCTTTCTGTGCCAGTCTGCCTATGCCCAGAAGCAGAACTTAAGCCATCTTGAGTTTGATTCTTTTTCAGCTTTAGCTTGTTGAATGTTTAAAACAAGATATACCATCCCTTTCTGGACTGACATCAGGTTCTTAATAAGAGTGCTCTGGGATTTCTCCCTCTGGCAAAGTCCTCTGTCCTTCCAGTTGCATAAAGTAATGGAATTTGTAGCCATATAAATGCATTAGTGCTAGGCAATGTGAGGAACAGGCTTGTGTATTTGTGCTGCAAATGAGCATCATAATGTTTTACTGCCTGCCAGTAAGGAGCTACTGCTGCAGTCTTTTGCTCACCCCTGTATACAAGAGATCCACTACTCCTAAGGGTGTGAAAAATAGTTCACCACACTGAGAGGCACAGTAAAGCAACAGTTAACAACCTGATTTTTTAAAAGGTAATAAAAAAACAATCCAACCCCAAATACAACAAATGTGATAGAATCTTACTGTACTTTCCAATGTGAACTTAGGCAGGGTAAACTCATCTCTTCCTAAACAAACTTGATTAAGGACTTGGGAACAAGATCCTGTGCTCACGTGTCCCAAATCCTGTCTTTCTTTTCTGTTTCTGCCTGTGGTGGTCTTCTATAGATCATGTAACCATCTAAACCTTGTTTCTCTTTTGGTGTTTTGTGTCATCATTTAAGCTTGTGAAAGCTAAAGAGGACATGCTAAAACTACTTTTTTCTTGCACTACTTAATATGCATATGCTTATGATTTAATTTAGAAACTAGAATATAGCAAAACATTTTAAAATATCTGAACGTACAGAGAATAATCAGATATTTACTATCATCAGATAAGTGATATTTTTATAAGTCTTAACAGAGAAAAGCCAAAAGGCTGTTTAGTAGAGATGGATGAACTGGAGCAGATGCAGCAACACTTAGCAACATGCTGCTACTGCTTTAACCAAACTCACAGTATTATTTGATTTACAGCATATTCTTGATGTTTCTCTTCCCCCTTTCCTTGACCACCTCTCACTGCATGTAAAAACTTGGACTCCAGATTACCAGAAACCTTGCACAGACCTGGATTCATATGGGAGCCATGCTTTTTTTCCCAGCTGAAGTGTGGATTTTCAGGGGAATCCCAACACAGTTGGCTTTGTACATCCCACAAAGATTCCCTTGAAGCAGTGCACAGTACAGCGTTTTTGTTTCAGCATGTGACTAACATGGATTTAGTCCTCATATGCTTTACACCCACTGGGCACATTCCCCTTCTCATTGCTATTATTCAGGTGGCACTCACACAGAAAGGGATCACAGCCAGCTCCTCACCAGATTCCCAGAAGCAGCTATATGGGATTCCTCACACAATTATGACATAGGGGTAGCACTTGAACATTTTCTCCAGTTTTGTAATTACATTTATGCAGCTAAACTCCTCTGGAAAGCTCCAGGTTTCTTAGGATCTCACTTGTTTGTACTGGAAGCTGAGCAGTAAAGATTTCCTTTAAGGACAATGCAGCACAAACATTCAGGGGCATGTTAGCACATGAAAGCCAGAAAAAAACCTGTTATATGGAGGTACTGTTTACCTTCCCAAAGTTGTTTTAGCCTGAACAAATATCATAAAGAAAGAAAAGCAATAAAACTGAAGTATGTAGGTCAGAATGCTCCAGCTGAAGTGTTGAATAGGAAAAGAATGAAGACTTACATAAAAATCAAAGGTTTATGGATTGTTGCCTTTGCTTGAGGAGATTAGGGAACTAATTCAATCTTCTAGTTTCCAAGTGTAGTGATTAATTAGAAAAAAGGGATTTTCATGTGTTTTACCACTTCTTTAAACCACTTAGATGGTGGAAGAGGGCTAGAAAGCTGGGAGGTTTTCATATCTCTTAAACTGACAAGATCCATTCAAGTATCTGCTTTTCTGGTGTTCTGCAGAAGATGCGAACTTACTCTGCAAGCCCACCCTGCCTTGCATGCCCCACATCAGACATGAAGGAACTGACACAGAGGCTGAGCAGGTTAAGAACACCCCTCTCCTGTGCCTGCAAAATATCATGGAGACCTGCTTGAAGGAACCTTGCACTTCCTACCACCAGACACAGTCCCACTCCTCTGTAAGCTGTTCAAAGCTCTGTTGGACACCAACTCTGTCCACCAAAGGAACAAGACCTGATTTGTTTTCTTCCTAATAAACCTGCAATTTTCTTCAGGTTTCTTGAGCATCTCTCTTCCTTCTACAGATGCAGTTTTGGCACAGCAGGTAAAATGGCATGCAGGCTCAATGCTCCCCTGTGCCCCTGAAGACTCAGAGCTATTGGCACAGTCACAAAAGGATCTGGCATCCTTAGAATTGAGCTGGTGTGCAGCCAAGGGGTGTCCTGGTGGCAGCTCGCCCTGAAAATCATGTTTGGTCAACTGAGCCCTCAACAAAATCTATTAATAACAAAAATGTATTAATAACTGATAAAGAAGAAAGAGTTCTTGCAGAACGGGCGGGCTGAGACACAAGGGAGCTCCCATCAGTGCTGCTTCACTGTGTGATTCTATACACACAAAAATAAAGAGAAGCTAAACATGAACACTGATTTCTGTGTGTATGTTCAAGAGGTTTCCTCTGCTTCTAGTAGCCAGAGAAGTAGGGAGGCTCATCAAGCATGTGTGTCAATATTAGTGCTTTCCAACGTTTTACTGGAAGCAGGACTCTGATATTTTTCTAGTGACTTTGAGTGGTAGAAAGAATGTTTTCTATAAACATAACAAATGGATCAACCTTGAAATCTTGATGATTTTTACCAGAAAACTTATTGATAGTAAGCACTAAGCATGATTTGAAAACAGAAAGCCAGTATGAACATCTTATATATGCAATAGACAACACTTTGGTTCTTGGTGGACTTATAGCTTTCCTGTTAATTAAACATACATGGAGTGGCCAAAAATAACTTGAGGAATTATATATGTATATTTCTTTAAGGTACAGTGAGCCCTGCAGGGGGGAGAAAATAAATAATTAAGGTTTTATTCTGAGTACAGTTGTTTCAGTCTGTTCCACAGCTTGACCAGCAGTGTCCTCAGCAGAAGCCTCAGGAATTTGAGCAGTTGAATTTCTTTTCTGCTTACTAACAATTAAGATTTTTTTTCCCCACTATTAACCCAGTCGTGCTACTTCCCTCAGTGATGTTTCTATGTATTGCAAACAAGTTATTTTCTCAATCCTTGGGAAATTTGAAAAAAAATTACATATATATATATATATATATATATATATATATATATATATATGTAATATGCACACACTCACAATTCGGCTGACTGTAGGTAAAAATCAATTATTTTTGCCATGCAATCAAAGCATTGCCTTTTGGCATTTTCCATATAATATCTTTTTTCAAATCTTTCACATTCATTGCAATAGAAAAAAATTGGTTCTTAGACCAAGAGCCTTCAGATTTCTAGAAGATATTCAAGTTTAACATTTAAAAATTTATTTTCCCTTGACAATGATTAGAACTTCCATTAAAACAAAAATGATTATTAGCATCCAGTAACCCTTTGTAAACGGGTCCATTGTTCAAATAAACTGACCTCTGCAGCAATTGACTTTAACATTGCTCAAAAGCTTGACAGTCAATTATCTTCTGATCTCCCTTCAATGGGCCTTGTGGCTGGAATAACCAATCCATCACCTGGAAGGTGAGTATAATAGTGTCTCACAGGCATTTCTTCCCTACTTATGACATAAACACACTGCTGTGGAATAAGTCAAGGAATTCTGTCTCAGCCCCACTGAAGCATCCCTAGAAAGCAATGATGCATCAAGAAGCTGTTCCCCCCAGTGAATATCTCTGGGTACACAGTGTGAGCCATAATGAAAAGTAGTGGGTTGAACACAACATCATCCACTGCTTGGTGAAACCATCAGACTGGTACTGGACTCTGCCTCCACCAAATATCACAACCCTATTTATTCCGTAGGACGTGGGTTTGGGTGTGCTGCAGGAAGATGCAATTCTCTGTCTCTCTGTCTCTTCCTTTCAGTCGATCTGATCCCCCTGGGGCCCTTGGTCCTGCTGCTGGTAGGAGCTTGCCACAGGTTTGATACTCCCCTTCCCTCTCTCTGCCTTCCAAAGCACAATCTCTCTGTCCTCCCCACACACCACTGTGAGTCCCACATTCCCCATTCAGCCCATAAGGACAGGAGCTCTCCTCCATCACTCTGCCCGGGCAAGCCAAGGAGAGCCCTCAGGACAGCACCACCACTTTCCCCCAGGGAGACATGCACATGGCTGGATGAATATTATGGGTACTGGAATATTTCTGGTGCCTGAGATCCTGCCGCTGTTTGCTGCCCTGGTCATTTACAATCACCACACTGTGATGACTTTAATATATCACCTTTGCCCAGTGCCAATTCAAGGTTTAAAAAGCTATTTACCATTAAATCTAGAACAGTGAGCTGCTTCTTTTCTGCAAACAAAAAAGTCCTCTGCAATTGAACCTCTGAACTTAAGACTTGAAGGGTGGAATTATTTCTAATATCACAGACTAATATCACAATGTCAAACAGAAATACTTGTTCATTGCTAACAAAATAAAACTCAGCTGCATTCAGTACTGCTCACCCAAGAGAAACTACTTCTATCCCTGGCACACACACTGCTTCAGTAGAGACTATGCATCTTTACAGCACAGGCTTTCACAAACTAGTCTCCCTAGAAATATAAACTCCAGTGTAGCCTTTGTCCAGGTATCTTGTGGAGGAAATTACAGACAGTATCTTGGGAACTGGAGAGCAGCAAGGAAGAATAAAAACCCAGACTGATAGAAAAGATAGACAAGAAAGCATGTGGGGAAAGAAGATGAAGAAGAACAGCAGGCCAAGAAGCAGGAAAGCACGTTACACTGGGTGGTAAATCCTGCACTGCAATTCATAATTCCTCAGCAATTCTTTAGCCCCACTGAGATTTAGAGAAGCCTTACAAGTAGCCCTGTATGAGCCAGCAGAAACTGCTGCAACCTTCACTACACAACTGACTTTATTCCCATATGAGGGTGCTCCTGAGCTAGAGCAGCTCACATGTGCACACACACTCAGTGCTGTGCCCACACAGGACAGCTCAAAAATTATGCCAAGACCTGAAATTTCAAGCCTGTAAAAATAATCATTGCTAAGAAAAGGTAATTTCTGATAGACAGAAAAGTAAGATTAAGTGAATAAAGCATTATTATAGTAGAATGAAAGCATTTGAAATTAATGAGAGAGCTAAACTATAGATGAACTGTTTTGATGTTTCATGGTACCTCTTCTTCTGACATTTAAAACATGCTTAAGATTATCCTGAATGTCAAAAGTAAATATATACCAAGAACAACCACCACAAAACACATCAGCTGTTTGTCTGATATTACTGAACTTACTAACCATGTGCAACAGAACAACTATGACTAATGTCTATAAAAGAAACCATCCTCAAAGGACTGGCCACTCATTTTTCAGGTCTGTCTGGTCTGCATAAGGGTCTGGAGCATTTCAGTAAAATGTTGAGGCCCCCTGAGTGTCACTGGTCTGGAGGCAACACTTGCCTGGGCTGGGACAGCTGCTCATTATCTGGGTTGGTTCAGCAGGGTCACACAGCTTAGGATTGAGTCCACAGGACTCTGGTCCACATTCACCTGCTTGCTCTTTCATGTGCAAGATTGAGGGTGCAAACCTGCCTTTTGCCCTTTTTTACGTGTCAGGATTGACATCTCTAACTGCTGATTAGATTTTATAATTCTGTAGAATCTCAACTCCAAGAAACTCAGTCCCCTTAGTGCCATTATATTTAGCAAAATAATATTATGCCTCTTGCAAAGCTGAAGAAGTGCCCATCCTGGACCACAAGTCAGCCAATGCCAACAGGGGAACATGCAAATTATGAAAGAGCTCATTAGCTACTCCAGGGAGCCATTAATGTCTTTTATCACTTGCACACAGCAAACCCTAAGCAAAATGACCACATTAGCATGAATGTGGACAGCGGACCGTAACAGGGACAGAACTGTGAAAGTGTGCTGCACATATTTATTATAATGAATGATCAATTGTAGGAGGTGGGAAAAGTGCATCTTCTTTGAGACAAACTCTGTTTTCCAGCTAGAGACACAGCAGCAGGTTTAGATAAAAACAAGATCTGAGAAAAACAGTATAAAGTAAGATTACTATACTTAAGGCTTCAGTAGACTATCACTACCAATTAGCAAGCTCCCACTTCATCTTCGCCATATCTTCCATTACTAAAAGTTCCCAGAGGAAGTAATTTTGTAAGAGAGCACCAGAAGGGAGAGTATCAGATAGCCAACTCCAGCAGGCGTGCATAATTTATTAGGATCCTAGAAGATGGAGCAGTGTAAAAACTTTGAAGCTTTCTGTGAAGTCCAGCCACAGGGAGGAGAATTACATTGATTGCCACTACAAGCATTTCCTGTTTCTGTCATGACCTGACCTATCACCTCCAGCCAAGATCAGCTCCATTTTTCTATGTGTGGTCTGAAAACAAAGAGAAATATATTCCCTGCCCCAAGAAATTGATTTGTGCTCTGAACAAAGGCAGTTGATGGCACACAGGAGATGTGTGCTGGCAGGGAGAGGACTGGATCCTGCTGCACAGGTATTTTGAAGACACTTGCCAAGCAAAGAGCCAGGCCCAGCATACAGGTATGAGTGTGCCCCTACGTGTATCAGCACCAGAGGTATGAGAGCAAGGTTTTCATGACTTCTAACCTGTAAAAGCCTCTTGGAAGGTTTTTGAGGAAAGTAGGAGGTGAAACACCAGCTGCCAAGCAAGTCCTGCTTCGAGAATTGTCTGGGGCTTCATACTCAGATTTTACCTGTGATTTCATATGCAACATTACACCTTGTCTTGCAATGGCTGGATGTGTGTGTGTTCCCTTCCATTAGGAACTAGTTTCTATTTTAGGACCTGAAAGTCATTGTTTCAGTGGTAAAAGTGGGAGATGAATTGCTGGAAATGTGCAAGAAAAAAAGGCAAAGCCATCTGGTTGACAAAAGTAGGAAGAACTTTTGGTCTAGAAAAGCTCAAAAAGAGAAGATCCTGTAACACACAGGTGATGTAGATAAAGCTATTGTCAAACTGGTGAGCACATTGTTTGCTTGTTCTTCATTGCTTGGTTGTGATCTGAACCTCCCTCATATCCTACCCTTGGATAAAGGAAGGAAACACACTGCTTGAGTGCTATGTGTGGCAGGTCTGCAGAACACAGACCTGGCTGAGTTACAGTAAAGCAGGAAAGAAGTTTCTTTCTCATTCATTATTCTTTATAAGTATTAAAAACTTGATTTTTCAATGCCTCTCTGGAAACTAAATAGGCCTTCAAGGAGGACCATCAGACAACTAAAAGGTGGTTTTTATTTGTGTTTTTCTAATAGCACAAATAAAGAATCTCTGGCAACCTATGACAGGGTGACAAATAGGCAACCATTGTGATTGTTATTAGCCCATCTGTGAATATCCACAGTGGAGTGCTCTGAGGAGAAAAAGGATGAGACAGAAGAGAAAAAAAGTACCCTGTCATAATTTAGGTTCATAAACACAGAAAATATAAACACGTTTCATTGTAGTGTGTAGCCTCTAGTGCCAGGGACCTTGGCTTGTAATAATT
The DNA here is from genome assembly GCA_039654755.1 of Calcarius lapponicus. Classification (NCBI taxonomy): domain Eukaryota; kingdom Metazoa; phylum Chordata; class Aves; order Passeriformes; family Fringillidae; genus Calcarius; species Calcarius lapponicus. The sequence goes on along the minus strand of CM077465.1, from coordinate 102,544,617 downwards.
TAAACAGCCAACAATACAAGATTTATGGAAATAATTTAGCACATCTTAAACAAAAAGTCTGGCTTACCCATCTCATATGTGTGTAGACCTAACACTTGTAAAAACAAAGCAGATAACAAAAGCCCCTGGTATATTTACCAGAATCTTAAAAGGGCGTTACTGGCTTAACTTAGGTCCCAGCTACACTGACTTGCCAATCCTAGTATGAATATTTTATAGGTATACAGCAGCATGCCTGTAGATGGTATTTTTCCAGGCCCAATTAGGAAAAACACATAGAAAGACAAATAGACAGAATTGTGAATAGAACTTCCAGTGACCCCTGCATTACCACAAACCCAGGGAACATTAAATGCCAACAAATGAGTCAACAGCACAGTATGTGGCTGTATCAGTGCTCAGGTTGATGCACAAGAAAGGGCAAGATCATGAGGAACCCACATTTGGAAAATCTTGGAGAGGGAAAGAACTTGGTCTAGCTGCTGAGGTAGACCAGAGTTAGTTCTGGGTTTGTTTTTTTGTTTGTTTGCTCTTAATGGGAAGAGAAAAGTAAAAATAAATTTTCAAACCCCCTTTCTTGCTCAAGAAAACAGAAGAATTCCAAAATCTCAAATGCACACACTTGTCTGACATGAAATAACATCTGGAAGCAAACTATATTATGAATTCAGTGACATAGCTTTAGATCTAATCTGAGCTTTTCCATAGTACTGGCCCCTACATTTCACTCTGTTGCCCCTTTTTAAAGCCCCATCTCTTCTGTTTAAAACAGAACTTCAAGAGGAGGCATCCAGTTGTGATCTGAAGGGGAAGGATTTGATGTTACTTTTTTTCAAGGCTTCGTTACCACTTCCCCTTGACAGAAATCTGTGTTTCATGTTGGGATTTGTCACTTTGTCACACAAGTCCTTTTCCTACCTCACTTTGCTGGATTAACATCCACAACTGGTGCCAGAAGGAGAAAAACAGGACATAAAGTCTCCCAAAGTGACACCTTGATCTTTTCCTGTAGGGGCCAAGCGCTTCAATTCTCTCACTCTAAAGCATTTCCATTGGCTATTAAATAACTTTTCAGACTTTTCTGCATTATAGTAAAGTCCAGGTGAAGGGAATGGATGACTAAAGATGACCTTCAGGTGAGAGCATTCAACCAGGAAATGGGTTACTGAGGTTCTGCTTCAAAGAGTATTCAATAGTTATACACAGAGCAAAATAGCTTCCAGAGAAGAAGTTGAGAAAGAGAAAGAGAGAGAGAGAAAGAGAGGGAGAGAAGGAGAGTGCCTGGCCAGATGAGATTATCACAAAGATGGATTTAGAGGTCACTTGAACTTCTAATGCCTGGTATTTTCATCTGCTGCCTCCCCAGTAAAAATTTGTTCGTTTCTACATAAGGCCAACTTTTTATTTATGTTCTGCATTTGCTTTCAGTCCTTTCACTCTTACACCTCTCTGGAACCTCATTTTTGACCCTTCTGTGTGTATATAAAAAGCTTGAGTCTGGAGATCATTTGGATCCCTGCTATATTGTATGAGCCGAGGCCACACTTTTCAATAATGCATGAAGCTGCAGCACTTGCTCCTGTGCTCAGAAATGCAAAAAGGATGTCTTTTAAAAGGCTTGCAATGTGACAGAGACAAGCGAAAAGAGAGTTCAGTAAATATCAGCCTACCTCACAGCAGAAGTTCACCTCTCTATAAGGACTCAGATGCAAATAAAAAGTTACATCCAAGTCTCACTCATGTAAATGTAGGTTAGGTACTGTGCTCTGAATTTCATGTAGGACTTTTTAATACAGTCAAATGTCCTTATACATACTACAGCAGCTCTTGCCCAGAATTCATTTAATAAATTTAAGGGTCTGACTAGACAGATGTAGTATGGGAGGATAAACTAGCATGTCAATTTACAATGCAATAGCCACTCCAGAATTACTGTGCACATCTTATCCAGCAGTACAGTAGGTAACAGTCTACTCTTTCCGAGCATGCCTTGCCAGTGGGATACGTCAGATTTCTCACACTGCTGCAATAAGTTGATGCCAAGTAGAGGCAGAGTTAGTTCCAGGATGTCTGTCCTGGTTCCAGCCATGATAGGGTTAATTTTTTGCAGTATGATAGGGTTAATTTTTTGCAGTAGTCACTAGTCAGGCATGGTTAGGGCATGGAACTTATTCTATACCACCTCACCTCGTTGCCGGGGCTGGGGAAAGGGACTTTCTTCCAGGGAGAAGGAGCTCCTTCTGGTTGAGTAAGAGTGATGCTGGTCCTGGGCCGGAGGGAGCGGTTGGGTGATGCCAGTTCCAAGCCTCAGAGACTGTCAGGGTGGTGTGGCTGTGCTCAGGTCCAGCTCCTGGTGAGCATTTCTGCATGTGAATCATTCCCTCTTTTGTACGCTTTTGTTATTAATATTGTTGCTGTTACTGTTTGTTTTCTTATCTCATTGCTGTTTCCAGTAAATTGTTGTTACCTCAGCCCGTGATCTTTGCCTTTTGTGCCTTCAGCTCTCCTCTCCAGCTTGGCACAGAGGGGCAGGGAGAGGGGAAGGGGGAGCAGGCAACCAGCAGTGTGCTTTGGAGAGCCTAAATTGGGGAGTACCATTCCTGAACCACAACAACATCTAAACACATCCACATGGATATGTCCTAAAAATCAGTTTCAGACCCAGGATATAGAACACAGGGCACATTATTATGCACCTCTAGAAGCTGGTCAGAGGAACTTGAAGAAGCTGCTACTCCTCCACGTAAGAATGGTTGCTGGAGCTAATGGAAAGGTCTGGTTCATCAGTCCTGCTGTCCCTGGTTCAAGCCTCTTGAATGAACACTAACTCATGCTAATGGCACATGGTAATAAAATGTACAATGACAATATAATGTTTGTAACAGAAAAAGCAAATTGGCTGGGAAACATGTAGCTAAGCTGAACTGTCTTTTATGCTCAGGGAGTTTCCTGGGAATTTTGTTAAAGATTATTGTAAACAACAAAAACTGGGGGGACCTTGGTTTCTTTAGGTGGGTATCAGTCCCTTAGGGCTGACCCAGAGTCTTAAAACAGGAGTTAAATATCACTGGTTATCTCTAAGATCAGGTCAATTTTGTACCTAAACAATTTCATTTTTCTGTGAAGAGGACAAATTTGCAAGTAAAATCAGCTGTCCAAAGTTTTTTATTCTAAAGTTGCTAATATTGTGATTATTGAATAGTTGATTTTGTGACAAGGGCAGGGAGATAACAGGAGCAAGCCAAAAATCATCCATGCCTTTTTTCCACATGGCAAAAATAGGAAGGAAGAATTTGTGTGGGATTTCGGAAATTCATTTTTATTGGTTTTGTGTAATCCACTGCACACTGGGCACACATTCAACCTCAGCTCTCCTTGTAAATGGTATTTCTGCAGAAGCTTGAAGTACAGAAACTCACATCTAGCTTGAACTGTCATGTTTTCCTCAACCAAGGTCTCTGATGGAAACATGGAGATTCTAATAGTAAGAAAGTGCTGGTTGTCCTGTTGCTAAATTAGTTTAGTTCACATCCATCATAACAAAAGTAATTTGATTTAATGCAGCATTACTGCAGACACAAAAGGTACAGGAGAACCTATTGTTGTTAAGTGATTCATTGATTTCCCACCAAGGCGTTAGCATTTTAATTTATTTAAATTATTTGTTGCATGTTAAATGAGCAAAGTAAATATGCACGTTGTGTTTTGCTCAACTCCTGCTGCTCACAGGAACAGTGTCAGCAATATGCCCTGCTTGCATTTGGCTCATCACAGCAACCTCTCTGGAGTAAAAGTCAAACACAGCGCTCAAAGTCAAGGGCTGAAAAGTCAGATGACTCAATTCACACTGAGCTCTTTACAAATTCTCTGGGGCTTAGCTGTGCTGAGCACCCACCAATAAAAAAGGCTGAAACGCTCTAAAGGATAGGATCCCAGAGGTGAAATTTCCTTTCAATGCCATGGCTTTGCAAAATGCTACATCCTCATCCCACATGAGTTAATGACATACAGCCCTGTTTCTTTAGCAGAATTTATACCTGGCTTCAATGCACGTTGCTTAACAGAGCTCACCTTGCTACTGCTTAAATCTACTTCATGCATAGGAGCACTCAGCTTGCTGTCCACCTTATCTTGCTCTTTGTCTCATTTGCAAAATTTGCAATTATTTTACAATTTCTCCAGATCTCTGATGCAAGGTTAGGTAGCTAGAAGTTTCTGGGAAATCCTGTGTAATAACATTTCCTTTGTGCAGTATCTTTTTACCTCAAAGTGCTAAATTCACTGAATGTGGCCAATCTTATGTAGTGCTTTGTCATACATAACATTGCATATAACAAAATACCTCAAACATGTCTTGAGCTGTCCTGGATCAATACAGTAATTTTATGACATTATAGAATCTATGACTAAGACTTACACTGAGTCAAGTGCAATGCCATTTGTGTCTGTTCAATCTGTATTTTCACAGTTTGGCAAGGAAAAGAAAAATATCAAAGATAGGTGGGCAAAGGGAAAATAAATATCTGTTTGGGGTCAGATAATGAGTGTACCGAGAAAAAGTGCCTGGTAAGGGTGTAATTCATAGGCTGCTGGGGAAGGCTCTCAGACATGTGAAGAGGGACTGTGACCTTCAGTCTGCCCAGCTCAAAATGGAAAGGCACAGGCATTGCCACAGCCCAGCCACTGGGGCAGCTTTACATTTGCTCTCCATCTCAATCAATACACAATTATTTTATGATAAATTCAACTGCTATAGGGGAAGGGAGGGAGTGCTGAAATATGCCTGGCAGTCTGGCAGAAAGAGTGTGTCACTGACAAAAGTGTCCCAAATCGAGCAGAGATCAGAAAGCAGGTCTACTAGATGAATATCTCTGCTGATACCAGGGAGAAGCAAAGCTCCTTGGTTTCTACATCTTGTGAATCTCAACAGCAAGATGCAATGGGCCACCATTTTTCATTTTTATTTCATTTTTCATTTTATTAAACTGTTTACCAACATCCCTCCCCCTCCCTCTCAACAACTTCAGTAGTTGAAAACCCATTTTTTGGCTATGCAGCTGTTCTCTTCAATCAAAATGAAGCAGAGCACACACACTCCTGCAGCAATTGACTTTTTTTTAAGCCCTGCTCATTTGGTCTTCCAAGTAAGTCCCTCAAATAAGTGTGCTGATACAGCTATGGCGAGAGCCAGAAGGACAAAGGCAGGAGGAGTGAGTGGGCATGGTGAAAATCAAACTGCCTTTGCCACCAGAGACACCACAGAGTGAAGCCTTCATGCCTGGCAGAGTTGTCAGGAGATCAGAAGGGGCTTTTTAGTGACAACTGGTTGTTTCAGGGCCTTTGTTTTCTACACTTGCTAAATTGTGTATCTGCACTTAGCATAAAATTTGAGGAATGGTACCAATGAAGGTGAAGGAAACAGAAGATTAACAAGGCAGATTTGCACTTGTGAAAGAACTTCACTCAAACAGCAATTTTTATAATGATGAATGTTCAGCTTCCTCAGTTCTTTCTTAATAGGACCATGAAACAAATTTACCATGATCTATTACCAAATCATCAGGCAAAGCTTCCACACAACCAAGGCCAATTTCAACATTGCTTTAGCAGGCAATTTCACCCGGAGGTGAAAAATTCCTGGAACAGTTTAACCAATATTATGCAAAAAGTATGTTGTATTTACCAAGAGCCAATTTTGAGTCTATCACCATAGCATCTAAGCAAACAAGATCAGAGCCTTGCAATTATAATAAGGATGAATTTGTTTTGTCTCCCTTTTGCAAGCCCTCGGTTTTACACTGGCCGTCAACAAAATAACATTTTAATTCCATGCCATTTTCATTTTAAATATAGAAAAATCCATTCTTTGCCATAAGAATGAAGGATTAGGACATACGCTTTCCTTGTGCATTGATACAATACTAAAGATCATGTAATAGATCTTAATTTTCAGTCTCTGTAGCCATGTTCAGTTTTTCAGCTGTGTGGTTAGGATGTACCAAGAAAGGCCATCTATGGTTAAGAGGAATATTACAATGTAGTGTAGAAGGGAAATAGTTCTAGTGTTAAAGAAGGAGCAGACTGTGATTTTGGCTAAGATCCTGGAGACACGACTCCTTTTATGAAATGATACCTGGTAGGTGTATTCAGGCCTGTGGAGATATGTAACTGGGTTATGCTTTACTGGAATCACTGTCCTGGGCAGTTCAGTCACACCAGGATTTTTCTATCACGATCAGGAAGGCGGTGTCTGGTACCTGTGGAGTAGCAGCCACACACAGGCTGCTGAGAGCAGTGGTGAGGACTGCATGCATGAGTGAACTGTGGTGGAACCCTGCCAGAGCAGCCACTCAAAGTGTAAGCCATCCATCATCCTCAATCTCCCTGTATGCACTTTCCTCTTCTGGATTCTGCCATTCATATTTATTCAGCATTTTGGAATTGCTGTATTTTCATCCATCCTATGCAGTTACTTGGAGGAACTTACTGTGCTGCTACCAAATTGAAAATAAAGCCAGGATATTGGACCACGGCCTGGATGATCCACCAGACATTGCAATACAGAGAAAGCTCTGTTGGATCAGATTGAAAGACAAGGCAGAATCTGAACACTAATAAAATGTTTCCAAGATGAGCCAGTTGGATTTGGAGGCATATAACCCACAACACTGCTTACAGCCTTTTCAAGCATCTCCATCTGCAGATCAAAGCCAGAGAGCAGTTGCATGAGATGCTACTCAACGTTAAAATCACTCTTGTGCCATGTTTAGGTGTGCACTGTGCTGTGCAGGTGCGCACTGCACATAGAATCAGGCCCACTGCATGACATTAATAAATCTGAGGTTTAATTGGCATTATGCTCTTGATAGGTTTGACAAATTACATCTTAATTTATGACTCAGATTAAAAAAGCAAGAGTGGTCTCTCTAGAAATATAAACCTCTGGAATTGAAGGGAACTTGCAAGAAATAGCAATGCAAGGCTTTTCTCCTGCATAAATACTCTCCATTTTCCTACTTAGCTCCTCCATCACCATGAATTACTAAATCTCAACATGAGATAAGCAGCAAGTCATTGTCACCAATCCACATGGAAGGAAAACACAAGGTCCAACTGATAAGAAAGCTCAGAGCAGAAGCAGACAAGAGACTAAATGGAAAGCCCTTGTCAGAGTAACCCTTTCTCCTTAGAATTAATGGAATGACATCCTGAAAGCATGATAGCTTGGCCATCTCAGGCTGGCTATTAAAGAAAATCTCTTGGAGAACAAGTCACCAGAATGGGCTGATATTCTCCACTTATCTGGAACCGTGGGTCAGAGATGTTCACAAGTGGCAAAAAAAGGGGTTCTTCCAGAAGCTCTAAACCAGAAAGTTGCAATTATTGTTCCAGTCACTATTTAAGACAGCAAGGCCATAAAATACGCCCAACGAGAGAACCAAAGCCCTGTTTAGCAGCACAAAATGTTAGTCAACATGAGGAGAGCAGCAAGACCTGTAAAATCCAGGGAAGCAGAATTGGCTTACCCACACAAATGCAGCAATAATGCCAGAGAAGTCATGCATTTCTCTGAATTACAGTCAGATAGCTCAGCAGATAATCTGTAATATTGTCAGTTCACAGAAAGATGGAGGTTTTGTCCAAATAATTCTCTTTGCTTCAATGACCTCATTGTTCATGAAAACTTCTTTTAAAAAAATGAAGGCAGGCACAGAAGCAAGCTACTTGAATCCTGGATAGAGTAAAATATTCAAGTGGTTTAGAAGTGAGCAGAGAGCAGAATTTTAAAGCAGCTGATTATTGCTTCAGCAAGTTACATGCAAGTGAAAGTACATCACAAATGAGACAGGTCAGCCTTTTTGAAGGAAATGGATATTGCTTTTTAAAGGCTTATCAAAGACCTCTTGCAGGCAGGAAGTATTTTTCTGGTGCAAGACATCTGTCTGCAGGCACCCAGATCCCCTACAAGAGATCCCTGCAGGTTTTGCAGCCACCCTGAGGGGAAGAACTCCAGAGTTAAGGAGGGCAGGAGTGACTTTCTGGGAAAGAGACAAGGGAGATGTAAGCTGAGATTTTGCAGGAGAACCAAATCTCAGAGCATCCCTGCCGATTTTCTGTCTGCTTAGAAACAATGCTGCTGGGACAAAATGCTCACTGATTTAAAGGAGCTGTTTGGGGAAGTGCCCACTGACACCTACACAAAAATCAGGGTCTGCAGAACCAGTATCTGAAGAGTACCATCTCCAAGGGCAGTGATACAGGTACAAAAAAAGAAAAAAAAATTAAAAAAGAAAAAGCTATTTCCTGTTGAGTTGATCCCTCTCCAAGGCCAACCTCCAGGCACAGGTTTACCAGCTGAATTCCTGGTAGGTGATCAGCACCATGCTAAGAGCAGCCCTTGTTTCTTACCATGGAAAGGGGCTGGATGCTGTCTTTGTTACTTCCCATTTTCTAAGAAATTAAAAATAAAAACTAAAAGAAAAGTGTGGGAAATGTCCCATCCATTCCTATCCTCAGTGTGGAGAAACGATACAGATCTCTCTCTCCAAAAATGCTTTCTAGCATTGATACTTCCAAATCTTGCTTTGAAATAGAAACATAAGCAATCATATATTTGTCAAAAAAATTCCTTCTTTTCCAGTGACAGATGAGGAGCTACACAGAAGAAGAGATATTGAAATTTCACTTTCTTAGCATTTTATCTTTCATTCCTTTCAATGAAAAGGAACAAAGCAATCAAATATTCTCTGCAGTTTTTGTAAACTCAGCATCTAACCAAGATACCAGCATGCAAACCAGGACTGACAGGAAAAAAAAGCAAAACTCACTTGTCTTACTTCACTGGGAAAATAAATGAAGAAGTAATACACAAAATAGATGGTTAAAAGTAATTATACTTACATAGCACAGTGCTTAAAGACACACATTTTTCTCCTCTAAATAACCAGAAACTAGATGTGTTTCAAAACACTTGTACAGCTGATATTTGGCAATGTCATTCTAGTGAGTATGAAAGAAGGCTTTTCTCATAAATACATTATTTTTATCTTGAGAGAATTCCATGCAAATGAAGTGAACAGGCAGATGAATGGATTGGGACCCTGAAGATCCTGGTTTAGTGGAAGGTGTCCCTGTCTGTTGGGGGGGTTTTGGAATGAGATGATCTTTAAGGTCCCTTGAAATGCAGACCATTTTATGATTCTGTGATTCTATTATGAATAGAAGGTGAAAATATGAACCATTCACTCCAGAGCTGGACTCAATGATCCTTGTGGGCCCCTTCCAACTCAGAATATTCTGTAATTCTGTGAGAAAAGGAGGGAGGGAGAGAGTGAAGGAGAGACGGGGATGGGGTAAAAGAGGAGAAAACAAGGAGGACACAAGGAGGGCTAAGCTAGCCGGCTAGCTTCAGTAAAGTCAAATAACCCTGAATCAAGTACTAAGCAGCAATAGAAAGTGCATATGGGGATCTGGATGTATTAATGTATGTTTGAAACAGAAATAGAAAGAACAAAATAGATCATATTTCAAGGAAGGAGAGAACTGGAGAATGAGGAGAGAAGAGCCAGGAAGTAATATAGTATTTTTTCCCATTACTATAGGACCAAATCTAGAGGCTATATATCAGTGAAGGAGGCAGTTAGAATATTACAGAATGGATATAAAATCTGTAAAATATATGCAGCATTATTCAAAATGTATTTTCGAGCAGAATAGTAACTGCGTATCTCCTGGCTCTGGTTCTAATGCCAGGGTTTAGACAAAGCATGCTGGGGAGCTAACCAAAAGGAAATGGAGAAATGCCCAGCATGTTTCAAGGACTAACAGGAATGTCATCAGCAAAGAACAATAATAAAAGCCAACAGATGATGCCACATCAAGGCTATTTACAACCATTGTCACATCCTAGAAATGCCGAAGTATGTTGCAGTATCATGGCTTTCCAAATTTTCCAGATCTGCTCCATATAACAACTCTAACCTCCTCTCATGCCTTCTTTCCTCCATCCTGTCCTCTCTTCAGCTTTCCCAAAATTTGATTTCATTAGGAAAAAAACAAGCAAACAAAAACCAGCTAAAATGAGAATAAAAAATGCTTGGCCCAAGCAATCTCCTTGTCTCTGTGTTCCAGAGGTCATGCCTCACCTCAGGACTTCACCAAGGGGAGCACTATGTCCTGCCTCCCCTCAACTGCAGTCTCCAGAATGGCATTAATAACTCAAACTCGGGATTTATTTAGCAGTTCCTTGCAGGACCAGCCCCATTAATAAAGCAGGTCCACAGAAACATAGATACTTAGTCCTGAGCTTAGAGGAGACAATATATTGCAAGTGTTATTTTCTTCCTCCACAAAGCCATACAGCGTAGCCAACTTCTCCCATGTTGATGAGTGCTTTACTTTGCAAGTAGCTGTTCTGAGAATGGTGTGCAAAGCATTAATTTATCAGCCCTGCAAGAGCTGCCATCAGGCCCTGCAGGTAACCTCTCAGAAAACTACCTCATGAGCACAAACTCCCCAAGAAGAAAACCTCTGTCAGCCAAAACCAACCAACGCATCGGGGTACGAGCTGTACCTTTACCTTGTCCCAGCTATTAAGAGCTTGTATCATCTGCATACCACTGTGTCCCACTGCCAGCCCACCTCAGAATGGCTAAGAAATTACTTATATGGAAATGTTATGGAACCACTTGGAGACAAAGCTGGATTTGATATTATGATGAGGTACTCGGGGAACTAGAGATCAACAAGAAAATGATAATTCCGCTGTGAAATCAAACAGTTTTGCCTTTACAACGAGGCAGTGAAATGAATATACAACCAGAGGGGAAATGTTCATTCTGAAAGAATAAAAGTAGTTTTTTGAAAACTGCAGACCCACTTGCTCAAGCTACATAAATGGTGATTTTCAACCTAACAAAACTGTGCTTGGAGAAATGGTATCACCATATTCCCCAGTCTCAGCGCTTCATCAATTTCAACTCTACATCTGTTTGATTCTTGGATAAACTGCTGGTTTCCCCTCAGTAACCCATGCACAAGTCCTGGGCTCTTTCCAATCTTGTGTCAGCAGCAGCAGCACTCAATAGCTTGTGCTATCTTCCTGGGGTAAAGAACTCCTCAGAGAGCTCCTCACAGGACAGACAGAGCTTCCTGGTAGCAAGTCCAATGCAACCATCTCCAGATGAGAACTTCTGCCCAGCATCCATGAACAAGTGCCTGGCATTGCCCTCCCTACTCCTCCACATGAGGGAAATGGGGATAAATGAGCTCTTGGAGAGACCAGCGGGCACCTCCAGCACTGGTGGCAAGCCTTGCAGAGAAAAGCAAACCAACTGCAACCAACCTGAGAAATAGCAGAGCTGGCCAGCAGCTTAGCAATGAGGGGAGGAGCTATGACAAAGATCAGTGAAATGCAATGTGCAGGGAAAACTGCAGCACTACTTACACAGCAGAGCTGTGTTCTCAGTGACTTTGGATAAGGCACGTTACGTGGTGCAAACAGACAATAAGTTTGCAGTACATTTACTCAAAGCCTGGTGATTTGAGGGACTGCTGCTGTGGGTATTAGTTTAGCAGTCACTCTTCTGATGTGCTGAGAGCAAACAATCCCATTTCTCATGAAGGAAAAGATGACCTGCAGGAAAGACCACCTGCAGTGCCTACTCAGAGCAAAGTGCCTTTGAATTCCATGCTTCATCACGCTGCTGATTCAAAATAAAGACAGTGAGCTGAAGGAAGGTCTGGTTTTGTGTTGCCTTTTTGCCATTTACACACAGTACACATGGAACACAGTGAGAGCTGCTCTTACACCTGGCTCAGCTTCAAGTAGAAAGGAAGAAGTCAACTACTTTGGCAATTTTAGCCTAGACTGGCATTAACAATCAACCTTAATGAGCTCTGGGTAAATATTTCAGCACTTCAGCATTCATTAGTGAACTCCCAGTCACAGTGTGTGGAATCTGCAGGTACCACAACAGCTACAGGCCAAGGCACACACAAACTGTGCTTTGAAGCAGCTTTCAGTACCCAACCACCCTCCACATGCTGCATGGGTAAGGTACAAGGTACTACCATGAGACTTCCCAAAGCAGTAATGTGAGAGGAACACTGAGACAACTCAAAGAAGTCTACCATTTGAAATCACAAGTCTGTCCCATCACCCTTGGAAGATGGAATATGAATTTGACAGTTGCTTTCGTTCAATCTACAAGAGTTTCAAATTATGGCTGTCAACTGGATTCACTGCACAGCTTATGTGCAAACATAAGCTGGATGCATTGGCATAATAAGCGGCCAATCAATAACAGTGAAAGGACAGATTAATAAAAGTTGCTTCTGTCAGAGGACAAATTGAGGACATCAGAAAAGATGAAATTCTGTGAATACAATTGCTTCCTGAGAATAGTAACATTCAGCTCTTGTTCTGATTAGATGGAATTGGTTCAGATGAGCATCAAAAACTTCTGAATGCTTTTCTAAAACTGCTGAGGCTTGTCAAAAATACACTGCACCAATGCCAGAAAAAGACAACAAAGCAAAACACCAAAAACTCTCAAACCAATTCTGAAAAGATCCATGGGATTTTGCAGTCGTCCTTATCTGCCCCATTTGTGCCTTCCAAGTTTTCTTATCTGCTCAGTAAATTTGTATCACAGGGTACCTTCAAACTCTGAATAGGTTTGGATGAGTAAGCTGTATACTGCTTTGCCTCATGCGACTCTGAGAAAAATAGCCAGTCAGTCAAGCCCTGATTCTAAATTCTTTACTGTGGACGGAGATGATGATATATAGGATGGAAAAAACCCACAACTTGATTTTTCTAAAAGCTGCATGAGCTAGCCACATTGGCAGCTAGAAAAAAATCATGTTCTGACTTGTAGTGCTGAACAAATTTGATGGATTAGTCACTTGCTGAGAACTGATATAGAGTACCAAATTACTGGACATTTCTCTGACCACAACAAATTATATTAAAATATATAAATGTCATCATTCAGAAGATAGCTCTCTGGTGATGTTCTTAAAGAAACAAGACTCTGATGTGCCCAGCTGCCTCAGTATTTAGGTATGTGTTCATGTGAATAAAAGACTACCATCTTAGTCTTGTCTGAGACATTTCTTATCCTATTGCCCTGGCATTCCATGTACTCCTCATGAAAGCAAATAACATGTTAGTAGTTGCCCTTCATCTGCTCAACACACAAAACGTCTCCAAGTAGAATCTGGAAGGCAAGAGCAGAAGAACTATGTTTTGCCTTTAGAGACAGAAGTTATACCCATGAAGAGCTGGACATTAATAAGGGAATACTGCCTAAACTTTCATGCTATTTCAAATGTCAATGCTCTTCAACCAGGAGTCACTGAAATGATCAACTACTTGTCCCCTTATTCTTTCTGTCTTCCATCCACATGCAACAGAACTGGTGTGCTGAGAGAGCTGAAGAGCAGCTAATAGGAGCACAGTACCTGGGGAAACAGTCAAAATCGTTTCTGACACTTACAACCTCAGAATGTGAGAATTTGCTGGTGGCCCAATGAATTTCCCTCACACCTTCCAGAAAGAAAGAAAATATTTTCTTCTTAGAGAGTGAAACCTCTTCAAATTTACACCCAGCAGCAATAGATGGAATGCAAAATATATTATATGCAGCATGTGGATGCTGTGCTGAAAGCCATATTTTTAGACATCTTCTGAGGTCCAAGAGAGCTTCCACACCCAGGATTTGAAGGCACCATAGCATGTCACATACAGAAGTGCAGAGCCAGTGCTGCAGGATGAAGGCCACAACAAGAAAATAGCCCAGAAACAGCCAGGAATACACTCCTGCCCTTCCCAACCCTGAGCTCATGAAACTTCCTGCCATTTCCCACTGCACCTTCAAGAGCCAGGCACAGGAAATACATATTCCATAGAATGAGAACAGTCATCAAATTGGAACTAAAGTCGTGAGTATTTTTAATATTGACTACTTTTCATTAAAGGATTTCAAATAACTTGAGGTAAAAAGGTAGCTTTTCCCAGCAGTCCCAGGTTACAGGCAGAGGGGTTAGGCAAACTGGTCCATGTCTATCAGCCTGCAAACTGCAGATTTGGTGACAGAGTGCACAGCCCTCATGCCATTTAGGATCATCTTGAATGACATTTTTCTCTTCTAATTTGCTTTGTTTCTTCAGTATAATCTAGAATTCCCCAAAACCCAAGTTTGCTGTTATTGCCTGCTTCATGAATTAGGCAGAACGAACAAAGAAAAGCCACAAAGCTTTTAAAATGAAAATCAGAAGCACCAAGGTGTAGAACTGTGGCCCTGTCTTTCTACCATTCCTTCCTGAGTCTTTCCATCATCCCTCTCTAAGCCTACACCATCATTTATTGCAGGCTTCTGGTTAGAATAATGAAAGTATTGTTTTTCTTCTGAAAAGAAAAGGTTTTCATAGAGTGAAAATTTTCAGTACTATTTTCCTAATGAAAGTGAATTGTTTTTTTTTTAATGAGATTTCATGTGAAAAACAGAGAACTATTTCCTGATACCTCTAAATTATGCCATTAGATACTACAGAGGCTGTTTCAGTCTTGAACTGAAACAAAACACAGAATTTTGTTTCTGTCTGGCAATCTCTCTGCTCAGAGTCTGCTCTACATTCATTACAGCCTCTTCCTGGCCTGCTCTCTGCCACAAGGCACAAGTAACTGCATGTCAGAAGCAAAGATTTTTTAAAATAAATCCATTAAGTCAGTGATGGAACCATATGACCAGAGATTTAGCACCTATATTTAGTAGAGTTGGGTGATCCAGACATACAGACCTGTTAGAATTACTTTACCCAGCCAGAATTTAAGACTGAACATGTTCTGAAGTGTAAAACATTTTGAATGGGGATAGAGGGGAGGAATAGAAAAAGAGTTGAAAGAGTTTAGCAAAAGCTGGCGGATCCTACGCAGCTATTTGCTAAGGTAACTGGTTTTCTAAACAAGAGCAGTGCATTTTATTCCCCCTGCACAGCCAAAATATTTGAGGCAGCACCATGGAGGGAATCTATGAGACTGGAAAAGCTGAAGGTCAGTGAGGAAACTGAGAGGAAAAACAAGGGAGTAGCTAAAAGCAAAGCAATGGCAACCAGCTGCCCTGAAAGGGGAACACACCACAAAAGGTCTTCAGACCATTCCTGCAAATATTGCTGGGTACAAATTCTGTAGCTGCTTTCCAGACTACACTGAAACCACCTTTTATTAGAGAGCTGTAAGCAGTGTTGGGGAAGATACCTGCACACAGAAAGGGACTATTTCTGTGTTATTCACAATGACAGCAGCTCACCCTTCTGGGAAGAGGAGGAGGAACATAGAGCCTCAAATGAAAAATTGGATACCTGGATAGATGTACCAGACTATGGAGAGAGTGCCTGTATAGACAAACATTTAGTGACCGACAGTAATGATCAGCCAATAATGATCAGCCAAAATGAAGCATAAGGCACATCTGAGCTGTCAGTCTGAGCACAGGTCTGCCCTAGTGCATTCCAGCAGGATGAGTTGGGCTTGGATCACATGCATGGCTATTAGTGTGGACAGAAAAATGGAACAGAATCAAATAGAAATTCAGGGTGAAAAGATAGAGGAGTGCTCTCTTTAATATGTCTGGAGATAAATAGCAGGGGAAAACAGTCTTTAAAGCCAAGCAGCGTTATTGGCACGTGAGCAAACAAATACAAATCGATGCTCAGAAAGTACACCTGGAAACAAAACCAAAAGTTCTGAGCAGCAGAGGAACAAGGTCTAGCAGTAATCTCCTTGCAGTAGCAATTGGGAGCAGGAAGGGAATTTTGGCTACTTTTAAAAGTGTTTTTTAAATCTTAACTTTTTACAACTGAAGCAGCGGGGGAGCAAACACGATGACCCAGTATATACCATTACTCCTACGTTAGTTTTGTTATAATACTGCAAACTGGAGATCCTTCCTTGACTTTTTACAGAGCATCTCTTCTTTGTCATGAAAGACAAGAGGTTGGTTAGAGTTCTGTGTTAGCAATGCTCTCTTTGGCCACTGAAACAGTTAATTGTAATCCTATAATTTCCAATCTCTTCTTGGAAGGTTCTGAAGCCCTTCAGTTCCCATGAAGTTCAATAGCATCCGGAGTAATTGATGCAAGGTTCTTCTACTAAGAGGCTTCTGTTGCCTACATCTCCCAGAGAAACACCATTTAGCACACACCTGAAAACCACTGAACTCTGTAACAGACACTGCACATCTTTTCCTCAATTTTGGTCTTTTGCAATGCATCTAGTATTGCTGTAAATGTACTTGGGTCTGCATAGAACAGCACACACAAGCCACCAAATAGCAAACCAAGCAAAAGGAAGACAGCAGAGTTCAAGTGCTGTCATTCCAGTCCATTGTGAACTGGGTGGCAGTGTATTTTGAGTTTTCTGCCAGGTTGTGAAAGGGAAGAAGGAAAAGCTGGGGAAAATGCAGTCAAACATGTTAATGTCAGTATTACACAAGGTTATCCCTGGGGATGTGTTGTGACTTAACCCCAGCCAGCAGCCAAGCCCCACACAGCTGCTCGCTCACTCCCCCACCAGCAGGACTGGGGAGAGAGTTGGAAGGGTAAAAGCTGGAAGACTCATGGTTGAGATAAAACCAGCTCAAAACAGAAAGAAAAAGCCACACACACAAGTGAAGCAAAACAAAGGATTAGCTCACTGCTTCCCCGGGCAGGCAGGTGTTCAGGCATCTCCAGGAGAGCAGGGCCCCTTCACATGGAATGGTGACTTGGGAAGACAAATGCCATCACTCAAAATGTCCTCCCTTTCCTTGTTCTCCCAGCTTTATATAGCGACATGTTGCATATGGCTCGGAATATCCCCGTGGTCAGTTAAGGTCACCTGTCCCTCCTCCTGTGAACGCCAGTCTCCTCGCCAGTGTGACAGTACAAACAGGAGAAAAGGCCTTGGAGCTGTGTAAGCCTTCAGCAATAACAAAAACATCTCTATCATCGTTCAGCACAAATGCAAAACACAGCCCAATACCAGCCACTGTGAAGAAAATTAACTTTAGCCCAGCCAAACCCAGCACAGGCTGTATTGAAAAGGTCATAAAGCATCAATGGTCAATTATTGGGTTCTCAGCCCAGCATAAATTGGGAGAAACTACTCTAAGATGGCACAGAGATGAATGTCCCAGCATGCAAAGGCTACCAAAAATTGTCTGCACAGCCAGAGGGCCCCTGGCTCTTAGCAGCTCAGTAGTTCCTTGGTGAGGGAACTGCAAACCAGAAACTGAGTGCTACTGCTGCTGTAAGGGTCAGGCTTGCCTGCACTGAGGGTCACAGCAGCAGCTGAAAACTGGAAAACTGTTGCCCCTCAGGATCTGTTCAGGCACTCAGTGAAGGAAGGAGGTGTCCTGGACGAGTTGCTGCAAAGAGGCAGATTCGGGGTATGTATTATAAAATACCAAGTAGTGGGAGGAGACAATACTTGTGTCTACCTGGGCCACAGTTTAATGGACAGGATGGCACAAGGACAAACAGACTACCGAGGGAGATTGCAGCACTGCCACTGTCCCTGCTGGCACCAGAAGCCCATGCGAGGCTCTCTGACAAAGCTGGTGCATGGCTCTGTAGAAAGCAGCAGCCCTGGAATGCCAGAAAAACATGGGGCTTGTGCTGCAGTTTAAAAATTGGCCAGAGAAAGTGTGTGCTGTTTGCTGAGAAAAGGGAAAATACCACATTATCCTTGTGGGCCTGGGTTCAGTTCTCCGCCATAAGACATGTTAGGGATCTGATATGCCCTGGACTCTGTGAATCCAGACGGCCACATGGTACTGGCTGGAGTCTTCTAATCTTTATTTAAGGTTTTGAAGATGGGAATACCAGCCATTAGTTCCATATGGTTACTGCAAAGGTAAGCACCTGAAAGACTGTGAAGTACCCAGATGTTATGATATTAATAACTCGGGGAGACAGAAGCTGGCCTTCCTTTTGAACATTTCCTTGATAATTGCCAGATAACAGAAGGATCTACCTGAGGCCCACTTCATTTCTGAGAAAAGCAAGGTGAAAAAAGCAGATCTTTGAGATAATTGAAGCACACTAAACTACCTTAATTATCCATATTTCTCTTCAGTACCTTCCATCCTCCCACAACCAACTCCTGCTTGCTCATGCAGTTACATTGCAGGAAATAAACAAGATCTCAGCCATACAGTCCCTACTTGTATTCCCTCACAGCTGCAATGAAACACAGGCTGAAGAATCAGGAGAAATACTGAGATGAAGCAGAAGGTATCCATTAACCTCTTCAACAAAGAACATCAAATGCTAGGTTTTATTAGGCTGAGTAGGACAGCTTAAGAATTAGTACTCCTTCCTGAAAAATTTAATTAGCCTGTGATCAACAGCTCTAATGTATTTATTCCGCAATGACTAAATTGGCCAGTGCTTCTCTAAAGAAAAATTTTGAACTTCTTGTTCATAGTTCCCTGAAAATACCATCTCAGCACCCAACAGAAGTCAAAAACGCAACTTCAAAACTTTTTTTTGTAAAAATGCAGGAAACGTCATGATTTTACAATTCTGGTGCCATTCTCCCCTCTTCCTCTTCCTCTCATTCTCAACACAGACATGAAAGAACTAGAATCACAGAATGTGCTGAGTTGGAAGGGACCCACAAGGACCTTTGAGTCCAATTCCTGTCCCCACACACAACACCCCACGAGTCACACCATGTACCTGAGAGTGGTGTCCTAATGCTTCTTGAACTCAGATGGGCTTGGAGCTGTGACCACTGCCCTGGGGAGCCTGTTCCAGTGAAACTAGGAAAGTTTCAGGCAACAATAGCCAAGGAAAGTAATCAGCCAAATGGCATACCTGGAGAACTTCAACAGGCTAGAATTCATTATCCTGGAAAAGAAATAACTGAAGTGGTTTATAATAAGGGAATATGAAATTATGACTTGCAGAGAATATGTGATAATTATTTTTTGTAAGTCAAAACCTAGACGTATACAGTAATGTCATCCAAAAACTTTTAAACCACAATTCTTTCTCAAATGATGCAGTTGTTAAATAGTAACACTCTGGTCCAAAAACTCTATGGAAGTACAAAGAAAAGTCCCAAAAGAAATAAGAAAAAACCTTAAAAGAAAAGTCCATTAAAAGCTATTCAACAAGATGGTGCTGGTGGGACTTCCACCTCAAAAAGTTCCTGTGTTACAAATTGCTGTAAATTTGGGTACAATAATACCAAGGAATTCTTGGTCTGATCTGGTATAAACATTCAGGATTTGGCTGGTGCCATCTATTTTTGGAAGCTAGCACTTATTCCACATCACTTATTTCACAAAACCAATGAATTTTACAGAACTCCACCATCAAACCTCTGCCTCAGTGTCAGATTTGTGGTACAGCTGCTACATGGAGGATGCTGATACAAGGCTGCAAATGATACGAGTCACCAACTACTTTGTGGATTGCTCCCATAGCTGGTTACCATTCAAAGTCTATCTCATTTATGAATTAGTATTACTCAGATATTCAGCTATTTTACTCCAACCATACAACTTGTATCAGCAACTGAAGAAATCTCCAGCATTACTTGTGCAATTAATAAGATCAGAAAGTACAATGACATTTATCCAAATAAAAGACCCTGTTCATACATGATTCTTTGTTTAGAGTCACAGTATGCAGCTGTGTAACTGATATTCTGCCAGGTGAATTTAAATATTAAGGGAATGCTGAAAATAAGAATAATGAGAGGCAGGGTATTTTTAAGGCTTGTGGCTGAATTATCCCAGGAGGGAAAACAAAACATGACAAGACACCAAAATGCGTTGCCTTATCTATCCGTTCATCCGGATGATAAGACTACACAATCTTTGCTGCTTGCTTTCATTTGTGCTTGTATGTCATGGTTTTAGCATTCATAAGATCATTCAAGCCTACAGAAGCCTCATGCAATATTAAAATGTTTATGCAACCCCTCTCTGTGCTTTAAGCAGCAACAACGAGTTCTGAGTGTGCAGAGAACAAGAAAAAATAGGTTCCACATCTCAGAAGAAAACCATACTCCAATCAAACAATGATCTCTGAGCCACATTATGATTAACCAGAACTGTAATTTTTACCCCAATTAGCACCATTTGCATTCCACCACTTCCTCTATTGACATGTGTTTTGGAATTTCTTTGTGGGCTCAGATGAATCAATAAGCTAAAGACCATGCTGTTATTTCAAAAAATTCTCTTCAAAATAATTTAGTTTCTACAAGTAAAGCAGTCAAGTTGTGTATCACGAAACAAGGATTAAGATACCAAAAAAAAAGCATGACACTTTGATCTACCTGGCACTTTAGAGAACCACTTGCTGCTTAATGAGATGTAAGTGCTGTAAGCAGCAAGCTTTAGAGGATGTGGGGAAGATCTCCATTGTACCTTGGCTTAGCAGCATGAATTGCTTCATGGCAAACTGTCACGGGCAGAGTAAAAAGGGAAATAAAAACTAAGAGGAAAAAGGCAGGAGATGGTCCTGCTTTGTGTGAAGGGACTCCAGTGTTGAGGACCAGTTTTCAGGGATGCACAGCTGGAATGGGACTGTTTCAGACTCACAGAGGGCTGAAAAAGAGAACAGGGGATAAGCAGAGCTCTTGTACCCTCCGGAGGTTTCATGCCAATGTCTGTGCTCCTCACATACTCCCTTGGAGCCTTGAACCACAATTCAGATGGAAGCAGCACACCTTCATCCCATGCAGTTTTCATCAGCACATTACTTTTCTGGTCCTCTCCACTACAGAATGCTCCATTTACACTGTGTGCAAAGCTCAAGCCTTGGTTCCCAGCTCACATCTGGCTCTCACAGTTAGCTACAGTTTTGAAATAAAAAAGTCAAGCTTAGTCATAGGTTTGGGTTATGTGCACAAGGGACTGCATGACCCCATCTGCTCACCACTGATACCACTGAGCAGCATGCTTCATCTACATGGTGAAGCTGGATCCTGATACCAGTCTGGATGATAACCAAGAAATTCTTTACCTCCATTTCCATCAGCTCTTTTTATGATGTTTCCTCATTAACTGTAAAGTTAAACATCTTACTATGTGCTGTCTGTGAAAGATTTAGAACTCAGATAAAGCCAAGCTGAAAAATTCATGATCTGCCCTTTGTTTGACCATCCCTCACACAGCTGCTGTCATGCTTGACTGGGAGGCCCTGATGAGCATGGTGAGCTGTGTATGCACCAGCAAAGGCCCTGCAGGAGCCCCTGGGTAGAACAGCAATTCTCAAAATGGCACTTTAACAAGGCACCAGGAGATTGTTTAATCTCCTGCTACCACCTTCAGAGATAATCACAAGGAGACTTCAATTGCTTTCTTTTTTTATACCATTTTTTAAACTACGCTAAAAAGGTCTTATTATTTAGAACAGAAGGGTTTGCATCCTTCACTAACAGTGTGGAAAGCATGTGTTTGCAAACCCCCTAACTGATATTCCTGTTACAAATAAGACATTCAAACATGGTTTCTGAAGAGCAGCCAGTGCCATCTGAGCAGCCTTGTACCCAGTACTGTGCTGCCTGCTCTGAGCCAGCCCATAACCTCAAGAACAGCCTGAGGTTCCACACTGCACAGCTAAGCACTGCCTCCACTTTCTCATTTTAACACTTCCCAACAATACACAGCCCAACATGCCTTGGTTGTTTGATCCAGTGATTAATTCCACGTATCAAACAGCCAGGATCCTTTTTAACTTGTTTATTTTCAGAGATTCTCAAAAGTGATTCTTTTCTGAAAGAGTTTGAAGGCCCTAGGTTTCACAAAAGGGGAGAAAATGAAAGGCTTGACAAGATTCTATGCAGCATTCATTCAGTCTAACAAAAGAGCCACAGAAAACTAACACCTATAAATATCTAGCAGTGTTTCCTCCTTGTTTCTAGGCAGAGTATTGGCTCATTTAATATCACACACAGTTAAAAATCAGTCTAAATACACCCTTCTATTACCACCTCATCTGCTTGCTCTAAACCCACAACAAAAACCACTGAACTGCTCTCTCCAGAAAGATTTGCTGTTTTCTCATTCTTTTTTTTTTTCTGCTTTTCCCTGCCCTAACTTGCTCATCTCTTCTCTCTTCAGATTAATGTTATATGAGGAATTGAATTCTTAGTTCTGCTGCAGGACAGGGAGAGCATGTGTATGGCAGGGAGGGGAAGTCCCTGTGAGAAAAGAGGTAGAGTGTTTTTGCATCTGATATCCCTTGATCTGGTCCAAGACTACAGCTCATCTGAGACCTGCTTCCTAGCAAAGTGTCCTATAACCATGGAATTGCAAGGGTTTATCAAGGGGACGGCCTTGTGTTCCTCTTGCTGAGTTGTCCCTTTTTGTACAAAAGGTCTGGAGATCTGTGGCTTGTCCAATGGAGAAAGGAAGAAGCAGTGACCTCCTGTAGATAGATCTCACCTGGCACTGGAGTGCCAGCTCTTGCTGAAACCAATATTCAAGACCTCTGCACAGACTGGAGCAGCATCTGACAGACATGCAGGCAGTCCTGCCTCCTCCACTGAATGCAGCACTACTTGATGGCTTAGTTCCCTTCTGTGATGAGGGAGTTACTTGTCCAAACTCCTTCAGGCAGAGAAAGAATTAACCCCCAAATTCCTACACCCTGGGTGTCCCCTCTAACCAGTTTTTTAAATGCACTAAAGAAAGCCACTGGCCACTTTAATAAACCTAACTTCTGATACATTTTTACTACTACAACTGGTAAGTTAATATCTCCAGAATGTCTAAGTACTTCCAAGGGAAAATAGATTTCTTTTTTCATCAAAGAAATTATTCTGCAGGTGTGCAACCAAGAACAGTGAGGTATCACCTGACAGTGACTTCTCCAGGGCAAGGATGAATGAGCTGCTCTCTTTACCCAATGCTGAACAACAGCGGAGCTGGCACCTTTTATGGTCCTCAGGCAAAACATGCAAGAATAGAATTAACAATATTTATTTCATCAGTTTACACCCAAACAATTATTACACTATATAACAATAAACCTCCCAATCAATGCTCAGGGCATTAGGAGGTGTTTTTAACAGGAGCTGGTATGGTGACACCCTCCCAGCCCCTGTGAAGCGCTGTGACCACACCTCACATGTGTGAACTGCCTCAGTGGCTGGGACCTCAGTGAGCATCTCACCTGGAGATGCCTGTCAAATAGTTTGAGAGGATGTGGCAATGCTGCACAAATGGTCCCCAGTCTACCAGAGAGCAGTTTTGGGGTTCTCAGTCTTCAAAAGAATTGCCTCAGCAGGATTTATATGGAATATAGGTGCCGGGGAACCTTTGTGGAACCAAGCCCAGAAAATTCTAAATTGTATTAGCATAAATGAATAATAATGTATGAGAGTTTATGTTTCTAGGTAGAAAGCATTTGCTCATTCAGGTACTGCCTTCCTTCCTGTCTCATTAGAAGGGTCCAAGGGATAACAAAGTTGCAGCATTTCAATCAAGGTGTTCAAAATACAGCCTTCCAAATTCAAACTCATCTTGAAAATCAGAGAGAATGAAAAAGAAGAAGGCCCACAAGAACAGTTTTCTCAATCAAACAAATTCAGCTCTATTTTAGCCTTTTTACATTTAAAACAAAATACATCAGAATGGTAAATATCTTGTCTGCTTTTTAAAAGCTAGAAAATCAAATATCTTCCACTGGTGAATTTGTCATGTTTGATTTGAAAAGCACTGATTTTTCTCTTGTGCGTTTCATTTCCAAATGAATATATACAATGTAAATGAATTTATATTATATATACAGCCTCCTTTCAAAGGGGGCCATTTGTCAATGGTACATTAGCTGAGCTCTAAGCTGCTAGCACAACTGACACAAAAATAGACCAACTGCAAGATAAAACTATAGGCAGCTCATTGCAGATGCTGAAACCTGTTAATGGCATATTAGGAATTTACAGAGGATATATGGCAACATTTTCAGGCACCATGGGACCACAATATACACGTGTGTAAGCAGCTAAATCCTCTTCTTCAAAATGCTATTCACTTCTTAGAATGCTTAAGAAAATTTTTTGAGTAGGAGCCAACTCCTCCCCTTAATTTTTCCCTGTCCTTTTACAAAAAGGAGCAAACTGGGGAAAAAAAGGTAGGAAGAGTTAAGAACATTTTCCACTACCTCACATAAACTGTAAATCAAAATTCTATTTAAAAGACCTGGCTAAACCAGGTGTGACTCCAAACACTGCTCCAGGAGCTCACAGCCACCGCAGCTGAAGCAAGTCAATCTGCTCCTCATTGCTGCAGCCCAGCCCCTGCAGTGCACTGAACCCTCTGGAGCAGGCAAACTCACATTTTGGTGATATTCCTGGCTGAGAAGCACCATGGACAGTGCAGCGGAGCTGATGCCAACCCCACAGGGGAGTTCACCTCTCCAAATATTCACAGGCAAGCATTCAAGTTCACATGTTTTTGAAAGCTTGTCATTTTAAACCAGAGTATTGATTCCACTCGTTGATTCCGAGTAGAGGGTTGTTCTGTGATTTTGGTTTAATTTTTTTTCAAGAAAAGATAGCAAATACTGTAAGGCTCTCTGTAAAATTGCAGGAGTTGGCAAAAGTGCAGCTGTAATTATAAAGGGCTGTTATTCTCTTCTCTGTGAAGTTGCAGAATATTTATACATGGGTGGCATCTACCAGCCAGAAGCCAACAGAGCAGCCACTCCAGCACCCATCCGTGGGCCGGAGCAGGGCCAGGTAGTGCAGGCAGCCCACCAGCCTCACTAGCAGTGATGCCAAAATTATTTTTGATCTTATATATTCTTCATATATATTCATATCTCTGTAGACTGTTACTATATAGTTATATAGTTGCCTAACTTCAGAACTTTTCCTATTAAGAGAAATAAATTCCTGAAGGCCTGTTCTAATCTTGCTGCTTATGGGAATTAAGGGCAAGACACCTTCCCAAGAGACTTTCCCATGTAACTGGCATAAACAACCAGCAAGGAGGGGGGGCTTCAGAAGGGGTTGAACCAAGAGGGGGAATCACTTCCTTACCTCTGTTTCTAACTGGGGATTCTTGTCAATTATGCTAATTTGCCAAACCTAGAAAACTGAACTTGTCCTATATCATGTGAGCATCTTTGACATGTATTTCAGCATGTTGTGCATCTGCAGGGACCCTTCATTAATGGTAACCACACTTTATCACCTAATCTTGTTTGGATCTTGATTTCAGGGCTCAAAAGGCAACAGCAGCACCAGTGCCTGACAATTTGCAGACCTCATCCCAAGGCACCATCTCCAGCACTGACATGGTGATGGTCCAGCTTTGTTCATGAATGCTGGTGCTGCAACACCCCAGAACACAGCAGGTTTTAGCTGAATGGATCACAAGAGTGAGTGGGGAAGAGTCAGTATTCACATAAATTATATTTGTGATTTGACACTAAGATTCTTTTGGGTTTTTTATTTTTGCATACCACCTATGCAAATTTTCAAGAGTGCAATGCTTTCTTATGAAATAAAGGCAGTAATATAATGGTTAAGCTGTTTCTCTATGTGATAAAAGAAAGACAGCTATAGTTCAAAGATGAGATCTGTTTTAGCTGGTATTAGTTTTGGAGAGACTGTAGTATGGTTTAGCCATATATTTAGATGTGTAGTTGGTTGACAGCTAGAATTTAATGGCTTAAATACAGGGAATCTTGATTCTCTTTGAGCACACAAGAAGAGACAGTACTACAGAACATTCAGGTTCCTAGAAAGTAGGATGTGAATTACAGTGAGATGTATCTATCTAATCAAGAGCATGTCTTAATATCCTAATTATAGAGTCTCAGCAGTTGATGAAATATGAGATATTGAGAACCACTGACCAAGCGATTTTAAAGGTTGGTCTAACATTTTTTTATTCCTCGAGGGGGGAAAGAACAAGTACTTTACCTTTCTGAGGAATAATGAAGTAGGGATGAAAGTAGTGATCATGACTGACTAATACCTAATTGCCAAATAAATCTGTGTAGCTGTCTGACACCTGTATAAACAAATGCTCACTTCACTCCTATAAAGACTTTCAGTACACTGGAGAGTTCCTCTAACCTGGTTCTGATTACCTTTGGATAACAAATACGATCCTATGGAAACAGATCTCTAGCCTGATCTTGGTTTGATTCCTTGGAGGAAATCTGCCACATTAATGTACTAACCTGTGTTATATGTTCTGAACCTGTACCTGCTGGGCATTTCTGGTCAGCAGAAAATGGGACTGGTTGAGTGATAGCAATCCTCAGGGCTGAACTTCTGCTTAAAGATAATATTAGATGCCTCCTCTAACTATTTTATTTTAAATTTAAATAATTTACATACTAGTGTGTATAACTGAGAAGAGCCCATTAATAATCTGTACCTAGACAAAAATAGACACATAAAGAGAAAATCTTCTAAGCTGGATTCCAACTACACAGACTTCAGACTGAACAATTCAACTGTCAAGTGAGACATCAGGGGAATCATGAGACAGAGCTGAAGAAAACCTTATGTTCAAGGTGAGGGGCAGCTCAGAGGGGCAGCTCATGGGAGAGAAGAGGGGACAATTTGCCCCCTCATGTTCCCTCTGTGCTCCTTTGCAAATTTCTACCCATTCATTTCCTATGCCAGAAAGAAAATCAGAGTTAAGAAAGGAGGGAGAAAAAAAGTATTATAGTACTAGAAAATACAGTCCTCAGAGGACACAGCAAAAAATAATACCTGAAATAATTGCTTTTATTTGATTAAAAAACAACTGTGACTGAGGGAACAAGAAATTCAGCCATGCTGTTATTTAAACTCCCTAAAGGAAGGATGGGGGTGGGGGAAAGGGGAATATACAGATGAGGAAAATAAATACATGTCTTATGTGCAAACTATTTCATGTAGGTGCATCCAGGCCTTGATCCATCACAGGACTAAAAGTTGCTGTTGCTTGTTACCCCCAGCAGTCTCCCAAAGCTATGCTGTTTGTGTGAACACTCACACAAAGCAGAACAGGATCGTGGTGTGGGCCACGTGGCAAAGCTTTGCTTTACACACTGATCAGCAGTTCTGTACACATTTGTTCTAGATTCCACCCACTGCATCACAGACATACAATCATGGAGATCCATTTTAATGTGCTAATAGTCTCATTACCTGCCCATTTCAACCAGGAACATTATACACTTACTAGGTCTCAGAATTTCAGAACAAATCCTTGATTAAGAGCCAACTCATAACCTTTAATTAATTAGCAGACATCCAAGCACAACATCCTTGAACTTTCAGGAGAATTAGCGTAAGAGATCCAAGCAATTAGTTAGTGCATTTCAGAATCAGACAAGACAAGAGTGCAAGAACAGAGAAAAAACATTTTGCCAAAGAGATAACAAGATTTAATCCCTATTCCATGAAAAAAGAAGAAAAGACAATAAAGAAAACCAGTTGTAAATGTACTCATTCTAATTTCATTAACATTTCCTTCTTAACATCCAAGGTGTTCTGTGCCATTTGAATTTTTGCTAAATAATCAAAACTATTTTCAGAACTGCAGTGGGCTTGGCAGTTCAGGCCAGCTCCAAGAGACTTTCATCCAGATTTCCCCACAGTCACCTCTCAGCAGAGGGTGCAGTAGAACCTCACTGAATTTCATCAGCCCACCACCCCCACCAAACTCTGGCAGAACCCATGAGATCAGATGACAATGCGGTGGTGCAATTAAGAGCAGCAACAGGAAAGTCATCTTCACAAAGCCTCACCAAGTAATCTGAGGTAAGTCACCCAGCCATAGTCTACACATTTATATAACCCACCTACCTAATAGAACTGCAATGAGGATTAATTAATTTTTCAAGTGTTTTGAGATCCTTGAATTAAGCAGTAGCTTTTTCTTGCAGTACTTTAACTCTGCTAATTCCAGACTGGCTCAAAAGTGACCAATCATAGGACATGAACAAATTAAAAACTCCATGAAGTATTCAAATCTCAGAAGGAAAATTAATCAATTCAACCTGGGAAGAGCTGGATTTCAGCCATATTTTATACAATCTGAAATGAGAGAGAAAAATGAGAGGTTCCATCCCCATTCTAGGCCACTTCTAGTGAAATTTTATAGCATCTGTTGATGCTAAATACTTCAGACTAGAAGAATCCATTTAAGGTTATTTTCTGCAAGCCCATACTATTCTCCAGGGGTACCAATTGGATGTATTTAAGCCAAGCACCCGTCAGAACACTATTTCAGGCCCAGAATGGAAAGGAGGGTGAAGACCAAGATGTCACTGCTATTTGAATTGTATAATGTCACTGAGCTGCCAGATTATGACATACTAAAGTCCTGCTTGCTATCTATGGCCTGGCATTAGTTCAACAGAAAAAAAAGCAAATCTGTTTGAACTCAAATTTGATTGATGAAAATTTCTACACAGTTTATTATCTGGCATATTTTTGTGACACAGACCTGACTTTTAATTATTTCCTTGCATATTTTTTATTAGCCCTAGTAATTTGCTTCTACCAAAATCTTCTGGGCATGAAAAAGGACCTCCTTCCCACCTTTCTCAAATTTTGGTTTTATGTACTGCTTTTCAGAAGTAGCTTTTAATGTAAAATTGTAGAAGCATTTAAGAAAATTATTTGTTTAATTCACCCTAAATATCTAACAGAATTTCAGTACACCCCTTTTTCTGGTGAGGTCCTAATCTAAATTTTTAATCATATGCAAATGAAAGGAAACTTATCTTTTGAGAAAAATGCCTAAATTCCTCACATGACAGCTAAGCTTCCCAAAATAGTAGACTGGTGTGCTGGCTTTCACGCCAGTTTCAAATTAAACTCCAAATAAGCCCCTCCCTTTCCTCCTCCCTGTCTGATAAGGAAGGGACTAAAAGGAAGATTATGGGTTGAGCGAACAATTTATTAAAAACCCAGAGCAATGGAATAAGACGTGCACAAGAGAGATATTAATAGCAGAAGTATACAATAAAAGAGAAAGTGTTTTACCACAAAAAGGTATTCACCACTGGGAACAAAAGGTGGTGAACGTTTCCTGCAGGACATGTCCATGGGGTTTTCCCAGACCCAGATGATACAGACACCGTTCCTGCCTGCAGCGGGATTTGGGAACAAAAGAGATATGGCCACATTCCAAAAGGGAGCCCTAGCTTTTCCTGCTGAAACCATGTGCCCAGCAATGATGTGGGGGGATAGAATAACAACATGGTCACACCCACACAGTGCTGAACTCCCATCCTCTCTGTAGCCAGGACAATGGGAAGGAAAGAATGCCTTTGGAGAATCTTGCAGAAAGCAGAGCTGAAACACTCACACATGAGCACACACTCAAGCACCTGCATATGCTGCTTATCTTTGCATGCACAGGGAGCCTGGGCCCCTGCCCTGATGTCTTTTGTTGACACAACTTCATTTGTCATTTTTGTAATAAATCATACTGAACCAAATTCTTCATGTCTCCTTAATCCCAGTTGAGGCTGGGATCACAGTGTAGCTGTGCAAGCAGAAAGAAGGATATATGATCTGTATAGAGCATATATCATATATCTGTATAGCAGAGTGGGAGAATCCAGTTTTCATTTCAACTATTTAGGGGATTTTTTTTCTTTATGTTGAAATGTTACTTAGAGATCTCTATGGACTTTCCCTTCATCTGGTAGAATTTTCTCAGCCATCCTCTGGCTAGCCATACATATCTGTACTGCACAGAGTCAAATTTTTCCATAATTCTGTTTACCTTGACAAAAATCTTGCAACACTTCAAAAAAACTACCATTTTATAGCCACCAGGAACAGCTGGACACAGGGCCTTTTGATGGCTTACTTACAAGCATACCACAGGGCAGTTACAGACTTGCAGGCCTTTCTTTCAGAAAATTACAGAAGACCTGATCAGATTTTTTTTCCTTGGCCTGACCTTCAAAGATGATCACCAAAGTGTCACAAGATCAAGACCTCAGTAGACAATTAAAGAATGCAACTACCTGGCAGTATGATTAAGTGTATTCCACTTAAAATGTAAAATGAGGGGCCTCATTCAGAAGCTGTTTAAGTAATAAAGAAGGCAGTGTACCCATTCCAGGGGCTGCATTTGTTCATCTTTTTCCAGGGGTAGAGGTGGTATTTGAAAAAAACTATTTCACCAAAGAAGGAGAAAAATAAATTATGCAGAAACATTCATCGTCATGCGGAATGTCACCGAACTATCAGGATGTCCAAATAAATATCAAATGAGAAAGATGTAGCCCTTGTTCATGAATAAACAACATTTCAGAGAGTTCAGAAAAAAAAAAAAAAAACGTAAAACATGGCCATAGTTATGCAAGCTAGGCTAAATAAATAAACAAACTAAAACAAGGACACCCAAAAGGAAGAGTCTCTTATTGGGAGACAGACTTAGCCTTGACTTCAAGAAGATCTGTAAAAGTTTATCTTAAATGGCTGTTAATTCCAACCTCTGGAGCTTCAACCTATTTTAGGCCATGTGTATGTGCTTCAATTAAAAAAAATAAAGCCAACAGAGAGCAGAGGCAAATGTTTGGTTGCATTCTGTGCAGTATTTGTATCAAACACAAGCCACAATAGGATATTAAGGATGATAATTTTATACATTATAATGTCCATATGCATATAAATACACATCCCTTAAGAATTTCTTTACTTCTGTTGATACTTTGGAAATTATTAATCTGATTAATGAATTATACACTGAATTTATACATTAACGCCTAATACTTATGCCCAAATAATTTCTGGACTAATTTATTATTTAAAACCATGTAGGAAGATTAGAAACTGGGTTAATTTACTAGTATCTAGCTTAGGGCTCCAATTTTCTTAAAGACAAATTCAGTACATGAACAGGCAATAGGACTGTGAGGACAGAAACTTTCAGATGTTCCAGTTATTAGGGCTGTTTAATAGATTATCTATACAAAATGGAGATTACAGCAAAAGCAATCCATGAAGCTTTGACTTTCCCAAAGGGATTAATGTTATGTGAAATAAAAAGAAGCAACATCCATGGCTGAAGTGACCTTTTAGATCTCTGCTTAGACACAACAGAAGCTGTCCATAGTCTCATGGCAAATGCAGTGTCAGATCTAACTCAACAAAAATGGAAGGGGAAAAGCAGCACTTTGTGTAAGAGTTACATGCAGCTCACCCTGGCATGTGGGCAAACACATAAAAATCACTTCTGAGGAAACTGGTTGTGTCACTGCAGTTCAAAGCTGCAATTCTCAGAAAACTTTTTCAAATGGAAGCCCAGCTGCTTTTTCTAAACCGGACTTTGATTTTAATCTCATTATTTGCAGATGTCCTTAAAAGAGATGGTTTTTTGCACTTTCACTTCACTCATTTAAAACACACACACACAACAAAGCAAATATTAGGGATTGATTAAATTAATGCTGTCAAATTAATTGGCTCTATCTCAATTATATTTTCCTAAAATAAATACAGATCAACTACTTTTGAAGATCTAACAATTGACGTGTGATGGGGAAATTTAGGATATAGTTTATACGAGTTTTTCAGATTTTGCTTCTTGAACAAGCAATTCCTTTTAATCAATATATTGTTTTAAAACTGCTGCCAACCTTTTGGAAGGCCAAAGATGGCAAAATTGTTCCTAGTGTTTCATTTATATCTTGCAGGTAGTAAGATTTTGCTATTGCTGACATTGCCCAGCAGTCCTTCTATTGCAACAGTAGCCCCATCTTTCCCAACTTAAAGAGAGTACAGGGACTTTGTTATCTTTTTCTTTAAAATTTAAGTTTTCCCATAATAAAATACCTTAATATGCTTTTTTTTTTAATTGGGGGGGAGGGGGAAGAGGATAAGATGTCCTAGCTGAAGCCCTATTTGAAAAGAGTTTTTGGCAGATGATCAGCATGGAGAAATCTCTTTTCTTATGCTTTAAAGGCTGAAAATTATACGCAATCAAAGGATATTAAAAATGGAAAGTTTTGGGCAACATGTTCTGTAGGCACTGTGATCTGGGCTCCAATAATATTAGAGTGCTGCAAGATGCCTCTTCAAAACACTGCATCTAAATTAATCCATTCAGTAGCTTTTACACCATGCCTTTTGGTACGTGATACATTTTACACCATCCCGTGTACTAAAACGTGGTATCAGCAGTTCCACACTTGATAATAATTCAGACTTACTACTGCAAATACACCATATGGATATGGCATTGGGCACTTAGAGAGAGCCTCAATTATTTCAACATATTTCTAGCTTTCAAGGGAAAATGTCTGTCTTCCCTTGGACCCACTATTCAAAAACAGTTGTACCACCACCTCCAGCTCTGAGGGGAGATAATCAACTTTAAAGTGAGGTGGATGAACCAATGAATAAATTTACTGATGATTCCTGCATGAGAGGAACTCTTCCCACCTCAGAGTTTCACATGACTGCACCACATCTTATACCTTTTTCAAATACATTCTGCAGTTTCACAAGCTGCACACATTAGGACACTGCAACATAAAAGGAGCAGGGAAAGGCTGATTCCAGCATTTGCTGTACAGCCAACCATAAATATTTTGAATTCAGTTGTCCCTAAATGCGAAAAAGGTAGAGACTATGAAATAGAAATCAATGGTCATGCTTCATATACTACTTGATGTTTTACTTTTTCCAGGGCTTTGATTATAGAATGTAGCCCAGAATGAATGAGCAGATGTGCATCTCCTGCTGTATGCTACTTTTTCTGCTTTGCTGCCTTCCCTGTTTCTTGACCTCCTGCTTTTTACATCCTAGGGGAAAGCAGATGAATTTCTGCAGGGAGGTGGTGCAGTCACTGTGTTTCTTTTTTGCTGCACACTTCTTGTGTTCCAGAAGCATAAATAAATTCAGGAATAAACATGCATGGTATGAGCTTAAGTCCAGACTAGATCCAGGATAATTACAAACAATCAACGTCTGATAGTGGCCAAGTACTCAGTATTTAACACAGGTTGAGTGAAAAGTATAACAGGCAATTGTTCCCCCAAAACCATGCCACCACAGCTTGTGCTCTCCAGAGCAGTCTCAGCACAGATCAGTGACTGTGTGAGCTAAGAGTGACTCAATTCCTTGCTGCTCCTAAAAATAGTCCTATAAAAGCAAGAATGAGGTCTCCGACACAGGAGCTGGCCATACCACCACTTGTGTTACAGCTCTGCGAATAGAGTGCATCAGAGCTTTTGAAAGTTATCTTCTGTGCTATGTGATCAATCATGTACTGAGAAAACTGAATGGCCAATATGAGCATTTTACAAACTTCCCAGGCAATGAAATGCATCCCCTACTTTCTGGACTACTGTTTTTGAAACAGATGCACGCAGTCACCAGTGATCTGGAAATACAGTAATTTGTTAGAACTATATGCAGAGTTTTATTCAATTTAGAAAGAAAGGGGGATATGAGCAAAGGGGAGTGAAAGAATATTTTATTGAAAACAATGCTCCAGATGCATCCAGAACAGTCATCTGGGAGATATATAAAACCATTACATATGGAATAGAGTTTTTGTGTTTCTCCCAAAGAAAGTAAAAATACAATATAACTTATAATTAGTACAAACAAAAACGAGGTTAAATTCACAGTCATATATTGCCAGAATGATTCTAACAGGCTGAATGGAAAAGCTTATGTAGGCAGAATTTCAGCTAGCAGGAAATATAAGATATTTATCTGAGTTACAAGACAGCAAGAATGACAGAACTACTAAATTCACATGCAGGTTTCCAAAATTAATTTTTGTTTGTAGAACAAGCTGCCAGATTACCAGCATCAATTCTTACATACTTTGGAGCCACATATTTCGTTCATACAATGTTATTCTTATTCTCTTACAGAAAACAACGATTTTTTTTTTGTTGCCCCAAATATAATATTTTTGTGTTTCGCACTGATTAGGTGAATCTTTGACTGTGGGGCCTTCCTGATGGAAACGCCGAGCAGGGTGCGAGGGTGGGGGAAGATGAACCGCAAGATAATTTACATAAGCGCATTGCAATTATTTCTTCTTAATTATGCATGCGGCTGGCTCTATTTTAAGCCATGCCAGTGCGCTGTGCACACTAAGGGTATCTGTCACTCCATGTGTCAGGCCTTTAACATTCTCACCCACCTGCCTGGAAACCAGCAGCAGCAGCCAAAGAGAAGCAGTCAGGCTTGTAGCCACCTGCCATTCATCAGTGCTGTCAGGACATGGCTGCTGCCTCCTCATCTTTCTCTCATGTCGAGACTTTCTGTGCGCTGTGTTCAAAACACCAGGTCCATTTGCCCTTTTCTACCAAGTTCCTCTATGAACTTCTCATTCACCAGCAAACTGAGCTGTGTCATTTTTCTTTGTCATTTTTGAGAACACAGTCGCACAAATGTAAGCTGGCAGGCTGAATTAGTGAAAAAAAATAATCACAGTTGTGTTTATATTAATTAATTAAATTAATTGTATACTAAAACTCAGCTTGAATTTCCTCTCAAATGACACTGCTGCACTTTTTTTTCTCACTTCCTGGCAAAGATTCTAAATTTTGTACTAATGCTTTGTCCAGACATTGAGGAAAGGCTATGTTTATCCAGCCTTTCAGAGCATGGGGGAACCTTATCATTGGTGGAAAATAACAATCCTGTTTTGCCAGTGCTACGTGGAGATGCTCAGGAAAATCGGGATCATTCCTCAAACACAAGACACCATCTAGAAAACTCTGCCAACCAGAGAACAAGGACATACCACAGCCATAAAATATAAGCATGGTAAGTCTGTTCTAATAGAGCTGCTCTATCATCTCCATCAAACAGGAAAGAAAGAAAAACTTAGACACTCTCATTCCCACCTGGCAGCCCACCAAGTCACCCTTGTGCTACCACATATGTTGCCAGTGTCTTTACATAGATACTTGCATTATTCACTAAGTCCTGCCCACCACCTGCAGATTCTTTAGGACAAACTATCTCATGGAGACACTGCTGTCCTGGCCTCAGTATGAAGAGTGGTCACACTGACTCAATATGAAACTGTGGAGAATGCTTAATAGTCTAGAAGAGTTAGGTATACCTAAAATAATTCAAATAATGGTCTGTTTCTTAATGGGAAACCCTATAAGCCATTTATCCAGAAATTAGGGTCTTTTCACGTGGAATTTCTATGTATGGACTTGGGGGTTTTGGCATTTGCAGCACTGCCCATGCCATTTTCCCAGAAATAACCTGTATTTGGGAGATAACCTTGCATAACCTAAGTCTAATTCTTACTAACAGCAAGGCAGCACTGCTACATTCTCTCCTCTTCTTTCCACTCTTCCTCTTCTCTTCTGCCTTCTCCCCAAAAACGAAATGGCAACACAACTGGCAAAATGGGAGTTTTGTCCCTTCTTATAATAGAAGCTTATTTTACTTTCAAATACTATTGTTATTTGCATTTAAGCTATGGTGTATGTGAAGCTATGAACTCAACTTCTAATTTCTACTAAAACTGGCACATAGTCAAGACAATCCAATAAAACACAGTAGATCTTCAGACTGCACTCAATTATCAGTATAGGCCCCAACCATGTAGTAGACATTAGATAGGATACTAAAACCAGCATTTTATTTGGTACCACATGTAACAAAAGTGATTTCACCTACTTTTGAATTTTTTCTTGGCGTGCTGCTGTGAAAAGTGTTCCACCTGCCTTTGGTATTCTACCTCACAGAAAAACATGAGGAAGAGCAAAAGATTTGGTTTTATCACACAATAAATAGTTAAAATCATGCAGGCACCACA
This sequence comes from Calcarius lapponicus, assembly GCA_039654755.1. Taxonomy (NCBI): domain Eukaryota; kingdom Metazoa; phylum Chordata; class Aves; order Passeriformes; family Fringillidae; genus Calcarius; species Calcarius lapponicus. Next base: position 102,508,831 of record CM077465.1, on the reverse strand, counting down.
TAGGCAAATAATTCCTATGGTATTCACCACTGAAAGTCATTCATTGACATAAACAAATCTAAGGGGTTGCAAGAAAACAGTACACAGACTCATCAAACACCTTGCTCTAACAGCTATTTTTGAAGCAAAGGATATAGGCTATTAGAGTTTAGTAGATTATGAAACCACGCAAAATTCACTCTTTCATGGAGATAAGATTTATCGAGTCGCTATTCCTCCTGTTCTTTTAAGATATTTCATAATGACACTGACAGATGAAAGGCTTGCATGCCTGGCTCCATAGCCCAGAACACTGCCAATACTCCAAAATTTATCAAAATGACAATTCAAAGCTATTTTCCCCTAGTTATTATAGAAGGGTCAGTTGGATTTTACACAACTCATCTTAAATGATTGATTAAAGACACTGGAAAGACAGCCACTGTTGCCTTCCAGGTATGCAATGCTGGAATGCTAGACACATCTCAGGATGAAAAACATACCTTATAAAAGTTATTGATAAAGCATAGACCTCAGGGGAGCGCCATAATTTTTTGCTAATAACAATACACATATTCTATTCCTGTGAGATGTACATATATCTGAAAGGATCTTTGAGGAGGAAACATGAGAGGGGTTGGTTACAAGTGGAGGTTACACAAGTTGGAGCAGCATTCAATGTGACAGTGCTACAAAGAATTTGGGCTGTCAAAACACAATTGCTGTCATCATATTGCAAAGTTCCATACCTTCTTGGTGATTTCTCATTGGCAGTTCCTCACAGCACTGACTCCCTCTTCCTTACAGCACAGCCAACAAACTCCATCTCTCTCCTCACCCAGCTAACCCACACTTCTATAGCACTCATCATTATTGGACACAGCTGTGGCCTGTTAAGGGCAGGCCTGTTCCTAATCTCTGGTAATTAGTACAGCTGCAACTCCTCAGGGGTGAGATTACCTTTTGCACTATCTTTATTTTCTTACATTCTTTCCCCCCCCACACACAATGATATATATCTTACTAGATTAATTTTTCTCTAAAGATCAGAAAATAATAGACTGTTCTGCCTGGAGGATCATCTAGTTCCAACCTCACTGTCATGGGTGGGGATGTATCTCACTAGACCAGGTTGCTCAGAGCTTCATCCAACCTGGCCTTGAACACTTCTAGGGATGGGGCATCCACAGCTTCTCTGGGCAACCTGTGCCAGTGCCTCATCACTCCTTCCTAATACCTAACCTAGACTTCCCCTTTTTTATCTTGAAGCTATTCTTCCTTGTTTTGTATATGCTCTTGTAAATAGTTCCTCTCCATCTTTCTTGTTCTGAACTGGAAACATATTTATAACATATTTTTGTTTACTGGTTCATTTTTAGTATACAGACAAGAGTAAATTTTGCAAAGAAATTAGCTATCTCCCTCAATTTCTCAAAGCTAATCCAAGCAGGACATTTCTTGTCTCTGAGAGTCTTTGTCACCTCTACTCTTAGCAGATGTCTATTCAAAAAACCCACAAACTATTTTACAAACAGCAGAAAGCCCTGAGGTCACTTTTACCTACTTTCCTGCAATATATAATCTTCAAAATTCATTCAATTTTTTCATTATGATTTTGTGATCTCTTTTGATGCTGAAAATGTTATTTTCTTTTCTTTCCTGGGAGGAACTGCATTTTTAATCAGGCTTTCCAGAAAGAGCTTTTGCTGATCTTAATGTGAAAAGAAATCTGTGGAAAAAAATATGCCTGGGAAATATTACTTCAGATGACAGAGTTTATTTGACAGCACAGAAGATGAAAAGGCTTGGGTCCTTAAATTCTCTCTTCTCTACAGACCACAGAAGAGTGTTTGGAAAGCTGAACAGTGAAATATGGTTAGGCCTAGAAACTTCTTGGCATCTCCTGCGCATCACAGGAACATCTGGAGAGATGCAATTAGAGCACAAGCAGCTGCAATGCCCCCACTTGCTAATCTGAATTGTTTCATTGTCACCTTGTGCTCCCTCACTGACTGCTGCATCTACTGAGCGACCTGCATTTTATAAATCAATTCTCAACTGTGTTGCATTATCATGGAAACATTAGACAGCAGTAGGTTCACTGATCTGCTAACAGAGCGGGCAGGTGTCAATGGGATGACCTGCTGTCTGTTGAGTGAGCCAAATACTCGTCCTGTGTAACAAGCAGACACCCAGGCCGTGCCCAAAAGCAGTTAGGGAACTCATGCGTGACTTGGGATTCGACAATCTTGTCAAAAATCTGTCAGCTCCCTAATGAGAGGCACTGCTTTACTCTGCTGATGTGTGTGGTGAGCAATCACCTATGCAGAGTACCATAAATCTGAGCCTAGTATTCCAAGCAGATACTCTCAGTTTGCTGGCATTCACAAAAAGACAGAATAATACGGCTAAAAACATGTAGCACAGGATAACACCCTTGAGCACAGCTCAAGCTGCCCTGAAAAAGCCCGACCAATTCTATTTGATGATGTCCACAGTCACAGAATCACAGAATTGTTGAGGGTGGAGGGGAGTTCTGAACCTGTTTAGGAATTGCAAAGACAAAACTCTTTCAAGTTTTCGGTGTGCCAAGAAGCTTCTCTGCAGCTCCTAATCAAACTGCACTGGTACAGATGTTTGCATTTCACCTCTTTCAGGTCAGGAGGAAAGCCATCATGTTCAGGCCCTGCTCAGCTGACACTTTATTCCAGACACAGAGTTTTGACTGGGGCATGAGGGCTGCAGTGACCTGGGAGGGTCGCTGCCACCCTTGTCACCCATGGCCAAGCACTGACCTGGCAGGCACCAGGCTGTGACTCACTGCTGGGCTTCACTGGGGTAGCAGCACGCATTCATCAGCGCTAACAAGTAAATCACATCAGACACCGAAAGGAAAAAGAAAAGAACAAAGTGAACTCCATTAAGTGTTCCAACATCAAAGAAGAGGAGGTCAGAATCCCTCATCTTCCCTGCAGTATCAGAGATGGTTGCCTGTGACTCAGATTACAGCACAACCCATTCAGCACAAGGCCTCGGGGAGAAAGCCAAATTCACTTCTATTCCCTTTTCCTTCAGCAATGTCACAAGGTTCATCAATGTAATTATTTTATTGAAAAAAGAGAATCATGAAGGACCACAGAACTGCACCAGAACTTCACTTTCCACATCTCTCAACTCCAGCAATTTGTCATTTTCTTGGGTGTCAGTCTTACTTGTGCTGACCTCAGCAGCTCCAAATGTAAACACTTTTAAAACTTGTATTTCAAGGAAGATGGTTAACAGGTGAAATCTTATTTGTTTAATTCATTAGTAAATATCTTCAGTTATTGAACAGCACAGGATGAATAGCATGAATACTAGTGAAAAATGGAGTCCTTCACTACTGAGACATCAGTTTAAGAAACAAAGTAACTCTTCATTTTATGGATGATTGTGGCTGACTGTGAAACAGTGAAACTGCCCTTATCTCTCTCCACTTTAAAGGGTAAAGCTGCCAGCTGCATTTCCCATTTAGCCAGCAAAATAGTTGACAAGTCAGTATTTTATCACCTTTCTGGGGAACCTCCCTTAGGTTTGTCACAGATTTAGTGCTACTCAGAGGAGCTGCACACATTGCTTTTATGAAGTGCCTTTATGAGAAGAGCTACTTGTTCAGAATGCAATAAAAAAAAAAAATAGCTTGGGAAGAAACCTGCAGAGGAAGTCACATCAAGGCAGATCTGTGTATGATCAAGTCATGACACTGTCAGTCACAGCAAGGCACAACTTCCACTGTAATCAGCCTTTTTTGGAGGAAGAGGCTGTTTTGGGAAAAGATTCCTGTTTGCAGAATCATAACACAGAATCTAGCTTGATGAGATAGGGAAAAAAAAGGCCTTAACAGAGAAGCCTATAGTAAAAACAAATGAATTTTCCTGGAAAATAAAGCTTATCTGGTCTTTGGATCCAAGGCATCTGAGATGCAAGTTGCTAGAGCTGAACTCACCTCTTTGCTGCACGTGCTCCAGCTTTGGCTCTGATTCAGGAGGCAACATTTTACAAGAGGTGAATTGCAAAACAGAGCCTCCATGGAACTGCAGCTTCAGAAGTCAAACACCTTCCCTGTCCTTGGGTGTGGAACTGAAACGAACACTTAAAACCCCAGCAATGTGTACCAACAATAGATGCTACAGAGAGGCAAGAGATACCTGTGTTTTACCCAGAGAAAACAGAATTGTTTCCAAAGCTTGCAGGACTCTGTTCTCAAGAGATGCTATGATCATTTCTAGATAATGGAAGTGCCCATGAGGCTCTGGAGAGAGGCTTTAGAAAAGCAGTGACCAGGGTTGGGAGGTCAGTGATAAGGCTTTAGACAGTACCACGCTCTCAAAGCCACCCTGAAAGTCAGGCTTTCATTGCTAGGCTAGAGACATGCATGGAGCAGCTCAAAAATTGCCACATAAAACTTATCTTCTTGTGGCAATCCTGAGAGAGAATCCAAGTTTATACTAAGATGGTTCACAGTGCACCCATAAGAAAGAAGTCTTGGTCTTGCCACGAAACCAGAATTATGAATAAAACAGATGTGTCCCAGGATATTACTCCACAGAAACAATCTATGGACCAGTTTAGAGACTAGGAAAGAAAAGTTCTGAATTATTCTAGCTTGAACTAACACAGGAGATTAAAGACACTTCTATGTTAGTTGTAAACTAGTTTGATGAGAGTTTTCATTTAGGTAGTTTGCTTGTTCTTCCTTCTGGTAATTCTGCTGATGTGGCTTCAATACAATCTTTAATACAAGTCTGACCTTCCTATTATTTTTCCTTCCCTTGAGCATTTTAATCTGAACTCCATTCTACCATCCTCAAGTACTTCTGGAGAAAGAGATGAGCGTGATGATAAAAGACATGTTAAGAGACAACATCATACTTCAGCTCTTTATCTTTGCAGATGGATTTGATTATTGGAAAGGATTTTAGAAGTAAGAACAAGACATTTTCTACCCCTTCTGAAGTAAAAATCACATTTTCCTTTCAGATGGACATCTCAATTTAGTTGTCCTTTTCTTTTCAGAAAGGATATTGACTCATTTCCCCCTTCCCAATCTCTATTTTTAAAAAATAACTTATTTTCAAACTTTTAAATGACAAAAGTGTATTTTAAATAATTTTAGGATCATATACTGAGAATTTTTTTTCATGGGGCAGAAAGGGCAAATTTGTTAACCTTTACAATTTCAAGTCTGGGATACTATTCAAAAGTGCCTTACCTTGAAGGCATGACCACAGTAGCATAGGCAGAGTGAAAAAGATAAAAAGGTGCTCACCCTCAGTTTGGAAATGCGCCTGGTCTATTTGTTCTGTACAGTACCTTGGCATAAATCAAACATAATTTCATTTTGATAAAGGTAAAGAACTTGAAACTGGGTCTTCAAGTATGCAATGCTTAATGAACAGGGGATGTAAACATTTTATGAGGTGACTATCATTTCTTTAGGCATATTCTGGTAAGCCTGACAAGCACCTTCCTCCTGTCACTGAAATCCAGAGAGCCCTTTTCCCTTTGCTTACACTAGGATGCTGTCACACCATCATTCTCCTTATTGGGTTGATGCTTCCCTGTTTTAATTCAGCTCAAAACCCAGATATATGATGCCAAAGGTATAAGAGTGGGCTACAGCAGGATGTTTGAGTTTAATGGCTAACACACACACTACAGTGCAGTGATTGTGCCCAAAAGCCCATTCCACAAAACCACAAGAGTTCAAGAACAAGAGTTCTTAGTATCTCCTATGCTCATTTGACCTGTGTAAAGACAGATGGACACTACTGTTCCAACCACTAAATGTAGCACCAAGGCCTTCTTTTGCATTTCCACCTAGACTAAGTGGTGATAAAAAATGCCAGGTGGAAAGTAAGTTCTGTTTTTTATCTTCTGGCACAGAACATGAGATGTGCTGTCTCCCTGTGCACTCACAGCAGCTGGGCCAACAGCAAAGAGCAGAAAAGGTGGTTCTTGCAGTCTGTCTGTACCTGCGAGTAGCAGAGGGGAGCAGATGTACAATGGGGAGGTGTCATTGGCTTCAGTAGGCTTAGGATCAGCCCCTTACACCTCCCATCAAGCTCTAGTCCAAAGCCTTCAAGAAAACCTGAAAATTATGAGTGCTCAAAAGAGAAACCCCTGACTATGCTGCAGCCTAAATCTGGGACAGGTCTCCTCTCAGTTTGATCACTCTTATGGGATGACAGTCATTGCTTTCTCCACAGGACACTATACTTCAAAGCAAAGTAATGTACTGCCTTCAGTTACACTAATGCAATCCCCTCTGATTTATTCCTTCTACCATTTCAGTCAACGTCCCAGCAAGTCATCTACTTACCAGCTGCACATCTGCTTGACAGCTTTAGGGATCCTTCTCAAGCAATAAGTCCTGAATGTCTTTCCAGGGTCTTATGCTTCAGCTCTTTACTGTTTAGAGGATATTGCTCTATTTATCCTCAGCTTCATAGTCCTCCTAATGTTTATCTACCAGCACTGCCATCTTTCAAGCCACTGTACTAACAGATAAGGCCTCGGCATCTGATTATTGGTCCAGTTATTATTTGCTGTTTGTCCTCTACATTTAGATGTATTTTACATGTTTGCTGGCTTCATTTCCATACACTATTATCCTTGTCAGAGACAGAGAATAACAGTTGCAGTCATAACAATGATCCTGTAGCCAGCTCCACTAACATTTTGCTAATTCTGCTCCCTGTTCATAGTCCTTTACTCATGATATTCAGAGTTAATAGCAATTTTCTACTTAGAATGGAAGGGGTGGATGAGCCACACTTTTACCTGTTGGTGTTTTTTTATTAATTAAGTACAGATATTTGTTTTCTTTTAAACTTGATATTTCTTCTAATAATAAGATAATTACTATCTAATTGAAAGCAGACACAAGTTGGGGATTTTTCCCATTAGGTTTCACTTGCGTGATTCATCTAAGGTCATTTCTCCACAGGAAAATGGTCGTAAAATAAACCCTGCAGTGCTCAGACCCAGGTACATTCTACCGCAGTCTCACCTGCTTTTCTTATCAGCTTGCACTTCTTAGAACAAAAAGAAATTCCTAGTTTTCATTCAACAGTCCTATCCCCACTTGACAGACATCCCTTGGACAATCTGCTCCCTTGGCGCCCCAGTGTACTCACTTGCAGGTGAAGTGGGAACTTACAGTGCACTTTTCTTGCACCTCTTCAGTGTTCCCTGCCTAGGAAGGGGCTCTACAAAGGCACAGAGGGAACCTGACTGTCCAAATCCTCCAGACTCAATCTGGTGTGGCATTGTCTGTTTTCAAGCTGGAACTGTCTTTCATTACACTAAAGGTCTCCCTTCCCATTAATCTTGTTGAGCAGCTCTCCTTTCCAAGCTCTGCTGCTCACAATTTGTGATTCCTTATTGTTGAGCATCCATCACACGTAAAATCAGTTCTAAGCACCCCATTACTCACATATTTAGAGATGTCAAAGCAAGGCCTCCATGTAGCTCCCAGAGCACTTTAGAATTCCCTTCTGCTTTCCCATCAAAAAGGCAAAAAGGACATAAGCAGACAGCATCTTATTTGAACTTACCGGAGAGGTAGATTTCCTTATACAGAAAGTTATGTTGAGAAGCAAGGCAAAAAAGGCAACTACATAATACAGTTACAGTTAATGATGCATGAACATCACAAAGTTCAGCTGAGCAAGGACCCATCCTGGGTCCTTCAGGTGACTTTTTCAGTGCCAATACAACAGGAGAACTTTCCTTGAAAACCCCGTATGGAAACTAAGGTGAATTTCCTTTCTCATATTGTAATTTATATTTAGAGCACTGTGCACAGTGATCTAAATATAAAGAGCCTTCATGGAACTGCAGCTTCAGAAGTCAAGCACCTTCCCAGAGACCCAGAAACCAGGGGTTTCTTTAGCTCAGCCTGATCTTCAGTTTGGTTTAGGGACCATCTCCATTCATTGTTATGATGTGTACATACAACTATATCAGGAAACTGAGAAACTTCTGGAGAAAAAAATCACTAATATGGGGTGTCTAAAGAAGTTTTCTATATTTAAGGGCTTCCATTATTGGGATAAGCCTTAGAGAAAGCTGTTGAGCTCATGTCCAAAAACTTTGCATTCTCACACTCATTATTAAAAGGGAGAGCATGATCAATTGGTCTCCAGGGTTTATCCAGCAATAGATTCCTTTCCCCAGCACGAGATTGCTGCAGCTCATTCACGCACTCACTCGTTCATTCATTCTGCAATTGCGCAAACAGACTCTGTAAACAAAAACTCCTCACCAGCAAACTCCCACCATGCCAGCAATATTAAGTGGCAACAATAGGAACACCCTGCAGAGAAGCAAAGGCAAACAGTTCATTGATGCTTCTCTTTCCTCTTATCAGTGTAGCTGATCCTGCTTTACAACCAATGTAAAAAGATAGGTTACAGTGGTAATAAACCTCAATACATTAAGTCTCTGTACAGACTGGTTGCTGAAGGCTTAATATCAGTCATAATTATTATCCATAAAATGTTATTGAATCAGATCTTAAAAGTTAATGCTGCTTTGTTTCAAGAGATAAAGGACAGTAGGCTGGAAAGGGAAAGAAGGAAACATTGAGCTTTTGATCAATCTTTGTGATTTAAAACCTTAATCGCAAAAGGGACTCAGCACTTCAAATATTATCCCAAATCCTATGAGCTGGCCTAAGCAGAGCCCAGTGGCAAGAGTGATTACTCAGAGGGTGTTTTATCTTTGAACTTGATACCAGCACTCAGATGGAGGATGTAACTCTTTTCTTGAACTCAGGCCTGGTGAATGCTGCCCTTTTAAGACAGATTGAAATGTGGAGCAGGTAGGTAAGGGCTTTCATAAATCCACGGCATCCCACGTTCCATTTGGGGCCTTGCTGCTCGCAGCACCGCTTTCATCCATGGGTGTTTCCTTCACAGCCCTCACATTAATACAAAATGCAAAGCAGGTGCCCTGACAGAAACCATCAGGCCATGGTCAATGACTCACATAAACTGCCCTAGTATTTACAGCTAATAAAGATTGCTTTCCTTCCTATCCACAAAACCAGAGGATCTGGATAGGCTGGACTGATGGGCCCAGACCGGCTGTAGGAGAGTCAGCAAGGTGAAGTGCCAGGTCACAACAAGCCCCTGCAGTGCTACATTACAGAAGTGCAGCTGGAAAGCTGTCCAGAGGAAAAGGACCTGTTCCACAGGTGGCCAAGAAGGCCAGTGGCATCCTGGCCTGTGTCAGCAAGAGTGTGGCCAGCAGGACCAGGGCAGTGATTGTCCCCTTGCACTTGGCACTGGTGAGGCCACACCTCCAGTGCTGTGTTCAGTTCTGGGCCCCTCACTATGGGAAAGACACTGAGGTGCTGGAGAGACTCCAGAGGAGGACAGCGGAGCTGAACAAGGGTCTGGAGCACCAGTCTGATGAGAAGCAGCTGGGGGGGCTCAGCCTGGAGAAGAGGAAGCTCAGGAGTGACCTTATCACTCCCTACAACCACCTTAAAGGAGGGGGTAGCCAGGTAAGGGTCAGTTTTCCAAGGTAACGACAGACAGATCAAGAGGAAATGGCCTTAAGTTGTGCCAGGGGAATTTTAGGACATTAGGAAAACTTTTTTCAGTGATAGGATTATCAAGCAAGCATTAGGACTGGCTGCCCAGGGAATGGTGGAATCACCATCGCTGAAAGTGTTCAAAAAATGTGCAGATGTGGCACTTAGGGAGATGGTGTAGTAGTGGATTTGGCAGTCCTGGGTTAACAGTTGGACTTGGTGATCTTAGAGGTCTTTTCCAACTTACAAAATTCTATTATTTTATTCAGCTTTCAGCACTCACAATATCACTAATGCAGCTCTCCCTTACCCTTTTTGTAGCACAATATTACAACAATTTGAAGCCATCCCTCCACAAAGAACCAGGAAGAAGAAAGGTTCAGTATAGCAGCTGAGAAGGAGCATGGTGGACCAGCATGTGTCCTCCCCCTCAAAAGCCACAGTGCTTCCCAGAAAGAGACCTTGGCTTCCATGTAAAACAAGTCTCATCTCCTCTCTTGGTTACTTAGCAAATACTAATCATGTTATGGACACCCCAGTGTCCTGCAAAGTGATGACAGATTTTTAAAGGTTCACCACAGGCTGTAGATCTTTGAGAACAAAGAAGTGTGTTCTGACTTACGTGCCAATTCTCAGCCAGCCCCAGGTAGATTCACTCCCTGCCTCTGTAATGCACCTGCTTTGCAAAGCAACCATTACATTTGGAAGCTTTATGGAATGCAACATTTTTCACATCTAAACGTATGCCAGAGAAATCATGCAGAAGGGTAATAGGAAATACTTGCAGGGAGACCTATTCTAAATCGTCTACACATAGATAAGGTACAAAATTCCTTTCCTTAAAGATTTTATTAACCTTTTGCTGATGGAAGGAGATTACTGATTGAGAGCTAGATGAGGTCAGTGCAGCAATTATATTCTGAAACCTCTTCAAACAAGGCTCTTGTACAATGTAAGAAAAAAGTTGACAAAATTAATTGTTACTTAAAACGAGTATTTTAGAAGAATAATTAACCTATAATAACTATTCTGGCCTCCTCTCCAGCCCTGAAAAGTAATCCTTTCTCATTAGTTTCAAGTTTAATTAGCATCAATAATGGAACAGCCCTTGGAAATAACCATTGCATCATGGTCTATAATGCTGACATACACTGCCCTACAAAGGGTAAGGCCACAGGGTGATGTCTGAAGGTAGGGAGAGGCTCAGCAGATCACAGATGATCCCCAAACTAAGAAGAAAACAGTATTGCAAAAGGTGCAGAATGTGACAAAACCAGATTTATTTGAAGAGGAGTGTCACAAACACGGTGAGGAGCAGAGGAGACTCATTTTTGCCAATAACTGCTGCAGTATTTCCAGCAAGCTAGAGAGCCTCTCAACTCCAATTTCTTGTTCTTTCTTGGCCTTTTGGCTGAAGCAAAGAGAGAGAGACTTCCTTGAATAGTATATTCTACGTGAGAAAATTCTATTCAGCACTTGCAGTCTAACATAATCAAATAATGCTTTTTCCATCCCTGGCTTCTATGATCTCTCTGTAAAATAGATATAATAATGCTTAGCATTGTCACTAGGGTGATAAGGCTTAAAGTGGTTTGAGAATCCAACACGAAAGAGGCTATAAAAAGCCCAGACACTCTGATGCATCCGAGATAACTCGTTACCCAATGGGCCAGCAGAAACAGCAGGAGAATGCCAATGTACAAGCTGCAATTAGAGGTCTGCTGCAACTTGCAGAGCTCTCAAGCATCACCACAGATTTCTAGTAAGCAAAGTCACAGATATTCAGCTGCATGTCACAAGCCCTACAGCAAACATGTTCCAAAGAACCACACCAGCTTTCAAAACTGAGCTGGAAAGAAAACTTCAATAACATAAAATTCTTAGAAGGACTATGACATATGAAAATCACCATTTCCATCATGTCTACTGAGACCAGTATTTTCTCTTCCGAACAGACATGAAGAAATACATAGCGCAAGAATCCACACATGGACATCTATCTCCCTCTGTACTCCCATCCTCACACAGCAGGATCCTGCTTTTTCCCCCTGCACTCACCACCCAGATGTTCTCTGCTCTTCACCTTAAAGCCTTCTCTCCCTTTGCCCAGCTTGTAACCTGAAGATGGAGTCAAGGTTTTCTTTCGTCACAAGGTTTTGTAAGACATGAGACCAGCGAGAGTTTCTTGTCAGTAAGGAAATGGGGAGAACCTTGCAGAAAGGGCCTCCACCTCTTTCTGCACAGTACATTACTGCAGGGAAATCCCAGTCCAAAAATAGATTCAGAATACACCCTTGTTTCAGCAGGAAAGGTAGTTCTTCTGCCCTGGTGTAAACATTGGAATACTAGTGGAAACTCTTGAGATTTGCAAACTGAGCTGAAGAGTGGTAAAGGAGATAAGTTGCAAAGGGGATGCCCCAGATTTCCAGAACCATCCAGCTGAAAGGCTTCAGCCTAGTATTTGGGACTGTACACTTTGCCATGTGTAATCCCGGAAGAATCAGGTAATCCACTAAAGTTTTAAACTATCTCGAATGCCCCATTCTGTGCAAATGTCTGATATCTTAAGTAAGAAGCCATAAAGGATAAGCTTTCTCTCACTGCCTCCACAACATTCTCCCTTCCCAGCCAGGACAAACAGTGCTTGGTTTGCTCAGCAGTCCCCATTAGCCACCAGCAGCCAACACCTGCAGCTCCTCACTGCAAATGGAGATGGTGCCCAGCTGCAGCTGTCAAAAGCACATGGGCAGCTGGCCACAACCCATCCTGTTCTCACTTTCCATGAGGGTACAAATAATCTTGGTCAAAGACTCACAAAGTATTCAAATTTCAAATCTAAATTTGACTATCTGGCTTTAAGACAGGTGGTGTTTTAACAGTCAAAGGTAGGGCTCAACTTTTTTCAAAATAATGGAGAAACTGATTTTCTTGTAGCATCAACCAAAACTCTAACTTTGCTGTCACTGAAATGAAGGAAATAGCAGTCCTTTGACTATTAGCAGTGCAGAGATGGGAACAAATCAATATGGTAGACTGGCTCTTTTAGCTTTTCCCTTAAAAAGCTGAGAGTTCAGACTGCACCTTACTGCCTTTATTCAGGTTCTTAGAAAGTAAAAGCATTATTAATCCAGAAAAAAAAGCACCATCTAGCAACAGAGTTCAAAAGCAGACAAAACTACCCTTGCTTTGCAAAGGAAGTGACCACCACAAAGGGAAATATTTCATCTCACACAAGATGTCAATGGCAGAGCTGTGTACTGCACAGTAATTATGTTGGAAGTCAAACTAGAACTCAGTTCTTGCAGCTGCCTACTGAAGTTCTTTGGCCAAAGAAATGCCTGTTGTTAGAAACTTGTCTGAAGTCAGTTTGAAGCCAGCCACCAGCTCTGTCTACTGGGTATACTTAGAACATTCAGTCACTTCACAGATCCTACTTGACTAACGAGGGAAGGTGATTTTCCTTCACTACAGCTGACAGAGTTCACAGCTCCTGCAAGTAGAGATATCTAAGTCCTACCTATGCTCCCACAGGGAATTTCTGAGTAGCCATGCTAAGCAAGATAGTGACAACCATGAAGCTACTTGGCCATCTCAGTCATAAATCAAAATGCTCATGTAAATTAGACTTTAGTCTCAAAATGTGTTTCTTGCCTAAATATTTAAACACATAAATAACCTCCAGCCATTCCAACTTGTCATTTTAAGCTTTCTGACATTTATTGTTCGCAAGAAAAGAAAGGTCAGACTTATCAAATCTGCATTTATGCTTCCATGACATTTTTCTCCAACCAAATCTTTCTGAATTAAAGAAGTAAGACAAATGTGGCACATTTCATAAAGGACCTTTCTCAGCCCAGCACTGAAGTCTCAGCAACCATGTTGAGCTCAGAAGTGGCTTCCCAGGAAACAGATGATGTTGCTCAGTGGATAAAAGAGATGTGGAAAGCAGGCAATCTGAATTGGTGTTTGCTATTAGGTAAATCACTTGTGCCAAAACCATACATCTCCTAGACTCAGTACTCTAGTTCTGAGTAGCCCAAGAGGATGCTTTGGTGTGAGAATTGGACAGGAAATGTCCAGCCACAGTGTGGAATTTGCTGCTGTTTGGGAAACAACTTGGATTCTCAAAACATCACCACTCCAATGGAGTTAGCACTGATGTATCCAAAAGGTGGGATCTTCTTTATTAAGACAAGACTCACTTAGTTGGAACTTTGTAAGTGCTAAATCCTGCCAGTCTCCCTTCAACTCTTCTACTTGTTTTGACTAATTCACAAAACATTGTCAGAAACACACATTTTATTTCCTATCATGTAATGTTTGGGTGAAATGTGTAGTGAACCAAATGACCAGATTACTTCAGGATCCAATTCACTCAGACACTGCAAAAGTGCCTTTGATTTTGAAGAATGTCTCTGCTTTTGTATAATAAAGCACTTAAGTTTCCCTGTGCACTTCTTTACTGTAGATATTTATTCCCTGTTTTTAAGGATGTGGAAATAAAAGCACAGCAAGTTTAGAGAAAACATATTTTTTCAATGTGCCATAAATGTTCATTCAAACATAATAAATTGTTACTTGTGCCCCTTTTGGTGTTTGTTTATGGCTATTTTACTGAACATGCTTATGAATAAGAACATTCATAAGAACAATAAGCCTAAAAGTAAACAAAATTTGCAGAAAACAGATCTAGAAATCATAAACACATTGTGCATAATCCTGGCTCCCAATGAGGATCAGCAACACCGCATAACTCTGGGAAAACAAAACCATGTGACCACATCACACTTTCCATAAACCACTTAAAGACTGAGCATAATTTCTAACATTATCTGTCAAATAATCAGCAACAAATTTGCAAATCCCAGTGGCTTTACTGTGAAAGCCTCATGGCTTTGCATGCCAAATTTTTGTGGTAAACATGGACAAGGCATCATGACTCTAAAGACTCATAAGCCATGAGTTTTCTCAGTGCTGATGGAGTAGGAAAGTGACTTGGACAGGAACAAGCACGATAGCAGCAGGATCAAGGATCATACTGCCATCAAAGCCAGGCAAACCCCATCACTAGACAGTTTCCTCTTCAAGAAGCATTTCCAGCTCAAGAAGAGTTCACTATAGTGAACTGACTAAATCCACATTTCTGGAGAGCACCAGTGACTGGAGGTCTACAGGGAAATGCTACATACCTAATAGGGTTGGAAAGTCTAAGATGTTTCTAAGCACACACATGATTCACTGATTTAGCAACTGGTAATCCACAGGCAACCCACTGGTACCATTGACAACCCAAGGGTAGAAGAGGAAAGCCTCGATTTGCACTAGTTCATGTCCAGAGTAAACTCAAGTGCAACTCACACTATCTTTAAGCTTTGGACCGGCAAAGCTGGCCTGATAGACAAGGCAAAGCACAAAACCCCAGCAAAGAGCAAAGCCACTTGCACTGCAGCAGAAACCTTTCAGAAGCCTGATGGCAGTGCCTCAGTCTTATCCAGCAAGTTCTGCCACTGCTTTAAGAACAAGATCAGATCTCAGGTGTGGCACACAGCTGAGGATGAGGGAAAACCAGAGAGCAACTGCAAAGTGACCAATATCTTTTACCAGTTTTCTGCTCAGTATGACACAACTCTAAATGGAATCCTTTGAAGGCAGCAAAACAAAACCAAAATATAATGAAAAATGTAACAAAGAGACCTTGATTAAATGCTGGTACCTCTAAAATACACAGAAATAATTCTGTAGACTTCAGCACAGTCAGATTTCAGCTTGGAGCTCTGATTTTCATTTACAACATGTCCAGTTTCAAAACCACATTTTTATCTAGTCTGAAGTTCTTTCTAATCTTTAGGCAAAGGGTTCCTCCTGCAAATGAGTTCAGGTGTACAGTAGCAGTCCCCTAAAGATGTAAAGCCTAATTGCCTCAGCATTATAATAGCATTGGTATGTAGTGAATGCAGACAGTTTCGGGGAGAATACATGTGGCAAGTTAATAAAATTTTAGATGAAGGCCACAGTGCAGGAGTAATATTTCGCCTAGCCAGAGGATGAAAAGTTATGCATTGCTATTTAAAAAATATAATTGGAATGTTAAATCTATTTCATGAATGAAAGTACATTGACCTTTAGAGGGAAGAATGACTCATTTTCAACCCTGTATGCCCCTTCTTAACATACGTTTCCCACCTCTGCATATGTAAGTAGCAATTAATTTTCATGGAAAGTTATTTTATGGCCATTTCAGCTTATTAAATTTCCTGGGTAAACTCACAAGAAACCTATTTAGCAACATTTGTGGCTCAGGTGCCATATAGTGAGAGAAATGGTTACCTGTGAGGTTAACACGAAAAAAATCCAAATACCAGTACAGGGTTAGAGTGGAAGGGCTCTTGGATTATTTCCCCCAAGAAAGCTCAATAACCTGTCCAGAGTACACTGCTACAGAGACCCACTGTGGTTCAACACTATACAGCAAATCCTCTAAGACCAGAACTACAGCCAGCCTGAAGATCTCCTGACAGTAATGTTCACACTGGCTGCTCGGTTCCCCATGGCAATGTATTGGCTTTCATAAGATTCTTTTGGGAAAGGTTTCCTTGGAGGCACAGCAGAGTTTCTAGTCAAAACCATAGACAATGAGAGCAAAGTCAACAGCAACCTGGTAGTTAAGAGGAGATCTGGACCTCAAATCCAGGAGATCTGCAGTGCTGCACTCCTGTCCAATCTTCTTTCTCCCTTCCTCTGCATTTCTTGTTGTGCGTCTTTCATACAGAAAAGATTCAAATTAATTGGATTTTTTTTTTTTTTTTTTTTTTTTTTTTTTTTTGTCCCAGAGAAGCACTGGGAGAAGGCTAAGAAGACAGTACTAAGTCTGAAAGCATTTCCAAGAGAGGAAAACTTTCTTGTATCCCATTTTGAAAAGGCCAAGGTTTGGTCCTGTTCCAATTGAATGAAAGTTCCATGCAGTTTCTCTAAATGGAAGCTTCTTGCAGGATGCTCTGTTCCCACAAGGAAGAGTGTGAGAGAAATCTGGCATCAAAAATAATTGCAGAAGAGCCCTGTAGAAATTCAAATTTATGGCTTGTCTGTTGAACAACAGCTGTCCATAAGTACATCCTTTCCTAATTGTTTTGTAACAGACTGAGACAAAATGCTTTATGCTTTGTACAAGCATGCTGTTAAAAAAGGAAAGGGTTCGCTCCAGTTAAATTTTTCTTTGAGCCAGCAAATGAAAGTATAACTTAAAGAGAATAAAGCATTATTTACAGGATGCTGTTGTCACCTCTAAGGTCAGTGGGACTTCATCCCTTTGCCATTTTTTCTCACCCTAAAATATAATTCATACTCCATTCACATGAAGGATAATGTGATGAAAATAATTTAGCAAGGTAATTATGCATTTTTCTGGGAAGTACTGCAAGCCTGGACATCTCCAGCAGACAAGAGGAAAAACAAAAGCCCAGTATACCAACATAAGTGAAGCAGTTTTTCATTGTTTGTGGAGGATTGTGTTGTTTGAAATCCATTTCCAATTAGCTTAAGCAATGAAGGAAAGGCTCAGTTGCCTTAGGAAGGGCTTTGGTTAAGCCCTGTGCACATTAGCTGCAATGGTGTCAATAACTGCTGGAATCTGACAGGCTGGT
Organism: Calcarius lapponicus; assembly: GCA_039654755.1. Taxonomy (NCBI): domain Eukaryota; kingdom Metazoa; phylum Chordata; class Aves; order Passeriformes; family Fringillidae; genus Calcarius; species Calcarius lapponicus. The sequence continues at coordinate 102,491,629 of CM077465.1, read as the reverse complement.
GGAGGCTGTTCGTGCTGTTATCACTGTGTCAGCACATCCTGCTGTCGGCAGGGCTGCACAGCACCAATTTAAGGCTGGCAATGACACATGGTGTTCGCACAGGCAGCACCTTAGCAAAGCAGGAGGAATGGATTTCCTAATGTTGTTAAACAAACCCACGTTACAAAAGCAGGGCAAAGCCATAAAGAGTGTAACTATGCTGAGGAGTCACTGCTGAAAAAGCAGAGGTGCAATTCAGAAAGAGAACAGGATTTTTACAGGAGATTATGAACAGCTGCAAGGAGAAGTTACCACTTCAATATAGGTAAAGGATGTCCATATTCCTTCCCTCTTCTCCTCCTTTTCCTGCCTCCTCTGTGACTGACTTTGCATGACTGTGTTGCAGTAAGAAGAGCAGAGCTTTCTCTCCAACATGATTTTACAGGGGCATACCTTCCTACTCATCTGGAAAAACATGCATTTCTCCTCAACAGTGAACCAGCAGACAAAATAAAGCCTGTGAGTTTTAATATCTTTGGTTAAAGCTCCACCTGCATTGTGTTCACATCAGAGAACCTGCTAGTTCTTATGTATGCCCTTCCCTCAGGTTAAAAACACACCTTCATCCTTTAAGAAGACAAATGCATGTCCTCAAGCTCCATCGTTGCTGCAAGTACCTGAGTAAAAATGGCATTTGCAACCAAGGCTTCACTGCCCGAGGAGATCTGCAAATCGAAACAAGTGCTAATCACAACAAATTCCCCAAACACAAAGAAAAGGAGACAGTAGGGTTTGGTGTCTTTAATTTTTAATTATTCTTTCTTTAAGGCAATGTAGCAAGGCAAGACCTGCTGGAAAGGGGGGGGGTGTTGGCCTCACCCAGCCACCTTGTGGCGGACAGCACCTCTGTGTTATCCCTGCCAGATCCAGCACAGGAAGAGCTAACCTGGGTACCTCGCTTTAGCCACAGCTGCAGGACTTACTCACACACAGCCTACCCTGACAGTCAGCTTTAGTTTTCATTTCAGGCAGCAAGGAAGGAGATGAGTTCCATTTGTAGCTCTTCAGATGGCTATCCCATCTTTTCAGATGAGCATCAAAAATCAGTTGCTCCAACTTTGTATTCAAAGCCCAGCAGTGACTTCTCCCTCCTCTTGTGAATTTATTGAAGTGTATTCTGTGGTCCATTAAGTAGGTGGCTACTCAGGGACACACCATTGACTTCTACAAAGCTTCATAAAAGGTACCTGACTCAACTCACTGTGACAAATGATTTGGACCTGCAGCCCTCTAGGTATTATATTCTTCTAGTAGGAAAGGCTGAATCACAGCTTCTGCTAAAGATACAATGCACACACAGAATGGAAATTTCTCTTGATCACTGGCCCATAACAGAGTCCTGATTTGAGATAAAGGAGCTGCCCCAAACCATGGCTGTCAATCACCGCCCACCAGAACCAAAATTCTCTCTTCACATAAGTACCAGTGCTGCATGCGCCTTCTCAGATGTACAACTTCTTGTACTGTAGCTGATAGAATGCAGTTCGCTAAGGATCCTTTGGGGTTTTAAAATGTCAATCAGCCCTTATATTTTATGTTTAAAGAAGAGTAATAATATTAATATCAATATCCAGTGATGGAGATAGCAGCATTAATGTACAAAATCGGGAGCCAGACCCAGCTTTGGAGATGTTTGTGCTATTCCCCGGTCTGCTGGCACATAACCTTGAAAACACTAGCAGCACTTTGAGGAAGCATCCCTTTTTAGGGCTATATTTTTTAAGTTTCAAAGAACCTGATCTTGCTGTCCTTCGACTAATGACACTCTAACCTGCTAGGTCTTCCTTGCGGCTTTCTAGCACATAGGAACTCTTGGCGTTTCGCAAAAATCCCTCATCACTTTCAAAACAGTCCTCCTGGCCCCACCAAAGCGCTTCGATACATTTCGCACCGGTAAAGCACAGCCCTTAGGGACAAGCCGTGAGGGGAAGGCGCGACTGCTCGGGGGAGCAGCATCGCTTCCCGCATCGGCGGGGCTGTCGGCGCCCGGGACGGTGCGGGGCGCTGGCCGCGGGGAGGGCGCACGGCACCGCCGGGGCACGGCGGGCGCTGCGCGGAGCGGGCGGGGGGCGCTGCCCGGCGCGGTGCGCGGCATGCAACGCACGGCTCACCTGCCGCGGAGACGTGGAAGAGGAGGCGGGGGCGGGCGGCGCGGATGGCCGCCGACAGCCCTCGCTCGCTGCCCGGGAGGGCGCCGCGGCGCTCGGGCATCAGCCGCACCCGCAGCCGCCCGTCGCCGGCGCGGAGCCACCAGGCGAAGAGCTCGGTGAGGTTGAACTCCAGGTGCGCCCCGCCGGAGCCCGGCGGCGGCTCCCCGGCGCAGCCGTCCCGCACGGTGCCCTCGCCCACCTCCAGCACCAGCTGCTTGGCGCGCCGCAGCCGCCGCCCGGCCGCGGAGGGCCCGGCGGGGGCGGCGGGCGGCTCGGCCCGCGGCAGCGCCCCGCGGGCGGCGCGGAGCAGGGGCGCGCAGTCCAGGCGCAGGCGGCACCGCGCCGCGGCGCGCCCCGGCGGCCCCAGCACCAGCTCCCGCACGTAGGTGCGAAACAGCGAGGGCACGACGAAGTCCATCGCCAGGCTCCTCCTCTGCAGCCGCGAGAGGCCGGGGGTGTCCCGCGGTCCCGCCGCCCCCGGGGCCAAGCTCAAGGCGAGGCAGGCGGCGGCCAGGAGGCGGGCGGGCAGCCGGTCCCCAGCCATGACCCGCGGGAGGCCGGCAGCGCCCCGTCCCGCGCTCGCGGAGCGGCGCCGGGGAGCGCGATGCCGGCGCGGCGCTCTGCGCACGGAGCTCGGGGCCGCCGGCGGCCGCTCCGCCCGGGGCCGGCGCTGCGCGGGCTTTGCCGGCTCCAACTACCCGCCACAACGCAGGCATTACCCAGCCGGCGCTGACGTCACGGCCGAGCGCGCCCCCCAGCAGCCAATGGCGTCCCCGGAAGCCCTCATTATGCAAATGCACGGGGGCGGGGCGGGCGGAGCGTTCATTGAGGAAAAAAATGGCCCGGCGGGCGCGGGAGCGGGAGCGGGCTGCGCGACCCACGGGAGCGGGCCGGGACACGGGCGGCACCGGGAGCGGGGGCGGGCAGCGGCCCATTGCTGCCCATTGCTGCCCATTGCTGCCCATTGCTGCCCATTGCTGCCCGCAGCGGGGGACCCGGCAAGAGCACGGCTGGAGCCGCACCTCCACATGGCCCGGAGGGGCTGCGGGCGGGCACCGGGCGCCGAGCCCGGCTGCCACCCCCGTGTTGCGGGGGGCTCTGGGGTCCCGTTCCCTGCCTCTTCTCTCTGTGCAGGCAATGATGGACATACCTGTCCGCTTTTCTTCCTTGCTTTCCTTTTCTCCCCTTCCCTTTTCCTTCTCTTTCTTTCCCTTTTCTTCCCTCTGTCCTCCCTCCCCATCCTTCCTTTTCCTCTCTTCCTTTCTTTTCTTCCCTTCCTGGCTTCCTTCCTTACCTCCTTAAAGGCTGACGTCCATAAAACAACCGTGCATGTCTTTCCCCTGTAGAGAAAGGGGGAAAAAAAGATGAGAAGCGAGAGAAGTAGCGGGGGAGAAATCTTAGGGTATAAGTCATTCTAAAAAACGGATCAAAATTCTTCCATTTCTGCATGAAAACAACAGCCTTAAGAAAGGTTCATGCAACAATTTCCCCTTTTTTACCCTTCATAAATACAATTTAATTACTGTAATTACATTAGTGCTGTGCCTTAGGATAGCTAATCATAACTCATTCATATTTCTGGAAGTTGCCTATATGAATTAATGACTTATTATTATCTCTTTAGTTTGATACTTAATGCATGTATATTTTTATAATCCAGGTACTTTAACTATATAATCATTAGAGTGCAATTATTCTGTCGTGCAGTTATTCTTGTGCTTATATCAAATTAATGTTAATATACAGATATTGTGGAGCAGAACCACAGTGTAATGCCTCCATAATTGTAATGCCACAGAGTGTAATTGCAGGCGCAATGCTAGAAAAGGGAACCATGATCTTTTCTCTACAGAAACGTTGAGGAAGGAACTTCAGGGCAATTGCTGAAGGATTAGTTAAATAATACCTTATACAAAAAAAGCCACTTCTGTGCTTTGTTTAGGCTTATACAGGTGAGCTGATTCAAAGCTCATCCAAGAAGCTGGCATTTCTCTGACTGCAAATATTTTGGACAGACCCTTGCTTTACCCCAGCTCTTCTTATTTCAGAGCCCACTAGATCAACTTGCTCAACATGTGAAGCCTAATCCCTTACTTTTCAGTTTAATGACTCTGGGTCTCAGTCTCATCATGACCCACCAGTAGGATGCCATCCTGGCTCTGGGACAGGGCAGAGATGCCCTGGCATAGGTCCCAGCACCTTAGTGCTGGATGCACCAGTGTCCATCCCAACACTGACACCAGGGCTGTGCCATCAGGGAGGTCACCTGCAGCTCATTGCTTTCCTCTCCTGGCCAGCTGTGGGTGCTGAGCAGCAGGAAGGAGGCAGTGGCAGAGGAAGAGGAGGAACAGGAGGAAGGCAGTGATGAGGATGGGACCTTCATCATTCTCATCTAGCCCACCAGCTCCTGCGGTGCCACTTCTGGGTTAAGTTGCGTTTCTGCACCCCGTGGTAGGGCAGGAGAGGTTCCCTGCCGTGCACACCCCACTCTGGGAATGATCTCTGCCTCCCCTGGCAGGGAGCTGATGGGGACATTTCTGTGTCCTACATCCCCTGGTCACCTTTTGGTCCCCAGCTGGGAAGGGTAAAAGCTGCTCTTCTGCCATGGCAGCTCAGAGGGAGCCATGGCTCGGGCAGCGCCTCTGTCCTGCCTTACCATGGGCCTTTGTCCTGCCCCTGTTGGGCTGGGGGAGCAGCAGGGCCTTGCTGGTTCTCCTCTCTTCCTTCAGCTCCTGGGCACTGAAGGAGCTGTGGGTGGGAACACTACAGGGCTAAGCTGGGAAATGCTCCAGGAGCAGCCAGACAGGAGAGCACAGCTCCCAAGCTGGGCAGAGGTCCCCTGTGTTTGGGGATGGTGTTGACCACAGCTGTCTAAGAAGAGAGGATAGGTAGCTGGGGGCTTATCCAGCTCTCTCCCTGTCCCTTCCCACTGCACAGGACCAAGGGAGCCCAAGTGACATAACTGCTTAGGATCTAACCCCTGGAGAAGGAGGTGAGCCCCTGCCATGCAGTGTCTCTGCTCTGGGCTATGTCCCTGAGCTCTGTCCTCCAGCTGAGCAGCAGAGCCATCACTGTTCCCCTTCTTCCACTCTTTGTCCTTCACTCAGTGGAGAATACATAGTGCCAGGAGTCTGGAGAGGCTGGCAGAGGTGAGGATGGCTGCTCTGTGGCTGGGCTGGGGTGCCAGGGATATGTCACTAGTGGAGTGAACTGGTGTGGGTGGGATGAAGGGTCTGTGCTGCCTTTTAGCAAGCAGAGGGATTGGAGAGCCACCAGGAACACCAGCATGTCCTTGCCAGTGGCACTGGAGGAAATGCTGTTGTGTAGAGCAGAGAGCCCAGGAGGGCAGAGGGTCCTTGCTCTGCCATGCTCAGGCTGCTGGGCTGGGTGGCAGCTCCCCAGTGCCCCTTCTGTTGTGGGGCTGCTCTGTGAGCAGAGCCTGGCTCTTGCAGGCTGGTCCCAAGCAAGAGCCTCCAATGGCCCTGTCTGGCAATGGAGGACAGCTTTGCTGCTCAGCAGGTGAGTTTTGGAAGGAAGGGCAAGGTTGTGCTCTGGCTGAGCTGTGCTCAGCCACTCACTTGTCCTGTGAGTGTCACCATGCAGGGACTCCAAGGTAGGACATCACCTGGACAAGCATAGACACCTGTTGTGTGGTAGTCACTGGCTACAGTTCTGGGGGAACAGAGAGCCTCCACAGCAGCCCAGGGCTTGGAGGAGGGCAGGGCAAGGGCTGGGAGAGGCTGTCCCAATGACACGTCAGCTTTCAGGAGTCTCCAAGCCAAAGCCACAGCTCCAGCTGCCAGCTCCCTCCTGTTCTGTCACATTGCTCAGCACAGCGATGTCCCCTGATGGGCTTTTGTGATCTGTGGAGGTTCTCTGGTCCAACTCCCCTCCTTGAGCAGGCTCACCCAGAACAAGCTGCCCAGAACAGTTCATCCACTGGTAGCTGTAGGAGTCCAAAACGGGATTTCTTTCAAAGCAGGACATTTATCTTCCTCCATCCTTTGTATTTACCAGTGAGCTGAAGTTGAGTGTTGCTTTAGTGCCACATCAGTGCAGTAACAGCTGGAATGTAAAAGAGCCAAAGGAGACTTTTGCAAAGGTCTCCGAGTTTCTGCATTTTTTGTGAAAAGGGCAGGTTTTTAACTATCACTTCTCCTTTAGGCATGACATTGCCCAGAATCTGCAATTAAAGCAGTCACTCAGAATTGAAAGCTGTTCTTTCTCTTGGACCTGCCTTAATTCCAACATCTTGGGGATGGAAAGCTGCACAGAAGGCCTGCCAGAGACATTCCCACAGCTTGGCTAGTGTGCACCAAGGAGAATCTGTCTTAAGCCACCATGGTCATGTCCAGGGAATACAGCTTGTGTTCCTGACCAGGCCCTTGAAGAGAGAAAAGAGCAGCAATGCAGACACAGCCCCAGGGCAGCAGCTGCTCAAACCAGCCCACCATGACTGTCTGTGCTGCTGGGCCTGCAGTGGTTCAGGGCACACAGGATTCAACCTGAATTACCTCCATGAAACACAGCTGTCAGGAGCCTCAGTGCACGAGGACCCAGGAGCTGGTCAGGGAAATCACTGACCCAGGACATGGAAAGCTTTCAGCAACTGTGGCTGTCCTGGAATAGACTGTGCCATGTGCATCCATTTCTCTTAAAAACTGTTGTCCTAGAAAAAGAGGGTTTCTCCTGAGAAAGACTTTTCCTGGGGAAGAGGGTTTGAGAGGGAGCAGAACTTCCCATAGCACAGGGAACCAGATGTACAACAAGTTTTTTTCTTGTTTGTTTGTTTTGGTGTTGTTATTGTTTAATTAAAGAAGAGGGTGCAGGGAGAGTCATAGTGTTTTTTATAAATGTTCACCAGGCTGAACGAAGACACCAGGCCATGGGTCAGGAACTCCTGTAGTTTATTCAACTCCAGCAGCCAGCCCACTACTGAGACTCAAAAGGTGTTGACTAAAGAGCCCTTAAAATTGTACAGTAGGCTTCCACATGTGGTGGCTAACAAGCTTTTAATTTTGTACTGCACACTGCCATAAACTTTCAAGTCCTCAAAAGAAACTTCTCAAAGGTGCTGGCTCACAAGTCACAAAACACTTCCACAAGCTCCCCACTCCCACAACAAAGAGTATGGAGTATGGAATAGAAAATGACAACCGTGCTTTGCCCAAGCAAAGCAAGGGAGAAGAGAAATAAAGGTGGAGAAGAGAGAACAGAGAATATAATTAGTTCATGCAGATGGTCTAGAGCTGGGGCAAACAGTGGAAGAGAAAGAGAGGGGAAAAAAGAGAGTGAGGGGCTCTGACCCACTTCCTTTCATAGTTAAGCTAGTGCATAGTTAACCTCTTATCTGAACCAGATTTTTCTCACCCTTTTGTTCACACATGCACAGGCAGCCCTTGGAACCGTCCCCCAGGGAGTGAGACCAGGGTGAGAGCCAGCACAAATCTCCAGGCAGAGCAGGAAGATGGCTCAGCTCAGCACTGCCCCACCTCCCCAGGACCCTCTCTTCTAATCACAGCTTTCCTGACACAACAGTCACAATGTTGTATTATGCCTGGCGCTTCACAACTGGAAACAAACTGAAGTGCATAAGTGCTGTAACATAGAATCCAGTGCAGAAGGATTTCAAATCGATCTGTATGCTTCTATTCCTTTGAGCTCAGATTACTTACTCAAAATAAATGCTAAGTGGACTGAATTAATCCTGTGCTCCTGTCTTTTCATTCCACCTCTTCTTCTACTCTACTGGATAGCTTTATAAACATGCAGAAACGTGCAAAATGTCCCTGGACTGGGAACTACATCCTCAAATCTGCCCTCTTCACCCTGTTCTTTTGGACTCTCATACTCTGCCACAGTTTCATGTGGTACTGAAAATGTCTGTTATTGCAGATTATTGTATGCTGGCCGCAGGAAATGTTCTAAAAATCTCAACGATCAGTTTCTTATGGGCTTTTTTCCTGCTTGCACAGATCAATCAGATTTCCATCAAATGAATCTGCTGCTGTGGGACTTCTACAGGTTTCAGTTCTCAGTATTTTCCTCTGGGATTCAATCAATTTGAGTCTAATGCTTAGGCTCATTTCAGTGATTAGTAAGTCTCCTATTGAGTGTAACTGGGTAGACCCTGGGCACAGTTCAGATTTTCAACTAATGTACAGAATAATTTGTTACAGATAATGTTGCAGAACAATTTAATTGATTCCTTTATGCTCACCATCTTGCTGAGATAGACCATGTCTCCTCAAATTTACTCTTTATTTTGGAATTTATATGGGCACCTCATTGACCTCTGTCTTAACTAGGAAGTTAAAGCTGGCCCCAGTGATAAGTCAGGCTGGCCTGAGTGGAGCCTTTGCTCTCTGATCTTTTCTGAGAATTAGATAAAAAAATGTATGGTGGCACACCGCAGCCTTCTTCCAGGCTTTCCTTTCATATTTCTGGGTGATATTGCCCGGAGTGGAAGCAGCTACTCTAATCTTTTCAGGCTTTTCCTTCTCTACTATGTTTGACCCCCAGAAAGCTGTTGATGAGGAGAGGGTGTTATGATGTGCCTGACTTCAGCCCCTGGGAATTTGCTTTTGGTCAGTGTCACCAGTGCAGGTGCTGTACAGACCCAAATGGCTCTGCCCCCTGTAGAGGGGATGTTCCTGGGGACAATATGGAAAAAGTCCTGAGGTGCCTGGAGACAGGATAGCTGGGAAGGTGATCTTTGCCTGCATTTGGGTGATGATGCAGCCTTGAATGCCTAAGGCACAAATGGCACTAAATTAAATAATCTGCATGTGCTGGATGAGCAAAAATGAAATAAGTAGGGTTCTGAGACAAGTGGCAGTTAACAGACTATTATTTACCTCTCCCAAGGAAAAAGCATTAGATGCATCAAAGCATGTAGATGTGTGCTTTTCCCACTGTATTGCTTTGTTTCATTCCCACAAACCACAAGAAAGTTAGAGCTGAAAACTGAAATGAAGAGGTGTCTTTATTAATAGTCTTTTAATGGCACAGGAACAGCTGTTAATACTTTGAAAGAGAAAAAGTGAAAATGTGAAAATGGACCCATTAATGCATGAAGAGAGGCAAAGAAATCAATGAGGGATCTCCAGTGGTTGAGTTGCTGGCCTGCTTTTTCATCCCCTTTTTTTAATTGGTCTTTAACAGGGAGAGTGGTACAGACAATTGGAAGGGAATAGAAGCTTGGCCAATACAGCTGCTAATGAAGGCCAGGTAAGGAAATACTTTGTTCAACTCTGTGATAGGTTGGGATCAGCAGATCTGGACAATATGCTTCCCAGGTTTTTAATTTAGCTAATGAATTGACTCTGTCGCTGGCAATTAATTTTGAAAAGTGGAAGAAAACCAAGGTAGTCTCAAAGGATGGGGGGGGGGGGGGGATTAAATACAGTGCTAACCTTTTCTGTGGAGGGGAAAAGTCACATTGGTAGGTCTGCATTTCAGCATCAGCAAAAAAGTGAAAGAGAACAAGTCAAACAGGGGACTTCCTTGGAAGCACAGTGAGGTGTGAAAGGTGAGGGTGTGACACACATGAAAGGCACAATCTGCTGATAAAAGACTCACAAACCTCAAACATTAAGCTATCCATGCCGGGAAAGATGTATTACCTGTTTGGGATCTAATTTCTACTGTTTAGAAGTTGGGAAAGACCCAGTAAATTTCACATATCCACATTCTAGCAAACCTTTGCCAGAACTCCCTGGGAAATATTACTGGGGTAATAGACCTGAGCAATACCATGCAGCCTCAAAATCAGTCAGAAGACTCTTGGAAATGGAGTACTGTGTGTGAAAGATGGGTTTGTAATAGACTGAGCAGGCATCAGAAATTGCTTTGCTCTAGCACTTCTGCTTGTGCTTAGCTGAGAATATAAACAGTCAGCTCCTTAGGCAACACTGCTTTGGGAATGCTTCATCACAGCCAAGTGAGGAGATCTTGATTTGGACAGACATATTAGAGTGCCACAAAAGCAAAAGGAGAAAAATTCTGTTGAGGAACAAAGCCAAGCTATCTACAAGGAGATCATGTGTAGGAGCAATGTTTTCCAGCTCTTTTGGAAGGAAATAGTGACTACTGAGTATTAGCACTCCTGGTGGTGTGTAGATAAATACATGGCATTTATGTTTTCCCTCTTCCACTGAATTCCCACTACAAGTTCATCTGTTATCTGTGCTCTGGTTGGGATGTTAGACCCAAGGTGCAGCAGCAAGGCACCTTGCACTGAATTAATCCTGTGCTCCTGTGTACAGACAAAGTGTCTGTACACAATTATTTCAAAGAGAGAGCTGAGAATGGGGACTATTTCTAGATACAATTTTTGGTGTCTGGATACATCAGCTTGGAAGGAAGAATAGAGAGGGAGCTGACAATGGGGCTGGTGGTGCATGTTTTGTTTGGGACTGTGTAGGAAGAGAGCAAACTTTAAGGAGAAGCAGCCCTAGTCCCTCCATGTAGTGCAGTCTTGCTTCCTAAACCTGCTGAGCTGAAATGCCTGACAGACACCTTGGGCCACCAGGACCCAGCTGCCAGCCCGGCCTGTGCTTTGGTAGATCTTCCCTTACTAGGGTTAGGCTGATCAATTAGCATCCAATCCATGAAAGGCATGGGCTGAATTCCTTATTCACTGCCTTGCTGCTCACAGGCCAGAGCTTGTAACTGAGGGGCCAGAGCTGAAAGCCTGTAAATATCCACTGTACTGACTTCAATGAAGCTACTTTGGATTTACACTAATGAGGCAGAAAGTAGATTGTGGCTCTTGCTCATCACTTTGTAATCACTCTGGCTCCCTGAGACAAAGGCAGTGAATCAACAATGCTCATTATTTCATTTACTGCTTTGCTTAAGCCACCTGCCCTTTCTTTAGCTATTGAGTGTTTCTAAAGTAGCCTTCCATTTGCCAAGATAAAGCATAATAGCCTCTTTTATTACCTTGGATTTTTGTCTTCCTCATCATGTCAATTAGTGTTTGCATTTTAACAGAGATCCTGCCTGAAAGCATTCTATCCTCTAATGTCACAATTAGTGTTTCTTTCTGTTGGACCAATTATAGGTGATAATGTTACTATTTGACAGTGTTTGTGTTCTAATTAAGTGCTTGATTGCAAATTTGGTTCTCAATTCCACCCAAGCTGCTTCTTTTTCATAGGTTATTCCCTAGCCACAGCTGTCTACAGATCCCTGGAATTATGCATGGAAAATAAAAATAGATGAGTCACCACTTGTATGAAATATTTTCTCACTTTCATCCAGATTCATCTTTCCTCTTTTGTTATGGAGCACCCTGAGCATTTTTTCTTATTTGGTGAGAATCTTTATCAAGGACAGAGCATGCCACAGATAAAAGCAGAATGGAGCTTCTGAATGACAAGTTTAATCCATCACTTAAAGCTCCTGCTTTCAAGTGTCAGCCATGAACCACTGATTGTTAATATCACCCAGCACCAGGGTGCATCAGTACAACTGTTTTGCCCATTAAGGAAAACAAACAAATCAACTCTGAGTGTCAGGTTATAAAATGGGAAGCCTCATCCTATAAAGCAGGTTTGGGGACAGAAATGAAGTAAGACAAATTACTGTGTTTATAATGGGGGAAATGCCATTCTCATTAATATATATATATCTATATATATATCTCTATATATATATATATATCTGATTCCATCCTATTTGGCACTACATAGAACAACATGGGGACATTTGAGAGCATTACCTGTCCTGTAATTCTGCTTGCCCCACCTTGCATAAATGTAGATCTACTTCTAAATCTGCACCAGTTTGCAAGTCTTTGGATACTGGTGTGCAAAAGAGAATTTATAAAGTTAATGTGTAAGAACAGAGCATGCTGGAAGCAACACACGTTTGTGCAGAGTGTGTTGTGATTTTCATACCTTGCAGGATCCAACACATAACCAACAGAGTGTGATTTTTTTTCCCTGATCACCTGAATGAGCAATACACAGGCACAAATACAATCTTGCCTTGCTTCAGTGCCCTCAAGTGAATTGTGCTCACATGAGGGAAAGGCCAATTTTATGGCATTTGAAGTGATGGTTGAAATTTTATAAGCAGTCAAGCTAGCTAAAACATTCCTGTTTCACAGATACCAATGGGCCTTGCAGTGGAATTCTGTATCTGGGAAGGAGTTCCTCCAAGAGGACTCAGCTGATCACATTAATTCAAAAGAGCTATACTGTGAACTGGAAAATGTTCCAGCATCATGTAATGTCCTAGTGTGGAGCCTGGTCCTGTACTGACTGACACAAACTGCAGTTCATGGAAACACAGCCTCACTGGAAAGCTCTTGGTGGGCTTTGCTTTTCCACTGCCAAGAGCTCCTGCTGCCCAGGTACTCATGAGGCAGCTCCCAGCTGGGTTTTGCCTTCTCCCAAAGACATTTATCTGAACAGCCTGCAGAACCAATGAAGTTTTGGACACAGGATCTCTGTCTCTGGACACTGCAGAGGAAGAGCAACCTGTAGCTCAGCTTCTGTGAGTTATCAGATCTGGTGCTGAATCACTTTATTGCTTAGGGGATTTTCCCTGTAGGTGCTCTGGATTTATAATACATTTCTTTAAGGTTTTAGTTGAACATATGGCTAAAACATACAGACATGCTTATGGAAAGATTTAGAAGCACTATCTCCTTTTACTTTCAGCACAAGGAAATGATAAAATACTGTGCACATTTCTCTGTCTCCCTTCCCTTACTGCTCTCATAGGTTCTCAGGTGTTTGATATGCTCAGGAGCTCTCTTGAGGTCATGGCTTTTCTTCTGAAACACAGAAACTGCCTCCCTTGTGTAGCTATATCCCTTCTCCCTTAGCTAGTCCCCCTCTCAAGAAGGACATGCTGCCTTCCTCTTTCCTGTCCAGATTTCATATGCCTGAACTTCTTCTGCACTTTGTACAGGTCTTTATGCTTTGTGGCTTTCAAGGCTTCTACTGACTTTGAGCCACCTGTCTGGGATTATGAACAGCCCACTCTGTGCCCACACTACATTGGAATGCACTTCACATAAGTCCCAGGTATTCGTGCTTTTGCTGTTTCAGAGCATCAGCCAGACCACCTTCTTAGTACACAGACATGCTTGCCCTAAAATTGCTGTGAATAAAGGCTTTCTGCTTTCTAGACACCTCACTGGGGTTTGAAACAATTTTTGAGTTCCTTATAGGCAGTAGGGCTCCTGTATCTCATTCTCTGGAAATGGAATAAGTTCATTGGAGGTCTTTGGATTATTATGTTAGGAGCACAGGTCACATCTTAACTTATTGCAAATTGAGTGAAAAAGACCTTTTCTGAGAAGTGACCTTAAATTCAGCTGGTGTATACAACTGACCATATTGTTTGATGTTTGTTGTGTTACCACAGAAGCATGATTTTTCCCATTTCAAAGCAAAAAATACTCACAGTTATTTACCTTCTGTCTGTGAGGCTAATTTAATGCTGAGTTGAGCATTGTGAGAGAAATAATGAACAGTAACTGCATATGCAAGAAACTTTAGGGAGTGGACTTCTCAGTCTGCTGATAAGGTGGCATTTAGGGCTGACAGCAGAATCTGCAGAATGCTTTTAAAATGACGATGAACCCAATGCACATAGGAGTTGCTTTCCCTCATTAATTTTCAAATGTACTCCTTCCCCAAAACTCAGTAACTGCCCAAGAAGGGGTGACTGTAGGGTCTCCCTCAGCTGTTGGCAAGGGGCAAGGCATGGTAGTGTAAAGAATTCTTGAAGAACAAGTAGTGATATTGCCTTTCTGTGTGACAGATCTGTCAAATTTCCATTTGCCTTTGTTCTAAACTTTTTAGGTTGTATAAAAAGCGCAGTAATACTTAACTGCAGAAGATTTTCTTTCGTTTCTGAAAAACGTAATGCTGTTGCAGGCACATTTGGAACATGTTTGTGGTACTCAGTAGTGACTGCAGTGCCTAACTTCAAATGGGAAAATGCTGGCTGGGGGCCTAATTTTTGTATGCAATGAACAAATGTCTTTGCTATTAGCTTCAGTGAGATTGTTGCTCAGCATCTGTGAGGTGCTACTTTGCGCTCCCAGATGTTGCTGATGTCAGCTTTAGACATCCTGCCAAACACAGGAGGGTTTTTTATTAAAAAACCTCCAAAATTATGGAATGACCTCATAGTAAATATAGTATTTAATTTCATAGTAAATTCAGAAGAAAATCAAAGTACTGTATATTGCAGAGTGTAATGGAAACTGTCCTCAGGAGTCCTCTTCACATGCCTGCCAATTTTAATGAAGCAGTTGGTTTCAGATAAATTAGAGATATATTATCTCCCAGGGGAGATAATAGGTTGAAGAAACCAGAGATCTGTTTCACTGTTTCTCTTGGTGCAGCATGGCTATGAAACACCACCATGCTAATTTGGTATTGTTTCACAGGTGCTTTGACATATGCACAGGAAGAGCTGTGCTAGCAGGGCCACAGATCTCCGAGACAAAGCTGAGGAAGTTCAGCAGCTCTCGTGCTTGAAGCACTGGTGATTCTGAGAACTGAAGGAAGACCATGTGGTTGTGGAATAATATATGGTAAAGGAAGCCTGCCCTCATCCTTAGATTACTAATCCTTTCTTCTTGGATAAAGTTTCTTCTGCTTGAGTGTCTACAAAAATGAAACTCATTGCCTGTGTACCACGTGAACTGAGCTTTACTGAAGTTTGAGATGTCCTGAGATACATCTGCAAGACACTATTATTTGCTTGAAACAGCATTTTGTTAATATCTTGAAGGTCTTGGCTTACAAAAGCCTCTAGAATCATTCATTGAGACATGCAGACATATTTGTAATTGTTTCTGGTTTTCAAATAGACACAGGTGCTAGAAGTTGAAAAATTGTTCATCCTTCCTCTGCAGTAATTCCTACAAATTCAGCGATGCCCTCTGTTCCTATGGCAAACAAAATGATAGGGCATAAAACAAATGCCAAATTTACAGATCTTTCAGGTAATGCAGAAAAAGCCCATTTAATAGAGAACTGAGTCTTTTCAAGAAAGTACTGCAGCTTTGTATGATGATATTTTTAGTGATTAAAGAGGGTGTTTTATAAAAGCTGCATAATCAGGCTGGTATTCTGTCTGAAATGACCCTTTTAGTCATTTTTCTATTCCATGGGAAGCTTTAATACTAACAAGCATAAACAAGCTAGGGTAAACCTTGAATTTACTGTTATTAATAGGTTTCAATCTGCTGCAATA
Organism: Calcarius lapponicus; assembly: GCA_039654755.1. Taxonomy (NCBI): domain Eukaryota; kingdom Metazoa; phylum Chordata; class Aves; order Passeriformes; family Fringillidae; genus Calcarius; species Calcarius lapponicus. Next base: position 102,476,210 of record CM077465.1, on the reverse strand, counting down.
TCATCCCATGTCTCTCCAGGCAATTAAAGTTCTTTCTTGCTTTTAAAGGAGCTTTAATGGGTGCAGCCAGTGGACCATCTATTATCATGAATGAACTCAGTTACTATCTTAGTCACAATCAATATTTGCTTACACCAAGTTAGGAAAAATACTGGAAGCTTAGAGAGTGGTTAAATGGCTGCTGATGTTAAAACAGCAGGAAAGCCTGAGAGCATTGAGAAATGTACCCTTAAATAAGTGCAGTTTGTCTTGATATTTCTATAGTCATCCAGGAAATAAGTGCTGATGATCATCTTTTCTGACACTGGTACTGCAAATTTGCATCAAGGAGTTAAAGAATTACTAAATCTCGGTGAGGAAAGGTTAAAAATTAACTCATTGTTTCCCTGATATGATGAAGAATGTGTTCTAAGAAGCAAATTCACTACAAAATGCTCTGCAAATAAGCCAAGCAAACAAACATTCATGTTCATACATGTGACTGGCCTAAGTGGGAAAGCCACTGATAGACAGTGTCTCTGGGCTCTGCAAGAACTTAGCAGGGGAATATTGTGCCCATCGGAGTGGCTTTGCCTCCCCTGCAGAGCACGGGCAGCATGCTGGGGCCAGAAGGATCAATAGTCTCACAAGGGGCTGAGGAGCAAATTTAACCAGAACCACGTCAACAGCCTCCCACAGGAGTCTGCTTCATCATCCATCTGATGACTTAATCACTCCAGAGGGGAGCTATTTGGTGATTCCAGTGTTGGAAAGCAAGTCCAAACTTTCTGAACTCCGTGTTACTTCTTCTCTGATTGAGTCACTAAACATTTCTGCTTCAGTTTTAAAAGCTGAAGCCAGTTTTTAAGAACTGGCTTCATGCTGTGGGAATTGAAAGGTGGCTAGGAAGAAAGAAACTGAAAGAGTAGGAGAAACTATCAAAAGAAGTTCCTGGCTTTAGGACATCCCATCTTTCCCTTTCCCTTTCCCTTTCCCTTTCCCTTTTTTACAGTAAAAGGCTATCTTCAGGGCAGTCAGAATGTTATTTTGTCCTGGAAGATCCTCAATGGGAGAGCCTGAAAACCTCCACCTTTTCCAGGTTTTACTGTCTTAGATGATTAAGGTTGCTTTTGCTTTAGTAAAGCCATGAAAGGCTGACCTATATTTCAAAATGGGTTAGGATACAATTAATTTCTTTGGGCCCTGCTTGGAAGACATCCCAGAGTATCCACAGAGCCTGCCAAGCAAGCCATCAACAAAAGATTACAGATTTCTGATGGAGAGGTTTGTTTATGGTCTATTCCCTACATTGTGATAGAATCATTCTGGCCAGGTGAAAGGAAGGCAAGAGCTTCCAATTAATCATTTGCTCTCCACAAATGAATTGTTAAAGTAACAATGGGTCAGTCATTAATTCTTACTGAATCTTAATTATCTGCCTTGAAAATGAGCTGAGATCACTGTTGTATACCTGGCATAAGTTGAGATACTGTTGCAAGTACTAATTTGTATCATACTTTGTAAAGATGTGAAAGGCTTAGCTGGATGCAAAGGGTGAAAAAACTGATGTCAGAAAAAGGTATCCAGCTCGATTAAAAAGAAAGTTGTGACTTCCCCAGAACCCCTCAGATATCAGCTTTGGGCACAGGTAAGTGTGATCCCAGGAGATTGTTCTGCAGGTCCTCTGAGAATGACTGACAGCCCTGAGGATAAAGAGCACTGGCCAAACCAAAACATCAAGAAGTGGTTTGATTTATTCAGACCTGAAACAAACAGGTAAACAAAGGAGAACAGTTTTCCAGTATGAAATACTCCCTTATTCCCCTCTTCCATTTCCTCTCATCAATCATTTCAACCAAATAAAATGTCATGTTGTTTTTAGGTTGGTTTTCTTCGTCCTTCTATTTCAAAACATAAGTGTAAACATTTTAGTGAAACATTTTCTTTGGGGAAGCAGCAAACAAATAATTTTAACCTTCAGTCAGAAATGTCTGTTGCCAAAAAATCACTTATTAACATCAGTTCATAATCAGATTTTGACTGACCTAAATCTGCATTTTTCAAGAAGTGCAATATTCAAGCAGAAAAGTGTCCAACCCTGAACTGGCGGCTGCTCTCCAGCCTCTTGAAGAATGAGATCTGTCCCCTCTTTTCCAAACATTTAGCATGAAGAAGAGGTCCAATCCTATGTCATCTATGCATCAAACTTGAGTACAACCAGTGTGAAAAAGTTTATTTTCACAGGTCAGTGCAAAGTCTGGCCATGCAGAATGCTCACACAGTTTATTAGAAGTGCTGGGAACTTCTTGGACATTTCTTAACCACATTCAATATTCACCCAAACTCTACTGAATGCTTGGGTAGGCATCCAAGTGAGAAAACAAGAAAATCCAGTTGAAACAAGAAATAACTCTATTTTAATCACATGTTGAATTGCATTATTTCAGTGCATCCCTTCCTGTTTGCTTTATAATATTAACAATAATAAACAACCAAAAACCCCCCAAACAACAAGAACAGAAGGAAACCTGCTTCCCCACACAATTATTTCTCTTACTATCCCCAACAAATCATCACACACTTTGCTAACATATTTGCTTGTTTTAAAGCAATTTAAGCTTCTGTTGCATTCTGCACTTGCTTTTCTCAGGCTCTAATCCAGAGAGGTGCAGAGAAAGCTCAGCTGCCTCCTGAAGCTGAGACAAGGCCCTTGGAGATTAGGGCTTCTGAGACTGTTTTATTTCCATTCACTTCAGACTTAAAAGTCTTTGTTTTTCATCTTTCTCTAAAGTAACTTTAATTAAAATGAAACAAGTCAGAAAATCCCACATTTCTCCAAAGCAAGGTCCAAAATAGCCTTGTCTCTTTGTGTTTGCTTACTGGGTCCTCCTAGGAGTTAGGCTTCCAATTTAAGAGCACGTTGTATTCATGTGAAGGGAGAATGGAAATTTCCACTCTAAGAATTTTCCTTAGAATGTTTCTGTTGGGAACAGTTCTGCATAAAAGAACACATTTGCCATGGAAGAAAGTGCAACTTTCATCTTCCTAATACACATATCCTTTGACATCCAAGCAAATTGCACAGCAATAACATGTTGCCAGTGTTGAAAAGCTGGGCATCTATCCCAGTGCCCCATGGCAGGGGGCTGGGTGTGAGGCATGGGGGTGGTGAAAAGCCAGTCTGAATCTCAGGTGCATCAGGCCAGGCTTTGTTGGTGGACACAGGGAAACACCACCCACAGCATTGGTAAGGACTCGTTTCTGATACCACAGCTCCTGCCACCTCTGTTCCAAGCAGAGAAACTGAAGGCAGCAGGGGTGAAAAGAAAAAGTTCTTTCCTCAGCAACAGAAGATCTATCTTACAAAAAAGAGAAAAAAATAACTTGGCTTGTTTGGCCTAGTGAAACAAGACTGGAGATGGGAGAAAATGACTCTGCATAGATATATCAAGGAGTAAATATTGGGGAGGGAGGAGGATTATTTAACCTAAAGAATAATGTTGGAACAAGATCAAATGGATATAAATTGGTCATGAATAAATTTAGACTGAAAATTGGGGAAGGTTTCCAACCATCAGAAGAATGACATACTGGAATAGCCTTTCAAATAGAGTAGTGATGGGCAGAAACTTCAATTTAAGCTTGTGATATGAGTCCTTGAAACACCAAGTGGGTTTGAAAAAAAAGGTGCGCTACATTATATGTTTACATAAAATTTATTCCATGCTCTAGAGCTTCTACTGATTACCTGCCAGGGACAGAAAGAATTTTTTCCACTTCATACATAATTTTGATTCTAAGGTTGTACTGATTTTGGCTGGGATAGAGTTAATTTTCTGCTTTGTAGCTTATGAGTGCTGTTTTGGATTTAGGATGAGGATAATGTTGATAACACGCTGATGTTTTAGTTGTTGCTAGGAAGGCTAACTCTAAAAATCAAGGAGTTTACAGTTTCCCCTGCTCTGCCAGTGAGGAGAACAAGAAGCTGGGAGGGAGAACAGCCAGGACAGCTGACAAAAACTGGCCACAGGGAAATTCCATAGCACTGAATGTCATGCTCAGTGTATAAACTGGGGGAAGTTGGCCAGAAGGGACCAATTGCTGCCAGGGGATGAGGTGGGCATTGGTCAGGTGGTGGTGGGCAATGGTGTTGGGCATCACTTGTTTCTCCTGGGTTTTATCTCTCTCTGCTCCTCCTTTCCATTGTTATTATTGTTGTTGTTATTGTTGGTGGTAATATTATAATTATTATTACTATTTGTTATTATTATGGTTTTTATTATGTTTTATTATTATGGGTGTTTTTGTTTCAATTATTAAACTGCTCCTAACTCACAAGGTTTACATGTTTTTTCCACAGGGACAGGTGGAGTAAGTGAGCAGCTCTGTGATGCTCAGCTGCCTGCTGGAGTTAAACCATGACATGAGCTTTTTTCCTTCTTTGCTCTGAAGTATCAGTAGGAAGCAGAGGTAGATGCACACACATTCTTCATAGTATTAAAAGCTTTGATGATGTAATTGTCCACATGCCTGAGTTTCTACTGATCTAATGTCAATGGGTAATTTTCTCTAGTTCAGTTTTTACTCAGGAGGTGTGCACCACCAAAGATCACCTGAGAATTTAATCTAACATATCCTGAATATTATTATATGGAAAATATTATTGACAAAGTCAATCTATTGCTTTCTGCTTATTCTAGATGATGGCTGTAGCTGAAAAACTTTGATGACAGTCTAAGACTCCTGATAGGGCATGAAAAATGTTCTGTATCAGGCAAGGGCTGGTGGAGTAAGACCAAGCAGTCATTTCACAGTGCTCAGGCTGAGTAATTGGAATACAGGTCCTGCTGTAAGTCTTGACACTTTGAAACACAAAGGGTGATAAAGTGATGTGGCTGTTGCTACAAGAAGGCCTCTTGCCCAGCATTCATTTTATCCTCTTTGCCTTATGGCCAAAGAGAAACATGTCACATTGTGTGCTGCTGTTTCCTCTTCCTTCCATCCAAACCTGAACCAAATTCCTGAAGGTTTTCAGCATGGTGAGACATGGAAAGAATCACCATTTTGTCAAGGGAGTAACTATTCTGCATCATCACTGGTCAACCAGGCACTTCCCCTTCAAGGTCACCTATGAAATATGAAGTGAAGCCCACATCCATATTTTAGGGTCAGTTTTCCATAGTATTTTCCTTTCCTTACTTGCCAGCATTTTTGTAAGGCTGCCAGCCTCATTTTCCAGCCCAATACCATCATGCTGAAGCTTCTTGCAAGGCAGAGTTTTAAAAACAGCCTAGACAGAACTCAGTCCTGCCTCTCCCTCTGAGAAACTCTTGGCCTTTCAGCCCATTCTGGACACTACTGCCAGCCTTGCCTTCCATCTAACCTGACCTGTGTCAGGATCTGACAGGAAAGACCACTTCCACCCTACTACCTGTCTGTGGCCTCCTACAGCTCATCACTGGTCATTTATCTTCCTGAGCTGCTAATTACACAGGGCCAGCTGGCTCCCAGGTCCATGCTGGGGCAGCATACTCTAGTGCAGAATCCCTGTATCCCATGCCCTGTAGCAGTATCCCTGTAGCCCATGAAGCCCTTGGGAGTTGATTTATAACTGGGAATGCTCTAAATAAAATCTTTACTCTTTTCTCCATGTATCCAAGGAGAAAGTCCACTTGATCTGCAGATAGCCCTGATCCTGAAGATTCTTCTAACCCCACTGTCTCCACTACAGGCGCATATCTTAATAAGTAAAGTTTAAAGGAATAAGTCCTTGAATTCTGTCCATCATGCAAAGTCCATCTCTCAACCACTTCATAGAAAGCACTAATGTAGCTTCTGAGATAAATAAGAGCATGAAGATAGAAGTAAGGGAGAAGGGAGGAGTTTTCAGCTGAGACTTGGAATGAGATGGAAAGCCACCAAAGCAGAAAAATATTGACAAGTCTGTTCCACATGACAGGAGGCACAGAGGAGAAGTTGCTCATCCCACTTCTGGTCAGATAGCATGAAGAAGCAGAGAAAAGCAAAACTTAATGAAACTAAATGGCATTACATTTAGGGAAAAAAAGGCTTCTCTGCACTGGATGCAGTCAATCTGTAGAATATGCTATTAGAGTAAGTCAAAGAGCTAAATAATAAGGCTGGATTTTTATAAGAGTTTGGTCAATGTGGGATTATTAATAACATGCAGAGCAGTGTCATGTAACTTAGAGGTGATCAGATTTCAAAGCTTCCTAGGATAAGCCACCAAGACACGCTAACCTTGGCATGTAAATGCTCAAACAAAATCCCACCACTAACGGGGAGTATTACAGGGGTGTGTTCCCATCTGGAAGGACCAAATAGTGATCCCTGCTGGAGAACAGACACTTGCTGCACTGACCACAGCTTATGCTGTTTCTCTGTGATCTTGGTGCTGTTTATACTTGTCAATTATGCTGTTCCTCTTCATCTGGTATTCAAATCTGAATATTTCTTCCTTTACATAGTCAGGGAGACAGCAAAGTGTTGTGCCTGCCTATCCACACTCTGCAGGATAACTGAAGGTCAAAGCTGGGATAACCAGCGTTTACTTCTTGCAGGTTTACTATTATCTGAGCAGTTCAATTAAGATGAGGCTGAAAGGAAAGCAGCTGGGGCTCTAAAAGCTCTCATCTTGCAACAAGCCCATCTTCGTGCCCCATATGTTTTATCTGCTTCCCTCCTGCTCTCAGAGAGCCCTGGGATTGCCCAAAATGCATTCAATATATTGAGACTTTCAGTTAATGCACAGACACATGCACACACACACACAAACACACAAACACACAAACACACAAACACACAAACACAGTGCCTTTCCTCACAGGAATCTTTGCAATGTTTCAGGTATTTAGCAGGTTGAAATAACCAGGAACAGCAAAAATTACAATAATTTCATTTGGAAATAAATAAGCATAATTTTTAGTGTAGGATAGGGAAATTCCTTCTCTCCCTTTTTAACCTGCTCATCCAAACCATTCTGCGATATGATATGATATGATATGATATGATATGATATGATACAATTCATTAGTTACAAGGATGTTCTCTGCTCTCACATTCTCTGCTCACACCTTTTCATCTGCATTTGGCTGCCCCCAAGACCTGATGCAAGGCAGTGCTGCCTCATTTCTGCAGGACTCCTGGCTGAACGCTCCTGCCGTGCACAGCCAGCACTGGGCTCAGCGGGAATGGCAGCGGAACAGCCTCACGCCAGCTGGTGAGGGCACTGCAGCATTGGCGACCAGCTTGGAATAAAAGCACAGCAGTTACAGTGTTTATTCAGGAACTTAGGGAAGAGGGCTCATTAGGAATGTACCTAGAAAGAAATTTGAGTTTGGGGTAGTGGGCATGGACAAATTGCTCTTGCCTCTGCTGAAGCCATCTCTGGTGCCACAAAAAATGCAAAATTCACATGCCCTAAAAACAGAAAGAAAGAAACACCAGGAGGATGAGTGGAAGGGTGCTGGGTGGGTCCAAGGTCGATGGAGCAGGGAAACAGGAGCATTCCCTGCTGGTGCGCAGTGGGTGTGAGGGCTGAGGAACACCAGTATTCTACAAGCATCCTTCATTACCAGTTGGAAGCACAGGTGAAAAAGAGGAGAGATGTCCTATTATGAACTTATTTCAATTGCTACCCCTTTGCCTCCAGGACTGGCAGGGCTAAAGGCTACAAATCACATTCTAGCTACTCTAACTGGGTTAAACTCTAAGGAGTCTAACTCTTCACTTAAAAAGACAAAACTAATTACCAACAACCTTCTTTTGAGGACAAAAAGACCAGCTTGCTAATGAGGGTCTAAGAGGGGGCCATTCCATTGTAAGAGACACACCATCCCACTGTCCATTTAAATGCCTCCTTTAATAGCCATATTTTTATCTATGAAGACTCAGAGTACAATATTTGTTCCTACTGTCCAAAGTGTTGCCCCAAGGATTTTAATGGATACAGTAATTTTATTCCATGTAATGGAGATGCCTTTTAAATGGAAAATGAGGAATTATACAGTCTGGATAATATGCTCTACTATGGTCTTCCCATTTGGCTTGGGAGCAAATATAGAACCATTCCAGAACTTAGGTTTTGGAAGAGAGGGAAACTTTTATCTATTTGCCACTCTAGTTAGGTTCCCTTTACTAATTTAGCTTCCTTGCCCAGAAACAGGACCAAAATTCATCCATGGGAGAAAATTCCTCAATGCAAACTAACAAAACAACCATAAAAAGGGGTCTTGTTTTATGACATGCTCCATTGGAATTGCAGCATTCTGCCTATGTGGGCATATTTTCTAACACATTATGCAGAAACAAGTCAGGGAAGATGCTGAGGATTGTAATTTTCTAATTTAATTCTGCCATTTCCAGTAATGGAAAGCCATACTATGGCTATTTATCTTCATAAGTGACAGATGCATTTCATTAAAACTTCCTTAAATAATTTCTCATGGCACTTGAAGGAGGAAAATAAGGAGTGAAAAGATATCTGTTTTGTAAGCACACACACATCGAGGTTTTGAGAGATGTTAAACAAGCAGATGATCTATGACTGCATTAAAGAGGTCAAGTAAAAAGACATTTGTCTGGTGTTTTTTTGCAATGTTGATGCCTGTTGAACTCATCGTGAAGCAATCTGACATTGACTGCTGCTGGATGAAAATACGCTAATAATATCCCTGTACATGGCTATAATGAGTGCCACTTGGGAGAATCCCAAAGCTCGGCGTAATGCTGTGACAGGCAGATGCTTCCCTTCCAAATACTGCTGAAATGCTGCCATGTAGGAGCGGGAGGATGCAGCAGCTGCAGAGCAAGTGACTCTGCAGAATAATTTGGCCAAGAAGTGAAGAACTTTCTATTCAGTTGAAACTGCGTTTAAATAAGCAATGTTCCAGGGCAGGTGAATATTCACCTAATTTTCTTACTGTGCCAGGCAACTGATAGTGGTGCAATAAAATATCTTTTGAAGAAATCTGCATCATGTATTGATGCACCTCTACAGTGTGTTCTGTGTTAAGTTCTAGCCCAGGTCTTGGCATACAGGTTTTGCATGGAAGCAATGAAAGCATCACAGAGGGAGAGCTGTGGCTGACATCTTTTACCATTTTTCTGTTGTCTTCATATTCCAAATAGTTCAGGGAAGCCTGAAGGCTTGCAGCAGTTCCTAGATGGTCATTAGGTCAAGGAAAATCACCAGTGCATCTGCATTTTCCTCACTCATTCAGTAAACCCATACAGAAAGGAATGGGATGGGGAGGTTTAGAGGTTGCACTGTCATTGTCTACTCCTCAGTTTCCCATTTAGAGAAACTTTTTAACTTAGGGGTTGGCAAAGGGGACAGAGTGGCAAAGAGAGCCTTGCCCAAACTCCTGCCTCACAAGCCTATCATCCAGTCAAGCAACTGCTGCCCAGCAATGCTAGCAAAAAGGTCAGTGGCTACGTGAGCTGTTGAGAAAGAATTCACCTCTAGATCAAGGAGGAGAGAATTCCCATATGCTGGTGGTATGGATGGATAAGTTTTCATGGTCTGTAACAATGCTGTTTTTACTCCAAGGTCCCCTTGTTAAGGCCCCAGAGCTGTCAAGCAAGCTGGAAGAGTGCCTGCAGCACGTGTTGCTATCCCCCTGGCACTCAGTAGACCCCGGTCTATTTGGCATCATCACTTTTCCCTCACTCTACATTTGCTCTCAGTAAATAAAGCCAAGGGAATAAACTATTCAGGAAGCACTGCCCTCTCTTTGGTTAGTAAATCTTGCAGTCCTTTCTCACTCATCCCAAACTACTGCCTGAATATGCTCCATTTGCTATTCTTTCCCAGTGGAGTTTGTTGACAAAGATGTCATGTAGAGCAGTGTAAATCAGTGTAAATCAGATAGGTGGTATTCCTTCTACACTGACTGAAGAAACACTAACTCTCTGATGAAGAACAGTCACCTTCTTAACAGGAAAAATAGCAAATGAGCCAAGGATTGCTTCTGCCAGCATGCCTAGAAGATGTGCTTTCCATATGCAGAGTGGACTGGGTGCTTTTCATCTGAATGGGAGATCCAGCTGGAGCAGAGCAGCAGCATCCAGGGCTTGATAGGAAAGCCACACCTTGGGCCAGTGTCTGCCTCCTCCTTCCAGCCAACCTGCAAGCTGCTATGAGTGTCAGGGAACCCACTGCCCAATATCCCATGTCCTTCATCAGGAATCCACCTTCTTTGAAAGCCTTCTAAAGGTATTTCATATCGTGGTCATTCTCAAGTTACCTGAACCAGTTTACCAGTCAGCACCAGGCCTCCTAGATAAAGGCTCGCAACCAGCAGTACGAGTTCAGCATGGAAACTGGGGCCAGCACACATAAAACCTTTCTTTCCTCTTCCTCCACTGCTCCTGAAGTCAGTCTTTATTTCCAAATTATGGCAAAGCTGTATGAGAAGGTGAGGCAGAAATCCTGCATGCCCCTTTCCTTGGTCTGTTGAGTCACTGTGGCTCTGGCTGCAGGTGGGTGAGAAAACCTATTTTGGCAGGGAGGACCAGCGTAGGGGAAGTCACAGAGACTCAGCTCAGGGGAGCTTGGCTGGCAGCAGGAACTGATGTCAGCCCATCAATAAAACCAAGCTTCAGAGGGGGCTGAGCTTTCTTACTCATGCTCTGGTCTTCAGAGCATGACTCAACTGGTTCCCAACGCATGACACTCAAGGGCCACATGGGAAGTCTTTCATCTACAGTGTTTTGGCTGGTCTGTTCCTGCCACCACCTCTTTCTTTCCCCTTGTGTTTCCATCCAGGTGATTAGTTAGGACTGAGCCATTCCACAGTGTTGCTGTGGAATGGCTCAGTGGTTACCAAAAAGCAGAAGTTCAAGGGGCAAAGTAAAAATTTCCATTGCAGTTAATCACTGGCCCCACTGTGGAACTCATCAAACTTTGAGGAAGTAATTGAAGCTATTTGCACTTGTGGAAAATGAGAAAGACAAAAGTACAGGAAATTGCTTGTTGTTTTGCTCTCAGTGTCATAGCTATGATTACTCTCTTTTGGATGAGATTCCCTTAGAAGAAGTGGCTTCCAGATAAAGGATAAAGAGACTAGTCAGAATTTGTCTCGTTTGTTTGCTTTGAAAAATATTTTTCATGCTTTCTCTGATCCTTAAAAACAATCCTGATGCATGCAAGAAACATCCCCCTGGAAAATGAGGGCCCAGTTGAACACTCTGCTCTGCCAACTTCACCTGTCAGATATTTAAAGGTGAGGAGGGTTAACTGGAGCTCTTAATGGATCGAAGCCACACATATTTTTGGTCAGAAATTGTTCTTACACATAAAAAGGTATCTTTGTAATAGGATTGACAGCTGTGCACTCTGGCTGAGTGTTTGGAACAGAGACTTCAGTAAGGCTGACCATCAGATGAGGCACATGAAGAAAATACAATAAATAGACTGTCATGAGCATCAGGTCTCTGGCTGTGAGAGGACAGGCTGGTCCACCCTCCCAGGCGATGGACCCCCAAAGTGGCCTGGGATCCCTCTGAACACATCCGCAGCCCATATTTCCTGGAACGCTCCTTAGAAATCACTGTAGCAACAGTCTCTTCCAAGATCAAATTCCCTAACTGGAAACCACAACAATGGAACTGTGAAGGGAATAGAGCTTTCTGAGAACTGTTTCTATTTGATCAAGGCATGCCAAGAATTTAGCTTGACTTCTCTACCTTGATTTCCATATAATTGCTGCGAATTGCCTCCCTCCTGAGACACAGGTTTATGCAGCAGCACTTGAAACTGTGACCTGAGGAAACTCAGAGTACTTCAGAAAACTCCATGTCCATGAAAACACCTCCTGCCAGCCCTTCTGAGGCCATGGCAAGGTCTGGCAACAATGCAATGCCTGGTAATACACCAGACCAGATCTTCATCTGACATAAACCAGTGTGGTAACATTGTTTTCAGGCCATTTGTAACTGGGAATCGACATGATAAGGAGTGTCACTCGCAAGGAGGGAGTGTCAAAGTTGTATTTCTCTCTTTCTTGCCTATTCCTTGGTTATGGTATTATCACTGTCATGGACCCATGGCATTCCTTTGTCTCATTGCAAGGATACAGAACTCGAGTCAATTTGGAGTACACAACACATGGACTTGTGACTGTATATTGTAACAGCTGTCATTGTATCAGGTTAATACTGTTGGGTAGAGTTTTTCTTTTCCAAATGCGAGTTTTTACATCTGCAGAAAAGCAAGGGAACAACCAACAAAGAAAATAAATGATCCTTTTTTGGGTTTTTGGTTGCATAATTTTAATGAGATTTAAATTCTTAATTCCACTGGAGTTGGCCCTAAACAAGTGATGTACTCATCCAAATACTATGGGGATAAGAGCTATATGCCAACTGAAATATTTAATCAGAAACTGAAATTTACCTTATAAGCATGTGTCACACATTTTACATCAAAGTGAATGACAGCACCTCAGACCAGTGATAGAAGCACAAAAGTGATCACTAGAAAATTAATTACAGTCATAGAATGGCCTGGGTTGAAACAGACCTTAGAGATCACCCAGTTCCAACTTCCCTTGAATAAGCAGGGATGCAAACCACCAGATCAGGTTGCTAAAATCCCCATTCACCTTGGCCTTGAACACTTCTAGAGATGGGGCATCCACAGCTTCTCTAGAAACCTGGACCAGTATCTCACCATGCTCACAGTAAACAATTTCTTCCTAACATCTAATCTAATCTCTCCTCTTTTAGTTTAAAACTCTTTTAGTTCCCCCATGTCCTGTCAGTATCTGCCCATGTAAAAAGTTTCTCACTCACTTTTTTATGAGCCCCCTTTAAGCAGGGGAAGGCCACAGTGAGGCTTCCCTGGAGCCTGTTTTTTTTCCAGACTGAACAACATCCCCTCTCTCAGCCTGTCCTCATAGAAGAAGTGATCCAACCCTCCAGCCATCTTCCTGGCTCTCCTCTGGACCCATTCCTGCAGGTTCACATCTTGTGTTGAGGACCCCAGGTCCTGATGCAGCACTCCCAGTGGGGTCACATGAGCAGAGTCACCTTCCAGGACGAGTTTGGCTTTCTGGACTGGGAGTACACACTGCTGACTCATGTCCAGCTTTTCATCTACAAGAGCCCCCAAGTCCTTTTCTGCAGGCTGCTCTCCTTCTCTCTTCTCCCTGTATGTTCTCACATCTGGGATTGCCCCTAATCTAAGGTGCATGTTGCACTTGGACCTGTTGAATCTCATTAGTTCCTCATGGGCCCATGTGATTAGCCTGATTTTTTTTTTTTTAAGTGATGATACTATTTTTATTATGTGGGAAATAAATAAATCCCTGTAATAATGCTGCACTGGGTTCTGAAATTTTCACATCATTTAAATGGCCAGCTCTGTTCCTGGGGTTTGTGTCTTTCTTCCTTTATCTATAATCTTTCCTTTCAAGACGTTCATTGGACATAACTGATAGAGTTAATGCTTTTGTTTTCACCTCTGCAGGGCCCATTTTTAGAAGTCATCTTATCACTCTCTCATTCACTGTCCTTGCCCTCCCTCTTCCTTCTTCCTCTGTTAAATCAGACTCCATTCTTCCTCCAATTGCTCTGCACAACCTTGCATTCTGCACATTGACCTTTCATACGCTGCCGTTTGGATCACCAGCTCTAGCCATTACATTAGCAACACACAATTACACCCTCAAGGTAGGCTCAAGTGCAGATCCTACCCCTACATAACTACTTTAATGAATGGAAAGGTGCTGATGTATGTTTGAAGTATGATTTCAGCTCACGTACGACAGAAGGGTTCTGCAGAGACTTGAAACCATGGGTAGTGATGGGAGCATTTCCCAAATGTTTCTGTTCTGCCACAGTGCCCTCTGTATGGTGCTGCTCTCTGAAGCACCCAAGCATCGTATCTTTTTCTGGAGGTTATTGCCAAAGCCACACCCAGATGTCACAGCAGAGCTGTCACAAATAGTGAGCTCAGATGGGCAGTTCTTGCTTGGTCTGAGCACTTTCAAAAAAATGTTCTTGGTGGCTTAATTGGTCAATTTTGCTTTTGATAAGAACGTCTGTCCTGATATGCTGTAGTTTTGTGATATCCACTGCTGTTTGGGAGTGTGATGCATTAAAATACCCATGCTTTTTTCCTTTTTTTTTTTTTTTTTTGTTAAATTCAGAATTCAACATACATTTTTCTGTGAACATACAACATCAGAACTAAAGGGATTCTGGCCTCCCTCCCAACAAAAGAACAATCTGACAATGAAAGATGCCAGATGAAAGAATCTGCCCCATGGCCATGTGGGTAATGAACATAGAGCTACATGGGTCATGATCTAGTGTCTTTGTTACAGTCTTAGAGTTGTGATAAATTGAGCAATATGTGAAGTGATGGTTTTCAATCCATTCAAGGTATTGTTCGTCCAGAATATCACAGGTAAAATTTGCTCTCACTCCACAGACCACTAAGAATGAACTTTCTCCCTTCAAGGAGGAATTTTGCTGTGAGAAGAGATGGGAACTGGACAAAAGGAACAGTATGAGGTTATCCCATACTATCTCTGTGGAGATGGTCTCAGTGCAGAGGCATCGGTCTGCACAGTAATTCCAATATCAATTCTAATAGCCATAGTTCACTGGAATAACCATCATGTATTATTTTTTACATAAAAGCATTTAATATTGCTCCTATATTCTTCACTAATTTGACTTTGCAAATGGGACCTCCTCCAATTCACAGAAATCTTGCTTTAGCTTTGTTTACAAAAAAATTCCTTCTAAGATGGGTAAGTCTAAAAGAAAATCTGTGGCATGAGTGGTCAGTGTGTTTAATTAGACAGTTCAAAAGAAGTGGGGAAAAGAGACCACTTCTGAAAGATCCCAAATGGAAACCAACTTGTTTCCAGTGGAACTGCTTCCTTCCAGCATATTCTAGGTTATGCCTGTATTTGATATGATAACCTCAGTAAATTACAAAGTAAAGTGATGAAATAAATAAGTGTGTGATGAAAAGAAAGGGAATTTAGCCTCCTTTTGCACTTCTTTTAGCAAGGCTTATTTAAACCTTGTCTCTCACTGAAAAGTTTCTTCACTGAGAGTATCCTGATGAGAGGAGACGCTGGCTCGATCAATGGCTGCCTCGGTGGATCTTCGATCAGCTGGCAAACACGCTCAGCCTCTGGCTGAGGCAACTTTCAGAGAGATGCACTTCAAATATGCAGAGCCTTTTTGCTAGGCTTGAAAGGATTAATGGCAGCAAAACCTAAGCATGCTGACAACATGGGCTCTGTCAGGCGAAACGCAACTGGAACTCTGCAAGGATTTTGGAACTGGGAGAATATGGCATTTCTTTGTATATCATGCGCAGAAGGAGAGCTGTTGCACAAACATTTGGAAGTTTAGGACAATTTCAGCATGCAAGAATTTAAGTCCAATTAATTCGCCTCTTTTTTCCTAATTAATTAGACAAGCCTGCTTGCTGTCAAAAAGACAGCCCATAGCTGAGCATTTCTAAGCAGTTTTATCCCCCCTCTACCAGGGTTTGACTTTTTTTCCTTTGCCCTCAGCGTCACAGTGTCACACAGGCAGGGACACTGCTGCTGGAACAGGATCTCCACCACTCCTCTCCCTCCAGCCCATGCTGTACTGCTCTAGAGCCATCCTCAATAGGCAAGCCACGAACCTGGGATGAGGAGCTGATTTGCAGAAGAAAGCAATGCCATGGCATAACCCAGGCCATCAGGGAAGTCTGAATGCATTTGGGACAATCATTTATGACTGGCAAAAAGGGGGAAAAAAGACAAAAGAGTGAGGAGGAAATTGCTAGTTTTGATTCTGACATTTTCCAATATAAATCCTTTTATTTTTCATCCCAGTGGGATCTTTCAAGGCTAAATTCAGTCACGCTTACTTTTCAGAAGCTAAAACAAACGAGGTCTCCCTGCAACACACAACTGAATTCAGTTCAAAGCTAAAGCCTCTTGGTCAGATTTCCCTCTGGGTCAACTCAGACAGATACAAATTTTCCTGCTTTACCCATGCTGCTGCAGAACAGAGAATAAACTGTCTGCACAGCTCAGCTATTACAATATGTTTCCACATTTAGCCTGCTCAAGAAGCAGGTGCTGGTGGGAAGTACAGCATTCACAACCAGCACATGTCCCCACTGACACAATTTTAATGCAGAACATAAAAATATACAATAAAAATATTTATGCAAAAGTTGAGGAATGGGCTGTGAGCTCTCAGTTGTTTTCAGTGGGATAAGCAATTTTTCATATGCTTTGGCAAATTTTAGCCTAATTAAAAGAACAAGTAGGTAACTACTGATAGTATACGTGGATAAATTAGAGCAATAATCTAGTCATCTATCCCAAACCCATCCAGAAATTTACAAGGACTTTGATGAGGTGCAGATGGGGCCCTTACAACAGAGACAATAATGAGGCCAGCGGACTCAGGATTGGAATTTCATGTCCTATGAAATTTTGTAACTCAGGGCCAGTGTTGTTCAGTTGCAGTAAGAGGCATGCAGAGTGGTAGAAAAACCCATCACCCCATGCATGTCACTTTTACATACTCTTAATGACTTGTTTAATCCTCTGTGCTCTGCTGTCACGTTTTTTTCTTTCACCTCCTGCAAACTGATATCTCTTTATCAGGCTCCACTTATCATACTTCAGTATTTCAGTCACAACAACCCTGTTCAGCATGACAGGCTGGGGCAGAGTGACTGAAAACTGTCCAGCAGAAAAGGACTTGGGGGTGCCAGCTGACAGCACTGAACATGAGCCAGCGTGTGCCCAGGTGGCCAAGAAAGCCAATGGCATCCTGGCCTGTATCAGCAAGAATGTGGCCAGCAGGACCAGGGCAGGGATTGTCCCTCTGTACTTGGCACTGGTGAGGCCACACCTCAAATCCTGTCTTGATTTCTGGGCCCCTCACCACAGGAAAGACATTGAGGTTCTGGAGAGTCTCCAGAGAAGGGCAAATGGAGCTGGGGAAGAGTCTGGAGCACAAGTCTAATGAGGAGCAGCTGAGGGAACTGGGGGTGTTTGGCCTGGAAAAAAGGAGGCTCAGAGGTGGCCTTATCACTCCCTACAACCACCTGAAAGGAGGCTGTAGCCAGGTGGGTGTCAGTCTCTTCTCCCAGGCAACCAGTGGAAATGGCCTCAGGTTGTACCAGGAGAGGTTCCCTTTGGATATCAGGAAGAATTCTTCCACTGAAAGTGGGCTTAAGCCTTGGAAATGCTGCCCATGGAGGTTGTGGAGTCACCCACCAAACAGTCTTGTTAAAACCTGCTTATGTCACTTTCACAGGTGTTCCATTTCTGCCATCCTTGTTGGTCAAGGCCTGGTTGGTTCCCTGTGATTATATAATATAGGATGCAGAGCAGTTAAATAAAACAACAAAACTAACTGAAAAGGCCATCCTTTTCTAAGTACAATGTTGAACCTTTCTGACTCACATTCTGGCTTCCTCCCATTGCCTTCCCTACAAGAGGAAAAATCCATGCTGGATCCTAACACCTGGGCATTGCCTGACATCTTCACATCAGGAAACTCTATCAGTAACTGCTCCTGCTCCCTGATGTTTGATCCCAGGCCTCCCACACTCATCAAGATACAGGAGGCTCAGTACCTTGGAGGCCAGAATGGTAACAAACACAAATCCCTGCTGAGAACGCAGGAGATGTGAGTCAGCATGAGCAAGACCCAGATTACTGTGAACAACACCCCAACTGAGCAATAGCAACTTAATCATAGTCTGAGAGTCAGTATTGTGCTCTTACTGAAACAATCAACATCTCCATTTTCAGGATCCATAGGAATACTGTGCCATTTAATAGTTTGCATTCTGGCTGCTAAAAATCACCATTCTTTTTGCTGTCTGAGGCCTCAAAAATTGGCATATTTTGTCAAAAGAAAAAGATAATATTTTAAGTCGTGATTTCAGTCAGCAAATATCCTATCACCTGCTTAAAATGTCACTTTTCACTATGGAATCTCATAGTTATCAATCCTAGGCTGTATCTTGCTGATAAATAGGAGAATTGAAGCAGCACCAATGTTTTTCACACTGTGAGCTTTTGATCAAAAGAATGTCAGGAGAAGATCTACACACAACCTCTGCTTCAACCACTTCTTCCTTGCCTGTGCACATTAGAGATGCAGAGGTCTTTGCACAGATCAAATTTAGACATTTAAAACAGCTGTTCACTTCTCCAGCAAGAGTCATAGGTGCCTTTACATGTGGCAGGAAGATGCACAGAGTTCCTTGTTTATAATAAAAAGAGTTGCCTTTGCTCTTCCTGTAACTCCATTTGAGATATTATTAGACTTCATCTTATGTCAAAAAGAAAGTCTGAAATGAAATGAAATCACCATAGAACCATATGCCACACTGCTAAGGCACAGGAAAAGTAAGCTAAATTCACTATTGCAGCTGCCAGAGTGAATTTGTCTGTTTTTATTGGTATATGACTCAGCTTTAATATTTTTCTAAGACAGTTCTTGATAGTCTTATTGACAAATAAATAACATTAATAAGAGGGAAGAGTTGGTCACTTCCTTCCAACCACCCTAGTAAACATATTCTGGCCATAAAGGGAGGTAAAACCAACCAGAGCATCCAAGTGTTCTTCTTTGGGATGGAATACTCATAACCTTTTTGCCCTGGACAGATTCTCTCATTAGTGAGAAAGCATTATTTAGGGAGAAGAGTACAAAAGGTAGAAGTACTGAGTTCCTATCCTAGGCTGGACTATTGCCTATAGGGATCTTCAGTAGCTCTTCCCACAGCCTCAGTTTCTTGTTGGAGCATAAAATACAAATAATTTTTTTTCCTACAACACAGACACAATAAGGACTTATTAAACTTTCAGTAAAGTACCTGGTGATTCTGGAATGAGAATATAAATGATTGCTCCCACTCCCAAAATAGTTAGTTTGGCACCAGAGGAAGACGTCTCCTGAAGCTTCTGGAATGAAATGGGAAAGAAAAAAAGAGGAAAGGAGAAGAAGTGATCTGCCCTTAGATAACAGTTGCACAGATGTTCTCACATCTCCTAACCTCACATTTATATGATGCTGCACATTGGCAATATGAGGCTTTTCTTGTGAGCAGCACCTTTATTTATTGCTGCTGAATTAATTTTCCCTTAAGAAATAAAGTTATTTAACTGCTGGTATTATTGGTCTGCTCTCTCCATTTTCTTACAGCTTTGAACTAAATCCTGTCACCGCTTCTTTCTCCTGAAGTGATTCAGGGCACTGTGCTTTGGATCACAGGGCTGCAAAGTGTCATTTGGTGTCTTTTAACTGTAACCACAGACAACAAAGGCAGCTGGCTTTGCCATGACTACTGGATTTAGTAGATGTCTCAAAACAAGCCATAAGTGAAATATCTGTGACATTATGCATTTGTGATACTATTGCAAATGGAAGCATTTCTATTTCTGTAGGCTAAGCCCTACTCCCTCCTCCAAGAGTTTGCCATCAGTCCCAGTCTGCTATCACTCCCATCCTGAGGATCTGTGTGCAAGTCAGGGATGTTTATTAGACAGAGTTAATTCCTTTCAGACTCCTTCTAAGTGTGGCTGTGACTGACAGAGGCGGGTGCTGTTTGCAAGTGTCAATGGAGCATGACCTCGAGTTAATACACTGAATGATGAGAGAAAAGGAGATTCATTCAGCATCTGAACTCTGTGCTGAGATTAGCCAGAAGTACAGAGCACATACAAATCACTGTTTTGTCAGCACAGCGCTTGGCAGAGTTTTTAAATATTTCAGCTATTCTAAGCCATCATCCTCAAGGCTGGGGCAACTAAAAAAAGAGGAGGATCCAAACAGCATTTCTGATCCAAACATCATTGTTTTAGATGTGAAATTTGGACCTGGATGCTTAAAGCAATGCATGGCAGCCACTGCCCCAGGGTTGATGTGAAAGGACTTGCAGTAACATGCACAGAGCTGTTTACAAAACTCAGAGAAGGAACCACAGGATATTTAGCTTTTCAGTAGTAGATGCCTGTTCAACTCCAGCCTGGTGAGGAGAAATTGGAAGTTACAAGGATCTCCACATTGTGTCTGCTTGTGCTAATTGCTCTAATTTCAGTAGCCTGTGGCCATAAGTTGGTTTTCCAGATGCCATCTCTGCATCTGGTATTAGCAGAGCAGTCAGGGGCCACATAGGCCATGGTAGGTGACCTTTTCTCTTATCCAAGCAGCTCTGTCCAGATCTGTCTGTCTGGGGGCACAGTCTGATTAGTGTTCAGGGCATAGATCTTATCTGTACTTGGCTAAAAACAGTTAGAAGGTTGGGAAAAACCCCTGGAGAATAGCAGTGCTGGAGGTTTTTGTGTGATTTCTTCCCAGCTATAGTTGGTCCTTTCTTAGAATTTAAAAAACAACAGAGCTGTTAGCAGAGGTATTGGAAGAAATACGGTTTCCCTCCCTCCTCTGAAGGAGTTTTGAGTTCTAGCAGTAACTATTACCAGAGGCAGGATTGTAGAGAAGATATCAAATCTCTTTCTATCTGCGCTTCCTATTGTTGATTCTGACAACTACATCCATTTAGGGTCAGATTCTATCGTACATTGCTGCTTTGAAGCCAGCAGACAATAAATGCAGAATTTAGAGCATAATAACTCCAGTAATTTCAGTGCAAAGAATCCTCTGTTCGCCTCTGTTCACTGCCTGTTTCTCTCATGCATGGTTCTCTTGACTTTGTATCCAACCCTGTGCACAAAAACCTCTGCATCATCAATTTCTCTTGCAGTCCAGCTGAAGGAGCTGCTTCTCTCTCTCTCCATTGCCACCCATCAGGCTTTTGAGTCCCTTAAAACAGCAAGACCAAAACTGGTCCTGTGTTTTCTCAGAGGTGATCAAACCTAAGAAAATTATTACTACCTTCTCTTCTTGCCCCTTCCTTCTGTCTCTCCTCTCACAGCTGCCCCAGGGAAACAGACATACAAAAAATCTGCACAAGAGGCAAAAGACAGTAAATGCATTCTTTTGTGAAGGCACCAATATTTATCTTGGGGCTGCTGCAGTCCACTAAACCTAACACACGGAGATTTTGGGGTTGCTTTCTGTTAATAAACTTTGGGGGTTTGTTACTAACCAGCACCAGTAGCTCTTAAGAAAAATACACGTTTTGCTGAAGCCTATTACTTTTTTAACAGAGTAATTTACAATTAGACACAGTTTAGATTACCAAACTGTAATTTTGGCAGCATTTTGGTGCAACGTCTGGTTTTTTTCCCCTCAGTAATCCTCATCATCTGCTACCCAACCCAGAGCTGATAGCAGCTGAAATTGATACAAAAAGTACCCCAGCTGATATTGGCCAGTTTGTCACTCTCTATTTTCTTTTTCTCCAGTTCATCTGCTCTGCCGTCTCAAATGCTTTCTCTCTGCTTATCACATGGGTCACTTACCATGTGAAGGAGTAACAAGGAGAGAAAGGAGAGGCAGCTGTATTAACAGTTATGCAGAATTATGTATGATAGATTTCTGTGTCATTACTTGTCAGGTCCTTGCTTGAACGATGCTCCTTTGTCATTCAGTGCTGTTGTGGCAGGGTCAGTGTCATTTGCTTGCAAGGATGTGCACACAAGGAAGACTCATTCTTGCCTCTGAAAGGATGTGTTGGCCAAACTGCCAGTGAACAGCAGAGTTGAGTCAGCAGTGCAAAATTATAATTAAAAAAGAGAAAGAAAAAAAAAAAGTAAAAACAATACCAGCCATCATTTCCTAGAGAGCTCTGCAAGCTTGCTGGAAGCCTCTTTATAGCCTTGCAAATGCTGTGAGTGGTGTGCAGGCAGTTGCCACTAAACGGTGCAAATGGGAGAACTGCAGGAACTCACCATGTTTCCACAGCGTTAAGATCGGAAAATACCCAGTCTGCCACTCAGAGTGGTAAATCAGACTTGCCCTGCCACCTCCTGGCCGTACCAGACACCGAATAGAATTTAATGTGCTAAACAGCCTGCTTTGTATCTTACTCTCTTTCTGGTCAGGAGCCTGACCTGAGGTTCGCTGAGGTGACCAAGCTGTGACCTCAGCCTGGAAAGCAAATGCAGAATGAATGGATAAAGCCTTTGGGACCATAAATATGAAACAAAAGCTTTGCTGTGACCTTCATACATATATTTTAATACACAATGAAAACATTAGAATTCTTTCTTTCTATGCCTGCTTCCCATACAAATGTGTTGCTGTAGAGTTTCTCACCTTACAGTGGGCGGGAGATCACTGCCTCTCGAAGTATCCCTGATGTTGCAATTGTCAGCCCTCATCCAATCAGACATTCAGGAATCTCTGCCTCTTTATTGCTCTGTAGAGAGGAAGGTCTGTAAGGATACAAAGAAGGACTACGTACTTGCTTGGTTTTTAATATGGGACTATAATATGGAAAAAAAGGCTCTAGTTAATATTCTTCTTATTTCTTTCCTAGCTTGCAATGTAATATTTCCTACTAATGTTGGTGTAGGGATGGAGATAGATATTGACTTTCATCTCTGTACAGAATTCTAGCTTTACTGCTCCATAAACTGCTCCAAGAGAATAATAATAATATGATGTCATGATTTATAAGCCCAATATAAATTTTTACATTTTTATACAGTTTCAAATAGTATTTGCTTTCACAGTTTCATTTTATCTGAACTTCTATTCAATGGAAAGTTATAGAAAACCTCAAGGAATTTGTAGCCTAAGGACATATAACCTTTGGCAATGTGAGTCTACTAGTGAAGAGGGAATGAGGGTTTCAAGCTCTTCTTGCTCTTCATTCCATGTTCATTAAGGACTCTGATAGCCCACTGAGGGAAATAGAAAGATCTTTCAGAAAACCCCAACCCAGACAAAAACAAGAGCATTTGCATTTTAAAACCCACATCACCTTCACTCTGCAGCTGAGTAACATCAATTTCATCTGGTAGGAGCACACTCTTTCCTTGGTTTATATGTGTGTGAACAAGTGATGTATTTTTAATGAGATTTATTTTCATGACAGGAACCTCATTGACAATTTGCATTAAAGACAAGCTAAATGAGCTGTTCAAGAGTAGAACAAGCTTTCTCACATTTGTTTTCTTTAATTAACCCATACAGCATGTTAATTTTGGATTAAGTCCTGCCTTATACTATCTATGAGATCAAAGTCATCTTTCCATAAAATCTTTGATCACCCTACTTTCTTCATGTTAACCCTTTGAGGCCATAACTCACAGATAAAAAAATAGAAGGGCATTTGTTTTAATGTTTTACCACAAAAATGCAGTAACTTTTTTCTGTTTTCTTCTCAAGTAAAATGTCAATTGTTAAAATTTCCAGCTGGACAGAAATTTGTATTTCCAGACAGGTTTACTTTAAGTACCTAGTCATTTACTGGAATTACCAAGTCACTTCCCATGTTAATCGAAATGAAATGATATTATATGAAACCCTAGTGACCTCCAAATGGAACCGAAACCTATTAGGTCTGAAGTACAGATCTCTCCCTCATGTGCTAATAAGTAATTGGTAGCAGTAGATGTCTGTTATCATCCATAGGGATCAGTCACATGAGGTAAAAACTCAGTCAACAAATTTGAGGGATGAAGGGTACATCCTTCACCACCAGATAATACAGTTACTTGCCAACAAATAAACATGGAGGTTCAAGAAAGCCTTGGATTGTTTCAGCGTTGGATGAAAAAGAGCTGACATAAAAAGCTGTAGGGATGCTGGTTCTGCTTTCTCTCTGCTTACTCTCCTTCCTCCCTATAATATTAAGTCCAAGTATCCAACTTTTGCTCCTGCTGGCCCTGCTCCCCACTCCACACCTGTAGTGCTCCACGCTCCAGAGGAGAAGGTGCCAGCCCCGGGTTTCAGCATGGAGCTGCACAGAGGCAGATGAGCTGGCAGGGAGAAGCTGGAGGGTGCTCACTGCAGATGTCACAGCCAAGATTCAGCTGCCAAGAGAACAAGGCTTCTACTGAGGGTGTTCAAATTAAAATTAGTCAGAGTTTATGATTTGGCCAAGATATGATTTCCTGGAGACAGTGAAAGGGGCTTACTTGATATCAAAAATGCCTTTTCTACGAAGCCTGGAAAAAGTAAGCCTTCCAAGACACAGTATTGTAAGATTTTTTAATCAGGCCAACATAATTGCCATACCCTAATTTTTATGTGTGATTGAAGAACTTCAGATAAAATTTTACAAAGTATGGCTGACATAAGCTGCAGGAAAGGGTGCCTAGAAAAACAGTGTTATAAAACATTTTAGATACCACTGCCGTGTCAGCCTTCTATCACAGTACCAAAAAGCCCAATCACATCTCATGGCAGTAATGGAAACACCATTACCATCATTCCCAGAGCAGGGATCTTGGGAGAGACATCTTGAAACTCCTTCTTGACTCCAAGAGTGACACTGGAGAAAAGTTAAGGAACAAAGCACAATATACACCTTACCCAAAGGATACGAAGCCTAGGCCTGGACACAGATTTGAAACAGGGAGTCTCTGTGCTGTGAAGCTGCTAGCACAGCCCTGGTTCTGGTTAGCAGACATTCTTCCAGACAATGCCTGTGCATGGTTTGGGGGCTGACAAAGGTTGCAGATTATTTCCAATAGGCAGTTTGGATGCAGATACCTTGTTTTGGAGGCTCCATGTGTTTAGCTGTGTCTTGCCAGTTTACCAGGTGTTTACTAATTTGTTTAAAAGCAGTTTGTTTACTACCTCACCAGTTTGTTTACAAGCAGAGAGAGGTTCAAACAGGCTCATAACCCCAAAGAATGACTGTGGTCACCCAAGGAGATGATGCACCTGTAACTTATTCCCCACTTACTTCCCTTCCATTTATCATCAAAGAAATAGGCCAGTGGAGCTCAGCTTGTTAAACTTGACAAGCCAGGCTATCAAACTTCCTGTTGGGAACAATAGCATTTAAAATTACATCCAAAAAATAGAGAGGAAGGTAATTTTTATACCCATTCAGAAGATCAAAAAGACACCATATCAAGCACATTTTGTCAGGAGAGGAAGCCAAGGATCATTACTTGGAGGATTCAATGAATGTTGTTAGAAACTGCACTTTCCCCTACTTCATTCTTATCATGACATCTTGCCAAAGTGCTAAGAACTGTTTCTAAGGAAGAGGTTATGGATGCAGGCAGATAGGAGCAGATACGATCACAAGCTTGAATTTGAAGAACATTTTATGCCAGATTTAAAAAAAAGAAAAAGAAAAAGAACTTTTGGAGCAAGTGAGAAAAGATCAAAAAGAACTAGCATGGCAAAGTAACAACTGCAAAGGTAAAAATGACAGAAGATGTTTTTAAATTGTGTGCAAGAGTCCAAGCATCACAAGAAGAGCACCAGTTAGAAATGGGAGAATTTTAAAATGACCCAGAGCAAAGTGAAGACAGAATATTAAGAAACATTTACAAATGGGTAGAGAATAATTTCTCTGCAGAGAGTAGTGAAAAAAATACTTATATCAGTGCCACCCAGAAATGAATTAAAATCAGAGAGTTCCAGTCCAGGAGGAAACTTTAAAGCTAGATTTTGGAAAGCAAATACAGTTCAGTCTGTCATCATTGCCTTTGAATCCAGTGATATAACTGCTGCTGAAACTCTGTAAACCTGTAAGGAGGAACATAAACCCATCACTGATGATAATTTAAGGCATATGATTAACAAGGAAGGAAAAAAGACCTCTCTGATGCCATCAGTCATAAATCAGCCAGGCCTAACTCAAGATTGCAAAACTTGAGACTCTGACAAGCTGGCAACAATACACCAAAAGATTCTTCTGGCAGAAACTGCAGCCCCCTTCCGTCAGGAAAGTTTTGAGGCCTATTGCAGAAGCAATTGAATTGGGAATAGTTTTTAAAAAATGAAGTGGCCAGGAAAGAACAATGCTGTTCTGAGAATAGAAGCAAAAAGCAGTGCATATTCCTGTGTTTATATCATTCAATCGAGAGCTGTGTGGATTAACCTAGTGGGAGGTAACATAACTCTGCAGCCAGCTCCAAGAGCTAATACTGTGTTGAAATTTTGAAATGCAAATCTTGAGGAGCAATTATGCAAAAACTCTTACTAGGCAAGTTTTTGGAGAAACCTTAAAAATAAATTGTGAAGAACCACATGGAGCAGCACTGTGTAGAATAGTAATTGCTATGCCAGGGGAAAGAAATGAAAGGAATGTGCTAAGAATGTAATGTCTGACTCTGCTGTGAAACGCTGAAGCTCCCTAGAGCATGAACAGAGAGCTAACAGAGCACTGTAACCACCAGTACAGGCACCCATCCCTTCCTATAGCAAAAGAAGAGCTGGGCATTACAGGCACAAGCTCCTGGCCTGGGAGAACACCCTGGCCTACAGGAGAGAGCAGGGTCAGTTCCAGTGTGTCTGGAGGTTTGAACTCTCACAACTACACAGCACACCATCAAAAACTAATGGGGCATGCTGCATACCTGATTTTGTTTAGGAATAATGATCAAGCCCTCTCTTCAGATATCATCAGCAAGTCTGGATTAAGTGAAATGGATTCCCAGTAAAGACCTGCAAGTAGCGACTGACCAGCATCCTGAGATTTGTTTGCTTAAAAACAAGAATTCTGTGTTTTTAATTCCTATAGCAATGTGGCTTCTTGTAATGAACAAGCAAC
The DNA here is from genome assembly GCA_039654755.1 of Calcarius lapponicus. NCBI lineage: Eukaryota > Metazoa > Chordata > Aves > Passeriformes > Fringillidae > Calcarius > Calcarius lapponicus. The sequence continues at coordinate 102,449,572 of CM077465.1, read as the reverse complement.
CTCAGGTTCTTTTCTGCACCTTGGTCCACAAAGAGGAGAATTTACAATTTCTCTTTACCGTTACAATTAAAATTTACCTTTGCAATTGGAGTAGGTTTCTGTGCTCAACAGGCTGCTGAAATGTCTGCCATTTAGGCATTACCAAAAAAGCCTCTCAGGAATGGAGTCCAGTGAACCCCCTTTTTCTGCCTGCACTCCCTATGTGCTGCCTGTCCCAAGCTTGAAGAAGTGTAGCCTGGTTTGCTCCCAGCAACAGTATGAAGAGCAGCCAGGATGGCAGCATCAGCCCAGGTGCCTTCAGGACAGGAGAATCACAGAAACAAAGGAGCAACAACCTTGTCTTGGATCAATTGCTTCTGTGTGGTTTTTAAGATGGTCCCCTCAGACAGGTTGATGTGACAACTCTGGTAGGCTGCCTGTGATCCCAGCCTGTGCTGTGTCCGTATTAGAGAGGCACTATCCAAACTTGTCTCCAGAATTTCAGCATGCAGCCTCCCTGCAGTAGGGCACGAGTAAGGGACAGTGGGAGCACATGCTGCACATGTAGCAGGGAGCAGGAAACTTGGTTCCTTGGTACTGCACGTGCCATTGATCTCAGGGACTAAAGGACCTGCTGTTTCTCCAGCACCTCGGGTTCACATGTGGGAACCAGGGGAAATAGTGTTCACATTCCTTTGAAGAACACTTTGCCTGTGATGGGAACCAAGAGGACACAGTTGTGGCTAAATAGATGCAAACTTTCTTCCCAGGGCTAGATTGATGCAGCATAAAATATACAGTTGTAAACTCTGTAACCTCCTGAACTAGCACAGTATAAGATGAGAGGCACCACCTTAACTCTGCTCCCTCGTGTGTGTGCATCACAGCACATCTCTGATGGCATGATTATATATGGCTTCTAAAATAATGTAATATTAGGCAGTTTTGTTCTACAGCCTTATTTATTACTTCTGAGTCTGTTGTCTCTACTTAATCTTTTCTTGCCTGGAAGAACATCACTCCATCAGTGAATCAGCATCTCCAGAGAGGAAACGAAATGGAGACACGTTCATAATATACAGCAAATCGCTGTCTTAACACTCAGTTAATGTTCCACAGTGGATTAAGAATTATTGGCCTAGTATTTCAGCTTAGTCCAGATTTAGTGCCCCAGTGGAAGAATTAAGGACTAGATGAAACAGTGCACGTAAAGCTACTTTCTAGAGCAATACAGGAGCATGTTGCTATCACAGTCACTAAGGCAGGTATGTAAAAATCAAGGAGCTGTTGCAAAGTGGTTCCCTTTTCACAAAGGGGAGGAAAATGCATTTGGATACCAAAAGAAATTACAGTGGTATTGTTGGAAAGCAAACAAAGATAAGCTGGTTAAACAAAATTATTTTACTGTGTGCAGTCATAGACAGAAATATTACTTGTGCCACCATGGTCCATGGGTTGTTATGGATCATCCGGTTGGTACTGCCTGGAATGGCCACAGAAGAGATTTCACAGCAGCTGATGGACAAGTCCTAAACCTTTACTCACAAAAGATTCCCCTGAGGGCTGAGGTCATCAGTGAGGATCTACATTTGAGAGAAAACCTCTATCCAAGGAATATTCCTGCAGCTCCATATCTGCCCACTGCTCTCCCTTTCCCTTCTCTGATGTGCTTTTGCAGGTTTGTAGTGACTAAGAGTTGTTCAACTGTGTGTTTTGATGGGATCTGAACTGTAAAACCCAGGAAGAAAAGTCCCTGTGAAGTTTCCTATGATCCTCATTCTTCCTGCAATTTCAAATATCAGCTGTGCCACCATGAGCTCACACATCTGACTCACTGCTTCTAATCTATTTTCCTCAACTCAGTTTTGCTTTGGCAATATTGCCACCCCCACGTCTCTTGGTGACTGAACACTGAGCAAATTAAATCCTGATCTTTCTCTTTGACTGCCTCCTCTTGTTCTCTCAGCTTTTATAACTGAGATGCTGCCATATCCCTTTTCCTTTAGGTGAAGTAGCCAGACAGCTCTGATTGCTCACAATACTGTTTTGTACATTATATCTAAACACAAATTATTTCCCTTCTGTGTTGTTTCTAAGACCCAGGACAGATCATGCCCTTGACCATTTTATCTTTTGCCAGATGTTATCTCCTCTGCTTCTGGCCTCCCTGAGATTGCAGCCAACCCAAACACAACTTCCAGACTGACCTCATGCCCTGCATAATGATGGTATCATTAATACTTATTTTTCCCTCCTCATCCTCCAATTCCCCCTACAGCACTATTTTCTGCACATTTCTGCTTCCTGCAGGGCCTTTCTCCACCTGCTTGTCTGTTTCTGGTACTTCTTTTACTGTTCTTCCCTCCATTCTGACAGAAATGCTGACTCTGACCACCAAGTACCACTTGTTTGTCACTCTGTCCTCTTTCTTTCTCTCACGCTGCCATGACACAAGTGGCTTTTTTTTGACCTGGCAGATCAATGACTCTCCATGTGCCAGTAGAGCTGTCTCTGTCCCAGGAGCCAATGCACAGTGTCACATATTACCCCATCTTTTTTCAAATCCCTCTTCAAAACCTATTTTCCTTTAAGACAGAGAGTGACATCACAAAACCAGCATAACCAAAAACCACTGTGCCATTGGGCTTGCTGAGGGAAATGTAGCCAGCCATTTCTTCCTTGTGCTGCTAAATAAAATCCATTCCATAACACAAAGGGAGATGATAAATGGTATTACTGAGCATGGCATGAAATGCAGATACTGAGAAGGAAACCTCAAGGTTTTAAGATCATTCTAAATTCATCATTTCTTCACTGAATGATACAATGTCTACATTGAACTGTGCAGTTGAATTCACCACTTGTAGCTTCATTCATCAGACATTTTATGCACCCATTCCTGGGGAAAATATATGGGGCTGCTGGAATACATGAGCTATTTCCCAGTGCCCCTGTGCAAGTCTAGCATTTGCACAGGCTTACATGCTGCAGCATCTTGATCTCTAACCTATTTCTATAGATTAGCTCTTTACTAATGTAGTAATTCCATTTGTTGTCGGTTCCTCCATTTCCCTACATTTGTTACTGTAAACAGATACAAGATATTAACCTTAAACATTCAGAAGCTGTCCCATTATTAGGCTGTCTCCTTCTAGTCGGGCTTAGAGGAAAATGAAGGCAATGCAGTTTACTTACAACACTTATGTGGGGTTTCTTTCCAGAGTTCCAGGAACACTCAAGGCTCCAAATGTCTTCCGTGGCCACATCAGAAGCTTTCTGGTAAGTTCATTCCTGATATTAGCAAGTGTGCCCTCCCTTTGAAGGTCCCTCATGTTGCAATACATGCTGTTTGGTCACGGGGCTGCCCTTCACCAGAACATGGGCTCATGAGTGCCTTTATAGAAAGTGTAAATGGCTGGGCCTGGGGACAAAAATAGGAGTAGGATGCTTGTGCTACTATGCAAGCTAAACTCAATCATCCATCCTTTCTGCTCTTCATTTTCCATGTTTGTCCATGCTTCATGACAGTCCAGGAAAATGGAGGGACCTTCTTCCCTGTTGGGGAGGTAGATAATGCTGCCAGTGTGAAAGAATGAAGTGGACTCTTATGAGCTGTCTGGCCTGTGTTTTCCACCCTCAGTGTTCTGTGATTCATCTAATTAAGGTACACAGCCTGCAAAACAAGAGGAAATTTGGAACTTCTCCTCATTAGCTGGGCATGAATGGGATTTTTTTTTTCCTCTTGACTGTCTTCATTTTATCTGCTGCAGCTCTTCATGACTCAGACTCCAGAAGGGCTCATGATTGTGTGGGTTGCCTCTGGCAAAGGCAAGGAGCTTGAAAGCAAGTGTCTGTCTGTCTGACTTTTACTTCTCTCTGAAAACAAACACTGAAGAGCCTATTCCCTGAGTGCCTGACCCAGCTGCTGTGTCTTCCCTGCTTGCTGGGGTACAAAATGATTAATCTCCTTCTACAGAGTTCAGTACTTAAAACATATGTGAAGGGGACACAAGGGCTTTCATATTAAGCAGGGATAAAAAAAGCCTTGTTTTACTCTTAATGAAGAAATAATTTCCTTAAGAACAAAAAAGCTCCTCACAGCCAGTGCTTATAAATTGCTTAATTGGAAATACACATAACAGTCCTGTGTGGATTAGCAGAGTGCTTCTAGCTGGAATTAGAGTCAGGAAAGAAAAGTTATTTTAGAGATACTAATAAAACAGGAGGTTGTGAAGGCTTCTGGGATATATACAGATGTTTTATTTTAGGCTTTGCATATAAAGATGATTTTTAACCAATTTGTTATTGGTTTGCAAGCTCTGCTGATTAGCCTTGAAGCAGAGAGGAGTGAAAAAAAAAAAAAAAGGGAACAGACCTCCAGATCAGAGAGCGATAGCTCCAAAAATACAAACTGGGTTATTTTTTTTAGCTGAGACTTTAGGCTATTGGGCCATCTACCATTGTCTAGGTATTTGATGATTCATAAATGTGCCAGAAACAGAACTAAAGACATCTTTGGCAGTACCTTTCCTTGTTTCCTGATAGGTATCAAGCCCCTCATCAATTCTTTGCTTTCTGCAGGAGATGCCCAGCGCACAGGCAGGCTCCTTGCTGGGCTGCAGTGGATGTGCTTCCTGCCCCAGCCACCCTTCTGCTGCGAAAGTGGGAAATGGTGGCTCTCACAGCTCCACCACCACTGACTTCTCCAACGAGCTTTGCTGTGCAGGAGCAGCAAAGGATCCAACAGGGCTGCATCACATCCCTGGATTTCAGGTACTTTGCTAAACACAGATATGGAGCCTCTCAGCCTCCCAAGGCCAACTAAGTCACCACAGCTTCTCCTTTCCCTTGGAGGCAGCAGAGAGGATGAAAAATGTGTGCCTGCTCATCTCTTCCCAGCAACCCCACATGCTCTGTGTAAAAAATTTTGTTTCTGTTTGTAGCTCTTTGTCTAGAGCCCAGCTCCAAGGTCAACTTCCATGGAACACGAGGCCTTTCCATTGCTGAATAAACCAGAAAAACCTTTCTGCTGAAAAACCTTTCTTTGGCAGCTGACAGGCACCTGCACTGCCTTCCTGCAGCCGGGTTTGCACATTTGGGTTTGGTTTGGACACTGTGTCTGAAAGATGTGCTGTAGGATCACCAGACAGGCACGGGCAAGGGGCAGCAAACAGCACTGGGGTCACCTCACAATCCCGGGGTCCCCTCACACTGGCAGGGTCTTCTCACAGCCCTGCAGTCAGCTTGTCATCCACAAAAATGGGATTCATGGGAAACAAGCCTATAATTACACACTTGAGAGAGACATTGATTATCTCAGAGTTGCACAAGCCTGGATGCTCAGTGGTATTCCCCAAATCAAGCACACCGACTATCAAAACCTTTTGCAATTTATACATTTTAGCAAACAAAGGAATTTGTGTTCGTTGGCTACAAGTTACATAGTTCGCTTGTTAATTAGTATTCTGTCTTCTGCTTATTAATGATTCTCTTGCTTCTCCTGCTAATTAGTCCCATAGCCAGTCTTTCCCTTCTTTTGAGTCAGTGGGTTTCTTGGGTCCATGAGTTGGTGGGTTGATGGTCACCATCTTCCCCTGCCAGAATGGGACATTGGTAAAATGTATTACCCAACTGGAGCTGGCTCAGCACAGTTGCTGAGCTGTCTTTATTAGTTTCTTCCTTATCTTTGGGGTCTTGCCAAATGTCCTTGTGACCCATAAATTCTGCATTCTTTGTGTCCACTATCAGCTGCACAGCCTTCTCCCCAGGCTTTGTTAACCTCCCCCGAGGTCGAGGTCGGAGATCACTGAAACACCCGGAGCCCTAAACCTTAACAAGGCAACTCCACCAACAATCTTTCGAACACCTGGACATCACTCAGGGATTGCTCGTTAGCTGCTCTCTCCAAAATCTCCTTTCCTGCTGATTAGGCTGAAAAGCATATGAAGATCAAACACCAAAGAACATCCTTCCTCAAGGAAAATTTTGCATATTCCACGTTTTACAGCACCCTCACACCCCGGGGGTCACTCACGGCCTCGGGGTCCCCCAGGGCCTCCGTGGTCCCTCACAGCCCAAGGGTCCCTCAAGACTCCAGGGTCCCTCACGGTCCGGGGGTCCCCCAGGGCCTCGGGGGCCCCTCATGGCCCGGGGGTCCCTCATGGCCCGGGGGTCCCCCAGGGCCTCGGGGGCTCCCCAGGGCCGGTGGGTCCCTCATGGCCTCGGGGGTCCCCCAGGGCCCGGGGGTCCCTCACGGCCCGGGGGTCCCTCACGGCCCGGGGGTGCCCCAGGGCCCGGGAGTCCCTCACGGAGGCAGCCGAAGGAAGGTGGTGCCACCTGGCGGCCGATGGTGGCGCGGCGGCCCAGGCCCCGCCGGTGCCCGCGGTGGAGCCGCCGTGGTGGAAAGTAAGAAAAGTCGTCAAAAAATAAGAAAACAAACCCAAAGCGAGACAGCCGGGATGTGCGGAAATGATCACCGGTAGCGCCTGCACAGGTGTAAGGAGCTGGTTTTACTTCTCCCAGCTCGGGCAGCCAACAAGCCAGGACACCCCTAGGAAACGGGAAGGCTGCTGATAACTCATTTTTATTCCTATCTGGCCCTGCCCAGCTGTTTCCTTACTTTATGAGTTAGCATCTCTATTTTATCTTCTAATAAACGGTGTTATTTGACTTCAAAAACCCCACAGGGCTCATGTGTTGAGGAGAGGAGGAAAAAAAGGTGTCCCTTTGGAAGATGGATCCACTTCAAAGCTGTGGCGATTTGAGGACTGACTGAAAACACAGGGAGCCATGCAGTGAAGCTGACAGTAGCCGAGCAAAACTGGCTTTTCAGGCAACACTTCAGGAATAAAAGAAGAAAAAAACTACTTAAAGCATTTGTAGGTTTTTTTTTTTTTTCTCTTCCTTTCATCTGGTGAGAGCATATTCATTAGCAGCTCTGCCAGGTTGAACAGTTTCTAGATTTGATTGAGGATGCACATCTAGTAAAAGCAGTAGCTACTAAAAGGTAGGGCTGAAGTTGCCTGTTTAAAGTCTGATCTATCCGAAAGGCAAAAGAGTAGAACTGACACGTAGCTCGGCAAAACCTGTCAGGCTGGCACCAGTAAGGAACTGGGATGTTAGTCCTGGACTCTTGCCTGGCTGAGGCAGGGGCTTTTCACTCTAAAAATAAGTAAGACTCGTGAAGGGCCTCTTCTTTCACATCAGCTATGCTGCTTGCATGTGTATTCATGCTGTGTATTGTGTGCAGTCATTTTACAGCTTGAAATTCGTGTGTTCACCCCCTCCAAGGCAGTGGGGGCAAAGGCCTGGGCCATGATGGAGGGGGCTTTCAGGTATAAATATCTGCAAAAGGGGAATAAGAAAGGGCATGGACAGGTCTAGGTTTACACTTTGTCATTTTAAGTGATTTTTTTAATTGAGGGGATTATGATCATGTGTGTCAGGGCAGAACTGAGACATTTTGAAACCTGGTTCATGTTTTCCAGAGAACACAAAGCACCAATCTGCTGCCAGAATCTGTTAATTCTGCAAAAGAAGAGCTGGGTAATTTTGTGGGAAAGCTACTCTCAGCCTCCCTGACCCCAAATTTGGGTTACTTGTCATGCCTTACAGTTCCCTGAAGCTCACCAGATCTGAGAGAGCCTAAGTAAGCTCTCTCTCTCTCTGTGTTCTGAGTGTTTAGGGAACACACCTCTAAGCAGAAACCTAATTTAGGCAGAGCTCTTTCTTCCTATCATGTTGGCTTTCCTTTCATGAAATCCCAAATTATACATGGAATGTAATTTTATCTCTGTCTGTCACCCTGCTGGGCTCTGCAGGCTGGTAGAGAAGCCAAAGCCTGTAGCTATCAGTGAAGCTCAGCTCTACCCACAGGAGGAGTCCCATAAAAAACCCAATTTGATCAAGCAATCACCTCTATTGGTGAGAAGTTTAGTGTCTGCAAATATATGCATCGCAGCTGAAAATAGTATCTCACTAGGATCTGTAAACTCAGAAGAAGAGTCTGCTTACAATGTCACTCCCTAACACCTTCCAGGCAGAAGAACAGAGATTTTTGTCCTATAGTTGCTCATTTTCAGCTTCAGTCAAAGCCTCAAAATTATAAGACACTTTTAAAGAAATACCATCTGGAGTTCCCCTGAAATCTCCAGGCAAAGTATTTACAGAATCACTGAACAAAAGAATATTCTGAGTTGGAAGGGACCCACAAGAATCATCGAGTCCAACTCCTGGTCCTGCACAGGACAGTTCCAAGAACCACACCATTGGCTGTACTTCTGTAAGCAGACTTTGCATAATCCATAAAAATCTTTAGGTCCTTCTAATGGCCAAAGTTTTTAATTCTGCCATCTCTTGTCAGAACAGATTTTACTGCAAAGATTACCTTTATAAAAATTGAATTGTTTGTAAATTACTTACCTCACTCAAAAGGACAGAGGATAAAGGAGAGATCTGGTGAACATAAGGTACTTGGGTTCACAAAAACCTGTGGGCAAGGTTCCACACCAAAGATTATTTTTAAAAATGAAGCTGTTGTGGGATCACAAGAGTTATTTCATGCAGTGAAAGCTGGTTACACAATGGCAAAGGGTGAGGAAGAGTCAGCAATGGGCTGTCCTGGAGATTGGTGTGGGAACCAGTTTTGTTTAGTACATGACCTGTGGCTGGAGAAAGGAGTGAGCAGTGATAGCTCTGTGTCCACAGTGCTGCTGGAGTTTTCCAGGTATCCAAACACCACACAGAGGCACCTGAAGTAGTAAACTAAGCACATACTAAACTGAGTAGGAAAAAGAGGTGGCAGGTGGGCTTGGGTGCAGATAAATGTAAACTGCTGCCATAGGAAGTCACGGATGTGACTGTATCAACAGGCTCGGAAAAGACCTAGACAAATTTGGGACACTAGGTCAAAAGATGAATACACTGAAGGACTAGGCAAGGGTATAGCCTCCAATATCCCCAATCCAACAGCTGTGGGAACTGAGGGAATTAAGTAGGGAATGTATTGCTGAAATAGCCAGGCAAAGGTGCTCTGTTTACCTGGCTTCTCCCATTGCCAGTGCTGGAGACATGGCATGATGCTGGGAACACCCAGCACCGTGGGCTTTATGTTCCTATTTTGACAAAAATTCTGGTACATGAAAATCTGAACAAAGACTTTCAGCTATCAAAAGAAGTGGGGCATTTTTATAATATTTTGATTCTTTTTTAGTGCTTTAACACTGTTAAAAATAAAAAGCCAGGTATTACATTATCAAAATTTTACTATTCTTTAAGAAATATCTTGATAGATCTGAATCAGTTTTCTTCCTTGTAAAACTGGTTTTGATAGTTTTAATTTTCATTTTGAATTAGAACAGAAGTGTATTTTGCAATATTGTTGGTTTTGGTGGAATAGAAACATCAATTCCCAGTCAGCTCTAATGATTATTTCCTTTTATAATGCTTGTCAGCCTCTTCTTTATTATCCTGATATTCTCTGTAACCCTGAAGCCAAGCTCCATGAGAAAGTGGTAGAGGGTGGTTTCTGTGTTTCTCATAGCTTGTACTGTAGTTTGGGATTCTCCAGACTATTTTCACTATTTCTGTTCAGCTGTGGGATCTGCTTCCCACAAGGCATCTTGCCATACAGCCTCTCCCAACCCTCTTCTTCCCTTTCTTCCTCCCAGGTTTTCTTGCATGAGTCTGACAGCTCTGTGATAATCATTCCTCCTCCTCACTGTTCTCCTCAGGGATCTGCGTGGGTGGGCAGAGCTGGTGTACAGAGCACAGCTCTCTTATCTCTACGAACTCATGAAATTCGCCAAAAGCCTTCCCACCAGCAATAAGCTTCTCCTTCACACAGCAAATCCATAGCAAAATGCACACACATTTTACTAAAAAAAAAAATTATGGCTGATTTTCCAGACCAAGCACTGCTTAGGAGTCACCCCCAGAGAAATCTGGCTTCTTGGCTTCAGAGCAGCTCCCAAAGGGCTGGAGACAAAGGCAGGCATCTCGGGAGCTGGAGCCTGGTGGCCATCCATGTCACCAGCTGAGAGTGGTGGTGCAGCAGAAGGCAGAGCATGCTCCCTCAAGGCATTGCTGCTGTGCTGGCCAGGGAGACAGGGGACAGTGTGGGACATGCCAAACCTGTCAGCTGCTTTTGGGGTGACTCACTCGGGGAGGTGCACCCAAGTAACTGAGGCGTGGGCAGGATTTCGCTCAGTGCATCATCTGCTTGTGACAGTGCTTCCCCCCACGCAAGGGAATATACCCTTTCAATTTCTCTATTTAAATCCCTGTCTTGCTGCCTGCTGGTGTGTGGGCTCCAACTAGCTACAGTTGTAAAAAACCAATACCTACATGGGACTGCCTCTGAGGGACGTGTCAGCCTGGAGTTCCCTAATGGTCACCCCCAGCAGAGCTGCCAGGGCACGAGAGAAACTAAATCAGATTCCCTTTCTCAAACACAGGAAACATGAAAGCAAATATGCCAGAAAACTACATCTTTGGGGACCACATGCTTGTGGTGAAGTAGTTAGGGATAAATCTCCTGCTATGAAGGCAAGGACATAGTCTTGATTTTCTTTAAATGAGATCAGTGAAACTTCCCTCTCTGCATTCTTCCGTGAAACCAGTAACGTACTATGCAAGCACAGGCTCAAAGGAGTCATCCCTTAGTTATGGCTTGCATGTACTAATGTGCCTTGAGGAGATCAGTGGGTACAGCTGGCACTGGAGTCTACAGCCCATGATTATCATCACCATCCTCATCATCCAAGCCAGCTACCCATCACCTGAAACACTTTGGGTAGCTGTTTTTATCAGAGCAGGGGAGGATCTGGATGGTTCAGGTTTTGGCACAGAATCTGGTGGCTCCTTACCCCATGGAGAGCACAGAGGGTGAGAGGTGCTCATCTGCCTGAAGACCTTCAGCTGAGCCTACAGGAAAGGTTGGGGCTGGAAGCCTTGCCAGGGCATCTTTCTGTACTCATAAAAACCTGAGGAAGGAAAGGAGCTGTTGGTGGTGCACAAACCAGAGAAGGAAAGCAGGCTACCAGCACTCTTATGTTCACGGGAAACAGCTGCATAAGCTGAACTCAAACCTAAAAAATGAAAATCTCTGGAACCAATTACCATTTAACCTCTGTTGAGCCCCACCTTCTGATTTATCACCACCTTTCAGCAGATCTGTGAAGTGTGGGTTCACCCCATCACTTGGGGTCATCCTCTGACAGCACAGTCAGCTACTATATGGCCATGAGGGGAAATATTATTTTCCTCAGAACACATTTTTTGAGACAATGGTTCAGCAGTCAGAATGAAATCATCAAACAATAAGATAAGCCAAAGCAAAAGCAATGGATACTCGTGGGTGGTTTTGACCAGTTGGCTAAAAAGACACATCAATTTTATATTTCAAGTTTATTATATTAATACAATCAAAATTAAATTATTTTCACAGCTAGTGTACCTAATTATATCAGGCTATGTGTATATAATTTATTCTAGCACTTTACAATTGTTTTATCTTTAATCATGCAGCGAGTAATGTGCAAACACAATAATGGGGAAGATTTTCCCCCCCTAAAAAGAGAAACCAAAATTACAAAAGTATGGCTTTATAAGAAAGTTGTATCATACAATGAACATTCATTTGTACTTGGGCATGGCAACATTCAGTCTTAATAAGTGACCAATAGCATCTGTCACTGCCATGCTGATTCCAGAAACGCCAGGGGAAATGGGAACAGGGAAATGCATTGATTTTAGAGATGGAACATAAATATCTATTTACATTCAGAGTACAAAAAATGTAAAAAATGTTTTCAGGGATTAAGTGTCACATTTATTTATATGCTAAAGTCAGAGTTATGGTGGCTTGAAGAACATAAATACACGAACAGTTTCTTTTCCTTTAGACCAACAAACATCTGTAGTGATGGAACCGACTTAAAAAGCGTTACTTCAGGTGTAGGGAGATGTAACTGAGGTCAGAATCTGGCCTGTCCTTCCTGCTAATGATGCTGCAGAAATAGACAGAAGCATAGGGTTAGGAAGTCATACATAGCTGAATTTTGCTGGCAGCCCGGAAAAAAAAGCAAGACAAAGATGCATGTTTAAGACATTTTATTAAAAAAAAATGTGTTGTGGCCAGCATCACAAACCCTTTGCTGGATGATTGTAGTTGCTGGCAAGCAGAAGCCCTTGTGCTTGGTTTTTGGGGATAAAACACCCATTTCAAGAGCAAAACTGCTGCCTCTTTCCAAGAGAAGAAACGTCCTTACCTGTCAGCAGCACGGGGTCTGGGACACACACACCGACCGCGTGAAAAGGCTGCTTCCAGGGCATCGCTCTCTGCTGGTCCGAGGAGTGCAGTGGGTGGGAACTGCCGGTTACGGATTTGCCAGGAGAGGGCAGGCAGACACGTATGACAAGAGGGCAGGCAGACACACACGTGCACACATACACCCGGTGCTTTCACTCACTCACACTCACTCACTCACTCACTCACTCACTCACTCACTCACTCACTCACTCACTCACTCACTCCTCCCCACTGAGTGCTCACTGAAGAGCTTCTCACCAAAACCAAAGGCTCACACATACAGACAATTCAGATCCTTACAATGCTACTCCTCAAAATTGAAATCGAAGAGGTGTAACCTGCAGAACCAACCTAAATCCGAAGATCAGAAAAGACTTTACCCTTTCCCCGTTTCTCTCTTGTGTTTATTCTTTTTCCCAAGTTCAGAAATACAGATCTGAGCGACACTTACTCAGTATGCAGATATGCAGAATGTAAACATCACCACACAGCACCCAGGACCCTTTTTGATTAACAAAGCCACCAACATATTTGCCATGCAAGCATAAGGATTATTCAAGACGGTCACGTTGCAGGAAAATATTGCAAAATATTTTTGAGTTTACTTTTGCTAATGACCTGGCTTGGAAAGAATGGAGAGAAAAAGCCAACACAGATGGGGCTGAGGTAGATTTGGCCATATCTGATGTAATGTCACTGTATTGACAAAGAAGATGAATGGGATCTCAAACTAACAGGCAGATCACCACAATATAAGCAAACAGGGACTAGTGAGAAGATTCCCCTATTGCAGCGGGAGTGCCCATCCTGCTGTCACATTGCTACAGGCAATGGAAAGAGTTGTCACCACAGTGCTAATGACCCTAAACTTTGTCCCACTGGGACTGCACATGGGAGGCCCGATGTGATTGAGGGCTAGCTGGTGCTCAATCTCTTGCTAAAATGGTCAAGAAAAGGAGAAATGAGGGGGCTGTGGAGTGATCTTTCCTGTGCGGGTACTTGCCTGTTATACTCTGGGCTGGACACACCAGAATTTTTGGCCATGTTGGCCAACAGTGTGGACCAGCAGCTTTCTTCCAGGCTGGGGCACCAGTCACAGGAATGCCCCAGAAAGAAACTATTCAAGACAATTCATCTTCTATCCTCTCTCTTGGCAGGTGGATTGAGGGGAGCCTCCCACATGGACAAATGCATGCACACAAGCATCCTGCTCTCTGCTACAAACCCAGCCATAAAGTGCCTGATTCCTGACCTCTGCATTGATCCACAACTATTGCAGCCAACAAGAGACTCCTGTACCATTTTGCACTCACTTGCTCCCAGTAGTCTGCTCTGACTCTCTGAGCGTGGCCTCCTGCCTTAATAGAATGTGCTGGCATTAATGCCAACAGTCCCTACCTGCCTCCTTGGATTTGTAAGATGAACAGCCCTCCTCTCCCTCCTGTCTTTTCTGAAACTCTTCACAGCACTGAAACTCACATGGTTCCAAGCCAGTGCAATAGCACTGGATGATTTCCATTTCCTCCTTTCCCCGGATCTCTGCTTCCAGGACCTAATTACTATTCTAATAATATCCTTCACCAGCCTCCTCCACCTCTCGCCCACCGACATCCGGATGAGACACCGCAGTGCTGCTGGGGACAAACCCAGTCCTGCTCCTTGGGACTCCCGGGGTGCCACAGGGGCCGTGCTCTGCACAGTCACTCCGGGCAGCCACGGGCACCGAGAGCCTGCTCTGTCCTCTGCCTCCAGCTCCGGGTTTTTGGGGGAGTATGTGCCAGTGCTGGGGAGCCTGAGGGCTTGGCAGAAGCAGCTGAGCCACCGCTTATAATGCAAATCTGCCTTGGGCTCTGCTTTGCTTCCCAAGCTGTGACAGCCTCTGTCTGCAGTGCAAGCTGTCGAGGGAGCACAGGCTTCCCCCAAAACCCTCATCCAACATTGACCCTGCATTTCCCCATTTGCAGCCTTCCCCATCGAACAAGGAGAAATAGACACAGATGGAGAAGGACATTCAAGTCCCCAGGGGCACGAGTGGAGGGACACTGCAGCACCAGAGATTTGGGATTTCAGGAGAAGGGTTAACCCCTTCATGGTCTGCTTGCCACTTTTAGGGCTGGGCTGACATTTCCTCCACCTCACAAGCAAGGCTGCTCATTCACTTGGCCTAGCACAGGTGGCACCGGAACTGAGGTCCTCCCACGGCATGCGAGAAGAGATGGCTGGGAGGAGCATCCCAGTGTCTCAGAAAGGATGGTCCAGGTGGCTGTGAGTGGCATGTTCTGCAGCCTCACAGTAAATCTCCACCTGGTCACGTCTGGAATTGCCAGTGTCCTGGCACACAGGAGGTTGCCCATGCAGAGGGAAACTAAATGGAAGCACTCCCTGTGCTGACAGAAAGACAGGAGCAGGTCCAGCACAACCTCCTTGGCACAGGCAGGGAATTAGCCAAACGAGACATGAGCCATTTTTTGCACAAAGCATTTGAGATTTGACTGCACATCTTTCTTAGCTACTGCCTGTGGAAAGTGGTTTGTGCCCCACAGCCTTGGGCCCCAAATCCAGCTGAAGAGGAGAGTGAGTTCTCCACTGCTGCCCAGTGCAGGCGGGGGAAGCGAGTTGTGCTCCTTCAGCAGAACAGAGGGTTGCGCTTACAGGGAGCGGGGAACGCTGGTGTCCAAAATAAGAGATGTCCCCCAAAGGGAGCTGGGATTCTGCCACTGCTCTGTTGATGCTGAGAACAGCCAGGAGAGCAGGACCAGTGCCTTGAGCAGAGAGGGCAGCGTGATTCAGAGCTACCCAGAAGGCTGCCCAGACCCAGCCCCGCTTTCTGCAAACTCACCCTGCCTGCAGTGCCCAGTTAGTGGGAACATTTTGTAACTTCCAGGATGAGGATTTCTATCTGGACCTGGGTGGCAAAAGTACTCTAATTGACAACAAGTAACAACTTTTAACAGCAGAACATCATACTCCAGCTTAGGATAAGTAACAAATGCCTGTGGCTCTGAGACCCACAAGGAAATCAAGTTAGCCAGCAACATCTCCTGTAGAGATATATTCCAAAACACAAGCCAAGGAGGAATAATGTCACATATGAAAGACAGGGCTCCCAATGTCCCTGCTCCAATTGCCATTTGTTTACTGGACAGTGGGGAAAATGGTTCCTTCCCCGTTGCACAAGTCTGTAGAGGCATCAGGGCTGGGATTGCCTTTAACCCCCTCACTCCCAGGTGAGATTGGATGCTTCTCATTAACTGTTCTGTGGCTCTTTATCTCCCATCCCCCAGGAATATACACACACTGCCCCTCTCTGAACTCCTGCCCTCCACACCATGACCTGCTCTAAAGTAACTCGATAGGATCAGTTATCCTGCAGGAACTGCCTCTGCATCCCTGCAGCATCAGCCATGCACTTTGTGGTTATTACTAATGATGCTTGAGCATTGTTAGAAAGGAAGCTTGATGCTTGAACCTTATTGGAAGGGGATGGTGTTTCTCCCAGCTCTAGCAGTGACACCATTTAAAAATCCCACTGGGTACGTAGTTCCTTTTAACCCAGGTGCATTACACAGGATACAGTTATCATATTGGGAATTCAGATACACTGATACCAGCTGACAACTAAGAAACCAAACATAACACAGTCTCAACTACAGTTAACCCTTCACATGCACAACAAAACAGAAAACAAGGAAGGCTTTTGCCTTTAAAAGTGCCGTGCCTGCAATCAGTTAGAAAAGACATTTAAAATCTTGTCACAAAATATTGGATTTTCCAGCATAGCCTTATAGGTTAAGTACTAAAATCACACTAAAATGCAGAGGGTGGATAACCAGCTCCTCTAAGTTGCCTTGGAAAATCCAAGACCCATTGAATAAAGTCAAGGAAAAACATTTACCACATTTTTTGCTGGTATCTTTTTGCCATAGGATGGTAAGGGCTTTAGTGCCTGAGGTATAGGTAGTTCCTGGATGCTTTTAGGGAAGTGGGAAGGGGGAAGAGTCTGGAGAATAGTTTGCATAGCTTGCAGATATAAGGAAGCAGGTGTGTTCCCCACCAGGCTGTTGAATTTGTCTTCTCCTAGCAAAGCTGTCCAGTGGTCTGGATGCTCCTGCAGAACTTTCCGCATCTTAAACTGTGGGTTGGGCATGAAGAGCAAGAGGTAGTCGAGGCAGAGCTTCTTTGATGCGACATTCACTTTGGAGTCCCACATCTGCTCCAGGATGACGTCCAGCGGGGTCAGCCCTTTACTGTCCTCTATCCTGGGAGAGGCTCCATTCCCGAGGAGGATGAGGACTGTCTCTGACCTCAGCAGCTCGCAGGCAAGGTGCAGGGGTGTTTTCCCATCTTCCAGATGAAAGCAGCCAGCCCTATTGATATAGGAGTTCAAGCTGGGGAGCTTGTGTGCAATTTTGATGATCAGTCCCAAGATATCTCTCCTGTCATATGTGACTGCCATGGCCAGGTGAGGAGCAGAGGATGGGCAATAGCAGAAGTGTTCCCCAGGCACCTTGAGAGCCTCCTCTGGAAAATGAGACAGCAGATACTGAGCATAAGGCAGGTGATTATGCACCACTGCATAGAGAAGGGCTTCTGAAGGTGAGTAGGTTCGTAGGCTGGCATTTTCCTCCCAGTAAAAATACTCCATAGTTCTCATGTCTTCCAGCATCCACACAGGCTTGTGATCTCTCACAGCCTGGTAGAACATGTAGGATAAGAACTTGCAGTGCCTGCTTTGATCATCCTGCAGGCTGGCCTGGTTACTGGCCATGGCTCAGCAAATAGAGAACAGCTCCACGTAAAATCACTCCAGACTGTAAGACTGGTGCACTTGGAATGCTGATCCCGATGCTGCTGCAACCTTCAGGCTGTCCTTGCTGCCTGGACTGCACTAGCTGGAATGCATGGGCTGATCATCTCCACCCATTCATTGTTTTTCCCCTCACTGCAGTGGTTTTGTTTAGGTAAGCACAATCCCACAGGCTCAGTTAACCCGTGCCATGCAAGCAGATGGTTGGTGAGTACATCCCGCTCTGCGCGTGGCACAGGTTACTGAAACGCTGTCAGACTGCCAGTGATTTTATACACACACAGCCACAGAGAACAGAGGGAGAGACTAAAATTAGCTTGAGAGGTGAGGCGGATTTCTGTCTGCATTTCGTGTCTAACCAGATCAGCTCATACACTGCAGCAAGTGGAATAGCAATATTCTGCTATTTTATGGGGGTTTTTTCATGTCACTCACACACACGCAGCTCATTCCATAGTAAAAAATATGTAGCAGTGTAAAATACTCCACAGCTGATAACAGGCATGATTCCATGCTCGGGAAATCAAGGGATTGGTAGCGCTAGCACTAGGAAAGGATCCCTATTTTATAAATAATGGTATGGCTGGCCACTTAGGAGACACTGATGTTAATGGATTGTCTATAAGGCATTAGTAATGTTTAAGATGCCAGCATTAATCTCTGCAGAGAAAAGAGTCAAACGGTGTGAGCAGTAACCGTGTGTGCAGTAACGGTGCCCAGAGTCATAAAGCAGATTGCTGGGTTTAAACGCCTTCCTTTGTTTAGCAAGGAAGTACCTGGAGTGCCCCTGCTGCACAGCCAGGGCATAAACAAAAGCTTAATGGCCAAACCCCACCCGCGGGTGGGGAGCTTTGATCAAAGCATTTCTCAGATGTCCTGCTTTGGGACTCTGTGTCAGAGCCAGCGACAATGGGGAGAAGTGGGATTAGGCAATCAGACCTGTGCAACACCCTGGTAAAACACAAAGGACCAAGGCCTACAGTTTGAGGGGGAATGTCCCATTGGATGAGGCAGAAGGACCTGGCCAAAATTAAATTCACAGAAAAGAAATTAACTAAGAGTCCTTTCTGGCAAGCTCTGTTTAAGGAAGGAGGGTTTCCATGCATCCCATAAATCTACGCATTGCAATAAAATGGTATCTCACCATTTTGGTAGAAAACAGTTTTTCCCCTTAAGGGAAAATACAGCATATCAGGAAATCCTTATTTTCATTTCACAAGAAGAAAAACATATAGTAAGCATATTCAAATTAGAGAGAATTCAAGTATCAGATCTCCAAACATTGTTTGGAGTCATCCAAAGAGAAAACCAAAGCCACTCACAAAACTGGGTCTAGATCTTGCACATTTTCCAAAGCTTTATAGCCATTAAACTACCCTCACCTGATGCATATGCTAACATAAAGCTCCCCTGGGAAGTACTCACAGCACCCAGCCTGTCAGAGCTCAGGGAGCACCTGGAACATGCTTTTAGTCATACAGATTAATTTTAGGTAGTCCTGTGAGTTGACTTGGTGCAGAGACACATAGAAGTCAAGAAAAAAATGTTCTGCAAGTATCTCGAATGAAGAGGGAAGCCAAAACCCCAGAATCAGGAATGGCCATGAGGCTTTTGGCCAATCACCTCCACACCACTGCTCCAGGATGTCCAGGATGAGAAAACATCTCTAATTACACTGTACCTTATAATTACAGGTTACACTGCAATTCTGCCTAGGAAGCCCAGCCCAAAACTAGGAGTCCCTCAGGTGGTTTGCTCACTTCTTTATGGTTCCAAATGGCACAGGTCTATCTGCTCTGGTGGCTCTTGGCCTTGGCCTCTTCTTTTTTTTTTTTTTTTTTCTCCAGAAGTTAAGAAAAACTGGTGCTAAGGACATGTTTTGATGGCAATGCATTGCTACTGGATTTTATTGTAAGCATAATACATCCGTAAAACATTATAAAACCATTACAAATGGAAGACATTGATATGGAAAGCTTCACTGAGGAACTAGAGGAAGACTAGGAGTTTGGAAGTTTCTATTTATTTCTTTGAATTTTGATCTGTGGCTAAAAATAATGGTTCCTAATTCATAAGGTGTTTGTTGAGGCTTTCCTCTTTGACAAAGTGCAGTCTAGAAGAGGAATAGAATCAGTTTTGACTCACAGAGAGAGCATCCAAGACAGCAGGGACAGGTTTGAAGGGAAAAACTGAAAAACAAAAACTGATTTTACCCAAAACACTATTTACCTTTCCATCTGAGGCCGAGAAGCTCTTTAGATCTCTCCTGGGCAGATGCATTTTTCACATTTGATGGTGATTTCAGCTTATAAAATATTTGGTTATTATGAACCTGTGAGAAATGCAGAATATTTCTGAGCTATTCAGAAACCTTCTTACAGTGTTTTGCTCAAAATATTGTTTCTGGATAAAAGGGAAACATATCTCACATATAAAGACAAGAATTGAATGCTAGTAGAACTGAAATCTTAGCATGGTAATAAAAATCATTATAAGTCCAGGTCAAATTATTACAGAAAAATAAATATACTCCTACCAGAAAAAAAAAATCAATAGCAATAATAATAATAAAAAAATAATTTGAAGCCTTTTGCACACTTCTTATCTTCTATCCCTATTGCTGATGTTATGTTCCTTCTGCCTATGCTCATCTAAATCCTAACATTGGTGGTTTCATTCTGACGGTGGTGTTCCAGGAAATCATCAGCATCTGGAGCTGTTCTGTGGGAGGAATGTGAGGTTGATGGTGATGGTTTCTTCTTCCTTACTCCAGTTTCTCCTGGGGGTCAGTTTTATGATTTGTTGCATACTTTTACACCTGTTTTTTTCTTCATTGGATTGCAACTCCATTTCACTTCCACATTCACAATAGATGCTGATTCTCTACATATAAGATATCATTTATTTGTCCTCTTTTCTACCCCTGAAATCATTCTCATCCAGCTCTGTATCTGAATTTCTTTAGCTGTCCTCAGGTGAGTGGTTTATAGCTGTGAGTGCTCCAGTCTTCCCATCTGTGCCCTATCTCTTCCCATCCCACTGGGCCTGCAGCCCCCCTCAGTGCACCCTGGGCTTCCACCTCGCAGCACCTCTGCCGTCACACCAAGCCCACCATGACCTCTGTCAGCTCCAGCGTGTGAAATTGGAGTTGTGAACAGCTCTTAGTGCACAGCAGAGCTGGTATAAAACTATGGCTCTACCATGCAGTGCTAGTGAAAGTAAACCCCACCAGCTGTAGGCACCTGGCTAGAAGGAGGAAAGTGTTCCTACAGCTAAACCAAACTGAAACAAAGCAGCAGGTTCTCTGTAGTAGTCGAGGCAAAGCAAGTTTGGCAGGCCTTGGTCCTGAGCCTTTGGAAACTCAGTCCAGAGCCTGCAGCCTGGTGCCAGCAATGGCCAAACTGCTTCAGGGACAGAGAGTTCCACTGGGTCCTGTTTCTGGAATAAGCCAAAGCAGAAGGGCTTTGTGTACTGCATGCTGAGAGTGGGACTTAGGCCTAGCAACCTTTCCCTGTCATATCTTCCTCCTGCCCCTCTGTACAAAGTTACAGGGAGCAATGAGAAGAACTGTGGGGAGAATGAGAAGAACTGTGGGGACAAAAGTGAGTGAACAGACCTTCTGGAAAAAGAAAAAGCCAACAGCAGCTTTTGGTCACTGGGACTAAACTGGAAGTGAGGCTTTCACGTTTGTCATTTCACTGCCTGGTGGGAGCAAGACATTTCTCTCCATTAAGGGAAGAGCAGCCTTGCCACAAGCTCCAGTGATCCATGTGGGCTCAGCTCAGCTCTTTCCACCATGTTTTTGCCTGCACACACAGAGGAAAACTTCGGGGAAGAAGCTGCTTGGGAAACAGAAAAAGAAAAGGCTTTGGGAAAGATTGGGACCATCTCCAGCATCCTACCTGTGTCAACAACTCCAGTGAGTGGTTTGTTGTTATTTCTGCCTTTCTCCAGTGATCTTAATTGGCATCTGTTTCCAGGCAAAACCGATTTCAATTTTTCTGCGCCCTTTGTAAGGAGTACACTGGATGATCCAGCCAGGATATACAAAGCAAATAAGTAGCCAGAAATCAGATGCCTGAGCACAAAGCAAGAGAATGTCCTTCTTCAGAGGCACACTGTTTTTTCAGGATTGTGTCTGCTGGTCTTTTTCCTTTCCTTGGGAAAGAAAAATTTATCTGTTGGGGATGGATGATAACGCCTCAGCCACAGTGAGGCTCTTGGAAATGCTTGCTGTGTCCTGCTTTCCATGTCCAGCCCGGGCTGTGCAGTGCAGCTTGGGGACACTGTGTGTGACGAATTAGTGCCCTTGTGCAGAGCCCTGCCGCACCTCAAGGCTGCTTTTACAGAGCATGAAGGGTTTCTTTTATGCCCTGCTACACACTTACCAGCTCTAATTCATCCAGATGACTAAACTAGGCTTTGGGACAGTGGAAAAAACTACACTCTGACCTGTCCTGGATTGCTGAATATTTCACTTCTGCTTGCAGGTTTCAAACAGCAAATAAGACAATTTTTTACTACATTGCTAGAGGCAGGAAATGAAAAGAAGCAGAGATTTACCACTTTGGAAAACCTCTGAATTACTTGTAACTGGACCAGCTAATCTGCTGCATGCAGAACAAATCAAACACCAAATGGTTACTTACCTGCAGAACTTTGGAAGGAAAGATGACTACCTCACATGCAACAGACATGTGCACTATATCTAGTAGATATATATGTGTATCTACATACACAATATATGTAATAGGTGGTATATATAATATATGTAAGAGGGACTCGTCTGGAGACAGATGGAGGATTTTCAGGTGATGTCTGTGCTGCTGGTTGACCTCTGCTGTAATCCACACATGTGTCCTGCTTATACTGCTACACCCAGATGCTCAGCTGGACATTGCACCATGACATGGAGCACTTACAAGCGTTGGGGAAGCCATACAGTGTTTTCCTGCAGCTTCTTGTTTATCCCACCTGTGAAAGGCTTTGCCTGTTGTGTCCCAGTTCCCCCCAGAGCCTCACTTCCCAAGCACAGTTAGTTTGGAGATCTGTGGCAACAAGCCCCAAACAACCTGCACAGATCTGAGTGTGCCTCCTCCTCTTCCTTTGTCCACTTTTAAACTCAGGGTATGGACAGTGCCCTTGATACAGGAAACATTTCCAGCATGTCTGGGTGTTGACAGGGAGCAAACCTTTTAGAAGCAGAATGACAGCCATGTGTTGGCCACTGAGAGCAGTCAGTGCACCAGGGGCATGGTGACAGCAATGCCAGACAATGAGCTGCCCTGCCTGCTGCAAATGTGAGAGCATCTCCACAGCTGTGAAAGCAGGGAAGTGCAAGACTGAAGATGGAACTTCAAACAGAATCTTCTGTGTCTCCAGTGTCACAGAATAATTCATAGAGACAGCTTAATTTATAGAATACCTGGCAGGTGCCCATCTCTACCCCAGGTGACAGCTGATTGCTTTTTTTTGGAGCCCCTCTCATCTCTCTGGGCACACATAACCCCAGTGTGTGTGTCACTGCATGGCACTGGCCAGCTGCAAAGGCATGCCACAGCTCTTGCTGTCACTATGTGACCTGAGTGGTAGAGACCTGAGGCACAATGCCAGCTGTGGCCCCTGACTCTGAGGTGGTACCTCCCTTATCTTCAGATGAGAGATGCAGGGATATTGAGTGTTTCCAAAAGCCATCTTCCTCCTAAGCCTCAGCAACCCCTCAGTTTGGGGTCTGAACAAGCGAGAGGGATGGGTGCTGAGGTCTCAAGTTGGACTGGGCTGAGGAGAAAGAGTGAGCTGGGCCAGGAGATGGGTCAGGAGCAGGACCCAGAGGAGGTGGCAGAATTGAGGAGTGAAGTTCATCAGAGCACTGGAGAAAGCATGGAGCAATGAGGTACAATCAGTGTCATCCTGTGTTCTGAACATGGATATGAGATCCAGTGCCCAAATAAACAGTTTGGCTAATTGAGCTCTCCATTTCCAGGAAAACTCATGTGAGAGCCAGTGGGATTGCCAGAGCCTGAAGACTGTCAAGTGCTGTAGGCTGCTCAGGGCAGAATCCTGACCACCACAAATCAAATGTTTTTCCTCTGTCAGCTCCCAGGGAGGGATTGCCCATTTCCAAAGGCAGGCACTCAGTAAACACTGGGCTAACTCCAAAGGAAGGATAATGATGTTTCCAGCTCTCACTGAACATCACACGCATCTTCAAATGTGGCTTAGATCAAGCAGTATGCTCATGTCTGCAGGATGAGATGTCAGCTCAGTTTAATCAGCTATAAAAACAACAGAGCTCTTATTATTCTATTTTTTAAAAATGCTTTTGAGACCTGATTGCACGCAGCCTACATGCCAAGAATCCCAGTGTCTCCCATTTCTGTAAACCCTTTTGTTTCAGTTCCCAATTCCTATCCTAATTTGAGGCTACATCTCTCAAAGGCAGTACATAAATAGACAGATTACCATGCCTCTTCCAGAAAGTAACCTGTCAGCTGAGTTCTGTTTAAAGAACAAAAACAGCCCTTGCAGACAGTCTGTGCCTACATTGAGCCAGATGCTGTTTTTCCAGGGAGAGGCAGAGACTGTGAAACAGTTTTATATCATTGGATGCTTTCCTTCCTCGTGATGATTACGGGTGTCGGTGCCCTGTTTCACCACACCCCTATGTAAATGTCAAGGCTGTCAACTGCTGAGAAAGCATTCAGGAAGGCATGAATACATTTAGTTTCCAATACTGACAAAAAGCAATGCTTTTTTACACCAGCCATAATTAACCTGAGGAATTCAGTGCTATGTGATATCAGTGAGGCTAAAGGCCTGGCAGTCTCCAAAGTAAGTTTTTATTTTTTCTGTAAATTAGGGTCTTTGTTCTGTGCATATGCAGGAGCTGACACTACACCAAAACTGCAAATCCAAGGTCCTACCACCATGTAGATAGGCAAATAAATAAAAAACTACAGCTGTGCCACTCCTAACAAAATGATGACAAATTTGTCTGGACTTTTGTAGTTGCTTTTGTGCTGTATTGATACTGCAAAAAAGAGCTGCTCAGAAAGTTAACTTCTGGGTATTTTTGTGGGGGAAATGTCAGTGCCAGGAGACT
The DNA here is from genome assembly GCA_039654755.1 of Calcarius lapponicus. Taxonomy (NCBI): domain Eukaryota; kingdom Metazoa; phylum Chordata; class Aves; order Passeriformes; family Fringillidae; genus Calcarius; species Calcarius lapponicus. The sequence goes on along the minus strand of CM077465.1, from coordinate 102,425,374 downwards.
GAGCTGCTCTGCAGGATGTATCAGTTTCATTGCATCTGTCAACAAAACTCATGGTCCAAAAAGGCAGGAACATATTTTTCAAAATTATTTTTCTTGAATCCACTATAAATGAAAAATCCAAGCTGTGCAGCTATGTAAAACCCCATAATCTGCAATTTATGAGCCCATAATAAACTGCTGGAGGTCACTGAAAACAATCTTCAGCCCCAGTGTAATTACAAAATTATGTGTCAGGAAAGTCTTTTCAGTGCCTTCTGAGGTCTCAGAGACTGAGACAGATTTCAAAGTTAATTCAGTCACCAAGAGTGCCAGTGCCTGCATTTTATTGTCTCACAGACAAAATACTTTATCCACAGCCAAAGATAACCCCTCACCACTGTTCTCCACACTTCCCAGTGGTTTTATCTGAAAAGGATTTTTAATCTGGGAGAAGTGCACAGTCTGATCAACAATAAGATTTTCAGAACTACCTGAAAATTGTATTTGTCCAAGTAAGTTTCTTGTGGACTTTATTATCTCTAATGCTTTGTTCAAATAATTGTACTGGAAGAGTGGATTCCCTGAGCAGGGCACTTGTGATGACTCAGACAGTGACAAATTGCTTCTACTATCACGTATAATGAGTTCAGATCCTTGCTAACCTGCAGCTGGTCACTATTTTCCTCCATCTTCATGGTTTAATGTATATTTGAAGTCAGCCACTGAGAATTCACTCAAGAGCAGAAACATTGCAAAATGAAAGCAGGAAGTTCCGTAAGGCTGCTTAACAGAGGAGCATTTTGGTACCTCACAAATGCTTAGAGCACTTTTAGATTTAGACACCTCTGAGCTATGTGACCACACAAACATTATCAATACCAGAAACCCTGAAACAGCTGCTAGTGCCTAACAGCCCTTAATGACATCCAAGCCAACAGCCACTGAATCAAACAGGAAATTTAAAGATCTTCACAACATCACCATTTTGCTGAATGAAGCCTTTGGCTCATATACGTGGTTGATTCAGTACAGAAAAATAAATTCTATTTGTGATAATTAAAGAGAATGAAATATTCATCAGGAATGCTCCAAAGGATGTTGGACTGCCTCAGCATAATGCAGGATTTAAGTTAATGACTCCTATATTTTGTTTAAAAAGTCTTCTGCCCATCACGAGCAAAACTGTCCCCTTTCAATAAAGTTTATAATTGGTGATGAAGAAAGAATTTTCACTGCAAAGTAACCAAAAGTGAAAGGCAGAAAGAAATCAGCTGAACTTTCAGATCATTGACATTTAGAGGGATGGCTTAAATTTTTAATATAGATGTCAGTTGAATGCTGGTTTTCCTTTGGGTGGTTTTGGTTTTGTTTTCTTTAGGTGAAAACTTAAAAAGTAGAAGCTCTTTCCCTCCATACCATGGAGTCTGCACAAACTCATGTTTACAGGCAGCTTTCTGGGTGACACATGTCAGACTGCCTTTGCAAACACTCCTTCAAGATGTCAATTGCAAGGCACTGAAATAAAACAAGAAAAAATCAGTCTGGCTGTCTTCTTAATGGCATATGAGATAATTTGAAGAAGAAGAGTTACACTACTGGCAGCAAAATTCCTCTGGGTGCCACCCTAATAATAATGCAGGCTGATGGAGAGCCATGGCCTACATCCATGTTCTGGGACTGCAAGCTCCCCTCTGCTCAGCAGCACATGCTCCAGCTGTCCTGTGTGTAGCGCATGGAGCGTGGTTTCTCCCCTCTTCCTCTTGTGCTCAGGATTTGCCTTTCTGCACCAAGCTGTGGTCTGTGAATAAAAATCCAGGCTCTGGGGGCCGGGAGTTAGACTGGAGGGATGCTGCTTTCCCTGACCAGGATCGTGGTGAAATTCACCCGGTATGGGACATGCCCTCCCTTTGATTTGTCTAGCAGTGATGTTGATAATGACAGACAATTCCCAGGGGGCTGCTGCCCTGAAATGTAAAATCTTGTGCCATTTGAAATAGGATAAGGACACAAGACACCTGCACAGAGCTGACAGAAGAAGCTAGTGAAGCTCCCTACCTTTCCACAAAAATAGTTGGAGGCCAGGGAAAATAACCTGGAGCTCCTTAGTACCAATGTCAGACACCTTGTGTGATTTCACAGGCTTCAGCAGGCACCCTGTGTGACAAGAGTGGGGGCTTCTCCCCATGTCAGAGCTGTTGATTCAGGATGGGAGGGTGGCACTGGACTGTGTCCTTCCTCATCTCCTGAAGGCTGGAGCAGCAGCAGGCACTGCTTGTTCAATGCAACTGCTGTCTTCAGTGGAAGGACTAGAACATTTTTATGGAAATGCTTCTCCTCTGAGTTGCTCCAGAAAAACCTCTGATGAGATCTGATCCTGTCAGGGCTAAAGAACAGTCAGGGTTTCTATGACAACCTTTCTCTGGTCCTTTTACCTCCAGGGCTGCTGTGGAGCCCAGGGACCCCCTACCACAATCCTGCCATGCCAAATCACAGGGACAGCCCAGGGCTCAGGCTTGTTCCCCGAACACCAGAGCACTTGGGAAGTGCACAACCCCCTGAGAAAGGTTCCCAGGCAGCCTTCACTCCTGACACCCCACAGCTCTGTCAGGCAGGTGACAACAGAGCCAGGACTCCTCGTTCTTCCAGCAACCTGAATAAACACTGGCAGCAGCCAGGGATCAGCGGGAGCCTTGATGCTGGCAAGATGAAATGTTGTTCATCCCTAAACGATATTTGAATTTGGAGATTTAAATCTTGATCTGGGATCTGAAAATACCCTGAAAATAGAATCATCTTTATGAAACAGAAATTCACTCTCCCAGCCAGCCCCAGTTGTCAAGACTCACTCCTTCTCAAAATGAGACCATCTGTCATGGAAACAGGCATCTAACTTTAACCCAGATTTGAAACTGCTGGCTTGGAGGTTTGTAAATAAATCCCAGCAACACCCCAACTGTTTTCAGGCTTACACTGAGGGGCCACATCTGCTCAAAGTAAAAAAAGTCTGAATTTACATGAGTCACACATCAACTCATTCTATGTAAAGACTTTGTAAAAGCAATGCCAAAAAAAAAAGCTGTCGGTGTGCCAGCAATACCATGTTTACATTAAAGCCTGTCAAATACAGCCCTAAAACACCACATAAATAGGTGGAAATATTGAATGTGTTGCTGCAGGATAAAATCCAAGTGTTAAACTATCACAGGTGTCTAATGGACATTATCTTCCTCATCCTTTTCATCAGGCAGAGGCATTGTCCCCCTGACAGCCACAGCTCCTGGAGCAGAAGGTGGCTGTCACAAGCAAGCCTGCTCTGCAGCTGGAACTGTCCTCTCCCAGCACAGCCCTGCTGGTCTGCTGTCCTCTTTGGCAGCTCAGTGCTAAAACAGAATCTGTAAGCTGCTGAAGTTGGTGCCACTACACATCAAGCCCAGACACTAAGCTGGTTCCCTCTCCTGAGTATGTTGGCATCTCAGAGCCTTCATGATTTTTGGCATGAGCCTTTTTATAAGAGTGAAGAACTGCTCTTCATCCAGCTTTACAAATTGGAAACTGAGGTGGACACAGAGTTAGTGATTTCCCCCAATAATAGAGGCAGACAGTGCCTTTTCCTTTCCCATTGTATTATGTTTTTTGACATGCTGCAAGTCTTTCTGGCTACCTCAGATTCACACAAGAGGTGGGACCAATATTTAATCTGAGCATTGTAGTGTCTCTGTGACCTTCCCTAGCACCTGGTAAATGAACAGGGCATCCTGGAGTCCAGGCTAAAAGACTCTGAAATATGCTACTGTTTTTACATCATTTAAAATTTGTGTGCATCATAGGGGTGTTATGTTCACATTCTCAGACTTGGCTCCTTCGCCAGATATCAAGTCAGGAAAAGCTTTTCTTGTGATCAGCTGGGTAGAAACTGTTGGATGTTTTCTTCAGTTTTGAGGGGGTTTTACCTTACATAATATAAAAAATGCCACACTGTTCATCACTGTTCATTTGTGAATCTTGATTCACATTTGTGACCATCCTGGATGCTGCATTAGGATCATTTTGCCAGTTAATGGCTGAGATTGCCTTTCTTGGATTCTCCCACTAGAGGGGCTTCCTCGCTTCCTTTAATCCTTTTTCCAAACTTTCATTGCTGATCTCATCAGCCTGTCAATTCCCTTCCTTCTTACCACTGCTCTTCAACAACTGGATATTGACAGCAGTCTCTGATTTATCCCAGAGGTCACTGCTGTCATCAGCTTTCTGAATTTCCAAGCATCTTCATCTTTTCTCCCACACAATTTTCCCACAAATTTCTCCCACACTCCCCTGTGTTCAGCGCAGTGAAGAGGAAATCCCCATTGCTGTCTCTAAGCCTGGCTCATTTTGCTCTTCCAGATCCCTGCTTTAAACTGTGCTCCACTGTCCTGGCTGGAAAAAGCACCCACAGAGCCCTGGCCGCTGATGTGCCAGCACTGCTGCCTCTCTCATCTCCCACCTGCTCTCACAGCTCAGCTCTCCCCTCAGCACACCCCGGGCTATTGTCAGGCTGTGGCTGCTCTGGGGACAGCACTGTCATTCACTCTGTGCTCCTGCAACACCTCAGATGGGATTATCCTGGTGGATGCCTCGTGTTATTTGGAACACACAGCAAACTGCCCCTTCAGAGCCTTGCTTTGACTGGCCTGGTGCCTTCCCATTCCTATCCTAATGCCTGCACTCAGAAATCTCTCTAATCCCCTGGCAAGCTTTCCCCATCCCTTTTCTTGGCACTCCTCACTTTGTGGACCACATTGCTTTGACCAGGTTGTTCTGCCCATGGTGTCTCAGCACATCTCTGGCACAGCCTTGCATCCAGCCCTTGTAACTTTGCCTAGAAAAAAACTGGGTGGGCACATGGATGGGGGGCAACACTGTGAAAGGAAAATGCTCTTTCCAAAATTGAAACCAAGTTTGAGAAGTGTGATATGTGAAGGTTAATTCATGCTGCATAAATAAATGTATGTAGTTATAGAATGTAATGAATGTAATAGAATAGACATTCCAAATGGAACAGACATACTAACCTCCCCAGCCAGGAACAGTGTCCTATTCAAATTATAACTTACTCTGGGCAGCGCCAAGATTGTACCAAGCTTGCTTTATCTTAGACCATTATCGGTGGCTTCCTTGTGCTCTGCACCTGGGAGATAACACAAAGGCCTTCCTGGCTCATGACTACAGAAATTTCACAAGGCTTGGACACACCATGATGGGCTTACAGGAACTGATATCAGAATATTACATATGAAAACCAGCTCTGCCTGTGCTCCAGACTTCGTGTCTGCAAACCAGGATCTGTCTAAAGAAACGGATTTGCATTTGAAGAAATGAATAGAAAGATGTGGTCATCTGTGCCTCAGGCAGAATAAACTGTATATAAGCTGGACCCTGGAAGAGCTCGGGGTGGACCTCTGAGGAGATACCGTCACTGTGTTGGTTGAACCTCTGGTCTCACCCAGCGTCTGATCCCGGGCTGACGCTGTCTTGATTGTGGAGGTTGCACGAAATTCTGTTTTTTTGTAATTGACCGAATAAATCGTTGTTAAATTTTTGATAAATTTGGCTGACGATTTGATCATTTATAACAAGAAGCAAGCTTGAAAAATTTGTTTAACTATTTGTATTTATTTATGTTTTTATTGTTTCTCCCTGTGGACAACAGAATTGAATGTGTCTGCTCACTGTCTATATTCTACTTAAGATTCTGTTCCATTTTCTTGATGTAGTTTAGGCTACAATATATCAGGTTTTTTAGGACATCATCCTATTCACTCTGCAAACGTTTGTCTGGGTAGATTTCATGGAGCTTCTTGGATTTATACATGATAATCCCACTTGACCAAAAACCTGGTACTCCATATATGCACACTCACACTCCCATAGCTCCTGTTTAGCATCCTGGGTTCCTGCATACCCATGGTAACATGAATCCTAATGCTGTATAAAATACACAACATGCAGCCAGTGCTTTCTGGGAAATCTTGGAGTTGATGTACACAGGCTGTTCTATTCACAAACATATGTCTGATGCTTCCCAGAAACTGCAGTTTAGGACATGTGCTGTCTGTCATAGCCAGGGTAATCCCTAAAGGCAAACTCACAAGTACAATATGGTAAATTCTCCCACTATACCTTATTTTCAGGAGTTCAGGGAATTGTGTGATGCGTGGACAAGCTGACACATAGATTTCACACCTTGGAAAAAGGTAAGAAGTGGCATCCTGGGCAGATGATCTTTAATGTGTATTTCAGTGGTTTTCCTCTGCACTTTCTCTATCATTGGAAAGTGTCAATTATTTTGTCTGTTTACAGTTTTCCAATGCAACCTCTAGCAAAGGCAAAATCAGTTAAGCTCTGAAAATCAACCCCTAAGCACTAAAATCTGTTTCTGTCAGCTGGCAACAAACAAGCAGAAAAGCACTTCTTGATGAGTGCCAGGTCTTTGAGAAGCAGCGTGAGAATGAATCATCCTTTGCATGCCCCGCTATTCAGATGTACCCCTGCAGGGTCCGCACATGGAATAAAGACAGAAAAATCTCTTCACCTCCATGCACCCACAAGGTGGTGCCATTCAATAATTTTAGAAGAAGAGCCTCCACCGAGGCATTGGGGAGAAAAAACCAAGATCCAGCTCCCCTTAGGAATTACGATCTACTGCACAAGAAACTGTTTTCTAAACCGTAGGCCAAGCAGCACCCGGACAGCAACTTGCACTCAGTCAATCCAAAGGATCAGATCAAGGATTCTGGCTGCTGCCTTGTGTGTCCTTCAGCCTCTTCCCTGTTGCAGGGTCATGTCCACCTCTGCATGCAGCCCCCTGGGATCTTTCCTCTATATGGGGTGGCTCCGCAGTGTAAAAAACCCCAGTCCAGCCTGCCTCTCTGTCAGCACACCTGTGTGTTAAACAGAGACCATCTTTAACCTCATGGCCCAGGAATAAGCAGCTCAGCTGCTTTGGATGGTTAATAAGCACGGGGAAAGTCCCTGGCAAGGGTTACTGTCAGCCCTCCTGATAATTCCCGTTCCCATACAGAGGCTGTTTGTTCTTCCTACATCGTCATCTCCTGCTCACAGGACACACACTGTCCTCCCTTGGTGATAGACTCAGGATAACTGAGTCAACACAGTGAAGAGTGGGAGCCCCTTGTTTTGTTATTAGCAGGACACCACCAGCTGTACTCCACATAAGTTTTCCCACTCCACGGAGATGGCCAGCTTATTTTCCAGCAAGCCTTGGATGAACAGAACATTTTGAGGATTTGGAGGCTTCTTGCCTGAGTCAGATTCAGAGGAGAGGCTTAGAAGTGTACCCCTCCCTCAGCCCCTGCCTGAACCTCTTACTCTAGCAAAGCTCTTCTGGAGGCTGGGGTTAGTTTCTGTAGGGTTCAGCTGGTTGTTCCTAACCTGCAGGCCATCTCCTTCCCTTCAGGCCTTGTTCTTTGCTGAATGTCAAACTGCCTGCAAGATCAGTGACTTCTAAATCCTGTAAACAGCATTTGTTGAGCAGACATTAAAACTATTGCTTGAGGATGCATACTGACTGTCCTTATAAACACAAGCATCAGATTAGCAGAGCAAGAAGATAAAACAATCTTTCAGAAAGAATTGCAGCTCTTTTTTGCAGCTCTTTAACAGATTAAGTTGCCTTTTTTTCCCCAGTCAACTTCATCAGTGGCACTATTCAGAATCCTAATGAAATTCAGATGATAATGCAGCTGGGGGTCTTGAGAGCACCTCTGCCTGTGGCTGTTCTTGACTCTATGGCCTGGAGGAATGCGGAGGAAAATTGTATTAGCCTGTCCTTCAAAGGCAAGGAATTAAACTTGTTAGCATTGTGGTCTAAACTGTGTCAGTAAGTCATATGTTTACCATTAAGCAATTGCCAGAACAAGACAGGTAAATGAGCAGGAAAATAGTAGTTTATGGCCTCAGTTACTCCTAGCTGCTGTTCACTGGTGAAGTGAAATAAAGACAAAGGAGAAGAAAACAGTGGGAAACAATCTCCAAAGGTGATGCTCAAATGAAGTGTGAGGAGTCACATGTTTCAGGAAATAAAGGGAGAGAAAACCAGAATATAGCATTTGTCTTCCTCATGTATTTTTGTCCTCTTTTTTATCACTTCTGTAGAGATCTATAAAATTAGCAGGGCAGGAGGATGATAAATGGCTCATTGTGCTTTCTTGTATGAGAACAAGAAATGAAACTAGCAATTAGCAAGCTCTCCACAAGCAGGAGGAAGTGGTCCTTCACACACTGTGCAAGAAATCCGTAAAACTCCTTGCTGGAGGAGATTTTAGATTCAAACCTTTACAGAAGTTCAAAAGCAACTGGACAACTTCCTGGGTAAAAAGAATCCATGAGTGCCTTTGAACCCATGACAGCACCTCTTCCCTCAGAAAGCCCCCGTGTGTGTGTTCCTGGGGAGGAGGGCAGCCAGCTCTGAGAGAAGTTACTTATTACAGACTGCTTGGTGGTGGGGAGGCTGTACCTGGTTGTCTCCAGCCTTGGTTTCCCTTCCCAGGTGAAAGAAGACGTGGGGAAAGTGGCAGGGCCCAGTGGGGCTGGGTGTGTTCAGGGCCTGCAGGATGTACCCCCTCAGAGAGCTGGAGGGAGCTGGGCTTGCTTAGGCTGGGGAGAGGTGAGCTGCAGGTGGCCACAACCACCCAGCAGAGAGTCACAAACAGCAAATACTTTTCAGGAGCAGGGGACAATACAAGGAGTGGTGTCCAAGGTTTGCAGTTTGGGAGAGCCAGGTTGGATTTTAGGGAAGACATTTGCAGTAGGAGACCTGCAGAGGGGACTTTCAGCCAATACTTCCATGACTTGATGAGCATTGACATGACGAGCATCAGTTCCAAAACTGAACACTTGCATTTTGCAGGACCCCCACAAAAAAGTGGTGGGAGCTTTCTGAGACAAAACCTAGAAAGAGACAAAATATCTGATATGGTAGTTGGGAGCACCTCTTTCTTGTTATCCCCTGGTTTGTACTGACACCATCACAGGTTTGCAGCGACAGAGAGAGTTTGTTATTTATTCACCTCACTGAAAGGCCCATTCTCAGTGTCACTGGGATGACTCTGTTCTTTGTACTGTAACAGAAGTGATGCAGTCACATCATGTTCCAATAAAGAGGCCCTGACCTCCAACAGCAGCTCCATGTGAAAGAAATGAGCACCTGCTAGGAAGCTGGGTGCCTGTCATCCCAGCCTCCCTGGTGAGGCATTCACAGACTATTTTGGACCTCAACTGCAAGTCCACTTTCAGTTCTGCATGACTGAACGTGCCAAGCTATGGTCCTAAAGCAGCTCACTATTCACAATATTAACATTTTGTTCATAAAACACAGGGGTGCCAATCAGAGTATCCAATCCTCTCAGCTGCCTGAGACACACACCCAGAGCAACACGGCCAAGATGCTCCCAAACAGTTTTCAAGGCAGAGAAAAAACCTGAGCACAGCATGGCTGGGGGCTAAAAGTGAACATGAGAGCAGCAGGTCGACCTACACACTGCCAGCTTTTGTACAGGCATTTGGGCTTCCTGAGTAGGATTTTAACAGAGAACAGCAAGTGAGATCTGGGGTTGTGCTGAGGGAGTTCCTCTCCCAGCCACAGAGAGCATCATGAGACTCTGTTTGCTAAGGAAAGTATAACAAGGGAGGAGTAAAGATAAAAACAGAATGATATCAAGAGCTTGGGAATGAACATATGTAAGGTCAAGGATATACTGTGGAAAGACATCATTGTTGCTTGATAAAAATAGAGCTCATCAAAGGAGATATGTGCTGAAGGAATAACACCACCCTCTTCTAGACCTCTTGTGGGGGCAAATAAGCCCTGCTGAGTGTATAGGGAATTGCCCCTCATCTTATGCAGAGCCCTTCTGCATTTTATGCACCCTTCAGCCTCACTGCTAGGGCTAAAATAAAAAAAAGCTTGTCTGTAATGCCTTGGTGATGATTTTGAGGAATCCTGTCAATCATCCACTAAAAAACATCCTCTGTTCCCTTTACTCTATGTTAGGATGGGACCTATTTCTGTCTGAATTGTCTCAAACAACTTCAGATAAGGGTGTCCTGGGGATTAAATACTTCATAACCCTGGAATGTCCCAGCGCTTTCCCACTGTGCCTTCCTCAGCCTGACTGAGATGTTAGAATATGGGAAAGGCAGGGAGCTTTTCAGAGGAAAATATTAATGGAAAATGTAGGGGAAAATCTGCCCCTGCTTCTATCCTCACTGGTGCAGGATAACTTTTGTTATATTTAATAGACACTGTTTTATCCAGCCAGGTTTTACATCAGCTAGTATTTATATTGTTTTAGATGACTCTCCATTGCTCTGGGATCCTGTTGTAAGGAAGTTACCTTGGTATTATTCTTTGTTTGGATTAATCTCATGAGGACAGATAAGCCCAAGTTAAACAGTCAGCACACAGAATTTTAAGATGTGATGACTCTGGACCTGAGGCTCCCCAGTAGCCCTGCTCTAGCTCAAATGTTAAATTTCCTTAATGTCCCATGATGCTCAGATCTGAGGGCTTTGAACTTACTTCCACATTAATATGTCATTTCTCTTTATTACAGCTCTCCTGTGCTAATGCAGAAAGTTTAATGGAGGAGCCACAGGCTACCACTTGCATCTGCAGTCCTGCTGTTTGAGGACCAATCCATCAGACAGCAGTGGAACATCACCTCTCATATTCTGGGCAGGCTCTTCAAAATGTTTTCCAAGAAAATTATCTGCACAGAGTTCTGTAAAAATCTAATTCTACCCCATTAACCAACAGCTTATAACTAGCCCAGAAAAACAAAATCAGGTATAATAGCCCTATGACAAATGGGGTAGCACTTAGTCAATTCATTTATCTATCTACTAAATGGATACTTTAAACCCAAGAGCCTCACCTCTTAACCTCCCTGGTTAATGTTTCCAGATGACATGCCAAATGTATCCATTTTATAAAACCACATTAAAATTAGAGAGGGGGAAAGTCTGGTCATCTTGGTTAAACAGGATTGTTTCATAAAGAATAATACTGAAATTGTATTAACAAAGCTTCGAGACTATTCTGATCTTAAAAGGACTGATACTCATTCTCCATTTTGCTGTGACCAACTTGCTTTTTAACTGTCTTAGCTCAGGGCTCCAGCTTTGTACTGGAGTCCTCATTGTGCAAAGATAAAAGAGAAAGGTGGTCCATGCACCCTATGGAAGCCCTATGGAATATTGCCATATTGCCACACTGAGCCCAGTGTGAGATGTAACACAACAGAGAAGCTCCCATGCTCAAAGTCAAGAGTCAGAGCAGAGATCTGTGCTTGGCAGTGTATTCAATGCATCCCATCAGTCTCATTCTCACTGTGTTTTCCACAGAGCTTGTGACAAACAATTTTAGGAATGAATTTATAGGATGACCTTGAAGGTGATGTCAGGTATTTAAACAGAGGGGCTCCTTTGCTGCATGGTGCAGTGTGGAAAAAACACCTTATCAATGAGAGTGTTGTGCTTTGCCAAATGTTGACACTTGAACTGCCTGAAAAGAGGCCACAAAAGGCCTTTAAAGGGCAAAGGTAAGCAATTTGGGGTTGGTGCTGCTGACAGAAGAGTTTAGCAAAGCAGTGGCAGGGGGTGATGATGGTGCTGGGGTGGTGTGGTGACCCCTTTTTCCCTGCTCTGCTCTCTCCCTCTCTGCTTTTGCAGTGTCTCACCCAAGTGGCCCCACTCACTGTCAAATGTGGCCCAACAGACTGCTCTGCTGAGTGGCCTCGTCAATGGGCTCTGATGTTTCTACCCCAGCTGGGGCTCCACACACCCTCTGCACTGGTTTTCATCACCACACACAGGAAGACAAAGGAGCAGAGACATGTAGGGATGAAGAGTAGATCAGTCAACCTGCTGTGGCTACACAAAACTCCAGGGGTGTGGCAAGGAGTTGAGAAGGGCAGTTCTCTCAAACTGTCCTGCATTGTAGCCTCTCTGCTCTGTAGCTTTCATTAGCATGTCAGAAATCAGCTTTTTACAAAGCTGGAATCAGGAGTGATCCCCATCCTGAATGTATTGGGAAAGTAGGATATTCAAAATTATTGTTGCTGTCAAATTTTCAACCCAGGAAAGTCACTGGGACATACATACTGGGAAACAGTCATACTGGGAAAACAGCTCCTGAAAACTTGGACAGTTGTAATCAAAGTCAGAGGCTGGATACACTTCAGGGAGGATGCAGCTCAGAGAATGAGAATGGAATACCCATTAGAAAGAAAATATATCACAAATGTTATGTTTAACATAGGAAGACTGTGGAATCTTTGCCATTTGAGGTATTTAAAATATGCTTAGGATGATCCTGAAGTACTTGCTCCTGCCTTACCCTAAGAGGTAGATCTCCTGAGCTGGCTTCTGACTCTTCATTATTTGAGTCTCTGGTATCAAATACTGCTTTTCTGTGTCAACAACCTGTCACTGAGATAATGAACTGAACTATTATTTTTTTCCTAGGAGTCTTAATACCTTGTGGCACCTGATGCCACCAAATCATTTTTATTGCAGTCTCCTGCGGGGATTTGTGGTCAGCCATTTAAATGCAAGCTGCCCTCACTGAGCTTCCATGGACAAATATTTACCTGCAGCAGAGTACAGGCAGCTGTAGCTGCAGGCTCCTCTTTATTTATAGCACAGGCAAGCTGCAGTCTGCCTGCCTTTGGTCACCTGCTCAGAGCTGAGGTTAACACATGAGTAAGCAGTGACTTCCTAAAGGCTAAACTGTATTTGCAGAAAATATCACTTTATCCCAGTCACTGCTATGGACAGATATAAAGTAATCCCTACAGACATGTGAAGGCTAAGCCTGCTTATCTGATGGTGTGAGGTCAGACAGAGGGACTGATAGGGGCACGTGTTTACAGTAACACTTGTGATTGCTTTGCAAAAAGACATCCCTCAAAGGGTTTCCTCAAAATAGTGTCAGGTCAAAAATACAAATTCTTGAGAAAATTAGGAGTTTAATAATAGATCATCTCCTATCAGGGTACTTTGAATCACACAAACACAAAGTAACTACGAGATATTTTCTTAGAGAGTCCAAGTTTATCAGATGTCATCTTGCAGGGTTGAGCTGATTAGCACAATGGTCAGGGAGGACACTCTCCCCACCAGGCACAGTTACTAGCCAAGGTAGCCAAGGTCTTACCCAGCCTGCGTGGTTGGGCACAAGCTGTGGTGGAGCCAGAGCCAAGCGCGGGCTGCCAGGCCAAGCTGGCACTCCAGTCCTGTTGGCTCTGGTCTTTCCCAGGGAAAGAGAGGGGCTATCCCTGCCTGCTCCTGCATCAAGCCACCCGTCTCTCTGCAGAAGGAAGTGCACATTGTTCCATGGTCAAATTTGGCTGACACTGGCCGATGGGCTCCAAATTTGCTGAGGAACAATCAGAGGGGAAACAGATGGAAAAGCAGCATGAAAGCATAAGCTTTGTTTCTTTAGAAAGCCAGGCTAAAATGCCCTTCTTGGTTTAGAATGACAAATGCAGCCTCACATGTGCACAGCAACTGCTTTTGCTACAGCCTCTTGTCTCTCCTGGCTACAAAGCCATGGAAGCCCTATGGAATATTGCCATACCCACCACTCTTAGCTATGGCAGCAAAATATCTTAGAGGGCAGAATCTAAATTAATATCTCATTGACCCAAAGCAGCTTGGGCTTCCCTCAGTGTGCTGGCTCCTGTCAGTCCCATGGAGATTCACCAACAGAATCCAGTCTTTGGAGCAGAGCTTGTTGGTCAGTAAGACAAAGGACTGTATGCAGAGAGAGTCCCCAGCACACAGCAGCTTGTAAGGTGAAGTGGGCTCTGTGGGAGAGGAAAGGGGTGAGGGGTCTTCACACAGCTGGTAGATGCTGGAAAAGAGAGGCAGTCAGGGCAAGCAGGGAGCACATTTTGGAGCCAGTTGATGGGCCTCCCTTTAAAAAAAATAAAACCAACTAGGCTTAAGAGTCGTGCATTTCTGCACAACTTGTGTTACACCACAGAATTCAGGTCTTAAGAGGGTCCTTCAAAACAGCTGCTTTTCTGGTTCACTGTAAGCACTATCCTGGCTGCTCATCCCTGCAGTGGCTTACACATGTACTTGTCCTGCAATGTTTCTAGTCCTCCCTGTCCCCAGCACAGCTGCCTTGCAGGCTGGGACAGAGCAAGTTTCATGGGCCCAGAGGAAGTGAGGAACCCATGTGGAGCAGTGAGAGCTTCATCAGAACAGTCCTGTGACCTGCTGAAGGGATAAGGCAGCTTGGTCCACTCTTTCTCTCCTCTGTGCATGTGGAAGCAATGCAAATTTGGCATAACCCTGGCCTATATTATTCATCAGAAGTCACTTGATGGTGGGATTTGGCAACCAGCCAGTTCCATGGGGTGCTTCCTTCTTACAGCCATCATAATTTCATCTTCTCTATAAACATCTGCAAATTACCCTCCTTTAAATCATGCCTTTTAACTCCTCTCTTCTGGGGTGCCAGTGAGAACTGTGGTTTACCCAGCAGCCTCTGGTGTGATCTGCCCTTATCTCGTTTTCTGTTGTTTCCTTCCTTGTGCTTCCTTCTCTGAAATAAAGGATGCTAAACCTCGACATGATTTTTGGATGCTGTTTACTCCCAATCTGTGTTGTTTCCAATTCTATGCCTGTAAATACAGGCTACTGGTGGAGCCCAGGAAGAAAGAAAATATCCCAGCATATGGTTGGCAAATGCAGCGTGCTCAGCCCTTGTCTCTAAATGCTGTTTCCCAGTGCTTTCTTCAGGGAATCAACCCTGATTAAATGTGCCAGTGTTTTTCATTGCATTTGGAGGATCTGCCGATCCTTCAGAAAAGTGGAAGCATGAAAAAGTAAGTAGGTAACCAAGAACAGTTTAAGGTGGAAACTGCAATTACACTTGAAATGGCTAAATCCAGATCTAGGTAAGACATACCTCAGTGACTCCTGCACCCTTTAATCCCTTTGCAAACAGCAGTTGATGGCATTTGGATAAACATCTGCTGGAAGTGTGAAGGAGAGCCACCACATTCATATCTGAGTGCAAGACTTCTTCAGGGTTTCCCAGGCTTTATGATCAGAAACTCCCAGACTCCAAGCCCTCTCCCTCAGATATTATTGCTGCTGCTGCTGTTGCTTCAAGCTTCTCACTGGAAGGTAAGCCTTGAGCTGAGATGATTTCCACCAGCATGACTGAGGAGGTTTCCAAACCCCACTGCCCAGGATGCCTGGCTGGTGAGACAGCTCAGCTGGCCTTGGTGCAGCCCTTGAGCTGGCTCAAGTTGGCAGCCCCATGTTTTCCTGCACCAGTCCTGCTCTGCAGCAGGAAGGGTTGAGCTGGCAGTGTAGGATGCACTTCATTAGCCCAAGCAAGCCACCTTGGTTTGATATCAGGACTCTATAACTCAAAAAGCTTGAAGTGTTTTGCACTTTTTTCCAAGAAAATCCATATTTTCACCTTTTAACTTGATCTAGGAGCTTTTCACTGTACAGAATAACAATAATAGTAAGAAAAAAAAAGCAGAAAAACTAAACTAAATCAAACAGTCCAAGGCTAACACAAACAGAGCTCTCCTTTTACCCCCCAAAATGCCACTCACTTCTTCCTCTCCTTTGCCCAGACAAGTGCTGTGTTGTCCTCATGGACCTTTCCTTGGCCAGTGTGCCACAAGCAGGTGAGATAGGACTGAAGATTGCAGCCTCTCTTTGGAAATCATATGAAAAGCCCTGCCAAAGCCAGCAGTGACTAATCCACTCACATAATTAGTTGTGGGACAGATGACAATGATTTTCAGAACCCAATACTCTCTGTGAACTGCTGTCCCTGAAAACAGTTTAGAAATTTGTCAGCATGCCCTCCACATAGGTCCCAGATATCTCTGCTTCTTCCCTCTCCCATTTCAAACCAGTATTACTCTGTTTTCAAAAAGATTATTTTTAGCTCCTCTGAGAGGAAAAAAGGGCTAATGCTGGGGGATTTTTCCACTGTACAGGTAACAGGAATTACAGCCTACAGCTGGGATTGCTCCCCTCAGAGTAAACTGGCAGTCATTCCCCACCAATGGTTTCTGCCAGTTAATTTAAAAGTGCTGTCCCCCCCAAGAGGGCTGTCGACACAAGGCTCCTGGCCCAAATTTTCCAGGTGGTTTAGTTCCACTGGTGGGATCATGATGGGGGCCACCAGGAAAGATGTCAACTCCAGACAAAATCAATCATGAGCTTGGGCTGAGAATCATCCCCCAGTCAAAGTGAACTGGGATAGGAAAAAAAAAAAAGGGGGGGGGGGGGGAGGTTACATTCACTATAAAAATCTGCATCTAAAGATGAAATCCATTCCTAAGTGTCAGAACCAGCCTGAATTATTAAAGCTGAAATTATTTTCTGAGGTTAATTTTCCTTTCCTTGCTTGTGTTAGCGAATCCTGCCTAGCAACAGAGGTGACCTCTCGAGGTTGCTTCTAGCAGCGTTTCACGTGGCTCTGTTTGTTCACTGTCTGCAGCTCCTTCTCATCCAGACAGCCCAACGAGAATCGAGAATCGCCAGTTTCTCCTCAGCATTATCCTCCAATTGCTTTGTGACAGCCCTGCTTTGTGGCATGTCAAGTTACAAACACTGTCAAGAAAGATTTAAATCCCCCCAGAAAACAATTCATCTTTAAATAAAAATAAGTATCAATGAATCATTCCTTTTAAAAATAAGCACTTATGAGAATTCACACTGTCTTGAGTAGTAAAAGCTTCTGTTTGACTCTAACAAAATCAGAGTAACTCTGTGACAGAAATGGCTGGATTCCTAAAGCTTTTCTTCCCTCCTCTTCAAGAAGGGATAAAACCCAGTCCATTATGGTCCCAGACAATCCCTGTTTTCTCAGCTTCTCTCTTTCAAATCAGGGTGAATTTAATCTAAACTCTTAATTATAGACTGGATCCTAAAAGCTGCTAAAATAAGGTGCCAATTATGCACAGCTCCTCAGTGATCCAGGCGGTGAGTTAATCATTGCCCTCCCATCTGATGCAGCCCCTACTGCCTTGCAAATCCCTGCCTGCAGACTGCTCCCAACTGGAAACAGATTAACCCCTTTCTCTCAAGCATCCAAACTGCTCTAAAGGCTACATCCAGGAGTATTCACAACCTCAACCTGGTATGTTTCCTTTTCAGCTCCCAGGTCCCACTGAGGGCTTCAGAGGGCAGGAGCAAGGCTTAAAATAGGGAAGATATGGAAAATGTCAGCGAACAAAGCTTGGAATTTATTTTCTTTTATTTATTCCTTGATGCCTTAGAGAGTGCAAGGCAGCATTCAGTGTGTGCAGGGTAGGTCCCCAGAGCTTGCAGTCACAGCAAGAACAGGGCACAGGAGAAGGAACCTGCACCTATTCACCACATCTCTGTGCATGCTGCTTCTGTACTTTGAAGGGCTGTTTATGCCTGACTTCTTTGCCTGGATGTAAGCAATCCCTCTACCTCCCTTCTACTTTAATACATGAGTTTGTATAGAAAAAAAAAAAAACAGTTGAGATGTGTTTGCACCATCACACAAAGAGCACTAAAGGTGATTTGCTTGTAGGACTAACAGCAAAGTCCTTGCATTTTGCCAGCCTTTTTCTTGGCATAGACTCATTTGAGTGCCATGTGGAGACCTCCTCTCCTGTTCACCATAGCACAGGTGGCCTCTTCTTTGCTCCCAAGCCACAGCTCCAACAGTTATACAGAAAACTACCAGGAGAGAAATGTTAGGAAATTATTTCCTATATTTGCCTTTCCACTTGACATAGGCTGATTTCTAGAAAGGAGGAAAAACACCAGTGTTAGCTGGAAAGTTGCATGCTGCTCAGCTGGTAGGAAAAAATTCCTTGATGCTGTGGCTCTCAGTTTGAGAGCTGGTGTCATGAGCCAAAAATTGATTTATAAACTGTCCTGTCTCATGTTGAGTATTTATAATTCTACAACACTCTCCCAGAGAGGGGGGATCACATAACTTAGCCCAAGCTTAAATGACTCCACAAAAAGCAAAGCAATGGTGAATCAAGCCATGCACACCAAGGACAAACAACCTGTCAGAAAACTCCCAAATGCTGACTTACTTAAGGCAAAAAAAAAACCCAACCATTGAGTAATGATATTGCAGTTTGATATGCATAAAAGGTCTCATTTGTAAGGTGGTCTCCTGCCTTAACAAAGCACCTCAGGCTATTTTCAAGTGGTTTCTACACACAGTTATTTCAGCTCACTGTTTGCTCAGTTTGCTTACTTTAAGCAGTGGTGACAAGATAAATATCTCTGGGTTCCAATTTACTTTATGTTTCTCAGTGTCAAGGCACTATTTAGACTGTTGTGTTGAACAGCTGACTCCGAGCTGGAGCTTGCCCCCGCCTACATGCAAATGAACGATCAGATTGTGGGTCTGGGCTAAAGAACCGGGGAAGACATGAAACAAACTGCAGAGCAGTAATTCAATAGCTAGGACAGGGCTAAGTATCATCTGCCCTCAAGTGGGATGAGTCAATTGTAGACAGATCTATGCTGCACAAAAGAAAATCTCCTAGGTCGCCCAAAATAAAAACCCGCGATTAATGAAGTCTTGATTAACTCAATTTGATCACTTAACAACCATCTCCTGTTGCGTCCCGATTGTGTTTGCACACAGGGAAAGGGCGGGGAGGGCACGCAGTGAGTCACAGCACACGGACACCCACCCCCTGCCCCGAGAGCCTGCGCGCTCCTTTTGCAGCAGAAAACGACACGGATTAGTGACAGCGAGCCAGCAAAGATGCCACTCTGTGGGCTGCCCGCCGAGGGCTGTGTGGCAGCCTAACGTGGCTCGTGTGCGCATCGCTGTCCCCGAAGTTAGGGATGTGGGCAGGAGGGATGTGTCACACGCTATCAATAGCCACTAACAGCGCCTTCAGAAGCCGGGGATAACTAACCACCGCAGAAAACTCACCTGCCTGACACATGGTTCAGCTCTCCTTTCAGTTACTGATCAGTTGCTCAAGTGAATTTGTCAGGGGGAAAAAAAGCTTTTCCTGGTGTTTCAAGCTGATTAGACCAATTTATTTCCTTAATCCATTTCTTGGCTCCGTCATTTTGCTTTCTTGCCCTTAGTTCTGAGCTGTCCTTGTGTTTCATCAGCTCCTATTTTTTCATGTGTAAGTGTCACTGGATTTACCTTGTTTGCTCACTATTTTAGGGGAAGGAGTACTGCAGTGGTCTATTCCTTTGGGAGCTACCCACAACAAGTATTCCAAACAGAAACACATTTGCTGGTGACTTACTGGACCTGGGAGGAACCAGCTCCCTTTGCCCACAGGCAGTTACACTGTCTGCATTCTGTGAGTGTCTGAGGTTGCTTCCTGGCTTAAGGTAGCAAGGGAGGAAAAAAAAAAAAAAAAACAAAACCAAAACAGAAAAAGCCAAAATGCCCAGCTGGTTTGACTACCAAGTTTGATTTGTCCAGAGAGGAGCATGGAAGGGCTCTGTGAGATCACTACTGAATTGATACTGGGAGACAGGAAAAGAGGAAAACACAGGTCAAATGAGTAACAAGTTTAAAAGCATCCCAGTCCTTGTGATGTGCTTCTTCTTGAATTAGTTTGTTCTCAACTATCTAAAATTGGATCTTCCCAAAGTGAGTTAGAAGCTGCCAAGCGTCTGCATGATTTTCTTGGGCAAAAATCTGCAAGGGATTGGAATGAGATCAGTGTCTCTTTTGCTAGCTGATCAGATTTGAACCTGAGATTCCACCAGACTGAGGTCAGTCAGTACATTTCCATGGAGAAAAGACACACTAAATTATAATAGCTGAGTTTTTGAAAAACCAGAATTAGGAAATTCCAACCTAAATGCTGTACTGCAAGGAACTCAAATGAATCTGTTCCTGTGATCCACTTCCTTGTGCCATTTAACCTCTAAAATAAAGTCATGGCTGTGAGGGCACTCAAAGACCTTAATTGCACGGACTGGCCTCACCAGCGGCTGTGTTTCGCTCTGGTGGGACCATGTGCCATCCCTGGGAGCCCTGCCTTGCTGGCTCTGCCTCCAGCTGCTGCCCTCTTGGAACATCAGGCCATTGCTGTGCCCTGGCAAATACGCTGGAGACTGTTTTCCACCATGTGGCTTTTTCTAAGAGCAGTTAATTAGTTCCGTCTAACAAGTCTTTCCAAACTTGATTGGTCTAGATTTTAATAGGATACCTGTGAAAGTCCATTTGTTTGTTGCTGTTTAGAGGCTCGTGAAGGGGTGATCCTTCCGTGCAGCCTCCCACATTCCAGGCTGAGGCTGCACTATGAGCTAAGTGCCTATTGCCTAAGTCTCTGTGAAATGAATGGGAGTCAGGCACCTACATGATGCCTTTTGGAAATCTGTCTAAACACTGTAATAATAATAAATAGCTGCACATTAGCAGATTCCTAGAAGCTTGACTAATAATGATGCAATAGCACTATGATGAAATACTCTTCCATGCTTTATTGGCAAGTTACTGGAGTAAACTTTTCTGCTTTGTTCCTGCTTTCTGCCCCCTCAGAATGCATGGAGTGTTCATCTCTTCCCCTAAAGACTTCTTCAAGGACACAGCCAGCCATGCCCTCCATCCTGTGATGGAGTGTACAGGTCCCATGTCAAGTGGTCACTGCTGCAGCTCAGCTTCCAGCACTGTTGATGCCCTGTTGCCTCCCTGTGCTGCACTTGTTGATGCATAATCATGTGTGAAGGCAAATATCCCCCCCATGTCACATCCTGCAAACCTAGGAAGGGACCTTGCTCACCTCTGTCAAATGAGAGCAATCTGCACGTGGAGTCCCAGTGAAACAAGAAAACTAAATCAGGCATATTGTGGGTTGCTTACATGAGACCTCAGTTTTGTGAGCCCACCTGAGCTGAAATCTGTAGTAATTCTTATTCTTCTTGTTCTCTCACCTGTTTTCACTGGCTTATGAGTGACCCAGGCTGCCTCTACTAAAAGTCCCTTGCTAGTGTAACTCAGAGCCTGCCCTGTGCAAGGCCAGTCACATGTGCTGAATAATTACATTACTCACCATATAAGCAACTGGCCACATGAAAACCCTCAAGCACCCTTCCTTTGGGCTCTCATCCAAAATGGAGCCTGGAAAGCAAACAAATGGAAGACTCTTTTTCCTGGTGCTCCTGGCCTAACCCTGCCAGTTCCCCTCTGGCAGGACAAGGAGCTTCAGATCATTTGCTTCTACTCTCTTGTACTCCTAATTTTTATCTCTGCAGCAAGAACTACATTGCTTACTCAGCTTAGCAGGCTGCTTGAAAATCTTTGTGTGTGCGATACTGTGTGTTCTGATGTAAGGTCTGCAGAGGGCTTCCTCCTTTTTGTTACTATTGTGCCTGGGAAGGAAAGAAATCCTTTCTCACGTCTGTGGAGGTTTCAGGAATGCCCTGGAATAAACCATGGATCGTCTCTCTTAGGCTGCCCCAGAGGCAAACACTGGTGTTTACTCAGCTGTGCAGCTGGGCTCCGAGGGACAGCCCCCTGGCAGACCTCTGAAGCACTTGCAGGAGGGGAGCTGGGCGTTTTCTGTTTCCTCAGGTGCGGGCTCCTCCCACAAGCTTCGCTTGCTGAAACACACTGTCCCTGCAGGCAGCGGTGCCACCCGCGTGTCCGCGTGTCGTGGCTGCCGGACAGAAACCAGGTGTGAAGTCCTTCTCCTCAAGGTTTCTCCATCCCGGAGACTGGTGTTAACACAGACACACACCTGCTGAGCTCTCCTCCTGGTCTCACATGCATTGTACCTTCACTGTTTGACAATGACCAATGATTATTAGAGTGTCAAAAGGATCACAAAACAAGTCTTGACCCCACCATTTCAGTGGTATGCATGAGGCTGTTTATTGGGTAGACTTCCAGGTCCTGCCCCTTTCCCTTGCATGTCCTGTCTCCCCCTTTTAGGTGGGCCACTTGTTTCTTCCCCCAGGCTCTGCTTGCCTTTTTCACTCTGCTCCCTCTGAATTTAGCATCTTTGATAAATGTCTTTGGGTAGATATCTGTGAACAAAAGAAAGTAGTAATCCTAGAGTGGGGCTGGCTGTTTTCCTTTACAGAGGCTCACCTTTGACACTCAGAAGTGTGCCTCCCAAGCAGGGGGTGGTACTCTTAAAAGACTGAAAGCTATACTGAATCAGCTTCAAGACCTTTGAGGAAATGCTATTTTGACTGAGGCTGGGAAACTCCACCCAGAGCTCCAGGAACAGTGAATTGAAAAGACTGACAGTACAACAAAGATTTCTTCTCACTCCCCTGTCTGTGATGTGACAATTGTAACAAACCAAGAGTTTCATCTCTTGGTAAGTGCAACCAAAAACCAAACAGTTATGGGAATTCATCTGGGCCTCAGGTGTGTGTACATTTATATATTCCCAAGTAAGTAGATTCCTCTGATTATATAAAAACCTGCAGCAATCCAGTGCAGGCATTAAAGTTTCCTGTTCTGTACAGGCTCTGAATGTCTCTGCATGGGGCCCTTTCTACCCCAATCTGTCTTTGTTCTCACCCAGTGCTCACAAACAATAGGGACAGCCCAGACTGTCTGATGAAGTCCACGTGCGTTGGAGTAGCTGCTCTCCCCCAAACTGTTTATCTCCAGTAGACAGCTGTTGTGATGCTTTTCTGTGCCAAGGGAATGGCTTCAGCTTTACCTTCTCAGCTGAGGATACAAGCTGCCTTGAAATCACCTCCTATAAAATACAGGGGAGTTGGCAGCTGGCTCATTGCATCAGCTGGGTCAGTGGGGCACCACCCCAAGCCATCTTCTCTCCACTCAAACACATGTGCATCAAACCAAGCCTTTGTGTGGAGGAAGTGGCATAATCAGATGGCTGTCATCCATGAGTTGGACACCTGACAAAATCTCCCCCAAAGGAAAGTGATAACATATGTGATCTGGCAGAGCATTGCCACTGGACGGGATTTGGGAGACAGGACTTGCAGACACTTAAAACTGAAAGTTCTTCTTATTTCAGTAACTGTCCTTCACTGTGGAGGACCAAAAAGAGAAGGCTCAGCAATGAAAAACCCTGCAAGATCCTTGCCCCACTGTGATTTGTTTGTGTCACCATCCATCCTAGTTAGCAACTTTGCTTTCTTTGCTAGGGCATGGCAGTGAGGCTCACTGCAACAGTGCCTGGCTGCAGGGTCTCTGTGTCTGCCTGCTGGCCTCCCTGAACTGCCCTGTGCACAGCCATGGCTCCTGGTTTCTGCAGGACACCATCCTGCATTCCCTGGCACCAGGCCTGCTTACTGGCTCCGTTCCTGATGTCTTAATAACAGCACGGAAATTCAAAGTCCCTCTTCAGGCATTAAGTACTTTCTCTGATATGGCTCCTATGGGTCTTTTGGGGTTTTACATTTAAATACCTTTTAAAATCTGGCCAACAGCTACTAGGTACGGTGACAGGGTAATAAGACCGGTTGTCATTATGGAGAGGGTGTGGAGGGACTGCTTCATCACTGACCTTCATCTTTTGATGTTCAGATTAACTGTAGAAATAATTTCCCCTGGCAAAAATTACAACATCTGAAAAAGTATCTGTAAATAGGACTTGTTCCTGTGTCAGCTTTTAGGTGAGCCAAAAGCAGTAAGTGTCTGCTCATGACATTAAATGGAAGCCAATTATTTTTTGTGTGTGTGTCAGTAGGCTTACCTTATGAGAATGAAGCTGCAGGCTGTACCATCTCCTCTGAAAAACACAGGCTATCAGTAGCCACTGCCAAATAACAAGAGCAGCTCGTGGGATGAACCCAGCCTTTGATGCGAGGCAAAGCTGAGAAGGCACAGAGGGGGCAGTGAGGAGTCACGCTGTCTCCCAGAGAGATCACAGCCTGTATGCCTGGCTCTGTATTTCAGCTGCCTCCTCTCTGCTGACAGAAATCCTGGGCACGGAAGGAACAGCAATGGAAAATCCCACTGCATCATTGTCCCACCTCAGGCATGCCCAGTTTGGTAGGCTTAGCTTTGCCACACAGGAATCCACAAGTGTACCAAAAGATTATTAGTGGTTCTGGAGAAGGAGCAGCAACAAAAACTACTGAGCTGTAAGTTTTTCTGTTTAAAGGGAGAAGATATGCACAAGCAGCCCCCAAGCCCTGACACTCATTCAGTGGGATGTACCCAGGTCCTGCTGAATTCCACTGAAATTTTGTCACAGGTTTTAATTAGATTAATATGTTGGTGGTTGAGTTTCACTACACAGTTCTGTCTGAGATTGTGATTAGTTCCTCAGTTAGCCAATTATCTCTGAAATGCTTTCTATAGAGTTGCTCATAGCACTGAGAAATGGCTTTAGATGGGGCAAATATTTAACGTGGGTCTTACTAAGGCTGTTGGGTGTGGGCATCTCCCCTTTCTCTGGTTCATGAAGTTCCAGATATAACGTAGCCTTTTTTGCTCAGCTGTGCTGCAGAGAAGAATGGTTCCTCCAGAGTAATTTGAGCTATTGTGATATGAATCAGCCATGGAAAAGGCCCAGGGTCTTCCCAAAACCTGGCATAAGAAGTAAAGGAGCAAACTGCTGACTGCACTGCATTTCCCTATGTCAGAGGAGAATTAATTAATGTTTTCAGGCTGCTTTGAAAATTAAAAGTGCCATGTGGTACAATACTGCTGATCCTGTTTTTCACCCTGTAGCTGACACGTAGCATGTCCCTTACAAGCTAATTGGAAATTGCTTTTGGTATTTTTAGCATTTTTCAGCAGAGCTGCTACAGCCTGCTGCTTTGTTCTATTAAACGTGCCCTACCTCACCCTCCCCTACTCCCCCTTGCTCTAAGCTCCTCTGCGAGGGAAATAAAAACATCAGTCCCTGGCACCATCTGTCAAACACAGGCTAATCCATTCTCTGCTTGTCTCATGGTCAATTTGGTTTCTCTCTGATTGGTACAGCTACCCTTCTTATTGCTGAGAATTTAATTCTATTCATAGGTTTGGGCTTTGCTTTGTTTTCATGGTAATATTATTGTGATGATTGCAATATTCAGACATACAACCCCTCTGTATGCCCAGACTGGAGAAGGGTACTTCAGCAAACCTACAACCTGCCCGTAAGGCAGGGAGCATCACTCTGCCCCTTGTACAGGGGGAAAAGGAGGCAGGAAGAACCAGCTTGCCCCGGGATGTGCGGGTGCCTCAGCAGCAGAGCTGAGCAGTGAGCTCACAGGGCCCCAGATAAGACCCAGTCACCAGAGCTGACTAAAGCACCACTGCTTTGACTCCTTTTCTGCTCTGCTTTGGCTTTGTTTGCAGTGATCTCCATGGGAGCTGTGCAGAGATGAGTAAGACATGGACCTTTGTATGCTCCTGTGATGAGATGCAGCAGATCCACCAGGGACACAGCTCGTGGTTACCCAGTGAGGACCAGCAGCAGATCGGGTCAGCCTGTTAACAATGGGGGCACATTGGATCAGTTATTTCCTCCATTTGTTGGTGGTAAATGGGACCCCAGGCACGGCTTTATGGCTTCCTTCTAATATTCTCAGTACTTGTGCTGCCCCTGTGCCATTAAGTAAGAGGTGATTGCTGTCTGATGGACTGCTCTAACACCCTTCACTCCCCTTCCACCATCTAAAGAGAGGCTGATGAGAGGCCAGTGAGAACTGTCAATGCTCAGATCTGCTCAGGATCAGGCCAGAGCTGACCATACTGAAGAGATCTGATTTTCTGGAGGTCTGTCCAAAGCAAACAGCAGCTCTTAGCACATTGATGTTGACCTGTCACTGACTGTCTACCCTCACACAGGCTGTTGTGTTCTCTTCTACCTCATCATTTCTTTTTATAAAAGAATCCATGCAAAAGACACAGGCCAAATAACAGCTGGGTGTGTAAGCAGGTTTTGCATGCTGTATATTCACAGAGAGATGCCCCTCTGCCTCTGTGTGAAATGACAAAAGAATCCTGCTGACTCATTCCTTCCTGCCATTACTGCAGCTCCTCTGGTGATACCACATGGATAGACCCAGGAATGAAAATACTTTCTCCAGAACAGACATCCTTAAAATGGCATGGCTTGCCCCAGAGAAGGAAAACACCTTTTCACATATCTTTTTCATAATCAACAACTCAAGAGGACCTTTTTTCATTGTATTTTGTCCAAGACCACTATTTGCCAAGGAGGCAGTCTGTAAGCACTTAAAACTGGCAGGAAACTGATAGCTCTTGCAAACAAATGCTAAGAAGGACCACACTTTGCCTCATTCTCCTCTGATGTTTCATCTCCACAGTGGGCAGCAGTTTAAGGTATCCTACAAAGATTTCAATGTGAATGGCCTGAAAGTCTGCAAGCAGCATGAGTCACAGCTTCACTGAGGGGGGGATGTCACCAAAAGCCATCTCTGTGCCTTTCTACACTTCCAGCCCTCACAGGGCCCCATAGTGTGGTGAAGCAGGCAGGGTAGGCCAAATCCCTGAGAATGCAGGTGCCTGGAGACAGGAGTCCCCTTCCTCCCATCCAGGCCCATGGCAATGTGCTCTAGGGGTGCAAGGAGGTGTTGGGTGGCTCTGGCATTCAGCTCCCATAGGAGTGAGAATTTCTGCCAGGCTGTGAGGGAGGCAAGCAGGTCTGGGAGGCTGGTGGAGAGGGAGTGAAAGGCACCAGGCTCAGGGCAGTGCTGACAGGTGCCTGGGAAATGGAGCTTGGCAGGTGGGGAAGGGCTGAGCGCTGCCACAAGGCTCCAGCTTTGGCTCTGACACCGGCTCCAGGCCTGGCTCCATCTCCAGCTCTGGCCCTGCCTCCAGGCCCGCTCAGCTGGGCTGCAGCACTGAGCACTGCTCTGGCCCTGCCCTCAGCACTGCTGGCAGCGCTGGGCTCAGCTCTGAGCCTCTCACCTCAGAAAGGACATTGAGGTGCTGGAGTGTGGCCAGCAAAGGGCAACAAGGCTCGTGAAGGGTCTAGAAAACACATCTTGTGAGCAATGGCTGAGGGAGCTGGGGTTGTTCAGCATGGAGGAGAGCCCACAGCTCTGCACAGGGAGGGTGCTGTAGGGAGGTAGGGGCCCGTCTTCTCTGACCTGTCTGCAGTGACAGGACCAGAGGAAAGGGCCTTAAACTGAGACAGTGGAGATTCAGATTAGACAGGAAAAATTGTCATTGTTAGGGTGGTGAGGCATTGCAATAGGTTGTCGAGGGAGGTCACCATCCCTGAAGGTGTTCAAGAGGCTTCTGGACATGGTGCTGGGTGCTGTGGCGTAGTGATTTAGAGGTTACTGTGCTAGCGCTAGGTGGACGATCAGACTAGATGACACTAAAGGTCTCTTCTAGCCTTGATGATTCGATGATTCTGTGATTCCGTAATTCTATGACTCTGTAATTCTGCCATTCTGTAATTCTGTCATTCCGTGACCCGGCGTGCCCCGCCGGGCGCGGCCGTGAGACGACCCGGGCCGGGGCGGAGCGCGAGGCGGCAGGGGCGGGGCCTCCGCGGCAGCGAGGGGGCGGGTCAGGGGCGGGGCCTCGCCGCGCTGATTGACAGGCGGGGCGTGGCCACGGCGGGGCGGAGCCGCGCGGCCGATCCGGAGCGCCGGGGCCGTGGAGGGCGGGGGAGACACCGGGCACGGAGCCGCCGCCGCCGCCGCTCCCCGCAGCCAGGTAACCGGGCGGGGGCCGCGCTCGCCCCGCGCTACCATGGGAGGCCAGGGCGGCTGGGGAGGGAGGTGGCGACCGCCGCGCCGCGGCGCTGTGTCTGTCGGGCCGCGGCAGAGCCCCGGGCGAGCCGCTCCGGTCCGGCGACGGGCGCGGAAAGGGGCAGTGGTCGGCCCTGCTGACCCGGTGCGTTACCCGGCGCCGCCACAAAGCACCGGCCTTCCCCCACCGCGTCCCCTTCTCCGTCAGCGTCTCCCAGCGCCGCCCAGCCATCCCAGCGGGGGCCGGCACCGAGCACCCCCTCCCCGTCGCCGCCGACACAACTTCCTCCCCCAGCCCGGCACTGGGCAACTTTTCGGGCCGGTTCTTGCGCGGAGCCCCGGGCGGGTGGGCACGGGACCGTGCCCGGGCCCGGTGCGGGAGCGGGGGCGGCTCGGGGATGGGGGGCGGCGGTGGGCCCCGGGCACGGCCCCTCGGTGCGGCGGAGGCGGCGGCGGTGCCTCCCCGTCAGCTGTTTCCTGCTGTTTGTTGTCAGGGCTCCTGCGCTCCCGGCAGCGCCCGCCGGCGGCGGGGGGGGGGTGGGGTGGAGGGGGGGGGGACGGGGCGAGCCGGGCCGGCCCCGGTTGGCTGCGCGCGCCCCCGTGACGGCGCGCGGGCCGGGCCGGGCCGGGGCCCGCCCCCGCGCGCGCGCGGCTTTGTGTGTGCGCGGCACCGGCACCGGGATCGGCACCGGGATCGGCCCCGGGATCGGCGCCCCCGCAGCGCCGCCCCCGGGCCCGGCCGCGGGGGTTCCGCGGGGGTTGAACCGCCCTGCCCTGTGGCACGGGGGGCGGCGGCGCCTGACGCATCGCCCCTCTCCCCGGGCGGAGGTGCCGCTCGCTGCTGAGCGCCCGCCGGCGGAGCAGCCCCGTGCCCCCGCCGCGCAGGTGCCTCC
Organism: Calcarius lapponicus; assembly: GCA_039654755.1. Taxonomy (NCBI): domain Eukaryota; kingdom Metazoa; phylum Chordata; class Aves; order Passeriformes; family Fringillidae; genus Calcarius; species Calcarius lapponicus. Next base: position 102,396,824 of record CM077465.1, on the reverse strand, counting down.
CGCCGGGAGCTGTCACCGGACCGGCCCCGGTGCTTGTTTGCTTTGTGGGGGTGCTGGCGGCTCGCTCAGCAGCGAGGCGCATTCGGCTGCTAGCGCACGGGTTGGGGTTTTCCCCGTGGAAGTATGGATTCCCAGGGAGCTGAAATATTCTGCCGGCGCTTTTGGAAAGGTTCTAAGTCAAAGCGAAAATAAGACTGTTGTTTGTCTGCTTCATTTGTTACTCTGTGCACAGCCCTCAGCTGTCCTGCGCAAGCAGATGTAGATTAGATTAATCCAGCGTGTTTATTTAAGAATAAAGGCCGTGTTTTGGACTGACATCGCCGTAGAATTTAATAAATTATTTGTCTTTGGTTTCTTTAAACAATAAACACGGGTTTAGGGTTAGATTCAGGGAATAACAAAGCAAGTACACACGGTCTTATGAGAGAGAAACAGGGCAGGGCTCTTTCGAAAGTGGTATCACAGAACAACTCTTGATGTCAGCAACTATTGGCTCTGGATTAACCATTATCTTAACTAATGTTTATCACTGAAAGGAAGGGAACTTGCTCCCCAGTTGTAAACATTCCCTCACGTGACTGTATGTAACAGCTCTGTATGTAATATATATGTGTAACCGCTATATATATAATCCTATACATATTTTTATATAGAGCCTCTTTCTGGATGGCTGCATTCAAGTCGAGTGTGTGACAAACAAAACTGTCAGTTTTTAAGTGCTGCTCAATTTTTCTAAAGTAGCCTTCAGAAGTACTGTGTGGAGGCTTCTGTCATCTGCTACTTTCACTTCCGTAGTTACAGAATTGCTTAGAGATGCAGAGCTTATTGTTTGTATATAGGTTTTAATAATGACGAGTGAGTTTCAAGTCTGGCTGCCAAGTGTGTGAGGACAAATGAAACTGCATCTCAAAACCCAACAGAGAAGACGACAAGAACAAGCTGTATTTGTTACTTGCCACACACTGAGAGCTGTACACATTTTTTTATATCTGTATTTAACATGGTAATCATCACAAGCTTGAAGGGACGTTGTCCAAGTCAGGTCATTGGTTCATGTTTGTTTACTAACATTTGACCTGTGTTGAAATCTTGGGTTGCTCAGCTCTTGCTGAAATACATAATTCCCTTAAGCAAGATTTAACTTAAAAATTACTTGTTAAATGTGTAGATGAAACACCTGTACACCATGGATGTTTGTTAGCAAGGTGATCTCTTAATTTTGGAGGCTTTACCTACATTTAGGACCTTTCTAGTTAATACGAAAATCTCCTGGTGCTATGCACTTAGTGTATTAGCACCCTTTCTGCCAGCTGGATGTGGCTTTTTTGGATGATTGTTGTCTTTACACCATTTCTTAAAAGGTTGTTTATTGGATTTCATTTTTAATGATGCATGAAATCAGTCGTGTCTTTAGATGAAGTTTTGTATCATTTCAGCACTAAAACTAATGAAAACAGAAAATGTGTAGTTTAGCTTTCTGAAAGTTGCAGAATGGATTCATAGACAAAAGTTGTCTCAACTGCTTAAGGAGCGTAAGAGTAAATTTATTACAAAACAAGGAGATACAGCTTTCTTAAAAACAGTGGAGTAATTAGGAAGGGGAAAGGAGGAAAATGAAGGGAAAAAGAAGCAGGGAGACAGGTCTAGTTGCTGGTTTTGGACTCTGTGTAGTGGTGGGAAAGAAAATTAATCTGAGTCTGATACCATTTGTAAACTAATACTTTTATATGTGATCTAGCAAGAGTATTGTGAGGGTTTAAGTTACTCTGTGGGAGATGCTGAGATAGGGGGGCTGTATGAGAAGCAAGCACCCATCTCTGTGTGCCTCTGCTCTCTGTTAATGTGAAACAGAGTGCCCTGGATTAGTGTTTCACTGCACCAATATGACAAATTTAAATGCCAGTGTCCTAGTGCTCGCCTTACCTAAGAAAAAATGCAGTTTGCAATAGGAAATGCTACGACTGCACCCTGCAATACAAAATTACACTGCTGCAAGTTGCACAAGGGTGTTTTCATCCTGCAAGGCAGCCTGTTGGTGGGTGCTGTGCCCTGCATCTGGGCTTCGCCAAAGCCTCTTCTGTCTTTGGATTGCGTTCAGTTCCCTTCACAGTTTGATACAGTAGCTGAATGGCTCTAAAGAGCACAGTATGCTGGTCCAGTTAATTTTCTCTCCACATTTGGCTACATGTGGTGGTTTCAATTCTGCATGTAGGCAGAGGCCAGGCCTTGTTTACTTGGACAGTCGCAGGAGTTGGTGGTGGACCTTGAATCTCCGACCTCCCAAGAGACTGACCACGGGTGTCTTTTTGGATGTGCCCCCACCTGTGAGCAGGGAAACCTGGGAAGGTAAGGAGCAAGTTTTATATTTTCCTTTATGATTCTTTAACATTTGGTCTTGTGCAGTTGTGCTAAGACTTTTTCTTTCCTCTTTTGTCCATCTCTGAGATCAGAAGGGGAAGCTGAAGCCCAGTTCCTGAGAGGCCATGATGTTTCAGCCTGGTTCCAGGGTAAGTACATCTGGAGAATGTTTCAGTGTGTTTAGGGGAATGCATAAGCCTTTCTCAGAGGGTAGAGAATGCTTATTTGCTCACAAAGGAAAATGTTTTTAGTTGGTTAAATGGTGAAAGAGAGCTGGTCACAGTTTTTTGTCCTTTAACTAGCAGCTGTTCTCTGTTGTAGATGTGAACGCAGTAGATGGTGCTGAAGCAACTCTGAGGCTCCTCCTGTGAAATATCCACAGTCCAGTGTATAGAGAAAGTGCTTGCTGGCTCTCCCAAGTGTGGATGGTCCTGTGTCTTCAAGAGATGCATTCCAGGACAAGAAAACACTGACTGTTAGTTTTAAAGATGTTAATAAATAATTCTTTGTGTTACTTTTTCATTCTTTATTGATGGTGAAGATAGGCGGATGAGGTAGTACAAATACCAACCAAGTAGTCCTTCAGGTGGTTTTGGGTGTATGTGCAGATAGTGGTCAAAATTAAGCTGTTGAATATTAGCCCTTTGATATGGTTGTTGCTCAGTGTTGCTGAAATCAACACTGAAAGTGTTTGGGGAGTTTGGGAGCTACTCCTCTGGGAATACATATTACAGCACTTGGCCACAATGCCTGTGTTTCCTGTCTGTCCATGCACTCACTGGGAGAAGCATGCAGGGAGGAAGTCTTTCACAGAGAGATTGAGAAGTGGTATCAAGGTTTATGCTGCCAGAATAACGCACTGTCAAAATCATGCACTGTCAGCAAGCCTGACCTGCTAGGTGATACGACCTGTCATTGATTGTTCTCCTAAAGGTCCTCTCAGGAAGGTGGTCTGGGTGCTGAATAATGGAAGTGTCATCATCTCTCAGTTCATGAAGTACCCCTCTCTTGGAACTGGAGAGATTTGACAAGCAATAGACACTTTATATCCCATTAGGGAAAGTACATAAGTCTGCCTTTCTTACATTGCAGCCATTCATTTAATATAATCACTTGTGGTTGGTAATTTGCATGAAGGCAGGAGCGCTAGAATGTCATCACTGATACATGCCCAGTAAAGAATGCTTAGCTGATTTTAAAAGTGAAATCGTGGGCCAAAAAAATCTGTTCTTTCCTCAGCATTTGGTTTTGTGAATAACCAAGATCCTGGTCCACTACTTCGGAAAATTCTGCTGGTAGCATGATGGAATTGGTGGGATAGTGTCACTTTCTGGAGCCGTAAGTAGCACTAGGGAACCTGACTGGTACTCTGGACAAGTGGAAGTTATTTCTGTGTTTTTAAGTGTAAATAGTGAATGAATGGCCAAGTGCACTTACTGTATTTTTCTCCCCCTGTTTAGAGGATCTTAAGCTTTAGAAATGCTTTTATGTTTCACAATTCTTTGGCTTCTCCTCATTTAAGAGAGCCCTCCCACTGCCTATCAAAGCTGCCTGTAAGTGGCTTTTTCAGATCATTTATGCATGTGTGAACATAAATAGACGCCTGCACCTTTCCCATTGGTAGTGAAACTATAGGGAAAGAAATCTGCAGCATTAACTTGGGTGACTTTGTACACACCACTTGTGTTTGTAAGGGGCAGGAGCCTGGGAGCTATGGAAAATTGTTTTCCCCTTGTGCTGCTGTGCTTCTGTTTTTTTTCCTGTGTTCAGTAAGTATACCCTACAGTATTCAGCATCCTTACATAAGGAGAAAGGAGTCTTTGTCCACAGCAAGTACCTTCTGATTTGGTCTTAAAAGTGAATGCTCTGTGTTTAGCTTGGAGGAAGAAAAAGGAAGGGGAGAGCATGAAATGATTTCAATTGAAATCAGTTTCTCTATTTTACAGGAGAGGAAAAAGCAAAATTTCCATGTTAGGTTATTTAGAAAATCCATTTTAAAGTTTGGCATTTTAAGTCTGCAGTACTTGAAGTAATTTTGTAATTTTTTCCTACTTTTTACTACTGTGAGCAGTAACATAAAGACTAATGTAAGGTGGCTAGTTTTATAGTGCTTCAGCTGCACCCTTACAAATTCATTGAATTCAGCTATCAAAACTGAGGTCAGAGGTAGCTGTAGCCTGCTATATATTTTGACTGAAGTCTACCAGGTGGTAGTTAAGTGTAGAGGTTACTTTGAAAAAGCTAGGCACTCTGGTAACCTTACAGTATTTTAGTAGGTTCTTAAGAAAACATGCACAAAATCTACGTTGTTTTGACTGTTACAGTGCTGACTGTAGAATATAATTTTCTGCATTTTTAAAATGTGTATTATTTCAAGAATATAGATTTCCTTATGCACTGTATTCTGAAAAAATGTATTCTGGTACCAGTTGGTTTGTTAGATTCTGCTGTGAGTTTAGGTTACTTTTAGCTCGTTAAGGTGACATAAATAAGTGAGGATTTTAGGCCTTGTATTAGTAGGCAGATTTTTCAGCCTTATGTCTTTGAATATATTTATTTACACATTTATTTTAATGTTTGAGATCTTTGGGACTCAAGACTTTAGTCCATGCCATAATGCCATATCCAGAAGTAATATATTTGTATGTTGCTGTGGCTTCTAACATTGCTTACTTCTTAAATGCTTGTTAGAATTGCACTTGTGCTCCCTTCTGAAGTATTGAATTTCCATTTTTAATATCTCCGGGCTGTTGTTTTTCTGAGGCCACTGACATGAATTATGATTTTAGGCAGGTGATGCACTTGCATTTGAAGTATTCAGGTGCATTTTCCAAAATGTCATGCTATGCAGGGTCAGTCTGTGTAAAGGATCTCTTCTGGACATCAGGCTCTGTGTTGCTCTCAGTGGGACAGGGACAGGTTTGGATTTATGTTATGTTACCTTCTAAAAATACTGGCAGGGTGGGCATTGTGTTTACTCTGAAAGAAATACCCCTTTGGATGCTGATTCCACATTACTGTAACTTATGATCAGTTGATTGTTTTGAATCCACAATACAATCAGCACAAATATAACATCATCCAAAGTTAGGAAGGGTGGCACATGGACCTAGGCCAAGTGCCTTATGGGCATATCTGTTACAATTGCCTTAATTGCTTGTATTTGTGGTTTCTTCTGGCTGGAGACTTTTACTGATACTTGTTTATTCACACTTACTGTGTGTTGATTTTCCTTTATTTTGTCACTATTCATGTTTTAATTTTTTTTTTGCTTTGGTTGCTGGGAAAGATAAAGGCATATTAAAAAGGTATAAAGCTTAGAGATATATAAATGAAAATACTTTCCATATTTTGAGTGGAATCACACCTCTTACACTCAGACCTGTTTTATTTATCCTTTGAAGAAGAGAAATGGGCATTATATCACCTTTAAAAGGAAGAGTCATGACATTGCTTTTAATTTTTATGTATCCTTCAGATGGGATACAGAAGATTAATAGTGATTTGAAAAATATGAAGGTAAGGAACCTGAGCTAAAATCTCTCTGTTCAATATTAGGAGCCCTTTATATTGCCTGACATTACAAGAAAACAAAGTGTGAAATAAAGCAATTGGAATAAAAATCATTATGTAAGTGACTTCTGATTGTTAGATGTAAAAATGGTGTGTTAAGCTCTGTGTGTGCAGGTGCAAGTTTTAGTCCATTTACTTTGTGTGTGTTAAGAGTAGACTTTAAGAAACTGATCCCCTAAACCTTGAAATGAGTTTAAATTAGGTATTTGTGCTTCTTAATGGTGTTTGACTTAGAATATTCAATTAGATGAGCACAAAATTTGACTGACTTCTCCATGAACGGCAGTCTCCTGCTCTGAAAAGTAAAGCCCACACAATTCTAATATTGCAGTGTGTCACATTTATTTTGCATTGCTCTGCATGACAAAAGCAGAGACAATGCATTTTTTTGATTCCACATCTGAAGCATAAATGGAGGTACATTTAACTTGTTTAACTGTAGAAGTTTAGTCATAAAACTTCTGCAGTAGAAAGGGAAGTAACATCATAATTCAATTCCCTTGTCATGTTACATCATCCTTCGTGATTTAAATTTTTGGCTATACATTCTGTGCCTACTCACTAGTTAACTTTGAGTAATTTATGTTAGTTCGTGTCAAGTTGGTGAGACACTTTAATTTTCCTCAGCAGTGAAGAGGCTGGTTTATCAGGCACTGCAGGTCATCTTCTATAAAGTTTTTTAGCTCTGTTTTTTTTCCTCATTGGAGTTGCTGAGGTATTTTAGTGATGAGGCTTTGGAAATACCTTGGACAAATGACACAGTATTTTATATTTGGATTAGACAACTTTAAACATTTGTATATAAAACTGTCTGGTGTAAAGACTGGGTGGATTGTTTATTATGTGAAATAGCATCCAAATCTTTCCTATGTTGGTGTGTATATGAAACAAAGAAGTTTCAAGTCAAATGCAGCAGCTGGGGTGCTATACCAACATTCTGAGTGGTGGTGTTGTGTGATCATGTGTCATAAATTGTGCAAAGCTATGGGGAAGTGACATAACAAATATGTATTATAAAAGGTGGGGGTGACTTGGGAAAATTAGGCTATAATTGTCTTGGTGACTCAGTGTGCTTCTCAGTGCTTCATTTCTTAGTGCTGACTAAGATGAGTGAGTTGTTGGCAATGTACTGAAATAGAATTTCAGTATTGTGTTAAAAGAAGTGGAAGCTTCTGAGTTTAAGAACTGTAGGGGCCAGTAGGGGGTCTGCAAAAGTCTGAATTGTATTTTAAAGGTTTCAGTTGGTGTTTTTCTCATTTAATGTAATTAGCTTGTATTTAAGTAAGCTTATTGGTGAAATTGTCACTTTGGGAAATAACTTGTCTTGATGAGAAGGTGAAGGCAGACTGTAACTTCAGCAATCCACCAACAGAGGAATGACTTTGAGCAATCATTAGCTGAATTGGTTTGAAGAATATTCTGCCATATATATGGGATGTTTGCAAGTTTCAATTTTTTTGCTGAAATGCCTTTTTTACATGATGTTTCTTTTTGCTTTCAGGTCTTGAGTAGAAACTTATCTAAGTTCTAAAAATGGGAAGAATTTTTTTGGATCACATTGGTGGCACTCGCCTGTTCTCCTGCGCAAACTGCGACACGATCCTGACCAACCGCTCCGAGCTCATCTCCACTCGCTTTACAGGGGCCACAGGAAGGGCCTTTCTTTTTAACAAGGTTGGTAAGAAGTTGGAGGAACTGCTGTTTACTTTTGAAAAATGAGTTTGTGGGATATGAATCTGTCATGAGATCGAAAAAACTTCTTGGCTAAAGTGTTGCATAATTACTATTTTAATTTTTTTTTCTGTCTTTGAAGTCAAATTTGACATTTACTGTTGATGACAAACTTAGCTAAATTAGTTTTGTCTGAAATGCTGAAAGATTGTAAAGAAGACTGTGTATGTAGAGGCCTCAGGCCAAAATTGATGGAGTTTCAACTTCAGAGACTTCTGTAATATGAACCTCAATTTCACTCTGAGAGTATCTGGTGTCTGTCAAAGGGTTCCAAAGGGTTTTTTTTTACTTTTACACAGTTAAAAAAATCTAGATAATATTTTGTTTAATTTCTGAAATACATTTAATGTAACAGTAGTCTGGCAACTTAAGTTGCCACAATCAATCATAATCTTTTTTACAGGCAGTAATACTCTGGTTTGGTTTAAGAGTTTTTAATTGATTCAATTCAATAGATCGAAATACAGAAGTCATAATTTTTGAGTGAATTGTAGGATTATTTATTAACCTTGCCTAAAGACTTGTCCATTAGATTAATTTTAAAAAAATTGTGATTGTCCTTTGCTTTCTCACAAAGTTCCTGACTATATAATGCTTGGTTTTGTTTTAGTTTGGTTTTTTGTTTTTGTTTTAGTTTGGTTTTTTTCTTACAAGCCATTTGTCCATGGGCAGAGTTGATAGAGGCATCAATAGTGTTTTAACTATGTTTTGCTCTGGGACTTAGGGTATCCCAAATCTTACCAGTACTGAGAGCTTTCTTCCTCATCCAAAAAGCTCTGGATCCTACAGTTCAGATTTTTTTTTAATGTTAAATAGCGGGGTTTCATTACAGCAGTTTGAGGTTTTATTTCTGCAGTCAGAAGCTGTACATTTGAACCAGTCAGGTGCAAAGCTGAGAAAGTACAGTCCCATCTTTTAGAATCAGCTTGGGTATAGTTCTGACATCAACTTTTCAATGAAGTAAACATCCTGCTTTTGTGGTGGTGCTGCAAAAGAAGTTGCAAGTATATTTAAACTGCTGATACAGCACACACGTTTCATGTGCATGTTTCATGTCTACGTTCTCAGCCACTGACCCTGGCTTTTACTTAGGTAATTATTTCAAAGGCACCACAAGATTTTTAAAGAAGTACCTCTTTCAATATTTTGTTTCTGAGTTCTGGGACTTGGTGATCACATCAGTTGCTAGAAATGAGTTACATACATTACAAGTGGTTTAATACAAATTTACAAGCTGTTCACTGGGAGTTTCTCACCCAGAGTTGAACACAGCCCTTTTGCATATTTTGTGATATCAATCTGTGTCTTTCAGTTAAAATGTGAGGGTTTTACATCACTATGAAGCACATCTTTAAGGTGTTGCCCTCTCTTTCACACAGGAGATTTTTACACTGCACTTTTCAGTTGTGTGTGGTGCCACAGGCTCTTCCCTTCTAACGAGTCATTGAGCAGGTTTCCCCTAGGCAGACTAATCCTCTGTGTTGTTCCCTGTGCCTTTGTGTTTGTCCCAGGTGGTCAATCTGCAGTACAGTGAAGTTCAGGATCGGGTCATGCTCACCGGCCGCCACATGGTGCGGGACGTGAGCTGCAAGAACTGCAACAGCAAACTGGGCTGGATCTATGAGTTTGCCACCGAGGACAGCCAGCGCTACAAGGAGGGCCGCGTCATCCTGGAGCGAGCCTTGGTCCGGGAGAGCGAGGGCTTTGAGGAGCACGTTCCATCCGACAATTCCTGAAGAGGCCCCAGTCTCTTCTCAGGTTCTCTTCAATTGAAACTCCAATGTAATAAAATCAACAAAAAAATCTGCTTACATACACTGTCACCTTAGCATCAGAGTCGGATTCATGGACTACAAAGTGGGAAAGATTGTGAGAATATTTCAGATGGATCCTTACTTTCTTTTTTCCTTTTATATTTTACTTTCCCTCCAGCAGTTCTTTGTAGAAAGAATGTTGTGCAGATGCTGTAACTTCTTCTCTCTTTCATTTACATCTGTTAGATTTGAGATTGTATCTTAAGGTACAGTGGGCTAAAAGGAAAATATTTGCAGGATTTGTCTTTTGTTGGAGAGAAATTCAATGAGGGTTGTTTTGTTTTTTTAGTTTGCACAAACTGATGTCAGCATCAAGTTATTTTAAAACTACAGATATTTTTTTAAAAGTATATTCCAACTCTTGGCTTAAGTTTTTAGTTAGGTTTTTGGTTTTTTGGGGTTTTTTTACCCAGCCTTTTCACCTGGTTTGCTAGCTAAAGTGAAGAGATCCGAATTTGTGCTGAGTGCTAAAGGTTCAGTGTTGGTACAGCTTGGGCTGGCCCATGTGCCATATTCTTGTTGAGGTTGATTGGTAGCACAGAGCCCATTATTTCTTGTCATTCTTGACCCAAAGATGTCACCCTTCCTTGTTTATTCGTGAAGTCCCATTCACCATGTAAACTGGTGTTGATTGGAAACTATCCTTGAAATAGGGTGAAACTGCTTGGCTTTTTTTAACTTTAACAGATGTAACTTATGAGCATAGTAATAATATAAAGTAAATAGCTGTCTGTTTAGTCTTGCATTGCTTACAAATCCGGCTGTGTTTGTAATGATAGGGATCCACTGAGAAACTACTGTTTCAGTAGTCATTTTTTTTTCATTTCTCTACTAATCTCATTAAGTTAGACAGGGAATTGCAAATCTTAATTCTTCTTCAAGTAGCTTTCTTTAAACCCAGAACTTCCTATGTTAAACACAGCTGCTGTGTAAAAGGAGAAGATTGCCAGCATGTTTGTTCATGCGTGGAGTTATGCAATCTGCATCTCTTGAAAAGATTAACTTAAACAGCTTGTTTTCAAATGCTGCTTCTGGTGTTGAAACCTTTATCTTTCAACTTTGTTGAACGTTTTCATTGTGATGTTATGTTTTTATCTTTCTGGGCAGCAGTACATGTCAGCCTAGTAGTAACTAGTGACTTGGATTCCTGCTTTGTTCTTGTAGAGGTCAGCTCTGTTTAAAACAGTGATCTTGCTTGCCTTTTTTAGCAAAAATGCTGTTCATTAACTTAACTCAAGGGTGCCCAAACTATTTCATTGTGTCTTAAGCCATAAGTTAGGATCTCAAGGGCTGAAATTTATTTGAATGTTAGATATGTATGATTTCTTACCCAAGATATGAGTTGGTTGTGGTTTTTTTTCTTATTGGATAAATTGTGGTCAACGTGAATTAAGTTACCCACAGACGTAGGAAGCGGGGGGAATCCCACCCAGCCAAATGGATCTGGGTTCTGACCTTTCAGAGTAACTTTTCTTCTCTAGACACAGCTCCATATCTGAAACTAAGATGTGGAGGGTGACTATGCAGAGTATTTTTCTTAATTTTTTTTTGGTTGCCAAGTGGCAAGTTGGACACCCCTGACTTGAATCTACTGCCTCTTTCATGTAAAGGTAGCTTTGTTCTAGAAATGTCACATAGAAAGAAAACAGAGTAGATCACATACCAGAGCTGTGCTTGAATCAAGCTGCTTAAACAATAGTGTACTTGTGCCTCAAATGAATCAGTTTTTGCACTGAGTACAGTAGTACCCCATTATCTTGTACTTCTGTCCTTCACAGGCCCTGGAAGCGCCATTAGCATGGTTCTCTGCAGTACTTTTCTTGTACTTCTGACATTACAGTACAATAAAGTATGTTTTGTCCTGAACTGATCTTTGCTGTGCTTTTAGAGTCATTGTCATGGAGTCTGTCAGCCAAATCACATAACCCATCTTTCATTCCTTGTGTTAAGTTTCTGCAGCACAGTGACAAGCTGTTGATGAGCATCCCTTTCTGTATAGGTGGTAAAAGAGTTCTGTTGATTTTGGAATGTGCCAAGTAGAGCTTCATGCATACCACTTGGACACTTCAAAGCCTTCAATTTACTCCTGTTAAAGAGAAAACAAAAAATGGCTCATTTATGGAATTCTGGGTGCCAGATGTCTTTTCATGGCTTTGAAAAGACAGCAAGCTAAGCAAAAATCTGTCTTCTACAAGAAACTTGAGGTTTTGGCTCCTGAAATGGCTTGGGAATTAATGAATTTGGTATTATATATCTGGACTTCTGTGAGTTTTTCCTTTCTGTTCAAATGTTAGCCAGAAACCTGCCAGCAGCTGGTCAACTTCTAAAGCTAAAGGACTGAGATGAAAGGATTATTCTGTTGGTGTGATGGGGACTGGGGCTCTTATTCCGACTTACATTAAGACCATTTCAGTAGAATGCTGGTGTGAGATGCTGAAAGTTACTTCTCACAAAGCCTTTGATTTGAAAAACACATGTGAATTGAATTCTTCAAAATCCCATGAGAACTTAAGCAAGTTCTATGCAACTTTAAAACAGTAGACTTTGGCTTGCTGTTTTAGCTTACATGCTGTTCCCTCCTGTATCACTTCTGATGGCTCTGGGAGAGTTTAGCCTCCTATATTTTGGCTGCTCCTCCTTGAGACACTTGGTGTGTGACTGCAGATAACTTATCTGTGGGGAGCAAGGCCATTGGTTACAGCACATCTAGAGGCAGAGGAGACACTGCTATTCGGCATCAGCTGCAATTTTGTAATAGTGCAGTAGCCTGGGATCCTCAAAGGAGGGCTGGCACAGGAAAATGTGCCACCACAGTGATCTTTTGCCTGGCATGTGGTGGGGCCTGAGGTAAAGAAGGGAGCAAGGAAATTGCAGTGCACAACAGAGTGCACCTTGCCTTCCTGGAGACCTCAGGATCTGCACTCCTAGGCTTCAGCTTGGGCCAGCAGGGGTGCTGTGACATTTGCATGACATGGGCTGGATTAGAGTTCATGTCACCAATGCTGTGATCCCATCCTGTGGGTGTACTCGAAACTGAAATACCTCCTTGCTGCTGTTTCAGCAGAACACAGGTTTGGGAAGAGGAAAAGTTTGGATGGTGTCGTTGTGAAGTGTAAAAGCATTTTAATTATGCTCTCCAAGGATGTTAGAGGAACTTTTGAAGTGACATACATGTCTCGTGGCTCTGTTAGAAAAAGTGGTCTTACATGGGGCTCTGGGGTTGGCTGTGCTCACTGCCTCAGCCTTATTCTTACAGGGCAAGCTTGTCTGCAGATTTGGGTCAGAGCTTTAGGAAAAAAAGCTGGCAGATCTTCATGGATGAGCAGGTAAGGAACAGGTGAAGCTGCAGTTGAGGACACAATGCTGGGGACAAGGATGAGGTGTCTGGGAAGGCTCTGGCATTGATTGGGAAGAGGCTAGCTGGTTGATGAACTCTATTTTAGACAAGAAACACTTGGCCTGCCTTTACTTAGAACAACAATAAATTTTAAAAACCCAGTGATGCTTGCTTTCCTGTGGATCTCAAGAGCTTTGCAGACTCCTTGATGCCTGACAAGGATGAAATGCTTCTGTCTTTTTACTTTGCTTGGGGAACTGATAAGAATTGCTCTCCAATCCTGGTTTTGCAGGACTTAAAAGAACTAAGCAATTTTGAGGCCCCTTTCTTCATAACCCAGAGTTAAAATTGCCCGAAAACTTCAAAAGATTGCTTTGAGTGATGAGGAGGAGTATGACCTGGTAGATAAAGTTCCTATGCAAGCTTCTTTCTTGCAGAAAATCTGAAATATGGCCAAAGAAAGTGAGCTCCTGGCTGTCTCATTACAGGTTGTGTGGCAAAGACCTTCAAGAGCTACTGAGGAGCCTGGTTTCTGCAAGTGTGGAGTTCTTCCTGGTCTCATAGTTACTTCCTTCCTACCTCTCTCTCATAGTTACTTCCTTCCCTACCACTCCTGTAAGGATTTCTGGTACACGTAAGGAAGTGTAAGGGAAGAAATTTCACATTTGCCTTCCAGCCTTTTGTTTACTGATAGTGTTGCTCTTACTTGAATGATTTCTGTGAGCTCAGTAAAACTGCTGCTAGGCTGCTGCTGCACTTACTTGAAGGTCCTTCTGGCAGAATATTAGTGACTTTATCATCTCTCATCCCTGAGTCTAGGCAGAGGTTGTTTGGGAGTGATGCTTGACTGAACATTGTACTCTGGGTAGAGGTGTTGTGAAGCAAGACCTCATTCACGGGATACTTCCATTGCTGCGCTGCAGCTCTTTGCTTCTGATGTTATTTTAAGTTGTGATTTGCTTAAGTTTGCATTGCAAGTTCTTTCTTTTAAAAAGGAGGTGACTAAGAGACAGCAGTCTGTGCCTCTTAAACATAGCATTTCCTGCTGAAGGACCTGAAATACAGTTTGGTACAGTGTGCTCTGTGTGCTGCTCAGTTGGAAGGTGTGGCTGTGTTCCTGTTTGACTTGTTCCTGCAAAAATAAACCCCAGAGCTTGTCTAAGATATGGCCAAAAATCTCCCTGCATGGGAGTTAGGATATGGAGGAGAAACTCAGGTGAAAGTGTGTGTGTGTGTGTGTGATTTATGTCAACTAAACTGGTCACTCTGAAGCAGCAGAGGTGGGAGAAATTCTAGAGGTAAACTTGTGCCTTTTCCTTTTTGCCTGGTGTGGGTTCAGGGAAAGTGGAAATCACTTGGGCATTGCTGAGGATCTAAGGTCCCCTGATGAACAGGAGTGGGAAGTGCAGCACCAGGGCTAACTTTGGTACAGGCTCTGTGTTGTGTTTGGATGAAGGCAGCTGGAAGGTATTTGTCCTTTGAAGTGGGCTCTGTTTCTGTTCTCATTAGTTGAAGCATTTATTGCTATCAAGAACTTACATTTGTATAGAAGTTAAAGTAGGAGAAAGAGCAAAAGACTCTGGTAATAATTTGGATTTTCTAAGCATGAGGGGTAAATGGGAGAAAGAAGCATGTTCAGATCTTGTATTTTGACTCTGCCCAGGAGAGAGATGTGTGTTTGCCTGACATCAAGATCCAGTGCTATTTCTCTCTGGGACTTAGGGATGTTTAGATACAGGATTTTGCTTTGTCATTTTGTAAGCATTTGATTTGACAGTTGTAAACATTTACAGGTGTTTGAAACAGTAAGTTTACTGGATTACAGCAGAATGCATGCCATGGTTGTTTGCACACTAATGGCAGATGTTGCAATAGATGTAGTTAGTGGAGTAGGGAGATCCCTTTTCTTCACGGGGAACACGAAGCAGACTGGCTCATACAAGGCTGCTTAACCAAAGAACTGCCTGGTGCCTTTCAGCTGACCTTAGAGACAACAATCCTCTGTCCCTGGAAGAGTTTGAAAACTAATATTTCCATATTAGGTATGGTATATGGTGAGTATAAAATGAAGAGGACATTTGTTATTTTCAGGAGTAGATCTTGGATCATGTGCACGGTCAAAAAGGTGGGATGCTCTGAATTTGGTAGTGAGAACTCAGGTACATCCCGTGGACAGAGTGCAGAGAGAGCCTCTGGTTATGCTCCTGTTGGTATTTGGCCAGCAGATCTTTTCCCCCATCCTGCCCATTTTTATTGTCTTTGGTCTGGTCTGTAGTGATTGTTGCACCTTCCCTGCAGAATTAGGGCAGCTTGAGGACTTGGGGAAGTGCCTACTTCTGGCAATATTAGACAGTCACGTCTATCCTGTACTATACCAGTACAATGGATTAGTTGTTGCAGCACAGAGGGATCCATGGATTGTCTACTCCATGCCTCCCTGCTGAGGAGGGATTAGCTTGGTGGTGTACTCCATGAGAGTGCATTCTTGGGATGAAGTTCCTCAGCAGGATTTCTTACTGTAGCCCAAAGTACATCAGAGAGATACAATTTAGGTCACAGAAGTAGAACACTTGAAAAATGCCAGATTTCCAATGGATTGGGTAGCACATGGTTATCCTGTCCCTGCATAGGTGCAGCTTGGGGATGAAAGTGCCATGTGATCTACAAGAGCAAGGATGGCACCATCAATCACCCTTTTACATGATATTCATTGAACTTGTAGCTGCAGCCTCCATCCCACCATTCCTAACTCTGGACTGCTGGACTTCTTATTAATTTTGTTTCTAAAGGTAATTTGAAAATGAACTTTCTGGTGTGCATTTAAGTGGCAAAACTAAAAGAAAATGAGATTAAGTATTTGTAATTGCTGGCTTCTTCATGACTGGGATTTGAACTGGGAACCTCCTTTGGTGCAGTAATCATCACTACTTAAGCTCCAAGGCTGACTGCTGCTTCACCAGTAGCTGGAGGAAGCTGTTTGATGAAGAAAGCTGAGCAGATGACAGATGAAGGCTTTAGATTTGATGTAAAGTTTCAGTATGGGACTGGGAATTTTATTTTCAGTTTGGATGCTAGTTCTGGTTTGGTTGAGGCAGTTGTGGTTTTTTTTGTTTTGGTTGGGGTTTGTATTTTTCCCCTTCTGGTCTGTGGAGTTGGTGAATTTCCTGCTCCATGTAAGACTTTACAGGAAGAAACGGTAAGATGAAAATTACATTGTATTTCCTATCCAAGCTGCCTGACTCTTGCTTCCAGGCTCCTGAACTTGGGAAGGTCCCTGCTCCATGCATGCTCCCTGTCAAGGAGAGAGCAGCACCATGATTCATGTGCCACATTCCTGGCACAGGGAGGAGCAGTGGGAGGCAGCTTTCTATCTCACCCTGCTTCATTTGCTCTGTCAAGCTGCAGGTAAACTCAGGGCTTCTGGAAGCTTTGGCTGCCTGCAAAAGCAAACCAGAGGCACAGGAAAACAACAGCTTTTAACACTCAGTCTAGTGCCAATTTAGGAAAATTCTATTGTTATTCCTAAAAATAGACACAAAGACACTCCCCCCATAAAATTCACTTCAGGAGCTTTGGTATTTTTCTGTCAAAAGTTTGAAGGAGAAGGTGGGGGACACTTGCCACAGGAAGTGACGGGAAAGCAAAGGCAGAGGAAGATGATCTTGCAGACGTTTTGCTGTTACCTGCTGGCACTGTTGCTGCTTAGATATCAGCTCCAGGCGCCTTGGAGAAGGTGATGCTCATCTGTGGCTCCTTTACCTGTCTCCTCCTTTTTGATCCCTTCTCTCCCTGTTCTCTGCACCGCGGTGTGCTTTGTTCCTCCTGCAGTCTGTGCTTTCACCGCTTGTCACCTCCCCACTGCCACTGGCTCCACTCCGTCCTTCCTGCCCTGCTCCTTGCATCCCTGCTGGCTTGGCAGCCGGTGACCCGCTCCTCCCCGCAGGGCACCAAGGGCTCCGCTCCCGGTGGCGGTGACAGCGCTGCTGGTGGCGCGGCCAGCCGGGGACACGGAGGGGCTGTTGTCGCTCTGATTCACCGGGCTGTCACGCCAGCAGCACACACAGCACTGCTGGGGGTGAGGCAAAGGGACAGCAGAAATCAGGGTTTCATCCCTGCCCCTGTGCGCTGCCAGCGGGGCGTGGAGAACACACGCACACACACATGAAGTGACCCTGCTGTTCTCAGCGCCTGCCCCGCCGGCACTGATGCTCAGCAGAGACAGCTCTGGAGAAGGCTCTGCTCATCTGGCTTGGTTTGGAAAGACAGGTGCCTGCTAAGGAAGGCAGGAGCCTCCCCTGAAATGGAGAAAATTAACTCCCCCCCCCCGCCCCCGACCCACGCACTCTGAATTGCTATAAATTTTAAATTAGGGGCTCTCAGGCAACAAAAATTATGGGACCCGGAAATAACAGTTTTTTAATAGGGAAGAAAATAAAAGGATAAAATAAACAATGCAGTAAACTAAAACAATACTGAGAGTTAGAACACAACCTGACACCCTGTTGGTAGCAGTCCAATTGGGATTGTGACTGCAGTCCCCCTGAAGTGTCAGGTGTGGCTCTGCTGGAGCAGGGATCCTGTAGAAAAGGGTGTAGTCTTCCTCTGACGATCCAGTGGAAGGAGAGGCAGCTGCTATTCCTCTGGGTAATCCAGTGGAGAAGCTGTGCTGGTGTTCCAGAATCTCCAGATTACATCTGGGTAGGAATGCTTGGCCCCTCCCTCTGGGTGGAGCATCTCCCAATGGGACGCTGTAGTTCTTATCAGTGACATTCAAGAGCCTCTTATCAGCAGATCCCCCCTCCGGAGGGAGGAGTGGTTGTGGAAGAGATAAGGAAAACTGCCCACTTGACACAAGACAACTGCCATACAGACAGCAAATAGAATACATCTTGCCTTGCAATCTGGAACATCATCTCTGCTGAGTGGGGCTGGGCCGGCCCCCAGGGTGGCCGAGGAGCTGAGATGGACACTGCACACCCCCCTGCAGACACACAGGTAATGGCAAAAGGTGTCTTCTGGAGTGACAACCCTACCAAATTTCCAGGCCCAGCTCCAAAGTGTTGTGTCACAACTTTTTAACGAAGTAATTGGATAACTTGTTTTAAAAGGGCAGAATCATGTAAATCCCCTGGGCCTGGTTTTCAGAAATGCCTGTTTCTAGAAGAACAGTTTTAGAATATAATAACCTAGCCTGATGCAGACCTCCAGCAGGGAAAACTTCAACTGTGTAATGCTTCGTGAGCAAAATCATAGCCAGCTGAAAAGAGCTGTGTGCTGGCAAGTGCCAAGCAGTCTTCCTCCAGGAATCATTTTTTGCACAGACACTTCAGCTCAACTGAAAAGAGAGCCCAGCTGCCAACAAGTGCATCAGTTTGGACAAGGGAATGGAAAACTATGTTTTTCCTTCATTTACTATGCTTTGAGATGTCCTTTCAGGATTCATACTTACATCTGTTTTTTCTTGTCTTCAATGGGCAGTTCTGTGAAATCTGTCAGAGGCATATATTTTTGTCCATCTTTTAACATTCTAAAACTGTTCACAGTATTGCCTTAGAAATGCCTTAGTTCAGTGCTCTTTTCAAGCGGATTAGCTGCCAAATAATTGGTGTTTGAAAGACTCTGGACCAGATTCTTCTCTCCTTTACACTTTTTTTTTTTACTCTTGACATCAGCTTACTTCATTGGAACTACTAATTCTCTGCAGGTTTGGTATCACTAGAAATATATATACATTTATTCTTCTGTAGATATGAATATGTATGTATCTATAGAGAGGAATTATATAGAATAGAAATGAAATCATAGTACCTGGTGGGTTTTGGTTTCACTTGATCTTGTGCACATTTGCTGATATTACCAGTCTCCTGAAGCATACTTCTAAGCATATCTTCCCTAAAGAATACCTTCTTTACACCTGCAAGTATTCTTTAGTGTTGCCTGACTTTGCTGTTGTAAATTTTCCTGTCTGCATCAGATAGTGTTAAAAACACTAAATCATTTATTTCAGATTTTTAAGCAGTACCATTCCAAATATTAACTCATTTGTGCCTCATGGTAATGCTTAGACTGGTGCTGAATTAATTAAAAAGCAATGAAATGGTGTAATTTTTCAGTCCCCTTTCAGGAGGATTCCTTTTAAATCCTCTTAGATAAACAAATTTGGTGGTCTGCCATCTGAATTTCTTCCCTACCTTTGCCTCTGTCTTTTGTCTCCATCTGTTCATCACAAGCTGAACACTTCTTATTGTGACATCCTTTCAAACTACCATCCTTTTTCTTGAAGACCTTATGCTCACTGTTTTCTCACCCACTGTGACTTTCACCAAACCCATCACATACTTTATTTTCTTGGCTTTGGCTACTCTTTCTACATTACCAAATCCATGTTATTTCTTGTTAGATCAAGTAGGGTCCAGAGCTCTTACTGACTCTTTTTTTTCCTAGGTAGAATTGGTGTGAAAAGTGCCAGAGACTCAAACAGTGGTCCTCTACAGACATTCCAGCTTTCTATTCTGAAACTGATCCTGGAAGTCTTTAAGATTAATGCAGGGTCCTTTCCATGGCTCCCTCAATGAATGCAGTACTACTGACTAGGCTGCTTTGATTGTATCTGGAAACCATACCCAGCTCACCTTTAATGAAATCCCAAGCTGCCCTGGCTGCAGCTGGTGGGGCATGACAGAGGTGACAAAATTAATTTCCACAGAGGTGAAGTGAGCAGTGACAGGGACCCCTGAATAGAGATACCATTATTTCCCTCCCTCAGCCTAGGAAACAAAAGAGAATGCTGCAGCTGGGCACTGCAGTGTGTGTCCACAGACAGTGGATTGCCTTGCATACTCCTTTCAGTATATTTTTTTACAGAGGAGTGTTTTGTGCTCCTCTGATATTTTTTTGTGACCAGACCTCAGAGAGGAATGCCAGCCACTGTCAGATGTCTACTGCACTCCTTGCTTCGTGTGTGTGTGGATAAATCCAGCTTCTCTGCAAAGCCTCTGTGTTCCACACATCAGCGCTGTTTTAAAGGTTGCTGCTGTTGAAAAAACGCTGTTGCACTCCCTTCCAAAAGCATCTGGGAGCTGACCCTCATGGCATGGTATGAATCCAGCTCACCTCCTGGGGCCATCTGCATGTCCCTTCCCCCACCGTCAGCTCTGCAGTGGGATGTGCACATTCTAACAATCAAGGTCTGTATTTCAGAAATATAAATGGCTGGGGATATACCATATGCCATACCTTAGCAACCCTCTATTTTAATGAAGAGCTATTTTCTGACAGCACAAGAGAGACTGTGGGAGTTTCAACATCTAGGAATGTTGGGGAGTGAAACCTGAAGCAGAACTTGGCAGCCTGCAAATTATTTATTACCTGGGAGAAAAAGAATTGTGGGCTCGACTTCCACTGAATCACTGTGGCCTGGAGATATGGTCCTGCCTGCTTTCTTGGCCTTTGCCAGATCTCCTCTGCCCAACTTTTAGCTGAGAGGGTTGGGACCCCCTGTCCAAAGGGGAGAGCCTTTCTCTGAGGAGTGTTCCTGGGCCTTAAAAGCTTTTCCTAAAAAATTCTCATTTTATTTTCCTGATTGGTCAAAGCTGCTAACAGACATTTGGATTTGTCCTCATAGAATAATTTCAGTCAACCTTCCCAAGGAGGCTGCTGTTGCAATTTGTGATTAAAGTGATTTATGATTCCAGCTCATCCTGATCTGGCTGAACTAGACATCTATGGGATTTGAAAGGGAAGCAGTGTTTGTTACTGACTTGAAGGATATATGATATCTGGCTATAATCTTTAGGATGAAACACATCTGCTCACTTCAAGTTCTCAGGTGAGATCCCAAGTTTGTATGCTTCTTCTGAAATAAAACTTGGCTCAGGTTCTTCCCAAAGCTGTGTTTCACCACTGTTTATTGCAGCATCAAGCTTTGGAACAGACACTGTTCATCTCATGTTGGTTGAAGAAGTATTTATAGGAGATCTGAAGCAACTTTATTTCCCCAGGATTCCTTCCACACAGAGAATGTCAGACTTGGAGCTTTCCAAGGCAGCTGCCACCTTAAAATAGTCCGTGAGAATTCCTATTGTTCAGGTGACATTATGAGGCTGAGTTGGAAATGCAGACGGAAGCAGTAGCTGGTATGGGAAGCAGTAGCTGGTATGTTTTGACTGATTTTTTTTTTTTTCAATGACATTTCTGTCTCTTTCTCCCCTTTTCCTTAATAATAGATTTTATGGGGGAGAATAGAGGAAGATCAGGGGCCAGCTTCTGGCTGGAGAGGTTGGGATGTACAGCCTGCACAGAGGGTGAACGTGGCTTAACGCCTACATCCGACAGGAACTGATTTAGACATTTCCTCCTGCTCTGCAGAGGGCTGCACTGCAGCATCAAACACTGATGCCTCCCTAGATCCCTTTCCCAAAGGAGGAGAGGAGGAACAAGCAGGAGTTAATAGCTGGTGGCTGACACCTTCACTATAGGTGCAGAAGCACTGAACTGAAGTGTGGCTATGTTCTGATATCCAGCACCGAGCCTGCCAGAGTTCAAGAAACATTTGGACAACACTCTCAGCACATGATTCCTGGGGAGTCCTGTGCAGGGTCTGGAGCTGGACTTGATGATCCCTGTGGGTTCCTCCCAGCTGAGCATATTCTCTGATCTTTGCAGACCATAAACACTGCACTGTGGGGAGAGGGAGATGCTCTGTGTGTCACCCCACCAGCAACTCTGCTGAGGAGCACAGGAAAACATATTGGTCAAGCTTCATTGCATCCAGCACAGCCTCACAGATTGCCTGAGTGAATCAGCAGTTACCAGTACTGCCTTTTGTTGCTGAAACATCCTACTGGCATCAAGTGGATTCAGAAGGATGGCAGGTGATACAGCCCTGGGAATAAAGAGGCCTCAGGCCTATGGCCACTGCTGCCACCAGCTTTCCCCTAAACCCCATTTTCCCAACAAGGTAATTTTACTTTCTGTCTTTCAAGTTACCACCACCCTGTGTGAAATCAGAGGGCTGTGAAAGATGTAGAAGTTGTCTGTCAAAAGTACTATTTTGTCAACTAAAGAAGCCATGGCAACGTAAAGCTACAGCATGGTTTCCATCACAAGACTAACTTGAGTCAGTCACTGCCTTTGAAACATCTGTGGTGTGGGCTAAAAGTAGACTTTTCCACCAGAATTGAAGGACATTGAAGGAGTCACAAAAAATAGCCTAAAATAGGTGAGGGAAAGAGGATTACCAGATTAAGGGGAGGAAAGGAAGAACAAACAAGTGCCTTGAGTTTCTCTGCTTGTATTGATGTTACTCTTTTTCAGCCAGACCAATGATTTTATGGGATATGTTGGACGGTGACCTAGCAAGTGGAACCACTGTTGAGACTCTCGTTGCTAAGATTCTTAATAATAACAGTGCTCCTGCCAGGAATTACCTGCAGCTGGGGAGTTGTACCACTGCTTACTTCTGCAGGGACTAGGAAGTTGTAGGAGCCATTCCTGACGGTTTTTCCAGATGTGTACCAGCTCCTATTTTGCCTTTGTCCTGTGTTATGCCAACTTCTATCCTCCTTGCATTCCTCCTTGTTCTAGGAACGCATCTATCTGGCGACTGGAAATGTGAGAGCTCAATAACAAGTTGATATTTTACCTGTAAAAATGCAAACATGTGTCCAGGAAGGACAAACTTGCTTCTCTGTGAGAGCCATTTGAGATATCTGAGGGCTGAGATGTGGCAGGGAATATTTTGGAACAACTTTGCAATGTGACAAACAAAACAGGCCAGTTTGAGGCTTGCCTGTATTATGGTAGCCTGCCCTTGGACACATCACACTTGTTTGCATGGCTAAACTGATTTTTATTAAAGAAAGACATTTCTGCAATGTTTTCCCTTGAATATCTTCAAGTGCTTGAATAGGCCTGGGAGATGCTGGGGAACAATCAACACAGAAGCTGTCCTGTGAATCTCCCAGCATTTATTTCTATGAATGTAAACTTCCTTACTCCCTTTTTATTCAGACATCAAAAAGGAAAGAACAACAAGACAAAGGGAAAGGCTGAGTTTTATGCAAAATATTTTTCTCTATAATTTTTGCCAAAGAAAAGAAGAATTACCGTAGCATGTAAATAACCTTTTTCCCCCTATCTAATCTAGGGAAAAAAAAATCTTTTTTGCCTATTCTAGACACTTTCACCAGTTCATAGTAATTAGGCATAAGGTACTGAAATGATTTATAGGTCAGACCTAAGGGACAATATTGTGGTTCACTGGTATAAGGCAGAAGGTACTGAAATGGTTTACATTTCAGAGAATGAAATGTAACAGAAAATGCTGTAATTGTACCATTCTTTTAACAGATGCTTTGACGTTGATTTGAAATTTGGAGAATATGACTTCAGATTATGTAGTCAAAGGCCATCTAAAATAATGAGCAAGAAGACAGGAAGAGAGTTAATGTTTTAAGGGTCAGGTGTGCAGGGATGCTTTTAAGATGTGTCAGAAAGCCAAATCCTGAGGCCAGGAAGGCAACGCAGCACACAGAGGAATTTGGATGATGACTGCTGATGATTACTGTAATTAGGAGAAATTTTAAAGCCCCCTTTAAAAAGAAATTAAGGGTCTGCAGTGTTGGTAGGAGATTCCTGTCTGAGGGATGCACATTGCCCTGAAGAAGGAGGAGAGGCTTATGTGCAGCCTTGAAGGAGGATGGGGAATCCCTGTGGCTCCTGAACACAGGTGTGACTGTGCCAGGCCTG
Organism: Calcarius lapponicus; assembly: GCA_039654755.1. NCBI lineage: Eukaryota > Metazoa > Chordata > Aves > Passeriformes > Fringillidae > Calcarius > Calcarius lapponicus. The sequence continues at coordinate 102,373,262 of CM077465.1, read as the reverse complement.
CTGGGCTCAGTGCTCACACAGCCACACGAACTGGGTGTGCTCTCCAGCACTCCACTGCTGCTCCAGTGGTTGACTTGGGGAATCTAGGGACAGGTTTGCAGGGGTGCAGTGAGCACAGAGACAAATGAGATGTATGGGTTCCTGCTTGCTCTGAAAATCAGGTTTTGCAGTTCTCAGACTAGCTGCTTTTGTAAATACTGACCTTGCCAATTTGTGGCTCCTTGTCCTGGTACAGGAGTGCTTGGAGATACTCTTGTGAGAAGGAAAGTTCTTGGTTTTGCAATTTTTTGGACTAAAATCTCCTGGCTCCCTTTTCCCCAACGTGTATTCTCGTCTCCATAAGGAGTGTACATAGCCTTGACTGGTGGGTCACCTCTTCATCACCCCTAGGGCATTAACCTGTGATGAAACTCCACTGATGCAGAGCTCAGGAAAATTGTGTGGTGGACCCTGAATGAGAAGATGTGTAAAAGTCAATGCCAAGATAAAGCAAATCCTTTCAGATCCCCTTCTTGCCAGGCAAGAGTCTGCCTAGTAGCCTGACAGCCAAGAACAGTCTGTGGCATGGCTGGTGGGCTGTGGCTCTCAGTGCTGTCCTGCCTCCTGCACCATGCAATGCTGGGCCAGGGTGACTCTCCCGAGGGCTGGTGGCAACAGCAGGGACTAAGCTGGCTCACAGTGGGGAGTCAGGAATTTTGTTTATTTCTGCAGGCGAGTGTCAGACGTGTGGTGCAGCAGCTGTGTCTCACAGAGTGAAGTCTGTCTCACCCATCCTCCTGAGGGACAAACCCCAATCACAGCTGCCAGCAGCCCTGTGTTTCCATTTAATGGGCAGTGTCCCCACACTGCTGATTGCCATGAGGAACTTCTGGAGGACTGTGGAAGTAGAAATGTTAAGTAGCATTTCTAGCAGGAGTAAGCAGCTCCCTGACTGAACCTTCACCCTGCCTCCTGAAGCAGTAATCACTGTGTAACCTCTGTGACAAACCAGTTCCTGTGCTGGAGAAAGAATCCAGACTGCCCATGAGTGGTCTGGCAGCCCTGTGTGTGTGACAGATGTGTACAATTTGTACCCCACTGTTTGTCTTTCACACAGCACCTCTGAGGGAGTGTAAGCCTTCTATCCACCCTGCAAACAGCACTCAGAGCAGCAGAACCTGTTTCACTGCCATACCTTTTGTAAATCAATGCTGCTCTCCTGACCTGACCCAGATTTGTACTCCAGTTATTCCCTGGTGGGATGGAGGAGCCAGCAGCTTGCTCTGTATTTGAACAACATTGCACACATCCTAAAATACCTGAGATATGATGCTCTGTACATGGGCTGCTAGTGTCAGAGCAGGAGCTTGTGCAGTCTGTTTTCAGTATCTTTGAGGCTGTGCTTTGGAAATTGGGAATTTCACTGAATTACCTGCACTGTGAGCAGAGAGATAATTTAATCAATTGTTGAGCAAGTGGCAGCACTGCAGAGAAAGGCCAAGAAGGCCTGGGCTTGATGGTGTAGCCTGAAAAGATAATGAAGAGTGACACTTAAGTAGAGCCAATTCCTTGAGGTTACCTTTGGATGCTCATCTTTCTCTCCATCATTATTTGGGCTTAGAAAATACTTTTGGAAGCCAATGTTGTTTTACCACTACTTTTGCCATTTATGTTGGCTAGAGAAGCACAGCAAGTATGAGAAGACATTTAATTTATTGTTTGTGTTCTTAAAAGTTTTACCAGCATGCTCAGAGAGTACTTGTCAATTACAGTGGTGCTAAAAATTATAAACAATATTGCCTAGAGTATTAGAGAGAAAGGGTCAAAACCAACGCAGAAGAGCACTTTAGCTGCTGCAGCTTTCCAGGGTGCCAGATTCAGAGGTGCTGTCTGTCCCCCAGGAGAAGGGGGAGGGCTGCAGGTATCATGGGCCCAACAAGTCCTTTGCTGCAGCAGCACAATGGTGGGAGGATGGTCATGGTGATTCTGCCTCCTCCTCTGCTGGAGTCCACCTGGGGCTGCTTCTACCCCATCTTTAAGGCTCCTCTTGCAGTGCTCCTCAGTCCTCAGAGCTGGGCACATTGCACTGACCCAGGCAGAGCTGTGCACACCTGGCAGAGCTGCTCCTGGCCCTCCTGGCTGCTGTGAGTGATGTTTCCCTGCCCCAAGGTCAGCTCCTCTGTGGATGCAGCAGCTGCCTGTGGGGGAGTAGCTCAGAGCACTGGGGCTGCTGGGTTCCTGCATGTCCCAACCAAAGCAAGGTTCACACACCTCTCTCTCAGTTTTGCAGTGTTAGTAAACAGCCTGTGGCCTGTTTCTGGCAGTGGCCAGGCTGTGTTTCATGGGCTACAGGCAAACAGACCCCATCTGCCACACCAGGGGCGTGGGCTGTCACACACGAGTCCAGCAAGGACATGGCAAACCCCCCTGTGGCTCAAGGCTCCTCACCAGGACCGAGCAGCTCATCTTCCTGGAGGCATTTGCTCTTTCCTACCTGGTCTTGCCTCGTGTGGGTCTGAGGGTGGCCTGCAGCTCTTGACTTAGGTGCATGGCTGCTGCTTGGTTTTTGCAATATTTTATAGCCAGTTGAATAGTTTGCACAATTAACCGAATTCTTGCGATTCCCACGATTACACTTGTAGACATGACAGCCTGGTTAAAAATTTCAGTGGGTGATTAAAGTGCCAACAAGGAAGGATTTACACCAAGTATGCTGGCCAGCATCTTTTATTGCTGTTGTAGTAAGACCAACTTGCTCATTTTTGTGACATACTGCAAACCTTGCTTTGGTGCCTGTGAGACTACAAAAATTACAGGTAGATGCTGTAATCTGCAACAACTGGTTAAAACCCAGCCCAAATGTACACAGTTCAAAAGTTTCTTTGTTCAGTACACAGTTAAAAAGTTTCTAGCAATTTTACTGTGACTTCTAAAAACATTGTGTCATTAAAATCATACACTTAAATTCAAGTCACAATAAACAGTCATGAATTACCAGATAACTTAGACATACAGAGGGGATTTCTGGATTCTGGAGATACACACAAACACAGCTGGATCCCATACAAGTGATTACATTCCCACTGGAAACCAAAGGGTATATTTCATATTCACCTCTGGCTAGACCCAGTTCTAAACTGATTATCTTTTTGTAAGCAATTTGCACATGTAAGTGCTTCTTGCTTGCTGGTGTCCCTGCAGAGAGGCAGCTGGGAGCACTCCACCTTGCTGGGCTGCTTGACATGGCCGCTGTGCAGCTCTCATCTCAGGAAACCTCCTGCTGTCAGTGTCTAAAGTCACCTCCTCATCTCCTCCATAACAAAATAGAATTTTTCATCAGCACACTCCATGTATCATCCAAGTATGCAGTGATTTGCTATCCCCATCACTGGGGGCCTTCAGCTTTCTACCTATCCCAGCACCATCAGTTTATACACAGGTGCTCTAAATTAAACTAAAAACCGTGCAAAGCTACACTGTGTATATATTTTTGAAATATAACTCACCCTACTAAAAATTTCTACACTTCATTTGTTCATTTTTGCTTCTCACAGTGTTCAAAAATAGTTATGTTTTTCAGCTATGAGTTTCCTGTTTCACATATACAGGTGCTCTATCAGTCAGGATCACTATCAATAACAGGAAGTATGTCCATACACATCAAGGGAAATTAGATTTCTCTTATTTGGAAATGGTGACCTCTTTAAAATGGATCAAGTTTTTCCTTGTCACCACAGCTTGTTAATTCTTTTCTCTTATTTGAGTTTCAGTAATAGCAACTATTCTAAAGAAAGATTATCTTTTTCCACACATCTATGCATGTATGATAATAAAGCAAAATAAAAGCAAGAAAGCAAGCACTAAGCATAATACAATTAATAATATCTGTAATTTGGAATTGTTATTTATTCTTCTGTGCTGAATGTGTGAATACACGTTCTTCTGAATGTGTATTCAGACATTCTGCCTATGGAAGACAAAACAGCAAAGATTGTTATGAATAGTTACCTCAGTTTAAAAAGGTAGAAAACATATACACCCATACAACTTTTGATGATATTAAGGATCTAATAAACTGCATCTTCACATATTTTTATACAATTTATTAGCTTATGTTTTTAAACAGTTGCTCAACAGTCCTCCATCATAATTGCTTCAGCTGGTTCCATTGTATCTCTGTAACAGAAGAACTTTATATTTTAATTTTAAAATATTACATTAATGTGTATGCTTTACCATGACAGGTGTTTTTTACTTCTTTTTTTTTTTTTTTCTTCTCTTTTTCCCAACCCTAAGAAAAAAATGCTGTGGTTAATGCACCAACCATGCATCACACATTTAACTTTTTGCTTTCAGAGCGAATTCTGTCCCAAGTCAATTAGAATATTTTATCATTAATAGCCATCCCCTCAAAACTTTATAGGTACATACATAATCTGCCACTTTTCCAGCTTGTAACTTCTTAAGCATTGGTAGGAATTAGTTCACATTCCTCTGTTTCAATCCTTTTTTCCTTTTTTTTTTTTTTTATACCTCTACTAAATTTCTTTGCTGCAAGTACTTCCACATGCTTATGGGACTTATGGGAGAACACACTACTGAATTTAACAAGACTAATGCTAAACATGAGCTGCTTCATTTTGATGGTACTTCTTGAATTTGCTCTGCTTTTACCTCTTGATTTCTCTGCTTTGCCTCTGACAACAGACAGGTATTATTTTTTAAAATGGTGGGCTTTTATTCTTTTTGTAAGTCCAAACCCTTTTGGATTGCCTACAGAAGACCCAGAGAGATGTTATTCTTTCCTCCTTGTTCCCCCTCAGGGTTTACGCCATGCTCGGGACTCCTGTAACCTTTCTTGCACAGCCTTCACACCAAGAGCTCATTCCCAGGGCTGCTGCTGCACATCCCTGCTCACAAACGCTGCAGCCCAGCTGGTATCACAGCTCCAGTGTTTTGCCAGTCCTAAAAGCTTTCTTTTTTCCCAAAACAGCTTCTGCTAACTTGGCCTGAGCAGCATTTGATAGCCCTGCCCAAACTCAGGGCAGCTCAGTGGCTGTGGCAGAGCTCAAGCAGCCTCTGCTTTACTGCAGCCCTGACTTGTTCCTGCTGGAAAAGTCAACTTTTCCCTGTGTTTCTCCTTTAAAAACCAGCAAACCCAACCCCCTTAACACTTCACTCCTCCTGCATTTCTCTCCGCAGAGGAGCCTTCTCAATTTGCAGCAGACCCGCTCTGGTGCCCCAGCTTTCTGCGTGACATGGATGATTCCTCTGCTTCCCATCTCCCAGCGCTCCCAGTGCGGGAGCCTTCCCCAGGGCCCGCTTTTGGTCCGACCACGAGCCCGGGGGAGAGGGACGCTGTCTGCCCTAGGCCGAGACAGGGAGGGCAGGAGCCCCGGGCTCGCTTCCCTCTCTTCTCCCGCTGATCTCCAGCAGGCGATCCAACAAAACCCTGGTGGGAGCGTTATCCCAGCGGGCCATGTCCTCCCCCTGCCTCCGAAGCTCCCTCCATATGTCCACTCGAATCGTGCCCAACTCCCTCCTGGCCACGGTGTTTTGTACCACAAACCGGGGGGCTGCACTGCACTGCCACTGTCTCTTGCCCGGCCACCTCTCTTTCCTCCCTCTTCCCAGGAAGGGGCTCTGGGGGCTCACAGCAGCGGAGGCAGCGCTCTGCAGCATCGCTGGGTCCCGCACATCCCTGGAGCTTTCCCTTGCTCTGCTGCCCCTTCCTCTCCCGGCTCCCTCCCTTGCCCAGACGCTCCCTGCCGACTGCTCTCTCCCCCCGTGGGTGTCCCTGGCTCTGGAGTGGCGAGGAGCTGGGCTGGCAGTGGTTCTCCCCTCGCTGGGAGCCCGCTCTGCCCGCGGCTGCCCGCTTCTCCCACCGCCCTGCTCCGCTGCTCGCCGCTCCCGCTTCCCGGCCGCTGCAGCGCCGCAGGTAAGCGAAACAGGATTCGCTTTAAACCTTTCTGGCCTCTCAAAAACTACTGACTGTGCGCTCGCAGGCTTGCACTCCTCTGCGGAGGGGCTTCCATCCGGATGAACCCACTCCTTTCCATCCCAGTGCTCATCCGCCCTTTGATGGGGTGTTTTTGTGACAGCCCCGTGCTTCGCCTCCAATGCAGCTCTCAACTTTTCTAACTTGACCTCACAGGCCCGGTGGTCTGTGCCCCTCTCTTTTAGGATCTGTATTTTTTGCACCAGTAATTGGATTGTTCCTTGTGCCTCCTCTATAGCTTTTGTACTGATGGCTACTTTTTCCTTCAATGCCTGATTTTCATTCAAAATGGCCTTTTTTTGTTCACACACCTCTTGATACTGGAGAACAGTTCGCACTTTTTCCATGGCCACAGCTCTTTCTTGAGTTATACCCTCCTCTAGTTTAAGCTGTTGAGCCTTTATTTCTTCTTTCAGTTTCTTGTTTTCCTCCCTTAGCTTCTGAATTTCTACCTGGGCTGCCTGTTTTTCTTCAGCTAAGCTTTTGGCAACTAACCACACAGCCCAAGCTCCTGCGCATTTTAAGGATTTTTGGGAGAAGAGTTTACACTTGGTCATCTCTTTTAATTTGGCAAACTCTAGGTCAGCCTGCTGCATACTTCTGCAAGAGTTTGGACCCCAGGGGTTTGTTCCCCACTGAGTAACCCAATTTGCCAGCTCTGACATATTTTTGTTTTCTCTAAAGGTATTTTAGTCTTTACAAAAAGGTCTGTTTACAAACTAGAGCTCAAGCAGGTTGAGAGAAGATGGCAGAGCCTCACCCAAACCTGGGCTTGCTCCTCTGTCATTTTTCTAGCATACTTCTTCCCTCCAGAAGGTTTTCTCAACCAAGAAATCCCCTAAGCAGGGATTTCTAATTTATCTCTTCTCACAGACAAGGCAGAGAGCTTTCATTCCTCTCTCCAAGGATGGTTAGAGGCATCCCTTGAACATTTCTCTTCCCTAGGTGGGAGGAAGGCTTTCAAACCTGCTGGGTTCCCCACTTCAGTATTTTCAGCTAGTCTGTGTTGCCCCCCAAACCAGCAAGACACTTGAGGCTGTGTGAACACAGAGCAGCCGTGTTGCTGGTTGTCTCTGACTGCCACAGGACGGCACCCAAAAAAAGGCTCTCTCAGAAGGGTTACTCACAAAAATGGCCCCCAAAAAAAGGCTCTCTCAGAAGGGCTACTCACAAAAATGCCATAAGGGCTCCCCAGAGGGCTGCTGCCTTCTCTGCCGGCTCTGTGCACCTCAGCTGGTGTCTTTACATGGGCTGGGGAAACACACCTCACCCGGGAGAATCAATCTGCTCTTTGGCTACTTCAGAGTTCTAACAGCCTGATCAAAGTGTGTTAATCAATCCACTTACAGTGCTGGGTGATATTATCTAGACTATTAGAGAAAAAGGTGATAAAAGGGAAAAATAATCCCTTATCAATATCAAACCCCCCCCCTCCCTTGTCTGCTATGCCCTTCCCCAGTTCATGCTCACCCCTCCTCTGCCCGAGGATGGCTGCAGGATGTTCTGGCACAAGTCCTTCACCTCCAAGGAGCACAGTGCTGATGATGGAACCCCTCTGTCTGCCTCTCCAGGGTGCTCCTGCTGCTGCTGCTGCTGCTGGGATTCTGCCTCCTCCTCTTCTGCTGGAGTCCACCCGGGGCTGTCTGTGTGGTGCCCTGGGCTCCCCTGGCCCTGCTCCTCTGCCCCCAGCTCCGGGGCTGTCGGCACTGACCCTGCAGGCAGAGCTGTGCCCACCTTGCAGAGTGAGCTGCTCCTCGCCCTCCCTGCTGCCCCTGAGTGCAGCTTGCCAGCCCCAAGGCCATGTCCCCGCTGGCTGATGCAGCAGCTGCCCCTGGGGGAGTAGCTCACAGCTATCACCCTGTGCCAGAGGTTTCAAGGCCCCACTGCCCTCCCCTACCTGCAACTCTCCTCCTGGCTCAGGGAGAGACTGCTGTGCTCCCACTGCTCTGTAAAAATACAGCCAAGACATGCTGCTGGAGACCTTTAGGCACCCCTTGGACCAGGGGAAGCAAAACTGAGCGTTGTGGGGTGAGTCCCTGAGTCCTTAGACAAAGCTCTCCAAGAGCTCCTTGCATGGCTGGTCCCAACCAGAACAAGGCTGGCCAGCCTCTAGCATAGTTTGTGGGTCATGGGCATGCACTGCACCACCATCCCTGCTGCATTCCCCCAGGGCTCTGTGCTTTGCTACAACAGCCACAGAAACAGAGGCACAAAGGCCTTGGGCTTCACCCTGACCTCAAAGACCATCACTGATGCTCCTCAGTGTTTTCACCAGGAGCTGCAAGGAAAGCAGTGGGCTTTTCCTTTTTCCTTTGGGGGCTCAATGGGACCATGGCTGATGGATTGTCCTGCCCCTATGGCCAAAGAAATCCATCAGGCAGTGCTGGCAGCAAGGGCAATAATCCTACACGGAAATGAGAGGAATAGCAGATTTGTCTTTACAAACAAGCTGTGGGTCTGCTGGTAGATAAAACTAGCAGTGGGAGATAAAAGATACAATGGGAAGGATTCGATTGATGAATGGAAAAAGATATTTGCTTTTACAAATAAACTTTAGGTTTGCTGATAAACGAAATTAGACATTGAAAGATGAAAGAAACAATGGGGAAGAAAAACCTCTAAATTCCATATCAATTAAAAATTAAAAGGGAAGGTTATACATTAGAGGGAAATCTTTGGTATCAGGCGTATTGGGGAGTCTGTACCTCTCAAGTACCTCAGCCAATGGGGAAAGAGAGAAAGGGAAATGCATCTGGGAAATTAGGATAAAAAGGAGGCTGCGTCCTCCAAAAATTCGAGAGATTCCAGGGGAATGCCCCATGGCCTCTCCCTTTATTTGAATAAAGCCAGAAAGGACTCCTCTGTCTCCTTTTTTGGACATAAACCTCTGGTGTTTGTGGATTAATTTTCTTAACAGAAACAATCCCTCAAATAAGCAAAACCAGAGCAATATCTGAAGTTCAGCAGTTATTAAAACACATAAATCCCTGCTCATAAACCCCACCGTCCCCACAGATCAATGCCATGAGAGACATCTGAAGCTTTGTAAACTAGAAGAGGTAATAGGATTAAAGCTGCAATATGACAAGACAGCTAATTTTTTAATTATTTCTAACTCCTAACTCCTTTCTAATTTCTACTTCATCCTGAATATTTAAAAACCTTTCCAAATGTATTTCACAGGTTTCAATAACAACCTAGTAACTGAATGTGGCATTATAGCAATTTATAATCACCTCCCAAAATGGAGATCTAAATTAATCTTTCTACATCTCATTAGTTTAGCTATCAGAGATCTTTTACAAGATAATTGGCTTTCAGTGGCTTTAATTTAATTTAATTTATTAATATCTTACATTTATATTTCATAGATGCTGTTTTAATTATTGAACTGATACATCTCAGAAACATAACTCTTTTATACAGCATGAAACTTTTGCTTTTAGGGCTCTAGAGCCTTTTCAAGATGTTTTAATGATAAATAATAAGTCCTTGTTTGTGTTTGCCTTTAGAGTGGATATCAATTTACTTTTGCCTTAGGTTCTCGCAGAGGAAAATTAGATCTTATTTTGGAACATCCTGTTTTGCAGATGTTAAACCAAAGCTTGTTCCAACTTTGTGATGCCATAAAAGCACAAACGAGGGGAGGCAGCAGTGAAAGGATATGGAATAAGGAGCCAATTCACAGCTGGCAGGTATTTGTGCAAATTATTCATTGGGCAGCAGAGTTGGGGAAGCTGAAGTCTCCCATGGTGTTGTGCCCCATGGCTGAGCTCCCAGGTGCTGACACCAAAGCTGCCCTGCCTGGAGCTTCTCTTGCACCCATCAGGTGCTTGCTCTACCTGCACCCTCACCACCAGCTGGGTCTGGGGGCTCCCCACATCCCCCTGGCTAATTAATCTGCAGCAACACAGTGTGTGGAGGCTTCCAGCCTGCCAAAAACTGGCTGAAATGTCGTCACCGAATCAGTGAGGACAGACAGACAGACAAGCACACTGCACAGTTGACCCCAAGAACACCCTTCCTTCAGAAACCAGCCTAAAAATATGTTCCCTCCTGGAGCAGAATAGCAGCGTTGAAACGTCTGACAGTAAATGTGATGGTGATAATTGATGCTTAATGAATAATCCAGGGTAGCTTTAATATTTAACTTCATAGAATACCTTTTGTCCCCAGGAGCTCAGCCAATTTATAAAAGGTGTACTTTTCCCCTGCAGGGCCTTCTTTAACCATGGAATACACCATGGTTTCAGGGAGACTGGCCTGCACTGGGCAGGCTGCACAGCACTGCAGCAGAGAGGGGCTTTGTCCCTTTGTCCTGCTCCAGGACCTGCTCAGAGTGAGGCCATCTGCACCACCTGGGTTGGGGCAATCCCAGACATGAGTAGAGACAGGGAGAACTCCTTGAGAGCAGCCCCAACGAGGACTTAGGGCTTCTACATCACAAGCAGCACTATCAGTAGGTTGAGGGAGGGGATCCTGCCCCTCTACTCTGCCCTTGTGAGCCCCACCTGGATTCTGTGCCCAGCTCTGGAGTCCAGCAGAAGAGAGAGACAGACCTCTCAGAGACAGTCCAGTGGAAGGCCAGGAAGATGCTCAGAGGGCTGGGGCACCTCTCCTATGAAGACAGGCTGAGAGAGCTGGGGCTGTTCAGCCTGGAGAAGAGAAGGCTTCTAGAGCACCTTCAAGTACTTAAAAGGGACTTGTTAAAAAAAGAGAGAGAGTGACCTTTTTAAATGGGCAGGTTGGGATAGGACAAGGGGAAATGGTTGTAAACTAAAAGAGGAGCGATTTAGGTTAGATGTTAGGAAAGAGTACTTTGCTTAGAGGCTGGTGAGGCACTGGCACAAGCTGCCCAGAGAAGCTGTGGATGCCCCTTCCCTGGAAGTGTTCAAGGCCAGGTTGGAAGGGGCTTTCAGCAACCTGGTCTAGTGGAAGGTGTCCCCGCCCCTGACAGGAGTTTGGAACTAAGTGACCTTTAAGGCTCCCTCCAACCCACACCATTCTCCAGTTCTATGAATTTACCTCAGGCCTGTGACTGTCAGAGGCTGCGATCCAAGGCCCCACAGAGCTGAGCACTTCCAGTTCTCTGGTGGGAATGAATTTCCACCCTCACCCTGCTCACAGGGGGCCACTTTCCAGGTGTAAGTTTGCTCCTGAGCGCTGCCAGGGAGGAGCTCTGCTCTAACACTGTGCGGGAGCAGCCGAGGGGCCGCAGCGGCGCCTTGTGAAGGCTGACCTAGAACAGAGACTAGATGGAGCTAAAGAATGAAGTAGGGATTTATTAAGAGGCCTCAATAGATCCACCTTGGGCAGCACAACCCAAAATGGCCGCAAAAGAGATCCGGTCACGGGGTCTCACACTTATAAGTTTTGGTCCATTTGCAATTGGAGTTAATTGTCCAAGTAACAGCTTTAGCCCATGAAGTCCCATCTTGCTTGTTTTTTTCTCTCTTCATTCCACCGTTGTTTATGGTCTTGGGCCTGACATCTGGATCGGCTTGGATCCTCAGCTAGAGATGGAATGGTTTTGTCTCCCTACTCTGTGAAGAGAGCTTCCCATCCCCTAATTCGAAGCTCAGACCCACACACTAAAGCAGCACAGAATCTGGAAAATATAAAAGCCAAAACCCGAGGCATCGGCAGAAGCCGTCAGGACAGGACTCCCTCTCCCAGCCGAACCTGGAGATGAGGAGGGGGCCCTGGCAGACCCCCATGGTTCCGTCTCACCCCTCGGGCACACGATGGAGCCGCTGCGCTCCGGAGGGGCCGCGGTGGGAGCGGCCGGGCCGCGGAGGCCCCGCTCGGCCGGCGGGCTGGGCACACGGGAAAAGCGGCCCAACACCCCCCTCTGCTGTCGGCACACACCGCTGCTGACACCGCCGCCCCGCAAACATCCCCGGCCCGGCTCGTCTGTGCAGCTAAAGCATGAAACAAGTGTTTATCTGAGGGGAGCAACAACCATCGGCAGCGTCTGCTGGCGTCATGTAGTACCTGAAGCCTCTGGCCCTCGGGTAAAGCCAGGTTTGGGTTTAGACACGCATGGATAAAAGCCGTGGTAGTTTTTACTTAGTAACATCCCTTCCTTCCTGTCCCCAAAAGAAGCAAGCTGCTTCTTTTCAAAGTCACTCTGTGACACAGCTTCGGCCAAATTTGCTCTTGCAAGTCGTGACTTCTTTGGACGCGAGGCTGGTCCTCTGGTGTGGGGCTCTGTTTGCTGGGTGTGGAGGTAAGGAGGCCATAAAACAAGGCAGGTTTATTGTCATGTTGGCTTGGGCCAGTTCTACAGGGTGGCCTTTTAATTTTAGACATATTTCAGCATTTTAAAATAACTTTATTTGTAAAAGAATGCTGCAAGTCTTTCTTCTTTCTATCCCCACTGCAAGTGCTCCAAGCTGATCCTGCTTTTTCTTGTAAAACCTGCTGCAATGAGGACTTTTTGATAATGCAGCACCCCTAAGCCATGAGGGGGATCTTCCAACTGCAACATTCAGGGCCCAGGAGAAGGCACCTCAGTGAATCTTGAAGAGCTCCACTGAGCTCATGGCACTGCAGCTGCTGCAGGTCAGGCTGGGACAATTTTCCCTTCTCCAGGAGGCTCCCGATGTGGCTCAGCCACAGTTCATGGCTTCTCCTTGATGGCTTGTTATTAAAACTGTACAAATAGGAAATTCTTCCTCCTATTAATCAAATCAGCAAGAAGGTCAAGTGGGTTCGTTTTAGATCAGTCAGAAGCGAACGTTTTTTGTAGTTTGGTCTGCTCAGCAAAATTAAAGAACTTCCCTGAAAGAAGTCTGAAGCCAGCCAGGGCTTCTTTGTATTTGGATTTACCCCTAATGTCTGAAGCACTGGTGTGACTGTCTGCTGACTTGGGGTGACATTTGCAAACATTCCCCTTTAGTCCAAACCAACCTTTTTTTAGTGAGTAAATGATTGGTCCTGCCATGACCCTGTGCTCTATTCCTATACTAGCCAGAGATGCCCAAGTGTCACCCAGGGTCAGCTCGTGACTTTGGCATCATGTGCTCTTGCCCCAGACATGCAGAAAGGCAAGTGTGTGATTTCTAGACAGCTAGGAGACTTCTCTTCCAAAAATACATGAAGAAGTCCTCAGCTGCCACCCAGATCTAGCTGTTCAGGAGCAGGGATGAGCAAGAGGTCCAGAACATGAGCCAAGGTCTGGATCTGCCCTTCTATGCTTCCACCACTGCAATGTGAGCATTTTTGTCTGTCCTGCCAAGAGGCAGGGCAGAGAGTGTTCCTCATTGATTAAAAAAGGCAAATCAAGGTCCCATTAGTTGCACTCCAGTTAGGGACTGGGACAGGGATCTCACTATATTTGGGAGGTGAGATACATAAAATATAACAAAAAAATCATCTTCCTAACAGCCTGCTCTTGTTCCTCTCTACTAAATATATTTCCTGGAGCCAGACCCCAGTTCTGCATCCTATGACTCCTGCTTCAGGGATTTTAAAATTCCTACTGATTTCAGTGGGATTGGGTTGAAGCTGCAGGACCAGCAGGGAGCTTGTCCCTGGGTGGCAGCTGTCCCTGTGTGCTGCAGTGGGGCTCTCCAGCCCCCAGGACAGCATACTCCTGGCTGTACGAGAGCAGAGTACATCGTGTTTCGTCCTTGCAAAAGGTTGTTATAAATGGTTTCATTTCAAGGGAGCTCAATTAAATCTGGGAACTCTTGCAACAAGTTCCACTCCTAATTGCGGCTCGGAGACTTTGCAATGGTCAAAAGACAAACGGATGGTGAGGAAAAAGGCAAGCAACAGCAGGCATTTCCATGGTGTCCTCTTTGCTGCTTATTAGCTGTGCCCTGTCACGTACTGAGTACTTCGAGCGCTTCACCTGTCACTTCCAAGACTGTCACATTTCTCTTCCTAAGTTTCCATGTCTTTTAGGGAAGAAGCTGAGTACACTACTTGCCAAAGGCACCATCCCATTGCCTTTGGGAGATAAGTTCTGAAAACAGACACTGCTGCACCTGAAACTGACCTGCAGCTTTTGAGCTCCTTCCCCAGGCCACAGGAGATCAGTCCTCACCAATGATTTCTAGCTAAGCACGGTAATGAAACCCACAGGACATCAGTCTGGCAGATGCTTTTTAATGGGACCTGATTGTCCTGAGTCCTGAGAGTGGCCTGGTTTCTTGGGGATTACAGCTGGCCTTGTTTCAACTTTCATCTCAGCTGAATGTGATCACCAAAGTCAGGTCAGTTCTCAGAGTGGGTGGTCTCTGTGCAAGCCAGTCCTCACAGTGAAAACCAGCATGTTGCTCCATTCTCCAAGGGCTGGTCCTGGCCCTGGGACTGCATTTCTGCAAGGCAAAGTAAGACCTTTACTTTCCTTTCCCCATTTTCTTCAGCTATAAAAATACACCTGTGGATAGGATTATCATAAACAATGTCATTAAAATGTGCCTTGGTCTTTGCTGCTTTGTTTGCAGTGACTCATACTGCAATTCTTACAAATACAGGTCAAACAGGAGCCAGAATTCAGCAATCACAGTCCTGGCTCTTCCCCGTCCTAAAAGCTGACCCCCCAAGGCAGTGGGAAGGACTCTCCTGTAGATGACCCAGAGACACGAGGTCCCTCAGCATCTCCTCCTTCCAGTTAAAGCAACAGCAAACTGGTTGCTGGTTCCCTGTCAGCTTTAAGCAGTGGGTTTTGTTCTTTGGGAGCATCCCCACGTTGTGTTTCAGCAGCCTTGGTGCAGGGGCAATGCTGGGCCAAGTAAGGAATTGGGCTGTTTCCCCCTCCTTGTGCCACGGCGCTCACGTGTTGTGTCTGGGAGCGGTGACAGCTCACATAATGCAGACTGGCAGGTGACCACGGGAAATGCAGCACGGGTCACGTCTCTGCGAGCCAGGCTCAGCCTAAGTCTCCCAAGATGCGTCACTAAGAGTCTTAGGACTAAATCCCTCCCTGCCCAAGTGCAGCCAGCAGCAGCCCTGCAGCAGGGATGCTCTCAGCCCCCACTCACGCCCAGATGTGGCCATAGCTCTCTGCATTGGTGGCACAACTTGTGAAACTGCTTGTTGGTGAGCTCTCCTTAACCAGGGCTTAACCTCCCAGAGCAATGGAAAAGATTTTACCTTTCTGTACCTGAGAGCAAGGAGTGCAGCTGGGGAGCAAGACCCTGCCAGGCTGCCTGCAGGTTGTCAGGAGGTTGTGACCATCCAGCAGCTTTGAGGGGGCTGTGATTTGGGGAGTCTCACCTGGAAAAAACACAGCAGGGCTTCACACCACCCTGGATGAAGTTAAGCACTTCTCCCTGCCTCTTACAAGCAGGAAAGGGACAAGGGATGGGAACCCAGCTGGCCCTTTGGCATAGAGGGGGTACAGCTGCCTCCCCGTGTGCTGTGCCTTTGCTGGGGGCAGGCACTGGCACGGGGAGAGGCTGAACTTTGGGTGCCCATTCCCCATGGCAACTCTTTTACAAAACCAGCCAGCACTATCCAAGCTTCTCTCCCCCAGGTGTCCCCAACCCTGTCCTAACTCCACAGCTCCCATTTTTTGCCAGTCAGATCCCAGTCACCCATCCATCTTGCATCCATCTCTCCCCATCCCTGCCTTTCCTTCTCCCGTCCTCTCCTGCAGCCATTACCAAACTGATCTCACCAGTCTTCATGTGGATTTCCTGCCAGCTGGAGGTAGGTCCAAGACACATATCCTGAGCAGGCCAGGTCTGTTTCTGCCTCATTCCCTTGCTCCCCACACCTGAGAAGCTTACACCCCAGTGCCTGGCAAGGCAAGTGACGGCACCTCTCATGTGACAGTGAGAGGGAGGCCTTATCCTTTCTTTCCCTGTGAGAAAAAGGTAGGAATAACATGCCCGGCCCCTCCAAGCTGAGCAGACACTCTCACAGCATTGCCCTGCTGCCCACAGCAGCACTGATGTAACCAAGGGCCTTGTTTCACACAGACAGCAGATTTGGAAAGATTTAGTAATTAGTGCCAGAGACATCAAAGCTGAGAGCATTCCTGAAACTGCTCATTAAATGCCCAGGCCCTTGGAGTCCAGTGGCTGCCCGATGGCTTCCTGCACACAGCAGGGGCAGGCAGGGGACCAGGCTGCCCCAGCTCCCTCCTGTCCACCACACTCAGCCCTCCACCCTCTAGCAGGGTGCCTCATCCCCACTCTGAGGAGCTGTGTCCTTTCAGGCTGGAGGTGGCCATGTGGCCAGTGCCCAGCAGCTCCAGCTGGGTGGGTGCTGGCCCCTGTTCCTTCTCCTCCCTGAGGATTTCTGCGGCGGTGGGGACTGTGCCCAGACCCAGCACCCCGTGGCTTTGTGAACAAGGCAGGGATGTTTGTGGGGTGGCCTGGAGGCTGTAGGGGAAGGTGGGATAGAAGCTTTTCTCCCGAAGGCTCTGCTGTTACGCACGGGGCTGCTCTGCTCACTCGTGGTTTCATTTCTGGGTACGCACAGTTCGGGGCTGGAGCACAAGAGGCCGTTTGCCTCTATGAAAAGGTTATACAAATGTTCTTTAATTATCTGGGGAAATAAGTGATCAGAGCCATCCTTCAGAAGCTATAGCTGTAGGACACTGCAGAAGTGCCTGTGCTTGAGACCAGCTATGAGGACGTTGCTTTACATTATTTGGAGGTGGTTTGTCCCATCTGGAGAGCAAGAAGCAAAGGGGGGGTCTGGCTGCTGTCATCCACCCCCTATGGGGGGCTGGTGAGAAGGTGGGGCCAGACCCTTCTTGGAGGAACATAGCAAGAGGCAACAGGCACAAATTGCAGAGGGAAGTCCTGGTTAGAGAGAAAGAAAAATGTTCACCATGGGGATAGTGAGGCCCTGGGCCTGTTGCCTGGGGAGGTGGTGGGATCTCTGCTCTGGGAAACACTTACAGCTCACCTGGACCAGCCCTCAGCTACCTGCTCAACTTTGCAGGCCAGCTTGGCTCCAAGCAGGGGCTGGACAGGAGGCCCTGGACCAGTCCTTTCTGCCCAGAGCTGCTTTGTGATTCTGTTATCCACATCCTCCACATCCATAAGATATTTCTGCAATTAACCCAGGAGTTTACTGATGCACCACATCACCAAGGGTCAGTCCCTGGAGCTCCCTAAAGCAATGCCTCACACCAGCCTCACAATCCCAGCCTCCCCCATCTCCACAAGTTCCCCAGGCAGCCGCAGTTCAGAGCAGACCTGGATTTATTAACCAGGGGAAAGCATAGGAATTTCAGGCAAGAAGCTTTGGTCCATCTCACGGGTTTGTCAGCCAAGGTGTCTGAATCTTGAGTTGTGTGCAGGAGATGACAGCAGAAGATGGTTTGGGGACTTTGCAGTCCTGTTTCTGTGACAGGGATGAATATGAGCGACTGAAGGACAGGTGCTGTGCAGTGCTGGGCCCAGCTGCGTATAAAAATACACTGTTCCATCCGTCTCCACATAATAAACACATTAAAAAGGAACAAGGTGTGTCTCCAACTGTCTCCAAGGCTTTACATGGGCCAAGCTACATTTTTTTTTACCTTTTTACAACAAATGGAAGTAGAGCAGTGAGTTGGTTTCAGGGGAGAGAAAGGAGTGGGAGGCAGAATATCACATCCTATTTCCTCTTTTAAACACTTGGCAAGGGAGAGAACTTTCCATTCCCATCTGGCACAAGCAGACTAAACACAGGTTCCTTTCTGATAGCCATCTGCACTCTTCTGCTACCTTTTCCCATCAGTCTTCTGCAGGCAAAATGCAAACCCGCACACTATCTAAAGATTCTCGAATTCAGGGTGTGTAACAAAATGATCCCTTTTAGTTACCTTCTTTCCAAGTTGCCGAGCTTCTACTGCCAAGCCAAACAATAACCCGGTTAATCAACAGGCTCAGGACATGAAAGCAGCTCCATTTCCTATTTGTGAATGCACAGATGTTGTTTATCTTGGATCTCCCCTTGCTGGTCCCCCAGGATTAAATCACAGGCCTTTAGGTGGAGCATGAGTGATTGCTTTTCTATTGAAGCAGCTCACAGCAAGGTTTGGCCAGCCCTGCTGCTGTATCATCCTCCTTCCCACCTCCCTGGTGCTGGGTCTCTCTGCTGGCTCCCCACAAGAAGTGGGGTGTGTCGTGGTGTTTGGGGGCATGGCTTGCTGACACAGAGCTGGGTTATCTCTGCAAGGACCTGCCCCTGGCACACCCTCAGGATGGTGGGGCTGATAGTTCTCAAGACCCAGGCGAGGCTGGGTCAACACTGGCACTGATAAGGGAGATGAGCTTCCTTGCAGACACAGATGTGGGGCCTGATTCCTGTGCAGCTCCATGTGCAGCCAGCCAGCCCCACCTTGCAAGCCCGGCATGGTTTTGTCCAGGTCAGGGAACACCATATTTCAAATGAGGTGCTGGTTTTTGTCTGGTGCAGTAGCTGGTGCTGCAATGAGAAAAACATCCCTGGTCTGGCCTCTTTCCCCTCCTTGCTCCCGGGCACCACAGGTGAGCTGCAGGTTTTGACTTTGTCCAGCATAACCCAGGGAATCTATTGGCTCCCTCTGCGAGCAGGCTGGGCCTCCATGTGTCCTGTGGTGGTGAGACTGTGTGGCCCACAGTCAGGTGGGTGAGACGATTTCTCCTTCATACACACTGATATGCTCTCTGAGAAGGTCCAGGCACATTTGCCACCTGATGCCAACTCCAGCCACCTCTCTCAGCCCTGGCAGGGGGAGCTGCTGGTTCTGCTGCCTGCTTCTGTAGCCTTTAATTTCAAGTGTGAAGGTCATCCTCATCCTTCCCCAAACTGCTGCAGAGCCAGGCTGGCGTGGCCTCATCTCCTTTAGGGGTGTCTGCACCGAGGAGGTGTTGGCGATGCTCTGCACAGGGTCCATGGAGCATTTAAAGAGGCTTCCTGTGGGAAGCCTGCCACTTCTTGCAGCATCGCTTGTGACTGCACTCCCAACCTACTTCCTCGGCTGCCAAGTGCTCCTTTGCAGAGGGGGGAGCCATGGTGATACTTTTCCATATTGCAGAAACACCCCGACTGCAAGACTAAGCTGGTGGCAGCTGAGGCTGTGTTTGGAGACACCTTCCCACCCACAAACCCTCTGCTGCCGTCTGCCTACCGAACGGGAGTCCCCACCCGCAAACCCGGCACGCAGGCTTGTTCCGCGGCTGCCAAACGCCGAGCAGCCCCCGGGGCGCACGGCGTGGCCCGTCCGTCTGTCCCGCAGCGAGGACAGACGGATGCGCGGTCCCGCGGAGGATGCTGCAGGGCCGGGCGCTCCCGGCAGGGAGCGTGTCCCGCACGCCGCGGCAGCGAGAGGAGGCGCGGCGGGATGGAGGGCGGCTGGAGAGCCGCGCATCGAGACCTCGGCCGCTTTCCCTGCTCCCCGTGCTGGACACCGGCCCACAACGGCTCGGAAACCTGGACGAGCGTCAGCTCGTGCCGCCGGTTCACGCTCTGGACGCGATTTTCCCGCAAGATGCTTTCTGCGGGAATTTCAGCGCCCAGGTTTCAGTGGCAGGAGGGGGGCTGCTCCCAGCTGTGGGCACAGGGGACACGGCGTGTCCTGGGTGCCCTCAGCAGCTGGGAGCAAAGGGGGTGGGTTTTCTCCTGGTGCAATTGCACTGAAGTCCATAGGAGTAGAGGTAGGTGAGCAGAGAGTTTGTCTCTTCTTTGGTGGAATGACCGAGCTGCCCGATTACTATTCTTCAACAGCAGTGACAGATTTAAGATAAAGCCCATCCCTTCCCCTGTGGGCTGGCCAGACAATGCCAGAGGACAGGAGCCACCAGGCTGCTTCCTACCATGGGGAGTACCCGGAGCTGTGTAAGACAAACCGCAGTGACTCCTCCTGGGGGCCTCGCTGGATGAAGGGTTTACACAGTGAATGCTGCCCCTCTCCCATGTGTGTAACTGTATGGGATGGGATGAGCTGGGGCCAGGATCCTTTCCCTGCTGCTTTGGGAATGGTAGCAGTAGTGGTGGGTGAGGGGAGGGAGGAAATATCCTGCCACAGGGTTATTCTGGGCAGTGGATCACAAACCAGGGATTGAGGAGTCTCACCGAGAGCGGAACACAAATCCCCACTGGGGCCATGTTGCAGCCTTTGGAAAGGGAGGGAAGAGCTGCCACTGAGTAGGCACAGGACTTCAGAGCTGAGCTACTTTAGCTACTCATTCCTGGAGTCCCCAAAGAAGCAATTACTGCATCGATCCCTGTCTTAGTGAGCTCTCGCAGCAGAAGGCAAAAGGGTAACTAGCCTCCACCCTTAAGTAGGAAGCTGAGGATTTCATGGGATTACTTCTTGCTCCTTGACAGATGTAGGCCCTCCTAGGTCAGAGTTAAGGTCAGTGCTGAGCATCATGGTTTGATTTAATAGGCAAAGTAAAGTAAGAAACTTTGATCAGGACAGGGATGGGACAGGCCGATGACCACAAGGGCCCGTGCTGGCTCCTGCACACCTGTGCACATGCAGGACCAGGTGTGGAGAGGAGCATTGCTGAGACCCATGTGGTCAGAGTCCCTCTCCCAAGTGCCTGGATTTGCTCCCCAAGCCTGGACCTACCAGAAACCCAGAGGAGCTGGGTGCCTGCCGGGAGCCAGGCCAGGCACATCCCGGTTCAAGCTGTCCCGTGCTCCTCATCTGCAGTGTGGCCATAGCTCTTCCTAAGTCTGCCTTTCATCCAACAAGTAGAAGGGCTTGGGGCTCTGCTGGGTGAGCAGCTATCTCCCTAAATCAGTACCAGATTTTCATCACAAATTTTCTGCTCTAGATCCTTTCAACTCTTTCTAACAAAGCTGACTCTGCTGGGGAAACTCCCGGGGCTGCCATGCCCTGCTCATCCTCTCCCATGCTTTGTGGTGGGGACACAGTGGTTTATCTGCTCTCACAGCAGCCTGAGCTAGAGCACTGGCTGACTTCTATTGAGGCAGATGTGCCTGACATCGAGAATGTTAGTCCTCCTTTGGTGCAAAAATGGTGTAAAAGCTGCCCTGTGCTGGGATAGCAGTGGTCACAGCTTTAAGTACAGCATAGATGAGATACTACAGAAGGAAAAAATTCCCCCAGTTAGCTTCTGTGTTTTGGTGCCTTCTTGATGCTTGGATTTCCATGTTGCCTCTCTCCCTCTTAGGCAGGGGACTTATCTTTGTGTTTCTCATGCTCCCTCTGTCTCCCTGATGCTTGCAAGTGACCTGCCAGAAGCTGGGAAGGGGAGATGTTGCCTCTAGGGCCAACTCGTCTCAGGGCACTACTCATCTGACCAGCAGATTTAAAAAAGGGAAATAAATACCAGTGTTTAAAAAAATAAACTCTGTTTAAAAAAAACCCCAAACTACGCTGTTAAAAAACATACCCTGTTAAAAAAAATAAACCTGTCAATAAATAAAACTCTAGGATGATGAAAAGGGGAAATGCAGTGATTGAGTAAAGGATTCAATTTTTTAAATGAAAGATCTTCCATACACCAATTCCAGCCAAAAGGAATTTCTGTTCCCTTGACAAAATATAAATATTAATCCAGACACTCATTGTTCTCAATGTGTCCTTTTGTATTGGCATGATCTGGAGCCACACTGAGAGCTCACATCTTCTGCTGGCTTCCTTCAGGGTGCAAGGTGCTCACTACAACTCCAGACAGTCCAGCAAGGACACGTCCTCCTGCCCTGAACGTGGGGCTCTGCTGCTCATCCATGCCTTATCCGAGTGCATCTCCTGCAGGAGCCATCAGAAGGATGGAGAAGACTCCTCCTTTTGCAGGAGCCTGGAGGGGATGCTGGTGAGACACCTACACATGTGAGGTCCACATCAAACCCTCTTTGCTGGGCTTTTGGGCACAATTCTCTCCTGCTTTGTGGAATTTTACCTTTTTGCAAAAATGGCTCTGAAATTCTGCCCCTCTGGTGAGAGGGGTGGGCAACAGAGAGGGCCAGGAAGAGTCAGGGAGACCAGCCATGTGCCCAGGAAGACTGCAGGCTGTGTGGGGACATGTCCCAGGCAGGGCTGGCTGAAACAAGGACCAGGCATTGGGTGAAACTCAGGACATGGAGCTAACGAGCTGTGCCACCTCTAGCAATGGAGAGGAAAAGAGAAGAAACCATGGAAACAAAGGTCTTCCTATTTTAGGTTTCTTGGGACAGAGAAGCATGTCCTTTGTCCTTTCTTCCTGTCGCTGGCCCTTCCACTCTCCTCACGGTTATCTACAGGAGCTGTCACCATCCAAGGAAAGTCCCCAGTTCGGAAAAGTCCTTAAGCATAAACCTAATTATCAGGACAAGATTAAGGTTTTGCTGAATTGGGCCTGCAGACCTGGATGGAAAGCCAAGCCAGCCTTACCAGAGGCTCCAGACTCAGCTCCAGCATGGCCCCTTCCTTCCTGGGGGGGTCAGTGTAAAATAAAACCAGAGGCAACCTTGCAAAAGCAGATCCAATTCCCAGGCCCTCAGCAGCCCATCTGGGTCCATAAGATCAAACCCCTCTACTCTGCCAGCTGTACCCATCCTTTTTGCTTTTCATCACAGAGTACGAACCCAGTTTTTCCTCTCTGCTCTCCAACCCCCTTCAACACGAGGCACACGGAGCAGGACAGCCAAACATTGAGTGGCCTTTTCTTCTCAATCGCTCTCTGAAAGTCACTGTGAAACGCGATGCTGTGTGGAAAGTGGCTGGAAAGAATGACACTGCGAGAGCCTGTTTTTTTCCAAGGAAATAAATAGATTGTGTGCCACGAGCATGGAGAGGAGAGGGTTTGTGCCAGGTCATGCACAGGTAGGGCCATGCAGGGACAGCCCGGAGTTGGTCTGAGCTGCAGTCACCACCTCTTAGGAAGATTTTGCTGGGCCGAGGCACATGGGACGGTCTCTGGTGGTGCCACCAAGGTGGCAGCCTGCAGGTGGCAGCTGTTTCAGCTCGTCTGCAGCATTCCTAGGCATGCAAACTATTTGCAAGGGGGTCATGAAACTTGGTGAAGCAAAACAAGATACTGCACACTGTGTGTGCAGGAACCCAGAACTGGGGGCCACCTCTCAGCTGAGGAGGGGTGACTTAAATGCCCAGGGTGCTGGTGGGATGTCAGGCAAGCAGGAGCTCAAAGCCTGGCTCCAACATGGTTGTGGTGATGGCCTGGATTCAACTATTTCAAAGGGCACCGGACGGTCAAATCAAGCCCCAAATTTAAATTTGTTAAAATAACTTTTTTGCAAAACATTAGGACGGAGAGAAATGTTTCCATGGTTTTGTTTTTAAATTCCAAGTGGGAAGAGTTTATTTTTTCACTAGGAAACTTTCCCCGTAGGATTCACAACGCTGGCCGGGAGACAAGAACCGGCGAGCTCCGCTCCCGAATGGAGGTGACCCCGAGGGTGACCCTGCGCTGGTCACGTCGCCTCGGGCAGCCTCAGTTGCCCCTTGGAAAAGGGAGGTGGCCACGTGCATGAGGCTGCAGAGGGGCTGGGGTGCCAGCGGGGCCGGCTGTCCTGCGCTCAGCCCGTGCCGAGTGGGATCTAAATCCAGACACGCCGTGCCTTGTGTTTGCTTGGAGGCAAATGCAATGAAAACTCTTACATTCCAAGCAGGTTAGGGGGAAATATGGGGAAATGAGCAACCTCCTTGGCTCTGCTGATGCACAAGTGTCTTCCAGGAGGATAGCGATGCTCTGTCCTTCAGCATCACTCTGCTCCTGCTGGATTGCTGCTGATCCAGAATGTACGAGCTACCATTTGTTTGTTGGTTTATGCTGTCCTGAAAAGCAAAATATTACAGGGATTTATAAAATTAACTGAAGGTAATAAAAAAAGCAGAGGGGCTCATCTGGTTCCCCTCAGCCCAACGCCCTGGAAAGCCCTTTACCCCAGCTGAGAGCCCAAGTGCTGCTCTTCCTGCCCCGAGGTGACTGGGAAATCCACAGTGTTTAATGCAAAAATACACAGCAGTGAAACAGGGACTTGGTGAACATTGAGATGAGGGAAGAAGGGGAAATCAGAGCAGATTGAGCTCCATTTACTAGAACTGGCTGAAAAAAAAAGACAAAAAATAGCAATTTGAAATGCTTGTATCTTGCTCCTATCAAGAGAACTGAGAATGAGCACAGGGGTTCATTCTCATTTGTGATCAAAGACTTTGAGCTAATCCCATTTTATTCTCTACTCCCATGTACTGCATTCTCTACTCTGTGGTTGTGAGGTCATGGATGGCAGGAAACTCCTCTTGCTTTGCTCTCTGAGAGAAGTGACGACTGGGCATTTTAGGATCTGGGATGTAATGAAAACTGATTGCTTGGACATGCCATTTGCAAGGTGGCAGCTCAGCAGCTCAAGGGTTAATTGGGCTCGCTCATTTTCAGCCTAGACATTGATATAAAGGCTTATCCAAAGGGGAAAGCTTGCTCTTAGCAAGGTGGGAGCCGCAGGTACAACAGCCCCTCCTGCTCACCTCTGCAGCCCCAGCTGTTCACACCTGGCTGGGGGCAAGAAAAGCAGAAGGAAGTGTTTGAGGACAACTCCCTTGCATGGAGAACGCCTCCCCAGGCTTATAACACATCTTCCATCCCTGGGACACCTGGATACCTTCAGCAAGAGTTCCCCCAAGGGCAGGGCCAAAGGTGCAGTGTTCCTGGTGCACAGCTCACCCACGGAACCTCGCCCGGGTGGCCACGGGCTGCGGAGCCACCCCGAAGCTGGGGAGCAGCCAAGTGTGGCTGATGGGAATCACTGATGGGAATCACGGGAGGTGTGCCTTTGCTTTCTAAAGGGCTGTTAACACATTTAGGATTAATCACACGGATGGATCTCGAAGTGGCTTGGAGCCAGTAAAAGCACGGATCCCCAGGCCTCCCGATGGGAATTGGCCAGGGCCCGGGCCCATGCTCTCATCCATGTGTTGGGAAGTAATCTGTGTACTCAGCACAGAGACACACAGACTCAGCACAGGGATTTTGTTCTGTGTCATCCCCCTCACACCCCCTGAAAGGCTCTTATCCAGGTGCAAACTCGAATATCTTCCCATGCCAGCCAAGATGGCAAGGCAGAGCCCAGAGGACATAGGCAAAGGGCTGATCTGAGCTGCTTTTTCTCAGTGGTGACTGCAGGAGCCATGGGGGCTGGATGGAGGAGAGGTTGATCCCCATTCCTGTCCCTTGTCCTCCTTCAGGGACTTCGATGTATCAAAAATTATACACTTAAAGGAATGAGCTTCCCAAGGAGGGAAAAAGCTTGAACTTCAAGCCCTGCTGAGCGTAGGAAGACATTTAGAGAGACAAATCAATGGGCCTGGTGCAAGAGGGCCTGGGGGGCATGTGGGTTTTCATCAGCAGGTGTACAGACACCACCAGGAAATCCATGGCAGGTGTGTATATGTTTGAGGGACACAGGCAGGGTTGTTTTGGATGAAACATCCCAGGGAATTGAGCTATGTCCCCATCTCATGTCCCACGTTTTAACCGGACATTGTGGGAGATGAAAGCGCTTGGGGCAGGCTGGAAAATTAATTTTAAGGGACTTGACTGAAGCAGCACCCTGTCTCTCTCCTTCTTCCAAGAGTGGTCTCCCAGCCTCTGCACATACCACCAGCTACTGACCTGGGCTGTCCAAGATCACAAAAGTGTTTTACAAGTCAAGTCCTTGTGTTCTCTTAGTGGAGAAATCAGCCAAGACAGTCAGTGTGAACGTGTGTGTCCCAGGGGATGCAGCAAGGAGAGGGGGTCTGGGTGTAAGGCCAGCAGAACAGAGGGAAGCTGTTTCCCAAGCACTTTGGAGACTTGGCTGTCCTCTTACTCCTCTCCCTGACTCCAAACCTCGTTGTCAGGAGGCTCAAGGAGGGCAAAGGGACTGTGCACCGAGTCCCCTTTGCTGCCTTCCTCCCTTTAACCTTGTGGAAGGCGACTGGTGGCCCTTTGCAGGGAGCTCACTTGCACCCACCTGAATTTCCACACGCTTGCAGGGGCTCGATTGGCTCCTTGTGATTCATTCTAATGTGGCACAAAGCAGCAGCTTGCCGCAGCCTGATGTGAAACACCCACATACGCTCACATTATATAATATCAATCTAAGAAGATTAAATTATCCGGTCTGAGGAAACAGATGCACGTAGGGATGTACACACTCATACACAGTCTGGAGAGTAGCTCAGTGGAGC
This sequence comes from Calcarius lapponicus, assembly GCA_039654755.1. Lineage (NCBI taxonomy): Eukaryota > Metazoa > Chordata > Aves > Passeriformes > Fringillidae > Calcarius > Calcarius lapponicus. The sequence continues at coordinate 102,347,208 of CM077465.1, read as the reverse complement.
TGAGGGCAAAGCTTTCCTCCAGACACACTGAACTTGTGATTTTTTTAGCACTAAAATCTGGGGCAAATAGCACGTATTTGCCCGTGCATAGACAGGCATGTGAAGCGCGGCAGCAGCTGAATGTTCTGCGCTTGAGGGAAACACGAGAAGCGTTTGTAAGTGTGCGCTTGGTTATCCACCGTGTTGGCAAAGTCTGAGCAGCATCATGGAGCAACAGGTGGAATCCAAACAGTCCCGGCACTAAACTTCACCTGTCAGCGTATGGCAACATCCCTGGGAAAGCAAACAGACGGGGGAACTGTCCCCAGAAGCCCTGAGCATCTCTCAGCAGCCTTGGAGAGCCCGGCCCATCCCGTGGCATGTGCCTGGGGGCACAGCCCGCTCCTCGGGCTGCACGAACACCAGCAGACCGATGCACAAAGTCAGGAGTCATGCTGAGCTTGGGGTGCCCAGGCCTTTCGCCCAAAGATGCACTTTGCCTTCCAGAAGTTTCATGTTGGGAGGGGAAAGCAGGAAATGTGCTTCACCTACAGCTGCCCACGGTGCTCACGCTGCCCGGGCAGCGAATGGATTTGCCTCTCCCTCTGCTCCCGCGCCTTCCCGTCATTGATTCACATTGTTCTGCTAAATATAACTCGGCCCCTTGAAGCTGCTCACTCAGCTTTTACCCCGCCGGCGGCGCGGGGCACGGAAGGTGCTGGCAGGAGCGGGGCTGGGCGGCCGCTGCCGCTTCTGGGCACCTGCCGTCCCTGCCCGTGTCCCCGGCCACCACCGCCACGAAGGGGCCGGGTTTGCGACCCGCTCCGCTCCGTGACACCCAGCGCCAGGCGCGGTGATGCTCGGGGTGCCGCCGGTGCGGTACCGACAGCAGAGCCGGGGGGCCGCACCCCGCCTCGGCCCGGGCCGGGACAGCGGGAACACACCGCTCTGACCTGCCTGCATGGGGAACGCCCGGCACGGGGTGGCCTTGGCCACCGCCACCCGCTCGCGGGGACATGGGGGACGGACGGACAGACGGACACCCCCCCACACCTTCCCCCCCGCGGGCGGCGCCGAGGCCATTCATGAAAAAGTTGACGTCAGACGGGTGGGCGGGGCTGGGGCCGGGCCACGCCCCCCGGGGCCATTTAAGGCGGCGCGGCGGCGGGCGCGGGGCTCAGAGCGGAGGCGGCGGCCGAGGCGTGAGGGGGCTCGATCGGTTCCCCGGCAGCGCCGCGCATCGTCCCGCAGCGCCTGGGTGCCCCTTCCGCCACCCCCTGCCCGGGGCAGCCTCTGCTGGGACTTCATGTCTGTGCTGTGTCCCCTGCCCTGGTGAGTGGGCCCTTCCCGCGGGGGGCGGGCGGGCGGGCGGGCGGGGGGACGCTTGAGGCCGAGCCCCTTCAGCCGTCCGTGTCCGCTTCGTGCCGCCTCAGGCGCCCCGGGATGAGGCGAGGCGGCGGGACGGCGACGGGCCCCGGGGAGCGGTTCGGGGCCGGCGGCGGCGGTTCCCCGGCGGGCGGTGCGAGCCGGGCGGTAGCGGGACGGGTGAGCGGCTGCGGGAGGGAGTTCGCTTCACTTTCTCGCGCTGGAAATTCCATTAAGGCTGGAAGAGCCGAGCTGGAATTGGCGCCGCGCGCTCCGCTGGCGTGGGAGTCCCCGAGGTTGTAAAATAAGTCAGTGGGAGCTAAAACGCACCGGCTTGAGGGGGGGAAAAAAAAAAAAGTGAAAGAAAAACCAAGCCCCCTGCGCTTGCACTTCATTTACTGTGGTTTTTTAGCTCCCCCCTCCCCGCGGGGCAGAGCTGGAGGAAGCGGGGTTGAAAGCGAAGCGCTGCTGCCGGAGCGTCCCCGGGTGCGCTGGAGCTGGGCTCCTGCGGGGAGAGCCGGGGAGGTGCTCCCAGGGCATTGGATGTAGCGCCAGCTTACGAGGTACTGAGCTTTTTCCGCTGCCTTCCAAGGGGGGGCAGGAAGGAAGGGACCAGAAATAGACTGCCTACAGCCTCTGCTGCTCGCTTCGCCGCTTGACTCGTGCTCGGTCCTGCCGGAGCCCCTCAGATCACTGGAATGCTTTCTTTTGTCTCTAGCTCTGATTATCTGAGATCCGCTGAAATGACTGAAGTGATGATGAACACCCCAGCCATGGATGAGATCGGACTAAGCCCCCGCAAGGATGGGCTGTCGTATCAGGTAAGTGTTTTGCTGGCAGTTGAGGCACTAATCCCGTGTGGAATTGCCTGGGCTAGACTGTTAAGCTTGGTCTAACGCACGTTTCCATAGCCTGACCTAATAGCAGGTCTTGCAGTAGTGAGAACTAGCCAACAGACTGGAATGCTTGCTTGGCAGGAGATGGTTGTCTAAAATGTCACTCGCTATCAGTGCGGGTTGGCAGAGGATTCGCTTGTTTTGAAGTGACCGAGCCCCCGCTCATTCAGCATTCCCGGGGCTCTGTGGGAGATGGGTTAAAGAAGGATCCATAGCACTCACTGGGCTGACGGGGCTAATGAGATCTTTGTAACACAGCATACAGCTGATCTGCTGAGAGCAGGAGGATGCTCTTTATATGGCATCCACATTTTTTTGATCTAGTTCTTGATTTTTCTGAGAGAGAGCCCATTTGAAAGGGTTAACAATCCTCTGTAAGAGACAGTGAGGCCAGACACAGCCTAAATGAGCCGTGAAATGTCACTGGAGATATCGGTACCTGGAGGCACGAGTTGCATTCATTCTGAAACTTCTGAACAATATAGTTAGCTATTAATCTCTAGATCAATGAAGAGGTGGTCTGCAGCTAGATTCAGTCTTAACATCCCTTTCATTTCCTAGCCTGTAGTTAATCAAAGCACAAGTTAGGCACCTTAGCTTCCCAGCTCCATGGTTTTCCTCACTTCCAGGAGGCTCGGTGATGAGCTCTGACACAGATGCTGGATGCTGGCAGACAACTTGCATCTGCTCTGTGTGTCGGGTGACTCTTTACCAGCACATCCAGATGCAGGCTTTGTCCTTTGCAGATGTTACACAATCTGCATGGAGGCATTTGCTCCAAGTGTGCATTCAGATGAGGTGCTGAATGTTTGTCTGAAAAGGGAACTACAAGGCAGCAGCAGTGCACTGGAGCATGAAATCGACTGAACTTTAGGCCACCTCCAGCAGAAGGCATAGCTATGTGGAGGAAAGGGGGATGCATTCCTTCTTTTAGTCAGGATTCTGGCTCTGGATAATGCAAGTTGTTTGGTTTATAGCCGTGCTGTGCTTCAGTACTTGAGCTAGTGGGGAGTGTACAGCCTCTCTTTCCTCTCTTACAGAGTGCAGAGGCAATGGCAATTGTTCAATCTGAAGCAAAGTAACCTGCATGGGCTGCCTTTATGGATCACCTTATGAAGAGGCTTAACCCAGTCAGGTCAAATGCCTCAATCTACCCATCCAAATTCCCAGGGAGTGACAGAATCTAGGTGCCCTGCTTGTTCTAATGATCACTTCAGTGAGGTTCTTCCCCAAGTGCTAATGACCTTGATAAAGTCTGCTTTGGCCAACTGGGGAACAGGATTGTTTGGTTTTGAGTGGATTACCTGAACATGTGAGTCATAAAAGCTGACGACTCATATCTGTGCAGGGCTTCTGCATCCTAGATCTGTTCTCTTTAGTGGTCTAGTGGTAGATAATTGTTCTTCAAATGCCTGCAAGGAACTTCACCGTGATGTGATGGCAGCAAGAGTAGAGGAGTTGAAATGGAAGACCCTTATGGCATTAGTAGTGTGTGGGCTGTGTAGGAGGTCTGCCTCTAAATCAGGTTAGTGTAAAGAGGATTGGGGAGCAGGATCCAGCCTTCCTTCTCTGGCTGCTAGGCTGAGAATGTCACAGTGTAAGTCAAGGTAAGTTGAAAGCATCCTTAAAGGGTTGAAAAGTCAACCGAGACCAGCAAGGGCAAATCTGATGCAAATAGCACCATGGACTTTTTGTTCTACCTCGGACTTTGGCACTTTGTGCCTCATCTTGCTGATGGAGAAAGTTTGGTACCTGGAAAATTGTATGCTTGTCTGAGAGCTGTAGTGCAATAACTTAAAACCAGACAGGGCTAATGGAGCATGACTGCTCCTACACTGAGGCTTGTTGTTCTAAGCTGCAGCATCTTCCTCCACTCATTTGCAGAGTCAGGCACTCACAGTGTAACAGCCCTTGGATGGCTATGAGAGGCAAAAAAAATAAAAAGTGGAGTCGGAATCAAGCTTTTAGCTTCAAAATTTTGTCCTGTTCCTTCAGTAGAACTTGAATTAATTTTACTACACACATGACCTCAAACTGGGGTTCAAAATTCCCCCTTCAAGCTGTGTAGAGCAGGGACTGCCTGGGAGTTGGTCAGTAGGATGCTGCCTGTGAGACTGGGGGCTACTTCTGCCACCAGAGGCAGGCGTGGAACTGTCTGGAGCAGAGGAGGTGGTACAGCCCAGCAGCACTGCTGGAATTCAGTACCTGCTGCAGACAGACTTGTCCTACCAAGAGAACTGTTTCAGTCTTTTTTTTTTTTTGTTTTACTTGGAAGTAAACTGAGGAAGCAAGCTCATACCCTGATTATAAACTTTAGCAATCTGATTCCTCTGTCTTGTGGAGTTCACTGAACTTCTTGGCTCCTCTCTGTCTCAGTGGTTGCGAAGGGAGCTTGGGTTGTTGACTTTTTTCTTCTGCGTCTTCCACCCACTGGGGTGTCTGTCTGTCTGTCCTAGACATCAGCTGAAGGTCTGCACTCTCCTCCCTGGTAAAGCACTGTGCCCTTTGCTGGGCTGGTCATCACTGCTCAATAGTGGGAAAGCTCAGACTGCAGAAGGAATACCAGTATTAACTGTGTCCCTTCCGTAGACTTAAGGCAAACATGCTTTCTCATCATGCTTTTTCCCAGTTAATGTGTAAAATGCTTGTAAGCTAGTGTGCTAGCTTCAAAATCATCCTCTGTAAGACAGCTTTTATAACTGTATTTGTGACAGCAGGCTGCTTTCTGATCCCCCTGAAGATAGTTCAGCCAACAGATTCCAAGGGCCTGAGCAGAAGTGAGTGGTGAATTTGGGGCATGAGTCTCAGAACAGGGCAGCATAGACAAAACAGAAGATGTGACTGAAGAGATGATGTCATGCTGGGTCTTGTGCCTGCAGTGAGAAGCTATTTCTGGATCTTTAATAGATGTCCCATAATTCCCATGGGACTTACTAAACAAAAAACTCATTGAAATGCAGCCGATGGCTCAAGTTGCCCCTGCTACAAACAGATGTGGCTGTGGAGGGCTTCACACACTTCCTGCCTGGCAATGTCCAGCGAGCCAGGCTGTTTCTGCTGCCAGCCAGAGCCAGTGCACTGTTTGCTGTTGCCCAGCCCCAGAAATACCCGTGCTTTGAAGAGCCTCATCAGCACTCTGCCAGCTTGTCCTCTGTGCTGTCTCCCAGCAGCACGAACAATGCCGCTGAAACCGAGGCTGAATTAATCATTTCGTGGAGCTGTTGTCAAAACAGTGCCTTGACTGCAGTCCTACCTTGCTTCTTGGAAGTGGAGCAGGGTCTGAGCACAACTGAAAATGCTTTGATGCCCAAAGTGTGCATTCTGAGCAGAGGCAGTGTGCTGCTTTGCTGCAGGCTGGCTGGCAGGTGGCTCGCTGGTCCTTCAGGCTCCCCTGTAGGAGAGTGGCCTGCAGGGGCTGAGCTGGCCTCGTGCCCTCAGCTGAGGTTTGGTTGTCATGGGGAGCTTGAGCTCTTTAAGTCATGATCCCATCATGCTGGGATCTGTGTAGGTTAATCACAGCCACAGCAATCACGTCAGAGTGCCTGAATCTGGGTAAATAGGCTTAAGGCTCTCTCCAGTGGCTGTGCCAAAAGCTTGGTGTTGGGGAAGTCATTTCTGTTGAGTGCAGCACCTCTTCACCAGCCCTGGGGAAGCACTGGCTTTCCCAGGGAGTTGTATGTGCTGGATCTCTCCAGTTAAACTGGACCACCAGTGTGTTACTGCCCAAGGGCTGTTGGCTCAATGGAAATTGAACTTCCTCTGTAATTGTTTTCCTGTCAGGTGCTTCATCTCTGTGCAGCTTTGATTTGTGCAGGGGAAGTCCTTCAGAGGTGCTGCTTACTGCTGTGGAAGGCTTTGAGACCAGGCTGCAAAAAGGTGGTGATAGCAAGCATGGCTGCTAGACAAAGATTAATGGGCAGAGTCAATGTGTATTCCAGGGTCTGGGACCTCAGTGAAGACAGAAGTAGGATATGGGATAAACAGATAAAAAAGCAATCATGTTGGCAGCTGTGCTGTGCACGAGTGTTCCACTGAAATCCACCTAAGGACAGAGCAGCAACACCTCAGAGCATGATTTTTCCACCCTACTTTGATGCCTTGTTACACTGAGGGAAAATGGTCAGATGTAGGAAGTTTCCCTGACATCATGCCCTGAGACAGGGCAGTATTTCTGTGGCTGGGGAGTTGTTGTGGCTCATCAACCTGAGTCACAGCTGCTGTGTACATACTTGGAGCTTGTTTTTGAGTCATGACTGCTGTGTGAGTAAATGTATGCATTGTGGCTGGAGGAGCCCTCCAGAGAGGACACTGAGGGATGACCGAAGCACTTCTTGAAATGAGCTTGCTGTGCTTCTCAGGGGCACTAAAGTTTTGTTTTCAGAACTTCAATGCTGATTTGGGATTTAGAATATTGATATTGCTGAAGAGGCATAAAATTCAGCCCTTCAGTCCAAGGAGGATGAGTGATGGATCCTGTACCTGAAGTGGGATGTCTCCCAGTGTGGACTTTGCAGTCCTGTATAGAGCTACCACAGTCAAGCAAAGCTTTCTCCCACACCAGTAACTTAATTTGGAAAGATGTCATTGCTTTAGTCACCCTGTAATACAATTTAAATTGTTTTCAGCCCCATGGGAGGGGAGACAGGCATTTTAACTATGTGTGTTGGTATGGAGCACACATGTGGAAGTTGTTTTGAATTTACAAGTGTCACTTGGATTATGGTAGTGATGAGCTAATCTTCTAAATTGCCTGACATCTCTCCTGCTTTTGGTGTTTCTCCATCCCTGTGAATGCTGAGAGAGGGTATGAGCCTCCCCAGGGCAATGAAGATTTCCATTCTTGTTGCCAAGACTTCATCCAAGTATAGTAGAGCTAGATCATCTGAAACAGAGGCAAACATGATAGTCCTAAACCAATTTCAAGCTTTTGTTTCAAGTTCTGCTTTTCCCTGCCCTTTCCAGCTGCAAGGCAAGAGTTTGGTTGATTTGTGTGTGATCTGGATAAGTTCATGAGGAGAGCAGTTCCCAGACAGAAATCCAGAGGGGCCTGTAAAAACCAGTCTTGCTGTTAGCAAGAAGCTGTGTTGAGTGGTGTAAGAAGCAACATGCATGTCCTCTGTGGATCTAGAGGTGCTGGATGTGTCTCTCCACGGCCAGAATTTGGGGCTCAGCTACAGGGGAGGCTCTGTGTGGAAGCAGTTGCAGCCCCTTGCGCTGTATCATGCGAGTGAAGGGGTGGAAGATGCCTCTGAGTTGCTGTAAATTTGCTTTTAGGCAGCCATCACAGCCAGTTGCTTGTCACTTGTCCCCCCTCAAGTGACCAGGTGTGCCAGGGGAGGGTGTCTGCCTCAGCTGCGTGCAGGGTGGCTCCCTGTCATGCTCGAGAGGGAGAAGCTAACCCATGGCTCTTGCCCCCTTTGTGGGATGGGAGGTGCAGAGCCTTCCTCCCACAGCCCTGGGCAGGATAATGGGAGCAGAAAGGCTTGGAGGCAGAGGTTGCTGTCCTGGCTGCTGTGCCACAGAGTGCAGAGCTCCCCGGTCAGAGCTGAGCTGCTGCAATTCCCAGTGTGGAGCTTGCTGTAAATTAGGGGGGTTTCTTTCTCCCCATTGTCTAAGTCTGGAGTGGGACCAGATAAGGCCTATGGACAAATGGATAAGGCCTTTGGACAAATGGATAAAGCCTATGGAACCAATGAATGTAGCCTGGCCCTGCTGGAGCAGGACAGAGAACTGGTGCTTGCTTAGCTTTTCCTATGAAGAGGAGGGGGGAGGCTGGTTGGGTTAACCTTCTCACTTGGCTTTTCCCCAGATGTACAGTTAAGTCTCAAACCCTTTTTCCTTGGGCCCCTGTGCTTGGCCTGCTGTCACCCTGCCCGTCACACTGGAGGAAATCTGCCTTTCTGTGTTTTTTCCATTGACTGTCCACGCCCCTTCAAAGTGCAGTTGCAACATCTCCCTTCATGCTGCCTCAACGATTAAAAAGCATGACTTAGTGGAAAAAATCCTGACCTTCTTGGGTTCGGCCTGTCCTGCAGCTGTTTGAGATAAGATTGTGCTAAGGGTTTTTTTTTTATTATTAAAAAAGCTGCACGCCACATTTTGTGGATATTTGTTTGTAAGGAAATGACTACTACTTAGTTTCTGGAAAAAAAATCTGGCAGGCTATTTTCAAAGAAATTGCTCCAATTTGACCTAATGTGCTTAAAATAATAGCAGCCAAAGGTTAGTTTAATTATTATACTGCTATTTTTCTTCCATAGGAGGCTATTTTCATGACATTATCAGCTTATGTAACCTCTTGAACCACACTTTTTTTTCCATTGCAACCTTCTAAACCATGTAATGTCAAGAGTATTTTTTTCCTATCCTGGGTTTAGATAACTTGATGCTTAAGAGCCACTGACTGTACTTTCAGTCATGCACTGTGTGCCTGAAACTGATTTTGTTTGTCCAAGCAGAAGCCACAAAGCTCCAAGAAACAGTTGCTGTCTCACTGGTGCTGAGAGTGACTAATAGCAAGTAGCTCACGCTGCAATGCTCAGGTTGATGTGGTTGTGTTCAAGGGACCTCAGCTGCTCTTGTGCACCTGAAAAACGTGGATGGTGGGAGCTGGAGTCTTGCACCACTGTCCCCAGGACCAGATGATCACGTGCAAACAGCCCCTGATTTGTGCATTACTTTCTGTTCCCTCGCCTGAATTTGTGTTAGGTAGCAGCCCAATGGCTTTCCCAATCTGATTGCCACAAAGCTTTGGGTGTGAAGGAAAAATGAACAGTGGGAGACTGAGTATTGCCAAGGAGGTGATGCTGTAGCTAGTAGTTGCTAGGCTGAAGAAGGAGCAGGTAGGTTGTCGTTTCACTTCTTGTGGCCAGGGCTTCCCAAGGTGGTGGGTACCCACACGACTGGCACAAGGAGAATGAGGCTTCGTGGTTAATGCTCAGGGCTCCTGGATGGGGAGCCTGCTTTTGTAACTGGAACCACAAAGATCAAAGCAGATGAGATCTTGCTCTCAGACTGAGGCCAAGGCTGGCAGTGCTGCTCCCTGCAAGGATGTTCTTGTAACTCACTTGAATGCAGGTGATGTTCAAAGGAAAGTACAGCCACATGACTTCTCACCTGGCCTACAACCTCAAGGGCAAAATGCACTTTGTCATTTTCTTCCTTGGGGTGTTTAAATGCAACTCTAATGTGAAATGGACACTCTGATAAAATGGCTTGAAATAGCAGGTGGTGGTTGTTTAATCTTCTGGCTTCTAACCAGGAGGTCTGATGTAGCAAGTGGATTTTATCACCCAGCAGTGATAAAATTTTTATCACCCATCCAGTTCCCTTCTGGATGAGCTGGGGTTTGAAGGTGTTCCCCCAGCAGGTTACCCACAAGTAACACAACCTTTTCTGTTCATAGTGCCATCTAGTCACGCAAAGCTGCTGCTAACACTGCACCAGCAGGTTTTTTTTTCCCTTTGCTCACACTTTGCCTCAGTTCCTAGTAGGATCAAAGTGTGCATCACTGGCACTAGCAGTGAGTATGGGCCCTGCTGCTGCTGCACTGCACGAGCTTTGTGCATCCACGTGGCAAACAGTGGGTGGGAGGGGATGGGAAAGGTGCACCTTGAGGGGCTGGAGATCCAGGAGTCCTTGTATTCACTGCATGGGAAATACAGTGCATAACTGCTGGCAGTGTCACAGGTATCCCTTTCCTAAAGAAATACAGTCTAGTCCCCAGCCCTTCTGTAAAATGAGTGTCCTGCTGAGTTTCACTGCTGATGTGTGGTAGCTGTAGTGTGGAGAATACTGCCAGAATTATCTCTAAAATGCAGCTGAGCTATTTCAGGCTGGCACTGTGGCCCTGGAGTGATACCAGACACAGGCCCTTGCTGCAGGGGTCTGGGCTGTGCTAGCCCTGGGTTGCTGTGAGCCTCCTGCCTCCCAGCAGCAGAGCCTGGAGAACAAGCCTCTTCTGATGTGCGGCCTGACCAGCAGCAGGAAATGAGATTCAGATTCTCTGATGGAGAGAGCTCTGTGTGCAGACTGAAGAGCATTAATGCAAAAGCAGGGGTGGGGGGGGGTGAGGCATTTGGATAAATATCCAAAAGGGCAGGTGCCTGTTTGCTGAGCGCTATCCAAGCAAGCGCGTGCTTCGGGAGCCTCTTGGGCAGGGCTCATTTCCATTACTTGGAGACTGGAAAAGGTTATTGACAACTTCCAGAGCGTTCCCATCGCTCAGTGGTTGACTCTGTGTCCAGACTAGCCTGCCCTGGAGACCTGAGTGTCTCGAGCTGGGTTTTTGGCTGAGCCTGTGCGAGTGCAGCCCCTCTGACAGCGTGTTCCTTGGCTCTTGCAGATCTTCCCCGACCCCTCGGACTTTGATCGCTACTGTAAGCTGAAGGACCGCCTGCCCTCCATCGTGGTGGAGCCCACGGAGGGCGACGTGGAGAGCGGCGAGCTCAGATGGCCGCCCGAAGAGTTCCTCGTGCAGGAGGAGGATGAGGAGGAGGAGGAGGAAGAAAACTGTGAAGACGCAAAGAAGGACAACAAGGAGCAATAAATGGCATCTGAGGAAAGGCAAGGGACTGCACCCTTCTGAAGGAAGAGCCACACTTTCTTTGAAAGTCTTTTTAATAAGACAAGTTCAATTTTGCACCTGCGAGATCTTAGTTTTTTTGTATTCTCTGTATTGAGAACTGAAGCCCTCGGTGTCACCAGACCTCCTGAGGAAGGAAGGAAGTAACGCAGAGAAATGTTTGCTGTTCTCGAGATCATTATCTGTATTTTTCCGAGGCGGAGGCAGCAGTGAAATTCCAAGCACATGGCAGAGGGTGACCACACGAGGACTGCTGAGGGGGGAGCTCGGGAAGGGGGAGGAAAGTTGGAGGTGGCAGCGTTTGGCTGGGAGCTGCCTCTGGCTAAAAGCATGAGAACAGAGCCAAAATATCTCAGATTTGCCTTTCTTACAGCTTCCATTTTGTGTGCTGGGGGGTGGAAGGGTGTCCATAGTGAAGCATGGCTAAATGATCTAGTGACAAGGGGCCTGTAGCTCTCCCTGGTTCGGCACCTCCTAGGGTAAGGTGAGCGTCCATAGGAGTAGTCTGGTTTCTTGCTCTTGCTGTTGAGCCTGTTTTCCAGCCACTTTCCCCAAAGTTACTTTGTCCCCCTGTTTGCCTTTAGACTCTTCAATGCTGAGCAGCTGTATTTGCAGGACAGCATTAGGCTGCTGCTTGTCATCTCTCCTGCAACGCCCTAGCTTATCTTGCAGGTGGTGAGCATGAGGTGGTGTGCATCGGATGTAAAAAGGTGCTTCTGTCTGCAGCAAGAGCTCATGTAGGTTTGAACACCTCAGATTTTTCTCTCCTATTTGCTGAGGCTGCTGTGGGTGGTCTCGTCTTGTGCAGTGCCCCAAGCCTAAGGGTGGAGATTTATGCCTCCTTGCCTTGGTGTCCTTGAAGTTGTAGGGTTTTGTGTCTTTTACTTGCTGGTCAATGGGCTTGAGAGGGCTGGGGTGGGGGGGTTCTCCTCCAGCTCTGCACTGCAGGGCCTCCTCAGTGCAGGACAGGCTGGTGGGAGTGCTGGGAGGGGGGCTGCCAGGCCTGGGGGTCATCCAAAGACAAAACACCAGATGTAGTGTGGATCACCAGTGGGGTTTGCAGGATGGGGTCTGCTGGGAGAGGATTAGCCTGGGTGTCCTGAGACAAGATGCATTCCTGCTTCTTAGTGAGGGTGAAACGTTCATGGTTGTTTTAATGAAGTGCAGGCTGGCTTGTGAGGTCTGGGTCTGTCCTCTCTTTGCCACATCCTGCCTCAAGGAGAAGGCCAGTCTGCTGCCAGACGAGGTAACCTGCTGCTTTCCTGGAAAGGAGGGATGGTCTTGCAGCTTTGGGGACCAGATTGGGAGCCAGTCAGTCTTGGGATAGGATGAGAGCAGTTACCACCTAAACCAAATCTGGGGTCATGGAAGAGGAAAAGAAATGTCAAGGCCTTAACCAAACTTCCATAATAATCCCAATGCCACCCCCCTTTGCTTATAACTGGTTCCATTTTTAAAATCTATTTGGACATGTGTGTATTTGTATTTTTAATACCTCATGAGTAGTTAAACGCTGGTGGGGTTTGGGAACTGCTTTTAACGTATTGGCAGGATTGTTTTAGTCTTGTCTTGCTTGTGTTTCAACATAATGGCAATAATTTATCAGCTGTGTAACTATTTTTGGACAGATGGGAGTTTGGAGATGAGTTAGCACAAAGCAGGAGAAATTCAGTGTTCCTACACTGCAGCTGGCCTCTGGTCCAGCCACGCAGACCCAGTCAGACACTCCCTGCCCACCTTGGATGGGTGATCACTGAACAGCCATGATGTGGTGATACCATTTTCTCTAGCAATGGATTCAGCTGTTGTGTCTGTAACACTTGTTCTAGTCTTGCTGTCTTACTGGAGTGAGCTTGTACACCTGCATACCAGCCAGTTGTCTTATTTCTAAGTGTTACTCTCTATTGGTCTCTACCACCTGTACCACCAAGTCAAAGCTCTGTATCAAAGATATTACCATGTGGGCAGCAGTGAGATGGCAATCCTTGGACTTCAGACCTGCTGTCTGCCCTAAAGACTTGCATATTTCTGTCTGCATCCTTTTTTTGGAAGTATTGTGTATATTTCTATTTGTTGTTGAACGTATCTAAAGAACAAAGCACTCCAGTAAAACTCCTGTTGTATGATATACATTCTATATTTCTGTAATTCTTTTTTGAGCCTCAGGGAGAAGCTAGCATTTTTTTCAAACTACATTTTTGTCACTGTGACAGTTGTAAATAAAGTTTGAAAATGCTTTCCAAACGTACTGGCTTTGTTTTTACTGCTAAAGTGGGTTGGGATGGTCAACTTTCCAGATGATGGCTATCAGCTGAGCCTGGAGATGCTGGTTTCACACTGGTGGCTGGCCTCAGATCATGCCCTATGGCACTGGAAACCTAAGTCAGCTTTGAGGGGGCAGCACCTTTGCCTTTCATCTTCCTGTAGTTGCTCATTGCTGTGTGAAAGGCTGCAGCAAACTGCTGCTCTGGTTTATTTATTCCTTAAAAAAAAAATAATCTGTATTTATATCTGTCATCTACATCTACCCCCTTACCTAACCTTGCAGAACATGAAGTAATGGAGAGTGGAAACTATTCACAGCTGCTGTTAGTCATGTTCCCTGTGCATGCTCTTCCCTGCCCTGAGCAGCACTGAGGAAGACAAGCCTCGCCTTGCTGTGTGCCTGTAGGGTCTCAGCTGAGCCCCCAGGGCTGTCTGTGTTGGCCATTCTGGGCCTAGAGGTCAGCTCTGCCCGAGTCGCTGCCTTGGCGCTCGCCAGTGGCCACGTGCTGCACTTTGTGCTGCTGCTGGGGAAAATGGCATTTCTGAGTGTGACTCTGAGCTGCTCTGGTACCGAGGCACTGTTCTGGCTGTAGAAGTCTGACCACGCCAGCATTCAGTAATTCAAGCTGTGTACTTAATGGGATTAAATTTTCCACTAAAACCTGGTGATAAGAAGCAAATACCCTGGAATACCCATATCTTTAAGGTACATGGATAGAAGTTCCTGTGATTTGGCAGCTAACACTCTAATCTAACCTAGGCAAACAAGCCCAGCTGAGGCTGGAGTGTTGTGTTTACATGAGACTAGTTTAAATACACTAACTAATGACCCTTCCATTTAATGCTTGAACTGAGGGCATGCTCACTGTGAGCCCCACAGTTCGAAGATGAATTGTATCCTGCTCAACCCTCATGGATATTTTATGCCATGGGAACAAATGCAGTATTAAAGCTGACCTCTCCTTTTCTTCAGTCAGCCTCTAGCAGAGGTGCTTTGATGTCTTCCTTTCCTCAGGCACAGAGTTGCTTGCCTTGTAGAAGCTGCTGCAAGACGACCAGATGTGCTGGTCTGAAATCAGCAAAGATGTTTATTCTTGACCCAGAACGTTTTTGTTCAAAATACAGCACTGGTTAGGGAAACTGCAAACACATTGAACTTGTCTGCTGCTTCCATGTGCTGCACACCAGCAGGCTTTTCAGGCTCACATCAGAATGAATCCTGATGTATCATCCTGTTTTGGGGTGAGACCAGAAGGGTTGGCCCTGAGTGGGGCTTGCTCAGCCAGGGGGTCTGCCTTGTATCTGCTGGTGGGAAGGAGGCTCTTTCCTGCTCCTTGACTCCAACTATTGTGGCCAAACTGGAGCTTGGATCATCAAATGAAAATGGGCTTGCTGCTGAATGGGTGAGCCTTAGTCATCCCAAAGAAGAATGATGGGTGGCATAAGGACCTTTCTTTGCACACAGAATGATGTTTCTCCTGGGTCACATTTAAGCCTGAGCTAAGTCCTCCTCAAGCTTTGCCCTGTAGCTGAAACAGATGACACAGCAAGCTGTGCTCTGCTCTCCTGCTTAGTTCAGCCTGTGTTCACTCTCCCAGGTATTTCATTTGTAGTGTTCAGGGTGCACCCACTTCTGTTCACCTTCGCCAAGCCCACAGTCGCTTGAACCTCTGCACAGGAACTGCTGGCATCTGACTTTGCCTACATTTGGGTGCAGACAGGAAAAATTCTCCTTCTGTGGGAGTGCAAAGGTAATTCACCAGCAGTGCTCCCAGTGTGGGGAGCAGCCACTCCTAAGATACAGGTCCCCTTGTGCAGGCTGAAGTTGTGCTCTGGTGCAACCAGTCTCTTTATCATTACAAGCAACAGGAGAAGCTGAATTTTCCTTCAGGTGAGCTGTCTCCTTCCAATTTTAATCCCAGCAGGAAGTTCCCAGCCTATGAGGACGTGGAGCTTTCATCCTTGTGATGCTGATCTGCTTTAAGGTGCCTTGAAGCACAATCAAAACTAAAACAAAATACTCCAAGTCTACTCACCTGGAACAAACCAGGGGATGTGAGGAGCAACAGCCTTTATTGCACATGCTCTGAGCTCTCAAAAAGCAATCCTGAGCACCACACATCTCTGTATAAACAAGAGGAATTGCTATCCCTAAATCCTTACTTGAGGAGAAAAGCTCTGGGTGTTTCATGGTCCAAGTGATGCCTTTCTGCTTATGTTTGGCCAGCACAAGTCTGTGTCTGGATGTGAGAGGAGCACAGCAGAGTTTAGCTATGCACCTGCCTGGTGTCCCCATGGT
The DNA here is from genome assembly GCA_039654755.1 of Calcarius lapponicus. NCBI lineage: Eukaryota > Metazoa > Chordata > Aves > Passeriformes > Fringillidae > Calcarius > Calcarius lapponicus. The sequence goes on along the minus strand of CM077465.1, from coordinate 102,331,820 downwards.
CGGCAGGGTCTGTGTCAATGTCTCTGCAGCAGGAGGCCAGAGTGGGGGACATCCTTGAGGCATGGTGGCCCATCCAGGCTTTCCTGGAGGCCAGCAGTGTCAGTAGCACAGTGTCATTGGCTGTGAGCCACTTGGGTTAAAAATGTGTCACTTTCCACAGCCCCAGTGATCACCCACCTGCAGAAAGGGCTGTGCAAGCCTGGCTGGAGAGCAGCTCTGCTGAACTAAGCTCAAATCCATCCTCACACAAATGAAGGTTTATGAGTGCTGTTTTTAGGAGTGGGAGGGAAGAGGCTCCACGCCCATCACCTAGGGAGGAACTGAGTGCAGAGGAACCTGCTTCCCCCAGGAAATGCCTGGGACTGGTGGGGGCATTGTGTGTGTTTATGTGATGGTGAGCAGGGATGGAGAGAACAGGAGCTGCTGCAAAGCAAGGCAGGGCACTGTGGGTGGGGTTGTGAGGTGTGATAGTGGAGAGCTGCTCTGCCAAAGCTCCTTGTGGCTCCATGGTTTCGTGCCTGAAGGACTGGAAATGCAGCCAGGACATTCCCTGGGGCACACACTGACCTCTGCAGCTCCCAACTTTTGCTCAATGGAAGTTCACCTGGAGGAAAAGACGTGTGGGGCTGGACTGTGTCATGCTGTGCTGATGGCCCCAGCATGAGCCAAAAGCCTGGGGCAGCAGGCTGGGGCACTTTGGGTGCCAGGACTGGAGACAAACCAGCTGGGGAAGAGATTCCTTTGTTCTCTTGTCTCACCTTCCCCATAATGGCTAAAAGGGGAAGGATTGGGGTCAAAGCAGGAGAAGTAAATTTTTTTGGTTGTTGTTTCAAATCAGACCTTTTCCTGTCGATGAAGAGCTTTTTCTCCCACACCAAGTTACCAACTCTGTGAAAGTTGTCTTGTGCTTTACCCACGTTAAAACAAAAACCCCCAGCCCCATGCCTGGGGTCAGTGACGTGTACCTTTCCCACCGAAGAGAGCAAAGACAGGACAAGACGAGATGGAAGATAGCAGTGGCCTCGGACAAGGGAGCAGAACCTGGAGGGGTGAACCTCCGCCCACCACAGCAGGCAGCTGAGGCATAACAAAGTCAAACGCGGTGTTCTGAGAGCCCTGAGGGGTGGGAAGAGTGCACAAGCCACAAAGGAAGCATGCACCGAGCATTCGGTGGCTGCCAGAGCTGTAACCACACAGGGTTACCGTAGCAGCGACCATCAGCTTCATCTGATAAAAATAAGCAAGGAAGTCAAGTGTATGAGAGGGAGAGGATGTCAGAAGCCAAGCATGAAAATGTCACTGCAGCTCTGCTTTCATTTTCAGTGCCTCCTTCTTTATTCTGCCCTCAGCCAGTTCAGGAGCCCAGGGATTTCCTGCCCTCTCTGTCCCAGTGTGTCCTGCCTCTGTCCCAGACATCCCCTGGCCCAGGAGTGCTCCTGGCCACAAGCTGTGTGCAGTGCCCTGCCGTAGATGCTGGGAGCCTCATGCACAGCCTGCATCTCTGCTGCAAGCTGCAGGGATGGAGCAGCAGGCAGAGTCTCAGAGTCCAGCTGCAGCCCGGCAGCTCCCCACCTCCCCCAGGGTCACACTGGCTGCTGCCTTTGGCACTGGACTGCAAGGGTGAGGACCAGCACAAGGGGAAACACGAGGGGAATATAATCCCAGTGTGCTCACTGCCGTGCAGCAGCCTGCTCCTGCTGTTCTCCACGCTGAGAACAGCTCAGCTGGGGTGAGGAGGTGCCTCAGGTTTGTGGCTTTCTCCAGCTGTGCCAGGGCAAGGAAGAAGGATGGCTGTACTGCAGGGGTTTGAGCTCTTCCCCACAGGTTCTCTGCATTCAGAGCTATGAGCCAGGCAGGTTACAATCAGCTCAACAAATATTTGCCAAGCACGAGCCTTCCTGAGCAGTGTTTGACAACTCTTTTCCACTGCAGTTGTTGCCAGCACTGCCAAGCCTGCCGTGGGTGCTGCCTGCGGGGTGAGGACTGACCCCTGCTGCCCCCGGGGCTGCAGCCACACTTCCCTGCTTCAAACCTGCTCTGTGCCCGGGTGACAGCAACACTGGGGAGCTGGCTGAAGGTGGCTGGTGGGGCAAGCAGCAGAGGTGGAGCTGCTTTTCTTGTTCCCTCGGGTGGGAAAAGCTTTTCCAGTGTGCCAAGGACACACACACACCTCTGTATGTGTGTGTGTGTGCGTCTGTGTGTGTGTGTGTGTGTGTGTGTGTCTGTGTGTCTGGGTGTCTGTCTGTCTGTCTGTCTGTGTGTGCAGGTGGGATATTTGCCTCTCAGTGCCCTGCCCTGCTCCAGTGCCCACAGTTTGCTTCACCCTCTGCTCAGCCTCCTGAGTAACTGGCACATTCTGCCATGGATTCGGTGGGTTTCATCCAGTAACGTTCCAGCTGCTGGGATTTGGGATACCTTCACAAGAGGGCAAGGCAGGTGTGGAAAGTCATTGATGAAAAGTCCCTATAAAGAACAAAACACTCAAGTTAAATATACTTCTTGCATTCTGTGGCCAATCCCATTTTGCAGAGGCCAGGACTAGTTACAGAGGTTTAGTTGCTCAGATCAAGTAAGGCAGAGATAGGAAGTCCTGGAGAAATCACTTGGGCTGCTACTGAGAAAAAGCAGAAAGGATTCTGTATGCAAAGGAGCACATGGACAGGGTGCTGTCTGTGAAACATGCTGCAGCAAACAGGCAGCTGAGAAAGGGCCTGGAATGGGCCAGGACAGCTCGGGAGTCCGTCTGGGAGCACCAGTGGGGTGCACAGTAGCAGGCAGCACAACTTTCCCCTGCCCCATATGAATGCCCACAGGCTCTTCCCTCCTCCACACAGAGGCACCCACAGCAGACCCAGCCAGGAATCCACATCCGAGTGCTGCAGATTTGGGCAAATCCCATTTCAGGTCAGCTGAGAGCCCCATGGATAGAGACAGGTCATGAGACTGCCCACTACAAAATCCCTTTGTCCTTGAGTGCAGGGGATAATGGCCCCAGCAGGACCTGCTGAGCCCAGCAGGGACTGAAGGGCCCCTGCAAAGTTTCCCTGGTCCTACTGTCAGAGCAAGCTCATGCAGGGAAAGTTGTGCTGCCTGCTACTGTGCACCCCACTGGTGCTCCCAGACGGACTCCCGAGCTGTCCTGGCCCATTCCAGGCCCTTTCTCAGCTGCCTGTTTGCTGCAGCATGCTTCACAGACTGCACCCTGTCCATGTGCTCCTTTGCATACAGAATCCTTTCTGCTTTTTCTCAGTAGCAGCCCAAGTGATTTCTCCAGGACTTCCTATCTCTGCCTTACTTGATCTGAGCAACTAAACCTCTGTAGCTATTCCTGACCTCTGTAAAATGGGATTGGCCACAGAATGCAAGAAGTATCATATTTAACTTGAGTATTTTGTTCTTTATAGGGACTTCTCATCAGTGACTTTCCATAGCTGTCTCTCCCAACAAGCCGTAGATATTTGTCTACAGGGAAGGTTCCTGGTGTGATGCAGCATCAGTCACTTTTGAGGAAACCTGATCAGAAGAAATCTCCAGAGTCACTGCTGTAAGAAGAAATTGTTTATTTAGCTGAGTTTTACCCAGAGAGCCAGCAAAAGCTCCTGACCCTGGAAGCAAGGACCCCAAAAGCTTCAGACCCTGTCATGCCACCTCCCACCCTGGCACTGGGCTAGTCATGCTAAGCTGCCTCCATCATAATTAAAATCTGGGTGCTTAGTCTGAGGTAGTTGTTGGGTCTCCTGCTGTACTCCATGGAAGGAAGGAAGGAAGTAAACATCTCCAGAAGGTGAATCATTTTAACAGCCTATCTGGAAAGAATGTCCTCAGGCCAGCAAGAGGATGGAGATAACCATGGAGTTGATTAGAGGGGTGGAGCAGCTCTCCTAAGAGGAAAGGCTGAGAGAATTGGGAGTGTTCAGCCTGGAAAAGAGAAGGCTTTGGGGTATCCTAATTGCAGCCTTCCAGGACCTGAAGGGAGCCTACTACAAGAAAGATGGAGAGGAACAATTTAGAAGGGCCTGTAGTGACAGGACAGGGGGAATGGCTTCAGACTCAAAGAGAGAGTAGGTTTAGATGAGATTTTAAGAGGAATTCTTTACTGTGAGGATGTGAGCCACTGGCACAGGTTGCCCAGAGAAGCTGTGGATTGCAAATTCCTGGAAGTGTTCAGGGCCAGGTCGGATGGGGCCCTGAGCAACCTGCTTTGGTGGAAGACATCCTTGTCCATGGCAGGGGCTGGAACTAGATGATGTTAAAGGTCCCCTCCAAACCCAAACCATTCAATGTTTTTGCATGCCCAGCGTTCAAGAGCTGAATCCACCCTTGGTTTGTTTTGTACTTTCACCTTGTTGGGTTTGCCCCTTCACATGTCAATGCCCCCACTTCTGTAGTGCAAAAAGATTAGTGCATCCATGGCCAGCCATTCTGTGCGAGCCCAGTGGACTGAATTTGTTGGAAAATTCACATTTCTTGAAAAATAACCCTGAACCAGCAGGACATGAAGTGACACGACTGGTGAAAAAAAACCCCAATGCTGAATGGGAAGAATGAGGAACACACAGGCAAGACTGCAATGAAGACCGTGGAGGCAGAAGGAGACGTGTCAGGGACAAACCACACGCAGCTAGTTCACAAACTCTTGATGAGGTTCCTCCCACCTGAGCTGAGGAAAGCAGACCAAGGAGGTTAAATAGACTCCCTGCCTTTTGTCTGCAGCCCAGCTGCAGGGCCTGATCCTGTTTGCTCCCTTGCTCCCACAGCAAAACCCTCTGGGTGTGCACGGATCTTGCACAGTACCCATCCCATCTTTCTGTGTGTGTCAGAGATTCACTGCAACAAATGGCAGACAAGCACAACCTACTCACCAGGAAGCACCTCAGTGTCTCAGGAAAAGTTGTTATCTCCATTCCAATGTTTCATATTAAAATGTTGTGGAATTAAGTATTTCTCTCGGGTGTTTTTCTGTCCCCACACATCAGTCCAGCTATGTGGCGGCTCACCTGGCAGCTTGGCTGGACAAGAGTCTCCCCACAGATTTCAAGCAGCAGGAATGCTGCTCCTTCAACCTCCTCTGCTGGGGTCTCACAACCAGTCTGTCCCACCAGGAAAGAAAATCCAGGGACCAGCAGCATGCTAGAGGGAACAGCAGCTTCCCCTGCCCCTCACAAGGCACGGCAGGCTCCAGAGCAGCCTTGGAAACATTTCATAGAAGGGCAGAGCACCCAGCAGCAGTGGAGAGCAGCAGCCTGCCATTCGTGCGGCTGCAGCAGGGTGTGACAATGCCTGGGTAGTAAAGCCAGCTGTGAGCAGCACAGATGAAAGGCACCATAAAAAACACGGCACGAGAAGCACAACCATAGAGCACAGCATTTTCACTTTCCATCTGTCGATGCCTGCCTAGTGGTAACCAGAAGTGAGAAAATGCTGCCTCTAAAGTTTTATTCCGTGTCTTATCTGCTATTTGCCGTGTTACATAAGGGCCCAGTCTAGAGCTACTTCAATGATCAGATGCTTAACACAAAGATGTGTGGAAGAGCTTCAGGTTTAGCACCTATTTTCTTCACTTGGCTGCCCTGCTCCTCTGGACAAAAGCAAGTCTGGGGAAATGACTGCCAAAGCTTTGCCTGTGACCAAAACACAGTGCAGGACCGGCGGGAGGACGAGCCACCGACGGGAGCTGATAACAAGCTGCCTTTGCTAATTGCTGTTTTTAAAGTCCAAAGTCACTGGAAAAAATGAGTACAGTTAGATTTCGCACACTAACAAGAAGAAAGTGCGCTGGAATGTCTGAGTCACCGCGCTGAGCACTCCTAATTACACAGAGATACCGTTTTCATGGGCTGTGTTACATACTGCAAATGTGAGCAGAGGCTTCCAGCAGCCGGGCGTCTGTCATTATGTGTGCTGTTTACCCGGAGATTTGAGGCTGGCTGAGATGACCCAGCGAGCTGCAGTTAGGGGGGTGGGATTTTTGCAGGTGATTTTATGTGTTTCACACAAAATTGCAACCAAGTCTGAAACCAGCGAACTGAAATAGCAGGTAATGATTTTCTTGCAAACGTGGGAGCTGGGTTTTTACCCGAGCCCACACTCACATGCAATGTGCCCTTCACCCTGTGTCTGGAACCTGCCACGGTGCTGGGGCTCTTGGGAGTGACTCCAACACTCAGAACAGGTTTGCTCGGAGTGCCTGTGCCAGCCCCTTGCTGGCAGCCTGAGGGGTGTTTGGAAACCAGCTCTGGCCCAAACCTCCCAGTCCAAATTGAGATGGTTGCACAGGGCAGGGCAGGGCTGGACCCTGCTGGTGGTGAGCCCTGGATGAGGTTTGTCCTGGTGTCCTGCTGTGTCTGGGTGCAGCAAGGCCACAGCAACATCTGCCTCTGCCTCTCCATCTGCTAGAGGATGCTGCTCTGCTGGCTCCTGGACCAAATCTGCCAGCCCTGGGTGGGAGCCTCAGGCACCCAAAGGCACCTCAGAAAGCAGAAGGTACCTGTGCACAGGCTCACACATTCCTCCTCGGTGGTCAGGTGGCCTTCCTGGGTAATCCCAGGGCAGCCAGCACTGGGCCCTGTCAGGGGACAAGTTTCCTGTGGCCCACATGGACCACGAGCTGCAGAGCCAGGTGCAAAGATGTCCTTCCACTGAGTGACCTCCTGGGATAAAGATGTCCTTCCACTGAGTGACCTCCTGGGATGCTGGTCCCAAGGCCGTGGGCAGAGCTCAATTCCAGAGGCAGTGCCAGCCCCCCAGATTGAGGACACTGATAGTACTTTTCCTGGATTACCTTCACACTCATGTGAGCAAGCTTCCCAACAAAGCAGGCAAGCAATTAAAGAGCTGAGGCCTCACTAAAACAGCTAACCACACCATACAGGGCTTGTGACAGGTAGCTGGTGTCTCCAGCACGGTTGCTTGATAAGAGTGAGGCTGTGGAAAAATCCAGTGTGGAAAGGGTTAGGGCCTCAGTTGCGTAATTCCTTTAATAAGTTGTTTTGTCATAAAGCATATGATACAAACAGGCTGGAGGAGGATGAGGAGGATGTGGAGGATGGAAGGCTCCTCATAGCCCCCTCAGGCTGTGGAGGCTGGAGGTCCTTAACTGCTGGTGACTAATGTTGTTATCTATTTTTTTACCCTTTTGAAGTGGTAATGTTTCATCTGTGGTTCGGCCTCTTCATTCTTTTGTTCAAAACAAGGTTTGTTTGCCTTTCTTCTTATCCCCCATGGTTCCCCTCCCCTGGGATGGAAGGTATGGGTGGGGAAGCTCACCGTGTCCCTGAGGGTGAGGATGTGCTGCCCCATACAGCAGATTGGACATGAGGGGGGAAAAAGAGGTAATTTATGAGTGTTGGGCCCCAGATTTGCATCCTCTGCAGCAAGGACCCCAACCCTTCTAGCTTCACTGCCACCACCATTTCCCCAGCCAAGGAGCAGATCAGAGAGAGGACACCATTGCACTGAAATGAGGGTTTAAAAAAAAATCCATTTCAATAACTCCTGTTGGCTTTCTGCTAGCCCAGATTCCCAGGAAACCACATGGTGGGGACCCTGTGCCTCCCCACTCCTGGGGCAGGGGCAGCTGCTGACCAGAGCCGGCTGATGGCTGCAGGTACAGGCAGCTGTGTGCTGGCCACGGCTCTCTGAACGTGTTAGGCAGGCTGTTGTCCCAGGCTGCTTGGTTTAGTCCCCCTGGGCCTGGCTTTCCACTGCACCAGGGTTTTATTTAGCACAATTATTATATTTTCCATCCCAGGCTGGGGATGGTGCCTGCTTATCAGTGTCACTATTGCCCCAAGAGGGAGAGATGCCCTGTGGCACGAGGCACCAGCAGCAGGGCTGGAGGTGCCTTGTCTGCTTTCCAGCCAAGTCCTGGGAGAGCAAAAGGCACGTTCTGGGATGTGCCCCTGGGTGTTGGAGCACCTCAGCCTCTGGTGTGTGCACAGGAGATGTTCAGCTGCCTGTCAGACCAGGTTTTCCCCGTGGTGACAGCGCTGGGAGGGAGTGTGAGCCCATCTGTGGGGTCACTGGTGCTCCAGTGACTTTCCTGCTGCTCCCCAGGGTGTGCCAGACTAAGGCAGGCCTGGTTTCTTCTGGGGAAAAATTCTAACAGGCTCGAATGCTGTAAGAAAGGACCTGAAATAGAGCTGAGAGACAGAAAAACATGACAAATATAATAGGAGCTTTCTGGTAGTGGCAGCCTGGGGTGTTTTATGGTGGCAGGTCAGTGTCACGAGATGGGCAAGGGGAAGGGGGGGCCCTCTCCCAGCTCTTGTCTACTTTTTCCCTTTTGGAAAGGCGTTGTTTTTTATATTTGACATCCAAACACTTTTCTCTCAGCTGCTAAATGAAGCTCTGAGTGTTCTGCTCCTCTTTTTGAAGGGGTCATGGAGGGGACTGAAATGTGAGTCCGGATGCAAAGGTGCAGATTCAGCCTCAGTGTCACGGATTACACCGAAGGAGCCACAGCTCTTCCCACTTCTGGAGGGATAATTAATCCCCTGAGGTGGCTGCTGGCTGCAGTTTTGGGTAGCCAGGTTGCAAGCCAGGGACTAGAGCATTAAGGACCAGCCACTACAGGCAGCTGAGGGTGCAGAAAGGGAGGAATATTTAACTTAAACAAGAATTTTAATGTTGGGGCCAGAGTGGCTATGCTTGTGAGAATGGAATGGAGGGGGATCAATTTTTGAAATAAGTGCCACCTCACCTCTGCCTGGTGCCAGCCTCCCCCATCCCCTCCCCAGTAACAAGCTCTTTACACGATGCAAAAGGGGGGGAAAAAAAAAGAATAAAAAGAGAACAGGGAAATTCTTGAGATTCTTTCCAATGGAAAAAATGTCTCCACTTATCACTCAGTGTCAACAGCAGCAGACACCTGTGCTTAAACACCCAAGGACAGGGACAAGCCAAAAGGTAACCCAAAGCCTCTGCTCCTGCATTCCCCAGGGGCACACAGGCAGGACAATGGATTTGGACACCTCCATCTGTGGCCAGGGACTGCAAAGCTGTGAGGAGGGAAATTCTGAGGTGGCAAAGCTGGCAGCATCCCTGGGCCAGGAAATGCCTGCAGCTCCGGAGCCAGGCGTTATCACTCAGTCCCTAATTAGACTGTCACCTCCTTATCTCTCCCTCCTGCCCACCCTCCCTCCAGCTCTTGCTCCATCCCCTGGCACGCTGCTCTGCCAGTGACAGGGTAATTGGCTCTCCTGGTGCCACAGCAGGGCACACCTGAGCCCTGTGCTGCCCATTTCCACCTGCTGGGAACGCCAGGCCCTTCAGGTACTGCTGCCTTTGGGATTTCTTGGTCAGCCCATCAAAGCTCTTGCTCTTCCCACTGCCCCCTTGTCCATCAGTCTCTCCGATAACCAGCGCCCAGACTTTCCCCCAGTCCCTTCCTGCCTTTCTTCAAGTTCTTGTCCAGGGAAAATATCACAGTTTTGGGGAAGAGGACCTCCAAACATTACAGCAGCCTCGTGTTTTTGGGTCCTCTTCAATGCCAAGCTGTTGCTAGGAAGGCACTACAACCTGACAGTCTGGTCAGGGGAGCACCTGCTTCCCATCCCTCAGTCCTGCGTGGTGTTGAGCAAGCTGATGATTTTCTACATTAATTTCTTAATTAATGCTAACACTTCAGCTTGATTCCCACCTGGGAAGAATCAAAATAATGATAACAATATTAATAACTATAATAATACTACTAATAATGAAGGCCATTCACAGAATGTGCAGCAACACCCTGCATGTGAAGACAGAGAGATGGTCAATTATTAGTGAATGCATAATCATAGAATGGTTTGGGTCAGAAAAGACCTTTAAAGGTTATCTGTCCAACCGCCCTGCAATGAGCCTACGCCACCAGACATCACTGCACATGTCTCCATCATGTTTCTATCCTTATTTCTGTGGCTGCTGCATTCCTCCTGGCTTGGTCAGTGATGATGCTATTGAGATGTTTTCTAAATAGAGACAATTATCTCACACAGGCAATAGGATTTAATTTATCCTGCTAGGAAGACAGATCTTGGTTAAGGCCCATGAATCCACCAGAATGGAAATTTGGCTCACACCTGCCTCCAAGACCTGGTACATCCTGGCTGATGCTTTTTAGCTGAAGTGCTTGGATTTGGTGTGTGATTGCTCTGAGCACCTCTTACAGCAATGCAGGTGTGTCAGGGGGATGCCTAAACCTGACCTTTCCCACTGCAGGTTTAACTGTTTAATCCCTTTTTTTTTTTTTTTTTTTTTTGCTAATAGAGATCAGAAACAGTGAGAGTTTCCTAGCATTGCTCTATCAGTTGGCAAAGCGACTTTTTCTCCTGTTACCCAGCATTTTCCCCCAAATCCAACCACCAAGCAGCATCCGCTAAGCGCTGCATAATTCAGCATCATTTGGTGCCTGTAATTCCACAATTACTCTTCAAGGCTCATTTGCTTCAAGGTCTTCAGGCTGTAAAGTTATGGGAGTGTGGTTAGTTGATTTTCAGGAATGTCTGCTCTCTGGCAGGGGCTGGAGAAGGAAAGAACCGAAAAGAAATGCATGCAAATTCAATGACATAGCAGGAACTTGAGAGGCATTTCAACACAGCAATACCCACAGGCAAAGGAATTGTAATTGTACAGGGGAAATACGGCCTTGCCAGCTCCTACGATTTTATCAGGAGTCTGGTGATTTCCAGAGTGTCCTTAAAAGCCCAGCTGCTGGAGTCATCTCATTGTTAGGGAGTCTCAGCTTCCTTTTCAACTGAAAAAGAGCATTTCCAGTCTTTCTTATTTTTTTTTTTTTTTCCCCAGAGAAAATCTTTAGAAAGTAAAGTAAGCTGTAGGTTCAGACATGGAAGGAAAAGAGAACTCAGGTCATATCAAAACTAAGCAGAACATTAATGCAAAGCTACATGATCAAAGCCATGCCTATTCAGTGGGGTTTTTTGGTTTTGGAAAAAATAGGTGCCAAAACAAAACCTGTCACCATTTTTATCCGAACATCTGATTTAAAATCACCTGTGCTTGGCTGTCCCAGCCTTCTGTCCTTGCTTGGAAAAGCCTTTGGTGGCTCCAGGCTGGGGCAGGAGGAGATGTCAAGGCTCTACCTGTGCTCTTTTTCTTTCTCCTCTCCTCATTTTCACCTGCGACCTGAAGTTCTCCAGCTCTTGGGGCCCTAGGAGTGCTTGCAGGGCAGCTGGGCCCTTAATGGGATGAGTCCTGAGGAGTGCAGGCTCCAGGACCAGTTAAAGTCTCCATGTGGACATGGTGGAGAGGGAAGGGAAGGAGAAAGGCAGCTGAGCAGACGAGTTTGCCTTGACCAGAACACATCCCCTTCCTTTCCAGGGAGACCTGAGGTGGGACAGATTCCTAACCAGAAAGCAAAAAGACGCCTTTCTTTCTTTCTTTAAACAATGCCCCTTTCCCTCAGAAAATGGCTTTTGCTGGGGGCTGTGAGCTTTTGCAGCACCTTTCAGTAGCACCATAAGTCTGTCCCCTGCTTCCTCAGAGCAGTCACTCGAGCAAGGCTGGATATAAATACAGTCAGAGAAAAATTTAATGGTTTTAGAAGCTTCACGTTGTACTGGATCAACATCCAGAGGTTTCGGCCCTTATTTTGAGTGTGTTTGGACTTAACTGGGCCTCCTGGCTCCTGGAGGCAAAAAATGAGCTCTGTCCCATCATGTGTTCTGGTTCCAGCAGGCCCCTGGCAATGCAAGCACGGTGCCAATTGGCAATTCCAGCCCTCTGGAACAGCCCTCTGGCTACCCAAGACACTTCCCAGGCTGGTGATTCCAATCCTCTCCCAGCTCCCAGGGCTGGCTGTCACAGAGGAGGTGCATGGACTCTCCATAGCTTTGCCTCTTGGTCCAACACCCAAATCCTGAACTTCCAGAATGAGTTTTGGGATTTTTGTGTGAGTTCTGCAGGACATTTCTGGAGGTGCAGCCACTGTGTTGTGATGAACTGTTCCACGTGGAAAGCAGGTGGAGCAACCTGAGCCCTTTCCTGCAGTGCCTTGGTGCCAGCAGTGAGGGCTGCCTGGGAAGGACTCCTGCACACCCAGGGCAGCACTGATCCCCTTTGCTCTCCATATTCCCATGAAGTCCCTCTCTCTGTCTCACTGCCTGAGCGATTCTGCCAAAGGTTTGGGTTCATAATGCTGCCAAAATGTCTTGCTGAAACCTAAGAGTGAAAATATTTCTGTTTCTGAAAGGCCCCACATTGCTGCTGACAAGGAGTGAACTCTTTCTTTTCATAGACAAAACCCTAAATGTCTGTTCTGGCTCTAGCAGACATCAACTTCAGCCTAAGGATAACAGCAACAAATCAGGAAAGCCAAGTTTCCTGCAGAAAGCCCAGTGTTTGGCTGGCCAGTAACTGAGTGCTAATTCCAGGAATAAAACAGCTGCTATCCTTGCACACAGGCAGTTGTCTTGGAATTTAAAGAGGAAATAAAATGGGGAAGGGAAACAACAACAAAAAATTCTTTAAACATCATATATAAAACCATGCCAAAAGTATAGAGCAGCAGCAGAAGTTCTCATTCAGTGAATTGCTTGGTAGGTGAGCAAATGCTGCTGGTGAAATTCTGGGTCCACTGAAGCTGACTGTCAGAATTGGGGGCTGGCTCTTTCTCACAGACCAGGCTGTGCATGTGTCCCTCATTTTGCCTAAAATCTGTTTTGCCTAAAATCGGATTGCAAAATTTACTTTTGCACTCTGTTTTCATGCTGTTCATGGGAAATGCTGAGTCCCAACCCATGGAACAACAGAGACTGAGATGCAACCTGCATCAAGTCAATGTGGTCCTACAAGAACACGTTCAGGGAGGCTTCAAAATCTAAGAAAAAGAAGTGACCAAACAATTGCCACTGCTGATTGAGTTGAAACAGAAAGTTTCACCCAGGTGGGAACTTGCACAATCCCCATCACGTTATCATCCTGCTGCTTCGTCCTCTTTATTGCATTCATTGGGGTGCAGTCTCTCCTAGCACAGGTGAAGCAAATAATCAGAGATTTGCTGAAGTCTCTCAGCCTGGCTGTCTCACCTACAAAAGGCCTTTATCTTCAGCTGTGGCTTGCTACTGATGCAGGATCTTTTCCTTGTGCACCTCTCTTTTGTCTCTGCCCCTTCCTCCTGTCAAGCCCAAAATGGCTTTCCCTGTGTTCAGTAGAGAGGCTGTGCAACACTGAAGAGCAACATCCTGACATAAGTTCCAAAAAAGCTTTTTATTCATGCTGTGCTGCTTCTTACTGAGGCTCCTGTGTGCACAGGAACTACTTCTAGTTTCCATTTGCCACGTCTGCTTCACCCTCCTGTCTTGTACTCCCCTTTACTCCCCAAATTCCTTCTGCGAGGCTCTCATTTTTTTCTCTCTTCTGATTCTGCTTTGCTGTCCATCACCCCTGCAGTGTGTGGCCTGGGTAGGGAGGGCTGAGGGGTTTGCTGCCTCTTCCTGGGGCCCTGCTGGTGTCCCCTCCCTTTGCAGGAGGCTCCTCTCCTTGCCCATGCAGCAGGCACTGGGCCTCTTTGTGGCATGGCATCGATCTGTGTGCATCAGAGAACAGAATGGCTCTGGAGGAGGGATGGCTTTGGACCAGCTGAGAAGCTGACATCACTCAAAAGCCTTTAAAGCTCCTGTCATTGGGTCTACAAAGACTTTGGAGGGTGTTTATAGATGCAATCTTATAGATTGCCAGAGGGAAAAAATACTCCCCATCCTTTTTGCCTTTTCCACTATCAGCAGACACCTGGGGAGGGGAAAGCTGTGCTCCCAGCATCTGAGTGCCCTCTCTGTGCTGCTGTGTGGCAGGAGGTGGGAAAGCAGTGACATCACTGTGCTGTTTGCTTTGCCTCCCTGCACAGTGCCACTGCTGCCAGGGAGCCAGGGCTGAGGTGCTTTGCTCTCTCTTGCTGCCCTGCAGCCTCTTGCCTTCATGGGCACAATGGGATGATGTGACTGGAGCCTTATAAATACTGACTTGCCTTTGAGGCTGTCTCACCAAGCAGGAAGCACAGAGAGCCCCAGAACAGAAATTCAGTCCTTACTCTGCTCCTGGGCAGAGGCTGCTCCCAGGGGATGCTGCCTGACACTCCCCTCCTCATGTGGCCCAGCTGCTCTGCCCCACACTGTGTCCCCCAGGCCCTGTGCTCTGACTGGCTCATGTCACCAGGAGTTGTCCCCCACCTGGAACTGGCAGCCAGGGGGATTTTGGGATGTGCCTTGCCTTGGCACAGCTGGGCCTGGCAAATGATGTTTCCTACAAGGATGGAGATTGTCAGGAGAGTGGCGGGAGCCTTGGGAAGGTGACCCTGGTTTTGAGGTCAGATCACAGGGGAGGCTGTGCTGTGCCTGCTCCTGTTACCCCAGCTCTGAGGTAGGCTGCTTGTTGCCAGGATTGCAAATATCCCCTTGACCTGTTAATAACTCACCCTCTCCAAAGTCCTTTTCCCTTTTGCACCAACCAGTGGGATGTCAGCACGTGAACTTGCAGCTGCTGCTGGGGTGTTGTTGCCTCTCTAACACCTTTACTGGGGCATCTGTTGAAATCAATAGACCATCAGGAAGTACCCTGTGAGGGTGTTGATCCAAGTGGGGATGCACACCAGGTGGAGAGTTTGGATGTGTCAACCAGACTGCAGGGCCTCTACTAAAGCAAAACTTTCACGCCTGCTTGCTTTAAACTGCCCTAAGCATCCCGAGTAATCCCCTTGCTCCCTCTGCTCCTCCTTCATCCTCGGTGTGTTTCCAGCTCCTGAGAGTGGGCATGCAGCATTTCAATGAGGCTCCAGTCACTGAGACCTGCTGCTCCCTCTCCTGCAGCCCAGGAGTCATGTGGCAGTGCTGGCTTTTGGGTGTCAGAAGATAAATTTGTGCTGCCCCATGGTGCACAGACAGCGCTGTGTGGGTCAGTGGTGCTGGGCAGGCACAGGAGTGGGGTGGGGCAGCAGGGTGTTGAGTGGTGTTAGCACAGCCACAGCCTCCCCAGGAAAACCCTGCGGTCCCCCAGGCTTTGACTGGCTTCCTGTAGGAATGAGGATCATGGAGCTGTGCCTGAGACTGAGCTCTTTGCAGCAAGTGCCATCTCCCAGGCTTTGTGCTGTAATAAATATCTTTATGCTGGAAGTGAGGTACCTGCAGCACTGGCCTCTGCTATAAAGGCAGGAAGCATGTTGTGGCCAGAGATAAATCTTTGGTGATGACTTTATTAGAAAGTGTTTGGGCTGGGAAGAGTCTCAATAGAGATGTTTATAAAAGACAATTGCAGAAGAGGTGTTCCAGTGTGTGTGGATGAGTTTCGTCTCTGGGTGAAGAGGGATGCAATGATGCCTTTCTGGAGGATATATAGGTTGACTTCCTAGCTCAGGAGCCCATGAAACCTCAAATTTTCCCTGAAGACTGCTGCACATCCAGGTTCTGGGTGTGTGAATGGACTCTGGAGTTGTAGTCATGTCCTTACCTGACAGCATGGCACATCATGCCTCTGCCCAAACAGAGTCTCTCCAGCAGTGTCTGAATTGCTTCAGGGTTTGCCGCTTTGGGGGAAGAGTTCAGAGAGCTGGGGACAGGCAAAGCTGTTCCTCCCTTTGTGCTGTTGACATGTTTTGGCACATTTTTAGCTGGTATTTCCTGGAGTTTGTCCTGAGCAGCTAAATGTAAGTAAAAATGGGGAATTTCACATGGAGGAAGAAACTAGCTTTGGTAAGCCCCAGCCTGGCATCTTGGATGTTTCTAGGCAGCTTTGAAATCCTGGTTCTAGGGGCTTTCACTGACAATGGGCACATCCTGACCTGAGTTGGTTACAGCAGACAGAACTTTGCTTTACTTCCCTGACCATCTTCTGTGCTTCTATCTCCTTTCCATTGCTATTCTTTAACCTCAGCTTTGCCATCCTCCAAAAAGTGCAGTAATGATTGATAATGCGCTGCTTTCTGCAAATCATGCTGGTATCTATTGGTGGAAACACCTAAAAGATGCTGCTGTGTGCTGGTAGGGAAAGGATGTCAGGCCACTCCTCAAATTCTCTGTTCTGTTTTTGGGCCCATCACCCCAAGAAAGACATTGAGGTGCTGGAGTGTGTCCAGGTAACAAGCAATAGGACAGGAGGAAATGATCTCAGGTTGCATCAGAGGAAGTTTAGATTGGATATTAGGGCAAACTTCTTCACCAAAAGGTTTGTCAAGCCCTGTACGGGCTGCCCAGAAAAGTGGTCAGTGACCATCCCTGGAGGCATTTCAGAGATATATTCATGTGGCACTTAGGACTTGGCAGTGCTGGGTTAATGGCTGGGCTGGATCATTTGAAAAGCCTTTCTAACCATTTCTAACCAAAATGATTTTATGATTTTATGGTTTTCTGCCTTGGTCCTCAGGACTTGCCAGGCTTCCCTTGCATGTGTAGGTGGTCAGGAGGGTCACCAAGCTCGCAAAGTTTCAAGACAGGAAGATTTTCTGACATTTCTAATAACCATCTCTGATCATTATTTTAACTGGGGGAGAAGGGGTTGAATTTGTAGTGTGAGCCTGAAGGTGTCTCTGGGTTTTAGCAAGCAGTTTGTACAATAGTGACCCTCGGGGAGTTAGGCTGAGATAAAAGAACACATCACTGCATCTTCCTGTGGCTGTGGCTGAAGTTTCCAAGTTACAACACTCCTTATTCATGCCCCAGTGCTACTGATAATTCATGTTTCCAGCTTCTATCATGCACAAGGTCAAACATGACATCTTGGAAAATGCTGAGTGTCTTCTTCCCTGCACCTCCAGGTGATAAGCTAGGGGCAGATATCCTGAGAAGGAAATAAAAAAAATAAAATAAAACAAACAAACAAAAAAATATTGAAGATGAGGAAATGTGTTTTCACACTGTTTGCAAGCTAAGAGTGAAGGAGAAAGAGAGCAGGGACTGAGCTTCTGTGTGGCAGCTGGGAAGTGCATGGCTCAGGAGGCTGGGTAATGGGCTATGAAAGTCCTTCACCTCTGAGTTCACAGTGTTCATCCAGGCCAGCAGTGGGGGGATATTGTTGCTCTGGCAGAGCTTCTCAGCAGTTTCTGTCAAATTAAAGGACTTGATTCCTCTCTGAGAAGCCCTATTCCTGCTGCAGCAAGTGCTTAGGGGACCAGGAGCTGTTTTTGGCAAGACTGTTGTTTCCCTGTTGGAAATGACCAGGCTGCAATTAGCCCAGCTGATACAGGTGAGCACTTGTGACTTGGGCACACAAATCTTCTCATCTGCTTGGTGCCAGGTGAGAAAATGTGTGTGCTCAACTCAAAAGAACTGAAGAGATGGGCTGGATATCAAAAAGCAGTGACTGGCAAGGCTGGAAGTGTGTGAGAGTGCATTCCTGTGGGCAGATCAATCCTTGGTGGTGGTAGCTGGGAGCCTGGAGAACCATCCAAGATTACAACCAACTCCCTGACTGTCCCTTCCTGGGAAAAGGGTGGCTTCGCATGTGGATACAAACCATTACACACTTTTTATCAATACCATATCAAAATATGGCTGTGTCAGACCCTGGAGAAATGGGCATTCAAGATTGGAGAATTTCTGGCTGAATGACCAGTTGCATGAAATTCAGGAAGGGAGGGGTTTAAAAAGCACTTGCTGTTCAGGAGAGGGCAAGGGAGGTGACATATGCTTTTGGTGACTTTGCAGGCATCAACAGTGACAAAGTGTAAACTTCCCAAGTCAGGCTGCGCTCAGCTGGAGGTGGTGGAAATGCAAAAAGATTGGTGCAAGCTGTGACTGCCTCAGCAGCTCAGGGCAAGGAGTGAAATAATTGGCTTGACCTCGGGATAGGTGTCAGACAGGCCATGCTTGAACACTGCCTTGTTTCAAGAGACATCAGAAAAAAAATGTTCAAAACAACCACTGATGGAAAATCTACAGGAGGGAGCTTTGGAGCCCTCTGAGGATGGGAGAGCAGGTAACTGTGTGCCTCACTGGTGAGACTGGACTAAACACAGCTTTTGCAGGAAAACTGATGAAAACTTTTGGGAAAAAGGCTCATAAGAAGAGGGAATATCCCTGCATTGCCTGTGCAGATCTTGAGAGGCTGCAATGCTTTACCCATCCTATGTGTTTTAGGCACCTTGACAAAGAACACTGAGCATTGCCTGAAAATCTGGTGCAGGCAGCAGTTGCATCTCTCGCTGGGGTTGGGAAGGTTGTGAGCTGATGTCATGGGCTGAAATCCTTCTGTGAGCGATCAGAGGGAGAGTTGGGACCCTTAGGTTTGCCTTAACATCTGATGCCAGCTCCCCAGAGCTGCCTGGGGCTTTCTGAGCATCACATTATTGCAGTGACCTTTCTCGCATTGCTTTGGGCTGGGTGTCTGCACAGCCCACCCCTGTCTGCATTGAAAATAGGATTACTTCTTGCTTTCCACCTCAAGAGGAAGACTGAAATCCATAGAGCAGGATTTAAGCTGTTAAGGCATTCCTGTTAATTAGTCTCCTGGAAGTAGAAAAGGCAGAGAGGTAAGATGCAAAGCCCCTTATCTCTGGGGTGGGCTGTGCCAGAGTGGTTGGGGGCTTTTCTGCTTGTTCTTTTTCTGGGGTAAGTATGCTTGCTAATGTCCCGTGGGGGAGAGCAGGGTTTAGCAAACAAAGCCCTGTGAAAAGGGAGAGCCAGAAATAGAAAGGCTGTGAATATAGAATCCCCAGGCAGTGTCTTCCCCTGCCTGGAAGAAGCTTTCCTCATTACAAAAGCCACCCTCTGACTGGATCTCTGAAGGCCCCAAGCAGTCAGGGGAAAACAAGGCCCTCAAGAGGCAATTTTTTTTTTTTTTGAGTCACAGTAAAGACTTATCCATAAAAGAAGCAGCAGGAGGGAAGGTGGAAAGGGAGGAGGAAGAGGGAAACAAAGGGATGTTGCAGCCAGACCTTTCACTGTCTGAAAACAGCCTCAGTGTTAACCCTTTAACAATGCTTTGAGCATCCTCAAGTCCTGAAAATCTGCTAATTAATCCACAAGTTTGTGCAAAGGTGAACACTTTTTACAGGCCAAATTTGAACCATGTTTTGCTGGAGAAATGCTCTGCTTGTGGTTGATTCAGTGGTAAAGAGAAGTGTTGGGACCAAGGAGAAAGTTCCTGGGGCTGAAGTTGGGATGGCTGAAAGGCAGTAAATCATTGGAAAGGAAACCTGGGTAGATCTGGCAGTGTAAAGGTAATATCTCACATTAAGGCTATGGACCTGAAGTGCTCTCTGGAGAATGTGACAAGCATTAAAGGGTTAAAAAGGAGCACAAGGCAGAGAGGGACTTCTGGCCTTTACAAAGTGCTGCTCCTGTACTTAAGTGGTTTCCACAGAAGGCATTCTGTAACATTCCTCTGTTAATCTGCTTGCATCTCGGGGATTTTTAAGGAAATGTTTTGTATTTGGAGGGAGTAATGGAAATTCACAGAAAACATGAGGAAGCTCAAACTGATTTCCAGGAAATTTGCTATTAGCAAGTTCTGATTTTGCAGGTTGCAGTAGTCACACACAGCATGAAGGTGCTTTGTAACATCCCAGTGACATCTCTGTTAGTACTCTTCAGATATGTCTTAAAATGATTATTCTGTGTTTTTAAAGGGTTACAACCATGCTTTTTCTGTCTGTGGCTTCAGAGGGACTGCCCCACACTGGCTGCAAATAATCTCTATTCCCAGGAGAAGGGTTTTCAGGGATCCACCTTGGAACTGCAAGCTCCGAACACAACCCTTCTGCTTCCACTGTCCCCTTCTCAGCTCTTGTGGCCCTGCTGTGTCTGACACAGAAGCTGTGCTGGTGTCTTTTTGTGTACACCTCCAGTGGGGAATAGTGCATGTGAGAAGGAGCAGGTGTGGGGCAAACCAACCAAGCAGAAAGAAATCCTGCAGAAAGCTCCAAGGGGATGTTCCTTGTGGGCAAGTGAAGACTCCATAGGTCTGATCCACTGATGTTACATTTCTTGCTGATTATTTCCAGCAAAAAGTCACTGGGTAATCCAAGACCTGGAGCAAGGGACATGGGAATGGCATAGGAACACACTCTGGTCTTTTGGGGTGCCACATATGTTGCTAACCTGAATTACTGATTATAATTACTCAAATTCATATCAGAAATGTGTATGGCAGCCAAATACAGTCAGAGCTTCTCAGGGTGATGAGGCTGTTGAAGAAGGGTTAAGTAGAAACAATGGGATAAACTAGGGGAGGGGAAATGTAGGCTGAATACCAGGAAAACATTTCTTCACACTAAGGTCACTTGGGCTGGGAGAGAGGGAAGTGGCAGCTCAGCCAGCTGCCTTCTCCAGGCTGGGGGTGCTGGGGAAAGAGGGATGGGGCTCTGCCTGGCAGTGTTTTCTGCCTCTTGGTGCTCGTGAGAGGCTGGAAAGGGGAAATGTCCTAATGCTTCTGTGCCCCATGAGGGTTTTTACTTGGGCCCAGCAGCAGGGATGGGCTCTGAAATAAGTGAGAAGGAAATCCAGGGATTAAGTAAGGAAAAAGGAGTGGCCTGAAAGGAATTCATTGGAAACCTTTACCTGAGTAGGCAACAATCACTGCCCACAAACATCTGCAAAGTGTGAAAGGGACGCCTTTGGCCACGAACCAGGCTGGTTAGGGATCCCTGACTGCAGCCTGGGGTGAGGCTCAGCCCTGGCACTGCAGTGATGCTTTTGGGCTGCAACAATTCCCTGCACCCCTGTCCTGGTCAGGTCAGCACAGCATCTGGAGAAAATCCTGCCTCTGCAGCCAGGTTTTCTGCCGAGCTGGAAGTAAAACGTGTTGCTCTAAATGGTAACTGGATATAGGCTGCAGTGGGGATGTGTGAAGGCAAACCTGTGTGCAGGTATGAAGGAGTATGTCTGTCTGTCTGCCTGAGGAGAATGTGGATTTAGATATAAAATACAAAGGATGAATATGGAATCATGGATGAATTATTTTTTCCATTTAGCTTTTGGGAATATTCAGCCCTCTGTGCTGAAGGCAGTTTACAGTATGTAACAGGAAATGAGGCTCTGAAATAGTCCCTTGCTTTTCTGTATTGCACCTTGTTACAAATCCCCCACCCTCCCCCCCCAAAAAAAACCAACCCAACAAAACTAAACCAACAACACCCCACTTTTTGAAAAATTATTTTCCTTTTGTTCCTAAAGATTATGAAGGACATTTTTGGGTCAAGCTTTTTATTGCCCTTTGAGGGTTGACTGAGTGGAGATGGACTTTGTGTGTCAAAGCTTGACTCCACCTTCTGAAAGGTTGCTGTCACAGCACAGAACAGAGATGTGACACTGAAATTAATTCTGCAATAATTCACCTGCCGCTCAGCCAGCTCAGCTGTGTCCCTAGTGTAAGTGGCACCCTGGTTACTAGAAATCCTCTTTCATTCTTCTTAATTTTTAGTTACTAATTCAAATGTCATCTGAAGCAACAGAAGAAAACACAAAGACTACCATTCATTATCTAAATAAATTACTTGGGAGAACTTCTCAAGGTGTATTTGTACACCTTGAGGCCACTGAAGTATTACCATTACCAGGAGAACTGCAACCAGGAAACTTCAGAAAACCATCCCATCATTTCAGTCCTTTTCTGAAGTCCTCAGAAGAGGGGGCCAGATGAGAAAGGAGTTTATCATGGAATCTGAAGAGATATTGGCATCTGGTTTCCTTCTGGACTGGGGACAAAACGTCTGAGTTAGTATTTGAAGGATGCTTTGCTGCATGAAATTGTGTGGTGAAGACACGGTCTCATCCCACTCTGTAGTCTAACTGGGGCTCCTTGAATTCAACTTAAGTAAAGATGTTGCTGCCTAGAAACATGTAGGGGAGAACTCAATCCTCCTCCCTCTCTGCAGAGCCAGGCAGGCGAAGAGCTGGTTGGGGTTGTTCACTCCCAGGATACTCGAGGCATTGTTTCCACACTCTGTGGGGCACCACTGTTCAGTCACTGCTTGGCTTGGCCTTCCCAGCTCATTGGAGCTGTGGTGTCAGCACCTGGATGGCCCCAGCTGGTGATGGGGCAGCTCCTGGGTGACACTGGCTGCTGGCCATGGGTGACAAGGCACCAAGTAGGAAGTGGGTGCCACTGGCAGGCTGAAACGTGACACTTCCATAAGGATATGCTGGCACTGCTGCAAGCTCCCTGCAGGGGTGTGAGCCAGGAACAACAAAACCCATCTCAGAAGGGATTGCACTGCCTGGGAAAGCATTAGGGCAAATGTAGGTTTCACATTTTCTGCCACTAGTGTCACCAAGGCAGTGATATGAGTGGTGATGCATTGGGTGGAGTCTGCCCAGCCTGCCAGACCCTCCCTGCCTCCCCGGTGCCCCCTCAAGAACCCACTGTGACTTCAGGCAGGGACTGAAACAAGTGATGCAGTTAATGAACAGGAGAAAATCGAGGTGGTGAGCGATACCTGTCGTCTTAGCTGGTGGCAGAGTGTGGATAGATGATTGTGGGGTGAAATATTCATGACAGTTTGGGGTGGCTCTGGCTGAAGCCACCGAGTGGGCCCTGGGGTGGCCACAGGGAGCAGGCAGTGTTTGGCTGGGTGCTGCACTACAGCATCATTGCTGTTCTTTCTTGCTGGAAACCTTTCCCCTGCCTGAAAGTCCACTCTGCCTCCCTTGTTTTTCTTCTCTACATTGCAGTAATTCTGCTTGGGCGAGATGGAACTTGGATTGCTTCTAGCAGCAGAGGAAATCCAGCAAACACCATTGAAAATGGGCTGAAATTTGCTTGTTCTGTCAGGCTGAGTGGGTGGCTGTGAGATGCTCGGCTGCCTGGAGCTGCTTCAGATGAGTAAACAGGGGTAGGAAGTCTCTACCCAAAAAGAACTCAGAGCAGAGATCCAAAGTGTGTTTGTAAGATGAGTGAGTACAGAAAAGCTGGTTTGATATTGCACAAAGTTTAAAGCTTTGGCTTCACCCTTGTGGAAAATCTTTGGAGGGAGAGGGAACCCTAGGAAAGAGAGATGAACCAAATATCCAAGAGGACAGGACATTCCCATGCCCCACAAGACCAGCTGACTGTTGGAAACCATCTCTAGTGCCCTGTCAACAGGAGAAAGCAGCCCACTGCAGCAGGGTTACTAGAGACCTTGAGATTTGCAAAGGAAGGGCAACATTTAATTTTGTTTCTCTTTCCATTTTATATCAAAGCTAAGTTCTTCCATCCTCCTCAAACCACCAGACCGAAGTTCCAATCTAGTTTGCACCCACAGAACCAGCCTGACTTCAGTGGGTGAGCTGAATCCAGCCTTTGGCCCTAACCCCCACAGAAGCTGAGACCCCTCAGTTCTGGGTTTGGCCAGACCATGTGGATGCACACTCACAGGGCAGCCCTGGAAATTGGGGGAGGAGTTTTTTGTTTGATTTCTGATATTTCCTTTCCCACCAAGCTGGTGCATGGAGAGCTTGGTGCCTGCAGCAGAGTGAGCTCAGGCACTCATTTCCAGAGCGAGCTCTGGCTGGAAGCAGCCCTGAATTTCCTGCATGGTGTGCTGAAGGAGCCCTGCTAAAACCATCCTGTGGCCCTGACAACAGGGATTAACCAGAGGAGCCAAGTGGTAGTGGCCTCTCTGGAACATCTTCTGCCACCATCAAGAGCAAAAAGCTGTGATAGTTCTTCTGCTTCTGGGTGTAGTAGGTGATGTTGAGCAAGGAAAGCTGAGTTCAGGCAAAGGATTGCATTCAGGCATCTGGGGAAGAGGTTTTGGGAGTCACAGTTTCTAAGTGATAAAGCTGAGACTTGTTTGGCCTGATTTTTTTCAGAGCTGTGTAGCACACGTGGCCCCTGTGTGACTGCACTTGTAGCATGGGCATTTGTCACTTAAGATCAGGGCATGGATGTGTTGGGCTGGGAGCCTGGACACGCAGGAGCCCACCCTGAAAACCTTCCCATGATAGCTCAAAGCATAAGGCTAGAGAAGGGAGGCAAACCAACTGCTTTCAATCCTGTTCTGTGTTTTGGTTTTTTGGCCTTTGAAGGAGTCTGAGAGCAAGGGAG
Source organism: Calcarius lapponicus (assembly GCA_039654755.1). Taxonomy (NCBI): domain Eukaryota; kingdom Metazoa; phylum Chordata; class Aves; order Passeriformes; family Fringillidae; genus Calcarius; species Calcarius lapponicus. Next base: position 102,307,868 of record CM077465.1, on the reverse strand, counting down.
GCAGGGCCTTTGGGTGAGCAGTACTCAGCATATTCTCTGTGCTGCCATCACACCTTCAAGAGTCTGTGGGTGAGTGGATCAAGGAAACACAGTGCTCTTGCACTGCAAGAAGGATGAGCTGACAGGTTTTGACCAAGTACTGGCTTTGATTGGGAGGTTGGGTTGGACTGAATTGTCCCCTCTGCCACATATAACCACTTAATTTCTGGTCCTTCTTAGTGCAGTGACAGAACTCTGAGTTCAACAGGATGGAAATTCAGCTGAATAGTTTAGAAGTTACTATTTATTTCATGATTCCTTGCAGGAAGTGGCATCACTTGCTGGATCTGAGGTCTATACAGGCTTGTGTCTCTGATGCTGGCAGTGAGAGGTTGGGGACAAGAACAATCACTTTTTTTAACCCCCTAACACACTTGCTATTGTTTTGGCAACTCCAGCATTTGAGTAATTCTGTTCTTTCTATCCTGTGCTGGTTCTCTCTTTGCTGCTGGTGAGATGATTTGATATGCAGCGAGGCCAGCACAGCATTTCAAGCCTCCTTGCCTCTGCCTGCCTTCCTCCCAGCTGGTGAGCAGAGTTATCACCCTCTCTCAGACTTCTAATAGGGTGCTTTCAGAACAAGTCCCTAGTACCTGGGAATATTTAAAGCAGCACACACGAGGGTCAGGTTTTTTTAGCTCTGCATTGACATTCCTGTGTTATCAAGCCCCAGTGCTTGTTGCTTTCGTAGGAAGAAGAGCTATGAATGGTCCAGGAATGTGATGTTCCACTCAACCCTATCTCTTATCAGCACACACGAGGCTGCTGTGTCTTCTGGAGAGCTTTTCCATTGCTGTTAGCAGCTCGTTTCTTCTCCTAAAGTTCCTTTTCACTTTATATTTATCCTGCCTGTTCTCCTCCAAAATACCCATCCATCTAAACGGCAGCCTGCTCATTTCCTTCGAAATCCCTGCAGCCCTGCCTGCTCCTGCAAGCCCGGGGCAGGCTATTCCAGCTTGCTCTGGGGGCACTTAAGCCATGTCCCTCCCCATCTATTCCCTGTGGAAAGAGCCTTCTCTGAGGCAGTGGCGGTGTTGTGCTGCAGAGGCCGCTGATGGGCAGGGGGTCTGGAGCAGGGAGCAGTTCCCTGCAGCCAAAAACCAGTCCCAGGTGCACCCCCTCAGCACGGTGGTGGGTGAAGCTGTGTCTGCAATAAGCAGGTATAAATATTTAGGTGGAAGGCTGTAGGGGGTGATGTCTTTACAAGCCTTGCCAAGGGTGCTCCAAGGGCCAGACTTTGCCTTGGGCAGCTGTTGCAGCTCAGGTACCAGGTGGATGTGTGGTGGTGCTTGGAGAACCTGATCCCAGAGGGAGTCTTTCAGAGAGACTGATAAAGACAACCAGGCCATTAAAAAAAAAAAAAAAAAAAAAAAAAAAGAGAGATAAAAATAAAATAAAAAAGCCCTTTGGTATTTGTATAAGAGATAAGATAAGCTGACAAAAATGCAGAAGACAATTGTTTACACACGCACACAGACACATACACCAGGAAGAAAATTCTTTTCCAAAAATAGCTGCTGACTTTTTATTTATAGACTTTTTTTCCTCCCTTTTCTTCTGACATGAAGCAGAACATTTACATAAGGGGCAAAGAGATCTGATGATGAATAACTGTTTCTTGAGCAGACCAAAGTCCTCATTAGACCTGCCAGCAGGGACAGATGTCTGGGCCTAGGGATAGCACCAGAATTAGCAAGTATCATTTAACTGTCTGAAGTCTTCAACCAACAATAGACAATCTGCTAGAAGTTCAGTGGGATTTTTTTCAAAGCATCAAAATTATGGCAGGTCTGATTTATTCAGTTTTAAAAGTTTCATGGGGCAGGATAAAAGGTTTAGTTTGTGTCTGACCTACACCTGATTCATTGTGGCTTCTGCTCCCAGGCCGTTGGCCACCTCCTGTCCAGCAAGAAAAGTATGGTGGAACTCCTTGTTGAGCCTGGAGTGCTGGACTCTGGTTTAGGAGATGATGAAAGCAGAGGAAGAGGAGGAGGCAGGTTACAAAGGAGAAGCTTTGCACTTTGCAGTGCACGTAAAACAAGATGCCATCACCGGGCAGAGGATGACGGGAGCTGGGGCGCGCAGAAATGCGTTCTTTAGCTTTGTGTGAGGGTATTTTTAGTCTCGCAGAGTTCAGACCCAAACTTTGGACAAAAATAGCTATCCACTTACATAACATCCTTGCTTACAAACCTCCCCCCGCCGGGAGGCTCCTGGAGCAGGGGCTGTCAGTCACAGCGCGGCCGTGACTCAGCGTGGACGCGCATCCCGGCACCGCAATGTGCAGTGCTACACTGCACGGGACCTGGGACAGCAGATGCAAAGCAGCTCCCCAGCTCCATGGTCCCAAGGATGAGGCAGGGCACTGAGCAGGGCAGAGAAATGCAGATGGAGCAGTTCTTCCCCTTCTTTCCTATTTGCCCATGGCAAATGGGCAGGATGAAGAAAGGACGAGGGAAGGGTTTCCATTCTATGGGCTCCTGGTTTTGCTTTTTTAGGGTTTCTTGAATAGGAGGCAGCCCAGATACTGAGCCCTTGCTCTCCATTGCCTTGCAGTGTGAGTTGTTGGTCCTGTTGTATTGCACTAAACAGTTTATTTAGTTGTTATTTTGCACTGGGTGGTTAGAGTTTTTTGCACTGAGTGGTCCGTATATTGCACTGAATAGTTGATATTACATCGCATGGTTTGTTCTTCCCCACATCACATGGTCTTTCCCTCACCCACCCCAGTACCCCCCCGGTGGTCTCTTCCTGGGTTACCTCTCCCCTTGCCACTCCCCACTGGTATCCCATCAGCTGTGGACCTCTTCCTCCACCCCCCACTCCCCCGGGTACAAAAGTCCCCTGCCCTGCCACTGGGGAATGCTCTCTTTTGCCATGTGTCTGTCCATCTGATGTGTCTCTTGGAATAAAGAGAGAACGTTACCACGTGGAGAAGAGTGCTTCCAATCTTTTGCTCTGGTCTATGTAAGACCGTGTGGGCTAGGGTCTATAGGTAGCCAGAGTGGACCCCAACAGCCCGCCAAGACACGGTTTTACAGGTCCGACATGGCCCAGTTTCAGTGTCACTGTTACCCTGCCACTGCTGTGCCTGACTTCTCAGAAGTGAGATTCCAGCTCAGAAGCTCTGGAGCTGAAGAGGTTTGGAGTCACAGTTTACCCTTTGACCCTCTCCTTAGGACAGAGGCATACTCATGCTCAGGGGAAAGTTGCCCGGTCACATCCCGGGCTCCAGTTATTCCGGTGATAAACAGGGGAGTGTGGTGTCAAGGGTGCTCATTCTTTCCATTTGCACTTTGAACATGCGTGGTTAGAGATTAGTAATGTGTCATCCTTTCTTCATCCTGTTTTCCCTTGGCAGCCATGCTGTAAGTGGATGAGCCCGGGCAAGTAGGTGATACTGGTTTGTTTGCCAAAAGCAACATTACATGGTGATAGCACTCGTTGGCTCTGAAGGACCAGTTCTGCTGAACGTGCTTGTTTTCCTGAGGCACCAAGGTGGAATGGGTTTCGGGTAAAAATAACTGACCTCCCTGTGCTGAGCCTGAGCATTTTTTCCTAGGAAGCCATTTTTAACCACAGATGGTCACCAGATGCAGTGGTTATCCAGGAGATCAAAGTGGGAAGCCCACCATGGGGAGGAGTTGAATTCTTTCCTTTTGCTATCAGACCTTCTCAAGTGGAACATCCTCCTGGTTATCCACTGGTGTGAAGGGAAATATTTGGGGGGAATACGTGGGAACGCTGGGTCAATGGGAGACGTGCAGTGGTGGGTGTACGTGTGCATGCTTGGGAACAAACACTGACTGCTGATGGATTCTGAGAAAGCCAGGGCTGTCCACCGTGTCCCAGAATAGCTCATGTAAACAGGTGGCCTTATGCTGCATCCATACTCTGTGATGGAGATGTACAGCCCTGAAATGTAATTTGTTACACAATTTATCAAAATAGCCATCCTTCCTTACTGGGAAGGGACAAGGGAAAATGAGAGATAGGCCTGATTTATTGAGATAAATAGTAAGTTGTTTTCTAAGGCCTTGCAGTGATTTCACTGGGAGCCTTGTGCGACGTCAGAATACAGTGGTGCATTTATAGAAATGTTATTTTTATCTTAGCTATGTGGAGGGGTGGTGCTAAAGTATCCATATTATTACTGGCCATGAAGAAAATATCTTCCAGCTCCTTGTCTTTCCAACCCTTGTCTTTTCAGCATCAGCTTTGGGTGCTGTCGTAGGCCAGGTCCCTCTGTCACTCTCACAGAGGCACATACACACATCACATGTAGGATGCAGAGAGGGTCTCTGGGTGAGTATGTTGGGGGAAAGCACAGTCTGGCAGCTTGGGCAGCACACAGATCTGATTTCTGCACTACTTTTCTTGATGACATCACACCAGGTGTTCTGCTTACCCACAGGCTGAGTGCTGAGACCAAAATGTGGGGGGCCCTTCCCTGTGTCTGTGCTGTGATGGCAGGATCCACTGCAGCTTTGGAGGTGCTGGCAGGGGCTCCTTATCTCTCCTGGAGCAGGGCTGAGCTGTGATCTCTGCAGGGACCATCACGTGCTTCCCATTTGCCTTGGCCTCAGCCTGACATATCTCACTTTGGCAGATTCTACCTCCAGCTAACTTTTTTATTCTTTTATTTAGAGATATTCAGACTATTCCAAAAATAGAGGGAGTGAAAATGCAATCATTTTCCCCAGTTAAAAATCTGGGTAGCTTTTTCTAGAGTAGCTCTAATACTCATACTGCTGGGAATTATGAAATATGCTGGGACTTGGTCTGTTTGCCAGCCCAGTACCTCTGGGTTATGCTGTGTCAAACCTTGGAGGGCAGGAAAGTAGTTTGCATATGCTCATATGGATTTTACAGAGAAATCCCCAGAAGATTTTATATGCTTTAAGCAAGTCCAAGCCAGGGACTGAGTAAGACTTTGGCAGCTGGCAAGTCTGTGTCCAAATACCTGAGTTGGAGGCAAGAAGAATGTCTTCCGGTGCTGTTAGTGCTCATCCTGTAAATATACAGACAAAGATCAAACAAAACCCCTGAGAATATGAATAGAAGTGTCTTCAGAGCAGAGCCTGAGTATGGCACAACAAAAAGGCACGTGGAGGGGCATAAAACAAAATCCAGAATTCCCATTCAGTGAGTGATCACGATCCAGAACAGGATCTGAATGTAGGAGGGGAAATGGTCTGCAGTCATGCATTTGGTGGTTGTGCAGTGCTACCTGCACAGAGAGTCAAGGAGTTAAAACCCCCAGAGACCTCCGTGCACATTTTGCTGTCCCCTCAGTAGTCTGTGTTGGACCTGCATGGAGATCCTGATTTCTTCAAGTCCCACTGCAGTGGCTTAAATCCATTCTGCAAGCTCCCTTGATACCTCATTGTTGGAGGAAACAAACCCTAAAGGCTTTCAAAAGCTCCTACTAAGCACTGATTCCTTTTCTCCTGGTAGCTTTTGTCTAGCTCTGGCTTTTTCTGGCTATTCGCTGTTTCATGGCCTGGCATCAGTCCAGGGTTCAGGAGGGTTTTGCTGTTGATTTTTACAGGACCAAGATGTTGCTGTGGGTGTTTCACATCACTGCTGTAGCTGTACAACCTGACATCTCTGCCTAGACAGGCTGTGGGAATTAAGGGAAGCATTTGCCCCAAAGGCTTTTCTCCACCCATCTGGCACTCATTGTGTCTGTGAGGACTTTCTGTCCCTGCACAATAGTCTTTCCTAGGATGTTCAAAGTATTAAAAGAGGGCACATTTTCATGCAAAAGCAAGTCACAGGCAGATCTGATCCCTAGCACTGCTTTACAAATAGGAGAGCTAGAAATGTAATTCCCTTACCCTCCTTGAGTAATGCCTTGAGCACTTCTGGGCTACTCAGGGGACAGGTACCACCAAAAGTGGCACATGATGCATGACCAGCATCTCCTTGACATAAAGCCCCATGAACCAAAATGAGCCTTTTTCAACAGAGGAAAGGCAGAGAGACACGTGTCGAGTCTTGTTTGTACCCACAATACCATGCACATGTTCTTAACTTTTTATAGAAACACTCTTGTTTCTCTGGGTGTGCTTTGAGTTGGGCTCTTTCCATCTGTGGGGATTTATCCCACGAGTTGGTCCAATCAGCTCCCAAAGTTGGGTGATCATGGGAGGCTTATAGTGAAAATAACTCGTGAGAACTGAAAAAGAAAAACGCTCAGGACATCTAGGCTATTAATAAAAGTGAGTGTTGCAGATCCCGTATAAGTTTGCTGCATCAAGGACACAGAATTTGCCACCCAAACTATTTTGGCTCTTTCAGCCAACAGAGCACTTGAGCTCCTGTTGAATTGGTAATATTTTGGTGTCTGTTCTGTGCAGGAGGAGTTGGTGCAAACTTGCATTAGGGGCATGGGTACAGCACTGTTGCACTGTGGAGCATCCTGTGGTGCCTCTCCTGTGGAGGCAAAGGGCTCACAGTGATTTTGGCATGGCTAGACCTGCAGGTGGCTTTGGAGAACCTCAGCCTACAGCAAGGCTGTGTTTCTTTCCCTCTAACCCATGAACATACATACTGCTTTATTCCAGAGCCAGGAGCTTCCTACTGCTTCATAAAGCACTTGCAGCATCGATTTCCAGTCCTTGCACTATGGGAGCAATAACTAACTGAGCTGTAATGTTTTCCATTGCATATTTAACTCTGTATGCACGGCCTGCCCTTGCCAGAGCTTGGATTTGCAATTCCACAGCCTGGGAAATGCATGCACAGGGTACATCTCTAGTGAAGGATCCCAGTCCAAGTGATGCCTTCTCCACCACAATTTTAAACAAAATGCTGCGCTTCCGACGGAGCACATCCATAAATATGGGAAGAGCTGGCTTTGCTGTGATCCACATCTTCCAGGCAGATCTCAGCCCCCACCTTCCGCTTCCCTCCGTGCTGTGCTGATGCCAGATCAGCAAATGTTCAGAGAAACAGGATAGGCCACAGCTGTAAACCAGCGATGGCATCTTGCGCGTTGGGCTGTTGTTGTTTTTTTTAGCGTGAAAGGCTGGAGTAGTGCAACACTGAAATTGCATTGCCCAAGATAATAAATGGATCAGACAAATATAGCTGGGCATATGCTGAGTGTGGGTATGGGTTTTTAATTTCCCTTCTTCAAACCAAGATCTATAATAAGATGTTTCCTGGCTTGTGTGTGAGTATTTTTAATAGCTTCTTTTTTTTTTTTCTTCTTGCTGGATATTTCTGGACATGGCTGTACTAGCCAAGCCCTGCACAGCAGCTACAGTGAAAATTGTTTTACATCTCTGAGCTGAGAGTACAGTAGGTGCCATAAACTATTCTTCAAGTCTGCTCTGTCAACGGGTGAGCACATTAGCAGCCTTTCTTTGCAAACTGAAGCAGCATCAGATGGCAGAGGAAAGAGGCTTTGTTTGCAGAACAAATGCACAATTCTCAGCTGGCTCCTTGTTGGAGCAAGGGGGGGTGGGCTTTTATTTTATCTGCCTCTGAAGTCACAACAGGTAATGGATTTGCTCCTTGGTCTTCTCCTTTGTCAATCCCAAATCCAGTCCTGTCTGGACCCCCAACTCTTCTCTGAGGGCCAGCAAATCCCACAGCCATGCAGCAAGCAGGAGATGCTACAGGATTAAGGGGCAAAGGCGCTGGTAAGCAGGAAGCTTCCCGCAGAATCATGCACACACACACACCAGCAGCAGCTACAGCCATGGATTTGCATGGAACCACACTTTCCATAAGCTTTGCTGAGCCCATACTGTGCCCATCATCTCTTAAGCTGAGCTAATTCAGTTTTTATATTCCCCATCCCTGTCCCACACTACAAAGGCAGGATGCTTAGAGCATCACCCTGGGCAGCAGCATTTTTCCATCACTGCAAGAGCTGGAACATCCCCTGTGGATTAAAGCGGGGCTTTGGGGCTGGAGTGAGTCATACATGGTGACCACTCCTTCAGCTGGACTTTAAAGCACCTGCCAGTGGAGGCAGCTTGTTAGAAGCCCTATGAAATAAATGGGTGTATTTGCTTAAAACCCCCTCGTCAGGTGTCATCTGAATGACAAAACTCAGCTTTCACTCAAACAAAATGATCCCATATCTGGTTTTAGCAGCTTTGACCTAGGTGGCTCAGGAACTGGAAGGAGTATCCAAGGTATGTTCTTATTTTAACCAACAGAATTTATTTTTAAAGTCAGCATCGTGGCTGGAAGAGGTCTGAACTGCAGCCATCTTCAGACTGGAGCCAGCTCCCAGGGAGGACATTTCTAAGCCTCCTGCATAATACTTGAGCTTTATTTTGACATGAGTCAGCATTATAGTGATGTTATGGGAAAGGCAAACATTGGACTAAGGAAGTGTGTTCCACAAGAAAAGATCAAACTAACTCGACCTACTGAGACTGAGGGAAGGACATTTCTCCAGGACACAAGCCAGCTGAGAGAGGAGACCTTTCTGCTAAGACACTTGGATCCCACCTCTGTGGAATCAAGTACAGGGACATCCCTGATGGGAAAGGGAGACAATGGAGCAGTGAAGCATTAGCTCCTGCTCTAAGACTTCAGTGGTGAAATACTTTACTTCTGTATCTCTTCTCCTTATCTCAGGATGGCATCAACACCACCATTCTGCCTTGTGTGTGTTAACAGAACAAGTAATCAGACCTTATTATTTCAGAGCCATGCCAGACCCTCTGATAAGAAAATTTATAGCTTCGAGTGGGTGCAGAGTCAAGAGTCAGCAGTGGCTTTAGGAAAAAATGAGTATGAAAGTGACTTCTCTTGTGGGTGGAGAAGGACATCTCCCTCATCAGTTCTGGCCATCTTCTTCTGCAAGCAATAATGTACATTCCTCCAGGGTCTCTGCAGCAATTAACTGTGGGCGGGGGAGGAAAATAGGACCCAAACATTTCCATAGGAATGCAATTCACTCCAGTGTCTTAAATGTCAGCTCCCACCATGATTTTGCCACTTCATCCCTGGTGTGATCCCAGCTCTGATGAGTTGGGCCCCTAACAGATCCTCTTTTTGGGGTAGACATGTAGATCAGTATGTCTGGAATCAGCTGTACAAAGGGGGTCTGTCCCTGCCTTCCCCTGTGTCCAGCCAGGCCATGCTCAGCTGCTGGGATAAGGAGTGCTGGGAGCAACTGCAGGGGCAGCTGTGCTGCTGAGGAGCACACCCCTCACACCCCTCACACCCCTTCTGCTCCCACTGGAAAGGGGCTATCCTGCTGCTGCTCCCCACCATGGATGTGCTGCCATGCCCCAGGCTCAGCTCCCACTCAGGCCTGGCTGGAAGTGCCCACGGCTGGGGAAAGTGCTGCTGCTGCTGCTGCTGCTGCTGCTGCTGCTGCTGCTGCTGCTGCTGCTGCTGCTGCTGCAAAGGTGGCTCAGCAGTGGATGCTGAACAGGTTCTGCCTGTAGGGAAAGGGCTTTCTGTAAAGCTGCCTGAGCTGGCTGATGTGTGTGGTGTTTAACTGAGGGCTCTGCCCTGCTCACCCTGCACTGTGGTGGCAGCTACAACAGAGGAAAACCTCACATTATCCTGCAATATATTGAGAATTAGCCCCCATTCCTTGGACCTCTTAGGTACCAGGGCTTGTGTTTCACCTCTGTGCTTGTGTTTCACCTTTGTGCTGAAACATCCCAGACCAGCTGTCAGGAGCATATTCTGTCGGCACTCAGCTCATTTATCACAACCTCAGTATTGCATCCATCCTCATTTATTTTCCTAGATCTACCAGGTGGGATGGCCAAGGTGTCTCATGGCAGGAGGGAATCCTGGGCTGCAGGTGCATCCTTATCCAGCAGCTGGAGGCCTGTGGCCATGGCAGAGCCTGTGCTAGGCATGCCAGCATCCTCTGCCTGCAGGAAGAGCACACACCTCACTGCCCAAGCAGGCACCCTGCAAATGTGCTTTGCTCCCAAACGTAGCCATGGTGTTTGTGCTCCTTCCCTCCCACAGCTCTCACTTCCCAGGCATTGCCAACACATCCATGCAAACCAAGGCCCAGGGGGCTGTGAGGGTCTCCCAGGTTCCACAGTGACTCACAGGTGTCTGTGTGTCCGTGCAGACTGTCCCTGGCCCGTCTCTTCCTGTGGAAGTGGTGCAAACCAGGAGCTAAGATTGCGTGACGCTTGCGAAACAGCGCAGAGACACCTCTGGTTTGGGAGGGTGCTGAGGAAATTCTTGTTGAAATCAACCCACAGCTGACTGCTTCCCTCCTGTTCTGGCTTGTGCTGAGTGATTGCTTCCCATTCTCCTCAGATCCAGATTTGCAGATGGGCATGGACACCTCCCCCCAGCCCGAGACGAAAAGCAAGGAGAGCATTGTGCCTGAGACAGCCTGCACACATCACATCTCACACAAACAGCAATGGGCTTGGTGATTCCTCCTGCTGCTGCCATGACCAGTGTGTCCGGGACAGCCTGCACACATCACATCTCACACAAACAGCAATGGTGATTCCTCCTGCTGCTGCCACGGCACCATCCCTCCTCAGCATGTCAATCACTGCCTTTCCCCAGGGAACATTCTGCTTTCCCAGGAGGTTGTGGAGCTTTGATCGCATGCCACAGCAGTGGGATGGAGCACATAACCTTCCCTAAACCCTTCCTACGCTGACACTGAGCAAGGTGACCCTGAAACTGGCTGGCAATGGGACAGCCAGGCACAGGGCAGGGTGCACTGCATGGTGCCTCACGTGCCTGAAGGGAGATGGGAGAGCTTTTCCCTGTCCTTGGAGCAAGGGGGGTTGGTAGCAACATCCTTCCTCTCAAGTCATGATGGGAGAAGGAGTTAATTCACCCCTGATACCAAGTGCCGAAGTGTTTGTTCTGGCAGCCAGTGCCAGGCAACAGGAATACACTTTTGACAGAGAGTTATTAGGTAAAATGGAGTGGTGACCCAAGGAGGTGTAATTAGCTCTGCTGTCACATAGGAAAGGACATGTTTGTACAGATTATTTCCAATTTCTAGCAACACCTGCTCACTTGCTTTAACCAGGTTTCTCAAAATCAGGACTAATTAGCGCTTCCTTGGAAGCCCAGCTCTCTCCAGGCAATGGCTTTACCTTTCAATTGGTATTCCTTCTGCAGGAAGGCACATTAATTACTGCATCAGGAAAAGCTAATGGCAGCAGGAAACCATTTTCATGCCTAAAGCTAATTCAAGGAGAAGGCAGAGCTCACCAGATCTGGACTTTCTTGCTCATGCCAGGCACGAGGGCTGTGCAGAGAGCTTCCTTCTCATCCTTCTCCATCCTTGAAAGAGAACAGGAGCAGTAGGGCAGGAAAAGGACTGACAGCCTGATCCAGTGGGGTAGCTCCTGCATATCTGTGCTTGTTGTCATGTCCCTTGGAGACAGATGTGTGACCTTCCAGATGATAGAAATCCCTATTCCCCAGCCGACCTAGCTGAGCTTCACACATAATTTAACATGCCTTATAATATTTTATAGACTCCACTCTGTAACTCAGAATTGAGCTATTATTTAATGAAATGATCCCCAGTAGGGACCTTAGGAGAACTAATTGTACATAAAAGCTTCAGGGGTAGGGTGGTGGGAAACATCCACAAATGCTTTAAATACCAAATTTTTCATCTCTTAATATTTATTAATTTATAGCCTCTATTCTGGTTGCAGTTCTGCAGGTACACTTCAACATGTGTTGATTAAACCTGGTGCCAATGCAAACCAGTAGCTGCGACCTTTTTATAATGGCACTGGTAGATGTGTGAAAAAGTAGTTGCAGGAGACTTCTAAGGGAAGAAATTCAAGTTAAGTCTCTTTATCAGTGCATCCAAGAATTTGGATACTCTTCCAAGCAGTTTTGCTTGAGGTCTCAGTATGGATCTCAGTCCACATCCACAGCAGTAGGAGCCTGAGCACTGGGTTGGGCAGCACTGAGAGGAAACCCCTTGTGAAGAAAGAACATCTATTTATTGTTTTTTTCCTGTTTAGTATTCTCAACACTGAGTTTGCAAAATAAATATGATCCATCGGGTTTTGATGCCCACTTGAATGCTTTGCAAAAACGTGATGCCTTATTTTGTTATTGTGTGATTTTTTATATTCTTTATTGGTTTATTATATCCAATATCTCAGCAGACCTGTCAGCTTACAGCAGACTCCAGGGAACTCTGGTGTGTTGAAACAACTTGCAAAGGATGACACAGATTCTCCCATACTGACTTGTATTGGGGATGGGGGAATGAAATGGAGCAATCTCACCCTCAGGGGCCTGGGGAACAAAGAAACTTGAAAGGCACCTGAGTGCTATTGGTGGTATGAGGTGCAAGAGGACATTAGGGCTCTGGCTCTTGTGCCCCAAAGGTCTTTTTAGCATGCCAATTGCCATGAATGAGGGCAGTTTCTGGTACAGGCTGATGAGTAATATTTTTCCTATTGCTGCTGAAGCCACTGGAAAAATCTGGTTGATCCAGGATGTCACGTCAGAAGCTAATTCCCATTTCTGCAAACTCCCATACGCTCCTGTTCAGTGCTTAATAAAAGGTAAGCTCCAGTCAATGGGAAAATGTGCTTAAGAGCTTTACTCCCTTTCTTAAGCACTCTGCTGGGTCTGGCCTCATGCAATGTGTCAAGCACTCATTACCCTTATCTTTTATTGTTTTAATACAGATAGTTGTGTGGAAATAACCCTCTCACCACAAAGGTGGGGATTTTTAGGAGGGGAGGCCACCCTGTGCATATGCACATACAACCTGTTTGGCTTTGTGCTCCGAGGAAATAAAGGGGAGGAAACATGATTGTCTTGGAGCAGGTACACAGCTTTGAGATGCCTGGCTTGGAAGAAATTGCAGAGAGTGTTTCCCTTTGTATTGCAGGGCCTGGCAGCCCGGTGAGATAATAGAAGATAAAGCAAATTGTACAACAATGGAAAATGCTGAGCTCCCTGAGTAATTAAAGGTTGTGTAAGACGGGTCGCATGGCTTGCAAGGATTGTTAATGCAGTCACGTTTGCATTATATAAAGGGTAATTAAAATGCAGCCTGCTTACCATTGATTACACCCTTTGCCTGGCACGGGTAGCAGCGGCTGCACAGGCAGGCAGCAAAGGAGGCTTGGGAAGCAGTGGCTGCAAGCAGAAGGAGAGGCTGTGGGGTGCAGGATGCCCAAAACTTTGGGACCACTACTGTGTCATAGCTTTGGACATATCTCCCAGCAGACTGTGTCCTCCCCCTGTCACACAGGCAGGAGGGTGCCTTTTCATCCCACCATGCCACAGTCACTTAGGCTTCCCTATAAGAACCTTTTGGGGTCTGCCTAACATGGGTAGTAGTGGGTAACCTAGGCAGCTCAATAAATATCTAGGCTAGCCATGGATTATATATTGGAACACCTGAAGAAATTTTGCCAGGGTAACCCGAGGAAGCTGGGAGGTGAAGGAGGCCACTGGCAACAGCCACTGCACAGCTGGGAGCCACCCTTAGCCCTAAGAAGGCTGCCTTGCTTTTGCCAGCCCCACTCCATCTGTGGGTACCACTCAGGAGCACGGGGTGGCACAGGTCAGCTTCCCAAGGCAGGGCAGAGCAGACCAGGCTGAGGATGCCAGCTGGTCCCATCTGGATTCCCAAAGCCCAGTTTCATCAGCAATGAGGTGAAAGATGGGAGTGGGCCTGGCCACAGTTTTCTGGCAGCTCCGCCTCCAAGACGAAGGGCAGCTTCACTCATATGATGCTGCACATGAAAGTGAGCACCAAGAAGGGCCTGAAGTGATGTGCTACTTGTGTGGAGGTTTCAATGAGCATTTTCCACTAATCCCTAGAGCAGGGAGAGACAGAGTGCCCAGACTGAGGAAAAAGGAGAATAAACTCCCTGACATTAGCTCATTCAAGCCCTTGAACCCCTGGCTGCACTTTCCATGGCAGAGGGTACCTTCTGGTGCTGAGGAAGAGAACTTCCCATGTTCAACTTCAAGCAGAGCTAGGGAGGCCTGGGCTCTGGTGGATGCCCTGGTTCCTGGATCTCTGTCTGTCTGCTCCTGGCAGGGCAGGCAGAGGAGATGCCTCAAACCCACATCTGAGGCTGTTGGGATGCTGTGAGCACCTCGTGTCTCAATGTTCCTGATTATTTTCCTGCGTTCATTATTGTTTCCCTGGGACTCCTGTCCTGAGTGCAAGGGTGCTTCTTGAGCAGTGACAAAGGCAGTGCCTCCAAGGGAGCTGGAGGTAAGAGTACATGGGAGAATGAGTTGGACCTACTGTTTTCTCCATGGAAACATGATTGGCACTGAGCTGCTAGACCCAGTAAATCCAATTATGGCTGTAGGCAGAAATATGTTTAAAGAAAAAAAGCCAAGCTGGTGTAAATAAAAATATAACTGTGAGCTGTAGAATTGTTTGGGCTCGCTCCTTGTTTTTTTACAAAAAAAAACCAGCTTGCCAACTACAAACTTGTGGGATGTGTGTGTTGAGTGATGTTTCCTGTGAAGCCACAGTAAACTACACCTGCCCTGAATTATGGGACAGACAGCCAATGCCAAATATTTAAAGACTGAAATACTTCTGGAAAGTCACTTTCCATGTAAGGGACCTGAATAACCAAAACCTGAGCTCCTGGAGATGATAGATGGGAATCTTTAGCTTTCCTTCCAGCCAGTCCTGCCCCAACAGCCCTCCAGTATCTTGTGAGAAATCACTTTTAAATACACACTAGCATTCCTTGCAATTCAGGGGACCTTTTTAAAAGACACTTGAGCTACACAGAGAAATGCTGTGAGGTGAGGAAGACACAAGCTGAGTTTGAAAATCCTGGTTACAGGTGGATGTCTGTCCCAAACAATCACCATGAGCTTTCCCCCTCCGTTTTTATAATTCCCCATCCCCACAGATGATGTGCTCTCTATTTTGCTGGAAGTCAAAATAATTCCTTGCAGCTAAAATGGAACCCACTGGAATATGAACACAACTCTTGTCCATATAACACTTTTCCAGGCAAATTAAGAATAAAAGTTCCCTCAACTTCAGCCCTGCTCTTGACACAGTGTTTTAGCCCACTCAGACTCCTCCACGCAACTTTGGGTAGCACTTTTGGCATCTCCTGCTCCCCAGATCATCCCACCAGGTAGAGCAAAAGCCCATCATCCCACCTTTTCTCATGGGGAGCAATCTGCCCCGCAAAGCCACAGACTTCAAAACCATTTTTTTCTCTCCATGGAAGGGATTAATTGCTTTAACTCACATTGTGGTGGGTACAACTCAGTATCTTTTTAATTGGCATGTCACCTGTGTTTATTGCATTCTCTCATGAAATCTCATGATTGGTTTGAGATGTATTTTGCTTGTTTAGTCACTGACCTGTGGAGAAGTCAGGAGACATGGATGGCTTTTCCAGCTTTGATTGACTTACTTTTAGATGCTTATCCAAAATTTGATTTGTTCCCCATCTGCAAAACAGAGGTTGTTGCTTAATCCCCCTTTAAAAACCTCTCTGAGAACCTGGGGTAGAAACCATCCAGTGTGCTCCAAGTTGAGTGAGTTTCCAGTTTTCAAACCCATAACAGTTTTAATTCTGTGCTTTGAAATAGAAAGAAGTACGGAAATGTTAAACTTTCTTTTTTTTTGGGGGGGGGGGGGTGGTTTTTAAAAGCTCTATAATTTTGGAATGGTGAGAGAATTAAAAATAAATTCTTCCCACAAGACTTTAGCCTTGCACTTGGCCAAATCTTGAAGGAAGCAATATTGCTGTTGATTATAGTTGTCAGGCTTTGGCATTTCTGTGTTGTGGAAACCAAGTACCAGGGCTCAGGCACGGGGCCTCATCCCAACCATACTCTGCTTTCTCATCTCTATTATTCCCAACTGAAAGCAGTGAAACGTCTCTCATCTGCAGGGATCCATTTCAGGCTGCTCAGGGAGGAGCTGCCAAGCCCGTGGTGAGAGGCAGCAGAGGAGCACGGTGGCACAGCCAGGCGCGGCCACGCTGACACGTGGGCAGGAATCACCTGGCTCTTCCATGTGAACTCTGCCCACAAAAATCAAGTCCTACTGACTGCTGGAAAAGTCATCCCTCCCATCCTCAAGGTGCCAGGCAGGTCAGGGAGCCATTCCATGGATTCAGGGAGGGGAGCACACCCCCTGTATCGTTGGTGCCCTTTGCAGACCTGGAGCAGGTGGGGCTCCTCTCACCTCACCAGCAGCTGGAGCAGCCCCCTGCCCAGCTCATTCCTGAGGCTGTCCCCCCCACCCTGGCAGTGGGTCCAGGCTGGAAGGAGACACCCTGGGAAGGAGACACCCTGGCAGGTGGCCACGGGAAGTTCTCTGGTTACACAGGTGGCCCCACGCAGGTAGTTTTGCTTAATGGTATTAAACAGAGGGGGATAAAGTTACCTCAGGGATCAAGTGTGAGCTTTGTACAGCATGACCTGTGGCAGCAGTGGGAGCCTCTCCTGCCACGGAGGAGAGGCCTGGGATGTCACAGGGAGCCAGCAGGCAGGGGGCAGATTTACTGGGGAAAGAAGCTGGTTCAGTCCACCTGGAATGGGTGGACTGCTCTCAATAAAACCCACTTATTCCCAAGAGTGTAATCCCTCTGTTTGAGCACAAGGGCTTACTTTAATTTTATAAAATTTTAACTATTAATTTGGGATTACCTCCAAACAAGCCAAAGTTTGGATGTAATCCCAAATTAATAGTTAATTAATATCCTCCTCTACCTCCTCTTGCCCAGACCCATCATCAGCCCAGGTCTACCTCCAAACATGCTGGAGCCATTAATCCCTCTCCATCTCCTTTTGCCACTGCTTTCCTCCACTGCTACTGCTGGAAATGAGCTCCACAGTTAAAACCAACCATTTCAGAGGTGGCCATGTGTCTGCAGCTGTGTGAGTCCAGGGTAGGCACCAAATATCAAATAACAAATCAGAGAGGCGGTGTCAGGATCTGCTTGCTGGCACGTGGGCGGAGGGCAGGCGGACAACGTGCCCAGAAGTTGCTGCCTCAGCTCTGGTGACATTGCCAGGTTGTCCCGTGCCCTCCCTGGAAAGCTGGCTCCTGCTGGGATGGGAGCCACAGTTGCCTGCTGTCACCTTGCCAGGCTCTGGGTGGTGCATCCAGATTTAGACAGAAGATGCTATACAGGGAAAGTTACAGTGGATATGTATAAGCACATATATACACAGGACTGCTCATCTCCACTGTCAACCCAGAAAATGCCAATTTCAGTCACATGAAACCACTGAAAGAGGTGCTCCCTTGACTTCTGTGAAGGCAGGACAAATTTCAGGCGGGTTTCTGTTGGAAGGGAGAAGTGATGAACTTTTGATGAACTGGGGCTGGAAGCAGACAGTCACTCCTATTGAACCAGCGCTGTGTAAGGCTGCCCTCATTAATGAATGTCAGAGAGCCCGCCTGAATCAGAGGTTTCAGGCCTCTGCTTTTTCTCTTTTAATTGCATTTTCCAGAGTTCACAGGCCAGAGTAAGTGGGGAAATTTCTGATGGGTCAGAAATGGCTGTGGTTTGGAAAGAATTTCAGGCATCCTTCATGTGACCTCCTCCTCCTCCTCCCTGTGCACAATTGTTGCTTTTAAAAGAAGCAGCGATAATGGGGGACCAGAGGATCTGCCTTGCAGAAATGTTGCCCTCAGTCCTGCTTCTTGCAAATCCCTTCTTTAACCTGTGGACAGGGAGAGGCCAGGAAGATGTCCAAGGGCAGGGGGCTGGCAGTCAGGCCCTGCTCTCCGGTGTGAGCCAAAGCCTTCAGCAGCCACCACGGAAGCCTTCCACGCATGGAAGCAGCAACAACTCCCATGCTGTTGGTGGAGTTTGGGGTTAATCTGGATCCAGGTCAAGGTTTGCAGAGCCCCAGGAGTGGATGGGACTCTCTCCTTTCCCAGAGATGGGGGAAAGGCCCCTGTGCTCCCTCGCTGACTCAGCTAGGCCGGGCAGCTGGCCTGGCTGATCCTAAATAAGCCAATTAAGGCTGCACACTGGGAATGCCTCTCAGCTGAAGGCTTGATTGAATAAAGGCTGCAAGATTTAGCTAATATACCCCAAATCCCAGCAGAGTGTTCCTCATTTAGAGAGTCAGTTGTGCCCCCTCAGCTCTTCCTTTGCCATAGGCAGGACATGATTCAATTGGCACCAAGCCACCCGGGAGCGAGGGCAGACTGAGCCTGGAGCAGGGCAGTGAGGGGAGCAGAACAGGTCTCCCAGCCTCAGTTTCCCCACCTGCAAAACCAGTGGTGCCCCTGAAAGGTGCAGGGCTGTCCTGCAATGGATGTGGGGAAGTTGTAGCACTGGGTTAAATCACAGGTGTGTCTCTGGGGGGGACACATGATGTTGTCACCATGTGTGAGGAGGGAAAAGAGCTGGGCTTTGCAACATCTTCTAGCAGCCTGGTGGTGATCTCGCCATGAAGTGTTTAAGGCTTCCTGATGAAAAGGGGAAGGAAGGCATCCTCAGCTCTGGCTGACTGCCCTATGCTTCCTACCATGGACTGTGGAAGAAGATGGACCCAGCATGAACAGGTAATTTTTATCTCTGCAAAACTCCAAAAGAAACTGCTTTCTTTGGGCCCAAGATTCTGTTATCAGGGCTGGCTGCTGCCCACCTCTCTCTGTGGTTCCCAGGCTGCAAAACCTGCTCTGGTTAAATCTAAGAGGCAAGATAATGTGTAAGGGCCCAGATCCTTATTTAGATGTTGTGCTGCAAAACAGGAGGGTGTTTGCAAGAGAGAGAGGGATGGGGATATTTTTTTAAATTATTATTATCATTTTAAGTAAGGAAAAAAAGCTCCTTTCAAAGAGTACCTCCTTATGAATTTATAGTCCTCCAATCCAGTATTTTATGATCTCAACAAGAAGCTCATAAAACCAAGTATTTGGAAAGGGTGAGGAAAAAGAAAAAAAAAAAAGGGGGTATAAAAGAGGCACTGGCAAGTCTCAACTGCAAACATGGAGAGAGGTTTCCTAAGACAAGAGTTCCCATGGAAGGAGCTGGGCTAGCTCAGCAGGGAAGGACGTTTTATGGGATACCTTTTAGGTGGGCTCTCCACAGTGCTGCTGAGGTGCTCTCAGCACAGGGGCATCCTGCAGAGGGCAAGCAGGGAGGACACAGTGGGCTTTGCTTCATCCTCTGGCAAAATCCTTACTCATCCGAGGGATCTGCAAGAGGATTGCCCAGCTGGGAGAGGGAGTGGCTCAACTGGGGGAGGCCCAGTCATGGGTCTGGAGGATGCTGTTGTGCAAGCTGCTCAGAGCCCCTCATTTCTGCAGGGACCCAGGAAATGTGTTCTGTTTGACCTGGGGCTGGAGAAGGTTCACAAAGGTGGAGTTGTGCCCAGCAGAAGGCCCTCTGGCAGGTGGGCACAGGCTCTCTGCCACCTGCACATGGCAGAGATATCTCTCTTAGAGACACTGCTGAAAATTACAAGGCAGCACATAGTAAAAACCAGAAATGCTGAAAATCTCATATTCAGCAGTCTGAATTCCTGTGTGAGGGAGGGAAGTTATCTTTTAGGGTTTGGTAGTTTCTTTCTTTTTCTTTTTGCCCTTCATGTTCCCCAAAGGCTCTGCTGTATTTTACATGTTCTGGTTCAGCAGCCTCTGAGCACCTTCCCCTTCAGTGCTGCTGGAGAGGAGCAGGCTTGGCTCTGCAGGAGACCCTTTGCTGGGTCTGGTGTGCTGAGCACAGCTGGGCTGCCAATGATCCAGGGAGCTCGAACACCAAAGCTGCAGGTGTCTGCTACCTAGATAAATTCAGTGCTCCTTCCCACTAAGGCTAAAGACAGTGAGGAACATCAGTCCCATGCTCTGCCCTTTAGCCAGAGTGACTGGTTTTCTTGTGTTTAGTCTACCACATTTCTGTACTGGATTAGAGTCCTGTTGGTGTCTCCATGAAAGCAGATGAGCTGTAATTAAATCACCTCCCAGGATCACCTCTGCCTTTTGGGGTTCTTCCTTCCTTTTCTCTGGGCTATTCCCACCTTTTCAGTGCCCTTTTCAAATCCCAGACCCCAGCACCCAGTGCCATCAGCATGGGGTGGGTAAGAGCAAGCCCTGCTTTCCCTCTGTACCCCAACTACCAATACGTTCATTGCCCCCTTTTGCTACAGGGCTGTGCTGGGAGCTTGGATTTGTTTCTCTGCCCTTTCATGCTAAGGGTAGGTCTGTGGTGTGTCTGGGACCTCTGGGGGAGCAGGCAGCTGTCCCCTACAGCCAGCAGCAGGGAGAGGTGGCCTGCAAGCCATGGCAGCAGTGCCTGCTGCTCTCCAGAGCTGCTCTTTAAAGGCCATGAAAAGATGTTGTTCCTAAAGAGGCATTAAGGACTCACTCCTGACATCACAGAATAAGTTGGAAGGGACACATAAGGATCAAGTTCAGCCCTGCACAGGACAGCCCAAGAGTCACACCATGTGCTTGAGATTGTTGTCCAAATGCTTCTTGAACTTTGTCAGGCTTGGTGCTGTAATCACTTCCCTGGAGAGCCTGTTCCAGGGCCCAACCACCCTCTGGGTGAAAAACTTCCTAATACCCAGCACAAACCTCCCCTGGCACAGCTTCAGGCCATTCCCTCAGCTCCTGTCCCTGGTCATCACAGAGAAGAGATCAGTGCCTGCCCCTCCTCTGCCCCTCAAAAGGAAGCTGTAACAGCAGTGAGGTCTCCTCTCGGGGAGCACACCAGGTGACCTCAGCCACTTCCCATGTGGCCTCCCCTTCAGACCCTTCACCATCCTTGTGGCCTCCCTTGGACACTCTCTAATACCTTCATGCCTTTTTTATATCATGGCACCCAAAGCTGCCCCCAGCACTCGAGGTGAGGCTGCCCCAGTGCAGAGCAGAGCAGGACAATCCCCTCCCTTGCCTGGCTGGGGATGCTGTCCCTGATGCCCCCAGGACATGGGTGGCCCTCCTGGCTGCCAGGGCACTGCTGGCTCGTGTTCAACTTGCCATGGACCAGGATCCCCAGGTCCCTTTCCATGGCACTGCTCTCCAGCCTCTCACTCCCCAGGCTGTCCCATCCCTGGTGCAGAATCCAGCACTTTTCCCATGTTGAACTTCACATGGTTGATGATTGCCCAGCCCTCTGATTTGTTGAGGTCTCTCCTGCCTTTGAAGGAGCCAACAGCTCCTCCCAGTTTGTATCACCTGTGCACTTGCTCAGTATCCCTTCCAGTCCTTCATCCCAGTCATTTATGAAGATGTTGAAGAGCACAGGGCCAAGGGCTTCCCTCCTGAAAGCAATCCTGGCTGTGATTGATGAGTGTGTTGTCCTTCAGGTGTTTCTCAACACCTCCCAGAGTAATCTTCTCCATAACTTGACCAGGCACTGAAGTGTACAGAGAGCAGTATCTCTTGCTTTTTCTATTTATTTATTTGTTTTCTATTAAACTCATCATCGGTTTGAAGATGTGTAAGAGTGGCTCTTTCACAATTTGCACTTTGGAAATGAGGAAAGTGTAATACTTCCCCTAAATGTGGAGAAATGTGCTCAGTTTTTCCAGAACAAGATATTTACTTCCTGGCCAAGGTCCAGAATGGAAAATTTAAGAGTAGTAAATATTTCTGAGCATGGGGGTGTGTGTCTGGGGGGAGGGGGTATTGGTTTTGATTTTGCATATTTGTTTGTTTGTTTGTTTGGGAGGTGGGGGTTTCTTTTAAGTTGTGGAGGGTGACTGCCCTTTTCCCCAGCTCCTTGCACAGCTGCAGCAGGATGTCCCTATTTTGGGAGGTACAAACTGATGTGATTCTCCTTGGTTTCCCCCATGTCTGGCTTGGGGGCTATGACAAAAACCTGTGGGAGATGATAAGCTGTGTAATAGTGTCCATGCACATACTGGAACAGGTGAGCCAGGGAGCAGCAGGGAGGCTGGGCAGGGCTGTGGGAGACACCACCTGTGTGTATATATGCATGTAGGACTGTGAAGACAAGGGTTCTTCCCTGCACTGCACCCAGATACGTATAGGCATAAAGAAACACTTTTTTATAGGCTTTATTTTCTCTCTTATCCGTGCATGTCCTCAGAAATACTAATTACTGAGTGTAAATTGCTGGGAAACAGCTGCACAAGTCCATCCATTTGCTGGTAGACTCATTTCCTCTGCATCCTTCCACCCCTGCATTTTAGAGAGGAAAGGGATTTATTATAAGGCAGCACTGTGGAAAAAACTTCCTTAGAGAAACCTGCTGGATAATCTGGGAAAGGCTTGAGTAATGGAGCTTTTTGTGAGCTAACAGAATAAAACTGCTCCACAAAAATATTATCGTTGGGAACATGAGCTGAAAAGGGAATGATTCATGTGAAATCCGGGTTGTTCCTATGAATCAGTGCTGTGAAAAGTAGGAGAGGGCTGGGGCAAAATGAGCACCCGAGACCTGCCCTGAAGCATGGAAAAGATAAAACACCTTTAATAAAGGCCTCGTCAGGAAGTAGCAGGGAGTGTGAGACAGACTTGGGAAAACCACAGGATGGAGAGTCCCTAGAGCTAAGGAGAAAGCAGTATGAGGAGCCTGCATGATTGCTGATAGAGTTATGATTAAGGACCAGCAGGCAGAATTTCCTGCGATACTCCCTGCAAGTAAAAACAAATCTCTTCACCCCCCTGCACCTATGCTGCCTCATCCAGGAACGTGAGAAAAGAGACTGCTGCCAAAAAGAAGCTTTGTGGGCTATTTCTGCACTTTACTGGGAGATACTGCTTCAGAAGAGGCTTAGTGGAACAGATTAGGTCGAGAAGAATCTGTGACCTAGCAGTCTCCTTCCTATCTTTCTGAAGGAGAAATTAGTTCCATCAACCATTTAATGTTTCACAGGCAGCAGAACTTGTGCTCCTGACTCACCAAGAGCTTTTGAAACCCACCCCTAATTTCTCCCCTGATGCTGCCACTGGTTGAGGTGATGGAGGAGAAGCAGGAGGTTTGGCTTTTGTGGCATCTTTGCTTTCTTTGTGCCTTGCCAGAGACTTCACGGTAGCACTGAGGTTACCTGGTGGTGCATGCAAGCCCTGGGCCCCAGGGGAGCCACGGGGCCAAAAGCTGCTGTGTTTCCTCTCCCATACCTTTGTGGCTGGGCTGCTCCTGTCTCTGACAGTCCCCTGAGGTGCTGTGTTGATGAATTCAGGCTGGGACTTTCTGTCACACGCTATATTTAGGCTGTGGATTTGCATTGTTAACTTGGGTGTCTTAATGAGCAGGCGCTTGCTTGTGGCAGCAAGCACTCACCTCTCATGGGCTGTGGAACTCTGATGTGGGAGCATCTCTGTTGTGTGGTCAAGAATGCTGCAGTAAGGAAGAGAAAATGAAAAAAACCACCTTTTTTTTTGGTCACAGGCAGGTCTTAGATGCCCCTGTGTCCAAAGCCTTTGGCAGGTTATTGGTACTGTCTCTGGCTATAACTCTGTGGTTCCTGTGCTGTCTTACTTTTTAGAGGTGGCACAATTGGCCTGGGATGCCACCAGGCAGGGCTGGGGCTGTCAGATGCTGGGGCCAGGGTGGAATCCCTGGCTGCCACAACAGACCCTTCCCTGCACACTCATGGTCTGCACTGCTTTGCAGGATCTTTTGCTGAAACAAAATGGTCTGGGTGACAAAATGGAAAAACTGGTCATCACTTCTTCACAGATAGATCCTAAAAATACATGGCTATTGTTCCTTTCCTTATGACCCAGCTGGGATGAGACGTTTTATAGAGGAAGCAAGAAGATAAACAAACAATTCAGCATGCAAGGGTGAAGGCTGTTGTCCAATTTTTTTCAGCTTCCTGAATCTGACTCCTAGATCTTTCTTTGCTATCAGGCTTTCCCTCTCCAGCTCCCTTTCTGAGGAGGAAAACAGGAAAGATGGCTGAGGATGTTCGTGTTGAAGGCCAAGCTGAGATACTGCATGCAGGGGGACACCAGGGCCCTTGGGCCGTGGTGCTGCTCCTCCACATGTCACTGACTCAGCTGTGGGTCATCAGGGCTGGGGAATGCATGCATTGTGACCCTGGCATGTGTCATGGGCTGGGAAACTGCCACAGATGGGAAACCCACTGGTGGATGTCACTGCTCTGGATGCAATCCTTCTGCAGCACCCAGGAGCCCACCACTGTTGTTGGTACGGTCTGATGGGGGTATTTATGTGAAAGGTTCTTGCTGGCCCCAACCAGGACATTCTGCCTGGCTCAAACTGAGCCACTCCTTTCTTCCCACCTCCCAGCATGGCTGTCACCCTGCTCAGCAGTTTAACCCTGGCACCTCTAGCTTGGTCTGAGCACAGGGAGGAAGCACAGCACTCATTAGGCTGAGAAAAAAAAAAAAAACCAACCCAAACCAAAGCATATTGCAAGTGGCATGAAGATCTGGGCACCAGGATACAAATCCTTGCTCATTTTAGCAGCAGGTGGATCTGTCACAGCTCATTTCAGGTTTGGTGGTGTGTTGTTTTTGTTCCATTCAGAGGGGGTGCTGGTCCCTCGTGTGGTTGCAAACGCCTGCATCTGCACACATTTCCTAAATCACAGTGGGTGATTTAGTGCAGAGCTTCACATGGCCTTGATTTGCCCCCTGACATTATACAAAATAAGAAAAACGTGGAGTGAGGCAGCACTGCTTCTCAGTCACCAGCTCTGCAGCTGGTGTGAATCAACCCAGCTCCTTGTGTTTCTGTGGAATTGCACCCCTAGACCCCAGAGACCATGCAGCTTCTCACATGTGAGGGTTCCTCTCAAACCTGTCTCAGTGTCAGACCTGCACCAGGACCTGGACAGCAACACTGCAAGCCCCATGCCCAGCTGCTGTTTTGCTTTTTGTGCAAGCTGGCCATCCTCAGCAGGGACAGGGTGAGCAGGAGCAGCACATCTGTCTCTGGGCTGTCCATGTGCTGCCTTGCTGTACTTTGGCTGGGAGGCACTGGAGGGAACAGGCTGCCTCAGCAGCTCCAGCCTCAGATTTTTGTTTTTTCTCTGTGATAGCTGCTTGCCACATGGGGATATAAAGTCAGCGTGATCACTTTTTCAGGGTGATGAGGGAAAAAATACCTGGGCAACAAACAACCTCAGACCTGAGAGCTCAGCCCCTGTGCTCTGAGCCTGCCCCTGGAGTTTGGTCAGTGGTTTCCTGGTGCATGGCAGAGCACCTCTCAATCACAGCACCCCCAAATCTCCTGGGTTTGCCAGCTCAGACCTTGGCTCTGCTGCTGAAGAATCTGTTCTTGAGCTTGGGTTAAACCAGTGAATTTAGGATGCAGGTTGCCTGGTGGGCTGTCAATGTATCCTGTTGTGCTTGGACAGGAGCAGCCAAGATTTGGGAGATTTGCTCTTAGCCCTCAATAAGCCTAAAGAAAACCCAAGTGTATCCTTGCATAGTTGTGAGTCTGTAATGTTGTTCTAATTGTTATGTGAATAAAGAACCTGCTATTCTGAAATACTTTTAATAAGCTTCAGTAGGCTGGTACCACATGTCATGTGGGGCTGGGCTGCTGGACAGGAGTTGTCTGACCCCTCCAGAGCAGCCTAGCCTTCATCACACAGCACTCCTCTCCTGGAAATTTCCAGTGCATTTTGATTCTTCTTGAAGATCTACCTGTGACTCCATTCTAATGGCATCTGGAGTGCCATTGGAGTGTTACCTTCCCTGCAGCTTTGGACACCTGTAGGGGTTTATGCTATCACCTGATTGCTGGCTGGATCGGCATTAATTGCCCCAGGGCTGCTGCGAGCTTGAGGCATGTGTAGGGAGGGAAAACTGGGGAGGCTGGGAACATCTCTCTTAGTCCCTGTCTGAGGACATCAATCAGCACTCAGGACCTGCCCTGGCCCACCCCTGCCAGGGTGCAGGCACCAGGAGGGCTTGGGGAGCAGCTCATGGGATGGGAGACTGTAGGGGAGAAGCCATCATCCTGCCTGGGTGTCTTGGGCAGTGTGGGCACCTCGGGGAAGGAGGGTGAAGGGTCTGTGTTCCTCCAGCTTGCAGGGAACAAAGGTCCCTTTCCATCAAGTGCCATTGTGATGGATTTCAAGTGAAACAGAGACGGGGTTCTCCACCAAAAGGCACTGCAAGCAGTTGCCCTTGCTCAGCGTTTGATCTCAGCCTCCCCCCTGTCTCTGTTCCTTTCACGGAGCACCTGGAAACAGCTGACTAATGGAGATGTGCAGATGGTCATCAACTGCTGCATTATACAGCATGTGGCTAAAAATAGCCAAGGTTGCAGGTCCAGGCCCCAGCTCTGCTGGGAGAGATTTGCAGGGCACAGTCAAGAAGTGATTTGTCCCCTGGTGCCATGGCAACAGCTCTCAAATGTGAGCAGCAGGACAGCAGCAGCGTGGTGCTGCTCCACTGGTGCGCGGGATGATGACCTTGGAGAAGTGGGAAGCAGCAAGGTGGGCCACTGTTCCCTCCCACAGCCCCTTTCCCCAGCCTGCAGCCATCAGCTCTGGCAGAAGAGACTTGTGAAGGATGGACTAAAAGAAGGAAAATGTGCCTCGTTGCATTTGCATTTAGATGGCAAAGATAAGGATAATTAGGAATTACCAGTAAAAGTGATACAGGAAAAATGCAGTGGAGAGATTTGTAGTTTTATCACTGGGAGTTTCTGTACTTTTTTTTTTTTTTTTGTGAGCTTTTTCTGTTCTGCTTTGTTTTAGCTTAGCACCATGCTGCCTGTTAGCCATGGTGCTGTGGGTTCTTGCTGGAGGACAATTTAAGTACGCTGGTTTCACTAGGAGATGAAACTGGAAGTGTTGTAAATGCTGTCCAAACCAAAGAGGGCAAAGGTCCATCTGCAGCTCCTCAGCAATAGCTGTCTTAGCACATTGCAGCTCTGCTGTTTGTCATGTTGTCACGCGGTCTCTGCAGTCTGATGGGTAAAACATCACTTTTCCCTCCACTGTGAGGGAAAAGGAGATGGGAACTGAACTGCGATAAACAATTCAGGTACTTCCGCAAATGTTTTTTCTCCAAAGGGCTGAGGTGTAAGAGTTTAATATTGTTCTTCACTCCAAATAGCCTTTAGAAATCAGGATTTGCTTGCAGAATGTTGTTGGGTGCATCTTTGTTTTCTACTCTGTTTTCACATGAGGAAACAGACTGGATATTCTGGACCTTCACCATATGTGACACAACCTGTCTCAGTTTTCGGGGCGTGCTTATGATTTTATTTCTTTTTTTAAGGGGCTTAAGGTTTTCTGTAATCTCAGCCCCAAATACATTAGATGGCCTGGTTAGTATCAGGCCCAGCATTAGGGCAACTCAGCCTCTTTGAAGCCTCCCTGTGGATACCCAAAACGACACAACCCCAAGCACCAAACTTGGGTTTGCAGGTTTTTAATGAGACTCCCATGAGTATTTGACGTCCTCATTTGAGAAGGGGAAGTGGTGTAGGAAAATTGAAATGGAAAGGGGTAGAGGCCCAAATGTTTTGGTACAGGAGAGGAACTGAAGCATAGCCAGGTTTCAGAATTCTCCATCTCCACCCATGCTTGTGCTCAGCACTGTGTCTCCTCCTGCACAGAGAGCTGCTCTCCTGAGGGAGCTGGGTCCAAGGCATCAGTTGGAGACTGAGTTTTGAGGCTGGTGAGCTTGGTTCAGCTGAGTGAAAAGACAGAAGCCATTCAAAAAAACCACAATCCAGATTTGGATTTAAATTTTATGGGCATATTTGAGTTTGGCTACACTGAATTTTCCTGTAGGTGGGACTCTTTGTCAGTAAGGCTGAAGTAAAGTCCCTGCTTTATTCTCTGGAGCTCTTTTATGGGAAAGTTAAACAAATGTTTACCTCTCACAATATTGCTTATCTGAATGAATGAATGAATGACTGCAGAAGGACAGCCCTGCCCCTGAGAGAGGGACCTCCCCTTTCTCAGAGTGTGCTCTTGGGCAGGTGTTGCAATTCCCTGTTTGGGACTGAGCAGGAAGCATGGAAGGGGAAATTAAATAAAAGCAATCAAATAAAATATATTTAGGAAGTACAGTCCCCAGCATTGCTTCTGGGATTGGGCATCCCTTAACTCCCACTCTGATGCTAGAGCAGATTTAACAAGGTGGGTTAAATAATGAATTGCTTGAAATGAAAAGCCTCTGCCTCTGATGCAAAGAACACTGGAAGAAGAAAAAATTCTGCAAGAATCAGACACCTGCAGGATTCAGATGGGTCACCTGCAGCTCTGACTCTCAAGCTGCTGCGTGAGGGTGTTTCTCTACATAGAAAAGAGCTTGAGAAAAGATCTCATGGGGATGCAGTTCCCCTTGGCTGGAGGAGATCATGCTAGTCTTGTCCTGGGAAATGGTGGTGTCTCTCAGCCCATGACCAGAGCCAGCAGCTCAGTCCAGTTTTGTGTCTTTGCCTGCCTCTTTCAGCAACTAAATCATCGCTCAGAGCTGGCACTGCCCTGGAACAGTGGCACCTCCCTGCACTTTCTCATTCATGTTTTGCACTGCTGGATGGCCATGGAACAAAGCAGAGCTCAGTTCCCACAAAACCCAGATTTTTCCCAGTGATATTGGCTTCTTCCCTTGGATAACAAGGCCCTGATGAGATGGGAACCCTGTGTGAAACTGTGCCCAGGGCAGCGGGCTGGGCAGGCGAGGAGCTGTGCTGCCCTAACAGGCATCCACAGGAAGGGCGGTGGAGCAAGTGGAGCGCCTGCAGAAGTTTCCAGGCACCAACAGCCCACCCTGCCTTCAGAGATCATCCATCACAGCAGCCACCAAGGGAGAGCATTTACCAGGCACAAACTTGGCTGCTTTTTGAGCTGCTCATCAAGGCAGTGGCTACAAGTTGGGTTGTTGCTTTCTGGCACTCCTGCCGCGAAGTTTCCGTCACCACCCACACTTCACCCAAGGGTGCTCCTTAACCAAGGCAGAGAAACCGAGGACAACCTGCACACTTTCCTCCTCCCCACAAGCTGCCCCTGCACCCTCCACAGCCAGCCAGCCTTGGGGCTGATTTCCAGCTCAAGGCCAACAGTTGGTCTGGAGTGCTCTTCATCCATCCCATGGAGACCATGCTCCACAGGAGATGCTGCTCTAAATCTGCTGTTCTTAGCAAAGCATCACTGTAGATTTCCCCCCACTGCTCTGAGAAAACAAGGTGGTTGCTGGGGGAACATGTCCAGCAGGTGCTGCTTTCAGGTGTGTTTTGGGCCGTGGCTGCCCCACAGAGGGAGTACCCAGAGCCCCTGCCCAGTGCCTGCAGCACCTGGTGCTGTGCCAGGCATGGGCAGGGGCAAGGTGGCTGCCGTGGCTGTTAGAGGCTCTCATTGGTCTTCAGTCAGGGTGGATGTGAGACAAGGATGTGATTAGGAAAAGGGACCATGAGTGAAAAGTCATCTATCAATTGGACTTATTAACCTAAATGTGTCGAGTAAGTTTCCACCAAAAGGAGAAAAATTATTTATTTTTAATTTGGGCTGTTTTAAAAATGGAGAAAGAGACAAATTTGTAATTTTTTTTTTTTTTTAATGTAAGCAACATTACTTACCCAACTTCAGAGAGTACATGGTTAATTGTTTACCTGTCTCCAGCCTGAAAACAGCTAGCAGCAAAGAACATACTGGCATGACAAGGAGAACAGGGTGAAGAGTAACTCTTCAAAGAAGCTCTTTCCAGGGATTTCCAGGTGCTTTCTACCAGACTAACGCTGCTGCAGCACTCTGTGTCTGCCTCTTGCCTTCTCTGCCTACACAGTGTCTTGCAGGCAGCTGCATTTGCACTGTCAGTGTCCCCAGACTGGGAGGACACGGGCCAGCTCAGGCAGAAGCCACTTGAGCACAGTCAGCTTGGTTCCCCTCCAGCCGGCCTGGTGCACCGAGAGAGGGACTGCAGACAGCACCTTGCTGCCTTTGGGGGGCACACAGACAGGATGGAGCTCCTCTGGGGAAACTCAGCCAGCTCTGGGTGTCACTCCTGGGTCAGAGTCTCCATCCCAAGGTGTCTCAGGGCATGTGGTACTGAAGAAAAGCAGTGAGTTTTGAGGCCCGGTGTGTTGTGTCAGTAATTTCCCACAGTCAAAACCTACTAAATGAAAATCTGCATCTGGATGTAATATTCTTAAATATGTTTCTTCTTGGAATCTAAGACTTGAGTTTGGCCATTATAGAGAGGTTTTCAAGATGTCTCATCTTAAGAGAAGAGGTCCTTTCCTAAACTTCAAGGATATTCATATCTGGAGTCTTGATTTCAGCCCAATCCTTGTTTAAGATCTCTCTAGACAGGACAAGTGTGGGACTTTTTTTTGTCTCTTGGGAAAAGAAAAAGCCGAAGTTCCATGTTGGTGAGATTTTTTTTCTTCCCCTCCATCAGACTTTATTCCGTGCAACACACTTAAGGAAAACAGATTTCTGCTTTCAGTGGCAACCAGGACCTGCTGCCTCCCTCTCAGGAGCAGGTGCCAGCTGGTCCCTTGCCCAACATGTAGGATGCTTCTGCATGGCCCCTGCCACTGCCCTCCTGCTGTGGCAGCTGTGAATCCTACAAAGTGTATGTGGGGTGGTGTTCCTTCTGTAGGTCAGCAGAAGGAAGGGGTGGTGTTCCGTCTGGAGGTCAGCACCGTGCAGAGGTGACCACTGACAAGGCTTCCAGGGCTGAACCCTTGCTTGTGAGAAACTAAGCATCCTTCCAGTCCTGTGCAGCAATTTACTATGAAACCAAGAAAGAGAATGAACCAAAAAGTTGCAAAGGTTGGAGCCAGTTCCTATGGTACCCCTTGCAAATTCTTTCCTTCCCCAAGCATTGAAAAATAACGCAGCTCTTCTGCTCCCTCTGACAAACTCCAATCATTTTTATAAGCAAACACTGAGAGCAAATAAAAATATTTTGGAGTTTCTGAAATGTTGATTCACTTCATGTTCCGGCCATAAAGGAAATAAAGGGCTAGAGATCAAAACTGTTTTCACAGTCTTGTCTAAAATGGGAAAAGGAATCATGGCAACCCAAATGTTTTTAGATAAACTTTGCCTCCAGTTGTGAGTTTATGCCTGGCTACCATTTTATTTTACAGGGATTAATTTCTGTCAGTATTAGATGCATGGTTACCGTTGGTCTTCTGCTGGCCTCTTTGTCCAGCCTTGACAGGACCAAGAGAGACCTGCCCTAAGTTTGCTGGACCACTGAAGCACTGGACACTGGGCACTGGAACAGGCTCCCCTGGGCAGTGGTCACAGCCCCAGGTTGTGACAGAGCTCAAGAAGGACAATGCTCTCAGGCACATGGAGTGACTTTTGGGGACGATGCTGTGTGGGGCCAGGGATTGGACTCCATGATTCTTGAGAGTCCCTCCCAGCTCAGCAGATTCTGTGATCTGGAGCTGAGGTCTGCAAGGTGCTGTCATGGATTTGGGTGCTTTGGGTGCTTTTGGAGCCTCAAGCTCCCTCATTGGGTCTACCTGTGTCTGTTTCTGGAGGCAGCACCCCACAGGGTGTCCCCAGACCACATGGGTATGCAGTGGCTGGTGTCACTACTGCTGGAGGCTGAGTCCCATGCTGCAAAACTCTTGGCTTAGGTCTCTCCTGGGCCACAAGCCATGACCTTGACACATCAATTTTTATCTTTTGTGGGCTTATTTTTTTCCTTTCCTCTCCCCCCAAAAGATTGAAAAAATGTCTGTGGGGCTGCTGTAGCCAGACAGGCTGATGCTTTCATTATGTGGTGCTCATGGTATGTGTTGCATGCTCTGGGTTGTCGTGTGTGAACACTCAGGAGAGGTCAGTGTGGAAGGTCGTCCTGGAGGAGGTACCAAAACTGGGACCTTCCACACCTGCATTCCCCTCCCTCATGGGAAATGTAGGGAAACAATCCCATCAGCTGTGCTCGGTTTTCCTTCTGGAAGGAAGTATTTTGAGCAAACAAGGAAGAGGTTGCACAGAGAGGTGGTGGATGCCCCATCTCTGGAAACATTCAAGGCCAGGTTGGACAAGGCTCTGAGCAACCTGATCTAGTTGGATGTCCCTGCTCATTGCAGAAGGGTTGGAGTAGATGATCTCAAAAAGGTCCCTTCCAACCCATACTATTCTATGAATATGTGGTATGGATGACCACAGACTTAGGGCCTTGGAGAGAGCTACAGAGCTAAATCTGTCAGTGTAGACACACTTATTTACATTTTTAGCCAGAATTGTATTGGTGGCTTACAAACAAAAGGGGGGAAATTGGATTAGTCCTCTGGATTCAGTGGCTGCATTGGAAAAATTCAGAAAGAGGAAAGGAGGAGGAAGTGACTTATTCCTCCTGAAAAGGTAGTGTGGTAAAATGCAGTGTGAAGTTCAGCAGCGGTAAATATAGCTAAATCAAATGAGTTTAGTTCATATCCTGAGAGCCATAAATGTACACAGGTGAAATTTTATGAGCTTTTAAAAAGAACTTTATGAGCTTAGAGGGAGAAGCAGTATAATTTGAAACTAGCAATGGAAAAATAATGTAATATGGATTGTGGCATACCTAGAAAAACCTGTTAACTTGCCCTACAGAAGGACCATAAAGGATAAGCAAGGAAAAGAGATCTAGGGATCTCTTTTCTTCTTCACCAGGACCTTGATCTAACCTTCTTTCAAAACTGCAGCATCCACTGAAATTACTCTCTGGGTAGTCCAGGAGTCTAAAGGACTCCCAGGGAAAAAGTCTCAAAGGGGAAAAAAGTGAAGAGGAGAGGAGGGAAATGTGCAAGTCCTTGGCAGGCTCTGATAGTTCTCCATCACCCTCTGGTGCACTCTCTGGTTGTCCTCTGAGGGATTAGAGGTTGCCCTACTGCACACTTGATAAGAAGCAATGTTCTGAGATGTGTAAAGATGCCTGGTCTTGTCTGCTTGGTATAAGAAGGGTGGCCTGTAGCCTCACCTGAGGCATCTGAAAACCAAAATGTGCTATCTCCAGACAGGCTTTTCTTTTATGAGCGGCCTTAAGAGCAGAGGACTGATAGCAGCAGCAGAAGGCTCAGAGTTGTGCAGGTGTTCTCATTTAAGAGATGGGACATGTGTCCCCCTGATGTCTCCTGGCTTCCTGCTGAGCTCTGCCAATACCTGGAGCTCTCAGTGCTGTCCCCTCCTCTGTGCCGTGTTTCAGCAGAAGGTGTCAGCTCCTCAGGATTGCAAAGCAAATCCAAAGTTTTTGGGAGGGGAGGCCACTTGCAGCTTAGCTTAGTGACAGACTGGTCAGCAGTACCAATCAGCTTCTGTGCAGCCATGGTAAGATAAGGCTGAGAGCCAACCTGATAACTGCCAAGCCAACTGATCAATTTTAAATATCAGCGTTTCCCCAAGTTCAAGTAACATAATAATGTTATTTGATGCTATGTGAGTGGGTTATTTTGATTTGGTGAGGTCTTGCTTGCTCCTGACAGAGCCTCCTTAGACCTCTTAGTCTTTTGAGTGCGGTGAGACAGGCTGTGCCCTAGAGAGTTGCACATCAAAGCAGAAGCCTTTGTGACTAACCAACCCGGTCTGGTTCAAAATCAGATGTCTAGGAGAGAATTTTCAGCAGACAGCTAGATGTAGAGCAGTAATTAGGTCAAGAACCTATTATTGACCTCTTCTCACAGGCAAGAATTTATGCAAGAACGGGAGTATCCATCCAGCACTGCATTTGTGACATGGTCTTCAGAAACAGAGGCTTTATTCCAAATAAAACTTTTTCCCCACGTCAGTAATCAGATCTGGCTTTGATAGAAAAGTCATCAACAAGATCCTCGTATGGTGTTAATATCTTAGCTTTTCCTTCTGCAGTTGTGTTTGGTTATATATATAAATATATATGTATATGTATATGTATGTATTTAAAGCTCCTCTTGTTAATGCACCAAATATGTGTAGGCAATTAACAGAAGATTGTGTTTGATTATGGCTTACAAGAAAGTCTCCAGAGAAGTTACTGTTCATTAGTCAGTGAGCAGCCCTTTCAGCCATGAATGGTGACCTTGGCAGAAGGTCCTGGAGACCACAGAATTAATTGAGAAAGTTTTAATATAGGCTGGTGCATAGAAAAAGAAAAATCCATATGACTAGGGCATTGTTGGCTAGTGAGGATATGTTTGGCAGATACCTATCCTGTTACAAAGTCAGATACTGAGTTCATTGCCTCACTGTGCTTTCAGGGTAGATTTGATGACAAGCTAGAGAAAGGCAGCTTTAAAAAATGTTCTTTGTTACATTCTGAAAGATGTCTTGCAGTTTGACAAAAGTGTAGGCTCAATTAATAGGAGTCTGTTGTATTTAGCCAGATGCTTTTTTGGAATAGCATTTTTCCATGGCATCATAGTTACAGAAGTGGTTGTGAACGCATTCACTAGCTCATGTGGCCTAAATGAGTTTTCTTAATGAAAAAAATAGCCTTGTGTGTTGATTCCACTTGCTGTTGTTCCCTCAGCCACAGTCTGTTGTTTGTGAAAGCTCTGAAACTTTCTGTGTCTCTGAATTCACTGAGCCTACATAAGGGGGCCAATATCAGCATGGATGTAACTTCTTAAGCAGGCATGGCTAAACTTCAGGAGGGGTTTGGACCTTCTGAGCTAACACTATGGAAGTAAAAAGGGCTGGCATACACTAAGAGGCTGGTTGGGGTGTCTTTAGGCACCCATCGATTCATGTCCCAGCAAATGAAGTGACATTATCAGGTGCTGATTTCCCCCAAGGTGACAGTGCACTCATTGGAAATAAAGACCAAAGGGAGGTTTTGTGCCATAACTTTCTCTGAATCAGGATATGTTGGAAGGATTGCACTATTCTCTCTCCTTGTGGAGCCACAATTAAGCAGTTGCATCAATATTTTTTCTGAGATTGTGGCCTCTGAAATCACAGGACTGTCATCTTGAAACATGAGGACCATGACTGTGGGGAACGTTGAGCAGTCCTAGAGGATGTGAGGTTTTAATCAAAGCACTCTGAAGTATTTGGGACTCTTTATACTGGCTTGGATGGGTTATAGATTGAGCTCTTGAAATCCAGCAAGTTTAGGCAAATAGGTGTGAGTAACCAAATGTTTTTCCAAAGCTCATTTTGTCATCAGCAGAAAAAACACTGCAGATGCTCAAAATGCACAATTCAAGCAATTAAAGTAGTTGTGTTTTTTTTTTCTTTTAAACAGTGAACTTTTTCTCAAGAATACTGAAACTTTGAGGGTTTTATCAACTCCAAGGAAAGCTGTCCCCACTTCCCCATCTCTCTCCTGACTGAAAACTACTTTTTTTGGTTACTATTTAAGGTGAAATGAGATATGCTGTTAGCACAGTTCACAAAGATTTACTCCAAAGGGGATAAAAACCTGAATGTATGGGTTAGACTGGAAGCCAGCATGTAATTGGCGAGCAAGCAGCCTGCTCCTATAGTGTGGGCTCAAAGTTATCCTGTGTGGTTGGACTTTTATGCCTTTTTTTTTTTTTTTAACATTCTCCTCAAACAACACCGACAGGCTCGAGAGGAGCCAAAATATCCTGCCTGAACACCTGTGAACTTTGGATCTGGAAGCAAGCAGGGGGGTTGGTGCCAGCTCTCTGCTGGCGTGATGGATGGGTTTCCAGGGGCTCGGGGCCGGGCCTGGCGCTGAACTTTGCCTTTTAGGAAAGGTCAGCTCCTTCCTGCCGTCCCACCACGTGCCAAGGGCTGGGATGAGCCAGGCGACGGGGACAAAGCGTCACACAGCACAATGAAGAGTGTTAATATGAGTAATTATTGCAGTATGTCACTGCACTATTTTAAGGCTGCTCGCTGCATGCCAAAGAGTGCTCTGGGCAGGGTTTTCATTACAAAATCCTGCCAAAACACTTCCTGAGGGGATCGTGATAAATATAGATAGCAGAGAGCCAGTCTGAATCCACTGCAGCGAATAGCAGGAGTGCACATGCCTTAGGGTCCTCAAGGCTCATAAAGCAGAAGATACTTGAGTTGGCTGAGGTCCCTGAATAATTCAGCTGACTCCAGTGAGGGATTTTCAGGTAGCATTTTGATATGGCATATTAGACATGCTCAGGAATCGGCTCCCAGCTCCCCCTACCAGTGCAGTGGGGGTCACTTTTATTTCTGGCCCTTGATTAA
Source organism: Calcarius lapponicus (assembly GCA_039654755.1). NCBI lineage: Eukaryota > Metazoa > Chordata > Aves > Passeriformes > Fringillidae > Calcarius > Calcarius lapponicus. The sequence goes on along the minus strand of CM077465.1, from coordinate 102,271,874 downwards.
TCGTGATGGATCCCAGTCAGACGTTTTAGGACAACCGCTTTTCTCTTTTGTCACACAGCTTCATTGTTGACCATCTGCAGAGCAAAGCTCTTTGCCTTGTGTCATGGCAGAAACAAATAAAGAACAAAGGAAAAATGTCTGGCTGTTTTTAAACTCTCCCTTTATAGCACGACCATTCCTAGTTGCACACGCATGTGAGCAGCACCAGCGCTGGTTTTGCGGGCAGCTTTATGTTCTCCTCGCTGTCCCCTGGGCTGCCAGAGGTGCCTAACCCAGGTGTTGTATCTGCAGTGTTGTCTGAGGACTACGGAGTGACCCTGATTTCCATCTCCCAAGGCTGCCAAACCTCGAGTTTCTACTCAGGCAGTGCAGAGCAATGACTGCATTAGAGCACCTGTACGTAGGGGTCTGAGCAGGGTCACCTCCTCTGGAGCAGCTGGCCCAGGAGCCCTGATGCTGCTGCATCACTGCAAACCAGTGATCCCATGCATGCAACAAAGATTGTGATGGCTTTGGCTTCTCTGAGAACAGTGGTAGCATTCAGAAGCAAAACCCAGTGGGATGGCCATGCATTTCCTAGAGGCTGATTTTCACCACTAGCCCTGCTGGACAACAGCCAGAGCTGCCAAGCCAGGAGGTGTTTCGTGTGCCACTGGGTAGCAGATTTGGGGTACAGAGTGTCCCCACAGTGATGTGGGATTGAAGACATGATGGACTGTAACGCTTCTGCTTGGAAGCCTGTAATCCTTCCTGCAGGCTCTGTCTCTTGGGGGCTGGTGTAACTTGTTCCCCATGTCGTTGTCAGCTTGGGGCTGTTGCCAGAGTGTGAGATTGATGTTCTGTGTGCTTGTCCTGGACTTCTGCTGCTGTGTTTGGCAGCAGTGTAGCCTCTGCTGGCCCCTGTCCTGCTCCAGACTCACTGACCAAGGCTGTCATGGAGTGTAACTTCTGGAGGTCTTCTGTACTTCATATGTTGCATATAGATTTGCTTGGAAACTTTCACATCTCTGTGTCTGACAGGCTCCTCCATGGAATGTTACTCCAAGAGACACCCATAAGTCCTTTCCCCAGCCTGACATCATAAGTTCCTGCAGCTCTTATTCCAGCAGAAACCAAGGAGCTTGCTCAGCTGATGAAATCATGAGGAGCAGTGGGGAAAGCTAACAAAGGGGCCCAATTCCTCCCACAAGCCAAAAGCCCTGTCCATTCAGGGACAGCAAAAAGCCCCTTCTATAATAATTCCCTGCTGTATTTTCCCTTCTCACTTAATTTCCTCCCATATCCTGGCTCCTGGAGCCACCTGAGAGACCCCCAGGGCAGGCCGTGTGGGCTCCTTTCTGCCATTCACCTTCTCCTGTTCCCCTGTTTTGACCAGGCATGTGCACAGAACCCTTCTGGAACACACACAGGGAATGGCAAGGTCACAGCAAGTTATTCCCACAGCTTCCTGTGAGTGTGGCTGTTCCATATGTTTTTACTCTTTGTGCTTTGAAACTAATTCTGCCATGATGGCTCTAAATGCTTGAGGAGAATTCCAGGCAGCTCACTGAGAGGAGTGATGGTGCATAAGCAGCAGATTAACTTTGGTGTCTGTGTCTAACACACCCCATAGCTCTGAGGGCTTCAGGAAGGCAGAAACCTTTTTTTTTTTTTTCTTTTAAGTTATAAGGCTATCATAAATTCAGAATTGTCCATACTAGATAAGGGGTGTGTGTGTGTTACATGGTTATTGATGTTTATTTTTTGTTATTCATGACAAGCAACCTGGATCAAAGTCAAAGCCCATTCTCTTATCTCCTGTATAATTACATGGGTAAAACAAATCCCAGGCTGTTTTTTAAAAGTATGAGAGATGTTGATTTACTCCTCAGTTTGTTTGTTAGAGGGCAATGCAGAGGAGGTATCCAGCAATAACTCTGAAGATGCAGGAAAGGGTGTTCTAGTAAGGTGATGTCTCTTTGCAGCATCTGCATTGCTTTGGTTGTAAAGCATAACAAGTGACTATGCAATAGGGAAAATGTCTACTCCAGCAGTTTTGTTCCTCACAGAGAACTCCCTGTACCTGCTGGGACAGCTGGATCAGTTGACTGCTACCTGCTCTATTTAATTGTCTGTTTTTGTGAGTGCCAAGAGCTGAAAAACAGGAATAACAACATGTTTAGAGGTCTGATCCTTTCTCACGACCCACAAGGACTGTTTCCACCACTCATTCCAGAGGGAGAGTTGCAGGTAGTGGAAGTGGAAAAAGTTATGAGGAAAGATAGCTGTGAAGGTTTGATTTGGACATGTTGATGTGAGCTAAAAACAATGATTATTTCCACTTCCCACCCTCCCTGTCCCACTCTCATTGTTCCCACCCTCAGCAGACTGACCTGTGGCTGCCTGTGAAGACATGCTTTTGACATACTTCTCTGTAATGTGGGTAAGACAAATCATGTGAGAAGGGAAGATTTGGGATTCCCACTTTTTCTCCACTCTAACCCTCTTCTCTGGGCTCTCTTCTCCTCTGCTCTGTGCCTCAAAGGAGCTGTTTACAAAATAGTGAGTTACTCCAACCCCCAGAAGGTACCACCTCTTAGCCACAACTATAAAAGCAAGACCAACTATGGCACCAAATAAAGTGCTGTCAGAGCAGCTCTGAGGACCTGTCATTCCTGTTCCATTTCGATTTTACCCTTTGGTTTCACACAACCAGATCAATGTAGGGGTGGACAAGATCTCAAGCACAGAGAAATGATTTTGGTAAGAAACACTGACTGTTGCCATGACTGTTGCCACAGGATGCTGGTGACCTTCAGACTTGCGTAGCTACTCAGCCTGTGGCCATCTGAGACTGAGAAGAAAGGCTTCTTGAATAGAAGATTCCAGTCATTGACCTCATCAGTACAAAATTCGTATTTTGTGGGGGGAAAAAGCTCAACAGTAAAGAGCTGCAATTGGAAAGCACAACCTTGAAATGTGACCAAATGGGAATTGGAAAAACCTGGAAGTTACAAATGAATGTCACATTTTTCCCTTATACAAAATTTAGTGCTGTCCCTAGAGACTAGTGATTTGTCTTTACTTCACAAAGCTTACAGCAGCAGACCTCAGTGCTGCATTCTTGGGAATTTTGATTTGTGGGGCCTGAAGATTTCCGAGCAGCACTGCTCTCATGGTTAATCCAATCTTCCTGCCAGCACACCCAGTCTTCTCTGTCTTGTCCTGGGCCCCTGGAGCTCCTCCAAGACCCTTGGGGACCTCCAAATGACAGGCTGAATGGCTCTGTCCTCCAGCTCTGAAGCAGCATCCCAGTTTGAGGGTTGTTTTGTAACCTGCACTGACTGAATGGAACTTTGGATTATATTAGAGAAGGTGGTGCTCTGCCTCCATCATCACCTGCCTAGGAGAGCAATATATTGCTTAAGAGCAGCAAGTAGGGAAGCAGCAACTGCTGTCATGGCTCAGCATCCTGAAAACTCCCCAGGGGCAGAGAGCTCCTCCCCAAGCAGAGCAAAAACTAGGCTTGAAATATCTTTATTATTATTATTATTAATTAAAAATTGCTGTTCTGATCTGTTTTTGCCATAGCACAGGTTCCTCACAGGCTGAGCAGATTCTATCCAACTGAAACACACGTTCAACAACAAGAACATCCCCTGCCAGTTATTTAAGCAAAATGCCTTGTGACTCTGTGTGGGAGCTGATTTGGTGCAGAGAAGCCTGGAGCTTGTCTGAGAGCTCAGGGTCCATTTGTGGAGTCACTGTGACACTGCCTTGGTCACAGCCACTCATTTCTCTGCACCATCCTGACACAGAGTCAAGCATAGCACAGGAGTTTCCCCAAAGCCAGGTAGCTCCTGCTGCTGGGAGCAACTGGTTTGAAACCCCACACATGTCTGATTAACCAGGACCCTTCTTGTCTGGGAGTGCTGATGACTGAGAATTCAGCTGAGCTCCCATGGAAATAAAGCCAGTGATCTGCTGCAGTTCTTGGCTGTGTGATGTAACTTCTCAGCAATTTGGTTTCCTCAACTGTAAAACTTAAATAAAAACTTTGAGGTGTTGTCTGACAAAGAGCTGTAAAAGTTGAGGGAACTTTGACTCCCTCTGTTCCAACACAGAATAACCCTCTTCAGTTAATTATACTACATTTTAAGGTTTAGTCAATATTTGTATACCTACAGGAACATATTAAACACTGTGTGCAGGCTAGGAAGTTTTACCACCTTTTTTTCTTTTTGTACTCATGATTCTTTAGATTTTTTTTTCCTCCTTCTTCTCTCTTTTCTTTTCTCCTCTTCCTTCTTGTACAGTAGTAAGCACAGAGAAGGTGTAGGAAGGTATAGGCAGAAGAGTAGCAGCAGAGCCTGTGAATAATTTTAGCTCTTCATCTACTGGGGTGATCTGTGTGAAATTCACATGCAAGCATGAGTTCCTTAAACCTTGGAGAAACTGAGAGTGCAGAATCACCTAATAAGGAGACTGGTTCAGGAATTGCGGGTCTTAGAAACATCCTCTTTGCAATCAACTTTCAGACCAAAGTCTGCTACTGGTGGGTAACTTTTATGTCTTCCTCATCTCACTTCAGTAAATTGTTGTCAAGAGTCATTACCAACAACCAAACCCCAGGTGAATCTACAGCTCCTGCCCTGTTCTGTTTGGAGGTTTCACTTCTTTTGATCTCTCTGGGGAAGCAGGCTGGCTACAGTCCATGTGTTTTTCTCTACAGCAACAGAAACTGGTGAGCACTTTGTTCAGCACTGTGATGGTAAAGTGCAAAGTCGAAGCAAATCTGGCTTTGCCTATTGTGGAAACATCAGCCAAGGGTGAGGTTTTTCACAGGGGTGGGTGGAAAGGGCTGCACAAAACAGTGTCAGATCTTGGATGGCTCTGGCAGTTCAGCCAGCACAGTGATCAGCACTGTGGGTACCACTGCTGTGGAAACTGCAAAGGCCATGCTTCCAGACAGATGGGGGTCTGCCCAATCATTAGGTACCTAACCCTCCTGGTATCCTTTAAAGACTGGGAGAGGGACGTGGCCCCAAACACATACCCCAAGATACACAGCATTTGACAGGGCAGAGATGCTGCCAGGAATTTCCTCAGCAATACCAAGTTGCATGCCCAAAGCTAAGTGTCTGCACCTGTATTGAAGGACTGTTGTCAACCAGCATCCTGTTCATCAGAAACACTGAGTGACTATTATTTTCTCTTCATAAGATCTAAATTTTCCTAAAATGACGCAAAAGAAGTCAGAAAAAAGGGAATGATGTTAAGCACACATCCTTAGAATCACAGAAGATTTGGGATTGGAAGAGATCTTTAAAGGTCACATCTGACCCCCCTGCAATAAACAGGAATATCTTCAACTAGAACAGATTCCTCAGAGCTCCATGCAACCTGTGCTTGAATGTTCTCAGGGATGGGGCCCTTACCATCCCTCTGGACAACCTGTTACCATGGTTCACCACTCTCATTGTAAAATTCTTCTTCCTTATATCTAAACTGAATGACCCTCTTTTAGTTTAAAACCATTACTCTGCATTCTTTTGAAACAGGCCTTGCCTGTCCCCATCTTTCTTGTAAGCCCTCATTAGGTACTGGAAGTTGCTAGAAGGTCTCCCCAGAGCCTTCTCTTCTGAATAATCCCAACTCTCTCGGCCTATCTTCAGAGGAGAGGTGCTCCAACCCTCTGATCACCTTTGTGGCCTCCTCTGGACTGACTCCAGCATGTCCATGTCCTTGTTATGTTGGGGCCCAGGAACTGGATGCAGCACTCCAGGTGGGGTTTCACCAGAGTGGAGAAGATGGGAAGAATCACGCCCCTTGAGCTGCTGGCCGTGCTGCTTTGGATGCAGCCCAGGATGCAGTTGGTTTTCAGGGCTGGGACTGCCCGTTGCTGGTAGAAGTCAAATTTTTCATCCCTCAGAACCCACAAGTCCTTCCTGACAGGGCTGCCTTCAATGCCTTCATCCCCCAGCCTGTATTGATACCAGGCATAGCCCTGAGCCCTGGGCCAGGTGCAGGAGCTTTCACCTGCTCCAGTGGCCAGCATGCAGGGATGCCATTCCCCCTGCTCAGCCCTGAGTGCCCCCACAGAGGCAGGCCAGAGCTCACTGCCTGTGGATGAAAATGGTTGGGATCTTGGTCCAGCGCGCTCTCACTGCACCCTGGCAGGCTGCTCCAGCTGCAGACAGGTATTGATTGGGGTTGCCAAAGGCTTTGCCTTTCCTCAAGGGGTTTTTGTTGAAAAGTCTGTGATGTTTTTGTCCAGTCATGATGGGTTTTCCTGGTACACCCAACCTGTTCCACTGCCATCTTGCATAGTTACGTTCATTGGTTTGAGCTTGGCCTTGGGTGCATTTCAGATTTCTCTTCTATAGCTGTGCTTTTCCCTTCCATTGGTAGCTATCACAACCCTTCACCCTCTGCCATAAGCTCTGTCTTCTGCAATCTGGCCCTTGCATAATCAAGGGAGACAGCCTTCCTGTTGTTACTGTTGAAGCTGCAATAAATAGCATATCCATTTCTCCATTTATCTGCTTTTTGAAATCCAGCCCGTAATGCCAGCAATAATTACTCTGTTTCTATATTTAGAGGTCATCAGCACCTCATGAATATCAAATTGTACTGTTATTATCTCTGTACAATATGGGCCAGTCTCCTATCAGTGTAAACATTTATAACAGTGATTATCAGTAGGACTGCTAGAGATCCCAAAATAGACAAGGCTGAACAGGAGTCTGCCATTATTTGTTTACTGGGGGAGGCAGGGAGAGAGGCAGAAGAGCCAGCTGAAGGTCTGACAGCACAGAGCCCATCTAGCACCACTGTGGGAAGGCTGGTACGTGGGGAATTGCACCTGGTGGGACCATTAGGAGCAAGTGTGGAGAATTTGCTAGCCCAAGTACCATCTTAAATCTTGGAATTAGGTTGCCATCTGCACAAACATCCTGCCCCACAGGAAAATTCCTCAGAACGCTTCCTTAGGGTATATTTTTAGTATCTTAATTTGTCCAAGAAGGTGTTTTTTAGAGCTGTAGTCTGACTGGATTGGTAAATCACAGAAACAATTTCCAAATTACGGATTCAACTAATTTTGTTGTCAGTATCAGCTCGCCAAGGGAAAATGGTTGGTGTCTCATCTTCTGTGGCATTGAACGGCTGCATCTGAAGGTGTCTGGCCTCCCCAGGCAGTGCTTGCTGTTGGCTTGAAATAAAACTGTGCTCTGAGCTCAGGCAAATGGCAGGATGCACAGACAGGAGGGTGGTGAGAGGCTGCTGGTGAATGTTAAGGGCATGGGTGAATGCCAACTGGTTTTTGCATTTGCTCACTTGTTTGGCTTTTTGTTTTGATGGACGCGCCACATTGCATTGAGAAGGGCTGATCTAAACCTCTGTCAAACAGCTGAAGCTCAGTGGATCTGGCTGCCTCCTAAGAGACCTTTCCCCTGCTCTCCAGGAGGCTTCCAAGGAACAGTCACTCACCATCATCTTTCAGAGCTGTCAAGATGCTTCAGCAGCTCAGCTCTTGGCATGGTTTTCCAGCCCTTGCATGCTCTGCTGTGGCCCTGGCCATGTGTACAGTTTTCCATGCGGATCCATACCCCCCCACCTCAAAGGCTTTACTACCATCAATGACTGCAGTGCTTAATGGAATTGCCTTTTTCTTTCCCTCACTTTTCCCAAGAGTTATTGCTCCCGAGTGTTTACTTTGCAGCTCTATGGGCCACCTGGGCATGGCTAGGCAGAGCCACCTCCTGGCAGGACAGTAAGGAAAGCTCCCGATCTGCTAGCCCAACACTTGCCACTGCACAAACATTTGGCCACTATCAATGGCATGTTCCCAGCCTGCAGCCTGAGAGGGCAGGGTTACAGCTCAGTACCCAGCTCTTCCCACTCACAAATGGTACATCTGTGCTTTGTAGCACCTGTTTTGTATTTAAAGTGGGGGTGCTAAAGTGCAGGTGAGAGAAAATTACTGGCATTTGGAAGGAGTTGGGCAGGAAAGTGACTGTATGACTCAAGTCAGGGCAGGTATGCTCCTTGTAGATGGGGCTGGTGGCACTGAGGGGACACCAGGAAAGTGGTAAAACCTTGTGAACACAGTGGATGCTGTGCAACTGAACTGCAGGTCCTGCTATCCCATACTATTTCTCCCCACGACAGCAGTATATCCACATCTAAGCACATCCTTTAGATTCTAACTGAAAACATTTTAGTGACACTAAAACCAAGCCCTAGAATCATATTTTCTATTCTGAATAGAAGAAGTTAGTAAATAAAGCTGGCTTCTTATCAATTCCTCATCCCTGAAAGTGCTGTCATACACCACTCGACAGTTTCTGTCCTAGCTAATTTCTAGAATCAGCTCTCTTTTCAGAGAAACTGCTGCCAGAAGAGGACATGACTAAGCACGAGAGGAAACTCAACTGTAGCAAAATGTGAGTGAAACAGAAAATAATCACTGAGTAAACTAGTACTTGTCGGTTCAGCATGGGAAACAAATCTAGATCATTCTCTGCAGCTTTGGAGAGACCTCACTGGCTCTTGTACAGCTGGCTTGGAGAGGCAAACAGAATACAAAACAGGAGTTAAGGGCTCCAGGGCTGTGCACGGCACCTCACACTTTCATCTCTTGCACAAGGGGACGTGTCCTTCCGACAAGAGAGCTCTTGTGCACATGTTTGTGCTGCGAGAATGCTGTCTATGTTTGGTTTGGAAAAGCTATGCTTGCTTAACAAAACCTGAATTTATCCCTGTAATCCTTCCCTGCATCTCCATGGCCAGATTGGAGCAGCCTGTGGAAAAAATTCCTGTCTATTTTCAGAAATAGATAAAAGCATTCAGATTACAGAGTGCAAATCTCATCTCAAAACGGCTGGAAAAATCCATTCAGCGCCACTGTCACTGACCCTTGCGACCTCTCCAAGTAATGAATTTCAGTTGCCTGTGCCTCTCCCCCATGCTGCCTCCTTCTCCTCCTGCCACCACTGCCAGAACTGCCCATGCTCCCAGCATCTGCAAAATGTCAGCCTTGAGTCCCACTGTTTATCCCATGGGGAGCAGGGAGGGAAGCGTTATATAAAAGATCCAAGTGTGGAAATTATTATTGATGCCACTGCTTGAAACCACTAGTGGGATCTTTTCAGTCCAATGTTCACGCTCATAAATTTTGGCAGAGCACTTGTGTGCCAAGGAAGAACTGCTCTTTACCACAAAGGTAAAGTGCCAGGAATCTGCCTCATTGCCCACACTTGTCCTAGGGCTCTGCTCTCTGCCGTGCCTGGAGCTAGGTACGGTGTCATCCCCTCCACTGCCAGGAGATCCCAGAGCAAATGAGCCTTTAGCATCACTTATTAGTTCATGAGACGGAAGATTTCATGGAGGAGATTACCGCTCATTTAGAGGGATTGTGTGCTTTAGGCAGTCCCTGAGGTTTGATGAATTCCTGCTCATGGTGGATTAGATGCCCTGTTAGCAAGCAAAATATTAAAGACAATAGCAGTGAGCTTACATCTCGCTCATATTTTGTTTATGGATCACAGTCTTCATAATTAATACCAAGGAAGAAGGCACCCAGATGGACTGTGGCTTTTGAAAGATTAACCTTGATAGAATTTATTTTTTTAATTTAAAACTTTATTAGTCTTTCTGTGATGTTCAGAGCAGACCTGGGATGCTGATAGCTTTCTGTCTGACTCATCAAGTGTCTAACAGGAATCCTGTGGTCCTCCCTTGGGATTCACACAGCTGACAATCACCATGCTTGTGTTCCCTCTGACAAAGTCAGGCTGAATCCTGGGAGGTTCTGAACAAACCATTTTCAGAGCTGAGGATGCTTCCGATGGCTCTCCTTCTGTTTCAGGATGATGAGCAGGATATGAAAATCTGAAAGAGATGTGTGTGGTGAAAAAGAGATGTTGGAGATGATCACTCTTATGATGAGTACATGGTTTAGGGTGATAATGTGGGTGTTGCTCCTAGCACTGCTAACCTTCCAGGACCTGGGGGAATCAGCTCACTTCACCAGGAATCTTATAAATATATCCACTTTGCAATAGTGATGAGAGGCTTAGTTGTTACCTATCTAGTGTGGACAGAGAGAAGCAGAGAACTGAGTGAAATGTGTGAAGAGAGGACAAGGTATTTAAATGACTTCCAACTACTTTGAGATCTTGGATTACAAGGCAGCAGCTACGATATAAGCACAAATTCTGCATTTAATGCATGTGCATGTTCAGAGCTGGATTTATCTCGTGCAGGCACATGAATGGGTATTAGCACGCGCATCCTTTGAAGCCCAAACACAGCTCAGCTGAACATTCAAGTGAAGAAAACTGGGCAGCATGTGTGTATCTATAGATACATGCATTGCACATGGAGTACATGTGCCAAAACACACTGGAAAGCACAGCACATCTATTGCAGTCTGCCTGAAAGTCTAATGCTGAGATCAGAATTTGTTTTGTCCCACTGCCTTATTTTTTTAAGCCTAGAGAAGTACACACACTCGCCAAAACAATCTGATCCCTGAGCTCACTTTGGTATTTTCCACAATTTTCAACCAGCTTTCAGGTGAAATTTTCAGCAATTGTAAATGGCTGTTGAAATTTTTAGAAGTGCTCTAAAGGCACCATTTTAAAGAAATGCTAAATGGTTCTTCTTTTAAGATATTATGAACATTTTTTATAATTTCTAACAAAGCCAATAGTCTTTTTGAAAATCATATATCTGAAACAATGAGTATAACTTAATTATTTCAGATAATGGTGCAAAACAAGGATACCACAGGAAAGGTCATTATTGCCTATAAAGGTTAATGAATTTAATACCTCTTAAAGTAGTCATGAAAGGACACATATTGATTCAAGGTTACTGGATCTATATATAGGGAGTACATAAACCTGAACTATATTGATATATTTAAAAATGAAGGTGTTCGTTACAATGTAGAACCAAATTGCAGGTTATAAAAAATTTGTTTTAATTATCTTCAGAAGATCTGGAGGTGTTTCTGTTGTGATCATGAGCCTGAGAACTATAACAATGCCTTCTCCAAGTGAAAATCTAACCTGTTAAGAGAAAATAAATGTGGAAATCCAGTAAAAGATTCAACTCTGACCCATTTGGAAGACAAAATAAGCCTGTGATATCCTGTTCGTTCACCAGGGAGTCATACTTATCATTGAATTGTTACAGCTAGACAGAACACAGGTATTTATATATTCTGTATGATCCAAGAGCTTAAAATTGCTTTCAACTGTTGACTTCACTGGAGATGAATGAAAGACATTAATAGGACCACTGCGATCCAGCCTCTTCCAGCACTGTGTAATGGCCCCAGGAATATCTCTTGTGTACATCATTCCCACCCGTTCCAGGAGTTCCCATGGCATTGTGTAAGCCCCAGCAGAGAGGTCACCACAGCTCCTGCTGCCAAGCTCCCCCACCAGCTGCTGCCAGCTGATGGCTGCTCTGCAGGAAAGCAGCTCTACAACACAGGCAGCTCGTGGGGCCACTTGGATGGGTGCCTTCTGGAACAAAAAAGAGGAGGGGAGGGAAAGGAATGGAAAAAAGAGGAAAAAAGAAGAGAACTAAAATGAAACACATGAATATGGGTGGGAAAAATAGTTCTGTTCCTCGCTGAAGCTGCCCAGGCAGATTCTCTCACCTGTGTCCATGTCACACAATGTGTTTGGCCAGCCAAGAGAAGAGACATGTTATCCAAACACCAAATAATGCTCTTCACTGCTCCATTAGGACACTGACCAGTCAACGTGGCTTCCCCTGGGCACCATCCCTGTTTGATGGAGGCAGAGATAAGCAAATCTTCTTGGATAAATGCCCATGGACAATTCATGCTGCCCCTTTGCTTCTGCTTGGACTATCTCTATCTTTTCCACGTAAGTCTCCTCCTTTACTCCTGACTCCTGCTGTTTCTTGCTCTGCATTTAAAGCTATGTATTTTTGCAATGAGGGATTTTGTGAAAGGAAAAAGCACCTTCCTTTTCTTCCAGGAAAGGTAGGTTTAAAGGGTCTCAGAGGGATTATTTTAGGTCTTCTGATTATGTTTCTAGGTTTAGAATGAATGTAGTGCATAAATTAATCAGAGAAAAGGTTGAAATACGCAAAACCTGGAAAACGTCCAAATCCCCCACACTTAGGACTTTCCACATGCAACTCCCCAATAATTTCTAGCTCTCCAGCTCTGAGAGTAATGCTTAGTTTTGAATTTAGCTTTAGCTAAACATGATGAAGAATCCATCCTAGACCTCACTGAACTAGTACAGCCCATGGGTATGTCAGTGAACTCCAAACAGACTCAGTAAAACAGAGTGGAAGGGGAGAGTAATAGACTCTGTAATTAGAAAGCTGTCCGTCTCCTAACATAGACTAAACACGTTAAATCCTCCAGGACTTTCAGACTGAAGATCAGCATTTACAACTTCAACCTCATATCATTCATAAGCAGTTGTAATGATGGCACCCATGCAGAAATCCCTCTTGTGGTAAATACTGCCCTGGGCACAGCATAGTTAGCATGAAGCAGCAGCCTCCAAACAGTCTGAAATTATAAGTTCTGGGCAAAGCAGGTTACAGCAACCCAATAGACAGGAGAGGTGAGGTTCCCACCTCCAAATTGGCATGATGCAACCTCTCAGTAAAGCCCAACTGAGAAGATAAAACGGTTCTGGAGAACACAGTGATTCCTTTCCAGATGTCTGAGACCCAGAAGCCTTAAAGACACTTGTGCTTAGGACATGCTGAAATGAAAACCCGACTTTTATGATAGTGCCTTGGAGGAAGCAGCATCACAGCTGCATGGGAAAGTGGTCTGCCCTTTGGTTCTACATTCTAATGAACACCTTCATTTTATATATATCAATATAGTTCAGGTTTATGTACTCCCTATATATAGATCCAGTAACCTTGAATCAATATGTATCCCTTCATGACTATTTTAAGAGGTATTAACCTGGATTGCTTTCATGACATGCCAAAAAAAGGGCTGGAATAGTGTTTCTTCTTCCACCTCTGCCTGTAGGCTCCACAAGGAGGTAGAAGTGTGGGTACACTGCACTCCATCACCAGTTTGCTGACAACTGGAGGACATGAGTTGATGGCACCCTGCTGCCTGAACTCCTGCCTTGCAACTCTGGCCACTCTGTGGTCTGATTCACCCTGAGCTGTCTCAGTGTGTGTTCTCACCAGGTCCTTGGGTGGTTGTGCAGGCAGCTGACAGATCTTCTGTCCATAGCACCGGCAGCTGGGGTCCTTCGTCGCTCCTTGGGTAGGTCTGCTCCCTGCTCCTGACCCTGGCTGAGGTGCAGGAGCCATGGAGCTCTCTTTGGGGCACCTTTTCACTAGACAGGGGGAAGGGAGGTGGACCTCTGCCAAGAGATTTGAAAAAGTGGGTTATTTTGCTCATTATCTGGATATATATTGCCATTGCTGGCTTTGCCTGGCTTTATGACTGTGCTCCCTCTTGCCTAATAAAGATCTGGGAATGCAAGTGAGTGGTGGAAATCCATCTCTTTAAGAGCTCCTGGGGAGGGTATGTTTAGTTTTCTCAGGTTTCTAAGTGGAGATTGGAATTTAGTCCTTTATCAAGAGGGGCCATGGGTATATTAAATCCAAACATTTTTCTCTGCTGTTAACCACCTGGCAGAAAGGTTACACTAATTACATCAGATGTATTTTCTCAGATTTTCCTGCTTCTATTATAAGTGTGAGGCTTATGACAGGGGAACCAGTTTGATCACTGGCATATGCAACCTGTCTTATTCACAACTCAGTCCCCAGATTAACCAGGAGACAGTGACCCTCATGGGAGGTAAGGTATGGGGACAGAAACAGGCAGGTCATGGGAGAAGAGCATGGCAGAAATGATCCAATTCTGTCACCACAGAGTGCCAGGTCCATACTCTTGGGCAGGGAGTGGACAGGCACTGTGCCAGTAGAAAGTGCACAAAGACCATGGTGCTTGGAACTTGGAGAAATGAAAGCAATTTCTGTGCTGTGCAAATGGCTCTTTACTTTCCTCCTAACAATCAGCAGACATTTTTTTGGGGTTGCCATTGTGAGAGTGGTGGGAGTGGCGATGTAGATGTCGGCTTGGTCTAGAGAGGGAGGAATAGAAAGGAACAAGAGGTGGGAGAGAGGCCATTTTTATGACACGAAAGATGAGCCTTCACACTCTCCAACAAATCTGTGCCCCTCTGGCAAATGCCACAGCGTGGCCAGCCATCATCTCAAGCCTTGCAGTACCACTCACATAAACTGGAATGTTTGGCCTTTTATCATATTTCCCTGTGTAGTATTTTTGCTAAGGGTGTCTCAAAACTTGGATACATGGGCCAGGTTTCGGTGGAAACTTAAGGTTCTAGGATTTTCCTGGAAAGCAACGCTGTTAATTTTTATCTCCATCCAAAACCAAATTGCTCAGAAGTGACAGTGGTGAAAACAGTATTTAGTAGAAAAACATTGTCCTACTCAAAAGAGAGCACAAAGAAAAAAAAGTCACACTTAAAAAAGTAGAGGAGTAAAATATTATTTGACCGTGTTCTTTTAAGTGAGACTCAGGCATTAAAGTGCACTGGGGGCCGAATTTCTTACATTTAGTGACAGATCTTCTGACACACTCCCACCAGATGCTTCTGTAGATTGGAAATGAGCAACAGGAAAGAAATATGGTAGGTTTTTTTCCAAGATGCAACAAGATGTTGTACTTCCTGGCCACATGTAAAATGAATTTACAACGGAAACATGCCAGAAATGCCTGAGGGTAACACTAGCCATAGCAGAATGCTGAGTCTTTCTTTTTTTTTTTTTTTTTTCCTTTTCCTCCAGCATTGAATAATGGTCCTGAATGTCATTTTTCTTAAAACAACCCCAGCATGGGTGACTGGTGAGTGAGATCAAGGTTCCATGTTTCATAGGGCACATCAGGAAAAAGTTATTGTGCAATCTGATCTCAACTGCACATACGTCGTCTGTCACACACACTGAGATAACTCTCAAGGTTATTTATTGCAACAGGCCCCTAAAGCGATGACATTGTGAAATTAATATTATTACTATGAATAATTGCGTAATTTTCTCTGACTCTAGTTATTCTTGTTTTCTGCTAATACTTGCATGTCAATGCTGTTCATTGCTGGAGTGACTGGAAACATTTCACATGGTTTGCAGAGAACAGTTTTAACATTTTCCAAGCAAAGGGGGGAAAATGCTCTTTGACTCTTTTTGGCCAGGTTTGCAAAATATTTAAGCACAGGGCTAGCAGGTCTCTGTCAAGGTCACTGTAACCTTAAAAACACTCCCCCTGATTTATTAGGTTTTCGATTACACTGGAGTGAGCGGAGCTGCCTCTTAATTCAAAGAGGAGAAAAGAGGGAGAGCCAATCTCATAATGCAGGTACAACAGTAAATTACCCTGCACCAAGCCCTGTGTGCCTCAGAGGGCTGATGGCAGCGCTGAGCTCTGGGTGATGAAGAGCCAGGGCCCTGCAGCCTGAGGGGCAGATTCAGGTGCTGGTTACAGCACTGCAAATCTCCCTTTCAAGCACAAGCAGTGTTTTATGCTTTGCACAGGGAACGGGAGAAAATACCACTGGGCAGTAAGTTGAGAGACCTGGAAGATTTTTATGTCTTAGTTAGGGTTCTTTGCGTTAGTGTCAGCTCTTCCACACTGATGCACATATGCTTTCCTAACCACAATGCTATCCAAAGCCTCCATCTTGGTTAACATTTCATCATTCACACGCCGGGAATTATCATTTCCTCTAGACATGCTGACAAAGCTCATTGTTTATTGCTCACAGCATGTCAGAACTGCTGGTTTTGCTTTGGACTGCAAGATGTTTGGAAAGCCACATGCTTTTTCTGAAGCCGGCTCAGCCCCCTCTGTGCCAGCTTCAGCTGCTGCATTCGCTTTCGACCAGAACGTCGGATCCTGTCCAGATGAGCCAGAGCAGAGGAGAGCGTCAGCTTCAGACTGACCAAACAGCACTGGATTTCATGTAACCGTGGCCAAAGTCTTCCTGGCAGCCACAGGTACAGACTTTCCAGCAGAGAGGGCTGGCACTTTGCTACCTTGCTCCCCTCCAGACCCGCAGATAAACCTGCTGCATGAGTGAGCCAGTGAGTGTGACTGGGACACGTGCCTGTTGTGCCATTTCCCAACCCAGGGGAGATTACAGCTCTTCCTGGCAGCAGAATTGCCCATGGAGAGACTATAAGAGGGAACGAGGCCATGCACCACCCCTTCTGGAAAAGTAAACGATCTTCAGCCATGATTCTGTGCTCCAGATCTCCCCAGCCAGAAATGGGGGCAACACCTGTCTGCTCACTGACCTGTTACAACACTGCAGTCATGAGCAGTTGCTAAATGGTGCAGAAATGGTCATGATCATTATTTATTAGTTACTGCATTTCATATGGCAGGACATATATTTTTCCCTAAATCCCTGAAAGCTGAATGAACGCAGAAAACACAGGACTGTTCCTACAGGTCTGTACAGCGGTACCTCTGCCTGCATGGCTAAACCCTCCTCTCAGTCCAGGAGGGGTGAGAGCTGAGTATTTTGGTGAAAGTTTAATTTCTGTCTTGCAGGTAAGGTCCTGCAAGCCACATGATCTGACCTCCCCAGCTAAAATCTCTCCTGGAAGATCTGTCTTGCCCACAGCAGCACCACAGGCAGGAGAGGGGACACACAGCAGGAGCTGCCTGTCCTGGGAGAAAGAGTGCAGCTGCACCCACGAGTAGAGGCAGAGCAGCAGGAATGGACTGAGACCTGTAAGCAGCAGTCAGGGGATGTCCTCAGCACACAGCAGTTAATAGCCAGGGATGAGCAGGGTGACCTCCACACTCCTTACTGCATGGACAGACATGCTCAAAGGCACAGAACACATTCTCTGCAGGATGGAGGTCCCTCTGCATCCAGTGATTTCTCCTGAGGTTGTTACTCCCCCCACAGTAACCCCAAAGGGACTAGTCCAGCCCAGGGAGGTAGTAAGGAGAGTCTGTTGTCAGTGGGAACTCAGTAAGTGGTTTGAGTAAGTTTTTGGGAAAGCAGACAACTCCTAAGGGTCACTGGCACTGATGACAAAGAGAAGCTTTACCACAAAGAGCCCAGGCAGATTGATGTTCCTGGGAGCACTGCCCTTCCTCACCCCTCACCTGCAGCTCACTCTGTCTCACTCTGCTGCTTTGGCCTGACAAGCCCCTGTAGCTGTGACCCGTCTCTTGGAGCCTGTTATTCCACACCTTATTTGCATCGCGCAGTATCTGTCCAGGTGGTTAAACAAAAGACATCTTTTCATTATTGTTGTTGTTTTTACTGTGCCATTGCTATGTCCTTTATAAAAGCTTTGCTTTTCCTGTGAGGAATAATCTCTGGAAACTTGGATAGAATCCTTTGGCTCACACTAGAAAAGGTAATAAAATCCTGGGAACCCAAAATGTTTCTCTGTTTTTTTCACTAAACATCTTTTTCCAGCTTGAAAAATGCGTTTCTTGTTTCTGATTTGTTTCCTGTTTTAGGGAAAATTTCTTCTTAACCTGCCAGTTTTCCTCCTGTCCAGCACACCTGGGCATTTGAAAGACTGTGCCCAAGTGCTCAGAGGGCTCCAGAGACCTTTCTCTTGCTCCCCACCACAACTCTGACTCTCCCTACAGTTACAAGGAAGCCACTAATTTCCTCATTGCTCTGGTTTCTCCATCTGCCACCTTGTGATATAATATTTACTTATCTTTTCAAAGCATTTTAAATCTCTGTAGGAATGCATTATAAAAGTGCATTAGTGTTATTACTTTACTCCGTTGTGTAACTTTGAGGAATGGCTTACGTAAGGCCGGCTCCTCTATCCCCTCTCTGACCCCCATCCATTGTCCTGCTGCTCTTGCTGCCTCCTCCCAAGACAGCAATAATTAAGCTCTGGTTTCCCAGTACCCTCCTCCTTGGTTCCTACCAGAGTTTGGGGAGCTGGCATCCAGTTCTCTCTACATCAGTCCAGAGATTGGCAGCTTTGGATTCAAAGGTTCTGCTGCTTCTGTCTCCACACCTCTGTCACCTGCATTAGGGTCACAAGATATATTTTCAGAGGCTCCAGAATTAGTTTTATGAACTCAAAGCACCCTTTTCTGGCATCCAGAAGTACCCTATCAACCACAATCTTTGACACTTCCTTATAACTGTGACATGAGTTTTATTGGGAGGGCATTTGTAACCTCTTAGTCCCATACTCTCTCAGGTTCAGCCTTCACAAACCAAGACAGCAGGACCAGAGGAGCAGTCCAGCAATAGCCTAAAGCAGAATGTATTCAGATGTTGGGGTGAGAGGAATGGAGTTCCTAATGAGAATGACACAGCTGACTCCTGATGTGCTACTGTGACCTGCTTTTTTTTCCACAGCATTTTTCTTTTTAGTAGGTAAGTGAATTTTTTTTTGTTCCTTGTATTTTTGTCATGCAAAAACACCCATTTGCAGTGAGATAAAAGGTTGTCAAAAAAGCAGGTACTTGAATTAACAACACTGTGTAGAAGAGCTTTCACTAAAGGGCCAGATGACAGGAATACGAAGGGTGCAAAGTAGTCAGACTTCTCCATGCTCTTCTTCCTCTTTCTCTTCCTCCTTTCCTGAAGGATATTGGTCCACATCCTGACCATTTTATGTGAAACAGCTGCCAGGTTTCATGCCAGAGGTGACTGCATTTCAGAGAAAAGCAAATGTGCTGCTGTACTACTGCCAGATACTGACCTCATGTGCATTAGCCTTGGCTATTCAAAGTGCTCCATTGGACTTTGGTGGTGCAGCTCCAGCCTGACCCCAGCACAAAAGAGATCTGAGCCCATTCCACTAATTTTTGGCATTCAAAACCATAAAGTGTGTGTCCTATAACAATGTGTCCATACACTCTGCCACCCTGCTAACACCCATCTCACACAGGCTGTCTCTCTCTCATAGTCAATTATTTGGACAAGAACTGGTGACTAATAGAAGCAATTTGTAGGAAACACGCTGTTCCCAAGTGACCAGCAGCAAATTGCTAATGACTGACATTAGAATGACCATTCTCCAAAGAGGAATAGTTGAAAGCTCACTGTGCACAGCACTGATCACATTTAGCAACAAAACAACCCCTCCTGATTCTGGCATCTGCCATTTACGCTGACTACTGCTTGCTTCCTTTCCCTGGTACATCCATAGGACAAATTACACTGAAATTAAGCAACCCCATACTATTTGTTGACATAAACATAAAATGTAATGAAAGGTACACTTCACTAATGTGACCTTATAAACTTGATTGACAAAACATTAAAAATACAAATGCACTATAGGGAGAAACCCTGCATTTTTCAGGAGATGGATCATAGGGCTTAATAGATCATTTCCATCTCTGAAATTTCTGAGTTGTGATGAATGGAATTTCTTAGTATTTGAGGCAAGAGAGGGGCATGTTTAAATAGACTGGAGAGGGCTGCAGTGTAAAATCTCTGCGCTATAAAAAAGGCAGCCTTGGTTTTTATTGCCCCTGTGGGGAGTCTCCTGTGAACCAAACAGCAACTAAATCAAATAAATATTTCTGAATCAACTCCATCTTCTCTTCAGCTTTGGAGAGTTTAAAAAACCCTGTAATTTATTGAATCGCCTTTTATGGTTGTACCTACAGATGTCTTTTGAATTTGATAGTAAAAACATTTAAACTCATAATGTTTCCCAAATCAGCTAAACCCATTATATCACCTGTGCCAGTTACTATATTTGTAGGGTAGTAAACAGTGGCTTTTATTGTTTGCTGTTCATGGGGCCGTACATAAGAATGAGCTTAGTCTGTCTCCAGAGATATACACCTACCTTGCAGGCACCAGAAATATTATACCAGCTTAAATCAGTGCAAGCTTTCCATGCTGTCACTGCCTCCCCTGTTTTGATTTGGTGACGGTAATCTCTATTCACTGCTGTGCTGATACCCTTCGAGTCAAGGCCCCTTCTCTACTTCTGCTGTTTCTGGAAGAAAAATTAACAAGTGCAGCTTAGGCATGTTATGAACAGTTAGCAAATTTCCACACCTAGGAGGGTATGTGGGCTCAGATATCTGATTTTCTTTGCAAGCAGATGGAGAGGTGAAAATCCTTATGCAGGCTTGTCATATCCTTATCTCAAAGCCTCCAGAAAAGTAGGCAAATGGAGGTGAGACGGTGAATTATCCAGACATCAAGTACCTTAGCTCTTCTCACAGGCAGTGAAATTTGCTTAGGAAACCCAGGAGAGAGGAAAAACCCAGGTGGATGTGGAGCATGGCAGTTTCAGAAAATGAGCTACATGAGGTCTGTTAGGGGAGAGCATGGGTGTGAGGGCAGAGCTATCCCAAGGTGCCCTTGGAGTAAAAGCAGTATGGACACTGAGGATCACATCTGCACTGCTCCCTGGGGCACAGGGTTTTGGGGAATGCACCTCATGACCTCCCACCTCAGGCATTTAATAGCTCCTTCTTATCTTTCACTGTCTCTCCTACAATCCTTTCCTCTTCCTCTTCTTCCATTCCTTGAATTTATCATTTAATACCATCTCTGGGGCTAATTTTGCAACTGTTTACATGGCATAGGACCATTAGGAAAGCAATTAACACATTCTGATGAGATTTAGGAAGTGGAAATAGCCATGTAAACCGCAGATCTATAAGTAGCTTGTGAATCTCAATTTGAAAACCATTTGATGCAAGCACAGCCCAGGCCATTTCTCAACAAGAGCTCCTAGAAAGTCTCTTTATTCAAGTGACTGAGGCTTTTCCAAGGAACAGGAGAACATGAGTTATCTTTCTGCTGTTCTTTGGCAGTTATAGAGAGGCGTGACTGGCTGCCTAATGATATTTTCCATACTGTTTATCTTTTCTTCTCTTTGAGTGCCACATGGTCTATCATTCCCTCAGCTCAGATATGGGCCCCAAGGGGACTTAGTCTGCAAATAAAACACGGAGCTAAGCAATAGGGATTAAAACCCCAAATGTTTTAGGCATACTGCTCTTGTTAGTAACACTGGTTTCAAATTATTTCCCTCCTCTCTGTGTCCCCTCTTGGAGACTTGTTATGAGCTCCATGATGCCACTTGTCATCCAGCTGAGCTAACACAAGATGAATGGAGGGGTCCCGCTACAAAGCATATAGCCAAAAATGTTTTGTAAAGTTAACCCCAGCTATAATAATAAAAAAATAAAATTCCTTTCTCTTGTGTTCCTGTGAAGATCTTAAATTCTTCATGCCATATATTTCCAGGTCCTGTCAGTGGATGGATAGTAGCTTGTATCATTTTCTGTTTTCCCTATTTCTCAGGTGCTAATACAATTTGAAAGACTCAATCATTTTCAATTTCACCCCCTTGCAAAAGGATTTTAATTGTTGTGAAGTTCCCTCCCCCCCCCCCCCCCCCCCCCCCCCCCCCCCCCCACTGTGGGCAACTTTCTAGTTTTTCAATTTGTTTTTTCACATGAACTTTCCTTATGTGGCCATGATGCTTTCAGTCTGGCTGCAAGTCCCTTTCCAAGAGCTTTTCAACCTTCTTGATGAATTTTGCTCAAATTTGATGGAAGGGCAGAAAGGCAGAATTCTCAGAAACAATCATGCTCTTACAAGATCTGTTAATACAGACATTATGATAGAGGAGTGAGAAATGAATTCATGCCCTGACTGAGCAAACATTATTGTTTCTCTTGGCAGCTGGTACTCGCTGGCCCACCTGCACCTACTGCTTCTTGCTTTGCAAGGATGCTGTCCATGGAATGGGAAGGAGACAAAATTAATGCAGTGGGGATGGAGATGGGCTGAGTGGCACAGGGAATCATGTCTGTTGGGAATCAGGCCTTGCTGCTTCCAGCTCTCCCCACAGGAATTGTTTGTGGCTAAATTAAATCTATATTGTTTTATTTCAAACACGTGGAAAGCTTGACTTCGGCATCAAATGGCATTATTTTTGTGGACATAAAGCCAATACCTTAATATTATTTTAACAAAGCCTTCTGAAATGCACATACATTTCCAGTCAGCCGGATTCTTCCTTTTTGCTGAATACTGAACATTCTTTTCTTCCCCTCACTGTTGTCTTTGGCTGTAGAAATTGTACTTTCCACTTTCACAAAAACTGTAGGGGCATTATGAATGCCTATATTTTTCTTGAGCAGACTTTTTGCTTTCTAACAAAATGCCTACACTAACTCACTTCACACAAGTTCAGCTTTCAGTGTCTGTGTGTAAAGCACAAGGTGCTTATCTACTTTGCCTGTGTAGTTGCAACTGAAAATTAAATTTGCCTTTGTATTTTCTGCTAGAGTGCTAGGGTGAATGCTTGAAAAGATGCCATGTCCTTCTTCAGCTGCCTGCATGTCAATGTGATAGACAAAGAGATTTATCCCCAAATGGTACAAAATTGCTCTGGGGTTCTTAAGGAAAACAGGAACACCATTACTCATTATTGTTTGTCTTACCAATTTGTTTTCTCCACAGTTTTAAGTAAAATATCTTAACCAAAAGTTTATATAGCAAGGTGTTGGCATTGCAATGAGTGCTGTATAGTTTCACATTTTCTAATCAAATTACAAACTTTGATTATCATCTCCTGACAGTACTCTCAGCAAGAAGAAAATGTCATTATTTTTACTATGCTGATAGGAAAGTGAGATGATTTATCCAGGGTCACCCTGGAAGTGGCAGAGAGCGGCCTGCTGTAAGATTCTGGTCTACATTTTGGTGCATGGAGTGCCAAAGCTCCTTACTTAGCTACTTGGAAAATCCTCCTCAGTATTTTATTAACCCATTTTAGCATGTATTTCTTCCATGCAGGGACCTTCAACCCAAGAGGCAATTAGCCATATGCATTTTTGACCAGTTTATCAAAAGAGCCATGACTGCCCTTTGGTACAAATACCAAAAGTCACACGTAGACATGACTGCAGTTTCACCCCTCTCACCTTCCTAGACTGCAGCAGTACAAAAATTTGGGGACAGCTTTCCATTTAGCATTACAGGGTTGCACCAGGAATTTTTGCAGATATTGCAGATGCAAACTATCTATTGCAGATGCCAACTTCAAACCTCTGTTTGAAGTTTTGAGGCTGCCCAGTAGCCTGGCCACAAGTCTATGGCTGACAGCCCATGGCACATGTTATCCTAGGGGACATTCTGCTGATGCTATGTCTTTCATGCTAAGTTATTGCTATTTAAAATCCAGCAGTTTGCCTTGCCCTTGTCCCTTTTTTCAGGAGGCACCAGCAAGGATTCATTTCACCTGGCTTTAACTATGTCATCAGCCAGACTGACCTCAAGGTGAGCCACTTTCAGCTCCTCATGTGCTGGGCCGTTTTAGACAGTTTGGGACAGAATGGGTCACTTTTTGGAGCTGCCTAGAGGAGGGAATCTTGGTGACTAAGTCTGACTAAATGCCTGTTTCCTGGTTAGCACAAGTCAGCTGAGGTGAATCACACAACAAAGAGCCTCCCGACACAGGAGGCAGAGCACTCCAACACAGAGTTGCCTTTGTCTCTTCAGCTAAAGCATTTCGAGGGATTTGGGATGCTATTGTTAATTTTGCATAAGACCCGGTCCATTCTGGGTTTGAGATTGCACAAGGTCTTTGGGAAGCCCATTCCAGTGCTTGACTGCTCTAATTTTGAGGAATTCCTTCCTATTAACTAATTGGGATTTCTCCTGCAGCAGCGTGGGACCAGTGCCTCTCATCTGCTTGCTGTGCACCTCGGAGAAGAGTCTGGTGGTAACTTCTCAATTACCTTCCAGCAGTTGTAGACAGCAGCTAAGTCCCCCCTTAGCTCCTACTTCTGCAGGCTGAATGAACAAATCCTTCAAAAAGCAATGACAGTGGAATTTCCAACATTTTTAGGACTTCTAGGTAGAAATTCCCCAAAGGCTCATTCCCCCCCCCCCCCCTTTTTTTATTCTTTAATTTCAAGTATTGACCAAATTGATGACTGTTTCTCAAGCCCACAAAGGTACTCTCTAAGGCAACCAATACAAATTCTCACTGGATCATTGTAGGCGTATTAGTAGAGACAATACTGTCCTCAAAGCTAGCTGCAGTGGGAAAGAAGGATCTCAGAGGGGAATGGCTATGGGGGATACATTCCTAAGTAGATATGGGATCAGGTTTTGCCTTGGAATTTGTATTTTGAAGGAGTTTTGCAGAAGAACATGTTCATCTGTAGACGTGGAATTGATGTGGAATCAGAGAGAGAGCCCAGGTTGCTTTGATTCCCATCCAGCAGCTCTTGTCAGCCAGGCACGGACTCACTTTGGTTTCACACAAACATAAAACTTTATTTAAAACCTCCTGGAGTTTCCCTTCTTGGACTGCGGGTTTCACCAGCTTTGTTTACCTTATAAAAACATACATGTGGAAAGACTATAAAGAGGTTAACTCCATCAACAGTGAGCGGCGGCAAAGGCGGTGCAATGAAAACTGAAAATACGGCCCGTTTCGGGGAAAGTTCAGACAAACCATCTCCTCACAGCAATGGAAAACACGCCACGGTCGTTTTCCACTACTCTCCCACCGCACAGGCTACTCTGTGACGAATTCCGGAGCTAAGCAGCAGTACGGTTTTCCCCTCGGTGCCGCGCTGTGGGGCGGACGAGCCGCGGTCCCTTTAGGGCTCATGCCCCGCAGGCCCCGAGCCCGTCCGCGCGGTCCCTTTAAGGGGGCCCGGCCGCCAGCGCTGCCATGGCAACGGCGTGACCGCCGTGACCGGAAGTGAGCGGGGTCAGAGGCCGCGGGAACATGGCGGCGGCCCTGGCGCCCACGGGCGGCGGCGGCGGCGCGGCGGCTCCGTGAGCTCCTCCCGCCGCGGCGCTGCCCTGTCCCAGGTGAGGCAGGGGCGGACGGAGGGGAGGCCGGGCCGCGGCGCTGGCGGTGGCAGCCGCGCCGGGGCTCCGCCGCTCCCCTGGCCTCGCCGGGTGGTTCTCGCCCGCCGGGCTCTCTCTCAGCCGCCTCCCGTTTGTCCCCAGGCATGGTCGCCGCGCTGTAGGACGGCTGGGAGCCGCGGCGATGGAGGAGAGCGCTTGAGCTTGTCTGCGGAGGCGTTCCGTGTGTGTGAGACGTGTACGGTACCCGAAACCTCGGTTTCAGTGCTGCTGCTTTTGTTGCACCTGGAGGAATAAATAACCGGAGGCCTGTTGTTATAATCTCATCCTTAGCG
Organism: Calcarius lapponicus; assembly: GCA_039654755.1. Lineage (NCBI taxonomy): Eukaryota > Metazoa > Chordata > Aves > Passeriformes > Fringillidae > Calcarius > Calcarius lapponicus. The sequence goes on along the minus strand of CM077465.1, from coordinate 102,246,682 downwards.
TCTTTCCTTTTGGGGAAAAGACTGAGTGTCTTGTTTTGGCTTGTACGTACACAGAAGCCAGTCAGGGTTTTTTTCCAGCTATAACTGGGTGGTTTTACTTGGTTATTGTGTCTGTTGTCACTTTTCCCGTTAGTATTGGCGTGCCTGCTGCCGCCTGGGCTGGATGTGCCCTCTGGCAAAGCTAAACTTTGACCTGAATGGTCCCTCGTGCAGTGAATGTCGGGCGAGTGCTGCAACAAGGCTCGTGGCTTTGCACAACCGGGCTGTTCAGCACACAGCTGTGGCTGCAAGAAGCTTGCACACTAAAAATAAACGCTGGAGTTTTAAACTGGGCGTCCAGCTTCACACTGGTGCTTGTGTGTGTTCATTGCAATGCAGTTCTTGGTCGCTGGGCTTCTTTAATCTCTACTTTTGTTAGTGTGTGGAGTGAGCTACACTAATGGGTAGTGTGTTTTACTTACTGATTGAAAACATCACCATATCTCACTTACTTAATAGCAGCTGGCTGTTCTGTCCAGCAGCCCAGCCACTGCTTTGGACACTTCGGTTGTGAATAGCATGGTAACCTTCTAATGTTTCTCAAGCATGAGCTTATTCTAACACTGTAAAGCAGAGATTAATAGATGGGTCCCCCTTTGTCCTGCTTCTTACTTAACAAATGGGGAAACTAGGATTAAAGAAAAAGCCAAAATATGTCTTAAATTGAACACAGAAATCTAAAATGAGTTGGTTGACTTTGCAGTGATGTTTTACAGTATTAGCTCATAGTCTGAATGCAGAGCTGCAGTGGAAGCTGTACCTCAGCAAATCAAGGTGGCCTTTACCAGTGAGAGTTCAGTTTGGTCAGTGTGTGGGCTGCAGCTGAAGAGTGTGGTCTCACTCCTTTCCACGGCTGGCCATGGGTTCTTGTTACGCCCTTTGTAGTGGATTTAGTGGTTGGATGATTTCAGGGACAGTTGATCTAACAGTTTTATGGGGATGGAAGTTATTCCAGTGAGTGCTTGCTCTGATATGAATGAAAGCTGTTTCTCCTTCTGCGCTAATGTAACCCAGCTGTGTGTCAACCATAATGTGAAACTGTACCTTGAGAAACCAAATCTCAAAGTGGTCATTCAGAAAATCACAACTACACCTCAAACTTCTGAAAAGTTTCAGTTTTAAAAAAAGAAAAGTCAGCCATGTGTAGGGAATATGTGGTAAGAGTGAAGAGAGTATAAGCCTGTGAAGGAACTTTCTCATCTTCCAAGGGTTTTTTCTCCGTTCACTGCTTGCCAAAGTGTTTCTGTACTGAAAGGGGGAAGTCACTTACAAACCTTTATTTAGACCTCACATGGTCCACCATGTGTACTCAGTGAGGCAGAATCTTGAAGGAAAGATAATTTTATTCCCTACTATGAAAGCTAGACTGAGATTCTGCAGGGAAACCTTGATTCTGGTATGGTCCAGCTCCTCAGTCTCAATGAGTTTTGCTTTCTTGGCGTTGCCTGCCCTCCCCACAAAAGCAATCTGGAAGGAAGATTGGAAGTGGAATAAGGTGTCATCTTCACACCCACCCGGGGTTTAAGCAGTGTTAGGATTTGCTGGATCACATAACCCTTTCTCCAGTTGCTCATGTGGGAAACTGTCACGTGTTTCATCTGTTCCTGCAGTCTCTAGTCCTTCAGCAGCTATTTTTAGTAAAGCCAGATTTTTAATCCCTAGGTTCTTGATGTGAACTGCCATAGGTGCAAATCCTCTTGTCCTTCTGCTGGCTTTCTACCTGATTTTGTCCAAGAGTTTTCCCCCTAGAGTTTATTTCTCTTAATTTTTGTTTAGACAGTCTCATGTATGTCTTTTCTTTCCTGTCACTTGTCCCATCCTTCAGTGTGCTGCTACCCCTTACTCCTCCCAACTCTGCTTTGCCAAAGCATTGTTTTTTGGTTTATTTTTACTTTTGCTGGCTGCTTCTTCCAGCTTCTTGGGATGTGCAGAGTCTTTGTCTCAATTTATACTTTCTTCCTACCTCATCATTATTTACAAATAATTGTGTTTTCCTCTGTCTTTCTTTCCTTATTTCATTCTCCTCTTCTCCACTTAGAGTCTTGTTCAAGGCTGTCCCTTCCTTGTTCCCTTGTTTCTGGGAGCACGCAGACACAAGGCACTGAGCTCCACAGTCTGGTTCAATGTTTTCTTGGCACTGGCCTGAGGAGAGCTGGCTTGTTTGTGTTGTGTGTGGTGCTTGGTCAGCACGTAGGGCTAAGAGAGGGGGAGATGGAACCTTTGGAGAGTTGAATTTTTGGAACAGGTCCCTGCTGACTGTGGGCAAAAGCTCGCAGTTTGATTCTACTGTTTGTTGCCTTGGCCTAACAAGTAAATTGCTCCTGAAAGACAATTCTGCATTGTGAGTTGTCCAATTTTTTGCTGTAGCAGGGCACAGTGAGATACGATAGTGCTATGATAGCAGAATTCTTCAAACATATCCAAAATGTCTCTTCATTTTCCTATTTTTTTTCTCTTAGCTGAGCTAGTTTACTTGTGAACTTGACCTTATTTTGATACAATAAATTTAATTTACCTAATTACATTTGTTTGTATTAGAGTTCCTGAATGCTTAGGGGTTAAAAACTGGGAGAGTCTTTACTTGCTAATGCAAAATTAGTAGCTTCACACGCTATCCTTTCATGAGTTTGAGGAAATTAATTTGCCTTTAATCTGATAATAGGCTTAAGGTGGTTTCCCCTTAGGAACAGAACTGCTTTTTTTCACCCTGCTTTTCCAAGATTTTGCATGTATGATACTAAAACTCTCCTGACTCTTGAGGAGCTTGTTTCTGGCATCATTTGGTGTAAAACCTGCTGTTGATGTTATTTTAGGTATCAAGGGAGCAGGTATTACTTTCATTCCAGTGTTTCTGAAAGATATTTCTTAATCTCAGGTGCTTTTTCATTGAGCTTACAATGGTTTTATTGTTTTGAAGGCATCCAGCATCTCTTACTGTTGAGAGAAATTGATCTCTTATTTGCTCTTCTCCTTTGATGGCAGCTCCAGAGGTGCCATGAAGGCTAAATAAAAAGTCCCTCATGAGTCTGTATGAAGCAGTTATGTGGATCAACTCACACTCCTGGTAGAAAGAGAATTAATTTTTGCAGAAAAGTTTCTCTGGTCCTTTATATAATTATTCTTTGAATGATGGCGGTCCTGTGAGCTGCTGTGTCCCCAGACATGCTCCTCACAGTTCCTGTGTGTTTTTATCTGTAAATGACAGATTGTTTGTACTCCTTTCACCAAATCAGTGAAACAACAGACTGGGCTGTAATCAGAAGAGTCAAAAGATAACTGAACACTCAGGCTTTCAAAGGAGACCCAGAAATAGAACACAACCAAGTCATTAATTTTTCTTCCTAAATCAAAGCCAGACAATAAAAGACAGTGCAGGTACTGACAAGTACATGCCATCATGATTTTAAAACAAGTATGGAGTTACTTTGAATTTCTTGCAATCCTGCTAATTGCATCAAACTGTTCATGATTGTTGCAGATCAAGATTTAACTTACTTTTCAAAGTAACTGGAATTTACAATGGTTATACATGAAATGGACAAATAGATCTGGGGTGAGCATGTGATTATGTTTAATTTTTGTTTTCTTTTAACTTTTGCATGGTCAAGTATGATAATGATCCCATGAAGATATGAATGTTAATTATGAAGTAACAGAACATATGTTTTATGACCCTTTGAATCTATTTGAAGACCCTCTCTCTGGTCTTTGAAGGTAAAAATGTTGCTGTCTTGCTACACATGAGAGCTTGGGTGAAATGCCTCCTGATGCAGTTTTAAGGGGGCTAAAAGGGCTGAGGACCCTCTGTTCAGCTTGAGCAGCTCTTGGAGAGACAGAGGCAACAGAGAGAGATTCCAAGCCTTTTTTTTTCTTCTCCTTAGAGAAAATTCTTGAAGTAATTAATTCCACATCACTTGGTAATTCTGCTCTTAGATTTCATTATGGTTACTCCTATCTAGTGTTGGTATTGATGTTTAACATTGATTTCCTCAGTCTTCACACAAACAGTCTGCATTTGTTCAGATGGAGTATTAGCATTGTGTTTGAATTCAGAAGATAATTGCATATCTTGCAAATTACCCTATGGCTGTTTCATCTTGAAACATTTAGAAATCCATTTCAGTTTCTCATAATTATAATGTTTTAGTCAGACAGCCATCTAAACTTAGGACTGCACTTTGGCAGTGATATGCTTGTTTTTCTAAAATGAGCACAGTTTTTGTGGTTAAATTTTCCTTTCATTTAAGTATAGATTTTAATCAGTGTAGGCCAAACTTTTCCAACCATCTTTAAAATTAGCTCAAGCCATATTTAAAAAAGTATGTTCTCCTAATGGGATTTGACTTACATAGAAAAATGTATGCAGAAATTAATGTCTTTAAGCTGATTAATGTTTTTGAACTGTTTTTACAATTTGTTTATAGACAGCCTCAAATAGGATACTAGTAGTGTCTCTGTAATAAATACCACTGAAAGCACTCCACGCTGTATTTCTGAAATTTGAAAGGTAGCTGTTCAGAAAGAAACTGTAAATTCCATTCATCAAGCAGCTAAATTACAACATCAAAACACAGTAAAATGCCTCTGTTTTTCCAGACTTCTCTGCAAGCAATGTGTGAAGTTTTGGAGATTACTGAAGTTTTCATTGGTTGTCTTGTATGTCCTTGGGCAGGGTATAGTTAGCATTTTCAGTTGGTGAGTTAAAGCTGTAAACAGATGTACAGCAAGTGTACAGTTCTGGCTAGATGATATTCAGCATTTTGTATATTCCCACACAGAAGTGGGAAGGAATTTGAATTGGATCTATCAGGTGACTATTACAATCTTCTGAGTTGCTAAACATTTGCCTGTTTCAGTTTTTAGAAAAGTGCTAGAAAAACCCTCAAGTAAAAAGACCCCAAAAACTGTTACCAATCTTTTATCACTGTTTTATACCCAAATGCAGAAAAAAATGTCTTGGCTATACTGAGAGTTTTCCAGTTGGCAGAGTGTTCAGAGATCAAGGGAGTCAGTCTGTCAGCAGACTTCTCTTCAGATTGACCATTTCTTCTGATCACAGGTAGAGTGAATTCCTTTCCCTAAGTGTGAGGAGAAATACAAGAGAATGATGAGTCCTCTGCATTTCCATTCTGTGTTTTTATATGAGATGTGCTGGTTAGCTTTGGTAAATTCTTTCTCCAGTGAAAATAATGTCAAAAAATTCCGTCCTAGTTTGGACAGGGAATTGTGAGAAAGCTCATTTGTTTTTTTAGACGTTTTATGTTATTATTCAGATGCTAGAAGGACTAGATCCTTCTGGTTTTTTATACCTACAGTAATCAGGCATTTGTTCAGCTGATCAATTCCATTTGTTTCCAAAATCATGTTTGTGATCTGCTTGAGTGTAAAGAGCATTGGTTTTGAAAAAGTAGATAGTACTTTAGCAAGAATAAAGCATAATAAATTTAATAATGACCGGTAAAGCTTTTTTTTTTCCTAATATTTGCAGCTTGATTACCTTTAAGAAACTTATATGATGAAGCACTTCTCATTTCAGTGAATGATTTTTTTTCTCATAAACTTGACTAACTCTTCCCCAGAATTCTTGTGGTACAGTGGGAATTTCTTAAGCATTCTGTTCACTGAAAAGCAGTTACATGTTTTGTCCTCATTGAGAAACAACTTTTAACTCTTCTGGTATGATAAGCCAGGAGACAGTGATGACCACATGCTGATCCATGGAAGATACAACTGTTCAAAGTGAGCCAAGCTGCAAATGGGCTTTCAGGCAATGGTCAGAACTTGGAGCTTGTTTCTGGTTCTGTTGGGTAAATTTTTGAGATTGTGTATCAGCTGAAGCTGGGGGCCCATGTGCTCCAGGGAAGTCATTGCTTGGTTCTTTAACAAAGCCAAGGAAAACTGCAAAAGATTTCTCAAAGAGTAAAGCAAGTGAAAGAAATACTTACCTGTTAAGTCTGTGTTGGGAACCAGTTCATTTTTTTTTAACACTTCACTCATGGAAATCCTCTTTGCTTGAAGAGCCCAACATATTAAAAGTGTGAGATAATACACTCGTGCCAAGGTTATGGAGACAACCTGTAGTCTGGTAAGGTAAGGCTAGTCATTTCCTTTCAGCCTCCTAAACAGACAGTAGCTTTCTTCTGGTCCCCCCTCTTCACTGTGAAAACACCACTGATCTGTCAACTTACCTAGTGAATTCCTTTAAAAAGAAAACAGTTTTACCAATTTCTTTTAGGATCTCTTGCCCAGGTCAGTAGATTTGTCCTTGGGACAAGTAAAAAGGATGGGTTGCCAGTCAACTATTTATGTGTAATTCGTCATCAGATAGTGGAATTCCCAGTTAATGTCCTGGGAATTGGCATGCATTTCACATTTGGAAAGGGGGCGTTTGGTTTGTTTGAATCTCTCTTTAATAATTACAGGCTGTCTAGGAAGAAGGAATGTAGTGTTCTGGTAATGTTTGATCTTTCTAAACTTTGGTGATAGACTGTTTGAGGAAAGGATTCATCGTGCTGCCTCCATGAGATGGATAGATTTTGCACTAGAGTTTCCTTAAAAAAATACTCGTGTTTCAATATGATTTACAATAAATGTTTTGCAGACTCATCTATTTCTAACCATTGGAAGTGACAAAGGGTGTGTCTCTCCCAAAATTATGGCTTTGCTCAGAGAAGTGTGTTCTTTTATTAGGAACATCAGGTTTAAATTTTCTCTTGAATACCAAGTTTGAAATGAAATCCTTACACTTATCCGCTATTTTGAGTGCCTGTGTGGGTCTGCCATTCATTACAGACTGAATACTTCATTAATTTGTCATAAATTATTCTATCTTGAGATGCCAATTTCCAAAATTTACTTACATTTTAATAATTAATATTCTATCTCACAGAATATTTTTACTTGTGTTGCAATAAAGGTAGGCATTGTATGTATTGTATCTCAGTCCTACCGTGAAGAAACAATCTTGGTCTTTTTGGTAAATATTGAGAAGCTTTTAGTTTTGCACCTCTCTTGGATGCAGTGTTAGATGTTGAACAGTGTCAGCTCCACTAAGCAATAAAAAACCCCACACTTTCAAACAATGCTTGAATTGAATAGCACATCTCATTTAGATTATGACAGTGGGTAAAAAAGCTGCATGTTTATCTTGTCTGCCACCTTAATAGTTTTTGAAAGACAAATGCCTGCTAAGTTGTCAAAGGTCAAACAGCTATTTTTTTCTGTGTGTTTTAATTACAGCAGCCATCAAAAGACCTTGAGAGATGACTGACCTGCAAAATTGAGACAATGGCTCTGTAGTTATGGAAGTATGGAAATTAAGTTTAGGCAGAAGCAAATGTGCCTGTGTCGTCACAACAGGGATATTGCTAAAATGGTTATTGATAGCACAGGAATTCATATTCTGTCTAAAGGGAAAAATAGCTGAAATTATGTGGGTTTTGTTGAAGTAATTGTGGTAGGCTGGTCTACTGAAGAACAAATATGATGTGTTACACAGCACTCCTGTGCAGTCATTCTCTTTGAAAACATACCAATAGCAATTATTTTTAATTGGAATGAACCTTACAAAATGCTTAGAGGATTTAGTAAAGTTTTCCTTTCTGTCACATGTTAGGTGGATTTTCTGATGGTCTGCCTTCTCTCTGTGCCTTTGCAACTTGGCAGACTTTCACCTTCCAGCATGGGGCCCCTGGAATGGCGGTAGGAAATCCTTCCCCTTTTTAAAGGGAAGCTGTCAGTTATTCCCATGTTCCTGCAGGTCCTTGTTCATTTTACATGTCGTCAGTGGCAAATAGATGTGCCAAATACAGCTGTTCTTTCTTTTTTAACCATATGGAAGGCATCCATAAAAATCTTTTAGACAAACTGGCACTGCACATATGTCCCAAGCTTTGTTATCATGGGCTCTGGGCATTCAGCTTGCCTTCAGAACTGAAGGTAGCATTGCTGTGAGCAGAAAGCTAAAATGAGTTTGCATACTAGAAGGAAAGATTATATTCCCAGTCTCCATGATCTCTCACTGTGCATTGAAGTACAAAAGTAGCTGGAAAAAGCATATTTAGGACAGGGTTTTGTGAAGTTTAGAAATACATCATTTCTTCATAAATATAAAATAGGCAAGCCTTTAGAACTGGGAAACTGTCTGGTAGCTTTGGATTTCAGTGCAAGATACTCTCCATTAACACAGTATGAACACAGATGATAGTGTTTACTAGAAGTCTCACAAAATAGCATATTGGCTAAGAGATGCCCAAAAATGGAAAGTAGCAAAATATTACTGTAAATATAATTCCACAGGTGGCAGAATATTTTAGAATAAAAATTTTTGGCTGTACAGAAAATTATTTATCTGTTATAAAAATAATATTTTAATGAATGCTTATAGCATAACAAGAAGAAAAAGAAATTATCAACAAATATTTCTTTATCACTTAAAGACTGCTCTTGCTGCTATTGCCCTCCAGCCATTTAGCCAAAGGTTTACAACCTTTATAGGGAGTGTATATTACAAGCTGCAAACCCAATACCTTTGGCCTGAATATCCTGCAAAGACATTTTCTGCAAATTCCATTTCCCCAAGAGTTTTACTTGTGGAACCTTAGTTCTTCTTCCAGCTGATACAAGTCTCCCTCTTAAGAACTTGTGTTTTGATGTTAACATGGAGGAGTGGCTCACCCTTAGGAGCTGCATCTACTTCTGTGAGACCTCAGTGTCTGTCCTCCTTCTGAGAAAGATTATGGTGTGCTTTTCTGCTGATTTCAGGGTTTTGAGTGATTTTGGAGGGAAGTTATAAGAACTTTCCTTTCTGGTTTGGGAGGTATTTGTTACAGAACTACCAGTCTGTTGTTCTTGAAAACAGTCACCCAGTTAACATCTCTCTCCTAAGCTGAACCTTACTGAGATCTGTCAGATTTCACCAGACATGGGACTGAAGAGTAGAACATAAAAGAGAAGTTAATGTTGGAGTGGGATCTGGAGAGAAGCAGTGTTGTGGGCAAGTATTCTTCCGTTTTCCAAATGTTAAGCTTCAACCATGTTAATAATATTTCTACAAAAATATTACTCAACTAATTTAAAGCAAAACTCTAGAACGTTTATATCCCACATGGCATGAAACATTCCTGGTTTTTTTTTCTTGGTGTATTAACTTCTTACACAGAAAGGAAATGAATTTTAGAAAGAATGTTATACATAAACCATTTGAGACATTCTCTGTTAAGGAAATACCATCTGTCAAGAAAGATGCAGCCAATGTTGAGTTATATTAAAAACATTGTAAAGGAAACATTTCTCAAGGAAAAGTGGTTTAATTAAAACATTTTAACTGTTTTTGTTCTGGAAAAAGCTTAGGAAATGTCTATATAAGCATTCTAAATGCAGTCATAATAAAAGCTAAATTTTTTCAGAAGGCAGTTAGCTTGGATAAGTTGTTCCTTAATGTAGAATAAAGAAATTTTCTGACTACAATGTAACTAGTAGGAAAAAAGAAAAAGAAAATACTTAGAATCATTACTTTATTACCTTCAAATTCTATAGTTTGATTGATGTAATTGATTTTTCATGATGGGCAGAATTTATTTCAAAGGGAAAATAAGTTACATTTTAGGGTTTTAATATTAATGTTTTTATTTGAAAATCAGTTCTTTTATGAGCGCTTAATAGCCCTAGAAGACATTATTTTGCCTCTGTGGAGGAAAATAGTGAAGTACTCATAAAAAGGTACCTAGATTAGTCATGAGAAACATTAAATATGATAGGATTTGCTCTTTCTTTAACTCAGTTGAGCCTGCTGATTTAAGGAATTGTACACTGACTATACAGATTTACACTAATGGCTTGAAATAAAAGCTTTTGCTTTAATTAGCACTTTGCTCTTTCATCCATTAACCTGTTGGTGATACCAGACCTACCCTGAAATGTAGCAAATGCAGAAACAGTTATGTCTGATCCCTTTCTAGCTCCATTTTTTTTTAATTTAGTGAAAGAATTTGAAGGGAATGCTTGGAAGTTATGGGTTTTGGCCAACTTAAATGCTGAGGTTTTGATTTTTAGGAAAGCATGCATATTGTACATGGGAATGTTGGATCTTCCTCTGTTTAAGATATCCTACCTTGTCATTGGAGTGTTTTCCTTTCCTTTGTTTCTTGAAAATAATAAAATGACATTTCTTAAGTTACACAATTGCTATTAGAGATGAGCAGCTGTTAACTCTCCCAGATTCTCTTCACAGTAGGCTCATGATCTTAGATTTCATTAAAAAACCAACAGAAACATAAGTGACAAGTGATATATGGGCTAAGTTTTTTAATGTCACCCATGTCTCCTTATTTGAATTGACAGGATGTATTTTCATTAACACATTATCTTTTTTCCCCCCATTAAAAACTTGCTGTTTACCGCAGCTTGTATTTTAGGGACACCTTAGATTTAAAGAACGTGGTCTGTAAAACACATTTTACTTGTTGCATGTGCCTGATGTTGTATCCTGAACTGAATAAAGAATTGGAGATGATCATCTGAAGGTTTCTGTAGTTAAATGCCACTGGAGACCTGGATTTTACTTCTTGCTTAAGAAGCAAGATATGTAACATTATTAAGAGTAACCACTTGTGATCCTTGTATTTGAATAGTAAGGTTCCAGATTGGACATCTATAAAATAAAGAATGCAAAGCTTTCGCAGCTGCAACTGAAGCTCATAACAACTGTGAATTGTGCTTGTGATGTACTGCACAGTGACAAAAAAAATAGTCTGAAAAAAAATTAGTCTGGAAACATTCCAGATTAAGCAGACACAATTCATATGCTGTGTGCTGAATTATAATATAGGCCTTGAGTTATAAAAATACAATTAGGATCTTTTGTGAAAATAAGTTACTGAAATACAGCACTTTCAGATAGCAGTATAATAAACTTAAGATGGAAGAAAAAGGGGAAAAAAGAGGGTTTTCCCCTAGAATTTTAATATCTAAGCACTCTACTCTGGGAAGGGGAAAAAGAAATACAAAGCAATTTCTCCTTCTTCACCCTGTTGTCATGGCCCGTGCATTAGATAAGGTGGGGTTCCTGTGTGAAAAAACAAACCAGCCAGGGAGCAACAGCCTTAAATCTTGTGCTTTATAATTTCTCTGTGTTTCATTGTGCAGCTTCAGTATCCCAAATGTTTTTTTGAGTGGTGCTGAATCCCCTGATCTCCACTGTGGATGTAGCAAACTGTACTTACACTGAGGATGACCCCTTGCTAAATGTCATCTTCTCCCTCCTGTAAATTCCAGTGTTGCTGTATCGGACCAAAACACTTTCTGGGCCAAAACTAATCATTATGTGTTAGATTTCCACAGAATCACTTCATCTGTAGCCTGAGACTATGATTTCCTGGCAGTCTGTTTTATTGTAGGCAAATTGATACCTGAGATCAATGCTGACTCCACAGAGATGTCACTGGAATGAGTTCCTGAATATAGGATCAAGAGCACCAGAAAAACATAACTGTCAGTACTCCAAGTTATTTCTACAAAGCCATTTACAATCACAAATGGTCCTGCAGTTTGACTGAATTCTGCTTTATGCCTCTCAACTTCTGCTTTATGCCTTAAATCTTGCTTTGGTCCAGAGTGAAACAGTTCCTTGTCTATTTATATATGCATGATTGAACACATAGGTTATTGTTCCAAGAAGTAGGAGGAAAATAGCCTGGTCTAATTTCTCAACTGACATTCTGAAATCTTCCTCATAGTAACTTGTGAAAATTGTTTTGGCCATCCAGGACCACTTCTTCTAGTTTCAGGCTGATATCTCTGCAGTCAAGGTGAAGGATGTTGGTTGGAATGCCTTTCTCCCAAGGAAGTAATACTGAACCTCTGTGCTTTGACTTTTACTGTCTAATTGGTGATAGACAGCTTTCCCTATTTTTTGTTGGCTTTCACAGTGAATTTCAGCCTCCTAAAAATGTACTTGAAGTTACTTGATGTAAATGTACCTTAGTCTTTTATGATATTTAGAATGAGACAAAGCTGACTTGATGAACTGGCAGATATCTTTGCAGTTGATAACTTGGAGAGGTGTATTTTGAATGAGGTGTGAAGCTTGGAGTTTTAGTTTTATCATACTTTACCTTATTTGGTAATCAGTTCACTCTTTTTCAGCTTTTGATGGAGGGCACAGTGATTGCCTTTATTGGTACATCTGATAACAAATTACAGTTAATGCCTTGAATTCCCTGCTAGTGGTAAAAAAAATATATTCCTCTATGCACCAAGTAAACTTTGATGGCAAAAAGTGTTACCATTTCTAAGTATATTTTTGTTATGTGGTCTGCATAATAGAAAGTGACTAAATTATGCTATCAAAATGTGTAACAGCTTTACAGAAATTGCAGGTTTTAGATGTCATTTTATAGGGTATCTTGCAGCTGACTTGAGGTGGTTCGTAATGTGTAGAAAAACCTACTTTTAGCTTAAAAGAGTCAGTTATGATATCTCTTAATGTAGTTTCCCATTTATATGCTTGATATCTCTATCTGACAGTATGGAAGCTAGAGATAGAAAGTTATAAAGAGAAATAATTTGACTAGATAAAGTGTTATGGGAGAGTTCATATCGAGTCCCATTAGCTATGTTGTGTTGAACTGCAGCCAGATATTTTGAAATACTTTAAATTCCTAATGTTCCTGAACAACTGGAGGAGAATCCTATTCTAATATTCCTTCTAAAAGGGATTATTATTTATTTTTGTTGTAGTTTGGTCTAAGAATTTCAGTGAAGTATCAGGAAATTACTATATTTTTCCTTACTGACTCATGCAGTCAAATCTGAAGCCTGGAATCTGTTACCAGTAAAAAAGACTTACAAGTACGCTGTTAGAGGTTTTAGATCACTTTCAATTTTGTATTTTCCATAATATACGTAAAATCCCATTTCTTGCTTGCTCTGTTGCCATTAATCTCTTTCTTCTTTCTACAGTGTAAGTTATTAAAAATTCTGACATCCTAAGAAATGCTCATCACATAACGTCTCATTTTCTTTGTCTGTTACATCCCTTTTTCATAGTGCAGATTACTGTAAACTGCTCTGGAAGCACTGTGAAAGAATAATGGCTTAATATAAATAAGTGTAAATGAACTTGAAGTTGTTGCTCATGTCTTCTAGTCTGCCTAGGTATTTGGTCCTCTTACCAAAATGTGGAGGGAGAAAAGTTGGAAGATGGGTAAGCTTTTTTTTTAATATATTTATGGTTTCCTAAAGTAATTTGAACTAATTTAATAGGTCATGCTGTGACACAGAGTTGCTAGATTTTTCTCTCAGCCTTGCAATATTTCACAACAACATTATCTGCTTTATTATTTGCTTCATGAAGCTTAAACTGTTTGAAAGAAAGCTGAGGACTGGTGAATTTTTAAGTGACTTTATAGTCTTCCTAATTTTGCAGCTAGGGAGATACTTTCAGACAGAATTTAGTTTCCTGAAAGCTGGCCTTAATTGTTCTGCTCTGAGTTAGGGCCAGAACTGAAGCTATTATTGTAGTGGCTAAAGCAGAAACCCCCTCATGGTGAATTTGGAGGGCTCTTTGCCTTCTTGTAAAACCCTGTGCAGCAGCTTAGGTGAAACTTTTAACCCTTCAGGCTTAGCTTCCCAGCTTATCAGGATACTCTGTTTCTTTCAGAAATGTTTAGGATTGATCCCCGGCACAGACACATACTGGATATACAGGAGAGAGTTCAGTGAAGGGCCACAAAGATGGTGAGGGAGGGGACTGGAGCATCTCTGACATGTGAGGAGGGGGTGGCAGCTGGGGCTGCTCAGCCTGGAGGAGAAAAGGTTTGGGGAGGGACATGTTATCAGTGTGTGCAAGTGCCTGAAGGGAGGATGCAGAGAGGATGGAACAAGGCTCTTCTCTGTGGTGCCCAGTGACAGGACCAGAGGCAATGGGCACAAACAGAGACGCTGTTGTATTTATGAGGTACCCTGTGTCAGGAAGGAATGATGAATCTGACTCCATGTTATTAGAAGGCTAATTTATTATTTTATGATACTATATTATATTAAAGAAACTAAATATACTAAGATATACTATATACTAAAGAAACTAAATATACTAGACTGTACTGAAGAATACAGTAAGGATACAGCCAGAAGGCTAAAAGATACTAATGAAAACTCGTGACTCCTTCCAGAGTCCTGACACAGCCTGACCGTGATTGGTCATTAAGTCAAAAACAATTCACATGAAACCAATTAAACAACCACCTGTTGGTAAACAATGTCCAAACACATTCCAAAGCAGCAAAACACAGGAGAAGCAAATCAGATAATTATTGTTTTCGTTTTTCTCTGAGGCTTCTCAGCTTCCCAGGAGAAGAATCCTGGGCAAAGAGATTTTTCAGAAAGTATGGCAGTGACAAGACACATCAGAAAACACCTTTTTTGACTGGGAGGGTCAGTGAGCACCAGCACAGGTTGCCCAAGGTGGTTATGGAGTCTCCCTCATATTCATAAGCTCACTGGCTGCAGTTGGTCCTGCTTGAGCAGGATGGGACCAGAAGACCTCCAGAGATCCCTCCCAACCTCAGCCATTCTGTGTGGATCTGTTGTCTGTAGGGGTATTGTGTCTGTATGGGTTTGAGATGACTCACGGATGATTCTCTTTAAAAGAAAAAGATGTCTTATTAACTCCTGTAAAATTCTCACAGGAAATAACTACTTTGCCTTAAGTAAGCTGCAAGAGTAAGGGGTGTTATTTGGGAAACAAATTTCCTTTCCACTTTTAAGTCTTGGGAATCATGGGAATTGAAAACAGAAGCTGTAGTTTTAGCTGCTGTTAGAGCAACTTAAATGTACATTTTAACTAAGCCACCCTAGGAAAATAATACTCTTCCCTGAGGAGGGGAAGGACAGAGGCACTTGCTATGTAGTCTTGCTATAGGCTGTTTCTCTTGTGTTAATGGTCTTGCCCTGTAAGAAAGGAAAGAAGCACTTTAAAACACAGGAAGATGTGGTTGTTGAGCCACAAAAAAATAAGTTTCAAGAGTGGTTTTGATGCTATTCACAATCTCTCTCATTGATTTTTGCTTTGATTTTGATAGTGACAGTTTAAAGAAAATTATTTGAAAACCGTGGTTTTCCTTAAGGTAATGGAAATCTGCTTGTCGTTTTTGTCATGCTTCCATTTTGAAAATGCTGGTTTATTTTCATAACTCTAAATTCAGTGATTTCAAAACGTGCCTGTACATTTTAATTGGCCTTCTTAACACATGCTTTGTTGTTAAATGAAACATTTTTATTGGCACAAAGATATTTGCCCCACCTATTTTCATTTGCTAGTGGTGGGAATGGTAACATTAAAGGCTGTTTAAAATATATGAAGGGAGTTCTGGGGTCATTCCCCACCTGTTGTTTGTTTTGGTTTATGCAAGAACAGTCAAAAGTAATCATGTTGGTGAAGCTCTGTCATTTAAGTAGTGCTTTTGGAGACTCATAATTTACACATCAACAGGTTTGGCCTCTTTAAGCAAAACTTGGGACTTTTGTTTAGTGAACAGTGAATGCTGGCAAGAAAGGTCACAGCTTTAAAGTAACCTAGAGTACATTGTACTATGTTATGGAACAAAAGACAGTAAATACAGAAAGTCTTTGATTAACTTCTCCTTTTCAAAGTGTCTTGACCTTTATTGAGTTCCTCTAGCTGACATTTTTAGAAGATTTTTAGTATTCCTTTCATTATAAAGGGTTTATTTGTGTATTTGATCCCCCATATTTCATTGTCATCTTCTCTGCCATTTGACTTTCTTTAGTTTCAATGGCATCTACCTTTCATATCAGGATGGTTTCTGTAGTAGTGGAATGATGTAGTCCTTTTTTGTACAAAATTCTAGAAATGCATTTCTGTGACTAGATGGTATCTTGGTACACAAAAGAAATAGAAAGCAAAATTGAGTGAAAAACAAAAAAAATTACCAAAGCTGAAAGCACCTAGGAAAACATTTGAAAGACAGCATAATATATTAATGTTAGGAGTCAGTCCTATAGGATTCACATTGCATATCTTTCTATTTTTAGGTTTAAAATTATTAGTTGTCATTTCTATTTAAAGATAATTACATATTTAGTCAGACTTAATGCAAGTGAATCATTGTATTGCATTATTATTGTATTAAACAGTGATTGTTGGTTGTGTTTCTTGTACTCCTTATATTTTGGAGGGCAAAAATAACTTCTCAGTGCTCTGGAAGTTGCTCAGACATTTCAGTCTGGGGTGGTGATGAATAAATTATACTCTAAATAAGGCAGGCAACAGGAATTCATATTTTTGTTTACTTTGACCAGCCTTCTCCAGCTGGCCCCTTTCCTTCTCTTTACCCCCTGTGGTTTTAGCCATGTAGGCTGGATAAGATTACAGATGCTTGTTTTACAAGGAGTCACTGCAGACTTGGTCTTTTTACATGACTGTTTGTGTTGATTCTGCTGTCTGAGCTGGTGGCTCCCAGCTGTTCTTTAAAGGGTGTGCCAGGGGTGCCTTTTAGTATGGTTGTGTCCTTCCTTTGCCCAGTTCCACTCCTGGGCTTGCTGCAGGAGAATAAGAACTTCCTCCAACAGTTCAAGGTTGATTAAATCTTAGTAGTTGACACCTTGGACAGCTGGCCAGCCCAACCAGAGCTCCTGGCTTGGAGAGGCAGCTTCTCAAGAGCATCCCTTGCTCTGTACAAACTGAACAAATCCCAGATGTAAGATTTAATCTTCTCCTCACTAGTTTCTTCCTCTGTAATACTGTGGTCCCTGAAGCCTTGAAGCTGTTTTACACACTGTGAACCAGCTTTCACAGCTAACAATGCCTCCTAGTAAGATATTCTATAAAATGGGAGCTTTTCCTTAGAAAAGATACAACATTCAGACTTTATTTTAAAGTCACAGGACTTCAAGTGTGGGGCTTCTGACTGATAACCTACTACTGGTAGCTGAGGGAACCTGAGGGTGTGGTTTGTACCTTTGCTTGAATGGGCAGGTTATCTGGCTGCTGTCAGTCCTTTTCCTTCATGAATTTGGGTATTCAGCAAGAGTGAAGGAGGCTTAAAAATTGCTTGTAGAACAAAAGGATTAGGTCTTTTTATATAGAAGACAGGAACAGTTTGCTAATGAATGAGTAGTAGTGAGAAGAATGTAAGCCTGAGTATTTTATGGCATAAGATAAATGTTACCAGAGGCTAAGAATAAACTCACCATCTCTGTCTCTTGCAGGCTTTCTTCCTGCACGTTCTTCTTGAGGTGTCTGACAAGACACTGTCAGACAGGACAACTTGCCAGGACTTCTGCTGATTGTTTGGCAGTTTCTGTGGTTTTTCCACTGGTCATTTCTTTGAACTTCATACAAGATAGCAAAGTTTCCTAGGTCAAGACACTGGAAATATTAATTCTCCATAAATGTTGTTCTCTTCAGCACAAGTCAGATCTGAGTTTATAGAATACTTTCTTTCTTCAGCCTCGGCACTTTTCCAGTTTTCTGAGGGCAAGCAGCCCAGCAAACACTCCTTCAGACAATTCCTCATCTTTCTCCTTTTTCCAGAATGAAAATCCAAAAATCTTGGCAATGGGGGCCAAAATAACAAAAGAAAAGTGGGTGTTGCCACTTCTTGCCAAGTTTTTTGTAAATGTTTCTCTCCTTCCCTGTCCCAGCATAACAGCAAAACTTCCCAAAAAATCCACAAAATAAACCAGACTCTTTTTCAACCTCTGCTCTAATTCAGAATAAATGCCATAAGGAAAATGCTAGAGAACAAGTACTGTAAAGGGTATATGGTTTATCTGACTGGTAATGTTTTATTCCTCATCAGTTAGGTTGCAGAAAACTCTAGGGCCACTGGTAGGTGATTGATGATGCTCAGGTTTTATTCTTGTTTCTAGGATATCAATTGGGTCGGTGCCAAGTTGCTTTTCTTTTACTTGGTTGCAAGGAATCTTAACTGGGGCATGAGTGGATAGATCTGTAGCTTTGGGCAGGCAGGAGTGAAATGCTGTTTTAAAGAAGTGGAAAACATGGGGGTACAAGCTCCAGAGAGTGATTCTAGGCTAGGTGTTCTCTCCTGCTTGCTTGTTCCTCCTCCAGTGTCAGTGAAATGATTAGAAATAGTAGGGAGGGGAAGGGGGCATGGTAGGCAGTGAGATCCAGGAATTAGTGTTAAGCAGACCAGAGGTGAGATTAGAAACCAAGGCTGTGCTGGCAGAATGAGTTCATACAACTGAGGGGGCAAGGAGTGCTGCTGGATCAGAACCTAAGACCAAAGGGCAGCAAGAGGGACAGGAAGCAGGTTCTTAGAGCAATAATCAAGATGTTATCTGTAGCTACAGAATAAACCCTGTTTGTGTTTCTTCTGTACCAGGAGTGTGTGGCAACCTCCATTGGTGGAGTTCAAAAGGTCAGCTCTTTGGCTGGTGTTATGCTGGTGGCTGGCTGCAGCTTTTATCTTGAGTCACATGTGCTGCTTTTTCTACAGGTTGTTCTTATTTCAATTGAAATTCTTGCAGCGACAATGAATTCATTAGTAAGAGAGTTTTAAGAGTTTTTTTCCCCCCAGAGGTGTTTTTTATCAAAAAACCATTGAACTTAAATGTGTTCATATGTGCGATAAGAAAGAATAATTTTTTCACCAGTGGCTTTACTAGAAGAAATTCTGTTTGAATTTATACATTCAAACTGTTGAGATTGCTGCTTTTTGATGTGTCAGGTCTGCAAAATTGATCTGTATAATGAAATGGCTGTGTGTGAACTGTGCCATGACACATTCAAACAGCTAGTAATTGATTCCTTGAAACTATCTCTATGTGTGTGAGTCATGGTTGGACTTGTCACCTCCCTAAAATGTTGGGGTTTTTTTCAGGATCCTAATTGTGACCTTTCCCCAAGAGTTAAGTATCTATAAAGTATTTCCAGGTCAATGACTGTCAAAGTAGAATTCCAAATCAAATGGAACAGCCATCCAAATTGAGACATAGTCTGGAATCTGAGTACCATGTCTGTGTAGGAAAAGAGCTTCTCAATTCCTGTGTTTTTGCTTCTATTTTGATTGCTAATATAATTTCTTCTTTTATTTATTTTGGAAAGTGCTAAAGCTTGAAAATCTGATGCGCTGAATCCAGGCAATGTCTCGTTGGAAGACTCCTGGAAAACCACACTTGCTCAAGACAAACATGATGTCATTTCAGTAGCAGAATCCTTTTGTGAGCCTCCTGGAAAAAAATGTTTTGCATGAGGACTCAATCTTTCTTGTTCTGGATTAATTCAAACAAATTACCCTGCAGACTGTATTTGTGGTAAACTTTTTTTGAGAAAGCCTTTTCTTGGGCCACGTTCAGAGACAAGACTGACTCTGAGTGATGTTTAGAAGCTGCAGAGGTTGTTAGCTTGTGAACAGGTAAATGTATCAAGCAGAGCAGTGTGCTTCAGTCTTCTGAGCAGCTGGGAAGATCAGTGTTCTTTAGAGCTTCCAGCAGGTGTTTCCATCTGCTCTACAAACTATTGTGCTCTCTATAAGCAAAGTATGTTGGCCTGGAACAGCAAGGCAGCTTGCTTTTCTTTCTTTAATTAGGTGATGACTTAAGATATTTACAGAAGAAAGAAGATAATTTGCTTAAGTAAAGCCAATTTATAATAGGGATTTTGAGGACTCAGCTTTATCTCTTGAAATCTTTTTTCCCCTTCTATATCTGAACATTCCCAAGCTTCTGGTTTCTCTAGTGCAGGGGCAAAGACAGAAGGCTGCCTCTGAATGTCAGGGAAGGACTTAAGATATAAATCCAAATGACCTTATTGGGACTTTGACACATTTGCTTTCCAGCTGATTGAGAACATAGCCATGAGAAGAACGTGCTTGGGAATTTTCCACCTGCCCATTTGACGTAGGAGAAGAAAGAAACCATTCATTTCCTGACAGCATGTCTGAAAACTGGAGATGGAATGGTTATTTAATGTGTTTGGGTTTTGGCAATCTGATTCATAGTTTTTGAATGCTTGTAGTTGCCAGTTCTTGATGCAATGCATTTTTTTATTCCATGAATAAAAAGATGCAGCAGACAAATCTTCAGTGTCAGAGCACACTGTGGCCTGTTCTTTGTTTTGTTCTCCCTCTAATAGCAGGATAAATAAAAGTATTTTGAGGCCTGTCCTCTTCCATCAAGCTTCTGGGAAAGAAAAAAGAAAGGAGGGGGGGGAGGACAACAGCATGGAAAACTTTATGAAATTGCTTATGGGTTTCCTTTTCATGTGAAATTTCCCTGAAATTTTCCCCATGACTCATTTCCTCCTTATTCCTTTTTAAGTCTGTAGTTTGGGCTTTTTAATTTTTTTTTTTTCCTTTTCGAAGACAAGTTGGTAGCTTTTTCCGGCCCAGTGTGATGTTGATTTTGCAGTGGTATATATTTCACATATGGGCATTGCAGTCTGTTCTCCATGTGGCAGTTTTCCTCTTGTCTCTAATTTCTCTGCACAGAGCAAAGACAGGAAGCAAGGAATACACTTCCACAGAAAACAGATATAAATAGTGTGTATTGTGTGAGGGAAGAGGTGGTGGGAAGTAGGTTTTTTATTTTAGCAGATGTGTATTGATGCTTGCAAGGGTCCAGTGCTGAAAGAAGGTCAGTGAGAGAGTTTGTAATGATTTCATAGCTTCTGGCTTGCAGTTTTCCATTCATGCTGATGTACACTCCCTGCTGGGTATAGAATTTTCTAGAACTCATTCCCTGAAATGTGACCCACCACTTCTAAGTAATACAGGCCGTTCTTCTCTGGATTGAAAACTTGTATAATTAAGTCCTTTTCCTTGTCTAGTGTGGGAGATGCGAAAACGTGACAGAATGCCAGTCTTTAACCAAGACATAATGATTGCTATTCAAAAATGGAACCCAAAAATACTTATATTTACTGTGAATCCATCTAGTCTGACCCAATTCTTGCATATGCTTAAAACACTACAAACTGACTTCTCTTGCAAAGGGAAAAAAAATCAATACTCTCAGGGTTCTTGTTGTACTGCTAAGATAAGGCTTACGTCTTTTATGGAAATATACACAAAAATGTGTTCCTCTTGTGCAGCTAGTGTTTAGTAAAGCAATTCAGTGCATCTGAAGAATTATAAACTCTTCAGGACCTTGGCAGCGTTTCTTGGAATATCTGATTCCATAGAAGCTTTTGTGATCAGATCACCAAACTATCTGAGTGCTCCTCACAGTGAATTAAGGCTACTCCTCTCCTTACCCTCATCCAGGGCTCAGATAGATCAGTGTGAGTATTTTAAAAAATCGTGTGATCCCTGTAGCGAAGCAAAATTATTTAAATTCCCAATCATTAATTTACTGGGAAATAAAGCATAAATACTATAAGTAAAACTCTCTGCAGAGATAAATTAGATTTTGATTTCTACATGGGTAGAGGTCAAAATGATGACATAAGGATTTACATAAAAACATACTACTTCTATAACTAACTGTTCCCTTTTTAAAACATAAGCAACCAAATGGAAAACCCTGAAAGAAGGATGTAACTCTTTAATTAGAAATATCTGCTCTCCTATTAAGCAGTATAGTCCTCCTAAATGTTGAAAATTTCATGGTTTAGCATCCTCATCTTTTAAGAAAAAAGAGCTTTTCTTTTAGAGAAATTAAGTGACTTCTTTTCTAGGCCCTTTCTACATCATTAATAGCATAATTTCTTCTAGTTGGACAAATTGCTACATCTGAAACAAGTTCAGGATACTCAAAAAGAGGTCTCAAGAACAAACTAGAAACTGAAATCCAAAATAACATTAAAGTAAGTTCATAAAAAATATTAAACTACCCACACACGCCTTCCTATCCCAATATAACTAGAAAAATATCCCCTGCATTAACTTACAGCTGTTACCTGGTAGGATCTTGCAAATACTAAGAGAAAGTGGCATTCTCCTCAGCTGTGGCAATGCTGTCTTAGTTCCCCTTTCTAAAATCAAGTGAGTTTTCCATCCAGGAAAATTGAAGCTCACTTTCAATTCTGTATTTCCATGTGTAAAGGGTGAATTCTTAGCTTGTTCTGGGATATCAATGCATCTAAACATTGATAGATGCTCTCTAACTGTTTGTTCAGCCAGATAGGAACCCTGAGCAAAAGGTTTGCAATCTAATTTTTATGTTCTTGTCTCTGAACATACAAATAAATGTGAAGAGTAGTTGTTGAAAGGCCAAGTTCTTCAAAATTGCTCAGAAAATCCCCTGTTCAACTAGGAAAACTAAATTTTTGAGCTTGGTCACTGTTTATTCTTTTGGATTATGAATAACTTGACTGGAGACTGGCTGATCATGGCATATTATTACTTTTATCCAGTTTATCTAAGTGAAGACTGAAGTTTTGTGGTCAGCTTGCAATTCTCTTAATATATCAAAATTACCATATGAAAATATGGGGAAACCTTTTTGCAGACCAACTGTTGTTGAATATTGTGGAATAGCATTCCATAAACATTTGATTAAGTGAACTAATGATATCTTCTGACCTTCAGCTTTGAGGAGGACAAGTCCATGATATTTAAAATACCACCTCAATCTAACACAGTTTTTCCAAGCTGGTGGCCTTGACTGAAGGATCTTTTGTATGTTCAAATCAGCAGGGTCAAACTGAAAGAATACTCAGGAGGGAGCTATTTTGCAGAAGCAGTTAATTTTGCAAACAGGGGTTTTTTTGGTTGCTGAAGTTTGTTATGATTCTGCACATTTAGTAATTTTTTTTATATGTGAAGAGGAGAATGGCAATTTTATTGTCACTTTTTAACCTTTACATATCTCAGTGAGTCTGATGATCTGGCTCTGGAACTGATCTCCAAAAGGGCTAAATTTCATTACATTCTGCAATTCAGTTTAGAAATCCAAGATGTGTGGGTTTACAGAGATAAGCATGTTCTTGTAAAAGGTTCCTAACACGAAGCTCTTCTAGGGCATCTTATACCTTTTTCCTTCACCCCCCTTTTCTCAGAGGAAAAACTTGAAAAATCTTTGCTTTCACAGTAATTTGCATTTGGAGGGTCCTAATGTCACAAAGATGTGAGGCATTCCTGAGGTTAAGTGTCTCTTTAACTTTTCCTACTGTGATTGCAATTTTACCTAGGAGTTCTAAAATATTAACCCCCTGTAGATCAAGCCTTCATGAAAATAAGCTGTATGTATATTTGCTGCTTCACAGGGAGAGAAAGTGCAGTTTTCTTTTGTGAAATTAGATTATAGGATGAGCCTTCTGAATAGAGTGGGATGGGATGGGGAATGAGGAAGAGTAATTCCAGTGACCCAACTTAAGGTACTTATGTAAATGCCCAAAATGAAATGAAGGAAATCCTTCCTTGATGGATTGTACTGGGCTTGGCAAATTCAAAATTGCATAAGGTAGTTTTGATCCAGGATTTTAAAAAGTCTGTACTACTTTGCTGGTAGGAAGCAGCAGGCAGCTAATTTCTTTTCAATTTAATCTTTTCTCAAAGATTTTTGAAAAATAAAAACAACTAAGCCCTTACTCCAAAAACACAGTAAAGTGTTGTATTATACATAGAAAAGAGGTGAAGGCTGAGTTAGAAGACCATTCTTAAAAGTACATTAATATCTATTTAAACTAAAACACTTGAAGAAATGTGCTCCTTTACATAAGCTTGTCTGGCTGTGGGAGCTGCTTGTGGTTTAATGTTTCATCACAATAATGGCAGCTTATATGTGCTTGCCAAGAGACCATTACTGCTTCTTCTGTTGCTCAGGCTCTTCCACTGAAATATCTTTAAGGTGAGAAAATGCATATTTAACAGAACCTGTCATCACTGCCTGTGCAGTGAGAGAGCTTTGTGTGAACTTCTTACCCCATTTGACCAAGCATAAGTGCTGATGTTTCTGTGGAGCAAAGTTTAATTTAAAAAAAATTAAAGGAAAAAAGGATAAAATAAAACCAAATAATAGAATTAAATGTGACTTACAAGGAGAGGTTTTAAAAGTGACTTATGTAAATAATAAAATTTTTCGATTGTAAATACTGTAGTATTCTACAAAAAGTGTTTTCCTTTTTGTAAGGAAATAATGGGGAATGTTCATCTGATGTCAGAAAATGGATTGTTCTGTAATAAAACCTTGATGCTTTGAGTTTTTTATTTTTGTCCCTTAATGATATTCCGTTCAAAGAACCATCTGTACCTTTACTTAAACATCCTTTGCCTGATGGAAACAAATCCAAGAGCAGCACACACTCAGACTAATGAGGGCTGCCCATGTGCTGTTTGATCAGTCAGCCTCTTCCAAACAGAGTTCATATGGCTGTGTTACTTCACTGGGTTTGTATACATTGGTTATATATTTCTCTTTGAAAAGGGTGTTAAATTGTCATAGCATTAAACTACTGAAGGTGGGGAAGGATCTAAAAATGCTGGGCTTGATTACTATTGCTAGTTTACCTTCTATAGCAGAAATCCTCAAAGGTGTCACTTTTTTTGTCTTGTTCCCATTTCTCTATAGCAAAAACCCCCCAAACAAACAAAATAAAACTTTGACAGCTTAGTAAGTATGCTAATAATATCTTTATTTTATACTGAATTTACTGTATGCATTGACCATAAAACTTTTTAAAATATTGATGAAGAGGATTGTTTGCATTTCTTAATATTCAGATCCAGGGCAGAGGGAAAGTAAAGACTCAAAGAATAGTTTCATGAGCATTTGTCTTCAATTTTCCCTCAATGCTCTGTTCTGAAGTTCTCATCAATACATTGAAATTAATAATGGGATTTAATTGCCCAGCAATCCTTGCCATCACTTAGTCTGATGATTGATTCCTCTTATGAGCATTGCTTTAATTACATATCTGTTTGATCCCAAAAGAAGAGAACTTCATAAAGTTGTTGTGAAAGCTTCTTTTCTTACTGTAATGGTTCAATGAAATGTTCAGCTGTGGCTGAGTTGGAAAGGAAACACATGCTGTTGTAGCTTGTATCTATCTTGGAAAAAAATTTCAATACAATAAATCTTACTGTTGTTGAAAACGCTATGCTCAGCAGGAATCCATGTTTCCTCAAGTTGTTTTCAAATTTTCTCCTTACTGCATTTTCTAAATTCTAAGCAGCTCTACCCTTCCTTCCACAAGTTAGACAAGGATTCTTGGGAAATACGGGCAATGGAAAACTTAGGCTCATCCGCGCCTGAGTCAGTACATTAATCTTCTGGTTTGTAATTGGTTTCGAATTGTCTTTGTTAGAAGGCATGTTGTATTGCCTTGCTTAACTGGAGTACAGGGCTTTCCAATAGCTTCAGGCTTCCTTTGACACAGTGTGTTCCTTCACTCCCAGCGCTGCCTTGTTTCACTGCTTTCTGTCCTCTCTCTCTGGCTGATCATCTGCAACAGCAGCAGGAGCAGGTGAAAATGATTTGTGTGAGAAGAAAGTTTTGAATGTTAAGCAACTTAATGTAAAATTAACATTTATATGTTTTAGCCTTGAGAAATTATGGCCTTCTTTCTTTTAGGTTATTTGTTTTAGTCCAAGTATCTAACTATACTTTAACTGCCAGGGATTTTTCTCACAGGGTATTTGTAGATACCAGTAGAAGTTGCAATTTATCTTCTATTTAAACTACGAAAAATGCATTATTTATCTTTAAATAAAACAATACAATGCTGTTTGCATTTCTAAAGAGAGCTTTTAAGGCCATCTACATATTACGAGCTATCCTCATGGAAGCCTGTGCTCCTGTATAAGTTCAGATCAAAGTATATACAAGAACTCATATTTAGTGTTAGGAGTGGAAGTACTTAGAAGTGTCCACGTATGTTCTCCTGTGGAAATTGGAGAAATTAGCAATCAAAGCTAACTTTTTCAGAGATGCCACTGCTTCAACCACTGTTCAAGGGGGGTCTGCTGAGGGGAGAAGTCAGAACTATGAAGAGCAAGACCTTGCTTGTCACTGGGGCTCTTATTTCACTGCCATTGTGGAGAATTAGGTGTAAAACCCTACTTAGTAGGAGTTAAGGCATAGGAGTGAGTTATCTTCATTTGGAGTCTCCACTAGAGCAGAAATTCCCATACTATTCATTCTGCCCATGAGATTGGAAAGTGTTGTCTGTGTGTTGTCTTGGGTTTATGCCTTTGGGAAAGACAGCAGGTTGACCCAGCTGCCAGTTAATTAATTCATAACATTTTAGGAAAGGGTTGGAACAATTTACCTGTGCCTTGGTTTGAGGAAGATTATGTAACTACAGTTTCTCTAAATAGTTACCATGTATTTACTTATGTTAGCATAAATTAATGGCTTTAAGAGACTCCAAGTGATCCTGTGTAATTTCAGGTCTTTGACCTCTGTGTTGCATCCTTTGCTATCACTACTCTTGCTCTTGTTTATCAAACTCTGATGGTGTTTCTGGCAACAAAAATATTTCAGAGGTGAACATCTCAGTGTAGGAGAAGAATATAGTTGTCTCTTCGTTGCTCAGATGAAAAATGCCACTTAACTCTGGAACATAAGAATATCTCATAGTCAATGCTCTTACTTTTAGTGCTGGCTTTTCTGTATTTAACTTTGTACCTGTGTTTGTGATGTTTTTTCTTAACTTGAGTATGCCTTGCAGTCATACTTAAGGTGGAGTAATTTTCTTGAGGTGTTGTGTTTGAATGCAAAGTATCCCAGTAACTAAAAGCATACTGTCCTTTGATTATTTGAAACTACTCTGGGAGTTTCAGTACTCTGTTTACTTTCAGACAACACAGGCAGAGAAGCCTCAACCTGATGAGGAAGAGAGAGAAGTGGAATGTCACAAGCAACTATTTTTGAGAAGTCCATAATTTATAATTTCCCTAATAAAAGCATCAGTTCCTCAATGCCCATTGCAATGAATTCATTAAGAGCATTTCAAGAGCCGTGGTTACATTTGAGAATCCTTCTACAAATGCAACTAGAAATATGTGCTTGCTTTCTCACATATACTTAGTTGCCCAGTTACTTACTAATGAGCATGTTTTATACCTTGAAGGTAAGTTTTTGCTTCTATTTCTCTGATACTACTGTGCTAATTAGAAAGAGTAAATTCTTTCCAGAAATTCTGTGTTTATGTATAATCTTTTTTCTGCAAGGTCAGGGCCCTTACTAAAGGGAAAGTGCACACCAGGGTGTGTTCCCACTTGGAAATAACTGAGACAATACTAGGTCTCAGTATATTCTTGATTTAGGTATTTCTGGTAGCATGACCTGCAAAGCCAGATTTGAACAGTATCTTCCTTTTTGGATAAGATTTATCTAATGCAAAGATTGACTCATTGCATTTCCTCTTAAATTCCTTTTTATTGTTATTTATTTTAAAGGGGAGAGGGGATACCAATAAATAACCTTTTCTAGACTATTGCTACCTTGTCACCTGTTTCCTTTATCTTCCACATGATAGCTTTGGTGTAGGGTATTATTTATCTTTTGGCCTCTCATTCTCTAGGTACGTGCTGTGGAGTTTTCTTAATGATCCAAACAAATGTGGGTTTTTTGTTTCAATAGTCTTTTAAAAGTTGTTCTTTTTGTTTCTTTCCACTATTGCCTTTCAGCTTTAAGGCACTTCTGTAGCAACATCACTGGTACTGAGTCAGAGACTGGAAGGGTTTTTACTTGGTTTGTTACAGTGCCCCAGATGTTGATGGGCGACTCTTTATCTGTAGCTCTTGCAGGCTTTTCTTCTCCCCCCCTTTTTTCCTAATAGCTCTTGTTAAGCCAGAGTATTGCTCACATGTGTAAAATCTAGTAGTCCCTGAGTAGCTGTAATAGGTTATTTCCCTGACTGGGTCACTTGCTGTTCTGTAGTTATTTCATGGATACTTTGTTCTTGGATTGACTAGCATCTATGTGTCTGCCCCAGCATGTCTGTCTAAAGCATCTGCAGCTGCCAAATGTGTTTGCAGCTGACTTGAAGCTCATTCTTACTGTACATTGACTTGGTCTTTGTGATGGGGAATGCAGCACCTATTAAACCACTTCTAATTATTTTCATAAGCTCCTTTCAGTTCTGGCAAACTTTATTAGAAACTAGGTTTCTGTTTCAAATGAGCTACTATTTTTCATAATAAAAGACTAAAAAGCTAAAAAACGTGATCTTAGATGTTGCTTTTTTTCCCCCTGTTTGTCTTCTGGCAGCTTAGTAAACTATTGCATAAGCACTGGCAGATAAACTTCCCCGGTTGTCTCAGCATTGAATTGCTTTATTTAGCTTCTTATGCTGGTAATTTGTTTTAGGCTAAAATGACCTTGATAAATTTTCATGGAAAACATTTTGTTACTCATTCGTCAATAGCCCTGGATCCTTTGCATCTGAATGCCAAAACATTTACAAGTAAGAATCAAATGGTTGCTCATATCTTTGTAGGTGTTTGAGGGACCAAAGCCATTTAGCTTTAACAGGGAACAACATGACTTGCTTTATTGTACTGTACTGATGAGACATTTTCTGGCTTTGAGAGCATTTAAGTGTGAAGAAGAATGTTTTATAGAATCAGATGCAGTAGCCCTGGAAGCAGAGGCAGCATGTATGCATCAGGCTGCTGCCATGAGAATCCCTGCTGAGCCATGGAGCTTTACTAGCAGAAGTACAGATGGACCAACTTAGTTGTGCTTCTTCCCAGGCACAGCCTGCATCCATGCACAGCACAATACCCATGGTTTACACCCTGAAATGCTCTGCTAGAGATGGCTTTGAAGACCTCAATCCACCTGAAGCCCTGGGGACATCCTTTTGCAGTCTTGTCAGAAGAGAAAAACTTCCCATTGTAGCTGATGGAAAGAGGAAATTACGGAGCTGAAGATGGGGTTAAAGGTACCCTGCTTAGCCCTGGTCTGTAATGTAATCTTAGAAATAGCCAGGTATGATGTGATCCTACTGGTGAGCTGTGCAAATGAGATGTGAGGGCTGTTGTCTAGAAGACTGAAAAGCACAGCAGATCTTCATCTCTGACTGTAAGGTCCCGAAGCAGAAATATTGTTTGTTAATAGTGGGATGGTAGTTTAGCAGCGTGTGGGTTTTGACTATACTTTGGATATTGATCTACACCAAAATATAGTAGATTGAAAACAGCATTTCTTGTCCAGAAGTGGAGCAAATGCAAATAACCTCTTTTCTGCTGCTTCTGGTGGGAATGAAACATTTATAAATTTTCTGCAGAACTGCTGCATTTTTCTTCTTTTGCTTTGGAGCCTGCCAGGTAACCCATCTATTGTTTGTTCTATGCTTACCTTGGAAAGCAGCCAGCTTGTAAGCACAGCTCACTAGAAAACTACAATTTATGTGACTTTTAAAATTGTTATAAACTTGTGATACTTGCTGATGTGTAAGTATGCTTCAGAGTGCTGTGTACTAATCCTGACACAAAGGCAGCCCTGCAAAATTTCAAGTTCTCAAATGGAATTTTCCAATTAAATGGCTAGGACATTTTTAACATTATTTGCAAATGGTTTTTTTTCTTTGATATTTGTCTTGGAAATACATTTTTAAAAGTCTGAGGCAGTTGCAGAGACTCAGAGGCTTGGCAGAGTTATATTCCATTGATAATAGCAATTTATTATTATTGGAAAAAAATAGTGGCATAACTTTGTCTGTAGGTGCTCTCCATCTCTCATCTAAGTACTGTTGAGCCAGAATCACTTACATGGTGGGCAAATAAAGATAAGTGTCTTGTTCTTTCTCTTTAGTCATTTAATAATTCTGAGAGTAGATAAAATCCATAATCTGATCTTGCAACTGATTTTAGGTGGAAACTCACTGGCTCTAGTAAGTTTGCGGTTGGATTTTTAGCATAGGGCCTGCTGAACTTCTGCAGCATGTAATGTGCTACTGAGAAAAAGAATAAAGTAGTTTACCAATTGTTGTTGCTGTACAGGTGATGACTGTCACAGTATAAAAGCTGCTAAAACCAACAAGTTGTAATGGATAAGAAAAACAAACCACACTGCAGTATTACCCACCTAGAATCGAATTCATTTGCAGCATACATTATAGCTGGAAAAGGAGAAATTATTTGGGTCAATATGTTCTGTTACAAAACTGAGAGAGGTTTTTATAGAGGATGGTCACAAATACAGAGCTCTCAATGAAACTTTTTCCAAGCTGGGTACCTTGCTTAAGGCCTCTAAAAGTCTGCTTTTACATCCCTCCTCGTTATTTTCATAATTGCACTCTCTGAATAATATGAGTTAGCATAAGCTGTCATGCTGTTACTGTCCTGGTGATAGCCACTGTTTTTTCCCAGGATACATGAGTTTTCTTCATGTGCCCTTCCTGTATTTCTTGGGTTGTTAACCTGATGAGAAAATTCTGTCTTGATGAGGCCACAAAAAGCTATTTGAAGTTTCTTGGATATCTCCTTCTCTGAGAGTGATTTTTAGTTCAGTGCCAGTGGCAGAGATTTAAAGATACTCCTGTGAAAATTACTAGTTTTCTATTTGAGTAAGTCTTCTTCAGCATGAAGTCCTTTGTTTCTGTTTCCCCACTGAGGATTTTATTGTGAAATAGATACTTCTGAAATTATAAATGTCACCCCTTCCCACCAAGAATAGCTCTGAACTAAAGTGTTGGGGTGCTCTTATGCAGGGGAAAAGAAATTGATTTATTGGTTTGTTTGTAACATCTCCAGTTACAAAGTGGAATATTTTGGAATATTTTATCTGTTTTTCATAATTTCCACTTGGATTTGTTATCCATCAATGTTGGTCAGCTTTTTGGTCTGTAGACTTTAAAACCAAAGGACAGATTTGCCAGCTGTTGACCACAAGTAACTTTTTTGGAAAACAGAGTGGGCCTCAAGCTGACTTGCAGGTTTTATATAAAGTACTTAATAAACCCCTAAAATTGACACTGCTCCATGTTTATTGCAAGGTTATGTTGGTTTTTTTGTTTGTTTCTTTTATTTAAAGAAGGGTTGGGAGGAATACAGCAGCTGTTTTTCATCTACCAGACCTATCCTTGATGACTTGTCAGCCAGGGCATCTATTTATATTGGTTGTTGTTTAATACAGGCTTGTGGGGCCCCAGCACAAGCCTGATGGATAGTGCAGAGCACAGCTCCATGCATGGAAACCCATGAAGAAGGAATTCAGAATTATAAGTGTCTGTGCAATATGCATAACAAAAAAAAAAAATGAGGTAGATTTTGGGAGTAAAAGCTCTTGTGCAGTTCTTCCTACAGCAAATTTGTCAATTCATCTAGATTTTCTGATTATAGTAAGGAATAAAAGCAAGCTACTTTTCCATAAATCATTGTTTCTTTTTTTTTGTTTTCTTTTCAGGAAGCAGCTGTAGCTATTGCATGATACCCTCTTACAAATGATTTCAAATACCTTAGCTCATGCTTTCATTCAAGCTTTATTGGTCTAATGGTTGTCTGGAGCAACAGTGGAAAGAGAACAGGTAAACAAGGGTGAAAAAGCATCAGACTGATTTGATGTCTGTACCCTGACTGAATTACCTGCTTACAGTGTCTAAAGGCTGTACTGCAAAGAATCTCAGCCAGCATTTTTACATTTGGGAAGACACAATTACTTGGAAGAGCAAATTCAATATTCTATTAAATTTTTTATTGAATTATAATAGTCAGATTAAGTCTTGGCAAATAAAAGAGATAATAAATTGTAGGATGCAGTAATAATCATATTTTATTCGTAATATTCATGGAAATTGCTCATTAAGTTTTGTATTTTTTGTATTTTATGTGTAAGCTAATATCTGCTATACTGTCAGTGGTATGGCTTGTGATAATAATTACCTTTTATTACCCTATCCTATATTGTTTAATGATGAATGTATCTCTTAAGGTTTTTAAATGCAAGAATTGTATAAAAAGGAAGCAGTTTCAATGGTCAAGCGCCTGTTTCTTCACATATTTTTTGGTGATAGTGATCTGTGCCATATTTGTATGTTCCTTAAAATACTGAAGTGCTTAAGAGAAGGATCAGAAACCAAATGTAGTTCATAAAGAGTTCTGTGGGGACTGGTGAAGCTTCCTGCCTGTGTTGCATGGACTTCTGATTAGAGTGGCTATTTCTGCAATTAATAATTCAGCTTCCTCCTGCCATTGCTTCCCCTAGAACCTCTTCTCTTTCTGCAGTTCTTTTAACTGAGGCACAAGTGAGAATTTACGTGATCAAAGAGACGGGGTGAGTTGTAGATCTGGAAATACAACTGAGTCAGTCTGCACAAACTTGCTGGGAGCAAGTTTCTTTTTAAATACGGTGCTACACAGAAAGTAGTTTCTTGCTCTGGGTGCAGGAATTGATAAAAATTTTCTTTGAAATGCTGCTATGGAAGAAAACCATAACATGCTCAAATAGAAAAGCGTGGCGATTTTGTTGGACTTGAAACGTTCTGCTAGGATGTGTCATTTCCACTGAAACTTTGTTTGCTTGGCTGATGTTCAACACCTGCTCAGACCTCTCATTTGCATCACTAAAACTGGGAAGGGTTGTCAATCTGCCTGCTCTCTTGTCTAGATGCTTTTGTTTAGTAACCTGAAAAAACAATAGACAAGTGAAAGTTTGGGTCATTCATTTGCTGGTTCATTTAATGGACACCTAAGTAGTTGGCAAACTTTGTTCCTCTCTTGCCCACCTCCTGGAACTTCAGTTCACGGCACCCAGATCAAAGGTTTTTAAAATTGTTGTGAAAATGGTATCTTCTGATTTGGAAATTATGTTTCCAAATGCAAAATTGAACATGGGATCTGGAATTTACAGTTCACTGTTTCACTTGCCCTGCTTGGAGGAAATGCAGAAGTTAAGTCAGTTTGGAGTTAAGCGCTGGCTTTCTTTGCAGAGCTGTTAGAGAAGAGGCGTCACTGGCTGTCTGTGTGAGTTTCTGCTTGATTTTAATTGAAGATGTTTACCTTTTCTACTAGTAATTGACTGGAAGAAGCATTAAATCCAGTGCCTAATATTTCCCATTCAGGTTTGAAGGCTAATGAGCAGTTTTATTGCCCATGCTGATTGAATGGAAATGTGATGACCAGTAATCCACCGTTGTTTTATTGGCACTGAAGAGCATTTCTTTATTTTTTCAATGGTGTAATAAAACCTGATTTGCTCACTTCGTAGTACTAAGTGCTTGAAAATTTCTTTCGTTATCAGGCAGCTGGCTCTCTATTTGTCAGGTAGTACTGCTCATTGCTATGCTGAGGCTAAAATCTTGTTCTACATTGAGCCTGGAAGATGAATTAACCTGTTTGTACAAGCACTTTGAATTTGCTGGGAGCTGTTAAGAAGTTTGAATCATGTGTTTAAGTCTTGACTATGCTGAGACTTACAGGCCTTAAAGTTTTGAACTTTTTTGTTTCTTATCAGATAAACTTATTTTGCATCCTTTGCCCACTTACAAGCCACAGAAGCAGTTGTGAAGAAAAGTTTTGTTGTAGAGAACAGTTTAAAACCTTTTGAAATCACCATCACAACAAGCTGCGGTTTGTCTGTCATTTCAGCTGTACCTTCAATAAAAGCATTCTGGTTGAATTAGAAATAAACCAAGCCAAAACCCAATCACAAGAAGATATCTTTGCTTTATGTTACTGTGCAAACGTTTGGTTCGCATAGTTTATCAAAATAATTTCATGTAAATATTCTAATAAAAATGAAGTTTACAAAAACTGTTTGGGAAAGTATTTTTTCCCCTTGTAGCCAAGAATTTTTCAAATTAGATGAAATAGAAAGCAAAAATTGTATTTAAAGAATTATTGTTTCCAGTTACCTGGAGACAGAGCATGTTTCCCTTCTGCTATGGCAACAAGAACATGTGAAGTACAGTACCCCAATAACTTGGAGTTCTGCCACGAAATAGATGAAGAACTACAAGCTCAGTATTAGGGTGCTGTCTTTTTCACTGTCTGCAGCTTTCAATCTGAATTGTAAAATAATTTTGACTGACTTCCCACAGCTCTGACCCACACAGCTAATGGAAAGTGGCTTTAAGATACATAAAGATCATCCTACATGTTAAATTCAGTGTTGAGGGAGATTGCTGCATTAGAAAGAGAGTTGTCAGCAGCAGTAAGAGAATATTTCTGTACTTCGAAAATGCTTGCGTCCTGTTCAGGCTTCCTGTCAAACCCTGTAATTCATTCCTTGGGTGTCTAATCTCTGACATGAGTCAGCTCCAATTTTCTTTGTTTTGAGACTTTTCACATTTGCTTTAGATCATTTTCCAAGTCCTCATTAAGAACTCCTTTCTTTGGCTGGTTTTTATCATGTTTTGAGGTTGCAGGCATGTATTTTGCATTTGATTTGTAGCTGTTACTTGTTGAATGCAGGTGTTAGATTTGTGATGGCTGACATATCTTAGAGACAGTTTGTTTCTGAGGTAAGTATTTAAGGGCTGGGGAGTGCAAAAGGATGAAAATAGTCAGTTCCCTCCTGTCCGTGGTGGTAGGTGTGTGGAATGGCAAACTGGGTACAACAGAGCCTGGCCTGGCCCAGCTGTGTGCCAGCCCTACATCCTCAACCCTTACAAACTTGTGCACTGCACTCCCAGTTGGATCTGCTGTAACTTTCTCCCTTTCTCTCCTTCGTTGTGGTGCAGGTAATTCAGAGACAAAGTCCAAGTCTATCCATTGCTCTAGATAAATGCATGTGTAAAGATTTATAATGTGTTACATAGAAGCAATAAGCAAAAAGGGATATTTATCACACTAAAAATGTGGCTTTAAGAGTGATAAATGGCATTGATTGAAAGCACACGTGGTATCTTTTGTGTCTAGAAATAAACAGCACAGTGTTTAACCCACTGGAATGCGCTGTAACTTATAATGTATAAAATGGAGTGTAAAAGAAAGTACTGCTTGGTGCTGGTTGAAGAAGGGGAAATTCAGAACTTCCTCAGGTCTTTTCCATAGCTCAGATATTGTCATCTAAAACAAACAAAAAATGTTTATGAGGCAGTCTTTCACAGAAAAGACAAAATTTTTTTTTTCCTCAAATCTTGGGTTGTGTTTAACAATTTGAGGGAAGGACCAGTGTAAACTGTGAAAAAGACAGCCCCTAAATGAGTGACCCACATTGCTTTTCTAAGGGTCTAGAAGGATGACAGAGCAGTGTCTCCTCATTAGCTCTGAGGGTACCTGTGTGCAGCAGTCAGGTGTTTGGAACTGGAGCATGTCCTCAGTCCCTGTTGTCTGGCAGCCTTTTGGAGCCGCAGTGTCTGCCTGGCAAATGTCACTGCATCTGACTGATGGCTCTGAGAGCCTCACAGAGGACCAGAGCAGCTGGCTAAAGCCTAACAAACTCCTGTTCTGTATCTGGTAGCAGGTTTTACCTGTCTTAAAGCTGTTTCCAGTTGTTCAGATACATTTGTTCCTCAAAAAATGCCTGTTCAGATCAAGCACATAGAATTTTAATTCTGTCTGCTGCCTTTTGCAGTAGGTCTCAAATCTTGATGTCAAGAGAAAGCTTTTCTTCTGGTCTTGCTGCAATTAATAATTCCCCCCCAAGCCCCCTTTCTGATGGTTCCTGGTTTTTTCTGGTGTTTTTGTTTTGGGATTTTTTTGTCCTCTTCTGTCTTTATCGTGGACTTCCCCCACAGAGGTTTGCAATAGCAAATAGAAAAAGTCTTAACAAAAAGAAAATTTCCTCCAGAGCCTTACTCTTCAAGGATCGCTTAATGTGTCAGAATTGATCCTCCTCAGTGCATGCATATGTGCAGATGCGGTTATTTAGTTCCTGGTTTTGTACTCCAGGATATAAATATTATGTATTTATTTGAATTCAAATTTCATTTCCAATACAAGGATCAGCAAACATTGGTATTTAGTGTTGCTTGTTTTACTATGCTGCAGAAGCAGAGTTAAATACAGCTTCCTATACCCTTCTTGCATTTAAAATTTGCATGGCCTCTCGTCTCAGCCTTTCTCCAAATACCGTACAGTTTAGGCAATTGTTTAAACCTAGAAGTATCTCAAGAGTAGAGCTACTTACTTTTTATTTGTCAAGATGAAGTAGCAGAAGCAAATTTCATCTGCTAGCGACCCTAGTGTTGCCATTTCTTGACTGTCAAATACTTTGCTGTGCAAACATCATTGCTATGGACATTGTACAAAACATGCTTGAGATAAATCATGTATGTTACCATACACAAGGCTTAATGGATTGCTTTTCCATTGCTCATTTTAAAATTAAACCCACCAGCTTCCTGTTTTTCTTGTCCTGAAGTCCTGTCTATCTGAGCTCTTAAAATTTCTAAAATAGCCTGTCAAAAAAAGGAATGCAGTAAAGTGACTAAAAAGTGACTTCTGCTTAACCTTTGGTTTTATAAACAATTGGCTGAGTCCTAAATAGATGAAAACAGTCTATTTTTAGGCCCTAATTTAGAGAATTGATATTTCCACATTTGCTTTGTCATAGCTGGTAGTAGTTGCTAAATTGTGAAAGCTTGTAGCTATTACAAATGCTTGGAGGATTGCTGAGTGTTCTGCCATAATGCACTAAGAAGCTCAGTGTACTGTACATTTCAATTTATAATAAGACAGTGTAGCTGATAGCACAGACACTGAAATATTTCAAGTCTAGACTATGCCTTAAAAAACACAGGCTATTGGCTTTTTGGTGCAGCAAGTTGGAAAATAACTGATAAGGGCAGTTGAAGTACAGCAGACTTCAAAAAGTGATGAGTTCTCTAAGCCAGGATGGGTTGGGAGGGTTCAGCCGCTGCTTGCCTGCCTTGTTGGGATGAAAAGGGAACTGGTGTTTGAAAGGGCGGGTCAGCCTTGCCAGGTTTGAGTGGTTTGTGAGGAGGTCGCGCATAGATGGGGAAGACAAGTTTCTGCAATGCTGTGTTTAGTAAGAAGAAATGGGATGGAGAAATAGAAGAGCAAAGTTTCTTTAGAAAATGATAACATTAGTATTTCACCACAGACAAAGGTAATGGCCAAAAAGTTTAATATCACTGGTGTTCTCTTAATAGCCCTTTTGTACCTTTGGATAATAAAAATAGCTTGCTGAAGGTTTTGAGTGGAGCTACATATTGTAGTAATGGGAGGAAATTATGATGTAGCTGATACTTTTATGGCCCTTTTAATATCCCAATTCACCTTACAAATCACTGTGTTTATAAAGTCCTTCTCTTACTGCTGCTGGGGAAGAAGAACATTTTGGTTGTGTTTACTGTTGTCCTGTGTTGTTAGCTGTGGAAAAAAGGAGGAATATTACCTCAGACCGGGCTTGTGGACTTGAAGAATTACATAATTTCTTTCAGTTTGTCTCTGTCTAACGTAATGCCAACTGTGTTTTTCAGAGCCATGGTGTCATGGAAGGGGATGTACTTTGCACTTGCACTATTCTTGGGAAGTTTCTTTGGAAGTATATTCATGCTGGGCCCTTTTCTGCCTTTGATGTTTATCTCGCCAGCCTGGTACCGCTGGATCACCGACTGCATTGTGGCCACTTGGCTCACACTCCCTGTGGTAAGTGGCACATCATCCAGGTCTGGGCAACTCTCCATAATCCCAGAATGTAGCTTGCTCACTAACACTTTAGATTTTATTTTAGTGTTTTTAAAGCTATTTATGCTTCTGTCTAAACAGGCCCTTACACATTTACTATCTGTGGAGACTTTGGCTTACAGTGTTGTAAACTGTGTGCCTATTTACAGTCTATTTACAGTCCCCCTCTTCTTTCCCAGTTTAATTTATATATCAGCTAATGTTGTGCGTTCATTTTATGCTTGAAAAGGTCTTTTTTTGACATCTTCATCCAGTGTCAGTCAGATGCAGAGAAGAGTAGGTGGAACTTTAATAAACAGAAGAAAGTTTTTTTTAACTGTTAACTTCCTCATTAGAGTTGTCTTGTTAACTCTTTCTTTGAACTGTGCTCCAAGTCTTGTATTAGGAAAATTATCCACTGTCTGGTACATTGCTGTCGACCTTCACATTCTGTTACTTAATCCTTGTAGAATTTAGCCCTTCTGGTTGAATTAGAAATAAATGTTTTCAGGTGAACAAGAAGAGCTCCCCCTAGAAAGGATGTATTCCTCACGTATCATCAGCTTTACAGCTATATGAATCTGGAAATCAATAACAAAGCTCTTCCCTGAATTGTTCCAAAGGAAAGGCAATGTGAATGGGATCTGTCTCTTCTTCCGTTCTCTAAAAGCCAGGGAACGTTATTCCTCCTGGCTATTAGAGATTTGTTTAACTTTTTCTGAAGTGAAATGCCATATTGGTATGCAGAATATGTTTCTTGTGGCATAAAGGAAGTTCTACCCTTATTGTAGATCAAATACTTTCTGCTTTTGCTGTTTCTGCCTTGTGTGTTTTAAAGGGGTCTCAGCTGTTTCTTATTCTAAAACTTTTGTAGTTTTTATCATTACTAAATGCAGTGAAATTAGGAGGGCTGATGTAATCAACAGTAAAGGAAATAGATTGTTATTTCTTGTCATGATGAAATTTAACTGGTCTCTGATACTGTCACAAAATAACCCTTTCTCTGTTTGTCTTCAATTTTTTTTATAATTTCAAATTCTCCAAAATCTAATACCAGTCTTTTCTTTGATTAGTTGCCTGGGCTTTATAATTCTGGGTTATTAAAACTAGTTTGTGATAACTTTTTCAGTCTAGAAGTTTGATTTCTAGCCCACACTAGAGCTAGACAAAAATAATTTTAATGTCTTTGTGAAAAGGGTTCCGTCTTCTGAGAATTGTAGGGATTTAGATTCAGGAAAGGAGTCTCAAAAAGATTTTGCATCCTACCATTCTGAGGTTGTCTGCCTTGTCTGCCTTAGGTTTCTATCCTTACACCCACTGCATTCTTAGTCAGGAGAAGCAGGTACTTGGTTTGTGTCTCCAAACAATAAAGTGCTTTTGTGCCAGTTGGACTCCAGCAGGGAAACTCTGACCCTGACCTCTGTGATGTAAGAAATTTTCACCTTCCTCACTCTGCTATCACATTTTACTTCCTTTCCAGGAGTCAGCAGGATGGGACAGTGAGGTGGGTCTGAACTGTTTCAGTTTAGTTTGGCTTCTATTAGGCACACACAGAGCTGGCAGAAATATGAACAGAAGTTGTTTTACTTTCTAGACCTCTGTTTAAATCCCCAGTGTTTGCTCTTTTGTGGTTTTTGGTGGGTTTTTGGTGGTTTTTTTTGGTTTTGTTTTGGATTTTTTTTTGAGAAAGAATGGGGAAGAGAGGGTAAAGAGGTAATTTGAAGGCCTTTTTCTTATGGTCTTTTGCTGGTTTCTTTTTCTGTGCTGACTGGGTTGGACAACGTCCTGCCAGTGACTCTGACCCTAGGGGCAATAGATGTTTGTGCAGCCAATCTCTCCTTAGGTTACCTACCAAGTTATAATCCATACTGAGTCACTTATGTTCCTACATGAGAGTATTCCTGGAAAACCAGGGAAAGGTAAGCTTAATGCAGTGATGGGAATAGAGTGCTTTTTAAAAAAGTGCTGCTTAATTGTTGCTTCCTCTTCCATTGAACAGCTTTTACTGGAGAAAAGCTGACTGCTTGATTAGAAAACAGAAGTTTGTTTACCAGTTAATGTGAGCAAATAAGTGAAATTATATAATTCAAAGTAATTTTTATTGCTAATGGGGTGATGCTTCTCATCTGGGACTAAAGCCATAATACTGAGATACTATTTCTAGGCCTTGCTGGAAATGGTGTGTGGTGCCAAGGTGGTTGTCACTGGAGATGGATTTGTTCCTGGAGAAAGGAGTGTCATTATCATGAACCATCGCACACGAATGGACTGGATGTTCCTGTGGAACTGCCTGCTGCGATACAGCTACCTCAGACTTGAGAAAATCTGTCTCAAATCCAGTCTCAAAAGCATTCCAGGATTTGGTATGTCACTAAACCCTTTAATTTGAAAGGAAAGTATGTTTGAATTATGTCCAGCACAGTTCATAACCTGCTAAATGACATAGGTTTAAATTCTGTTTCAGTATTTAAAAAAAACCTTGTGTAAAATATGTGGCATGTGGAGTGATTAAACCATAAATCTCCAGAGGACACCTGGACTAAATGCCTAAACATTTCTTTTTTAAGATACTACATGTACTGCTGTTGCTTGTAGGTAAATATATTTCTGCTTTACATACCAAAAGCATTTTTCAAGATGATGAAAAATGTTTTTAAGTTTTTTCAAAGTCTCTTTCAGCATTGTGGTTTGGGTGCTATTTCACCCCACATTGCAAATGCTCTCATCAAGCTTCTTTCTTCATTATCCAATGTAAACTATTGTGAAGATTAAAAAAAAAGCTCTGTAGGCAATTGCAAAGTTAATGGTTAATTTTAATAACTAATTTTAAATTGAACTTGGCTATGCAAAATATTCTGTGCAGGATATGAAATCATCAGGATTTATAGTGATGTAGGCTGGAAAGAGATCTGAGTTGCACATATTCAGAGAAATTGTTTCAGATAGTCCAAAAATTGTTGCACAAATGGTTCCTGAATAAATAGGCAGACTTATCTGAAATAAAAGCATCTCTGCATTTTATTTATCTCTTAGATTTATTTGCTGTTTTATACAAAACTAGCTTGGGCAGGATATGTGTCAACTTTATGATGTCGAAAGAGTAACCTTATTTATGGTTGCCTTTTGTCAGGCCATTTATCTGAACAGATAATTTTGGCAGGATTCCATCCTGAGGAACTCTCCTACTGTTGCATTAGATTGCATTCACTGTTGCATTTTGTTGCATTCAGTGCTCTTTAAATAACAGCAGCAACAGGGTAATTTGCTTTTATTTCTCTAACAGCCACATATTAAGGTCAATTTTACTTGACAAAAGGAAAATCTCTTTTAACATGACAGGAAATGAGAAAATGCATATTAGGTATCTTCATTATACAGCAGAAATATTTTGAAATCTTGGAATCAGCTGTGTATGCAACTTTTTATAGCAGTGATGGAGGATGAAGTCAGGAGTATCCTGGGGAAGATTGATAGATTTCTGTCTTCAAAAGTAACATATGTCTTGTCATTAAAAAGACCATTTGTATTTGTGCTTATTAGTACCATTAATAAAATTGGAAGGTCAGCTCCAGAGGCTTGGATGCTAAGCTGTGCTTGGTAAAATGTAGTTTCTGAAAGGGTGTTAGGAGTCATTTAGAGATTGGGGTTTTCTTTGGTTTAAAAAAAATTCAATTCTCAATTTTCTGCATAAACTGAGCACATCAAATAGATTTGATCAGTGGGCTCAGGCAGATAGATCTGTGTCAGGTCAATATTAGCAGACCATGATGCCATCTTTGTTCTGATATAGCAGCTTAAGCCACTAACAAAATTCTGGGCTCGTCCTCCACTTTGTGATGTAGAGGTGACACATGCAGACATTTGCTCCTGTTGTTTCTATTACAGAATGACTATTTCTGGTGGTGGAGCTGACAGTAGTTGGGTCTGTAGTGTTATAAACAACTATTTTTATGCCTGATCCCCAAAAATTCTCCACAATACACAGGCTTTGAGGACTTTGGTTGCAATTATGTGAATTTTAGCTTATTTTTCAGTAAACTGTTAATGTTGAGTTATTAGTCACAGAAGGGGCGTTCAACTAAACTGCATCCTTCACTGAAGCCATGATTTGATGTCCTGAAATTCTGAAAGATAAGCTTCTGTTTTACCTTAGTGTATCTAAAAAAGAGGCCTTAAAAATACATGTCTCTGTGTTCATCCAGGCTGTGTTTTGAGTGGCATTTCCCTGCAAAAATAAAGTATTCTGTGTATCTGTGTAATTAGGGTATTGTTAGAAAGTGAGACTCTTGGATTAAATGAAGCTGTATGAAGTTTGTTGGGGCAGGATCACTGCAGAGAATGGTGTCTAAAGAGGAGAACCCTAAATCTCACCAGTGACAGCAGAATTTCTCCCACTTATTGCTCTCAGCTGTGCTGTGTTATATGATAGACCCTTAGTAAGTGTTTATTCAGGTTTTTGGCTTGTTTTTAAGTTGTGTCCTGTGGTTTTTAACAAAATGTTTTATTTTATGAGCTTGTAAAAGCCAGAAGATCACTTGGAAATCAACCAGACAATTTCAGTGCACTGCATCTGTAATTGATACTTTAGATGTTGATCATTTAGATATAATATTTGTGATAATTCAATGAGCTATTTTTATCATGTCTTTCAGATTTATCTTTTCATGTATTTATATGGATTAGTTGTACATAGCCAGATGTATAGGGTTAGGGAAGCTTGATATACTGGCCAAATGCATCTTCTAATAAATCTTAACCTAGTGGTAATCATGCTCTGAGTTTCAGAAATACTTGAGTGACTATACCATACTTTTTTCTTTGCAATTTTTTGTGATCTTTCAAAGGGCTTTATTTGTTTTTAACAAGCTTAAATTTAAAATTATGTTTAAGATAAGGTTTGTAATGCAAACCTTCCATATCCATGTTTCTGAAAGCCTTGCTGTATTCAGCATAGCACATTTGTTGTCATAAGTAATTTCCCATTTGGGTGTAAAAATAGGTATGTGAGAGTTTATGCTTTTTCCAGTGGCATGTATGATAGGTGAAAGGCAAAGCTGGGAATGGAAATAGATCCAGAGTTCTTGTGGCCCCCTTTGTAGGTTAAAAGTGTAAAGGTATCAGATTTAGTGAGTCTTTATTACAAGTAGGCCGTTATTTTCTAGTTAATTATCATTAAAATTAGAGGATTCACTATTTCAAGGAGACACATTGAGTCATTTATCTAGTTCTTAAGTTATTAATTCTTTGCATTCCAGTGTATGAAAAAACTTTAAAATTGATTAAAGGTGAGCTTTAAAAAAAGAAGTCCAAAGAAAAACAGATGGTCCTTTCTTCCTGGAACTGTAGCTTTGGCTTGATGAATTGTGTGCAGTAAAGTTTTCAAAAAGAGATATTACGTTTCAGTAATCT
The DNA here is from genome assembly GCA_039654755.1 of Calcarius lapponicus. NCBI lineage: Eukaryota > Metazoa > Chordata > Aves > Passeriformes > Fringillidae > Calcarius > Calcarius lapponicus. Next base: position 102,203,786 of record CM077465.1, on the reverse strand, counting down.
CAATTTCAGAAACATTCTTGCAGCATTTCAGTACATCTTGCCAAAGCTGGCGTCTCCAGGGAGCACTACTCTGCTCTTGGCTGTTGCTGCAGTTTCTCATCTGACATCATCAGAAGCTACTGACACATTCTGCAGTATTAGTTTTCAAGGAGAATTTCTAATGGCATTGACAGTTTCCTGCATGGTCTGACATGATAGGACTTCTCTACAGTACTTGTAATAGATAGGAGCAATTAATATTGTCAACTATTCTCATTTAATTAGGAGTGGTTTGGGAAGTGATACAGATTATGGTGCAGTCATGTTCAGAATGTGCAATGGAAAACATACTGTTCCAGTGGGTACCAAGGAACATAAAAGGTAGTGTGGGATGACCCGATAATGTCTAGGAGATGGTTTTAATTTCTTTCTGAGCACTTGTGGAATTTCCACATTCACTTGTAGAAGTCTTCTTGTGATAACCAGTAAGACTTCACTGGAAATAGGTATGTGTTTTAATGATGGACAATTTGATTGTGTTGGATGAGCTTACAGTAATATTTGAATTTTAATGGTTAAATGTGCCTCGGTATGTATGTGAAAAATAAATTGAAATTTGGGTTTAATTTGAGTGCTATCAGATAAATTTAGGGAAAAGTGAGAGGGGGTAACCAGAGGGACTAATGTCAGAGCATGGCTGCCACATGAGATAATATTAATTCTAGTTTTGCTTAGTGCAGATGGAAAAGATAAATACCATCATAATTCAGTGTACAAATGTAAAGTATGCTGGTGTTGCAGGCACCATTAACAGACATACCTTCAAGACTTCCCTCTTTTGAAAAGGCTCACTAAGGCTGCTAAAGGAGGGAATTATAGTTGAAGCAGACTGGACAGGAGCAGGTAAGGAAAGGACAAGATGACAAAGAAAAAAGAGGAGAATAAGCAAAGCTGACAAGCCTGGAGTAGTTAAGAACAGAGATAACTGAGTAACTCTGTCCAGATCTTCATCTGTGGATTCAAGTTATTCTGTGGCTAATGTTAACATACAATTTAGAAGATTGCAAGATGTTGGAGCTTTTTAGCCATTGTTTTTCACTCATGTGTTCACTCACATGTTGTAGCTCACAAAGGCTCAAGTTAAATTCCAAGGGGGAAAAAAAGGACGTTTGCTCTATTTCAGCACTGGGCTCAGCCCCACCAATCTTCTACTACACGTCAGTTGATCCATTATAGCTGTCCAAGTGTGCGAGCCTCGCCTGAAGCAAGCTCAAAGTAATTTGAGTCATCTTGTTTTTCAATGAAGCAGGGCAAAACAACTCAAATTATCCTGCCTTTGCCACAGGCTAAGAGCATACACACCGACAGCTATGATGGATCAGCTACCAAGAAGTAAAATATTGTTGTCACTAAGCCTAGAAAATTTTAACACTTAATTCAATTGGAGTATAGCTAAAGCAGTGCACTGTGAAGGATCTGTACACATTTGTATTGGCATGGAAATGTTTGTGCTGCCACAGCTACTTCCATAGGTAGGGATGGAAATGCTTCAGCATAAAGCTCCTTTGCTCTGGCAAAAGCAAATCTATAGCTGGATTTACATTAAAATTCTTACCAATAGAGCGTGTTATTTAAAAAAATTAAAACTGTAACCTACTGAACTTCCTAGTATAGTTCCTGTGTCAAGTACCTTTCATTAAAATAGGCTGAGAGTTTTGAGGACCTGCAATGTTTTGTCTTCTAGCAATTCAATTATGAGCTGCCAGACTTAATTACCACAGAGTTGTTAACCTACTTGATTTTGAGAGTAGAAGTAGAAAAGCATGCTCTCTAATGGCAAGCACAGTTGTTATTCTACCAGCTATTCCTAGTGAAGACTCTCTTGAAGAAGTTTTAAGTGTGAATGAAGGATTATTATTTTGCAGCAGAAATGCAGCTTAAGTTGGCTGTAACCTTATATGCTTTTTTTTTTCTTTTGTAGGGAAGAAAAGCTTAGGGGCCTGTTTCCCAGCTTGTCTCATCCAGGAAAGGCATAATAGGTTTCTCCCACCCCTGTCAGGGAAAAAAATAAAATCCCACAACCAAAGCCAACAAGCCTGTGTTCCATTAAACTTTCCTTATCCTTTCTATATAATAAGGACTCCATTTGTTCTCTACCCCTTTTCCTCTCCAAAATGCACATTAAAAGTGTGAGATCAGATGCTAACTTCTTTCACTCTCCCTATTTTACAAACAATAAGTGATGGAGGGAGAGGTTATTTTGTCCAAGCTCACAGAACAGATCAGAGCAGAATTAGGTTGGCGTGTTTTCCTGACTTGCATTCCTTTGCTGTTACCAGTGGGTTATGCAGCATCTGTACAGCTCAGCTCTTCAGGCTGGGTTCCTTTCATGGTCCCCCATGGAGGAGCAGAAGCATCTGAAGAGGATGCAGGCCTTTGGAAGATACTTTTTGTGTAGAATCTCTCACAGTTCCTGACTGGCAGTTCAGATGACACATCCGTGGGAGAGTCTCACACTGTTTGGTAGAGCCTGCTTGTTCTTCCTCGCACTCTCACAACTGGAGGTTGTTTTCTGCCTGTCTTTGGGGATCTTGGAGTGACGTAGGGCTTTTCTTCAGATACGTATTGGGCCAGAGTCTTTTTTTTTAACACTTAGGTTTTCATGTGCTGTTTCACTGTATTGATGTATTTTTAAAATGCATCAGAAAAAGCTACTTTCCAGCCATCCCAGAGCCTTTGCTTTATTTTCCTTTGCTTTTGAGTGATGTTCTGTTACGTTTTTCTGATTTTACACAGTGCATCAAATAAAATAAAATTCAAAATAAAATTTAAGATGCGTACTATAACCAAAGAGGTTTAATATTCCGTAATGCCGTTTATAGCATTTTGTAAGTAGCACTGATATAATGGTAGAGTTAATAATCTAATTGTCCATATTCTATAAAAATTGCATAATTTAGGAAATGAAATGAATTTTTGAATATGAGGCATCCAATAATATCCTTCTGAACCACAATTAAGGCACTGAATATTGAAAGAATACTTTCCAAGAAGATGGTATATCTCTGGGTGCTTTATATGCACACATCCCTTGCTGCTCCTGTAATGAGTCTTTCCCACATGCTTTCACATGCTCTGTGTTTGTTCCTTGGCTGAGAGATACCAATTCTTCAATGGAATATTCTTTCTAGAAGGTTCCACAGTTATATTTTCACAGGTGAGACATAGGCCACTGTATCTGACTAGCTTGTTGACAACATTGTTCTTGCCCTGACAGGGAAATCTTGTGCTGCAAACCTTGTTTGAAGAAGTTTCTAATTGTGTTCTCAGTAAACAGTAAGCTAAAGCAGGGGTTTGTACTGGCACATTCTATATTCTTCCTCAAGAGAATGAAGCAGAGCAAAGGAAATTAAGAAACCATTAAGAGTTGAATGTGACTTAAATGAACATAAAGTTTGGAATAATTTGGTACTGAAATAAATGCATGAAAACAATGGGGAAGTCAACGATAAAACTAGCTAATCAGAGCAAGACCAGAATATTTTTGGGTTTTTTTCAGTTATCTTGAAAATCTGTGTTTTTAACATTGCTGTTTGTTAATTGTTTTAGTAGGGAAAAAAATTTGGTTAGGCTTCACATACATTGGATGGACATCATGAAGGACATGATATTCTGTAGAATGCATGGTAGGCTTCATAGGGATATATATATGAAATATATAACCTGAACAAAAACTGGACATAACCATAAAAATAATTTTAAAACAGATGTAGATTAATGTTCAGAATCTGTTAGTGCAAGGCAATAGCAAAAGCATGGTGGTTTTTAAATGAACACCTCACATAATGAATCAAATTAACAAATAGACTGAATCAGATGATTCACTATAAAACCAAGAGCACTATTGTGAATTTGTATTTGTGAATTTTATCTCTTAGTTTTTCTTGTAATTTGCTTAAAGAATTCACCCAATAAGATAGTAATCATTCAATTCATTATACTCCTATTAACTAAATTATTGGAAATGAGCATACTTAAAGAAAGCTTGCCAGGAGCAGAGATTGTACTTTACGAGATTGTTTCAAGAAACACTTTTTTCTTTATTTTTCTAGTTTCTGCTCTCAAACCATTACATTAAATATAAAAAAAAAAAATACTTGCTTTGGGCTTTTAGACATAAAACTACCTAGGAAATAGGAACAACAGCCAAATGCCCAATTCTAATTGAATTTGCAGAAATGTGCTTATGAGTCTATACTGATTAAAACTCAATGGTGTATATGCACAGTAACTTTACACCCTGGCTTCCTGTGTGATTTTCTATGAGCCAGCATCTTTTCAGTACCCACAGATCTCTGAAACAGGGGACATTCACAACTGCATACTTGTTGCCTTGTTATTTTATGCAGCAAAACACTTGGAGTAACAAACTATTAATGGGCCCAGTTATTTGTGTACAGTGGGATCATGAGCTTCTGAGTGATTTCCCTTATTAAGCCTGGATGTCTGGTTCCCTGATGCCTCAAAAGCCCTGATCAGGACCAGACCCCTGTTGAATACAGACACACTGAATAAGACTTTTATTTTTGACCAAGATAGTGCCATGAAGGAACAGTGAGTAATCCAGTTGTAGAAAAGAGAGAGGATGAATGAATATAATAGCAAACCCCATACTTAGGCCTTTTACCTTCCTACATGTTTCTGTAATTTTGAATAATTTATTGAACTGTTTGCAGGGGGTTTAGTATTATTAGTTGTTCTGTTACATTGCTACAGGTAACATACTGAAGATACCATTTTCTTGAGGGGGGTGTGTGTGTATGTTTGCTTTCAATATCAGTCATAATATCTCTCTTTGAGATGTGACATTTTGGGGGATATCTAATTTCTGAGGTTGTGTAGATAAAATTGTGATACAAAACCAAACAAAGGCTTTTTTTTGGCACAGCTCAGCTCTTTCTCACTCTTGTTCATTGTCACATCCATGTTTGGTATCTGCTTACTTACAAATTACCTTTGCAACGAAAAGACATAAAGGAAATTTCAGCTTTGAGTGTTGTTTTCTTTTAAAGGATTGTGGGGTGAGGAAAATAGAAGTGCAGGGTCTTAGAATTTAAAAAGCTTTAGACTTGGAGCTAGCATTTTTTTATACAATGCTGCAAATTCTTGACCTGTTTAAGCTGTAGTTTGCTTTATCCCCGAGGCAGTAAGGAAATTCTGATGTACAGCACATCTCTCTATTTCAATACCAGGCTTTTCTTTTTGTGCAAGCACTTTTTTTTTTCTGCACAGAATTACATCCTAATAGGATACATATCATTACTGTGTCTGTGTTCCTAGAGATTTTAAGCTGCTTGTTTATTTTTTCAGCTCTGAAATGTGGCTAGCTATCCTCTCTGGTAGGTTTTTGCACTGCTGTTTGGCAATTTGGAACAAGAGCTGTGCAGTGTGATGCTTTTTGTGTGCCTTTGCAAGCAATGTTAGTCATCCAAAATGTCGGCTCCAATAAGAAGATTATTTTAGCAAAGAAATGGATGTGCATTGTTATGGTTTCTTTAGCTTTGCTGTTTCTCTGCTGTGTTTTTGTCATCAACGATTTCTTAAGAATCTGCAAATCCAAAGGCACCCATTTTTCCCCAGTCAAGTAAAAGCTGCCTTTGCTAGGAAAATTCCTGTTGTCCAGGAGCTTTTAGACAATCAGAAATGCTGTGCAAAGAAAGCAAAATGTATTTAATTCGGTTGAACAATATGTTGACCTAAACTGAATAGCAAATCTTACTGCAGGCTGCACATGAGAAGGGACTGCCTTCTGCTGCTTTTTCATAAATATTACTGATTAGCAAAACCTTTCATTCTGCCCATTGATTTACTGAATTCCTCCTGTTTCCCCACACATTCCCATTTGGCTCTCACATCATGTCTTGGACTTGTAACATGTTGTTTCTGCAGCAGTTTAATGCAGACACACTGGAATGGAAATCAAAGCAAGAGTTGCTTTTGCTTTGCTCAAAGGCAAGCAAAGGTGGGGTTTCCACTTGACACTGGTGGGGTGGTGAGACACGAGAACAGCAGGCCCTTTCCCCACTGGTGCACGAACTAGGGCTTTATAGAAATCAGGAATTCACAGTTTTGTTGCCTGGAGGCCTTGAAGCATGAGCAAATGTGGAAATTTTTCCACAGTCATAGATGGTAAAATAGCTCAGCCCAGTGTGCTGTGCTAGGGTAAGTCAGGAGGAAACCTGGGTCCTTTACTCTTAGTCATCTATCTGTTAGATAATCTCTTCTTTTTTGAACAGTCAGGAAGGACTGTTTTATCTAATTAGATATACACTTAAAGACAGACACATTCTTCCAGAACACTGGGTGTTATTTATTGGAAAGGTTAGAAAATCAAACCTGTTGTTTGTCTTAAAAACTGGATGCCTCCCAACTCCTTTCCCACTCCTTCTCCCTGACATTGTACTGTCACTACATTACTGCTTCTGTTTAATTATTCATAGTCCATATATAACACCACCACTTAGAGCAGGAATGGGAAACCACTGCATTCTATCCTCTGTTTTATGCAGTTTAGTCAGGTAAAGTACAAGTCACCCAAGCAGCATCTTTTGTTGGTAGCTAAAGGTGTTTATAATTGGATGCTCACAGTGCTGTTGAAGAATGATAGCTCGAGTGAGTTTATGTGCAAGTTTTGATACAATTTAAAGCCTTGTACTGCATGAAGAAGGGTAGGAGAGAGGATGGGCTCTGGCAGTTTTCTCCATATTCCCTTTGTTATGGACCCGAATCACTCCTAAGGAGCTGCTGGGAAAGTATCAGCAGGTTTCCTTAAGTGAGCTTTTATTTTGCTTTTTTGCTTCCATTCTTTCAGCCTACAGACTATGCTGCAATGAGAACACAAGGACTGAATCATTTAGGCCTGATGTGTGATACCACACAATAAAATGGCCTAGCACAGTACAGGTTTCCATATACTAATTTAGGTGTAATGTCCTGTGTACATAAAACATAGAAAAGGTCTGGGCTGAGGGCTAAGAACAATTGGAAAACACTGAAACCACAGCAGAACTTTCCTAATCTCTGTGTATTTTTTCACTCTGTCCTGTGGAGCATCTGTATTCTCACAGTTGTAAATGGTATGGTTCAAGGCATCTGTGTTTCTGCTCAGAGGGATTTTGTCCTTTGCATTGTCCATTTTTATGAATTTGATATCAGGTGAAATATCACAGAATATCTCAAGTTGGAAGGGACCCATAAGGGCCAAATCCGTGCTTCTCACAGGACTGCCTAAAGCCAAACCATGATCAGGAGCATCAGTCAGGTGCTCTTTGAACTCTGCCAGGTGAGATGCTGTGGTGACTTCCCTGGTGACTGATCACCCTTTCAGTGAAGAACCTTTTCCTAGCATCCAGTCTGAATTTCCCCTGATGCAGCTTTGTCAGTCTCCACCTATCTTCAAGAGGAACGAAGTGCTTGGGCACTATTTGGTATGAAAAGATGTCCTCTTTATATAACACTAGTGTGGAAATGAAGCCCTGATTAGTTGAATTTCAAATACTAGTGTGGCATCATTTTTGTGCCATGTATTGTAACAGTAGGAGATGATTACATGCCAAAAGATAACGTAGTTAAATTCCATCAATTATTTTAAAGTTGCTGTAAAATGTACTTTTATTTTTTTCCTTCAAGCAGTTTGTTAAACATGGATAGCCTCTGTTAGTAAAGCTGTACTGACACTTCTTGATACTGCAGATGTGGGAATGTGATAGGTGCATAAATGCACATAAAATGTTGTGGTCAAAGTTGAGCTTCCTTTACAAAGTTTTTCACAAATATAGTATGCAGATATGAAAAGATGTGCTGAGACTGCATTCTGGGCATTTCTTTTCTTAAGTCATATAACCACTTCTAGTATTCACTTATCTGAATATTGCTGATTATCTGGATATCTGAGATGCATTAGGTCCAGATTGCAGACAGCTTGTTAGTTATTCATGTTCCATTTGTTTAACTGATTTTTAAAAATTAGAAGTATTTACCTCATGATATAGGTCACAAATCTTTAACAATTAATGTTTCTAACCAATACAGAAGAGATAATGCAGCAGGTTAATGTATTGTCCAGGCTGAATCACTTACAAAGCTGATGGGAAAATGAGTGACTTTAGTAAGTAGTTTTCTGGCATATGGTCCTTATGGGATACTGCTATGAGCAGAATATAAAGGAATCCTGTGAAGAGGAGCTGTAATGAAGGGCAAGAATAACATGCTGTAAGTCACCAGCAAAGGAAAAACAGGCTTTGAGAGTGGTGGTGAGCAAAGAGGAGAATGGGCAGCTGTGATGTTTTCTCTTTGATGTGCAGGATCTCTCTGCAGGTTTTCTGATGAGGTACAAGCTCACCAAGTACGGTGGCAAGGCAGTGTCATGCTCTTCTGAGCCCTGTTCAGGAAGGGAGCATCTCAGGCATGTGGTAGAGCTGGAGCCCTGATTCTTCATCCTGCTGTCTGAGCTAATGGACAGAACTTGTAATATTATGTGATATGCTGTACACTATATACTTGTGCCAAAAAGAGCTAAGAAGACTTACTGAAGATAATGGGGTGGGTCCCCTGAGCTGCAGGCTGAGCAGCAGTTGGACTTACTTCACTGCCTTATATTATCAGTTTGATGGCAGGCTGCAAATCTTTGTGTGTATTAATACAAACAAACAGATATATATGATTTTTTATTCCATAAACAAATGTAAAGGAAAGCTGATAGTATTTTCTTCTGTGAGTAATGAAAATTATAAGGAGGTATACATAATAAAGCCCTCAAAAGAACAGATACTTTCTGGTTATAAATGCTTCACCTCAGAGAATCATGGCATTGTTTAGGTTGGAAAAGGCCTTTAAGATTATCAAGTCTGAGCACGTCCCTAAGCAGCACATCTACACAGCTTTTAAATACTCCCAGAGATGGTGACTCAAACACTCCTCTGGTAGCTTGTTCCTAGGGCTAGGTTGACAGCACTTTTGATGAAGAATTTTTTCCTAGTATCCAATCTAAACCTGGTGCAACTTAAAACCATTTCCTCTTGTCCTGGTGCATGTTACCTGGGAGAAGAGATCAAACCCACTTGCTACAAACTTGTTTCAGGACAGCATTTACCCAGTTCTTGGTCTGGTAATGAGTTTTGAGTTCTGAATGCATTTATGCATTCTTTTCTTTTTTTTACCAATCCAAAACTCTTTTTACAAGGTAACCATGTGCTCTTATCAGAGTTGATGACAGGCGGGCAGCAGATTGGGTCTAACACAATTTATAAAATTCTTTGGAATTACAGACACTTTGGAAGTATCAGAGTAAAATGTTGCTGAAGGTGTGGTTTTTTGGTTTTTTTAAACTTTAGGCTGGGCGATGCAGGTTGCAGCCTTTGTTTTCGTTCAGAGGAAGTGGGAGGATGACAAGAGTCACTTCGAAAAAATGCTGGATTATTTCTGTGACATTCGTGAACCACTACAACTCCTCATCTTTCCAGAAGGAACTGATCTCACAGGTAGGCTGCATTTGTCATCTTCTCAGGGAATGTTCAACATGGTAATTCTTTGTTGTTTATGGAAAGAGTTTAAGAAAGTCCAAGGCAGGATCAAGACCTCGTTCTCATGGGTAGTAGAAATGATAGTAAATGATCAAACATTGTGCTGATTCGTGTGAGAGGCACAAACACAGTTCCACTGGGAGACTTTGCCAGTCTTCCTGAATAAACTTACATTGCAAAGCATCTACTGATTGACACCACTTTTTTTTGGTCAGTGCTGTACACACACAGTGCATTAGCAAAAGCAGGTTTCAAGACCTGGAATATATCACTTGCACGCTCCTATTTCCTGAATTACTGTGACAAAATCATTTCATACCAATGAGGGATCATTTTCAATCCCAAAAAGGGATTGAAAAGGACTAATGATTCTATTTGATTTCTTTCCTAATGTTTTAAGAGGGGAACATGGAGATACTTGTTCCTTAGGCCATGTAAGCACTGGCAGCAGTCTCTGTCTGCCTCTATAAGGGAAATATCTCTGTAAAACAAATGTTGAGGTTATCATAGGAGTAAATGTAATGAGTTTGACCCTGTAATATTAATTTTTAATCAAATATCTACCTTGATACAGGTATCTTATGGCATCATTAGGAAGCTGTTAATCAATGTTGAAGACAACTCAAGTACCTATAAAAGAAAATATTGCATGAATGTTCTGTGGTGGTTTGTGCCTCCAGCATGATGCCTGATTTGATAAACGTTATCTTTAAATAGAAAATTAATTGTAATTAAGCTTCTAACTTTTAGCTTATTTTAAAGATTTTTGCTATACTTTTCATTGCAGATATTCTCAAATCATATTTTATTGCAAAGCCATGTCAGTAAGTAGTAGATCTGATATAAAAACAACTAGCATATGGTGGTTTTTTTCCTTCTATATTCCAAATATCCTTAAAATGGGTATTGTGTAGTATTCAGATGCTATCACACTGTAGGGAATTATCATCACTTGATCAGCCTTCCTTAGGATAAATTCATTGAACATTCTTGACTTCTTCACATGAAATCTCTTGTTGAATTGGTTATCTTGTATCTAAAGACAGGAAGAAGGATGGAATTTTTTTCACTAAAAAAATTGTGAGGCACGTGGACAGGTTGCCCAGAGAAGCTGTGGATGCCCCATCCCTGGAAGTGCTCAAGGCCAGGCTGGATGGGGCTCTGAACAACCTGCTCCAGTGGGAGCTGTCCCACCCTGCCCATGGCCGGGGGTTGGAGCGAGGTGATCTTTAAGGTCCCTTCCAAACCAAACCATTTCAAGATTCTATGAAATTATCTCACTTCAACTTTTTTTCTTTGAATTCATGAGGAACTGTTTCCTCCTAGCTCTAAATTATGAGGTACAATCTGTATCTTACTCACAGAGTCAGGAGACACCTCCTTGGAGCACTCACACTCTCTGAACAGGTGTTTCAATCTCAAGATGTCTGAAAGAATTGGATTGTTTAGAATTTATCCATAAATTTTGTATGCCTTCTAATCTCTAGAGGAATCTAGTATTCCTAGAGACAACAGATTTTTAAAGAATTGAGCAAGCTTTGTACTTCAGCTTTAAAAAAGATTTGGCTGAGGACTGAGACAGCCACAGTGTGTTAATATTTGTGCTGCAGTCCAAAAGACAGTGGTGAGGATGCTCCCACCTGAATGTAAAGCTGCTGAAGGAAACACAGGGTTTTCTCTGTGCTGTAGTTACTGATTTAAATGACTTAGGCTAAACTTGGGTGTAAGCTGTTGATACCCTCTGCTGAGAAACTCATGGGAACAAGTTTTTTTATTGAATTAATTAAAAAATAAAAGCTAATTGAATTTCTGAACACAGGTTGTTGACAGATTTTTTTTTCCTTTGGTAAGATAATTCTGTTGTTCTGATTTCCCTTCTTTATGCCTGTGTAACACGTTCTCTTTAACTTCACAAAGCCCAATGGAGATGTACTAACTGTGCTGTTCTACTGAGGCCACCACAGGTGGGTGTGAGCAGCCCAGGAGGAAGCAGGATGGTGGGAAGGATGGAGTGAGGGATAGGGAAGACAACAGGGCACTGCTGTGCTGGCTTCTGACATGTTAAACTGTTCTGTGTTTACCACTCTTAAATTGCCATCAAGTATTGAATGCCACTTGGATGCTACATTTGTGCATAAAAGGATGAATAGAGATGGACAAAACCCTGTATTTTTTTCTCTGGAAGTAAATAGCTCTCCCTCTCTGATTGTCTTCACAGGAAATATTGCTTAATATACATTTTAAAATACTGTAGGAGACAGGAAAAAATCCCCTGACAAGCTAATCCTGACCAAGCAGTAAATGTATGCCATATGAGAATGCTAGAACATAATGTATGTCTCCTTTTGAAGAAATTATTTTCAGAAAACTGTTGCATTATTGACATATTAGGACCTGTTGCAACTTCATGTTCCATCCTTTAGAGTAAGAAATAAACTGTTGTTTTTTTTTTTCTGAACAGTTGCTCAGAATTGTAGGAAACATTTTGCAAAAACAGAGGCAGTGACACTTGTTTTCTGGCCAAATGGTAAAACTACTAATTACTTCTGAAAATGAAATTCCTCTGGTGCTTAAAATTAAGAGTAACATTCTACATCACTGAATAGCAGAATTGCTGGGCAGCTCTGTGCTGCTGTCATTTCTTTATCCTCTCAATGGCCATGTGACAATGATAGATTTACTCCTCTTTATAATATTTTCAGGTAGTTGAGAATGAGATTTCCAAGAAATGTAAAATAAGACTGTATTTATATATGGGCTACTGCCTGACTTTAGGGTGGTGAAGTACTTTGCTGTGGAAGATGCTACAGAAATAAATTTTAGAAATAGTAATGTCATGAACCCTGAACATTGTATTTGCAGACTGGATTGTGTAGGGGCTGAGGTAACAATTACATAATTGTATACTTATTTCTGATAGGTTGGCCATCTTTTCACTCTGGAGTACTTGAAGGTTAAAGCTCAAAGGTATTTTATTGTAATTGCTTAAAAAGAAGCTCTCAGCAGGTAAACATGTAGCCAGGCTTTCTGAAGCCCTGGAGAAAACAAAACAACCATGAGTCTCATGCTTCTGGAAAGCTGGAATACAACCCACCATATTGCCTGTTCTTTTGTTTTTCCTGGTGTTCCTGACAAGATTGTTTGTAGTAATTCTTCAGAAAGCGATAACAGAAAAAAAAATTGCTGTGTTGCTCATTGCCTGGTGCAGCCTGATTTCCTCTGGATTTGTGTGTGCATCCCTGTACGTGGTCCTTTCTTCACACCAGTGCTCCTTTCCCGTGTGTTCCCTTCCGTGTTTCCTGCCCAAAGCTCCCGCTGCTGCCTGGGCTGTGCTGCCCCGGCCAGTCCTGGGGCACCCGAGGGGCTCTGCATGCTGTGCTGAGAGCCCTGGCACACCAGCAGCCATGCAGCCTGCCCTGCACTCTCCCTGACTCACATCTCTACTCTCAGAAGCTTGCCTTTACCCAGGTTTTTCTAAAGCTTCTGCTGGGCCGGATTATCTTTGAATCTCTTGTCCCTGATAAACTGTGTTTGCAGGGGGCAATAGCTTCAAAAGTTAAGGGGAACAAACAGGTGGACAGAGTGTGATTGCACAGACCTTTTTTCCTTGAGGAACAACTAAAAATCAGGTAGGAAAGCTTGCTGAAGTTCAGATTTTGGCAGGGGTGATGTGATGAGGATGACAGAAGGTAGCAATGAACTGCAGTGGGATTTTTAACTTTGCTAGTAAATGTGATGTGCTTTGATAGTGCAAAGAAAATATTGATCAGATGCACTGAAAGGGGTTACCCTAACCCCTTTAGTGGAATAGATTGAAAGTAGCATAAGGAAGAAAAATTCATTTTTTCTCAAAGTATTAACTGTGAGCCAATAAAGCTTTATCATTTCTATGCAAACCTCTAATAGGTAAATGAGGATTTTATTTTTTTATCTAGTTTGAGAGACTTTTGGAGTACTCATTTACTCTTTCACTGTCTGGCACTAATATAATTTGAGAGCACTTGAAGTCATAGAAGAACATGCATGTTTTTATCAGTGCATTTTTCTCACAAGTGAAATTAAAGCAAAGGGTAGTACTTAATATCAAATTTCAGCTCACAAGCTAAAAATACCATTTTACTAAAAAAATGAATTTGTTTGTTTTATGCACAGCTTTTCAGGAGCACTTCTTTAAAATCTGTAACTCAAAAATCAAGAAAATGTGTTAGCAACATTTCTTCCTTCAGTTACTTTAAATGAACTTTTGAAGGGTGGTGCTTCTAGAAATGCTGACTTTTAGCTTCTCAAGTAATTTTAGAGTGTGGCAAATGGGATTTGGAGAAAAATGGGAAAAAACAGAATCAAGTTATTTACCAAAGGTTGCACGGGAGCACAAAAAAACTAAGTCGTTTTGGCAAGAGCCCTTAAATTCTCGTATTTTTGTGTAGTTTTGATAGTTGCTCTGCAGAAGAGTCTAAAGACTCAAATAAACTGGATGATTGCACCTGTCACCACGCCAAAGAACATGCTCTGAGAGCCTGCATGCTGAAGGAGACAGGGGAGGAGAGGCAAGTTGGTGTGAGATCTGAGGAGACCTGAGCGTGAAGCAGCCCTGGAAATGTCCCACATCACTCTCAGTTGATAAACTGGTGTTTTCCATAAAAATAAGTTATTCTCCTTATTCTTTTTTAACAGCAAATAGAACCAATGGGTTAAAATACTCCTAATAGGAATGATGAGCAAAAACTTGGGGACTAAATTTGCTTTGACTTAAATACAGTGTAGGAAAGAAAATACTTGTTCCTAGAAAGAAGCACTTGCTCAACTCTTCAGAGAGTTTGGTGATAGGGGACATTACCTTTAGCCAACCAAATGATGTGAGTGGCCTTTTGAGACTGAGGTAAACTGAGTGCATTTCTAGGACCTGTTTCAAGAGCTGCTTGATGCTATTTGTGTTGGTAGTTTAGAAGAAAAGAACATATGTTTCCTCTTTTTGAGGAAGTTTTTAGGCATCTTTCACCTTTTTTTTTTATTATTCCACCTAAGACTGTTATAAACTTGCCTATGAAACGATAAGACATCTGCATAAGGTTTGCTGCACTGACAGTGTAGCCTGGTCTATTGATTATGGGATTTTAAAGAGGCATTGGTTGTGTGAATTCCCTCAAGCTGCTGAGGATATAAAAATGGGTTTCTGTTTTCCTGGATTGGTTTTCTAACCTCTAGATTTCATAGAACGGGGAGCATTGCATGTGCTGCCTTTTGTTGGCTCTGGTTCTGAGCAGCAGAATTTGCTCTGAATCTCCCCCAAAAAGTTTGGGCACTGGTGTCTGGCACAAGGATCCCAAACAGCAGTGGGCACCAAGATCCTTAGACTGGATGAGATGGCAGTCAGAACATTTAGTCATAAGTAATAAAAGAGCAAGAAACTGGGGTTTTTTCCAATGCCAAGATTACAAAAGGGGGAGGAAGGGCATCATTCCTACTTTTTTTGTAGTGTGGAGGCTACCCTTGCTTTCAGTATATCATCAAAGCACATTGACCTTCCTGACTTGCTGTAATAAATAATGTTTAATGCACAAAGACCTGTGGCTTTATAGTTGTTAGGAAGGGGAGAGGGAGATGATTTTTCCAGATGACAATGATCGTTGTGTTAGCTGGGAGCATTATTCTAGTTGTAAAATCCCATTACACTAGGGTCATGCAAAAGGGGAGGGGAACAGTCTCTGTTATATAAAACTTACAGTCCAGAGGCAAGACAGCCATACAAATGTCAGGAAATAGCTGAATAGTGTTGGCCAGTGTGCTGATGTCCAGCTGTTCACACATTTCAGAAAGGCAGTGTAGTAAAGGGAAATTTGGAAGATGTTTTGCAGATGTTTACAGTGAGTTCTTGCCAAGTACAGGGAGGTGCACTTAGAAGAAGTTTGAAGATGATTACTTCAAGGTGATGGGCACTGGAGGTCCCAGATTTTTCTTGCAGCATCAGTTGGGTTTTACTCAGAGAACATAAGTGTCCTTTCACTCCTTGCTTATCTTTAGTGCAAGTAGGAGTGTTTTGCAAACACCAAGGAGCATTTTCGTGCTCCCTCTGAAGCAAGGTGCTAGTGAGCAGATATACAGAGATACTTCTTCTGAGTCCTCATTAACTGCGTGCACTTTGAGGTGCTTAAAACTTAGAATTTTTGTTTTAGACTGCTTACCTTTATGTAGATGTATATGGCACTTGTGTCTCAAAGCTCTGATTGCAAAATTTCTGAAGTGAAACCCAAACTTGGATATGCTGAAAATGAAGAATATGATACTTCTGTCCTTTGCAAACAACAGTACATCACCTTAAGAACTTTTGTGATAAATAAATTTAAAACATTTTACTCAAACCATTTCAGAATGTGGAAAGGAACTCTTGATTTTGGTAGTTTTTATAGGAACACACTTGGTCATCAGTGTCATTTCTTAGAAAATAGTTTTATTCTTGAGCTAATACTGGTGCACCTAAGAGGTAGAACCTGTTTTTTTTGGAGGAGCACTTAATAATTACCAGATTACTGTTGCCTCTTCGGCTGTTCCAAGTCTGGCTCATGGTTCCCTTTGCAAGTTTTGCCATTGCAGTGGGAGTCTACAAGGCAAGTCCCCTTTGCTGATTCAGAATAGTCATTTGCAGTATTGAATGGAGTAGTAGTTAAGCAGACAAAAATAGATATTCTGACCATGTGGTTAAAGACATAATGTATATGTCCAAAGGAAGATAAATTAAAGTTACCTAGCCAAGTGTAATTTTAGTATTTCACACATTCCATAATTTTAGCAATGCTTTTTGAAGTTATAATATTTTTCAAGTATTTGTATGTTTTGGCAATTTGGCAAGAATTAAATCTTTGGATCCTCTTTGCTGAATCACTTGCTTGGCTACTGTGCAACAGCTTTCCTTTCCTCCAAATCACATGGTCAGGAGATCTGTGCAGTGAATCTTAAAGCTTGCACGTATGAAAAGCAGCTCTCTCAGGCATGGAAACAGTAGGTCACAGGGAAAAGATATTTAGTATGGTGGTATGTTATAGCATTTATTAATTGGTAGACAAACGTTGAGAAGGGGCACTAGCATTTTTGAGAAATTAAGAGGTTATAAAATTTAGGGACAGAAGAAAGATGGGGGAAAGTTGCATTTCAGCAAAAAGGAAATCTCTCCCTGCTGTTGATTTGTTCACTTGTGCTATTGTACTTTTACAGGAAAAATTAGGAGGATTGTGAAAGGAAGGATTTATCTCTAAGTATCACTTTCGTTAAATGATTAAACATCTATATGTTTTCCATTACTTTGTCTCCCATCTCTGTTAAGCTTAACTGTGGACCCTTAAAAAAGAATTTTTTGCTTTAAAAATAAAATAGATTGCTTAAGCATTGATTTTGTTCCATACATCTGTTGCTGGGATTTTGTCTTTTAAGCACCTGTAAAACTTCATAAATATGAGTTATTAAATAAGTTATTTGCGCAAATTGATTTTTGCCATGTTACCAAGGGAACACTGCATATGTCCATTGCCTTTTGGCCCCAGGGGAGGCACAGCAGGACCCACAGTAAAGAGCTGAGTGTAGCCAGCAAAGTCCTTTTTGCTCTTGACTGAGGCTGCTTGGAAGAGCCTCCTGCACATCACAGGAGAACAAATTGCCTCTTCTCCACCTGTCTCCAGAAGTTTTTGCTTTGGCGTCCTTTTCTTCCTTGCGTAGTGAGCTCTCTTAGCAACCAGCTCTGGAAGGCCTTTGGTTTTCTCATGAGAGTTTTTTTTTTTTTATTAGCAGAGATTTAAACACATTTGTTATGGGGTTTAGCCATGGTGCTTTCCAGCTGCCTTGTATGTACTCTGTGTACAGTGGCAGGCATGTGTTGTGGCACTGAGGTGCTTGGTCAAAAAGTTAAAATGGGGAACTATGTGCTGCGCAGGTTGATGAATAAAACATGGCAAGTTCAGAATGAAGATGTAAAATACCAGTTTAAGCTATTAGATTAACTGCTTTCCTCTTTTTAATACTTTCTTTTTGAAATAAGTGTAGTGTGGTTAAACACTGATTTTAAGGTATCTCCATTTGTAATATGAAACCTACATTACTGTATGTTGCGCCTTTTGAGTTGGAAAAAACCCCAAAACATAGTTGAGCCAATTAATACATTTTACTGTAGAATGGGTATTGAAGTGTACAGAGAGCTATTAACAGACTATTAATTTATAAATTTCAGATTGCATTTGATAAAGTATGAAAGATTTGCTGATGATTTGCTAAAATGAAATGAGAGGGTAAAAAGGCTTTTCTTGCAATCCACATGGCTCTTCCTCATACCATGGTATGGCCAACTGAAAGCACACTTGTGTCTGCCTCCACATCCATACTGTGTGAGCTGCTGTTGTGCCCTTCCTGTCGTGTAATCATTCCATTTAATCCATGGTCTGTGTGCACAGTAACACCAAGTGCTGCTTCTCCTTCTCTCCTCAGACAATACCAAAGCCCGCAGTAATGAATTTGCTGAGAAGAACGGACTGAAAAAATACGAGTACGTGTTACACCCGCGAACGACCGGATTCACCTTTGTGGTTGAGCGTCTAAGGGAAGGTAATCCTGCCCTGTCCATGTTTTTCCTTTAAAATGATTGTAACTGGAGAGATTTGAGACTTGATAACAGACACTGATATCATCAGGAGGTATGCAGGGAATGGAAGCAACTTCTGTGTTGTTTAGTTTTAAATATTTTAGCTTGTTTAGCAGTCTTACATCAGAAAACCAGTGGAAAAAATCTCAAGGAAGTTCAGCCTGTACCGTCCTCAACCCCAAGTGGGTGGTTGACACTGAACACACAGGCATGTATGTCACTGCCCTCTCTGGAAAGGCTGCTGGGTTTAATTCTGAGAGCTGGGTAAATGAATTGTTATGTTAAATGGACAAGGGGAATGCACAGCAGCAAGTCAGCTGCCCAGTGCTGCGAGATGTTTTGGGTGATGGTGACTCAGAGAAGCTGTGTGAAATACAAGTTGTGCTGCTTGGCAGGGTAGTGGGCAAGAGAATGTGTGATACTTACTTTTTTTCCAGAAGTGGTTTTCCATCCCAATATTTATCTAGGCATTAGGGTTGAGTCCCTTTTACAGGAGAGCAGAGTATGAAGATGTGATTGTTACACTGAGATATCTGGAAGTTGTTTTGGGAATAGGCACTTTGAGGATGTTGAGGCCATCAGGATGTAACCTTTAAATGGTACAGATGTGGCAGGGATTCAAGTCCAGATGAGTGAATATTTGCAGGATATATGATTGAAGAAAATAAACGTGCAGTAGATATGAAGTGACTTTTTTATAGGCTGGTTCTTCAGGGAAAAGCAATTCTAGATCTTTAACACATGCTGGTTATTTTGGCTGCCAGAAGAAGAAGTTTGAGATTATTAAAAAGAATAGGGGCCTTCTGGTAGGTTTTTTTTTCTAGCTGGAATCTTTGCTTGGATTTTCAAAGCAGACCTGGCTTGCATTTTACCTGCTTCCTTCTAAGCAGATTCCCTAAAATCACTGCAAGCACTTTGGAATTTTGTCCAGCTGGACAATCCCATTTATCTATTTGACCCTATTAGTATTGCACATTCAGAGCTGGACACCTTAGATTTTCATCTCTCTTGAATGTTTATTACTCAATTTGCTATAGTAAAAAAATTTGCCGCATGGACAATTTCAAAAGCTTGCTTTACTTAAAACTTCACAGCATTAAGTTAACCTAGTGCATAACAGTATTTCAAACTGGAATAAATTTTCAGTTAAAGAAATATTTTCCACTTGAAATATTAATAACTTTTAAAAAATATCTATTTGCTGCAGGAGCAAGCTTTGTGGTATACAGTAATTTTCTAATTTTATAAAAATGTTTTTCTCTTCCATTGCTCTATGAGCAATGTTGAATCTTTGCAAATTAGGTGGTTGGATTATGAAAAGGAAAATATTTGAGGCTGATTAACTGATTTTATACAGTAGAAAGCTGGAGAAAAAACAATAACGGTCCAGCCTTTGAAGTGGTTTTACATCTCCTTTTTATTTAAGGCAGGCAAATATTGTGTGAAATATTAATGTCCCTTTTGTGTTGAATTTACTAGATATTGGATACTTTGATAGGCGTTGTAGGCTATATATATTATAACTGTATGCTATTATGTAGTAAATTGTGTGTGAGAAGGTAATTCAAGTAGCATTTTAAAGTACTTGGTTATTACTTGTTAATTTAAAAATTGGTTTTCAACTGCTTCCAAGTGTGCAAAATGGGGACCATTTTTGGGTTTTTTTATGTATGTATATATATATATAACCCATCTGTAGTTGCTGCATTTTAAAATACTTCATTATATTTTATAGATGTGCAAATATATATCAATCTCTATCTTTTCATCTGTACAATATAGATATCAAGGTTGATATTCAGATGCAGATGGCCCAGTTGGTACTTGGTGTTACTGTGCAGCTCTGGTTTGAGTATAACTTAAACTGATAGAATGCTTTCTTAGAATCCTAATTTCTGATGCTAGCAGTAGTAAATAAAACCAATGTCAAGGGATATAGTGTTAACCTGAGTCTCCATTTCTGAACTGTCTTAATGCTACAATCTTAGTAATAACCATAAAACCAGATTTATTTTCTTTTTTTACTCCTCATACCTGCAGGCACAAAGTAGTGAGTGTGACTTCAACATGCAGGAGGGAGTGGTGGGGATTTTAACATCATGTTTACATCTTTGAAAGTATTTTTGTGCATAGGTGACAACCTTACTGCCCTATAGCTCTCCTGTGAATACATTTTGGCTTGTGGCTGTTTTCCATTCCTGAGACTCAAGTGTCTTTTCTTCAGGCCTGTGTACATTATTTTGCTCCAAAAATAGGTTGATGAAAAGAGGGGGAAAATGTAATTAGAAGTTTAACTGCTTTTCAAATGTTGAAGAAACTAATTTAATTTGGCAAGATGCCTGATTAATATGCATCACAAGCTGTAGCATGACATAATTACTTATTATTATATAAAAATTACTATTAGTGACCCTTCTGAATAGGAAATGAAGAATCAGGTGAAAATAATCCTGAATAAAATTTTGCCTGTATCTGTGCAAAGGAATTTGTTCCTGGAGGAATCACTGTCTGCACCCTGCCAGCATAATCCAAGCTCTTACCTGTTCTTTGCTTTCCATAGGGGGCAAAAAGTACTCAAACTCCTCTGGCTGGCTTGTCTTTCTTATAGGGTCATTATTTCAACTCTTTGGTTTCTTTGGCCCATAGATGTTGTGGTGATGGTTTCTAAGTCACTGCTGAGATTATGGGAGCTAAGAAAAAAAAGATCTATATGATGTCCACCAAAAACCAATGAAAGTTGTTTAGGTAGTACATCTCCTTGGCTTTTGACTCATACCTTTTCTTTCCCCATTCTGGTTCATCTAAGTGGCAGCTCTTCCCCCCTAAGCTGTCTCTTCTAAACAGAAACCCACGTGGAAGCTGACTGGTTTTCCTTTCATTATGCTCAAGTGCCAAAACAATGAAAATATTTTTTTATTTTTAAATTATCACATCGTTGTCTTCTTATTCATAGAAACCATAGAATCATCCAAAAGTAAACACAGACTATGAACATGCTTTAGATGTATCATCAATAATAGATATACTCAAGAGAATAAGGACTTAAGCTGTTGCTAGTTTTCAGGCAAGAGATACCTGGTTGGTTGACTATTGATGGAAAGCTAAGAGAAATAAAATAGGTGATTTGCTTCTTTCTAATTCTGTTCACTTGATCAAGTGAATCATTTGTCTTGTCTGCACTGTAAGGAATCCTGATTTCAATCAGCACCTGGTAAAAAACTACTAGAGATTTTTGCTGTATTTCTTTGGGGAACAAAGATGAGCATTTTTTGAAAGATGGAGTAAGAACATGTGAATGCGCAAGAGAAAGTGAACTCCAGTCTCCAAAATGAGGATTGATCATACTTTTTTTAGTTAATCCCTCTCTTTAGCCATCTCCTAGAATCATATTGAATCCTTTGTTTAAGCCTGAAATTTTGAGTAGATGTTATTTGTGGAGTAATTTTTGGCAGAACTTGGGTTAAGGTAACTCATCTCCTTTTACAAAATGTGGGGCTTTGAAAAGGGCTGAAATGTGAAGGAATTTAAATAAGACTTTTATAAAATCATGCCATTAACAATGTTAATTGAAAACATTTGTGGTTTATATAATGCTCTTGAAGATCCAGTTTTTGAGATCCTTCTATAAGAGGTCACGTGGTTGACCTCAGGAATGACATACAGGTTTTCAGATCTGTTTGTATTTCGTAAAGTTTTTTCTGAAGTGCCAAATGACATTGAAAGTTCAGCTGACTTGAATGCTCAGTTTCAAAGAGATGGAAAATAATACTGGTTTGATTTGATTCAATATTGTCTGGATTCATTGAATTACATATATTATCTTGGCATAATATCTGTAATTGTAGCCAAATAGTCTGTCAAGAGAAAATAGCTGTTTACGAATGTTTTCTTAAAATTGCTTCATGGCTTTTAAGCATTTTCTCAGGACTAAATAAACAGTAAGTGTTAAGACAGAGCTAACACTTTAAAGCATCATTAGAAGATTATTCATGCTTTTGTAGACAGTCATTTCTGCCAACATTAAATTTAAACTGACCTCTTTTTGACACTTCCTCTACAGCCATCAACAGTCTTTAATAGCTGGATACATTGGACTGGATGTTCCCATTGTGAGGTTTATATTTTACTGGTTGTACAGTATAATGACTAGTCAGAATTAGTTGTCTTATTATAGTATTTCAGCTTTGAATTTATTTCTGGTTCATAATTAGCCAACTGAAAAAATATTGCAGATAACATCTGCCAACTGCAGGATCCCAAAATAAACAAAGATACAAATTTAACATGCTTGCCTTCATTGCACATTCTTACTGATGGAAAGAAACTGTGATTCTCATCCTTTTTCCATGATTGATTCAGAATTGATAGTTTTGCCCTAAAATTAATGTTTATACACACACAGTTGGAGCTAATCTGTATCTTCTAATGTTCATACCTGGGTTTTGCAGTTGCTTCAGTAATTACATGCAGGTATTAACCTGATTCATTGCTAGGGCAGGAAAGTTTTCTTTAGGTGTTTAATCCAGGTTATCTCTATATAAAATGTGAATGCTTTAATCCTGGGATGCTTAGTGACTATTATGTAGATTCAGTGGTGGTGTAGATTCAGATTTTCTGGAGTTAGAGTATCCAGATATGCATATTTATATACTGAACTCTTCATGGTATTTATTTGGGTTCTGGTGCAATTTGCTTACACAGCACTTTTGAGCTAATAATGTAGAGAGACAGTTTGTGATTTGCAGATCAGTGTAGAAGGCAGTCAATAGAGATGATGATTAGCAGTTCCTGAAAGCTGACACGCAGTTTGGGTCCCCTTTGCTGAGGTGTGAAGTAGCCAGGGCAAGGCAGCAGGTCTCTGTGAGCAGTGCCTGGACATCCTTGTTGTGCGCCAAGAATGTTCATTAATGAAATCCTTCAGCTTGAAGTAGTTTTTTTCTCAGAGTTTTTTTCTCAGAGTTTTTTTCTTACTCTGACTTTGAAAGAGAGGTGGAGATTGCTTGTGTGAGTTAATGAAAATTCAGTGAGAAGTGCCGCCAGGAGACTGCCAAGGGCTTGTCTTCTGGTGTTGATGACACTTATGTCCAAAGCTTACAAGACAGGTGCCATTTGTTCTTTCAAACATAAATCAAAGTAATACCAATTTCTAAGTGTGTTAGATTTTTTAAAGAGAAAATTGATGTGAGTGTGAAAATCAGGTCTACTCATTGACTGAAATGTTCAGGCTGTGGTAAGAGGGATGTATGAATGAATAAATGTGCATATTAAATAAACTGCTTTTTGTTTTGATTACATAGTTTCTTTCCTCTTCACATATATATTGGGTGAGGCATGTGGGTCTCAATCACAGAAGTGTCTGTGAATTACCTGCAGAGGTTTTATGTGCTCAAACAGAGCTATGTAGCAGGACTGCAGCAGTTTCCAGGTTTGTGCATAATTTGTCTTGTGTGTAGCAAAAGTATAGGACATAGAAAGGCCCCACATCAAATGACAGAAAAGGTTAGATTTGTTGTTTCAACAAAATTTAGCGTCTCTCTTTGTGACTGAACAGATTTCTGACTCATAGAATTATACATTGGACCATTGCCAAAATTTCTGTGGGTTTTGGCAAGGCCAGAGCTTGCACACTGACCAGCACTGCCATCTCTCAGAGCAGCTCTTGCCTGTTTGTGCTGGTTGCTCAGTTGTGTAAACTAAAAGCAGTCTGTTTTTGAAATAGGAAAACATAAGTGTCCACATCAGCCTTAGCTTTGGGTCTTCAATCAACTAATTTCACCTGTATGTGCATCAGATTTGCAGAGATTAAACAGCAGCTCTAAACCATCATTCCTTAATGCAAGGAAATTCTTTCTTCAGGATTTCTTTTTCCTCTATGCATGTGTTCCTCCCAGAGTCATGTTACTAAGTAGACTGATACTCTGAAATTACTGAGCTATTGTGAAAGAACTTTGAGCAAGTTTTTAGCTGAAAATGCAGTATTAGAGCTTCACTGACTGCTGTAATTGATCTTCTGCTTTTATGAGAATTGGATCCTGTGCATTAAATAGCATAGCCTTTGATACAGAAATATCAGTATGTAAATTGAAGCTTGCATACTTTTTATGCCTTTTGTGTCTCAGTAAAAAATTCATAACATTAGTCATATAAAAAAAAAAAAAAAAAGCAGGGACCTGGTTCAAAAGCATGCTTTTATCACTGGGCATGTCTGTGAAATTCAGCAAAGCAGAAAATCGGACGCAGGCTGTTGTGCTTTATTGCAAATGCTGACAGTTGTCTCTGTACTCTGGAACATGGGAAAGGGCAGCTCAACTTTTTCCAGAATCATGTTAACCGCTGATGATTACCATGTCTTGCAAACATCTGCGTGTGTTGGCTGTGATGTACTTCTCAGAATGAGCACCAGCTTTCTGTTAGATATTTTCTGGCCTTTGGTGCACGTTGGAGTTTCTGTTTCTCTTCTTTCATGTCTTACTGGAGCAACATTCTACACTGCTCGCCCCACCTCTGTGGAAAACAGTCCATTGTTTCATTCCTCCTGGGAAGGATTTGCTTTTTCCGAACCACACTTCTCTGTCAGCCCCCATCCTTTCCTCTTTCCACCCCCCACTGCTGTTGAGAAGGGAGCAGAGCCTTTCACTGGAGGGTTTATGGTGTAAGAATTGCTGCCCCTTCAGCATTTGCAGGGTGACATGTTTGAGTCACCACACATCTGTGGTATTCATCGGAAATATTTCAGGTTTTACGTTCTCGTGCCTCTCAACGTCCACCTACTGCAGTAATTCCCTTGCAGTCTCTCACGTGTGAGTCATGGCTTGTGACAAGCAGATACACCATGCAGTGGATCATTTTCCATTTACCTCCTCACAGGTTATTAATAGTTGCAGTGGTAACCATACTAAAAACTTACCATTTGCCAGCAGTTACCCCACAGTGGTATTAGAGGTTTCCACTGTTTTCCCTTGACTCAGAATACACAGTATCTGTGGTAACGATGCGGTAATGTTTGGCGAGTGTGGACTTTTTTAATTGCTCCAACTGGAGGCCTGGAACGATGCTAGCTCATCAGATTGCATATGTAAAAACTAAGCTTGGCCACCAGTGAGTTCAAGAAAAATGATTTTTCAGGAAAAACTAGAATTATTTTCTTCATAATTATGAAAATGTTCCTCCTCTTTGATTTTATGTTTATTTCCTCTTGAAGATATTTTTAAGAAAGGTTTTTCTAGTAGTTAATGTGCTTTGACTAGGTGGTGGACCAGGAGTGTGAGTAACAAGGTGTATCTGCTGGTCTGGACTGGGTCAGCATCTCACTGGGTGTGTGTTTTGAAAGGTTGTTCATTGATTTGAGTGTTTTGAGTACTGAGCTTTATGGCTGTTTTTAAAGACTTAGGACAGACAATAGGTGAGCCTGAGGTAAAGTACAAGTTCAGTAATTACTGCTCTTTCTTGTCAGCCAATGATCCAAGAATTTGCAGATGATGTTGGTTGGATCAGTAGCATATTTAATTATTGCTGAAGTTGAAATTTATTCCTATAAGCAGAGGAATAGTATTGGCATCTATTTGTTTCACATGCTATTACCACATGCTTTACACAGCTTACCCATTTCTCAGCTCGGTTTATTAGTAAGGCAGATAATTGCTTCAAGCAGTCTTGAGTAGAGAGGAACCTAAACATACTTTTTCCATAGTCTCTTTTTTCTTTTTGTTTTTTAACTGCTTTAGTTTCCGTTAAGAGATGATGTTTCCTGATGTGTTTTATTAGAAAAATAGCAGCATCTACAGGCTGAATAGACTAATCCCAAATCAAGAGTCCTATTGTACAGGAGAGTCTCAGTCATTTTTTTGGATTCTCCAGTCTTCCACTTTTTGCAGATGCTAGCTGGTTTTATTTCCAGCTGCATTAAGGTTGCTGCAAATGTGTTTTGTGTATTCTTGATAACCACTTTTCTGTATGAGTAATTACTGGCAGGGGAGAAGGTCCATGGAGTTTCCTTTCAGTTACTGGAAATGTTGGAATCCTCAAACTGTTCAGATATAGTCTCCAGATCTGTAAGATAGTTATAAAGCTCTCAATCTCATCTGGTTGCAAAATATGCTGCTTATGTATCATTAAACCTTAAGTAGTTTGTTTCTTTCATTCCTTTCTGCTGTTGCAGCTTCAGCTCTCCTTCCCTTTGCCCTCCTCCCAGTCCCCTGCCACTATTTTCAGGATGTAAAAAATGAGCCCAGCATCAGACTTTTCCAAGCTGACTCAGATTCCTGAGTTTAGCAATCATTTGCAAAGGCTCTGCTCCAGAGATGTTTGAGCAGTGCCACAGCCATGAATCCTGGATGTTGCTATGGGACTGATACTGAAAAACGAAAAACATCAGGGGGCAGAGGAGCTTGGGAAAAATTGTAGTAAAGCATAAATGCTTTTTAAAATAGATTTTTATCAAAACATAAACTTCAGCATAAATTCAACTCTACACCTCATTCATCACTTTATATGTAATCTGAAATATTCCTGTCTTTGAGACTTATTTTGTCAACCTTTTTCTGAACTGCAGGATTTTGGAGGGCAGGAAGCAAGGTCTTGGCTCTCTGTGTTCTCACTAAACATTGGTGGGATAGAGGAAGGATTTCCCTTTACTGCCGGTGTGCCATGCCAGTAATTTGAAGTGCAACATGTAGTAAGTGTTATAATGAAGTATATTACAGCTATAGGATTTGAATATATTTTCCCATAAATTCACTTATTTGTAGAATGATTACCAAGTAAGAGTTGGAGAACTGTTTTAATACACGTTTGAGTCAGTAGTGTCTCTCTCTAATTCTATTTCATACCATTAAAAACAAACAATATCTTAAAATAAGCATCTCTGAAATGCCTATCATCTATATTTAGAGTTCTGCAAAACTGTCATTTTGTTTGCATTGATAGTCATTGTTGCCCTTGCTGTGCAGCAATAAAAATAAATGCTCTTGATGGTTATTAAATCATTCCAGAAGCAGGGACCTGAGCAGAGCTTCTCCTGATCACTGGTCCTTCACTGCTCTGCTCTGAAAGGAGCCAGTCTGACCTGATGGATTCTGGCATGGCAGACAGTAAGGACATCTATTAGGAGAAAGAAGAGCATGCACAATAATTAAAAAGAAGAGAGGCATTTTGAAAATGCTTCAGAGATGTTGGAATTTGTGAGCAATGGCACGTTTGCGTTGCCTTGAAGTTGCTATGGGTACTGGTGTTTAAAAGCCAAACACAGAGGGCACGCCTTAGGGACATAAGTCCCATTTAAGATCCTATAAGAATGAGTGTTCTTTTGAATTTGCTTGGATGCTTTTGAAAAATCATCCCTCAAAAGCATTCTTTGTCTAAGTGCTCTGCAGGTTCATCCTGTCAGCAGCACCATTGTGATTTTAACCAGTTGACTTCTGCCTTCACTTATCCAAAAAGCATTCCTTCCAACGGACCTGAAAGCTCCCTGCCATCCTTTATCAGCCTTTTGCTTGCCTGCTTTTGTAGCTTGTATCAGAGAATTAAATGAAACATCTGCTCAGCAGCTCTGTGGCTCCTTCTTTCCTCCCCATTGCTCACACTCCATCTGTAAGGCCTGTGTCTTTTAGAGGCAGGGATTTTCTTTTGGTGTGTCTGAAACACCCATCTCACTGGTGTAGAAGTTTTGTTGGAACAGGTAGCAGTTAAACCACAGCTGTCTCAAACAGTGCACTCTGCATGCCCACAGCATTGCAAATATTTAATAAACCTGTTAATAATACACTCCGAACTTTAGAGGCTGTAGAGATTCATCAGGATTTTTGCTACCTGTGGTGCTGACAAATTCAGACATTACACACTGAGACACACACATAAGCATGCACTCAGTGTTCAAATATATACATAATTTCTGATTTATAATAGTAGTGTTGTACATTTCGATAGAACATTTTCAAAGGATTATTCTCCTCCTTGAAGGGATAAATTCTCTTGACTTTCAGTTCTGTGCCTTTCTATTTTCTGGCACATGTAATCAACCAGCAGCATATTCTTTTTCATGTCTTCTTGTTTGAACAGTAGTGGACAGCACAGAATTCATTAAAACTGAACAGCGAAGATGCTGATAGAATATAATGTGCCTGTGATTTAAATGGTGGGGTTTTTTCTTGTAAAGTGTGGTATACTGTGTACGTACAGAACTGTGTGTATGTATATAGAGGAGTTTTAGTGGCAGATTTCCATCTTTCTTGGAAAGCTGTCTAGGACAAGGATCATATTGTAAATACCCCATTAACACAATTACAGAAAACAAATCTTACTTAGCCTTTGTGAATTTATGCATAAGGATGTATACCCCATGATTTTTTACAAGCAAAATGATTTTACTTTACTCCTCTTTCTCAGCTGACTGAAAGCACTGTGGGCAAACCAGGGCTGCTTTAGACCCAAACTGAAGAGATTGTTGTTGAGAATGAGTTTCGGTGGCCTCTTGCTGAAGGCCCATTGCTGCCGCTGAGCTGGGTGAGGGGAGGAACTCGATTAAGTAGGTACACATTGTTTGGAAAGTGTTCAAGCATCTGCTGTCCTGGATGCCCTGTCCGATCTTCAAGTGAAACGGCTTCACAGGACACTGCTTCTTTTCAAAGTAACATGGGAGGAAAGTGTCAAGCATTCAGATTGTGTAACTAAATACTGAGAAATGGGAATTTCAGGAAGGGAGATTGAATGCAGCCCTCTTGTGGTGTTCGCTTTGGAACAGGAGAACAAATGTGTTTTGCCAGTTTGGTATTTTCTTTGCTTAGAATGACAAGCTTCTAATAATGTATTTCATGCTTTTTCATTTCAAACTATAGTAAAAAAAAGTCAGAATGGAGAGCTTTTGCTGGCAGGACTTTAAAGCTGATCTGCTGTCTGAGAAGCTATGAAAGGATAAAGAAAATTCCATAATCTGTAACATTCTCTGGAAGAGCCCAGGACTTGTGAACCTGAGGAAATGCAGTTTCATCCTAGGAGAGAGGTAGAATTTAGGAGTATCTGGTCATAACTCCTGAAATGTTGCCTTCATTTTCAAATATTCTATAGTAACTCTTTTACAGCTGTTATTTCAGCATTGTTTTCTCAAAATATTTTGCTATCCAGAAACACATTCCTAAGATATTTTCATTATTTTAGTAGAAGAGTTGTGGCAAATATGAAAGGATGGAAGTAGTGGAGATAGATGAAAGAAATGAGAAGCTTGAAGATTAATACTTTCACAGCAGTACATGCATCCACATGTAGATACAAAAAGGGGATTTATGCCCATGAGTAATTCAGACTACACTTTGGGAAACAGTGGTCTGTCAAAGAGATACTTGCTCATGGTTACATAATAGGCATCTCGCTCTCAGATTTTGTTCTCTTAAGAAAAAAAAGGATAAAACCCCCCAAAACAAAGAAATAAAAGACCACACAAAAGCTTTTTTAATTTTCAAGTGATATATTTCTTTGTTAACTTTCATTACAAAATTTTACTTCTACTTTATGGAGCAGAAATGTCACGTTGGTTTTTCTTCCCTGGAATTTGCTATGCATACCTGATGTGGAAAAAAATTCAAGAGCTGTCTTGAAAAGGAGCACCAGCATAGTTTTAATCCCAGAAGTATGACACTTCACAATAATCATTCTCTGAAAAATACTAAACACGCTAAGAAACCAATTATAAATGAATAGGAACATGAACAGTATGCTGGTCAGGCTTTTGTCACAAAATAAACAAAGACTGTTGAGACCTGCATGTAAAATATATTTTGTCTACTACTTTGCACACACTGTAGCTAAAATGGAAAATTCTGTAGAGCTGAATGATAGCACTAAGTGAATTGGCATTTGCAATTAGTTTTCCAGTGGTTTGGCAGTATTAATAATGCAGCAGAAGGACAGGATATCCTTCAACTAAGTCAGTATGAAAAAAGGTTTTCATTAGCATTACAATGAACTCTGAGAGCCAGGTATTCTTACTCATGGGAAATAAGGTTTGGGGAAACAAATTTTGTGTTTGAAAATGTTGGGTGAATTTTGAAGCATATCTAAATGTGACTATTATCAGAAAATGGTTTTAGAATAGTTTAAGGATAAAGTGTCTTTCGCAGGCTGTTATTGTAATTCATAAGATATTATTTTCAGCAGTGTTTATTATACAAAAGAATGTTCAGAACCAGATAAATACACAAGGGAGCCTGGTTAAATAGGAATAAACCAAAGGAGTTACTTAAAGTTACAAGAGAAACAAAATGCTGACATAGATGAGATAAATTATTCTTTCTGTTGTTTTTCCTAATACTCTACTTTGGTCAAAACCGTAGAGCAGTAACTAATATATTTGCATATTTGTGGTTCAAATTTACATGAAGATCTCAAACATTCTGATTTATCAACCAAGGTAAAATGAGATTGAAGCAATCCAGTCCAGAGGAGCAGATTCTTATCAGCACAACCTTGGCACCGAAATAGATTAATTGGATGCCATCTGATGCAAGTTGCTGACAAGGAAGGGGCAGAAGAGGAAGCAGAGTGCCTTTATGTAACTGATGTCACCACAGGCCACTTGTGTTTGTCACAATGGTCAAATTAGTCTAGCCTTAATACCATAGTGTGCAATTCTGCTAAAATGGAGCTGCCTTTCTAGCAGCCTTCAGCAGCTTTGGAATTTGGTGCCTTTGCCAGTGTACCCCATCCTGAACAGCAGCATGCTTAGATTTTAGCCTGATGGCCAGCTACCTCTTTATCAGCCAGCAAGATCTTTTAGGTGAATTACAATGTGTGCTATTACACAATAGCTCAGGGTCATCCAAATTCTTAATCTTTTCCACATACTTGGTTAGAACACTAGCAGGGTTTTTAGGAAGGCTCTCTTCCTACACTTCCCTGCTATAAACACTCCAAATACACTTCCATGTAATACTTTTAAGTCATTGTGGGTCTGTCCTCTGCATGTCCTGATGCCCCTCCCTCAGACAGGCCTGCAAGAATATCCCAAGTAGCATCACAGTTCTGCAGATGACCATTCATTCTTCAGTGTTCCTTCTCTCTTACACCACCTATTTTTGGGTTTTTTTTTTTGTCTTCATGTGAGAGCAAAGGGAGGAAACTCTCAAGTTCAAGAGAATGAAGAAATCTCAGGCATTCCTGATTTTGGTTATTGGACATTTCTTCTTTCTGCTCTGTGCACCCACCACCATATTCTTGCTCTGGAATTGACTCCAGTGCAATTAATTGCTAGTAATTTCTGTGTGTTTTGCTCAGCTTGTTGTCTTGAAAGAAGCCATAATTTGGATAGGCCCCTCTCTCAAACACGAAAAACATGATGCTTTGCTAATTTTCTTCAAGAAAGTAACTTCAGATCAGGCATTTGTCAGAAGGACCCTTCTGTAGCCTCTGTGAGACTTCTGCTCTGCATACCTCCATCCAAGGCAGCCCTGGTTGTGCTTCTGCCTCGAAGTTGCCCAGTACAACAATATTTTAATCCAGCATACAATGGATATAATTTCTTTCCACACAACAGACACTTGTGATAGTAAACTTTCCAACTCAACACTGCTGAGATATAGTTGGTTTCTTTTTTTTTTTGTTGAGTGCAAATAATGCACCCCATAGATGACATTCAATGAGCTCTCTTTATGAACAGTCATGATCAGTAGAGTCCCCCAAACTCGTGTTTTAGATGACAGCCAGCCAGCTAGTCAGTCTCAAAGGAATTTGCTTCCAGGGAGGGATGTGCTTGGGTGGTCTTATCTATTAGATTGGAAGGTAGATCCATGTGGAGAAAAGCTCCCAGAGGATATGTGAGTAAAGCTGGGTGAGGGACAGGAACATCTGTACCAGAACTTCAGTGGTGCTCCGGGCAGGAGGCAGAGAGTTGGGGGGCAGGTGTCCAGCTGTAGCTTTGCCATAAATTTTTGACTGGCCTTGAAAATAAATGCCCGGAACACCAAATCTGGAAAGGAAAAGAGATTAAGCCTCTGCTAGCAAACAAACAGCATGTAGTCACCTTGGTAAGTGTAGGTGAAATTTGGTGCAAAGTGTCTAGCCCAGGAATAGCAGATGTGAGTTGAACCTAATCCCAGAACTGAAAACTGTTTTAGGTATCTTAAGAGGGAAAAAAGTGGCAAAGTTGTTTTTGTCAAACCTGTGCCCCAGCTATTCCAATACCTTGGTATTACCCAATCTTAGTGAACTGTCAAAATACAAACAATTTAATGTATTGTTTTGGGTTTTTTTGGTTTTTTGGGTTTTTGTTTTTTTAATATAACAGTTCTGTCTTATTTAGTAATTATCTAGAAATTCTTTTCCAGAAATTTCAGTGGCCTTTAGCACATGATTGAATTAAGGTAATTTTAGGTGTCTGTTTTGGCCACCAGATCTTTGCAGCATCCCTCCCTTGGTGAAGTTAGTAGAAAATTTCATATTGACTGTACTAGAAAGGCAATTGCGTGTGTCCTTGCATGTGACAAAAAATAATGTATCATGTCTATGTACAGCAATTTTAAAAATCCTAGTGTGTCAAACAGGTATTGATGTATTTATTCTAAATTCCAGTGAGACTTTCTCTGTATGTCAGTATGTTGGGATAGGTAGAATGAGAAGGGGCAGTACAAAGGAGGGGAGAGCTTTAGATGTGTGTTTGAATTCAGTTGAGTGGAACTGAAATGCTCATCTCCTTTAAATGTAAAACATCAGAAAAAAAAGAACCAAAACACAGAAGAGGTGAAGATGAGGGGAAATTGCTACTCATTTATTGAATGGAAACTTGATGTTAAATAAGATCTTCTTATGTTTCACCGTTTGAAACACAGTAAGAGTTCCAGGAACTAATTACCTAGCAATGGATGATGACATGGAAATATATTAAATATACATAGATCGCTAACCATGAATACTTGATGCATGCAAAAGAAGAGTCTAGTTAATTTTTATGTAAATTAAGCAACTTTGAAAGTGGCAATATAATAAGCAACAACACTGTTTTGCATTTGAATGGAACAAAGCAGCAAATTCACACTTGAAATAGAGCCTTTCTCCCTAAGCTGTCTTTTCCTGGATAGATATCTTAATGTCAGCTTTATTCACTGTAAAAAACCCTGTGGTCCTCATAGGTAAAATCTTGTCCAGAAACAATCAGACAATTTAGACTTCTAATTTAATTCTTTGGTGGGTTTCATGTTTGTGTTCTCTCTTATAATGATGAAAGAGGTTTGTGTTGAATCAGTGTGACAAGAAAGCATAGTTAATGCCAAGATTGTGTAAGGATTAGCTTATTTCCAAAACTTTGTGAAGTAATAAAAAGGGTGCTCCCTCCAAGGACGTGTGTTGTGAGACTGATCTGGCAGAGGTGGAGATGCTCTGAGGATGGGCTCAGGTGCACCACGCTGCTTCCTTGGGGAACAGCTCCAGCACAAATTCAGCTCAAGTCTGTTACGTGAAAGAAAGAAAACTCACCTTTGGTGACTGAGTGGAGAATAAAAACTGAAGAGCATTGAGGAGGAGGAAAAAGTTCAAAAAGAAGGTGTATTTGTCTTCAGCCTTCTACTGCAGGTTGCTTGATAGATGGCAATGTTTTTAATGACTTTATGCATGGTTTATTTATGGTCCTCATATTACTTCAGTTCAGAGTTGTCCGTGGATGCACAAAAAGTTCAGATGTAGATGTATATGCCTTTTAAAACTCTCTTGGAGCTGTTAGTCTTTGAGAGTCAGGGAAGAAGGTATTAAAGCCATTATTAAATGTATTTTTATTAATATGTACTGGTAAACAAACTTCAAGCCCTGTGAAAGAACAGCTGCCTTTGGCACATTTCAGTGGTAAGCATATGGCTGTTCAAGTTTGCAGTACAAATCCCAAGGCATTTAGATCAGGGACTGTCAAATAGTTTGTCATGACAGAGAGTTCAGCTTGAAGCTGCAAATTTGGTGCTATTCCTTCTTTCTAATCTACTGTAGAATTTGATTAGTTGAGCCACCACTCAGCTTCCTGTAAGACAGGAGTCCTTCATCAGCAAATAAACTGCCAGAGGCACGCAGGGTACAGTGTTTACCTCTGTGTTATACAGTGCTGTGTATTACAAAGGTTTGAATAACTTTGGAAGGGCTGAGGAAAAGTGTTTGTATTAGGGATAATTAATAAAATTAAAAGCAACATCTGAGTTCATGTTAAAATGGCCAAAATTAAAATAGTCTCTTATTGCAAACAGCTTACATGTACAAAGTTTGTGGGTGAGGCTTTAACAACTGAGCTGAAAGTCAAAATGACAAAATTTTTATTTTTTCCTTGGCATATTTCCAAATTTACAACTTTCACATGAATTTGAAGTCTAAAATAAATGAATAATTTTATTTATATCTGTCTGAGAAAAAGAATCAGAAAAATCATAGTGAATTAGCTTTATAGGTGATAATGAACACTGGTTTTATGCATAGAAAGTGCTAAGAATTGATCATTGACATTATAAAATGTTGACTCTTCCTGCACAGATAGATTTGGGCTTTGAATTTAAAGGCTGGTGCAAAACTGAATATTTGAAGGTCTAACGTATTCTTTAGGACTGAAGCCAGATTTCTTTAACATGTTTCTGCATCCAATATCATTAAATCTTACAAGGTTATTTTATTTCATTAGTTGCAGAACTGGTAATTTTAATTGGATGAAACCAACAATGAAAGCAAAATTCAAAAGAGAAGGAGAAAAAAATACAGCCTTTGGAAAATGTGACGCTCAGAAGTTGACAAACATCATAAAGCTATTTGTAGAATCTTAATTCGGCTTTCTTACATGTATATATGAGATTATTTGGTCTTTAGCTAAATGATTGCATGCCATTCTCTCCATACACACATCCTCTGCCTCATTGAGCACTCACTGAAGGAGCAACTTTTAAATATTTTGTTTTCCTCTCCTCTTCAGTGTGTGGCCCTGGGGCTTATGTGCTGCATTATTCAAACTCTTCTCTGAAAACAGATTTCCTATGTAAGCATCACTGCTGCTTGCTGCTCTAGTGCTAGAGTGCTTCCTGATTTTGAAAGAATTTATTTTCTCAATGCCAGTATTTCTCATGTGTGTGGGAAATGGACATGTGCAGCAAGACTAAGGTCAGGTCTGCTGTGTGGTTTCAGCCACCTGAGGGTTTGTTTTCCAGCCAGGTGCTTTCCATCCCCCCTGCAGCTCAGCCTGCACAGCAGCGCTGCAAAACTGACCCCAGAAACATCCACTCAGCCCAGCCAGAAGATGAGAAATTCAAGTCTGTTTATGAAAAAGGCAGAAATAGCATGCAGTTCTCTTGGGTTTTGTTTAGCATGAAGAGTGGTTTGAGACTCAGCTGCCTAAAGTTGAACTTGTCCTGTTTGCACCCCCCTCTCTCTGTTTTGTTTGTTGCAGACCTTTATGCAGC
The DNA here is from genome assembly GCA_039654755.1 of Calcarius lapponicus. Classification (NCBI taxonomy): domain Eukaryota; kingdom Metazoa; phylum Chordata; class Aves; order Passeriformes; family Fringillidae; genus Calcarius; species Calcarius lapponicus. The sequence continues at coordinate 102,168,201 of CM077465.1, read as the reverse complement.
AGATGAAGCAAAGCTCCTACACTCAGCTGTTAGACAGCTCTGATTCACTGGAGGTTCAGGTCCTGGGGCAAAGTAGTATATCATCACAGAACTAAAGATAATATCCATTATATAGGCAGAGGCAACCTTAGATCTGGCATTTCCCTAGATCTGAGAAATGAACTTTACAACCTAATGTTCTTCACTACTGATGTTTTCAAACACTAAATCAGCTGCCGATCACACAACAGATACTGCCATCATCCCTCTGCAAGCTGGGTCTCTGCTTTGGCTGCCAAATTCCCTTCAAGAGTTGTTAAATAGTTGTCCCCTTTGTATTTGAATCAGATGGCTTCCTTCCCTATGCTGCATGGGTGGTCACATGCAGGAGCCACAAGGAGATGGAGATATAGCGTGGTCCTTTACTCAGGGAATTGTGCATGAATTAAGGACCAGAAGTTGAGAATACTCAGTAAGGACAGATTCTTTTTAAATTTCAGCTGCAAACTCTACAAAATGTTTGCTGAGCATGTGCAAAATTAAGATTCTTCAAAGGCTCGTAGTTGTTGGCCAAATTTGGGATGTTTTCTTGAAAGTTGGCAAAAGGCATATTACTGACACAAATACCATCTCCTGCCAAACTTCAAGTCCCGGCTCCAAGGCTTGGGGATGTTATTCCTTTCCAAAGAACAAACCATCTGAAATTCTTTGTGACTTTTTAAGTAACAAAAACATTTTTTCCGTAGCCTCAGTCTTTGATATAGCTGAATTGCTTTAACTGAGATTGTGGTGCTCCTTCTTCCCTTAAAAAAAAAAAATAAAAGAAAGAATCTGAGTCTGAAAGAGCCTGGAAATTTAAACCACTTCAGTCTGGGAGGTTTAAACTTGTTGTTACACATAGCAATTACAGTAGGTTCTTGTAATGAAAGACTTGGGAAATTGTAATGTGGAGGTACTAAGCCTGCTTTATAGTAAAAGAAATTGGCTGTTGTCATCTGAGTTGTTTCATACTAACATCAAATTTGCGTTCAGGAACTCTTCTTTTTAGATTAAATAGCCCAATCTGGACTGGACAATCTGTCCTACTTTGATTTTTGCTTGGCTGGGAGAATGTGTGCTATGTTGGCATTGCCACTGTGCAAACCTGGTCCAGCCATCTAAGGCTGGTTTGTTAGGGTATCGTGTTGCAATAGGAAACATCTTTTTGTTACAAGAATGTGAAGAATTTTGCTACTAATAGCATCTTGCCCTTTATGGGTGAAGTTATTTTGCTGCCTTCCAAGTTGAATCCAGCTCTCACTGCTTTTCTGCCTTACTGTTGCAAGTCTGGGGTGAATTAGTTCAGCTCTCTTGAAATACAGATGAATTTGTCCCTGTTCATCCAGTCAAGTATTTGCACTTCTTTTAGCTAGAATGTGCAGATTTGCACTTGGAAGCTCAGGTTTTTATTTCCCAGCTAAACTTTAGTAAAGATAAACCGGGAAGCCGTTCGTAAGTTGCTTTGGTTCTCAACAAGTTACACAAATGGGGTGGAGGGGATGGGGGAATTATTAATCCACCCAAAAGCTTTGTAACCAACTGTGTAGTTTTATGTGCATGTAAACCAACAACTGCCACTGGGGAAAAATACAGGAAAAGGATTGTTTTACAACAGGAGAATTTTTCTTATATGATTCACCATCTGGCCTGCAAATCCTGATGTCATAGCAGTGGTTGTAGGGGGAAGGAGCAAACCTACAATGCCACAGCCAGAAAGCAAGGGAGGTGGTCGAAGCTGTTTCATTTTGATGGCAGTGGAGAATGCTACCTCAAGTGCTGCAGCTTCATCTAAAACAGCAGGGCAATCAGACCAGCTGGCAAAAGAAATCATTGATTCTTTCATGCATGAATAGGCACATGACTCAGTTTGATACATCTGAAAAGACCACAGGGTATTGAACTGTTTTACTTTCATGGGGGTGGGCACATGATGAGTCTAGATCTCTGCAAAATCTCCTCTTCACACTCCTGTGTTTGCTGGACTACAGAATAAATGGGTAAATCTGGTACATTTGCCATTTTCTGGGATGTTGTTCTTCTCCAGTTGACTGTCATCTCATGAAATTTAGTATTTGCTGTCTCCTCTTGTATATGAGCTGAGAATTCAATGCTTTATTTCTGTGGATCAGGGAAAAAACACAAATTCATTTGAAATCAGCTTGATATTAGGTGTTGACATTGCTGGTTTTAATTTCTCATGTCTTGTTGATACAGATGAATCAAAAACATAACCCACAGCTATTAACAAGTGTAAATGCCTTCTGATACTCTCTGGTCAATCTGTTATTATCTCAAGCTCTTTGGGCCCCTTGGTGGCTTCCAAAAAACAGCAAATCTCAGACACATAGAAAGGTTTGGGTTAGGAGGGACCTTAAAAATCATCTTGTTCCATCCCCTGCTATGGGCAGGGCCACTTTCCACTAGACCAGCTTTCTCAAAGCCCCATCCAACCTGGCAAAGCAATTCATTACAAATATTTAACAAGGAACAGTTAAACATTTTTCTTTTCTAGAATATCTTTTGTGTTGTGGGATTCTTTTGATATTTTATTTTTTTTAAAGCTTAAAAAAGCTTTAAAATACCACTGTGCTTGGTATAAAATAATTTGGTAAAATACTGGTAGTCTCTATATTCAGATTAGTCTCTCTTCGAAAATGAATGTGTTAGAAATACCAAAATATAAAAGATATTTACTGGAATTTATAGAGCTTCATCACTCATTTTTGTATGCTTTTTATTACACAAATACTACAGGTATCATTTGATTTAATTCCTGTTTTGCTTTTTAAACAACAGGAGTCAACAAAAGAAGCTAAATGTTCCACTAAATGTGGCTATTATCCTGTATTTAAAGCTAATTAACTTGAAATTATAAGCCAGCAGTGGCTTGTGTGTTGTAATGATCCTAATAATGAAATGGTTTTGATAAAATCATGACATGGGCCTGCTCTACTTCATATGAGATAGGATCATTCTAAAATCAGCAAATATCCTCCTCACTCCAGACAAACAAACAAAAACCCTTAGACAGAAACAAAACAACTTTTTGTACTTCATGAGCTTGTTTGGTAGCCTTACCAGCCGTTCCAATTTTAGTGGTTTTGCAAGAGATTGCATAATTTAAGTTTAACTTGTGAGTACTTCAAATGGAGCTGTAAAAGCTGAACCTCTGGGTGCAGCCAACTTTGGGGTAACAATGGGAACAACCTATCTGCAGGCACAGCCTTAGGAGCAAATGCCTTTCTTCCTGACCATCCTAAGAGTTTAAACTAAGCAGGAGTATTTTCAGAAGATTGTTTTAGAGATTTGAAGAGTAATTACATGTATCTAATGCAAAATCTGTCACCTGTGGTGACAGTTGTTCTGGCAATTTAAGAAATCGTTCATTTTGTGCTTACTGCTGTAGCTTCTCTGGGAACATCTGATGAATTGAAACTCCTAAGGAAATATGCAGTCAGTTGTAATAAGTGAATATAAAAACAAATGTGTTTCTTGAAGGACACCAAAATACAGGCTAAGTCATGCTTGTAAAACAGTGATAACCTATTTTCTCCTCTGAATTTTGAAGAATAAGAGACACTTTATTGTTTTTCTTTCTTAGCTAGAGCTTGAAATTCAAAGCCTCAGCCACAGAAGGGTTTCCTTAAAACATTGTCTTTAAATGTCCATTAATCTATCAGTGGTTTTGATATAGTTTCTTACATGAAGATTTGTTTGGGAACCTGACTTTTTGCCAATTTCTGTTCTATTTAGCCTTCTGTCCTCTATTCTCTCTCTTGTTTTCCTGAAAAGGGAACATGTAAGTGTTGGTTGAGTTAAAGCTTCCGTTTGGTGGTTTCTTGAATTAGGCCTTGCTTACCCTGCCCTCCCACTCCAGCCAGCATTTTCTTCATGACTCACACTAATTTGTAGGTATTAAAAGTATTGGGAGCTACAGATTGTCCCTTTGCCACTACTGATTTTCTTCCAGGAATTATTTTAAACTGTAAGGGAGCATATCTGTGAGGCCCACTGCAAATTGTGCCTGAATCTCCACCTCTTAGTAACTCACTTGAAGTCTGGCTTGTTTGGGGCACATTGCTCTGTTTTGTTGGTTTTTTTTTGTTTTTTTTTTAAATATATAGTTCTTCATTCCACTATAGTTTAAAATGCTGAACTAAGGAACTCACAGTCAAAATAAAAAGAATATCAGGCACAACACTGTGAACGGGTGGTGTAGCAGCAAGTCTCCCGTGCTCCCTTTGAAGATTTCAGAAAACAGAGCCCTGTCCACTGAAATTGTGGTTGAGAGGATGGGATTTGAGAAGACACTGTAGTGCAGTGGCAAAGGTCTTTTAAAAGAAAAAAAAATGAAGTAACTTGTGTCCAAACTCCTTCAGCAGCTGCTTCGGGCAGAGACACAAGGAACAAAGAAATTGTGTAATAACCAGCCTATGTAGGAATCATCCAGAGATGTAAATGCTCTGGGTCTACCACCTAGATCATTGCTGATTTACTACAGATAGAAACATGAGTTTGTACATGCTATAAATCTATGTCTAGCAAAATTTACTTTTGTGAGCTGTGGCAGGGGGCAGGCAGACTGAAGGGACACATTCTGCAGCTCTGTAGTGTCACATGCCAGGTGTGTGAGGAAATGGCTGAGCTTAAAAATTGAGGTTTTCAGTAAAAGAGGTGCAGAATATCTTATCAGATGCTAGCAAAACTTGTAATGAGATTCAACTCTTTCAAGTATGGGAGCCTTGTGAAATGTTGGTTCTTCCATCACTAATCACAACCCTGTAGCAAAAATGACACATCTGTTTTTTTGTGTGTGTGTCTGTAGTTATTACCCTATTGTTTTGTAACCTTAAATGGGACTTAAGTTTTCATGTATTCTCTGGTTTTATTCAGTCTTAATTCCTTTGAGTTTAGTTTTTTGGAGGGTTCCAGTTATTGATGCATTGAAGACTATCATGGACAGAGGTTACCAAAAAAGGGTGTGACTTGGGAGTGGAGTAAATTTAGCACATCCACATTTTATTAAATTTATGACTCATAAAATGCTCAATATTTCACAGAATAGCCAACTGACCCTCATTTTGCTTGTGCTGATGGATGTCCTGAAGTTTTGCCAAATAGTTTTGGAATTATATCCTCCAGAAAATGTTATTGCCTATTAAAAGCTTGAATGTGACCTTTTCTCCTTTCTCTTTTCTCTGACCTCTTTCTCTGGACAGATCCCATATTGAGATTCTTTTTTTTCTTCTGTCCATTTGGCAGAAAGATTCCATCTCCTGCACACCCTCTGTTGTGTTTTAGTAGATGTGAAAGTGGACATTTTTGCATGCAGCATCATCTTCAGAGTTACATCTGTCTTCATACATTATCTTTGTTTCTGCATCTGGACAATCTGATACTTTTTGACAGGATATTTGTAATAAGCTTCAGCTCTTCAGTGAAAAACTGCTTAATTGTTAAGAGGGTTTTTTTTTTTTTCTCTTTGTTTAATCTTGTTATGAAATGTTCCTTTTTGTTTTCTGGGTGGTTTTTTCCATACAGCTGTTGATACTGTAAACTGCACATTTGCAGGGACACATGTGTCTGCAGCCTATGAAGCTGTCGGCTTCTTAGTAGTTTTTCCTGTTTATGGACTGGAGAACATTTCAGATGGAGAGGAGCAGCTGGAGGGAGAGCAATGTCAGCATACCCTACTGGGATTTTGATCACACTAAATTCTGTTAATAAAATTCAGGGTCTATATATCAACATAGAATAACTTGGAAATGTTATATAAACATTTTCCAGTGAGGACTAAGGGTCTGTGAGATGCAACTTAAAAGGTATTATCTTTCTTTAAATCTTTTCAATTCAGAACTGTAAAAAAGCCAAGGTTTTCCTAGCTTCACTGGCAGATTTTAAAAAACAAAGATTTAGGACTCCTTTTTGGTAAATGTTAGAGGTAATACTTTTAATCATGAGCTAAGTCAAATCTATGAAAATAACCTTTAGTGCTGGTTTTAAAAATTACAGCAGTAAAGATAGGTGGGCTTACAGCAAACTCTGTAGGTCGGGATATGCAGATGTACTTTCCAGAATGGCAGTGTGCACTCCCCTGACCTGTGTCCTGTTACAGCAACTCCTTGTGCAAACACAGAGAGACCTGGGGTCTGTGTTCCTCCTTTTAAACTGTGTGTGTCCGAGAAAATCCAATAATGTATGTGAGGAGAGAATAACACGTTATATAATGCTCTGCTTCTCTTACTCACTGCCTAAGCAGGCTCATTTGGCCACTTCATGGCTTCCCCTGCCTGCCCCAATGTGGTTTGTGGATTGCAGGAAATAAGGAGAAATGAAAGAGCTGGCACAGGGAAAATTAATAAGCGTACGCAGAGGGGCTGTAAACTGTTCAAGGCACTGGTGGCCGTGCATATGAATAAACAGGTACAAGAGGTGAAAGGGGCTTCTTTAAATTTCAGATCCTAATCTAGCAATTTCATTTGTGGTCAAGGGACTGCACAGATACACAGGGCAAGTTATGCACATCTGATTTCAGGACTGTCAGTACATTAGGTTTCTGAAAATAAAAATAAAGCAATTTGTATGAAACTCAAACAGCATTCCTTATGTAATTCATCTTCTGCAGGCATCTTCTTTCTTTCAAACATGTTGAAACACAATATATTTTTATTAGTTACCCTGTCAACTAAAAAAACCAGGCCTGATTTCTATTTTATTGTGTTTTTCCTCCAAATGTATTTTGCACATTTTGTTAAATGCTGGCAGTAGTCACTTTCTGTCCAATTTGAATAATTTTTTACTCTAAAACCACAGGAATAAAAGCCTTCCACTTCCTTTTTTAAGACATGTAGATAAACAGATAGAGCTGCATGTATATGTATTTTCTATATGTAGTTTTCCAGATGAGCAGTTGATATTTTTAATAGTAAATTTTAAAAACTCCATTTGCATTCCTTTTTAGGCTAATTTAGTAAGGTTTAGTATATGAAAATGTATTTACAGAATGCTAAAGTAGGTTACAGTTGTCTTTGCATTTCTCTCAAAACCAAAATTGGCCATCTTTTTGTGTAGTACCTGGCTTGGGGTCTTTTTCCCACAAAGGATATCAGTGCTATAATGTGGTTGAGGAATGCAGATTTTTACCTCAACAAATGCAATGCAATCATCCTCAATTCAGAATGGCTGCATAATTTTTTCCAAATAGCCTGTCTCCTTTCTGTTTTGGAGTGGAATATAAAAATATCTTTTCCGAAACCTTGGTTCATCTCCTCTCTGAATGTATGAGGTTAACATTTAATTGCAATTCTGTGCATGAAGCAAGAAGTGAACATAGCATTTAGTTGTGTGATCTTGTTTCCACTTGAGAAAGGGAAAAGTACAAACTCAAGTTCTGTTTGAGTGAGGCATCCTTAAAGTGTCAAGTACTTCAGTTAAGCAACAGGAGAAAGTCAATCTCCTGCACTTAGGAGCTAATTTTCAGAAACAGGCAGTGAAACATCATAGAAACCATTTAAAAGCCTGAACCAAGCTTTTCAGCAACCAGTCTGGGTAATTTTAAATATAAATTATGTGTTCTGTCCTAGTAGGAGCCTCCCTGGAACCGACAGGATTGTTTTGAAATTCATCCATAAAGCTGAAAGTTGTTGTAATGAATTGCATTTTAATAATGTTCTGGAGGTTCCAACCAGGACCCAAAGGTTTGATTCATATCTGCCAAGCACAGAGAACACATGATAAACAGACAAAAAGATACTGATCCTCCCTGGAAGAAAATTGTTTCCATGCAGAACTTTGGTCATTTTGCACATGGTGGGAGCATTCCCAAAAAGCAACATGAAGCATCTTTGAACTTTAACACTTTGGAGATCACTTTTTGGTGGGTGGGAGAGCCGGGACTGAGGTAATCCAAGTGCAGGGGTGCCAGTAATGTGCCTGCCATGCAGTTTTTGGCAGATTACCTATACAGGGGTGAGTCACATCATTTGCATTAAAGAATCCTAGGTGTAATTGAGGATGGAAATTCTAGATGTGTTTCATAAAGGCAGAAAATAAAATTAGACAGGTTTAAGCATGCATGCTTCTTGTACACATTGTGTGTGGAAAAAATACTCCTGTCTCCTAAAGCATTGTAAATTCCAAGTGTTAGGCACACTGACTACACAATCTTGTTTTGAGAAAATGCATTAACCATCATTTTATAGCTACTTTTTCATACCTGTAACAAAAGTCACAGTGGAGAATGCCTGTGTCTTGTTTAGGCTTGTCTTTTCCGTGCCAGTTTGATGGGAAATTTCTTTTTCTTTGTCTGAACCAGGATTTTTGCAGCTGTATACTCAAGAGTTTTATTACTGTATAGGTGTGTTCAGGCCTCACATGGTTTCTTATAAACAACCCTAGGTGGGATTTGCTTACTGTTTCTGTGTCTGCAGTTAATTTTTTGGTCAAGCACTTTGCCATTTGGAAAGCAGTATAAACTCAAGGAAGCAAGACTGAAGGACTAGGCAAAGCAGGGGTTGTTTTCTTTCTTTTTTCTTTTTTTTTTTTTAACACGGTTACTCATTTTCAACAGTGCTTTTTGCAGCAGAAGTAATTATGTTGCATCAAGCGTTAGCACTGTTTGATCTGTCAGTTTACTAGTGTATGTATTAAGCCTTCAGTAGGAATTCTTACGTTGAAACTGAAAAGCACTGAAAGGCAGAAATGCACTGTTTACTAAGACAATACCAGCTCAATATGTCATAGAGGGAGCTTTAAACATCTTGCAGTGTAATAAGTAATATATGTGTCTTGTCAGTTCCCCATCAGTTAAGATCAAGAACTGGGTGACTGATGGGAGGCAGGAAGCATCTTGTAAACATTGCTGTATTGTAACACAGGACCTCAGTTTGGAAAAGAAAGGAAACGACCCCCAAACCTAAAATTATAAATTGAATTCAGTCCTGATTTTTTTTTTCTGCTGGTGGAGGAGAATTTAAAAAAAACCAAACAAACCCTAAGAAACTATTCCACTTGTTTTCCTATTTGCACTTAATTTTGCTTTTAAGATGGAATCTGTTACATTCCAATATCCCGGGGTTCAGGGCAATGCATCTGGAGGTAGTGGCATAGCCCAGTCTTCATTCTGCTCTTCTCGTGAGGCACTGCTGTTTTGAGTATCTCCTATTGACAACAGGAACCTTTTTATTAGTGTGAAGGTGTTAGAGCTGATCACTGACTGATGTCACAGGGTGATATTTTAATATGGATTTCTTCCTCCCTGAAAGTTTTTACTTCAGGAATACGCAGTAATTTTTGCTCTTTTAGATAAATGAATGCATAAGGATACTGTGGGAGGGATTAAAAAGTGCTAAACTCCACAGTTTCTTGACAATTTGAGTCCATCATTGCTGTTTTCTTCTCACCTAGTTTGGGGATGTTTGTGACAAAGCACATGAGGCAGGTACCTGTTCTGTAATGCAATCTCTCTTGTGTTTTGTCAGTGGTGAAGGGATTGGGTTCTGAGCAGCAGCGATGAGCGTGTTTGTCTGCAGGGATGGAGTGAGTGCCTACACCTCTGGAGGGAGGAGGGAGGGTGTGCCCCTCACTTCTGATGGAGTTTGTAGCTCAGAGGTCCTCTTGGGCCCTTCAGCATTTCAGAAAAGGAACAGCTGTGGTTCCATGCCTTTGTTTTTCCATCTGTTGCTAGCCAGGAATTTGTGAACATCCTTCTCAGATGTGGATCTTGCTGAGGTTATTCATGTCTTTGTCACCTCCCAGGCTGAAATACTGCAATCCATACTTGGAGTAAATGTTCCTAAGTCTCCCTAGCATTTAGTATGGTGTGTACAAAGCAGTGGCATACTTCCCAATGGGTTCAGTCAGCATGGGCTTGATTTTTTCAGATAGCTTTGAGCCCTTTAGCTCTGTGATGAATTTGCTGAAAGCTGCAGGTGTGTTGTATCTCTGAAAATCAGGTCTTGGGAACACACTGAGCTCATGTCTGTTACTCTCCTCTGGCTACCTAACTTGTTCCAGATGCTCCTTCTAGGCAATAGCAACTAATAGAGGAAAATGCTACTCTAGGCAGTGGGAAAATAATGAAGAAAAAATGTCCCAACCCTTGGCCTAGAATTCATATGAATTACAGGAGGACGCTGTGTTCTGTGTAATCTTGTTTTTGCATCTTACCAACACAACAGATGTCAGCTGCAGGTTGGGTTTTCTGCCATGAGAAGACAAGCCTGGACCCACATCTTGGATGGGTGGGGGAAACAGCACTTACCCTTTTTGGTGGATGAAGGAAGGGGTTTCTAATAAGAAAGCATACTGTTCCTGTAGCATCCAGCCTGATGGACTTCCCTGGCTCCACAGGCTAGCACTAGGAATACCTGTAGCCCTCTTCTATCCATAGGCAGGGGTTCAGATTCCTCAGCAGCCCCAGTACAACTCTTCAGCAGGTCTGGCTTCTGCTGACTCCACCTGCTGAAAGGACTCAGTGCAGGATCTGGTGAAGCAAAGGGAGCATCCAGTGTGGGGCAGGAGACAGCAAGATAGTTCTTTTCGGAGTTGGGATATTACTGGTGTGGTTATCACCTGCATCCCAAGAATAAAAGTGGCTTAAAAGATCCTTTTGGAAGGAGAGGTGTTTGCTGTCAGACTGAACAGGATACACTTCTGGTTTGGTAGCATACTGAGCACTCATGTTCTTCTCTAGCCCTCAGTCCAGGACAGTTGTCTCAACAATTAAAGGAGCACAAGCAGCGGATCAGAAGATCCATATTCAAGGTGTTCCCAAGGGGCAGAGAGCAGTCCTGGGCTCAGATGTGTTTATTTGCCTGTGAGAACATGTGTCATTGTGCTGATGATGCATGAGCATCCCCCATACATGTCTGCCAGCTGTACCTCCTGCTCCCAGCATCCCTTTCCCTTTCCTGCAGAGAAAGGAGCACATTCCATGAAGTCCTTCCAAAACAGTCTCTGTGCCTCATACCCAGTAAAATCACAGAATGGTTTGGGTTGGAAGGGACCTTAAAGATCATCTTGTTCCAGTCCCCTGCCGAGGACAGGGACACCTCCCACTAGACCAAGTTGCCCAGAGCCCCATCCATCCTGGCCTTGAACACTTCCAGGGATGGAGCAACCACTACTGGATGGAGCAACCTGTGCCAGTGCCTCACCACCCTCACAGTAAAGAATTTCTTCCTAATACCTAACTTAAACCTACCTCTTTCAATTTAAAACATTTTTCCTTGTGTCACTACATGACCTTATAAAAAGAACCTCATCAGCTTTTTTGGAGATCTCAAGATCTCAAACAGGAAGACATTTCTGGAAATTTCCACCTTCACAGGCAGGAAGATTGTTTGGCCATGCTGTGTAGGGGTTAGGGGTAGCTTAGCCATGGTATGACTCTTAAATTACCAGTGGGGCCGTTTTTTAAACCTCATTACAGAGTCCTTAAATGTAATCCATGTGCAACAGTCCTTGTTCCCATGGGGAAGAGGGGAAAAAAAGAAGAAAAATAAAAAGGAAAAGAAATTAGGAATGTAAATATACATATTGTATCCAGAGATGCCTCTTGCCTGGAAAGCTGATGTCTATAAAAGGCTTACAGGCAGTCTGCTAAAAGTAGTAAATATTAGTGGTTTCATCTTACAGAGAAACAAGGGGCTTTCCTGTGAGGTTTTTAGATTTTAAAAAGAGCAAGGAGCTGTTGATGGGCTGCCTTTATTCTTGCTATGAGCCTAAAACTATATCTGTTGTAATGGACAAAATAGAGAATATCTAAAATAAATCCCCTCATAGCTCTTCTTCAGCTCTAGATTACAGAGGAGGGCTGAGTTGGAAGGCAAGTCAATTTATTGTCTGTGTTTCTCTAGCCCTGCTCCAGTCTCTACTGCTGATCAATTATAACAGCAGTAGCAGATTGCATGTCAGGGCATCTTTGGAAATGAGAAATTAGAACTATTGAAGACTACTTCACAGATGTGTCAACCCAGGAATTAAGTGAGAATTAGACCTAAATAATATGTGTGGTCTTAAGAACTGGCTTTGGGTTAGGTTTTTTATTTATTTTTTGATATGATGTCAAGAGGTTAAAAGTGAAACAGTACTAAACTATTCACAGGATTTCACAGAAATTGTGAGGGTATGTCCCCAGCAAAATGATTGTCTTGTTCTCTAGGTAGAAATAGGGTATTTAAAGCAAAACCAATGTCATTTCATTCCTCTAATAAAAAATAATGAAAAATATTTATACACATCTATTCCCTCTGGATAGTGAAGACAGAAAATGAAACACAGTGCTCTCAGTGGCATTTAGGAACATGGAATTTATGATGTGCTACAGTTCCCTGTATATTGTGTTTATTGTGTTTCACAATATATGGCGGTCTCCAATTTCCATCAGTGTGCCTTAATGCCTGACATGCCTCTGGTGCCAAAACATCTCACTGTGGGTTACCCACAGGCTATGCTGGATTTACAATTTCCTATTTCACCTTCGTAAGCAGAATGTTTTCTGTGCCTGGATAGATAAACGAGCACATCTTGCATTAAAAATTTTATATGGGAATTCCTGGAGCAACCAGCACAAAAGCTGTGGCATGTTATACACTTAATGATAAGACTTGGGCTTTCCATTTGTGTTGAATTGTGAGAGGAAGACTGAAATCCCTTTTCTTAACATAAAATATTTAAAATCAAGCATTTATTATGCCTAGATTTGATAAGGCTACTTACCAGCCTAGACATGTTTGCACACAGCAGTATCTTCTCATTTAAATTCAATCACAGTCACAAAACAAGGCTGGCTTAGACTAGCTGAAGATATAAACTTCATTTTCATCTCATTAGGCCACCTGGAAGCAACAATCAGTGAGTAGTCCTGACGTCAATGGTCTCTCTACTTCATTAAAATGTTAATTTCATGGCTTTAATTCCCTTTGTAAAACGTGCTGCTGCAGGACACTATATGCAGATTTATTCTAAAGCAGACAAATCTGCATGCCATATTCCTTTTTAGTGCCTTAGGTTCTTTTGGATTTTTATTTTTAGCCATCCCTATTTTTATAAACTGCTGTGAAAAGATGATCACCATAACAACCAAAAAGTAAATATTTTCTTAAAACAGCCCATTGAGAATGTATACTTAAGAGTCAGGAATTAGGGCATCATGCATTTACTGGTATTTTGTTCTGCTATTCCCTTTTTCAGTCTTTAGAAATGAGACAGGTATGGTTACTGGCTAAGATTTTCAGACCATGGATCATGAAGGGAAAGCAATGTGTGGTAAATCAGAAGCAGCTACATAGATCAGCTATAGCATCAACATTTTTAGTTGAGGTTCTGCTTAATGACAGAACAAAATTATGGTCTTCTCAATTTTGGAACCCTTCTGTGATAATAAGTATTTCCTCAGCATTTAGTCATCTTCATCTTGCTTTAGGGGATACATTTCTGGTTGTGTACTTCAAGTTTGTACGTCACAGTTTGAGTTCAACTGTTGGCATTAGAAGTGTGTCTTCAGTGCAGGAAACAACAGAAGGTAATTGTTCATCTGGTCTTTTCCCCTTTTATTGCATGCAGTTCTTTTTAAGAGTACAAGCACCCTTGGGTATTTTTCAAAGTGCTGTGTAAATGATTATTGTGTGTTAGTGTGCCTGTGGCATCTCTAGATGGATGAGCTGTTTGCTCCTGCTACAGATGGTCAATCCAAACCTCAGGGCCTGGGCTTCTCAGGACCCATGGCTGCTGGAGCTGCCTGCTGAGGAGTGCCCTGCTCAGCCAGAGGGCTCTGATGGCACACTTGGGGCTGGGCTGGTGACAACACTCAGCAGCACAGTCGTGCTCTCCCCTGGCTGATCCTGTCACTGTCGGCACTGTACAAATCCCACTGAGGCCCCGCTGGCATGTGGTGCCAGGGCCCTTCTGTGCAGGACCTTGGGCAATGCAGAGGGTCTGCCTGGTGTTAACCTGCCTGGAGAGGACAAAGACCACCAGGTCCCAACAGAGCAAATTAGGGAGGGCATCCTTGCTAAGCACTGGACGCATCTGAAGTTTTCCCTCTGAGAGTCTCTGGGATTTCTCTGCTGCCTGCCCCAGGATGGTGTTCCTGATAAGTAACTAGGAACAGGCAGCTAATTTGGCCTCCTGCCTGCCCTGAGACTGCCAGGAGAGCAGTGGAGATGTAGCTTTATCAGTCTACTACTGTGTACATCTCTGCTGCTTCTCTGAAGATGTATAGCACAGGGAGCAATATAGAAATGCACCCTGCAATTGTAAGTGAGAAGTAGCCAAAATAGCTTCAAAGGTGTGAAAAAAGTGAATTAAGATTAATAAAGTTACCGTTCCAGACTTCTGTAAGTTTCCTATTTCAGATTAAGTAAGATAATTTACCAGCCAGTCTAAAAACATGTTGGTACCTAATTTTTCACTCTTAGTGTCAAGGGAGAAGTTTTTTGAAAGTCAGTGAAGACAAATGGACAGTAGCCAATTCATTTCTATCTTGGGTCTCTTGCCTACAGTGTTATTTCATCACAGGCAGTGCCATAACTCAATGTACTAGTCAATTTAAAATGCCAAAATGTGCCAGGGTTTTACTCTATGGATAGAATTATTCATTCATGTCTGCAGTTGGTGAGTGGAGTGATATTATGACAACTTCCTGGATTACAGACTGATCTAGAAAAATATTCCTTTTGTAACCTGAGACATTAGCTATTACTGCAGCAGGGTACTCACTCTTCTAACACTGTGTTTTGATTTGTCCTACAAAATCTCTTATTAGCTAATCAAAAAATTCATCACTTTGGTGTGCAGGCCGCTTAAACATGAGTTACTACAGGTGCCTGGACAGTTGTCATCAGATGGTCAAATTAATTTTGTTGTAGCCTGGATATTTGAAAGGCCATTTCTATGCTAGAGCAACACAGTTAATGTTGCTGTCATCACTTTAAGAATTCATGACTGTGGATTGACATGGCATTGGGAGAATAAAAATAAGAGGTCTTACTGTTTGGTTTGCATTTCTTTTGTCTCAGACACTAAGTGTGTGTAGTTCCAGAGATATTCATGCTATAATTGCTTATTGTGTGGTGTGTTTATTTGTTTTAGTGCTTCTGGAAGCAGGGCAGATGGAAGAGTTGGTGGGAGGTAGTTTGTGTCACCATTGCTTAGGCAGCAAATATACTGAGTGGTGGACTGTAGGTTTCAGCATTCCATGTTTCAAAAAGTATATCAAAGCCACTTAAGTTCTCCTTGCTTGGTTTGCCCACAGAGAGAAAGATTTTGACCAAAATTACCTCTTAGAGCTAAACTATCTTTGCTCAGCCAAGCTACACTGGATTTTTCATCACTCACCCCATTGTTTATTTTTGGAAGACTAACTGGCAGTTCATCATTCAGCAGCTCTTGAAAAGCCTGACTTTTCCTCAGAAGAGAGATTATGCTCTTCAGATAAGCTTCAACTCTCTCACCACCTATTTTGACTTGCCCTGCATGCAATGGCAACTTCTTTGTTCTGTTTGGAAGGACAGCCTTTTCCCTTCCCGCTGGGATGGAACATCCATTTGCACCTGGCTGGTGAAGACGTCGTGCTGTACCACAGCAGAGCCTTCCTGCAGGCAGTTGAGAGTTTTACATCAGCCCGGGGCTGGGTCTCTTCCTCGGCTCTCATTCCTCCAGAGCAGAGATGTTGGTGTGTTCAGTGGTGTTCAGGAGGTCTCTTGTCCTTTCCCTCCCGCCTGAAGCCCTCAACAGCTGTTTGTGTCTGTAGGCCAAATATGAGTGGGAATAGCAATCTTCCCCTGAAGGCTGTGCAGATGGTGTGTAGCTTGTCCATGGGCACTGAGGCAGAATTTAGCAAGGCTAAATGTTGTTTGCAGTGAACAGGGTTATGTTCAGGAGTGCTTGAGGGAAAATAGCAACGTTCTGCTGAGGAACGTGGAGTTTTCTGGGATGTCCTCCCAGTGTGAGTGTTTCCCATCTGTTTGCTGTTCCTGAACACCTTGGGATCTCCCAGTGGAGGAAGCTGTGGAATGAAGATTTTTGTGATGCCTTTTGTGCTTTCAGTGGTAAGTTTTAGGGGAGCAACATGCAGATAGAATGAGTGTTCGGGTGATTTTGAGGGAAACTGTTTCTGAACTCAAATGTGTTAGGTGTAGCAAAGGGTATTAGTGGAAAACATTGCTCGGAAGGATTTTCTGTTGTGACACACATAGTTTCTCCCTTTAATTAAGCATTGTCCTCTCCATGCACTGTGTGAAATTTAGGGGGCTACATTTTTCCTTGAGTTAAAATATTTAAGGAAAACAATTGTGTACTGACAACAATGGGCTTTTTAAATTGCAGGCCATTTGTTTCTGTAATTCCTATGAAATAAATTCAGCTGCCTAAGTTGATTCTATTCATTGTGGTTTAGTTATGTACATACTCATATTTGTGTTTAAAAAGCAATGTTAAAAACATTAGTGATGAGTGCTTTCAGAGCTTTCTAGCATGCAGTGCCAATGGAGTTAAATGTTCCACTGGAGTTCAGAAATGGAAGTTTATAGCAGATGTTTTTAGGAAACCAATTTTAGACTTCTGTTCAAAGATGCCTCTACAAGAAGGATTTACAACATTTCTCATCTGTGACTTCAGCTGGCAGCATGAGTTCGCCTTCTGATCAGTATAAAAACCAGCAGACCACCTCTGTACACATGTTTAATACGAAGATACAAAGCACAGAGGATGACCCTACACCTGATTGTCTTTGCCTTGAGCAGAGAAGCACATTGGCTCAGTGTTGGGCCCCTGCATACTGGGATAAATGGCCTCTCTCAATCTTTTTCTTGTGACATTGAGACCAGATCTGAAGATGAAGCACTGGCCTGTATCTGACTCTTTCACTGTCCTTATAAAAGGAATTCAGTTTTTACTTCTCTGGCTGGCAGACTGACAGCACCACCCATGTGGAAGTACAAGATGGGTTCCCAAAATTCACCTTTCATCTCAGCACAGGAATGACTATCCAGGCACTCCCAGCAGTCTTCATTCATTTTCATTCAAGGAACTGACTTTAGTGTAGTTCTTCTAAGCATCTCTATGAATAGCAGTAGTTGGGGAAAAAACATTAGCAAATAGTTTTATCACTGGAGACAAATCTTTTTGTTGCTGTGCATTTAAGATCGCTGCAATTCTTCATGCATCTGTAAGGCCACGCTGTACTGTGTTTCCACATATCCCGTGGTATGGAGCATCCCTTTCTCTTTTCTGTGGCATTGTCCTGACAGCTTCTGTTGGCACAGCCATTCTCACATCGCCATAACTGAGCTGGAGCTGAGAGAATTGTTCAGTGCTTCCAGCAGTCACTGTCAGAGGAAGCTCATTTGCTCCTGGACCTCCCTGTGTCTGTTTTCTGCAGGGCACTGCTGGGTAGAGGAGCACTTCCTTCAGTTTTCCTACCATTTTACCATGAAGGGAAGAAACACTCTTTGCTCTGTTACTCTAGAAATGTGCTGCAGGATAAACAGCTCATGTCTTTCACCTTGGCTTGAGTGAAGGGAGGAGTAACAACTAGCCCAGTGTTCTGTGGGGACCACCATGCCAGTGCCCCCAGGAGGATGTTTGGTATTGCAAGAAGAGTGGATTGGGCAGCTTTTTATTTTTTATTTAGGAAAAAAAAATAAAATAGGAGGCATTCAGTTATGTGCCATGGGTACCTCTAGGGCCATCCCTTCTTAAAGAAGTGCATCCTGATCAGGAACAGTCAATCCTGCAGTCAGTTCCTACAGGTAGGAAGGACTCGAGGGGTCTGCACTGGTTTTCTTTTCTCCTTCCATAGTAGCTGGGAGGGTGCTTGTGTTATGTGAGGCTCCTCTGCATGAGGAGGATCCAAAGGCCATTAGACCCTTCAATGCTACGGCTCATTTCCATCAGAGGAGCTGCACCAAGTAGCTGCAATGGGGTTTGGGTCTGATTCTGTGTCATTAGGGAGGAAAGAAACTATATAATCATTATCCTTTTTAGAAAGTTTAATCACAGCCTGCGGAGGGATGGCAGTGTTTTATCTGACAAATATGTCACTGTCTTTCATCAGTTGATTATAATCATCTTGGAAGTTCCAGTGTGTCTATTTTTCCCTCTTCTTTTTTGCTATCGTGTTTTGTTTAACTTTCCCTAATGAGCCCAGTGAAAAGCAATTGTTCTAAATAAATCATGTGCGCTACAAAGCAGTATATCACAATTAGGTTTCCATTATACTTTAATTAGGCATTCCATTATTAAATTGATGTCTTTGGCTTCTTCCAGGTCTCAGACTAATCCTGAAACAAATTCCTCTTTGTGGATAAATATTAGTCAGTCGTAATTAAAGAGTATTCATTGGCGTTGCGGCTTTTCATTAAATCCCTTTCTGATTAAGATGGCTCCCCCAAGTACTGGGCTGATTAAATTTAACAAGATTTGTTCACTTGTGTGTATCATGGTCTGGTGGAAACTGTTTTAGCACCAGGGGATTGGGAACTATAAGTCCGTATCTTGGTGCAGGCAGCCATGGGTCTAAATGCCTGCTTTGTGCTGTGCTGTAGACTCTTGTTTCAGGGGGCTCTATGGCTTGTGTGGCCAGGCAGCAGTGGAAAAAAAACATGGAAATTGAATTAGCAGTGTTAGAGTTGAATTTCAAAGGGCTAAGTTACATCTAGAGGGTTACAATAAAGAAGGGAAGATTAAAGTATGTTCAGGCTCTGTTTTCTTGACTCTTTCATGACTAGGGCTTTGCTGCTGAGTTGAAACCTGAGTGTTTTTCTACCCCAAACCATTTTCTCTCCCTAAGATGTACAGATGAGCTCGTTTCTATGTAAATATGCCTCAGCTGAAAATTCAGATAATAAAACAGATGCTCCTGACAGAAGTTCTTCTAACAGCAGAGAATGAAATGTTTTCAGAGCAAAATCCTTGTCCTGGGTTTCAAAATCAAGGTTAAACTGAAGCGTTGCTATGGCTTTAGTGTATATATCCATTGGAGAGAGCTTATAAGCATCACTATTTTCTGTGTGCCGAAATTATGCCTTCTCGTGGGGCTGCTGGTGCTGGTCTGCATTCCTCCTTCTTTGTACACAGAAATGAAAACAAACCACTGTGACCAAGAATGGCAATAGCACAAATCGGTGAGGCGTGCAAGAGATCGGCTCAGGACATCTGCAGAAGCACTCCATCCAAATATTTGAGGTGGCAGCTAGCAGGTGTTTTTTTCAATATCCAGTTCATACTCTATTTTTAGTTCAGGGTACGTTTTCATTTAGTGTTTTGGTTTGGGATGGGCCATATTTGTAATATCAGATACCTCAAAATGCGTTTTCAGTTTCGTGTATCCCAAATGTAGTGGTACTGGGTATATCACCTAGCCAGTCTTGACATATTGCATGGAACCAGAGCCGCCCCCTGATTCCCGATTGCTCTTGCTGGGGCTGCCGAAGGCTGAGAGCGATGCCTGGGACGGTCTGGAGGGGCAGGGTTGGAGGCGGTGTCGGGTCAGTGCGCAGCTGAAGAGTTCTCTCTAGCGGCTGGTTGTGGGTAGTGAGGACAGACAGCAAAGTGCCCTGAATTAAGGAGAGGGTACTCATCTGTAGCGACTGGAAAAAGGGAGAAACACAGAGTAAGGTGAGGAAAGGAAGCTGACCTTTATATCTGAATTATAAAAAAGAATAGTTGTAATGTGCTAGAAGCCAAGAATAAAATGTCTTTTCTCTAACAGTCATCATTTATTTTCTTATTGCTACTGTTGCAGCACAGCAGTGGATGGTGTTATGCTATTCATAGCACCATCCTGCCGCTGGCCTGAAGTGAGGGCTGATGGACAGCAAGAATCCATGGCATTTCCGAGGAGATGGGGTGCACTTTGATCTGTTGATTACCAAGCAAGAATTGCCTCGGCCGCTTCCTTCTGAGTATCTGTGGTGAATTAGTTTCCTCTACTCACAGTGACTCACACTGATTTTGTAGGGACTTTACCAAAGACAAGGCTCAGAATAAGTTGCATGCTCAATCTGCAGGTTTGGCAAAATGTTTATTTAAGGAAATGATTAAAAATTATGAGAAAATGATGAGAAAATTCCTACTTTACATGCTGACAAATCTTAGAAGTATAGAAAAGAGATAGAAGCATTTGAAAAGAGTATGAGCAAGGGTTTTGGAAGAATTGAGGGAATTAAATAACATCTAATAAGAAGACCAGGGAGATTGGGAAGTATAACCTCTTTAACCCTTGTATTTTAATTGGGATCCCAAAAGCCTTTGTTTGCTGTTGCACTACAGCATGGCAGTTTATACATACTGCTACTGCTTGCATCTTTAAAAATGTACCACTTTTCTTCTCCAAAAATTCCAGGGTTTAAGCCAGCTCCATTGTTTACCTAGCAGTAACATCCTGCAATGTTGAGCATCATTGGTATGACAGTTGTGTATGTAAACTGTTCCAGAGTGTTTTGCTTTACTGTTAACTCAGTGAGACCAGTCAGAAATGGCAGTGGAAATTGCAGATACAACAGCTGGATTCTGGTAGAACTGGATTACCTCAAATAGGAATGTGTTTTCTGTTGTAGAGATTGATGCTTAATGTCATTTGCATTGGAGAGAGATTGTTCATTCAAGTAAACAGCAAAGAAATGTACATTCATACAGGGGTGCATTATTTCTTTCCCAGATTCCCAGGGATTTAAAATGCCCAACAAGTAACAGAAAAATAAGGTGAATAGTCTGTTTATTTTATAGATAAGAATAAGCTCTGTATGTCTGTGTGATTTATTTTAAGGGTATCTGGTGTCTTATTTTTGCTTAATTGTAATGATAGTTAGCTTGCCAGAAATACCTGGATGACTAGTTTAGCATTTTTTTTAAATAAAAATAACTCAGCTATTTCCTATTTTAGGTACATTTGCCTGCCTAGCAAGACATCTTATTGTAACATGGTAGAGTACACATGAGGTTTTTTTGAAAAGATTTCACTGAAGTGCAGCAAATTATCTTCATTTCAAGCAGAATTGTGATTCTCGTCTGAGCTGGTTGGCTGTTTGCCAGGAAATGCATGTTTGAGCTCAGAGGAGTTGGAAAGTTGCATACCAGTGTGTCAGTGTCTCTCTATTACATAAAACATCATTTTTTCTGTTTGAAAAACCAGTGGTGTCCTATAAGCCTAGAAACAGCAGTGTCTTCTTCTACCTAACTTGTAACATACCTGGGAAACCAAATCCCATATGTGTGTGTCGAGAAGACTTGTAGCACGGGAGGTTGGGAGAGAGCAGATATGCAGGCAAGGGAATAAACATGGCATTTTTGTTATCTGGATTTGATAAATATAGTTTGGGAATGATAGAGTAAAGAGTGGTGAGTCAGTTTTGCCTGGTCATCTCCAGTGACTGAAAATAACTTGTTATTCCAACCCTTTTATCCCTTCATTCCTTTCTCTCCACATATTTTTGTGTTTTATTTATAGCTCGACCAGCTTTGCCTTTGCAATTTGTAAAATAACCCTTCAGAGTCAGGGAGGGAAGACTGAGGAGCAGCTCCTGGGCAATCTTGTGGATAGAGCCAGTGGATCATTCCCTGTTGCTGTGGCTGGATCCCCCCTTTCCCATGCACATCCTTCCTTCATCTGCACAGAGATTCATTCCTCTTTTAGCAGGCAGCCTCGGTTCCTGAAGTCATTCATGAGTTTGTGTTGACAGGAGCCACGTGAGATGTTTCAAACCAGCTGGCTGTGACTTTGACAGCAGCAGGGTCAGAGGCCTCAAGTCTGGAGAGATGGGAAGGCTGAGTGAAACCTTAGTGGAGGCTGTAAGCTGTCCTGAAACACATGAAATCCACCAGCATGACCCATACTTGCATGAACCCTGTAAAGCACAGCTGTGTAAACAATGCTTGCAACAATTCTGAGCTAAGTCTTCTGTGTTTTGCTTCAGTTCCCGTGCCCAGCACTTTTGTCCAGTTTAATCCACAGGTCAGTTCAGCACTTGATACATCTTAACTTGCAGGTCAGGATAAAATACTTCTTGACCTGCTCTTAGGTCTTCCACAGTACTAACTTCTTAGAGCATAACTGGAATACTCCGTGTTAAACTATCTGATTTGGTCTGGAGAGGAGGAAGGGAGCTGGCAGCTTAACTGCAGTCCTCCTTATTAATTTATCCATGGAGAGGGCAAGGAGAGAGACGTGTTCAAGCAATAAATGTGACTCATAAAATCATAGAATGGTTTGGGTTGGAAGGGACCTTAAAGATCACGTGGTTCTAAGCCCTCTGCTATGGGCAGGGACCCCTTCCACTAGATCAGGTTTCTCCAATCGCCATCCAGCCTGGCCTTGAACACTTCAAGTGATAGGGCATCCACAGCTTCTTTGGGCCACTGTGAGCCAGTGCCTCACCACCCCCAAAGTAAGGAATTTCTTCTTAGTATCTAATCTAACCCTACCCTCCTTCACTCTAAAGCTTTAAAGCCATTCCTGTTTGTGCTGTCACTACATGCCTTGTAAAAAGTGCCTCTCCAGCTCTGTTGTAGCCCCCTCAGCTACTGGAAGGTGCTCTAAGGTCTCCACAGGGCTCTTCTCCAGGCTGAACAACCCCAACTCTTTCAGCCTATCTGTGGCAGAGATGCTGCAGCACTCTGAGCATCTTCATGGCCTCTGCTGCCCTTATTCCAACAGGCCCATGTCTTTCCAATGCTGGGGATCCCAGAGCTGGATGCAGCACTCCAGGTGGGGTCTCACTAGAGTGGAGCAGAGGGAGAGAATCCCCTCCCTCAACCTGCTGGCCACACTGCTTGGGATGCAGCCCAGGATGCAGTTGGTGGAGCCAATTAGCAGACACCAGTCTGGGGTGTGAGAATCTCAGGCTCTGTCACAGTTAAGAGTGGAAAAACAAGAAGCAAGTAGGAATGTTAGTACTAGATTCTTGTGTATGGACTTAATGAGGCCATTTTGGAAATTGCTACTGGTTCCAGCACCCATGCTTTGAAAAGTATATTGAAATATTAGAAGAGATTCAGAGAGCTGCTAAAGGGGTTTGAGCTTTAAAAGCCATGTTTCATATTGAGATCTCAGCAAATAAGTAGGTTTAGTTTGTTCAGGAGCAACTTCTGAGGTTGACAGATCACACCACCGCTTACCTCTGTGAGCAGACAGGTCTCTAATTTAGCCAAGTTACGTGGTCAGGAAGTAGAAGTACAAAAATAATGCACACAGACACATGCACGCCCCCCTGATTAATTAGGGGAGCTGCTTGTCTCGTGGTAAAAGCTTTAGGGCAGTGCAGGCTGTCTGTCTCACCACATCCCAGAACTGGAAGCATTCTGCATAAGCTCCTGTGTCATTCAGGAGATCAGATTAGAAGATGATAACATTCCAGTCTGGTCTTAGAATAATTAAATGAGGTATTTACAGAGATTTCAAAGTCAAATCGGATCTCCTTCCCCACCACCACCCTCTCAGCAGCTTCAGTTAGTGGTATTGTTTACATATTAATGAGATGTAGCATCAGGCTGCAAAACCATGTGATTTAAATGTATTTAGCAACAGAATTAAGCACATGTAATGGTTGCTGATAGCCGTGAGGATGTCCTTACATGTCTTGATCTTTGTATATCTCGTCTGGAGGTACCTGGTATGGTATCCCAGTAGTCCTCTACTCTTGTATGCAGCACCCAGAG
Source organism: Calcarius lapponicus (assembly GCA_039654755.1). Taxonomy (NCBI): domain Eukaryota; kingdom Metazoa; phylum Chordata; class Aves; order Passeriformes; family Fringillidae; genus Calcarius; species Calcarius lapponicus. The sequence continues at coordinate 102,144,525 of CM077465.1, read as the reverse complement.
CACATTTCCTTCCTGCTGGCAGCAGAAAGCAGACAGAGCTGTCCTTTCCCCTGGCTCCCACCCTCAGGGACCAGAGGTGCAGTGTCCTTAACCCCTTAGTGTCAGCAGGTGGAAGGGCTCCCTCTCTCCTTGTATCACAATGCCAGTGGAAAATCAGATAGGTATAGAAAGAATTGGTATGCAGGACCACTCTTCTCTGTTAATCAAAGCAGCATTATCATTCTGTCTTTTTTTTTGTTTGCTTATTTGATTGCTACACTTACCTAAAAAAGATTTCCAATAACTACTGAGTTGAAAGTGATTTAGATTAACCCCAGCTGACACCGCTGCTTTAAAGAGGGCTGCCTTAAGTTTTAAATCCTCACAAGCATGATACTTCCCAGGAGGAGCTGTAAATCCTTGAAGCTGCTCCCTCCTGATACTGTGTTCTCAAGGAAAAATCACTCAAATCTTGTGAGCCAAGACAGTAATATTTCCCAGTAAGCAGTTTTAGATGGCTTTTGTTTTAATGTCCAAAAGTGTATCTGTGTTTAGGGCTAACATAAAATACTCAGTTATTGTATAACCTGACAAGTTTTCTTCTACTCATTTCCATCTTTTCTTTAATTATTTTGCTGATCAGTTTATTTACAGAAGTGCCAAGCCTCCTCCTGTTGGGTTTCCTAAGAAAATATGAATAGGATGGAGGATATTAAGGCATAGGTGGGTGAGCAACAGCCAGTGTTTAATGGAAACCTGGGAATGTATGAAATATCTGGAGCTGTGCAATGAAGGGATAGGTATGTCACTTTGCAGCAGAAAGCAGTTCTATTGAGCTGGGAGGTAGGATGGATAAGGGCCTCACCTATAGGTCCCGCTTTCAACAGAGCAGCTTGATTTAAGAATGAATATTCTGTTGTGAGAGCATCTCCGTGTGCCTCTCCCCGTGGTGGCTCAGCAGCTCATCAGCTGCTGTTCTGTGATGTACCCTGGTTAAGAATAGCATCCTCTCTGCTGGATCAGAGCAGGGAAAGAGCCAGTGTAATCCTTGTGAGGTGTAAAGGAATGTCAATGATAACCAAAGTAGGACAAATTAGGGCTGCTGAGATCCTTGGTAGGGATGGAAATGGGCCCAGCCCTGTTAACGGCCAAGGAGACTTGAATTCACCTTTGAGGCTGCTGAGAGTCTGAGCAGTTGATTGCATGGATTTGCCTTGGGGCCAAGCTCTTTTTTAGCTCAGTGGTGATCATTTTGGCTTTCAGAGCTCCTGCTCTGAGTCATTATTTGGGCCCTGGTTTGTACAGATCCCTTTGTCTCACAGTGAGCTTGCTCAGCATCGCTGGGTTGGAGCGAGGAAGTGTCCTTGTGGTTGGTGTGACTCAGAACTGAGGAACAGGCTGTGCTTGAGCTCCCAAGCAAAGCTTTAGCACAGGGAATGGATCCATCCATCCATCCATCCATCCATCCATCCATCCATGAGCAGGCTCTGGGTCCATCCCACTTAGTTGGGATGGTGCTGTAGGGCTGAGCTTCACCGCTGGCAGTTGTCTCCAATTGCAGCTGCACTGCAATATTCTCTTTGTGAATGTGTTTGAAGGAAGCTGAAAATCATTTAATCCTGCCTTGTACATTCAGGCTGGGTTTTTTCCTCTGGAATTAAAATACTGTGCTGGCATGGTATTATTGAACACAGAATTAAAAGCAATTTTCAGTTTACCTGTAACATCTTTATTTTGAACCTAGTTAAGAGGCTCTTGGTTGTAAAATTTTATGATAAGTGATGAGATAAAAGATGCTGGCTGGCTGTGCCAGTGTATAGTGCACCTGTATTGTGTGTGAGCACATTGGGAATGTGTGCTCAGGTTTGCTGGGGCAGGGGGTTGCAGAAACTGAGCTGTATGGGGCTACCAGATGCTCCAGGATAAAAATTCTGATTGAACAACTGGTGTGAAAGAAAACATCCTCATTTTTCCTTGAAATGTTTTTTTAAAAAAATGTGTCTTTCTCTGATGCTGGTGTTTTGGTCCTGAGCCTGGTCAAGTTCTCCCCGTGCCACCTGAGTCCAGTGCCCAAAGCAACCAGCTGTACATTGTAATTGCCTGAAGTAATGTCGTGTATCAACGGAGCTGGAATATAAATAACTTTGATTGGGCACAGAAAGTTCAGTAAGTGAAAGAATAGTGCTTTTGAGGCATTTTGTCATCCCGAAATGGAGACTGCCACATGGATTAATCATCATCTGCATGTTGTGCAGTTTACAGCCGCTTAACAATAGTTAGAAATAAACTTTATATTCACTCCTGAGCACTGCAGTAAGCTTTCCTTTTCTGAGGTGCTCTTACAAAGCATAGGACAAAATACTATTCTTGGGTGCAAAGGATACATAGTTCCACTACTGCAGGAAGAAAGTCATGGAACTGTAAAGCTACTGAAATTGGTATTTTTATTTGTCCTGAGGAGCTGGGCTACTTGCCTGACGTTTTAGCCTAAATAGCAGTTTCTTAGCTTAATTAGATTTCAGATGCAGATCTCTGAACATTATTTGATTTCCTTTGTCCTTCATTCCTTCCTCAAGGGGTCATGGATACTCACAGGATAAAGATGATCCCTCAGATATCACTGAAAATCTTGCAAGAAGTGTTCTGTCCTCCTCAGCTTCTCTGAGCTGTATGTTTGCTTACTTCTTTTTTGACCCATCAGAGACATAGAATGATGTGGTTTCCCATGGGAAAATTTTTCTTCAAAACTAGCAGAAATAGGTTGTTGAAGCAAGTCTTTAAATTCAGGTGGAAAAAACATCCTTAAGTCAGTGACTGCCCTGTGTCTTCATTTCTGATCACTTGATTTTCTGTTTGACTGGCACTTTGCTGTGGATCTGAAACACATGTTTTAGATATCTCCAGATTGCAGAGACAACAGCCTAACTTCACAGGGAAAGAGACAGTAAAGATGCTCAAAGGATGCAGGTTCAGAGCTGCCTGATTAAACATAGCCTAAGGGAATTCCCTTTCTCATGAATGGTCTACCTTTGTCTGCTGTGCTGACTTTTCTTCCTTTTAGTAGATTGTCTTGTAGCTTGCCTTGCCAGGGAATTAAAGCTTCAGGCTGCCATTTGTGTGGAGCTATTAAATATGGATGACCCAAAGAAGGGGCCTCTTGCATATGAAACCTGGTATTCTGGTCTTCTCTCTTTCTGATATTTCTGTTCTTTCAGATATGCTAAATATACCTTTGAAGTTTCTTTTTTTCTTGTACAAAATACACTTTCATAGGTGAATCTTGCAGCTGGAATTGGGAGATACTGGTTCCAGTTGGGCACACAGAGCAGGCCATGTAATGGTTGTTTGCCTCCATTTCCCCATGTGTCATGTTGAAACAGTAACATCCTCACATCCTCCCTCCTCTGTGCAACTCTTTGGGCTTTCTTCTGGGCGACTAAGGAGCCATAATGTGCAGTCTGGTGGGAAGCCCTGCTGGAAGGTATCTTGTCTGGAGAGGCTATGGATCCATAGGCAAGGAGTAGAGTCTTTCCTTCTTCCGATCAGGAATTCATGGGGAGAAATACACGTGCATGCTAAAGACATCAGACCAGTTATGTGAGTGCAGGGAGTCCTGCCAGTCCTGCTTGCACAGAGTCAGAAAATCAGTGTTTTAAGCAGATCTGATGATTTATGACCTGTGGTCTGTGTGCCAGTGGCCCTTAAGTGTAAAACCTTGATTTTTCAAGTAGTTCACGTAGTTGGCAGACTGATAGTTTAGCTGCCCAGGCATGAATGACTGCAAGATGTGCAAGAAACTCATCTGGCTAAAAACTCATTTCATATAAGTCTTTTTTGATGCAAAGATATCAGGAAGGCTGGGCTTTTCTAGCCTCCCTTTTGGGGTAAAGTGTGTAATTTTATGTTCCACTAGACCTGGGGAGCTATGGAGGATCAGGAGAAAGGAGATTGTAAGAGAAGGAAATTTCTTGGAGGTTTATGTAGCAGGCCTTCCCCTGGTTGGGCCAGGAAGTAAGGGATGGATGTCTGTGCTGAAGGATGACTGTAAATCTGATGGTAGAAATATTTGGAATGGGGGAGTTAAAATGCAAGCTGCTCTCAAAACTAAAATGTTTTGTGCCAAGGTGCAAGTCTGGCAGTTATTTCTCTTTGTAAGGGCTGAGTTTCTAAGACATGATCAATTTTGGTATCTCTTGGAAAGAGATCTGATAGGTTTTACCTGTACAGAACACAGGGATTGTCTGCTCAGTTCAGAGGTGATCCCAGAGCTAGACAAAAGATGGAATATTGAGTTTTGCTCTGATAGACCTCCAAGGAGCCATATAAATCTCTTTAAAACCCCAACTAACCTACCACAAAACTGTCTGAGAGAGATTGCTTCAAGACAGCACAGTTATAAAATATCTGAAAGGCTGAATAGGGTTTTTCCCCCTCTTGTGATATTTGGAGTTGAACTTTAGATACGTCATTTTGAACATGGCCTTTTAAAGTAACTTTCTATTCTGGCCCTGTCATTTTTAGGGCTGTAAAGAAAAACCAAAATGCCAGGGAAGGAGAGGAAATGAAAATGAAGAGTGGGGCTAAAGAGTAGGTTTTGATCATCTTTGCAAGAAGTGGCATCATCTGTGAGAACAAAAGTCTTCAATTGCTGCAACTGGAGACAGCTTTTAGTCTCCAATTCTATTTTGCCCTGAGCCAGCCAGCCAAATAAAAACAGCAACATAAATCACTGCTGGCAGAACTTAGTAGTTATGCAACGTCCAGTGCACCACATGCCTATTTTTAGACCAGTTTTACACTAGCAGAATTTACTTTATGAAATCTAAAAAGAATGTCTGTTCAGAGGCTGGGGCATAAAGATGATATTTAGAAAGTGCAAAATGTGAAAACACTTAGAACAAGGATGCTCTAGCAAGCCCTGCTTTGGCAATACTGATATCCTTTCAAAAATGCTGGCTCAATCAGGCATGCTAATGAAGACTAGGGGGTTTTTCATCAATAGCCCCTTGAATTTCTAATGTGCAGTTGCTGTTTGAATGGTTAGCTGTGCTCCCTTTACCCAAAGAGCTGAACATGAGACTCACATACAGCGCTTGTTATCCAAGACCAGATGTGGCTCTTCTCTCCTTTACATTTGACTTAATTCTCTTCCTATTGTAATTCTGCATTAGTTTGTACTGTGTGTAATCTTGTTCCCAAAGCTTTTTGTTCAGATTCAGAAGAGGCAATGATTGGGAAAAGTTTGACCTTTCAGCCTTTAGATACTCTAGCAGATGAAACACAGTCTGCATAGTTAATGTATCTCTGGGATTTCTGGGATTTCTGCCATAATTTTGACAGTTTTCAATCACATCTTGAAGCTGATTGGTATTCTGACTGTTGCATGATCCATATTGAACTTTTTTCCCCCAAACCTTTCTTCTAGGTGACAACCTTGATGCCATCCATGACATAACTGTGGCGTACCCCCAAAACATTCCTCAGACAGAGAAGCACCTTTTGAAAGGAAACTTCCCAAAGGAGATTCACTTCCACGTCCAGAGATACCCCATCGAGACAGTGCCCACTTCCAGGGAGGAGCTGCAGCTCTGGTGCCGGCAGCGCTGGGAGGAGAAGGAGGAGAGACTGAGACGTTTCTACGAGGGTGGAAGATGCTTCAGTGCCGCTGGGCAAGGCATTGTCCCACCCTGCAAATCCGAGCTCAGGGTCCTGGCCGTGAAGTGCGCCTCGCTCCTCTACTGGACGGCGTTCCCGCTGGGAATGCTGGCGCTGCTCTACCTGTACAGCTTTGCACAGTGGTACTTCGCAGCCATGATTGTCTTTTTCATTGTGCAGCAGAAGATATTTGGTGGGCTGGAACTCATTGAACTCGCTTGCCATCAGTATTTTAAAAAGCAACAGAAATTTCACAACACAAAAGTAAAAATCAATTAGTTCCGGGGTAGAGGAAGGGTGATTTTGAGATGCCCTGCAAATTTTATGCACAGGGAACAATTTTTGCATGAGAAGTGTCTTTTACTATCGCCATTGTTAGACATTTGCACATGATTCTGTGAAAAGAAAGAAAAATGTTAGATATTGCTCCACATGAAAATGGTAGTTTTTAATCTCTGAATGTAATTTTGACATTGCTCTCACAAGCAGCTAGCAACTGCATTCTGCTGTCATTAAGAAACAAATTGCTGGATTACTGAACAATCATAAGGACGTTAATAAATGTGATGTGCACTGAAGTTTCATGTAGAAACCCAAACAGTTCAGCAAAGAGAGGCAGATGTATGATTTCTTTAGAGTCACGTTGGTGTGAAGTAAGCACCGAATTTGGAAAACTGGTAAGTTTAGATGGTAGATGAAAGTTGAAGGAGAAGTTGTTCTGTTTCTTTTTTCTATTTCAAATACTCAAACTTATTTTGTAGTAATATTTTTGCATAAGCTTTTCCAAACACTACTGAACCTACCAACTATTCAGCTACTCTGGCTTGGTGACTCAGGAGGATTTTCAAGCCTTGCAGTCTTGTGTCATACTACAGAAAGCAGTACAATGCTCACTCTGCCTTCATTTAAGTGTTTGCTGATTATTTAATAGACCTGTGCAGCTCATTTTTTATCTCTCACTGTTTCATACTGTTCTAGTCTCCCTGTTAGCTGTGGGAGACTTGTTCCTACTGTAGTATGCAGAGCTGCAGGATAGGGGAGCTAGTTTTTTATTGGTTTATTGGTATTTTTTTTCTCACAGAGGCAAAAATAGCTGTTTGTCTCTGAGTAACTGGAAAATGTTTTTTTAAAAGGCTTCCTTGTATCCTTGTAGACCTTCTTTGGTTGAAAACATTTTATTTAGTTTTCAGAGTAGGCAAGATACCTTTTTTTTCTTTTTTAAATTTTTTGTAGTATTAATTTTGGTTTTCACATTGCTTCCTTTGGCATTTCACGTGTCCATGTACATAAGCAGGAAGACTGCTTGTTCTTTGCATGTCAGACAGACCTGTTGAAATGCAACAGTTCTCTCCTTGGTGGTACAAGAGATGGGTCTGAGTTTTGGACTTAGCACAGGGAAGAGCTGGGTCTGAGTTTTGGACTTAGCAGAGGGAAGAGCTGCATCTTCCCTTTGCATACTGGCTTTGTTTCCTGATTACATCATTACTTTTTCAACCTCCTTCACAACTTTTGGTACTTTCCCTTATTTTCATGACATTCACAAAACCTGAAGGCTTAAATTCAGACAAGGCACTTTGAAGTGTATCCCTTGTCATATATAATAAAAGTAATGTTCATGCTCATGTAGAAAAAGACAAAAACATTGCCAGCACTTTGGAGATACTCCAGGTCTTCAGGTTAAATTTTTTTGCAACCTCCAAAATTTTAGACAACTTGAACGATTGTATTGCTGCAAAACCTTCCTGACTTACTAGATATTTGTTTTTTTATTGCATGAGGGCTTGTTTGAGCTGGACCCAGATGGCCTGGCTCCGTTTGTTGAGTGGCGTTGCCGTGAAATGTGAAAGTCCAGAGTGCAAAACGTACCTCGTGCTGTGCTGCGTGTCTCAGGTGTTGGGCTGGCACGGTGGACACACCTGTTTGCTTCTAAATTACAACACTAAGCATGTTGTCTAATGTGTTTGTTTTAAAGACCATTTTTGGACGAATCACCAGCCTCTATTCAACTGTCCCTTGCAAGGTGACAAAGTCTTTTTTAATCTGTGCTTATAATAACTAATTGTTTATTATGCGGAAAGTACTTGAAGCCATCTGGTTTACTCCAAATTTTTTAATCCCTTTTTTCTTAAAAATAAATAAAAGTAGGTTTATATTTAGGGTTATATTGCTTAATGATTTTTTCATGTTTGTATTTGTGTACCTGACAACTGGTGTTGCACTGTCATGAGTGGAAGGAGGTCTTTTTTTAAAGCAGTTCTGTGATATCACAGGTATGGTTGCAGCTTAAACTTCCATAGCCTGTCTTCTCTTCAGCCAATACCCTGCACATTCAGGTAACCCACTGCAAGGGGAAAACCTAAAAACCTCATTTGTGGTTAATGCAGAGGAGACCTAAAAGGCTTCTTCCAGTCTGTCCTGAGCCACGGCTGTGCTTTCATACCAGGAGTAACCATAGCCAGCCTACTCCAATAGCCTTAACATCATCTTCAGGAATGACTTCAGAGGACAGGTTCCATGTGTTGGTGACATGAAATACCAGCTACGCTTTTCTCAGTTGTTCAGAGAACTTTGTGGTGTCATCAGATGTACCAGGAACACCAGTGTGAGTCTTGGTCATGGCATGGTTCAGGATTTATGTCTCTGTGTAATTAAAGTTGGGCTCTGAAAATGAAGTCAATGCAATCCATCGTTGACCCTTACAAGGGATTTCCTCCCAGTTGGAGCCAAGCATGTAACCTACTGTAATGTGGTAAAAACATCCTGCAAAATCTGTAACTCATCCTCCTCCCTTGTGTGTTTGGATCAAAGAGAAAGAACAATCTGCTTTTCAGCTGGTAATGTCATGTTTGCAATGCCCAGCTCCATGGTGCAGAGTGAGTGGTGAGTGAAGAATCCTCCTCCATGTGTTTGATGTAGATGTTTAGATTATGTGCATCATTTTTCAGGTCAATTAGAAATGCAAGATGGGAAAAATGCTGATTAAAAACTAAAAGTTTTGTGGATTGAGAAGCTTCTTTGTTTAAAAAGTGATTAAGGAACTGGGGGAAAATTTTCCTGTGAATCCTTTTTTTCCCTCTGGTGAAAATGTAGCTGTTTAATGAAAAGGTTCTGATATACAGATTTCTTGGAAACTGTTTTGTTCCTACCCTGTCTCCCTTTTCAAAGATCACAAAGTTGGCATTTAAGGACGTGCTTTAGTGGTGGACTTGGCAGTGCTGGCTCAGTGATCTTTTCTCACCTAAATCATTCTGTGCTGGGTGAATCACTTGGAAATTTTTTCAATGCTGTTGGGATAAAGGTGCTAGTACTCCAGGAATCCCACAGCCCTCTTCCATGGGACATGGATTGGCGCTGGCTCTCGTCTCACTCAGTAGCAGATTTGTCCCAGTTCACCTTCTCTTGCAGTCCCAGCAGCTGCCCCTCTGGGCTCTGTCTGCAGGGCCTGCAGGTCCTGCTGGGTCTTGCATACATTGTTTGGGATCAGTGCTATGCTTGAAGGATGCTGCTCCCCTTTGCTCAATCCAATGTTTCCTCATCAGCATCAGGGGGTTTCTTTCTCTCTGCTCAGAACAGAAGGTTGAAATCCTGCCATCTCTGTGTGTCATCAGGCTCATCTGGGTAGCAGGATGTCAGACCAAGACATTTTTCTCTTGACTTCAAAGCTGCAAGGCCCAAAGCTGGTCTGTAAGGTGTTGTCTTGATCATAGGTGTAGTTCCTAGTTTTGTGCATTGCATCAATTGATGTTGTTTAAAAAAAATCTGTGTTTTGATAACTTGATTTTATATGTGCACTGTGTGAAAGGAAACACCAGGACACTACAAACCTACAGAAAGCCTTAGTTTTCAGATTTCACTGATGATATTATTAGAATGTTTTAACCATGTACCAGTTACTCTACAGCAACAATAAAGACCTGAAGCATTGCATGTGTTTAATTTTGCTGTTTTCTTTTCTACTGCACCTGTAAGAACAAACCTTGTCTCCAGTTAAGATATGGCTGGCTGGCTCAGGCAGACTGGTGTCTGTTTCCATGCTTGACTCATGGATTGTAGGAGGGAGGAGAGCTCCCCATCTCTCCACGGGAGGCTGGAAAGGGGTGTCTGGCTCTACCCTCTCTTCCAGCTTCTTCATGTAAAGAAGGCACAGAAACCTTTGAGTGTGCAAGAACTACAGCTCAGCTTTAGCCTTGCTGTGCTGCTTAACCAGGATTGCTGAAGAATAACCTGTCTTAGGTAGTGATAGGTGGCTAAGTGCTCCATTTTAGCTGTATCCTGTTACCTCCCGTGTAATTGCTGACACAAGAAACCATCTATGGCAAGGTTCACATTCTTAGAGGGCCTTTCTTTAATGTAACTTCAGGTCACAGGCCCCTTGATTTCTCTCTCCAGGTGGTTTGTCATCCCCTTTTCTGGAGGTCTTGGTCTAGGACTGTTTCTCAGGTGGGCATTGCTGCTCTCAGTAGAAGATGGGAGAGTGTTTGCTGCATCTGAGGTGCTTCATGCATGGGAGAGGCAGATGTGCAGGTAAGTGTAGTGGTTTTGGTGGTCAGCAGCCTCTTCCCTGCATTTCTCTCTCCAAGGGAGGAGGTGACAACCCACAGCCTCAGGGTTCTATGGCTCTATGCCCACAGCTTCAGGGAGCAGAGAAGCACCTTCAGCCTTACCAGAGAGAAGAACTAAAGGGGCTCAGGCCTCAGCATTGCTTCTGCATCCCCAGGACAGGTAGCAGAGGAGGATGAGCTGCTGCATGGAGTGAGAGCACAGGCAGATGCTGTGGCAGGAGCAGGAGGCACAGCTTTCTGCCGAGCCCTAACCTGGCACCCACATTGCTGCTGGGTCTTGCCCTCTGCTCCCCTGCACTGTTTCTTCCCCTTCCTTCAAGGCTGGCTCTGCTCTTTGAACAGCTGGGTGTCCAGTCAGCCAGGGTGTAGATTAACATTGAACCCAAAGAGGAGGGAAATGTTAGGGATAACAGGATAGAGGTGCTAGGGAAGGTGTTGGCTCCTGCCAGTGCTGGGTGCAGCTGTTGGGAGTGTGTCATCCTGTTTTAGAGGCTGAAGAAAAAGGTCTGTGTTAAAATACTTAACTTAGATGTCTTTTGAGAAAGTGAGAAGAGAAAGAACATCCAGCATAGGGTGGTTCCCAGCAGGACCATTGGACTGCCCCAGGAGTCTCTCTGTTCTTACCTGGCAGGCTGCCCACTGATATTGGCATTGCCTGTGGGTCCCTGTAGCTACTCAGGGTGCTGTCTCCTCTCTGTGCTCACATTTCTCACTTGATGTCCTGTATTTAAAGATATGCAAATGGCTCCTCCTGCTTCTTTTCCTGGCAATTGTGCAAGACCCTGAGTTCTTTTAAGATAGAATGATCCCTCACTGTCAGTAAGATTCCCACTGGCAAGCTGGGAAGCTATCCACCTTTCCAGAGAATCTTGCAAAACCACTTGTAACAGTGCTGCCTTATGCAATCCATGTTTTGCCTGTCAGCCAGGTGCTTCCTCACCTTCCTGGCAAGGAGCTGCCTCATCATCCCCCTCCCCACTGGCACAGTTTGTTTCCCTTCCCGATTATCCACTGAAATTACTTAAGTGGAGTTGTTCTGCCTGCTGGTAGGTCCCGAGGTTTGCTTCCTTCAGCTTTGCACCCCCTGCCAGTGCTGCTCAAAGAGTTCTCTGAAACTCAGCACTGAACCCACTTCATTCAAGTGCCCTTTTTATAGCTACCTAAGCAAAGGTCCCCACTTTCCCAGGGCTTTTCTTGGTGCTTTGTGATGGGCACAATGATCAGTCAGTGGGCTGGTCTCAAGGTCACAGCAGGGAAACCTTCCAGCACTTGATGGTCAGACAAACATGCACAGTCCTGGACATGGGCAGGTCAGGATCTGAAATTGTGCCGCTTCTCACACACCTCAACCCCAATCCCTGCAGGAGCAAAACCAGCATTTAAAGGAAATTAGCTAAACCTCTCTTGGCAGCAAACAAAACTTTTGTGATTCCTTTCTTGCTCTATGCCTTCCTTTTCCCTCCCTCCCAGGAGTAAGAGACGAGAAGGTTTTGGGACACCCTCTGTTGCTCAGAGCAGGAGAATAATGATCCTGGAGCCACTACATGGATAAATAGTCCTACATGGATCAGGCTGTGCTGGCCAAGCTCACAAAGCAGGAGTTGAGGACTGCTTGACACTGCAGGCTCCTTGCACTTGTCTGTCCCAAGGAGAGAGAGACTGGGCCCAGTTCCCCCCACACTGGGCTCTGGTGTGGGCACTGCCAGCTCATTCATCTGCATGAAGAATGTGAAATCCTCATGGCCAACACAAGGACAAAGGGACATGGACCATCATCCCCCAGGATCCCGGAGCTTCAGCCAGGAGCTGGGAAGCCAGAGAGGAGCACCTGGGAAAGGATCTGCTGACCAACAGCCCTCAGGTGGCCTTGGTGCTCTTGTCAGAGATGCTGTGAGTGATGTGTGCCAAGGGTAGGGACAGAGCACAGGCACCTTTAATGCCAGGGCTGTGTCTGGCATCAGGCTCTAACACTCACCTGTGGGTTTGGTGCTGCATGTCCATCTGGGATAGGTGTTATTCCTGGCCCCCGAGGCCTTGGCTCAGACAAGGGCAGGACAGTGCAGGATGCAGCAGGACAGTGGCAGCAAATGCCACATTGCCAGCAGCAGTGAGGGCTGGCACAGATAATCCAGCTGCAGCAACCCTGGGGCCTGCCTGGGCCTGTTCCTGCCATGTGCTCAGCACCCACCCCCCAGGAGTTCATCCTGCTGGTTTGGTGGGGTTTTGTCTGACACAGCTGATGGGAGCTGATGCTCAGCTGTGATCTCTGCTCTCTCACAGCTCCTGCTCCTGCACCATGTGAGGGATGTTGTGTGGTCTCAGAACATGGGGTGCCTCAGCCTTCATGCCCAGCCTGGCTTTAAATGAAGGTGTTGAAGCTCTCAGAATAGTCTGTTCTCCTTCTCTACTCCTGCACTGGGATGAGTGACCAGGGACAGGACAGCTGGCTCAGGCATCCCTGGTCCATCACAGGGCAAGGGCAAGCCTCATCCTGTGGTCACTCTGGCCAAGTGTCACATCCAGTGGACATCTCCAGCCTCTCTCTCTGTGCTCCTCTAGAGGTTTTTTCTTTCTGCCTGCACTGGGGAAAGGGAGTTTCTTTTCCAGGAGCCCCTGAGAGGCAGCACAAGGAGATGTTTTATGCAAGATCACAGCAAGGTGTTCAGGTCTGCCTCCTCACAACATGTGAAGGTTAAAGGCAGGCTCTCAGCTTTCCACTGCTAATGACAGAAAGTGCTTTGTGAGTGAGAGAGAGCATAATTAGGGATTAATGAGAAAGGAGCCTGTGGTTTTATTACCCGTTGGACACCAGTCCCGTGGATGAACAGGAGAGGTTGCATTAGCTGCTTCCTGCTGAGTCCTTCCAGCAGGAGAGTCCTTAGCAGACTTTCTGCATCATTTAAGGACAGGAGGTAGAGGAGGGCACTGCAGGCAAGGAGTGCTGGGGCTTGGTGTCCTCTGCTGCAGGCTGGGACAGGCCCCAGACCTGTGGCCCCACGGGGGGACTGTGGACCTTGGGGCAAAGACCTTGGGCTCTGCTGTTGGCTCTGCCAGTGGCATGTGTCACACACCTCCTGCATCCCAGCTGGGTCAGCAGGACTGAGATCTCCTCAGGTGGTGCCCAGTGGCAGCCACAGCCCGTCAGGAGAGGCACAGTCCAGGTGCAAAACAGAGCTGTTTGCTTGTGTGAAGGTCAGAGCAGATCCCACCACTCTGGGATGAGCCTTCTGCCCTGCTTCAGCCTGAATCCAACAGTGAGGGAAGCTGGAAGAGACCAGATAAAGGCAGGAATAAAACCAGGGAGGTTAAGCACCTGATTTTGAATTAGCTTCATCATTCCTAGCCATTGCATAAAACCTATTAAAGTTATTACAGGACATGCTGGATGCTGGCACAGCAGGAACAACAAATCTAAGTAGAGTGGTCCTTGTCATAAATATCACTCAGGCTGTCTTGACAGCCCTCTGCCCTCCTGGCTGAGCGGTGCCAACCCATGGGTGCAGCTGATGGGAACAGCTCCTTCTCTCTCTAAGTGATACGAGGCTTGCATCCTCAAGGAAAGAAACCTCCTGCTGTGGGGCAGACCTGCTTTCCCTGGGTCCTTTCCACAGGGATCTTGCTGCAGGTGCCACAAGGAACTGGAGGCCAGGATTTGCAAACCACGGCACAAAAAGAAATCATCCCGCTTGTGCATGCATTTGTCAAGTCTATTAATAATGTGCTTCACACTGTACTTTGAATGCTCTTTTTAATGATTGCTCTGCATTTTGCCACTCAGCCATTGCAGTCACATCTAAGTCCTAAAATTATCAGACATTCATCTTGTAAAATCACAGCCTGACTCCCCTGGTATCTCACTCCGTGATACCAAGGCATCTTTATTGCCAAGCACACGGACTTTTCAAGCCTGACACAGCACACAGGTAGAGAGGTGCTTTTGCTCCTCTGTTAGCTAAGCCAGGTGCCTTTTCCAGTGACAGACCATGGCACCTCCTCGATATAAAGTCCTCTGGTTACCCCTCTGGTCTGCCAAATGCTCTGACACATCCAGCTAGGAGACAAAGCCAACTTTTAGCTCAGTGTCTCCAAATCCTAATCCTCCCACTCTACCACGTCTCCCCGAGCAGAGGGGAGAATTAGAAAGGGGGGCCTTGCCCCCCACACCAGCAGTGATGGGCAGAGCAGAAAGGTCGCCCTGATCCTGGACTGCTTCCAGGGCCATGCACCCTCCCTGAGTCAGTCGTTAAGAGGATGCAGCAGGAAGTCATTGAAAACAGAAGACAATGGGAGTGAAATGAAGAGCAAAGCATCCATTCACACCCTTAGCAGAGGCATTTCTGTTCCCGCCTGCCCGCAGGGAGGATGGGTGCTGCTTATTAGACAGGTTATGTAATTGAAGTGGTCTATATTTATCAGGAGAGCATGGCGTGCACACCTCGAGGGTCAGAAAGCCCGGCAGTTTGGAGAGCATTAGCTCCCCTAATGAATCAGCAGGGAGAAGGACCTAAAAATATGACTCGGCTGCAGAAGGACATCATTGGGTGGCTGGGGGAGCCAAGGTCAGGAGGCCCTGATGTGCCTTTCCAGCTCTGGCTGGAGTGGTGATGCTGTGCTCAGATGGTCATTGCCTCAGAAAAGGCAAAATCCACTTGTGCTAAACTCCTTTCAAACTTTGGCTGTGGTGTTGGATGTTGAGCTGTGCCTAGAGGAGAAGGGAGACCCCCAATCCATGCCATAACCCCTGTATTGTGAAGTCAGCCTCCTTTTTGCATCATTTTCCCTCTGAGCCTGAAACCTCAACATTCATGGGATCTATCCTCCTTTTTAGGGCATAGAACCACTAAAAATGGTTGGTTTCCTTCAGGGTCAGGGTAGTCCTTGGCTGGTCCCAGAGGTGGAGGCTGGTTTGTGCTCCCTGTGCTGAGCCCTGCTAGGGGGGCTGGTCAGACTTGAGCTCTGTGCCTGCTCCTGAGCACTGGGGAAACTCAGGGCAGCTTCTTCTTCATGCTGCTCGGTGCCCAGCCTTCAGGAGCAGCTGTGCCACCCCACAGCCCCCAGCTGTCACCACAGTGGGGAAGCTGCAGCACATCAGCAGTGCTGCACTGTGGTCACTGCGTCAGAGTGGAGACACTGAGGTGAGCCAGCAGCTCGAGGGGTGTTCCTGCTGCTTTGCATGGATGGAGATGTTAGTGAGAGTTATTTTTAGGGAACTGGAGAGGGTAGAAGGATATAATAGATAGCCTTTGTTTTCTTGGTTTCTGCTATTTTAAGTGAATTTGTTTGCCTGTGGTGCCAGGGAGCTCAGGTCAGTACCCTGGTTTACTCAGGGCGTAGGCAAACAGTGGCCATTGCCCCATGCTGTGTTTGTGTGGTGTCCACACTGTCATTTACCTTTATAAGATCCTGAATGCTGTGCCCTGGACCAAATTCTGCCTTCTTGTAGACAGGTTGGTGGACCTGCCTGCCCGGGGCGGAGAGCAGAGCCTGGACGCTCAGTCTGTCCCCTGAGACTGGCCATGACCACAATGGCTGTACATGCCTGCCACATCCCCAGTAATGTTTTGGTCCTTGGCTTCACGTGATTCAGATGAGCTCTGAGCCCTGCCCACCACTTGGCAGACACTAGAACTACAGAGGGGTAGATTTACCCCTCTATATAATTTATATCATTAGATTGATTTCTCAAAGCTGCTTAGTGACCCATCACAGCCAGGGCTGATGTCCCTCTCAGTGGGGTTTGCAGAACATGGTACTTGATTCAAATGCTGCACTCTCAGGGGCTCCTTCTGATCCACCTGGAGCCTCCATGCTTTGTTGTGGTCTGGAAAAGCTTGGTTAGAAAGTCCTTTCTTGTTGGTATTTTTGTGTGATTCTGCAGAAGAGCTCTCCCCCATAGAAGTCAGGGTGGAGCTTACCTACAGGAGCAGTACAGCTTCCCAACTCCAGCTGGCATAAACCAAGCCTTGAGAGGAGGATCCTGCTGAGCTCTGAGGGGCAGCAGTGTCTTGGGGGCAGTACAGGAAGGGGTCAGAGAGAAGAGCTCAGGGGATGGAGGAATGCAGGTGGGTGCTGTCGCTGTGTCGGTGCTCCATGTGGAGCTCTGCAGTCAGGCACAAGCTGGGATCATGTTCCCTACACCTGGAAAAGCTGGCAGCCCTGATGGAAAGCACAGGCCCCTGGAGAAGGACCAGGAGGTGAACACCAGTGGTCACATCTGTGCTGTGGGCCCAAGGCATTCATGCTAAGGCATTCATCTGTGTTGTGCATAGTCTCAGTCCTTCCTTCAGTGTAAAACTTTGGTGCGTTATCATAAACCACAGGGGATGTTCTCCCATCACACTCTTACTTCTTGTCTGTGGGGTCTCTGTGGTCACTGCAAATCCACCCATGCCACTGGATCAGTCCTTCTGAGCTCTCACTTGGTCAAGCACCTGGGTGCCACCTCCTCTCTGTTCCCAGCAATGCCACTGGCTGAGGCTCAGAGACCCAACCCACCACCAGCATCCCTGGCCTCTCTGGGATCAGGCTCTGTCCCACAGCAAACAAGGAACAGGACTGATTCAAACATAGCCATGGGGCTGGTCTGTCCCGTGCATATTTCCTGAGCAAGGTAATTTATTTGGAAGAGCTGGTCTTGGCAGAGGTGTTTGATTATATTTCTCTGCTCCTGTCCATCCTCTGCTGATAACTCAGCTGCCACAGCAGCTCCCCCTCCCCTGTCCCACATCTCCTGGACAGGCTCACAAGGCACATCCTGCTGCTGCAGTGGCTGCTGAAATTGCTTTTTATTTTTAAACCCCGGGACACAAAAGCCCTACCTTTACCATTTGCCTGCAGTCCCAGCAGCTCCACATATCCCCATTAAATAACCACTGATCATCAAGGCACTGATCATCACTGACAGGCCCCAAAAGCAAGGGAGATCCAGATGTCTGGTGTGCCCACAGCTGGTCTCAGCTCCCTGTGGCTGTGAAATATGGGGGCTCTCCTCCCTGGGGGGCAGGGAGAAGGGCTGTCAGGAGCCCAAAGGAATGGTGAGCTTGTGCCTTTCCATTGCAATGGGGGGGCAGGTGGCTGCAAGGACTGAGTTTATCCCAGCCCCACCAGAATTTATACAGACAAACAATAATAATGGTTCTTCACAGGGGGTTATTGAGATGGAAAAGTGGCAAACTGGATTATGGCCTGTGCAATTTCATATTCCTCTTCCGAGACACAATTTAAATAATCCTTTTTCATAATTTATTTTTAATCTCTGTAGCACAGACCCTGAGGGAGGATGTTGCCAGAGCAGGAGGACTACCAGCCATTGGCCAGCAGAGTGTGAGGAGGTGGCTGTCCATGGGGCAATTTGGGTGCCAACCTGACCCCCAGAAAGAGAAGATTTGAAGGGAGGGATGGATCATGCAGGGATATTGATGCGGCTCTCTGTCCAGGGCAAACCTCAGTCTGCTCTGTCCTTAAATGCCCAAATTTCACAAGCGTTTGGACTCGATGTGTGGAGCTTGTGTTTTGATCAGGATTAGCTCCCAGCTGGCTCTTCCAGCCACCAGCCGTGCTACAGTGTCTCCCAGGGGAAAGGCCATGTTACATTTTGGGACAGATCATGCAAAGATTGGTACATGCATAGAGGGAGTCCAGATGTAAAACATTCCGATGGACTCTGTGATGGGAAATCAGGAATCACACCTGAGAGAGGTGACAGGAGAAAACGTGGCCACTGGTGGCTGTTTAGGGCCAAGAGTCTGCTTTCTGGAACAGGCTACAGCTGGGCCTGCAGCAAATTTACAGCTTGACAAGGATGCTCAGGAGTCCCTGCTGGGGTTCACTTCACCCTGAGACAGGCACCTGCTGACACATAAATGAACTGGGTTTTCCCCCCAGCTTTCACAAAGGCTGGTGCTGGGCTCTGTAACTGCACAAAGTTTTAGTACAGCTCCTGTCTCGACTAAATATCTTCAGGCATCACTAATTAAATTGAATTTACTGGGATGACAAGTGTCTCCGCTCTCTTCTCGGCCACAGATGTTGTAACTGCAGTTCAGGCTCCAGCACAGCCTGTTTGGACCTGCAGCAGGACCCTCAGGCTTCTCTGGCTCAGGGGTACTGCCTGGGTGCCTCTCCCAGTGTGAAAACCAAGGGGCAGACCAGGCATCAGGCCAGCATGGTTTTTATTTCTGCAAATAACTCAGATGGGCACAGATCTCTCTGTAGATCCTTTGTCCTCCTCTCCGTGCCCGGTGGGGAGAGTTAATAATAGATGTTGGATGCTGCAGGAAGATGCAGAATTTAAATGAATTCCCTTTCCTTCTCAGTAATAAAAATGTTTCTCCCCTAAGAGCCCCTTGATTAATTGATCCGGCAATTGACAAATCAAGGATGGGAAGGCATAAAATCCAATAGAAAGGGATGAAAATAGCATTATGTACCATCTGATGCAGTCAGCGATGTCACGCAACCAAATGACGGCAGAAAACTGGGGCCTTGGGCTGGAGGAGCCTTCATTAAGATGTGGCATGGGTATTATTAAGTAAAAGAACATTGATTTTGTTTGAAAGATTTGGCCATCCATATTAAATATAATCTCTGTAATGTAATCTCGGGAGTTGCTTTAAATGTCAGCGTCACTTGGCTCCATCTGCTCGCTGGGGCTGCTGCTCCAAAATGAAGATGGAAACTTCATTCTCCATCACCCATTGTGCCCCCTTAGCAGCTTGATAGGCTGTGCCCAGGCAGGGGAACATCAGCATATGGGCTCCCCACAGGGAATAAGGGTGTGCCAGAAATGCCCGTGCATCTAAAGCATATGTGACTGTAGCAAAACAAGTCATTTACTGAGGCAGAAGCAGCCAACACTCAGGATATTTCAAAGCCAAAAATCGCTTTAAACTCTGGGCTTTCATGTGAAACTTGAACACCTGGCTAGATCCTCGGCAGCAATTGACCCATGTAGCTCTAATCAAAGTCCTTGGAAGCTGAACCCCCTATCCGAAGTCCAATCTGACAAATTCTGATAAAGATTTCTCTTTTCTGTCACACAGATGTCCCGATCCAGCAACAGCAATGCCCTCTCAGGGGTTCATGTGGGTTCACTGGAGAGAGGTGGCACTTGCTGATGTCCCCATAGCCCATCAGAGAAGCGGATGCCTCAAGACTGGGGAAAAGCACTGTGGAACTCAGAGCCCTGCAGCAAGGTTGATACCAGGGTTCTCACCCAGGTGAGTGTTTCCACAGAAAAATGGAGCATGGCACCACTGGTCCCAGCTGGGAGCACGGGCACAGTCCCAAAGAGCCATGAATCTCACATCTCCCAAACCTCAGAGGAGCTGGGGATGTCCCTGGGCCACAGTGTGGGAAGGAGCTGAGGAGGAGGAGGATCTCTGATGGGGCCATGAAGCCAAAACCCAGCAATGGTTGGCAGGAGTGCTCTTTACTGGCTGCCAGGGGCATCTGCAGTCAGAAATCCAGCCCAGCACCTGCAGAAGACTCTCGCTGTCAGAGACAGAGAAAATTCTATGATGGCAGGGACCATGGGCTTGAAAGCACCTGGGAAAGCATTAGTAGGACCAAGTGAAAATTGAAGACTTTGGATGCAGTTATTCCTGCCTCCCACTGGTCCAGTGGGCACAGAGAAGGCAGTGGTGTGAAGTGCAGGTGCCTGAGCACATGGGCTGCATGGCTCTGCTGAAGGAGCTTGACAAAAGGCATCAAAACAATTTCCTTGAGAATCAGAAGTGTCCAGACAGAGCTGAAGGCACTGAGCCACTTGACTGTAATGGAGTCAATTTTCTCCTTCGAAGTGCAGCATATAAACCTTTTTATAGCCATGCACCAGCAGAGCTATTTTTATTCCCTGCCAGCTGTTGAAAGCCATTTCTGTGGCTCCCTCTCCATGCCCTTGCCCACCATCCCACAGTCACCATTTCATTGCCTGTTTGAGCACTTGGGACCTGAATGACAAAGAAACAGAAGGTTATCACTCCACTCTGGCACTGCTTTGGTGCCAGGAAGGAATTCTGTATGGGTGGGGGCTGGCAGGAGATGGGGAGAGGGGGCAGTGGCAGCAGTCAGGTGTGGCAGGGCTCTCCCCATGTCCCTCCATCAGGACGTCTCTGCTCTGTGCATCACTTATGGTTGTGGGGCCACAGCAACAATGAGCTGGGCCTTTGTGTGGTGAGAAAAGAAGCAGGGTCCAAGAGAAAAGCAGGCACACTGACAGAAGAAGACCCTTTGGAGGCCCAGAAAATGTCTCTGGTGCCAAGCTCCTCAATGCTATCCTGCTGGAGATTGTAGGGTTTGTGAGTAAGAACCCTTGCGGTTCTGCCCTGATTTTATTCTTCTCCCAAGAGCCCCTTTTCAGGTAATGGACTGTGCAAACCTTTGCTCTGATCAGCTTCTACCTGGCCTGGTGTGGGAGCAAAACAAACCTTCCCATAGGTCCATTGCCTATTTTTCCTTCTCTGTTGTGACTGTGGAACAAGAAATGAGATAAAATCACTCTCAAGATCATGCTGGGCAAAGCCCATGTTGTCCTAAGGTAACTCTGAACTAACTGCTAGGCTTGAAACAAAAGGGCCTTTCCCCCATGTCTTTTGTCACAGTAACTGCAAAGAGGGAGCAGCATTACCTTTCCCTATGGAAAAGGAGAGGGTTCACCTCCCTGTGACCTGTGTCACCACAGCTGTGGCTCTATGGATCAAGTGTAGAGCTCAACATTTGGGGCACAGATGAGGCACAAACCCTTGCCTCCCCTCTCAATCAGTCCCATGGGGTGTCTGAAGGAAATACAAACACCTCTTTGAAAACCTCTCTTTGGAAAGAAAAAAAAAAAAAGGAGGAGGAGAAGAAGAAGACTGAAAGAAAATAGATTTGTGTTGGTTGGGTGAATCCAGTCATTTTGAAAAGCTGCAGAGCACAAAGGTGAAAACATACATGGAAAGCAAAATACAGGAGCTTTTGTGTGCTGCCAGCAATTTTCCTTCCCTTCACTGAGAAAGGAGCTGCCTGGATGTGTGGTGGTACAATCTGCTCTTTCAAATGGCTGAGTCAAATACCAGCTAAATTACAAAGAGTTGTACAGAAACATGAAGGACACATAATGACAATATTTTGTCATTCCTCCCTCAGATGGATGTGGAAAATGGGAAAGAGAAAAAATAATTG
The DNA here is from genome assembly GCA_039654755.1 of Calcarius lapponicus. Classification (NCBI taxonomy): domain Eukaryota; kingdom Metazoa; phylum Chordata; class Aves; order Passeriformes; family Fringillidae; genus Calcarius; species Calcarius lapponicus. The sequence continues at coordinate 102,123,166 of CM077465.1, read as the reverse complement.
CATTAGGGTTCAGATAGGATTTTGATAGCAGTTATTAAATGAAATGTAAAGGTTATTTTCAAACCCAGACCCTGGATGCTTCTCCAAGCATGAACAGACTGGCAAATTATCTGAATTTTTCCATTTTCTTGATACTGTTCCTATGGATGTGTTTACCACATAGTCTGACATTGCAAACTTAAATTAAAAACAAGGAAAGGAACAAGAATTTTGCTGGGTACCCAGGCAAAACACATACTGGCAGAGCAAGAGCTGGATTTGATATTTCATTGCCAGGACACCTTGCTCTGGGATAAGAGTAGCAATGAACAGGATTGGGATTCAGACTATATGAAACAGAGTATTCTGTTTCTGCGCTCAGCGCTTAAATTCTTCAACCCTGAGTACAACCTGCAGCAGATACTTGGGATTCAGAGAAGGAAATGTGCCTGGTATTGTCCAAACCTGGCTGAAAAGCCTCAGTATTTGATGCCTGTTGACTTTGATGAGTTGGTTTTGGGCACAGGCAGCCAGAGCAGGCAGGAGGCTGGCAGGGCTTCTGCAGACAGCCAGGCAGCCTTCACACATGAATCCATAGGAAGCTCCTGCATGTCCTGTTTCTGGTCTTTAATCTGGCCAAGTTTACATTGGATTCAGCTGTGCTGAAGTCTTGTCTGAGAAAAGGAAAGAAAAGAGCTTATTGTTGCTCAAACCAGAAAAGTCAGTCTTGAAATCAGTCCACCAGCCCTAGTGAGGTGACCAACATTGCAGAGAGGAACCATCAGCCCAACCACATCAGGGCTGACCTTCTCCCTTGTATCCCAGTGTGCAGGGAGCAGTTCCCACAGTCTTCAACACCAGCTGCCCCTTTTTCCATCACACTGGGCTGCATTCTTAGTTTTGGACAGCTCCTCAGAGTGACTTGTTTCAGATCCTCCTCTCCAGCTGTGTCTTTATCTTCTCCCTCTCCGCCATTATGTTTTATCTGTCAGGGCTGGTCCCATGCCACCTCTCAATAAAACACCTCAGCTTGAGGTCATCTGTCATTGCATCTGCCTGGTGGTCAAAACCCAGTTGTGATCCCTCCAGTGTTTTTGGGGTCACAATTGACTATTGCACCTGCCTGGCAAGATTTTCCTCTCTAAATGCTTTCCATAATCTGCAGTGCTTGGAGCACGGGCAGCTGATGCTGGTTTTTGCAAATGAGCAGTGGTTCCCGTGGCAGAAGGTGAGAGTGGAGCAGGGCAGTAAAGGTGGTTGATGCCCACAGTGGTTATTTTCCATTGTGGGGCAGAGACTGTGTTCAGTACAATCCCTTTTCTCTTGCTGCAATGTGCTTGTTGGTGTTGGCTTTTGCTGACCTGTGGTCTCAGTATTGAAGCCTGATTAACAATGTGTCTGCTTTCCTCTTCTTCTCTTCAAAGCCTTTTCTTCTCTTCCCATTTCTGAGGAGCTCAACACTGCAGGATCATAGAATCATGGAATGGTTTGGGTTGGAAGGGTTGGAAGTGCCCTTAAAGATCCCGAGCTGTATCTAGACAGTGACACCAAGCTGAGGTTACCGATACAAGCTCCTGCTTGCTCATCCTTCCTGGGTAAGTGAGGCATCCTGTGGCATTCCAGTTATCTTTAACTTTGTCACCATATTGTTTTTGGTGCCATTCACCATGAGCATCAAGCACAGCTGTAGTCACACTATTGCTGTGAAAGCCTGGGAATCAGCATGTGCTGTCAGTGACACACCAGCAGCTCCCTCCCTTCCCAGATGGGTTATTTAGGTATCTACCCTCCCTTACAGAGCTTCCCCTGGCTGCTGCCATTCCCTGGCAAGTGGTGAGGGAAGAAGGATGCTGCCGCCTCCCGCAGAGTGGGTTGCCCATCTGCATGCTGTGCGTGGCTGTCACAGATATCACGCATGGCATCATCTGAGAAACGCCAGAGGAAAATGCTGAACCACAAAGTATTAAGAGGAAAAGGTTAAAGTCCTCTCCCAGCAGCCCTGCGTGCCTCTCCCGAGCGAGAGACTGACTGCAGCAGCCCCCGCCCACCGCGCTGCCCGGCTCCCGCCCGATCCCACATTTTTCTGTCCCGGAATGTGCGCAGGGAGGACTGGCTACACTCCTCGGGGCTGTGCACTGAATGATGATGAAGTGGCATCGTCATGGCAACACGTGCAGATTTCCTGGTCGCCTAGCAACCTGATGCAGGCTGATGTAAGCGGTGTGCTGGCTTCCTCTGCCGGCTGCACTCCTCCGATGTGTCTGGGAGATTTGTGGCGGTTTCAGATGGGGATTGTCATCATTTGGACGTGCCGTGACATCAGAACGATGAGAATGCTGTTCTGTGTGTGCACAGAGGGGAAGGGATGGAGATTATCTGCTCTGAGAGCCCTCATCCTGGCCTCTGTCTTGCTTAAGGGCACTAATGTGCTCAGCTTGTTTTTAGAGGTTTGATAGTACTTAATTTAGTACTTACTGTAACTGCTTTGTGTAATACAGACTTGAGGACACACAAAATTGCCTTTAAGTGATTTTGTCTCAAGCTATCCTTCTTGATTTTTGCATTAGTCTTCTCAAAAGTACAATATTGTTGGGCGTGAAGCAGCTGTAAACAGGTCTGATTTTTTCACAGTATGACAGCACATCAGGAAAGCTGTAGGACTGATTTTTGTGCAGACCAGGTACCTGCAGAGCTGGCTGACCCAGTAGCTGTTTCACGGGTCATCTGCAGTACAGCAAGACTAAATCCTTGTTCACAGTCACACTAAATCTCTGTACACAATATAAAATGGCAAAAGCCTGCAGCATCCTTCTGGCTTAAGGGTATGTTACTTTATATGGAGCAGAAAAATATCTTTACAGTGATGGGTGTGGCTTCAGTCTCTGCTGACAGGCAAATCAGGATCTGCAGATGCCAGAGGTGTCTGCCAAATGAGTCTCGGCTCAGTGACAGTGAGGACCCAGGTAAGATGCAAGAGGTAGCTCATCAGAAGCTCATGTTGCATCAGTTGCCTCCTGGCTTTGGAAAATCACTTTGGAAAATCTGGTCCTCAGCCTCAGGAAGCAAATTAGCACTTTGATAGCCAGTGGCCTTAGTGGAAGGTGTTAATTCAATTAGCACAAAGTGCTTGGGCTTTTGGACAGCTCTTCTCTGCTGCAGATCACAGGGAGGCAGCTCCTGTGAGCCACAGCACAAAGCAATGAGGGAAATGTGCTTGGAGAGGAGTGTCCAAGGGCCCTACTCCAGTCAGCACATGTGCAAACTAGGCACAACAGGTCTTGTAGGAACAGCAAAGCTCCTCAGACTCCTCCATCGTCCTGGTAAGGGTGAGAAAGAATCCCAGGCTGACAGGGGAGCTTTGTTTCTGGCATCTCTCCTAAGCTTATGGTGGGCTCTCAATCATGTGGACCCCTGGGGTGAACATCAGCTGCAACCTCAATCTCAATATTCCCAAACCTATTTGGGAATACAGAGCAACAGTACAAAGCAAGGGAAGCTGAATTAGAGCCAGGGAATCAACATCATTCAGCAAGCCCTTCCAGATCTACTGGACTATCCATTTCTGCCTGCTTAGCCCTTTGTTTGTCCTACACAGATCAGTGGAAATGATGAAACACTTCTGGTGATGCTCCATATGGCCCAAGGAGAGAAGCAATGAGAGAGAGCTTGAAAGAGGGAAAGGAAAGCAAGCCTTTAATGGGCCAGAATCTGCATTACCAGGGTAACAGAGAAGCAGGGCAGTCCTGGGGGAGGCCAGGACCACCTCAGTCAGCCACTTGCCCTTGCTGAGAGAAGCCCTCCTGCTTACAGACCCATACTTGTATCTTCTTGTGCTCTATGGGCTAAGAAGTGCTCTATGGGCACTCAGCAAATTATGCCATCCATGCCATCATTCATGAGCAGACAATGCCCTCAGTGGTTTGGGAGAGGTGGAGTGTAAAGGAAAAAGTCCCCTGGCTCAGGCATGTCCCAATAATTCCAAAATATAAGAAGGGCCAATCATGATAAATAAATAAATAAGTAAAAAAACATAATAAACAATATATAAAAAATACTGCTATCAGGTTTCATCAATATAGCACTGCCAATTCTGCAATGAAGTGTTTCAGAGGAGCCAGAAGAGATTTGTTTCCCAGGTTTCTCATCAGGACCAGAAGATGAAGATGAAGAAATTTGTAAGGAGATTGAGCAGAAGGCTTTTATCATCCCAAAGACAGGTGGAATGGCTGTATAGAACACTTCTCAAACATGCAGGGTGTTTTTTTAGAGACAACAGTCTCTAAACAGCTCTTCCACATGATTGATGGTAGTAAAAAGGAATCCGTCTCTGTTTGGCTTCAGGCTTTACACTCATGTTTTATTCTGTGTTTGCTCACAGAAGGAAAAAAATTACTTCAACAAAGACTTTATTTAATTGCTAGTAAATTGTAGAGAACCTGAAAAATGAGCATACCAGATTGGTGATGCTTTTCCCCAGGTCACTCGGATGTGATTTCCCAAAGGCTGATTCCAGACAGGCAGTCAGCCCCAGTGGTCAAACAGGTAACTCTTAAACTCTTACCCTGAAGCAGCCCCTTCTGGAATCTGCTTTTTTGATATCTTTCAGGGTTTATCATCACACTGAAATTTCTGCTGGTGAAGCCTGTGTTTCTGGAGCAAAAATCAGAAGAGCCTTTCTAGATACCTGCTTGTCAGCTGTTGTGGAAGTGCCAAACTAAACAAAATTACAGTTGTCTTTTAAGACATGTGCCTAGGAGAGGCTGTGGAAGGCTTTAAAAAAGTCTCTTCATGTCACAGACCTTGATACTACAGTTCTTCCTCCCCTCATCCCTTACCCATCACTTCTCTTGCCAACAGCTCATAAATGGAGAATCTCTTTCTCACTTAAAAAAAAAAAAAATTGTTCTCTTTTAAGTTTTAATATTGAAAACACTGCATTTATTATTTCTTCCCATCCTGTCCTGTCCTATTTGGTCAAGCAATTTCTTAGGAGGGATACACCTGGAGCAGTATCTCCAGCTTCACTCACATGGCTGCCCCAGGCCCAAGGTTGTATGGCTCAGGTCAGGATACTCAGATTGCTCACATGGGAGCATTTTCTCCCCACTGCAACATTTTTGGCTGACAACTGACTTCCTTGCTGCCAAAGAGGTGACATTTCTGTGTGAAAGGCAGCTTTTCCATGAAAACTCTGAAACACCTGGAAACAAAACAGAGGACATGACAGATTTGTTATCCCTTAGGAAGTTGTACCGATGCTTATGAACTCCCTGGAGTGCCTGAATGGCATCTCTGGCCAAACCTGCATCCCTCTGGCAGTGTGGTGTCTATCCCTGCAGCCTTCCTTGCCTCCATGCAGCCTTGGCCACCAGCAGGGCTCCAACGTGAGGCCACCAGGAAGGGTTTGGGTCCTGCCAGGGTCCCCCTTAACTTCTCCTCTGCCTCCCACCACGGGCCTGCTGCAACCACAGTGTTTGGGGAATATTTGTGAACATTTGAACAGGGATGAAGTTCGGTTTAACCAGAGCCATCATGAGGAAGAGCTTACTGTCTGTCTTAACAGTGCCAAGGTAGTGCAGGCTTTGCACCAGCAAGGACTGGAAGCATAAATTGGTTTGCAAACTGGCTTGATGCCAGCCACTAGTATTGGACCAATCCTTGCAGGCTACAAGCACAAAAACTCTGTATGAAGCTTGGAGAATTTTAGTATTTTTAATATTCTGCACACAGAAATTACTCCTTAGGTGGGCAAATACCACCTTATCCTCAGGCTTCTTACCAGGCATAAAACCTGTCCTGGGGAGTGTATAACAAAAGTGCTCAAAACTGCAAGGAGGTAAGAAATCTTGACTTGTTTACAGCCCCTCTTCTTCTGGCTGCTGTGTTTGGGTGAATGGTTTATTATTTTCTGCCTAATTGCTTTGCTTCCCAGCCCATTCACAGAAAATCTGGGAGCAGGAGCCATCTGCCTCCCTCCTGGGAGTGGAAATATCAGTGCTGATATTGAAGATAACTTTTGCAGGGGTTTTTTTTGAGGGAAGGGAAAAATTGTTCATTTTTCATTTATGAAAGACTGACAAAAGCCTCTCTGTTTCCAGATTGATCTGTTTGCTTTAGTTTTGTCCCATTTGATTGATTTCCTGGAAATCAGACACAGCTAGCTTTGTGGAGGAGTTTCCATGCTCTCAACATCAAGCTTGTTCAAGAAAAGAGGGAATGCAATCTGGGATAATGGCAGGCAGAGGCTGTTCTTGCATCTGCACTGCCAGGCCACTAGCCCCCACCATCTGTGCTTCCCATTTCCCGCTTGGGAAGGGCAACACATCCTAGAGACAGCCCTGCAGATGTTGTCTGACTCCACACAGTGGCTGAGCTGAGGGCATTAAGGGTATGTGTGTCTCTTTCCAGCTACCTCACAGTTGGGGTTGAAGAAGACATTTGAATTCTTCATTTTTATTTCTTTTTTTCTCTCTCATAAATACAACATGGGGATTATTCCAGAACTTGGAAGGGAGACACTGCCATTGCTGTTGCTGTTATTATTGATATTGGTATTGCTGCTTGAACACCTCCAGGGATAGGGCATCCACAGCTTCTGTGGGTTGTCTGTTGCAGTGCTTCACCTCCCTCAGAATGAAGAATTTCTTCCTAATATCTAACCTAAACCTACATTCTTTCAGTTAAAAGACATTCCTCCTTGTCCTGTTGCTATATACCCTTGTAAAAAAACCCCTCTCCAGCTTTCTTGTAGGGCCTCTTGGCAACTTATATCTGGATCTTCCTGTCCCGGGAGACTCTGGGTTGCAAAACCCATCTCTGTCATGGGCCTGTGGGAGCAGGAGAGGGTAGCAAAAGTGTTGTCCTGATCTGCTCAGCCCAAGGTATGGCTGCAGAGCTGGATTCAAGGCTCAGGAGCTCTTTTGATCTGTCCTGGAGGAGAAGGATAGGTCAGGTTTTGGTTACTGCTGATAATGTAAGGCAGGATTTCTGCTTTGCATCCAAGCCTTGCCCTTCCTTCTCCTTGCCCTGGAACAGCCATGAGTGTGCAGCCACTCAACTCTGCATCTGGAATTTTTCTGAGTAATCCTGGTTTTCACCATGACGCTGAGATTTTCAGCCCCACATGTGAAACACAAGCAGGGGTAAGCAGAGGATGGGAGCCTTTTCCAGAGGTGGCCCCAGGTGTTTCCTGTGCTGCTCTCCCCACGGACTGTTGGTGTGAGCTGGGGCTGGCTGAGGGGCAGAGTGGGTCACAGGGCCCCTCCAGCCCCTTGGAGCTGGCTCCTGTCAAGGAGCAAACCAAGGACAAGCAGCAGTGGAGCCACTGAAGCAGAGCAGGTCCATGGGAGCTGCAGCCTCCAGGTAAAACACAGCTGGAGCTGGGAAAACAGGAGATGATGGAAACAGCTAAAGGCACTTGGCAGCCTTTTGGCTCCCAGCAGAAATGTTCTGCAATGCTCATAGTGAGAGAGAAAGAAATTATGCAGAAATAGGGAAGTAAGGAAATGGTCTGGGCTGCTGCTGAGCAGTGAGTCTGTCAGGGGGAATGACTGCCTGTGCCTTTCTGGACACGTATTGCTGAACTGGTTCCAAAGGGTGGCCTGGGATGGGTGTTGACAAGATCTCCAGGCATTCCTTACTGTTGGAAAGATCTGTTCACCGTCCAGCATTTCATTACTGTTGGAAAGACCTTTCCATTATTCAACCCAACCATTTCTCCCTTCTTTAACCCACACAGCACTGGTTCAATCCCCCATTTTTCCACTCAGGTCATTTTGTGAACATCAGTGGTGGCTGTCACTGTGGATGCTGGCAGCTGTCCCCTGGACTCCCCTCTCTCCTCTTGATTCAGGGACTCACTCTGAGGTGGCTGTGTGGTAGCTGTCAAGGCTGGACCACGCTGGAGGGGAGAAGACAAAGCAAGAAAAAGAAATCAAAGCCAAAAAGCAAGAGTGAGGAAAAGTGGTAGCAATTTGCCTCCCAAGTTGTTCATTCCAAGCATACTTGAACAGTGCTTTTGCATAATGTGTAGGGCTATATTTGTCCATGAGACAGAAAGGCAGAGAGGGAGAAATATTTTTACATTGAGGTCATTCTTGCTCACTTTTTCCTCTAAGAAAATCAGTCATCTCCAGTCTGTTCAATTCCCTTGCCCTCCACCCTGCAGAGTGAGTTTTGATTCACATGGAAACAGCAGTTTCCTGATGTCAGTTTGCAAGAAGCGCTTGGCACTGCCAGGGCAGCCCAAGTGGTAGGTGGTGGTGATACGCAGAAAGACTCTAAAGTTCAAAGACAAAGTGAGTTATAAAGTAGGTATGTGGTTTTGGCCGGATGCATGCAGGATACCTTCACAAAGACACGCAGATCTACCTGCTCTCAGCGTTCTTTTCTACCCTCTAAAATGTTACATATACATTAGGGTTTGCAATACATTTAGGCATATTAATTTCCTGGCTCCACATTGTCCTGCTTCGTATGCTAATTAACTTATCAGTCCCTTATGCCTGCATACTTATCTCTGGTTGTCCTCTAGGGGGTCCTTGGGGGTCACAGGGGGATGAAGTAAGTAGTCTTCATCAGAGCTGACCTTCTCACCCCAGCTTCTTGTGCATGCTTACTGATCCCCTGGTCACAGTCCAAGCCATGAGGCTGGTTTGATCTGCTTTGGGGGTCCAGAGGAGCCTTGTGATGTTGGTAGCCTTTGTCCTGTTTTGATGAACATCATCATCCTCCTTCTCTTATCACACATCCTTGCATTCTTTCACGTTGCTCTCACACATATATCCTGTCCCCCACACATACACCCTTGTCTTCCCTTTACAGGCAGTTAGCACAGTAAAATGTAGCAAATATTAAACAATATTTCATCTAAATATCTATTTCTACTCAATGTCTCTTTAATTCCTAACCTCATGTCTCAGTCCCCCCCTTTTTTATACGGCAGTAAATTCTTTTACTTAGTACAGAAATTCTTTTTCCCAATCTCTATGATCTGTGTCTCTCAATGCCGTGCCATGTACTCAGGATAAAGAGGTTAATATTGCTACTTGTTGCAGCATCTTTCTATTTTGGATAAGTACAGCAAGAGACAGTGCTTAACTTATACCAACTAATACTAATAAAACAATAATGGGGTGACGTCACGGATTTAGAACCCCAGTTGCAGTCGGAGACCATCCAAAAAGTGAATCCCACCAGTTGTGACTCATGTCTTGTTTGACCCTTTGCAGGATCTTGTTTATTTCTTTTGTGTCATGATGGACAGTGATTAAAGTTTTCTTCCCAGCTTCTTGAATATCTTTTAGAATTTTGACAAGGTCCTGATGCTTAATTAATTGTCTCACTAAGATGAAGTTCATTTCAGTAGGTGTAGGTAACAACTTGTGATACATTGTGTGGTTGGACCTAATTAGCTGGTGGGATACAACTGGTACTAAATACAGAACATCACATCCAACAATCTTAACAAAATTACAAATAGAAAAGTTAGAATTATTACTAATAAGTTACATTGTCTTAGTCTATTTCTAAAAAAGCACACAAAGTCCTCAAATATACACAGCCCTGATGAATGTATATAAGCACGGTTCTTTGACTAGTGTCTGGCTGAATCTCTAAGTGACAAATGCTTTGCTCAATATCAAGATATATGCCTTGAGCATCAATTGTGTTGCTTTCACAAATAAAGCCTTGTTGTTCCCAGGTAACACAGAAGTCTAGATTCACAGTTTGCCATTTCTCATCCACTCTCCATGCCCATGTTCTGTATTCCAAAGGATAGAGCACTGATCTCTCATGATTTAATCCTAATGCTATAATGGGGTGAATAAAAAACTGTGGCATTGCGTATAGTGAATACAAAGGCAGGAGCTGTGTTAGCAATAGATCATAATTTACCAAAATTCATCAAGATTGAAATTTCTTTTCAAAATCAGTAGCATTCACCCAGACAGCTTTCTGAATTTCAATTGGAAAGGCTCCTTCACTGCCTTCTCTTATAATTAAGACAGCTGTTGTTTGCAACCATAATTGTGCCTGTAAACAGCTAAAAGCCAAAGACAGATTACTCTGAGCCATAGCAAGTGCATCTATAATTAACCTATGATCTTGGTCCTTTGCTTTTTCCCAACTTAGTAACCCTTTTGAAACCTGCCACTGACTGGTTCCCAATGCCAACAAAGATGATTGTAAGGGTTGTTTTAATTTTCTTAGATCACTTGTTGCAGTGGCCAATTTATTCATTAATATTTCTGAATCCGTTCCATTTAGAACTCTCGGCCCTGTCCCTAATATTCCAGTCAGATCTCTTTGCATTCTGCCCATGGTGTGTGCTTGCCTTTGCAACCATGTAGTCCAATCCTCAAAGGATGGCTTTAGGAAAGAAGAGCAGGCTGGTTGGACTTCAGAGATGTTAGTTTGCATTAGTAATTCAAGACGCTCCAGAGACCATTCTGGACTAAACAACAATTGCTGTTGGCCTGTGTTCCTTATTACATACAGACCAATTTCATAAATTTTGGGTTCAGACCTAGGCGGCGTGATTTGGGTTTGGGCTGGGGTGCTGGCATAGGTCGTATTGGGCTCAGTTGTGGCATTTATTTTAAATTTGAATGCAAGCCCTATAGTATCATAGGTCCAAAGGAAAACCACCTCAATGGTCTGTACTAAGGTAAAGTTATACCAACAGTCTAATTCACTTGAAAGACTACACACCTCCTGGTGTTTGTCTGTGGGAGTGGTTGAAACACTAATTTGGATTGCTTTCTTATAAGCAGTTCCATTAATCATCTGACATCCTATTCTAATTTCCTCTCCTATAGTCCCTTGAAGTGACCACAACCTTTGTTTTTGCCATTCTTGCCTTTCATATACTTGGGGTTTGAGCATGATAAGTTTAAATCTTTTCTATTAGAATGTTTTCCCATGGATCCAGTGTACTGAATAAAAGCCTTGGGACCAAGGCCACTCAGCATAGTCCTGGCTAGAGGTATTTTCTAATTCTTGGATTGCAGTTCTGATTACAAACAAAAAAAAGTTTCTTGAATTAATTCCTGCAATCTAGATTACTAAACATCCCCAACAGAAATGTACTCATTTTGTTTGAGTTTTAGTTTCAGTTCATTATCACCAAGTGTTGCCATCCAAGGGGTCTCTGGAGCTTTCTTCACTCAAGAGTGGTGAATCCAGGCATTCTGTTCCTTGATCTTAATTGCAGTGAAAGTGGTGAGAGGTACTTGGAACGGTCCTTCCCACTGTGGCTCTAAGGTCTTCTCTGCAGAAGACTTGACATACACATAATCTCCAGGCTGTATGTCATGCACTGGTCCGTCTCGCCCTCCGCTCTGAGTTCCAGCCACACGTTTTTCAATTTTTATGAGTTATTTACTTAAGGCCATAATATAGGCAGTCCTCCTAATATAGGCCTTTCCTCCCCAGTTTAGGTGGACATCCCTTTTTGCACAACATGTGGTCTCCCATAAAGCATTTCAAAGGGGCTCAGCTTTTCTTTAGTTCTGGGTTTAGTCCGAATTTGCAGCAATGCTAACAGGAGGGACTTCGGCCAAGGCAAATTAACCTCTTGCCCTAGTCTCAAAATTTGTTGCTTGATCAAATAATTCATTTTCTCAACTTGGCCCTTTCCAATTTGGCCAAGTTTTGGTTTAGGGGTATTCTTATTGTTAGTCTGGAGGCAAAGTTCCCACTGCCAGGTCACTTGAGTGACAGTGGCATGTATGTTCCTGGCAGTGATCTTTCCAATCAAATAATTGTACAAAGCGTCAAATTCCCCAGTGTGTTTTCTGATGTTCCTCTCTCATTAATGGCCATAGTAAATGGGAGGGGATAATCAGTTTTCCCTCTGCAGTAACAGCCCATCCCTCCTGGTTATACATCCCCTTTTGATCTTCAATTAGCTTTCTGTCCTTTTCATTATACACTGGCTTACCTTCTAGGGAGATTTGGCCATCAGGAATCAAGGCTCCTTCTACTGTCACCTCACCTTTTGCTGCTTCTTTTGCCTCTCTGTCCACCAGCTCGTTTCCTGTCGCAGACATCTTTTTATGAAAATCCTTTCCTTAGGATTTTTCTTCCTGAGGGGCTGAGAGGCTCCAGGAACAAAATGTAAACAATGGTTATCTGCTGCTGTGGAATGCAGCAGGTGCATCTATGACTGGCCCATTTTGGATGTTTATAATTAATGGCCAATCCCAGCCCAGTCAGCTTGGACTCTGTCCGAGACACAAACCTTTATTATTCATTTCTTTCTATTCTTAGCTGAGCCAGCCTTCTGAGATGAAACTTTTCCTTCTATTCTTTTTAGTATAGTTATAATGTAATATATATATCATAAAATAATAAATCAAGCCTTCTGAAAATGGAGTCAACATTTTCGTCTCTTCCGTCGCCTGAAAACCCCTGTGAACATCGTCACAGTTTCCCTCCTACAATTCTGAGCTCACTTTCTGATGTGCCTTAATGTGCATGATTGCTACCTTCTTAGGCAGCTGAACTGCTTCCAGCCATTGTATTATTTCTTGTGCATGTTTAATGTTCTTCCCTTGTGAGTTTAACAGTCCTCTTTCTTTCCAGATTGCTCCATGAGCATGCACCACCCCAAATGTGTATCTTGAATTTGTATAGATATTTATTCTCTTCCCTTTTGATAACTCTAGAGGCACAGGTTAGGCATTTTTTTCTGCCTTTTGTGCAGAAGTACCTGCTGGTAAAGGTCCTCTTTCAATTAGGTCTCTGGATGTGGTAACCACATTCCCAGCATGTCATTTTCCATTGGTGATGTAGCTGCTTCCATCTGGGAACCAGGTTTCTGCATCATCCAAAGAAGCATCCTTCAAGTCCACGTGGCTGGACTAAGTGGCTTCAGCGGTTTCCAGGCAGTTGTGATGTACCAGCTCTCCTTGTTTTCCACTAAGGAAAGAAACTGGGTTGGCAATGTTAGTTGCCACTATCTCTACATCATCTTGCTCTACCATGATACCTTGATATTTCAGGAACCATTGTGGGGAAAGCCAATGGCCTCCCTTTGGCCTTTCCAGTACTGCAGATTCTGTATGGGACACTAGCACGGTCATGTGCTGGCCCAGGGTGAACTTGAGGGCTTCTTCAATGTTCAGTATAACAACAGCAACTGCTCTGAGGCAACCTGGCTGTCCTTTAGCTGCTGCATCCAGCTGCTTAGAGACATAAGCAACTGCCCTTCTATATGGGCCCAGGTCCTGTGCTAGTATCCCCAGGGCTATTCCCTGTATCTCATGGGAGAAGAGAAAGAATGGTTTACTCACATCTGGAAGTCCTAGAGCTGGAGCTGACATAAGGGCTGTTCTCAGCTGATCAAAGGCCTGTGTGGCTTCTTTTGTCCACTGGAGGTCTCTGTTCCCGTTTGCAATGAGCAGAGATTTCACAAGTAATCCATAATGATGAGTACATAATCTGCTGCAACCCGCCATCCCTAAAAAGTTCCTTAGTTCTATTATGGTCTAGGGTTTTGGGGGTTGGCATATCAATTCTGTGTGCTCTTTCCTCATTGCCCAGCACTGACCTTGTAACCCAGGTAGATCACCTTCACTTTACCACCTGAGCCTTTTTCTCTTGATACTCTGTACCCCTGAAGCCCCAAAAAGTTTAAAAGCCTTACCATCCAAGCCATGCACCCTTCTTCTGTAGGGGTAGCTATCAGGATATCATCCACATACTGCAACAGTTTCCCTTCTCCCCGTGCAGCTTCCCAGGATTCCAAATCCTTTGCTCTCCAAACAACATGAGTGAGTTTTTGAAGCCATGTGAGCTTTGTGTCCGCTTTTGGGATTTTCCCATTCAAATGCAAAAATTTTCTGGCTGGCTTCGTGGAGAGGGAGCAAAAGAAGGCATCCTTCAAATCTAAAATGGTAAACCAATTTAGCTCTGCTGTTAAAAGGGTGTACAGCTAAGCCACCACAGGGTAGAGATCCTCAGTTATCTTATTAACAGCTCATAAATCCTGTACAACTTGGTATGACCCATCAGGTTTGCAGACAGGCAGCAAAGGTGTTGAAATCAGACTGACCCTCCTTCAATAACCCCAGCTGTAAGAAATTTTCAATTATCAGGCTAATTGCTTCTCTACCTTCCTTTTTCAAATGATACTGTTTAATTCTAACTGGTTGTTTTCCTTCCTTAAGCTTAATTTGTATTCATTTTTTCACACACACCCCCTCCCCCCGGTACATTGGAAGCCCATACTCCTGGAAACACTTGGTTCAGCATCTCCTCACTAATTTCCTCTTTAACCTCCATAGCTGTTAATATTAAACTCAACACTTCTACATGTTTTTTCTTACCTCCAGAGTAACCTCCCCATTTTTAAACAAAATGGTTATCTGTAATTTCTCCAGTAAGTCTCTCCCTAGGAGTGACTCTGGAGAGTTGGGCATATACAGAAACATATGGATACCCCATTGTTTTCCATATTTATATTTCAGTGGTTTGCAAACATATGCTATTTCAGATTGGCCAGTTGCCCCCTTTACCCTAACTTAATAATTCCCCACCAGTACCAAATCTTCATTTAAAACTGAAAATGTTGCTCCCCTGTCCACCACGAGTTTTACCTCTTTCCCCTCCTTCCCCAGTTCCATTTTTATAACCAGTGGATCTCCTGGGGTGAGATCCCCTAGTCCCCCTCAGTCATTTTCTGCATGAGCAACCACCACCTCCCTTCCTCAGTTCCCTTTCCCATTTCTTCTCTGTTCAGGGCATTCATTCTTCCAGTGTCCAGATTTTCTGCAAACTGCACACTGATTCTGGTCCTGTCAGGGTGGTCCCTGCCTAGATGGTTCCCAACCACGTTTCCTTTTCCCTTCTTATTTTACTACTGCTACTTACTTTCTCATCCCTTGCTTGTATCCTTCTTCTTAATTGCTAAAAACCCTCCATGCCTCATCTAACAAGGCCTCTAAATTCCTTCTTTCTGGTCCCCAGAGCTTCTGAAGTTTTCTTCTGATGTCTCTTGTAGACTGCCCTAAAAATCAACTTACTAGCTGCTGTATCCCTTCCTCGGATGTGGGATCTAATGGTGTATGGTGGCACATCACGCCTCTTAGGCAATCTAAAAACTCAGAAGGAGTTTCAGAAGAGGTCTGCTTAATTGCATACAAAGCGGACCAATTTATAGTTTTGGGGATGGCCTGTTCCATCCCCTTTGCTATCCATTCTTGATAGTTTTGTATTTTTACCAGTTTCCCAGGTTCATCTGGATTCCAATTTGGATCCTGGAGAGGGAAAACATCCTTAACATCCTCTTGTGTTGTTCTGCAAACATTCTCTGCTAAGTCCCCTGCTGTTCTCAGAACTAACCATTTTTCTGTCTCCGTTAACACCTCCAGCATTAACTGCAGGTCAGACCAATCTGGGTTGTGTTGGTTTATCATATATCTTAACCTTTTGGCTCTTCCAATCAGATCACTTCTATAGTTCTTGGCAGTTCTTTCCCAGCCCTCTAAGTCAATTGTAGAAAAAGCAATTTTATCTATTATCCTTTGGTTCCTGATCCTACTGCCTCTCGTAAAAGGGTCTTGTATTATTTCCCTTAGTTTTTTCTAGTCCAGGATGCTATGGGACCACTCATGGAAGGCTCCCCATCATCACTATCACTATCGGGCAATGGGGATACGACATTTTTTCGTAATTCAGAAGTAAGTGGAGGAGCAGACGGCCCAGCTTGTCTCCCTTTCAAGGGAGCTGAATGTGCTCCTCTCCTTAGTCCCCCTTTCTCCCTAGGGGTGGCCCAAATAGGTCCAGTGACTCTTGCTTTTGTGTCTCTGCTTGATAAACCTTGTCATGATGTGTGCAGTGCTGGTTGACTGAGCACGTACTGCAGCATGGCTTAGGTCTCCCTCTATTAGCTTTGTCTTCCTTTTCAAGGTCTAATACCAGGGGATCAGAGGGGGTTCTAATTCCACAATCCCTCTGCCATTCAGGATGATTTTGGAGGGAGAGGAACATGTCCATGTATGAAACCTCACTCTATTTCCCTTCATGCCTGAGGAAAAGCATAAGCTGCAACAAGGTGTTATATTCTAAGGTCCCAGTCTGTGGGCATTTTTCTCCACTTTCCAGTTTGTATGAGGGCTACCACTGTGTGCAGTACTTCACAAACATGTGTTTGGAGTCTGTGCATCCCAGACCTGTAATTTCCTTCCAATGGGTTAAAATACAGTCCAGAGTCTTTGTTTTAGGGATTTCTTTACTCTCTCCTGATCCCATTATTTTCTCCTCCTTGTCCTGTTTCACTTCCACCTAAATATTTTCTCACAGTCTCACACAGTCTTTTCCCAACACTCTTCCCTTACACTCCAAATCTCTGGGACGAAATGGAATCTTCCAAAGAAATATGTTAAAATTTCTGGTTCAGGGTCGCCCGGACCCTGCACCCAACACTGGGGATATGCAATATGTCTTCCATCAGAGGAACAGTACCAAGGCTCTCTGCAGGACCTGCACTTAACCAACACCCACACAACATGTCACCCTTGCCTGCAAAAACAGGTGATTCCACCTCTCCTGTTTGTCTGGATATTCAAATCCTCTGGTGCTGGCTGTTCCAGTCTAATGGAACTCATTTCCCTGAAGAGATCCTATATAGTCCCTCTAAATAGACTCACTGTTTCCCTTTTTATCACCCTATTACTCTTGGCAGTTATGAATTCCCAGGAATTGAGTCCAAACCTCTCAGAGAGAGGGACTCCTTCCATCCATCTCACAACGGTTGGAACAACTGTGATCCCACAACCCTCTCATAAGCCTTTGCTCTTTCCTTAAAACACACTTCATGGCGAACCCTAAAGAAAATACTCACAGCAAACAAAGCCAAACAAACCTTATAGACAGTACTTCAAAGTAAACCCTTAAAGAAACAAAACTGCCGGCAAGCAACACCAAACAAGCCCTAAAGACAGCACACAGTAAAAGAGAAAATGCGAGGTAAAACACAACCCCCTCCCTTTTGCCGGTGCACACGGCAGTTTGCTGCAATCATCATTTCTGACACAAGATGACAGTATTACCTCAAAAATACACCAAAGCTTCGCTCTGCACCAAGGTCTGGCTCAGGCACCAGAACACAGCACACGTCCAAACTTTTAAAACTCACCCACGCAACCAAAACAGCAGCAACCAAGCAGGAATTTGCTCGGTCCACACCTGGAACAGCAGCTTACGGCTGCTCCCTGGTCAGTGAATCCCTTCCCCCGCTGGCTGCACGTCCCACCAATGGTTGCTTGTAAGCCCAAACCCACCAGGACCCTGTCCTAGGGTGACGTTATGATGCTTGTATCCCCATTCATCTGTTCTGTTAATGTTGGATATTATGTTCTGTATCTTTAAGACTGGCTCTGAAGAGCGAAAGTTTTGTTTGGGTTTTCTTATCAGCCTGGCTGGGACACAGAGACGGCAGCAGTTTTTTTGCTGCTCTTGCTTTTCGCTTCTCTCTCTTTTGCTTGCTTGCTTCTGCTTTGCTTCACTTCTGCTTGCTTCTGCGTAGCTAGCTTAGCTGAACAGTCCAATTTCTTCCTGGACTGTTTCTCCTTTCCTTCTTTTCTCCGACCACCTTGAACCTGCTCTGGACTGGGACCTGGGAACATCGAGAGTTTGCACCTTGTGACTGCACCAGCTGCCCCAGTGCCAGAGGGACTGAGAACAGAGCGACCACCCCCAAGAGAGACTCTCTGGATTTGTCATCTTTTTTCAGTGGTGTCCCTCGGTATTGTTCATTCTGTGTGCTGGGGGGTGCTGTGCCTGTGAATGAACAGGTTCTTTCCACTTCTCTCCGAGGAATTCTTCCCGGACCGGTTGGGGGAAGGGGCCATGTGGATTTGCTTTCTGGAGGGGCCCTCTTTGGAAACTCTCCACCAAATTTGCCCAAAACCAGGACAACCCTTTCTGTGTGCTCAGAGATCTCTGAGCAGCTTATCAGTGGTCCCTACAGGGGCCCCTTTTAAAGAGAAATACATTGTGTTTCTCCGCTGCTCAGGAGGTCGCTGTCTGTCCCCGCAGTGAGCAATCCAAGAAGCGGAATCCCTTCCAGGGAAAATCCTAGGGGCGCACCTTAGGAAGTTCACTGCTCAGTCAGTCCTACAGCTGGCAGAAAATGTCACATCTAAGTCACCAAAATGATACGCAGAGAGACGCTAAAGCGTAAAGACAAAGTGAGTTATAAAGTAGGTGTAGTAAATGGGTATGATTTGTGCTGCTAAAATTGAAACAGTAATCAATATTGATACAGTAATTAATATTTGGGAATAAATAAAATAGTTAAAAGTTGTAATGCCAAGAGAAGAGAGGGAAAGGAGGAGCTCCACCCCCGTTCCCAGCAGATGTTCCCAAGGACGAGCTCCACATTCTCTTCCCAGCAGCTGCTCCCAAGGACACTCGGAGCTAAAAATGAACGAAAAGGAAAAAGAACCTGGTTGGGTCCCAGAAACTGCTAATTATAAGGGATTTATTACTCTGATATTAAGATGTAGTGATATGATGGTTTTGGCTTGCATTGTACTGGCCTGGTGCGCATGTGTAACCCAAAGGTGAAATAAAGGACACAGAGGAAGACTATAAAATCTTCATCAAGAAGACCCCAAAAGACTTGTGCGACCACCGAGCCAAGTGACAACGCATGCGTGGCAAAGGTGGTGATGAGGGTGGAGATGAAAATGTGATGAATCGAAAATGGGAGGAGATGAGATTTACACATGGCATAAAAGGGGGAATCTTCACTTGGCAAACTTGTACGTGAGGTGGCAAGGGTCCAAGAGCCCTGCACTTGCGTACCCCGCGGTTTGTTTTTGCTTATGCGCTATTATAAGAACCAAATTATCCCTTATTTATATATTTTTTTTCTATTCAATTAAAAATGCTGCTACTTTAAATATTGTTGGGTTGTTTTTTTTTAAGGGGATAATTGGGCAAACATAACAATTTTGGTGCCGAAACCCGGGACCCTCTTATCTCCAGGGAGGTGGATAGCTTCTGGGAAGGAGCTCCCCACCAGACTTTTAAGTGGTCCCAAGGCTAGACCACTCTCCCTTGGGAAAAGAGAGTCTTTATTACAATAACACATAAGCAAATTAAGTTAGTAAAGCGCGCAGGAGAGGCTCCCATCGGAGTGCCGGCTTAGAGGAGAGAGAGTACCCATATAAAACTGCTTTGTGCACGAAGACCCTCGTGAGAAAAGGAGGCTGTGAGTATCACGAGGTTTTGGGTCGGGGGGCGGCTGTATGCATGTGTGAGTGTGTGTAGAGTGTGTGAGACAGGGCCTGGGCAGTCCTAGGCCCCTGGAGTGATTGGAATCTCCCAGTAGTGAAAGAAAATTGAATGAGTGGGGACCCTGGGAGGGTTTGACCCAGGGGGGAGGAGGGGGTCTCTGGTCCAGGCACCTGTGAGAAGGTCCTAGGGCAGGAGAGATTGATCCAGTAGGGAAACTGAGAAGGAGAGTGAGTGAATAGGTTCAATTTCCTTGGAGGGGTTGGTAGCAGGCAATTTAGTATGTGATTAGATGGAGAGAGGACAGGGTTAATAGATTGAGAGAGAGAGAGAGATAGGAGTGGAACAAGAAAACTGCAGAGGGAGAGATAAAAGTGGAACAAGTAGATCGAAAAGGCAAAGTGACAGAGTAATAAGTGAGAAAGTTGAACCACGAGGTGAGTGTGGGAAACTAAGATTTCTCCTGGTACCGGGGATCTCTTAGTTTGTTGCCGCCAGAAATGGGTCAGGGAGAAAGTAAGTTCCTTGACCCAGGGGCTGTGGATTGTGTGAAAAATCCGCAGGAGTTTGGAGAATCTGGGAACCATGAGGGGGGTTCTCAGGAGGGGAGCATTCCTCAGGACGGCCCACTGGGGATGATGATTCGGTTTTGGGATGAATGGGAATCCCGAAGAGTAAAAAATAAAAAAATTCGGAAGGCAGTGCCTAGGAAACATAATATACGAAAAGTTTTGAGTTTGCATCAGAAAAAAGATGAGTCCCCAGCAGAATGGTTAGAAAGATTAAAAAGAGACTTACAATTATATTCAGGTATAGATACTGATACTGCAGTGGGACAGGTTCTGTTAAAAATTCAGTTTGTGGTGAGATCTTGGGGTGACATCAGGAAGAAGCTGGAAAAATTAGAAGACTGGCAGGATAGGGGACTTCAAGAGTTACTGAGAGAAGCACAAAGAGTATATGTAAAGAGAAATAAAAAAAAGCCGAAAATAGATGCCAGAATTTTGGTGGCAGCAGTTCAAGAAATGCAAGCAGCTCTGAATACAGAAAAATCTACAGGGAAAAACAAACAGCAGATATCAGGATCTATTTTTAAGAACACAGGACCTGTGCGTTTTTCCTGCCATAAGAAAAGACACTTTAAAAATTCTTGTTCTACTTTAAGGGGTGCAGGACCTATCTGTTACTATTGTCATAAAAAAGGGCACCTGCAAAAGAATTGCAGAAGGAAACAGCAAGATGAGAAAACTTTTCAGGAGAATCAAAGAGGTCAGGAGTTCTGTTTAATGAAGAGGACCGAAACATTACTAGAAGAGCCCTTGATAAAGCTAAAAATAGGTCCTCAGGGTGAAGAAGTTATATTTTTAGTAAATACAGGAGTTTCTCGGTCGACAGTGACAAAATTACCCCAGGGATGTGAGATAAGTGAAGAGCGAGTTCCAGTAGTCGGAATTACAGGAGAGGCTTTTCCCGTTCCTGTAATTAAAGGGGTGCAAATTGAAACAGATGACAAATTTGGAGTAAATGATTTATTGTTGATACCAGAGGCCGAGAATAATTTGTTAGGCAGAGATCTAATAATCGCCTTAAATCTACAGATAAAAGCCTGTAAAGGAAAACTTGAAATCTATTCTTTAACTGAAGGAGATAATCTGGAAATTAATGATACAGGTTGGCATTTGGGTGATGTGGGAAAAAGCTGGGGGTAAAGGAATCTGGTCCCCTTAGTCCCTCCTGGTCAGCACAAGCCTGTGAACTTTATGCATCACTCTGTGCATTATTAGTACTAAAAGGACGAGAAGGGACTATTTATACAGGCTCTAAATATGCTTTTAGTGTAATACATACTTTTTAGAAAAATTTGAAAAGAAAGGGGACTTATAAACACTCAAGGGAAAGGGTTAATACACGGGGAATTGATAGTTGGGAAAACTTGAAGCTTTAAAGAGCTCAAAGAAAATAGCAGTGGTACATGTAAAGGGACATCGGAGAGGGAGGGATATTAGAGTCAGAGAAATAATTTGGCTGATGAAGAAGCAAATCATGACCTTACAAAAAAAATAGAAATTCAGCAAGAGACCCTTTCCGTTCCGCTAGCAGAACTAGCAGTTGTAAAAATTAAGAACAACCTTTAAAGAGGGAAAGTGGATTTTTACTGATAGCAGGATTATGATGCCAAAACCAGTGGCATGTTAGGTTTTAGATAACTTGCATAGACAGACACACTGGAGAACAAGAGCCCTTTGTGATCACTTTTTAAATTTTATGGGTGTTTAGAAATATTTGAAATTGAAAAACAAATTACCCAGGGGTGTCTCACCTGTCAAAAGGTAAATAAGAGGTTGTTAAAGAGCCCTCCCTCTGTAAGCAAAACAGCTTACAGGCCATTTGAAAAGATCCAGGGTGATTTTACAGAATTGCCTAAAGTGGGTTAGTAGAAATATTTGTTATTTAGATCAGTTAACTCAGTGAGTTGAAGCATTTTCAGCAGCTCGGGCTACAGCTCAAACAGTGGTTAAAATATTGTTAGAACAAGTATTTCCAAGAATGTGAATATATGGTGAGATTTGTTGATTTATATTAACCCTGATTTACTAAGAAGGAACTAGGCATCCTAGAGTGGCCGCCGACTGCAATTCCCTGGAGCTTGGAGGTAGAAGAATGCCGGTGGAAAAGAATAAAAAAACTTTTTTAATCGGTAGAAACAGCCTAAAAGGATGGAAGATCTCTGGGGTCACCCACCAGCAACATTATTAGGATTGGATACAGAACTGCAATCCCAGCAACTGAGACTGGTAACACCTGCTGTTAAAAAAGTCCAGAAACAAACAAAATGTTGGCAGTGTGGTAAAAAATGATTTAAGGTGTCATCAATATGTATTGTTTGCACACTTTGTTTTAACTCATGGTGGAGAAGTAACTAAGAGGGAAAAGGAGAGACAATTGATCTGCTTGTTTTGCTATAGTTATGTATTTAGCTGGCTAACTATGAAATGCATTACTAATGAATTTTTTTGGGATACCTTTGAAAGTGGGAGACGGGACCCTTCCATCAGCAATGGGATTAATGGAGAATTTAGATTAATTGGTTTTTGCTATATTGGCTATAATGCAAATAAGAGACTGAGCAATTCATGATATTATAGACCAGTGTCTCATAATCAATAGCTGTTGTGGAAAAGTTTATATACCACATCATAGGAGCATTCTGGGGGCATATTGGCCCGCGTGAGTGTGCCTATTGAAGGCAGCGATTTAATAAACTCCCTGTCCTTGAAGCAGAAAGATAACTAGTTAAATCTTATTGTGGTTGGCACATCCCTGAAATTTTAGAAAATATTGGCTTATAGTATCCCGGCCTAACCTTTTCCCTGTTTTTTGTCGTTTTAGTTCTTTCTTTTAACCAGCCAGAACTGGGAAATGGCATTTAAAATGAGACAAGCAAACTCTGTGAAGCTATGGGTGCCAAAGAAACTAAAAGCACCAGTGACTAGATCCCGGGATATTACCTTTGCTACCGAGAAGACTGGCATCTCGGCCCTTGGCAGCAACCCAAGGGGCCTTGAGAAAGGTAGAAAGGTAGATCTCCTAAGGATTATTTTCACTGTGATCATTTTGGTACCCTGGCAGTTGGCAAAAGGCAGAAAGCCACACTGGACAGAGTTTCAACAATAAAAAGCAAATAAGACAAAAGCCAAGTCCCAGCAATTTTACTATTTGTAACTATTGCAATCACCTCGTGTGGATTAAGGACAAGATAGAATCTGTGTTTATGACACACCCATATGTTAGTTTTGTCTGCTACAATTACAGCAGCTTTATAAATGTTTGTGTTAAAAGAAGAAAAATATATTGGAGAAAAAATTTTTTTTTTTGAAATATAATAGACAAACTTCTTATCCCCATAGTAATCAGATTTGCCCTCAATATGAAAGATTTTTGTTTTGAAAGAGATGATAATAAAGATGATCCAAGTATAAGCATAAGAGGCCGAGCATTAAAAGAAAAATTAAAAGAGAAAATAAAAGGAAAAAAAAAGGAACTAAGAAGAATAGAGAAAAAAAAAAAAGGTAAATAAAAGAAATCAAAAGAATTGGCTGAATTGTATAAGCAGCTAAAACAGCACTATAAAGATTGAGATTTGCCAGCCTCGAATAAGAATCTGTTTATGGGATTGATGCAAGAGATTGCTACAGAATTAAGATTATCCAAATGTTAGATTTGTGGAAGTCTAAAAATGGCTGAGAGATGGCCGTGGAAAGGTGAGAGCTTAGCTCCAGAGCAATTCTTAAAGTGGAACCACACCCAAATTTCTGGTACATTAAAAAGACCTGAAGGGAAAATTTTAAGCCATCAAGTAATTGGAATTATTTGTACAACTTAAGAAGGAAAAAATTTAATAAAATAGTGGGGCATACTCCTTGTAAATCCACATTGGTGGTTAATATAGATAATCATTCAAAGGTTTGGCGACCTGAAACCCCTGTTGGATATTGGGGACCAATAAAAGAAATAAATTGTGAGTGGGACGAACAGATTAATTTATGCTGGTATAGAAGTCCTGGAGCTAACCCCCACCAATCCATCCACCACCTGAGATCTTATTGAGAACAACTGGAGAAAACTGATAAGGATTGGAAAGCCCCAGATGGGATATATTAAATTTGTGGGCAACGGGTGTACAGTGAGTTACCTCAAAGATGAAGAGGAACCTGTACCTTGAGAGTAATACAACCCTCCTTATTTGTTTTACCGAAGTCTAGGAGCAATGTGTTGGGAACTTTACTGTATGAGAAATGGCCTGCAGAACAGATTATAACATATTATGACCCAGCAACATGGGCTCAAGATGGGTCATGGGAATATAGGACCCCAATTTACCTGTTGAATTGATTAATCAGGCCACAAGCAGTAGTGGAAATGGTGTCAAATCATACCTCCAGTGCTTTAAAAATGTTGGCCAGGCAATATACACAAATGTGGGCTTTTGGATACCAAAACAAAATTGCCCTAGACTATCTGTTAGCAGAAGAAAGAAAAGTTTATGGGAGATTTAATAAATCTGAGTGTTGTGCAAAAATTGATAATTATGAAAAAGCTATTATAGAACTTGCAAAGGAAATTAAAAAAGGTAGCTCATGTGTCAATACAAAAGTAAAATTCAATCCTAAAAACAAATTGGAGAGATAAGCTTTTTAAAAGTGTTTAGTAAAAATTAAGGTTTATGTTTGTTATGTTTAATTCTGAGACTTTTGTTTCTGCCTTGTAGGATTCCGTGTTTTATTAGGCTAATTCATTCAGTAATTCAAGGGATGCAGATTATAACAATGCCTCTAAATCCACAATCAGCAAAAAGGGAAAACTAACATCTATAATGGTACTATCAGCTAAATCGACCTGTGTTAAAGAACAAAGACCTAGAAAGATTGAAATAGCTCAGAAAGTGCTAACCAAATTTGAAAAAGAGTGTGAAAAACTAGAGGCAGCAGCAGAAATGCTGGAGAAATTTGAAGCTGAAAGAGAATAAGAAAATCAAAATTTTGAAGAATATAGAACATAT
Organism: Calcarius lapponicus; assembly: GCA_039654755.1. Lineage (NCBI taxonomy): Eukaryota > Metazoa > Chordata > Aves > Passeriformes > Fringillidae > Calcarius > Calcarius lapponicus. The sequence continues at coordinate 102,098,379 of CM077465.1, read as the reverse complement.
CAAGGCAAAGCTTTTAAATACAGCACAAATCAATGATCAAAAAAAAAAGAAATGGGGGAGGGTGAGTGTGGTAAATAGGTAGGATTTGTGCTGATAAAATTGAAACAGTAATCAATATTGATACAGTAATTAATATTTGGGAATAAATAAAATAGTTAAAAGTTGTAATGCCAAGAGAAGAGAGGGAAAGGAGGGGCCCCACACCCCTTCCCAGCAGATGTTCCCAAGGACGAGCTCCACATTCCCTTCCCAGCAGCTGCTCCCAAGGACACTCGGAGCTAAAAATGAACGAAAAGGAAAAAGAACCTGGTTGGGTCCCAGAAACTGCTAATTATAAGGGATTTATTACTCTGATATTAAGATGTAGTGATATGGTAGTTTTGGCTTGCATTGTACTGGCCTGGTGCGCATGTGTAACCAAAAGGTGAAATAAAGGACACAGAGGAAGACTACTAAAATCTTCATCAGAAGACCCCAAAAGACTTGTGCAACCACCGAGCCAAGTGACAATGCATGCGTGGCAAAGGTGGTGATGAGGGTGGAGATGAAAGTGTGATGAACGAAAATGGGAGGAGATGAGATTTACACATGGCATAAAAGGGGGAATCTTCACTTGGCAAACTTGTACGTGAGGTGGCAAGGGTCCAAGAGCCCTGCACTTGCGTACCCCGTGGTTTGTTTTTGCTTATGCGCTATTATTAGAACCAAATTATCCCTTATTTATATATTTTTTTTCTATTCAATTAAAAATGCTGCTATTTTAAATATTGTTGGGTTGTTTTTTTTAAGGGGATAATTGGGCAAACATAACAGTGAGTTTTGTTTCCCATGGGGAAGGGCCCGTGTTCATGTTCAGGGGCCTGCGGCCCGCCCAGCAGCCTGGGGCCCCGAGTGGCCTTCTGCCTGCTAAAATTCCGAATGGCCCAGGATTTCTCCCAGACCATTGCTGCCACCACCAGGAACTCAGGCTGCTCTCAGAGTGCCAAATGCCTCCTCCAAACTGGCATCAACACACCGGGGGGATGAGGGTTTTTTGACACCGAAAAGGGCCAGCATTTGTATCCAGGGCCCTTTGGCCCCGAGTGGGCTGCCACCTGGCTAACAGTGGCTAACACTGGGCAAAGAATGCCAGAGACTTTAAGGAGAACCTCATAAAAAAAGAATGGCCTAAAATAAATAAAGAAATGGCCTTAAATAAAGAGCCAATTGTTTTCTTTCAGGGCATACGACTAAAAAATATTTTTTATTTCCTGTTCTAATGATGACAAAGTCCATCCTTCACTGCCCTGAAGGCTGGGGTTTAGGGAAGGAGCCTGTGAAGGTGTTTGGTTTTGTTTCTTTTCATGCAAAGAATATGGGTAGACAAAAAGGATTCTCTAAACTTGACTCCTGCTGTAGGTACACAGATCCATAACAAAATGAGGGACAGATGTGCCCAGCACATTTCAAGCAGCAATATGGATCTCTTCCCTAAAGCCTCTTTTATTGGCCTTGTCATACAGCAGAGGTGTATAGCCCGTCCCCAGGGGGACAGAGAGCCCAGGAGCCAGGCTAGCTCAGGCCAGGCCGTGGGCAAACTCAGGGATTGTCAGCGAGTGATCTCAGCTCTCTTAGAGTTCAGCTCTTTGCTTGCTGGGTCCGTATGCCCTGGGCTCGAGGCTACAGCAGATGAGAGAGAGGAGGAAGAAGAAGACACGAGCTCTTCCACGGAGGCAGCTTTATCCAGGGGTCAGCAAAGGGTCTCAGCTCTTCTTCTTCACCAACTAATAGAGTACAGTACACTACTTTTAGAGCCTTGGCAGGGATCCAAAACTGACCAATTGGACAAAGGTTAGCTGTATACAGAAATGGCCAATAGCTAAGGGTTAACATGATTTTTCCATCTAAGGGTACAAGGCTAGGTTTTTGAGTCCAAGGGTCGGAGACAGGAGCTTATCTGCTGCTGGGTAAGCATTTCCTATTGTTAGATTCTCCAGGGAGCCTTGGCTAAACTTATGGGGTTTACTACATTTCCCTGCTCATTGAATCATTAGCTAGTCTGCCCCCAAAGTTACAGGACGTGGGATAAAATTACTACTGTGATAATCAGTGATGGGATCCTTTTCCAGCTCTGCAGAACAGTTCTCTTGCCCTCTTTCTGCCTCTGCTTTCCCATCTACAGCAGTGATAACTTCCTTCTTCTTTTCCTCTGAAAACAGGAGACTCACCTCAAGAAAATTACTTTGGTTTTGATGGAAGATAGTGTATCAGACAAACTAGTTGTGGCCATTAAACAAGGGAAACTTTGAGACATAGGTGCTGCTTGTCTTCTTTTACATCCAAAGGATAATGAATCCTCAGGTCCTTTTTTTCAAGTTTATCAATGAGGTTTGGAAGTGCATTGAGCATGAGGGAAGTCATCGCTCTCATGCTGTTCTGCAGTGCCAAGACCACGCTGATAAATTAAATCCCCTTTCATCAGTCCAAGGGAGGGGTCTGCCACCGAGTTATCTCCCATCCTCTTTGTGGGACAGATTACAGGGAGAAAAGGGCAGCCTGCCAGGGAGGGACGGCTCTTGCTCTTTAAAATTGTCAGTGACCTGTCTGTCACCAGGGTTTCTTTCTTCTCATTTGCTCTGAATTTCACAGGAGCTCCTTAACCTCAGTAGAAGACTGAAGAACTGTCTTGGGACTGGGCTTGGTGGAACATTGGAGCAGACCCAAGGAATATTCCATTCAAACCAATGGATCACAGAAAAGCCCACTATACAATTCAACCTGAAGAGAACTCAGTGGCTGTGAGGAAGCCAGCAGTGTTGCAATGATGCTGCCATTGCTGCAGGATGGATTGGGGAGCACTGAGAGAGCAGGAATTCCTTTTTTCCCCTTTTTGTCAGCATGAATTCCTCGCCTGTGTAACACCAGCAAGGACACGCGAACCACCCAGCAAGCTCATCTGTCCCTCTCCCCCAAGGGCCTGAGGGAAGGAGCAGCGAGGAGCCCACACAGCAGGAGCGGGGCAGGGAGAGCAGCACAGCCAAAGCTCTCAGTGCTGATGGTGGCAGCTGAGCCAATTGTTACTCTTTTGGACATCTTATCTGGCAACTGTGCCCACCAAACGGCCCAGCAACAGGCGAGCTGGCACCAACCCTGCTTGCTCTGGAGCTGAATCCATCTGAGTCATTCCCAGAGTTGCCCCAGGAGGAGCTCCAAGGCCAAACCTTACCTTGGAGGAGGTACCCCTACCTCACCAGGGAGCAGCGTGAGCTCAGCACGGCCGGTGCCTGGCAGCCCCAGGAACCAGCTCTGCCAGCAGTGCCCATCTCATTTTATAATCTTATCAAGACTGTGAAAACAAAGTGATGCTGTAGACAGAGGATGGACATTAGAGTCATACAGCAAATTCAGCACATGCTTATGTCTGCTTAACAGGGCCTTCAGGGAATGGAACTTTGCCAGGCCAGAAATTCTGAATTCCCACCAAATCAAATGGTAATTGCAAGTCTTAGCAGCAAATAAGAATCTGAAAATGGTCGAGAAGGATGTTATACCTTCAGCAGTCCTTGATGGTACATCTGTCTGGTTAGTCTAAAACTCAGCTGCAGAAGAGCATGAGAATCTACAGCTGAATGAAAAGATGGTTTCAAAGGAACATTTGATCCTTCCTGGCCCAGTTACAGGAATACAGCTAAGAGATGATTCCATGGAAATCAATGTGGCTGTAGGGATGCAATCTCAGTAAAGTCACAAAAATATATGAGCCCACAGGATACAAGACTATCATAAAAATACAGTCTATTCCACCTGTTTCAAGATTCCCTAAAAAACACTGGAATTTTAAGATAAACTTTGTGTGTTCTCACCCTGCACTGCAAATAAGACCTTCCTAGGGGAACTGAATGCTCTGCTGTCACAGGCACATGCCTGAAAGTGTTGGGGACTGGGGCACAAAACTGCAAAAAGATTCCCCATGAGATGTCTGATATTTGCAAGCCATATCCTGGGCTGCATCAGAAGCAGCACCACCAGGAGGTGGAGGACAATGATTCTGCCCCAGGGCTGACATTCCACCTGCAGTACTTCATCCAGCTCTGCTGGGCTCCCCGGCACAGATGGCAAGGACATGGATGGGCTGGAGCAGGTGCTGAGGAGGGACACCAAGATGCTGGGAGGGCTGGAGCACCTCTCCTGCAAGGAAAGGCTGAGACAGCTCAGCTTCTTCAGCCTGGAAAAGAGACTTAGGCTTAGGCTTGCCCAAACTGTGGCCTTCCTTTGATGGCAGCCTACAAGAAAGCTGGGCAGGGACTTTGTACGAGGGCAGGAAGGGACAGGGCATGGGAGAATGGCTCCAAATGGAAAGAGAGTAGGTTTAGATGAGGGATTCAGAAAAAAAGACTCTCCTGGACCAGGTTGCTCAGAGAAGGTGTGGGTGTGCTATCCCTGACAGTGTTCAAGGTGTGCTGGATGGAGCTCTAGACAAGCCAGTGTAGTGCAAGAAGTCCGCAGCCACAGCAGCGGGGGGGTGCAACAATAGGATCTTTCGGGTCCCTTCCAAGCCAAACCATGCCACGACTCCATGATTCTGGGATACTTCCCCTCCTCATCCTCTGGCAGAAAAAGAAACTTGGGACCGAGTTCAACATTGCAACATTTCAACAAAAGACCATGTCTTTTGGCAGCCTGCAACTGCCTCAACAGAGGATGAAAAGAGATGATGTTACTGACACGATTTCCTTTTTCTACCTGAAAATTGAAGGCTCCACTGCTGTCTGCTCTGGCACAACCATCGTGACAGGGAATTCTTCACCAGGGAAATGCCTCGTCTCACCCAAAGGAGGAGAAAGCCACAAGCCAACACTCTAATTCACTTCTGTATCGATTTATTCGGTCATTTCTTTCATAGGTACTTATGCCTTTGTTAATTTCTTTCGTTCCGCGGGGCGCGCTGCGGCTCCTCCGTTGGGTTGGCGGAGGCGGCAGCAGCAGCAGCAGCAGCAGCGCCTCTCTCGATGGGTTTCCCGCTCGACTCTCTGCTCGCTCTCCGTTCCCCTCTCTCTCACACCCCCCTTCACTCCCGTGCTGTGCCGTCCCGTCCGTGTCCCGCCTGTCCCATACCGCGTCCCGCAATGCGCTCCTCGGCGGGGCCTCCCCCGGGCTCCCTCCGTGCTGGCAGCGGCGCCGCTGGACGTGCCGCTGGCTCTGGTGCTGGAGGAGCAGCGCGGACTTTCGGCTCCGCCTGGCCCGGCCCCGGCCCGAACGAAGCCCCTCCCGCGGTTCCGCCCGGCTCCCCCCTCGTTCCCGGCAGCATCGCCGGCGCCTTCCCCGGTCCGAGCTCCGCCGCTCGCCAGCTGAGCCACCCGGGACGGCTCGGCAAGCAGCAGCGCCCGGGGCGGGGCGTTCGTGTGCCCCGGGCGGAATGGCGAGAGCGCCGTGCCGCCCGCACGGACGGAGGAGCCTGCCCTGGAGCAGCCCTACCGGGAGGGCAGCGGCGGCGGCGGCAGCGCTTGCTGCGGGACCCGGCTCGCCGACAGCGCCCCGGTAAGGGACGGGGCCGGGCCGGAGCGGGGCGAGCTCGGCCTGTCCAAGGATCCATCAAGGGACTGTCCAAGGATCGCATCTCGGGGAGGGCGCGGCGCAGCACCGGCCCCGCTGACGGCATCGCGGTCCCCCCGCAGCGCAAGGGCTCCCTCGTGCCCCTGGAGCTGGCGCTGCTGGGGATGGTGTCGCGCCCTGGCTTCCGCGGCGTCGTGCGGCTCCTGGACTGGTTGTACAGCCATGCCCTCTGCACAGGTGTCTCTGATGCTGTTTCCAGGCTCCATCAGCTCCTGGGCAGCTGTGTGCTCTGGCATGGCTTTGTCCAGAGGGAAGGGATGGGAGGTGGCCATGGGGAGAGCAGCCCAGAGCCCAGGCACACCTTTGCCTTTGCAGCAGGGCCAGGACCTGCAGTTGTTCTGGGTTTGCCCTGGGGTGCAGGAGGAGGCAGATGAACAGCAGCTTTGGTAGACAGAATGTGCAATCCAAGGCTTGGGTGCTTCATTTCAGCCTTGCAGAGAAAGGGCCCAATGTATCCCTGACAGGAACTGACCCTTTCAGTGAAGTTTGAACAGGTCCTGATTTGGCTCTTGAGCTGGGCCAGAAATGATGGGATACTGAGGGTGGGTGTGCATCTACCCCCAGTGCCTCCAGCCCCATTCCTGGCCATGGCCTGGGGGCCCTGGAGCAGCTTGGGCAGGCAGAGAGCTTGCAGAGAGCAGCAGGGCAGGGAGCTCTGCAGAACTTCCTAAATGCCAGTGAGCCTGAGCTGATGGATGTGTGGGAGCTGGAGAGCAGCCAGCATGCCGAGAGCTCAGCAGCATCTGGGCTCAAAGGCTGCTGGGGAACTGTAGGAGGGAAGGGCAGCAGCAGAAGAAAGGAGGGCCTTGAGAAAAGCAGGTTTTGGCATCCTGCAGAATGGCTTTGTGGGGCCATGGCTGGAGATCAGCACTGGCTGTGAGACACCTCAGGGGCAGGGAGCGAACAGGGATCTAAAGCCACTGCCATGCCACCCAAAAGGCCAGTGGAGGCAGTGGCACCTCAGAACATCTTCAAACATGTGGATGCCAGCTGGGAATGTAGCCACACTTACAGAGGAGTGAGCATGAGGTAAGCACAGAATGCATATAGGTAGAAAATTTTTGACTAGACAGGATCTTTTGGATCCATTTTCCCCCAAATGTATCAATGGTGGCCCCACTGTAATGCCAAGTAACGGAGAGCAGCACAAATAACACAAAGAAAACAAGGCAAAAGAGGAAGAGGATAGGCCCAGTGAGGAAAGGATGTGGTGAGACACTGGCACATCAAGTGAGCTGCACCCCCATAACCTCTAGGATAGCAGGTGCTGGTGTCACAATCTCCTTTGGTTTATTTAAATTTTTATTTTTTTTAGTTTTTTTTAAATCATCAAAAAAAGAATACACAATTAAAATAATGCCATCAAAATTTAAAGATATAGTCAAAACACATTTATTCAAAACTACATCTAAATATCATATGTACATTAATAAATAACGTATTTATAAATGTACATAAATAACTACATCTAAATAACATATGTACAGTTGTAACTATGAATCCTAAAACATAAATCCTATCGATGAAACACTCTTTGGTCTGTTGGTGGCCTCTTTCTGATTTTCGAGGAAAGACAGCTCTTCTGGACTGGAGGCAGGGACTTGGCTGAGAAGGGAAACACCGGAAGGTACCAGACAAAACCTCTTGGCAAGGGGGTAGCCAGTCAGGGCTGCAAAGTGGAGACACAAAATGGATCAGAGCCTGCCATGCAAACCTAAAGCACCTAAAGCTCCATATTTCATGGGACAGATTCCTTGGAAGCTTCCAAACAGCTGCACAGGGAAACATGCTCCTGCTGGCAGCACCTTGAATCAGGCCAGGGGGAAACCCTGAGCCATTCCCCAGAGCCACCACAGGCACAGCCTGGCCTCTGGGCTGCCCTGGGACAGCAGGGAGCCCAGAGCCCTGTGCTCTCCAGCAATGGCTCAGCTGCACCTGCACCCTCCTGCTCCTCTCCCTGCCCCACAGCTCAGCAGCCCCACAGCTCCAGGGGCACTGGCAGCAGCTCAGCTCATGGCAGGCGGCACATGCAGGGCACAGCTGTTCCCTGCCAATGTGCACAGCCTCTCTGGGCTGCCACAAGACCCTTCCTCCCAACAGAGAGCAACCCAACTCCCTGCTTACCTTTTTCTGAGGCTGATCCATGTTCCTGGGGCTCCTGGGCCAAGGCCCCCTGAGCAGGCCAGGAGCCCAGACCTCCATCCCCAAGGCCCTGAGTGTCTCCATTCCAAGCCAAACAGGTCCATGAATTTCCTTGGGAACAGAGGCATCCCAGGTCCTGTCTTACACTGAGAGCTTTTTTCCTTCTTCCTCTGGGTTTTTGTTGTAGGTTCAGAAGAAGCTGTCAACCAGGGACAAGAGAAGAAGTGAGTTAATTGAACTCACGCCTTTATAATCAGCCCTTCTAATGGGGGAGAAAATCAAAATGTATTTAGTTACTGAAAAGATTGCTTGCTTTTTTATTTTCCATGAAATTAGCATCAGTTTAATTTCTCTCAATGACATGGAGCTGCCAAGCCAAGAGAGAAGGGTTCTACTACTTCATGTGCTTCCCATTCCCTCCCCACTACTACAGGATCCCTTTCCTTCCAAACACTTGGGAATTCGCAGTGCTCTCTAGAATCTCACACTGGCAAGGAAGGAATTGATTCCAAAAGGAGTTTTCAAGGCTTTTGGTTTTGTATTTCCCAGTCAATTCTAGGTTGGGTTTTGCAGTTTTGGGGATTTTTTATATTACTCTTACAACATAGAAAGTTCTGGGACACAAACAATGGCACCACATGTTAGATGCAAAGCAGCTTTGCTTTCTCCATTTGATTTGCCCAGTATCCTGTGAGCCTGTATTTGTAGGGAACAAAGTGCTCATCCCAAAGTTCCACTTTTGCTCTATTTACTTCTACCAGGGGTTCATTCTCTGCTTTCTTTACAGCAGAGACACCCAAACCCAAATAAACACAACCTATCCCAAAACAATTCTGATCTTGGCTAACACTGACAATTCAAAATGGAAATAGCTGATGACTGGTCATTCTGAAATACACCCCAACAGAGCTGTATGAAGTAAGAGAACTAATTCTTTACATGGCTTCAGAAAGCATAAAATCATGTGGCAGCCAAGCACTATGACATGAAAACCTGCCTCAAAACTGGATTCTTTCACCTTGCAGAATGCTCAGATCAGTAACAAAAGGAAAACGGGAAAGGATTAATGACAAAAGTAATTCCTATTCAAGAATTAATCCAGAAAAAAAGTCTCCTTACTGACCAATACTTCTGAGCTGCATTCAGCATTGCAGCTGCAGATCAGCAATGAAGGAGTCATTCCAAAGGGGCCATACCCAGGATTTGGCAAAACAAACCATGATCAAAGGAAAAAGGGGATCTGGTCCCTTTCTCTGCATCAGCAGAAATATTTCTCCAAGTCTCATCTCTCCTATCATTACACACCCAGAGATGCCAAAGGAACAACAACAGTGTCAATGAGGGTTTCTGCTTGGAAGCATTGCCTGACCCAGATGCACCAGACCCAGCATTTTGTCTGGCACAATCCCACTTGTCAGGGATCAGGCAAGGCAGGGACAGGCACAAGGCACAAGGGGCATCTCCTGCCCCAGACTCAGCCTGCAGCACTGACACAGGCAGACACAGCCAGGGAAGGGATTTGTCACTGTGAACCTGCCATAGGTGGCTTTGGGACTGTGCTGTCAGAGGATGACAAACTCACACCCTGCCTTGGCTGCATCCATTTGGAAGTCTCCTTCTCCTTCATTGGAAAAGTCAAAAGGGCTTTCTGTCATAGGAAGTTGGCCTATTTCTGACAGTGTCTAACCAGGCAATGTCCATGAATCTCCTTCATATGTCAAAGAGCTTAGCTCAGAAACTACCCCAAGGAAAGATATTCTCCTTCAAAAGCAGGAGGAAGGAGTGGGAACATTTCTCATTTCCTGCTAAATGCCTTCCCTTTCTAGTCTCATTTTGACACTAGAAAGGCTGCAGGGAGGTAAAAGGCATGTGCAGGATGGACAGGAATGTTTTCTTTTCCTGCACAGCATTTCCAGAACCACTCCAGTTCCTGCCACCCAACATTTCACTCTGAAGGAATTTTCACTCCTCCACTGGAGAACACTCCCAGGGACTGGGCTCTGGGAGAGTCCACTATGCCCATCAAGGAAATTAAATGAATTCAAAAAAACTTTTAAAACAATGAGTTTTAACCAAGCTTTCCAAATGTCACATCTAAGTCAAGATTCCAATGGTCATTTTAGGACAGACATGCCCTGTACCTACCTGCATGTTCTGAGGACTTCTCTTGTCTTCTGCTGCTGGGTCTAGGCCTGGAGAAAATGGAGGACAAAGGAACATGTCAGGCGGTAGAAAGAGAAGGGAGGGAATGGGTGTACCATGAAAGGAGACAAAGCTACTTATCATGGTCACTTCTATGAAGGAGCAAATGTAACACATAAACCCAAGAGGATGCAAAGCTGATTAATTGTCCTTAAACTTTCAATTGCTGGAGTGACAGAGCTGGCCAAGCACTGGCTGAAATAATAGCCGAGTGCAGCAGTGGAGCCATCCTGAGATACTTTGAAGCCCTGCCTCCTCTTCCCCACCACCACCTCAGCTATGGGGCATGGCTGGTGAGTTTGACAGGGTGCTGGGTCATCATAGATGGGCAAAATGGTGAAGAGGTCTGCCTAAATATATGGGATGCTGTGCAGAATGACCACAGGAGACGGGAAGAGTGACGTGAACAGCACACTGGAGCAGCAGACACCTTGGCTTACCTCAAATCCCAGGACTCCTGCAAATCCAGCTGGGGAGAGCTGCCCAGAGACCCTGCAGCACTGTCAAGAGGGAGACTGCCTGCCTTGCACATTATGGGGATCAAAGGCAGTACCAGTGATGCCTTCTTCATTTCCCCACCACTGGGATAAGGCAAGCAAGCCTGGAAAGAGTAGAACACAGTAAGTAAAATACAGTTCTCAGATCAAGCATCCAGCCTTGCCCCCATTCATGCCTCAAGACATTTCCATATGCCCTCAACCGGGACCTGGCCGGAAAAACAAGTCAGACTGATGGAGCTGATTGGCACAGGAAGGGGAATGCAAAGGAAAATGGTGAGGGAGAGACCATGTCCCACATTTGACATCTAAAGCTCCATAATTCATGGGACAGATTCCTTGGAAGCTTCCAAACAGCTGCACAGGGAAACATGCCCTTGCTGGCAGCACCTTGAAGCAGGCCAGGGGGAAACCCTGACCATTCACCAGAGCTACCACAGGCACAGCCTGGCCTCTGGGCTGCCCTGGGACAGCAGGGAGCCCAGAGCCCTGTGCTCTCCAGCAATGGCTCAGCTGCACATGCAGCCTCCTGCTCCTCTCCCTGCCCCACAGCTCAGCAGCCCCACAGCTCCAGGGGCACTGGCAGCAGCTCAGCTCCTTGCAGGGGCCACATGCAGGGCACAGCTGCTCCCTGGCAATGTGCACAGCCTCTCTGGGCTGCCACCAGACCCTTCCTCCCAATAGAGAACAGCCGAGCTTCCACCTTACCTTTTTGTGAGGCTGATCCATTCTTGATCTTCCCCTTGCCCTCAGTCTGGAGTTCCTTCAGGCCCCCCATGCCATGACTAGGAAGGGCGATGGAGAGAGCGGGGGCAGATGCACTCCCTTCCTTTGTGTTTGGTCATTTCTGGCACAGTTACAATTCCCATCCGGAGGTCTCCAACTCAGCACTTGGTTTCTGGAGAACGTGAAACCTTCACCAGCCCAGAAGGCTGGCGAGGTTTTCCTGCACGTGTGGAGGCTTGCTCTCAGCACACTTAATCAGCTGGGTGCCCATCACCTCGCAGAGGGCACAGGCAAGCTTGGTGACCACAGCGCAGACGTTGGCGCTTCGCACGGGCAGCGCCTTCTTCTCCAGGCAGGCCCAGAGCACGGGCAGGGCGTAGCGCTGCACCACTTCAGGGCTCCTGGCATAGACCCATTCCACCAGCACTGCCGGGACAGAGACACAGCTCCTTACCCACCAGCCTCCATGCAAACCAGGATCTACCTCTGCTTTTGCTTCTTGGAAGCCTCTCTGGCCAAGATCAGTGAAACAGCGCACAGAGCCCATGACCCAGAAACAGGCAATGCAGCTGATCATCTTGGAAACAGAACCACCAACCCCTCAGGACTAATTTCTACAACCAGAGCCTTCTACCTGTGGCAGAGACTTTGTACCTTTACTAAATAATTTCACAATCTGTTTCTGCATGAACAATGACTGAAATGTCAAATTGCCTTTCATTTCCATTAACAAGTTGTCTAAACCCACACAGAAGATTTGGAAATGCACCCTAGAGAGGCAATTGAGAGATTTCTAATAAAAGGAATGATTCCATTTTTGTAACTTTGATGCCAAGGGCCAGAGGTCTAATCTGACTCTTCCCTTTGCTCTGTGGCACACAGGAAAGGGCAGTATTAGAACACACTTCAAAACTCCAGCCCACCAGAGATGGGTGCTGCTTGACAGCTGGATGAGAAACATCAGTGCCTGGCTGGTGTCTTTGGCAGAATGCTTTTTGGCTTCCAACAAAGAGCTCTTTCAAACCTCAGGGTGTCTTAGAGAATCACCCAGACCCCATTGCCCTGGCATTTGGGCATCTCCACATTTTAATGGCATTTTCCCTCCCAATGCTAATGGCATTTTTTCATACAATGTGCAGAGAAAAAGGCTACACAGGGGACTGAAACTTAGCCAGAACATGAGTGTTTTCTCTGAAATCTGCTCTCTGCTCATTTTCTGAGCTGAACTATATTAAACAGACAAAAATTTACTACCAACAGGCTCCTTGCATGGCAGATTTGGCTGAGAGATTAAAACCTGAAATGCTCTGGAGACCAGTCTTATTTTCTGATCAGGCCAAATGTTATGTAGTAGCCACTTATTATTCTGTGGTGGAAGAGACTTCATTTTCTCTATGCTGTTAATCCACCAGCAGTCATCAACATTCAAACAGCTCCTGAAAGTATCCCAAACCAATTCTGCCAAGCAGGAAAAGGGTTATGGTACCCATTTAAAAACAAGACTTCATTTCAGTTTAAATGCAATTAAAGACATTGGTTACTGTGGGAATTGAGAAGAGCCCCAGTGAGAGCTCAGCCCTGAGGCCAAGCGCTGCCCCCATCTCAGATGCTGCACAGCTCTGCAGCAGCCAGGGAAAGCCTGCCAAATCCACCTGCCCTGCCTATTGGGCACGAGGGACAAGCTCAGCACCTCCTGATGGGGAGGAGCTACTCTGCTGTCTGTTCACAGGCATGCCCTGTAAATACTCCCTCAGAGACCTCTTGGCTTAGAAGGGGAGGCCATACCTGTGATACGCTCCGTGACATCCAGCAGAGCTTCACCACTCAGTTGGCTCCATTGGTGGCAGAGCTCTTTCATCAGTGACACTTCATCTACAAGTGAAACACACCTTTCTGCTCACTCTTCTGAGGCCATAGGAGAAAGGACAGTGGGGAGGGAAAGGGCAGGGCAACCCCATTTGTTACAATAAAGTCAATTTCTGCTGATTTTTGAATTATTTTCTTCTTTCCTTCCAGCCTACTTGGCAGGGTTTAAAATTCCAGAAGAAAAGCTCTCCTTTCACATTTGTAAATCCAAAGTTGTGTGCTGTACCAGGAGCTATGTTAAAACATTTCACATCAAGGACCTCAAGAGTTCAGTCACATGGAAGCAGTGGAAAGGTTTTGCATCCCAGAGCAAAAAGGAAGAAGCCCATACTTGGGACACAGAAAGGCACTGAGTCAGGCAGTTCATGACTTCACAGAGCAGCTGAGGTGGAGAAAGTGGAAACTGCCCCTGCATCTTCAACACTCCATTTTTCAGGCATTTTCAGAGCTGACATCAATCTGCGTGGCAGAGGAATTTACAGCAGCCCTTGCCTAGGCAGGTATTTGCTATTGCCACCTTGCCCCATGCAAAACAACACATGGAACACGGCATCAGTTCAGTGACTGCTGGAGACTTAGATCCATTTGTTCTAAAGAAATGAACTTGGTGAATCATCAGTTCCCCTTTGGAAAAAGACGACAAAGCAGAAAGGTGGGAAATAGGCAGTTAATGCCTCTCATGTAGAGCCTTCCAGGTGGCTGCTCTGCAGAAGCTCTGATGGGCCGGTGTCCCTTCATGCCAATGGCAAAGCTGTTCATTTGGGAAGTCAGACAGGGCCTAAGCAAACTCCAAAACCCCTTTGCCTCTGAATTGTAGCAAAGCTGCAGTCCAGGACTTGCTCTTCAGACCAGCGGCACAGAGCCAAGGGAGCCTGGGACTGTTGGGAAATGCTGCTGCACATTCCAGCCTGTTGGGGATGGTGCATAAGGACTGCACCTGCACAGCTTCTGGTGGGTGTCAGCTGGAGCCTTCCACAGACAACAACAGCTCCCAAGGCACTCAGCACTCTCTTGTGTGGGACAGACAGAGACACAGGTGAGGAGAGTCCGTGCCAGGGCTCAGCCTTACCTAAATGAGCAACGGATTTGTCCAGTGCCTTCACAGCTGCGGCATGAACCCCGGGATCCTTTGAGTTCAGGTTCTTTGTTATCCCTTCAACCAAACGGACCATCACCGGGGCCAGGGCATCTTCCAGGAGTCCTATCATTTCTGCCAGCACCTCCAGTGCCTGCTGTTTCACTTTCTTATGAGTGTCATTTATTCTCAGGACAAAATAATCAAAAATCTGTGAAGAGAACAAACAACATGAAAGCTGGATTCAAATGACCTTGTCTGAAGAGGGGATGTAGAAATGAGCACTCAGCAATAGAAAAGATGAAAGTGATCCTTTCTGTCAGGTCAACCCTTGCTTGCACAATTTCACTGTTTTCCTGTTGGCCACTCACTGGAATGGTTGCACAACCTGATGCTGCTTGAATGATTTTCATCTGTTTTTAAGAGCTTTGGCTGGGGACAGAAAAGTTCCTATGGTGTTTCTCTCCACCTATAAATCATTAGATCAATTCCATTTATTAATTCAAAAGGCTACCTTTTCCTTTGAAGTATGGAAGCAGATATTTACCATGCCCATTTTTCTATACAGTTGCCTCAAGTACTGAGGGCAGTTATGATTTCGCCAAAACTGCAGCTGGAGGAGATCTAAGTTTCATTTTGTCTGTCTCAGAACCTTTGTCTGGAGAAGGGCAGAGCTCTGGTCAACTCTTCCAGGATCCAGACCATTTCTCTAACTAACAGGTGGACTTCTGAAATGTAATGTGCTCTACAGCTCTCATTAGAGCAGGTTCAGTCCCTTGACAGCCACAGGATCAGACACCATTTTCTGGAAAAAGGAAAAGCAGCTACTGGGAGGAGAAAGGATAGATCTGTCCTTAGCTGTTTTCCTCTTTTTCCAAAGAGGAAAAAAAGGTCCTCCAAGAAGAGTGAGCACCATCTTTACCAAGAGGAATAGGGATGAGGATGGAAACGATAGCCAGAGTTGTGTCTAGAGTTTACAGAAGTATCCTTTTAAAAACATTTCGTTTAAACCAACCCAGCCTGATACTTCCCTTCCCCATGCAAACCTATTTTCTGTCTAAAGAATAATTGCCATGCTTTCAATGGCTGGATTCCCTTCACTTAACCCAACTGGGAGTAGGAGACAGCAGCAGTTACACCAGCAGAAAATTCTGCCATCCTCTGATAAACAGCAGCAATAGGCACCTGCCAGACAAATACAGCTGGACTGAAAGAACTTGTCCTGAAGCCTGGACCTCAATTACATTTCTCTGGGTAAGAGGGACCAGCCTGTCCCAAACAGCCAGGATGTCGTGCCAAGACACACTGAATTGACTTTACTTCTACAGGCTTGGGAAAGGAGCTAAAGGAAAGGAACCATGAAGATACCCTACATACTTGGGCAATGTTACTGGAGATCAGCTGGGGGCTGGTTTTGGACAGGTCTAGGAGGAGTGCCACTCCTTCCATCCGTGTCTGAAACCCCTTGGCTTCCAGGAGATGGTAAAGCTTCTGGAGTGACTCCCTTCCTTCAGCAGTTGCAGGTAACGTGACCTGGGCTTTTGGACGGTGGAGGAGGCGTCCGCCAGGGGCAGACTTCACCCTGGAAAACAAAACCAAATTAGGACCTGTTGCTGATAATACCTTCAGTTAATTGTGAGCAAAACATCCTGAGGAGCTTTCCTAATGATGTGATTTCAAGCTAGAAAATCATGAAGCTCTGAAGAACAATGTGGACTTTGTGACAATCATTACGGGAGACAATCTGCAAGTGACATTCTCACCGCTGCTCACTCAGGAAAACCAAGGATGAGATGCATCTGATCTATCTTCAGATGCCTTCCAAGGCACACATTGCTTTGTGGGGAAAGGGAGACACTATTTCCAAGTTTAAATGCCTCCTAATGTGGCACGTGTGTGTCTTTTAATAAGGAAAGTCATCACTCTGAAGAAGTGTCTCTACACCAGGCATGACAATCTGGAAAAGTAGCTCAGATGCATCTGAACAGATGAACAGGGGCATATCTGAAGGATCCAGAAAATCAGGAACAGAGATAGAAACAGAAGCCAGACATGCCAGAACTACACTCACATTTCATTTGCTTCCCTAGAGACTAGATGCACAGCTTAACAAACCCTCTGGGAATAATCCTCTTGGATCAACCTGTCTCTTCCATGAGCACGGGAAGGTGCTAGCCATGCTACTGAGGCATGGGGTCCCTTTCCTGCCACCACTGAGCAGGACAGAGCTAAATAAATTCCCCCTGGTATCAGAGGAGAAGAGGTACAGGTATCTCTGCCACTGGCATGAAGAGACAGCAAGGACCAAATCCCTGTCTTAAATGCTGATTGCAGCACTGGGGGAAATAAACCAAACACGCTGTCCATCAAGCAAACTACAGGAAGGACAGGAATAGCAAGACAAAAAGTCCACATATTAGCACCTCTTGACCAAAATGGCTCAGGAATTGCCTTGCTCCTTACTACTCAAACTTGGTACTGTTTGAGGGTAAGAAAACCATGAATCAACCAGGCCAAACCACATGGATGGGAGCTGCTTGTCTCGGGAATGGCATCCTGCTTCTAAACGGGGACTTCTCATTAAAACACCCATCTAAAAGGTCTCCACTTGGATGAAAAAAAAACCCTGGTTGAATTTCCTTGTCTCAAGTCAGGCAGCAGAGACCTGGCCCTCTCCTAGCCTCCACAGCACTGCCCTTGCCACTGCACTGGACAACCTGAGCTGCAACCAATGGGTGTCTTTTTGTCGCCCAATTTCTGTGGAAAGCCCTCCAGAGAAGTTGTGTTCAACACAATGCAGAAGTTGACATTTT
Source organism: Calcarius lapponicus (assembly GCA_039654755.1). Classification (NCBI taxonomy): domain Eukaryota; kingdom Metazoa; phylum Chordata; class Aves; order Passeriformes; family Fringillidae; genus Calcarius; species Calcarius lapponicus. The sequence goes on along the minus strand of CM077465.1, from coordinate 102,081,466 downwards.
TTATCCTAGAGCATTTGTAGGGAAGGGAAACAATCTCTGGCACTGGTCATGTCCAGCAGAAAGATTTGCCTGAGGAAGAGGCATGGAAAGCTTGTCACGTGCTTTGTCACATCTGACAGAAGTGCTCAGTACCGTTTGATAGGGGGCACTGGGGCCTGGGGCTTCTTCGGGCTGTCGTTCCTCTTCTCCACCGGCTCCTTGACAGAGGGACATTCACCCTTCTGGTTTTCCATCTCCTACAAAAACATAAAGAAACCCCATGAATCTTTAGAATATAAAATAGGAAATTCCCTCTTTAAAACACGAGTTAGAACCAGGATCAATGCTACCAAGGCTTAGGGAAACATTTCCTAACTTGGAGAAATAAACAGACCAGAGATTCAGTGATGCCAACTCTTTGTTTTCAATAGCCCAAGGCAGGTTATGGGTGCTGCCACACTGAGCAGCAGTCTGAAATCCCAGAGTCATTAGTCTTGAGCATAAATGGGAATAATGCAAACTGACAGGCAATGAGTGGTCTTAAAGGAAAAAAATGGACCCTTTGGGGGTTGGCCCATTGTGTTGGAAGTTGATTTGGTTCAATTCTCCCTGCTCCTGCACAAAGGCACACTTCCTTCTGTAATGTAGATAAAAAGAATAAAATCCCCCCCCAAACAAACACATGATTTTCCACTGCATGCTGCTGAATTCACCAAGCTTCTTCCAGCTCCACAGGGCTTGACAGCAGGGCAGTATTCCCAAAACACAGACAGCAATTGTAGTAACTAGGATTGATTCGGACATCTTTTGTATATTTGGAAATTTCCTTGGCACTACTACTTCCAGTCTCTTTTGCAAAGACTCTGTTATGTTCAGAAGCACTATTCTCGCTTAGCTGCTTTATTGAGGGCAGAGTAGGGAGAGCGTGGTGGGGGCTTACATGTGAGTGTAAACCCATTTACTCCTCTTTCCCTTTACTCTTTGTGACAGGTATTCAAAATATTCAAAACCCCACTTTTCCCCTAATAATATCAGTTCCTCTGTGGTCTGCAGATGAACAGAATTCATCTAGACTGAGGATGAACAGCTCATTCCCAGGAGCAAAATGATTCAGCAGAAGTGGGATGAGATAAAGACACATTGGGTATGTTTGATCTTCTATTAGCAGTGGCAATACTTGCACAAAGGAGACATTTCTCCTGCCAAGCACTTACCTTCTTCTTAATTCTTGTCAGAATATCTGCCAGGTCATGCGGGGAAAGAGATTGCTCCAAAAGCTTCTTAAATTTTTGATTATTCAGCAACATCTTCACCATCTCCTGTCCATAATGCCTAAGGAAGGAAGGAAGGAAATGGAAGAAAATGAACAAAGGAAGAGTGTTAACAGAAGAGGCTGATGCCTTAAACTCATCAGGTGCAATGCTTGCATGAGAAGGCACTACCTCACAGCAAAGAGGGAGATTTGCCTCACTTGACACTGCACAGTGCTGTAGCTGAACACAAGAGGCAGGAGGAGAATGTGGGGCAAGAGAAAAATTCTCTCTGAAACTGGGGGTGTGCTTCTGTGGGATCAAAGGATCCCAGGGAACAAGCAAAACACATCTGCTTTGTTGTCAGAGCCTGTTAGCAGTGTCCTGCTGCCATTGCACAGTAATTTACCTTTCTTTAAATGGCAGGGAAGCAAGGACAAAACCCATCATCCTTGCTTTTGATTATTCTATACTATATGTATGCACAGGGTCAGCTAGTTGCTCTGGTGTTCTTGGCAGCTATTAATGGGAATTTCATCATCAAAGTAAGAGGAATTTGGTGGTTTGGGGTGATTTTGCTGCTAGGAAACCACAGTTTTCTTCAAGAAGAAATTTGGAGGTCACTGAGACACAGATAACAGCATTCTAGAAATCTGTAGAAGAGGTTTAGAAAGACTGAATACATTGGCTAAAGACCCCTGAAATATTTCTAGGCAAGTCTTAAGTTAATGTGAAATAAATGTTTGGGATCCTTCAGTGATGAACATTAGCCAACACTTTGGCTTTCCCTTGTGCACCTAAAGCCTATCAAAACTGTTGGACTGGCTAATCTGAGCTCTTTTTATCTCAGTAAATAATTCTTCAAGTCACAGGAAGTTGGCAATGCTCCTTCTTGCTGGCCAACCTCAGGTTACCCAGTACAGTCATTTCCCCAGGCAAGCCAGAGCAGCGGTCACAGCACCAAGCCTGACAGAGCTCAAGAAGCATTTGGAAAATGCTCTCAGGCACATGGAGTGACTCTGGGGCTGTCCTGCACATGGCCAGGAGCTGGACTGGATGACCTGCATGGGTCCCTTCCAGCTCAGCATATTCCATGATTCTATGCCCCTTAGCCACACACTGAGGTCACTCATTATTTCCTTGAGTTTCCACTCTTTCGTGGTTTTGCCTTTATAGCCAGACAGGAAATGGTTTTCCTGGTTTTGGAGGTGAAATGAAGATCATTACCTTGTGTCCTTGTGACAATCCTGAGCCAGTGTCCCTGCCACGTGTGCCAGCCTCTCAGCCCTGGGGGTGCCTGCGAGCTTGGTGACTCCCATTTTCTCCATCAAGGACAGGAGCAGTTCGGCCGCACACTTCCGCACCTGGACGTAGCGGCTCCTGGGAAGGAGAGAGCAAACCCTGGGCCACAGGGACAAGGAGCAGCAGCAGCAGCACAGGCCTTGGCCTGAGTGTGCTCCCTGTCCTTGCTGGGGGAAGGAGCCTGGGCTCTCCCTGCACCTGCCAACACCTGCAGAAGGTTCTGTCCTCAGATAAACACAGAGTTAGCATTGTACAGGAGGACTGCCTGCACGGAAGAGGGAAGAATTCAGTCTCCCTGCACAATCTGGTACTCCATTTCTGTCCCCAAATTTACTCAGAGAAGGATTAAAGTAATAGGTCACATATGAATTATTTAGAAATTAAGGACAATTCATGCTGACCCCTCAGAGGGCACCCAGTACACAGAGCTGCAGCAGGATGAGGCTCTTTCCACCCATTCATCCCCAAATCTGCAGACCTCTGGGAAAAAACAAATGCAGGGAAAACACGCTGTGGGACGTGAAGTTGTGGAATATCCAGCAATGCAGCCTGTTTCTTTTGTAAAGCTTGGCAAGGGATACATCTGAGTGTTTTACCCTGTTCCAAAGCTGAGGAAAGGGTGGCAGGCATTTGAGCCAGGTTGTCCTGATCTAGAGACTGTCTCTTGGGAACTATCAGGCCCAGCACCAACACTTAGGGCAGCATTTGCTTCAGCTGTCCCATGGCCCTCGGCCTGTGAAGGTGCCTGGAAAGTGAATCATCGTCTTAAGGCTATCATGAAACATCATTTTGGATAGAAAGTAGAGCTCTAAGGCCAGGACACTCATACAAGACTCCTTTTGGCAGCAGCTGCACCTGCTGGGCAGGCTGTGCCACACCCAGCACATTCTCCCCCATGTGCTCCACACCCCAGCAAGGACCCTCCTTATTTCTCAGGTTAATGGCATCATGAGGATACGTGGTTTTCCCCAGGGACTCTGTGGTTAGCACTGTGAAATATCCAACAGTGCTCACAGCTGCAATTGCTCACAGCTCTTCCCACAAAAGCACAAGGCTCTATCCTTAGCCTGGGCAGACACTTGCACTTCCCCACATCTAGGAAACTCTGACAGACTGGGAGAACTCCAGGAGGCAGCAAGAAGCTGAGTCAGAGGAGCTTTAGTTTGGATATCAGGAAAAAGTTTTTCACCCAGAGGGTGCTTGGGCCCTGCAACAGGCTCCCCAGGGCAGTGCTCACAGCACCAAGCCTGACAGAGTTGAAGAAGCATTTGGACAACAATCTCAGGCACACACTGTGACCCTTGGGTTGTTCTGTGCAAGGCCAGGAGCTGGACTGGATGGTCCTGATGGGACCCATCCAGCTCCCCATATTCTACAATTCTGTGATTCTGTGACCTGATGGGCTGCAGGAGGGCAGAAATAGGTAACAAGAGGAAAGAAATGAGGTTGATCAGAGAATCAAGTCACTGAGTCCACAGAAGATGCAGCATACGGGACCCTTCCCTCCCAGCATCCCCATTCTCTCTCTGGGATCCCTTCCCCCACCCACACCCTGGAAGGTGAAGAACATCACTAAAAGAAGAAGAACCTACTTGACTCCCCTGTCCATGAGAACAGTCATTGCTCGTGCAGGAGTCACGTTCTCTACCATCATCCCCAGGCTCTGACAGGCTGCCTTCTGAATAAACTCTGGGGAGTTCCACACCATGGGGAGAAGGACCGCAGCAACCTCATCCGCCTCGGGGTCCATGTCCTTCTTCAAGATGGCAAAGAGCTCTCCCAGAGTGACAATTGCAGAGCAGGACACCTTGGACCGGAGGTTGGTCACCTGGGGGAGTCATGGGGGGAAACATAAGAATCACCTTGAAAAGAAAACCAGTTTCCTTGGGTTTCCTTAGACAAAACTCCCAGGAAATCACAGCATGTCCCGCTGGGTATAGAGGAACATAAAAGCACAGGAAGAGCAGAAGAGCCCAAGCACAGAAAGGCACTTACTCTGGCACCAATGTCTGGCCTCACACCTGCTTACTGCAGGCGTTAAAAAATACATCTCACTAAAGTGTTCTACATAACCCTTCTATAATGTCAACTGCTTTGATTTTAGGCCCTTTGATTTGAAAAACAAAAAAGCAAAATAAAGTAAGGGATGCTTTCAAACCATAAAGGCACAAGTCATAAAAATAAAACAGTCAGGTGCTCCTGTTTAAAAAAGCAACACCTGTAGTTGAAGCACTCAGACAGGAAACAGAAAACACAGGCTCAGATCCACAGACACATTTGCAGTGTTCAGTCACAGCTTGGGCACAGACTGGGACTCTGGCATATAATGTCATTAGTGTCTCAGTTTCTGCCTTGCATTATAATGCACCACACTCAAAGACAAGTGCCAGATACCCAACCTGCCAGTAAATACACCTGCACGTACACACAGATCCTACAGATAGCTCAGACATTAGAAGTAGAAGGTCTAAAACCAGAAATGAAGGCAGTCCCTGAGCACACATGGAGATGAACAAGCACATATCTACTCTACAAGGCATGTATGAAGCATGGGGGACAATTCAGAACAATGTTCTCACCTCGCTGGTAACTGCCAAGCAAATCTCACGAAGTCGAGAGAGCAGGACTTCTGGATGGGACTCAGCCAGGCGTGGGATGTTGAAGAGTCCCTTCTTCTTCAGTTCCCTGGAAGGCAAGTACCAAAAAGATTGATTTTTCTCTCCACCCAAGAACTAGGCAGCACCCTCTGAAATGACCAGGCTGGCAGCTCAGTCCAACCATGGGAAATGCTTTTCAAGGAGCACTTAATGAAATCATGGAACACATTGCCACAGGATGCTGTGGCTGTCAAAAGCATACACAAATCCAAGAGGCAAAGAGAGGGCTTTCAGAGTCTTCATGTGTGGCCTTTCTGAAAATCTCTGCTATTAAGTCCCTCTGTCACTGCTTCCCAGTAGCTGTGAGCCCGGGCCATGCTGCTGTTTCTTGTCACCTCCCTGTACCTGTCCCTGAGACACAGTCCCACTGGGCTGTCACTGGGACAGTATTTTCCTTCTTTGTCAGCCCCAGCAGGCTGCTCAGCCCTGAGAGTCTGCACTGCCACTCTGGAGCTGTTTCCACTCTACAATCTAGGCCTGTCTGTTCACCCACTCCACTCCACCTCACACATTCCCCAAATACGCAGCAGGATGTCCCAGAAGATTAAGATTCCACCCCTAGGCAAGAACTGTTGAAACTCTGGCTTTTCCCACAGCACTCCTACCTAAAACAAGCCCCACAACAGCAACATGTTCTTTAAAAGGTGCAAACAACTCCATCTCTCAGCGCTTGCTCTGTGCAGACCCTCAGCCTCAGGAAGGTATGTGAGGCATCAGGGCTGCAGCACAGGGCTGGTGACTGATCCCACGGGCACCCTGAGTGTCATCAGGACCCCCCACACCTGCAGAAGCTCTCTGCACCTCACGGGGCACCAAAGAGAAATGGGGAAGAGAAAGCACAAGAGAAAGGGCAAAGCAAAGGAGATTCATCGTGGCCAATTTTTCATGTTTATCCCTGAGAGAATGAAGCATCCACCAGTGAGTGGATGCTAACCCAGACATCAAAAAGACAACCAACATCACCTCACATTTGTAGGGTTATCACCTCTGGGCCTCCTTTTGGTCTGTGTAGAATTTTGGGACCCTTTGTGAGTATTGACAAAATATCTCAGGCCCATATGAAGCAGTGAGAAGGAAAAGTTGAATTCCCAAAGTGCAAGAGTCCTAGAGGATTTTATTTCTTTTTCCTTCTCTTCTGCCATGAGCCCTTCAGGAGTAATAGCAGGCTGAGGGACTTGAAAGCACAACTCAGTCCATTTCTCAAAAAGAGGAGCTCCCTGGAGCTGCTTCTGGACTCACATGCACGAGTCCCTGCCATTGCTGTCAGCAGTGGAAGCAGAGAGGAATCTTAGTCAGTCCCACTGGGCACGTGGCCCAAGGCACCCAAATCTCTGCACTCAAAACTGCTGCCATCCTGCTTCTGCCTTCAGCCAGCAAATCATCTCATCCCACAGCTTTCTCTCTTCCCTCCACATTTCCTTTGAAGCTCCATGGAGCAGCAGGCAAAGCGAGGGGAAACAGCACGGACCTGCTGCAGCACTGCTGCAGAGCGAGGCCAAGAAAAGGCTGCTCTCCAATCTTTATGCTCTCCCTGCTCTGCAGGGGTTTCACCAGCGCCCTTTGGCCCTCTGGGCTCTCGGGGCTCCCAGGCACGAGCAAGACTCGCTTCTGACCGACCTGAACGCTCAGAGGGACACAGAGGGAACGGGGGCCTTTCTTACCAGTCATCGCTGCCCAGCATGGAGAGCGCCTCCTGCAAGGACTGCTGGGGGTCTGAAAATGCGCTGGACTTCTGCCCACGCCCACGGAGCGGCTCCTCTCGGCGCTGGGCACCAGTGGCCGTCTGCGGGGGTCACTGTAAGGAGAGGGTCGGCCATGGGCGCTGCAGCCCCGGGCAAGGCACCGCCTTGGAGCGGCCTGCAGCCCCATCTCCCAGCCAGGGCTGCCCGTGGCACCCACTGCCACTGGCTCCGAGACTGCCCTGCTGCCTGGATCCTGGGGCTCCTTGCCTGCTCCCAGCCTCCCCCAGCTGGGCACAGCTCCGGGCTGAACCTGACAATTGCCCCCACAGCGCCGCCAAGTGCCACAGGTGCCACAGCCAGCGGCAGCTTCCTGAGGCCGCAGAGCTCCCACTCCCTGCGGGACAGTGCCCACAGCAGGACTGGCCAGCCCAGGAGGGAACCCCTCAGGGGCCTCTCTTGTCTCAGCGCCCTGATTTCCCCCAGCCCTGAGGACAGGGGCACTCTGCAGCTCCCTGAGGAAAGACCTGCAGCGGCCTCGTGATAGCACCAAGCCAGGCCTGAACAGCCCAGCCCTGCTGGGCCCGGCTCAATCCCCACAGAGCAACAACCAGGGAACAGCCACACCTGACCCTTCACACCTGGCAGCACCTCTGTTTCCATTGACTTCAAATATTCTAGACTATCAACTTTTGGAGTAACTCAAAAGTAGATTTGCTGTTCATTCTCAGGACAGACTATGGACCCAAGATCCCAGCTGGGCTGTCTGAGGCAGGAGGCAGTTTGTGCTCCTTGTGCAAGGACAAAGGCCCTGCAGGAAAAAGCTGCCATGGAGCAGGCTTACCTGAGGAGCTGTGTGGGAAGCTGTCATCTCCATGGAGGGTGGGTGTGCTGGGCAGTAAGGGCATGGTGTCCTGCTTCCTCACAACCTTTTTCTTCAAGGCACTGCCAGGGGGTTTCCTCTGCAGCCTAGGAGCTGTGCCATTGACAGGCGGTAGGCTAAAGCCTGCAGGGACCAGAGAACAGCTTGTAAGTGAAAGGTAATGGACTGGGTGACAATGGAAAGGGCCAGAAAACTTGCTGGAGCTGGGTAACATCTCTTTGTTATCCCAAAAACTTCAAGTATAACAATGGCACACCAACATGGGACAGGGATCACAGAATCACAGAATCCTAGAGAGTTTGGGTTGGAAGGCACCTCTAACCACCATCTAGTTCAACCCCTGTGAGCAGGGACGTCTTCGTCTAGATCAGGTTCCTCAGAGTCCCATGTAAACTGGCCTTGAACACCTCCAAGGATAGACCAACAACAGCTTCTCTGGGCAAACCCTGCCAGCTTTTCATCCCCTTCATTTAAAAAAAAAATCTCCCTAATTATCTAATCTAAATCTCCCTCTTCTAGCTTCAAGCAAACTGCACTGATGTTTCCCCAAAGAACAAGAAAAACCCAGCATTGCTTTGCTTCTGTTCTGTTCCAGAGGCGGGCAGGGGCAGTTCCAAAGGAAGTGCAGATAGCCCTGCGTGATGGCCTCGGGCTGATGCTGCCTCCTCAGGGCCCTGCTGCCGCCCTCGGGCAGCGCTCACAGCCCTGCAGGCAGAGCCCCTCAGCCGCGATTCAGTCGGGAACGCTGCTGCCTCCTGGGCTACAACAGAAGCCCTGCCTGGGGCTTCAGCACAGCTCCACAGCGCCAGCTCCTCAGCAGGGAGCGGAGGGAGAAGGATCTCTGGAGTTTTCATCAGAAGGAATTGAATTTTGTTTCTTCCAGGTTGCAGCCTGGTTGAAAAGCATTCGTTTGGACTCTCCTTCCATGGAGACTGCTCTCCAGGAGGGAGTCCGAAGCCCCAGTGTACTTTGCAAGACAGAATTTTCTACTCTGAAACAATTTAGAGGTGGAGGTGGGAAGCTGATATTCTCTTACTGACTCAGTGAGGCCATGGGCCAGACATTTCATACCTCTGTGTTTTTCTTTGGGAAACAGAATTAAATCCTATGCAAGCTTCCACTCAGATGCAAGCAGAACAGCCCCCAGTCTGATTGCAACATTGTGCAAAGGGCAAGCAAGTGGTCAAGAAGGACCACAAGTGTAGCCACCACTTACTTGCTTCAGCTGCATCCCTGGGCTCAACTGCCTTAGGAGGAACCTGCAAGGATGTTTCCTTTTGTCTCCTCTTCATCACTTTTTCTAAAAGCTCCATTTTCTTCCACTCTAAGTTCTTTTGAGCCAGCTTGCCCAATGCATCACGGACCTAGGTGCAATGGAAATACATCACAGACTGTAAGCAGAGACACACAAACCAAACACAACATCTCATCAGGAGCACAGAGTCCACACAGTGACATAGGCTTCAATGCAGCTCCATATACATTCCAATAGTTTCAGAGGAATATCTCCAGTCCTCACCTTGGCAATTGCACACAGTGAGGTGGAACACTGTAGTGCCACAACCTTCCCCTGCTGCAACTGCAACCTATGTCAGGAAGCCCTGCTTGAAGCATGAAACTCATAGGAGTGCTCCAAGACAGATGAAGAGCTCACATGGCAGTGAGCAGGCAGTTCAGTTCCTACAGGCCATGGCAGGAGAACAAAAACCATGTGCAATACCCGGCAAGGAGGCCTAATGAGCTGTTGCTTAACACTCATGGCCAGCAACTGCAGCTGTTTCTCCCTGCCAGCTCTCAAGGACTTGGTCTCTGAGACCAGCAGACCAAAAGGAGGAGTCTTGTGAAAACAAGTTGCAGAAGCATTGATGCTCATGAGCAGAAAACTTGAGAATGACAGGGCTGTGAGACGCAGCCGCGAAGGTAACCAGGAAAAATCCAACTCTCCCATTTGATTTTGCAGCCTTGCTTACACTCAACATCAGAATCTTTGCTTCTCTGCTTCCAAGGATGCACTTTGCCCATGTTCACTGATGTGGAGCTTGCTCTGCCATTCAGAACTTCTCTAAAGCAGCCTTTGCACATCAAGAATGCTTCTGGCATGACCTTAGAACCATCTCCAAACCAGTGACGTTGGCACCACTGGAAATGGCCAAACAATTGCCCAGGAGTTGTCAAATAAATTCCCAAGAGAATCCCCATCCCCCAAGGAGTGGAAGATTATGATTTTCAGTGACATTTGGGGCCAAGCACTAAACAGCCACTGGAAAGGAAGTCTGCTCATCCCTGTCCTTATCCCTTACCTTTCCAGAGCTGTCCCTCAGCTCTTTGTCCCTCGTAACACCAGCACTGCTGGGATGATCCATCTCCTTGGCCTGGCTCAGTGGGAGGCCTGGGAATGGAAGCAAAGGTTCCTGTAAATCTCTGGCAGATTTCAAGCCCCCAAAAAATGCCATGCTGGCAAACAGGCAAGACAGGTTCCAGATGGCAGAGCCCTCCTAAAATACAGAGATTGGGATTGAGAGCAGCAAGGCACAATGCCTAGAGCCTCTCCCAAGGGATGGGCTACTGGCAGCAGACATGACATTACTCTGTTGGCCAGCAGACTGAAACCTGCTGCATGACAAAGGCCTCAGCCCCTGCATGCTGGAGAGCCTCTGTGTCTGAGAGAGAAGGGCAGAGATGGAGATTGCTCTTGGCAGAGATTCTTATCTGCCCTTATTCATGCTGATTTTAGTAAACATCTTCTTTCTGGTTCCTAAAAGAACTCCCAGGTTCTAATTCCTGGGTTGCATCGAGTTCAACATTTTCTTCTCTTTGCTGGAATATTTTAGAGGACATTCAAAGACAAGCCTAGGGTTGCAGGAGTGATACCCAAACGTAAATTGTGTTCTTGACACTAGACAATTCATTTTCCCCAAGGATTTTCCTTCTAAAGTGTATGAATTGGGACACTTTGGGGCCAGCCTGACTAGAGGTTGATTTTCTTAATGCAAGTAGAAACAATGGGGCACATTCTGGAATACTCTCCAACAGAGCTGTTAAAATTCTGAGAACTAATCATTCTACACAACAGCTTCACAGAGGACAAAATCAGGCAGCAAAGTAGAAAAATAACAATGCTGTAAATCTGGATTTTTTTGCCCCTGCAGTACAGCCAGCTTAATAAAAAAGGAGAGTAAGATCTGGGTTTTGAGGAAGGAGGGCAATTCTGGATGGAAGGCAAGGTCTTGGAAGGTAAGAGCATCTGGGAAGATGGCAGGGAAACTACAGATCCCGGGGAAAACCTCCTTGGGACCATGGCAGTCAGTCAGGTCTGCAAAATGGACACACAAAATATAACAGAAACTGTGATAAAAACCTAAAGCATCTAAAGCTCCATAATTCATGGGACAGATTCCTTGGAAGCTTCTAAATAGCTGCACATGGAAACATGCTCCTGCTGGCAGCACCTTGGAGCAGGCCAGGGGGAAACCCTGCCCATTCCCCCAGAGCTACCACAGGCACAGCCTGGCCTCTGGGCTGCCCTGGGACAGCAGGGAGCCCAGAGCCCTGTGCTCTCCAGCAATGGCTCAGCTGCACCTGCACCCTCCTGCTCCTCTCCCTGCCCCACAGCTCAGCAGCCCCACAGCTCCAGGGGCGCTGGCAGCAGCTCAGCTCCTTGCAGGGGGGCACATGCAGGGCACAGCTGTTCCCTGCCAATGTGCACAGCCTCTCTGGGCTGCCACCAGACCCTTCCTCCCAACAGAGAGCAACCCAACCCCCTGCTTACCTTTTTTGTGAGGCTGATCCATGCTCCTGGGGCTCCTGGGCCAAGGCCCCCTGAGCTGGCTGGGAGCCCAGACCTCCATTCCCAAGGCAGGGCTCTGGCATATGAATATCCCAACTGAAGGGGTCCATGAGTTCCTTTGGGAAAAGAGGCATCCCAGGTCCCGTCTTGCACTGAGAGCTCTCTTCCTCCTTTCTCTGGGTTTTTTATTGTAGGTTCAGAAGAAGCTGTCGACCAGGGACAAGAGAAAAAGTGAGTTAATTGAACTCGCGCCTTTATAATCAGCCCTTCTAATGGGGGAGGAATTCAAAGTGTATTTAGTTACTGAAAAGATTGCTTGCTTTTTTATTTTCCATGAAACTAGCATCAGTTTGATTTCTCTCAACAATATGGAGCTGCCAAGCTAAGAGAGAAGGGTTCTACTACTTCATGTGCTGCCCATTCCCTCCCCACTACTACAGGATCCCTTTCCTTCCAAACACTTGGGAATTCACAGTGCTCTCTAGAATCTCACACTGGCAAGGAAGTAATTGATTCCAAAAGGAGTTTTCAAAGCTTTTGTTTTTGTATTTTCCACTCAATTCTAGGTTGGGTTTTCCAGTTTTGGGGGATTTTTTATCTTACTCTTACAACAAAGGGAGTTCTGGGACACAAACAATGGCACCACATGTTAGACGTAGAAGAAGCTTTGCTTTCTCCATTTGATGTGCCCAGTATCCTGTGAGGCTGTACTTGTAGGGAACAAAGTGCTCATCCCAAAGTTCCACTTGTGCTCTACTTACTTCTACAAGGAGTTCATTCTCTGCTTTCTTTTCAGTAGAGAATCCCAAACCCAAATAAACACAACCTATCTCAAAACAATATCAACAGGCAGGTGGAAAGTGTGGGAACATTTCTCAATTCATGCTAAATGCCTTCCTTTTCTAGTCTGATTTGACACTAGAAAGGCTGCAGGGAGATAAAAGGCATGTGCAAGATGGAGAGGAATGTTTTCTTTTCAGTGCTGCATTTCCAGGACCCCAAGGTACCACTCCAGCTCCTGACACTCAACACTTCACACTGACTGCAGGAATTTTCACTGCACCACCAGAGAACACTCCCAAGGGACTCAGCTCTGGGAGAGTCCACTCTGCCCAACAAGGAATGGAAACTTTCAAAACATTACATTTTAACAGAGCTTTCCAATGGTCACCACAGAGTCAAGATTAGAAATGTCATTTTAGGACAGACATGCCCTGTACCTACCTGCATGTTCCAAGAACTTGTCTTCTCTTCTGCTGCTGGATCCTGGCCTGGAGAAAATAGAGGACAAAGGAACGTGTGAGGTAGAATGAGAAGGGAGGGAATGGGTGTACCATGAAAGGAGACAAAGCTACTTAGCATGGTCACTGTTATGAAGGAGGAAGTGTAACACATAAACGCAAAAGGATGCAAAGACGATTATTTGTCCTTAAGCTTTCAGTTGCTGCAGTCACACAGAGCAGGTCAAGCTCAGGCTGAAATAATAGCCAAGTCCAGCAGAGGACCCATCCTGAGATGCTTTGAAGCCCTGCCTCTTCTTCCCCACCACCACCTCGGCTCTTGGGGCATTGCTGTTGGGTTTGACGTTGGATACGCAAATGGTGAATACACAGAGGTCTGTCTAAATACATGGGACAGCTGACTGTGCAAAATGACCACAGGAGATGGGAAGAATGAGGTGAACAGCACACTGGAGCAGCAGACACCTTGGCTTACCTCATCTCCAGGGACTCGTGCAAATCCCGCTGGGGAGAGCTTGGCAAAGACACAGCAGAACTGTCAAGAGTAAGACTGCCTGCCTTGCATATTGGGGGGATCAAAGGCAGTCCCAGTGATGCCTTCTTCATTTCCCCACCGCTGGAATAACGCAAGGAGGCCTGTAAAGAGTAGAACACAGTGCTCAGATCAAGCATCCAGCCTTACCCACATTCATGCCTCAACACATTTCCATATGCCCCCAACGGGACCTGGCAAGAATAAACGAGTCAAACTGATGGAGCAGATTGGCACAGGATGGGCAATGGAAAGGGAAGTGGTGAAGGAGAGACCACATCCCACATTTGACACCTCTCCCCTGCTGCTCTCTCCTCTGCAAGGGTGCCTACATTCACAATGACATCAAGATGTTCTGGGGTGCCACTGCCTCCACTGGCCTTTTGGGTGGCATGGCAGTGGCTTTAGATCCCTGTTCTCTCCCTGCCCCTGATGTGTCTCACAGCCAGTGCTGATCTCCAGCCATGGCCCCACAAAGCCATTCTGCAGGATGCCAAAACCTGCTTTTCTCAAGGCCCTCCTTTCCTCTGCTGCTGCCCTTCCCTCCTACAGTTCCCCAGCAGCCTTTGAGCCCAGATGCTGCTGAGCTCTCGGCATGCTCCCTGCTCTCCAGCTCCCACACATCCATCAGCTCAGGCTCACTGGCATTTAGGAAGTTCTGCAGAGCTCCCTGCCCTGCTGCTCTCTGCAAGCTCTCTGCCTGCCCAAGCTGCTCCAGGGCCCCCATGCCATGGCCAGGAATGGGGCTGGAGGCACTGGGGGTAGATGCACACCCACCCTCAGTATCCCATCATTTCTGGCCCAGCTCAAGAGCCAAATCAGGACGCGTTCAAACTTCACTGAAAGGGTCAGTTCCTGTCAGGGATACCTTGGGCCCTTTCTCTGCAAGGCTGAAATGAAGCACCCAAGCCTTGGATTGCACATTCTGTCTACCAAAGCTGCTGTTCATCTGCCTCCTCCTGCACCCCACCCAAACCCAGAACAACTGCAGGTCCTGGCCCTGCTGCAAAGGCAATGGTGTGCCTGGGCTCTGGGCTGCTCTCCCCATGGCCACCTCCCATCCCTTCCCTCTGGACAAAGCCATGCCAGAGCACACAGCTGCCCAGGAGCTGATGGAGCCTGGAAACAGCATCAGAGACACCTGTGCAGAGGGCATGGCTGTGCAACTCACAGGCTGAGAGAACATCACTTGGCAGGTTCCTGCAAACACCTTTTCCATCCAAAGCAGACACAGCTGACAGAAAACACCACCAAGACATAGAGGTGCTTCACAGATACCCATAGGTTACTAAATGGAGAAGGATTGGTTTTCTATTTAAAGATTGGACAACTTGAGCTGCTCTGACTGCTTATCGGTGTTTTCTCAGCCATAAGATTGAGGAAGAACCACTAGAGAGCCCAGAAACCATTCAATGACCTCTCCGGTTATTGATACATGCTGAGGACATGAAGTTTGCACTTCTCACCATTGCAAAGACAGCCTGAAGCTCAGTGTCCAGCAGAGCTCTTCCTTGGCTCAGCTGCTTCCCTGGGCTCACAGCACAGGAAAAGGTCTCCAAGCTCTGCCTACAGCACATAAACTGAAAATCCACCATACAGGACTTAGCTTGGTGTCCTTACCTTATGTCCTTTTGTCTCTGATTTCTGTTCCTGGATGCTTCTTCTGACATCATTGAAGCCAGTGCTCATTTTCCCTTTCTCTTTCTCTCCATCAAATATATCACTTGGTTTGTTGGAAAAAGAGCTCCCTTGGATGGGAGGCAAGGGCTTTGATGGAAGTAGTGAGATGGGACGTATCAGTGGAAGACTCTTTGAAATACTGGAGTCAGTCAGGCCTGCAAAGTGGAGACAAAGAATGTAACAGAGTCCACAAAGTAAATCTAAAGCATCTGAAGCTCCATATTTCATGGGACAGATTGCCTGGAAACTTCTAAACAGCTGCACAGGGAAACATGCTCCTGCTGGCAGCAATTTTAAGCAGGCCAGGGGGAAACCCTGAGCCACTTCCCCAGAGCTACCACAGGCACAGCCTGGCCTCTGGGCTGCCCTGGCACAGCAGGAGCCCAGAGCCCTGTGCTCTCCAGCAATGGCTCAGCTGCACCTGCACCCTCCTGCTCCTCTCCCTGCCCCACAGCTCAGCAGCCCCACAGCTCCAGGGGCACTGGGCTGTTAACACTCAGAGAGTTAATTCTTTACATGGTTTCACAAAGGATAAAATCATGTGGCATCCAAGCAGTTAGAGAGGAAAACCTATCTTAAAACTGGATTTCTTTCCCTCCGTAAAATGTCCCAATCAGTAATAGAGACAGGTAAGGAATAATGAGATAAGTCATCCCTAGCCCAGCAAAACTGGCAACGCCCTTAATGAGCAGTATGACTCTCTAGCTGCATTCAGCATTCCAGTTGCATACCAGCAATGAAGGAGTCATTCCAAAGGGGCCATACCCAGGATTTGGCAGAACTAACCCTAAGCCAAGGAACCAGGGGATCTGATCCTGTTTTCTGCTACACCAGAATTACTTCTCCAAGTCTCACCTCGCCTATCATTAAACACCCAGAGATGCCAAAAGAACAACAACAGTGTCAATGAGGCTTTCAACTTGGAAGCATTGCCTGACCCAGACGCACCAGACCCAGCATTTTGTCTGGCACAATTCCACTTGTCAGGGATCAGGCAAGGCAGGGACAGGCACAAGGCACAAGGGGCATCTCCTGCCCCAGCCTCAGCCTGCAACACTGACACAGGCAGACACAGCCAGGGAAGGGATTTGTCACTGTGAACCTGCCATAGGTGGCTTTGGGACTGTGCTGTCAGACAATGACAAACTCACACCCTGCCTTGGCTGCATCCATTTGGAAGTCTCTTTCTCCTTCATTGGAAAAGCCAAAAGGGCTTTCTGTCATAGGAGGTTTCCCTGTTCCTCCCAGTGCAAAATCAGGCAATGTCCATGAATCTCCTTCACATCTCAAAGGGTTCTGCTCAAAAAATAACCCAAGGAAATCTTTTCTCCTTCAAAAGCAAGTGCAAGGCGTGGGAACATTTCTCATTTCCTGCTAAATGCCTTCCTTTTCTAGTCTCATTTTTACACTGGAAAGGCTGCAGGGAGATAAAAGGCATGTGCAGGATGGAGAGGAATGTTTTCTTTTCAGTGCTGCATTTCCAGGATCCCAAGGTACCACTCCAGCTCCTGACACTCTACACATCACACTGGAGGAATTTTCACTGCACCACCAGAGAACACTCCCAGGGACTGGGCTCTGGGAGAGTCCACTGAGCCCATCAAGGAATGGAAACTTTCAAAACATTACATTTTAACAGAGCTTTCCAATGGTCACCACAGAGTCAGGATTAGAAACGTCATTTTAGGACAGACATGCCCTGTACCTACCTGCATGTTCTGAGGACTTCTCTTGTCTTCTGCTGCTGGATCCTGGCCTGGAGAAAATGGAGGAAAAGGAACATGTGAGGAGGTAGAATGAGAAGGGAGGGAATGGGTGTACCATGAAAGAAGACAAAGCTACTTAGCATGGTCACTTCTATGAAGGAGGGAATGCAACACATAAACCCAAGAGGATGCAAAGCTGATTAATTGTCCTTAAGCTTTCAGTTGCTGCAGTCACACAGAACTGGACGAGCTCAGGCTGTAATAAAAGCCAAGGCCAACATGGGATCCATCCTGAGATGCTTTGAAGCCCTGCCTCCTCTTCCCCACCACCACCTCTGCTCTTGGGGCATGGCTGTTGAGTTTGACTTTGGGCTGGATCGTCATAGATGGGCAAAATGCTGAATACACAGAGGTTTGCCATAACACATGGGACAGCTGACTGTGCAAAATGACCACACAAGTTGGGAAGAGTGAGTTGAACAGGAGCAAACAGGAGCAAACAGGAGCAAAAAGGAGCAAACAGGAGCAGCAGACAGGAGCAAACAGGAGCAGCAGACACCTTGGCTTACCTCATCTCCTGCGAATCCTGCAAATCCCACTGGGGAGAGCTGCCCAGAGACCCGGCAGTACTGTCAAGAGGTAGACTGCCTGCCTTGCGTATTGGGGGGATCAAAGGCAGTCCAAATGACCCCTTCTTCATTTCCCCACCACTGGGATATGGCAAGGAGGTCTGTAAAGAGTAGAACACAGTGCTCAGATCAAGCATCCCATCTTGCCCCCATTTATGCCTCAAGACATTTACATATGCCCCCAACTGGGACACGGCAAGAATAAATGAGTCAAACTGATGGAGCTGATTGGGAAAGGATGGGGAATGCAAAGGGAAGTGGTGAGGGAGAGACCATGTTCCACATTTGACACCTCTCCCCCGTTCTGTCCCCTGCATGGGTGCCTACATTCCCAGCTGGCATCCACATATTTGTGGGTAAACTGAAAATCTGCCATACAGGACTTAGCTTGCTCTCCTTACCTTATGTCCTTTTGTCTCTGATTTCTCCTCCTGGCTGCTTCTTACAATATCGTTGTCACCAATACTCATTTTCCCTTTCTCTCCATCCAACATCTTCCCTGGCTTGATGAGAGAAGAGCTCTCTGGGATGGGTGGCAAGGGCTTGGATGGAAGCAGTGAGGAGGGACGTGTCTGAAGAAGTATCTTGGAAATACTGGCATCAGTCAGGCCTGCAAAGTGGAGACAAAGAATGTAACAGAGTCCACAAAGTCAATTTAAAGCACTTGAAGCTCCATATTTCATGGGACAGATTCCTTGGAAGTTTCTAAACAGCTGCACAGGGAAACATGCTCCTGCTGGCAGCACCTTGAAGCAGGCCAGGGCAAACCCTGAGCCACTTCCCCAGAGCTGCCACAGGCACAGCCTGGCCTCTGGGCTGCCCTGGGACAGCTGGGAGCCCAGAGCCCTGTGCTCTTCAGCAATGGCTCAGCTGCACATGCAGCCTCCTGCTCCTCTCCCTGCCCCACAGCTCAGCAGCCCCACAGCTCCAGGGGCACTGGCAGCAGCTCAGCTCCTTGCAGGGGCCACATGCAGGGCACAGCTGCTCCCTGGCAATGTGCACAGCCTCTCTGGGCTGCCACAGGACCCTTCCTCCCAACACAGAGTAGCTCAGATCCAACCTCACCTCTGTGTCAGGCTGAGCCATGCTCACAAGGCAAGAAGTGAGTTCATTGAACTCCCACCAATACAATCAATCTGTCTCATGGATAAGGAATCCAAGGGGCATTTTCATTATTCAGAAAATTGCTCTGGTTTTACTTTTCATGAAAGAAGGCTCACTACAATTCCTCTGAACTGTATGGGGCTGGCAATCCAGGAGAGAAAGCTTCTACAGCTTTGCTTATGTGTTGCTCATGGCTCATCTACTACTTTGAAATCCCTTTCCATGTAAACTGTTGGCAACCCACAGTGGTCTCCAGATTTTGACAATTACACCTAGGAAGTAATTGCTTTCCCAAGCTACTCTTCATGGCCTTTGTTTCTGTAACTCCCACTCAGTTCTGGGTTGGGTTTTGTTTGTTGCTTTTATTTCTCTTCACAACAGACGACATGCTGGCACATAAGCAATGGCACCTCATGTTGGAAGAAGTTTTGCAATCCACATTACATATCCCCAGTATTCAAGGAGTCTGTATCTGTAGGGAAAAAACTGGCCACCAATTGCAAATTGCCACTTTTGCTCTGCTTCCTTGTTCCATGGGGTTTTCCCCCCTGTTTTCTTTGCCGCAGACAAAACCAAAACCAACATAAAACATGACCTATCTCAAAACATTTCTGATCTAGGCTAACACTGACAAATCAAAATTTTCTTAATGGAAATTGCGGAGGGGAAGTAATTCTGAAATACTCTCCAACAGGGCTGTTAACACTCAGAGAGTTAATTCTTTACATGGTTTCACAAAGGATAAAATCATGTGGCATCCAAGCAGTTAGAGAGGAAAACCTATCTTAAAACTGGATTTCTTTCCCTCCGTAAAATATCCCGATCAGTATTAAAGGAGAGACACGTAGGTATTAATGAGATAGGTCATACTGGTCCAGAATTAATCCAGTGAAAGGGGCAACCTCAAGATGAGCAATACTAGTCCCTAACTGCATTAAGCATCCCAGCTGCAGATCAGCAATGAAGGAGTCATTCCAAAGGACACATACCCAGGATTTGGTAGAACTAACCCTAAGCCAAGGAACCAGGGCATCTGAGCCCTTTTTCTGATAAACCAGAAATATTTCTCCAAGTCTCATCTCTCCTATCATTACACACCCAGAGATGCCAAAGGAACAGCAACAGTGTCAATGAGGCTTCCAACTTGGAAGCATTGCCTGACCCAGATGCACCAGACCCAGCATTTTGTCTGGCACAATTCCACTTGTCAGGGATCAGGCAAGGCAGGGACAGGCACAAGGCACAAGGGGCATCTCCTGCCCCAGCCTCAGCCTGCAGCACTGACACAGGCAGACACAGCCAGGGAAGGGATTTGTCACTGTGAACCTGCCATAGGTGGCTTTGGGACTGTGCTGTCAGACAATGACAAACTCACACCCTGCCTTGGCTGCATCCATTTGGAAGTCTCCCTCTCCTTCATTGGAAAAGCCAAAAGGGCTTTCTGTCATAGGAGGTATCCCTGTTCCTCCCAGTGCAAAATCAGGCAATATCCATGAATCTCCTTCATATCTCAAATGGTTTAGCTCAGCAAGAGCCCCAAGGAAATCTTTTCTCCTTCAAGGGCAGGTGGAAGGAGTGGGAACATTTCTCATTTCCTGCTAAATGCCTTCTTCTTCTAGTCTATCTTTGACACTAGAAAGGCTGCAGGGAGATAAAAGGCATGTGCAGGATGGAGAGGATTGTTTCCTTTTCCTGCACAGCATTTCCAGAAACCCATGGATTCCAGCTCCTGACACTCAACATTTCACACTGGAGGAATTTTCACTGCACCACCAGAGAACATTCCCAGGGACTGAGCTCTGGGAGAGTCCACTGAGCCCAACAAGGAATTTAAATTAATTTAAACATATTCTTGTAAGAAAGGGTTTCAACCAAGCTTTCAAATGGTCACCACAGAGTCAAGACTAGAAATGTCATCTTAGGACAGACATGCCCTGTACCTACCTGCATGTTCTGAGGACTTCTCCTGGCTTATGCTGCGGGATCTAGGCCTGGAGAAAATGGAGGACAAAGGAACATGTGAGGAGGTAGAATGAGAAGGGAGGGAATGGGTGTACCATGAAAGGAGACAAAGCTACTTAGCATGGTCACTTCTATGAAGGAGGGAATGCAACACATAAACCCAAGAAGATGCAAAGCTGATTAATTTTCCTTAAGCTTTCAGTTGCTGGAGATACACAGAACTGGACAAGCTCAGGTTGCAAAAAAAGCCAAGGCGAACATGGGATCCATCCTGAGATGCTTTGAAGCCCTGCCTCCTCTTCCCCACCACCACCTCGGCTCTTGGGGCATGGCTGTTGGGTTTGACATTGGATGGGCAAAATGCTGAACACGAGAGGTTTGCCTAAATACATGGGACAGCTGACTGTGCAAAATGACCACAGGAATTGGGAAGAGTGAGATGCGCAGCACACTGGAGCAGCAGACACCTTGGCTTACCTCATCTCCAGGGACTCCTGCAAATCCCGCTGGGGAGATCTTCCCAGAGACCCTGCAGCACTTTTAGCATGGACACTGCCTGCCTTGCGCATTACGGGGATCATGGATTTTCCAAATGCCCCCTTCTTCATTTCCCCACCACTGGGATATGGCAAGGAGGTCTGTAAAGAGTAGAACACAGTGCTCAGATCAAGCATCCCACCTTGCCCCCATTCATGCCTCAAGACATTTACATATGCCCCCAACTGGGACCTGGCAAGAATAAACAAGTCAAACTGATGGAGCAGATTGGCACAGGATGGGGAATGCAACGGGAAGTGGTGAGGGAGAGACCATGTCGCATATTTGACATTGTCTAGCCTCCTGCTCTCTCCCCTGCAAGTGTGCCTGCATTCCCAGCCAGAATTGACATCAAGGTGTTCTGGGGTGCCACTGCCTCCACTGGCCTTTTGGGTGGCATGGCAGTGGCTTTAGATCCCTGTTCTCTCCCTGCCCCTGAGGTGTCTCACAGCCAGTGTTGATCTCCAGCCATGGCCCCACAAAGCCATTCTGCAGGATGCCAAAACCTGCTTTTCTCAAGGCCCTCCTTTCCTCTGCTGCTGCCCTTCCCTCCTACAGTTCCCCAGCAGCCTTTGAGCCCAGATGCTGCTGAGCTCTCGGCATGCTGGCTGCTCTCCACCTCCCACACATCCATCATCCCAGGCTCACTGGCATTTAGGAAGTTCTGCAGAGCTCCCTGCCCTGCTGCTCTCTGCAAGCTCTCTGCCTGCCCAAGCTGCTCCAGGGCCCCCATGCCATGGCCAGGAATGGGGCTGGAGGCACTGGGGGTAGATGCACACCCACCCTCAGTATCCCATCATTTCTGGCCCAGCTCAAGAGCCAAATTAGGGCCTTTTGAAACTTCACTGAGAGGGTCAGGCCCTTTCAGGAAAAGGTCTCAGAACTCTGCCAACACCACATAAACTGAAAATTTACCACACTGGACTTAACTTGCTCTCCTTACCTGACATGCTTTTTCCTCAGAAGCGAGCTTTTTCCTTCTAATCTCTTCCTCAAAACCGGTGCCAGGTTTCCCAGTCTCCTGCTCTCTATTCCTTATGCTGCTTGCCATGGCAGAAAGAGAGCTCTTGGGGATGGGCAGCAACGGCTTGGAAGGAAGGAGCATGGAAGCACCCGCCAAGGAAAACCTCTTGGCAAGGGGGTATCCAGTCAGGGCTGCAAAGTGGAGACACAAACGGTATCAGAGCATCTGAAGGTCCATATTTCATGGGACAGATTCCTTGGCTAATACTGTCAACTCAAATTTTTTTACGTAAAATAGCAGAGGGCACGTAATTCTGAAATACTCTCTAAGAGAGCTGCTAAAAGTAAGAGAACTAATTCTTTGCATGGTTCCACAGAGAGTAAAACCATGTGGCATCCAAGCACTATGAGAGGAATACCACGCTTAAAACTGGATTTCTCTCCCTCCGTAAAATGTCCCAGTGAGTAATCAAAGAGACACAGGTATGGATTACTGAGATACATCATTCCTAGTCCAGAATTAATACGGAATAATTTTATACCTCCTTCAATAACCAATACTTCTCTTTAACTGCATTCAGCATTGCAGCTGCAGATCAGCAATGAAGGAGCCATTCCAAGAGGGATGTACCCGGGATTTGGCAGAACTAACCCTAAGCCAAGGAACTACAGCATCTCATCCATTTTTCTGCATCATCAGAATTATTTCTCCAAGTCTCATCTCTGCTATCATTACACCCCAGAGATGCCAAAGGAACAACAACAATGTCAATGAGGCTTTCAACTTGGAAGCATTGCCTGACCCAGATGCACCAGACCCAGCATTTTGTCTGGCACAATCCCACTTGTCAGGGATCAGGCAAGGCAGGGACAGGCACAAGGCACAAGGGGCATCTCCTGCCCCAGCCTCAGCCTGCAGCACTGACACAGGCAGACACAGCCAGGGAAGGGATTTGTCACTGTGAACCTGCCATAGGTGGCTTTGGGACTGTGCTGTCAGACAATGACAAACTCACACCCTGCCTTGGCTGCATCCATTTGGAAGTCTCCTTCTCCTTCATTGGGAAAGTCAAAAGGACTTTCTATCATAGGAGGTTTCCCTATGTCTGACAGGGTCTAACCAGGCAATGTCCATGAATCTCCTTCACATCTCAAATGGTTTAGCTCAGCAACAGCCCCAAGGAACGGTTTTCGCCTTATTTAGCACGTGAAAGGAGTGGGAACATGTCTCAGTTCATGCTAAATGCCTTCCTTTTCTATTCTCTCCTTGACACTAGAAAGACTGCAGGGAGATAAAAGCCATGTGCAGGATGGAGAGGATTGTTTCCTTTTCCTGCACAGCATTTCCAGGTTCCCAAGGTACCACTCCAGTTCCTGCCACCCAACATTTCACACTGGAGGAATTTACACTGCACCACCAGAGAACATTCCCAGGGACTGAGCTCTGGGAGAAACCACTGAGCCAGACAAGGAATTGGAATGAATTTAAACATATTCTTGTAAGAATGAGTTTTAACCGAGCTTTCAAATAGTCACCTCAGAGTCAAGACTAGAAATGTCATCTTAGGACAGACATGCCCTGTACCTACCTGCATGTTCTGAGGACTTCACCTGGCTTATGCTGCTGGATCCTGGCCTGGAGAAAATGGAGGACAAAGGAACATGTGAGGAGGTAGAATGAGAAGGGAGGGAATGGGTGTACCATGAAAGGAGACAAAGCTACTTAGCATGGTCACTTCTATGAAGGAGCAAATGTAATACATAAACCCAAGAGGATGCAAAGCTGGTTAATTGTCCTTAAGCTTTCAGTTCCTGGAGTGACAGAGCTGGCCAAGCTCAGGCTGAAATAAAACCCAAGTCCAGCAGAGGACGCATCCTGAGGGGCTTTGAAGCCCTGCCTCCTCTTCCCCACCACCACCTCGGCTCTTGGGGCATTGCTGTTGGGTTTGACATTGGATGGGCAAAACGGTGAATACACAGAGGTTTACCTAAATACATGGGACAGCTGACTGTGCAAAATGACCACAGGAGATGGGAAGAGTGAGGTGAACAGCACACTGGAGCAGCAGACACCTTGGCTTACCTCATCTCCCGGGACTCCTGCAAATCCTGTTGGGGAGATCTGCCCAGAGACCCGGCAGCACTGTCAGCATGGACACTGCCTGCCTTGCGCATTACAGGGATCATGGATTTTCCAAATGCCCCCTTCTTCATTTCCCCACCGCTGGAATAACGCAAGGAGGTCTGGAAAGAACAAATCACATTGCTCAGATCAAGCATCCCACCTTGCCCCCATTCATGCCTCAAGACATTTACATATGCACTCAACCGGGACCTGGCAGAATAGGACAAGACAACCTGATGGAGCAGATTGGCACAGGATGGGGAAGAATGCAAAGGGAAGTGGTGAAGGAGAGACCATGTCTCACATTTGCCACCATTCCCCTCCTGCTTTCTGCTCGGCAAGTGTGCCTGCATTCCCAGCCAGAATTGACATCAAGGTGTTCTGGGGTGCCACTGCCTCCACTGGCCTTTTGGGTGGCATGGCAGTGGCTTTAGATCCCTGTTCTCTCCCTGCCCCTGAGGTGTCTCACAGCCAGTACTGATCTCCAGCCATGGCCCCACAAAGCCATTCTGCAGGATGCCAAAACCTGCTTTTCTCAAGGCCCTCCTTTCTTCTGCTGCTGCCCTTCCCTCCTACAGTTCCCCAGCAGCCTTTGAGCCCAGATGCTGCTGAGCTCTCAGCATGCTCGCTGCTCTCCAGCTCCCACACATCCATCAGCTCAGGCTCACTGGCATTTAGGAAGTTCAGCAGAGCTCCCTGCCCTGCTGCTCTCTGCAAGCTCTCTGCCTGCCCAAGCTGCTCCAGGGCCCCCAGGCCATGGCCAGGAATGGGGCTGGAGGCACTGGGGGTAGATGCACACCCACCCTCTGTATCCCATCATTTCTGGCCCAGCTCAAGAGCCAAATCAGGACCTGTTCAAACTTCACTGAAAGGGTCAGTTCCTGTCAGGGAAAAGGTCTCAGAGCCCTGCCGACACCACATAAAGTGAAAATTACCCCACTAGTCTTCACTTGCTGTCCTTACCTCATTTCCTTTTTCCTCAGAAGCGAGCTCTTTCCTTCTAATCTCTTCCTCACAGCCAGTGCCGGTTTTCCCAGTCTCCTGCTCTCTACTCCATATCTTGCTTGCCATGGGAGAAAGAGAGCTCTTGGGGATGGGCAGCAACGGCTTGGAAGGAAGGAGCATGGAAGCACCTGCCAGAGAAAATCTCTTGGCAAGGGGGTATCCAGTCAAGGCTGCAAAGCGGAGACACAAAATGTATCAGAGCAACCTAAAGCACCTGAAGCTCCATATTTCATGGCACAGATTGCTTGGAAATGTCTATATAGCTGCACAGGTTAACATGCTCTGAATCACAGAAACTTGAATCAGGCCAGGGGGAAACCCTGCCCCACTTCCTCAGAGCCACCACAGGCAGCTGGGACAGCAGGGAGCCCAGAGCCCTGTGCTCTCCAGCAATGGCTCAGCTGCACATGCACCCTCCTGCTCCTCTCCCTGCCCCACAGCTCAGCAGCCCTGCAGCTCCCTTCTATCCACACCTTTCCCTTCAGTGGTCTTTCCTTTCCTGGTGAAATCCATCTTCAAACCCGTGCTTCTGCCTGGCAGAAGTGTCTGGGTTTGAATCTGGGATGGCTCTCGGAGTTGGCAGCGATGGGAGCTCGGTACCAGCCTTAGAACAAGGCCGGGTGACTCCAATCGCCGGCGCTCGGCACAGAGAGGCAGAGCCAGACGCGTCTGCTGCCGCTGGGGCCGTGTCAAGCACAGCCTGCACCAGCCCAGCCTGGGGCTGCCCCTTTGTGACACGCTCCCCGTGCTTCTGTCGTTTCCATGACTGCAAAACCCCACCCCAACTCCATCCCCTTCCATTCCCTTCCCAAGGGCAGCCAGCCCTAAGCCCGGCCTGGCCAGGCCTGAGGCTTTCACCCTTTCCAGGATGTAGACCCTTTCCAAAGCTACTTTTCAACGCCTTTAGTTCTGTAATTCCCACTCAGTTCTGGGTTGCAGCTTGTTGGTGTGGGATTTTGTTTCATTCTCTTCACATCAAACAAAGTGTTGGGACACAAACAGTGGCACCAGTCAGGGGAAGTAAAAGCAGCTTTGCACTCCCCAGTAGATGACCCCAGAATTCAGTTGGCCGAGAGCTCTAGGGAACAAATGAACAAATTGACCATCCAAACATTCCTCTTTTTCTCTACTTCATTTTTCCAGGGGTTTATTCTCTGCTTTCTTTTAAGCAGAGACACCCAAAACCAACATAAACATGACCTGCCTCAAAACAATTCTGATCTTGGCTAATACTGACAACTCAAAATGTCCTTAATGGAAAGAGCTGATGGCCAGTCATTCTGAAATACTCCCCAACAGAGCTGTTGGAACTAGGAGAACTAATTCTTTACATGGTTCCACAGAGGGTTAAACCATGTGGCATCCAAGCACTATGAGAGGAATATCACTCTTAAAATTGGATTTCTTGCCCTCTGTAAAATTTCATGGTCAGTAATAAAAGAGACACAGGTATGGATTAATGAGATAAGTCACTCCTAGTCCAGAATCAATCCAGAATAATTTTGAACTTCTTCAATGTCCAATACTTCTCCTTAACTGCATTAAGCATTCCAGCTGCAGATCAGCAATGAAGGAGTCATTCCAAAGGGGCCACACACAGGGTTTGGCAGAACTAACCCTAAGCCAAGGAACCAGGGGATCTGACCCCTTTCTCTGCATCAGCACAATTATTTCTCCAAGTCTCATCTCTCCTATCATTACACACCCAGAGATGCCAAAGGAACAACAACAGTGTCAATGAGGCTTTCAACTTGGAAGCATTGCCTGACCCAGATGCACCAGACCCAGCATTTTGTCTGGCACAATCCCACTTGTCAGGGATCAGGCAAGGCAGGGACAGGCACAAGGCACAAGGGGCATCTCCTGCCCCAGCCCCAGCCTGCAACACTGACACAGGCAGACACAGCCAGGGAAGGGATTTGTCACTGTGAACCTGCCATAGGTGGCTTTGGGACTGTGCTGTCAGACAATGACAAACTCACACCCTGCCTTGGCTGCATCCATTTGGAAGTCTCCCTCTCCTTCATTGGAAAAGCCAAAAGGGCTTTCTGTCATAGCAGGTTTCCCTGTTCCTCCCAGTGCAAAATCAGGCAATGTCCATGAATCTCCTTCATATCTCAAATGGTTTAGCTCAGCAACAGCCCCAAGGAAATCTTTTCTCCTTCAAGGGCAGGAGGAAGGAGTGGGAACATGTCTAATTTCCTGCTAAATGCCTTCCCTTTCTAGTCTCATTTTGACACTGGAAAGGCTGCAGGGAGATAAAAAGCATGTGCAGGATGGAGAGGGATGTTTTCTTTTCCTGCACTGCATTTCCAGGATCCCAAGGTAGGACTCCAGCTCCTGCCACTCAACACTTCATACTGGAGGAATTTTCACTGCACCACCAGAGAACATTCCCAGGGTCTGGTCTCTGGGAGAGTCCACTGAGTACATCAAGGAATTTAAATTAATTTAAACAAATTTTTGACAGAATGTGTTTCAACCAAGCTTTCCAGTTGTCACCTCTGAGACAAGTCTCCAATGGTCATTTTAGGACAGACATGCCCTGTACCTACCTGCATGTTCAGAGGACTTCTCTTGTCTTCGGCTGCTGGATCCTGGCCTGAAGAAAATGGAGGACAAAAGAACATGTGAGGCGGTAGAATGAGAAGGGAGGGAATGGGTGTACCATGAAAGGAGACAAAGCTACTTAGCATGGTCACTTCTATGAAGGAGGAAATGCAACACATAAACCCAAGAGGATGCAAAGCTGAATAATTGTCCTTAAGCTTTCAGTTGCTGGAGCCACACAGAGATGGCCAAGCCCTGGTGGAAACACAGCAGTCACTCTTCAACTTGCACCAGAACTCCCCAATTTTGCTGCCTCTCCTTTTGGAGCCAAGAGGCTCTTGCAGCCTCTCTGAAGCACAAAGAGCTGCTGGGCTGAGACACCAATCTGGATGAAGGGCAGCTACTTTTGTACTGCTGCCAAAGCCTGACTTTGCAGGCTTTGCTCCTGCCTTACCCTGGTGACAGCCTCGTGCTACACGTGGTCTGAGCACTGCTGTCTCCTGAGAATGGTATTACATCTCCTTGCTCTTTCCAGAATAAAATGGCTTTTTCCAACTCAGCTGCTAGGGGAGGATATTCACATTGCACTTTTAAAGCCCTACCAAAGATTTTCTATTGGAATGATACTTCTATGGCTCCCTCTTTATGGTTATCACTTGGAGAAGCTTCACAGCTACATTTTCTCACACCTATCTAAGACAATATCTTTATATCAGGTACAGTCAGATAAGAGGGCAAAGTGCTAGTCTTCTCTAGCACTTGGCCCTCTTTGACCTTAAGCCCAGATCTAAATATTAAACATCAATCGGATGATACATCTATATCCCAAAACTTATCAGGGATCTCATTTCACAGAGAAGGCCCAGGCACAGAGAAATTACACCTGATGTTTACAGAAGCAGCATCTGAATTTGCAGATACCTCTCCAGTAGCCAATCTTTGCCCACACAAATTCTTCTGGTTGCAGAATTTAACAGTCAAGGATCTCTGCATCCAAAGTTCTGCAGGATCCAGGCCCATGCAAAACACTTCCCAAATGACACCACAATAATTATAGAGGGAATCAATAGCCAAGTGCAGCAAAGGACCCATCTGGAGGTGCTTTGAAGCCCTGCCTCCTCTTCCCCACCACCACACCTGATCTTGGGGCGTTGCTGTTGGCTTTGACATAGATGGAAAAAATGGTGAATACACAGAGACTAGCCTAAATGGGAGTTTGTGCAAAATGACCACAGGAGATGGGAAGAGTGAGGTGAACAGCACACTGGAGCAGCAGACACCTTGGCTTACCTCATCTCCAGGGACTCCTGCAAATCCTGCTGGGGAGAGATTTGGACAGACCCTGCAGCACTGCCAACATGGGGGCTTCCTGCCTTGCATATTGGGGGGATCAAAGGCAGTCCAAATGATGCCTTCCTCATTTCCCCACCAGTGGGGTATGGCAAGGAGGTCTGTAAAGAGTAGAACACAGTGCTCAGATCAAGCATTCAGCCTTGCCCACATTCATGCCTCAAGACATTTACATGTCCCCTGCAACTGGGACCTGGCAAGGATAAACAAGTCAAACTGATGGAGCAGATTGGCACAGGATGGGGAATGCAAAGGGAAGTGGTGAGGGAGAGACCATGTTCCACATTTGACACCTCTCCCCTCCTGCTCTCTCCTCTGCAAGTGTGGCTACATTGCCAATGACATCAAGGTGTTCTGGGGTGCCACTGCCTCCACTGGCCTTTTGGATGGCATGGCAGTGGCTTTAGATCCCTGTTCTCTCCCTGCCCCTGAGGTGTCTCACAGCCAGTGCTGATCTCCAGCCATGGCCCCACAAAGCCATTCTGCAGGATGCCAAAACCTGCTTTTCTCAAGGCCCTCCTTTCTTCTGCTGCTGCCCTTCCCTCCTACAGTTCCCCAGCAGCCTTTGAGCCCAGATGCTGCTGAGCTCTCGGCATGCTCGCTGCTCTCCAGCTCCCACACATCCATCAGCTCAGGCTCACTGGCATTTAGGAAGTTCTGCAGAGCTCCCTGCCCTGATGCTGTCTGCAAGCTCTCTGCCTGCCCAAGCTGCTCCAGGGCCCCCAGGCCATGGCCAGGAATGGGGCTGGAGGCACTGGGGGTAGATGCACACCCACCCTCAGTATCCCATCATTTCTGGCCCAGCTCAAGAGCCAAATCATGGCCTGTTCAAACTTCATTGAAAGGGTCAGGCCCTTTCAGGGAAAGGTCTCAGAGATCTGCCAAGACAACATAAACTGAAAATTTACCACACTGGACTTAACATGCTCTCCTTACCTTAAATACTCTTCCCTCTGAAGTGATGACCTTTTTCATTCTGCTCCCCTCATCCAAACCGGTGCCAGGTTTCCCAGTCTCCTGCTCTCCATGGCACATCTTGGTAGGAAGAGAGCTCTTGGAGATGGGAGGCACCAGCTTGGAGGGAAGGAGCATGGATGGACTTGCCAAAGAAAACCTCTTGGCAAGTGGGTAGCCAGTCAGGGCTGCAAAGTGGAGACACAAAATGGATCAGAGCCTGCAATGCAAACCTAAAGCATCTAAAGCTCCATATTTCATGGGACAGATTCCTTGGAAACTTCTAAACAGCTGCACAGGGAAACATGCTCCTGCTGGCAGCAATTTTAAGCAGGCCAGGGGGAAACCCTGCCCCATTCCCCAGAGCTACCACAGGCACAGCCTGGCCTCTGGGCTGCCCTGGGACAGCAGGAGCCCAGAGCCCTGTGCTCTCCAGCAATGGCTCAGCTGCACCTGCACCCTCCTGCTCCTCTCCCTGCCCCACAGCTCAGCAGCCCCACAGCTCCAGGGGCACTGGCAGCAGCACAGCTCATGGCAGGGGCACATGCAGGGCACAGCTGTTCCCTGCCAATGTGCACAGCCTCTCTGGGCTGCCACAGGACCCTTCCTCCCAACAGAGAGTAGCTCAGATCCAACCTCACCTCTGTGTCAGGCTGAGCCATGCTCACAAGGCAAGAAGTGAGTTCAGTGAACTCCATCACCTTTTTATCAACACATCTAATGGGTGTGACACTCAAGGTTTTTTTTACTTTCTGAGAAAATTTCTTTGGTTTAATTTTTCCTAGAACTAGGCTGTGTTTAATTCCTCTGAGCTGTATTGATTTAGTTAGTCTGAAGGGAATGATGGAAGGCTCCAATGGTAAGAGGGGAAAAAAGATTCCTTCTTGAGGCTGGCCTTCTCTGAATCCACAAGAGAAACCCACACAGGTGTGACTGCTGGCTCTGCAAACCACAAAGACCTCTCAGCCACCAGGCAGGCCTTATTGGTGTTTCTATATTGCCATAATATCACCCTCAATGTTGGAGCCGATCAGCAAGCAGAGGAAGAACAGGAAATTTCTCTGTAGTGAGACTCAACATTGAAGGCAAAAAAAGCAACAGGATTTGCATCTCATGACCATTTCCAGTTTGGGGTCAGCTGTGGCCACAGTCCCTGTCCTGGCTGACAGAAGGAGTCATTTGGCCACTGTCAAAAAGGAGAAAGCAGCAAAAACTACTGAGACAATGTTGAGATGCCCTGGGTGTCCTTGCGATCATCTGAAGCTGTCACGCACCTACTCTGACACAGAGCCAGCACTGACCAACATGGACCAGTTTTCCCTGAAATCTGGGGGGATTTTTTCCATTTGGATTCGGCCTTTTAGCTCCCTTCTGTCCTCACCTTTCCCTTCAGTGGTCTTTCCTTTCCTGGTGAAATCCATCTTCAAACCCGTGCTTCTGCCTGGCAGAAGTGTCTGGGTTTGAATCTGGGATGGCTCTCGGAGTTGGCAGCGATGGGAGCTTGGTACCCAGCCTTAGAACAAGGCCGGGTGACTCCAATCGCCGGCGCTCGGCACAGAGAGGCAGAGCCAGACGCGTCTGCTGCCGCTGGGGCCGTGTCAAGCACAGCCTGCACCAGCCCAGCCTGGGGCTGCCCCTTTGTGACACGCTCCCCGTGCTTCTCTCGTTTCCATGGCTGCAAAACCCCAGCCCAACTCCATCCCCTTCCATTCCCTTCCCAAGGGCAGCCAGCCCTAAGCCCGGCCTGGCCAGGCCTGAGGCTTTCACCCTGTCTAGGATGTAGACCCTTTCCAAAGCTACTTTTCAAGGTCCTTCATTCTGTAATTCCCACTCAGTTCTGCGTTGCAGCTTGTTGGTGTGGGATTTTGTTCAATTCCCTTCACATCAAACAAAGTGTTGGGACACAAACAATGGCACTGGGCAGTGGAAGTAAGAGCAGCTTTGCACTCCCCAGTAGATGACCCCAAAACTCAGTTGGCCAAGAGCTGTATGTTCCTCTTTTGCTCTACTTCATTGTTCCAGGGCTTTATTCTCTTCTTTCTTTATTGCAGAGACAACCATAAACACAATCTGCCTCAAAACATTTCTGATCATGGAAGCTCCTGACAATTCCAAATTTTCTTAATGAAAATAGCACCAGGCAAGGCATTCTAAATCACTCCCCAACAGAGCAGATAAATCTAATCCTGCTTGATTTGGATGAACTAAGCTTGAGCCATGGGACCTGCAGGTCTGATCCCTTTTGCTGCATCTGCAAAATTATTTCTTCAAGTCTCATCTCTCCTATCTATTCAAAGAACCTTCGCACTCTGCATGAGATGCTCCCTGTGTTCAGTGGGCTGATATAATCAGCTTTTGTACACACTGCCCCGTGAGCCCAGCAGAATTCCTGGGACCCTGCAGCACCACTGCAGGCCAACATGCTCCAGGCACAGCTGCAGGAAGGAGATTGCACCAAGTCCTGGCTGAAGGAGTCTCCAGGCTGCCACAGCCCTTCACCTGCGGCGGAATCATGCCTCGCTGCCATGGGGGGAGCAGTGGGGGTGACGGGCTCTGTGCAGATGAGGGTCTCCTCCATGTGCTGCTGCTCGCTGGGCTGATCCAGCTGCTGCTGCCTTCCCCCACAGCTGGATCAGGAGCCTGCCTGGGAAAATAACACTGCCAGTGCCCGTGCCAGCCACCGATCCCTGACATGGACCTGCCCACAGGGCATCCTGCCCACCAAACTGCTCCACTCAGGTGATGTCAGACAACATCAAAATATATTCACACCGTTTGTTTTCCACATTCTGGCAAAATCATGGCCATACAGTCCACATGTTGGAGGCAGACTGCTGTTGGCAGAATGGGGGAAGCCCCAGCAGCTGCTCTCCCCATGGCTGCATGGCCACGGCAGCAGAGGCAAGTCTCCCACCGTGCCCACTGCTGTGGGACCCAGTGCTTTGGGCTTGTTTCCACTGAACTCAGGCTGCTGCTACAGCAGCAACATCACTTCACACATTTGATAACGAAGCGTTGGAATGGCACACAGGACTTGACCCAAGAGCTACAAAAAATTTTTAAAAAGACAAGGGGGCAGGGGAGTTGGAATAGGTGGTTCCTTTTTAATACAAGCATACCTGGATTTAAGCAGGGACACTGGGCTAATCATACTGGGGACTGCTTTGTAAGCCTTGTCTCTAGCAATTCCCACCAGTCTGCAAGCCTTTTTCACTACAAAGGGGTAGATAAGATTTTACAACATATCCAGGAACAAGTCTGAGCCAGAAGTCAAAACACAAGAAAATACTCCCAAATCTGCCACCACTTGGGAAAGGAAGCAGAAAAGCAGGTGAAACAAGTGCCCTTGCAGCTAAATTGCCTGCATTTATCCCATGGTCCAACCTTCCTGTACAAAAGCACCTCAATTCAAACACACAGCTTAAGATGAAGGAATAAAAGTGTTTTGAGAGCATTTAAAGCCTGATTCCTATTACTTTCAAGGAGAGGTCAATGCTAAATCCCTTAAAAACACAAATGTGGGTCTGTTTGGGACTGCATCCTTCAAAACAGGAATGGAGCTTTAGAATTGCAGAACTGTTTCCATTGGAAGAGACCTTTAAGATCATAGAGTCCTGCCAATAACCTGAGACCCCTGACACTGCCAAGGCCACCGCTAAAGCATGACCCAGGACAGGATGCCATTGGCCTTCTTGGCCACCTGGGCACACCTGGCTCACGTTCAGCCACTGCCAACCAGCACCCCCAGGTCCTCTTCTGCTGGGCGGCTTTCCAGCCACTCTGCCCCCAGCCTGTGGCCTTGCATGGGGCTGCTGCGGCCCAAGGGCAGCACGGGGCACTTCACCTTGTTCAACCTCATGCAAGTGGCCTCAGCCCATGATCCAGCCAGTCCAGATCTCTCTGCAGAGACTTCCTGCCCTCCAGCACATCAACACTCCCACCCAGCTTGGCATCATCTGTAAACTGCCTGAGGTGCCCTTGATCCTTCCCTCCACATCATTGACAAAGATGGGAATCACAACTGGCCCCAGTGCTGAGCCCTGGGGAACACCACTTATGACCAGGTGCCAGCTGGATTTCATTCCACTGAATTCCACCCCTCCCTGGGCCCAGCCATCCTGACAGGTTTTACCCAGGGAAGAGTGCATTCAGTTCTTCAGTCTTTTCCTCAACCTTTGTTCTGTGTTTCCCCCCATGTCCAGGAGAAGACAGAGATTCTCCTTAGCCCTCCTTTCGTTGCTGATGTATTTACAGAAACATTTTTATCCTCTTTGCAATCTTCTAAGAAGAAATTCTCAACAGTGAGGCAGGTGAGGCACTGGGAACAAGTTGCCCAGAGGAGCTGTGGATGCCTAAGGAAGGGTGTTAGGTGAGCATGGCTCAGCCTGTCACGGAGATGAGGTTGGATCTGAGCTACTCTCTGTTGGGAGGAAGGGTCTTGTGGCAGCCCAGAGAGGCTGTGCACATTGGCAGGGAACAGCTGTGCCCTGCATGTGGCCCCTGCAAGGAGCTGTGCTGCTGCCAGTGCCCCTGGAGCTGTGGGGCTGCTGAGCTGTGGGGCAGGGAGAGGAGCAGGAGGGTGCATGTGCAGCTGAGCCATTGCTGGAGAGCACAGGGCTCTGGGCTCCCTGCTGTCCCAGGGCAGCCCAGAGGCCAGGCTGTGCCTGTGGTAGCTCTGGGGAAGTGGCTCAGGGTTTTCCCCTGGCCTGCCTCAAGTATCTTCCAGCAGGAGCATGTTTCCCTGTGCAGCTGTTTAGAAGTTTCCAAGCAATGTGTCCCATGAAATAGGGAGCTTCAGGTGCTTTAGGTTTGCATTGCAGCCTCTGATACAGTTTGTGTCTCCACTTTGCAGCCCTGACTGGCTACCCTCTTGCCAAGAGGTTTTCTCTGGACACTTCCAATGTTCTCCTTGCCTCCCATCCAGAAGAGCTCTCTATCCTCCAAGCTCAGGAAGAAGCTGCTGCCTGTCCGACGAGTGTTTGAAGAATAGGATTTATGTTTTAGCTTCATAGTTAGAAGTGTATATATGTTCTGATAGTTTTGAATAAATGTGTTTTGATTATATATTTAAATTTTGATGACGTAATTTAATTATGTATATTTTATTTTGAAGATTTAAAACAATTATAAAAAAAACAAATAAAATTTAAAAAAAACCAAAGAAGATTGTGAGATCAGGGCCTGCTAGCCTCACAGTTATGGGCGTGAAGCTCACTCAAGCACCAGTGTCTCACCACATCCTTTCCTCACTGTGCATCTCCTCTGACTCTTCAGCCATGTTTTCTTTCTGTTACTTGTGCTGCTGTTTTAACTTGCCATTGTAACAGGGTCACACATTGACATGTTTGGGGGAAAATGGACCCAGAAGATCCTGTCTAGTCAAAAGTTTTCTACCTAGATGTGATCTGTGCTCACCAAAGGCCTGAGCAAAGAAACAAAGAGAAGTGTGCCCAAATTGCAAAGCTTGGCTCCTTTGCAATCTCACACAGATCTGGCTCACAGGTGCCTTCAGTCACAATTTCATAGGTAAGGAGGGGTTGTGTATTTCACTGGGAAATGATGCACTGCTTTGGAAAAGTCATCTGTATGTATATTTACTCAGGACAGCAGTCCAGCTGTGTTGTTTGCAGAAGGATGAGTGGACTGTGAGGCCAAGAACAAGTGACAAGGGTTCCTCCAATCTATTTACACTCCAGCCTGGGTGCCATTCAGCCCAGAGCTATGGGACAATGCTGTAGTGCATCCCACACACATTCTGCCTCCAAGAAAAGCTTGGCTTGGCTTATTAGAGTAAAAGAAATAGAAGAGTAATAGAATGGACAGTTAAACTTAATAGAATGACAGTTGACTCTCCTGCTTTCCACTGTCAACCCTGCGCCTCCTGCTCCCAAGGCTTGTTACAAACAAGTATGTGAGATTGCTTAAAAATTCCCAGGCAAGGTTCAGTAAAAACCAGATTGAATATTAAGCAACAGCTCAAGAAGATTCATTGGCAACATTCACACTATTACTTACAGGATGTTTAAGATACAAAAAGGAAAAAAATAGCAACAAACAAAACTCAGTCAATAAAACGAGAACATTCTGAGAAGTCTGTGGTGGTGTGTATGTGTGTGTGTGAGTGTGTGTGTTTAGGTGCTTTTGACAAAGGGACAGAAAGGACAAGGCTGAAAAGGAATACGGCCTAAAAGCTTAACAGCACTCCAGCTTAACAGTGCTTAAACTGGAGCCTCCAGGAGTGGGGCTATTGGCCCAGGATCCATTGCTGATCAGCCATCCTGCCAGTGCAGCCAACTTGAGAGCTCGCTGCCCCTGAGAGGCCCCACTCAGAGGGAGGTTGCTGCTGGCAGCCACTGTGGCCCAGGAGAGCTCCAAGGGCCTCCTTTGGAGCGCTCTTGATGGGCCACAAGAGAGTGGGCCTCAGCCATGAAATGCTTCCTCATGGCCGCACTGTGGGTCAGCAGCCTGTCTGGGAAAGTGGGAGAAGAAGGATGCCGCGCCATTCAGGCAAGGAAAGTGGTTTCCAAGGCTGTTCCCAGGACACCCCAGGAGCTCGTTAGCCAGCACCAGTTCCTGGCAGCACTCCGTGTCCCTGAGAAGCTCAGCAGGAGCTGAGCCCAGGGGCTGCTCAGCCAGGCCCAGGCCTGACAAGCGTTTCCCAGATCCCCGTGGGGCCGCACAAGGCCGGGGGCATTCATCGCCACAATCTGAAGCACCAAGTTTTGATGTGGGGTAAAAAGCCATGGCCCAGTGGAAGTGGGCCCTGTCCTCAGGCCTGTGGGAGAATCACAATGCAGATCCTTGGCACTGATTCCATGTCTCCCCTCTTTTCTAAGTTCTTGGTGGTAAGCTCACTTAGGTTAGGCACACAGCTCACAAGCAGTGCTCCTGTAGCTTTCTGCTCAATGAATTAAAGGGAGATTACAGATCCCAGATCATGTTCTGTTACGGTTTAAATGACTGATTTCAGGAATTTCTGGAGCAGCAAACTAGCTTCCTCAAATATTTACTGTGTGTGGCACAGAGCACAGAGGAAAGATTTAATGTCAAAGGCATTGCCCAGGCAATGCTCTTTTGACAAGTTCTGCCCTGAGCTTTCCTTAGGAAGATCAGAAATGTTCAATGCCACCAGCACAAGCTCCTGCAATGGCTGCAGGCCAGCAGAGCAGGGCTGCCAGCTGTGAAACAAGTGTTGCCACAAGCAGAGGCTCACCCAGGGCAGCAAATCCAGAGCTGGTAAGGAGCTGATCTGAAGGCCAAAGCTCCTCAGCTCCTTCCAAGAGGGCTGCAACAGTTCCTCATTCCAATGAGGGGCAGTGCTGGACACCACAGCTCTGTGTGAGCACTGGACACAAGTTGCTCCCACTGAGTGCTGGGATGGTTTCTGCAGGAGCTCTGGGCTCCTGTGCATGCCAGACACAATGAGGAGAGAGAGAAGGAGCCAAGTGCACTGCTCAAATTCCAAACAGCACAGGATGTCTCCCAGACCCCACCTGCCACCACCTACAACTCGGGCTGCCCTGGCAGTGCCAAACGCCTCCTGCAAACTGACAGCAGGAAACTGGGGAGGGTGAGTTTTGTTTCCCATGGGGAAGGGCCCGTGTCCATGTTCAGGGGCCTGCGGCCCGCCCAGCAGCCTGGAGCCCCGAGTGGCCTTCTGCCTGCTAAAATTCCGAATGGCACAGGATTTCTCCCAGACCATTGCTGCCACCACCAGGAACTCAGGCTGCTCTCAGAGTGCCAAATGCCTCCTCCAAACTGGCATCAACACACCGGGGGGATGAGGGTTTTTTGACACCGAAAAGGGCCAGCATTTGTATCCAGGGCCCTTTGGCCCCGAGTGGGCTGCCACCTGGCTAACAGTGGCTAACACTGGGCAAAGAATGCCAGAGATTTTAAGGAGAACCTCATAAAAAAAGAATGGCCTAAAATAAATAAAGAAATAGCCTTAAATAAAGAGCCAATTGTTTTCTTTCAGGGCATACGACTAAAAAATATTTTTTATTTCCTGTTCTAATGATGACAAAGTCCATCCTTCACTGCCCTGAAGGCTGGGGTTTAGGGAAGGAGCCTGTGAAGGTGTTTGGTTTTGTTTCTTTTCATGCAAAGAATATGGGTAGACAAAAAGGATTCTCTAAACTTGACTCCTGCTGTAGGTACACAGATCCATAACAAAATGAGGGACAGATGTGCCCAGCACATTTCAAGCAGCAATATGGATCTCTTCCCTAAAGCTTCTTTTATTGGCCTTGTCATACAGCAGAGGTGTATAGCCCAGGAGCTCCGTCCCCAGGGGGACAGAGAGCCCAGGAGCCAGGCTAGCTCAGGCCAGGCCGCGGGCAAGCTCAGGGATTGTCAGCGAGTGATCTCAGCTCTCTTAGAGTTCAGCTCTTTGCTTGCTGGGTCCGTATGCCCTGGGCTCGAGGCTACAGCAGATGAGAGAGAGGAGGAAGAAGAAGACACGAGCTCTTCCATGGAGGCAGCTTTATTCAGGGGTCCGCAAAGGGTCTCAGCTCTTCTTCTTCACCAACTAATAGAGTACAGTACACTACTTTTAGAGCTTTGGCAGGGATCCAAAACTGACCAATTGGACAAAGGCTAGCTGTATACAGAAATGGCCAATAGCTAAGGGTTAACATGATTTTTCCACATAAGGGTACAAGGCTAGGTTTTTGAGTCCAAGGGTCGGAGACAGGAACTTATCTGCTGCTGTGTAAGCATTTCCTATTGTTAGATTCTCCAGGGAGCCTTCGCTAAACTTATGGGGTTTACTACATTTCCCTGCTCATTGAATCATTAGCTAGTCTGCCCCCAAAGTTACAGGACTGGGGATAAAATTACTACTGTGATAATCAGTGATGGGATCCTTTTCCAGCTCTGCAGAACAGTTCTCTTGCCCTCTTTCTGCCTCTGCTTTCCCATCTACAGCAGTGATAACTTCCTTCTTCTTTTCCTCTGAAAACAGGAGACTCACCTCAAGAAAATTACTTTGGTTTTGATGGAAGATAGTGTATCAGACAAACTATTTGTGGCTATTAAACAAGGGAAACTTTGAGACATAGGTGCTGCTTGTCTTCTTTTACATCCAAAGGATAATGAATCCTCAGGTCCTTTTTTTCAAGTTTATCAATGAGGTTTGGAAGTGCATTGAGCATGAGGGAAGTCATCGCTCTCATGCTGTTCTGCAGTGCCAAGACCACGCTGATAAATTAAATCCCCTTTCATCAGTCCAAGGGAGGGGTCTGCCACCGAGTTATCTCCCATCCTCTTTGTGGGACAGATTACAGGGAGAAAAGGGTGGCCTGCCAGGGAGGGACGGCTCTTGCTCTTTAAAATTGTCAGTGACCTGTCTGTCACCAGGGTTTCTTTCTACTCATTTGCTCTGAATTTCACAGGAGCTCCTCAATCTCAGTAGAAGACTGAAGAACTGTCTTGGGACTGGGCTTGGTGGAACATTGGAGCAGACCCAAGGAATATTCCATTCAAACCAATGGATCACAGAAAAGCCCACTATACAATTCAACCTGAAGAGAACTCAGTGGCTGTGAGGAAGGCAGCAGTGTTGCAATGATGCTGCCATTGCTGCAGGATGGATTGGGGAGCACTGAGAGAGCAGGAATTCCTTTATCCCTTTTATGTCAGCATGAATTCCTCGCCTGTGTAACACCAGCAAGGACATGGGAGCCACCCAGCAAGCTCATCTGTCCCTCCCTCCCAAGGGCCTGAGGGAAGGAGCAGCAAGGAGCCCACACAGCAGGAGTGGGGCAGGGAGAGCAGCACAGCCAAAGCTCTCAGTGCTGATGGTGGCAGCTGAGCCAATTGTTACTCTTTTGGACATCTTATCTGCCAACTCTGCCCACCAAACAGCCCAGCAACAGGCGAGCTGGCATCAACCCTGCTTGCTCCGGAGCTGAATCCATCTGAGTCATTCCCTGAGCTGCCCCAGGAGGAGCTCCAAAGCCAAACCTCACCTGTGTTGCCATCTCATTGCAGGGGTTCCATGCTGCTGTCTCCTTATCACAAAAGTTCCACACCTTCCTGGTGTTCTCTCACAGGCAGCTCCTCAGAGCAGTGACTCTTTCTACTGCACAAAGCAGCCACTGACTCCAGTGCCCTTCTCACCCAGCCACCCCACTCCTTTAGAGCCTCTTCTTCTCCCTGCTTACAGCTGGGGCCTGCTAAAGTCAGGCCTGTTCCTAAACTTTGATAATTGGCCCAGCTGCAACTCCTTAGGGCTGAGATTCCTTTCTACACCATCTTTATTTTCTTCTATTCCATCCCCCTGCATACCTACAGGCAGGGTTGAGGGTTTTTCCTGCCTGACAATTCAGGGAGCAACAAGGCTGACATTTTCCTGTGGGTGGTCACTGAGCCTTGGCCGTGCCCAACCCGCCCTCCCTGCCCTGCCCATGGCCAGAGGAGCTGGCAGCACACAGCTCCCCTCAGCCCACGGGGATCTCCAGAAACACCTTTGTGCTGCCCGTGCCCAGGGGCTGAGCCCTGCCTGGGCTCACCCAGGGACCTCTTGGAGCCCAGGGAATCCCTCTGGCTGCCCTGGAGGGCTGGAGACCCTGCCCGGGGACTCAGAGACCTTGGCACAGAGCCCAACACCCCTGTGCCTTTGGTTCTGACCCATGGAAAAAATTACCAACCTTGCATGAGGATTTACAAGCCGTGAAAGTTGAAGTAGAATGAGAGTGGATTTCTACAGGGTAAAAATGTAGAATTTTGAGGTTTTTAGAATGGGGGTTCAGAGGGCAAGATGGAGGAATCTGGGCATTTCCAGCCTTTCTCCTTCTCCTTCTTGGCCTCCACCTTCTGCTGTGCTGGTGGCACTTTTGGATTGGTTTAAGGTGGAAGCTCACTGTCTAACACAGGGGATGGGTGTCGGGAAGTTATTGTAAATAATGTACACGTGGTTTTTAGTATAAAAGATAACACTGCCCCAGGGCGGTCAGTGTGCCTCAACCCGAGCTGCCAGACAGACCCACAGCGAGGCAGAGAAAGGATATTCTAGATAAGAAACAATAAAGACCCTTGAGAAGGAGAACAGAAGAATCCTGACTCCTGCTCTGACTGCTGGGCTGGAAGAAGAGGCCTGTGCGTATCTCAGAGTCCCTGTGAGCAGCAGAGATTCTGAGAGTGCCCCAGGGCTTGTGCCCAGCGCTCTCCCTGGCCTGGCTGTGGCCTGGCACAGCTCGCTCTCAGGCTGGCTCACACACGGGTGACACCCTTCTGGTGGAGGGCTCAGCTGCAGGACACTGCTGGGCTCCCCCTGCTTCCCCTCAGCCCTGGCTGCTGGCACTGCTGGAGCTGCACTCCCAGGGCAAGGCAAAGGCTGTGAACAATGTCACACAGGCTCATGGGTGCAGGTTCTCAGCAGCACAGAACGGGAGGGCTGGAAGGGATCCTGCTGGGACATCTCCTGAGCACACCCTGGAGTCCCAGAGCTGCTCCAAAGCTGCTCTCAGCTGCTCAGCCCTTTTTGTGACGGAGCAATGGCAGGGAGCAGCGTGAGCTCAGCACGGCCGGTGCCTGGCAGCCCCAGGAACCAGCTCTGCCAGCAGTGCCCATCTCATTTTATAATCTTATCAAGACTGTGAAAACAAAGTGATGCTGTAGACAGAGGATGGGCATTAGAGTCATACAGCAAATTCAGCACATGCTTATGTCTGCTTAACAGGGCCTCCAGGGAATGGAACTTTGCCAGGCCAGAAATTCTGAATTCCCACCAAATCAAATGGTAATTGCAAGTCTTAGCAGCAAATAAGAATCTGAAAATGGTCGAGAAGGATGTTATACCTTCAGCAGTCCTTGATGGTACATCTGTCTGGTTAGTCTAAAACTCAGCTGCAGAAGAGCATGAGAATCTACAGCTGAATGAAAAGATGGTTTCAAAGGAACATTTGATCCTTCTTGGCCCAGTTACAGGAATACAGCTAAGAGATGATTCCATGGAAATCAATGTGGCTGTAGGGATGCAATTTCAGTAAAGTCACAAAAATATATGAGCCCACAGGATACAAGACTATCATAAAAAATACAGTCTATTCCACCTGTTTCAAGATTCCCTAAAAAACACTGGAATTTTAAGATAAGCTTTGTGTGTTCTCACCCTGCACTGCAAATAAGACCTTCCTAGGGGAACTGAATGCTCTGCTGTCACAGGCACATGCCTGAAAGTGTTGGGGACTGGGGCACAAAACTGCAAAAAGATTCCCCATGAGATGTCTGATATTTGCAAGCCATATCCTGGGCTGCATCAGAAGCAGCACTGCCAGGAGGTGGAGGACAATGATTCTGCCCCAGGGCTGACATTCCACCTGCAGTGCTTCATCCAGCTCTGCTGGGCTCCCCGGCACAGATGGCAAGGACATGGATGGGCTGGAGCAGATGCTGAGGAGGGACACCAAGATGCTGGGAGGGCTGGAGCACCTCTCCTGCAAGGAAAGGCTGAGACAGCTCAGCTTCTTCAGCCTGGAAAAGAGACTTAGGCTGAGGCTTGCCCAAACTGTGGCCTTCCTTTGATGGCAGCCTACAAGAAAGCTGGGCAGGGACTTTGTACGAGGGCAGGAAGGGACAGGGCACGGGAGAATGGATCCAAATGGAAAGAGAGTAGGTTTAGATGAGGGATTCAGAAAAAAGACTCTCCTGGACCAGGTTGCCAAACCATGCCACGACTCCATGATTCTGGGATACTTCCCCTCCTCATCCTCTGGCAGAAAAAGAAACTTGGGACCGAGTTCAACATTGCAACATTTCAACAAAAGACCATGTCTTTTGGCAGCCTGCAACTGCCTCAACAGAGGATGAAAAGAGATGATGTTACTGACACGATTTCCTTTTTCTACCTGAAAATTGAAGGCTCCACTGCTGTCTGCTCTGGCACAACCATCGTGACAGGGAATTCTCCACCAGGGAAATGCCTCGTCTCACCCAAAGGAGGAGAAAGCCACAAGCCAACACTCTAATTCACTTCTGTATCGATTTATTCGGTTGTTTCTTTCATAGGTACTTATGCCTTTGTTAATTTCTTTCGTTCCGCGGGGCGCGCTGCGGCTCCTCCGTTGGGTTGGCGGAGGCGGCAGCAGCAGCAGCAGCAGCAGCGCCTCTCTCGATGGGTTTCCCGCTCG
Source organism: Calcarius lapponicus (assembly GCA_039654755.1). Taxonomy (NCBI): domain Eukaryota; kingdom Metazoa; phylum Chordata; class Aves; order Passeriformes; family Fringillidae; genus Calcarius; species Calcarius lapponicus. The sequence continues at coordinate 102,038,458 of CM077465.1, read as the reverse complement.
ACTCTCTGCTCGCTCTCCGTTCCCCTCTCTCTCACACCCCCCTTCACTCCCGTGCTGTGCCGTCCCGTCCGTGTCCCGCCTGTCCCATACCGCGTCCCGCAATGCGCTCCTCGGCGGGGCCTCCCCCGGGCTCCCTCCGTGCTGGCAGCGGCGCCGCTGGACGTGCCGCTGGCTCTGGTGCTGGAGGAGCAGCGCGGACTTTCGGCTCCGCCTGGCCCGGCCCCGGCCCGAACGAAGCCCCTCCCGCGGTTCCGCCCGGCTCCCCCTCGTTCCCGGCAGCATCGCCGGCGCCTTCCCCGGTCCGAGCTCCGCCGCTCGCCAGCTGAGCCACCGGAGCCCGGGACGGCTCGGCAAGCAGCAGCGCCCGGGGCGTTCGTGTGCCCCGGGCGGAATGGCGAGAGCGCCGTGCCGCCCGCACGGACGGAGGAGCCTGCCCTGGAGCAGCCCTACCGGGAGGGCAGCGGCGGCGGCGGCAGCGCTTGCTGCGGGACCCGGCTCGCCGACAGCGCCCCGGTAAGGGACGGGGCCGGGCCGGAGCGGGGCGAGCTCGGCCTGTCCAAGGATCCATCAAGGGACTGTCCAAGGATCGCATCTCGGGGTGGGCGCGGCGCAGCACCGGCCCCGCTGACGGCATCGCGGTCCCCCCGCAGCGCAAGGGCGCCCTTGTGCCCCTGGAGCTGGCGCTGCTGGGGATGGTGTCGCGCCCTGGCTTCCGCGGCGTCGTGCGGCTCCTGGACTGGTTGTACAGCCATGCCCTCTGCACAGGTGTCTCTGATGCTGTTTCCAGGCTCCATCAGCTCCTGGGCAGCTGTGTGCTCTGGCATGGCTTTGTCCAGAGGGAAGGGATGGGAGGTGGCCATGGGGAGAGCAGCCCAGAGCCCAGGCACACCATTGCCTTTGCAGCAGGGCCAGGACCTGCAGTTGTTCTGAGTTTGCCCTGGGGTGCAGGAGGAGGCAGATGAACAGCAGCTTTGGTAGACAGAATGTGCAATCCAAGGCTTGGGTCCTTCATTTCAGCCTTGCAGAGAAAGGGCCCAATGTATCCCTGACAGGAACTGACCCTTTCAGTGAAGTTTGAACAGGCCCTGATTTGGCTCTTGAGCTGGGCCAGAAATGATGGGATACTGAGGATGGGTGTGCATCTACCCCCAGTGCCTCCAGCCCCATTCCTGGCCATGGCCTGGGGGCCCTGGAGCAGCTTGGGCAGGCAGAGAGCTTGCAGAGAGCAGCAGGGCAGGGAGCTCTGCTGAACTTCCTAAATGCCAGTAAGCCTGAGCTGATGGATGTGTGGGAGCTGGAGAGCAGCCAGCATGCCGAGAGCTCAGCAGCATCTGGGCTCAAAGGCTGCTGGGGAACTGTAGGAGGGAAGGGCAGCAGCAGAAGAAAGAAGGGCCTTGAGAAAAGCAGGTTTTGGCATCCTGCAGAATGGCTTTGTGGGGCCATGGCTGGAGATCAGCACTGGCTGTGAGACACCTCAGGGGCAGGGAGCAAACAGGGATCTAAAGCCACTGCCATGACACCCAAAAGGCCAGTGGAGGCAGTGGCACCCCAGAACATCTTCAAACATGTGGATGCCAGCTGGGAATGTAGCCACACTTACAGAGGAGTGAGCATGAGGTAAGCACAGAATGCATATAGGTAGAAAATTTTGGACTAGACAGGATCTTTTGGATCCATTTTCCCCCAAATGTATCAATGGTGGCCCCACTGTAATGCCAAGTAACAGAGAGCAGCACAAATAACACAAAGAAAACACGGCAAAAGAGGAAGAGGATAGGCCCAGTGAGGAAAGGATGTGGTGAGACACTGGCACATCAAGTGAGTTGCACCCCCATAACCTCTAGGCTAGCAGGTGCTGGTGTCACAATCTCCTTTGGCTTATTTAAATTTTTTTTTTAAAGTTTTTTTTAAATCATCAAAAAAAGAATAAACAATTAAAATAATGCCATCAAAATTTAAAGATATAGTCAAAACACATTTATTCAAAACTACATCTAAATATCATATGTACATTAATAAATAACGTATTTATAAATGTACATAAATAACTACATCTAAATAACATATGTACAGTTGTAACTATGAATCCTAAAACATAAATCCTATCGATGAAACACTCTTTGGTCTGTTGGTGGCCTCTTTCTGATTTTCGAGGAAAGACAGCTCTTCTGGACTGGAGGCAGGGACTTGGCTGAGAAGGGAAACACCGGAAGGTACCAGACAAAACCTCTTGGCAAGGGGGTAGCCAGTCAGGGCTGCAAAGTGGAGACACAAAATGGATCAGAGACTGCCATGCAAACCTAAAGCACCTGAAGGTCCATATTTCATGGGACAGATTCCTTGGAAGCTTCCAAACAGCTGCACAGGGAAACAGGCTCTGAATGGCAGACACTTGAGGCAGGCCAGGGGAAACCCTGCCCCATTCCCCAGAGCTACCACAGGCACAGCCTGGCCTCTGGGCTGCCCTGGGACAGCAGGGAGCCCAGAGCCCTGTGCTCTCCAGCAATGGCTCAGCTGCACATGCACCCTCCTGCTCCTCTCCCTGCCCCACAGCTCAGCAGCCCCACAGCAACAGGGGCACTGGCAGCAGCTCAGCTCCTTGCAGGGGCACATGCAGGGCACAGCTGTTCCCTGCCAATGTGCACAGCCTCTCTGGGCTGCCACCAGGCCCTTCCTCCCAACAGAGAACAGCCCAGCTCCCTGCTTACCTTTTTGTGAGGCTGATCCATGTTCCTGGGGCTCCTGGGCCAAGGCCCCCTGAGCAGGCCAGGAGCCCAGACCTCCATTCACAACGCCCTGAATGTCTCCATTCCAAGCCAAACAGGTCCATGAATTTCCTTGGGAACAGAGGCATCCCAGGTCCTGTCTTACACTGAGAGCTTTTTTCCTTCTTCCTCTGGGGGGAAGATTTGTTGTGGATTCAGAAGAAGCTGTCAACCAGGGACAAGAGAAGAAGTGAGTTAATTGAACTCGCCTTTATAATCAGCCCTTCTAATGGGGGAGAAAATCAAAGTGTATTTAGTTACTGAAAAGATTGCTTGCTTTTTTATTTTCCATGAAACTAGCATCAGTTTAATTTCTCTCAACAATATGGAGCTGCCAAGCCAAGAGAGAACAGTTCTACTACTTCATGTGCTGCCCGATGCCTCCCCACTACTACAGGATCCCTTTCCTTCCAAACACTTGGGAATTCACAGTGCTCTCTAGAATCTCACACTGGCAAGGAAGGAATTGATTCCAAAAGGAGTTTTCAAGGCTTTTGTTTCGGTATTTTCCACTCAATTCTAGGTTGGGTTTTGCAATTTTGGGGATTTTTTATCTTACTCTTACAACATAGAAAGTTCTGGGACACAAACAATGACACCACGTGTTAGATGCAAAGCAGCTTTGCTTTCTCCATTTGATGTGCCCAGTATCCTGTGAGCCTGTATTTGTAGGGAACAAAGTGCTCATCCCAAAGTTCCACTTTTGCTCTACTTACTTCTACCAGGGGTTTATTCTCTGCTTTCTTTACAGCAGAGACACCCAAACCCAAATAAACACAACCTATCTCAAAACAATTCTGATCTTGGCTAACACTGACAATTCAAAATGGAAATAGCTGATGACTGGTCATTCTGAAATACACCCCAACAGAGCTGTATGAACTAGGAGAACTAATTCTTTACATGGCTTCAGAGAGGATAAAATGATGTGGCAGCCAAGCATTATGACACGAAAACCTGCCTCAAAACTGGATTCTTTCACCTTGCAGAATGCTCAGATCAGTAACAAAAGGAAAACGGGAAAGGATTAATGACATAAGTCATTTCTATTCAAGAATTCATCCAGAAAAAAAGTCTCCTTACTGACCAATACTTCTCCTGAGCTGCATTCAGCATTGCAGCTGCAGATCAGCAATGAAGGAGTCATTCCAAAGGGGCCATACCCAGGATTTGGCAGAACAAACCATGAGCAAAGGAAAAAGGGGATCTGGTCCCTTTCTCTGCATCAGCAGAATTATTTCTCCAAGTCTCATCGCTCCTATTATTACACACCCAGAGATGCCAAAGGAACAACAACAGTGTCATTGAGGCTTCCAACTTGGAAGCATTGCCTGACCCAGATGCACCGGACCCAGCATTTTGTCTGGCACAATTCCACTTGTCAGGGATCAGGCAAGGCAGGGACAGGCACAAGGCACAAGGGGCATCTCCTGCCCCAGCCTCAGCCTGCAGCACTGACACAGGCAGACACAGCCAGGGAAGGGATTTGTCACTGTGAACCTGCCATAGGTGGCTTTGGGACTGTGCTGTCAGAGGATGACAAACTCACACCCTGCCTTGGCTGCATCCATTTGGAAGTCTCCTTCTCCTTCATTGGAAAAGTCAAAAGGACTTTCTGTCATAGGAAGTTTGCCTATTTCTGACAGTGTCTAACCAGGCAATGTCCATGAATCTCCTTCATATGTCAAAGAGCTTAGCTCAGAAACTACCCCAAGGAAAGATATTCTCCTTCAAAAGCAGGAGGAAGGAGTGGGAACATTTCTCATTTCCTGCTAAATGCCTTCCCTTTCTAGTCTCATTTTGACACTAGAAAGGCTGCAGGGAGGTAAAAGGCACGTGCAGGAGAGAGACAAATGTTTCCTTTTCCTGCACAGCATTTCCAGAACCACTCCAGTTCCTGCCACCCAACATTTCACTCTGAAGGAATTTTCACTCCTCCACTGGAGAACACTCCCAGGGACTGGGCTCTGGGAGAGTCCACTATGCCCATCAAGGAATTTAAATGAATTTAAAAAAACTTTTAAAACAATGAGTTTTAACCAAGCTTTCCAAATGTCACATCTAAGTCAAGATTCCAATGGTCATTTTAGGACAGACATGCCCTGTACCTACCTGCATGTTCAGAGGACTTCTCTTGTCTTCTGCTGCTGGGTCTAGGCCTGGAGAAAATGGAGGACAAAGGAACATGTGAGGCGGTAGAAAGAGAAGGGAGGGAATGGGTGTACCATGAAAGGAGACAAAGCTACTTAGCATGGTCACTTCTATGAAGGAGCAAATGTAACACATAAACCCAAGAGGATGCAAAGCTGATTAATTGTCCTTAAGCTTTCAATTGCTGGAGTGACAGAGCTGGCCAAGCACTGGCTGAAATAATAGCCGAGTGCAGCAGTGGAGCCATCCTGAGATGCTTGGAAGCCCTGCCTCCTCTTCCCCACCACCACCTCAGCTATGGGGCATGGCTGTTGAGTTTGACAGGGTGCTGGGTCATCATAGATGGGCAAAATGGTGAAGGGGTCTGCCTAAATATATGGGATGCTGTGCAGAATGACCACAGGAGACGGGAAGAGTGACGTGAGCAGCACACTGGGGCAGCAGACACCTTGGCTTACCTCAAATCCCGGGACTCCTGCAAATCCAGGTGGGGAGAGCTGCCCAGAGACCCTGCAGCACTGTCAAGAGGGAGACTGCCTGCCTTGCACATTATGGGGATCAAAGGCAGTACCAGTGATGCCTTCTTCATTTCCCCACCACTGGGATAAGGCAAGCAAGCCTGGAAAGAGTAGAACACAGTAAGTAAAATACAGTGCTCAGATCAAGCATCCAGCCTTGCCCCCATTCATGCCTCAAGACATTTCCATATGCCCTCAACCGGGACCTGGCCGGAAAAACAAGTCAGACTGATGGAGCTGATTGGCACAGGAAGGGGAATGCAAAGGAAAATGGTGAGGGAGAGACCATGTCCCACATTTGACATCTAAAGCTCCATAATTCATGGGACAGATTCCTTGGAAGCTTCCAAACAGCTGCACAGGGAAACATGCCCTTGCTGGCAGCACCTTGAAGCAGGCCAGGGGGAAACCCTGACCATTCCCCAGAGCTACCACAGGCACAGCCTGGACTCTGGGCTGCCCTGGGACAGCAGGGAGCCCAGAGCCCTGTGCTCTCCAGCAATGGCTCAGCTGCACATGCAGCCTCCTGCTCCTCTCCCTGCCCCACAGCTCAGCAGCCCCACAGCTCCAGGGGCACTGGCAGCAGCTCAGCTCCTTGCAGGGGACACATGCAGGGCACAGCTGCTCCCTGGCAATGTGCACAGCCTCTCTGGGCTACCACAGGACCCTTCCTCCCAACAGAGAACAGCCCAGCTCCCTGCTTACCTTTTTGTGAGGCTGATCCATTCTTGATCTTCCTCTTGCCCTCAGTCTGGAGTTCCTTCAGGCCCCCCATGCCATGACTAGGAAGGGCGATGGAGAGAGCGGGGGCAGATGCACTCCCTTCCTTTGTGTTTGGTCATTTCTGGTACAGTTACAATTCCCATCCGGAGGTCTCCAACTCAGCACTTGGTTTCTGGAGAACGTGAAACCTTCACCAGCCCAGAAGGCTGGCGAGGTTTTCCTGCACGTGTGGAGGCTTGCTCTCAGCACACTTAATCAGCTGGGTGCCCATCACCTCGCAGAGGGCACAGGCAAGCTTGGTGACCACAGCGCAGACGTTGGCGCTTCGCACGGGCAGCGCCTTCTTCTCCAGGCAGGCCCAGAGCACGGGCAGGGCGTAGCGCTGCACCACTTCAGGGCTCCTGGCATAGACCCATTCCACCAGCACTGCCGGGACAGAGACACAGCTCCTTACCCACCAGCCTCCATGCAAACCAGGATCTACCTCTGCTTTTGCTTCTTGGAAGCCTCTCTGGCCAAGATCAGTGAAATAGCGCACAGAGCCCATGACCCAGAAACAGGCAATGCAGCTGATCATCTTTGAAACAGAACCACCAACCCCTCAGGACTAATTTCTACAACCAGAGCCTTCTACCTGTGGCAGAGACTTTGTACCTTTACTAAATCATTTCACAATTTGTTTCTGCATGAACAATGAATAAAACGTCAAATTGCCTTTTATTTCCATTAACTAGTTTTCTAAACCCACACAGAAGATTTGGAAAAGCACCCTAGAGAGGCAATTGAGAGATTTCTAATAAAAGGAATTATTCCATTTTTGTAACTTTGATGCCAAGGGCCAGAGGTCTAATCTGGCTCTTCCCTCTGCTCCGTGGCACACAGGAAAGGGCAGTATTAGAACACACTTCAAAGCTCCAGCCCACCAGAGATGGGTGCTGCTTGACAGCTGGATGAGAAACATCAGTGCCTGGCTGGTGTCTTGGGCAGAATGCTTTTGTGGCTTCCAACAAAGAGCTCCTTCAAACCTCAGAGTGTCTTAGAGAATCACCCAGACCCCATTGCCCTGGCATTTGGGCATCTCCACATTTTAATGGCAATTTCTCCTCTCAATGTTAATGGCATTTTTTCATACAATGTGCAGAGAAAAAGGCTACACAGGGCACTGAAATTTAGCCAAAACATGAGTGTTTTCTCTGAAATCTGCTCTCTGCTCATTTTCTGAACTGAACTATATCAAACAGAACAAAAATTTACTACCAACAGGCTCCTTGCATGGCAGATTTGGCTGAGAGATTAAAACCTGAAATGCTCTGGAGACCAATCTCATTTTCTGATCAGGCCAAATGTTATGTAGTAGCCACTTATTATTCTGTGGTGGAAGAGATTTCATTTCCTCTATGCTGTTAATCCACCAGCAGTCATCAACATTCAAACAGCTCCTGAAAGTATCCCAAACCAATTCTGCCAAGCAGGAAAAGGGTTATGGTACCCATTTAAAAACAAGACTTCATTTGAGTTTAAATGCAATTAAAGACATTGGTCACTGTGGGAGTTGAGAAGAGCCCCCGTGACAGCTCAGCCCTGAGGCTGAGCGCTGCCCCCATCTCAGATGCTGCACAGCTCTGCAGCAGCCAGGGAAAGCCTGCCAAATCCACCTGCCCTGGCTATTGGGCACGAGGGACAAGCTCAGCACCTCCTGATGGGGAGGAGCTACTCTGCTGTCTGTTCACAGGCATTCCCTGTAAATACTCCCTCAGAGACCTCTTGGCTTAGAAGGGGAGGCCGTACCTGTGATACACTCTGTGACTTCCAGCAGAGCTTCACCACTCAGTTGGCTCCATTGGTGGCAGAGCTCTTTCATCAGTGACACTTCATCTACAAGTGAAACACACCTTTCTGCTCACTCTTCTGAGGCATAGGAGAAAGGACAGTGGGGAGGAAAAGGGCAGGGCAACCCCATTTGTTACAATAAAGTCAATTTCTGCTGATTTTTGAATTATTTTCTTCTTTCCTTCCAGCCTACTTGGCAGGGTTTAAAATTCCAGAAGAAAAGCTCTCCTTTCACATTTGTAAATCCAAAGTTGTCTGCTGTACCAGGAGCTATGTTAAAATATTTCATATCAAGGACCTCAAGAGTTCAGTCACATGGAAGCAGTGGAAAGGTTTTGCATCCCAGAGCAAAAAGGAAGAAGCCCATACTTGGGACACAGAAAGGCACTGAGTCAGGCAGTTCATGACTTCACAGAGCAGCTGAGGTGGAGAAAGTGGAAACTGCCCCTGAAGACCTGCCTCTTCAACACTCCATTTTTCAGGCATTTTCAGAGCTGACATCAATCTGCGTGGCAGAGGAATTTACAGCAGCCCTTGCCTAGGCAGGTATTTGCTATTGCCACCTTGCCCCATGCAAAACAACACGTGGAACACGGCATCAGTTCAGTGACTGCTGGAGACTTAGATCCATTTGTTCTAAAGAAATGAACTTGGTGAATCATCAGTTCCCCTTTGAAAAAAGATGACAAAGGAGAAAGGTGGGAAATAGGCAGCTAATGCCTCTAATGTAGAGCCTTCCAGGTGGCTGCTCTGCAGAAGCTCTGATGGGCCGGTGCCCCCTCATGCCAATGGCAAAGCTGTTCATTTGGGAAGTCAGACGGGGCCTAAGCAAACTCCAAAACCCCTTTGCCTCTGAATTGTAGCAAAGCTGCAGTCCAGGACTTGCTCTTCAGACCAGCGGCACAGAGCCAAGGGAGCCTGGGACTGTTGGGAAATGCTGCTGCACATTCCAGCCTATTGGGGATGGTGCATAAGGACTGCACCTGCACAGCTTCTGGTGGGTGTCAGCTGAAGCCTTCCACAGACAACAACAGCTCCCAAGGCACTCAGCACTCTCTTGTGTGGGACAGACACAGACACAGGTGAGGAGAGTCCGTGCCAGGGCTCAGCCTTACCTAAATGAGCAACGGATTTGTCCAGTGCCTTCACAGCTGCGGCATGAACCCCGGGATCCTTTGAGTTTAGGTTCTTTGTTATCCCTTCAACCAAACGGACCATCACCGGGGTCAGGGCATCTTCCAGGAGTCCTATCATTTCTGCCAGCACCTCCAGTGCCTGCTGTTTCACTTTCTTATGAGTGTCATTTATTCTCAGGACAAAATAATCAAAAATCTGTGAAGAGAACAAACAACATGAAAGCTGGATTAAAATGACCTTGTCTGAAGAGGGGATGTAGAAATGAGCACTCAGCAATAGAAAAGATGAAAGTGATCCTTTCTGTCAGGTCAACCCTTGCTTGCACAATTTCACTCTTTTCCTGTTGGCCACTCACTGGAATGGTTTGCGCAACCTGATGCTGCTTGAATGATTTTCATCTGTTTTTGAGAGCTTTGGCTGGGGACAGAAAAGTTCCTATGGTATTTCTCTCCACCTATAAATCATTAGATCAATTCCATTTATTAATTCAAAAGGCTACCTTTTCCTTTGAAGTATGGAAGCAAGATATTTACCATGCCCATTTTTCTATACAGTTGCCCTCAAGTACTGAGGGCAGTTATGATTTTGCCAAAACTGTGGCTGGAGGAGATTCTAAGTTTCATTTTGTCTGTCTCAGAACCTTTGTCTGGAGAAGGGCAGAGCTCTGGTCAACTCTTCCAGGATCCAGACCCATTTCTCTAACTAACATGTGGACTTCTGAAATGTAATGTGCTCTACAGCTCTCATTAGAGCAGGTTCAGTCCCTTGACAGCCACAGGATCAGACACCATTTTCTGGAAAAAGGAAAAAGCAGCTACTGGGAGGAGAAAGGATAGATCTGTCCTTAGCTGTTTTCTTCTTTTTCCAAAGAGGAAAAAAAAGGTCCCCCAAGAAGAGTGAGCACCATCTTTACCAAGAGGAATAGGGATGAGGATGGAAACGATAGCCAGAGTTGTGTCTAGAGTTTACAGAAGTATCCTTTTAAAAACATTTTGTTTAAAACCAACCCAGCCTGATACTTCCCTTCCCCATGCAAACCTATTTTCTGTCTAGAGAATAATTGCAATGCTTTCAATGGCTGGATTTCCCTCACTTAACCCAACTGGGAGTAGGAGACAGCAGCAGTTACACCAGCAGAAAATTCTGCCATCCTCTGATAAACAGCAGCAATAGGCACCTGCCAGACAAATACAGCTGGACTGAAAGAACTTGTCCTGAAGCCTGGACCTCAATTACATTTCTCTGGGTAAGAGGGACCAGCCTGTCCCAAACAGCCAGGATGTAGTGCCAAGACACACTGAATTGACTTTACTTCTACAGGCTTGGGAAAGGAGCTAAAGGAAAGGAACCATGAAGATACCCTACATACTTGGGCAATGTTAGTGGAGATCAGCTGGGGGCTGGTTTTGGACAGGTCTAGGAGGAGTGCCACTCCTTCCATCCGTGTCTGAAACCCCTTGGCTTCCAGGAGATGGTAAAGCTTCTGGAGTGACTCCTTTTCTTCCACAGTTGCAGGTAACGTGACCTGGGCTTTTGGACGGTGGAGGAGGCGTCCGCCAGGGGCAGACTTCACCCTGGAAAACAAAACCAAATTAGGACCTGTTGCTGATAATACCTTCAGTTAATTGTGAGCAAAACATCCTGAGGAGCTTTCCTAATGATGTGATTTCAAGCTAGAAAATCATGAAGCTCTGAGGAACAACGTGGACCTCGTGACAATCATTACGGGAGACAATCTGCAAGTGACATTCTCACCGCTGCTCACTCAGGAAAACCAAGGATGAGATGCATCTGATCTATCTTCAGATGCCTTCCAAGGCACACATTGCTTTGTGGGGAAAGGGAGACACTATTTCCAAGTTTAAATGCCTCCTAATGTGGCACGTGCGTTTCTTTTAATAAGGAAAGTCATCACTCTGAAGAAGTGTCTCTACACCAGGCATGACAATCTGGAAAAGTAGCTCAGATGCATCTGAACAGATGAACAGGGGCATATCTGAAGGATCCAGAAAATCAGGAACAGAGATAGAAACAGAAGCCAGACATGCCAGAACTACACTCACATTTCATTTGCTTCCCTAGAGACTAGATGCACAGCTTAACAAACCCTCTGGGAATAATCCTCTTGGATCAACCTGTCTCTTCCATGAGCACGGGAAGGTGCTAGCCATGCTACCGAGGCATGGGGTCCCTTTCCTGCCACCACTGAGCAGGACAGAGCTAAATAAATTCCCCCTGGTATCAGAGGAGAAGAGGTACAGGTATCTCTGCCACTGGCATGAAGAGATAGCAAGGACCAAATCCCTGTCTCAGATCCTGATTGCAGCACAGGGGGAAATAAACCAAAACACGCTGTCCATCAAGCAAACTATAGGAAAGGACAGGAATAGCAAGACAAAAAGTCCACATTGAGACACCTCTTGACCAAAATGGCTCAGGAATTGCCTTGCTTCTTACTACTCAAACTTGGTACTGTTTGAGGGTAAGAAAACCATGAATCAACCAGGCCAAACCACATGGATGGGAGCTGCTTGTCTCGGGAATGGCATCCTGCTTCTAAACTGGGACTTCTCATTAAAACACCCACCTAAAAGGTCTCCACTTAGATGAAAAAAAACCAAATCCTGGCTGAATTTCCTTGTCTCAAGTCAGGCAGCAGAGACTTGGCCCTCTCCTAGCCTCCACAGCACTGCCCTTGCCACTGCACTGGATCATCTGAGCTGCAACCAATGGGTGTCTTTTTGTCGCCCAATTTCTGTGGAAAGCCCTCCAGAGAAGTTGTGTTCAACACAATGCAGAAGTTGACATTTTTTATCCTAGAGCGTTTGTAGGGAAGGGAAACAATCTCTGGCACTGGTCATGTCCAGCAGAAAGATTTGCCTGAGGAAGAGGCATGGAAAGCTTGTCACGTGCTTTGTCACATCTGACAGAAGTGCTCAGTACCGTTTGATAGGGGGCACTGGGGCCTGGGGCTTCTTCGGGCTGTCGTTCGTCTTCTCCACCGGCTCCTTGACAGAGGGACATTCACCCTTCTGGTTTTCCATCTCCTACAAAGACATAAAGAAACCCCATGAATCTTTAGAATATAAAATAGGAAATTCCCTCTTTAAAACACGAGTTAGAACCAGGATCAATGCTACCAAGGCTTAGGAAAACATTTCCTAACTTAGAGAAATAAACAGACCAGAGATTCAGTGATGCCAACTCTTTGTTTTCAATAGCCCAAGGCAGGTTATGGGTGCTGCCACACTGAGCAGCAGTCTGAAATCCCAGAGTCATTAGTCTTGAGCATGAATGGGAATAATGCAAACTAATCAGCAATGAGTGGTCTTAAAGGAAAAAATGGACACTTTGGGGGTTGGCCCATTGTGTTGGAAGTTGATTTGGTTCAATTCTCCCTGCTCCTGCACAAAAGCACACTCCCTTCTGTAATGTAGATAAAAAGAATAAAATCCCCCCAAACAAACACATGATTTTCCACTGCATGCTGCTGAATTCACCAAGCTTCTTCCAGCTCCACAGGGCTTGACAGCAGGGCAGTATTCCCAAAACACAGACAGTAACTGTAGTAACTAGGATTGAGTTGGTATCTTTTGTATATTTGGAAATTTCCTTGGCACTACTACTTCCAGTCTCTTTTGCAAAGACTCTGTTGTGTTCAGAAACACTCTTCTCGCTTAGTTGCTTTATTGAGGGCAGAGTAGGGAGAGCCTGGTGGGGGCTTACATGTGAGTGTAAACCCATTTTCTCCTCTTTCCCTTTACTCTTTGTGACAGATATTCAAAATATTCAAACCCCCACTTTTCCCCTAATAATATCAGTTCCTCTGTGGTCTGCAGATGAACAGAATTCATCTGAGGCTGAGGATGAACAGCTCATTCCCAGGAGCAAAATGATTCAGCAGAAGTGGGATGAGATAAAGACACTTGGGGTATGTTTGATCTTGTATTAGCAGTGGCAATACTTGCACAAAGGAGACATTTCTCCTGCCAAGCACTTACCTTCTTCTTAATTCTTGTCAGAATATCTGCCAGGTCATGCGGGGGAAAGAGATTGCTCCAAAAGCTTCTTAAATTTTTGATTATTCAGCAACATCTTCACCATCTCCTGTCCATAATGCCTAAGGAAGGAAGGAAGGAAGGAAGGAAATGGAAGAAAATGAACAAAGGAAGAGTGTTAACAGAAGAGGCTGATGCCTTAAACTCATCAGGTGCAATCCTTGCATGAGATGCCATTACCTACTCAGCAAAGAGGGAGATTTACCTCACTTGACACTGCACAGTGCTGTAGCTGAACACAAGAGGCAGGAGGAGAATGTGGGGCAAGAGAAAAATTCTCTCTGAAACTGGGGGTGTGCTTCTGTGGGATCAAAGGATCCCAGAGAACAAGCAAAACACATCTGCTTTGTTGTCAGAGCCTGTTAGCAGCGTCCTGCTGCCATTGCACAGTAATTTACCTTTCTTTAAATGGCAGGGAAGCAAGGACAAAACCCATCATCCTTGCTTTTGATTATTCTATACTATATGTATGCACAGGGTCAGCTAGTTGCTCTGGTGCTCTTGGCAGCTATTAATGGGAATTTCATCATCAAAGTAAGAGGAATTTGGTGGTTTGGGGTGATTTTGCTGCTAGGAAACCACAGTTTTCTTCAAGAAGAAATTTGGAGGTCACTGAGACACAGTTAACAGCACTCTAGAAATCTGTAGAAGAGGTTTAGAAAGACTGAATACATTGGCTAAAGACCCCTGAAATATTTCTAGGGAAGTCTTAAGTTAATGTGAAATAAATGTTTGGGATCCTTCAGTGATGAACATTAGCCAACACTATGGCTTTCCCTTATGCACCTAAAGCCTATCAAAACTGTTGGACTGGCTAATCTGAGCTCTTTTGATCTCAGTAAAGACTCCTTCAAGTCACAGGAAGTTGGCAATGCTCCTTCTTGCTGGCCAACCTCAGGTTACCCAGTGCAGTCATTTCCCCAGGCAAGCCAGAGCAGCGGTCACAGCACCAAGCCTGACAGAGCTCAAGAAGCATTTGGAAAATGCTCTCAGGCACATGGAGTGACTCTGGGGCTGTCCTGAGCATGGCCAGGAGCTGGACTGGATGACCTGCATGGGTCCCTTCCAACTCAGGATATTCCATGATGTTATGCCCCTTAGCCACACACTGAGGTCACTCATTATTTCCTTTTGTTTCCACTCTTTCGTGGTTTCACCTTTATAGCCAGACAGGAAATAATTTTCCTGGTTTTGGAGGTGAAATGAAGATCATTACCTTGTGTCCTTGTGACAGTCCTGAGCCAGTGTCCCTGCCACGTGTGGCAGCCTCTCAGCCCTGGGGGTGCCTGCGAGCTTGGTGACTCCCATTTTCTCCATCAAGGACAGGAGCAGTTCGGCCGCACACTTCCGCACCTGGACGTAGCGGCTCCTGGGAAGGAGAGAGCAAACCCTGGGCCACAGGGACAAGGAGCAGCAGCAGCAGCACAGGCCTTGGCCTGAGTGTGCTCCCTGTCCTTGCTGGGGGAAGGAGCCTGGGCTCTCCCTGCACCTGCCAACACCTGCAGAAGGTTCTGTCCTCAGATAAACACAGAGTTAGCATTGTACAGGAGGACTGCCTGCACGGAAGAGGGAAGAATTCAGTCTCCCTGCACAATCTGGTACTCCATTTCTGTCCCCAAATTTACTCAGAGAAGGATTAAAGTAATAGAACACATATGAATTATTTAGAAATTAAGGACAATTCATGCTGACCCCTCAGAGGGCACCCAGTACACAGAGCTGCAGCAGGATGAGGCTCTTTCCACCCATTCATCCCCAAATCTGCAGACCTCTGGGAAAAAACAAATGCAGGGAAAACACGCTGTGGGCCGTGAAATTGTGGAATATCCAGCAATGCAGCCTGTTTCTTTTGTAAAGCTTGGCAAGGGATACATCTGAGTGTTTTACCCTGTTCCAAAGCTGAGGAAAGGGTGGCAGGCATTAGAGCCAGGTTGTCCTGATCTAGAGACTGTCTCTTGGGAACTATTAGGCCCAGCACCAACACTTAGGGCAGCATTTGCTTCAGCTGTCCCATGGCCCTCGGCCTGTGAAGGTGACTGGAAAGTGAATCATCGTCTCAAGGCTATCATGAAACATCATTTTGGATAGAAAGTAGAGCTCTAAGGCCAGGACACTCATACAAGACTCCTTTTGGCAGCAGCTGCACCTGCTGGGCAGGCTGTGCCACACCCAGCACATTCTCCCCCATGTGCTCCACACCCCAGCAAGGACCCTCCTTATTTCTCAGGTTAATGGCATCATGAGGATACGTGGTTTTCCCCAGGGACTCTGTGGTTAGCACTGTGAAATATCCAACAGTGCTCACAGCTGCAATTGCTCACAGCTCTTCCCACAAAAGCACAAGGCTCTATCCTTAGCCTTTGCAGACACTTGCACTTCCCCACCATTCACCACATCTAGGAAACTCTGACAGACTGGGAGAACTCCAGGAAGCAGCATGAAGCTGAGTCAGAGGAGCTTTAGTTTGGATATCAGGAAAAAGTTTTTCACCCAGAGGATGCTTGGGCCCTGCAACAGGCTCCCCAGGGCAGTGCTCACAGCACCAAGCCTGACAGAGTTGAAGAAGCATTTGGACAACAATCTCAGGCACACACTGTGACCCTTGGGTTGTTCTGTGCAAGGCCAGGAGCTGGACTGGATGGTCCTGATGGGACCCATCCAGCTCCCCATATTCTACAATTCTGTGATTCTGTCACCTAATGGGCTGCAGGAGGGCAGAAATAGGTGACAAGAGGAAAGAAAGGAGGTTGATCAGAGAATCAAGTCACTGAGTCCACAGAAGATGCAGCATACAGGACCCTTCCCTCCCAGCATCCCCATTCTCTCTCTGGGATCCCTTCCCACACCCTGGAAGGTGAAGAACATCACTAAAAGAAGAAGAACCTACTTGACTCCCCTGTCCATGAGAACAGTCATTGCTCGTGCAGGAGTCATGTTCTCTACCATCATCCCCAGGCTCTGACAGGCTGCCTTCTGAATAAACTCTGGGGAGTTCCACACCATGGGGAGAAGGACCGCAGCAACCTCATCCGCCTCGGGGTCCATGTCCTTCTTCAAGATGGCAAAGAGCTCTCCCAGAGTGACAATTGCAGAGCAGGACACCTTGGACCGGAGGTTGGTCACCTGGGGAAGTCATGGGGGGAAACATAAGAATCACCTTGAAAAGAAAACCAGTTTCCTTGGGTTTCCTTAGACAAAACTCCAGGAAATCACAGCATGTCCCGCTGGGTATAGAGGAACATAAAAGCACAGGAAGAGCAGAAGAGCCCAAGCACAGAAAGGCACTTACTCTGGCACCAATGTCTGGCCTCACACCTGCTTACTGCAGGCGTTAAAAAATACATCTCACTAAAGTGTTCTACATAACCCTTCTATAATGTCAACTGCTTTGATTTTAGGCCCTTTGATTTGAAAAACAAAAAAGCAAAATAAAGTAAGGGATGCTTTCAAACCATAAAGGCACAAGTCATAAAAATAAAACAGTCAGGTGCTCCTGTTTAAAAAAGCAACACCTGTAGTTGAAGCACTCAGACAGGAAACAGAAAACACAGGCTCAGATCCACAGACACATTTGCAGTGTTCAGTCACAGCTTGGGCAGAGACTGGGACTCTGGCATATAATGTCATTAGTGTCTCAGTTTCTGCCTTGCATTATAATGCACCACACTCAAAGACAAGTGCCAGATACCCAACCTGCCAGTAAATACACCTGCACGTACACAGACCCTACAGATAGCTGACAGACATTAGAAGTAGAAGGTCTAAAACCAGAACTGAAGGCAGTCCCTGAGCACATATGGAGATGAACAAGCACATATCTACTCTACAAGGCGTGTATGAAGCATGGGGGACAATTCAGAACAATGTTCTCACCTCGCTGGTAACTGCCAAGCAAATCTCACGAAGTCGAGAGAGCAGGACTTCTGGATGGGACTCAGCCAGGCGTGGGATGTTGAAGAGTCCCTTCTTCTTCAGTTCCCTGGAAGGCAAGTACCAAAAAGATTGATTTTTCTCTCCACCCAAGAACTAGGCAGCACCCTCTGAAATGACCAGGCTGGCAGCTCAGTCAAACCATGGGAAATGCTTTTCAAGGAGCACTTAATGAAATCATGGAACACATTGCCACAGGATGCTGTGGCTGTCAAAAGCATGCACAAATCCAAGAGGCAAAGAGAGGGCTTTCAGAGTCTTCATGTGTGGCCTTTCTGAAAATCTCTGCTATTAAGTCCCTCTATCACTGCTTCCCAGTAGCTGTGAGCCCGGGCCATGCTGCTGTTTCTTGTCACCTCCCTGTACCTGTCCCTGAGACACAGTCCCACTGGGCTGTCACTGGGACAGTATTTTCCTTCTTTGTCAGCCCCAGCAGGCAGCTCAGCCCTGAGAGTCTGCACTGCCACTCTGGAGCTGTTTCCACTCTACAATCTAGGCCTGTCACCCACTCCACTCCACCTCACACATTCCCAAAATATGCAGCAGGATGTCCCAGAAGATTAAGATTCCACCCCTAGGCAAGAACTGTTGAAACTCTGGCTTTTCCCACAGCACTCCTACCTAAAACAAGCCCCACAACAGCAACATGTTCTTTAAAAGGTGCAAACAACTCCATCTCTCAGCACTTGCTCTGTGCAGGCCCTCAGCCTCAGGAAGGTATGTGAGGCATCAGGGCTGCAGCACAGGGCTGGTGACTGATCCCACGGGCACCCTGAGTGTCATCAGGACCCCCCCACACCTGCAGAAGCTCTCTGCACCTCACGGGGCACCAAAGAGAAATGGGGAAGAGAAAGCACAAGAGAAAGGGCAAAGCAAAGGAGATGCATTGTGGCCAATTTTTCATGCTTATCCCTGAGAGAATGAAGCATCCACCAGTGAGTGGATGCTAACCCAGACATCAAAAAGATAACCAATATCACCTCACATTTGTAGGGTTATCACCTCTGGGCCTCCTTTTGGTCTGTGCAGAATTTTGGGACCCTTTGTGAGTATTGACAAAATATCTCAGGCCCATATGAAGCAGTGAGAAGGAAAAGTTGAATTCCCAAAGTGCAGGATTCCTAGAGGATTTTATTTCTTTTTCCTTCTCTTCTGCCATGAGCCCTTCAGGAGTAATAGCAGGCTGAGGGACTTGAAAGCACAACTCAGTCCATTTCTCAAAAAGAGGAGCTCCCTGGAGCTGCTTCTGGACTCACATGCACGAGTCCCTGCCATTGCTGTCAGCAGTGGAAGCAGAGAGGAATCTTAGTCAGTCCCACTGGGCACTTGGCCCAAGGCACCCAAATCTCTGCACTCAAAACTGCTGCCATCCTGCTTCTGCCTTCAGCCAGCAAATCATCTCATCCCACAGCTTTCTCTCTTCCCTCCACATTTCCTTTGCAGCTCCATGGAGCAGCAGGCAAAGCGGGGAAACAGCACGGACCTGCTGCAGCACTGCTGCAGAGCGAGGCCAAGAAAAGGCTGCTCTCCAATCTTTATGCTCTCCCTGCTCTGCAGGGGTTTCACCAGCGCCCTTTGGCCCTCGGGGCTCTCGGGGCTCCCAGGCACGAGCAAGACGCGCTTCTGACCGACCTGAACGCTCAGAGGGACACAGAGGGAACGGGGCCTTTCTTACCAGTCATCGCTGCCCAGCATGGAGAGCGCCTCCTGCAAGGACTGCTGGGGGTCTGAAAATGCGCTGGACTTCTGCCCACGCCCACGGAGCGGCTCCTCTCGGCGCTGGGCACCAGTGGCCGTCTGCGGGGTCACTGTAAGGAGAGGGTCGGCCATGGGCGCTGCAGCCCCGGGCAAGGCACCGCCCTGGAGCGGCCTGCAGCCCCATCTCCCAGCCAGGGCTGCCCGTGGCACCCACTGCCACTGGCTCCGAGACTGCCCTGCTGCCGGGATCCTGGGGCTCCTTGCCTGCTCCCAGCCTCCCCCAGCTGGGCACAGCTCCGGGCTGAACCTGACAATTGCCCCCACAGCGCCGCCAAGTGCCACAGGTGCCACAGCCAGCGGCAGCTTCCTGAGGCCGCAGAGCTCCCGCTCCCTGCGGGACAGTGCCCACAGCAGGACTGGCCAGCCCAGGAGGGAACCCCTCAGGGGCCTCTCTTGTCTCAGCGCCCTGATTTCCCCCAGCCCTGAGGACAGGGGCGCTCTGCAGCTCCCTGAGGAAAGACCTGCAGCGGCCTCGTGATAGCGCCAAGCCAAGCCTGAACAGCCCAGCCCTGCTGGGCCCGGCTCAATCCCCACAGAGCAACAACCAGGGAGCAGCCACACCTGACCCTTCACACCTGGCAGCACCTCTGTTTCCATTGACTTCAACTATTCTAGACTATCAACTTCTGGAGTAACTCAAAAGTAGATTTGCTGTTCATTCTCAGGACAGACTATGGACCCAAGATCCCAGCTGGGCTGTCTGAGGCAGGAGGCAGTTTGTGCTCCTTGTGCAAGGACAAACCCCTGCAGGAAAAAGCTGCCATGGAGCAGGCTTACCTGAGGAGCTGTGTGGGAAGCTGCCATCCCCATGGAGCGTGGGTGTGCTGGGCAGTACGGGCACGGTGTCCTGCTTCCTCACAACCTTTTTCTTCAAGGCACTGCCAGGGGGTTTCCTCTGCAGCCTAGGAGCTGTGCCATTGACAGGCGGTAGGCTAAAGCCTGCAGGGACCAGAGAGCAGCTTGTAAGAGGAGGGTGCTGGACTGGGCCACGATGGAAAGGGCCAGAAAACTTGCTGGAGCTGGGTAACATCTCTTTGTTATCCCAAAGAACTTCAAGTATAACAATGGCACACCAACATGGGACAGGGATCACAGAATCACAGAATCCTAGAGAGTTTGGGTTGGAAGGCACCTCTAACCACCATCTAGTTCAATCACTGTGAGCAGGGACATCTTCATCTAGATCAGGTTTCTCAGAGCCCCATGTAAACTGGCTTTGAACACCTCCAAGGATAGACCAACAACAGCTTCTCTGGGCAAATACTGCCAGCTTTTCATCACCTCCAATTAAAAAAATTCTCCTTAATATCTAATCTAAATCTCCCCTCTTCTAGCTTAAAGCAAACTGCAGTGATGCTTCCCCAAAGAACAAGAAAAACCCAGCATTGCTTTGCTTTTGTTCTGTTCCAGAGGCAGGCAGGGGCAGTTCCAAAGGCAGTGCAGATAGCCCTGCGTGATGGCCTCGGGCTGATGCTGCCTCCTCAGGGCCCTGCTGCCGCCCTCGGACAGCGCTCACAGCCCTGCAGGCAGAGCCCCTCAGCCGCGATTCAGTCGGGAACGCTGCTGCCTCCTGGGCTACAACAGAAGCCCTGCCTGGGGCTTCAGCACAGCTCCACAGCGCCAGCTCCTCAGCAGGGAGCGGAGAGAGAAGGATCTCTGGAGTTTTCATCAGAAGGAATTGAATTTTGTTTCTTCCAGGTTGCAGCCTGGTTGAAAAGCATTCTTTTGGACTCTCCTTCCATGGAGACTGCTCTCCAGGAGAGAGTCCAAAGCCCCAGTGTACTTTGCAAGACAGAATTTTCTACTCTGAAACAATTTAGAGGTGAAGGTGGGAAGCTGATATTCTCTTACTGACTCAGTGAGGCCATGGGCAAGTCACTTCATACCTCTGTGTTTTTCTTTGGGAAACAGAATTAAATCCTATGCAAGCTTCCACTCAGATGCAAGCAGAACAGCCCCCCAGTCTGATTGCAACATTGTGCAAGTGGTCAAAATGGACCAGCACAAGTGTAGCCACCACTTACTTGCTTCAGCTGCATGCCTGGGCTCAACTGCCTTAGAAAGAAGCTGCAAGGATGTTTCCTTTTGTCTCCTCTTCAACTCCTTTTCCAAGAGCTCCATTTTCTTCCTCTCAATGTTCTTTTCAGCCAACTTGCCCAATGCATCATGGACCTAGGTGCAATGGAAATACATCACAGACTGTAAGCAGAGACACACAAACCAAACACAACATCTCATCAGGAGCACAGAGTCCACACAGTGCCATAGGCTTCAATGCAGCTCCATATACATTCCAATAGTTTCAGAGGAATGTCTCCAGTCCTCACCTTGGCAATTGCACACAGTGAGGTGGAACACTGTAGTGCCACAACCTTCCCCTGCTGCAACTGCAACCTATGTCAGGAAGCCCTGCTTGAAGCATGAAACTCATAGGAGTGCTCCAAGACAGATGAAGAGCTCACATGGCAGTGAGCAGGCAGTTCAGTTCCTACAGGCCATGGCAGGAGAACAAAAACCATGTGCAATACCCGGCAAGGAGGCCTAATGAGCTGTTGCTTAACACTCATGGCCAGCAATTGCAGCTGTTTCTCCCTTCCTGGCTTCTGAAGGACTCAGCTCTCAAGGGCTTGGTCTCTGAGACCAGCACACCAAAAGGAGGAGTCTTGTGAAAACAAGTTGCAGAAGCATTGATGCTCATGAGCAGAAAACTTGAGAATGACAGGGCTGTGAGACGCAGCCACAAAGGTAACCAGGAAAAATCCAACTCTTCCATTTGATTTTGCAGCCTTGCTTACACTCAACATCAGAATCTTTGCTTCTCTGCTTCCAAGGATGCACTTTGCTCATGTTCACTGATGTGGAGCTTGCTCTGCCATTCAGAACTTCTCTAAAACAGCCTTTGCACATAAAGGAAGAATGCTTCTGGCATGACCTTAGCACCATCTCCAAACCAGTGACGTTGGCACCACTGGAAATGGCCAAGCAATTGCCCAGGAGTTGTCAAATAAATTCCCAAGAGAATCCCCATCCCCCAAGGAGTGGAAGATTGAGTTTCAGTGACATTTGGGGCCAAGCACTAAACAGCCACTGGAAAGGAAGTCTGCTCATCCCTGTCCTTATCCCTTACCTTTCCAGAGCTGTCCCTCAGCTCTTTGTCCCTCGTTGGACCAGCACTGCTGGGATGATCCATCTCCTTGGCCTGGCTCAGTGGGAGGCCTGGGAATGGAAGCAAAGGTTCCTGTAAATCTCTGGCAGATTTCAAGCCCCCAAAAATGCCATGCTGGCAAACAGGCAAGACAGGTTCCAGATGGCAGAGCCCTCCTAAAATACAGAGATTGGGATTGAGAGCAGCAAGGCACAATGCCTAGAGCCTCTCCCAAGGGATGGGCTACTGGCAGCAGACATGACATTACTCTGTTGGCCAGCAGACTGAAACCTGCTGCATGACAAAGGCCTCAGCCCCTGCATGCTGGAGAGCCTCTGTGTCTGAGAGAGAAGGGCAGAGATGGAGATTGCTCTTGGCAGAGATTCTTATCTGCCCTTATTCATGCTGATTTTAGTAAACATCTTCTTTCTGGTTCCTAAAAGAACTCCCAGGTTCTAATTCCTGGGTGCATCGAGTTCAACATTTTCTTCTCTTTGCTGGAATATTTTAGAGGACATTCAAAGACAAGCCTAGGGTTGCAGGAGTGATACCCAAACGTAAATTGTGTTCTTGACACTAGACAATTCATTTTCCCCAAGGATTTTCCTTCTAAAGTGTATGAATTGGGACACTTTGGGGCCAGCCTGACTAGAGGTTGATTTTCTTAATGCAAGTAGAACAATGGGGCACATTCTGGAATACTCTCCAACAGTGCTGTTAAAATTCTGAGAACTAATCATTCTACACAACAGCTACACAGAGGATAAAATCAGGCAGCAAAGTAGAAAAATAACAATGCTGTAAATCTGGATTTTTTTGCCCCTGCAGTACAGCCAGCTTAATAAAAAAGGAGAGTAAGATCTGGGGTTTGAGGAAGGAGGGCAATTCTGGATGGTAGGCAAGGTCTTGGAAGGTAAGAGCATCTGGGAAGATGGCAGGGAAACTACAGATCCCAGGGAAAACCTCCTTGGGACCATGGCAGTCAGTCAGGTCTGCAAAATGGACACACAAAATACAACAGAAACTGTGATGGAAACCTAAAGCATCTAAAGCTCCATATTTCATGGGACAGATTCCTTGGAAGCTTCTAAAGAGCTGCACAGGGAAACATGCTCCTGCTGGCAGCAATTTTAAGCAGGCCAGGGGGAAACGCTGCCCCATTCCCCAGAGCCACCACAGGCACAGCCTGGCCTCTGGGCTGCCCAGGGACAGCAGGGAGCCCAGAGCCCTGTGCTCTCCAGCAATGGCTCAGCTGCACATGCACCCTCCTGCTCCTCTCCCTGCCCCACAGCTCAGCAGCCCCACAGCTCCAGGGGCACTGGCAGCAGCTCAGCTCCTTGCAGGGGGCACATGCAGGGCACAGCTGTTCCCTGCCAATGTGCACAGCATCTCTGGGCTGCCACAGGACCCTTCCTCCCAACAGAGATCAGCCCAACCCCCTGCTTACCGTTTTGTGAGGCGGATCCATGTCCCTGGGGCTCCTGGGCCAAGGCCCCCTGAGCTGGCCAGGAGCCCAGACCTCCATTCCCAAGGCAGGGCTCCGGCATATGAATATCCAAACTGAAGGGGTCCATGAGTTCCTTTGGGAACAGAGGCATCCCAGGTCCTGTCTTGCACTGAGAGCTCTCTTCCTCCTTTCTCTGGGTTTTTATTGTAGGTTCAGAAGAAGCTGTCGACCAGGGACAGGAGAAGAAGTGAGTTAATTGAACTCGCCTTTATAATCAGCCCTTCTAATGGGTGAGGAATTCAAAGTGTATTTAGTTACTGAAAAGATTGCTTGCTTTTTATTTTCCATGAAACTAGCATCAGTTTGATTTCTCTCAACAATATGGAGCTGCCAAGCCAAGAGAGAACAGTTCT
The DNA here is from genome assembly GCA_039654755.1 of Calcarius lapponicus. Lineage (NCBI taxonomy): Eukaryota > Metazoa > Chordata > Aves > Passeriformes > Fringillidae > Calcarius > Calcarius lapponicus. Next base: position 102,014,583 of record CM077465.1, on the reverse strand, counting down.
ACTACTTCATGTGCTGCCCATTCCCTCCCCACTACTACAGGATCCCTTTCCTTCCAAACACATGGGAATTCACAGTCCTCTCTAGAATCTCACACTGGCAAGGAAGGAATTGATTCCAAAAGGAGTTTTCAAGGCTTTTGTTTCGGTATTTTCCACTCAATTCTAGGTTGGGTTTTCCAGTTTTGGGGATTTTTTATCTTACTCTTTACAACAAAGGGTGTTCTGGGACACAAACAACGGCACCATGTGTTAGACACAAAAGAAGCTTTGCTTTTCTCCATTTGATGTGCCCAGTATCCTGTGAGCCTGTATTTGTAGGGAACAAAGTGCTCATCCCAAAGTTCCACTTGTGCTCTACTTACTTCTACCAGGAGTTCATTCTCTGCTTTCTTTTCAGCAGAGAATCCCAAACCCAAATAAACACAACCTATCTCAAAACAATGTCAACAGGCAGGTGGAAGGTGTGGGAACATTCCTCAATTCATGGTAAATGCCTTCCTTTTCTAGTCTCATTTGACACTAGAAAGGCTGCAGGGAGATAAAAGGCATGTGCAAGATGGAGAGGAATGTTTTCTTTTCAGTGCTGCATTTCCAGGTTCCCAAGGTACCACTCCAGCTCCTGCCACTCAACACTTCACACTGACTGCAGGAATTTTCATTGCAACACTGGAGAACACTCCCAAGGGACTGAGCTCTGGGAGAGTCCACTCTGCCCATCAAGGAATGGAAACTTTCAAAACATTACATTTTAACAGAGCTTTCCAATGGTCACCACAGAGTCAAGACTAGAAATGTCATTTTCGGTCAGACATGCCCTGTACCTACCTGCATGTTCCAAGAACTTGTCTTCTCTTCTGCTGCTGGATCCTGGCCTGGAGAAAATAGAGGACAAAGGAACATGTGAGGAGGCAGAATGAGAAGGGAGGGAATGGGTGTACCATGAAAGGAGACAAAGCTACTTAGCATGGTCACTTCTATGAAGGAGGAAGTGTAACACATAAACGCAAAAGGATGCAAGGACGATTATTTGTCCTTAAGCTTTCAGTTGCTGCAGTCACACAGAGATGGAAAAGCTCAGGCTGTAATAATAGCCAAGTCCAGCAGAGCACCCATCCTGAGATGCTTTGAAGCCCTGCCTCCTCTGCCCCACCACCACCCTCAGCTCTTGGGGCATTGCGGTTGGGTTTGACATTGGATGGGCAAATGGTGAATACACAGAGGTCTGTCTAAATACATAGGACAGCTGACTGTGCAAAATGACCACAGGAGATGGGAAGAGTGAGATGAGCAACACACTGGAGCAGCAGACACCTTGGCTTACCTCATCTCCAGGGACTCGTGCAAATCCAGCTGGGGAGAGCTGGGCAAAGACCCCGCAGAACTGTCAAGAGTGAGACTGCCTGCCTTGCATATTGGGGGGATCAAAGGCAGTCCCAGCGATGCCTTCTTCATTTCCCCACCACTGGGATATGGCAAGGAGGTCTGTAAAGAGTAGAACACAGTACTCAGATCAAGCATCCAGACTTACCCACATTCATGCCTCAAGACATTTACATATGCCCTCAACCGGGACCTGGCAAGAATAAACGGGTCAAACTGATGGAGCAGATTGGCACAGGATGGGGAATGGAAAGGGAAGTGGTGAAGGAGAGACCATGTCCCACATTTGACACCTCTCCCCTCCTGTTTTCTCCTCTACAAGGGTGCCTACATTCACAATGACATCAAGGTGTTCTGGGGTGCCACTGCCTCCACTGGCCTTTTGGGTGGCATGGCAGTGGCTTTAGATCCCTGCTCTCTCCCTGCCCCTGAGGTGTCTCACAGCCAGTGCTGATCTCCAGCCATGGCCCCACAAAGCCATTCTGCAGGATGCCAAAACCTGCTTTTCTCAAGGCCCTCCTTTCTCCTGCTGCTGCCCTTCCCTCCTACAGTTCCCCAGCAGCCTTTGAGCCCAGATGCTGCTGAGCTCTCGGCATGCTGGCTGCTCTCCAGCTCCCACACATCCATCAGCTCAGGCTCACTGGCATTTAGCAAGTTCAGCAGAGCTCCCTGCCCTGCTGCTCTCTGCAAGCTCTCTGCCTGCCCAAGCTGCTCCAGGGCCCCCATGCCATGGCCAGGAATGGGGCTGGAGGCACTGGGGGTAGATGCACACCCACCCTCAGTATCCCATCATTTCTGGCCCAGCTCAAGAGCCAAATTAGGACCTGTTCAAACTTCACTGCAAGGGTCAGTTCCTGTCAGGGATACCTTGGCCCTTTCTCTGCAAGGCTGAAATGAAGGACCCAAGCCTTGGATTGCACATTCTGTCTACCAAAGCTGTTGTTCATCTGCCTCCTCCTGCACCCCAAGGCAAACCCAAAACAACTGCAGGTCCTGGCCCTGCTGCAAAGGCAATGGTGTGCCTGGGCTCTGGGCTGCTCTCCCTATGGCCACCTCCCATCCCTTCCCTCTGGACAAAGCCATGCCAGAGCACACAGCTGCCCAGGAGCTGATGCAGTCTGGAAACAGCATCAGAGACAACTGTGCAGAGGGCATGGCTGTACAACTCACAAGCTGAGACAACCTGTCTTGGCAGATTCCAGCAAACACCTTTTCCATCCAAAGCAGACACAGCTGACACAAAACACCACCAAGACATAGAGGTGCTTCATAGATACCCATAGGTTACTAAATGGAGGAGGATTGCTTTTCCATTTAAAGATTGGACAACTTGAGCTGCTCTGACTGCTTATCGATGTTTTCTCAGCCATAAGATTGAGGAAGAACCACGACACAACCCAGAAACCATTCGAGGGCCTCTCCGGTTATTGATACATGCTGAGGACGTGAAGTTTGCACTTCACACCATTGCAAAGACAGCCTGAAGCTCAGTGTCCAGCTGAGCTCTTCCTTGGCTCAGCTGCTTCCCTGGGCTCACAGCACAGGAAAAGGTCTCCAAGCTCTGCCTACAGCACATAAACTGAAAATCCACCATACAGGACTTAGCTTAGTGCCCTTACCTTATGTCCTCTTGTCTCTGATTTCTGCTCCTGGATGCTTCTTCTGACATCATTGAAGCCAGTGCTCGTTTTCCCTTTCTCTTTCTCTCCATCAGATATATCACTTAATTTGTTGGAAAAAGAGCTCCCTTGGATGGGAGGCAAGGGCTTTGATGGAAGTAGTGAGATGGGACATATCAGTGGAAGACTCTTTGAAATAGTGGAGTCAGTCAGGCCTGCAAAGTGGAGACAAAGAATGTAACAGAGTCCACAAAGTAAATCTAAAGCATCTGAAGCTCCATATTTCATGGGACAGATTGCCTGGAAACTTCTAAACAGCTGCACAGGGAAACATGCTCCTGCTGGCAGCAACTTTAAGCAGGCCAGGGGGAAACCCTGAGCCACTTCCCCAGAGCTACCACAGGCACAGCCTGGCCTCTGGGCTGCCCTGGGACAGCAGGAGCCCAGAGCCCTGTGCTCTCCAGCAATGGCTCAGCTGCACCTGCAGCCTCCTGCTCCTCTCCCTGCCCCACAGCTCAGCAGCCCCACAGCTCCAGGGGCACTGGGCTGTTAACACTCAGAGAGTTAATTCTTTACATGGTTTCACAAAGGATAAAATCATGTGGCATCCAAGCAGTTAGAGAGGAAAACCTATCTTAAAACAGGATTTCTTTCCCTCCGTAAAATGTCCCGATCAGTAATAGAGACAGGTAAGGAATAATGAGATAAGTCATCCCTAGCCCAGCAAAACTGGCAACGCCCTTAATGAGCAGTATGACTCTCTAGCTGCATTCAGCACTGCAGTTGCATACCAGCAATGAAGGAGTCATTCCAAAGGGGCCATACCCAGGATTTGGCAGAACTAACCCTAAGCCAAGGAACCAGGGGATCTGATCCTGTTTTCTGCTACACCAGAATTACTTCTCCAAGTCTCATCTCGCCTATCATTAAACACCCAGAGATGCCAAAGGAACAACAACAGTGTCATTGAGGCTTTCAACTTGGAAGCATTGCCTGACCCAGATGCACCAGACCCAGCATTTTGTCTGGCACAATCCCACTTGTCAGGGATCAGGCAAGGCAGGGACAGGCACAAGGCACAAGGGGCATCTCCTGCCCCAGCCTCAGCCTGCAACACTGACACAGGCAGACACAGCCAGGGAAGGGATTTGTCACTGTGAACCTGCCATAGGTGGCTTTGGGACTGTGCTGTCAGACAATGACAAATTCACACCCTGCCTTGGCTGCATCCATTTGGAAGTCTCCTTCTCCTTCATTGGAAAAGCCAAAAGGACTTTCTGTCATAGGAGGTTTCCCTATTCCTGACAGTACCTAACCAGGCAATGTCCATGAATCTCCTTCACAGGAGATTCAAAGGGTTCTGCTCAAAAAATAACCCAAGGAAATCTTTTCTCCTTCAAAAGCAAGTGCAAGGCGTGGGAACATTTCTCATTTCCTGCTAAATGCCTTCCTTTTCTAGTCTCATTTTTACACTGGAAAGGCTGCAGGGAGATAAAAGGCATGTGCAGGAGGGAGAGGAATGTTTTCTTTTCAGTGCTGCATTTCCAGGACCCCAAGGTACCAGTCCAGCTCCTGCCACTCAACACTTCACACTGACTGGAGGAATTTTCATTGCAACACTAGGGACTGGGCTCTGGGAAAGTCCACTGAGCCCATCAAGGAATGGAACCTTTCAAAACATTACATTTTAACAGAGCTTTCCAATGGTCACCACAGAGTCAAAACTAGAAAGGTCATTTTAGGACAGACATGCCCTGTACCTACCTGCATGTTCAAAGAACTTGTCTTCTCTTCTGCTGCTGGATCCTGGCCTGGAGAAAATGGAGGACAAAGGAACATGTGAGGAGGTAGAATGAGAAGGGAGGGAATGGGTGTACCATGAAAGGAGACAAAGCTACTTAGCATGGTCACTTCTATGAAGGAGGGAACGCAACACATAAACCCAAGAGGATGCAAAGCTGATTAATTGTCCTTAAGCTTTCCGTTGCTGCAGTCACACAGAAACTGGACGAGCTCAGGCTGTAATAAAAGCCAAGGCCAACATGGGATCCATCCTGAGATGTTTTGAAGTCCTGCCTCCTCTTCCCCACCACCACCTCTGCTCTTGGGGCATGGCTGTTGAGTTTGACTTTGGGCTGGATCGTCATAGATGGGCAAAATGCTGAACACAGAGAGGTTTGCCATAATACATGGGACAGCTGACTGTGCAAAATGACCACACGAGTTGGGAAGAGTGAGGTGAACAGGAGCAAACAGGAGCAGCAAACAGGAGCAAACAGGAGCAGCAGACAGGAGCAAACAGGAGCAGCAGACACCTTGGCTTACCTCATCTCCTGCGAATCCTGCAAATCCCACTGGGGAGAGCTGCCCAGAGACCCGGCAGTACTGTCAAGAGTGAGACTGCCTGCCTTGCGTATTGGGGGGATCAAAGGCAGTCCAAATGACCCCTTCTTCATTTCCCCACCGCTGGGATATGGCAAGGAGGTCTGTAAAGAGTAGAACACAGTGCTCAGATCAAGCATCCAGCTTTGCCCCCATTCATGCCTCAAGACATTTACATATGCCCCCAACTGGGACATGGCAAGAATAAATGAGTCAAACTGATGGAGCTGATTGGGAAAGGATGGGCAATGGAAAGGGAAGTGGTGAGGGAGAGACCATGTCCCACATTTGACACCTCTCCCCCGTTCTGTCCCCTGCATGGGTGCCTACATTCCCAGCTGGCATCCACATATTTGTGGGTAAACTGAAAATCTGCCATACAGGACTTAGCTTGCTCTCCTTACCTTATGTCCTTTTGTCTCTGATTTCTCCTCCTGGCTGCTTCTTACAATATTGTTGTCACCAGTACTCATTTTCCCTTTCTCTCCATCCAACATCTTCCCGGGCTTGATGAGAGAAGAGCTCTCTGGGATGGGTGGCAAGGGCTTGGATGGAAGCAGTGAGGAGGGACGTGTCTGAATAAGTATCTTGGAAATAGTGGAGTCAGTCAGGCCTGCAAAGTGGAGACAAAGAATGCAACAGAGACCACAAAGTAAACCTAATGCACCTGAAGCTCCATATTTCATGGGACAGATTTCCTGGAAACTTCTAAACAGCTGCACAGGGAAACATGCTCCTGCAGGCAGCACCTTGAATCAGGCCAGGGGAAAACCCTGAGCCATTCCCCAGAGCTACCACAGGCACAGCCTGGCCTCTGGGCTGCCCTGGGACAGCAGGGAGCCCAGAGCCCTGTGCTCTCCAGCAATGGCTCAGCTGCACATGCACCCTCCTGCTCCTCTCCCTGCCCCACAGCTCAGCAGCCCCACAGCTCCAGGGGCACTGGCAGCAGCTCAGCTCCTTGCAGGGGCCACATGCAGGGCACAGCTGTTCCCTGCCAATGTGCACAGCCTCTCTGGGCTGCCACAGGACCCTTCCTCCCAACAGAGAGTAGCTCAGATCCAACCTCACCTCTGTGTCAGGCTGAGCCATGCTCACATGGCAAGAAGTGAGTTCAGTGAACTCCCACCAATACAATCAATCCATCTCAAGGATAAGGAATCCAAGGGGTGTTTTCATTATTCAGAATATCGCTCTGGTTTTACTTTTCATGAAAGAAGCCTCACTAGAATTCCTCCGAACTGTATGGAGCTGGCAATCCAGGAGAGAAAGCTTCTACAGCTTTGCTTATGTGTTGCTCATGGCTCATCTACTACTTTGAAATCCCTTTCCATGTAAACTGTTGGCAACCCACAGTGGTCTCCAGATTTTGACAATTACACCTAAGAAGTAATTGCTTTCCCAAGCTACTCTTCATGGCCTTGGTTTCTGTAACTCCCACTCAGTTCTGGGTTGGGTTTTGTTTGTTGCTTTTATTTCTCTTCACAACAGACGACATGCTGGCACATAAGCAATGGCACCTCAAGTTGGAAGAAGTTTTGCAATCCACATTACATATCCCCAGTATTCAAGGAGTCTGTATCTGTAGGGAAAAAACTGGCCACCAATTGCAAATTGCCACTTTTGCTCTGCTTCCTTGTTCCATGGGGTTTTCCCCCCTGTTTTCTTTCCCGCAGACAAAACCAAAACCAACATAAAACATGACCTGCCTCAAAACCTTTCTGATCTAGGCTAACACTGACAATTCAAAATTTTCTTAATGGAAATTGCAGAGGGGAAGTAATTCTGAAATACTCTCCAACAGGGCTGTTAACACTCAGAGAGATAATTCTTTACATGGTTTCACAAAGGATAAAATCATGTGGCATCCAAGCAGTTAGAGAGGAAAACCTATCTTAAAACTGGATTTCTTTCCCTCCGTAAAATATCCCGATCAGTATTAAAGGAGAGACACGTAGGTATTAATGAGATAGGTCATACTGGTCCAGAATTAATCCAGTGAAAGGGGCAACCTCAAGATGAGCAATACTAGTCCCTAACTGCATTAAGCATCCCAGCTGCAGATCAGCAATGAAGGAGTCATTCCAAAGGACACATAACCAGGATTTGGTAGAACTAACCCTAAGCCAAGGAACCAGGGCATCTGAGCCCTTTTTCTGATAAACCAGAATTATTTCTCCAAGTCTCAACTCTCCTATTATTACACACCCAGAGATGCCAAAGGAACAACAACAGTGTCAATGAGGCTTCCAACTTGGAAGCATTGCCTGACCCAGATGCACCAGACCCAGCATTTTGTCTGGCACAATCCCACTTGTCAGGGATCAGGCAAGGCAGGGACAGGCACAAGGCACAAGGGGCATCTCCTGCCCCAGCCTCAGCCTGCAACACTGACACAGGCAGACACAGCCAGGGAAGGGATTTGTCACTGTGAACCTGCCATAGGTGGCTTTGGGACTGTGCTGTCAGAGGATGACAAACTCACACCCTGCCTTAGCTGCATCCATTTGGAAGTCTCCCTCTCCTTCATTGGAAAAGCCAAAAGGACTTTCTGTCATAGGAGGTATCCCTGTTCCTCCCAGTGCAAAATCAGGCAATATCCATGAATCTCCTTCACATCTCAAATGGTTTAGCTCAGCAACAGCCCCAAAAAAAATCTTTTCTCCTTCAAGGGCAGGTGCAAGGAGTGGGAACATTTCTCATTTCCTGCTAAATGCCTTCTTCTTCTAGTCTCTCTTTGACACTAGAAAGGCTGCAGGGAGATAAAAGGCATGTGCAGGATAGAGAGGATTCTTTCCTTTTCCTGCACAGCATCTACAGAATCCCATAGATTCCAGCTCCTGACACCCAACATTTCACACTGGAGGAATTTTCACTGCACCACCAGAGAACATTCCCAGGGACTGGGCTCTGGGAGAGTCTACTGAGCCCAACAAGGAATTGGAATGAATTTAAAACATATTCTTGTAAGAAAGGGTTTCAACCGAGCTTTCCAATGATCACCTCAGAGTCAAGACTAGAAATGTCATCTTAGGACAGACATGCCCAGTACCTACCTGCATGTTCTGAGGACTTCTCCTGGCTTATGCTGCGGGATCTAGGCCTGGAGAAAATGGAGGACAAAAGAACATGTGAGGAGGTAGAATGAGAAGGGAGGGAATGGGTGTACCATGAAAGGAGACAAAGCTACTTAGCATGGTCACTTCTATGAAGGAGGGAATGCAACACATAAACCCAAGAAGATGCAAAGCTGATTAATTTTCCTTAAGCTTTCAGTTGCTGGAGGTACACAGAACTGGACAAGCTCAGGTTGCAAAAAAAGCCAAGGCGAACATGGGATCCATCCTGAGATGCTTTGAAGCCCTGCCTCCTCTTCCCCACAGCCACATCTTCTCTTGGGGCATTGCTGTTGGGTTTGACTTTGGATGGGCAAATGCTGAACACAGAGAGGTTTGCCTAAATACATGGGACAGCTGACTGTGCAAAATGACTACAGGAGATGGGAAGAGTGAGATGAGCAGCACACTGGAGCAGCAGACACCTTGGCTTACCTCATCTCCCGGGACTCCTGCAAATCCCGCTGGGGAGAGCTGCCCAGAGACCCCGGCAGCACTGTCAGCATGGAGACTGCCTGCCTTGCGCATTACGGGGATCATGGATTTTCCAAATGCCCCCTTCTTCATTTCCCCACCACTGGGATATGGCAAGGAGGTCTGTAAAGAGTAGAACACATTGCTCAGATCAAGCATCCAGCCTTCCCCCATTCATGCCTCAAGACATTTACATATGCCCCCAACTGGGACCTGGCAGGAAAGGACAAGACAACCTGATGGAGCAGATTGGAACAGGATGGGGAATGCAAAGGGAAGGGTTGAGGGAAAGACCATGTCACATATTTGACATCGTCTAGCCTCCTGCTCTCTCCCCTGCAAGTGTGCCTGCATTCCCAGCCAGAATTGACATCAAGGTGTTCTGGGGTGCCACTGCCTCCACTGGCCTTTTGGGTGGCATGGCTGTGGCTTTAGATCCCTGTTCTCTCCCTGCCCCTGAGGTGTCTCACAGCCAGTGCTGATCTCCAGCCATGGCCCCACAAAGCCATTCTGCAGGATGCCAAAACCTGCTTTTCTCAAGGCCCTCCTTTCTCCTGCTGCTGCCCTTCCCTCCTACAGTTCCCCAGCAGGCTTTGAGCCCAGATGCTGCTGAGCTCTCAGCATGCTGGCTGCTCTCCAGCTCCCACACATCCATCAGCTCAGGCTCACTGGCATTTAGGAAGTTCTGCGGAGCTCCCTGCCCTGCTGCTCTCTGCAAGCTCTCTGCCTGCCCAAGCTGCTCCAGGGCCCCCATGCCATGGCCAGGAATGGGGCTGGAGGCACTGGGGGTAGATGCACACCCACCCTCAGTATCCCATCATTTCTGGCCCAGCTCAAGAGCCAAATTAGGGCCTTTTCAAACTTCACTGAGAGGGTCAGGCCCTTTCAGGAAAAGGTCTCAGAACTCGGCCAACAGCACATAAACTGAAAATTTACCACACTGGACTTAACTTGCTCTCCTTACCTGACATGCTTTTTCCGCAGAAGCGAGCTCTTTCCTTCTAACCTCTTCCTCACAACCGGTGCCGGTTTTCCCAGTCTCCTGCTCTCTCCTCCTTATGCTGCTTGCCATGGGAGAAAGAGAGCTCTTGGGGATGGGCAGCAACGGCTTGGAAGGAAGGAGCATGGAAGCACCCGCCAAGGAAAACCTCTTGGCAAGGGGGTATCCAGTCGGGGCTGCAAAGTGGAGACACAAACGGTATCAGAGCCTGCAATGCAAACCTAGAGCATCTGAAGGTCCATATTTCATGGGACAGATTCCTTGGCTAATACTGTCAACTCAAATTTTTTTACCTGAAATAGCAGAGGGCACATCATTCTGAAATACTCTCTAAGAGAGCTGCTAAAAGTAAGAGAACTAATTCTTTGCATGGTTCCACAGAGAGTAAAACCATGTGGCATCCAAGCACTATGAGAGTAATACCACGCTTAAAACTGGATTTCTCTCCCTCCGTAATATGTCCCAGTCAGTAATCAAAGAGACACAGGTATGGATTAGTGAGATACATCATTCCTAGTGCAGAATTAATACGGAATAATTTTACACCTTCTTCAATGACCAATACTTCTCTTTAACTGCATTCAGCATTCCAGCATCAGATCAGCAATGAAGGAGCCATTCCAAGAGGGACGTACCCAGGATTTGGCAGAACTAACCCTAAGCCAAGTAACCAGGGGATCTCATCCCTTTCTCTGCATCAGCAGAATTATTTCTCCAAGTCTCATCTCTCCTATCATTACACACCCAGAGATGCCAAAGGAACAACAACAGTGTCAATGAGGCTTTCAACTTGGAAGCATTGCCTGACCCAGATGCACCAGACCCAGCATTTTGTCTGGCACAATCCCACTTGTCAGGGATCAGGCAAGGCAGGGACAGGCACAAGGCACAAGGGGCATCTCCTGCCCCAGCCTCAGCCTGCAGCACTGACACAGGCAGACACACCCAGGGAAGGGATTTGTCACTGTGAACGTGCCATAGGTGGCTTTGGGACTGTGCTGTCAGAGGATGACAAACTCACACCCTGCCTTGGCTGCATCCATTTTGAAGTCTCCTTCTCCTTCATTGGAAAAGCCAAAAGGGCTTTCTGTCATAGCAGGTTTCCCTGTTCCTCCCAGTGTTTAACCAGGCAATGTCCATGAATCTCCTTCACATCTCAAATGGTTTAGCTCAGCAACAGCCCCAAGGAAAGGTTTTCGCCTTATTTAGCAGGTGAAAGGAATTGGAACATTACTCAGTTCATGCTATAATGACTTGCTTTTCTATTCTCTTTTTGACACTAGAAAGGCTGCAGGGAGATAAAATGCATGTGCAAGATGGAGAGGAATGTTTCCTTTTCCTGCAGAGCATTTCCAGAATCCCAAGGTAGCACTCCAGTTCCTGCCACCCAACACTTCACACTGGAGGAATTTTCACCACCAGAGAACACTCCCAGGGACTGGGCTCTGGGAGAGTCCACTGGGCGCGTCAAGGAATTGAAATGAATTTAAACAAATTTTTGACAGAATGTTTCAACCAAGCTTTCCAATTGTCACCTCAGAGTCAAGAATTGAAATGTCATTTTAGGATAAACATGGACTGTACCTACCTGCACGTTCAGAGGACTTCTCCTGGCTTATGCTGCTGGATCCTGGCCTGGAGAAAATGGAGGAAAAAGGAACATGTGAGGAGGTAGAATGAGAAGGGAGGGAATGGGTGTACCATGAAAGGAGACAAAGCTACTTAGCATGGTCACTTCTATGAAGGAGGGAATGCAACACATAAACCCAAGAGGATGCAAAGCTGATTGATTGTCCTTAAGCTTTCCGTTGCTGGAGTCACACAGAGCTGGCCAAGCTCAGGCTGAAATAAAAGCCAAGTCCAGCAGAGGACCCATCCTGAGATGCTTTGAAGCCCTGCCTCCTCTTCCCCACCACCACATCTTCTCTTGAGGCATTGCTGTTGGGTTTGACTTTGGGCTGGATCGTCATAGATGGGCAAAATGCTGAACACACAGAGGTTTGCCTAAATACATGGGACAGCTGACTGTGCAAAATGACCACAGGAGATGGGAAGAGTGAGGTGAACAGCACACTGCAGCAGCAGACACCTTGGCTTACCTCATCTCCAGGGACTCCTGCAAATCCTGCTGGGGAGATCTGCCCAGAGACCCCGCAGCTCTGCCAACATGGAGACTGCCTGCCTTGCGCATTATGGGGATCATGGACTTTCCAAATGTCCCCTTCTTCATTTCCCCACCGCTGGAATAACGCAAGGAGGTCTGGAAAGAACAAATCACATTGCTCAGATCAAGCATTCAGCCTTGCCTCCATTCATGCCTCAAGACATTTACATATGCCCCCAACTGGGACCTGGCAGGAAAGGACAAGACAACCTGATGGAGCAGACTGGCACAGGAAGGGGAATGCAAAGGGAAGAATTGAGGGAGAGACCATGTCCCACATTTGACATCGTCTAGCCTCCTGCTCTCGCCTCTGCAAGTGTGCCTGCATTCCCAGCCAGAATTGACATCAAGGTGTTCTGGGGTGCCACTGCCTCCACTGGCCTTTTGGGTGGCATGGCTGTGGCTTTAGATCACTGTTCGCTCCCTGCCCCTGAGGTGTCTCACAGCCAGTGCTGATCTCCAGCCATGGCCCCACAAAGCCATTCTGCAGGATGCCAAAACCTGCTTTTCTCAAGGCCCTCCTTTCTTCTGCTGCTGCCCTTCCCTCCTACAGTTCCCCAGCAGCCTTTGAGCCCAGATGCTGCTGAGCTCTCAGCATGCTGGCTGCTCTCCAGCTCCCACACATCCATCAGCTCAGGCTCACTGGCATTTAGGAAGTTCTGCGGAGCTCCCTGCCCTGCTGCTCTCTGCAAGCTCTCTGCCTGCCCAAGCTGCTCCAGGGCCCCCATGCCATGGCCAGGAATGGGGCTGGAGGCACTGGGGGTAGATGCACACCCACCCTCAGTATCCCATCATTTCTGGCCCAGCTCAAGAGCCAAATCAGGGCCTGTTCAAACTTCACTGAAAGAGTCAGGTCCTGTCAGGGGAAAAGGTCTCAGAGCCCTGCCGACAGCACATAAAGTGACAATTACCCCACTAGCCTTCACTTGCTGTCCTTACCTCATTTCCTCTTTCCTCAGAAATGAGCTCTTTCCTTCTAATCTCTTCCTCACAGCCAGTGCCGGGTTTTCCCAGTCTCCTGCTCTCTACTCCATATCTTGCTTGCCATGGCAGAAAGAGAGCTCTTGGGGATGGGCAGCAACGGCTTGGAAGGAAGGAGCATGGCCGGACTTGCCAAGGAAAACCTCTTGGCAAGGGGGTATCCAGTCAAGGCTGCAAAGCGGAGACACAAAATGTATCAGAGCAACCTAAAGCACTTGAAGCTCCATATTTCATGGGACAGATTGCTTGGAAACGTCTATACAGCTGCACAGGTTAACATGCTCTGAATCACAGAAACTTGAATCAGGCCAGGGGGAAACCCTGCCCCACTTCCCCAGAGCTGCCACAGGCAGCTGGGACAGCAGGGAGCCCGGAGCCCTGTGCTCTCCAGCAATGGCTCAGCTGCACCTGCAGCCTCCTGCTCCTCTCCCTGCCCCACAGCTCAGCAGCCCTGCAGCTCCCTTCTATCCACACCTTTCCCTTCAGTGGTCTTTCCTTTCCTGGTGAAATCCATCTTCAAACCCGTGCTTCTGCCTGGCAGAAGTGTCTGGGTTTGAATCTGGGATGGCTCTCGGAGTTGGCAGCGATGGGAGCTTGGTACCAGCCTTAGAACAAGGCCGGGTGACTCCAATCGCCGGCGCTCGGCACAGAGAGGCAGAGCCAGACGCGTCTGCTGCCGCTGGGGCCGTGTCAAGCACAGCCTGCACCAGCCCAGCCTGGGGCTGCCCCTTTGTGACACGCTCCCCGTGCTTCTCTCGTTTCCATGGCTGCAAAACCCCACCCCAACTCCATCCCCTTCCATTCCCTTCCCAAGGGCAGCCAGCCCTAAGCCCGGCCTGGCCAGGCCTGAGGCTTTCACCCTGTCCAGGATGTAGACCCTTTCCAAAGCTACTTTTCAAGGCCTTTCATTCTGTACTTCCCACTCAGTTCTGGGTTGCAGCTTGTTGGTGTGGGATTTTGTTTCATTCTCTTCACATCAAACAAAGTGTTGGGACACAAAGTGGAACTGGGCAGGGGAAGTAAAAGCAGCTTTGCACTCCCCAGTAGATGACCCCAGAATTCAATTGGCCAAGAGCTGTAGGGAACAAATTGACCATCCAAACATTCCTCTTTTGCTCTTCATCTTTTTTCCATTGGGTTTTTTCCTACTTTTTTTATTGCAAAGACACCCAAACACAACATAAACATGGTCTGTCTCAAAACATTTCTTATCTTGGCTAATACTGTCAATTCAAATTTTTTTACACTAAATAGCAGAGGGCACATCATTCAGAAATACTCTCTAAGACAGCTGTTAAAAGTAAGAGAACTAATTCTATGCATGGTTCCACAGAGGGTAAAACCATGTGGCAGGCAAGACTATGAGAGTAATACCACTCTAAAAACTGGATTTCTTTCCCTCTGTAAAATGTCCCAGTCAGTAATAAAAGACATGGATCCAGGTAAGGATTAATGAGATAAGTCATTCCTAGTCCAGAATCAATCAAAAAAAAATTTAACTTCTTCAATGTCCAATACTTCTCTTTAACTGCATTCAGCATTGCAGCTGCAGATCAGCAATGAAGGAGTCATTCCAAGAGGGACGTACCCAGGATTTGGTAGAACTAACCCTAAGCCAAGGAACCAGGGCATCTCATCCCTTTCTCTGCATCAGCAGAATTATTTCTCCAAGTCTCATCTCTCCTATCATTACACACCCAGAGATGCCAAAGGAACAACAACAGTGTCAATGAGGCTTCCAACTTGGAAGCATTGCCTGACCCAGATGCACCAGACCCAGCATTTTGTCTGGCACAATCCCACTTGTCAGGGATCACAAGGCAGGGACAGGCACAAGGCACAGGGGCATCTCCTGCCCCAGCCTCAGCCTGCAGCACTGACACAGGCAGACACAGCCAGGGAAGGGATTTGTCACTGTGAACCTGCCATAGGTGGCTTTGGGACTGTGCTGTCAGAGGATGACAAACTCACACCCTGCCTTGGCTGCATCCATTTGGAAGTCTCCTCCTCCTTCACTAGAAAAGTCAAAAGGACTTTCTATCATAGGAGGTTTCCCTGTTCCTCCCAGTGTTTAACCAGGCAATGTCCATGAATCTCCTTCACATCTCAAATGGTTTAGCTCAGCAACGGCCCCAAGGAAATCTTTTCTCCTTCAAGGGCAGGTGCAAGGAGTGGGAACATTTCCGGCTAAATGCCTTCTTCTTCTAGTCTCTCTTTGACACTAGAAAGACTGCAGGGAGATAAAAGGCATGTGCAGGATGGAGAGGAATGTTTTCCTTTCCTGCACTGCATTTCCAGAATCCCAAGGTACCACTCCAGCTCCTGCCACACAACACTCCACACTGGAGGAATTTTCACTGCACCACCAGAGAACACTCCCAGGGACTCGGCTCTGGGATAGTCCTCTGGGCACGTCAAGGAATTGGAATGAATTTAAACAAATTTTTGACAGAATGTGTTTCAACCAAGCTTTCCAATTGTCACCTCAGTGTCAAGACTAGAAATGTCATTTTAGGACAGACATGCCCTGTACCTACCTGCATGTTCAGAGGACTTCTCCTGGCTTATGCTGCTGGATCCTGGCCTGGAGAAAATGGAGGACAAAAGAACATGTGAGGAGGTAGAATGAGAAGGGAGGGAATGGGTGTACCGTGAAAGGAGACAAAGCTACTTAACATTGTCACTTCTATGAAGGAGGGAATGCAACACATAAACGCAAAAGGATGCAAAGCTGATTAATTGTCCTTAAGCTTTCCGTTGCTGGAGTCACACAGAGCTGGCCAAGCTCAGGCTGAAATAAAAGCCAAGTCCAGCAGAGGACGCATCCTGAGGTGCTTTGAAGCCCTGCCTCCTCTTCCCCACCACCACCTCGGCTCTTGGGGCATTCTGTTGGGTTTGACATTGGATGGGCAAAATGGGGAATACACAGAGGTTTGCCTAAATACATGGGACAGCTGACTGTGCAAAATGACCACAGGAGATGGGAAGAGTGAGATGAGCAGCACACTGGAGCAGCAGACACCTTGGCTTACCTCATCTCCAGGGATTCCTGCAAATCCCGCTGGGGAGAGCTGCCCAGAGACCCGGCAGCACTGTCAGCATGGACACTGCCTGCCTTGCGCATTACGGGGATCATGGACTTTCCAAATGCCCCCTTCTTCATGTCCCCACCACTGGAATAACGCAAGGAGGTCTGTAAAGAGTAGAACACAGTGCTCAGATCAAGCATCCAGCCTTGCCCCCATTCATGCCTCAAGACATTTACATATGCCCCCAACTGGGACCTGGCAAGAATAAACAAGTCAAACTGATGGAGCAGATTGGCACAGGATGGGGAATGCAAAGGGAAGTGGTGAGGGAGAGACCATGTCCCACATTTGACACCTCTCCCCTCCTGCTCTCTCCTCTGCAAGTGTGGCTACATTGCCAATGACATCAAGGTGTTCTGGGGTGCCAGTGCCTCCACTGGCCTTTTGGATGGCATGGCAGTGGCTTTAGATCCCTGCTCTCTCCCTGCCCCTGAGGTGTCTCACAGCCAGTGCTGATCTCCAGTCATGGCCCCACAAAGCCATTCTGCAGGATGCCAAAACCTGCTTTTCTCAAGGCCCTCCTTTCTCCTGCTGCTGCCCTTCCCTCCTACAGTTCCCCAGCAGCCTTTGAGCCCAGATGCTGCTGAGCTCTCGGCATGCTGGCTGCTCTCCAGCTCCCACACATCCATCAGCTCAGGCTCACTGGCATTTAGGAAGTTCAGCAGAGCTCCCTGCCCTGCTGCTCTCTGCAAGCTCTCTGCCTGCCCAAGCTGCTCCAGGGCCCCCATGCCATGGCCAGGAATGGGGCTGGAGGCACTGGGGGTAGATGCACACCCACCCTCAGTATCCCATCATTTCTGGCCCAGCTCAAGAGCCAAATCAGAACCTGTTCAAACTTCACTGAAAGGGTCAGGTCCTGTCAGGGGAAAAGGTCTCAGAGCTCTGCCAAGGAACATAAACTGAAAATTACCCGCCTGGTCTTAACTTGTTCTCCTTACCTCCCATCCTTTTTCCTTAGAAATGAGCTCTTTCCTTCTAACCTCTTCCTCACAACCAGTGCCAGGTTTCCCAGTCTCCTGCTCTCTACTCCATATCTTGCTTGCCATGGGAGAAAGAGAGCTCTTGGGGATGGGCAGCAACGGCTTGGAAGGAAGGAGCATGGCCGGACTTGCCAAGGAAAACCTCTTGGCAAGGGGGTATCCAGTCAAGGCTGCAAAGTGGAGACACAAAATGTATCAGAACCTGCAATGGAAATCTAAAGCACCTGAAGCTCCATATTTCATGGGACAGATTCCCGGGAAACTTCTAAACAGCTGCACAGGGAAACATGCTCTGAATGGCAGCTACTTGAATCAGGCCAGGGTGGAAAACCCTGAGCCACTTCCCCAGAGCCACCACAGGCACAGCCTGGCCTCTGGGCTGCCCTGGGACAGCAGGGAGCCCAGAGCCCTGTGCTCTCCAGCAATGGCTCAGCTGCACATGCACCCTCCTGCTCCTCTCCCTGCCCCACAGCTCAGCAGCCCTGCAGCTCCCTTCTACCCACACCTTTCCCTTCAGTGGTCTTTCCTTTCCTGGTAACATCCATCTTCAAACCCGTGCTTCTGCCAGGCAGAAGTGTCTGGGTTTGAATCTGGGATGGCTCTCGGAGTTGGCAGCGATGGGAGCTCGGTACCAGCCTTAGAACAAGGCCGGGTGACTCCAATCGCCAGCGCTCGGCACAGAGAGGCAGAGCCAGACGCGTCTGCTGCCGCTGGGGCCGTGTCAAGCACAGCCTGCACCAGCCCAGCCTGGGGCTGCCCCTTTGTGACACGCTCCCCGTGCTTCTGTCGTTTCCATGACTGCAAAACCCCACCCCAACTCCATCCCCTTCCATTCCCTTCCCAAGGGCAGCCAGCCCTAAGCCCGGCCTGGCCAGGCCTGAGGCTTTCACCCTGTCTAGGATGTAGACCCTTTCCAAAGCTACTTTTCAACGCCTTTAGTTCTGTAATTCCCACTCAGTTCTGGGTTGCAGCTTGTTGGTGTGGGATTTTGTTTCATTCTCTTCACATCAAACAAAGTGTTGGGACACAAACAGTGGCACCAGTCAGGGGAAGTAAAAGCAGCTTTGCACTCCCCAGTAGATGACCCCAGAATTCAGTTGGCCGAGAGCTCTAGGGAAAAAATGAACAAATTGACCATCCAAACATTCCTCTTTTTCTCTACTTCATTTTTCCATGGGTTTATTCTCTGCTTTCTTTTAAGCAGAGACACCCAAAACCAACATAAACATGACCTGCCTCAAAACAATTCTGATCTTGGCTAATACTGACAACTCAAAATGTCCTTAATGGAAAGAGCTGATGGCCAGTCATTCTGAAATACTCCCCAACAGAGCTGTTAGAACTAGGAGAACTAATTCTTTACATGCTTCCACAGAGGGTTAAACCATGTGGCATCCAAGCACTATGAGAGGAATATCACTCTTAAAATTGGATTTCTTTCCCTCTGTAAAATTTCATGGTCAGTAATAAAAGAGACACAGGTATGGATTAATGAGATAAGTCACTCCTAGTCCAGAATCAATCCAGAATAATTTTGAACTTCTTCAATGTCCAATACTTCTCCTTAACTGCATTAAGCATTCCAGATGCAGATCAGCAATGAAGGAGTCATTCCAAAGGGGCCACACACAGGATTTGGCAGAACTAACCCTAAGCCAAGGAACCAGGGCATCTGACCCCTTTCTCTGCATCAGCAGAATTATTTCTCCAAGTCTCATCTCTCCTATCATTACACACCCAGAGATGCCAAAGGAACAACAACAGTGTCAATGAGGCTACCAACTTGGAAGCATTGCCTGACCCAGATGCACCAGACCCAGCATTTTGTCTGGCACAATCCCACTTGTCAGGGATCACAAGGCAGGGACAGGCACAAGGCACAAGGGGCATCTCCTGCACCAGCCTCAGCCTGCAGCACTGACACAGGCAGACACAGCCAGGGAAGGGATTTGTCACTGTGAACCTGCCATAGGTGGCTTTGGGACTGTGCTGTCAGAGGATGACAAATTCACACCCTGCCTTGGCTGCATCCATTTGGAAGTCTCCTTCTCCTTCATTGGAAAAGCCAAAAGGGCTTTCTGTCATAGCAGGTTTCCCTGTTCCTCCCAGTGCAAAATCAGGCAATGTCCATGAATCTCCTTCACATCTCAAAGGGTTTAGCTCAGCAACAGCCCCAAGGAAATCTTTTCTCCTTCAAGGGCAGGAGGAAGGAGTGGGAACATGTCTCATTTCCTGCTAAATGCCTTCCCTTTCTAGTCTCATTTTGACACTGGAAAGGCTGCAGGAAGATAAAAGGCATGTGCAGGATGGAGAGGGATGTTTTCTTTTCCTGCACTGCATTTCCAGGATCCCAAGGTACGACTCCAGCTCCTGCCACTCAACACTTCACACTGGAGGAATTTTCACTGCACCACCAGAGAACATTCCCAGGGTCTGGTCTCTGGGAGAGTCCACTGAGCCCATCAAGGAATTTAAATTAATTTAAACAAATTTTTGACAGAATGGGCTTCAACCAAGCTTTCCAATTGTCACCTCTGAGACAAGTCTCCGATGGTTTTTTTAGGACAGACATGCCCAGTACCTACCTGCATGTTCTGAGGACTTCTCTTGTCTTCGGCTGCTGGATCCTGGCCTGGAGAAAATGGAGGACAAAAGAACATGTGAGGCGGTAGAATGAGAAGGGAGGGAATGGGTGTACCATGAAAGGAGACAAAGCTACTTAGCATGGTCACTTCTATGAAGGAGGAAATGCAACACATAAACCCAAGAGGATGCAAAGCTGAATAATTTTCCTTAAGCTTTCAGTTGCTGAAGCCACACAGAGATGGCCAAGTCCTGGTGGAAACACAGCAGTCACTCTTCAACTTGCACCAGAACTCCCCAATTTTGCTGCCTCTCCTTTTGGAGCCAAGAGGCTCCTGCAGCCTCTCTGAAGCACAAAGAGCTGCTGGGCTGAGACACCAATCTGGATGAAGGGCAGCTACTTTTGTACTGCTGCCAAAGCCTGACTTTGCCTGCTCCTGCCTTACCCTGGTGACAGCCTCGTGCTACACGTGGTCTGAGCACTGCTACCTCCTGAGAATGGTATTACATCTCCTTGCTCTTTCCAGAATAAAATGGCTTTTTCCAACTCAGCTGCTAGGGGAGGATATTCACACTGCACTTTTAAAGCCCTACCAAAGATTTTCTATTGGAATGATACTTCTATGGCTCCCTCTTTATGGTTATCACTTGGAGAAGCTTCACAGCTACATTTTCTCACACCTATCTAAGACAATATCTTTCCATCAGGTACAGTCAGATAAGAGGGCAAAGTGCTAGTCTTCTGTAGCACTTGGCCCTCTTTGACCTTAAGCCCAGATCTAAATATTAAACATCAATCGGATTATACATCTATATCCCAAAACTTATCAGGGATCTCATTTCACAGAGAAGGCCCAGGCACAGAGAAATTACACCTGATGTTTACAGAAGCAGCATCTGAATTTGCAGATACCTCTCCAGGAGCCAATCTTTGCCCACACATATTCTTCTGGTTGCAGAATTTAACAGTCAAGGATCTCTGCATCCAAAGTTCTGCAGGATCCAGCCCCATGCAAAACACTTCCCAAATGACACCACAATAATTATAGAGGGAATCAATAGCCAAGTGCAGCAAAGGACCCATCTGGAGGTGCTTTGAAGCCCTGCCTCCTCTTCCCCACCACCACACCTGATCTTGGGGCATTGCTGTTGGCTTTGACATAGAGGGGAAAAATGGTGAATACACAGAGACTAGCCTAAATGGGAGATTGTGCAAAATGACCACAGGAGATGGGAAGAGTGAGGTGAACAGCACACTGGAGCAGCAGACACCTTGGCTTACCTCATCTCCAGGGACTCCTGCAAATCCTGCTGGGGAGAGATTTGGACAGACCCTGCAGCACTGCCAACATGGGGGCTTCCTGCCTTGCATATTGGGGGGATCAAAGGCAGTCCAAATGATGCCTTCCTCATTTCCCCACCGCTGGGATATGGCAAGGAAGCCTGGAAAGAGTAGAACACAGTGCTCAGATCAAGCATCCTGTCTTGCCCCCATTCATGCCTCAAGACATTTACATATGCCCTCAACCGGGACCTGGCAAGAATAAACGAGTCAAACTGATGGATCTGATTGGCACAGGATGGGGAATGCAAAGGGAAGTGGTGAGGGAGAGACCATGTCCCACGTTTGACACCTCTCCCCTCCTGTTTTCTCCTCTGCAAGGGTGCCTACATTCACAATGACATCAAGGTGTTCTGGGGTGCCACTGCCTCCACTGGCCTTTTGGGTGGCATGGCAGTGGCTTTAGATCCCTGTTCTCTCCCTGCCCCTGAGGTGTCTCACAGCCAGTGCTGATCTCCAGCCATGGCCCCACAAAGCCATTCTGCAGGATGCCAAAACCTGCTTTTCTCAAGGCCCTCCTTTCTTCTGCTGCTGCCCTTCCCTCCTACAGTTCCCCAGCAGCCTTTGAGCCCAGATGCTGCTGAGCTCTCGGCATGCTGGCTGCTCTTCAGCTCCCACACATCCATCAGCTCAGGCTCACTGGCATTTAGGAAGTTCAGCAGAGCTCCCTGCCCTGCTGCTCTCTGCAAGCTCTCTGCCTGCCCAAGCTGCTCCAGGGCCCCCATGCCATGGCCAGGAATGGGGCTGGAGGCACTGGGGGTAGATGCACACCCACCCTCAGTATCCCATCATTTCTGGCCCAGCTCAAGAGCCAAATCAGGACCTGTTCAAACTTCATGGAAAGGGTCAGGTCCTGTCAGGGAAAGGTCTCAGAGATCTGCCAAGACAACACAAACTGAAAATTTACCACTCTGGACTTAACTTGCTCTCCTTACCTTAAATACTCTTCCCTCTGAAGTGATGACCTTTTTCATTCTGCTCTCCTCATCCAAACCGGTGCCAGGTTTCCCAGTCTCCTGCTCTCCATGGCACATCTTGGGCGAAGGAGAGCTCTTGGAGATGGGAGGCACCAGCTTGGAGGGAAGGAGCGTGGATGGACTTGCCAAAGAAAACCTCTTGGCAAGAGGGTATCCAGTCGGGGCTGCAAAGGGGAGACACAAACTGTATCAGAGTCTGCAATGCAAACCTAAAGCATCTGAAGCTCCATATTTCATGGGACAGATTCCTTGGAAGCTTCCAAACAGCTGCACAGGGAAACATGCTCCTGATGGCAGCACCTTGAAGCAGGCCAGGGGGAAACCCTGCCCCATTCCCCAGAGCTACCACAGGCACAGCCTGGCCTCTGGGCTGCCCTGGGACAGCAGGGAGCCCAGAGCCCTGTGCTCTCCAGCAATGGCTCAGCTGCACCTGCACCCTCCTGCTCCTCTCCCTGCCCCACAGCTCAGCAGCCCCACAGCTCCAGGGGCACTGGCAGCAGCTCAGCTCCTTGCAGGGGCCACATGCAGGGCACAGCTGTTCCCTGCCAATGTGCACAGCTTCTCTGGGCTGCCACAGGACCCTTCCTCCCAACAGAGAGTAGCTCAGATCCAACCTCACCTCTGTGTCAGGCTGAGCCATGCTCACAAGGCAAGAAGTGAGTTCAGTGAACTCCATCACCTTTTTATCAACACATCTAATGGGTGTGACACTCAAGTTTTTTTTACTTTCTGAGAAAATTTCTTTGGTCTTATTTTTCCTGGAACTAGGCTGTGTTTAATTCCTCTGAGCTGTATTGATATAGTTAGTCTGAAGGGAATGATGGAAGGCTCCAATGGTAAGAGGGGAAAAAAAGATTCCTTCTTGAGGCTGGCCTTCTCTGAATCCACAAGAGAAACCCACACAGCTGTTCAGACTGATAGTTCTGAAAACCACAAAGACCTCTCAGCCACCAGGCAGGCCTTATTGGTGTTTCTATATGACCATAATATCACCCTCAATGTTGGAGCCAACCAGCAAGCAGAGGAAGAACAGGAAATTTCTCTGTAGTGAGACTCAACATTGAAGGCAAAGAAAGCAACAGGATTTGCATCTCATGACCATGTCCAGTTTGGGGTCAGCTGTGGCCACAGTCCCTGTCCTGGCTGACAGAAGGAGTCATTTGGCCACTGACAAAAAGGAGAAAGCAGCGAAAACTACTGAGACAATGTTGAGATGCCCTGGGTGTCCTTGCAGGACCATCTGTAGCTGTCAGGCACCTACTCTGACACAGAGCCAGCACTGACCAACATGGACCAGTTTTCCCTGAAATCTGGGGGGACTTTTTTCATTTGGATTTGGCCTTTTAGCTCCCTTCTGTCCTCACCTTTCCCTTCAGTGGTCTTTCCTTTCCTGGTGAAATCCATCTTCAAACCCGTGCTTCTGCCTGGCAGAAGTGTCTGGGTTTGAATCTGGGATGGCTCTCGGAGTTGGCAGCGATGGGAGCTTGGTACCAGCCTTAGAACAAGGCCGGGTGACTCCAATCGCCGGCGCTCGGCACAGAGAGGCAGAGCCAGACGCGTCTGCTGCCGCTGGGGCCGTGTCAAGCACAGCCTGCACCAGCCCAGCCTGGGGCTGCCCCTTTGTGACACGCTCCCCGTGCTTCTGTCGTTTCCATGACTGCAAAACCCCAGCCCAACTCCATCCCCTTCCATTCCCTTCCCAAGGGCAGCCAGCCCTAAGCCCGGCCTGGCCAGGCCTGAGGCTTTCACCCTGTCTAGGATGTAGACCCTTTCCAAAGCTACTTTTCAAGGTCCTTCATTTTGTAATTCCCACTCAGTTCTGGGTTGCAGCTTGTTGGTGTGGGATTTTGTTCAATTCCCTTCACATCAAACAAAGTGGTGGGACACAAACAATGGCACTGGGCAGTGGAAGTAAGAGCAGCTTTGCACTCCCCAGTAGATGACCCCAAAACTCAGTTGGCCAAGAGCTGTATGTTCCTCTTTTGCTCTACTTCATTGTTCCAGGGCTTTATTCTCTTCTTTCTTTATTGCAGAGACAACCATAAACACAATCTGCCTCAAAACATTTCTGATCATGGAAGCTCCTGACAATTCCAAATTTTCTTAATGAAAATAGCACCAGGCAAGGCATTCTAAATCACTCCCCAACAGAGCAGATAAATCTAATCCTGCTTGATTTGGATGAACTAAGCCTGAGCCATGGGACCTGCAGGTCTGATCCCTTTTGCTGCATCTGCAAAATTATTTCTTCAAGTCTCATCTCTCCTATCTATTCAAAGAACCTTCGCACTCTGCATGAGATGCTCCCTGTGTTCAGTGGGCTGATATAATCAGCTTTTGTACACACTGCCCCGTGAGCCCAGCAGCATTCCTGGGACCCTGCAGCACCACTGCAGGCCAACATGCTCCAGGCACAGCTGCAGGAAGGAGATTGCACCAAGTCCTGGCTGAAGGAGTCTCCAGGCTGCCACAGCCCTTCACCTGCGGCGGAATCATGCCTCGCTGCCATGGGGGGAGCAGTGGGGGTGACGGGCTCTGTGCAGATGAGGGTCTCCTCCATGTGCTGCTGCTCGCTGGGCTGATCCAGCTGCTGCTGCCTTCCCCCACAGCTGGATCAGGAGCCTGCCTGGGAAAATAACACTGCCAGTGCCCGTGCCAGCCACCGATCCCTGACATGGACCTGCCCACAGGGCATCCTGCCCACCAAACTGCTCCACTCAGGTGATGTCAGACAACATCAAAATACATTCACACCGTTTGTTTTCCACATTCTGGCAAAATCATGGCCATACAGTCCACATGTTGGAGGCAGACTGCTGTTGGCAGAATGGGGGAAGCCCCAGCAGCTGCTCTCCCCATGGCTGCATGGCCACAGCAGCAGAGGCAAGTCTCCCACCGTGCCCACTGCTGTGGGACCCAGTGCTTTGGGCTTGTTTCCACTGAACTCAGGCTGCTGCTACAGCAGCAACATCACTTCACACATTTGATAACGAAGCGTTGGAATGGCACACAGGACTTGCCCCAAGAGCTACAAAAAATTTTTAAAAAGACAAGGGGGCAGGGGAGTTGGAATAGTTGGTTCCTTTTTAATACAAGCATACCTGGATTTAAGCAGGGACACTGGGCTAATCATACTGGGGACTGCTTTGTAAGCCCTGTCTCTAGCAATTCCCACCAGTCTGCAAGCCTTTTTCACTACAAAGGGGTAGATAAGATTTTACAACATATCCAGGAACAAGTCTGAGCCAGAAGTCAAAACACAAGAAAATACTCCCAAATCTGGCACCACTTGGGAAAGGAAGCAGAAAAGCAGGTGAAACAAGTGCCCTTGCAGCTAAATTGCCTGCATTTATCCCATGGTCCAACCTTCCTGTACAAAAGCACCTCAATTCAAACACACAGCTTAAGATGAAGGAATAAAAGTGTTTTGAGAGCATTTAAAGCCTGATTCCTATTACTTTCAAGGAGAGGTCAATGCTAAATCCCTTAAAAACACAAATGTGGGTCTGTTTGGGACTGCATCCTTCAAAACAGGAATGGAGCTTTAGAATTGCAGAACTGTTTCCATTGGAAGAGACCTTTAAGATCATAGAGTCCTGCCAAAAACCTGAGACCCCTGACACTGCCAAGGCCACCACTAAAGCATGACCCAGGACAGGATGCCATTGGCCTTCTTGGCCACCTGGGCACACCTGGCTCATGTTCAGCCACTGCCAACCAGCACCCCCAGGTCCTCTTCTGCTGGGCGGCTTTCCAGCCACTCTGCCCCCAGCCTGTGGCCTTGCATGGGGCTGCTGCGGCCCAAGGGCAGCACGGGGCACTTCACCTTGTTCAACCTCATGCAAGAGGCCTCAGCCCATGATCCAGCCAGTCCAGATCTCTCTGCAGAGACTTCCTGCCCTCCAGCACATCAACACTCCCACCCAGCTTGGCATCATCTGTAAACTGCCTGAGGTGCCCTTGATCCTCCCCTCCACATCATTGACAAAGATGGGAATCACAACTGGCCCCAGTGCTGAGCCCTGGGGAACACCACTTATGACCAGGTGCCAGCTGGATTTAATTCCACTGAATTCCACCCCTCCCTGGGCCCAGCCATCCTGACAGGTTTTACCCAGGGAAGAGTGCATTCAGTTCTTCAGTCTTTTCCTCAACCTTTGTTCTGTGTTTCCCCCCATGTCCAGGAGAAGACAGAGATTCTCCTTAGACCTCCTTTCGTTGCTGATGTATTTACAGAAACATTTTTATCCTCTTTGCAATCTTCTAGGAAGAAATTCTCAACAGTGAGGCAGGTGAGGCACTGGGAACAAGTTGCCCAGAGGAGCTGTGGATGCCTAAGGAAGGGTGTTAGGTGAGCATGGCTCAGCCTGACACAGAGGTGAGGTTGGATCTGAGCTACTCTCTGTTGGGAGGAAGGGTCTTGTGGCAGCCCAGAGAGGCTGTGCACATTGGCAGGGAACAGCTGTGCCCTGCATGTGCCCCCTGCAAGGAGCTGAGCTGCTGCCAGTGCCCCTGGAGCTGTGGGGCTGCTGAGCTGTGGGGCAGGGAGAGGAGCAGGAGGGTGCATGTGCAGCTGAGCCATTGCTGGAGAGCACAGGGCTCTGGGCTCCCTGCTGTCCCAGGGCAGCCCAGAGGCCAGGCTGTGCCTGTGGTAGCTCTGGGGAAGTGGCTCAGGGTTTTCCCCTGGCCTGCCTCAAGTGTCTGCCACCAGGAGCATGTTTCCCTGTGCAGCTGTTTAGAAGTTTCCAAGCAATGTGTCCCATGAAATAGGGAGCTTCAGGTGCTTTAGGTTTGCATTGCAGGCTCTGATCCATTTTGTGTCTCCACTTTGCAGCCCTGACTGGCTACCCTCTTGCCAAGAGGTTTTCTCTGGACACTTCCAATGTTCTCCTTGCCTCCCATCCAGAAGAGCTCTCTATCCTCCAAGCTCAGGAAGAAGCTGCTGCCTGTCCGATGAGTGTTTGAAGAATCGGATTTATGTTTTAGCTTCATAGTTAGAAATGTATATATGTTCTGATAGTTTTGAATAAATGTGTTTTGATTATATATTTAAATTTTGATGACGTAATTTAATTATGTATATTTTATTTTGAAGATTTAAAACAATTATAAAAAAAACAAATAAAATTTTAAAAAAAACCAAAGAAGATTGTGAGATCAGGGCCTGCTAGCCTCACAGTTATGGGCGTGAAGCTCACTCAAGCACCAGTGTCTCACCACGTCCTTTCCTCACTGTGCATCTCCTCTGACTCTTCATCCATGTTTTCTTTCTGTTACTTGTGCTGCTGTTTTAACTTGCCATTGTAACAGGGTCACACATTGACATGTTTGGGGGAAAATGGACCCAGAAGATCCTGTCTAGTCAAAAGTTTTCTACCTAGATGTGATCTGTGCTCACCAAAGGCCTGAGCAAAGAAACAAAGAGAAGTGTGCCCAAATTGCAAAGCTTGGCTCTTTTGCAATCTCACACAGATCTGACTCACAGGTGCCTTCAGTCACAATTTCATAGGTAAGGAGGGGTTTTGTATTTCACTGGGAAATGATGCACTGCTTTGGAAAAGTCATCTGTATGTATATTTACTCAGGACAGCAGTCCAGCTGTGTTGTTTGCAGAAGGATGAGTGGACTGTGAGGCCAAGAACAAGTGACAAGGGTTCCTCCAATCTCTTTACACTCCAGCCTGGGTGCCATTCAGCCCAGAGCTATGGGACAATGCTGTAGTGCATCCCACACCCATTCTGCCTCCAAGAAAAGCTTGGCTTGGCTTATTAGAGTAAAAGAAATAGAAGAGTAATAGAATGGACAGTTAAACTTAATAGAATGACAGTTGACTCTCCTGCTTTCCACTGTCAACCCTGCGCCTCCTGCTCCCAAGGCTTGTTACAAACAAGTATGTGAGATTGCTTAAAAATTCCCAGGCAAGGTTCAGTAAAAACCAGATTGAATATTAAGCAACAGCTCAAGAAGATTCATTGGCAACATTCACACTATTACTTACAGGATGTTTAAGATACAAAAAGGAAAAAAATAGCAACAAACAAAACTCAGTCAATAAAACGAGAAACATTCTGAGAAGTCTGTGGGTGTGTGTATGTGTGTGTGTGAGTGTGTGTGTTTAGGTGCTTTTGACAAAGGGACAGAAAGGACAAGGCTGAAAAGGAATACGGCCTAAAAGCTTAACAGCACTCCAGCTTAACAGTGCTTAAACTGGAGCCTCCAGGAGTGGGGCCATTGGCCCAGGATCCATTGCTGATCAGCCATCCTGCCAGTGCAGCCAACTTGAGAGCTCGCTGCCCCTGAGAGGCCCCACTCAGAGGGAGGTTGCTGCTGGCAGCCACTGTGGCCCAGGAGAGCTCCAAGGGCCTCCTTTGGAGCGCTCTTGATGGGCCACAAGAGAGTGGGCCTCAGCCATGAAATGCTTCCTCATGGCCGCACTGTGGGTCAGCAGCCTGTCTGGGAAAGTGGGAGAAGAAGGATGCCGTGCCATTCAGGCAAGGAAAGTGGTTTCCAAGGCTGTTCCCAGGACAGCCCAGGAGCTCGTTAGCCAGCACCAGTTCCTGGCAGCACTCCGTGTCCCTGAGAAGCTCAGCAGGAGCTGAGCCCAGGGGCTGCTCAGCCAGGCCCAGGACTGACAAGCGTTTCCCAGATCCCCGTGGGGCCGCACAAGGCCGGGGGCATTCACCGCCACAATCTGAAGCACCAAGTTTTGATGTGGGGTAAAAAGCCATGGCCCAGAGGAAGTGGGCCCTGTCCTCAGGCCTGTGGGAGAATCACAATGCAGATCCTTGGCACTGATTCCATGTCTCCCCTCTTTTCTAAGTTCTTGGTGGTAAGCTCACTTAGGTTAGACACACAGCTCACAAGCAGTGCTCCTGTAGCTTTCTGCTCAATGAATTAAAGGGAGATTACAGATCCCAGATCATGTTCTGTTACGGTTTAAATGACTGATTTCAGGAATTTCTGGAGCAGCAAACTAGCTTCCTCAAATATTTACTGTGTGTGGCACAGAGCACAGAGGAAAGATTTAATGTCAAAGGCATCGCCCAGGCAATGCTCTTTTGACAAGTTCTGCCCTGAGCTTTCCTTAGGAAGATCTGAAAGGTTCAATGCCACCAGCACAAGCTCCTGCAATGGCTGCAGGCCAGCAGAGCAGGGCTGCCAGCTGTGAAACAAGTGTTGCCACAAGCAGCAGCTCACCCAGGACAGCAAATCCAGAGCTGGCAAGGAGCTGATCTGAAGGCCAAAGCTCCTCAGCTCCTTCCAAGAGGGCTGCAACAGTTCCTCATTCCAATGAGGGGCAGTGCTGGACACCACAGCTCTGTGTGAGCACTGGACACAAGTTGCTCCCACTGAGTGCTGGGATGGTTTCTGCAGGAGCTCTGGGCTCCTGTGCGTGCCAGACACGATGAGGAGAGAAGGAGCCAAGTGCACTGCTCAAATTCCAAACAGCACAGGATGTCTCCCAGACCCCACCTGCCACCACCTACAACTCGGGCTGCCCTGGCAGTGCCAAACGCCTCCTGCAAACTGACAGCAGGAAACTGGGGAGGGTGAGTTTTGTTTCCCATGGGGAAGGGCCCGTGTTCATGTTCAGGGGCCTGCGGCCCGCCCAGCAGCCTGGGGCCCCGAGTGGCCTTCTGCCTGCTAAAATTCCGAATGGCACAGGATTTCTCCCAGACCATTGCTGCCACCACCAGGAACTCAGGCTGCTCTCAGAGTGCCAAATGCCTCCTCCAAACTGGCATCAACACACCGGGGGGATGAGGGTTTTTTGACACCGAAAAGGGCCAGCATTTGTATCCAGGGCCCTTTGGCCCCGAGTGGGCTGCCACCTGGCTAACAGTGGCTAACACTGGGCAAAGAATGCCAGAGATTTTAAGGAGAACCTCATAAAAAAAGAATGGCCTAAAATAAATAAAGAAATGGCCTTAAATAAAGAGCCAATTGTTTTCTTTCAGGGCATACGACGAAAAAATATTTTTTATTTCCTGTTCTAGTGATGACAAAGTCCATCCTTCACTGCCCTGAAGGCTGGGGTTTAGGGAAGGAGCCTGTGAAGGTGTTTGGTTTTGTTTCTTTTCAAGCAAAGAATATGGGTAGACAAAAAGGATTCTCTAAACTTGACTCCTGCTGTAGGTACACAGATCCATAACAAAATGAGGGACAGATGTGCCCAGCACATTTCAAGCAGCAATATGGATCTCTTCCCTAAAGCTTCTTTTATTGGCCTTGTCATACGGCAGAGGTGTATAGCCCGGGAGCTCCGTCCCCAGGGGGACAGAGAGCCCAGGAGCCAGGCTAGCTCAGGCCAGGCCGCGGGCAAGCTCAGGGATTGTCAGCGAGTGATCTCAGCTCTCTTAGAGTTCAGCTCTTTGCTTGCTGGGTCCGTATGCCCTGGGCTCGAGGCTACAGCAGATGAGAGAGAGGAGGAAGAAGAAGACACAAGCTCTTCCACGGAGGCAGCTTTATTCAGGGGTCCACAAAGGGTCTCAGCTCTTCTTCTTCACCAACTAATAGAGTACAGTACACTACTTTTAGAGCCTTGGCAGGGATCCAAAACTGACCAATTGGACAAAGGTTAGCTGTATACAGAAATGGCCAATAGCTAAGGGTTAACATGATTTTTCCACAGAAGGGAACAAGGCTAGGTTTTTGAGTCCGAGGGTCGGAGACAGGAACTGATCTGCTGCTGGGTAAGCATTTCCTATTGTTAAATTCTCCAGGGAGCCCTCACTAAACTTATGGGGTTTACTACATTTCCCTGCTCATTGAATCATTAGCTAGTCTGCCCCCAAAGTTACAGGACTGGGGATAAAATTACTACTGTGATAATCAGTGATGGGATCCTTTTCCAGCTCTGCAGAACAGTTCTTTTGCCCTCTTTCTGCCTCTGCTTTCCCATCTACAGCAGTGATAACTTCCTTCTTCTTTTCCTCTGAAAACAGGAGACTAACCTCAAGAAAATTACTTTTGTTTTGATGGAAGATAGTGCATCAGACAAACTAGTTGTGGCTATTAAACAAGGGAAACTTTGAGACATAGGTGCTGCTTGTCTTCTTTTACATCCAAAGGATAATGAATCCTCAGGTCCTTTTTTTCAAGTTTATCAATGAGGTTTGAAAGTGCATTGAGCATGAGGGAAGTCATCACTCTCATGCTGTTCTGCAGTGCCAAGACCACGCTGATAAATTAAATCCCCTTTCATCAGTCCAAGGGAGGGGTCTGCCACCGAGTTATCTCCCATCCTCTTTGTGGGACAGATTACAGGGAGAAAAGGGCAGCCTGCCAGGGAGGGACGGCTCTTGCTCTTTAAAATTGTCAGTGACCTGTCTGTCACCAGGGTTTCTTTCTTCTCATTTGCTCTGAATTTCACAGGGGCTCCTTAACCTCAGTAGAAGACTGAAGAACTGTCTTGGGACTGGGCTTGGTGGAACATTGGAGCAGACCCAAGGAATATTCCATTCAAACCAATGGATCACAGAAAAGCCCACTATACAATTCAACCTGAAGAGAACTCAGTGGCAGTGAGGAAGCCAGCAGGGTTGCAATGATGCTGCCATTGCTGCAGGATGGATTGGGGAGCACTGAGAGAGCAGGAATTCCTTTTTTCCCTTTTATGTCAGCATGAATTCCTCGCCTGGGTAACACCAGCAAGGACATGGGAGCCACCCAGCAAGCTCATCTGTCCCTCTCTCCCAAGGGCCTGAGGGAAGGAGCAGCGAGGAGCCCACACAGCAGGAGCGGGGCAGGGAGAGCAGGACAGCCAAAGCTCTCAGTGCTGATGGTGGCAGCTGAGCCAATTGTTACTCTTTTGGACATCTTATCTGCCAACTCTGCCCACCAAACGGCCCAGCAACAGGCGAGCTGGCATCAACCCTGCTTGCTCCGGAGCTGAATCCACCTGAGTCATTCCCGGAGTTGCCCCAGGAGGAGCTCCAAAGCCAAACCTTGCCTCTGTTGTCATCTCATTGCAGGGGTTCCATACTGCTGTCTCCTTATCACAAAAGTTCCACACCTTCCTGGTGTTCTCTCATGGGCAGCTCCTCAGAGCAATGACTCTTTCTACTGCACAAAGCAGCCACTGACTCCAGTGCCCTTCTCACCCAGCCACCCCACTCCTTTAGAGCCTCTTCTTGTCCCTGCTTACAGCTGGGGCCTGCTAAAGTCAGGTCTGCTCCTAAACTGTGATAATTGGCCCAGCTGCAACTCCTTAGGGCTGAGATTCCTTTCTACACCATCTTTATTTTCTTCTATTCCATCCCCCTGCATACCTGCAGGCAGGGTTGAGGGTTTTTCCTGCCTGACAATTCAGGGAGCAACAAGGCTGACATTTTTCCTGTGGGTGGTCACTGAGCCTTGGCCGTGCCCAGCCCGCCCTCCCCGCCCTGCCCATGGCCAGAGGAGCTGGCAGCACACAGCTCCCCTCAGCCCACGGGGATCTCCAGAAACACCTTTGTGCTGCCCGTGCCCAGGGGCTGAGCCCTGCCTGGGCTCACCCAGGGACCTCTTGGAGCCCAGGGAATCCCTCTGGCTGCCCTGGAGGGCTGGAGACCCTGCCTGGGGGCTCAGAGACCTTGGCACAGAGCCCAACACCCCTGTGCCTTTGGTTCTGACCCATGGAAAAACCATTACCAACCTTGAGTGAGGATTTACAAGCCGTGAAAGTTTAAGTAGAATGAGAGTGGATTTCTACAGGGTATAAATGTAGAATTTTGGGGTTTTTAGAATGGGGGTTCAGAGGGCAAGATGGAGGAATCTGAGCATTTCCAGCCTTTCTCCTTCTTGGCCTCCACCTTCTGCTGTGCTGGTGGCACTTTTGGATTTGTTTAAGGTGGAAGCTCACTGTCTAACACAGGGGATGGGTGTCGGGAAGTTATTGTAAATAATGTACACGTGGTTTTTAGTATAAAAGATAACACTGCCCCAGGGCGGTCAGTGTGCCTCAGCCCGAGCAGCCAGACAGACCCACAGCCAGGCAGAGAAAGGATATTATAGATAAGAAACAATAACCACCCTTGAGAAGGAGAACAGAAGAATCCTGACTCCTGCTCCGACTGCTGGGCTGGAAGAAGAGGCCTGTGCGTATCTCAGAGTCCCTGTGAGCAGCAGAGATTCTGAGAGTGCCCCAGGGCTTGTGCCCAGCGCTCTCCCTGGCCTGGCTGTGCCTGGCACAGCTCGCTCTCAGGCTGGCTCAGACACGGGTGACACCCTTCTGGTGGAGGGCTCAGCTGCAGGACACTGCTGGGCTCACCCTGCTTCCCCTCAGCCCTGGCTGCTGGCACTGCTGGAGCTGCACTCCCAGGGCAAGGCAAAGGCTGTGAACAATGTCACACAGGCTCACGGGTGCAGGTTCTCAGCAGCACAGAACGGGAGGGCTGGGAGGGATCCTGGTGGGACATCTCCTGAGCACACCCTGGAGTCCCAGAGCTGCTCCAAAGCTGCTTTCAGCTGCTCAGCCCTTTTTGTGACGGAGCAATGGCAGGGAGCAGCATGAGCTCAGCATGGCCGGTGCCTGGCAGCCCCAGGAACCAGCTCTGCCAGCAGTGCCCATCTCATTTTATAATCTTATCAAGACTGTGAAAACAAAGTGATGCTGTAGACAGAGGATGGACATTAGAGTCATACAGCAAATTCAGCACATGCTTATGTCTGCTTAACAGGGCCTTCAGGGAATGGAACTTTGCCAGGCCAGAAATTCTGAATTCCCACCAAATCAAATGGTAATTGCAAGTCTTAGCAGCAAATAAGAATCTGAAAATGGTCGAGAAGGATGTTATACCTTCAGCAGTCCTTGATGGTACATCTGTCTGGTTAGTCTAAAACTCAGCTGCAGAAGAGCATGAGAATCTACAGCTGAATGAAAAGATGGTTTCAAAGGAACATTTGATCGTTCCTGGCCCAGTTACAGGAATACAGCTAAGAGATGATTCCATGGAAATCAATGTGGCTGTAGGGATGCAATCTCAGTAAAGTCACAAAAATATATGAGCCCACAGGATACAAGACTATCATAAAAAATACAGTCTATTCCACCTGTTTCAAGATTCCCTAAAAAACACTGGAATTTTAAGATAAACTTTGTGTGTTCTCACCCTGCACTGCAAATAAGACCTTCCTAGGGGAACTGAATGCTCTGCTGTCACAGGCACATGCCTGAAAGTGTTGGGGACTGGGGCACAAAACTGCAAAAAGATTCCCCATGAGATGTCTGATATTTGCAAGCCATATCCTGGGCTGCATCAGAAGCAGCACCACCAGGAGGTGGAGGACAATGATTCTGCCCCAGGGCTGACATTCCACCTGCAGTGCTTCATCCAGCTCTGCTGGGCTCCCCGGCACAGATGGCAAGGACATGGATGGGCTGGAGCAGGTGCTGAGGAGGGACACCAAGATGCTGGGAGGGCTGGAGCACCTCTCCTGCAAGGAAAGGCTGAGACAGCTCAGCTTCTTCAGCCTGGAAAAGAGACTTAGGCTTAGGCTTGCCCAAACTGTGGCCTTCCTTTGATGGCAGCCTACAAGAAAGCTGGGCAGGGACTTTGTACGAGGGCAGGAAGGGACAGGGCACGGGAGAATGGATCCAAATGGAAAGAGAGTAGGTTTAGATGAGGGATTCAGAAAAAAGACTCTCCTGGACCAGGTTGCTCAGAGAAGGTGTGGGTGTGCTATCCCTGACAGTGTTCAAGGTGTGCTGGATGGAGCTCTAGACAAGCCAGTGTAGTGCAAGAAGTCCGCAGCCACAGCAGCGGGGGGGTGCAACAAGAGGATCTTTCAGGTCCCTTACAAGCCAAACCATGCCACGACTCCATGATTCTGGGATACTTCCCCTCCTCATCCTCTGGCAGAAAAAGAAACTTGGGACCGAGTTCAACATTGCAACATTTCAACAAAAGACCATGTCTTTTGGCAGCCTGCAACTGCCTCAACAGAGGATGAAAAGAGATGATGTTACTGACACGATTTCCTTTTTCTACCTGAAAATTGAAGGCTCCACTGCTGTCTGCTCTGTCACAACCATCGTGACAGGGAATTCTCCACCAGGGAAATGCCTCGTCTCACCCAAAGGGAGGAGAAAGCAACAAGCCAACACTCTAATTCACTTCTGTATCGATTTATTCGGTCATTTCTTTCATAGGTACTTATGCCTTTGTTAATTTCTTTCGTTCCGCGGGGCGCGCTGCGGCTCCTCCGTTGGGTTGGCGGAGGCGGCAGCAGCAGCAGCAGCAGCGCCTCTCTCGATGGGTTTCCCGCTCGACTCTCTGCTCGCTCTCCGTTCCCCTCTCTCTCACACCCCCTTTCACTCCCGTGCTGTGCCGTCCCGTCCGTGTCCCGCCTGTCCCATACCGCGTCCCGCAATGCGCTCCTCGGCGGGGCCTCCCCGGGCTCCCTCCGTGCTGGCAGCGGCGCCGCTGGACGTGCCGCTGGCTCTGGTGCTGGAGGAGCAGCGCGGACTTTCGGCTCCGCCTGGCCCGGCCCCGGCCCGAACGAAGCCCCTCCCGCGGTTCCGCCCGGCTCCCCCCTCGTTCCCGGCAGCATCGCCGGCGCCTTCCCCGGTCCGAGCTCCGCCGCTCGCCAGCTGAGCCACCGGAGCCCGGGACGGCTCGGCAAGCAGCAGCGCCCGGGGCGTTCGTGTGCCCCGGGCGGAATGGCGAGAGCGCCGTGCCGCCCGCACGGACGGAGGAGCCTGCCCTGGAGCAGCCCTACCGGGAGGGCAGCGGCGGCGGCGGCAGCGCTTGCTGCGGGACCCGGCTCGCCGACAGCGCCCCGGTAAGGGACGGGGCCGGGCCGGAGCGGGGCGAGCTCGGCCGGTCCAAGGATCCATCAAGGGACTGTCCAAGGATCGCATCTCGGGCTGGGCGCGGCGCAGCACCGGCCCCGCTGACGGCATCGCGGTCCCCCCGCAGCGCAAGGGCGCCCTCGTGCCCCTGGAGCTGGCGCTGCTGGGGATGGTGTCGCGCCCTGGCTCCCGCGGCGTCGTGCGGCTCCTGGACTGGTTGTACAGCCATGCCCTCTGCACAGGTGTCTCTGATGCTGTTTCCAGGCTCCATCAGCTCCTGGGCAGCTGTGTGCTCTGGCATGGCTTTGTCCAGAGGGAAGGGATGGGAGGTGGCCATGGGGAGAGCAGCCCAGAGCCCAGGCACACCATTGCCTTTGCAGCAGGGCCAGGACCTGCAGTTGTTCTGGGTTTGCCCTGGGGTGCAGGAGGAGGCAGATGAACAGCAGCTTTGGTAGACAGAATGTGCAATCCAAGGCTTGGGTGCTTCATTTCAGCCTTTCAGAGAAAGGGCCCAATGTATCCCTGACAGGAACTGACCCTTTCAGTGAACTTTGAACGTGTCCTGATTTGGCTCTTGAGCTGGGCCAGAAATGATGGGATACTGAGGATGGGTGTGCATCTACCCCCAGTGCCTCCAGCCCCATTCCTGGCCATGGCATGGGGGCCCTGGAGCAGCTTGGGCAGGCAGAGAGCTTGCAGAGAGCAGCAGGGCAGGGAGCTCTGCAGAACTTCCTAAATGCCAGTGAGCCTGAGCTGATGGATGTGTGGGAGCTGGAGAGCAGCCAGCATGCTGAGAGCTCAGCAGCATCTGGGCTCAAAGGCTGCTGGGGAACTGTAGGAGGGAAGGGCAGCAGCAGAAGAAAGGAGGGCCTTGAGAAAAGCAGGTTTTGGCATCCTGCAGAATGGCTTTGTGGGGCCATGGCTGGAGATCAGCACTGGCTGTGAGACACCTCAGGGGCAGGGAGAGAGCAGGGATCTAAAGCCACTGCCATGCCACCCAAAAGGCCAGTGGAGGCAGTGGCACCCCAGAACATCTTCAAACATGTGGATGCCAGCTGGGAATGTAGCCACACTTACAGAGGAGTGAGCATGAGGTAAGCACAGAATGCATATAGGTAGAAAATTTTTGACTAGACAGGATCTTTTGGATCCATTTTCCCCCAAATGTATCAATGGTGGCCCCACTGTAATGCCAAGTAACGGAGAGCAGCACAAATAACACAAAGAAAACAAGGCAAAAGAGGAAGAGGATAGGCCCAGTGAGGAAAGGATGTGGTGAGACACTGGCACATGAGTGAGTTGCACCCCCATAACCTCTAGGCTAGCAGGTGCTGGTGTCACAATCTCCTTTGGTTTATTTAAATTTTATTTTTTTTTAGTTTTTTTTAAATCATCAAAAAAAGAATACACAATTAAAATAATGCCATCAAAATTTAAAGATATAGTCAAAACACATTTATTCAAAACTACATCTAAATATCATATGTACATTAATAAATAACATATTTATAAATGTACATAAATAACTACATCTAAATAACATATGTACAGTTGTAACTATGAATCCTAAAACATAAATCCTA
Organism: Calcarius lapponicus; assembly: GCA_039654755.1. Classification (NCBI taxonomy): domain Eukaryota; kingdom Metazoa; phylum Chordata; class Aves; order Passeriformes; family Fringillidae; genus Calcarius; species Calcarius lapponicus. The sequence goes on along the minus strand of CM077465.1, from coordinate 101,977,142 downwards.
TTGATGAAACACTCTTTGGTCGGTTGGTGGCCTCTTTCTGATTTTCGAGGAAAGACAGCTCTTCTGGACTGGAGGCAGGGACTTGGCTGAGAAGGGAAACACCGGAAGGTACCAGACAAAACCTCTTGGCAAGGGGGTAGCCAGTCAGGGCTGCAAAGTGAAGACACAAAATGGATCAGAGCCTGCCATGCAAACCTAAAGCACCTAAAGCTCCATATTTCATGGGACAGATTCCTTGGAAGCTTCCAAACAGCTGCACAGGGAAACATGCTCCTGCTGGCAGCACCTTGAATCAGGCCAGGGGAAAACACTGAGCCATTCCCCAGAGCCACCACAGGCACAGCCTGGACTCTGGGCTGCCCTGGGACAGCAGGGAGCCCAGAGCCCTGTGCTCTCCAGCAATGGCTCAGCTGCACATGCAGCCTCCTGCTCCTCTCCCTGCCCCACAGCTCAGCAGCCCCACAGCTCCAGGGGCACTGGCAGCAGCTCAGCTCATGGCAGGGGGCACATGCAGGGCACAGCTGCTCCCTGCCAATGTGCACAGCCTCTCTGGGCTGCCACAAGACCCTTCCTCCCAACAGAGAGCAACCCAACTCCCTGCTTACCTTTTTCTGAGGCTGATCCATGCTCCTGGGGCTCCTGGGCCAAGGCCCCCTGAGCAGGCCAGGAGCCCAGACCTCCATCCCCAAGGCCCTGAATGTCTCCATTCCAAGCCAAACAGGTCCATGAATTTCCTTGGGAACAGAGGCATCCCAGGTCCTGTCTTACACTGAGAGCTTTTTTCCTTCTTCCTCTGGGTTTTTGTTGTAGGTTCAGAAGAAGCTGTCAACCAGGGACAAGAGAAGAAGTGAGTTAATTGAACTCGCCTTTATAATCAGCCCTTCTAATGGGGGAGAAAATCAAAGTGTATTTAGTTACTGAAAAGATTGCTTGCTTTTTTATTTTCCATGAAACTAGCATCAGTTTAATTTCTCTCAATAACATGGAGCTGCCAAGCCAAGAGAGAACGGTTCTACTACTTCATGTGCTTCCCATTCCCTCCCCACTACTACAGGATCCCTTTCCTTCCAAACACTTGGGAATTCGCAGTGCTCTCTAGAATCTCACACTGGCAAGGAAGGAATTGATTTCAAAAGGAGTTTTCAAGGCTTTTGGTTTTGTATTTCCCACTCAATTCTAGGTTGGGTTTTGCAGTTTTGGGGATTTTTTATCTTACTCTTACAACATAGAAAGTTCTGGGACACAAACAATGGCACCACATGTTAGATGCAAAGCAGCTTTGCTTTCTCCATTTGATTTGCCCAGTATCCTGTGAGCCTGTATTTGTAGGGAACAAAGTGCTCATCCCAAAGTTCCACTTTTGCTCTACTTACTTGTTCCAGGGGTTTATTCTCTGCTTTCTTTACAGCAGAGACACCCAAACCCAAATTAACATGACCTATCCCAAAACAATTCTGATCTTGGCTAACACTGACAATTCAAAATGGAAATAGCTGATGACTGGTCATTCTGAAATACACCCCAACAGAGCTGTATGAAGTAAGAGAACTAATTCTTTACATGGCTTCAGAGAGGATAAAATCATGTGGCAGCCAAGCACTATGACACGAAAACCTGCCTCAAAACTGGATTCTTTCACCTTGCAGAATGCTCAGATCAGTAACAAAAGGAAAACGGGAAAGGATTAATGACAAAAGTAATTCCTATTCAAGAATTAATCCAGAAAAAAAGTCTCCTTACTGACCAATACTTCTGAGCTGCATTCAGCATTGCAGCTGCAGATCAGCAATGAAGGAGTCATTCCAAAGGGGCCATACCCAGGATTTGGCAGAACAAACCATGAGCAAAGGAAAAAGGGGATCTGGTCCCTTTCTCTGCATCAGCACAATTATTTCTCCAAGTCTCATCTCTCCTATCATTACACACCCAGAGATGCCAAAGGAACAACAACAGTGTCAATGAGGGTTTCTGCTTGGAAGCATTGCCTGACCCAGATGCACCAGACCCAGCATTTTGTCTGGCACAATCCCACTTGTCAGGGATCAGGCAAGGCAGGGACAGGCACAAGGCACAAGGGGCATCTCCTGCCCCAGCCTCAGCCTGCAACACTGACACAGGCAGACAAAGCCAGGGAAGGGATTTGTCACTGTGAACCTGCCATAGGTGGCTTTGGGACTGTGCTGTCAGAGGATGACAAACTCACACCCTGCCTTGGCTGCATCCATTTGGAAGTCTCCATCTCCTTCACTGGAAAAGTCAAAAGGACTTTCTGTCATAGGAAGTTTGCCTATTTCTGACAGTGTTTAACCAGGCAATGTCCATGAATCTCCTTCATATGTCAAAGAGCTTAGCTCAGAAACTACCCCAAGGAAAGATATTCTCCTTCAAAAGCAGGAGGAAGGAGTGGGAACATTTCTCATTTCCTGCTAAATGCCTTCCCTTTCTAGTCTCATTTTGACACTAGAAAGGCTGCAGGGAGGTAAAAGGCATGTGCAGGATGGACAGGAATGTTTTCTTTTCCTGCACAGCATTTCCAGAATCACTCCAGTTCCTGCCACCCAACATTTCACTCTGAAGGAATTTTCACTCCTCCACTGGAGAACACTCCCAGGGACTGGGCTCTGGGAGAGTCCACTATGCCCATCAAGGAAATTAAATGAATTCAAAAAAACTTTTAAAACAATGAGTTTTAACCAAGCTTTCCAAATGTCACATCTAAGTCAAGATTCCAATGGTCATTTTAGGACAGACATGCCCTGTACCTACCTGCATGTTCTGAGGACTTCTCTTGTCTTCTGCTGCTGGGTCTAGGCCTGGAGAAAATGGAGGATAAAGGAACATGTGAGGAGGTAGAAAGAGAAGGGAGGGAATGGGTGTACCATGAAAGGAGACAAAGCTACTTAGCATGGTCACTTCTATGAAGGAGCAAATCTAACACATAAACCCAAGAGGATGCAAAGCTGATTAATTGTCCTTAAGCTTTCAATTGCTGGAGTGACAGAGCTGGCCAAGCACTGGCTGAAATAATAGCCGAGTGCAGCAGTGGAGCCATCCTGAGATGCTTGGAAGCCCTGCCTCCTCTTCCCCACCACCACCTCAGCTATGGGGCATGGCTGTTGAGTTTGACAGGGTGCTGGGTCATCATAGATGGGCAAAATGCTGAAGAGGTCTGCCTAAATATATGGGATGCTGTGCAGAATGACCACAGGAGACGGGAAGAGTGACGTGAGCAGCACACTGGAGCAGCAGACACCTTGGCTTACCTCAAATCCCGGGACTCCTGCAAATCCAGGTGGGGAGAGCTGCCCAGAGACCCTGCAGCACTGTCAAGAGGGAGACTGCCTGCCTTGCACATTATGGGGATCAAAGGCAGTACCAGTGATGCCTTCTTCATTTCCCCACCACTGGGATAAGGCAAGCAAGCCTGGAAAGAATAGAACACAGTAAGTAAAATACAGTTCTCAGATCAAGCATCCAGCCTTGCCCCCATTCATGCCTCAAGACATTTCCATATGCCCTCAACCGGGACCTGGCCGGAAAGACAAGTCAGACTGATGGAGCTGATTGGCACAGGATGGGGAATGCAAAGGAAAATGATGAGGGAGAGACCATGTCCCACATTTGACATCTAAAGCTCCGTATTTCATGGGACAGATTCCTTGGAAGCTTCCAAACAGCTGCACAGGGAAACATGCCCTTGCTGGCAGCACCTTGAAGCAGGCCAGGGGGAAACCCTGAGCCATTCCTTAGAGCCACCACAGGCACAGCCTGGACTCTGGGCTGCCCTGGGACAGCAGGGAGCCCAGAGTCCTGTGCTCTCCAGCAATGGCTCAGCTGCACATGCACCCTCCTGCTCCTCTCCCTGCCCCACAGCTCAGCAGCCCCACAGCTCCAGGGGCACTGGCAGCAGCTCAGCTCCTTGCAGGGGGCACATGCAGGGCACAGCTGCTCCCTGCCAATGTGCACAGCCTCTCTGGGCTGCCACAGGACCCTTCCTCCCAATAGAGAACAGCCCAGCTTCCACCTTACCTTTTTGTGAGGCTGATCCATTCTTGATCTTCCTCTTGCCCTCAGTCTGGAGTTCCTTCAGGCCCCCCATGCCATGACTAGGAAGGGCGATGGAGAGAGCGGGGGCAGATGCACTCCCTTCCTTTGTGTTTGGTCATTTCTGGCACAGTTACAATTCCCATCCGGAGGTCTCCAACTCAGCACTTGGTTTCTGGAGAACGTGAAACCTTCACCAGCCCAGAAGGCTGGCGAGGTTTTCCTGCACGTGTGGAGGCTTGCTCTCAGCACACTTAATCAGCTGGGTGCCCATCACCTCGCAGAGGGCACAGGCAAGCTTGGTGACCACAGCGCAGACGTTGGCGCTTCGCACGGGCAGCGCCTTCTTCTCCAGGCAGGCCCAGAGCACGGGCAGGGTGTAGCGCTGCACCACTTCAGGGCTCCTGGCATAGACCCATTCCACCAGCACTGCCGGGACAGAGACACAGCTCCTTACCCACCAGCCTCCATGCAAACCAGGATCTACCTCTGCTTTTGCTGCTTGGAAGCCTCTCTGGCCAAGATCAGGGAAATAGCGCACAGAGCCCATGACCCAGCAACAGGCAATGCAGCTGATCATCTTGGAAACAGAACCACCAACCCCTCAGGACTAATTTCTACAACCAGAGCCTTGTACCTGTGGCAGAGACTTTGTACCTTTACTAAATCATTTCACAATTTGTTTCTGCATGAACAATGAATAAAACGTCAAATTGCCTTTTATTTCCATTAACTAGTTTTCTAAACCCACACAGAAGACTTGGAAAAGCACCCTAGAGAGGATATTGAGAGATTTCTAATAAAAGGAATGATTCCATTTTTGTAACTTTGATGCCAAGGGCCAGAGGTCTAATCTGACTCTTCCCTTTGCTCCGTGGCACACAGGAAAGGGCAGTATTAGAACACACTTCAAAACTCCAGCCCACCAGAGATGGGTGCTGCTTGACAGCTGGATGAGAAACATCAGTGCCTGGCTGGTGTCTTTGGCAGAATGCTTTTGTGGCTTCCAACAAAGAGCTTTTTCAAACCTCAGGGTGTCTTAGAGAATCACCCAGACCCCATTGCCCTGGCATTTGGGCATCTCCACATTTTAATGGCAATTTCCTCTCCCAATGTTAATGGCATTTTTTCATACAATGTGCAGAGAAAAAGGCTACACAGGGCACTGAAATTTAGCCAGAACATGAGTGGTTTCTCTGAAATCTGCTCTCTGCTCATTTTCTGAGCTGAACTATATCAAACAGAACAAAAATTTACTACCAACAGGCTCCTTGCATGGCAGATTTGGCTGAGAGATTAAAACCTGAAATGCTCAGGAGACCAGTCTTACTTTCTGATCAGGCCAAATGTTATGCAGTAGCCATTTATTATTCTGTGGTGGAAGAGACTTCATTTTCTCTATGCTTTTAATCCACCAGCAGTCATCAACATTCAAACAGCTCCTGAAAGTATCCCAAACCAATTCTGCTAAGCAGGAAAAGGGTTATGGTACCCATTTTGAAATGGGACTTCATTTCAGTTTAAATGCAATTAAAGACATTGGTCACTGTGGGAGTTGAGAAGAGCCCCCGTGAGAGCTCAGCCCTGAGGCCGAGCGCTGCCCCCATCTCAGATGCTGCACAGCTCTGCAGCAGCCAGGGAAAGCCTGCCAAATCCACCTGCCCTGGCTATTGGGCACAAGGGACAAGCTCAGCACCTCCTGATGGGGAGGAGCTACTCTGCTGTCTGTTCACAGGCATTCCCTGTAAATACTCCCTCAGAGACCTCTTGGCTTAGAAGGGGAGGCCGTACCTGTGATACACTCTGTGACTTCCAGCAGAGCTTCACCACTCAGTTGGCTCCATTGGTGGCAGAGCTCTTTCATCAGTGACACTTCATCTACAAGTGAAACAAACCTTTCTGCTCACTCTTCTGAGGCATAGGAGAAAGGACAGTGGGGAGGAAAAGGGCAGGGCAACCCCATTTGTTACAATAAAGTCAATTTCTGCTGATTTTTGAATTATTTTCTTCTTTCCTTCCAGCCTACTTGGCAGGGTTTAAAATTCCAGAAGAAAAGCTCTCCTTTCACATTTGTAAATCCAAAGTTGTCTGCTGGACCAGGAGCTATGTTCAAACATTTCACATCAAGGACCTCAAGAGTTCAGTCACATGGAAGCAGTGGAAAGGTTTTGCATCCCAGAGCAAAAAGGAAGAAGCCCATACTTGGGACACAGAAAGGCACTGAGTCAGGGAGTTTGTGAGTTCATAGAGCAGCTGAGCTGGAGAAAGTGGAAACTGCTCCTGAACACCTGCCTCTTCAACACTCCATTTTTCAGGCATTTTCAGAGCTGACATCAATCTGCGTGGCAGAGGAATTTACAGCAGCCCTTGCCTAGGCAGGTATTTGCTATTGCCACCTTGCCCCATGCAAAACAACACGTGGAACAAGGCATCAGTTCAGTGACTGCTGGAGACTTAGATCCATTTGTTCTAAAGAAATGAACTTGGTGAATCATCAGTTCCCCTTTGGAAAAAGACAACAAAGGAGAAAGGTGGGAAATAGGCAGCTAATGCCTCTCATGTAGAGCCTTCCAGGTGGCTGCTCTGCAGAAGCTCTGATGGGCCGGTGCCCCCTCATGCCAATGGCAAAGCTGTTCATTTGGGAAGTCAGACAGGGCCTAAGCAAACTCCAAAACCCCTTTGCCTCTGAATTGTAGCAAAGCTGCAGTCCAGGACTTGCTCTTCAGACCAGCGGCACAGAGCCAAGGGAGCCTGGGACTGTTGGGAAATGCTGCTGCACATTCCAGCCTGTTGGGGATGGTGCAAAAGGACTGCACCTGCACAGCTTCTGGTGGGTGTCAGCTGGAGCCTTCCACAGACAACAACAGCTCCCAAGGCACTCAGCACTCTCTTGTGTGGGACAGAGAGAGACACAGGTGAGGAGAGTCCGTGCCAGGGCTCAGCCTTACCTAAATGAGCAACGGATTTGTCCAGTGCGGTCACAGCTGCGGCATGAACCCCGGGATCCTTTGAGTTTAGGTTCTTTGTTATCCCTTCAACCAAACGGACCATCACTGGGGTCAGGGCATCTTCCAGGAGTCCTATCATTTCTGCCAGCACCTCCAGTGCCTGCTGTTTCACTTTCTTATGAGTGTCATTTATTCTCAGGACAAAATAATCAAAAATCTGTGAAGAGAACAAACAACATGAAAGCTGGATTCAAATGACCTTGTCTGAAGAGGGGATGTAGAAATGAGCACTCAGCAATATACAAGATGAAAGTGATCCTTTCTGTCAGGTCAACCCTTGCTTGCACAATTTCACTGTTTTCCTGTTGGCCACTCACTGGAATGGTTGCGCAACCTGATGCTGCTTGAATGATTTTCATCTGTTTTTAAGAGCTTTGGCTGGGGACAGAAAAGTTCCTATGGTGTTTCTCTCCACCTATAAATCATTAGATCAATTCCATTTATTAATTCAAAAGGCTACCTTTTCCTTTGAAGTATGGAAGCAGATATTTACCATGCCCATTTTTCTATACAGTTGCCTCAAGTACTGAGGGCAGTTATGATTTCGCCAAAACTGTGGCTGGAGGAGATCTAAGTTTCATTTTGTCTGTCTCAGAACCTGTGTCTGGAGAAGGGCAGAGCTCTGGTCAACTCTTCCAGGATCCAGACCATTTCTCTAACTAACATGTGGACTTCTGAAATGTAATGTGCTCTACAGCTCTCATTAGAGCAGGTTCAGTCCCCTGACAGCCACAGGATCAGACACCATTTTCTGGAAAAAGGAAAAGCAGCTACTGGGAGGAGAAAGGATAGATCTGTCCTTAGCTGTTTTCTTCTTTTTCCAAAGAGGAAAAAAAGGTCCCCCAAGAAGAGTGAGCACCATCTTTACCAAGAGGAATAGGGATGAGGATGGAAACGATAGCCAGAGTTGTGTCTAGAGTTTACAGAAGTATCCTTTTAAAAACATTTTGTTTAAACCAACCCAGCCTGATACTTCCCTTCCCCATGCAAACCTATTTTCTGTCTAGAGAATAATTGCAATGCTTTCAATGGCTGGATTTCCCTCACTTAACCCAACTGGGAGTAGGAGACAGCAGCAGTTACACCAGCAGAAAATTCTGCCATCCTCTGATAAACAGCAGCAATAGGCACCTGCCAGACAAATACAGCTGGACTGAAAGAACTTGTCCTGAAGCCTGGACCTCAATTACATTTCTCTGGGTAAGAGGGACCAGCCTGTCCCAAACAGCCAGGATGTCGTGCCAAGACACACTGAATTGACTTTACTTCTACAGGTTTGGGAAAGGAGCTAAAGGAAAGGAACCATGAAGATACCCTACATACTTGGGCAATGTTACTGGAGATCAGCTGGGGGCTGGTTTTGGACAGGTCTAGGAGGAGTGCCACTCCTTCCATCCGTGTCTGAAACCCCTTGGCTTCCAGGAGATGGTAAAGCTTCTGGAGTGACTCCTTTTCTTCCACAGTTGCAGGTAACGTGACCTGGGCTTTTGGACGGTGGAGGAGGCGTCCGCCAGGGGCAGACTTCACCCTGGAAAACAAAACCAAATTAGGACCTGTGGCTGATAATACCTTCAGTTAATTGTGAGCAAAACATCCTGAGAAGCTTTCCTAATGATGTGATTTCAAGCTAGAAAATCATGAAGATCTGAAGAACAATGTGGACTTTGTGACAATCATTATGGGAGACAATCTGCAAGTGACATTCTCACTGCTGCTCACTCAGGAAAACCAAGGATGAGATGCATCTGATCTATCTTCAGATGCCTTCCAAGGCACACATTGCTTTGTGGGGAAAGGGAGACACTATTTCCAAGTTTAAATGCCTCCTAATGTGGCACGTGCGTTTCTTTTAATAAGGAAAGTCATCACTCTGAAGAAGTGTCTCTACATCAGGCATGACAATCTGGAAAAGTAGCTCAGATGCATCTGAACAGATGAACAGGGGCATATCTGAAGGATCCAGAAAATCAGGAACAGAGATAGAAACAGAAGCCAGACATGCCAGAACTACACTCACATTTCATTTGCTTCCCTAGAGACTAGATGCACAGCTTAACAAATCCTCTGGGAATAATCCTCTTGGATCAACCTGTTACTTCCATGAGCACGGGAAGGTGCTAGCCATGCTACTGAGGCATGGGGTCCCTTTCCTGCCACCACTGAGCAGGACAGAGCTAAATAAATTCCCCCTGGTATCAGAGGAGAAGAGGTACAAGTAGCTCTGCCACTGGCATGAAGAGACATCAAGGACCAAATCCCTGTCTCAGATCCTGATTGCAGCACAGGGGGAAATAAACCAAACACGCTGTCCATCAAGCAAACTATAGGAAGGACAGGAATAGCAAGACAAAAAGTCCACATTGAGACACCTCTTGACCAAAATGGCTCAGGAATTGCCTTGCTCCTTACTACTCAAACTTGGTACTGTTTGAGGGTAAGAAAACCATGAATCAACCAGGCCAAACCACATGGATGGGAGCTGCTTGTCTCGGGAATGGCATCCTGCTTCTAAACTGGGACTTCTCATTAAAACACCCATCTAAAAGGTCTCCACTTAGATGAAAAAAAAAACAAACCCTGGCTGAATTTCCTTGTCTCAAGTCAGGCAGCAGAGACCTGGCCCTCTCCTAGCCTCCACAGCACTGCCCTTGCCACTGCACTGGACAACCTGAGCTGCAACCAATGTGTGTCTTTTTGTCGCCCAATTTCTGTGGAAAGCCCTCCAGAGAAGTTGTGTTCAACACAATGTAGAAGTAGACATTTTTTATCCTAGAGCGTTTGTAGGGAAGGGAAACAATCTCTGGCACTGGTCATGTCCAGCAGAAAGATTTGCCTGAGGAAGAGGCATGGAAAGCTTGTCACGTGCTTTGTCACATCTGACAAAAGTGCTCAGTACCGTTTGATAGGGGGCACTGGGGCCTGGGGCTTCTTCGGGCTGTCGTTCCTCTTCTCCACCGGCTCCTTGACAGAGGGACATTCACCCTTCTGGTTTTCCATCTCCTACAAAAACATAAAGAAACCCCATGAATCTTTAGAATATAAAATAGGAAATTCCCTCTTTAAAACACGAGTTAGAACCAGGATCAATGCTACCAAGGCTTAGGGAAACATTTCCTAACTTAGAGAAGTAAACAGACCAGAGATTCAGTGATTTCAGTGATGCCAACTCTTTGTTTTCAATAGCCCAAGGCAGGTTATGGGTGCTGCCACACTGAGCAGCAGTCTGAAATCCCAGAGTCATTAGTCTTGAGCATGAATGGGAATAATGCAAACTAATCAGCAATGAGTGGTCTTAAAGGAAAAAAATGGACCCTTTGGGGGTTGGCCCATTGTGTTGGAAGTTGATTTGGTTCAATTCTCCCTGCTCCTGCACAAAAGCACACTCCCTTCTGTAATGTAGATAAAAAGAATAAAATCCCCCCAAACAAACACATGATTTTCCACTGCATGCTGCTGAATTCACCAAGCTCCTTCCAGCTCCACAGGGCTTGACAGCAGGGCAGTATTCCCAAAACACAGACAGTAACTGTAGTAACTAGGATTGAGTTGGTATCTTTTGTATATTTGGAAATTTCCTTGGCACTACTACTTCCAGTCTCTTTTGCAAAGACTCTGTTATGTTCAGAAACACTCTTCTCACTTAATTGCTTTACTGGGGGCAGAGTAGGGAGAGTGTGGTGGGGGCTTACATGTGAGTGTAAACCCATTTTCTCCTCTTTCCCTTTACTCTTTGTGACAGATACTCAAAATATTCAAACCCCCACTTTTCCCCTAATAATATCAGTTTCTCTGTGGTCTGCAGATGAACAGAATTCATCTGAGGCTGAGGATGAACAGCTCATTCCCAGGAGCAAAATGATTCAGCAGAAGTGGGATGAGATAAAGACACTTGGGGTATGTTTGATCTTGTATTAGCAGTGGCAATACTTGCACAAAGGAGACATTTCTCCTGCCAAGCACTTACCTTCTTCTTAATTCTTGTCAGAATATCTGCCAGGTCATGCGGGGAAAGAGATTGCTCCAAAAGCTTCTTAAATTTTTGATTATTCAGCAACATCTTCACCATCTCCTGTCCATAATGCCTAAGGAAGGAAGGAAGGAAGGAAGGAAATGGAAGAAAATGAACAAAGGAAGAGTGTTAACAGAAGAGGCTGATGCCTTAAACTTATCAGGTGCAATCCTTGCATGAGATGCCATTACCTACTCAGCAAAGAGGGAGATTTACCTCACTTGACACTGCACAGTGCTGTAGCTGAACACAAGAGGCAAGAGGAGAATGTGGGGCAAGAGAAAAATTCTCTCTGAAACTGGGGGTGTGCTTCTGTGGGATCAAAGGATCCCAGGGAACAAGCAAAACACATCTGCTTTGTTGTCAGAGCCTATTAGCAGTGTCCTGCTGCCATTGCACAGTAATTTACCTTTCTTTAAATGGCAGGGAAGCAAGGACAAAACCCATCATCCTTGCTTTTGATTATTCTATACTATATGTATGCACAGGGTCAGCTAGTTGCTCTGGTGCTCTTGGCAGCTATTAATGGGAATTTCATCATCAAAGTAAGAGGAATTTGGTGGTTTGGGGTGATTTTGCTGCTAGGAAACCACAGTTTTCTTCAAGAAGAAATTTGGAGGTCACTGAGACACAGTTAACAGCACTCTAGAAATCTGTAGAAGAGGTTTAGAAAGACTGAATACATTGGCTAAAGACCCCTGAAATATTTCTAGGGAAGTCTTAAGTTAATGTGAAATAAATGTTTGGGATCCTTCAGTGATGAACATTAGCCAACACTTTGGCTTTCCCTTATGCACCTAAAGCCTATCAAAACTGTTGGACTGGCTAATCTGAGGTCTTTTTATCTCAGTAAAGACTCCTTCAAGTCACAGGAAGTTGGCAATGCTCCTTCTTGCTGGCCAACCTCAGGTTACCCAGTGCAGTCATTTCCCCAGGCAAGCCAGAGCAGCGGTCATAGCACCAAGCCTGACAGAGCTCAAGAAGCATTTGGAAAATGCTCTCAGGCACATGGAGTGACTCTGGGGCTGTCCTGAGCATGGCCAGGAGCTGGACTGGATGACCTGCATGGGTCCCTTCCACCTCAGGATATTCCATGATGTTATGCCCCTTAGCCACACACTGAGGTCACTCATTATTTCCTTTCGTTTCCACTCTTTCGTGGTTTTGCCTTTATAGCCAGACAGGAAATGGTTTTCCTGGTTTTGGAGGTGAAATGAAGATCATTACCTTGTGTCCTTGTGACAGTCCTGAGCCAGTGTCCCTGCCACGTGTGGCAGCCTCTCAGCCCTGGGGGTGCCTGCGAGCTTGGTGACTCCCATTTTCTCCACCAAGGACAGGAGCAGTTCGGCCGCACACTTCCGCACCTGGACGTAGCGGCTCCTGGGAAGGAGAGAGCAAACCCTGGGCCACAGGGACAAGGAGCAGCAGCAGCAGCACAGGCCTTGGCCTGAGTGTGCTCCCTGTCCTTGCTGGGGGAAGGAGCCTGGGCTCTCCCTGCACCTGCCAACACCTACAGAAGGTTCTGTCTTCAGATAAACACAGAGGTAGCATTGTACAGGAGGACTTGCCTGCATGGAAGTGGGAAGAATTCAGTCTCCCTGCACAACCTGGTACTCCATTTCTGTCCCCAAATTTACTCAGAGGATTAAAGTAATAGAACACATATGAATTATTTAGAAATTAAGGACAATTCATGCTGACCCCTCAGAGGGCACCCAGTACACAGAGCTGCAGCAGGATGAGGCTCTTTCCACCCATTCATCCCCAAATCTGCAGACCTCTGGGAAAAAACAAATGCAGGGAAAACACGCTGTGGGCCGTGAAGTTGTGGAATATCCAGCAATGCAGCCTGTTTCTTTTGTAAAGCTTGGCAAGGGACACATCTGAGTGTTTTACCCTGTTCCAAAGCTGAGGAAAGGGTGGCAGGCATTAGAGCCAGGTTGTCCTGATCTAGAGACTGTCTCTTGGGAACTATCAGGCCCAGCACCAACACTTAGGGCAGCATTTGCTTCAGCTGTCCCATGGCCCTCGGCCTTTGAAGGTGCCTGGAAAGCGAATCATCGTCTCAAGGCTATCATGAAACATCATTTTGGATAGAAAGTAGAGCTCTAAGGCCAGGACACTCATACAAGACTCCTTTTGGCAGCAGCTGCACCTGCTGGGCAGGCTGTGCCACACCCAGCACATTCTCCCCCATGTGCTCCACACCCCAGCAAGGACCCTCCTTATTTCTCAGGTTAATGGCACCATGAGGATACGTGGTTTTCCCCAGGGACTCTGTGGTTAGCACTGTGAAATATCCAACAGTGCTCACAGCTGCAATTGCTCACAGCTCTTCCCACAAAAGCACAAGGCTCTATCCTTAGCCTTTGCAGACACTTGCACTTCCCCACCATTCACCATATCTAGGAAACTCTGACAGACTGGGAGAACTCCAGGAGGCAGCAAGAAGCTGAGTCAGAGGAGCTTTAGTTTGGATATCAGGAAAAAGTTTTTCACCCAGAGGATGCTTGGGCCCTGCAACAGGCTCCCCAGGGCAGTGCTCACAGCACCAAGCCTGACAGAGTTGAAGAAGCATTTGGACAACAATCTCAGGCACACACTGTGACCCTTGGGTTGTTCTGTGCAAGGCCAGGAGCTGGACTGGATGGTCCTGATGGGACCCATCCAGCTCCCCATATTCTACAATTCTGTGATTCTGTCACCTAATGGGCTGCAGGAGGGCAGAAATAGGTGACAAGAGGAAAGAAATGAGGTTGATCAGAGAATCAAGTCACTGAGTCCACAGAAGATGCAGCATACAGGACCCTTCCCTCCCAGCATCCCCATTCTCTCTCTGGGATCCCTTCCCCCACCCACACCCTGGAAGGTGAAGAACATCACTAAAAGAAGAAGAACCTACTTGACTCCCCTGTCCATGAGAACAGTCATTGCTCGTGCAGGAGTCACGTTCTCTACCATCATCCCCAGGCTCTGACAGGCTGCCTTCTGAATAAACTCTGGGGAGTTCCACACCATGGGGAGAAGGACCGCAGCAACCTCATCCGCCTCGGGGTCCATGTCCTTCTTCAAGATGGCAAAGAGCTCTCCCAGAGTGACAATTGCAGAGCAGGACACCTTGGACCGGAGGTTGGTCACCTGGGGAAGTCATGGGGGGAAACATAAGAATCACCTTGAAAAGAAAACCAGTTTCCTTGGGTTTCCTTAGACAAAACTCCCAGGAAATCACAGCATGTCCCGCTGGGTATAGAGGAACATAAAAGCACAGGAAGAGTAGAAGAGCCCAAGCACAGAAAGGCACTTACTCTGGCACCAATGTCTGGCCTCACAGCTGCTTACTGCGGGCATTAAAAAATACATCTCACTAAAGTGTTCTACTTAACCCTTCTATAATGTCAACTGCTTTGATTTTAGGCCCTTTGATTTTAAAAACAAAAAAGCAAAATAAAGTAAGGGATGCTTTCAAACCATAAAGGCACAAGTCATAAAAATAAAACAGTCAGGTGCTCCTGTTTAAAAAAGCAACACCTGTAGTTGAAGCACTCAGACAGGAAACAGAAAACACAGGCTCAGATCCACAGACACATTTGCAGTGTTCAGTCACAGCTTGGGCAGAGACTGGGACTCTGGCATATAATGTCATTAGTGTCTCAGTTTCTGCCTTGCATTATAATGCACCACACTCAAAGACAAGTGCCAGATACCCAACCTGCCAGTAAATACAGCTGCACGTACACACAGATCCTACAGATAGCTCAGACATTAGAAGTAGAAGGTCTAAAACCAGAAATGAAGGCAGTCCCTGAGCACACATGGAGATGAACAAGCACATATCTACTCTACAAGGCATGTATGAAGCATGGGGGACAATTCAGAACAATGTTCTCACCTCACTGGTAACTGCCAAGCAAATCTCACGAAGTCGAGAGAGCAGGACTTCTGGATGGGACTCAGCCAGGCGTGGGATGTTGAAGAGTCCCTTCTTCTTCAGTTCCCTGGAAGGCAAGTACCAAAAAGATTGATTTTTCTCTCCACCCAAGAACTAGGCAGCACCCTCTGAAATGACCAGGCTGGCAGCTCAGTCCGACCATGGGAAATGCTTTTCAAGGAGCACTTAATGAAATCATGGAACACATTGCCACAGGATGCTGTGGCTGTCAAAAGCATACGCAAATCCAAGAGGCAAAGAGAGGGCTTTCAGAGTCTTCATGTGTGGCCTTTCTGAAAATCTCTGCTATTAAGTCCCTCTGTCACTGCTTCCCAGTAGCTGTGAGCCCGGGCCATGCTGCTGTTTCTTGTCACCTCCCTGTACCTGTCCCTGAGACACAGTCCCACTGGGCTGTCACTGGGACAGTATTTTCCTTCTTTGTCAGCCCCAGCAGGCTGCTCAGCCCTGAGAGTCTGCACTGCCACTCTGGAGCTGTTTCCACTCTACAATCTAGGCCTGTCTGTTCACCCACTCCACTCCACCTCACACATTCCCCAAATACGCAGCAGGATGTCCCAGAAGATTAAGATTCCACCCCTAGGCAAGAACTGTTGAAACTCTGGCTTTTCCCACAGCACTCCTACCTAAAACAAGCCCCACAAGAGCAACATGTTCTTTAAAAGGTGCAAACAGCTCCATCTCTCAGCACTTGCTCTGTGCAGGCCCTCAGCCTCAGGAAGGTATGTGAGGCATCAGGGCTGCAGCACAGGGCTGGTGACTGATCCCACGGGCACCCTGAGTGTCATCAGGACCCCCCACACCTGCAGAAGCTCTCTGCACCTCACGGGGCACCAAAGAGAAATGGGGAAGAGAAAGCACAAGAGAAAGGGCAAAACAAAGGAGATTCATCGTGGCCAATTTTTCATGCTTATCCCTGTGAGAATGAAGCATCCACCAGTGAGTGGATGCTAACCCAGACATCAAAAAGATAACCAATATCACCTCACATTTGTAGGGTTATCACCTCTGGGCCTCCTTTTGGTCTGTGTAGAATTTTGGGACCCTTTGTGAGTATTGACAAAATATCTCAGGCCCATATGAAGCAGCGAGAAGGAAAAGTTGAATTCCCAAAGTGCAAGATTCCTAGAGGATTTTATTTCTTTTTCCTTCTCTTCTGCCATGAGCCCTTCAGGAGTAATAGCAGGCTGAGGGACTTGAAAGCACAACTCAGCCCATTTCTCAAAAAGAGGAGCTCCCTGGAGCTGCTTCTGGACTCACATGCACGAGTCCCTGCCATTGCTGTCAGCAGTGGAAGCAGAGAGGAATCTCACTCAGTCCCACTGGGCACGTGGCCCAAGGCACCCAAATCTCTGCACTCAAAACTGCTGCCATCCTGCTTCTGCCTTCAGCCAGCAAATCATCTCATCCCACAGCTTTCTCTCTTCCCTCCACATTTCCTTTGCAGCTCCATGGAGCAGCAGGCAAAGTGGGGAAACAGCACGGACCTGCTGCAGCACTGCTGCAGAGCGAGGCCAGGAAAAGGCTGCTCTCCAATCTTTATGCTCTCCCTGCTCTGCAGGGGTTTCACCAGCGCCCTTTGGCCCTCGGGGCTCTCGGGGCTCCCAGGCACGAGCAAGACTCGCTTCTGACCGACCTGAACGCTCAGAGGGACACAGAGGGAACGGGGCCTTTCTTACCAGTCATCGCTGCCCAGCATGGAGAGTGCCTCCTGCAAGGACTGCTGGGGGTCTGAAAATGCGCTGGACTTCTGCCCACGCCCACGGAGCGGCTCCTCTCGGCGCTGGGCACCAGTGGCCGTCTGCGGGGTCACTGTAAGGAGAGGGTCGGCCATGGGCGCTGCAGCCCCATCTCCCAGCCAGGGCTGCCCGTGGCACCCACTGCCACTGGCTCCGAGACTGCCCTGCTGCCTGGATCCTGGGGCTCCTTGCCTGCTCCCAGCCTCCCCCAGCTGGGCACAGCTCCGGGCTGAACCTGACAATTGCCCCCACAGCGCCGCCAAGTGCCACAGGTGCCACAGCCAGCGGCAGCTTCCTGAGGCCGCAGAGCTCCCACTCCCTGCGGGACAGTGCCCACAGCAGGACTGGCCAGCCCAGGAGGGAACCCCTCAGGGGCCTCTCTTGTCTCAGCGCCCTGATTTCCCCCAGCCCTGAGGACAGGGGCACTCTGCAGCTCCCTGAGGAAAGACCTGCAGCGGCCTCGTGATAGCACCAAGCCAGGCCTGAACAGCCCAGCCCTGCTGGGCCCGGCTCAATCCCCACAGAGCAACAACCAGGGAACAGCCACACCTGACCCTTCACACCTGGCAGCACCTCTGTTTCCATTGACTTCAACTTTTGGAGTAACTCAAAAGTAGATTTGCTGTTCATTCTCAGGACAGACTATGGACCCAAGATCCCAGCTGGGCTGTCTGAGGCAGGAGGCAGTTTGTGCTCCTTGTGCAAGGACAAACCCCTGCAGGAAAAAGCTGCCATGGAGCAGGCTTACCTGAGGAGCTGTGTGGGAAACTGCCATCCCCATGGAGGGTGGGTGTGCTGGGCAGTAAGGGCACGGTGTCCTGCTTCCTCACAACCTTTTTCTTCAAGGCACTGCCAGGGAGTTTCCTCTGCAGCCTAGGAGCTGTGCCATTGACAGGCGGTAGGCTAAAGCCTGCAGGGACCAGAGAGCAGCTTGTAAGGGGAGGGTGCTGGACTGGGCCACGATGGAAAGGGACAGAAAACTTGCTGGAGCTGGGTAACATCTCTTTGTTATCCCAAAGAACTTCAAGTATAACAGTGGCACACCAACATGGGACAGGGATCACAGAATCACAGAATCCTAGAGAGTTTGGGTTGGAAGGCACCTCTAACCACCATCTAGTTCAATCACTGTGAGCAGGGACATCTTCATCTAGATCAGGTTTCTCAGAGCCCCATGTAAACTGGCTTTGAACACCTCCAAGGATAGACCAACAACAGCTTCTCTGGGCAAATACTGCCAGCTTTTCATCACCTCCAATTAAAAAAATTCTCCTTAATATCTAATCTAAATCTCCCCTCTTCTAGCTTCAAGCAAACTGCAGTGATGCTTCCCCTAAGAACAAGAAAAACCCAGCATTGCTTTGCTTTTGTTCTGTTCCAGAGGCAGGCAGGGGCAGTTCCAAAGGAAGTGCAGATAGCCCTGCGTGATGGCCTCGGGCTGATGCTGCCTCCTCAGGGCCCTGCTGCCGCCCTCGGGCAGCGCTCACAGCCCTGCAGGCAGAGCCCCTCAGCCGCGATTCAGTCGGGAACGCTGCTGCCTCCTGGGCTACAACAGAAGCCCTGCCTGGGGCTTCAGCACAGCTCCACAGCGCCAGCTCCTCAGCAGGGAGCGGAGGGAGAAGGATCTCTGGAGTTTTCATCAGAAGGAATTGAATTTTGTTTCTTCCAGGTTGTAGCCTGGTTGAAAAGCATTCGTTTGGACTCTCCTTTCATGGAGACTGCTCTCCAGGAGAGAGTCCGAAGCCCCAGTGTACTTTGCAAGACAGAATTTTCTACTCTGAAACAATTTAGAGGTGATGGTGGGAAGCTGATATTCTCTTACTGACTCAGTGAGGCCATGGGCAAGTCACTTCATACCTCTGTCTTTTTCTTTGGGAAACAGAATTAAATCCTATACAAGCTTCCACTCAGATGCAAGCAGAACAGCCCCCCAGTCTGATTGCAACATTGTGCAAGTGGTCAAAATGGACCAGCACAAGTGTAGCCACCACTTACTTGCTTCAGCTGCATGCCTGGGCTCAACTGCCTTAGAAAGAAGCTGCAAGGATGTTTCCTTTTGTCTCCTCTTCAACTCCTTTTCCAAGAGCTCCATTTTCTTCCTCTCAATGTTCTTTTCAGCCAACTTGCCCAATGCATCACGGACCTAGGTGCAATGGAAATACATCACAGACTGTAAGCAGAGACACACAAACCAAACACAACATCTCATCAGGAGCACAGAGTCCACACAGTGACATAGGCTTCAATGCAGCTCCATATACATTCCAATAGTTTCAGAGGAATGTCTCCAGTCCTCACCTTGGCAATTGCACACAGTGAGGTGGAACACTGTAGTGCCACAACCTTCCCCTGCTGCAACTGCAACCTATGTCAGGAAGCCCTACTTGAAGCATGAAACTCATAGGAGTGCTCCAAGACAGATGAAGAGCTCACATGGCAGTGAGCAGGCAGTTCAGTTCCTACAGGCCATGGCAGGAGAACAAAAACCATGTGCAATACCCGGCAAGGAGGCCTAATGAGCTGTTGCTTAACACTCATGGCCAGCAATTGCAGCTGTTTCTCCCTTCCTGGCTTCTGAAGGACTCAGCTCTCAAGGGCTTGGTCTCTGAGACCAGCACACCAAAAGGAGGAGTCTTGTGAAAACAAGTTGCAGAAGCATTGATGCTCATGAGCAGAAAACTTGAGAATGACAGGGCTGTGAGACGCAGCCACAAAGGTAACCAGGAAAAATCCAACTCTCCCATTTGATTTTGCAGCCTTGCTTACACTCAACATCAGAATCTTTGCTTCTCTGCTTCCAAGGATGCACTTTGCCCACGTTCACTGATGTGGAGCTTGCTCTGCCATTCAGAACTTCTCTAAAACAGCCTTTGCACATAAAGGAAGAATGCTTCTGGCATGACCTTAGCACCATCTCCAAAACAGTGACTGTGGCACCACTGGAAATGGCCAAGCAATTGCCCAGGAGTTGTCAAATAAATTCCCAAGAGAATCCCCATCCCCCAAGGAGTGGAAGATTGAGTTTCAGTGACATTTGGGGCCAAGCACTAAACAGCCACTGGAAAGGAAGTCTGCTCATCCCTGTCCTTATCCCTTACCTTTCCAGAGCTGTCCCTCAGCTCTTTGTCCCTCGTTGGACCAGCACTGCTGGGATGATCCATCTCCTTGGCCTGGCTCAGTGGGAGGCCTGGGAATGGAAGCAAAGGTTCCTGTAAATCTCTGGCAGATTTCAAGCCCCCAAAAATGCCATGCTGGCAAACAGGCAAGACAGGTTCCAGATGGCAGAGCCCTCCTAAAATACAGAGATTGGGATTGAGAGCAGCAAGGCACAATGCCTAGAGCCTCTCCCAAGGGATGGGCTACTGGCAGCAGACATGACATTACTCTGTTGGCCAGCAGACTGAAACCTGCTGCATGACAAAGGCTCAGCCCCTGCATGCTGGAGAGCCTCTGTGTCTGAGAGAGAAGGGCAGAGATGGAGATTGCTCTTGACAGAGATTCTTATCTGCCCTTATTCATGCTGATTTTAGTAAACATCTTCTTTCTGGTTCCTAAAAGAACTCCCAGGTTCTAATTCCTGGGTGCATCGAGTTCAACATTTTCTTCTCTTTGCTGGAATATTTTAGAGGACATTCAAAGACAAGCTTAGGGTTGCAGGAGTGATACCCAAACGTAAATTGTGTTCTTGACACTAGACAATTCATTTTCCCCAAGGATTTTCCTTCACACTTTCAGGCCAGCCTGACTAGAGGTTGATTTTCTTAATGCAAGTAGAACAATGGGGCACATTCTGGAATACTCTCCAACAGTGCTGTTAAAATTCTGAGAACTAATCATTCTACACAACAGCTACACAGAGGATAAAATCAGGCAGCAAAGTAGAAAAATAACAATGCTGTAAATCTGGATTTTTTTGCCCCTGCAGTACAGCCAGCTTAATAAAAAAGGAGAGTAAGATCTGGGGTTTGAGGAAGGAGGGCAATTCTGGATGGTAGGCAAGGTCTTGGAAGGTAAGAGCATCTGGGAAGATGGCAGGGAAACTACAGATCCCAGGGAAAACCTCCTTGGGACCATGGCAGTCAGTCAGGTCTGCAAAATGGACACACAAAATATAACAGAAACTGTGATGGAAACCTAAAGCATCTAAAGCTCCATATTTCATGGGACAGATTCCTTGGAAGCTTCTAAACAGCTGCACAGGGAAACATGCTCCTGCTGGCAGCAATTTTAAGCAGGCCAGGGGGAAACGCTGCCCCATTCCCCAGAGCCACCACAGGCACAGCCTGGACTCTGGGCTGCCCTGGGACAGCAGGGAGCCCAGAGCCCTGTGCTCTCCAGCAATGGCTCAGCTGCACCTGCAGCCTCCTGCTCCTCTCCCTGCCCCACAGCTCAGCAGCCCCACAGCTCCAGGGGCACTGGCAGCAGCTCAGCTCCTTGCAGGGGGCACATGCAGGGCACAGCTGTTCCCTGCCAATGTGCACAGCCTCTCTGGGCTGCCACAGGACCCTTCCTCCCAACAGAGATCAGCCCAACCCCCTGCTTACCGTTTTGTGAGGCGGATCCATGTCCCTGGGGCTCCTGGGCCAAGGCCCCCTGAGCTGGCTGGGAGCCCAGACCTCCATTCCCAAGGCAGGGCTCCGGCATATGAATATCCAAACTGAAGGGGGCCATGCGTTCCTTTGGGAACAGAGGCATCCCAGGTCCTGTCTTGCACTGAGAACTCTCTTCCTCCTTTCTCTGGGTTTTTATTGTAGGTTCAGAAGAAGCTGTCGACCAGGGACAAGAGAAGAAGTGAGTTAATTGAACTCGCCTTTATAATCAGCCCTTCTAATGGGTGAGGAATTCAAAGTGTATTTAGTTACTGAAAAGATTGCTTGCTTTTTTATTTTCCATGAAACTAGCATCAGTTTGATTTCTCTCAACAATATGGAGCTGCCAAGCCAAGAGAGAAGGGTTCTACTACTTCATGTGCTGCCCGATGCCTCCCCACTACTACAGGATCCCTTTCCTTCCAAACACTTGGGAATTCGCAGTGCTCTCTAGAATCTCACACTGGCAAGGAAGGAATTGATTCCAAAAGGAGTTTTCAAGGCTTTTGTTTTGGTATTTTCCACTCAATTCTAGGTTGGGTTTTCCAGTTTTGGGGTTTTTTTATCTTACTCTTTATAACAAAGGGTGTTCTGGGACACAAACAATGGCACCACATGTTACACGTAAAAGAAGCTTTGCTTTCTCCATTTGATGTGCCCAGTATCCTGTGAGGCTGTACTTGTAGGGAACAAAGTGCTCATCCCAAAGTTCCACTTGTGCTCTACTTACGTCTACCAGGGGTTCATTCTCTGCTTTCTTTACAGCAGAGAATCCCAAACCCAAATAAACACAACCTATCTCAAAACAATATCAACAGGCAGGTGGAAGGTGTGGGAACATTCCTCAATTGATGGTAAATGCCTTCCTTTTCTAGTCTCATTTGACACTAGAAAGGCTGCAGGGAGATAAAAGGCATATGCAAGATGGAGAGGAATGTTTTCTTTTCAGTGCTGCATTTCCAGGACCCCAAGGTACCACTCCAGCTCCTGACACTCAACACTTCACACTGACTGCAGGAATTTTCATTGCAACACTGGAGAACACTCCCAAGGGACTGAGCTCTGGGAGAGTCCACTCTGCCCATCAAGGAATGGAAACTTTCAAAACATTACATTTTAACAGAGCTTTCCAATGGTCACCACAGAGTCAAGATTAGAAACGTCATTTTAGGACAGACATGCCCTGTACCTACCTGCATGTTCCAAGAACTTGTCTTCTCTTCTGCTGCTGGATCCTGGCCTGGAGAAAATAGAGGACAAAGGAGCATGTGAGGTAGAATGAGAAGGGAGGGAATGGGTGTACCATGAAAGGAGACAAAGCTACTTAGCATGGTCACTGTTATGAAGGAGGAAGTGTAACACATAAACGCAAAAGGATGCAAAGACGATTATTTGTCCTTAAGCTTTCAGTTGCTGCAGTCACACAGAGCAGGTCAAGCTCAGGCTGAAATAATAGCCAAGTCCAGCAGAGGACCCATCCTGAGATGCTTTGAAGCCCTGCCCCCTCTTCCCCACCACCACCTCGGCTCTTGGGGCATTGCTGTTGGGTTTGACATTGGATACGCAAATGGTGAATACACAGAGGTCTGTCTAAATACATGGGACAGCTGACTGTGCAAAATGACCACAGGAGATGGGAAGAGTGAGATGAGCAGCACACTGGAGCAGCAGACACCTTGGCTTACCTCATCTCCAGGGACTCCTGCAAATCCAGCTGGGGAGAGGTGGGCAAAGACACAGCAGAACTGTCAAGAGTAAGACTGCCTGCCTTGCATATTGGGGGGATCAAAGGCAGTCCCAGCGATGCCTTCTTCATTTCCCCACCGCTGGAATAACGCAAGGAGGTCTGTAAAGAGTAGAACACAGTGCTCAGATCAAGCATCCAGCCTTGCCCACATTCATGCCTCAACATATTTCCATATGCCCTCAACTGGGACATGGCAAGAATAAACGAGTCAAACTGATGGAGCAGATTGGCACAGGATGGGGAATGCAAAGGGAAGTGGTGAAGGAGAGACCATGTCCCACATTTGACACCTCTCCCCTCCTGCTCTCTCCTCTGCAAGGGTGCCTACATTCACAATGACATCAAGATGTTCTGGGGTGCCACTGCCTCCACTGGCCTTTTGGGTGGCATGGCAGTGGCTTTAGATCCCTGCTCTCTCCCTGCCCCTGAGGTGTCTCACAGCCAGTGCTGATCTCCAGCCATGGCCCCACAAAGCCATTCTGCAGGATGCCAAAACCTGCTTTTCTCAAGGCCCTCCTTTCCTCTGCTGCTGCCCTTCCCTCCTACAGTTCCCCAGCAGCCTTTGAGCCCAGATGCTGCTGAGCTCTCGGCATGCTGGCTGCTCTCCAGCTCCCACACATCCATCAGCTCAGGCTCACTGGCATTTAGGAAGTGCTGCAGAGCTCCGTGCCCTGCTGCTCTCTGCAAGCTCTCTGCCTGCCCAAGCTGCTCCAGGGCCCCCAGGCCATGGCCAGGAATGGGGCTGGAGGCACTGGGGGTAGATGCACACCCATCCTTAGTATCCCATCATTTCTGGCCCAGCTCAAGAGCCAAATCAGGGCCTTTTCAAACTTCACTGAAAGGGTCAGGTCCTTTCAGGGATACATTGGGCCCTTTCTCTGCAAGGCTGAAATGAAGCACCCAAGCCTTGGATTGCACATTTTGTCTACCAAAGCTGCTGTTCATCTGCCTCCTCCTGCACCCCAGGGCAAACCCAGAACAACTGCAGGTCCTGGCCCTGCTGCAAAGGCAATGGTGTGCCTGGGCTCTGGGCTGCTCTCCCCATGGCCACCTCCCATCCCTTCCCTCTGGACAAAGCCATGCCAGAGCACACAGCTGCCCAGGAGCTGATGGAGCCTGGAAACAGCATCAGAGACAACTGTGCAGAGGGCATGGCTGTGCAACTCACAGGTTGAGAGAACATCACTTGGCAGGTTCCTGCAAACACCTTTTCCATCCAAAGCAGACACAGCTGACAGAAAACACCACCAAGACATAGAGGTGCTTCACAGATACCCATAGGTTACTAAATGGAGAAGGATTGGTTTTCTATTTAAAGATTGGACAACTTGAGCTGCTCTGACTGCTTATCGGTGTTTTCTCAGCCATAAGATTGAGGAAGAACTACAAGAGAGCCCAGAAACCATTCAATGACCTCTCCTGTTACTGATACATGCTGAGGACATGAAGTTTGCACTTCACACCATTGCAAAGACAGCCTGAAGCCCAGTGTCCAGCTGAGCTCTTTCTTGGCTCAGCTGCTTCCCTGGGCTCACAGCACAGGAAAAGCTCTCCATGCTCTGCCTACAGCACATAAACTGAAAATCCACCATACAGGACTTAGCTTAGTGCCCTTACCTTATGTCCTTTTGTCTCTGATTTCTGTTCCTGGATGCTTCTTCTGACATCATTGAAGCCAGTGCTCGTTTTCCCTTTCTCTTTCTCTCCATCAGATATATCACTTGGTTTGTTGGAAAAAGAGCTCCCTTGGATGGGAGGCAAGGGCTTTGATGGAAGTAGTGAGATGGGACGTATCACTGGAAGACTCTTTGAAATACTGGAGTCAGTCAGGCCTGCAAAGTGGAGACAAAGAATGTAACAGAGTCCACAAAGTAAATTTAAAGCATCTGAAGCTCCATATTTCATGGGACAGATTGCCTGGAAACTTCTAAACAGCTGCACAGGGAAACATGCTCCTGCTGGCAGCAATTTTAAGCAGGCCAGGGGGAAACCCTGAGCCACTTCCCCAGATCTACCACAGGCACAGCCTGGCCTCTGGGCTGCCCTGGGACAGCAGGAGCCCAGAGCCCTGTGCTCTCCAGCAATGGCTCAGCTGCACCTGCACCCTCCTGCTCCTCTCCCTGCCCCACAGCTCAGCAGCCCCACAGCTCCAGGGGCACTGGGCCGTTAACACTCAGAGAGTTAATTCTTTACATGGTTTCACAAAGGATAAAATCATGTGGCATCCAAGCAGTTAGAGAGGAAAACCTATCTTAAAACTGGATTTCTTTCCCTCCGTAAAATGTCCCGATCAGTAATAGAGACAGGTAAGGAATAATGAGATAAGTCATCCCTAGCCCAGCAAAACTGGCAATGCCCTTAATGAGCAGTATGACTCTCTAGCTGCATTCAGAATTGCAGTTGCATACCAGCAATGAAGGAGTCATTCCAAAGGGGCCATACCCAGGATTTGGTAGAACTAACCCTAAGCCAAGGAACCAGGGGATCTGATCCTGTTTTCTGCTACACCAGAATTACTTCTCCAAGTCTCATCTCGCCTATCATTACACACCCAGAGATGCCAAAGGAACAACAACAGTGTCAATGAGGCTTTCAACTTGGAAGCATTGCCTGACCCAGATGCACCAGACCCAGCATTTTGTCTGGCACAATCCCACTTGTCAGGGCTCAGGCAAGGCAGGGACAGGCACAAGGCACAAGGGGCATCTCCTGCCCCAGCCTCAGCCTGCAGCACTGACACAGGCAGAGACAGCCAGGGAAGGGATTTGTCACTGGGAACCTGCCATAGGTGGCTTTGGGACTGTGCTGTCAGAGGATGACAAACTCACACCCTGCCTTGGCTGCATCCATTTGGAAGTCTCCCTCTCCTTCATTGGAAAAGCCGAAAGGACTTTCTGTCATAGGAGGTTTCCCTATTTCTGACAGTACCTAACCAGGCAATATCCATGAATCTCCTTCACATCTCAAAGGGTTCTGCTCAAAAAATAACCCAAGGAAATCCTTTCTCCTTCAAAAGCAAGTGCAAGGCATGGGAACATTTCTCATTTCCTGCTAAATGCCTTCCTTTTCTAGTCTCATTTTTACACTGGAAAGGCTGCAGGGAGATAAAAGGCATGTGCAGGAGGGAGAGGAATGTTTTCTTTTCAGTGCTGCATTTCCAGGACCCCAAGGTACCACTCCAGCTCCTGCCACTCAACACTTCACACTGACTGCAGGAATTTTCACTGCACCACCAGAGAACACTCCCAGGGGCTCGACTCTGGGAGAGTCCGCTCTGCCCATCAAGGAATGGAAACTTTCAAAACATTACATTTTAACAGAGCTTTCCAATGGTCACCACAGAGTCAAGAGTATAAACGTCATTTTAGGACAGACATGCCCTGTACCTACCTGCATGTTCTGAGGACTTGTCTTCTCTTCTGCTGCTGGATCCTGGCCTGGAGAAAATGGAGGACAAAGGAACATGTGAGGAGGTAGAATGAGAAGGGAGGGATTGGGTGTACCATGAAAGGAGACAAAGCTACTTAGCATGGTCACTTCTATGAAGGAGGGAATGCAACACATAAACCCAAGAGGATGCAAAGCTGATTAGTTTTCCTTAAGCTTTCAGTTGCTGCAGTCACACAGAACTGGACGAGCTCAGGCTGTAATAAAAGCCAAGGCGAACATGGGATCCATCCTGAGATGCTTTGAAGCCCTGCCTCCTCTTCCCCACCACCACCTCGGCTCTTGGGGCATGGCTGTTGAGTTTGACTTTGGGCTGGATCATCATAGATGGGCAAAATGCTGAGTACACAGAGGTTTGCCATAACACATGGGACAGCTGACTGTGCAAAATGACCACAGGAGATGGGAAGAGTGAGGTAAACAGCACACTGGAGCAGCAGACACCTTGGCTTACCTCATCTCCTGCGAATCCTGGAAATCCCGCTGGGGAGAGCTGCCCAGAGACCCGGCAGAACTGTCAAGAGTGAGACTGCCTGCCTTGCGAATTGGGGGGATCAAAGGCAGTCCCAGAGACGCCTTCTTCATTTCCCCACCACTGGGATATGGCAAGGAGGTCTGGAAAGAGTAGAACACAGTGCTCAGATGAAGCAACCCATCTTGCCCCCATTTATGCCTCAACCGGGACCTGGCAAGAATAAACAAGTCAAACTGATGGAGCTGATTGGGAAAGGATGGGGAATGCAAAGGGAACTGGTGAGGGAGAGACCACATCCCACATTTGAAACTTCTCCCCCCCATTCTGTCCCCTGCATGGGTGCCTACATTCCCAGCTGGCATCCATATATTTGTGGGTAAACTGAAAATCTACCATACAGGACTTAGCTTGCTCTCCTTACCTTATGTCCTTTTGTCTCTGATTTCTCCTCCTGGCTGCTTCTTCCAATATCGTTGTCACCCGTACTCATTTTCCCTTTCTCTCCATCCAACATCTTCCCTGGCTTGATGAGAGAAGAGCTCTCTGGGATGGGAGGCAAGGGCTTGGAAGGAAGCAGTGAGGAGGGACGTGTCTGAAGAAGTATCTTGGAAATACTGGAGTCAGTCAGGCCTGCAAAGTGGAGACAAAGAATGTAACAGAGACCACAAAGTAAACCTAATGCACCTGAAGCCCTTTATTTCATGGGACAGATTCCTTGGAAGCTTCTAAACAGCTGCACAGGGAAACATGCTCCTGCTGGCAGCACCTTGAAGCAGGCCAGGGGAAAACCCTGAGCCACTTCCCCAGAGCTGCCACAGGCACAGCCTGGCCTCTGGGCTGCCCTGGGACAGCAGGGAGCCCAGAGCCCTGTGCTCTCCAGCAATGGCTCAGCTGCACATGCACCCTCCTGCTCCTCTCCCTGCCCCACAGCTCAGCAGCCCCACAGCTCCAGGGGCACTGGCAGCAGCACAGCTCCTTGCAGGGGGCACATGCAGGGCACAGCTGCTCCCTGCCA
Source organism: Calcarius lapponicus (assembly GCA_039654755.1). Lineage (NCBI taxonomy): Eukaryota > Metazoa > Chordata > Aves > Passeriformes > Fringillidae > Calcarius > Calcarius lapponicus. The sequence goes on along the minus strand of CM077465.1, from coordinate 101,949,123 downwards.
ATGTGCACAGCCTCTCTGGGCTGCCACAGGACCCTTCCTCCCAACAGAGAGTAGCTCAGATCCAACCTCACCTCTGTGTCAGGCTGAGCCATGCTCACAAGGCAAGAAGTGAGTTCATTGAACTCCCACCAATACAATCAATCCATCTCAAGGATAAGGAATCCAAGGGGTGTTTTCATTATTCAGAAAATTGCTCTGGTTTTACTTTTCATGAAAGAAGCCTCACTAGAATTCCTCCGAACTGTATGGAGCTGGCAATCCAGGAGAGAAAGCTTCTACAGCTTTGCTTATGTGTTGCTCATTGCTCATCTACTACTTTGAAATCCCTTTCCATCTAAACTGTTGGCAACCCACAGTGGTCTCCAGAATTTGACAATTACACCTAGGAACTAATTGCTTTCCCAAGCTACTGTTCCTGGCCTTTGTTTCTGTAACTCCCACTCAGTTCTGGGTTGGGTTTTGCTTGTTGCTTATATTCATCTTCACAACAGAGGAAATGCTGGCACATAAGCAATGGCACCTCAAGTTGGAAGAAGCTTTGCAATCCACATTACATATCCCCAGTATTCAAGGAGTCTTTATCAGCAGGGAAAAAAACTGACCATCCAATTGCAAATTGCCACTTTTGCTCTGTGTCATTGTTGCATGGGCTTTTTCCCCTGTTTTCTTTCCCACAGACACAACCAAAACCAACATAAAACATGACCTGCCTCAAAACATTTTTGATCTAGGCTAACACTGACAATTCAAAATTTTCTTAATGGAAATTGCAGAGGGGAAGTAATTCTGAAATACTCTCCAACAGGGCTGTTAACACTCAGAGAGTTAATTCTTTACATGGTTTCACAAAGGATAAAATCATGTGGCATCCAAGCAGTTAGAGAGGAAAACCTATCTTAAAACTGGATTTCTTTCCCTCCGTAAAATATCCCGATCAGTATTAAAGGAGAGACACGTAGGTATTAATGAGATAGGTCATACTGGTCCAGAATTAATCCAGTGAAAGGGGCAACCTCAAGATGAGCAATACTAGTCCCTAACTGCATTAAGCATCCCAGCTGCAGATCAGCAATGAAGGAGTCATTCCAAAGGACACATAACCAGGATTTGGTAGAACTAACCCTAAGCCAGGCAACCAGGGCATCTGAGCCCTTTTTCTGATAAACCAGAATTATTTCTCCAAGTCTCATCTCTCCTATTATTACACACCCAGAGATGCCAAAGGAACAACAACAGTGTCAATGAGGCTTCCAACTTGGAAGCATTGCCTGACCCAGATGCACCAGACCCAGCATTTTGTCTGGCACAATTCCACTTGTCAGGGATCAGGCAAGGCAGGGACAGGCACAAGGCACAAGGCATCTCCTGCCCCAGCCTCAGCCTGCAACACTGACACAGGCAGACACAGCCAGGGAAGGGATTTGTCACTGTGAACCTGCCATAGGTGGCTTTGGGACTGTGCTGTCAGAGGATGACAAACTCACACCCTGCCTTGGCTGCATCCATTTGGAAGTCTCCCTCTCCTTCATTGGAAAAGCCAAAAGGGCTTTCTGTCATAGGAGGTATCCCTGTTCCTCCCAGTGCAAAATCAGGCAATATCCATGAATCTCCTTCACATCTCAAATGGTTTAGCTCAGCAACAGCCCCAAGGAAATCTTTTCTCCTTCAAGGGCAGGTGCAAGGAGTGGGAACATTTCTCATGTCCTGCTAAATGCCTTCTTCTTCTAGTCTCTCTTTGACACTAGAAAGGCTGCAGGGAGATAAAAGGCATGTGCAGGATGGAGAGGATTCTTTCCTTTTCCTGCACAGCATCTCCAGAATCCCATAGATTCCAGCTCCTGACACTCAACATTTCACACTGGAGGAATTTTCACTGCACCACCAGAGAACATTCCCAGGGACTGAGCTCTGGGAGAGTCCACTGAGCCCAACAAGGAATTGGAATGAATTTAAACATATTCTTGTAAGAAAGGGTTTCAACCGAGCTTTCCAATGGTCACCTCAGTGTCAAGACTAGAAATGTCATCTTAGGACAGACATGCTCAGTACCTACCTGCATGTTCTGAGGACTTCTCCTGGCTTATGCTGCGGGATCTAGGCCTGGAGAAAATGGAGGACAAAGGAACATGTGAGGAGGTAGAATGAGAAGGGAGGGAATGGGTGTACCATGAAAGGAGACAAAGCTACTTAGCATGGTCACTTCTATGAAGGAGGGAACGCAACACATAAACCCAAGAAGATGCAAAGCTGATTAATTTTCCTTAAGCTTTCAGTTGCTGGTGGTACACAGAACTGGACAAGCTCAGGTTGCAAAAAAAGCCAAGGCGAACATGGGATCCATCCTGAGATGCTTTGAAGCCCTGCCTCCTCTTCCCCACAGCCACAACTTCTCTTGGGGCATGGCTGTTGGGTTTGACATTGGATGGGCAAAACGGTGAATACACAGAGGTTTGCCGAAATACATGGGACAGCTGACTGTGCAAAATGACCACAGGAGATGAGAAGAGTGAGATGAGCAGCACACTGGAGCAGCAGACACCTTGCCTTACCTCATCTCCCGGGACTCCTGCAAATCCCGCTGGGGAGAGCTGCCCAGAGACCCGGCAGCACTTTTAGCATGGACACGGCCTGCCTTGCGCATTACGGGGATCATGGATTTTCCAAATGCCCCCTTCTTCATTTCCCCACCACTGGGATATGGCAAGGAGGTCTGTAAAGAGTAGAACACATTGCTCAGATCAAGCATCCAGCCTTCCCCCATTCATGCCTCAAGACATTTACATATGCCCCCAACTGGGACCTGGCAGGAAAGGACAAGACAACCTGATGGAGCAGACTGGCACAGGATGGGGAATGCAAAGGGAAGGGTTGAGGGAAAGACCATGTCACATATTTGACATCGTCTAGCCTCCTGCTCTCTCCCCTGCAAGTGTGCCTGCATTCCCAGCCAGAATTGACATCAAGGTGTTCTGGGGTGCCACTGCCTCCACTGGCCTTTTGGGTGGCATGGCTGTGGCTTTAGATCCCTGTTCTCTCCCTGCCCCTGAGGTGTCTCACAGCCAGTGCTGATCTCCAGCCATGGCCCCACAAAGCCATTCTGCAGGATGCCAAAACCTGCTTTTCTCAAGGCCCTCCTTTCTCCTGCTGCTGCCCTTCCCTCCTACAGTTCCCCAGCAGCCTTTGAGCCCAGATGCTGCTGAGCTCTCGGCATGCTGGCTGCTCTCCAGCTCCCACACATCCATCAGCTCCGGCTCACTGGCATTTAGGAAGTTCTGCAGAGCTCCCTGCCCTGCTGCTCTCTGCAAGCTCTCTGCCTGCCCAAGCTGCTCCAGGGCCCCCAGGCCATGGCCAGGAATGGGGCTGGAGGCACTGGGGGTAGATGCACACCCACCCTCAGTATCCCATTATTTCTGGCCCAGCTCAAGAGCCAAATTAGGGCCTTTTCAAACTTCACTGAGAGGGTCAGGCCCTTTCAGGAAAAGGTCTCAGAACTCTGCCAACAGCATATAAACTGAAAATTTACCACACTGGACTTAACTTGCTCTCCTTACCTGACATGCTTTTTCCGCAGAAGCGAGCTCTTTCCTTCTAACCTCTTCCTCACAACCAGTGCCGGTTTTCCCAGTCTCCTGCTCTCTCCTCCTTATGCTGCTTGCCATGGGAGAAAGAGAGCTCTTGGGGATGGGCAGCAACGGCTTGGAAGGAAGGAGCATGGAAGCACCCGCCAAGGAAAACCTCTTGGCAAGGGGGTATCCAGTCGGGGCTGCAAAGTGGAGACACAAACGGTATCAGAGCCTGCAATGCAAACCTAGAGCATCTGAAGGTCCATATTTCATGGGACAGATTCCTTGGCTAATACTGTCAACTCAATTTTTTTTACGTGAAATAGCAGAGGGCACGTCATTCTGAAATACTCTCTAAGAGAGCTGCTAAAAGTAAGAGAACTAATTCTTTGCATGGTTCCACAGAGAGTAAAACCATGTGGCATCCAAGCACTATGAGAGGAATACCACGCTTAAAACTGGATTTCTCTCCCTCCGTAATATGTCCCAGTGAGTAATCAAAGAGACACAGGTATGGATTAGTGAGATACATCATTCCTAGTCCAGAATTAATACGGAATAATTTTACACCTTCTTCAATGACCAATATTCTCTTTAACTGCATTCAGCATTCCAGCATCAGATCAGCAATGAAGGAGTCATTCCAAAGGGGCCATACCCAGGATTTGGCAGAACTAACCCTAAGCCAAGGAACTACAGCATCTCATCCCTTTCTCTGCACCAGCAGAATTATTTCTCCAAGTCTCATCTCTCCTATCATTACACACCCAGACATGCCAAAGGAACAACAACAGTGTCAATGAGGCTTTCAACTTGGAAGCATTGCCTGACCCAGATGCACCAGACCCAGCATTTTGTCTGGCACAATCCCACTTGTCAGGGATCAGGCAAGGCAGGGACAGGCACAAGGCACAAGGGGCATCTCCTGCCCCAGCCTCAGCCTGCAGCACTGACACAGGCAGACACAGCCAGGGAAGGGATTTGTCACTGTGAACCTGCCATAGGTGGCTTTGGGACTGTGCTGTCAGAGGATGACAAACTCACACCCTGCCTTGGCTGCATCCATTTGGAAGTCTCCTTCTCCTTCATTGGAAAAGCCAAAAGGGCTTTCTATCATAGGAGGTTTCCCTGTTCCTCCCAGTGTTTAACCAGGCAATGTCCATGAATCTCCTTCACATCTCAAATGGTTTAGCTCAGCAACAGCCCCAAGGAAAGGTTTTCACCTTATTTAGCAGGTGAAAGGAATTGGAACATTACTCAGTTCATGCTATAATGACTTGCTTTTCTATTCTCTTTTTGACACTCGAAAGGCTGCAGGGAGATAAAATGCATGTGCAAGATGGAGAGGAATGTTTCCTTTTCCTGCAGAGCATTTCCAGAATCCCAAGGTACCACTCCAGTTCCTGCCACCCAACACTTCACACTGGAGGAATTTTCACCACCAGAGAACACTCCCAGGGACTCGGCTCTGGGAGAGTCCACTGGGCGCGTCAAGGAATTGAAATGAATTTAAAAAAATTTTTGACAGAATGTTTCAACCAAGCTTTCCAATTGTCACCTCAGAGTCAAGATTAGAAATGTCATTTTAGGATAAACATGCACTGTACCTACCTGCACGTTCAGAGGACTTCTCCTGGCTTATGCTGCTGGATCCTGGCCTGGAGAAAATGGAGGAAAAAGGAACATGTGAGGAGGTAGAATGAGAAGGGAGGGAATGGGTGTACCGTGAAAGGAGACAAAGCTACTTAGCATGGTCACTTCTATGAAGGAGGGAATGCAACACATAAACCCAAGAGGATGCAAAGCTGATTAATTGTCCTTAAGCTTTCCGTTGCTGGAGTCACACAGAGCTGGCCAAGCTCAGGCTGAAATCAAAGCCAAGTCCAGCAGAGGACCCATCCTGAGATGCTTTGAAGCCCTGCCTCCTCTTCCCCACCACCACATCTTCTCTTGGGGCATGGCTGTTGGGTTTGACTTTGGGCTGGATCGTCATAGATGGGCAAAATGCTGAACACACAGAGGTTTGCCTAAATACATGGGACAGCTCACTGTGCAAAATGACCACAGGAGATGGGAAGAGTGAGGTGAACAGCACACTGGAGCAGCAGACACCTTGGCTTACCTCATCTCCAGGGAGTCCTGCAAATCCTGCTGGGGAGATCTGCCCAGAGACCCCGCAGCTCTGCCAACATGGAGACTGCCTGCCTTGCGCATTATGGGGATCATGGACTTTCCAAATGTCCCCTTCTTCATTTCCCCACCGCTGGAATAACGCAAGGAGGTCTGGAAAGAACAAATCACATTGCTCAAATCGAGCATTCAGCCTTGCCTCCATTCATGCCTCAAGACATTTACATATGCCCCCAACTGGGACCTGGCAGGAAAGGACAAGACAACCTGATGGAGCAGACTGGCACAGGAAGGGGAATGCAAAGGGAAGAATTGAGGGAGAGACCATGTCCCACATTTGACATCGTCTAGCCTCCTGCTCTCTCCCCTGCAAGTGTGCCTGCATTCCCAGCCAGAATTGACATCAAGGTGTTCTGGGGTGCCACTGCCTCCACTGGCCTTTTGGGTGGCATGGCAGTGGCTTTAGATCACTGTTCTCTCCCTGCCCCTGAGGTGTCTCACAGCCAGTGCTGATCTCCAGCCATGGCCCCACAAAGCCATTCTGCAGGATGCCAAAACCTGCTTTTCTCAAGGCCCTCATTTCTTCTGCTGCTGCCCTTCCCTCCTACAGTTCCCCAGCAGCCTTTGAGCCCAGATGCTGCTGAGCTCTCGGCATGCTGGCTGCTCTCCAGCTCCCACACATCCATCAGCTCAGGCTCACTGGCATTTAGGAAGTTCTGCGGAGCTCCCTGCCCTGCTGCTCTCTGCAAGCTCTCTGCCTGCCCAAGCTGCTCCAGGGCCCCCATGCCATGGCCAGGAATGGGGCTGGAGGCACTGGGGGTAGATGCACACCCACCCTCAGTATCCCATCATTTCTGGCCCAGCTCAAGAGCCAAATCAGGACCTGTTCAAACTTCACTGAGAGGGTCAGTTCCTGTCAGGGAAAAGGTCTCAGAGCCCTGCCGACAGCACATAAAGTGAAAATTACCCCACTAGCCTTCACTTGCTGTCCTTACCTCATTTCCTTTTTCCTTAGAAATGAGCTCTTTCCTTCTAATCTCTTCCTCACAGCCAGTGCCGGTTTTCCCAGTCTCCTGCTCTCTACTCCATATCTTGCTTGCCATGGGAGAAAGAGAGCTCTTGGGGATGGGCAGCAACGGCTTGGAAGGAAGGAGCATGGCCGGACTTGCCAAGGAAAACCTCTTGGCAAGGGGGTAGCCAGTCAAGGCTGCAAAGCGGAGACACAAAATGTATCAGAGCAACCTAAAGCACCTGAAGCTCCATATTTCATGGGACAGATTGCTTGGAAACGTCTATACAGCTGCACAGGTTAACATGCTCTGAATCACAGAAACTTGAATCAGCCCAGGGGGAAACCCTGCCCCACTTCCCCAGAGCTGCCACAGGCAGCTGGGACAGCAGGGAGCCCAGAGCCCTGTGCTCTCCAGCAATGGCTCAGCTGCACATGCACCCTCCTGCTCCTCTCCCTGCCCCACAGCTCAGCAGCCCTGCAGCTCCCTTCTATCCACACCTTTCCCTTCAGTGGTCTTTCCTTTCCTGCTGAAATCCATCTTCAAACCCGTGCTTCTGCCTGGCAGAAGTGTCTGGGTTTGAATCTGGGATGGCTCTCGGAGTTGGCAGCGATGGGAGCTCGGTACCAGCCTTAGAACAAGGCCGGGTGACTCCAATCGCCGGCGCTCGGCACAGAGAGGCAGAGCCAGACGCGTCTGCTGCCGCTGGGGCCGTGTCAAGCACAGCCTGCACCAGCCCAGCCTGGGGCTGCCCCTTTGTGACACGCTCCCCGTGCTTCTGTCGTTTCCATGGCTGCAAAACCCCAGCCCAACTCCATCCCCTTCCATTCCCTTCCCAAGGGCAGCCAGCCCTAAGCCCGGCCTGGCCAGGCCTGAGGCTTTCACCCTGTCCAGGATGTAGACCCTTTCCAAAGCTACTTTTCAACGCCTTTAGTTCTGTAATTCCCACTCAGTTCTGGGTTGCAGCTTGTTGGTGTGGGATTTTGTTTCATTCTCTTCACATCAAACAAAGTGTTGGGACACAAAGTGGAACTGGGCAGGGGAAGTAAAAGCAGCTTTGCACTCCCCCGTAGATGACCCCAGAATTCAGTTGGCCGAGAGCTCTAGGGAAAAAATGAACAAATTGACCATCCAAACATTCCTCTTTTTCTCTACTTCATTTTTCCATGGGTTTATTCTCTGCTTTCTTTTAAGCAGAGACACCCAAAACCAACATAAACATGACCTGCCTCAAAACGATTCTGATCTTGGCTAATACTGACAACTCAACATGTCCTTAATGGAAAGAGCTGATGGCCAGTCATTCTGAAATACTCCCCAACAGAGCTGTTAGAACTAGGAGAACTAATTCTTTACATGGTTCCACAGAGAGTAAAACCATGTGGCATCCAAGCACTATGAGAGGAATATCACTCTTAAAATTGGATTTCTTGCCCTCTGTAAAATTTCATGGTCAGTAATAAAAGAGACACAGGTATGGATTAATGAGATAAGTCACTCCTAGTCCAGAATCAATCCAGAATAATTTTGAACTTCTTCAATGTCCAATACGTCTCCTTAAATGCATTAAGCATTCCAGCTGCAGATCAGCAATGAAGGAGTCATTCCAAAGGGGCCACACACAGGATTTGGCAGAACTAACCCTAAGCCAAGGAACCAGGGCATCTGACCCCTTTCTCTGCATCAACACAATTATTTCTCCAAGTCTCATCTCTCCTATCATTACACACCCAGAGATGCCAAAGGAACAACAACAGTGTCAATGAGGCTTCCAACTTGGAAGCATTGCCTGACCCAGATGCACCAGACCCAGCATTTTGTCTGGCACAATCCCACTTGTCAGGGATCAGGCAAGGCAGGGACAGGCACAAGGCACAAGGGGCATCTCCTGCCCCAGCCTCAGCCTGCAGCACTGACACAGGCAGACACAGCCAGGGAAGGGATTTGTCACTGTGAACCTGCCATAGGTGGCTTTGGGACTGTGCTGTCAGAGGATGACAAACTCACACCCTGCCTTGGCTGCATCCATTTGGATGTCTCCTTCTCCTTCATTGGAAAAGTCAAAAGGACTTTCTGTCATAGGAGGTTTCCCTGTTCCTCCCAGTGCAAAATCAGGCAATGTCCATGAATCTCCTTCACATCTCAAATGGTTTAGCTCAGCAACAGCCCCAAGGAAATCTTTTCTCCTTCAAGGGCAGGAGGAAGGAGTGGGAACATGTCTCATTTCCTGCTAAATGCCTTCCCTTTCTAGTCTCATTTTGACACTGGAAAGGCTGCAGGGAGATAAAAGGCATGTGCAGGATGGAGAGGGATGTTTTCTTTTCCTGCACTGCATTTCCAGGATCCCAAGGTACGACTCCAGCTCCTGCCACTCAACACTTCATACTGGAGGAATTTTCACTGCACCACCAGAGAACATTCCCAGGGTCTGGTCTCTGGGAGAGTCCACTGAGCCCATCAAGGAATTTAAATTAATTTAAACAAATTTTTGACAGAATGTGTTTCAACCAAGCTTTCCAATTGTCACCTCTGAGACAAGTCTCCAATGGTCATTTAAGTTCAGACATGCCCTGTACCTACCTGCATGTTCAGAGGACTTCTCTTGTCTTCGGCTGCTGGATCCTGGCCTGAAGAAAATGGAGGACAAAAGAACATGTGAGGCGGTAGAATGAGAAGGGAGGGAATGGGTGTACCATGAAAGGAGACAAAGCTACTTAGCATGGTCACTTCTATGAAGGAGGAAATGCAACACATAAACCCAAGAGGATGCAAAGCTGAATAATTGTCCTTAAGCTTTCAGTTGCTGGAGCCACACAGAGATGGCCAAGCCCTGGTGGAAACACAGCAGTCACTCTTCAACTTGCACCAGAACTCCCCAATTTTGCTGCCCCTCCTTTTGGAGCCAAGAGGCTCTTGCAGCCTCTCTGAAGCACAAAGAGCTGCTGGGCTGAGACACCAATGTGTATGGTGTATACTTTTATACTGCTGCCAAAGCCTGACTTTGCCTGCTTGTGCCTTACCCTGGTGACAGCCTTGTGCTACACGTGGTCTGAGCACTGCTGCCTCCTGAGAATGGTATTATATCTCCTCGCTCTTTCCAGAATAAAATGGCTTTTTCCAACTCAGCTGCTAGGGAAGGATATTCACACTGCACTTTCAAAGCCCTACCAAAGATTTTCTATTGGAATGATACTTCTATGGCTCCCTCTTTATGGTTATCACTTGGAGAAGCTTCACAGCTACATTTTCTCACACCTATCCAAGCCAATATCTTTCCATCAGGTACAGTCAGATAACTCTTCTCTAGCACCTTGCCCTCTTTGACCTTAAGCCCAGATCTAAATATTAAACATCAATCAGATTATACATCTATATCCCAAAACTTATCAGGGATCTCATTTCACAGAGAAGGCCCAGGCACAGAGAAATTACACCTGATGTTTACAGAAGCAGCATCTGAATTTGCAGATACCTCTCCAGTAGCCAATCTTTGCCCACACAAATTCTTCTGGTTGCAGAATTTAACAGTCAAGGATCTCTGCATCCAAAGTTCTGCAGGATCCAGGCCCATGCAAAACACTTCCCAAATGACACCACAATAATTATAGAGGGAATCAATAGCCAAGTGCAGCAAAGGACCCATCTGGAGGTGCTTTGAAGCCCTGCCTCCTCTTCCCCACCACCACACCTGATCTTGGGGCATTGCTGTTGGGTTTGACATAGATGGAAAAAATGGTGAATACACAGAGACTAGCCTAAATGGGAGTTTGTGCAAAATGACCACAGGAGATGGGAAGAGTGAGGTGAACAGCACACTGGAGCAGCAGACACCTTGGCTTACCTCATCTCCAGGGACTCCTGCAAATCCTGCTGGGGAGAGATTTGGACAGACCCTGCAGCACTGCCAACATGGGGGCTTCCTGCCTTGCATATTGGGGGGATCAAAGGCAGTCCAAATGATGCCTTCCTCATTTCCCCACCAGTGGGGTATGGCAAGGAGGTCTGTAAAGAGTAGAACACAGTGCTCAGATCAAGCATCCCACCTTGTCCCCATTCATGCCTCAAGACATTTACATATGCCCCCAACTGGGACCTGGCAAGAATAAACGAGTCAAACTGATGGAGCTGATTGGGAAAGGATGGGGAATGCAAAGGGAAGTGGTGAGGGAGAGACCACGTCCCCCATTTGACACCTCTCCCCTCCTGCTCTCTCCTCTGCAAGGGTGCCTACATTCACAATGACATCAAGGTGTTATGGGGTGCCACTGCCTCCACTGGCCTTTTGGGTGGCATGGCAGTGGCTTTAGATCCCTGCTCTCTCCCTGCCCCTGAGGTGTCTCACAGCCAGTGCTGATCTCCAGCCATGGCCCCACAAAGCCATTCTGCAGGATGCCAAAACCTGCTTTTCTCAAGGCCCTCATTTCTTCTGCTGCTGCCCTTCCCTCCTACAGTTCCCCAGCAGCCTTTGAGCCCAGATGCTGCTGAGCTCTTGGCATGCTCCCTGCTCTCCAGCTCCCACACATCCATCAGCTCAGGCTCACTGGCATTTAGGAAGTTCAGCAGAGCTCCCTGCCCTGCTGCTCTCTGCAAGTTCTTTGCCTGCCCAAGCTGCTCCAGGGCCCCCAGGCCATGGCCAGAAATGGGGCTGGAGGCACTGGGGGTAGATGCACACCCATCCTTAGTATCCCATCATTTCTGGCCCAGCTCAAGAGCCAAATCATGGCCTGTTCAAACTTCATTGAAAGGGTCAGTTCCTGTCAGGGAAAAGGTCTCAGAGATCTGCCAAGACAACATAAACTGAAAATTTACCACACTGGACTTAACTTGCTCTCCTTACCTTAAATACTCTTCCCTCTGAAGTGATGACCTTTTTCATTCTGCTCTCCTCATCCAAACCGGTGCCAGGTTTCCCAGTCTCCTGCTCTCCATGGCACATCTTGGTAGGAAGAGAGCTCTTGGAGATGGGAGGCACCAGCTTGGAGGGAAGGAGCATGGATGGACTTGCCAAAGAAAACCTCTTGGCAAGTGGGTAGCCAGTCAGGGCTGCAAAGTGGAGACACAAACTGTATCAGAGGCTGCAATGCAAACCTAAAGCCCCTAAAGCTCCGTATTTCATGGGACAGATTCCTTGGAAACTTCTAAACAGCTGCACAGGGAAACATGCTCCTGCTGGCAGCACCTTGAAGCAGGCCAGGGGGAAACCCTGAGCCATTCCCCAGAGCTACCACAGGCACAGCCTGGCCTCTGGGCTGCCCTGGGACAGCAGGGAGCCCAGAGCCCTGTGCTCTCCAGCAATGGCTCAGCTGCACCTGCACCCTCCTGCTCCTCTCCCTGCCCCACAGCTCAGCAGCCCCACAGCTCCAGGGGCACTGGCAGCAGCACAGCTCCTTGCAGGGGCACATGCAGGGCACAGCTGCTCCCTGCCAATGTGCACAGCCTCTCTGGGCTGCCACCAGACCCTTCCTCCCAACACAGAGTAGCTCAGATCCAACCTCACCCCTGTGTCAGGCTGAGCCATGCTCATAAGGCAAGAAGTGAGTTCAGTGAATTCCATCACCTTTTTATCAACACATCTAATGGGAGTGACACTCAAGGTTTTTTTTACTTTCTGAGAAAATTTCTTTGGTCTAATTTTTCCTAGAACTAGGCTGTGTTTAATTCCTCTGAGCTGTATTGATTTAGTTAGTCTGAAGGGAATGATGGAAGGCTCCAATGGTAAGAGGGGAAAAAAGATTCCTTCTTGAGGCTGGCCTTCTCTGAATCCACAAGAGAAACCCACACAGGTGTGACTGCTGGCTCTGCAAACCACAAAGACCTCTCAGCCACCAGGCAGGCCTTATTGGTGTTTCTATATCGCCATAATATCACCCTCAATGTTGGAGCCGATCAGCAAGCAGAGGAAGAACAGGAAATTTCTCTGTAGTGAGACTCAACATTGAAGGCAAAAAAAGCAACAGGATTTGCATCTCATGACCATTTCCAGTTTGGGGTCAGCTGTGGCCACAGTCCCTGTCCTGGCTGACAGAAGGAGTCATTTGGCCACTGTCAAAAAGGAGAAAGCAGCGAAAACTACTGAGACAATGTTGAGATGCCCTGGGTGTCCTTGCGATCATCTGAAGCTGTCACGCACCTACTCTGACACAGAGCCAGCACTGACCAACATGGACCAGTTTTCCCTGAAATCTGGGGGGAGTTTTTCCATTTGGATTCGGACTTTTAGCTCCCTTCTGTCCTCACCTTTCCCTTCAGTGGTCTTTCCTTTCCTGGTGAAATCCATCTTCAAACCCGTGCTTCTGCCTGGCAGAAGTGTCTGGGTTTGAATCTGGGATGGCTCTCGGAGTTGGCAGCGATGGGAGCTCGGTACCAGCCTTAGAACAAGGCCGGGTGACTCCAATCGCCGGCGCTCGGCACAGAGAGGCAGAGCCAGACGCGTCTGCTGCCGCTGGGGCCGTGTCAAGCACAGCCTGCACCAGCCCAGCCTGGGGCTGCCCCTTTGTGACACGCTCCCCGTGCTTCTGTCGTTTCCATGGCTGCAAAACCCCAGCCCAACTCCATCCCCTTCCATTCCCTTCCCAAGGGCAGCCAGCCCTAAGCCCGGCCTGGCCTGGCCAGGCCTGAGGCTTTCACCCTGTCTAGGATGTAGACCCTTTCCAAAGCTACTTTTCAAGGTCCTTCATTCTGTAATTCCCACTCAGTTCTGGATTGCAGCTTGTTGGTGTGGGATTTTGTTCAATTCCCTTCACATCAAACAAAGTGGTGGGACACAAACAATGGCACTGGGCAGTGGAAGTAAGAGCAGCTTTGCACTCCCCAGTAGATGACCCCAAAACTCAGTTGGCCAAGAGCTGTATGTTCCTCTTTTGCTCTACTTCATTGTTCCAGGGCTTTATTCTCTTCTTTCTTTATTGCAGAGACAACCATAAACACAATCTGCCTCAAAACATTTCTGATCATGGAAGCTCCTGACAATTCCAAATTTTCTTAATGAAAATAGCACCAGGCAAGGCATTCTAAATCACTCCCCAACAGAGCAGATGAATCTAATCCTGCTTGATTTGGATGAACTAAGCCTGAGCCATGGGACCTGCAGGTCTGATCCCTTTTGCTGCATCTGCAAAATTATTTCTTCAAGTCTCATCTCTCCTATCTATTCAAAGAACCTTCGCACTCTGCATGAGATGCTCCCTGTGTTCAGTGGGCTGATATAATCAGCTTTTGTACACACTGTCCCGTGAGCCCAGCAGCATTCCTGGGACCCTGCAGCACCACTGCAGGCCAACATGCTCCAGGCACAGCTGCAGGAAGGAGATTGCACCAAGTCCTGGCTGAAGGAGTCTCCAGGCTGCCACAGCCCTTCACCTGCGGCGGAATCATGCCTCGCTGCCATGGGGGGAGCAGTGGGGGTGACGGGCTCTGTGCAGATGAGGGTCTCCTCCATGTGCTGCTGCTCGCTGGGCTGATCCAGCTGCTGCTGCCTTCCCCCACAGCTGGATCAGGAGCCTGCCTGGGAAAATAACACTGCCAGTGCCCGTGCCAGCCACCGATCCCTGACATGGACCTGCCCACAGGGCATCCTGCCCACCAAACTGCTCCACTCAGGTGATGTCAGACAACATCAAAATACATTCACACCGTTTGTTTTCCACATTCTGGCAAAATCATGGCCATACAGTCCACATGTTGGAGGCAGACTGCTGTTGGCAGAATGGGGGAAGCCCCAGCAGCTGCTCTCCCCATGGCTGCATGGCCACGGCAGCAGAGGCAAGTCTCCCACCGTGCCCACTGCTGTGGGACCCAGTGCTTTGGGCTTGTTTCCACTGAACTCAGGCTGCTGCTACAGCAGCAACATCACTTCACACATTTGATAACGAAGCGTTGGAATGGCACACAGGACTTGCCCCAAGAGCTACAAAAAATTTTTAAAAAGACAAGGGGGCAGGGGAGTTGGAATAGTTGGTTCCTTTTTAATACAAGCATACCTGGATTTAAGCAGGGACACTGGGCTAATCATACTGGGGACTGCTTTGTAAGCCTTGTCTCTAGCAATTCCCACCAGTCTGCAAGCCTTTTTCACTACAAAGGGGTAGATAAGATTTTACAACATATCCAGGAACAAGTCTGAGCCAGAAGTCAAAACACAAGAAAATACTCCCAAATCTGCCACCACTTGGGAAAGGAAGCAGAAAAGCAGGTGAAACAAGTGCCCTTGCAGCTAAATTGCCTGCATTTATCCCATGGTCCAACCTTCCTCTACAAAAGCACCTCAATTCAAACACACAGCTTAAGATGAAGGAATAAAAGTGTTTTGAGAGCATTTAAAGCCTGATTCCTATTACTTTCAAGGAGAGGTCAATGCTAAATCCCATAAAAACACAAATGTGGGTCTGTTTGGGACTGCATCCTTCAAAACAGGAATGGAGCTTTAGAATTGCAGAACTGTTTCCATTGGAAGAGACCTTTAAGATCATAAAGTCCTGCCAATAACCTGAGACCCCTGACACTGCCAAGGCCACTGCTAAAGCATGACCCAGGACAGGATGCCATTGGCCTTCTTGGCCACCTGGGCACACCTGGCTCACGTTCAGCCACTGCCAACCAGCACCCCCAGGTCCTCTTCTGCTGGGCGGCTTTCCAGCCACTCTGCCCCCAGCCTGTGGCCTTGCATGGGGCTGCTGCGGCCCAAGGGCAGCACGGGGCACTTCACCTTGTTCAACCTCATGCAAGTGGCCTCAGCCCATGATCCAGCCAGTCCAGATCTCTCTGCAGAGACTTCCTGCCCTCCAGCACATCAACACTCCCACCCAGCTTGGCATCATCTGTAAACTGCCTGAGGTGCCCTTGATCCTCCCCTCCACATCATTGACAAAGATGGGAATCACAACTGGCCCCAGTGCTGAGCCCTGGGGAACACCACTTATGACCAGGTGCCAGCTGGATTTAATTCCACTGAATTCCACCCCTCCCTGGGCCCAGCCATCCTGACAGGTTTTACCCAGGGAAGAGTGCATTCAGTTCTTCAGTCTTTTCCTCAACCTTTGTTCTGTGTTTCCCCCCATGTCCAGGAGAAGACAGAGATTCTCCTTAGACCTCCTTTCGTTGCTGATGTATTTACAGAAACATTTTTATCCTCTTTGCAATCTTCTAGGAAGAAATTCTCAACAGTGAGGCAGGTGAGGCACTGGGAACAAGTTGCCCAGAGGAGCTGTGGATGCCTAAGGAAGGGTGTTAGGTGAGCATGGCTCAGCCTGACACAGAGGTGAGGTTGGATCTGAGCTACTCTCTGTTGGGAGGAAGGGTCTTGTGGCAGCCCAGAGAGGCTGTGCACATTGGCAGGGAACAGCTGTGCCCTGCATGTGCCCCCTGCAAGGAGCTGAGCTGCTGCCAGTGCCCCTGGAGCTGTGGGGCTGCTGAGCTGTGGGGCAGGGAGAGGAGCAGGAGGGTGCATGTGCAGCTGAGCCATTGCTGGAGAGCACAGGGCTCTGGGCTCCCTGCTGTCCCAGGGCAGCCCAGAGGCCAGGCTGTGCCTGTGGTAGCTCTGGGGAAGTGGCTCAGGGTTTCCTCCTGGCCTGCCTCAAGTGTCTGCCAGCAGGAGCATGTTTCCCTGTGCAGCTGTTTAGAAGTTTCCAAGCAATGTGTCCCATGAAATATGGAGCTTCAGGTGCTTTAGGTTTGCATGGCAGGCTCTGATCCATTTTGTGTCTCCACTTTGCAGCCCTGACTGGCTACCCTCTTGCCAAGAGGTTTTCTCTGGACACTTCCAATGTTCTCCTTGCCTCCCATCCAGAAGAGCTCTCTATCCTCCAAGCTCAGGAAGAAGCTGCTGCCTGTCTGACGAGTGTTTGAAGAATAGGATTTATGTTTTAGCTTCATAGTTAGAGATGTATATATGTTCTGATAGTTTTGAATAAATGTGTTTTGATTATATATTTAAATTTTGATGATGTAATTTAATTATGTATATTTTATTTTGAAGATTTAAAACAATTTGAAAAACAAATAAAATTTTAAAAAAACCAAAGAAGATTGTGAGATCAGGGCCTGCTAGCCTCACGCTTATGGGCATGAAGCTCACTCAAGCACCAGTGTCTCACCACGTCCTTTCCTCACTGTGCATCTCCTCTGACTCTTCAGCCATGTTTTCTTTCTGTTACTTGTGCTGCTGTTTTAACTTGCCATTGTAACAGGGTCACACATTGACATGTTTGGGGGAAAATGGACCCAGAAGATCCTGTCTAGTCAAAAGTTTTCTACCTAGATGTGATCTGTGCTCACCAAAGGCCTGAGCAAAGAAACAAAGAGAAATGTGCCCAAATTGCAAAGCTTGGCTCCTTTGCAATCTCACACAGATCTGGCTCACAGGTGCCTTCAGTCACAATTTCATAGGTAAGGAGGGGTTGTGTATTTCACTGGGAAATGATGCACTGCTTTGGAAAAGTCATCTGTATGTATATTTACCCAGGACAGCAGTCCAGCTGTGTTGTTTGCAGAAGGATGAGTGGACTGTGAGGCCAAGAACAAGTGACAAGGGTTCCTCCAATCTCTTTACACTCCAGCCTGGGTGCCATTCAGCCCAGAGCTATGGGACAATGCTGTAGTGCATCCCACACACATTCTGCCTCCAAGAAAAGCTTGGCTTGGCTTATTAGAGTAAAAGAAATAGAAGAGTAATAGAATGGACAGTTAAACTCGTCCCTTTGGAATGACTCTCCTGCTTTCCACTGTCAACCCTGCGCCTCCTGCTCCCAAGGCTTGTTACAAACAAGTATGTGAGATTGCTTAAAAATTCCCAGGCAAGGTTCAGTAAAAACCAGATTGAATACTAAGCAACAGCTCAAGAAAATTCATTGGCAACATTCACACTATTACTTACAGGATGTTTAAGATACAACAAGGAAAAAAATAGCAACAAACAAAACTCAGTCAATAAAATGAGAAACATTCTGAGAAGTCTGTGGGGGTGTGTGTGTGTGTGTGTGTGTTTAGGTGCTTTTGACAAAGGGACAGAAAGGACAAGGCTGAAAAGGAATACGGCCTAAAAGCTTAACAGCACTCCAGCTTAACAGTGCTTAAACTGGAGCCTCCAGGAGTGGGGCTATTGGCCCAGGATCCATTGCTGATCAGCCATCCTGCCAGTGCAGCCAACTTGAGAGCTCGCTGCCCCTGAGAGGCCCCACTCAGAGGGAGGTTGCTGCTGGCAGCCACTGTGGCCCAGGAGAGCTCCAAGGGCCTCCTTTGGAGCGCTCTTGATGGGCCACAAGAGAGTGGGCCTCAGCCATGAAATGCTTCCTCATGGCCGCACTGTGGGTCAGCAGCCTGTCTGGGAAAGTGGGAGAAGAAGGATGCCGTGCCATTCAGGCAAGGAAAGTGGTTTCCAAGGCTGTTCCCAGGACACCCCAGGAGCTCGTTAGCCAGCACCAGTTCCTGGCAGCACTCCGTGTCCCTGAGAAGCTCAGCAGGAGCTGAGCCCAGGGGCTGCTCAGCCAGGCCCAGGCCTGACAAGCGTTTCCCAGATCCCCGTGGGGCCGCACAAGGCCGGGGGCATTCACCGCCACAATCTGAAGCACCAAGTTTTGATGTGGGGTAAAAAGCCATGGCCCAGAGGAAGTGGGCCCTGTCCTCAGGCCTGTGGGAGAATCACAATGCAGATCCTTGGCACTGATTCCATGTCTCCCCTCTTTTCTAAGTTCTTGGTGGCAAGCTCACTTAGGTTAGGCACACAGCTCACAAGCAGTGCTCCTGTAGCTTTCTGCTCAATGAATTAAAGGGAGATTACAGATCCCAGATCATGTTCTGTTACAGTTTAAATGACTGATTTCAGGAATTTCTGGAGCACCAAACTAGCTTCCTCAAATATTTACTGTGTGTGGCACAGAGCACAGAGGAAAGATTTAATGTCAAAGGCATTGCCCAGGCAATGCTCTTTTGACAAAGTTCTGCCCTGAGCTTTCCTTAGGAAGATCTGAAATGTTCAATGCCACCAGCACAAGCTCCTGCAATGGCTGCAGGCCAGCAGAGCAGGGCTGTCAGCTGTGAAACAAGTGTTGCCACAAGCAGCAGCTCACCCAGGACAGCAAATCCAGAGCCGGCAAGGAGCTGATCTGAAGGCCAAAGCTCCTCAGCTCCTTCCAAGAGGGCTGCAACAGTTCCTCATTCCAATGAGGGGCAGTGCTGGACACCACAGCTCTGTGTGAGCACTGGACACAAGTTGCTCCCACTGAGTGCTGGGATGGTTTCTGCAGGAGCTCTGGGCTCCTGTGTGTGCCAGACACAATGAGGAGAGAAGGAGCCAAGTGCACTGCTCAAATTCCAAACAGCACAGGATGTCTCCCAGACCCCACCTGCCACCACCTACAACTTGGGCTGCCCTGGCAGTGCCAAACGCCTCCTGCAAACTGACAGCAGGAAACTGGGGAGGGTGAGTTTTGTTTCCCATGGGGAAGGGCCCGTGTCCATGTTCAGGGGCCTGCGGCCCACCCAGCAGCCTGGGGCCCCGAGTGGCCTTCTGCCTGCTAAAATTCCGAATGGCACAGGATTTCTCCCAGACCATTGCTGCCACCACCAGGAACTCAGGCTGCTCTCAGAGTGCCAAATGCCTCCTCCAAACTGGCATCAACACACCGGGGGGATGAGGGTTTTTTGACACCGAAAAGGGCCAGCATTTGTATCCAGGGCCCTTTGGCCCCGAGTGGGCTGCCACCTGGCTAACAGTGGCTAACACTGGGCAAAGAATGCCAGAGATTTTAAGGAGAACCTCATAAAAAAAGAATGGCCTAAAATAAATAAAGAAATGGCCTTAAATAAAGAGCCAATTGTTTTCTTTCAAGGCATACGACTAAAAAATATTTTTTATTTCCTGTTCTAATGATGACAAAGTCCATCCTTCACTGCCCTGAAGGCTGGGGTTTAGGGAAGGAGCCTGTGAAGGTGTTTGGTTTTGTTTCTTTTCATGCAAAGAATATGGGTAGACAAAAAGGATTTTCTAAACTTGACTCCTGCTGTAGGTACACAGATCCATAACAAAATGAGGGACAGATGTGCCCAGCACATTTGAAGCAGCAATATGGACCTTTTCCCTAAAGCCTCTTTTATTGGCCTTGTCATACAGCAGAGGTGTATAGCCCGGGAGCTCCGTCCCCAGGGGGACAGAGAGCCCAGGAGCCAGGCTAGCTCAGGCCAGGCCGTGGGCAAGCTCAGGGATTGTCAGCGAGTGATCTCAGATCTCTTAGAATTCAGCTCTTTGCTTGCTGGGTCCGTATGCCCTGGGCTCAAGGCTGCAGCAGATGAGAGAGAGGAGGAAGAAGAAGACACGAGCTCTTCCATGGAGGCAGCTTTATTCAGGGGTCAGCAAAGGGTCTCAGCTCTTCTTCTTCACCAACTAATAGAGTACAGTACACTACTTTCAGAGCCTTGGCAGGGATCCAAAACTGACCAATTGGACAAAGGCTAGCTGTATACAGAAATGGCCAATAGCTAAGGGTTAACATGATTTTTCCACATAAGGGTACAAGGCTAGGTTTTTGAGTCCAAGGGTCGGAGACAGGAACTTATCTGCTGCTGGGTAAGCATTTCCTATTGTTAAATTCTCCAGGGAGCCTTCACTAAACTTATGGGGTTTACTACATTTCCCTGCTCATTGAATCATTAGCTAGTCTGCCCCCAAAGTTTACAGGACTGGGGATAAAATTACTACTGTGATAATCAGTGATGGGATCCTTTTCCAGCTCTGCAGAACAGTTCTCTTGCCCTCTTTCTGCCTCTGCTTTCCCATCTACAGCAGTGATAACTTCCTTCTTCTTTTCCTCTGAAAACAGGAGACTCACCTCAAGAAAATTACTTTTGTTTTGATGGAAGATAGTGTATCAGACAAACTAGTTGTGGCTATTAAACAAGGGAAAGTTTGAGACATAGGTGCTGCTTGTCTTCTTTTACATCCAAAGGATAATGAATCCTCAGGTCCTTTTTTTCAAGTTTATCAATGAGGTTTGGAAGTGCATTGAGCATGAGGGAAGTCATTGCTCTCATGCTGTTCTGCAGTGCCAAGACCACGCTGATAAATTAAATCCCCTTTCATCAGTCCAAGGGAGGGGTCTGCCACCGAGTTATCTCCCATCCTCTTTGTGGGACAGATTACAGGGAGAAAAGGGAGGCCTGCCAGGGAGGGACAGCTCTTGCTCTTTAAAAATGTCAGTGGCCTGTCTGTCACCAGGGTTTCTTTCTTCTCATTTGCTCTGAATTTCACAGGAGCTCCTTAACCTCAGTAGAAGACTGAAGAACTGTCTTGGGACTGGGCTTGGTGGAACATTGGAGCAGACCCAAGGAATATTCCATTCAAACCAATGGATCACAGAAAAGCCCACTATACAATTCAATCTGAAGAGAACTCAGTGGCTGTGAGGAAGCCAGCAGTGTTGCAATGATGCTGCCATTGCTGCAGGATGGATTGGGGAGCACTGAGAGAGCAGGAATTCCTTTTTTCCCTTTTTTGTCAGCATGAATTCCTCGCCTGTGTAACACCAGCAAGGACATGGGAGCCACCCAGCAAGCTCATCTGTCCCTCTCTCCCAAGGGCCTGAGGGAAGGAGCAGCAAGGAGCCCACACAGCAGGAGTGGGGCAGGGAGAGCAGGACAGCCAAAGCTCTCAGTGCTGATGGTGGCAGCTGAGCCAATGGTTACTCTTTTGGACATCTTATCTGCCAACTCTGCCCACCAAATGGCCCAGCAACAGGCGAGCTGGCATCAACCCTGCTTGCTCCAGAGCTGAATCCATCTGAGTCATTCCCTGAGTTGCCCCAGGAGGAGCTCCAAAGCCAAACCTTGCCTCTGTTGTCATCTCATTGCAGGGGTTCCACACTGCTGTCTCCTTATCACAAAAGTTCCACACCTTCCTGGTGTTCTCTCGTGGGCAGCTCCTCAGAGCAATGACTCTTTCTACTGCACAAAGCAGCCACTGACTCCAGTGCCCTTCTCACCCAGCCACCCCACTCCTTTAGAGCCTCTTCTTCTCCCTGCTTACAGCTGTGGCCTGCTAAAGTCAGGCCTGTTCCTAAACTTTGATAATTGGCCCAGCTGCAACTCCTTAGGAGTGAAATTGCTTTCTACACTATCTTCATTTTCTTCTATTCCACACCCCTGCATACCTACAGGCAGGGTTTAGGGTTTTTTCCTTCCTGAAAATTCAGAGAGCAACAAGGCTGACATTTTTCCTGTGGGTGGTCACTGAATCTTGGCCATGCCCAACCCGCTCTTCCCGCACTGCGCATGGATAGAGGAGTTGGCAGCACACAGCTCCCCTCAGTTCATGAGGATCTTCAGAAACACCTTTGTGCTGACCATGCCCAGGGGCTGAGCCCTGCCTGGGCTCACCCAGGGACCTCTTGGAGCCCAGGGAATCCCTCTGGCTGCCCCGGAAGACTCGAGACCCTGCCCGGGGGGCTCAGAGACCTTGGCACAGAGCCCAACACCCCTGTGCCTTTGGTTCTGAGCCATGGAAAAACCATTACCAACTTTGTATGAGGATTTACAAGCCGTGAAAGTTTAAGTAGAATGAGAGTGAATTTCTACAGGGTAAAAATGTAGAATTTTGAGGTTTTTAGAATGGGGGTTCAGAGGGCAAGATGGAGGAATCTGGGCATTTCCAGCCTTTCTCCTTCTCCTTCTTGGCCTCCACCTTCTGCTGGGCTGGTGGCACTTTTGGATTGGTTTAAGGTGGAAGCTCACTGTCTAACACAGGGGATCTGTGTCGGGAAGTTATTGTAAATAATGTACACGTGGTTTTTAGTATAAAAGATAACACTGCCCCAGGGCGGTCAGTGTGCCTCAGCCTGAGCTGCCAGACAGACCCACAGCGAGGCAGAGAAAGGATATTCTAGATAAGAAACAATAACCACCCTTGAGAAGGAGAACAGAAGAATCCTGACTCCTGCTCCGACTGCTGGGCTGGAAGAAGAGGCCTGTGCGTATCTCAGAGTCCCTGTGAGCAGCAGAGATTCTGAGAGTGCCCCAGGGCTTGTGCCCAGCGCTCTCCCTGGCCTGGCTGTGCCTGGCACAGCTCGCTCTCAGGCTGGCTCACACACGGGTGACACCCTTCTGGTGGAGGGCTCAGCTGCAGGACACTGCTGGGCTCACCCTGCTTCCCCTCAGCCCTGGCTGCTGGCACTGCTGGAGCTGCACTCCCAGGGCAAGGCAAAGGCTGTGAACAATGTCACACAGGCTCACGGGTGCAGGTTCTCAGCAGCACAGAACGGGAGGGCTGGAAGGGATCCTGCTGGGACATCTCCTGAGCACACCCTGGAGTCCCAGAGCTGCTCCAAAGCTGCTCTCAGCTGCTCAGCCCTTTTAGTGACGGAGCAATGGCAGGGAGCAGCGTGAGCTCAGCACGGCCGGTGCCTGGCAGCCCCAGGAACCAGCTCTGCCAGCAGTGCCCATCTCATTTTATAATCTTATCAAGACTGTGAAAACAAAGTGATGCTGTAGACAGAGGATGGACATTAGAGTCATACAGCAAATTCAGCACATGCTTCTGTCTGCTTAACAGGGCCTTCAGGGAATGGAACTTTGCCAGGCCAGAAATTCTGAATTCCCACCAAATCAAATGGTAATTGCAAGTCTTAGCAGCAAATAAGAATCTGAAAATGGTTGAGAAGGATGTTATACCTTCAGCAGTCCTTGATGGTACATCTGTCTGGTTAGTCTAAAACTCAGCTGCAGAAGAGCATGAGAATCTACAGCTGAATGAAAAGATGGTTTCAAAGGAACATTTGATCCTTCCTGGCCCAGTTACAGGAATACAGCTAAGAGATGATTCCATGGAAATCAATGTGGCTGTAGGGATGCAATCTCAGTAAAGTCACAAAAATATATGAGCCCACAGGATACAAGACTATCATAAAAAATACAGTCTATTCCACCTGTTTCAAGATTCCCTAAAAAACACTGGAATTTTAAGATAAACTTTGTGTGTTCTCACCCTGCACTGCAAATAAGACCTTCCTAGGGGAACTGAATGCTCTGCTGTCACAGGCACATGCCTGAAAGTGTTGGGGACTGGGGCACAAAACTGCAAAAAGATTCCCCATGAGATGTCTGATATTTGCAAGCCATATCCTGGGCTGCATCAGAAGCAGCACCACCAGGAGGTGGAGGACAATGATTCTGCCCCAGGGCTGGCATTCCACCTGCAGTGCTTCATCCAGCTCTGCTGGGCTCCCCGGCACAGATGGCAAGGACATGGATGGGCTGGAGCAGGTGCTGAGGAGGGACACCAAGATGCTGGGAGGGCTGGAGCACCTCTCCTGCAAGGAAAGGCTGAGACAGCTCAGCTTCTTCAGCCTGGAAAAGAGACTTAGGCTTAGGCTTGCCCAAACTGTGGCCTTCCTTTGATGGCAGCCTACAAGAAAGCTGGGCAGGGACTTTGTACGAGGGCAGGAAGGGACAGGGCACGGGAGAATGGATCCAAATGGAAAGAGAGTAGGTTTAGATGAGGGATTCAGAAAAAAGACTCTCCTGGACCAGGTTGCTCAGAGAAGGTGTGGGTGTGCTATCCCTGACAGTGTTCAAGGTGTGCTGGATGGAGCTCTAGACAAGCCAGTGTAGTGCAAGAAGTCCGCAGCCACAGCAGGGGGGGGGTGCAACAAGAGGATCTTTCGGGGCCCTTCCAAGCCAAACCGTGCCATGACTCCATGATTCTGGGATACTTCCCCTCCTCATCCTCTGGCAGAAAAAGAAACTTGGGACCGAGTTCAACATTGCAACATTTCAACAAAAGACCATGTCTTTTGGCAGCCTGCAACTGCCTCAACAGAGGATGAAAAGAGATGATGTTACTGACACGATTTCCTTTTTCTACCTGAAAATTGAAGGCTCCACTGCTGTCTGCTCTGTCACAACCATCGTGACAGGGAATTCTCCACCAGGGAAATGCCTCGTCTCTCCCAAAGGAGGAGAAAGCAACAAGCCAACACTCTAATTCACTTCTGTATCGATTTATTCGGTT
Source organism: Calcarius lapponicus (assembly GCA_039654755.1). Classification (NCBI taxonomy): domain Eukaryota; kingdom Metazoa; phylum Chordata; class Aves; order Passeriformes; family Fringillidae; genus Calcarius; species Calcarius lapponicus. The sequence goes on along the minus strand of CM077465.1, from coordinate 101,924,428 downwards.
ATTTCTTTCATAGGTACTTATGCCTTTGTTAATTTCTTTCGTTCCGCGGGGCGCGCTGCGGCTCCTCCGTTGGGTTGGCGGAGGCAGCAGCAGCAGCAGCAGCAGCGCCTCTCTCGATGGGTTTCCCGCTCGACTCTCTGCTCGCTCTCCGTTCCCCTCTCTCTCACACCCCCCTTCACTCCCGTGCTGTGCCGTCCCGTCCGTGTCCCGCCTGTCCCATACCGCGTCCCGCAATGCGCTCCTCGGCGGGGCCTCCCCCGGGCTCCCTCCGTGCTGGCAGCGGCGCCGCTGGACGTGCCGCTGGCTCTGGTGCTGGAGGAGCAGCGCGGACTTTCGGCTCCGCCTGGCCCGGCCCCGGCCCGAACGAAGCCCCTCCCGCGGTTCCGCCCGGCTCCCCCTCGTTCCCCGCAGCATCGCCGGCGCCTTCCCCGGTCCGAGCTCCGCCGCTCGCCAGCTGAGCCACCGGAGCCCGGGACGGCTCGGCAAGCAGCAGCGCCCGGGGCGTTCGTGTGCCCCGGGCGGAATGGCGAGAGCGCCGTGCCGCCCGCACGGACGGAGGAGCCTGCCCTGGAGCAGCCCTACCGGGAGGGCAGCGGCGGCGGCGGCAGCGCTTGCTGCGGGACCCGGCTCGCCGACAGCGCCCCGGTAAGGGACGGGGCCGGGTCGGAGCGGGGCGAGCTCGGCCGGTCCAAGGATCCATCAAGGGACTGTCCAAGGATCGCATCTCGGGGTGGGCGCGGCGCAGCACCGGCCCCGCTGACGGCATCGCGGTCCCCCCGCAGCGCAAGGGCTCCCTCGTGCTCCTGGAGCTGGCGCTGCTGGGGATGGTGTCGCGCCCTGGCTCCCGCGGCGTCGTGCGGCTCCTGGACTGGTTGTACAGCCATGCCCTCTGCACAGGTGTCTCTGATGCTGTTTCCAGGCTCCATCAGCTCCTGGGCAGCTGTGTGCTCTGGCATGGCTTTGTCCAGAGGGAAGGGATGGGAGGTGGCCATGGGGAGAGCAGCCCAGAGCCCAGGCACACCATTGCCTTTGCAGCAGGGCCAGGACCTGCAGTTGTTCTGGGTTTGCCTTGGGGTGCAGGAGGAGGCAGATGAAAAGCAGCTTTGGTAGACAGAATGTGCAATCCAAGGCTTGGGTGCTTCATTTCAGCCTTTCAGAGAAAGGGCCCAATGTATCCCTGACAGGAACTGACCCTTTCAGTGAACTTTGAACGTGTCCTGATTTGGCTCTTGAGCTGGGCCAGAAATGATGGGATACTGAGGATGGGTGTGCATCTACCCCCAGTGCCTCCAGCCCCATTCCTGGCCATGGCATGGGGGCCCTGGAGCAGCTTGGGCAGGCAGAGAGCTTGCAGAGAGCAGCAGGGCAGGGAGCTCTGCAGAACTTCCTAAATGCCAGTGAGCCTGAGCTGATGGATGTGTGGGAGCTGGAGAGCAGCCAGCATGCCGAGAGCTCAGCAGCATCTGGGCTCAAAGGCTGCTGGGGAACTGTAGGAGGGAAGGGCAGCAGCAGAAGAAAGGAGGGCCTTGAGAAAAGCAGGTTTTGGCATCCTGCAGAATGGCTTTGTGGGGCCATGGCTGGAGATCAGCGCTGGCTGTGAGACACCTCAGGGGCAAGGAGAGAACAGGGATCTAAAGCCACAGCCATGCCACCCAAAAGGCCAGTGGAGGCACTGGCACCCCAGAACATCTTCAAACATGTGGATGCCAGCTGGGAATGTAGCCACACTTACAGAGGAGTGAGATGAGGTAAGCACAGAATGCATATAGGTAGAAAATTTTTGACTAGACAGGATCTTTTGGATCCATTTTCCCCCAAATGTATCAATGGTGGCCCCATTGTAATGCCAAGTAACAGAGAGCAGCACAAATAACACAAAGAAAACAAGGCAAAAGAGGAAGAGGATAGGCCCAGTGAGGAAAGGATGTGGTGAGACACTGGCACATGAGTGAGTTGCACCCCCATAACCTCTAGGCTAGCAGGTGCTGGTGTCACAATCTCCTTTGGTTTATTTAAATTTTATTTTTTTTTAGTTTTTTTAAATCATCAAAAAAAGAATACACAATTAAAATAATGTCATCAAAATTTAAAGATATAGTCAAAACACATTTATTCAAAACTCCATCTAAATATCATATGTACATTAATAAATAACGTATTTATAAATGTACATAAATAACTACATCTAAATAACATATGTACAGTTGTAACTATGAATCCTAAAACATAAATCCTATTGATGAAACACTCTTTGGTCGGTTGGTGGCCTCTTTCTGATCTTTGAGGAAAGACAGCTCTTCTGGACTGGAGGCAAGGACTTGGCTGAGAAGGGAAACACCGGAAGGTACCAGACAAAACCTCTTGGCAAGGGGGTAGCCAGTCAGGGCTGCAAAGTGGAGACACAAAATGGATCAGAGACTGCCATGCAAACCTAAAGCATCTGAAGCTCCATATTTCATGGGACAGATTGCTGGGAAGCTTCTAAACAGCTGCACATGGAAACATGCTCCTGCTGGCAGCACCTTGAATCAGGCCAGGGGGAAACCCTGAGCCATTCCCCAGAGCCACCACAGGCACAGCCTGGCCTCTGGGCTGCCCTGGGACAGCAGGGAGCCCAGAGCCCTGTGCTCTCCAGCAATGGCTCAGCTGCACATGCACCCTCCTGCTCCTCTCCCTGCCCCACAGCTCAGCAGCCCCACAGCTCCAGGGGCACTGGCAGCAGCTCAGCTCCTTGCAGGGGCACATGCAGGGCACAGCTGTTCCCTGCCAATGTGCACAGCCTCTCTGGGCTGCCACCAGACCCTTCCTCCCAACAGAGAGCAACCCAACTCCCTGCTTACCTTTTTCTGAGGCTGATCCATGCTCCTGGGGCTCCTGGGCCAAGGCCCCCTGAGCTGGCCGGGAGCCCAGACCTCCATTCCCAAGGCAGGGCTCCGGCACATGAATATCCAAACTGAAGGGGTCCATGAGTTCCTTTGGGAACAGAGGCATCCCAGGTCCTGTCTTACACTGAGAGCTCTTTTTCTTCTTCCTCTGGGATTTTGTTGTAGGTTCAGAAGAAGCTGTCAACCAGGGACAAGAGAAGAAGTGAGTTAATTGAACTCGCCTTTATAATCAGCCCTTCTAATGGGGGAGAAAATCAAAGTGTATTTAGTGACTGAAAAGATTGCTTGCTTTTTTATTTTCCATGAAACTAGCATCAGTTTAATTTCTCTCAATAACATGGAGCTGCCAAGCCAAGAGAGAAGGGTTCTACTACTTCATGTGCTGCCCATTCCCTCCCCACTACTACAGGATCCCTTTCCTTCCAAACAGTTGGGAACTCGCAGTGCTCTCTAGAATCTCACACTGGCAAGGAAGGAATTGATTCCAAAAGGAGTTTTCAAGGCTTTTGGTTTTGTATTTCCCACTCAATTTTAGGTTGGGTTTTGCAGTTTTGGGGATTTTTTATATTACTCTTACAACATAGAAAGTTCTGGGACACAAACAATGACACCACGTGTTAGATGCAAAGCAGCTTTGCTTTCTCCATTTGATGTGCCCAGTATCCTGTGAGGCTGTACTTGTAGGGAACAAAGTGCTCATCCCAAAGTTCCACTTGTGCTCTACTTACTTCCACCAGGGGTTCATTCTCTGCTTTCTTTACAGCAGAGACACCCAAACCCAAATAAACACAACCTATCCCAAAACAATTCTGATCTTGGCTAACACTGACAATTCAAAATGGAAATAGCTGATGACTGGTCATTCTGAAATACACCCCAACAGAGCTGTATGAACTAGGAGAACTAATTCTTTACATGGCTTGAGAGAGGATAAAATCATGTGGCAGCCAAGCACTATGACACGAAAACCTGCCTCAAAACTGGATTCTTTCACCCTGCAGAATGCTCAGATCAGTAACAAAAGGAAAACGGGAAAGGATTAATGACATAAGTCATTTCTATTCAAGAATTAATCCAGAAAAAAAGTCTCCTTACTGACCAATACTTCTCCTGAGCTGCATTCAGCATTGCAGCTGCAGATCAGCAATGAAGGAGTTATTCCAAAGGGGCCATACTCAGGATTTGGCAGAACTGACCCTAAGCCAAGGAACCAGGGCATCTGATCCTGTTTTCTGCATCAGCAGAATTATTTCTCCAAGTCTCATCTCTCCTATCATTACACACCCAGAGATGCCAAAGGCACAACAACAGTGTCAATGAGGGTTTCTGCGTGGAAGCATTGCCTGATCCAGATGCACCAGACCCAGCATTTTGTCTGGCACAATCCCACTTGTCAGGGATCACAAGGCAGGGACAGGCACAAGGCACAAGGGGCATCTCCTGCCCCAGCCTCAGCCTGCAACACTGACACAGGCAGACACAGCCAGGGAAGGGATTTGTCACTGTGAACCTGCCATAGGTGGCTTTGGGACTGTGCTGTCAGAGGATGACAAACTCACACCCTGCCTAGGCTGCATCCATTTGGAAGTCTCCTTCTCCTTCATTGGGAAAGTCAAAAGGACTTTCTGTCATAGGAAGTTTGCCTATTTCTGACAGTGTCTAACCAGGCAATGTCCATGAATCTCCTTCATATGTCAAAGAGCTTAGCTCAGAAACTACCCCAAGGAAAGATATTCTCCTTCAAAAGCAGGAGGAAGGAGTGGGAACATTTCTCATTTCCTGCTAAATGCCTTCCCTTTCTAGTCTCATTTTGACACTAGAAAGGCTGCAGGGAGGTAAAAGGCATGTGCAGGATGGACAGGAATGTTTTCTTTTCCTGCACAGCATTTCCAGAACCACTCCAGTTCCTGCCACCCAACATTTCACTCTGAAGGAATTTTCACTGCTCCACTGGAGAACACTCCCAGGGACTGGGCTCTGGGAGAGTCCACTAGGCCCATCAAGGAATTGAAATGAATTTAAAAAAACTTTTAAAACAATGAGTTTTAACCAAGCTTTCTAAATGTCACATCTAAGTCAAGATTCCAATGGTCATTTTAAGACAGACATGCCCTGTACCTACCTGCATGTTCAGAGGACTTCTCTTGTCTTCTGCTGCTGGGTCCTGGCCTGGAGAAAATGGAGGACAAAGGAACATGTGAGGAGGTAGAATGAGAAGGGAGGGAGTGGGTGTACCATGAAAGGAGACAAAGCTACTTAGCATGGTCACTTCTGTGAAGGAGCAAATGTAACACATAAACCCAAGAGGATGCAAAGCTGATTAATTGTCCTTAAGCTTTCAATTGCTGGAGTGACAGAGCTGGCCAAGCACTGGCTGAAATAATAGCCTAGTGCAGCAGTGGAGCCATCCTGAGATACTTTGAAGCCCTGCCTCCTCTTCCCCACCACCACCTCAGCTATGGGGCATGGCTGGTGAGTTTGACAGGGTGCTGGGTCATCATAGATGGGCAAAATGGTGAAGAGGTCTGCCTAAATATATGGGATGCTGTGCAGAACAACCACAGGAGACAGGAAGAGTGACGTGAACAGCACACTGGAGCAGCAGACACCTTGGCTTACCTCAAATCCCAGGACTCCTGCAAATCCAGCTGGGGAGAGCTGCCCAGAGACCCTGCAGCACTGTCAAGAGTGAGACTGCCTGCCTTGCACATTATGGGGATCAAAGGCAGTACCAGTGATGCCTTCTTCATTTCCCCACCACTGGGATAAGGCAAGCAAGCCTGGAAAGAGTAGAACACAGTAGGTAAAATACAGTTCTCAGATCAAGCATCCAGCCTTACCCCCATTCATGCCTCAAGACATTTCCATATGCCCTCAACCGGGACCTGGCTGGAAAGACAAGTCAGACTGATGGAGCTAATTGGCACAGGATGGGGAATGCAAAGGAAAATGGTGAGGGAGAGACCATGTCCCACATTTGACATCTAAAGCTCCATAATTCATGGGACAGATTCCTTGGAAGCTTCCAAACAGCTGCACAGGGAAACATGCCCTTGCTGGCAGCACCTTGAAGCAGGCCAGGGGGAAACCCTGACCATTCCCCAGAGCCAGCACAGGCACAGCCTGGACTCTGGGCTGCCCTGGGACAGCAGGGAGCCCAGAGCCCTGTGCTCTCCAGCAATGGCTCAGCTGCACATGCACCCTCCTGCTCCTCTCCCTGCCCCACAGCTCAGCAGCCCCACAGCTCCAGGGGCACTGGCAGCAGCTCAGCTCCTTGCAGGGGCACATGCAGGGCACAGCTGTTCCCTGCCAATGTGCACAGCCTCTCTGGGCTGCCACCAGGCCCTTCCTCCCAACAGAGAACAGCCCAGCTTCCACCTTACCTTTTTGTGAGGCTGATGCATTCTTGATCTTCCTCTTGCCCTCAGTCTGGAGTTCCTTCAGGCCCCCCATGCCATGACTAGGAAGGGCGATGGAGAGAGCGGGGGCAGATGCACTCCCTTCCTTTGTGTTTGGTCATTTCTGGCACAGTTACAATTCCCATCCGGAGGTCTCCAACTCAGCACTTGGTTTCTGGAGAATGTGAAACCTTCACCAGCCCAGAAGGCTGGCGAGGTTTTCCTGAACGTGTGGAGGCTTGCTCTCAGCACACTTAATCAGCTGGGTGCCCATCACCTCGCAGAGGGCACAGGCAAGCTTGGTGACCACAGCGCAGACGTTGGCGCTTCGCACGGGCAGCGCCTTCTTCTCCAGGCAGGCCCAGAGCACGGGCAGGGCGTAGCGCTGCACCACTTCAGGGCTCCTGGCATAGACCCATTCCACCAGCACTGCCAGGACAGAGACACAGCTCCTTACCCACCAGCCTCCATGCAAACCAGGATCTACCTCTGCTTTTGCTTCTTGGAAGCCTCTCTGGCCAAGATCAGTGAAATAGCGCACAGAGCCCATGACCCAGAAACAGGCAATGCAGCTGATCATCTTTGAAACAGAACCACCAACCCCTCAGGACTAATTTCTACAACCAGAGCCTTGTACCTGTGGCAGAGACTTTGTACCTTTACTAAATCATTTCACAATCTGTTTCTGCATTAACAATGACTGAAATGTCAAATTGCCTTTCATTTCCATTAACAAGTTGTCTAAACCCACACAGAAGATTTGGAAATGCACCCTAGAGAGGCAATTGAGAGATTTCTAATAAAAGGAATGATTCCATTTTTGTAACTTTGATGCCAAGGGCCAGAGGTCTAATCTGACTCTTCCCTTTCCTCCGTGGCACACAGGAAAGGGCAGTATTAGAACACACTTCAAAGCTCCAGCCCACCAGAGATGGGTGCTGCTTGACAGCTGGATGAGAAACATCAGTGCCTGGCTGGTGTCTTTGGCAGAATGCTTTTGTGGCTTCCAACAAAGAGCTTTTTCAAACCTCAGGGTGTCTTAGAGAATCACCCAGACCCCATTGCCCTGGCATTTGGGCATCTCCACATTTTAATGGCATTTCCCCTCCCAATGCTAATGGCATTTTTTCATACAATCTGCAGAGAAAAAGGCTACACAGGGCACTGAAATTTAGCCAAAACATGAGTGGTTTCTCTGAAATCTGCTCTCTGCTCATTTTCTGAGCTGAACTATATTAAACAGACAAAAATTTACTACCAACAGGCTCCTTGCATGGCAGATTTGGCTGAGAGATTAAAACCTGAAATGCTCTGGAGACCAGTCTTATTTTCTGATCAGGCCAAATGTTATGTAGTAGCCACTTATTATTCTGTGGTGGAAGAGACTTCATTTTCTCTATGCTGTTAATCCACCAGCAGTCATCAACATTCAAACAGCTCCTGAAAGTATCCCAAACCAATTCTGCCAAGCAGGAAAAGGGTTATGGTACCCATTTAAAAACAAGACTTCATTTCAGTTTAAATGCAATTAAAGACATTGGTTACTGTGGGAGTTGAGAAGAGCCCCAGTGAGAGCTCAGCCCTGAGGCCGAGCGCTGCCCCCATCTCAGATGCTGCACAGCTCTGCAGCAGCCAGGGAAAGCCTGCCAAATCCACCTGCCCTGGCTATTGGGCACGAGGGACAAGCTCAGCACCTCCTGATGGGGAGGAGCTACTCTGCTGTCTGTTCACAGGCATTCCCTGTAAATACTCCCTCAGAGACCTCTTGGCTTAGAAGGGGAGGCCGTACCTGTGATACGCTCCGTGACATCCAGCAGAGCTTCACCACTCAGTTGGCTCCATTGGTGGCAGAGCTCTTTCATCAGTGACACTTCATCTACAAGTGAAACACACCTTTCTGCTCACTCTTCTGAGGCCATAGGAGAAAGGACAGTGGGGAGGGAAAGGGCAGGGCAACCCCATTTGTTACAATAAAGTCAATTTCTGCTGGTTTTTGAATTATTTTCTTCTTTCCTTCCAGCCTACTTGGCAGGGTTTAAAATTCCAGAAGAAAAGCTCTCCTTTCACATTTGTAAATCCAAAGTTGTCTGCTGGACCAGGAGCTATGTTCAAACATTTCACATCAAGGACCTCAAGAGCTCAGTCACATGGAAGCAGTGGAAAGGTTTTGCATCCCAGAGCAAAAAGGAAGAAGCCCATACTTGGGACACAGAAAGGCACTGAGTCAGGGAGTTTGTGAGTTCATAGAGCAGCTGAGCTGGAGAAAGTGGAAACTGCCCCTGCCTCTTCAACACTCCATTTTTCAGGCATTTTCAGAGCTTACATCAATCTGCGTGGCAGAGGAATTTACAGCAGCCCTTGCCTAGGCAGGTATTTGCTATTGCCACCTTGCCCCATGCAAAACAACACGTGGAACAAGGCATCAGTTCAGTGACTGCTGGAGACTTAGATCCATTTGTTCTAAAGAAATGAACTTGGTGAATCATCAGTTCCCCTTTGGAAAAAGACGACAAAGAAGAAAGGTGGGAAATAGGCAGCTAATGCCTCTCATGTAGAGCCTTCCAGGTGGCTGCTCTGCAGAAGCTCTGATGGCCCGGTGTCCCTTCATGCCAGCAGCAAAGCTGTTCATTTGGGAAGTCAGACAGGGCCTAAGCAAACTCCAAAACCCCTTTGCCTCTGAATTGTAGCAAAGCTGCAGTCCAGGACTTGCTCTTCAGACCAGCGGCACAGAGCCAAGGGAGCCTGGGACTGTTGGGAAATGCTGCTGCACATTCCAGCCTGTTGGGGATGGTGCATAAGGACTGCACCTGCACAGCTTTTGGTGGGTGTCAGCTGGAGCCTTCCACAGACAACAACAGCTCCCAAGGCACTCAGCACTCTCTTGTGTGGGACAGACAGAGACACAGGTGAGGAGAGTCCGTGCCAGGGCTCAGCCTTACCTAAATGAGCAACGGATTTGTCCAGTGCCTTCACAGCTGCGGCATGAACCCCGGGATCCTTTGAGTTTAGGTTCTTTGTTATCCCTTCAACCAAACGGACCATCACCGGGGCCAGGGCATCTTCCAGGAGTCCTATCATTTCTGCCAGCACCTCCAGTGCCTGCTGTTTCACTTTCTTATGAGTGTCATTTATTCTCAGGACAAAATAATCAAAAATCTGTGAAGAGAACAAACAACATGAAAGCTGGATTCAAATGACCTTGTCTGAAGAGGGGATGTAGAAATGAGCACTCAGCAATAGAAAAGATGAAAGTGATCCTTTCTGTCAGGTCAGCCCTTGCTTGCACAATTTCACTGTTTTCCTGTTGGCCCCTCACTGGAATGGTTGCACAACCTGATGCTGCTTGAATGATTTTGATCTGTTTTTAAGAGCTTTGGCTGGGGACAGAAAAGTTCCTATGGTATTTCTCTCCACCTATAAATCATTAGATCAATTCCATTTATTAATTCAAAAGGCTACCTTTTCCTTTGAAGTATGGAAGCAGATATTTACCATGCCCATTTTTCTATACAGTTGCCTCAAGCAGTGAGGGCAATTATGATTTCGCCAAAACTGCAGCTGGAGGAGATCTAAGTTTCATTTTGTCTGTCTCAGAACCTTTGTCTGGAGAAGGGCAGAGCTCTGGTCAACTCTTCCAGGATCCAGACCATTTCTCTAACTAACATGTGGACTTCTGAAATGTAATGTGTTCTACAGCTCTCATTAGAGCAGGTTCAGTCCCTTGACAGCCACAGGATCAGACACCATTTTCTGGAAAAAGGAAAAGCAGCTACTGGGAGGAGAAAGGATAGATCTGTCCTTAGCTGTTTTCCTCTTTTTCCAAAGAGGAAAAAAAGGTCCTCCAAGAAGAGTGAGCACCATCTTTACCAAGAGGAATAGGGATGAGGATGGAAACGATAGCCAGAGTTGTGTCTAGAGTTTACAGAAGTATCCTTTTAAAAACATTTCGTTTAAACCAACCCAGCCTGATACTTCCCTTCCCCATGCAAACCTATTTTCTGTCTAAAGAATAATTGCCATGCTTTCAATGGCTGGATTTCCCTCACTTATCCCAACTGGGAGTAGGAGACAGCAGCAGTTACACCAGCAGAAAATTCTGCCATCCTCTGATAAACAGCAGCAATAGGCACCTGCCAGACAAATACAGCTGGACTGAAAGAACTTGTCCTGAAGCCTGGACCTCAATTACATTTCTCTGGGTAAGAGGGACCAGCCTGTCCCAAACAGCCAGGATGTCGTGCCAAGACACACTGAATTGACTTTACTTCTACAGGCTTGGGAAAGGAGCTAAAGGAAAGGAACCATGAAGATACCCTACATACTTGGGCAATGTTACTGGAGATCAGCTGGGGGCTGGTTTTGGACAGGTCTAGGAGGAGTGCCACTCCTTCCATCCGTGTCTGAAACCCCTTGGCTTCCAGGAGATGGTAAAGCTTCTGGAGTGACTCCTTTTCTTCCACAGTTGCAGGTAACGTGACCTGGGCTTTTGGACGGTGGAGGAGGCGTCCGCCAGGGGCAGACTTCACCCTGGAAAACAAAACCAAATTAGGACCTGTTGCTGATAATACCTTCAGTTAATTGTGAGCAAAACATCCTGAGGAGCTTTCCTAATGATGTGATTTCAAGCTAGAAAATCATGAAGCTCTGAAGAACAATGTGGACTTTGTGACAATCATTACGGGAGACAATCTGCAAGTGACATTCTCACCGCTGCTCACTCAGGAAAACCAAGGATGAGATGCATCTGATCTATCTTCAGATGCCTTCCAAGGCACACATTGCTTTGTGGGGAAAGGGAGACACTATTTCCAAGTTTAAATGCCTCCTAATGTGGCACGTGTGTGTCTTTTAATAAGGAAAGTCATCACTCTGAAGAAGTGTCTCTGCATCAGGCATGACAATCTGGAAAAGTAGCTCAGATGCATCTGAACAGATGAACAGGGGCATATCTGAAGGATCCAGAAAATCAGGAACAGAGATAGAAACAGAAACCAGACATGCCAGAACTACACTCACATTTCATTTGCTTCCCTAGAGACTAGATGCACAGCTTAACAAATCCTCTGGGAATAATCCTCTTGGATCAACCTGTCTCTTCCATGAGCACGGGAAGGTGCTAGCCATGCTACTGAGGCATGTGGTCCCTTTCCTGCCACCACTGAGCAGGACAGAGCTAAATAAATTCCCCCTGGTATCAGAGGAGAAGAGGTACAGGTATCTCTGCCACTGGCATGAAGAGACAGCAAGGACCAAATCCCTGTCTCAGATCCTGATTGCAGCACAGGGGGAAATAAACCAAACACGCTGTCCATCAAGCAAACTATAGGAAGGACAGGAATAGCAAGACAAAAAGTCCACATTGAGACACCTCTTGACCAAAATGGCTCAGGAATTGCCTTGCTCCTTACTACTCAAACTTGGTACTGTTTGAGGGTAAGAAAACCATGAATCAACCAGGCCAAACCACATGGATGGGAGCTGCTTGTCTCGGGAATGGCATCCTGCTTCTAAACTGGGACTTCTCATTAAAACACCCATCTAAAAGGTCTCCACTTAGATGAAAAAAAAACAAACCCTGGCTGAATTTACTTGTCTCAAGTCAGGCAGCAGAGACTTGGCCCTCTCCTAGCCTCCACAGCACTGCCCTTGCCACTGCACTGGACCATCTGAGCTGCAACCAATGGGTGTCTTTTTGTCGCCCAATTTCTGTGGAAAGCCCTCCAGAGAAGTTGTGTTCAACACAATGCAGAAGTTGACATTTTTTATCCTAGAGCGTTTGTAGGGAAGGGAAACAATCTCTGGCACTGGTCATGTCCAGCAGAAAGATTTGCCTGAGGAAGAGGCATGGAAAGCTTGTCACGTGCTTTGTCACATCTGACAAAAGTGCTCAGTACCGTTTGATAGGGGGCACTGGGGCCTGGGGCTTCTTCAGGCTGTCGTTCCTCTTCTCCACCGGCTCCTTGACAGAGGGACATTCACCCTTCTGGTTTTCCATCTCCTACAAAAACATAAAGAAACCCCATGAATCTTTAGAATATAAAATAGGAAATTCCCTCTTTAAAACACGAGTTAGAACCAGGATCAATGCTACCAAGGCTTAGGGAAACATTTCCTAACTTAGAGAAGTAAACAGACCAGAGATTCAGTGATGCCAACTCTTTGTTTTCAATAGCCCAAGGCAGGTTATGGGTGCTGCCACACTGAGCAGCAGTCTGAAATCCCAGAGTCATTAGTCTTGAGCATGAATGGGAATAATGCAAACTAATCAGCAATGAGTGGTCTTAAAGGAAAAAAATGGACCCTTTGGGGGTTGGCCCATTGTGTTGGAAGTTGATTTGGTTCAATTCTCCCTGCTCCTGCACAAAAGCACGCTCCCTTCTGTAATGTAGATAAAAAGAATAAAATCCCCCCAAACAAACACATGATTTTCCACTGCATGCTGCTGAGTTCAGCTTCTTCCAGCTCCACAGGGCTTGACAGCAGGGCAGTATTCCCAAAACACAGACAGTAATTGTAGTAACTAGGATTGAGTTGGTATCTTTTGTATATTTGGAAATTTCCTTGGCACTACTACTTCCAGTCTCTTTTGCAAAGACTCTGTTATGTTCAGAAACACTCTTCTCGCTTAGTTGCTTTACTGGGGGCAGAGTAGGGGGAGCGTGGTGGGGGCTTACATGTGAGTGTAAACCCATTTTCTCCTCTTTCCCTTTACTCTTTGTGACAGATATTCAAAATATTCAAACCCCCACTTTTCCCCTAATAATATCAGTTTCTCTGTGGTCTGCAGATGAACAGAATTCATCTGAGGCTGAGGATGAACAGCTCATTCCCAGGAGCAAAATGATTCAGCAGAAGTGGGATGAGATAAAGACACTTGGGGTATGTTTGATCTTGTATTAGCAGTGGCAATACTTGCACAAAGGAGACATTTCTCCTGCCAAGCACTTACCTTCTTCTTAATTCTTGTCAGAATATCTGCCAGGTCATGCGGGGAAAGAGATTGCTCCAAAAGCTTCTTAAATTTTTGATTATTCAGCAACATCTTCACCATCTCCTGTCCATAATGCCTAAGGAAGGAAGGAAGGAAGGAAGGAAGGAAATGGAAGAAAATGAACAAAGGAAGAGTGTTAACAGAAGAGGCTGATGCCTTAAACTCATCAGGTGCAATCCTTGCATGAGATGCCATTACCTACTCAGCAAAGAGGGAGATTTACCTCACTTGACACTGCACAGTGCTGTAGCTGAACACAAGAGGCAGGAGGAGAATGTGGGGCAAGAGAAAAATTCTCTCTGAAACTTGGGGTGTGCTTCTGTGGGATCAAAGGATCCCAGAGAACAAGCAAAACACATCTGCTTTGTTGTCAGAGCCTGTTAGCAGTGTCCTGCTGCCATTGCACAGTAATTTACCTTTCTTTAAATGGCAGGGAAGCAAGGACAAAACCCATCATCCTTGCTTTTGATTATTCTATACTATATGTATGCACAGGGTCAGCTAGTTGCTCTGGTGTTCTTGGCAGCTATTAATGGGAATTTCATCATCAAAGTAAGAGGAATTTGGTGGTTTGGGGTGATTTTGCTGCTAGGAAACCACAGTTTTCTTCAAGAAGAAATTTGGAGGTCACTGAGACACAGTTAACAGCACTCTAGAAATCTGTAGAAGAGGTTTAGAAAGACTGAATACATTGGCTAAAGACCCCTGAAATATTTCTAGGGAAGTCTTAAGTTAATGTGAAATAAATGTTTGGGATCCTTCAGTGATGAACATTAGCCAACACTTTGGCTTTCCCTTATGCACCTAAAGCCTATCAAAACTGTTGGACTGGCTAATCTGAGGTCTTTTTATCTCAGTAAAGACTCCTTCAAGTCACAGGAAGTTGGCAATGCTCCTTCTTGCTGGCCAACCTCAGGTTACCCAGTGCAGTCATTTCCCCAGGCAAGCCAGAGCAGCGGTCACAGCACCAAGCCTGACAGAGCTCAAGAAGCATTTGGAAAATGCTCTCAGGCACATGGAGTGACTCTGGGGCTGTCCTGAGCATGGCCAGGAGCTGGACTGGATGACCTGCATGGGTCCCTTCCAACTCAGGATATTCCATGATGTTATGCCCCTTAGCCACACACTGAGGTCACTCATTATTTCCTTTCGTTTCCACTCTTTCGTGGTTTCACCTTTATAGCCAGACAGGAAATAATTTTCCTGGTTTTGGAGGTGAAATGAAGATCATTACCTTGTGTCCTTGTGACAGTCCTGAGCCAGTGTCCCTGCCACGTGTGGCAGCCTCTCAGCCCTGGGGGTGCCTGCGAGCTTGGTGACTCCCATTTTCTCCATCAAGGACAGGAGCAGTTCGGCCGCACACTTCCGCACCTGGACGTAGCGGCTCCTGGGAAGGAGAGAGCAAACCCTGGGCCACAGGGACAAGGAGCAGCAGCAGCAGCACAGGCCTTGGCCAGAGTGTGCTCCCTGTCCTTGCTGGGAGAAGGAGCCTGGGCTCTCCCTGCACCTGCCAACACCTGCAGAAGGTTCTGTCCTCAGATAAACACAGAGTTAGCATTGTACAGGAGGACTGCCTGCACGGAAGAGGGAAGAATTCAGTCTCCCTGCACAATCTGGTACTCCATTTCTGTCCCCAAATTTACTCAGAGAAGGATTAAAGTAATAGAACACATATGAATTATTTAGAAATTAAGGACAATTCATGCTGACCCCTCAGAGGGCACCCAGTACACAGAGCTGCAGCAGCATGAGGCTCTTTCCACCCATTCATCCCCAAATCTGCAGACCTCTGGGAAAAAACAAATGCAGGGAAAACACGCTGTGGGCCGTGAAATTGTGGAATATCCAGCAATGCAGCCTGTTTCTTTGGTAAAGCTTGGCAAGGGATACATCTGAGTGTTTTACCCTCTTCCAAAGCTGAGGAAAGGGTGGCAGGCATTTGAGCCAGGTTGTCCTGATCTAGAGACTGTCTCTTGGGAACTATCAGGCCCAGCACCAACACTTAGGGCAGCATTTGCTTCAGCTGTCCCATGGCCCTCGGCCTGTGAAGGTGCCTGGAAAGCGAATCATCGTCTCAAGGCTATCATGAAACATCATTTTGGATAGAAAGTAGAGCTCTAAGGCCAGGACACTCATACAAGACTCCTTTTGGCAGCAGCTGCACCTGCTGGGCAGGCTGTGCCACACCCAGCACATTCTCCCCCATGTGCTCCACACCCCAGCAAGGACCCTCCTTATTTCTCAGGTTAATGGCACCATGAGGATACGTGGTTTTCCCCAGGGACTCTGTGGTTAGCACTGTGAAATATCCAACAGTGCTCACAGCTGCAATTGCTCACAGCTCTTCCCACAAAAGCACAAGGCTCTATCCTTAGCCTTTGCAGACACTTGCACTTCCCCACCATTCACCACATCTAGGAAACTCTGACAGACTGGGAGAACTCCAGGAGGCAGCATGAAGCTGAGTCAGAGGAGCTTTAGTTTGGATATCAGGAAAAAGTTTTTCACCCAGAGGGTGCTTGGGCCCTGCAACAGGCACCCCAGGTGAGTGCTCACAGCACCAAGCCTGACAGAGTTGAAGAAGCATTTGGACAACAATCTCAGGCACACACTGTGACCCTTGGGCTGTTCTGTGCAAGGCCAGGAGCTGGACTGGATGGTCTTGATGGGACCCATCCAGCTACCCATATTCTACAATTCTGTGATTCTGTCACCTAATGGGCTGCAGGAGGGCAGAAATAGGTGACAAGAGGAAAGAAATGAGGTTGATCAGAGAATCAAGTCACTGAGTCCACAGAAGATGCAGCATACAGGACCCTTCCCTCCCAGCATCCCCATTCTCTCTCTGGGATCCCTTCCCACACCCTGGAAGGTGAAGAACATCACTAAAAGAAGAAGAACCTACTTGACTCCCCTGTCCATGAGAACAGTCATTGCTCGTGCAGGAGTCACGTTCTCTACCATCATCCCCAGGCTCTG
The DNA here is from genome assembly GCA_039654755.1 of Calcarius lapponicus. Lineage (NCBI taxonomy): Eukaryota > Metazoa > Chordata > Aves > Passeriformes > Fringillidae > Calcarius > Calcarius lapponicus. Next base: position 101,908,175 of record CM077465.1, on the reverse strand, counting down.
ACAGGCTGCCTTCTGAATAAACTCTGGGGAGTTCCACACCATGGGGAGAAGGACCGTAGCAACCTCATCCGCCTCGGGGTCCATGTCCTTCTTCAAGATGGCAAAGAGCTCTCCCAGAGTGACAATTGCAGAGCAGGACACCTTGGACCGGAGGTTGGTCACCTGGGGAAGTCATGGGGGGAAACATAAGAATCACCTTGAAAAGAAAACCAGTTTCCTTGGGTTTCCTTAGACAAAACTCCCAGGAAATCACAGCATGTCCCGCTGGGTATAGAGGAACATAAAAGCACAGGAAGAGCAGAAGAGCCCAAGCACAGAAAGGCACTTACTCTGGCACCAATGTCTGGCCTCACACCTACTTACTGCAGGCATAAAAACTATGTTTCACTAAAGTGTTCTACTTAACCCTTCTGTAATGTCAACTGCTTTGATTTTAGGCCCTTTGATTTGAAAAACAAAAAAGCAAAATAAAGTAAGGGATGCTTTCAAACCATAAAGGCACAAGTCATAAAAATAAAACAGTCAGGTGCTCCTGTTTAAAAAAGCAACACCTGTAGTTGAAGCACTCAGACAGGAAACAGAAAACACAGGCTCAGATCCACAGACACATTTGCAGTGTTCAGTCACAGCTTGGGCAGAGACTGGGACTCTGGCATATAATGTCATTAGTGTCTCAGTTTCTGCCTTGCATTATAATGCACCACACTCAAAGACAAGTGCCAGATACCCAACCTGCCAGTAAATACAGCTGCACGTACACACAGATCCTACAGATAGCTGACAGACATTAGAAGTAGAAGGTCTAAACCAGAAATGAAGGCAGTCCCTGAGCACACATGGAGATGAACAAGCACTTATCTACTCTACAAGGCGTGTATGAAGCATGGGGGACAATTCAGAACAATGTTCTCACCTCGCTGGTAACTGCCAAGCAAATCTCACGAAGTCGAGAGAGCAGGACTTCTGGATGGGACTCAGCCAGGCGTGGGATGTTGAAGAGTCCCTTCTTCTTCAATTCCCTGAAAGGCAAGTACCAAAAAGATTGATTTTTCTCTCCACCCAAGAACTAGGCAGCACCCTCTGAAATGACCAGGTTGGCAGCTCAGTCAAACCATGGGAAATGCTTTTCAAGGAGCACTTAATGAAATCATGGAACACATGGCCACAGGATGTCAAAAGCATACACAAATCCAAGAGGCAAAGAGAGGGCTTGCAGAGTCTTCATGTGTGGCCTTTCTGAAAATCTCTGCTATTAAGTCCCTCTGTCACTGCTTCCCAGTAGCTGTGAGCCCGGGCCATGCTGCTGTTTCTTGTCACCTCCCTGTACCTGTCCCTGAGACACAGTCCCACTGGGCTGTCACTGGGACAGTATTTTCCTTCTTTGTCAGCCCCAGCAGGCTGCTCAGCCCTGAGAGTCTGCACTGCCACTCTGGAGATGTTTCCATTCTTCAATCTAGGCCTGCCTGTCACCCACTCCACTCCACCTCACACATTCCCAAAATATGCAGCAGGATGTCCCAGAAGATTAAGATTCCAGCCCTGGGCAAGAACTGTTGAAACTCTGGCTTTTCCCACAGCACTCCTACCTAAAACAAGCCCCACAACAGCAACATGTTCTTTAAAAGGTGCAAACAACTCCATCTCTCAGCACTTGCTCTGTGCAGGCCCTCAGCCTCAGGAAGGTATGTGAGGCATCAGGGCTGCAGCACAGGGCTGGTGACTGATCCCACGGGCACCCTGAGTGTCATCAGGACCCCCCTCACCTGCAGAAGCTCTCTGCACCTCACGGGGCACCAAAGAGAAATGGGGAAGAGAAAGCACAAGAGAAAGGGCAAAGCAAAGGAGATGCATTGTGGCCAATTTTTCATGCTTATCCCTGAGAGAATGAAGCATCCACCAGTGAGTGGATGCTAACCCAGACATCAAAAAGATAACCAATATCACCTCACATTTGTAGGGTTATCACCTCTGGGCCTCCTTCTGTCTGTGCAGAATTTTGGGACCCTTTGTGAGTATTGACAAAATATCTCAGGCCCATATGAAGCAGTGAGAAGGAAAAGTTGAATTCCTAAAGTGCAAGAGTCCCAGAGGATTTTATTTCTTTTTCCTTCTCTTCTGCCATGAGCCCTTCAGGAGTAATGGCAGGCTGAGGGACTTGAAAGCACAACTCAGTCCATTTCTCAAAAAGAGGAGCTCCCTGGAGCTGCTTCTGGACTCACATGCACGAGTCCCTGCCATTGCTGTCAGCAGTGGGAGCAGAGAGGAATCTCACTCAGTCCCACTGGGCACGTGGCCCAAGGCACCCAAATCTCTGCACTCAAAACTGCTGCCATCCTGCTTCTGCCTTCAGCCAGCAAATCATCTCATCCCACAGCTTTCTCTCTTCCCTCCACATTTCCTTTGCAGCTCCATGGAGCAGCAGGCAAAGCGGGGAAACAGCACGGACCTGCTGCAGCACTGCTGCAGAGCGAGGCCAAGAAAAGGCTGCTCTCCAATCTTTATGCTCTCCCTGCTCTGCAGGGGTTTCACCAGCGCCCTTTGGCCCTCGGGGCTCTCGGGGCTCCCAGGCACGAGCAAGACTCGCTTCTGACCGACCTGAACGCTCAGAGGGACACAGAGGGAACGGGGCCTTTCTTACCAGTCATCGCTGCCCAGCATGGAGAGTGCCTCCTGCAAGGACTGCTGGGGGTCTGAAAATGCGCTGGACTTCTGCCCACGCCCACGGAGCGGCTCCTCTCGGCGCTGGGCACCAGTGGCCGTCTGCGGGGTCACTGTAAGGAGAGGGTCGGCCATGGGCGCTGCAGCCCCGGGCAAGGCACCGCCCTGGAGCGGCCTGCAGCCCCATCTCCCAGCCAGGGCTGCGTGTGGCACCCACTGCCACTGGCTCCGAGACTGCCCTGCTGCCTGGATCCTGGGGCTCCTTGCCTGCTCCCAGCCTCCCCCAGCTGGGCACAGCTCCGGGCTGAACCTGACAATTGCCCCCACAGCGCCGCCAAGTGCCACTGGTGCCACAGCCAGCGGCAGCTTCCTGAGGCCGCAGAGCTCCCGCTCCCTGCGGGACAGTGCCCACAGCAGGACTGGCCAGCCCAGGAGGGAACCCCTCAGGGGCCTCTCTTGTCTCAGCGCCCTGATTTCCCCCAGCCCTGAGGACAGGGGCGCTCTGCAGCTCCCTGAGGAAAGACCTGCAGCGGCCTCGTGATAGCACCAAGCCAGGCCTGAACAGCCCAGCCCTGCTGGGCCCGGCTCAATCCCCACAGAGCAACAACCAGGGAACAGCCACACCTGACCCTTCACACCTGGCAGCACCTCTGTTTCCATTGACTTCAAATATTCTAGACTATCAACTTCTGGAGTAACTCAAAAGTAGATTTGATGTTCATTCCCAGGACAGACTATGGACCCAAGATCCCAGCTGGGCTGTCTGAGGCAGGAGGCAGTTTGTGCTCCTTGTGCAAGGACAAACCCCTGCAGGAAAAAGCTGCCATGGAGCACACTTACCTGAGGAGCTGTGTGGGAAGCTGTCATCTCCATGGAGGGTGGGTGTGCTGGGCAGTACGGGCACGGTGTCCTGCTTCCTCACAACCTTTTTCTTCAAGGCACTGCCAGGGGGTTTCCTCTGCAGCCTAGGAGCTGTGCCATTGACAGGCGGTAGGCTAAAGCCTGCAGGGACCAGAGAGCAGCTTGTAAGGGGAGGGTGCTGGACTGGGCCATGATGGAAAGGGCCAGAAAACTTGCTGGAGCTGGGTAACATCTCTTTGTTATCCCAAAGAACTTCAAGTATAACAATGGCACACCAACATGGGACAAGGATCACAGAATCACAGAATCCTAGAGAGTTTGGGTTGGAAAGCACCTCTAACCACCATCTAGTTCAACCCCTGTGAGCAGGGACATCCTCATCTAGATCAGGTTCCTCAGAGTCCCATGTAAACTGGCCTTGAACACCTTCAAGGATAGACCAACAACAGCTTCTCTGGGCAAACCCTGCCAGCTTTTCATCCCCTTCATTTTAAAAATAAATCTCCCTAATTATCTAATCTAAATCTCCCCTCTTCTAGCTTCAAGCAAACTGCAGTGATGCTTCCCCAAAGAACAAGAAACACCCAGCATTGCTTTGCTTTTGTTCTGTTCCAGAGGCAGGCAGGGGCAGTTCCAAAGGAAGTGCAGATAGCCCTGTGTGATGGCCTCGGGCTGATGCTGCCTCCTCAGGGCCCTGCTGCCGCCCTCGGGCAGCGCCCACAGCCCTGCAGGCAGAGCCCCTCAGCCGCGATTCAGTCGGGAACGCTGCTGCCTCCTGGGCTACAACAGAAGCCCTGCCTGGGGCTTCAGCACAGCTCCACAGCGCCAGCTCCTCAGCAGGGAGCGGAGAGAGAAGGATCTCTGGAGTTTTCATCAGAAGGAATTGAATTTTGTTTCTTCCAGGTTGCAGCCTGGTTGAAAAGCATTCGTTTGGACTCTCCTTCCATGGAGACTGCTCTCCAGGAGAGAGTCCGAAGCCCCAGTGTACTTTGCAAGACAGAATTTTCTACTCTAAAACAATTTAGAGGTGAAGGTGGGAAGCTGATATTCTCTTACTGACTCAGTGAGGCCATGGGCCAGACATTTCAAACCTCTGTATTTTTCTTTGGGAAACAGAATTAAATCCTATGCAAGCTTCCACTCAGATGCAAGCAGAACAGCCCCCCAGTCTGATTGCAACATTGTGCAAAGGGCAAGCAAGTGGTCAAGAAGGACCACAAGTGTAGCCACCACTTACTTGCTTCAGCTGCATGCCTGGGCTCAACTGCCTTAGGAGGAACCTGCAAGGATGTTTCCTTTTGTCTCCTCTTCATCACTTTTTCTAAAAGCTCCATTTTCTTCCACTCTAAGTTCCTTTGAGCCAGTTTGCCCAATGCATCACGGACCTAGGTGCAATGGAAATACATCACAGACTGTAAGCAGAGACACACAAACCAAACACAACATCTCATCAGGAGCACAGAGTCCACACAGTGCCATAGGCTTCAATGCAGCTCCATATACATTCCAATAGTTTCAGAGGAATATCTCCAGTCCTCACCTTGGCAATTGCACACAGTGAGGTGGAACACTGTAGTGCCACAACCTTCCCCTGCTGCAACTGCAACCTATGTCAGGAAGCCCTGCTTGAAGCATGAAACTCATAGGAGTGCTCCAAGACAGATGAAGAGCTCACATGGCAGTGAGCAGGCAGTTCAGTTCCTACAGGCCATGGCAGGAGAACAAAAACCATGTGCAATACCCGGCAAGGAGGCCTAATGAGCTGTTGCTTAACACTCATGGCCAGCAATTGCAGCTGTTTCTCCCTTCCTGGCTTCTGAAGGACTCAGCTCTCAAGGACTTGGTCTCTGAGACCAGCACACCAAAAGGAGGAGTCTTGTGAAAACAAGTTGCAGAAGCATTGATGCTCATGAGCAGAAAACTTGAGAATGACAGGGCTGTGAGATGCAGCCACAAAGGTAACAGGAAAAATCCAACTCTCCCATTTGATTTTGCAGCCTTGCTTACACTCAACATCAGAATCTTTGCTTCTCTGCTTCCAAGGATGCACTTTGCTCATGTTCACTGATGTGGAGCTTGCTCTGCCATTCAGAACTTCTCTAAAACAGCCTTTGCACATCAAGAATGCTTCTGGCACGACCTTAGCACCATCTCCAAAACAGTGACTGTGGCACTACTGCAAATGGCCAAGCAATTGCCCAGGAGTTGTCAAATAAATTCCCAAGAGAATCCCCATCCCCCAAGGAGTGGAAAATGATGATTTTCAGTGACATTTGGGGCCAAGCACTAAACAGCCACTGGAAAGGAAGTCTGCTCATCCCTGTCCTTATCCCTTACCTTTCCAGAGCTGTCCCTCAGCTCTTTGTCCCTCGTAACACCAGCACTGCTGGGATGATCCATCTCCTTGGCCTGGCTCAGTGGGAGGCCTGGGAATGGAAGCAAAGGTTCCTGTAAATCTCTGGCAGATTTCAAGCCCCCAAAAATGCCATGCTGGCAAACAGGCAAGACAGGTTCCAGACTGCAGAGCCCTCCTAAAATACAGAGATTGGGATTGAGAGCAGCAAGGCACAATGCCTAGAGCCTCTCCCAAGGGATGGGCTACTGGCAGCAGACATGACATTACTCTATTGGCCAGCAGACTGAAACCTGCTGCATGACAAAGGCCTCATCCCCTGCATGCTGGAGAGCCTCTGTGTCTGAGAGAGAAGGGCAGAGATGGAGATTGCTCTTGGCAGAGATTCTTATCTGCCCTTATTCATGCTGATTTTAGGAAACATCTTCTTTCTGGTTCCTAAAAGAACTCCCAGCTTCTAATACCTGGATGCATTTAGATCAACATTTTCTTCTCTTTGTTGGAATAATTTAGAGGACATTCAAAGACAAGCCTAGGGTTGCAGGAGTGATACCCAAACATAAATTGTGTTTTTGACACTAGACAATTCATTTTCCCCAAGGATTTCCCTTCTAAACTCTAGGAGATTGGGCCACTTTGGGGCCAGCCCGACTAGAGGTTTATTTTCTTAATGCAAGTGGAACAATGGAGCTAATTATGGAATACTCCAACAGAGCTGTTAAAGTTCTGAGAACTAATCATTCTACACAACAGCTTCACAGAGGATAAAATCAGGCAGCAAAGTAGAAAAATAACAATGCTGTAAATCTGGATTTTTTTGCCCCTGCAGTACGGCCAGCTTAATAAAAAAGGAGAGTAAGATCTGGGGTTTGAGGAAGGAGGGCAATTCTGGATGGAAGGCGAGGTCTTGGAAGGTAAGAACATCTGGGAAGATGGCAGGGAAACTACAGATCCTGGGGAAAACCTCCTTGGGACCATGGCAGTCAGTCAGGTCTGCAAAATGGACACACAAAATATAACAGAAACTGTGATAGAAACCTAAAGCATCTGAAGCTCCATAATTCATGGGACAGATTCTTTGGAAGCTTCTACACAGCTGCACAGGGACACATGCACCTGCAGGCAGCAACTTTAAGCAGGCCAAGGGGAAACCCTGCCGCATTCCCCAGAGCCACCACAGGCACAGCCTGGCCTCTGGGCTGCCCTGGGACAGCAGGGAGCCCAGAGCCCTGTGCTCTCCAGCAATGGCTCAGCTGCACATGCAGCCTCCTGCTCCTCTCCCTGCCCCACAGCTCAGCAGCCCCACAGCTCCAGGGGCACTGGCAGCAGCACAGCTCCTTGCAGGGGGCACATGCAGGGCACAGCTGTTCCCTGCCAATGTGCACAGCCTCTCTGGGCTGCCACAAGACCCTTCCTCCCACCAGAGATCAGCCCAACTCCCTGCTTACCTTTTTGTGAGGCTGATCCACGTTCCTGGGGCTCCTGGGCCAAGGCCCCCTGAGCTGGCCTGGAGTCCAGACCTCCATTCCCAAGGCAGGGCTCCGGCACATGAATATCCAGACTGAAAGGGGCCGCGAGTTCCTCTGGGAACAGAGGCATCCCAGGTCCTGTCTTACACTGAGAGCTCTCTTCCTCCTTTCTCTGGGATTTTGTTGTAGATTCAGAAGAAGCTGTCGACCAGGTACAAGAGAAGTGAGTTAATTGAACTCGCCTTTATAATCAGCCCTTCTAATGGGGGAGGAATTCAAAGTGTATTTAGTTACTGAAAAGATTGCTTGCTTTTTTATTTTCCATGAAACTAGCATCAGTTTGATTTCTCTCAACAATATGGAGCTGCCAAGCCAAGAGAGAAGGGTTCTACTACTTCATGTGCTGCCCGTTGCCTCCCCACTACTACAGGATCCCTTTCCTTCCAAACACTTGGGAATTCACAGTGCTCTCTAGAATCTCACACTGGCAAGGAAGGAATTGATTCCAAAAGGAGTTTTCATGGCTTTTGTTTTTGTATTTTCTACTCAATTCTAGGTTGGGTTTTGCAGTTTTGGGGATTTTTTATCTTACTCTTACAACAAAGGGAGTTCTGGGACACAAACAATGGCACCACGTGTTAGACGTAAAAGAAGCTTTGCTTTCTCCATTTGATGTGCCCAGTATCCTGTGAGCCTGTATTTGTAGGGAACAAAGTGCTCATCCCAAAGTTCCACTTGTGCTCTACTTACTTCTACCAGGGGTTCATTCTCTGCTTTCTTTTCAGCAGACAATCCCAAACCCAAATAAACACAACCTATCTCAAAACAATATCAACAGGCAGGTGAAAGGTGTGGGAACATTCCTCAATTAATGGTAAATGCCTTCCTTTTCTAGTCTCATTTGACACTGGAAAGGCTGCAGGGAGATAATAGGCATGTGCAGGATGGAGAGGAATATTTTCTTTTCAGTGCTGCATTTCCAGGATCCCAAGGTACCACTCCAGCTCCTGCCACTCAACACTTCACACTGACTGGAGGAATTATCATTGCAACACTGGAGAACACTCCCAAGGGACTCAGCTCTGGGAGAGTCCACTGAGCCATCAAGGAATGGAACCTTTCAAAACATTACATTTTAACCAAGCTTTCCAATGGTCACCACAGAGTCAAAACTAGAAAGGTCATTTTAGGACAGACATGCCCTGTACCTACCTGCATGTTCCAAGAACTTGTCTTCTCTTCTGCTGCTGGATCCTGGCCTGGAGAAAATGGAGGGCAGAGGAACATGTGAGGAGGTAGAAAGAGAAGGAAGGGAGTGGGTGTACCATGAAAGGAGACAAACCTACTTAGCATGGTCACTGTTATGAAGGAGGAAGTGTAACACATAAACCCAAGAGGATGCAAAGCTGATTAATTGTCCTTAAGCTTTCAGTTGCTGGAGTCACACAGAGATGGAGAAGCTCAGGCTGAAATAATAGCCAAGTCCAGCAGAGCACCCATCCTGAGATGCTTTGAAGCCCTGCCTCCTCTTCCCCACCACCACCTCGGCTCTTGGGGCGTTGCTGTTGGGTTTGATGTTGGATGGGCAAAATGGTGAATACACAGAGGTCTGTCTAAATACATGGGACAGCTGACTGTGCAAAATGACCACAGGAGATGGGAAGAGTGAGGTGAACAGCACACTGGAGCAGCAGACACCTTGGCTTACCTCATCTCCAGGGACTCATGCAAATCCAGCTGGGGAGAGCTGGGCAAAGACCCCGCAGAACTGTCAAGAGTGAGATTGCCTGCCTTGCATATTGGGGGGATCAAAGGAAGTCCCAGTGATGTCTTCTTCATTTCCCCACCACTGGGATATGGCAAGGAGGTCTGTAAAGAGTAGAACACAGTGCTCAGATCAAGCATCCAGCCTTACCCACATTCATGTCTCAAGACATTTACATATGCCCTCAACCGGGACCTGGCAAGAATAAACGAGTCAAACTGATGGAGCAGATAGGCACAGGATGGGCAATGGAAAGGGAAGTGGTGAAGGAGAGACCACATCCCACATTTGACACCTCTCCCCTGCTGTTTTCTCCTCTGCAAGGGTGCCTCCATTCACAATGACATCAAGGTGTTCTGGGGTGCCACTGCTTCCACTGGCCTTTTGGGTGGCATGGCAGTGGCTTTAGATCCCTGTTCTCTCCCTGCCCCTGAGGTGTCTCACAGCCAGTGCTGATCTCCAGCCATGGCCCCACAAAGCCATTCTGCAGGATGCCAAAACCTGCTTTTCTCAAGGCCCTCCTTTCTTCTGCTGCTGCCCTTCCCTCCTACAGTTCCCCAGCAGCCTTTGAGCCCAGATGCTGCTGAGCTCTCGGCATGCTGGCTGCTCTCCAGCTCCCACACATCCATCAGCTCAGGCTCACTGGCATTTAGGAAGTTCTGCAGAGCTCCCTGCCCTGCTGCTCTCTGCAAGCTCTCTGCCTGCCCAGGCTGCTCCAGGGCCCCCATGCCATGGCCAGGAATGGGGCTGGAGGCACTGGGGGTAGATGCACACCCACCCTTAGTATCCCATCATTTCTGGCCCAGCTCAAGAGCCAAATCAGGACGCGTTCAAACTTCATGGAAAGGGTCAGGTCCTGTCAGGGATACCGTGGGCCCTTTCTCTGAAAGGCTGAAATGAAGCACCCAAGCCTTGGATTGCACATTCTGTCTACCAAAGCTGCTTTTCATCTGCCTCCTCCTGCACCCCAAGGCAAACCCAGAACAACTGCAGGTCCTGGCCCTGCTGCAAAGGCAATGGTGTGCCTGGGCTCTGGGCTGCTCTCCCCACGGCCACCTCCCATCCCTTCCCTCTGGACAAAGCCATGCCAGAGCACACAGCTGCCCAGGAGCTGATGCAGTCTGGAAATAGCATCAGAGACAACTGTGCAGAGGGCATGGCTGTACAACTCACAAGCTGAGACAACCTGACTTGGCAGATTCCAGCAAACACCTTTTCCATCCAAAGCAGACACAGCTGACACAAAACACCACCAAGACATAGAAGTGCTTCATAGATACCCATAGGTTACTAAATGGAGGAGGATTGGTTTTCCATTTAAACATTGGACAACTTGAGCTGCTCTGACTGCTTGTTGGTGTTTTCTCAGCCATAAGACAGAGGAGGAACCATGACACAACCCAGAAACCATTCGAAGGCCTCTCCGGTTATTGATACATGCTGAGGACATGAAGTTTGCACTTCACACCATTGCAAAGACAGCCTGAAGCTCAGTGTCCAGCAGAGCTCTTCCTTGCCTCAGCTGCTTCCCTGGGCTCACAGCACAGGAAAAGGTCTCCAAGCTCTGCCTACAGCACATAAACTGAAAATCCACCATACAGGACTTAGCTTAGTGCCCTTACCTTATGTCCTTTTGTCTCTGATTTCTGTTCCTGGATGCTTCTTCTGACATCATTGAAGCCAGTGCTCGTTTTCCCTTTCTCTTTCTCTCCATCAGATATATCACTTGGTTTGTTGGAAAAAGAGCTCCCTTGGATGGGAGGCAAGGGCTTTGATGGAAGTAGTGAGATGGGACGTATCACTGGAAGACTCTTTGAAATACTGTAGTCAGTCAGGCCTGCAAAGTGGAGACAAAGAATGTAACAGAGTCCACAAAGTAAATCTAAAGCATCTGAAACTCCATATTTCATGGGACAGATTCCCTGGAAACTTCTAAACAGCTGCACAGGGAAACATGCTCTGAATGGCAGCAACTTGAATCAGGCCAGGGGGAAACCCTGAGCCACCTCCACAGAGCTACCACAGGCACAGCCTGGCCTCTGGGCTGCCCTGGGACAGCAGGGAGCCCAGAGCCCTGTGTTCTCCAGCAATGGCTCAGCTGCACCTGCACCCTCCTGCTCCTCTCCCTGCCCCACAGCTCAGCAGCCCCACAGCTCCAGGGGCACTGGGCCGTTAACACTCAGAGAGTTAATTCTTTACATGGTTTCACAAAGGATAAAATCATGTGGCATCCAAGCAGTTAGAGAGGAAAACCTATCTTAAAACTGGATTTCTTTCCCTCCATAAAATGTCCCGATCTGTAATAGAGACAGGTAAGGAATAATGAGATAAGTCATCCCTAGCCCAGCAAAACTGGCAACGCCCTTAATGAGCAGTATGACTCTCTAGCTGCATTCAGCATTGCAGTTGCATACCAGCAATGAAGGAGTCATCCAAAGGGGCCATACCCAGGATTGGGTAGAACTAACCCTAAGCCAAGGAACCAGGGGATCTGATCCTGTTTTCTGCTACACCAGAATTACTTCTCCAAGTCTCATCTCTCCTATCATTACACACCCAGAGATGCCAAAGGAACAACAACAGTGTCAATGAGGCTTTCAACTTGGAAGCACTGCCTGACCCAGACGCACCAGACCCAGCATTTTGTCTGGCACAATTCCACTTGTCAGGGATCAGGCAAGGCAGGGACAGGCACAAGGCACAAGGGGCATCTCCTGCCCCAGCCTTAGCCTGCAGCACTGACACAGGCAGACACAGCCAGGGAAGAGATTTGTCACTGTGAACCTGCCATAGGTGGCTTTGGGACTGTGCTGTCAGAGGATGACAAACTCACACCCTGCCTAGGATGCATCCATTTGGAAGTCTCCTTCTCCTTCATTGGAAAAGCCGAAAGGACTTTCTGTCATAGGAGGTTTCCCTATTCCTGACAGTACCTAACCAGGCAATGTCCATGAATCTCCTTCACATCTCAAAGGGTTCTGCTCAAAAAATAACCCTAGGAAATCCTTTCTCCTTCAAAAGCAAGTGCAAAGCATGGGAACATTTCTCGTTTCCTGCAAAATGCCCTTCCTTTTCTAATCTGATTTTTACACTGGAAAGGCTGCAGGGAGATAAAAGGCATGTGCAGGAGGGAGAGGAATGTTTTCTTTTCAGTGCTGCATTTCCAGAATCCCAAGGTACCACTCCAGCTCCTGCCACACAACACTTCACACTGGAGGAATTTTCACTGCACCACCAGAGAACACTCCCAGGGACTCGACTCTGGGAGAGTCCACTCTGCCCATCAAGGAATGGAAACTTTCAAAACATTACATTTTAACAGAGCTTTCCAATGGTCACCACAGAGTCAAGAGTATAAACGTCATTTTAGGACAGACATGCCCTGTACCTACCTGCATGTTCTGAGGACTTGTCTTCTCTTCTGCTGCTGGATCCTGGCCTGGAGAAAATGGAGGACAAAGGAACATGTGAGGAGGTAGAATGAGAAGGGAGGGAATGGGCGTACCATGAAAGAAGACAAAGCTACTTAGCATGGTCACTTCTATGAAGGAGGGAATGCAACACATAAACCCAAGAGGATGCAAAGCTGATAAATTGTCCTTAAGCTTTCAGTTGCTGCAGTCACACAGAACTGGACGAGCTCAGGCTGTAATAAAAGCCAAGGCCAACATGGGATCCATCCTGAGATGCTTTGAAGCCCTGCCTCCTCTTCCCCACCACCACCTCTGCTCTTGGGGCATGGCTGTTGAGTTTGACTTTGGGCTGGATCGTCAGAGATGGGCAAAATGCTGAATACACAGAGGTTTGCCATAACACATGGGACAGCTGACTGTGCAAAATGACCACAGGAGACGGGAAGAGTGAGATGAGCAGCACACTGGAGCAGCAGACACCTTGGCTTACCTCATCTCCTGCGAATCCTGGAAATCCCGCTGGGGAGAGCTGCCCAGAGACCCGGCAGAACTGTCAACAGGGAGACTGCCTGCCTTGCGAATTGGGGGGATCAAAGGCAGTCCCAGAGACGCCTTCTTCATTTCCCCACCACTGGGATATGGCAAGGAGGTCTGTAAAGAGTAGAACACAGTGCTCAGATGAAGCATCCCATCTTGCCCCCATTTATGCCTCAAGACATTTACATATGCCCTCAACCGGGACCTGGCAAGAATAAACAAGTCAAACTGATGGAGCTGATTGGGAAAGGATGGGCAATGGAAAGGGAAGTGGTGAGGGAGAGACCATGTCCCACATTTGACACCTCCCCGCCGTTCTGTCCCCTGCATGGGTGCCTACATTCCCAGCTGGCATCCACATATTTGAGGGTAAACTGAAAATCTACCATACAGGACTTAGCTTGCTCTCCTTACCTTATGTCCTTTTGTCTCTGTTTTCTCCTCCTGGATGCTTCTTCCAATATCGTTGTCACCTGTACTCATTTTCCCTTTCTCTCCATCCAACATCATCCCTGGCTTGATGAGAGAAGAGCTCTCTGGGATGGGAGGCAAGGGCTTGGATGGAAGCAGTGAGGAGGGACGTGTCTGAAGAACTATCTTGGAAATACTGGAGTCAGTCAGGCCTGCAAAGTGGAGACAAAGAATGTAACAGAGACCACAAAGTAAACCTAATGCACCTGAAGCTCCATATTTCATGGGACAGATTTCCTGGAAACTTCTAAACAGCTGCACAGGGAAACATGCTCCTGCTGGCAGACACTTGAGGCAGGCCAGGGGGAAACCCTGAGCCATTCCCCAGAGCTACCACAGGCACAGCCTGGCCTCTGGGCTGCCCTGGGACAGCAGGGAGCCCAGAGCCCTGTGCTCTCCAGCAATGGCTCAGCTGCACCTGCACCCTCCTGCTCCTCTCCCTGCCCCACAGCTCAGCAGCCCCACAGCTCCAGGGGCACTGGCAGCAGCTCAGCTCCTTGCAGGGGGCACATGCAGGGCACAGCTGTTCCCTGCCAATGTGCACAGCCTCTCTGGGCTGCCACAGGACCCTTCCTCCCAACAGAGAGTAGCTCAGATCCAACCTCACCTCTCTGTGTCAGGCTGAGCCATGCTCACAAGGCAAGAAGTGAGTTCAGTGACCTCCCACCAATACAATCAATCCATCTCATGGATAAGGAATCCAAGGGGTGTTTTCATTATTCAGAAAATTGCTCTGGTTTTACTTTTCATGAAACAAGCCCACTAGAATTCCTCTGAACTGTATGGAGCTGGCAATCCAGGAGAGAAAGCTTCTACAGCTTTGCTTATGTGTTGCTCAATGCTCATCTACTACTTTGAAATGCCTTTCCATCTAAACTGTTGGCAACCCACAGTGGTCTCCAGAATTTGACAATTACACCTAGGAAGTAATTGCTTTCCCAAGCTACTCTTCATGGCCTTTGTTTCTGTAACTTGGACTCAGTTCTGGGTTGGGTTTTGCTTGTTGCTTATATTCATCTTCACAACAGAGGAAATGCTGGCACATAAGCAATGGCACCTCAAGTTGGAAGAAGCTTTGCAATCCACATTACATATCCCCAGTATTCAAGGAGTCTGTATCAGCAGGGAAAAAAACTGGCCATTCAATTGCAAATTGCCACTTTTGCTCTGCGTCATTGTTCATTGGGCTTTTTCCCCTGTTTTCTTTCCCACAGACACAACCAAAACCAACATAAAACATGACCTGCCTCAAAACATTTCTGATCTAGGCTAACACTGACAATTCAAAATTTTCTTAATGGAAATTGCAGAGGGGAAGTAATTCTGAAATACTCTCCAACAGGGCTGTTAACACTCAGAGAGTTAATTCTTTACATGGTTTCACAAAGGATAAAATCATGTGGCATCCAAGCAGTTAGAGAGGAAAACCTATCTTAAAACTGGATTTCTTTCCCTCCGTAAAATATCCCAATCAGTATTAAAGGAGAGACACGTAGGTATTAATGAGATAGGTCATACTGGTCCAGAATTAATCCAGTGAAACGGGCAACCTCAAGATGAGCAATACTAGTCCCTAACTGCATTAAGCACCCCAGCTGCAGATCAGCAATGAAGGAGTCATTCCAAAGGACACATAACCAGGATTTGGCAGAACTAACCCTAAGCCAAGGAACCAGGGCATCTGACCCCGTTTTCTGATAAACCAGAAATATTTCTCCAAGTCTCATCTCTCCTATCATTACACACCCAGAGATGCCAAAGGAACAACAACAGTGTCAATGAGGCTTCCAAATTGGAAGCATTGCCTGACCCAGATGCACCAGACCCAGCATTTTGTCTGGCACAATCCCACTTGTCAGGGATCAGGCAAGGCAGGGACAGGCACAAGGCACAAGGGGCATCTCCTGCCCCAGCCTCAGCCTGCAACACTGACACAGGCAGAGACACCCAGGGAAGGGATTTGTCACTGTGAACCTGCCATAGGTGGCTTTGGGACTGTGCTGTCAGAGGATGACAAACTCACACCCTGCCTTGGCTGCATCCATTTGAAAGTCTCCTTCTCCTTCACTGGAAAAGCCAAAAGGACTTTCTGTCATAGGAGGTATCCCTGTTCCTCCCAGTGCAAAATCAGGCAATGTCCATGAATCTCCTTCACATCTCAAATGGTTTAGCTCAGCAACAGCCCCAAGGAAATCTTTTCTCCTTCAAGGGCCGGTGGAAGGAGTGGGAACATTTCTCATTTCCTGCTAAATGCCTTCTTCTTCTAGTCTATCTTTGACACTAGAAAGGCTGCAGGGAGATAAAAGGCATGTGCAGGATGGAGAGGAATGTTTCCTTTTCCTGCACAGCATTTCCAGAATCCCATGGATTCCAGCTCCTGACACTCAACATTTCACACTGGAGGAATTTTCACTGCACCACCAGAGAACATTCCCAGGGACTGAGCTCTGGGAGAGTCCACTCAGCCCAACAAGGAATTGGAATGAATTTAAACATATTCTTGTAAGAAAGGGTTTCAACCGAGCTTTTAAATGGTCACCTCAGAGTCAAGACTAGAAATTTCATCTTAGGACAGACATGCCCTGTACCTACCTGCATGTTCTGAGGACTTCTCCTGGCTTATGCTGCGGGATCCTGGCCTGGAGAAAATGGAGGACAAAGGAACATGTGAGGAGGTAGAATGAGAAGGGAGGGAATGGGTGTACCATGAAAGGAGACAAAGCTACTTAGCATGGTCACTTCTATGAAGGAGGGAACGCAACACATAAACCCAAGAAGATGCAAAGCTGATTAATTCTCCTTAAGCTTTCAGTTGCTGGAGGTACACAGAACTGGACAAGCTCAGGTTGCAAAAAAAGCCAAGGTGAACATGGGATCCATCCTGAGATGCTTTGAAGCCCTGCCTCCTCTTCCCCACCACCACGTCTTCTCTTGGGGCATGGCTGTTGGGTTTGACATTGGATGGGCAAAATGCTGAACACGAGAGGTTTGCCTAAATACATGGGACAGCTGACTGTGCAAAATGACCACAGGAGATGGGAAGAGTGAGGTGAGCAGAACACTGGAGCAGCAGACACCTTGGCTTACCTCATCTCCTGGGACTCCTGCAAATCCCGCTGGGGAGAGCTGCCCAGAGACCCGGCAGCACTGTCAGCATGGAGACTGCCTGCCTTGCGCATTACGGGGATCATGGATTTTCCAAATGCCCCCTTCTTCATTTCCCCACCACTGGGATATGACAAGGAGGTCTGGAAAGAACAAATCACATTGCTCAGATCAAGCATCCCACCTTGCCCCCATTCATGCCTCAAGACATTTACATATGCCCCCAACTGGGACCTGGCAAGGATAAACAAGTCAAACTGATGGAGCAGATTGGCACAGGACGGGGAATGCAAAGGGAAGGGTTGAGGGAAAGACCATGTCACATATTTGACATCGTCTAGCCTCCTGCTCTCTCCCCTGCAAGTGTGCCTGCATTTCCAGCCAGAATTGACATCAAGGTGCTCTGGGGTGCCACTGCCTCCACTGGCCTTTTGGGTGGCATGGCAGTGGCTTTAGATCCCTGTTCTCTCCCTGCCCCTGAGGTGTCTCACAGCCAGTGCTGATCTCCAGCCATGGCCCCACAAAGCCATTCTGCAGGATGCCAAAACCTGCTTTTCCCAAGGCCCTCCTTTCTTCTGCTGCTGCCCTTCCCTCCTACAGTTCCCCAGCAGCCTTTGAGCCCAGATGCTGCTGAGCTCTCGGCATGCTCCCTGCTCTCCAGCTCCCACACATCCATCAGCTCAGGCTCACTGGCATTTAGGAAGTTCTGCAGAGCTCCCTGCCCTGCTGCTCTCTGCAAGCTCTCTGCCTGCCCAAGCTGCTCCAGGGCCCTCAGGCCATGGCCAGGAATGGGGCTGGAGGCACTGGGGGTAGATGCACACCCACCCTCAGTATCCCATCATTTCTGGCCCAGCTCAAGAGCCAAATCAGGACTTGTTCAAACTTCACTGAGAGGGTCAGGCCCTTTCAGGGAAAGGTCTCAGAACTCTGCCAACAGCACATAAACTGAAAATTTACCACACTGGACTTAACTTGCTCTCCTTACCTGACATGCTTTTTCCACAGAAGCGAGCTCTTTCCTTCTAATCTCTTCCTCACAACCGGTGCCGGTTTTCCCAGTCTCCTGCTCTCTATTCCTTATGCTGCTTGCCATGGGAGAAAGAGAGCTCTTGGGGATGGGCAGCAACGGCTTGGAAGGAAGGAGCATGGAAGCACCCGCCAAGGAAAACCTCTTGGCAAGGGGGTATCCAGTCAAGGCTGCAAAGTGGAGACACAAACGGTATCAGAGCCTGCAATGCAAACCTAGAGCATCTGAAGGTCCATATTTCATGGGACAGATTCCTTGGCTAATACTGTCAACTCAAATTTTTTTACGTAAAATAGCAGAGGGCACGTCATTCTGAAATACTCTCTAAGAGAGCTGCTAAAAGTAAGAGAACTAATTCTTTGCATGGTTCCACAGAGGGTAAAACCATGTGGCATCCAAGCACTATGAGAGGAATACCACGCTTAAAACTGGATTTCTCTCCCTCCGTAAAATGTCCCAGTCAGTAATCAAAGAGACACAGCTATGGATTAGTGAGATCCATCATTCCTAGTCCAGAATTAATACGGAATAATTTTACACCTTCTTCAATGACCAATACTTCTCTTTAACTGCATTCAGCATTGCAGCTGCAGATCAGCAATGAAGGAGTCATTCCAAAGTGGCCATACCCAGGATTTGGCAGAACTGACCCTAAGCCAAGGAACTACAGCATCTCATCCCTTTCTCTGCATCAGCAGAATTATTTCTCCAAGTCTCATCTCTCCTATCATTACACACCCAGAGATGCCAAAGGAACAACAACAGTGTCAATGAGGCTTTCAACTTGAAAGCATTGCCTGACCCAGATGCACCAGACCCAGCATTTTGTCTGGCACAATTCCACTTGTCAGGGATCAGGCAAGGCAGGGACAGGCACAAGGCACAAGGGGCATCTCCTGCCCCAGCCTCAGCCTGCAACACTGACACAGGCAGACACAGCCAGGGAAGAGATTTGTCACTGTGAACCTGCCATAGGTGGCTTTGGGACTGTGCTGTCCGAGGATGACAAACTCACACCCTGCCTTGGCTGCATCCATTTGGAAGTCTCCTTCTCCTTCATTGGAAAAGTCAAAAGGACCTTCTATCATAAAAGGCTTCCCTATTTCTGACAGGGTCTAACCAGGCAATATCCATGAATCTCCTTCACATCTCAAATGGTTTAGCTCAGCAACAGCCCCAAGGAAAGGTTTTCGCCTTATTTAGCAGGTGAAAGGAGTGGGAACATGTCTCAGTTCATGCTAAATGCCTTCCTTTTCTATTCTCTCCTTGACACAAGAAAGGCTGCAGGGAGATAAAAGGCATGTGCAGGATGGAGAGGATTGTTTCCTTTTCCTGCACAGCATTTCCAGGATCCCAAGGTACCACTCCAGTTCCTGCCACCCAACACTTCACACTGGAGGAATTTTCACTGCACCACCAGAGAACACTCCCAGGGACTGAGCTCTGGGAGAGTCCACTGAGCCAGACAAGGAATTGGAATGAATTTAAACATATTCTTGTAAGAATGAGTTTTAACCGAGCTTTCCAATGGTCACCTCAGAGTCAAGACTAGAAATGTCATCTTAGGACAGACATGCCCTGTACCTACCTGCATGTTCTGAGGACTTCTCCTGGCTTATGCTGCTGGATCCTGGCCTGGAGAAAATGGAGGACAAAGGAACATGTGAGGAGGTAGAATGAGAAGGGAGGGAATGGGTGTACCATGAAAGGAGACAAAGCTACTTAGCATGGTCACTTCTATGAAGGAGGGAATGCAACACATAAACCCAAGAGGAGGCAAAGCTGATTAATTGTCCTTAAGCTTTCAGTTGCTGGAGTGACAGAGCTGGCCAAGCTCAGGCTGAAATAAAACCCAAATCCAGCAGAGGACCCATCCTGAGATGCTTTGAAGCCCTGCCTCCTCTTCCCCACCACCACCTCGGCTCTTGGGGCATGGCTGTTGGGTTTGACATTGGATGGGCAAATGGTGAATACACAGAGGTCTGTCTAAATACATGGGACAGCTGACTGTGCAAAATGACCACACGAGATGGGAAGTGAGGTGAGCAGCACACTGGAGCAGCAGACACCTTGCCTCACCTCATCTCCCGGGACTCCTGCAAATCCCGCTGAGGAGAGCTGCCCAGAGACCCAGCAGCACTGTCAGCATGGAGACTGCCTGCCTTGCGCATTACTGGGATCCTGGATTTTCCAAATGCCCCCTTCTTCATTTTCCCACCGCTGGAATAACGCAAGGAGGTCTGGAAAGAACAAATCACATTGCTCAGATCAAGCATCCAGCCTTGCCCGCATTCATGCCTCAAGACATTTACATATGCCCTCAACCGGGACCTGGCAGAATAGGACAAGACAACCTGATGGAGCAGATTGGCACAGGATGGGGAATGCAAAGGGAAGTGGTGAGGGAGAGACCATGTCACATATTTGCCACCACTCCCCTCCTGCACTCTCCTCGGCAAGTGTGCCTGCATTTCCAGCCAGAATTGACATCAAGGTGTTCTGGGGTGCCACTGCCTCCACTGGCCTTTTGGGTGGCATGGCAGTGGCTTTAGATCCCTGTTCTCTCCCTGCCCCTGAGGTGTCTCACAGCCAGTGCTGATCTCCAGCCATGGCTCCACAAAGCCATTCTGCAGGATGCCAAAACCTGCTTTTCTCAAGGCCCTCCTTTCTTCTGCTGCTGCCCTTCCCTCCTACAGTTCCCCAGCAACCTTTGAGCCCAGATGCTGCTGAGCTCTCGGCATGCTGGCTGCTCTCCAGCTCCCACATATCCATCAGCTCAGGCTCACTGGCATTTAGGAAGTTCTGCAGAGCTCCCTGCCCTGCTGCTCTCTGCAAGCTCTCTGCCTGCCCAAGCTGCTCCAGGGCCCCCAGGCCATGGCCAGGAATGGGGCTGGAGGCACTGGGGGTAGATGCACACCCACCCTCAGTATCCCATCATTTCTGGCCCAGCTCAAGAGCCAAATCAGGACACGTTCAAAGTTCACTGAAAGGGTCAGGTCCTGTCAGGGGAAAAGGTCTCAGAGCCCTGCTGACACCACATAAAGTGAAAATTACCCCACTAGTCTTCACTTGCTGTCCTTACCTCATTTCCTTTTTCCTCAGAAGCAAGCTCTTTCCTTCTAATCTCTTCCTCACAACCGGTGCCGGTTTTCCCAGTCTCCTGCTCTCTACTCCATATCTTGCTTGCCATGGGAGAAAGAGAGCTCTTGGGGATGGGCAGCAACGGCTTGGAAGGAAGGAGCATGGAAGCACCTGCCAGAGAAAACCTCTTGGCAAGGGGGTATCCAGTCAAGGCTGCAAAGCGGAGACACAAAATGTATCAGAGCAACCTAAAGCACCTGAAGCTCCATATTTCATGGGACAGATTGCTTGGAAACGTCTATACAGCTGCACAGGTTAACATGCTCTGAATCACAGAAACTTGAATCTGGCCAGGGGGAAACCCTGCCTCACTTCCCCTGAGCTGCCACAGGCAGCTGGGACAGCAGGGAGCCCAGAGCCCTGTGCTCTCCAGCAATGGCTCAGCTGCACATGCACCCTCCTGCTCCTCTCCCTGCCCCACAGCTCAGCAGCCCCACAGCTCCCTTCTATCCACACCTTTCCCTTCAGTGGTCTTTGGTTTTCTGCTGAAATCCATCTTCAAACCCGTGCTTCTGCCTGGCAGAAGTGTCTGGGTTTGAATCTGGGATGGCTCTCGGAGTTGGCAGCGATGGGAGCTCGGTACCAGCCTTAGAACAAGGCCGGGTGACTCCAATCGCCGGCGCTCGGCACAGAGAGGCAGAGCCAGACGCGTCTGCTGCCGCTGGGGCCGTGTCAAGCACAGCCTGCACCAGCCCAGCCTGGGGCTGCCCCTTTGTGACACGCTCCCCGTGCTTCTCTCGTTTCCATGGCTGCAAAACCCACCCCAGCTCCATCCCCTTCCATTCCCTTCCCAAGGGCAGCCAGCCCTAAGCCCGGCCTGGCCAGGCCTGAGGCTTTCACCCTGTCCAGGATGTAGACCCTTTCCAAAGCTACTTTACAAGGCCTTTAGTTCTGTAATTCCCACTCAGTTCTGGGTTGCAGCTTGTTGGTGTGGGATTTTGTTTCATTCTCTTCACATCAAGCAAAGTGTTGGGACACAAAGTGGAACTGGGCAGGGGAAGTAAAAGCAGCTTTGCACTCCCCAGTAGATGACCCCAGAATTCAATTGGCCAAGAGCTGTAGGGAACAAACCAACCATGCAAACATTCCTCTTTTGCTCTTCGTCATTTTTCCATTGGGTTTTTTCCTACTTTTTTATTGCAAAGACACCCAAACACAACATAAACATGGTCTGCCTCAAAACATTTCTTATCTTGGCTAACACTGTCAATTCAAATTTTTTTTACACTAAATAGCAGAGGGCACATCATTCAGAAATACTCTCTAAGACAGCTGTCAAAAGTAAGAGAACTAATTCTATGCATGGTTCCACAGAGGGTAAAACCATGTGGCAGCCAAGCACTATGAGAGGAATACCACTCTAAAAACTGGATTTCTTTCCCTCTGTAAAAAGTCCCAGTCAGTAATAAAAGATATGGATCCAGGTATGGATTAATGACATAAGTCACTCCTACTCCAGAATCAATAAAAAAAAATTTTAACTTCTTCAATGTCCAATACTTCTCTTTAACTGCATTCAGCATTCCAGCGTCAGATCAGCAATGAAGGAGTCATTCCAAGAGGGACGCACCCAGGATTTGGTAGAACTAACCCTAAGCCAAGGAACCAGGGCATCTGACCCCGTTTTCTGCATCAGCACAATTATTTCTCCAAGTCTCATCTCTCCTATCATTACAGCCCAGAGATGCCAAAGGAACAACAACAGTGTCAATGAGGCTTCCAACTTGGAAGCATTGCCTGACCCAGATGCACCAGACCCAGCATTTTGTCTGGCACAATCCCACTTGTCAGGGATCAGGCAAGGCAGGGACAGGCACAAGGCACAAGGGGCATCCCCTGCCCCAGCCTCAGCCTGCAGCACTGACACAGGCAGACACAGCCAGGGAAGGGATTTGTCACTGTGAACCTGCCATAGGTGGCTTTGGGACTGTGCTGTTTGTCAGATGACAAACTCATACCCTGCCTTGGCTGCATCCATTTGGAAGTCTCCTTCTCCTTCATTGGAAAAGTCAAAAGGACCTTCTATCATAGGAGGTTTCCCTATTTCCTCCCAGTGTTTAACCAGGCAATGTCCATGAATCTCCTTCACATCTCAAATGGTTTAGCTCAGCAACGGCCCCAAGGAAATCTTTTCTCCTTCAAGGGCAGGTGGAAGGAGTGGGAACATTTCTCATTTCCTGCTAAATACCTTCTTCTTCTAGTCTATCTTTGACACTAGAAAGGCTGCAGGGAGATAAAAGGCATGTTCAGGATGGAGAGGATTGTTTCCTTTTCCTGCACAGCATTTCCATAATCCTAAGGTACCACTCCAGCTCCTGCCACACAACACTTCACACTGGAGAAATTTTCACTGCACCACTAGAGAACACTACCAGGGACTCAGCTCTGGGATAGTCCTCTGGGCACGTCAAGGAATTGGAATGAATTTAAACAAATTTTTGACAGAATGTGTTTCAACCAAGCTTTCCAATTGTCACCTCAGTGTCAAGACTAGAAATGTCATCTTAGGACAGACATGCCCTGTACCTACCTGCATGTTCTGAGGACTTCTCCTGGCTTATGCTGCTGGATCCTGGCCTGGAGAAAATGGAGGACAAAGGAACATGTGAGGAGGTAGAATGAGAAGGGAGGGAATGGGTGTACCATGAAAGGAGACAAAGCTACTTAACATTGTCACTTCTATGAAGGAGGGAATGCAACACATAAACGCAAAAGGATGCAAAGCTGATAAATTGCCCTTAAGCTTTCAGTTGCTGCAGTCACACAGAGATGGAAAAGCTCAGGCTGAAATAAAACCCAAGTCCAGCAGCAAAGGACCCATCCTGAGGTGCTTTGATGCCCTGCCTCCTCTTCCCCACCACCACCTCGGCTCTTGGGGCATTGCTGTTGGGTTTCACATTGGATGGGCAAAATGGTGAATACACAGAGGTTTGCCTAAATACATGGGACAGCTGACTGTGCAAAATGACCACACAAGTTGGGAAGAGTGAGGTGAACAGCACACTGGAGCAGCAGACACCTTGGCTTACCTCATCTCCAGGGACTCCTGCAAATCCCGCTGGGGAGAGCTGCCCAGAGACCCGGCAGCACTGTCATCTTGGAGACTGCCTGCCTTGCGCATTACGGGGATCATGGATTTTCCAAATGTCCCCTTCTTCATTTCCCCACCACTGGAATATGGCAAGGAGGTCTGTAAAGAGTAGAACACAGTGCTCAGATCAAGCATCCAGTCTTGCCCACATTCATGTCTCAAGACATTTACATATGCCCCCAACTGGGACCTGGCAAGAATAAACGAGTCAAACTGATGGAGCAGATAGGCACAGGATGGGGAATGCAAAGGGAAGTGGTGAGGGAGAGACCATGTCCCACATTTGACACCTCTCCCCTCCTGCTCTCTCCTCTGCAAGGGTGCCTACATTCACAATGACATCAAGGTGTTCTGGGGTGCCACTGCCTCCACTGGCCTTTTGGGTGGCATGGCAGTGGCTTTAGATCCCTGTTCTCTCCCTGCCCCTGAGGTGTCTCACAGCCAGTGCTGATCTCCAGCCATGGCCCCACAAAGCCATTCTGCAGGATGCCAAAACCTGCTTTTCTCAAGGCCCTCATTTCTTCTGCTGCTGCCCTTCCCTCCTACAGTTCCCCAGCAGCCTTTGAGCCCAGATGCTGCTGAGCTCTCGGCATGCTCCCTGCTCTCCAGCTCCCACACATCCATCAGCTCAGGCTCACTGGCATTTAGGAAGTTCTGCAGAGCTCCCTGCCCTGCTGCTCTCTGCAAGCTCTCTGCCTGCCCAAGCTGCTCCAGGGCCCCCAGGCCATGGCCAGGAATGGGGCTGGAGGCACTGGGGGTAGATGCACACCCACCCTCAGTATCCCATCATTTCTGGCCCAGCTCAAGAGCCAAATCATGGCCTGTTCAAACTTCACTGAAAGGGTCAGGTCCTGTCAGGCAAAAAGGTCTCAGAGCTCTGCCAAGGAACATAAACTGAAAATAACCTCCCTGGTCTTAACTTGTTCTCCTTACCTCCCATCCTTTTTCCTTAGAAATGAGCTCTTTCCGTCTAACCTCTTCCTCACAACCGGTGCCAGGTTTCCCAGTCCCCTGCTCTCTACTCCATATCTTGCTTGCCATGGCAGAAAGAGAGCTCTTGGGGATGGGCAGCAACGGCTTGGAAGGAAGGAGCATGGCCGGACTTGCCAAGGAAAACCTCTTGGCAAGGGGGTATCCAGTCAGGGCTGCAAAGTGGAGACACAAAATGTATCAGAGCCTGCAATGGAAATCTAAAGCACCTGAAGCTCCATATTTCATGGGACAGATTCCCTGGAAACTTCTAAACTGCTGCACAGGGAAACATGCTCTGAATGGCAGCTACTTGAATCAGGCCAGGGTGGAAAACCCTGAGCCACTTCCCCAGAGCCACCACAGGCAGCTGAGACAGCAGGGAGCCCAGAGCCCTGTGCTCTCCAGCAATGGCTCAGCTGCACCTGCACCCTCCTGCTCCTCTCCCTGCCCCACAGCTCAGCAGCCCCACAGCTCCCTTCTATCCACACCTTTCCCTTCAGTGGTCTTTCCTTTCCTGGTAACATCCATCTTCAAACCCGTGCTTCTGCCTGGCAGAAGTGTCTGGGTTTGAATCTGGGATGGCTCTCGGAGTTGGCAGCGATGGGAGCTCGGTACCAGCCTTAGAACAAGGCCGGGTGACTCCAATCGCCGGCGCTCGGCACAGAGAGGCAGAGCCAGACGCGTCTGCTGCCGCTGGGGCCGTGTCAAGCACAGCCTGCACCAGCCCAGCCTGGGGCTGCCCCTTTGTGACACGCTCCCCGTGCTTCTCTCGTTTCCATGGCTGCAAAACCCCACCCCAACTCCATCCCCTTCCATTCCCTTCCCAAGGGCAGCCAGCCCTAAGCCCGGCCTGGCCAGGCCTGAGGCTTTCACCCTGTCTAGGATGTAGACACTTTCCAAAGCTGCTTTTGAAGGTCCTTCATTCTCTAATTCCCACTCAGTTCTGGGTTGCAGCTTGTTGGGGTGGGATTTTGTTTCATTCTCTTCACATCAAACAAAGTGTTGGGACACAAACAATGGCACCAGGCAGGGGAAGTAAAAGCAGCTTTGCACTCCCCAGTAGATGACCCCAAAACTCAGCTGGCCGAGAGCTCTAGGGAACAAATGAACAAATTGACCATCCAAACATTCCTCTTTTTCTCTACTTCATTTTTCCAGGGGTTTATTCTCTGCTTTCTTTTAAGCAGAGACACCCAAAACCAACATAAACATGACCTGTCTCAAAACAATTCTGATCTTGGCTAATACTGACAACTCAAAATGTCCTTAATGGAAAGAGCTGATGGCCAGTCATTCTGAAATACTCCCCAACAGAGCTGTTAGAACTAGGAGAACTAATTCTTTACATGGTTCCACAGAGGGTTAAACCATGTGGCATCCAAGACTATGAGGGGAATACCACTCTTAAAATTGGATTTCTTGCCCTCTGTAAAATTTCCTGGTCAGTAATAAAAGAGACACAGGTATGGATTAATGAGATAAGTCACTCCTAGTCCAGAATCAATCCAGAATAATTTTGAACTTCTTCAATGTCCAATACTTCTCCTTAACTGCATTAAGCATTCCAGTTGCTTAGCAGCAATGAAGGAGTCATTCTAAAGGGGCCATACCCAGGACTTGGCAGAACTAACTCTAAGCCAAGGAACCAGGGGATCTGACCCCTTTCTCTGCATCAGCAGAATTACTTCTCCAAGTCTCATCTCTCCTATCATTACACACCCAGAGATGCCAAAGGAACAACAACAGTGTCAATGAGGCTTCCAACTTGGAAGCATTGCCTGACCCAGATGCACCAGACCCAGCATTTTGTCTGGCACAATTCCACTTGTCAGGGATCAGGCAAGGCAGGGACAGGCACAAGGCACAAGGCATCTCCTGCCCCAGCCTCAGCCTGCAACACTGACACAGGCAGACACAGCCAGGGAAGAGATTTGTCACTGTGAACCTGCCATAGGTGGCTTTGGGACTGTGCTGTCAGAGGATGACAAACTCACACCCTGCCTTGGCTGCATCCATTTGGAAGTCTCCTTCTCCTTCATTGGAAAAGCCAAAAGGGCTTTCTGTCATAGGAGGTATCCCTATTCCTCCCAGTGCAAAATCAGGCAATGCCCATGAATCTCCTTCACATCTCAAATGGTTTAGCTCAGCTACAGCCCCAAGGAAATCCTTTCTCCTTCAAGGGCAGGTGGAAGGAGTGGGAACATTTCTCATTTCCTGCTAAAGGGCTTCTTCTTCTAGTCTCATTTTTACACTGGAAAGGCTGCAGGAAGATAAAAGGCATGTGCAGGATGGAGAGGAATGTTTCCTTTTCCTGCACAGCATTTCCAGGATCCCAAGGTACCACAGCAGCTCCTGCCACTCAACACTTCACACTGGAGGAATTTTCACTGCACCACCAGAGAACATTCCCAGGGACTGAGCTCTGGGAGAGTCCACTCAGCCCAACAAGGAATTTAAATTAATTTAAACAAATTTTGGCAGAATGGGTTTCAACCAAGCTTTCCAGTTGTCACCTCTGAGACAAGACTCCAATGGTCATTTAAGTTCAGACATGCCCTGTACCTACCTGCATGTTCAGAGGGCTTCTCTTGTCTTCGGCTGCTGGATCCAGGCCTGGAGAAAATGGAGGACAAAGGAACATGTGAGGAGGTAGAATGAGAAGGGAGGGAATGGGTGTACCATGAAAGGAGACAAAGCTACTTAGCATGGTCACTTCTATGAAGGAGGAAATGCAACACATAAACCCAAGAGGATGCAAAGCTGAATAATTGTCCTTAAGCTTTCAGTTGCTGGAGCCACACAGAGATGGCCAAGTCCTGGTGGAAACACAGCAGTCACTCTTCAACTTGCACCAGAACTCCCCAATTTTGCTGCCTCTCCTTTTGGAGCCAAGAGGCTCCTGCAGCCTCTCTGAAGCACAAAGAGCTGCTGGGCTGAGACACCAATGTGTATGGTGTATACTTTTATACTGCTGCCAAAGCCTGACTTTGCCTGCTTGTGCCTTACCCTGGTGACAGCCTCGTGCTACACGTGGTCTGAGCACTGCTGCCTCCTGAGAATGGTATTATATCTCCTCGCTCTTTCCAGAATAAAATGGCTTTTTCCAACTCAGCTGCTAGGGAAGGATATTCACACTGCACTTTCAAAGCCCTACCAAAGATTTTCTATTGGAATGATACTTCTATGGCTCCCTCTTTATGGTTATCACTTGGAGAAGCTTCACAGCTACATTTTCTCACACCTATCCAAGCCAATATCTTTCCATCAGGTACAGTCAGATAACTCTTCTCTAGCACCTTGCCCTCTTTGACCTTAAGCCCAGATCTAAATATTAAACATCAATCGGATTATACATCTATATCCCAAAACTTATCAGGGATCTCATTTCACAGAGAAGGCCCAGGCACAGAGAAATTACACCTGATGTTTACAGAAGCAGCATCTGAATTTGCAGATACCTCTCCAGTAGCCAATCTTTGCCCACACAAATTCTTCTGGTTGCAGAATTTAACAGTCAAGGATCTCTGCATCCAAAGTTCTGCAGGATCCAGGCCCATGCAAAACACTTCCCAAATGACACCACAATAATTATAGAGGGAATCAATAGCCAAGTGCAGCAAAGGACCCATCTGGAGGTGCTTTGAAGCCCTGCCTCCTCTTCCCCACCACCACACCTGATCTTGGGGCATTGCTGTTGGCTTTGACATAGATGGAAAAAATGGTGAATACACAGAGACTAGCCTAAATGGGAGTTTGTGCAAAATGACCACAGGAGATGGGAAGAGTGAGGCGAACAGCACACTGGAGCAGCAGACACCTTGGCTTACCTCATCTCCAGGGACTCGTGCAAATCCTGCTGGGGAGAGCTTTGGACAGACCCTGCAGCACTGCCAACATGGGGGCTTCCTGCCTTGCATATTGGGGGGATCAAAGGCAGTCCAAATGATGCCTTCCTCATTTCCCCACCAGTGGGGTATGGCAAGGAGGTCTGTAAAGAGTAGAACACAGTGCTCAGATCAAGCATTCAGCCTTGCCCACATTCATGCCTCAAGACATTTACATGTCCCCTGCAACTGGGACATGGCAAGGATAAACAAGTCAAACTGATGGAGCAGATAGGCACAGGATGGGGAATGCAAAGGGAAGTGGTGAGGGAGAGACCACGTCCCACATTTGACACCTCTCCCCTCCTGTTTTCTCCTCTGCAAGGGTGCCTACATTCACAATGACATCAAGGTGTTCTGGGGTGCCACTGCCTCCACTGGCCTTTTGGGTGGCACGGCAGTGGCTTTAGATCCCTGTTCTCTCCCTGCCCCTGAGGTGTCTCACAGCCAGTGCTGATCTCCAGCCATGGCCCCACAAAGCCATTCTGCAGGATGCCAAAACCTGCTTTTCTCAAGGCCCTCATTTCTTCTGCTGCTGCCCTTCCCTCCTACAGTTCCCCAGCAGCCTTTGAGCCCAGATGCTGCTGAGCTCTCGGCATGCTGGCTGCTCTCCAGCTCCCACACATCCATCAGCTCAGGCTCACTGGCATTTAGGAAGTTCTGCAGAGCTCCCTGCCCTGCTGCTCTCTGCAAGCTCTCTGCCTGCCCAAGCTGCTCCAGGGCCCCCAGGCCATGGCCAGGAATGGGGCTGGAGGCACTGGGGGTAGATGCACACCCACCCTCAGTATCCCATCATTTCTGGCCCAGCTCAAGAGCCAAATCATGGCCTGTTCAAACTTCATTGAAAGGGTCAGGCCCTTTCAGGGAAAGGTCTCAGAGATCTGCCAAGACAGCATAAACTGAAAATTTACCACTCTGGACTTAACTTGCTCTCCTTACCTTAAATACTCTTCCCTCTGAAGTGATGACCTTTTTCATTCTGCTCTCCTCATCCAAACCGGTGCCAGGTTTCCCAGTCTCCTGCTCTCCATGGCACATCTTGGTAGGAAGAGAGCTCTTGGAGATTGGAGGCACCAGCTTGGAGGGAAGGAGCATGGATGGACTTGCCAAAGAAAACCTCTTGGCAAGTGGGTAGCCAGTCAGGGCTGCAAAGTGGAGACACAAAATGCATCAGAGCCTGCAATGCAAACCTAAAGCCCCTAAAGCTCCGTATTTCACGGGACAGATTGCTGGGAAACTTCTAAACAGCTGTACAGGGAAACATGCTCCTGCTGGCAGCACCTTGAAGCAGGCCAGGGGGAAACCCTGCCCCATTCCCCAGAGCTACCACAGGCACAGCCTGGCCTCTGGGCTGCCCTGGGACAGCAGGGAGCCCAGAGCCCTGTGCTCTCCAGCAATGGCTCAGCTGCACATGCACCCTCCTGCTCCTCTCCCTGCCCCACAGCTCAGCAGCCCCACAGCTCCAGGGGCACTGGCAGCAGCACAGCTCATGGCAGGGGCACATGCAGGGCACAGCTGTTCCCTGCCAATGTGCACAGCCTCTCTGGGCTGCCACAAGACCCTTCCTCCCAACAGAGAGTAGCTCAGATCCAACCTCACCTCTGTGTCAGGCTGAGCCATGCTCACAAGGCAAGAAGTGAGTTCAGTGAACTCCATCACCTTTTTATCAACACATCTAATGGGTGTGACACTCAAGGTTTTTTTTACTTTCTGAGAAAATTTCTTTGGTCTAATTTTTCCTAGAACTAGGCTGTGTTTAATTCCTCTGAGCTGTATTGATTTAGTTAGTCTGAAGGGAATGATGGAAGGCTCCAATGGTAAGAGGGGAAAAAAGATTCCTTCTTGAGGCTGGCCTTCTCTGAATCCACAAGAGAAACCCACACAGGTGTGACTGCTGGCTCTGCAAACCACAAAGACCTCTCAGCCACCAGGCAGGCCTTATTGGTGTTTCTATATCGCCATAATATCACCCTCAATGTTGGAGCCGATCAGCAAGCAGAGGAAGAACTGGAAATTTCTCTGTAGTGAGACTCAACATTGAAGGCAAAAAAAAGCAACAGGATTTGCATCTCATGACCATTTCCAGTTTGGGGTCAGCTGTGGCCACAGTCCCTGTCCTGGCTGACAGAAGGAGTCATTTGGCCACTGTCAAAAAGGAGGAAGCAGCGAAAACTACTGAGACAATGTTGAGATGCCCTGGGTGTTCCTTGTGATCATCTGAAGCTGTCACGCACCTACTCTGACACAGAGCCAGCACTGACCAACATGGACCAGTTTTCCCTGAGATCTGGGGGGACTTTTTCCATTTGGATTCGGCCTTTTAGCTCCCTTCTGTCCTCACCTTTCCCTTCAGTGGTCTTTCCTCTCCTGGTGAAATCCATCTTCAAACCCGTGCTTCTGCCTGGCAGAAGTGTCTGGGTTTGAATCTGGGATGGCTCTCGGAGTTGGCAGCGATGGGAGCTCAGTACCAGCCTTAGAACAAGGCCGGGTGACTCCAATCGCCGGCGCTCGGCACAGAGAGGCAGAGCCAGACGCGTCTGCTGCCGCTGGGGCCGTGTCAAGCACAGCCTGCACCAGCCCAGCCTGGGGCTGCCCCTTTGTGACACGCTCCCCGTGCTTCTGTCGTTTCCATGACTGCAAAACCCCACCCCAACTCCATCCCCTTCCATTCCCTTCCCAAGGGCAGCCAGCCCTAAGCCCGGCCTGGCCAGGCCTGAGGCTTTCACCCTGTCTAGGATGTAGACCCTTTCCAAAGCTACTTTTCAAGGTCCTTCATTCTGTAATTCCCACTCAGTTCTGGGTTGCAGCTTGTTGGTGTGGGATTTTGTTCAATTCCCTTCACATCAAACAAAGTGGTGGGACACAAACAATGGCACTGGGCAGTGGAAGTAAGAGCAGCTTTGCACTCCCCAGTAGATGACCCCAAAACTCAGTTGGCCAAGAGCTGTATGTTCCTCTTTTGCTCTACTTCATTGTTCCAGGGCTTTATTCTCTTCTTTCTTTATTGCAGAGACAACCATAAACACAATCTGCCTCAAAACATTTCTGATCATGGAAGCTCCTGACAATTCCAAATTTTCTTAATGAAAATAGCACCAGGCAAGGCATTCTAAATCACTCCCCAACAGAGCAGATAAATCTAATCCTGCTTGATTTGGATGAACTAAGCCTGAGCCATGGGACCTGCAGGTCTGATCCCTTTTGCTGCATCTGCAAAATTATTTCTTCAAGTCTCATCTCTCCTATCTATTCAAAGAACCTTCGCACTCTGCATGAGATGCTCCCTGTGTTCAGTGGGCTGATATAATCAGCTTTTGTACACACTGTCCCGTGAGCCCAGCAGCATTCCTGGGACCCTGCAGCACCACTGCAGGCCAACATGCTCCAGGCACAGCTGCAGGAAGGAGATTGCACCAAGTCCTGGCTGAAGGAGTCTCCAGGCTGCCACAGCCCTTCACCTGCGGCGGAATCATGCCTCGCTGCCATGGGGGGGAGCAGTGGGGGGTGACGGGCTCTGTGCAGATGAGGGTCTCCTCCATGTGCTGCTGCTCGCTGGGCTGATCCAGCTGCTGCTGCCTTCCCCCACAGCTGGATCAGGAGCCTGCCTGGGAAAATAACACTGCCAGTGCCCGTGCCAGCCACCGATCCCTGACATGGACCTGCCCACAGGGCATCCTGCCCACCAAACTGCTCCACTCAGGTGATGTCAGACAACATCAAAATACATTCACACCGTTTGTTTTCCACATTCTGGCAAAATCATGGCCATACAGTCCACATGTTGGAGGCAGACTGCTGTTGGCAGAATGGGGGAAGCCCCAGCAGCTGCTCTCCCCATGGCTGCATGGCCACGGCAGCAGAGGCAAGTCTCCCACCGTGCCCACTGCTGTGGGACCCAGTGCTTTGGGCTTGTTTCCACTGAACTCAGGCTGCTGCTACAGCAGCAACATCACTTCACACATTTGATAACGAAGCGTTGGAATGGCACACAGGACTTGCCCCAAGAGCTACAAAAAATTTTTAAAAACACGAGGGGGCAGGGGAGTTGGAATAGTTGGTTCCTTTTTAATACAAGCATACCTGTATTTAAGCAGGGACACTGGGCTAATCATACTGGGGACTGCTTTGTAAGCCTTGTCTCTAGCAATTCCCACCAGTCTGCAAGCCTTTTT
This sequence comes from Calcarius lapponicus, assembly GCA_039654755.1. Classification (NCBI taxonomy): domain Eukaryota; kingdom Metazoa; phylum Chordata; class Aves; order Passeriformes; family Fringillidae; genus Calcarius; species Calcarius lapponicus. Next base: position 101,875,256 of record CM077465.1, on the reverse strand, counting down.
CACTACAAAGGGGTAGATAAGATTTTACAACATATCCAGGAACAAGTCTGAGCCAGAAGTCAAAACACAAGAAAATACTCCCAAATCTGCCACCACTTGGGAAAGGAAGCAGAAAAGCAGGTGAAACAAGTGCCCTTGCAGCTAAATTGCCTGCATTTATCCCATGGTCCAACCTTCCTGTACAAAAGCACCTCAATTCAAACACACAGCTTAAGATGAAGGAATAAAAGTGTTTTGAGAGCATTTAAAGCCTGATTCCTATTACTTTCAAGGAGAGGTCAATGCTAAATCCCTTAAAAACACAAATGTGGGTCTGTTTGGGACTGCATCCTTCAAAACAGGAATGGAGCTTTAGAATTGCAGAACTGTTTCCATTGGAAGAGACCTTTAAGATCATAGAGTCCTGCCAATAACCTGAGACCCCTGACACTGCCAAGGCCACCGCTAAAGCATGACCCAGGACAGGATGCCATTGGCCTTCTTGGCCACCTGGGCACACCTGGCTCACGTTCAGCCACTGCCAACCAGCACCCCCAGGTCCTCTTCTGCTGGGCGGCTTTCTAGCCACTCTGCCCCCAGCCTGTGGCCTTGCATGGGGCTGCTGCGGCCCAAGGGCAGCACGGGGCACTTCACCTTGTTCAACCTCATGCAAGTGGCCTCAGCCCATGATCCAGCCAGTCCAGATCTCTCTGCAGAGACTTCCTGCCCTCCAGCAGATCAACACTCCCACCCAGCTTGGCATCATCTGTAAACTGCCTGAGGTGCCCTTGATCCTTCCCTCCACATCATTGACAAAGATGGGAATCACAACTGGCCCCAGTGCTGAGCCCTGGGGAACACCACTTATGACCAGGTGCCAGCTGGATTTAATTCCACTGAATTCCACCCCTCCCTGGGCCCAGCCATCCTGACAGGTTTTACCCAGGGAAGAGTGCATTCAGTTCTTCAGTCTTTTCCTCAACCTTTGTTCTGTGTTTCCCCCCATGTCCAGGAGAAGACAGAGATTCTCCTTAGCCCTCCTTTCGTTGCTGATGTATTTACAGAAACATTTTTATCCTCTTTGCAATCTTCTAGGAAGAAATTCTCAACAGTGAGGCAGGTGAGGCACTGGGAACAAGTTGCCCAGAGGAGCTGTGGATGCATAAGGAAGGGTGTTAGGTGAGCATGGCTCAGCCTGACACAGAGGTGAGGTTAGATCTGAGCTACTCTCTGTTGGGAGGAAGGGTCTTGTGGCAGCCCAGAGAGGCTGTGCACATTGGCAGGGAACAGCTGTGCCCTGCATGTGGCCCCTGCAAGGAGCTGAGCTGCTGCCAGTGCCCCTGGAGCTGTGGGGCTGCTGAGCTGTGGGGCAGGGAGAGGAGCAGGAGGGTGCATGTGCAGCTGAGCCATTGCTGGAGAGCACAGGGCTCTGGGCTCCCTGCTGTCCCAGGGCAGCCCAGAGGCCAGGCTGTGCCTGTGGTAGCTCTGGGGAAGTGGCTCAGGGTTTTCCCCTGGCCTGCCTCAAGTGTCTGCCAGCAGGAGCATGTTTCCCTGTGCAGCTGTTTAGAAGTTTCCAAGCAATGTGTCCCATGAAATATGGAGCTTCAGGTGCTTTAGGTTTGCATTGCAGGCTCTGATCCATTTTGTGTCTCCACTTTGCAGCCCTGACTGGCTACCCTCTTGCCAAGAGGTTTTCTCTGGACACTTCCAATGTTCTCCTTGCCTCCCATCCAGAAGAGCTCTCTATCCTCCAAGCTCAGGAAGAAGCTGCTGCCTGTCCGACGAGTGTTTGAAGAATAGGATTTATGTTTTAGCTTCATAGTTAGAGATGTATATATGTTCTGATAGTTTTGAATAAATGTGTTTTGATTATATATTTAAATTTTGATGATGTAATTTAATTATGTATATTTTATTTTGAAGATTTAAAACTATTTGAAAAACAAATAAAATTTAAAAAAAACCAAAGAAGATTGTGAGATCAGGGCCTGCTAGCCTCACGGTTATGGGCATGAAGCTCACTCAAGCACCAGTGTCTCACCACATCCTTTCCTCACTGTGCATCTCCTCTGACTCTTCAGCCATGTTTTCTTTCTGTTACTTGTGCTGCTGTTTTATCTTGCCATTGTGACAGGGTCAAACATTGACATGTTTGGGGGAAAATGGACCCAGAAGATCCTGTCTAGTCAAAAGTTTTCTACCTAGATGTGATCTGTGCTCACCAAAGGCCTGAGAAAAGAAACAAAGAGAAATGTGCCCAAAATGCAAAGCTTGGCTCCTTTGCAATCTCACACAGATCTGGCTCACAGGTGCCTTCAGTCACAATTTCATAGGTAAGGAGGGGTTGTGTATTTCACTGGGAAATGATGCACTGCTTTGGAAAAGTCCTCTGTATGTATATTTACTCAGGACAGCAGTCCAGCTGTGTTGTTTGCAGAAGGATGAGTGGACTGTGAGGCCAAGAACAAGTGACAAGGGTTCCTCCAATCTCTTTACACTCCAGCCTGGGTGCCATTCAGCCCAGAGCTATGGGACAATGCTGTAGTGCATCCCACACACATTCTGCCTCCAAGAAAAGCTTGGCTTGGCTTATTAGAGTAAAAGAAATAGAAGAGTAATAGAATGGACAGTTAAACTTAATAGAATGACAGTTGACTCTCCTGCTTTCCACTGTCAACCCTGCGCCTCCTGCTCCCAAGGCTTGTTACAAACAAGTATGTGAGATTGCTTAAAAATTCCCAGGCAAGGTTCAGTAAAAACCAGATTGAATATTAAGCAACAGCTCAAGAAAATTCATTGGCAACATTCACACTATTACTTACAGGATGTTTAAGATACAACAAGGAAAAAAATAGCAACAAACAAAACTCAGTCAATAAAACGAGAAACATTCTGAGAAGTCTGTGGGGGTGTGTGTGTGTGTGTGTGAGTGTGTGTGTGTGTTTAGGTGCTTTTGACAAAGGAACAGAAAGGACAAGGCTGAAAAGGAATACGGCCTAAAAACTTAACAGCACTCCAGCTTAAAAGTGCTTAAACTGGAGCCTCCAGGAGTGGGGCTATTGGCCCAGGATCCATTGCTGATCAGCCATCCTGCCAGTGCAGCCAACTTGAGAGCTCGCTGCCCCTGAGAGGCCCCACTCAGAGGGAGGTTGCTGCTGGCAGCCACTGTGGCCCAGGAGAGCTCCAAGGGCCTCCTTTGGAGCGCTCTTGATGGGCCACAAGAGAGTGGGCCTCAGCCATGAAATGCTTCCTCATGGCCGCACTGTGGGTCAGCAGCCTGTCTGGGAAAGTGGGAGAAGAAGGATGCCGTGCCATTCAGGCAAGGAAAGTGGTTTCCAAAGCTGTTCCCAGGACACCCCAGGAGCTCGTTAGCCAGCACCAGTTCCTGGCAGCACTCCGTGTCCCTGAGAAGCTCAGCAGGAGCTGAGCCCAGGGGCTGCTCAGCCAGGCCCAGGCCTGACAAGCGTTTCCCAGATCCCCGTGGGGCCGCACAAGGCCGGGGGCATTCACCGCCACAATCTGAAGCACCAAGTTTTGATGTGGGGTAAAAAGCCATGGCCCAGAGGAAGTGGGCCCTGTCCTCAGGCCTGTGGGAGAATCACAATGCAGATCCTTGGCACTGATTCCATGTCTCCCCTCTTTTCTAAGTTCTTGGTGGTAAGCTCACTTAGGTTAGACACAGCTCACAAGCAGTGCTCCTGTAGCTTTCTGCTCAATGAATTAAAGGGAGATTACAGATCCCAGATCACGTTCTGTTACGGTTTAAATGACTGATTTCAGGAATTTCTGGAGCAGCAAACTAGCTTCCTCAAATATTTACTGTGTGTGGCACAGAGCACAGAGGAAAGATTTAATGTCAAAGGCATTGCCCAGGCAATGCTCTTTTGACAAGTTCTGCCCTGAGCTTTCCTTAGGAAGATCTGAAATGTTCAATGCCACCAGCACAAGCTCCTGCAATGGCTGCAGGCCAGCAGAGCAGGGCTGTCAGCTGTGAAACAACTGTTGCCACAAGCAGAGGCTCACCCAGGGCAGCAAATCCAGAGCTGGCAAGGAGCTGATCTGAAGGCCAAAGCTCCTCAGCTCCTTCCAAGAGGGCTGCAACAGTTCCTCATTCCAATGAGGGGCAGTGCTGGACACCACAGCTCTGTGTGAGCACTGGACACAAGTTGCTCCCACTGAGTGCTGGGATGGTTTCTGCAGGAGCTCTGGGCTCCTGTGCGTGCCAGACACAATGAGGAGAGAAGGAGCCAAGTGCACTGCTCAAATTCCAAACAGCACAGGATGTCTCCCAGACCCCACCTGCCACCACCTACAACTCGGGCTGCCCTGGCAGTGCCAAACGCCTCCTGCAAACTGACAGCAGGAAACTGGGGAGGGTGAGTTTTGTTTCCCATGGGGAAGGGCCCGTGTCCATGTTCAGGGGCCTGCGGCCCGCCCAGCAGCCTGGGGCCCCGAGTGGCCTTCTGCCTGCTAAAATTCCGAATGGCACAGGATTTCTCCCAGACCATTGCTGCCACCACCAGGAACTCAGGCTGCTCTCAGAGTGCCAAATGCCTCCTCCAAACTGGCATCAACACACCGGGGGGATGAGGGTTTTTTGACACCGAAAAGGGCCAGCATTTGTATCCAGGGCCCTTTGGCCCCGAGTGGGCTGCCACCTGGCTAACAGTGGCTAACACTGGGCAAAGAATGCCAGAGATTTTAAGGAGAACCTCATAAAAAAAGAATGGCCTAAAATAAATAAAGAAATGGCCTTAAATAAAGAGCCAATTGTTTTCTTTCAGGGCATACGACTAAAAAATATTTTTTATTTCCTGTTCTAATGATGACAAAGTCCATCCTTCACTGCCCTGAAGGCAGGGGTTTAGGGAAGGAGCCTGTGAAGGTGTTTGGTTTTGTTTCTTTTCATGCAAAGAATATGGGTAGACAAAAAGGATTCTCTAAACTTGACTCCTGCTGTAGGTACACAGATCCATAACAAAATGAGGGACAGATGTGCCCAGCACATTTCAAGCAGCAATATGGATCTCTTCCCTAAAGCTTCTTTTATTGGCCTTGTCATACAGCAGAGGTGTATAGCCCGGGAGCTCCGTCCCCAGGGGGACAGAGAGCCCAGGAGCCAGGCTAGCTCAGGCCAGGCCGCGGGCAAGCTCAGGGATTGTCAGCGAGTGATCTCAGCTCTCTTAGAGTTCAGCTCTTTGCTTGCTGGGTCCGTATGCCCTGGGCTCGAGGCTACAGCAGATGAGAGAGAGGAGGAAGAAGAAGACACGAGCTCTTCCACGGAGGCAGCTTTATTCAGGGGTCCGCAAAGGGTCTCAGCTCTTCTTCTTCACCAACTAATAGAGTACAGTACACTACTTTTAGAGCCTTGGCAGGGATCCAAAACTGACCAATTGGACAAAGGCTAGCTGTATACAGAAATGGCCAATAGCTAAGGGTTAACATGATTTTTCCACATAAGGGTACAAGGCTAGGTTTTTGAGTCCAAGGGTCGGAGACAGGAACTTATCTGCTGCTGGGTAAGCATTTCCTATTGTTAGATTCTCCAGGGAGCCTTCGCTAAACTTATGGGGTTTACTACATTTCCCTGCTCATTGAATCATTAGCTAGTCTGCCCCCAAAGTTACAGGACTGGGGATAAAATTACTACTGTGATAATCAGTGATGGGATCCTTTTCCAGCTCTGCAGAACAGTTCTCTTGCCCTCTTTCTGCCTCTGCTTTCCCATCTACAGCAGTGATAACTTCCTTCTTCTTTGCCTCTGAAAACAGGAGACTCACCTCAAGAAAATTACTTTGTTTTGATGGAAGATAGTGTATCAGACAAACTATTTGTGGCTATTAAACAAGGGAAACTTTGAGACATAGGTGCTGCTTGTCTTCTTTTACATCCAAAGGATAATGAATCCTCAGGTCCTTTTTTTCAAGTTTATCAATGAGGTTTGGAAGTGCATTGAGCATGAGGGAAGTCATTGCTCTCATGCTGTTCTGCAGTGCCAAGACCACGCTGATAAATTAAATCCCCTTTCATCAGTCCAAGGGAGGGGTCTGCCACCGAGTTATCTCCCATCCTCTTTGTGGGACAGATTACAGGGAGAAAAGGGAGGCCTGCCAGGGAGGGACAGCTCTTGCTCTTTAAAATTGTCAGTGGCCTGTCTGTCACCAGGGTTTCTTTCTTCTCATTTACTCTGAATTTCACAGGAGCTCCTTAACCTCAGTAGAAGACTGAAGAACTGTCTTGGGACTGGGCTTGGTGGAACCTTGGAGCAGACCCAAGGAATATTCCATTCAAACCAATGGATCACAGAAAAGCCCACTATACAATTCAACCTGAAGAGAACTCAGTGGCTGTGAGGAAGCCAGCAGTGTTGCAATGATGCTGCCATTGCTGCAGGATGGATTGGGGAGCACTGAGAGAGCAGGAATTCCTTTTTTCCCTTTTTTGTCAGCATGAATTCCTCGCCTGTGTAACACCAGCAAGGACATGGGAGCCACCCAGCAAGCTCATCTGTCCCTCTCTCCCAAGGGCCTGAGGGAAGGAGCAGCAAGGAGCCCACACAGCAGGAGTGGGGCAGGGAGAGCAGCACAGCCAAAGCTCTCAGTGCTGATGGTGGCAGCTGAGCCAATTGTTACTCTTTTGGACATCTTATCTGCCAACTGTGCCCACCAAACGGCCCAGCAACAGGCGAGCTGGCATCAACCCTGCTTGCTCCGGAGCTGAATCCATCTGAGTCATTCCCAGAGTTGCCCCAGGAGGAGCTCCAAAGCCAAACCTTGCCTCTGTTGTCATCTTCTTGCACGGGTTCCACACTGCTGTCTCCTTATCACAAAAGTTCCACACCTTCCTGGTGTTCTCTCATGGGCAGCTCCTCAGAGCAATGACTCTTTCTACTGCACAAAGCAGCCACTGACTCCAGTGCCCTTCTCACCCAGCCACCCCACTCCTTTAGAGCCTCTTCTTGTCCCTGCTTACAGCTGGGGCCTGCTAAATCAGGCCTGTTCCTAAACTTTGATAATTGGCCCAGCTGCAACTCCTTAGGGGTGAGATTACTTTCTACACCATCTTTATTTTCTTCTATTCCATCCCCCTGCATACCTGCAGGCAGGGTTGAGGGTTTTTCCTGCCTGACAATTCAGGGAGCAACAAGGCTGACATTTTTCCTGGGGGTGGTCACTGAGCCTTGGCCGTGCCCAACCCGCCCTCCCTGCCCTGCCCATGGCCAGAGGAGCTGGCAGCACACAGCTCCCCTCAGCCCACAGGGATCTCCAGAAACACCTTTGTGCTGCCCGTGCCCAGGGGCTGAGCCCTGCCTGGGCTCACCCAGGGACCTCTTGGAGCCCAGGGAATCCCTCTGGCTGCCCTGGAGGGCTGGAGACCCTGCCCAGGGGCTCAGAGACCTTGGCACAGAGCCCAAGACCCCTGTGCCTTTGGTTCTGAGCCATGGAAAAACCATTACCAACCTTGAGTGAGGATTTACAAGCTGTGAAAGTTTAAGTAGAATGAGAGTGGATTTCTACAGGGTATAAATGTAGAATTTTGGGGTTTTTAGAATGGGGGTTCAGAGGGCAAGATGGAGGAATCTGAGCATTTCCAGCCTTTCTCCTTCTTGGCCTCCACCTTCTGCTGTGCTGGTGGCACTTTTGGATTGGTTTAAGGTGGAAGCTCACTGTCTAACACAGGGGATGGGTGTTGGGAAGTTATTGTAAATAATGTACACGTGGTTTTTAGTATAAAAATTAACACTGCCCCAGGGCGGTCAGTGTGCCTCAGCCCGAGCTGCCAGACAGACCCACAGCGAGGCAGAGAAAGGATATTCTAGATAAGAAACAATAACCACCCTTGAGAAGGAGAACAGAAGAATCCTGACTCCTGCTCCGACTGCTGGGCTGGAAGAAGAGGCCTGTGCGTATCTCAGAGTCCCTGTGAGCAGCAGAGATTCTGAGAGTGCCCCAGGGCTTGTGCCCAGCGCTCTCCCTGGCCTGGCTGTGCCTGGCACAGCTCGCTCTCAGGCTGGCTCACACACGGGTGACACCCTTCTGGTGGAGGGCTCAGCTGCAGGACACTGCTGGGCTCACCCTGCTTCCCCTCAGCCCTGGCTGCTGGCACTGCTGGAGCTGCACTCCCAGGGCAAGGCAAAGGCTGTGAACAATGTCACACAGGCTCACGGGTGCAGGTTCTCAGCAGCACAGAACGGGAGGGCTGGGAGGGATCCTGCTGGGACATCTCCTGAGCACACCCTGGAGTCCCAGAGCTGCTCCAAAGCTGCTCAGCCCTTTTTGTGACGGAGCAATGGCAGGGAGCAGCGTGAGCTCAGCATGGCCGGTGCGTGGCAGCCCCAGGAACCAGCTCTGCCAGCAGTGCCCATCTCATTTTATAATCTTATCAAGACTGTGAAAACAAAGTGATGCTGTAGACAGAGGATGGACATTAGAGTCATACAGCAAATTCAGCACATGCTTATGTCTGCTTAACAGGGCCTTCAGGGAATGGAACTTTGCCAGGCCAGAAATTCTGAATTCCCACCAAATCAAATGGTAATTGCAAGTCTTAGCAGCAAATAAGAATCTGAAAATGGTCGAGAAGGATGTTATACCTTCAGCAGTCCTTGATGGTACATCTGTCTGGTTAGTCTAAAACTCAGCTGCAGAAGAGCATGAGAATCTACAGCTGAATGAAAAGATGGTTTCAAAGGAACATTTGATCCTTCCTGGCCCAGTTACAGGAATACAGCTAAGAGATGATTCCATGGAAATCAATGTGGCTGTAGGGATGCAATCTCAGTAAATTCACAAAAATATATGAGCCCACAGGATACAAGACTATCATAAAAAATACAGTCTATTCCACCTGTTTCAAGATTCCCTAAAAACCACTGGAATTTTAAGATAAACTTTGTGTGTTCTCACCCTGCACTGCAAATAAGACCTTCCTAGGGGAACTGAATGCTCTGCTGTCACAGGCACATGCCTGAAAGTGTTGGGGACTGGGGCACAAAACTGCAAAAAGATTCCCCATGAGATGTCTGATATTTGCAAGCCATATCCTGGGCTGCATCAGAAGCAGCACCACCAGGAGGTGGAGGACAATGATTCTGCCCCAGGGTTGACATTCCACCTGCAGTGCTTCATCCAGCTCTGCTGGGCTCCCCGGCACAGATGGCAAGGACATGGATGGGCTGGAGCAGGTGCTGAGGAGGGACACCAAGATGCTGGGAGGGCTGGAGCACCTCTCCTGCAAGGAAAGGCTGAGACAGCTCAGCTTCTTCAGCCTGGAAAAGAGACTTAGGCTTAGGCTTGCCCAAACTGTGGCCTTCCTTTGATGGCAGCCTACAAGAAAGCTGGGCAGGGACTTTGTACGAGGGCAGGAAGGGACAGGGCACGGGAGAATGGATCCAAATGGAAAGAGAGTAGGTTTAGATGAGGGATTCAGAAAAAAGACTCTCCTGGACCAGGTTGCTCAGAGAAGGTGTGGGTGTGCTATCCCTGACAGTGTTCAAGGTGTGCTGGATGGAGCTCTAGACAAGCCAGTGTAGTGCAAGTCCGCAGCCACAGCAAGGGGGGGGGTGCAACAATAGGATCTTTCAGGTCCCTTCCAAGCCAAACCATGCCAGGACTCCATGATTCTGGGATACTTCCCCTCCTCATCCTCTGGCAGAAAAAGAAACTTGGGACCGAGTTCAACATTGCAACATTTCAAGAAAAGACGATGTCTTTTGGCAGCCTGCAACTGCCTCAACAGAGGATGAAAAGAGATGATGTTACTGACACGATTTCCTTTTTCTACCTGAAAATTGAAGGCTCCACTGCTGTCTGCTCTGGCACAACCATCGTGACAGGGAATTCTTCACCAGGGAAATGCCTCGTCTCACCCAAAGGAGGAGAAAGCAACAAGCCAACACTCTAATTCACTTCTGTATCGATTTATTCGGTCATTTCTTTCATAGGTACTTATGCCTTTGTTAATTTCTTTGGTTCCGCGGGGCGCGCTGCGGCTCCTCCGTTGGGTTGGCGGAGGCGGCAGCAGCAGCAGCAGCAGCGCCTCTCTCGATGGGTTTCCCGCTCGACTCTCTGCTCGCTCTCCGTTCCCCTCTCTCTCACACCCCCCTTCACTCCCGTGCTGTGCCGTCCCGTCCGTGTCCCGCCTGTCCCATACCGCGTCCCGCAATGCGCTCCTCGGCGGGGCCTCCCCCGGGCTCCCTCCGTGCTGGCAGCGGCGCCGCTGGACGTGCCGCTGGCTCTGGTGCTGGAGGAGCAGCGCGGACTTTCGGCTCCGCCTGGCCCGGCCCCGGCCCGAACGAAGCCCCTCCCGCGGTTCCGCCCGGCTCCCCCCTCGTTCCCGGCAGCATCGCCGGCGCCTTCCCCGGTCCGAGCTCCGCCGCTCGCCAGCTGAGCCACCGGAGCCCGGGACGGCTCGGCAAGCAGCAGCGCCCGGGGCGTTCGTGTGCCCCGGGCGGAATGGCGAGAGCGCCGTGCCGCCCGCACGGACGGAGGAGCCTGCCCTGGAGCAGCCCTACCGGGAGGGCAGCGGCGGCGGCGGCAGCGCTTGCTGCGGGACCCGGCTCGCCGACAGCGCCCCGGTAAGGGACGGGGCCGGGCCGGAGCGGGGCGAGCTCGGCCTGTCCAAGGATCCATCAAGGGACTGTCCAAGGATCGCATCTCAGGGCGGCCCCGCTGACGGCATCGCGGTCCCCCCGCAGCGCAAGGGCGCCCTCGTGCCCCTGGAGCTGGCGCTGCTGGGGATGGTGTCGCGCCCTGGCTTCCGCGGCGTCGTGCGGCTCCTGGACTGGTTGTACAGCCATGCCCTCTGCACAGGTGTCTCTGATGCTGTTTCCAGGCTCCATCAGCTCCTGGGCAGCTGTGTGCTCTGGCATGGCTTTGTCCAGAGGGAAGGGATGGGAGGTGGCCATGGGGAGAGCAGCCCAGAGCCCAGGCACACCATTGCCTTTGCAGCAGGGCCAGGACCTGCAGTTGTTCTGGGTTTGCCCTGGGGTGCAGGAGGAGGCAGATGAACAGCAGCTTTGGTAGACAGAATGTGCAATCCAAGGCTTGGGTGCTTCATTTCAGCCTTGCAGAGAAAGGGCCCAAGGTATCCCTGACAGGACCTGACCCTTTCAGTGAAGTTTGAACGCTTCCTGATTTGGCTCTTGAGCTGGGCCAGAAATGATGGGATACTGAGGGTGGGTGTGCATCTACCCCCAGTGCCTCCATCCCCATTCCTGGCCATGGCATGGGGGCCCTGGAGCAGCTTGGGCAGGCAGAGAGCTTGCAGAGAGCAGCAGGGCAGGGAGCTCTGCAGAACTTCCTAAATGCCAGTGAGCCTGAGCTGATGGATGTGTGGGAGCTGGAGAGCAGCCAGCATGCCGAGAGCTCAGCAGCATCTGGGCTCAAAGGCTGCTGGGGAACTGTAGGAGGGAAGGGCAGCAGCAGAGAAAAGGAGGGCCTTGAGAAAAGCAGGTTTTGGCATCCTGCAGAATGGCTTTGTGGGGCCATGGCTGGAGGTCAGCACTGGCTGTGAGACACCTCAGGGGCAGGGAGCGAACAGGGATCTAAAGCCACTGCCATGCCACCCAAAAGGCCAGTGGAGGCAGTGGCACCCCAGAACATCTTCAAACATGTGGATGCCAGCTGGGAATGTAGCCACACTTACAGAGGAGTGAGCATGAGGTAAGCACAGAATGCATATAGGTAGAAAATTTTTGACTAGACAGGATCTTTTGGATCCATTTTCCCCCAAATGTATCAATGGTGGCCCCACTGTAATGCCAAGTAACGGAGAGCAGCACAAATAACACAAAGAAAACAAGGCAAAAGAGGAAGAGGATAGGCCAATGAGGAAAGGATGTGGTGAGACACTGGCACATCAAGTGAGTTGCACCCCCATAACCTCTAGGATAGCAGGTGCTGGTGTCACAATCTCCTTTGGTTTATTTAAATTTTTTTTTTTTTAGTTTTTTTTAAATCATCAAAAAAAGAATACACAATTAAAATAATGCCATCAAAATTTAAAGATATAGTCAAAACACATTTATTCAAAACTACATCTAAATATCATATGTACATTAATAAATAACGTATTTATAAATGTACATAAATAACTACATCTAAATAACATATGTACAGTTGTAACTATGAATCCTAAAACATAAATCCTATCGATGAAACACTCTTTGGTCGGTTGGTGGCCTCTTTCTGATCTTTGAGGAAAGACAGCTCTTCTGGACTGGAGGCAAGGACTTGGCTGAGAAGGGAAACACTGGAAGGTACCAGACAAAACCTCTTGGCAAGGGGGTAGCCAGTCAGGGCTGCAAAGTGGAGACACAAAATGGATCAGAGCCTGCCATGCAAACCTAAAGCACCTAAAGCTCCATATTTCATGGGACAGATTCCTTGGAAGCTTCCAAACAGCTGCACAGGGAAACATGCTCCTGCTGGCAGCACCTTGAAGCAGGCCAGGGGGAAACCCTGACCATTCCCCAGAGCCACCACAGGCACAGCCTGGCCTCTGGGCTGCCCTGGGACAGCAGGGAGCCCAGAGCCCTGTGCTCTCCAGCAATGGCTCAGCTGCACCTGCACCCTCCTGCTCCTCTCCCTGCCCCACAGCTCAGCAGCCCCACAGCTCCAGGGGCACTGGCAGCAGCTCAGCTCCTTGCAGGGGCACATGCAGGGCACAGCTGTTCCCTGCCAATGTGCACAGCCTCTCTGGGCTGCCACAAGACCCTTCCTCCCAACAGAGAGCAACCCAACTCCCTGCTTACCTTTTTCTGAGGCTGATCCATGCTCCTGGGGCTCCTGGGCCAAGGCCCCCTGAGCAGGCCAGGAGCCCAGACCTCCATCCCCAAGGCCCTGAATGTCTCCATTCCAAGCCAAACAGGTCCATGAATTTCCTTGGGAACAGAGGCATCCCAGGTCCTGTCTTACACTGAGAGCTTTTTTCCTTCTTCCTCTGGATTTTTGTTGTAGGTTCAGAAGAAGCTGTCAACCAGGGACAAGAGAAGAAGTGAGTTAATTGAACTCGCCTTTATAATCAGCCCTTCTAATGGGGGAGAAAATCAAAGTGTATTTAGTTACTGAAAAGATTGCTTGCTTTTTTATTTTCCATGAAACTAGCATCAGTTTAATTTCTCTCAATAACATGGAGCTGCCAAGCCAAGAGAGAAGGGTTCTACTACTTCATGTGCTTCCCATTCCCTGCCCACTACTACAGGATCCCTTTCCTTCCAAACACTTGGGAATTCGCAGTGCTCTCTAGAATCTCACACTGGCAAGGAAGGAATTGATTTCAAAAGGAGTTTTCAAGGCTTTTGGTTTTGTATTTCCCACTCAATTCTAGGTTGGGTTTTGCAGTTTTGGGGATTTTTTATCTTACTCTTACAACATAGAAAGTTCAGGGACACAAACAATGGCACCACATGTTAGATGCAAAGCAGTTTTGCTTTCTCCATTTGATTTGCCCAGTATCCTGTGAGCCTGTATTTGTAGGGAACAAAGTGCTCATCCCAAAGTTCCACTTTTGCTCTACTTACTTCTACCAGGGGTTTATTCTCTGCTTTCTTTACAGCAGAGACACCCAAACCCAAATTAACATGACCTATCCCAAAACAATTCTGATCTTGGCTAACACTGACAATTCAAAATGGAAATAGCTGATGACTGGTCATTCTGAAATACACCCCAACAGAGCTGTATGAAGTAAGAGAACTAATTCTTTACATGGCTTCAGAGAGGATAAAATCATGTGGCAGCCAAGCACTATGACACGAAAACCTGCCTCAAAACTGGATTCTTTCACCTTGCAGAATGCTCAGATCAGTAACAAAAGGAAAACGGGAAAGGATTAATGACAAAAGTAATTCCTATTCAAGAATTAATCCAGAAAAAAAGTCTCCTTACTGACCAATACTTCTGAGCCGCATTCAGCATTGCAGCTGCAGATCAGCAATGAAGGAGTCATTCCAAAGGGGCCATACCCAGGATTTGGCAGAACAACCCATGAGCAAAGGAAAAAGGGGATCTGGTCCCTTTCTCTGCATCAGCAGAAATATTTCTCCAAGTCTCATCTCTCCTATCATTACACACCCAGAGATGCCAACGGAACAACAACAGTGTCAATGAGGGTTTCTGCTTGGAAGCATTGCCTGACCCAGATGCACCAGACCCAGCATTTTGTCTGGCACAATTCCACTTGTCAGGGATCAGGCAAGGCAGGGACAGGCACAAGGCACAAGGGGCATCTCCTGCCCCAGCCTCAGCCTGCAGCACTGACACAGGCAGACACAGCCAGGGAAGGGATTTGTCACTGTGAACCTGCCATAGGTGGCTTTGGGACTGTGCTGTCAGAGGATGACAAACTCACACCCTGCCTTGGCTGCATCCATTTGGAAGTCTCCTTCTCCTTCATTGGAAAAGTCAAAAGGACTTTCTGTCATAGGAAATTGGCCTATTTCTGACAGGGTCTAACCAGGCAATGTCCATGAATCTCCTTCATATGTCAAAGAGCTTAGCTCAGAAACGACGCCAAGGAAAGATATTCTCCTTCAAAAGCAGGAGGAAGGAGTGGGAACATTTCTCATTTCCTGCTAAATGCCTTCCCTTTCTAGTCTCATTTTGACACTAGAAAGGCTGCAGGGAGGTAAAAGACATGTGCAGGATGGAGACAAATGTTTCCTTTTCCTGCACAGCATTTCCAGAATCACTCCAGCTCCTGCCACCCAACATTTCACTCTGAAGGAATTTTCACTCCTCCACTGGAGAACACTCCCAGGGACTGGGCTCTGGGAGAGTCCACTATGCCCATCAAGGAAATTAAATGAATTCAAAAAAACTTTTAAAACAATGAGTTTTAACCAAGCTTTCCAAATGTCACATCTAAGTCAAGATTCCAATGGTCATTTTAGGACAGACATGCCCTGTACCTACCTGCATGTTCTGAGGACTTCTCTTGTCTTCTGCTGCTGGGTCTAGGCCTGGAGAAAATGGAGGACAAAGGAACATGTGAGGCGGTAGAAAGAGAAGGGAGGGAATGGGTGTACCATGAAAGGAGACAAAGCTACTTAGCATGGTCACTTCTATGAAGGAGCAAATCTAACACATAAACCCAAGAGGATGCAAAGCTGATTAATTGTCCTTAAGCTTTCAATTGCTGGAGTGACAGAGCTGGCCAAGCACTGGCTGAAATAATAGCTGAGTGCAGCAGTGGAGCCATCCTGAGATGCTTGGAAGCCCTGCCTCCTCTTCCCCACCACCACCTCAGCTATGGGGCATGGCTGTTGAGTTTGACAGGGTGCTGGGTCATCATAGATGGGCAAAATGGTGAAGAGGTCTGCCTAAATATATGGGATGCTGTGCAGAATGACCACAGGAGACGGGAAGAGTGACGTGAGCAGCACACTGGAGCAGCAGACACCTTGGCTTACCTCAAATCCCGGGACTCCTGCAAATCCAGGTGGGAAGAGCTGCCCAGAGACCCTGCAGCACTGTCAAGAGGGAGACTGCCTGCCTTGCACATTATGGGGATCAAAGGCAGTACCAGTGATGCCTTCTTCATTTCCCCACCACTGGGATAAGGCAAGCAAGCCTGGAAAGAGTAGAACACAGTAAGTAAAATACAGTTCTCAGATCAAGCATCCAGCCTTGCCCCCATTCATGCCTCAAGACATTTCCATATGTCCTCAACCGGGACCTGGCCGGAAAGACAAGTCAGACTGATGGAGCTGATTGGCACAGGATGGGGAATGCAAAGGAAAATGGTGAGGGAGAGACCATGTCCCACATTTGACATCTAAAGCTCCGTATTTCATGGGACAGATTCCTTGGAAGCTTCCAAACAGCTGCACAGGGAAACATGCCCTTGCTGGCAGCACCTTGAAGCAGGCCAGGGGAAAACCCTGACCATTCCCCAGAGCTACCACAGGCACAGCCTGGCCTCTGGGCTGCCCTGGGACAGCAGGGAGCCCAGAGCCCTGTGCTCTCCAGCAATGGCTCAGCTGCACATGCACCCTCCTGCTCCTCTCCCTGCCCCACAGCTCAGCAGCCCCACAGCTCCAGGGGCACTGGCAGCAGCTCAGCTCCTTGCAGGGGGCACATGCAGGGCACAGCTGCTCCCTGCCAATGTGCACAGCCTCTCTGGGCTGCCACAGGACCCTTCCTCCCAATAGAGAACAGCCCAGCTTCCACCTTACCTTTTTGTGAGGCTGATCCATTCTTGATCTTCCTCTTGCCCTCAGTCTGGAGTTCCTTCAGGCCCCCCAAGCCATGACTAGGAAGGGCGATGGAGAGAGCGGGGGCAGATGCACTCCCTTCCTTTGTGTTTGGTCATTTCTGGCACAGTTACAATTCCCATCCGGAGGTCTCCAACTCAGCACTTGGTTTCTGGAGAACGTGAAACCTTCACCAGCCCAGAAGGCTGGCGAGGTTTTCCTGCACGTGTGGAGGCTTGCTCTCAGCACACTTAATCAGCTGGGTGCCCATCACCTCGCAGAGGGCACAGGCAAGCTTGGTGACCACAGCGCAGACGTTGGCGCTTCGCACGGGCAGCGCCTTCTTCTCCAGGCAGGCCCAGAGCACGGGCAGGGCGTAGCGCTGCACCACTTCAGGGCTCCTGGCATAGACCCATTCCACCAGCACTGCCGGGACAGAGACACAGCTCCTTACCCACCAGCCTCCATGCAAACCAGGATCTACCTCTGCTTTTGCTTCTTGGAAGCCTCTCTGGCCAAGATCAGGGAAATAGCGCACAGAGCCCATGACCCAGAAACAGGCAATGCAGCTGATCATCTTTGAAACAGAACCACCAACCCCTCAGGACTAATTTCTACAACCAGAGCCTTGTACCTGTGGCAGAGACTTTGTACCTTTACTAAATCATTTCACAATTTGTTTCTGCATGAACAATGAATAAAACGTCAAATTGCCTTTTATTTCCATTAACTAGTTTTCTAAACCCACACAGAAGACTTGGAAAAGCACCCTAGAGAGGCAATTGAGAGATTTCTAATAAAGGGAATGATTCCATTTTTGTAACTTTGATGCCAAGGGCCAGAGGTCTAATCTGACTCTTCCCTTTGCTCCGTGGCACACAGCAAAGGGCAGTATTAGAACACACTTCAAAGCTCCAGCCCACCAGAGATGGGTGCTGCTTGACAGCTGGATGAGAAACATCAGTGCCTGGCTGGTGTCTTTGGCAGAATGCTTTTGTGGCTTCCAACAAAGAGCTCCTTCAAACCTCAGAGTGTCTTAGAGAATCACCCAGACCCCATTGCCCTGGCATTTGGGCATCTCCACATTTTAATGGCATTTCCCCTCCCAATGCTAATGGCATTTTTTCATACAATGTGCAGAGAAAAAGGCTACACAGGGCACTGAAATTTAGCCAAAACATGAGTGTTTTCTCTGAAATCTGCTCTCTGCTCATTTTCTGAACTGAACTACATCAAACAGAACAAAAATTTACTACCAACAGGCTCCTTGCATGGCAGATTTGGCTGAGAGATTAAAACCTGAAATGCTCAGGAGACCAGTCTTACTTTCTGATCAGGCCAAATGTTATGCAGTAGCCATTTATTATTCTGTGGTGGAAGAGACTTCATTTTCTCTATGCTGTTAATCCACCAGCAGTCATCAACATTCAAACAGCTCCTGAAAGTACCCCAAACCAATTCTGCTAAGCAGGAAAAGGGTTACGGTACCCATTTTAAAATGGGACTTCATTTGAGTTTAAATGCAATTAAAGACATTGGTCACTGTGGGAGTTGAGAAGAGCCCCCGTGAGAGCTCAGCCCTGAGGCCGAGCGCTGCCCCCATCTCAGATGCTGCACAGCTCTGCAGCAGCCAGGGAAAGCCTGCCAAATCCACCTGCCCTGCCTATTGGGCACGAGGGACAAGCTCAGCACCTCCTGATGGGGAGGAGCTACTCTGCTGTCTGTTCACAGGCATTCCCTGTAAATACTCCCTCAGAGACCTCTTGGCTTAGAAGGGGAGGCCGTACCTGTGATACACTCTGTGACTTCCAGCAGAGCTTCACCACTCAGTTGGCTCCATTGGTGGCAGAGCTCTTTCATCAGTGACACTTCATCTACAAGTGAAACACACCTTTCTGCTCACTCTTCTGAGGCATAGGAGAAAGGACAGTGGGGAGGAAAAGGGCAGGGCAACCCCATTTGTTACAATAAAGTCAATTTCTGCTGATTTTTGAATTATTTTCTTCTTTCCTTCCAGCCTACTTGGCAGGGTTTAAAATTCCAGAAGAAAAGCTCTCCTTTCACATTTGTAAATCCAAAGTTGTCTGCTGTACCAGGAGCTATGTTAAAACATTTCACATCAAGGACCTCAAGAGTTCAGTCACATGGAAGCAGTGGAAAGGTTTTGCATCCCAGAGCAAAAAGGAAGAAGCCCATACTTGGGACACAGAAAGGCACTGAGTCAGGCAGTTCATGACTTCACAGAGCAGCTGAGGTGGAGAAAGTGGAAACTGCCCCTGAAGACCTGCCTCTTCAACACTCCATTTTTCAGGCATTTTCAGAGCTGACATCAATCTGCGTGGCAGAGGAATTTACAGCAGCCCTTGCCTAGGCAGGTATTTGCTATTGCCACCTTGCCCCATGCAAAACAACACGTGGAACACGGCATCAGTTCAGTGACTGCTGGAGACCTAGATCCATTTGTTCTAAAGAAATGAATTTGGTGAATCCTCAGTTCCCCTTTGAAAAAGGACGACAAAGAAGAAAGGTGGGAAATAGGCAGCTAATGCCTCTCATGTAGAGCCTTCCAGGTGGCTGCTCTGTAGAAGCTCTGATGGGCCAGTGCCCCCTCATGCCAATGGCAAAGCTGTTCCTTTGGGAAGTCAGACGGGGCCTAAGCAAACTCCAAAATCCCTTTGCCTCTGAATTGTAGCAAAGCTGCAGTCCAGGACTTGCTCTTCAGACCAGCGGCACAGAGCCAAGGGAGCCTGGGACTGTTGGGAAATGCTGCTGCACATTCCAGCCTGTTGGGGATGGTGCATAAGGACTGCACCTGCACAGCTTCTGGTGGGTGTCAGCTGGAGCCTTCCACAGACAACAACAGCTCCCAAGGCACTCAGCACTCTCTTGTGTGGGACAGAGAGAGACACAGGTGAGGAGAGTCCGTGCCAGGGCTCAGCCTTACCTAAATGAGCAACGGATTTGTCCAGTGCCTTCACAGCTGCGGCATGAACCCCGGGATCCTTTGAGTTTAGGTTCTTTGTTATCCCTTCAACCAAACGGACCATCACCGGGGTCAGGGCATCTTCCAGGAGTCCTATCATTTCTGCCAGCACCTCCAGTGCCTGCTGTTTCACTTTCTTATGAGTGTCATTTATTCTCAGGACAAAATAATCAAAAATCTGTGAAGAGAACAAACAACATGAAAGCTGGATTCAAATGACCTTGTCTGAAGAGGGGATGTAGAAATGAGCACTCAGCAATAGAAAAGATGAAAGTGATCCTTTCTGTCAGGTCAACCCTTGCTTGCACAATTTCACTGTTTTCCTGTTGGCCACTCACTGGAATGGTTGCACAACCTGATGCTGCTTGAATGATTTTCATCTGTTTTTGAGAGCTTTGGCTGGGGACAGAAAAGTTCCTATGGTATTTCTCTCCACCTATAAATCATTAGATCAATTCCATTTATTAATTCAAAAGGCTACCTTTTCCTTTGAAGTATGGAAGCAGATATTTACCATGCCCATTTTTCTATACAGTTGCCTCAAGTACTGAGGGCAGTTATGATTTCGCCAAAACTGTGGCTGGAGGAGATCTAAGTTTCATTTTTTCTGTCTCAGAACCTGTGTCTGGAGAAGGGCAGAGCTCTGATCAACTCTTCCAGGATCCAGACCATTTCTCTAACTAACATGTGGACTTCTGAAATGTAATGTGCTCTACAGCTCTCATTAGAGCAGGTTCAGTCCCTTGACAGCCACAGTATCAGACACCATTTTCTGGAAAAAGGAAAAGCAGCTACTGGGAGGAGAAAGGATAGATCTGTCCTTAGCTGTTTTCCTCTTTTTCCAAAGAGGAAAAAAAGGTCCCCCAAGAAGAGTGAGCACCATCTTTACCAAGAGGAATAGGGATGAGGATGGAAATGATAGCCAGAGTTGTGTCTAGAGTTTACAGAAGTATCCTTTTAAAAACATTTTGTTTAAACCAACCCAGACTGATACTTCCCTTCCCCATGCAAACCTATTTTCTGTCTAAAGAATAATTGCCATGCTTTCAATGGCTGGATTTCCCTCACTTAACCCAACTGGGAGTAGGAGACAGCAGCAGTTACACCAGCAGAAAATTCTGCCATCCTCTGATAAACAGCAGCAATAGGCACCTGCCAGACAAATACAGCTGGACTGAAAGAACTTGTCCTGAAGCCTGGACCTCAATTACATTTCTCTGGGTAAGAGGGACCAGCCTGTCCCAAACAGCCAGGATGTAGTGCCAAGACACACTGAATTGACTTTACTTCTACAGGCTTGGGAAAGGAGCTAAAGGAAAGGAACCATGAAGATACCCTACATACTTGGGCAATGTTACTGGAGATCAGCTGGGGGCTGGTTTTGCACAGATCTAGGAGGAGTGCCACTCCTTCCATCCGTGTCTGAAACCCCTTGGCTTCCAGGAGATGGTAAAGCTTCTGGAGTGACTCCTTTTCTTCCACAGTTGCAGGTAACGTGACCTGGGCTTTTGGACGGTGGAGGAGGCGTCCGCCAGGGGCAGACTTCACCCTGGAAAACAAAACCAAATTAGGACCTGTTGCTGATAATACCTTCAGTTAATTGTGAGCAAAACATCCTGAGGAGCTTTCCTAATGATGTGATTTCAAGCTAGAAAATCATGAAGCTCTGAAGAACAATGTGGACTTTGTGACAATCATTACGGGAGACAATCTGCAAGTGACATTCTCACCGCTGCTCACTCAGGAAAACCAAGGATGAGATGCATCTGATCTATCTTCAGATGCCTTCCAAGGCACACATTGCTTTGTGGGGAAAGGGAGACACTATTTCCAAGTTTAAATGCCTCCTAATGTGGCACGTGCGTTTCTTTTAATAAGGAAAGTCATCACTCTGAAGAAGTGTCTCTACACCAGGCATGACAATCTGGAAAAGTAGCTCAGATGCATCTGAACAGATGAACAGGGGCATATCTGAAGGATCCAGAAAATCAGGAACAGAGATAGAAACAGAAGCCAGACATGCCAGAACTACACTCACATTTCATTTGCTTCCCTAGAGACTTGATGCACAGCTTAACAAACCCTCTGGGAATAATCCTCTTGGATCAACCTGTCTCTTCCATGAGCATGGGAAGGTGCTAGCCATGCTACTGAGGCATGGGGTCCCTTTCCTGCCACCACTGAGCAGGACAGAGCTAAATAAATTCCCACTGGTATCAGAGGAGAAGAGGTACAGGTATCTCTGCCACTGGCATGAAGAGACAGCAAGGACCAAATCCCTGTCTCAGATCCTGATTGCAGCACAGGGGGAAATAAACCAAACACGCTGTCCATCAAGCAAACTATAGGAAGGACAGGAATAGCAAGACAAAAAGTCCACATTGAGACACCTCTTGACCAAAATGGCTCAGGAATTGCCTTGCTCCTTACTACTCAAACTTGGTACTGTTTGAGGGTAAGAAAACCATGAATCAACCAGGCCAAACCACATGGATGGGAGCTGCTTGTCTCGGGAATGGCATCCTGCTTCTAAACTGGGACTTCTCATTAAAACACCCATCTAAAAGGTCTCCACTTAGATGAAAAAAAAACAAACCCTGGCTGAATTTCCTTGTCTCAAGTCAGGCAGCAGAGACTTGGCCCTCTCCTAGCCTCCACAGCACTGCCCTTGCCATTGCACTGGACCATCTGAGCTGCAACCAATGTGTGTCTTTTTGTCGCACAATTTCTGTGGAAAGCCCTCCAGAGAAGTTGTGTTCAACACAATGCAGAAGTTGACATTTTTTATCCTAGAGCGTTTGTAGGGAAGGGAAACAATCTCTGGCACTGGTCATGTCCAGCAGAAAGATTTGCCTGAGAAAGAGGCATGGAAAGCTTGTCACGTGCTTTGTCACATCTGACAGAAGTGCTCAGTACCGTTTGATAGGGGGCACTGGGGCCTGGGGCTTCTTCGGGCTGTCGTTCCTCTTCTCCACCGGCTCCTTGACAGAGGGGCATTCACCCTTCTGGTTTTCCATCTCCTACAAAAACATAAAGAAACCCCATGAATCTTTAGAATATAAAATAGGAAATTCCCTCTTTAAAACACGAGTTAGAACCAGGATCAATGCTACCAAGGCTTAGGGAAACATTTCCTAACTTAGAGAAGTAAACAGACCAGAGATTCAGTGATGCCAACTCTTTGGTTTCAATAGCCCAAGGCAGGTTATGGGTGCTGCCACACTGAGCAGCAGTCTGAAATCCCAGAGTCATTAGTCTTGAGCATGAATGGGAATAATGCAAACTAATCAGCAATGAGTGGTCTTAAAGGAAAAAAATGGACCCTTTGGGGGTTGGCCCATTGTGTTGGAAGTTGATTTGGTTCAATTCTCCCTGCTCCTGCACAAAAGCACACTCCCTTCTGTAATGTAGATAAAAAGAATAAAATCCCCCCAAACAAACACATGATTTTCCACTGCATGCTGCTGAATTCACCAAGCTTCTTCCAGCTCCACAGGGCTTGACAGCAGGGCAGTATTCCCAAAACACAGACAGTAACTGTAGTAACTAGGATTGAGTTGGTATCTTTTGTATATTTGGAAATTTCCTTGGCACTACTACTTCCAGTCTCTTTTGCAAAGACTCTGTTGTGTTCAGAAACACTCTTCTCACTTAGTTGCTTTACTGAGGGCAGAGTAGGGAGAGCGTGGTGGGGGCTTACATGTGAGTGTAAACCCATTTTCTCCTCTTTCCCTTTACTCTTTGTGACAGATATTCAAAATATTCAAACCCCCACTTTTCCCCTAATAATATCAGTTTCTCTGTGGTCTGCAGATGAACAGAATTCATCTGAGGCTGAGGATGAACAGCTCATTCCCAGGAGCAAAATGATTCAGCAGAAGTGGGATGAGATAAAGACACTTGGGGTATGTTTGATCTCATATTAGCAGTGGCAATACTTGCACAAAGGAGACATTTCTCCTGCCAAGCACTTACCTTCTTCTTAATTCTTGTCAGAATATCTGCCAGGTCATGCGGGGAAAGAGATTGCTCCAAAAGCTTCTTAAATTTTTGATTATTCAGCAACATCTTCACCATCTCCTGTCCATAATGCCTAAGGAAGGAAGGAAGGAAGGAAATGGAAGAAAATGAACAAAGGAAGAGTGTTAACAGAAGAGGCTGATGCCTTAAACTCATCAGGTGCAATCCTTGCATGAGAAGCCATTACCTACTCAGCAAAGAGGGAGATTTGCCTCACTTGACACTGCACAGTGCTGTAGCTGAACACAAGAGGCAGGAGGAGAATGTGGGGCAAGAGAAAAATTCTCTCTGAAACTTGGGGTGTGCTTCTGTGGGATCAAAGGATCCCAGAGAACAAGCAAAACACATCTGCTTTGTTGTCAGAGCCTGTTAGCAGTGTCCTGCTGCCATTGCACAGTAATTTACCTTTCTTTAAATGGCGGGGAAGCAAGGACAAAACCCATCATCCTTGCTTTTGATTATTCTATACTATATGTATGCACAGGGTCAGCTAGTTGCTCTGGTGTTCTTGGCAGCTATTAATGGGAATTTCATCATCAAAGTAAGAGGAATTTGGTGGTTTGGGGTGATTTTGCTGCTAGGAAACCACAGTTTTCTTCAAGAAGAAATTTGGAGGTCACTGAGACACAGTTAACAGCACTCTAGAAATCTGTAGAAGAGGTTTAGAAAGACTGAATACATTGGCTAAAGACCCCTGAAATATTTCTAGGGAAGTCTTAAGTTAATGTGAAATAAATGTTTGGGATCCTTCAGTGATGAACATTAGCCAACACTTTGGCTTTCCCTTATGCACCTAAAGCCTATCAAAACTGTTGGACTGGCTAATCTGAGCTCTTTTGATCTCAGTAAAGAATTCTTCAAGTCACAGGAAGTTGGCAATGCTCCTTCTTGCTGGCCAACCTCAGGTTACCCAGTACAGTCCTTTCCCCAGGCAAGCCAGAGCAGCGGTCACAGCACCAAGCCTGACAGAGCTCAAGAAGCATTTGGAAAATGCTCTCAGGCACATGGAGTGACTCTGGGGCTGTCCTGAGCATGGCCAGGAGCTGGACTGGATGACCTGCATGGGTCCCTTCCAACTCAGGATATTCCATGATGTTATGCCCCTTAGCCACACACTGAGGTCACTCATTATTTCCTTGAGTTTCCACTCTTTCGTGGTTTTGCCTTTATAGCCAGACAGGAAATGGTTTTCCTGGTTTTGGAGGTGAAATGAAGATCATTACCTTGTGTCCTTGTGACAGTCCTGAGCCAGTGTCCCTGCCACGTGTGGCAGCCTCTCAGCCCTGGGGGTGCCTGCGAGCTTGGTGACTCCCATTTTCTCCATCAAGGACAGGAGCAGTTCGGCCGCACACTTCCGCACCTGGACGTAGCGGCTCCTGGGAAGGAGAGAGCAAACCCTGGGCCACAGGGACAAGGAGCAGCAGCAGCAGCACAGGCCTTGGCCAGAGTGTGCTCCCTGTCCTTGCTGGGAGAAGGAGCCTGGGCTCTCCCTGCACCTGCCAACACCTGCAGAAGGTTCTGTCCTCAGATAAACACAGAGTTAGCATTGTACAGGAGGACTGCCTGCACGGAAGAGGGAAGAATTCAGTCTCCCTGCACAATCTGGTACTCCATTTCTGTCCCCAAATTTACTTAGAGAAGGATTAAAGTAATAGAACACATATGAATTATTTAGAAATTAAGGACAATTCATGCTGACCCCTCAGAGGGCACCCAGTACACAGAGCTGCAGCAGGATGAGGCTCTTTCCACCCATTCATCCCCAAATCTGCAGACCTCTGGGAAAAAACAAATGCAGGGAAAACACGCTGTGGGCCGTGAAGTTGTGGAATATCCAGCAATGCAGCCTGTTTCTTTTGTAAAGCTTGGCAAGGGATACATCTGAGTGTTTTACCCTGTTCCAAAGCTGAGGAAAGGGTGGCAGGCATTAGAGCCAGGTTGTCCTGATCTAGAGACTGTCTCTTGGGAACTATTAGGCCCAGCACCAACACTTAGGGCAGCATTTGCTTCAGCTGTCCCATGGCCCTCGGCCTGTGAAGGTGCCTGAAAAGCGAATCATCGTCTCAAGGCTAACATGAAACATCATTTTGGATAGAAAGTAGAGCTCTAAGGCCAGGACACTCATACAAGACTCCTTTTGGCAGCAGCTGCACCTGCTGGGCAGGCTGTGCCACACCCAGCACATTCTCCCCCATGTGCTCCACACCCCAGCAAGGACCCTCCTTATTTCTCAGGTTAATGGCATCATGAGGATACGTGGTTTTCCCCAGGGACTCTGTGGTTAGCACTGTGAAATATCCAACAGTGCTCACAGCTGCAATTGCAATTGTCCCTCTTCCCACAAAAGCACAAGGCTCTATCCTTAGCCTGTGCAGACACTTGCACTTCCCCACCATTCACCACATCTAGGAAACTCTGACAGACTGGGAGAACTCCAGGAGGCAGCAAGAAGCTGAGTCAGAGGAGCTTTAGTTTGGATATCAGGAAAAAGTTTTTCACCCAGAGGATGCTTGGGCCCTGCAACAGGCTCCCCAGGTGAGTGCTCACAGCACCAAGCCTGACAGAGTTGAAGAAGCATTTGGACAACAATCTCAGGCACACACTGTGACCCTTGGGTTGTTCTGTGCAAGGCCAGGAGCTGGACTGGATGGTCCTGATGGGCCCCATCCAGCTCCCCATATTCTACAATTCTGTGATTCTGTCACCTAATGGGCTGCAGGAGGGCAGAAATAGGTGACAAGAGGAAAGAAATGAGGTTGATCAGAGAATCAAGTCACTGAGTCCACAGAAGATGCAGCATACAGGACCCTTCCCTCCCAGCATCCCCATTCTCTCTCTGGGATCCCTTCCCACACCCTGGAAGGTGAAGAACATCACTAAAAGAAGAAGAACCTACTTGACTCCCCTGTCCATGAGAACAGTCATTGCTCGTGCAGGAGTCATGTTCTCTACCATCATCCCCAGGCTCTGACAGGCTGCCTTCTGAATAAACTCTGGGGAGTTCCACACCATGGGGAGAAGGACCGCAGCAACCTCATCCGCCTCGGGGTCCATGTCCTTCTTCAAGATGGCAAAGAGCTCTCCCAGAGTGACAATTGCAGAGCAGGACACCTTGGACCGGAGGTTGGTCACCTGGGGAAGTCATGGGGGGAAACGTAAGAATCACCTTGAAAAGAAAACCAGTTTCCTTGGGTTTCCTTAGACGAAACTCCCAGGAAATCACAGCATGTCCCGCTGGGTATAGAGGAACATAAAAGCACAGGAAGAGCAGAAGAGCCCAAGCACAGAAAGGCACTTACTCTGGCACCAATGTCTGGCCTCACACCTGCTTACTGCAGGCATTAAAAAATACATCTCACTAAAGTGTTCTACTTAACCCTTCTATAATGTCAACTGCTTTGATTTTAGGCCCTTTGATTTTAAAAACAAAAAAGCAAAATAAAGTAAGGGATGCTTTCAAACCATAAAGGCACAAGTCATAAAAATAAAACAGTCAGCTGCTCCTGTTTAAAAAAGCAACACCTATAGTTGAAGCACTCAGACAGGAAACAGAAAACACAGGCTCAGATCCACAGACACATTTGCAGTGTTCAGTCACAGCTTGGGCAGAGACTGGGACTCTGGCATATAATGTCATTAGTGTCTCAGTTTCTGCCTTGCATTATAATGCACCACACTCAAAGACAAGTGCCAGATACCCAACCTGCCAGTAAATACACCTGCACGTACACACAGATCCTACAGATAGCTCAGACATTAGAAATAGAAGGTCTAAAACCAGAAATTAAGGCAGTCCCTGAGCACACATGGAGATGAACAAGCACATATCTACTCTACAAGGCATGTATGAAGCATGGGGGACAATTCAGAACAATGTTCTCACCTCGCTGGTAACTGCCAAGCAAATCTCACGAAGTCGAGAGAGCAGGACCTCTGGATGGGACTCAGCCAGGCGTGGGATGTTGAAGAGTCCCTTCTTCTTCAGTTCCCTGAAAGGCGAGTACCAAAAAGATTGATTTTTCTCTCCACCCAAGAACTAGGCAGCACCCTCTGAAATGACCAGGCTGGCAGCTCAGTCAAACCATGGGAAATGCTTTTCAAGGAGCACTTAATGAAATCATGGAACACATTGCCACAGGATGCTGTGGCTGTCAAAAGCATGCACAAATCCAAGAGGCAAAGAGAGGGCTTTCAGAGTCTTCATGTGTGGCCTTTCTGAAAATCTCTGCTATTAAGTCCCTCTGTCACTGCTTCCCAGTAGCTGTGAGCCCGGGCCATGCTGCTGTTTCTTGTCACCTCCCTGTACCTGTCCCTGAGACACAGTCCCACTGGGCTATCACTGGGACAGTATTTTCCTTCTTTGTCAGCCCCAGCAGGCAGCTCAGCCCTGAGAGTCTGCACTGCCACTCTGGAGCTGTTTCCACTCTACAATCTAGGCCTGTCTGTTCACCCACTCCACTCCACCTCACACATTCCCCAAATACGCAGCAGGATGTCCCAGAAGATTAAGATTCCACCCCTAGGCAAGAACTGTTGAAACTCTGGCTTTTCCCACAGCACTCCTACCTAAAACAAGCCCCACAACAGCAACATGTTCTTTAAAAGGTGCAAACAACTCCATCTCTCAGCACTTGCTCTGTGCAGGCCCTCAGCCTCAGGAAGGTATGTGAGGCATCTGGGCTGCAGCACAGGGCTGGTGACTGATCCCACGGGCACCCTGAGTGTCATCAGGACCCCCCACACCTGCAGAAGCTCTCTGCACCTCACGGGGCACCAAAGAGAAATGGGGAAGAGAAAGCACAAGAGAAAGGGCAAAGCAAAGGAGATTCATCGTGGCCAATTTTTCATGCTTATCCCTGTGAGAATGAAGCATCCACCAGTGAGTGGATGCTAACCCAGACATCAAAAAGATAACCAATATCACCTCACATTTGTAGGGTTATCACCTCTGGGCCTCCTTTTGGTCTGTGTAGAATTTTGGGACCCTTTGTGAGTATTGACAAAATATCTCAGGCCCATATGAAGCAGTGAGAAGGAAAAAGTTGAATTCCCAAAGTGCAAGAGTCCTAGAGGATTTTATTTCTTTTTCCTTCTCTTCTGCCATGAGCCCTTCAGGAGTAATAGCAGGCTGAGGGACTTGAAAACACAACTCAGTCCATTTCTCAAAAAGAGGAGCTCCCTGGAGCTGCTTCTGGACTCACATGCACGAGTCCCTGCCATTGCTGTCAGCAGTGGGAGCAGAGAGGAATCTTACTCAGTCCCACTGGGCACGTGGCCCAAGGCACCCAAATCTCTACACCCAAAACTGCTGCCATCCTGCTTCTGCCTTCAGCCAGCAAATCATCTCATCCCACAGCTTTCTCTCTTCCCTCCACATTTCCTTTGCAGCTCCATGGAGCAGCAGGCAAAGTGGGGAAACAGCACGGACCTGCTGCAGCACTGCTGCAGAGCGAGGCCAAGAAAAGGCTGCTCTCCAATCTTTATGCTCTCCCTGCTCTGCAGGGGTTTCACCAGCGCCCTTTGGCCCTCGGGGCTCTCGGGGCTCCCAGGCACGAGCAAGACTCGCTTCTGACCGACCTGAACGCTCAGAGGGACACAGAGGGAACGGGGCCTTTCTTACCAGTCATCGCTGCCCAGCATGGAGAGTGCCTCCTGCAAGGACTGCTGGGGGTCTGGGAATGCGCTGTCCTTCTGCCCACGCCCACGGAGCGGCTCCTCTCGGCGCTGGGCACCAGTGGCCGTCTGCGGGGTCACTGTAAGGAGAGGGTCGGCCATGGGCGCTGCAGCCCCATCTCCCAGCCAGGGCTGCGTGTGGCACCCACTGCCACTGGCTCCGAGACTGCCCTGCTGCCTGGATCCTGGGGCTCCTTGCCTGCTCCCAGCCTCCCCCAGCTGGGCACACTCCGGGCTGAACCTGACAATTGCCCCCACAGCGCCGCCAAGTGCCACAGGTGCCACAGCCAGCGGCAGCTTCCTGAGGCCGCAGAGCTCCCACTCCCTGCGGGACAGTGCCCACAGCAGGACTGGCCAGCCCAGGAGGGAACCCCTCAGGGGCCTCTCTTGTCTCAGCGCCCTGATTTCCCCCAGCCCTGAGGACAGGGGCACTCTGCAGCTCCCTGAGGAAAGACCTGCAGCGGCCTCGTGATAGCACCAAGCCAGGCCTGAACAGCCCAGCCCTGCTGGGCCCGGCTCAATCCCCACAGAGCAACAACCAGGGAGCAGCCACACCTGACCCTTCACACCTGGCAGCACCTCTGTTTCCATTGACTTCAAATATTCTAGACTATCAACTTTTGGAGTAACTCCAAAGTAGATTTGCTGTTCATTCTCAGGACAGACTATGGACCCAAGATCCCAGCTGGGCTGTCTGAGGCAGGAGGCAGTTTGTGCTCCTTGTGCAAGGACAAAGCCCTGCAGGAAAAAGCTGCCATGGAGCAGGCTTACCTGAGGAGCTGTGTGGGAAACTGCCATCCCCATGGAGGGTGGGTGTGCTGGGCAGTAAGGGCACGGCGTCCTGCTTCCTCACAACCTTTTTCTTCAAGGCACTGCCAGGGGGTTTCCTCTGCAGCCTAGGAGCTGTGCCATTGACAGGCGGTAGGCTAAAGCCTGCAGGGACCAGAGAGCAGCTTGTAAGGGGAGGGTGCTGGACTGGGCCACGATGGAAAGGGACAGAAAACTTGCTGGAGCTGGGTAACATCTCTTTGTTATCCCAAAGAACTTCAAGTATAACAGTGGCACACCAACATGGGACAGGGATCACAGAATCACAGAATCCTAGAGAGTTTGGGTTGGAAGGCACCTCTAACCACCATCTAGTTCAATCACTGTGAGCAGGGACATCTTCATCTAGATCAGGTTTCTCAGAGCCCCATGTAAACTGGCTTTGAACACCTCCAAGGATAGACCAACAACAGCTTCTCTGGGCAAATACTGCCAGCTTTTCATCACCTCCAATTAAAAAAATTCTCCTTAATATCTAATCTAAATCTCCCCTCTTCTAGCTTAAAGCAAACTGCAGTGATGCTTCCCCAAAGAACAAGAAAAACCCAGCATTGCTTTGCTTTTGTTCTGTTCCAGAGGCAGGCAGGGGCAGTTCCAAAGGAAGTGCAGATAGCCCTGTGTGATGGCCTCGGGCTGATGCTGCCTCCTCAGGGCCCTGCTGCCGCCCTCGGGCAGCGCCCACAGCCCTGCAGGCAGAGCCCCTCAGCCGCGATTCAGTCGGGAACACTGCTGCCTCCTGGGCTACAACAGAAGCCCTGCCCGGGGCTTCAGCACAGCTCCACAGCGCCAGCTCCTCAGCAGGGAGCGGAGGGAGAAGGATCTCTGGAGTTTTCATCAGAAGGAATTGAATTTTGTTTCTTCCAGGTTGCAGCCTGGTTGAAAAGCATTCTTTTGGACTCTCCTTCCATGGAGACTGCTCTCCAGGAGAGAGTCCGAAGCCCCAGTGTACTTTGCAAGACAGAATTTTCTACTCTGAAACAATTTAGAGGTGAAGGTGGGAAGCTGATATTCTCTTACTGACTCAGTGAGGCCATGGGCAAGTCACTTCATACCTCTGTCTTTTTCTTTGGGAAACAGAATTAAATCCTATGCAAGCTTCCACTCAGATGCAAGCAGAACAGCCCCCCAGTCTGATTGCAACATTGTGCAAGTGGTCAAAATGGACCAGCACAAGTATAGCCACCACTTACTTGCTTCAGCTGCATGCCTGGGCTCAACTGCCTTAGAAAGAAGCTGCAAGGATGTTTCCTTTTGTCTCCTCTTCAACTCCTTTTCCAAGAGCTCCATTTTCTTCCTCTCAATGTTCTTTTCAGCCAACTTGCCCAATGCATCATGGACCTAGGTGCAATGGAAATACATCACAGACTGTAAGCAGAGACACACAAACCAAACACAACATCTGATCAGGAGCACAGAGTCCACACAGTGCCATAGGCTTCGATGCAGC
Source organism: Calcarius lapponicus (assembly GCA_039654755.1). NCBI lineage: Eukaryota > Metazoa > Chordata > Aves > Passeriformes > Fringillidae > Calcarius > Calcarius lapponicus. The sequence goes on along the minus strand of CM077465.1, from coordinate 101,844,131 downwards.
TCCATATACATTCCAATAGTTTCAGAGGAATGTCTCCAGTCCTCACCTTGGCAATTGCACACAGTGAGGTGGAACACTGTAGTGCCACAACCTTCCCCTGCTGCAACTGCAACCTATGTCAGGAAGCCCTACTTGAAGCATGAAACTCATAGGAGTGCTCCAAGACAGATGAAGAGCTCACATGGCAGTGAGCAGGCAGTTCAGTTCCTACAGGCCATGGCAGGAGAACAAAAACCATGTGCAATACCCGGCAAGGAGGCCTAATGAGCTGTTGCTTAACACTCATGGCCAGCAATTGCAGCTGTTTCTCCCTTCCTGGCTTCTGAAGGACTCAGCTCTCAAGGGCTTGGTCTCTGAGACCAGCAGACCAAAAGGAGGAGTCTTGTGAAAACAAGTTGCAGAAGCATTGATCCTCATGAGCAGAAAACTTGAGAATGACAGGGCTGTGAGACGCAGCCACAAAGGTAACCAGGAAAAATCCAACTCTTCCATTTGATTTTGCAGCCTTGCTTACACTCAACATCAGAATCTTTGCTTCTCTGCTTCCAAGGATGCACTTTGCCCACGTTCACTGATGTGGAGCTTGCTCTGCCATTCAGAACTTCTCTAAAACAGCCTTTGCACATAAAGGAAGAATGCTTCTGGCATGACCTTAGAACCATCTCCAAAACAGTGACTGTGGCACCACTGGAAATGGCCAAGCAATTGCCCAGGAGTTGTCAAATAAATTCCCAAGAGAATCCCCATCCCCCAAGGAGTGGAAGATTGAGTTTCAGTTACATTTGGGGCCAAGCACTAAACAGCCACTGGAAAGGAAGTCTGCTCATCCCTGTCCTTATCCCTTACCTTTCCAGAGCTGTCCCTCAGCTCTTTGTCCCTCGTTGGACCAGCACTGCTGGCATGATCCATCTCCTTGGCCTGGCTCAGTGGGAGGCCTGGGAATGGAAGCAAAGGTTCCTGTAAATCTCTGGCAGATTTCAAGCCCCCAAAAATGCCATGCTGGCCAACAGGCAAGACAGGTTCCAGATGGCAGAGCCCTCCTAAAATACAGATATTGGGATTGAGAGCAGCAAGGCACAATGCCTAGAGCCTCTCCCAAGGGATGGGCTCCTGGCAGCAGACATGACATTACTCTGTTGGCCAGCAGACTGAAACCTGCTGCATGACAAAGGCCTCAGCCCCTGCATGCTGGAGAGCCTCTGTGTCTGAGAGAGAAGGGCAGAGATGGAGATTGCTCTTGGCAGAGATTCTTATCTGCCCTTATTCATGCTGATTTTAGTAAACATCTTCTTTCTGGTTCCTAAAAGAACTCCCAGGTTCTAATTCCTGGGTGCATCGAGTTCAACATTTTCTTCTCTTTGCTGGAATATTTTAGAGGACATTCAAAGACAAGCTTAGGGTTGCAGAAGTGATACCCAAACGTAAATTGTGTTCTTGACACTAGACAATTCATTTTCCCCAAGGATTTTCCTTCTAAAGTGTATGAATTGGGACACTTTGGGGCCAGCCTGACTAGAGGTTGATTTTCTTAATGCAAGTAGAACAATGGGGCACATTCTGGAATACTCTCCAACAGAGCTGTCAAAATTCTGAGAACTAATCATTCTACACAACAGCTTCACAGAGGACAAAATCAGGCAGCAAAGTAGAAAAATAACAATGCTGTAAATCTGGATTTTTTTGCCCCTGCAGAATGGCCAGCTTAATAAAAATGGAGTAAGATCTGGGTTTTGAGGAAGGAGGGCAATTCTGGATGGAAGGCAAGGTCTTGGAAGGTAAGAGCATCTGGGAAGATGGCAGGGAAACTACAGATCCCAGAGAAAACCTCCTTGGGACCATGGCAGTCAGTCAGGTCTGCAAAATGGACACACAAAATATAACAGAAACTGTGATAAAAACCTAAAGCATCTAAAGCTCCATAATTCATGGGACAGATTCCTTGGAAGCTTCTAAACAGCTGCACAGGGAAACATGCTCCTGCTGGCAGCACCTTGGAGCAGGCCAGGGGGAAACCCTGCCCCATTCCCCAGAGCCAGCACAGGCACAGCCTGGCCTCTGGGCTGCCCTGGGACAGCAGGGAGCCCAGAGCCCTGTGCTCTCCAGCAATGGCTCAGCTGCACATGCAGCCTCCTGCTCCTCTCCCTGCCCCACAGCTCAGCAGCCCCACAGCTCCAGGGGCACTGGCAGCAGCACAGCTCCTTGCAGGGGGCACATGCAGGGCACAGCTGTTCCCTGCCAATGTGCACAGCCTCTCTGGGCTGCCACCAGACCCTTCCTCCCAACAGAGAGCAACCCAACTCCCTGCTTACCTTTTTCTGAGGCTGATCCATGCTCCTGGGGCTCCTGGGCCAAGGCCCCCTGAGCTGGCTGGGAGCCCAGACCTCCATTCCCAAGGCAGGGCTCCGGCACATGAATATCCAAACTGAAGGGGTCCATGAGTTCCTTTGGGAACAGAGGCATCCCAGGTCCTGTCTTGCACTGAGAGCTCTCTTCCTCCTTTCTCTGGGTTTTTGTTGTGGATTCAGAAGAAGCTGTCAACCAGGGACAAGAGAAGAAGTGAGTTAATTGAACTCGCCTTTATAATCAGCCCTTCTAATGGGGGAGAAAATCAAAGTGTATTTAGTTACTGAAAAGATTGGTTGCTTTTTTATTTTCCATGAAACTAGCATCAGTTTAATTTCTCTCAACAATATGGAGCTGCCAAGCAGAGAGAGAAGGGTTCTACTACTTCATGTGCTGCCCGATGCCTCCCCACTACTACAGGATCCCTTTCCTTCCAAACACTTGGGAATTCACAGTGCTCTCTAGAATCTCACACTGGCAAGGAAGGAATTGATTCCAAAAGGAGTTTTCAAGGCTTTTGTTTTTGTATTTTCCACCCAATTCTAGGTTGGGTTTCGCAGTTTTGGGGATTTTTTATCTTACTCTTACAACAAAGGGAGATCTGGGACACAAACAATGGCACCATGTGTTAGACGTAAAAGAAGCTTTGCTTTCTCCATTTGATGTGCCCAGTATCCTGTGAGGCTGTACTTGTAGGGAACAAAGTGCTCATCCCAAAGTTCCACTTGTGCTCTACTTACTTCTACCAGGGGTTCATTCTCTGCTTTCTTTTCAGCAGAGACACCCAAACCCAAATAAACACGACCTATCTCAAAACAATGTCAACAGGCAGGTGGAAGGTGTGGGAACATTCCTCAATTCATGGTAAATGCCTTCCTTTTCTAGTCTCATTTGACACTAGAAAGGCTGCAGGGAGATAAAAGGCATGTGCAAGATGGAGAGCAATGTTTTCTTTTCAGTGCTGCATTTCCAGGACCCCAAGGTACCACTCCAGCTCCTGCCACTCAACACTTCACACTGACTGCAGGAATTTTCACTGCACCACCAGAGAACACTCCCAAGGGACTGAGCTCTGGGAGAGTCCACTGAGCCCATCAAGGAATGGAACCTTTCAAAACATTACATTTTAACCAAGCTTTCCAATGGTCACCACAGAGTCAAGACTAGAAATGTCATTTTCGGTCAGACATGCCCTGTACCTACCTGCATGTTCCAAGAACTTGTCTTCTCTTCTGCTGCTGGATCCTGGCCTGGAGAAAATGGAGGGCAGAGGAACATGTGAGGAGGTAGAATGAGAAGGGAGGGAATGGGTGTACCATGAAAGGAGACAAAGCTACTTAGCATGGTCACTGTTATGAAGGAGGAAGTGTAACACATAAACGCAAAAGGATGCAAAGATGATTATTTGTCCTTAAGCTTTCAGTTGCTGCAGTCACACAGAGATGGAAAAGCTCAGGCTGTAATAATAGCCAAGTCCAGCAGCAAAGGACCCATCCTGAGATGCTTTGAAGCCCTGCCTCCTCTGCCCCACCACCACCTCTGCTCTTGGGGCATTGCTGTTGTGTTTGACATTGGATGGGCAAATGGTGAATACACAGAGGTCTGTCTAAATACATGGGACAGCTGACTGTGCAAAATGACCACAGGAGATGGGAAGAGTGAGGTGAACAGCACACTGGAGCAGCAGACACCTTGGCTTACCTCATCTCCAGGGACTCATGCAAATCCCACTGGGGAGAGCTGGGCAAAGACCACGCAGAACTGTCAAGAGTAAGACTGCCTGCCTTGCATATTGGGGGGATCAAAGGCAGTCCCAGCGATGCCTTCTTCATTTCCCCACCGCTGGAATAACGCAAGGAGGTCTGTAAAGAGTAGAACACAGTGCTCAGATCAAGCATCCAGCCTTACCCACATTCATGCCTCAAGACATTTCCATATGCCCTCAACCGGGACCTGGCAAGAATAAACGAGTCAAAGTGATGGAGCAGATTGGCACAGGATGGGGAATGGAAAGGGAAGTGGTGAAGGAGAGACCACATCCCACATTTGACACCTCTCCCCTCCTGTTTTCTCCTCTGCAAGGGTGCCTACATTCACAATGACATCAAGATCTTCTGGGGTGCCACTGCCTCCACTGGCCTTTTGGGTGGCATGGCAGTGGCTTTAGATCCCTGTTCTCTCCCTGCCCCTGAGGTGTCTCCCAGCCAGTGCTGATCTCCAGCCATGGCCCCACAAAGCCATTCTGCAGGATGCCAAAACCTGCTTTTCTCAAGGCCCTCCTTTCTTCTGCTGCTGCCCTTCCCTCCTACAGTTCCCCAGCAGCCTTTGAGCCCAGATGCTGCTGAGCTCTCGGCATGCTGGCTGCTCTCCAGCTCCCACACATCCATCAGCTCAGGCTCACTGGCATTTAGGAAGTTCTGCAGAGCTCCCTGCCCTGCTGCTCTCTGCAAGCTCTCTGCCTGCCCAGGCTGCTCCAGGGCCCCCATGCCATGGCCAGGAATGGGGCTGGAGGCACTGGGGGTATATGCACACACACCCTCAGTATCCCATCATTTCTGGCCCAGCTCAAGAGCCAAATCAGGGCCTGTTCAAACTTCACTGAAAGGGTCAGGTCCTGTCAGGGATACCTTGGGCCCTTTCTCTGAAAGGCTGAAATGAAGCACCCAAGCCTTGGATTGCACATTCTGTCTACCAAAGCTGCTGTTCATCTGCCTCCTCCTGCACCCCAGGGCAAACCCAGAACAACTGCAGGTCCTGGCCCTGCTGCAAAGGCAATGGTGTGCCTGGGCTCTGGGCTGCTCTCCCCATGGCCACCTCCCATCCCTTCCCTCTGGACAAAGCCATGCCAGAGCACACAGCTGCCCAGGAGCTGATGGAGCCTGGAAACAGCATCAGAGACAACTGTGCAGAGGGCATGGCTGTACAACTCACAAGCTGAGACAACCTGTCTTGGCAGATTCCAGCAAACACCTTTTCCATCCAAAGCAGACACAGCTGACACAAAACACCACCAAGACATAGAGGTGCTTCATAGATACCCATAGGTTACTAAATGGAGGAGGATTGCTTTTCCATTTAAAGATTGGACAACTTGAGCTGCTCTGACTGCTTATCGGTGTTTTCTCAGCCATAAGACAGAGGAGGAACCACAACACAATCCAGAAACCATTCGAAGGCCTCTCCGGTTATTGATACATGCTGAGGACGTGAAGTCTGCACTTCACACCATTGCAAAGACAGCCTGAAGCTCAGTGTCCAGCTGAGCTCTTCCTTGGCTCAGCTGCTTCCCTGGGCTCACAGCACAGGAAAAGGTCTCCAGGCTCTGCCTACAGCACATAAACTGAAAATCCACCATACTGGACTTAGCTTAGTGCCCTTACCTTATGTCCTTTTGTCTCTGATTTCTGCTCCTGGATGCTTCTTCTGACATCATTGAAGCCAGTGCTCGTTTTCCCTTTCTCTTTCTCTCCATCAGATATATCACTTGGTTTGTTGGAAAAAGAGCTCCCTTGGATGGGAGGCAAGGGCTTTGATGGAAGTAGTGAGATGGGACGTATCAGTGGAAGACTCTTTGAAATACTGGAGTCAGTCAGGCCTGCAAAGTGGAGACAAAGAATGTAACAGAGTCCACAAAGTAAATCGAAAGCATCTGAAGCTCCATATTTCATGGGACAGATTGCCTGGAAACTTCTAAACAGCTGCACAGGGAAACATGCTCCTGCTGGCAGCAATTTTAAGCAGGCCAGGGGGAAACCCTGAGCCATTCCCCAGAGCTACCACAGGCACAGCCTGGCCTCTGGGCTGCCCTGGCACAGCAGGAGCCCAGAGCCCTGTGCTCTCCAGCAATGGCTCAGCTGCACCTGCACCCTCCTGCTCCTCTCCCTGCCCCACAGCTCAGCAGCCCCACAGCTCCTGGGCCACTGGGCTGTTAACACTCAGAGAGTTAATTCTTTACATGGTTTTACAAAGGATAAAATCATGTGGCATCCAAGCAGTTAGAGAGGAAAACCTATCTTAAAACTGGATTTCTTTCCCTCTGTAAAATATCCCGATCAGTAATAGAGACAGGTAAGGAATAATGAGATAAGTCATCCCTAGCCCAGCAAAACTGGCAACTCCTTTAATGAGCAGTATGACTCTCTAGCTGCATTAAACATTCCAGTTTCATACCAGCAATGAAGGAGTCATCCAAAGGGGCCATACCCAGGATTTGGCAGAACTAACCCTAAGCCAAGGAACCAGGGCATCTGATCCTGTTTTCTGCTACACCAGAATTATTTCTCCAACTCTCATCTCTCCTATCATTACACACCCAGAGATGCCAAAGGAACAACAACAGTGTTCCTGAGGCTTTCAACTTGGAAGCATTGCCTGACCCAGATGCACCAGACCCAGCATTTTGTCTGGCACAATCCCACTTGTCAGGGATCAGGCAAGGCAGGGACAGGCACAAGGCACAAGGGGCATCTCCTGCCCCAGCCTCAGCCTGCAGCACTGACACAGGCAGACACAGCCAGGGAAGAGATTTGTCACTGTGAACCTGCCATAGGTGGCTTTGGGACTGTGCTGTCAGAGGATGACAAACTCACACCCTGCCTAGGCTGCATCCATTTGGAAATCTCCTTCTCCTTCATTGGAAAAGCCAAAAGGACTTTCTGTCATAGGAGGTTTCCCTATTCCTCCCAGTGCAAAACCAGGCAATGTCCATGAATCTCCTCCACATCTCAAAGGGGTCTGCTCAAAAAATAACCCAAGGAAATCTTTTCTCCTTCAAAAGCAAGTGCAAGGCGTGGGAACATTTCTCATTTCCTGCTAAATGCCCTTCCTTTTCTAGTCTATCTTTGACACTAGAAAGGCTGCAGGGAGATAAAAGGCATGTGCAGGAGGGAGAGGAATGTTTCCTTTTCCTGCACTGCATTTCCAGAATCCCAAGGATTCCAGCTCCTGACACTTAACATTTCACACTGGAGGAATTTTCACTGCACCACCAGAGAACATTCCCAGGGACTGGGCTCTGGGAGAGTCCACTGAGCCCAACAAGGAATTTAAATTAATTTAAACATATTCTTGTAAGAATGGGTTTCAACCGAGCTTTCCAATGGTCACCTCAGAGTCAAAACTAGAAATGTCATCTTAGGACAGACACGACCTGTACCTACCTGCATGTTCAGGGGACTTCTCTTGACTTCGGCTGCTGGATCCTGGCCTGGAGAAAATGGAGGACAAAGGAACATGTGAGGAGGTAGAAAGAGAAGGGAGGGATTGGGTGTACCATGAAAGGAGACAAAGCTACTTAGCATGGTCACTTCTATGAAGGAGGGAATGCAACACATAAACCCAAGAGGATGCAAAGCTGATTAATTGTCCTTAAGCTTTCAGTTGCTGGAGTCACACAGAACTGGACGAGCTCAGGCTGTAATAAAAGCCAAGGCAACATGGGATCCATCCTGAGATGTTTTGAAGTCCTGCCTCCTCTTCCCCACCACCACCTCTGCTCTTGGGGCATTGTTGTTGGGTTTGACTTTGGGCTGGATCGTCATAGATGGGCAAAATGCTGAATACACAGAGGTTTGCCATAATACATGGGACAGCTGACTGTGCAAAATGACCACACAAGTTGGGAAGAGTGAGGTGAACAGGAGCAAAGAGGAGCAAAGAGGAGCAAAAAGGAGCAAACAGGAGCAGCAGACAGGAGCAAACAGGAGCAGCAGACACCTTGGCTTACCTCATCTCCCGGGACTCCTGCAAATCCAGCTGGGGAGAGCTGCCCAGAGACCCGGCAGTACTGTCAAGAGGTAGACTGCCTGCCTTGCGTATTGGGGGGATCAAAGGCAGTCCAAATGACCCCTTCTTCATTTCCCCACCGCTGGGATATGGCAAGGAGGTCTGTAAAGAGTAGAACACAGTGCTCAGATCAAGCATCCCATCTTGCCCCCATTCATGCCTCAAGACATTTATATATGCCCTCAACTGGGACCTGGCAAGAATAAACAAGTCAAACTGATGGAGCTGATTGGGAAAGGATGGGGAATGGAAAGGGAAGTGGTGAGGGAGAGACCATGTTCCACATTTGACACCTCTCCCCCGTTCTGTCCCCTGCATGGGTGCCTACATTCCCAGCTGGCATCCACATATTTGTGCGTAAACTGAAAATCTGCCATACAGGACTTAGCTTGCTCTCCTTACCTTATGTCCTTTTGTCTCTGATTTCTCCTCCTGGCTGCTTCTTACAATATCATTGTCACCAGTACTCATTTTCCCTTTCTGTCCATCCAACATCTTCCCTGGCTTGATGAGAGAAGAGCTCTCTGGGATGGGTGGCAAGGGCTTGGATGGAAGCAGTGAGGAGGGACGTGTCTGAACAAGTATCTTGGAAATACTGGAGTCAGTCAGGCCTGCAAAGTGGAGACAAAGAATGCAACAGAGTGCACATAGTAAATCTAAAGCACTTGAAGCTCCATATTTCATGGGACAGATTCCTTGGAAGCTTCTAAACAGCTGCACAGGGAAACATGCTCCTGCTGGCAGCACCTTGAAGCAGGCCAGGGGAAACCCTGCCCCATTCCCCAGAGCTACCACAGGCACAGCCTGGCCTCTGGGCTGCCCTGGGACAGCAGAGAGCCCAGAGCCCTGTGCTCTCCAGCAATGGCTCAGCTGCACCTGCACCCTCCTGCTCCTCTCCCTGCCCCACAGCTCAGCAGCCCCACAGCTCCAGGGGCACTGGCAGCAGCACAGCTCCTTGCAGGGGGCACATGCAGGGCACAGCTGTTCCCTGCCAATGTGCACAGCCTCTCTGGGCTGCCACAGGACCCTTCCTCCCAACAGAGAGTAGCTCAGATCCAACCTCACCTCTGTGTCAGGCTGAGCCATGCTCACAAGGCAAGAAGTGAGTTTATTGAACTCCCACCAATACAATCAATCCATCTCATGGATAAGGAATCCAAGGGGTGTTTTCATTATTCAGAAAATTGCTCTGGTTTTACTTTTCATGAAACAAGGCTCACTACAATTCCTCTGAACTGTATGGAGCTGGCAATCCAGGAGAGAAAGCTTCTACAGCTTTGCTTATGTGTTGCTCATTGCTCATCTACTACTTTGAAATCCCTTTCCATGTAAACTGTTGGCAACCCACAGTGGTCTCCAGAATTTGACAATTACACCTAGGAAGTAATTGCTTTCCCAAGCTACTGTTCCTGGCCTTTGTTTCTGTAACTCCGACTCAGTTCTGGGTTGGGTTTTGCTTGTTGCTTTTATTCATCTTAACAACAGAGGAAATGCTGGCACATAAGCAATGGCACCTCAAGTTGGAAGAAGCTTTGCAATCCACATTACATATCCCCAGTATTCAAGGAGTCTGTATCAGCAGGGAAAAAAACTGGCCATCCAATTGCAAATTGCCACTTTTGCTCTGCGTCATTGTTCCATGGGCTTTTTCCCCTGTTTTCTTTCCCGCAGACAAAACCAAAACCAACATAAAACATGACCTATCTCAAAACATTTCTGATCTAGGCTAACACTGACAATTCAAAATTTTCTTAATGGAAATTGCAGAGGGGAAGTAATTCTGAAATACTCTCCAACAGGGCTGTTAACACTCAGAGAGTTAATTCTTTACATGGTTTCACAAAGGATAAAATCATGTGGCATCCAAGCAGTTAGAGAGGAAAACCTATCTTAAAACTGGATTTCTTTCCCTCCGTAAAATATCCCGATCAGTATTAAAGGAGAGACACGTAGGTATTAATGAGATAGGTCATACTGGTCCAGAATTAATCCAGTGAAACGGGCAACCTCAAGATGAGCAATACTAGTCCCTAACTGCATTAAGCATCCCAGCTGCAGATCAGCAATGAAGGAGTCATTCCAAAGGACACATAACCAGGATTTGGTAGAACTAACCCTAAGCCAAGGAACCAGGGCATCTGACCCCGTTTTCTGCATCAGCAGAATTATTTCTCCAACTCTCATCTCTCCTACCATTACACACCCAGAGATGCCAAAGGAACAACAACAGTGTCAATGAGGCTTCCAACTTGGAAGCACTGCCTGACCCAGATGCACCAGACCCAGCATTTTGTCTGGCACAATCCCACTTGTCAGGGATCAGGCAGGGACAGGCACAAGGCACAAGGGGCATCTCCTGCCCCAGCCTCAGCCTGCAACACTGACACAGGCAGACACAGCCAGGGAAGGGATTTGTCACTGTGAACCTGCCATAGGTGGCTTTGGGACTGTGCTGTCAGAGGATGACAAACTCACACCCTGCCTAGGCTGCATCCATTTGGAAGTCTCCCTCTCCTTCATTGGAAAAGCCAAAAGGACTTTCTGTCATAGCAGGTATCCCTGTTCCTCCCAGTGCAAAATCAGGCAATATCCATGAATCTCCTTCACATCTCAAATGGTTTAGCTCAGCAACAGCCCCAAGGAAATCTTTTCTCCTTCAAGGGCAGGTGGAAGGAGTGGGAACATTTCTCATTTCCTGCTAAATGCCTTCTTCTTCTAGTCTATCTTTGACACTAGAAAGGCTGCAGGAAGATAAAAGGCATGTGCAGGATGGAGAGGATTCTTTCCTTTTCCTGCACAGCATTTCCAGAATCCCATGGATTCCAGCTCCTGACACTCAACATTTCACACTGGAGGAATTTTCACTGCACCACCAGAGAACATTCCCAGTGACTGAGCTCTGGGAGAGTCCACTCAGCCCAACAAGGAATTGGAATGAATTTAAACATATTCTTGTAAGAAAGGGTTTCAACCGAGCTTTCAAATGGTCACCACAGAGTCAAGACTAGAAATGTCATCTTAGGACAGACATGCCCTGTACCTACCTGCATGTTCTGAGGACTTCTCCTGGCTTATGCTGCGGGATCTAGGCCTGGAGAAAATGGAGGAAAAGGAACATGTAAGGAGGTAGAATGAGAAGGGAGGGAATGGGTGTACCATGAAAGGAGACAAAGCTACTTAGCATGGTCACTTCTATGAAGGAGGGAACGCAACACATAAACCCAAGAAGATGCAAAGCTGATTGATTTTCCTTAAGCTTTCAGTTGCTGGAGGTACACAAAACTGGACAAGCTCAGGTTGCAAAAAAAGCCAATGCGAACATGGGATCCATCCTGAGATGCTTTGAAGCCCTGCCTCCTCTGCCCCACCACCACCTCGGCTCTTGGGGCATGGCTGTTGGGTTTGACATTAGATGGGCAAAATGCTGAACACGAGAGGTTTGCCATAATACATGGGACAGCTGACTGTGCAAAATGACCACAGGAGATGGGAAGAGTGAGATGAGCAGCACACTGGAGCAGCAGACACCTTGGCTTACCTCATCTCCAGGGACTCCTGCAAATCCCGCTGGGGAGATCTGCCCAGAGACCCTGCAGCACTGTCAGCATGGACACTGCCTGCCTTGCGCATTACGGGGATCATGGACTTTCCAAATGCCCCCTTCTTCATTTCCCCACCACTGGGATATGGCAAGGAGGTCTGTAAAGAGTAGAACACAGTGCTCAGATCAAGCATCCAGCCTTGCCCACATTCATGCCTCAAGACATTTACATATGCCCCCAACTGGGACCTGGCAAGAATAAACAAGTCAAACTGATGGAGCAGATTGGCACAGGATGGGGAATGCAAAGGGAAGTGGTGAGGGAGAGACCATGTCACATATTTGACATTGTCTAGCCTCCTGCTCTCTCCCCTGCAAGTGTGCCTGCATTCCCAGCCAGAATTGACATCAAGGTGTTCTGGGGTGCCACTGCCTCCACTGGCCTTTTGGGTGGCATGGCAGTGGCTTTAGATCCCTGTTCTCTCCCTGCTCCTAAGGTGTCTCAGAGCCAGTGCTGATCTCCAGCCATGGCCCCACAAAGCCATTCTGCAGGATGCCAAAACCTGCTTTTCTCAAGGCCCTCCTTTCCTCTGCTGCTGCCCTTCCCTCCTACAGTTCCCCAGCAGCCTTTGAGCCCAGATGCTGCTGAGCTCTCGGCATGCTCGCTGCTCTCCAGCTCCCACACATCCATCAGCTCAGGCTCACTGGCATTTAGGAAGTTCAGCAGAGCTCCCTGCCCTGCTGCTCTCTGCAAGCTCTCTGCCTGCCCAAGCTGCTCCAGGGCCCCCAGGCCATGGCCAGGAATGGGGCTGGAGGCACTGGGGGTAGATGCACACCCACCCTCAGCATCCCATCATTTCTGGCCCAGCTCAAGAGCCAAATTAGGGCCTTTTCAAACTTCACTGAGAGGGTCAGGCCCTTTCAGGAAAAGGTCTCAGAACTCTGCCAACAGCACATAAACTGAAAATTTACCACACTGGACTTAACTTGCTCTCCTTACCTGACATGCTTTTTCCTCAGAAGCGAGCTTTTTCCTTCTAATCTCTTCCTCACAACCGGTGCCAGGTTTCCCAGTCTCCTGCTCTCTATTCCTTATGCTGCTTGCCATGGCAGAAAGAGAGCTCTTGGGGATGGGCAGCAACGGCTTGGAAGGAAGGAGCATGGAAGCACCCGCCAAGGAAAACCTCTTGGCAAGGGGGTATCCAGTCAGGGCTGCAAAGTGGAGACACAAACGGTATCAGAGCCTGCGATGCAAACCTAGAGCATCTGAAGGTCCATATTTCATGGGACAGATTCCTTGGCTAATACTGTCAACTCAATTTTTTTTACCTGAAATAGCAGAGGGCATGTCATTCTGAAATACTCTCTAAGAGAGCTGCTAAAAGTAAGAGAACTAATTCTTTGCATGGTTCCACAGAGAGTAAAACCATGTGGCATCCAAGCACTATGAGAGGAATACCACGCTTAAAACTGGATTTCTCTCCCTCCGTAAAATGTCCCAGTGAGTAATCAAAGAGACACAGGTATGGATTAGTGAGATACATCATTCCTAGTCCAGAATTAATATGGAATAATTTCATACCTCCTTCAATAACCAATACTTCTCTTTAACTGCATTCAGCATTGCAGCTACAGATCAGCAATGAAGGAGCCATTCCAAGAGGGATGTACCCGGGATTTGGCAGAACTAACCCTAAGCCAAGGAACTACAGCATCTCATCCATTTTTCTGCATCATCAGAATTATTTCTCCAAGTCTCATCTCTCCTATCATTACACACCCAGAGATGCCAAAGGAACAACAACAGTGTCAATGAGGCTTCCAACTTGGAAACATTGCCTGACCCAGATGCACCAGACCCAGCATTTTGTCTGGCACAATCCCACTTGTCAGGGATCAGGCAAGGCAGGGACAGGCACAAGGCACAAGGGGCATCTCCTGCCCCAGCCTCAGCCTGCAGCACTGACACAGGCAGACACAGCCAGGGAAGGGATTTGTCACTGTGAACCTGCCATAGGTGGCTTTGGGACTGTGCTGTCAGAGGATGACAAACTCACACCCTGCCTTGGCTGCATCCATTTGGAAGTCTCCTTCTCCTTCATTGGAAAAGTCAAAAGGACTTTCTGTCATAGGAGGTTTCCCTATTTCTGACAGGGTCTAACCAGGCAATATCCATGAATCTCCTTCACATCTCAAATGGTTTAGCTCAGCAACAGACCCAAGGAAAGGTTTTCGCCTTATTTAGCATGTGAAAGGAGTGGGAACATGTCTCAGTTCATGCTAAATGCCTTCCTTTTCTATTCTCTCCTTGACACTAGAAAGACTGCAGGAAGATAAAAGCCATGTGCAGGATGGAGAGGATCGTTTCCTTTTCCTGCACAGCATTTCCAGGATCCCAAGGTACCACTCCAGTTCCTGCCACCCAACATTTCACACTGGAGGAATTTACACTGCACCACCAGAGAACACTCCCAGGGTCTGAGCTCTGGGAGAAACCACTGAGCCAGACAAGGAATTGGAATGAATTTAAACATATTCTTGTAAGAATGAGTTTTAACCGAGCTTTCAAATGGTCACCTCAGAGTCAAGACTAGAAATGTCATCTTAGGACAGACATGCCCTGTACCTACCTGCATGTTCTGAGGACTTCGCCTGGCTTATGCTGCTGGATCCTGGCCTGGAGAAAATGGAGGACAAAGGAACATGTGAGGAGGTAGAATGAGAAGGGAGGGAATGGGTGTACCATGAAAGGAGACAAAGCTACTTAACATTGTCACTTCTATGAAGGAGGAAATGCAACACATAAACCCAAGAGGATGCAAAGCTGATTAATTGTCCTTAAGCTTTCAGTTGCTGGAGTGACAGAGCTGGCCAAGCTCAGGCTGAAATAAAACCCAAGTCCAGCACAGGACACATCCTGAGGTGCTTTGAAGCCCTGCCTCCTCTTCCCCACCACCACCTCTGCTCTTGGGGCATTGCTGTTGGGTTTGACATTGGATGGGCAAAACGGTGAATACACAGAGGTTTACCTAAATACATGGGACAGCTGACTGTGCAAAATGACCACAGGAGATGGGAAGAGTGAGGTGAACAGCACACTGGAGCAGCAGACACCTTGGCTTACCTCATCTCCTGGGACTCCTGCAAATCCTGTTGGTGAGATCTGCCCAAAGACCCGGCAGCACTGTAACCATGGAGACTGCCTGCCTTGCGCATTACGGGGATCATGGATTTTCCAAATGCCCCCTTCTTCATTTCCCCACCGCTGGAATAACGCAAGGAGGTCTGGAAAGAACAAATCACATTGCTCAGATCAAGCATCCAGCCTTGCCCCCATTCATGCCTCAAGACATTTACATATGCCCTCCACCGGGACCTGGCAGAATAGGACAAGACAACCTGATGGAGCAGATTGGCACAGGATGGGGAAGAATGCAAAGGGAAGTGGTGAAGGAGAGACCATGTCTCACATTTGCCACCATTCCCCTCCTGCTCTCTGCTCAGCAAGTGTGCCTGCATTCCCAGCCAGAATTGACATCAAGGTGTTCTGGGGTGCCACTGCCTCCACTGGCCTTTTGGATGGCATGGCTGTGGCTTTAGATCCCTGTTCTCTCCCTGCCCCTGAGGTGTCTCACAGCCAGTGCTGATCTCCAGCCATGGCCCCACAAAGCCATTCTGCAGGATGCCAAAACCTGCTTTTCTCAAGGCCCTCCTTTCTTCTGCTGCTGCCCTTCCCTCCTACAGTTCCCCAGCAGCCTTTGAGCCCAGATGCTGCTGAGCTCTCGGCATGCTAGCTGCTCTCCAGCTCCCACACATCCATCAGCTCAGGCTCACTGGCATTTAGGAAGTTCTGCAGAGCTCCCTGCCCTGCTGCTCTCTGCAAGCTCTCTGCCTGCCCAAGCTGCTCCAGGGCCCCCAGGCCATGGCCAGGAATGGGGCTGGAGGCACTGGGGGTAGATGCACACCCACCCTCAGTATCCCATCATTTCTGGCCCAGCTCAAGAGCCAAATCAGGACCTGTTCAAACTTCACTGAAAGGGTCAGGTCCTGTCAGGGGAAAAGGTCTCAGAGCCCTGCCAACACCACATAAAGTGAAAATTACTCCACTAGTCTGCACTTGCTGTCCTTACCTCATTTCCTTTTTCCTCAGAAGCGAGCTCTTTCCTTCTAATCTCTTCCTCACAGCCAGTGCCGGTTTTCCCAGTCTCCTGCTCTCTACTCCATATCTTGCTTGCCATGGGAGAAAGAGAGCTCTTGGGGATGGGCAGCAACGGCTTGGAAGGAAGGAGCATGGAAGCACCTGCCTGAGAAAACCTCTTGGCAAGGGGGTATCCAGTCAAGGCTGCAAAGCGGAGACACAAAATGTATCAGAGCAACCTAAAGCACCTGAAGCTCCATATTTCATGGGACAGATTGCTTGGAAACGTCTATACAGCTGCACAGGGAAACATGCTCTGAATCACAGAAACTTGAATCAGGCCAGGGGGAAACCCTGCCCCACTTCCCCAGAGCTGCCACAGGCAGCTGGGACAGCAGGGAGCCCAGAGCCCTGTGCTCTCCAGCAATGGCTCAGCTGCACCTGCACCCTCCTGCTCCTCTCCCTGCCCCACAGCTCAGCAGCCCTACAGCTCCCTTCTATCCACACCTTTCCCTTCAGTGGTCTTTCCTTTCCTGGTAAAATCCATCTTCAAACCCGTGCTTCTGCCTGGCAGAAGTGTCTGGGTTTGAATCTGGGATGGCTCTCGGAGTTGGCAGCGATGGGAGCTCGGTACCAGCCTTAGAACAAGGCCGGGTGACTCCAATCGCCGGCGCTCGGCACAGAGAGGCAGAGCCAGACGCGTCTGCTGCCGCTGGGGCCGTGTCAAGCACAGCCTGCACCAGCCCAGCCTGGGGCTGCCCCTTTGTGACACGCTCCCCGTGCTTCTCTCGTTTCCATGGCTGCAAAACCCCAGCCCAACTCCATCCCCTTCCATTCCCTTCCCAAGGGCAGCCAGCCCTAAGCCCGGCCTGGCCAGGCCTGAGGCTTTCACCCTGTCCAGGATGTAGATCCTTTCCAAAGCTACTTTTCAAGGCCTCTCATTCTGTAATTTTCATTCAGTTCTGGGTTGCAGCTTGTTGGTGTGGGATTTTGTTTCATTCTCTTCACATCAAACAAAGTGTTGGGACACAAAGTGGAACTGGGCAGGGGAAGTAAAAGCAGCTTTGCACTCCCCAGTAGATGACCCCAAAACTCAGTTGGCCAAGAGCTGTAGGGAAGAAATGAACAAATTGACCATCCAAACTTTCCTCTTTTTCTCTACTTCATTTTTCCAGGGGTTTATTCTCTGCTTTCTTTTAAGCAGAGACACCCAAAACCAACATAAACATGACCTGTCTCAAAACAATTCTGATCTTGGCTAATACTGACAACTCAAAATGTCCTTAATGGAAAGAGCTGATGGCCAGTCATTCTGAAATACTCCCCAACAGAGCTGTTAGAACTAGGAGAACTAATTCTTTACATGGTTCCACAGAGGGTTAAACCATGTGGCATCCAAGACTATGAGAGGAATACCACTCTTAAAATTGGATTTCTTGCCCTCTGTAAAATTTCATGGTTAGTAATAAAAGAGACACAGGTATGGATTAATGAGATAAGTCACTCCTAGTCCAGAATCAATCCAGAATAATTTTGAACTTCTTCAATGTCCAATACTTCTCCTTAACTGCATTAAGCATTCCAGCTGCAGATCAGCAATGAAGGAGTCATTCCAAAGGGGCCATACCCAGGACTTGGCAGAACTAACCCTAAGCCAAGGAACCAGGGGATCTGACCCCTTTCTCTGCATCAGCACAATTATTTCTCCAAGTCTCATCTCTCCTATCATTACACACCCAGAGATGCCAAAGGAACAACAACAGTGTCAATGAGGCTTCCAACTTGGAAGCATTGCCTGACCCAGATGCACCAGACCCAGCATTTTGTCTGGCACAATTCCACTTGTCAGGGATCAGGCAAGGCAGGGACAGGCACAAGGCACAAGGGGCATCTCCTGCCCCAGCCTCAGCCTGCAGCACTGACACAGGCAGACACAGCCAGGGAAGGGATTTGTCACTGTGAACCTGCCATAGGTGGCTTTGGGACTGTGCTGTCAGAGGATGACAAACTCACACCCTGCCTTGGCTGCATCCATTTGGAAGTCTCCCTCTCCTTCACTGGAAAAGCCAAAAGGGCTTTCTGTCATAGGAGGTATCCCTATTCCTCCCAGTGCAAAATCACGCAATGTCCATGAATCTCCTTCACATCTCAAATGGTTTAGCTCAGCAACAGCCCCAAGGAAATCCTTTCTCCTTCAAGGGCAGGTGGAAGGAGTGGGAACATTTCTCATTTCCTGCTAAAGGGCTTCTTCTTCTAGTCTCATTTTTACACTGGAAAGGCTGCAGGAAGATAAAAGGCATGTGCAGGATGGAGAGGAATGTTTCCTTTTCCTGCACAGCATTTCCAGGATCCCAAGGTACCACAGCAGCTCCTGCCACTCAACATTTCACACTGGCGGAATTTTCACTGCACCACCAGAGAACATTCCCAGGGTCTGGTCTCTGGGAGAGTCCATTGAGCCCATCAAGGAATTTAAATTAATGTAAACAAATTTTGGCAGAATGGGTTTCAACCAAGCTTTCCAGTTGTCACCTCTGAGACAAGACTCCAATGGTCATTTAAGTTCAGACATGCCCTGTACCTACCTGCATGTTCAGAGGACTTCTCTTGTCTTCGGCTGCTGGATCCAGGCCTGGAGAAAATGGAGGACAAAGGAACATGTGAGGAGGTAGAATGAGAAGGGAGGGAATGGGTGTACCATGAAAGGAGACAAAGCTACTTAGCATGGTCACTTCTATGAAGGAGGAAATGCAACACATAAACCCAAGAGGATGCAAAGCTGAATAATTGTCCTTAAGCTTTCAGTTGCTGGAGCCACACAGAGATGGCCAAGTCCTGGTGGAAACACAGCAGTCACTCTTCAACTTGCACCAGAACTCCCCAATTTTGCCTCCTCTCCTTTTGGAGCCAAGAGGCTCCTGCAGCCTCTCTGAAGCACAAAGAGCTGCTGGGCTGAGACACCAATGTGTATGGTGTATACTTTTATACTGCTGCCAAAGCCTGACTTTGCCTGCTTGTGCCTTACCCTGGTGACAGCCTCGTGCTACACGTGGTCTGAGCACTGCTGCCTCCTGAGAATGGTATTATATCTGCTCGCTCTTTCCAGAATAAAATGGCTTTTTCCAACTCAGCTGCTAGGGAAGGATATTCACACTGCACTTTCAAAGCCCTACCAAAGATTTTCTATTGGAATGATACTTCTATGGCTCCCTCTTTATGGTTATCACTTGGAGAAGCTTCACAGCTACATTTTCTCACACCTATCCAAGCCAATATCTTTCCATCAGTCAGATAACTCTTCTCTAGCACCTTGCCCTCTTTGACCTTAAGTCCAGATCTAAATATTAAACATCAATCGGATTATACATCTATATCCCAAAACTTATCAGGGATCTCATTTCACAGAGAAGGCCCAGGCACAGAGAAATTACACCTGATGTTTACAGAAGCAGCATCTGAATTTGCAGATACCTTTCCAGTAGCCAATCTTTGCCCACACAAATTCTTCTGGTTGCAGAATTTAACAGTCAAGGATCTCTGCATCCAAAGTTCTGCAGGATCCAGGCCCATGCAAAACACTTCCCAAATGACACCACAATAATTATAGAGGGAATCAATAGCCAAGTGCAGCAAAGGACCCATCTGGAGGTGCTTTGAAGCCCTGCCTCCTCTTCCCCACCACCACACCTGATCTTGGGGCGTTGCTGTTGGGTTTGACATAGAGGGAAAAAATGGTGAATACACAGAGACTAGCCTAAATGGGAGTTTGTGCAAAATGACCACAGGAGATGGGAAGAGTGAGGTGAACAGCACACTGGAGCAGCAGACACCTTGGCTTACCTCATCTCCAGGGACTCCTGCAAATCCTGCTGGGGAGAGATTTGGACAGACCCTGCAGCACTGCCAACATGGGGGCTTCCTGCCTTGCATATTGGGGGGATCAAAGGCAGTCCAAATGATGCCTTCCTCATTTCCCCACCAGTGGGGTATGGCAAGGAGGTCTGTAAAGAGTAGAACACAGTGCTCAGATCAAGCATTCAGCCTTGCCCACATTCATGCCTCAAGACATTTACATGTCCCCTGCAACTGGGACATGGCAAGGATAAACAAGTCAAACTGATGGATCTGATTGGGAAAGGATGGGGAATGCAAAGGGAAGTGGTGAGGGAGAGACCATGTTCCACATTTGACACCTCTCCCCTCCTGTTTTCTCCTCTGCAAGGGTGCCTACATTCACAATGACATCAAGGTGTTCTGGGGTGCCACTGCCTCCACTGGCCTTTTGGGTGGCATGGCAGTGGCTTTAGATCACTGTTCTCTCCCTGCCCCTGAGGTGTCTCACAGCCAGTGCTGATCTCCAGCCATGGCCCCACAAAGCCATTCTGCAGGATGCCAAAACCTGCTTTTCTCAAGGCCCTCCTTTCTTCTGCTGCTGCCCTTCCCTCCTACAGTTCCCCAGCAGCCTTTGAGCCCAGATGCTGCTGAGCTCTCGGCATGCTGGCTGCTCTCCAGCTCCCACACATCCATCAGCTCAGGCTCACTGGCATTTAGGAAGTTCTGCAGAGCTCCCTGCCCTGCTGCTCTCTGCAAGCTCTCTGCCTGCCCAAGCTGCTCCAGGGCCCCCATGCCATGGCCAGGAATGGGGCTGGAGGCACTGGGGGTAGATGCACACCCATCCTTAGTATCCCATCATTTCTGGCCCAGCTCAAGAGCCAAATCATGGCCTGTTCAAACTTAATTGAAAGGGTCAGGCCCTTTCAGGGAAAGGTCTCAGAGATCTGCCAAGACAAAAACTGAAAATTTACCACACTGGACTTAACTTGCTCTCCTTACCTTAAATACTCTTCCCTCTGAAGTGATGACCTTTTTCATTCTGCTCTCGTCATCCAAACCGGTGCCAGGTTTCCCAGTCTCCTGCTCTCCATGGCACATCTTGGTAGGAAGAGAGCTCTTGGAGATGGGAGGCACCAGCTTGGAGGGAAGGAGCATGGATGGACTTGCCAAAGAAAACCTCTTGGCAAGTGGGTAGCCAGTCAGGGCTGCAAAGTGGAGACACAAAATGTATCAGAGCCTGCAATGCAAACCTAAAGCACCTGAAGCTCCATATTTCACGGGACAGATTCCTTGGAAACTTCTAAACAGCTGCACAGGGAAACATGCTCCTGCTGGCAGCACCTTGAAGCAGGCCAGGGGAAAACCCTGCCCCATTCCCCAGAGCTACCACAGGCACAGCCTGGCCTCTGGGCTGCCCTGGGACAGCAGGGAGCCCAGAGCCCTGTGCTCTCCAGCAATGGCTCAGCTGCACATGCAGCCTCCTGCTCCTCTCCCTGCCCCACAGCTCAGCAGCCCCACAGCTCCAGGGGCACTGGCAGCAGCACAGCTCATGGCAGGGGCACATGCAGGGCACAGCTGTTCCCTGCCAATGTGCACAGCCTCTCTGGGCTGCCACCAGACCCTTCCTCCCAACAGAGAGTAGCTCAGATCCAACCTCACCTCTGTGTCAGGCTGAGCCATGCTCACAAGGCAAGAAGTGAGTTCAGTGAACTCCATCACCTTTTTATCAACACATCTAATGGGTGTGACACTCAAGGTTTTTTTTACTTTCTGAGAAAATTTCTTTGGTCTAATTTTTCCTAGAACTAGGCTGTGTTTAATTCCTCTGAGCTGTATTGATTTAGTTAGTCTGAAGGGAATGATGGAAGGCTCCAATGGTAAGAGGGGAAAAAAGATTCCTTCTTGAGGCTGGCCTTCTCTGAATCCACAAGAGAAACCCACACAGGTGTGACTGCTGGCTCTGCAAACCACAAAGACCTCTCAGCCACCAGGCAGGCCTTATTGGTGTTTCTATATCGCCATAATATCACCCTCAATGTTGGAGCCGATCAGCAAGCAGAGGAAGAACAGGAAATTTCTCTGTAGTGAGACTCAACATTGAAGGCAAGAAAAGCAACAGGATTTGCATCTCATGACCATTTCCAGTTTGGGGTCAGCTGTGGCCACAGTCCCTGTCCTGGCTGACAGAAGGAGTCATTTGGCCACTGTCAAAAAGGAGGAAGCAGCGAAAACTAATGAGACAATGTTGAGATGCCCTGGGTGTCCTTGCAGGATCATCTGTAGCTGTCAGGCACCTACTCTGACACAGAGCCAGCACTGACCACCATGGACCAGTTTTCCCTGAAATCTGGGGGGACTTTTTCCATTTGGATTCGGCCTTTTAGCTCCCTTCTGTCCTCACCTTTCCCTTCAGTGGTCTTTCCTTTCCTGGTGAAATCCATCTTCAAACCCGTGCTTCTGCCTGGCAGAAGTGTCTGGGTTTGAATCTGGGATGGCTCTCGGAGTTGGCAGCGATGGGAGCTTGGTACCAGCCTTAGAACAAGGCCGGGTGACTCCAATCGCCGGCGCTCGGCACAGAGAGGCAGAGCCAGACGCGTCTGCTGCCGCTGGGGCCGTGTCAAGCACAGCCTGCACCAGCCCAGCCTGGGGCTGCCCCTTTGTGACACGCTCCCCGTGCTTCTCTCGTTTCCATGGCTGCAAAACCCCACCCCAACTCCATCCCCTTCCATTCCCTTCCAAGGGCAGCCAGCCCTAAGCCCGGCCTGACCAGGCCTGAGGCTTTCACCCTGTCTAGGATGTAGACCCTTTCCAAAGCTACTTTTCAAGGTCCTTCATTCTGTAATTCCCACTCAGTTCTGGGTTGCAGCTTGTTGGTGTGGGATTTTGTTTCATTCTCTTCACATCAAACAAAGTGGTGGGACACAAACAATGGCACTGGGCAGTGGAAGTAAGAGCAGCTTTGCACTCCCCAGTAGATGACCCCAAAACTCAGTTGGCCAAGAGCTGTATGTTCCTCTTTTGCTCTACTTCATTGTTCCAGGGCTTTATTCTCTTCTTTCTTGCAGAGACAACCATAAACACAATCTGCCTCAAAACATTTCTGATCATGGAAGCTCCTGACAATTCCAAATTTTCTTAATGAAAATAGCACCAGGCAAGGCATTCTAAATCACTCCCCAACAGAGCAGATAAATCTAATCCTGCTTGATTTGGATGAACTAAGCCTGAGCCATGGGACCTGCAGGTCTGATCCCTTTTGCTGCATCTGCAAAATTATTTCTTCAAGTCTCATCTCTCCTATCTATTGAAAGAACCTTCGCACTCTGCATGAGATGCTCCCTGTGTTCAGTGGGCTGATATAATCAGCTTTTGTACACACTGCCCCGTGAGCCCAGCAGCATTCCTGGGACCCTGCAGCACCACTGCAGGCCAACATGCTCCAGGCACAGCTGCAGGAAGGAGATTGCACCAAGTCCTGGCTGAAGGAGTCTCCAGGCTGCCACAGCCCTTCACCTGCGGCGGAATCATGCCTCGCTGCCATGGGGGGAGCAGTGGGGGTGACGGGCTCTGTGCAGATGAGGGTCTCCTCCATGTGCTGCTGCTCGCTGGGCTGATCCAGCTGCTGCTGCCTTCCCCCACAGCTGGATCAGGAGCCTGCCTGGGAAAATAACACTGCCAGTGCCCGTGCCAGCCACCGATCCCTGACATGAACCTGCCCACAGGGCATCCTGCCCACCAAACTGCTCCACTCAGGTGATGTCAGACAACATCAAAATACATTCACACCGTTTGTTTCCCACATTCTGGCAAAATCATGGCCATACAGTCCACATGTTGGAGGCAGACTGCTGTTGGCAGAATGGGGGAAGCCCCAGCAGCTGCTCTCCCCATGGCTGCATGGCCACGGCAGCAGAGGCAAGTCTCCCACCGTGCCCACTGCTGTGGGACCCAGTGCTTTGGGCTTGTTTCCACTGAACTCAGGCTGCTGCTACAGCAGCAACATCACTTCACACATTTGATAACGAAGTGTTGGAATGGCACACAGGACTTGCCCCAAGAGCTACAAAAAATTTTTAAAAAGACAAGGGGGCAGGGGAGTTGGAATACTTGGTTCCTTTTTAATACAAGCATACCTGGATTTAAGCAGGGACACTGGGCTAATCATACTGGGGACTGCTTTGTAAGCCTTGTCTCTAGCAATTCCCACCAGTCTGCAAGCCTTTTTCACTACAAAGGGGTAGATAAGATTTTACAACATATCCAGGAACAAGTCTGAGCCAGAAGTCAAAACACAAGAAAATACTCCCAAATCTGCCACCACTTGGGAAAGGAAGCAGAAAAGCAGGTGAAACAAGTGCCCTTGCAGCTAAATTGCCTGCATTTATCCCATGGTCCAACCTTCCTGTACAAAAGCACCTCAATTCAAACACACAGCCTAAGATGAAGGAATAAAAGTGTTTTGAGAGCATTTAAAGCCTGATTCCTATTACTTTCAAGGAGAGGTCAATGCTAAATCCCTTAAAAACACAAATGTGGGTCTGTTTGGGACTGCATCCTTCAAAACAGGAATGGAGCTTTAGAATTGCAGAACTGTTTCCATTGGAAGAGACCTTTAAGATCATAGAGTCCTGCCAATAACCTGAGACCCCTGACACTGCCAAGGCCACCGCTAAAGCATGACCCAGGACAGGATGCCATTGGCCTTCTTGGCCACCTGGGCACACCTGGCTCACATTCAGCCACTGCCAACCAGCACCCCCAGGTCCTCTTCTGCTGGGCGGCTTTCCAGCCACTCTGCCCCCAGCCTGTGGCCTTGCATGGGGCTGCTGCGGCCCAAGGGCAGCACGGGGCACTTCACCTTGTTCAACCTCATGCAAGTGGCCTCAGCCCATGATCCAGCCAGTCCAGATCTCTCTGCAGAGACTTCCTGCCCTCCAGCACATCAACACTCCCACCCAGCTTGGCATCATCTGTAAACTGCCTGAGGTGCCCTTGATCCTCCCCTCCACATCATTGACAAAGATGGGAATCACAACTGGCCCCAGTGCTGAGCCCTGGGGAACACCACTTATGACCAGGTGCCAGCTGGATTTAATTCCACTGAATTCCACCCCTCCCTGGGCCCAGCCATCCTGACAGGTTTTACCCAGGGAAGAGTGCATTCAGTTCTTCAGTCTTTTCCTCAACCTTTGTTCTGTGTTTCCCCCCATGTCCAGGAGAAGACAGAGATTCTCCTTAGCCCTCCTTTCGTTGCTGATGTATTTACAGAAACATTTTTATCCTCTTTGCAATCTTCTAGGAAGAAATTCTCAACAGTGAGGCAGGTGAGGCACTGGGAACAAGTTGCCCAGAGGAGCTGTGGATGCCTAAGGAAGGGTGTTAGGTGAGCATGGCTCAGCCTGACACAGAGGTGAGGTTGGATCTGAGCTACTCTCTGTTGGGAGGAAGGGTCTTGTGGCAGCCCAGAGAGGCTGTGCACATTGGCAGGGAACAGCTGTGCCCTGCATGTGCCCCTGCAAGGAGCTGTGCTGCTGCCAGTGCCCCTGGAGCTGTGGGGCTGCTGAGCTGTGGGGCAGGGAGAGAAGCAGGAGGCTGCATGTGCAGCTGAGCCATTGCTGGAGAGCACAGGGCTCTGGGCTCCCTGCTGTCCCAGGGCAGCCCAGAGGCCAGGCTGGGCCTGTGGTAGCTCTGGGGAAGTGGCTCAGGGTTTTCCCCTGGCCTGCCTCAAGTGTCTGCCAGCAGGAGCATGTTTCCCTGTGCAGCTCTTTAGAAGTTTCCAAGGAATCTGTCCCATGAAATATGGAGCTTCAGGTGCTTTAGGTTTGCATTGCAGGCTCTGATCCATTTTGTGTCTCCACTTTGCAGCCCTGACTGGCTACCCTCTTGCCAAGAGGTTTTCTCTGGACACTTCCAATGTTCTCCTTGCCTCCCATCCAGAAGAGCTCTCTATCCTCCAAGCTCAGGAAGAAGCTGCTGCCTGTCCGACGAGTGTTTGAAGAATAGGATTTATGTTTTAGCTTCATAGTTAGAGATGTATATATGTTCTGATAGTTTTGAATAAATGTGTTTTGATTATATATTTAAATTTTGATGACGTAATTAAATTATGTATATTTTATTTTGAAGATTTAAAACTATTTGAAAAACAAATAAAATTTAAAAAAAACTAAAGAAGATTGTGAGATCAGGGCCTGCTAGCCTCACGGTTATGGGCGTGAAGCTCACTCAAGCACCAGGGTCTCACCACGTCCTTTCCTCACTGTGCATCTCCTCTGACTCTTCAGCCATGTTTTCTTTCTGTTACTTGTGCTGCTGTTTTAAGTTGCCATTGTAACAGGGTCACACATTGACATGTTTGGGGGAAAATGGACCCAGAAGATCCTGTCTAGTCAAAAGTTTTCTACCTAGATGTGATCTGTGCTCACCAAAGGCCTGAGCAAAGAAACAAAGAGAAGTGTGCCCAAATTGCAAAGCTTGGCTCCTTTGCAATCTCACACAGATCTGGCTCACAGGTGCCTTCAGTCACAATTTCATAGGTAAGGAGGGGTTGTGTATTTCACTGGGAAATGATGCACTGCTTTGGAAAAGTCATCTGTATGTATATTTACCCAGGACAGCAGTGCAGCTGTGTTGTTTGCAGAAGGATGAGTGGACTGTGAGGCCAAGAACAAGTGACAAGGGTTCCTCCAATCTCTTTACACTCCAGCCTGGGTGCCATTCAGCCCAGAGCTATGGGACAATGCTGTAGTGCATCCCACACACATTCTGCCTCCAAGAAAAGCTTGGCTTGGCTTATTAGAGTAAAAGAAATAGAAGAGTAATAGAATGGACAGTTAAACTTAATAGAATGACAGTTGACTCTCCTGCTTTCCACTGTCAACCCTGCGCCTCCTGCTCCCAAGGCTTGTTACAAACAAGTATGTGAGATTGCTTAAAAATTCCCAGGCAAGGTTCAGTAAAAACCAGATTGAATACTAAGCAACAGCTCAAGAAAATTCATTGGCAACATTCACACTATTACTTACAGGATGTTTAAGATACAACAAGGAAAAAAATAGCAACAAACAAAACTCAGTCAATAAAACGAGAAACATTCTGAGAAGTCTGTGGGGGGGTGTGTGTGTGTGTGTGTGTGTGTGTGTGTGTGTGTGTGTTAGGTGCTTTTGACAAAGGGACAGAAAGGACAAGGCTGAAAAGGAATACGGCCTAAAAGCTTAACAGCACTCCAGCTTAACAGTGCTTAAACTGGAGCCTCCAGGAGTGGGGCTATTGGCCCAGGATCCATTGCTGATCAGCCATCCTGCCAGTGCAGCCAACTTGAGAGCTCGCTGCCCCTGAGAGGCCCCACTCAGAGGGAGGTTGCTGCTGGCAGCCACTGTGGCCCAGGAGAGCTCCAAGGGCCTCCTTTGGAGCGCTCTTGATGGGCCACAAGAGAGTGGGCCTCAGCCATGAAATGCTTCCTCATGGCCGCACTGTGGGTCAGCAGCCTGTCTGGGAAAGTGGGAGAAGAAGGATGCCGTGCCATTCAGGCAAGAAAAGTGGTTTCCAAGGCTGTTCCCAGGACACCCCAGGAGCTCGTTAGCCAGCACCAGTTCCTGGCAGCACTCCGTGTCCCTGAGAAGCTCAGCAGGAGCTGAGCCCAGGGGCTGCTCAGCCAGGCCCAGGCCTGACAAGCGTTTCCCAGATCCCCCTGGGGCCGCACAAGGCCGGGGGCATTCACCGCCACAATCTGAAGCACCAAGTTTTGATGTGGGGTAAAAAGCCATGGCCCAGAGGAAGTGGGCCCTGTCCTCAGGCCTGTGGGAGAATCACAATGCAGATCCTTGGCACTGATTCCATGTCTCCCCTCTTTTCTTAGTTCTTGGTGGTAAGCTCACTTAGGTTAGACACACAGCTCACAAGCAGTGCTCCTGTAGCTTTCTGCTCAATGAATTAAAGGGAGATTACACATCCCAGATCACGTTCTGTTACAGTTTAAATGACTGATTTCAGGAATTTCTGGAGCAGCAAACTAGCTTCCTCAAATATTTACTGTGTGTGGCACAGAGCACAGAGGAAAGATTTAATGTCAAAGGCATTGCCCAGGCAATGCTCTTTTGACAAGTTCTGCCCTGAGCTTTCCTTAGGAAGATCTGAAAGGTTCAATGCCACCAGCACAAGCTCCTGCAATGGCTGCAGGCCAGCAGAGCAGGGCTGTCAGCTGTGAAACAAGTGTTGCCACAAGCAGAGGCTCACCCAGGGCAGCAAATCCAGAGCTGGCAAGGAGCTGATCTGAAGGCCAAAGCTCCTCAGCTCCTTCCAAGAGGGCTGCAACAGTTCCTCATTCCAATGAGGGGCAGTGCTGGACACCACAGCTCTGTGTGAGCACTGGACACAAGTTGCTCCCACTGAGTGCTGGGATGGTTTCTGCAGGAGCTCTGGGCTCCTGTGCGTGCCAGACACAATGAGGAGAGAAGGAGCCAAGTGCACTGCTCAAATTCCAAACAGCACAGGATGTCTCCCAGACCCCACCTGCCACCACCTACAACTCGGGCTGCCCTGGCAGTGCCAAACGCCTCCTGCAAACTGACAGCAGGAGACTGGGGAGGGTGAGTTTTGTTTCCCATGGGGAAGGGCCCGTGTCCATGTTCAGGGGCCTGCGGCCCACCCAGCAGCCTGGGGCCCCGAGTGGCCTTCTGCCTGCTAAAATTCTGAATGGTGCCGGATTTCTCCCAGACCATTGCTGCCACCACCAGGAACTCAGGCTGCTCTCAGAGTGCCAAATGCCTCCTCCAAACTGGCATCAACACACCAGGGGGATGAGGGTTTTTTGACACCGAAAAGGGCCAGCATTTGTATCCAGGGCCCTTTGGCCCCGAGTGGGCTGCCACCTCTTTAAATTCCAAACAGCACAGGATGTCTCCCAGACCCCACCTGCCACCACCTACAACTCGGGCTGCCCTGGCAGTGCCAAATGCCTCCTGCAAACTAACATCAGGAAACTGGGGTGCTGAGTTTTGTTTCCCATAGAAAAGGGCCAGCATTTGTGTCCAGGGAGCTGCAACAGGAGCTGTTGTTGAGTTTTTCGGTTACCTTAGCCCCACTGCAAAATGCTATTTATGGCTGAGAAAGAACACAAAAGGATTACCCTGAAAGGAGGCAAAAGCTCAGAAAAGGATGAAAGAAATGCTCCAATGATGACAACAACACAACGATTTATTTTGGACAGCAAATGAACACCCGCCGCCCTCCAGCCCTCCCAGACCAGCAGGCCGAGCAGTGCTTTATCCATGGCATGAGGTGCTGGCAGCCTGCAAAGAGAAACCAGAGAGCCACGGTCAGTCACAGAAGGCTCCTGTCCCCCCTGGGACACCATGGCCTGTGCCCGGGCCAGGCTGCTGGCTGTGCTCAGAGCCCAAACCTCCCGACCCATTCTCTGTTTTTAGAGGAGAGCAGCGTGGCATTCCACATTCCACCCCCTCCCCTTCAGCACAGCACAGCAACCTCCTCAGCAGCTGCAAGAGCGGGATGATGCCCATGTGCTCGCTGCCCTCTGCCCCGAGCCCTTCTGCCAGCCCAGCTGTGGAGCCGGGTACCCACGTCTGCAGACCTGCTGCCAGGGGAGGAGCCGATCCCACATGAAATCCTTGTCCTTCTTGAAGGAGATGCCCCCCACAGGGGCAGCGCTGGCAATGGACATGCTCCATGGACAGTTCAGGTGCTTCCCCGTCTGCTCTGGGCACCAGGTGCAATCTTCCTGGAAAAGAAAAAAAGAACAATTGCATGAAAATCCATTCAGAACAAGACCTGGAAACAAGAAAATCTGTCAAAGGTTATCACTGTATCACAGGCCTAGGGAGGGTCTGACCACTCCATGGGAAAATTAAGCTCTTCATGGGTGGAGAAAAACCTCACCTTGCCCTCTCATAAACCCATCCCTTCTTCAAGGGCCTGCAAAGCAGACCAGCTGGGCCATGGCTTCGGAACCCGTCCCCCTCTGCTGCCCCCCATCCACATGGATGGATGCTTTTGTCAGGCTGGCTGCCCCTGCTCCAGGCTGGCTGGCAGAAGCTGGCAGCAAGGCCAGGAGCCAGTTCGCCTTCCACAATATCCAATCCCCTGTCCTGCCAAAAAGCAGCTTGAGCACCAGAGGGAAAATTTATATTCCCCAGCCCCACTGAGCAGGGAACCTCCAGCACATGGTCCAGCCGAGCCCTGCCATGCCCGGAAGCACGAGCATCCCCCGCCCCTGCCCCAGCTGGGGACTCATCTTGATTTCCTCGAGGTGCAGAGTGTGTCCTCCAGGCAGGGGCTGCAGCCAAAGCCAATGGGCTCTGCCCCGCCAGCAGCCAGCTCCAGGATGATGTTCCCAGCTCCACGTCGTGCTCCAGAAGAACGTGCCACCTGTGCCTCGGCTTGTGGGGACATCACGATGCCATTGAGCTGCAGGGGGATGTTTCCCCTGTCCCAGTCTGTGGCAACTTCACCGCACTGCCACCAATTCTCCAACAGGACAGGGAGCACTGAGCTCCCTCCACACCTTAACAGGGACCAGCAGAAGCATCTCCTCGGCTGCGCTCTCTCCTCTGTGCCACAGCCACAGGGAAATGCTCTGGGCTTTTCATCCAGTGCCACGAGACACATGCAGCTGGTACTTGCTGGATCCTACTGTGCAGAGGGATGGATCTCTGCTGTCACCTGGGCCACATGGGGGTCCTGCAGCCAAGAATGCTCAAAAAGGTCTTCCAAGGATGGCCTCTCGGTGGGATCCATGGATAAACACCACCTGATGAGGTGCTGGCACTCTGCAGAGACAAACTAGAAACCGCTGGTCAGTGGGACAAGGCTCCTGTCCATGCTCTCCTGGATTCAGTGGTGCCCAGGCCACACAAGGAGGGCTCGGGGCTGCACACAAAGCTTCCCATCAATCCTCCCTTTCAGAGGAGAGCAGCACAGAGGCACATGTGCCACCTCCTCCAGCTAAGCCCAGGACATCAACCTCCTCGCCAGCTGCAAGAGCAGGACGCTTATGTGCCAGCTGCCCTCTCCCAGTCCTGTTCTTCCTCCCATGCGTTGAAGGCACATCCCCACCTTGAGACAGCCGAGACGGGAAGGAGAGCTGGCCCCGGACGATGTCCTCACTGGTGTGGAAAGGAAGGTGCCCGCAGACCAGCTCATACAGCAGGATGCCCAAGGACCAGATGGTGGCTGGTTGGCCATGGTAGCAGCCGTAGAGGATCCACTCCGGTGGGCTGTACTCTGGCGTTCCTATGGGACACGGGCACAGCTCATCAGGCCCGTGCTGCTCCCTCCCTCCCTCCCTCCCTCCCTCCTTGCCAGCTCCCGTTCCACAACAGCCAGCCCCTGCCCCCCTCGAAAAGCAACTTGGCTGCAGCCGGCTGAAGGACGATTCCCCTCCCTCTTCCTCCTCTGCCAGCAAAGGGGGGAACCTCCGCTGCCCGGCTGAGCCCCGGCTCTGGGCTCACCTGACATGCGGGTGTACAACGTGTCCTGGAGGATGGTGCCGCAGCCGAAGTCGATGAGCTTCGCCTCGCCGCTGGCCAGGTCGATGAGGACGTTCTCGGGCTTGATGTCGCGGTGCAGGACGCCGCGGCTGCTGCAGTGCCGCACGGCCTCCAGCACCTGGCCGAACAGCCCCCGCGCCACGGGCTCCGTCAGGAACCGCCGCTCGCGCAGCAAGTCCCAGAGGTCCTGACAGCGCTCCGGACGCTCCATGACCAGCGCGAAGCCCTCGGGCACCTCGAACCAGTCCAGGAGCCGCACGACGCCGCCGAAGCCAGGCTCCGACACCATCCACAGCAGCGCCAGCTCCAGGGGCACGAGGGAGCCCTTGCGCTGCGAGGGGACCGCGATGCCGTCAGCGGGGCCGCTGCTGCGCCGCGCCCTCGGCACCCCCTGCCCGGCCCGGGCCGCTGCGCCGCCCCCGCTCACTCCACGCCCGCTCCCCTCGCAGCGCCCCGGCTCCCACCCTGCCGGGCCTCGCCTCAGCCCCGCCCGGCACGCCCCGCCGGCTGCTGCCGCTGGCCCCGCTCACTCACCAGCCGCGCCCACTCCGAGATGCGCTCCCGGGACACTCGCTTGATGGCCACCTGCGAGACAAGGCGAGCGCCGGGCTGAGCTCGCTGCCCGCCGCCTGACGCCCCCCACCGTCTCCTCCGACCCGGCCCCGTCTCTTACCGGGGCGCCGTCGGCGAGCCGGCTCCCGGAGTAAACGCTGCCGAAGCCGCCGCTGACCAGCAGCGGGCCCTGCCGGTAGAGCTGCTCCAGGGCAGGCTTCTCCGCCCGTGCGGGCGGCACCGCGCTCTCGCCATTCTGCCGGGGGCACACGAACGCCCGGAGCACCGGGGGCTCGGGCCCGGCGGCCGAACTGACGAGCGGCGGAGCTCGGACCCGGGAAGCTCCTGCGGCTGCTCCCGGCGACGGGGCGGGAGCTGGGCGGCCGCGGGGCGACTGCGGGCGGAGCCGCGGGAGGGGCTTCCTTCGGGGCCGGGGCCGGGGCCGGGGCCGGGGCCGGGGCCGGGGCCGGGGCCGGGCCAGAGCCCGCACCAGGCGGGGCCAGAGGACGGTGCTGCCCCAGCGCAACCAGGCGGAGGAACGCTCACAGAGACTCTTGCAGAGGCTCCACAGCCAGCCCGAGGGGAGCCTGGCGGAGGCGAGACCGCGGCGGGCCGGGCAGGGTCGAGCAGGGGCCCGAGCCACCCGCGGGCGCCTGGCTGGACGCGGCATGAGCCGGGCTGGGAAAGGCGGAACACGGACGGAACGGGACGGGACTGGAGGGATTGTTACACGCAGAAGGGGACGGAGAGCGAGCTTTGAAAAGTCGAGCGGAAAAGCGATCGGGAGAAGCGCTGCCGCTGCTGCTGCCGCTGCGGAGCCGCCGGAGCTCGCGGCCGTTCCTCCGCTGCCTCCGCGAACCCAACGGAGGAGCCGCCGCGCGCCCCGCGGAACGAACGAAAGAAACAAACAAATAAAAACCCAAAGCAATTCCTATTAGAGAAGGAACCAGAGGTCCTGACAGCGCTGTTCCAGCACCTCACCACCCTCACAGTGAAGAGGTTTTTTCTGAAGATCTAGTTTAAACCTACTGTTTTGGTTCATTTTAAAGGCAGTGCTACTGCATATGCAGGTTTTCTTTCTTGAGCTGAGGGCGAGAAGGGAACTGAAGGGTACATGAGCTCCCTGTACCATTGTCCTCTTACCATCCTTTATGCAGAGAGCAGGCAGAGAAACAAGTGGTTGTAGTGAAAAAATATGGTTTTTCCAGCAGCAATGTGAGCTGTTCGTTATGCACAGGCAGAACAAAGCGTTCATTGCAACTTGTAAATATCCTGCTCCACCGAGCGTCTGCAGTTGGATCTGCAATTCTGGGAAGGTCATGAAGAGGTTTTGCTGTGATCCCCTCTGCCTGTGACTGCAAACGGATCGTGTCTTTCCCCAGCTCGGTTCAGGTGGCAGAGGAACAAACTGCCTCAAGGTACCGAAGGAAACATTTGCCTACAGTGCTGGATGGTGTTCTGAGAAAGATGGATGCTATATTGACATAACGGGAATAGGACACCTACACACACCCCTCAAAAATGCAACTGGAGCACCAATGGGGCTTGGCAATTTCGGGTTTTTCTTCTAAATCTTTCCTCACTTCCTTGATGGGGCACAAAATATTTTTTTCGTGATATTCCATAACGTTTGATTGCTTACTTTTTATATACAAGAAGGTAGAACAGCCGTGGAAAAATAAGTCTCCTCAAAAAATATTCTCTGATTAAGATTTTCTGAAATATTAAAAATGTAGAAGCACTATCAAAGTGTCTTCTTGTAATATTGTATCAAAATTATTTGTATCAAAAGCAGATATTTCCAAATCCAATTCACACAAAATTCAGCATGTAAATAGGCTGAAGTTGTCATTGATTAAGATCCATTGCTGAAAGATGAGGGCTCTGAATGGCATTTTAACAGCTTTGTGGGGGAACAAATAAAACTTGGGGGATATGTGATCCCGTTTTGTGTCTTTCAGTTTTCATGGGGTTCATTAACTTAAGGTTATCTTGAATGTGGCTTTACGCACATCCTAGACCATAATGGTAAACTTGTAAATATCACAAAAATACAGATAATGAGAGGGGTTTTTTCTGTCTAATGGGACCACATACAAGGCAAATCCAGATAAAATGTTGCTTGGAACTTAAAAGTACCACATGAGCTTCTAAAGCTCAGTGTTGAACTGTTGATGTTTTGCAGGAGGAATATTTTAAATGAACAGACATTTCTCCTAAAAGTTGGAATCTCTTTTCCTTCATGAGCTGGGTTTAAGGAAATAATTCTATTACCTCATTCTGGAACTTAAAACCTGTGTCTAGGTGAGTCCTATATAGGAAATTCAGAAAATTCAGACAAAAGCAAGGTGTTTTTCCCATGTGCATGGATGGTGAAGTATGTGCGGGTTTTTTTGCTATGTTGCAATATTTATTTTTTACAGGAATGGTAAGAAATATTATTTCCTATTGAGAACAATATATGTAGCATGATTTCTTACTGTAGAGATGTGATTTGCTTTGGTGTCAAGGATAATGAGAGTTTCTTTAATGTCAAGCTTTTCTAATATGCAACAAATACTTGCTGTCTCTATCACTGGTCAGAAGCTGTTATTTTCGTATGTTTTGAGAAGAACTGTAGGTTATTTGTCCTTCCTCTTGTAGATAAAATTGTTGTGTTGCAAGTGTTGATCCAAGAAGCATCTCTAGTTCTGGAAAGGCTGGCAGAGAATCACAGTGGGGTTTAGGTGAGAAGGGACTGCTGTAGATCTTTCATCCAGTCATCTCCTGGGAGTGAGGCTAACTCCAAAGCTACATGAGGTTGCTCAGGGCCTTGTCCAGTCAGTTTTGAGCACCTGGAGGCATGGAGGACCTTTAATCTTGCCCTTTCACATGCTGGTTACACTCTGGCCTGTACAGGCTAGCATGTGACCAGCCTTCATCATCACAAGGGTGCAGTGTAGCACCGTTGTCAAGAGAACTGACAGTTCCCAGGATGCAGAAGCTCCTGGGAAATACATCGGAGACCCTGACTCTGGCAGATGCCAAGTGATTTGGGCTGTAAACAGATCCTTGGAAGGAGGGAAAGGGGATGAAGAGAAATTTACATGGGGTTCCTAGGCATTTGTCAGTGTGTATCTGAACATCTGTGCTAAGTGCTCTGAAGATCAGCTCTTCTTTTGCATTTTGCTTGCAAAGATGTACTAAATGTTCAGAAGCAGCAATTAATTTGCAACCATGCAGCCCACTGCTAGGAGTCATACTCTCATAGCACTAATAACGGGGAACCTGCAAGCTAAACCACACTCTCATGCATTTTTCACTTCCCAGTCTGCATTGGGTTGGTGGCTTTATAGTGCTGTTTGTGAGAATAAGTACAGGAGCATGAACCTGGCTGCATAACCCAGGGAAGAGCTGGCAGGCAGTTTTGCAAGGTGAGCAGGGGCATAGCTGCTGCTCCTTTCTCAGGGTGTCACAGATAAAGACCTGCCTTTATTCTGCAGCACTGCCATTGCTTTCAGAAAGCTTTGGCTCTGTGACTTTGAATGTTCTATTGGGAAGAAGCTGAAGATTACAAAAGACATAAGGTCCTACTGGATATTGTCCAGGAAATGGAGAGTTAAGTGTCACCTTTCACATGCTTGGGATTTTGTGTAAATGTCATGATGGTCTGTGACATTCATCAGCTTCAGGTTTGCTTTATTCCAAAGATTCTCTACTTCTGTGGTCTGATCCTATGCAGGCTGGGGAAGTCTGAATCCTTTACTTGTCCCACGGAGGTTGTTGTGGCTTGTCTTGCAAACTGTGGAAGTGGCAGTGCAAGCTAACAAGAAATGAGTTTGTTGCATGGGCCACACTCACAAATATTCTTTACAAGGCATGGTAACAACAGAAAGGAGAAAGAGGAAAGGCTGACCTGGGCAAGCTTAAAGCATGGCCAGGCGAATAAAGCAATAATCCTTCTTGGCTGAGGTCTACATAGGCCTTCCTTGCAGATTTACTAGCAGGCTTTCACCAACCCACCCCCCCCCCCCCCCCCCCCCCCCCTTGGCAGGAAGGATCTCAGACCAGAAAACAGCAGTGTGCATTTTCCTTTCTGTTCCTCTGTATTGGAATATCCAGCTCACCACCTGATCTGCTTTTAGGTGTTTCCTTTCAGCCCTCACTCTGTCATTTTGCCTCAGAGTTGAGCCAAGCTAATAGTGGGCTGCTTCAACCGGGCACTTCAAACCATCTGCTCCTTTATTTCATTTCTTGGCTGAAAAGAAGCCCCTTCTGTAGGACTGGTCTTCAGTAAGTGTTGATCCATCTCACCCAGTGCAAGAATGTTGTGGCAGTATGGTGAAGGTGAGGCAGTCCCACAGAATGGCAGGAGAATCTTACGTCAGTTTGCACTGATCATCCTTCCCTTGGCCCATCCTTTTCTGGTCTTATTTACTCTGTTGGGCCATCCTAAGCAAAATATTTCCTTGGGAAGTTGGAGGTGAGGAAGGGAATTCATCACCATGAATGGCTGGCACCACCAGTAAGATTGTTCAATCCACTTGTCATGAACTGAGCCAGGCTAGTCTTCTTTTCATTCCCCTCTTTCCAAGTCAAGTGTAATCCTTCCTCATATACTAGGAAGAGTGGATTACAAAAAATGGTCAATTTTCCCATTTTCTGAGTTTGAAAGCCATTAAGAATCAGGGGAACAGGGAAAGGACAGACCTTTTATAGTTTCCGAAGGAAAAGCTCGCTTCAGAATTGCCTTTTCAACCTGAGAAGGTTTTTCTGCCCTGGGAAGGGTTTTCATTTGCAGACTGGTGGGAGGCTCAAGCAACCCAAAAATGGGGTTTGAAAGTGATATTGCCTTTGATCCATAGAAGAATACCAAGGCTGAAAAAGCTGGATCCATATTCCTTGCTAAACTAATGAACTCCTTAGGTTAGAAATGTTTGGGAGTTAGGTTAGAGCCCATTTATCTCATTTAGGAAGTTATAAAGTTAGGGAGTTTAAATTCCATTTGAGTAGAGCCATGAAGCTTGACATGCTTAGGTGTTTTATTATTTGCAGCTGGCATCTGAAGTGTCAGTGGTGTTGAGTTCTGCACAGACAGAACAGGATGAACACCTCACCTTCATAATGTAAATCCTGATACACTTGAAAAGCAGTATGGCAGTGATCCAGTGGAACCCTGCTGATTGGAACAAATCGTGTGCCATTTGTTAGCTCACCTCACTTTCTTTGGGTGTCTTAAGGTACTGCTTTTCTCTCTTTCATTTTAAGGAGAGGTGGAAGATGCCTAAAAGTCTTTAAAATCTTTGTATTGTAAAATAGTGTTATGTGATAAGAATCCCAAAATCCTTGTTTAGTCAAAGTCTTTTGGTATTAAGAGGAGATTCTTTGGTAAAGAAAGACTTTGCCAAAAGGTTTGTCAAGCATTGGAGCAGGCTGCTCAGAGAAGCGGTTGGCTCACTAGCCCTGGGGTGTTTAAAAGATGTGTAGATGTGGCACATAAGAACATGTTTTAGTGGTGGACTTGACAGTATTAGATTAATGGTTGGGCTGGATGGTCTTAATGGTTTTTTTCCAACCTAAATGATTCTATGAAACTGCAAAACCAAATGTGGTAATATTAAATGTAAATGTATTTTCACCTTCAGCAATATTTTTAGAAGCACATCTTGCCTGAAGCAGTTTCCTGCTCTTTTTGATAGCTGGATGTATGTTTTCCCATGTGTTTTTCAGCATTACTTTAAAGCTTATTTCTGATGAGTTTGACATGTTGTTATTGAGATCTCCTGGAGTGGAAAATAAACTATTTTCTGTGTTATTTCTTTGCAGCACTTGCATGTGTCTACTGAGTATGCTTTAGCTTTTTCATGTGAAGAGAAGAGACTTCTAGCAAAAAGAATGTTTTTCCTCATTGGTAATGTTACTCCAAGGGCACAGTGTGGAAGACAAAAAACTTGCCAAGTGGATGAACAACTAAGAATGATGACTACCTGCAAAGAAACATGTGGAAAAATTCTACCAAAAAGAGAGAGCTCTTAGCAGTTCTTTCAGTCTATACAAAAGGTGTTTGTGGGGTAGGAGGGGGGTGGTCTAATTCAAGGCTTTCCTATTGCTGCTGATCTGACAGTGAAGTATTTTTCTAGAAAATTACTGCAAATTGCTTTCAGATGCTACATTGGACAAGCATTTGCAACTTGGCAAGCTGAGATGGACTCATGCATTGTGTTCCTCTGCTATGATTAGGATGGAGATACAATTAGTAGTGTGTCTGGGGTTTTTTGTTGCTTTCTTTTGTTGGTTTTTTCCCTTGATTCTGGCAAGGTGCTTTGGGTGGGTAAGTGAAGACACTTTAAAGGCTAATTGTATTTCAGGAGACTAAACTTCCTGTTGTTGAGAACTTCTTCTGGACCTCCCAAGCTGCATTCTATGGTTATGATCCCTGCTGCATTGCCTGATGCTGCAGGAGTTTTGCTCTCATGTCTGTCACTGCCTTTCCAGCAGTCATAGGCCCCTGGGAGATGTCCCCTCTGCCTTCTTCTCACCAAACTACACAAGACCAGCCCTCTCTCCTCAGAGGCACTGTGTTTCAGGTCTCTAACCATTTTTGTAGTCTCAGCTGGCTCTTCTCCTCTTTTGCCACATCCCTCTTGAACTGGAGGACCTGACGCTGGAGACAAATCCTGGAGAGGCCTCACCAGCTCTGGACAGAGTGGGTAGAAATCACTCTTCTGGCTGTGCTAGACATGTGGCTCCTAGTGCAGCCTGTTTATCTTATCTGTGATGGGAACATATTTCTGGTTAATGGTCAGCCTGTTGTCTGCTGAAACCCCAAGTCCTTCTCAGAAGGGCTGTTGAGCAGATTGAATCTTCCAGCCTGGCTGAATGCACAGACTTGTGTCACCCCTTGTGCAGAGCTCTGCTCCTCTCCTCCTTGGACACCACAGGGTGCTAGTTCTCAGGTTGACTGAGGCCCCTCTGGACAGCCATTTGTTAGGTGGCCACCCTCCCAGTTTAATATCACCCGTGGCTGTTCCTGCTCTTCACCCAAAGTAGAACCAAGATGAAACTTCATGTTGATCTGAATGTGTAAACCCCCTGGAGGGAGTATTTCTGTCTTGACCTGCGTAGGACAAGACAACCACATAAACAGGAATGAGATTACTCCAACAGGACCTACCTGTTTGCTGAAAAACATTGCTCAGTACTCAGTGGTAAAGCCAAGCAGAAGTCCAGGGAAGGCCGACCACAAAGCTCTGCTTAGTGCTGTTGCTGGTTTCTCCTACCATTGCTTCCAGGCATCTTGGTTGTTCCCAGATCAATTAATTGATCTGTTGGGTTTTAGTCTGCTTTGTGTGGTAGTGCTTCCTAACCTCATTTGGCAGTGACTTTTTCTGCTGTCGTCTAATAGCCATCTAATTGATGGTTATTGCATTATGGCAATACTTTAGTGTTCCACCACCCTTGCCTCTCACCTCCCCTTCTTTCTTCTCCCACCCCTTTGTCCTTCAGCAAACCTTTCTCTCACAGCTCCCTTCTTTTCTTCCCAGTCCTATGCTCACAGTGATCTGTACCTGACCCTTTCCCTCTGCCATTCCCTTTCATGTTCACCATGTACCATCCACCCTTACTGCACAATTAACTTCTCTGTTCCATCATCAGAGCCTGCTCCATTCCTGACAGAGCTCATACCCTTTGCAGGGCAGCCCAAGGGACCTTCCAGGGGCCTGTCCTATTCTTGCCCTGTGTTCCATAGGTGTGAGACACTGCTCCAGCAATGAATGTGTGGATGCTGTGCATCATGGGCAACACTGGCACTTGTGTGATGGAGGGGGGGGATTGTAACCTTGGATGAATTCTGACAGAATCTCCTCCCCTCGTGTTCAGTGAAATGTTTGGCATTTCTCAATGAGCCAGGGCTGAACCTCAAGGAGTGGAGGATTTTGGTCCTATTATCAGCTTCATATGAGGGTTTGCTAGCTGTGAGAGACATCCTGTCCTGGGTAATGAAAAAAGGGGTGGAGTCTCTACCACTATTGTCTCATTTTGAGACAATTTATGGGGTGGAGACTCCAAAGTTACCACCTGACAGTTTTTAACCTGTCTCCCTTCTACCAATAAGACAAGTGCAAAGAGATATAAATGAAAAAAATAACAATTTACTAATATAAAACATAGCAATAACCACAAGATACAAAGGTAAATGGTTCAGCCTCAACCCACAAATGCAGAAAAGGTATTTCCAGTTTGTCCCCAAATAAGGGATGGCACTGTTCTCACTCTGGGCCATATGGCAAACGAGTCTCTGTGGTTTAAAAACTCCCTCCTCCAGACAAACAAATAATAGGGAATGGGGGAAAATAAAACCTGGAAAAACTCTTTTTGTCTGAGAGAAGTCAATGTTGCTGAGGCCCCACACTCCCTCACCTCCCTGCTTCTGAGGGAAGAGCCCCTGAACTTCCAGGGGCTTTATGCTGGAAACCACATCATCCAGCTGTGACATGGTGGCATTAAACACTCAACACTGAAGTCTTCCCTCCCTATTCCTTTTTTCTTCTAACCATAACAACTGTTTGATTCCATACCACTCACAGCATGGCAGGGCAGGGTTTTCAGCTCTAAGAGTGGACTTGGGACTGATGTTTATAGGGTCACAAAGTGATTTGCTTTAGTTTGGTAAATTTCCATCCTGGCCACAATCCAGGTTGGCAGTTAATGGAATTTTCCGAAGCCCGCTAAAAATTGTACCACTCCACTTGGGCAACAACTCAAGTAAGTAATATCCCAAGTCTGTAAGGGGATGAATGATTATCCTGCTCTCGTTCCCTACCTTGGCCAGGCAATAGGAGTTCCTAGTACAGTCAGTGCAGCTCCACCTTTGCCATGCAAGAGCTCCTTGTGTGGTCCATGGGATACTGTCCAGCACAATACACAAAGGCCAAAGCCTAATGTGAGTTCTTGAGATCTTAGAGTGGCCTAGAGGAGCAGGAGAAGAAACACCACAGTCAGGAAGAGCAGACCTGCAACATGCTGGATGAGGATTTGCTTCAAAAGAAGCTGTTGGCTGCCAGAACACACCTGCAAAAAACAGCTGCAGCCCAGAAATCCAGCCATGATTCTTATCCAGTCTGTTTCTATCAAACCCAAGAAATTAAGAGTGGGCAGACAAGCAGGAGGAAGTGGAGGAACATATAGAAATAGCCATGAGGGCAGCTGGCCAGTGCCAGGCAGACCTGTAGGAGTGATCCCAGACCTGAGTGAGTACCTGTAAAAACTGCTGCTGCAGCAATGCTCCTACAAACCCGCAGTTTTGTAGTTATGCTATGAACTTCCCACTGTCATATGAACCATATAATCATACAGCTTCAGCCATATGACCTTCAGGATGTGGGCGCAGCATGGTTTTGTGCAGTGATACACTCGTTGTTCTCTATTTCCTTCTAGAGTTCAAATCTAAAGTAGTTTGGATGGAAAGGAATGTTCCAGTTTCTAAATTCTGTGGATTTTCCATGCAGACAGGTCCTGCCATAATTATTTTTAGCATGTGGCTTCTGCTGTCAGTTTCTGACATGGCTCCTGCTGGACCTTTCCCAGGGAAATCAGAATGTGGGGCTTCAAGCTGTTACCCTGGATCCACCAGCAGCAATGGCCAGTGCACAGATGGCCAGCAGCACTCATAAAACGTAACCTATTACATGGGAGCTGGATTTCTTCCCTTCCCCTTGTCCTTTCCAAAAGGATACTGCTTCTCTCTGAAAGACACAAACAAGTATATCCCAGAAATGTAAAAACATGGGGAAATGCTTACTACTGGGCTTCTGGGCAAAAATGGTCAGTGTGTTTCCTCTCACACTATAGTCATGCCCCTCCTGGTAAAGAGAAACCTTCCCAGAAAAGGCTTGTGCTGCAGCAGGAGAAACAAGGCTCTGACTAATGCAAAATTGTGTGCAGGAACTCTGCCTGCTGGGAACTGGCTATTGCTAACTTCCCTCCAGGAGCCCGTGCTGGCCACTGGCAGTGCTGGCTGAAACGTGAACTTGCAGCAGAGAGAGAAGGAGGCAGGGATCGGGCTGGACCTCATGCAGGCTTTACTTTTGCAAAAGGGGAAGGGGGGCGGGGTAAGAAAAAAGAAGGAAAAAGTGTTGCAGGGGTCTGGCTGGATTCCAGCTGCCACACGCTGTACCAGCAGCTGGTATCCCCGAAGGGCCACCATCTGGCAAATGCCACAAAGATGTCACCTACCTTGCCCCTGCAGCCATTGCTGCCCTGGGGCGCCATTTACCTCAAAAAAGCCATTTGTGCCTTCCATGTTCTTTGCAGAACAAATGCTAGCAGGAGCTCTCACAGCTGGCACCTCGCTCCTTAGCTTGACACAATGGAGGTGGCTTCTTTAGAAGGCTTTTAAAAGGCTGTGCAGTTACTTCACAAATAAAGCAGGTACTCAGTGCAAAGGGTGCCATCCTGCAGGGTGCCCCTCCTGGAGCAAGGGTGCTGGCTGCTTTGGGAAGTGGAACTGAGCTTGCTCAGATGAATGGGAAACAATCAGCAAAAGGCATTTGGGAGCAGACAGGAGTGGACAAGGGATGCTGCAAGAAAAAGGTACCCAGAAGATGCTGTCTGAGGTCAGGAAGGGCTGGGGGTCGGACACTGCTCTGGGAACTGTTAAAACAGGAAGAGAGCATAGAAGGAGCCAAGTATTCTGACTGTTGGCATCATGCTGGAAAGACTTATTGTCTTTTTTCTGTGAAGTACAATGTAAAAGTCTCATCTTTGAGGAGAGTGGAAAAATTACCAAGCTGTACTGTTGCTTTTTTACAGTATTAGAGTCATCCCTGAAAGTGTGAGGCTTAGCTCTTCCCTCTGGATATCAGGAGTGACTGCAACAGGGTTATATCAGTATTGGACTAGTATACACTGGCATCCCACATCTTCCTTCCTTCCCTGCCTTCCTGCCTTCCTACCTTACCTCCTGCCTTCTCTCCCTCCCTCCCTCCCTCCCTCCCTCCCTCCCTCCCTCCCACCTCTACATTAATTCTTTCCTACACTTTTTTAACCACCCTGCCCTGGGACTAATAAAAATGCAGCTCTTCCCCTGACCAAGACAACCTTCAGCATTCCAGAAATAACTTTCCAGCCTCGATGTCTGATCCCACCTGGTTCAAACAGGACCCTCTAAGGACACCTTGCCTCTCACAGCAGCTCCAGTCCCATAAACAAAAGGGACAGGCAGGCCAGTGGCCACTTTCCCTCTGCAGCACCATCAGATGCAGTGCCTTGCCCTTTAGTCTGGCATGGAAAGATGCCAGAGAGTTGCAAAGAGGTTTTCAACTGTGACAAATTGCATTGGTGTCACCTGGCTGGAGCCAGGTGGAGTCTGCCAACGCATGCTGGTGAAAGAACCAGAGCTCCCACCTGAAGCAGTGGCCAAGACCTGGGGCTGTAGAGCACAAACCAGCATTTCAGATCAAAGCCGGAGCAGCAGCAGCAGGATGGATGGATTGTGAGCACAGCTGGAAACAACAAGGCATCCGGTCTTAGCAGGGTATTTTCTGTGGCTGTGGGGTGCCATGCCACTGACTGCAGCTGGGGCTTGTGGTCCCTGAAGGCCCCAAAACTCCTCAAGCTATGGGCAGTGACTGAACTCTCACAACAATGTCCGATACCCAAATGCAGTTCTATTGAGTTCATTTGACTTTCCTCTGTGGTATTGAAGAGGAGTCCTCTCTGCAGCATATGGCTTGACTATCCCATCACAGCCACATCCAAGGAATAGGAGGAAAAAGAGAAAGCAAGAGAAGTCATCCCAAAGTGTGGGAAAGCAGATGACGCCTGATACTAATTTGATCTGACCTGTTTCCAAAGGCAGTGGAGGACACACCTCTCAGCTCCATCTGTCTCTTTTACTGAAGAGAAGGGACACAGACACTCCCAGAGAAACCTGTGGGTGTTTTTACAAGAGCAGAGGAAGAACAGGCAGCTTCCATGGATAGAAAGCAGGATTTAAGAGGGGAAATAATCCTGCTTTCTTCATTCATAACCATTTCTACCAAAGCAGAACTTGGCAAGAACATAATATGGGAACAACTATAAGCCAGTTCCTCTCTAATAGGATGAAAATGAAGACTGAGAGGCAAGAGCAGAAGGGTGACAAGGTTATCGGCTTTCCCCAGCAGGATACCTGTCAGCCTTTCTGGATGGAGCTCAAATTCCCTGGCATTTCCTTCTGTAACTCGGTCAGAGCTGCTGCTTCTTCTGAACTTGTCACAGAGCCCAGTCCCCTTGGACTGCCTCTCAGAGCATCTGTGGCAGCCCTGCACAGCTAATCTGTGCCTATCCTGGTGCTTCCACTGCAGAAAGCAGCAAAGCATGCTGCAAAAACCTCGGTCACACGCCAGGAAAAATTACTGACACCTGAATCTGAATCTGGCAGGTTTGAGACCATTTTGCTTGTGAGAGCAAAGGTCATAAAACCAAGCCAAGGACAGTAATGCATGGCCCAGGGTGGCTGGAAGGACAAACACACCAACAGACAATATGCAATTTCACATCATCTGCTGGAGCTCAAGCTCGTCTCAAGCTCCTCACAGTTCTGTTTCTGCTCTGATAATCACACATGGAAATGAGGCCAATCCCAACCCCCTGTCCCAATCCTTT
The DNA here is from genome assembly GCA_039654755.1 of Calcarius lapponicus. Lineage (NCBI taxonomy): Eukaryota > Metazoa > Chordata > Aves > Passeriformes > Fringillidae > Calcarius > Calcarius lapponicus. The sequence goes on along the minus strand of CM077465.1, from coordinate 101,799,808 downwards.
TCAGCAGAGAGGGAAGACCCCACACCACTGTCTTTGGCAAGGCAGGCAGGGGCAGCGAGCAGATGGTGTATCCTATTGTCCAATGTTCCCCCTCATCCCACTCTGTTTATTTCACCCATCAGTCACTGGCAGCAGAAGTGTGGTGGGAAAAGCTGCATCTGATTCACTGGCACAGAACCCAAGAGGTGCCCTAGCACCCACTCACCACACAACTTCAGGGGCTGCACATCTGGGGACAAGGGTTCCCACAGCTGTCTGGTGCTTGTTCTCCACACAGAGGGGGTCAGGAGCGCAGACAGGGATGGAGGCAAGCACCCCACATGCCTCCTCCATGCTGGAAACCTGTGTGCAAATCTTACAGTGGCATCATTAGCGTGAGAGGAGAGAGGGGGCTTTATCCCATGGGAACATGCACAGAACTCCAAAAAGTCACAAAACAAGAGGAAGCCGTCCCATGGACAGGAGGAAGACGTTGCCCAGATGGAGTGCAAGGGATGGGTGTCCAAAGAGGCTGCGGCAGGGAACTGGCATGTGCACAGATGTGGGGATATCTGTAACGTGTGGCTCCCGTGTCCCACTGGGGAAAGGTGGATACCTCCCAAAAGCCAGCAAGGGCCTCACGAGCTCCCGCAGGATCCACCACTGGAGGATGCGGGCAACTGGACAACGCTGGGATTTCAGTGGCTTCCCAGCCGTGAGCGCTAGGACAAGGAGCCCTGGGTTCCAACACACCCAGCTGCGGGCACATGCCCTGTCCCAAGCTGGAGAGCCGGAGATGGATACCAGGGAACAGGGAGGGCGGTCCCTGGTGCACGGGGTCAGCACCGCGGTGCCGTTGGGCTGCGGGGCACGGGGGTTGGTGAATTTGCGAATCCTCGGCGGCAGTCGCGGGCTCCCGCGCCATGACCCGGCTGCGGAGGGGCCCGGCCGCACGCTGCGGCTCCGCCTTAGCGGGAGGGCGCGCCGGGTTGCTGGGGCGGGGCGCGGGCGGTCCCCGGGCCCGCGGCGCCGCGAGCGGACCGGCTCCGCCACAACCCGGGCCGGCCATGCGCACGCGCGGGACGCGTCGCCCCGGGAAGAAGGGGGGGGCGGGCGCTGCCCCGCGCCTGCGCGGTGCGGCGGAGGGCGCCATGTTGGCGGGGCGGGCTGCGCGGTGGCGGTGAGCGCTCGGGGCCGCCGCGTTCGCTCCCCGTCTCCGCCTGGGGCCCGGGGGGTCGCGGCCGAGCGGGGCCTCCCCCGGCACCATGAGCGGCCGGCGGAGGCGGGCGGGTGTGCGACCTGTCGCGGCGCAACCCCCAGGAGGACTTCGAGCTCATCCAGCGCATCGGTAGCGGCACCTACGGCGACGTTTACAAGGTGGGCGCTGCGCCGCGACCCGGCGGGGGTGTCGCCTGTGTCCCCCTCTCCGCTGTCAAGCACCCCGGTCCCCCAAAATCTGAGAAGGCTTCCGTCGCCCAGCGGCGTGCCCCGGCCCTCCCGAGGGCAGCGAGGCCGCCCCGCTCCGGCGGGGTCTGCGCCGCCGCACCGGCACGGCCCCGGTGGGCGCCCGGCGCTGCCGCCCCCGCCCGGCCGCGTCCCCAGGGCGGCAGCGCCGGGCGAGGGGGGCGACCCCCGGGGCCGGCGGGCGGTGCGGGACCGGCCCCGTCCCGGCTTCCGGCGGCCGTGGAGCCGCCCCGGCGGCCGGCTCTGGCCGCTGCTGCTGGGTGCCGGCTCGGGCGGCGCTTGGGGTCGGGTCCCTTCCAGAGCGAGCCGGGGGCTGTAGGGGTGTGGGGAGCTGACTAGCTCCGTTCCAGCCCAAGTGTCATCGTATCAGTCCCGGTCGCTGCTCCCGTCGTCGTCTCGTGTGGGAATGCCGGTGTATTGTATTTGTGTCGGTGTAAGGCGTGAGTCTGACCCTGGGGAGGGCGAACTGTTGTCGTTAGGATGAGAATCTTTCGGAGTTCCGACCTAACTTCAGCAAACGTAGGAGAATCAAAGCTAAAGCAAAAGCAAGTAAACATAATTTGGGTTGGTTTTTCTTTTTTTTTTTTTTTTTTTTTTTTGGAGGGGCTCTATAATGAAAATTGTAATTTTTGTCTGTTCTGCCAGTGTATGTTGTTATTTGTGTATCCAACTGGCTGTTGGGATGTGGCAGCCTCTCCCTGGGATAGGATGACGCTGGTTGTAACCTGCTCCTGTGTGGCCTTGGAGCAGAGGGGAGAGCTGAGGTTTGTCGTGTGCAGCCTGGTGGAAGCATTGTTTGTACTGTGTACTTTCCAAGCATCTTTTTGGCCTGTTTTTGTCATCACAGGGTTTGTGTGAGGAAACTTGCTTTGGGAGGCAGGAATGTAGGGAAACATGCAGAGCGATTCCACAGTTTGAGGTGCACACAACTGGTGCTAATGCTGCCTTTCACTTTATGTGAATGAAGCCTAAAATGAAGTCTTGTTGGAGTTGGGCTGATTTTCGTTTAATCTCATCTCTCTTAAGTGTCATTGAAGTTTCAGGACCTAAATCCTCTTGTTACTGCACTCTTTGTGTGCTAACTCCCTGCTTTATTAATTGTTTAATTGAAGGGGTGTTTTGTGTTGTTTGCCCCACCTTGCTAGCTTTCCTTGAGTATTTGTGTACTGTGCTAACCTTTCACTTGTCCAGGTCTGCTTGCCGTATGCTCCGGGATTTTGCTTTTCTGCTAATTGTTTCATGTTGTGTGTGTATCTTTCTGCTGCAGGTTTAACTGGCATATTGACTCTGATACCTTATCAATTGGAATTTTTTTCAGTTTTCTGTATGTGACTGAAGGATGTGAATTAACCATGTCATCTGTCTTTATGGTTTCATTTTAAGGACATTACCTTCAACCACAGAGTTTTGAATATTTACATATGCAATACCACTGTGCATGTGAAACCTGTTAAAGATTTGTGAAGGTTTCCTTGATGTTTATCACACTTAGATTGCAGTAACCTTCAGTTTGGTGCTCTGTGAGTGGCCAGTGTTTGGCACTGCTTGTGACTTTCTTGTTTGAGGCACAGAGTGGATTTGTTGATGCTTAAAATTGCCTGTACCAGCTGAGATAGATGGTGATACAGCAGGACCAGGATACACTAGGCTGGTATATAATTATTTCTTCTAGATGAGAGGTAAGTGTTTTCTGATTAGATTGTGGACCCTGTAGGGAAAACGAGAGGTGCGTTTCTCTTGTGTGGGTTATTGCCTGTTTCATTCTGAGGCGAGGTCTTGCCCAAGGTGTCTTCAAAGTGAAGTATAAAAGTAGCCCAAAAACAACAATGAAAGCCAGTTACTTGTGGCAAGTAGTAATATTGTCTGAAGTGTCATCCACCTGTGAGCTTACTAATGCCTTATCTTCTGTTTGTGAGTGGTTTCATAAAGCCCTTTCTTTTGCCTTCACCCGTCACCTGTAGGTGAACTTTGAGGTGGATGAAATAATTGTGTGGAGCTGAAATCAGCTGTGTGCCAACAGTGCTCATCAGTGGTGGGATTTCAGCAGAGTGCTTGGGCAGCTTCAAGCTGTAATTTGGTGGTTTTGCCCCCTTAGCAGAGAGAGCCATGCAGGAAAGTGTTTGTGCTGTTAGCAAGCTGGGATTATTGCCTTAATAAGCTGACAGTCTTGTTATGTTGAGTCTTGCTAAATGCTGACTTTCTGCAACCTTATTTCCTGGCAAAGCATTCAGGAGCTGAATGCAGAGCAGAGTGACATCTACTTCTCTTACTCTGTTCTAGTTGAACTGAGCTAGGGCAGGCCATGATTTAAATGTTTGCTTGTTTAGAAAAAAAAAATATATATATATATATTTTAAAGAGAGGCTGAGTCACTGGTCTGGAGTTTATTGAATTTGACCTAAGCACTGATGGTGGGGACTGAACTACAGAGGTTGGAAGGAAAGGAGGATGTGTCAGATGGATACAATCTTGCTGCTGTGAGTCCTGCTCTCCAGGCTGGTATCTGGAAGGGGGCATGTCAGTGCACTGCCAGTACAGATTTTTGGCTCAAGCCAGTATTTTACAGTTGTCTGCACTCCCACTGAAGTTCAGCTTTCAAAAGGGCCTTGGAGCAAATCATAATGGATTCATTGCAAGAAAGGTAATGGGTAACATGTCATGCCATTAGCTGTCTATCAAATATTCACAGTCAACAATAATGTGTATATTCCAGCTAGCACCCGTGCAAATTTGTTGTAAGAGATGGAAGGCTATGTGAATTGCTTAGTTCTTCATGTATTACTTGTGTGGGTCATTTCTGGGTTTTGTATTTCTATATTTCATTTTTGCAAAGAATTTAGTTGTATACAGTGGTCAGCAAAGTGAAAGAGAAGAATTAGGGTTTATTGATTGTGAATCAGAGATAATGTTCTGTCCTGCTCAGTTTCAGGAAATATTCTCAAAGTCAGATGAGGTGGTTGCTTAATTTTGTTTGCTCTGCAGTTATCCTTCTCACATTTAGGAAGACTTTTCTGTCTCTTGCTATGAAATTGGTGTTCTAACAATCCCTAGCCCCAGATACTCTGTAAGTTGTGCATTTCTTTTAAGGTTTGGGTCACAAATGCTTTCACAGGGTTTTCTAACAGAGACTGTGTTGTTAGGTTTCCTGTTTGTCCCTATCCCAGTATGTTTGATTTTGGTAGTAACTGCAAAGGGTTTGGAAGTATTTTCTGAGGTGATTGTAGGTCCATTTTGTTCATGTGATTAATTTATATCAGAGCATATCTTTTAAAAAAATCATTGCTTTGGTTTATTAAAGGTTGAACTTCATTTGTCATCTCACAGGTCATTTGTCTCGTGCAGGTGGACCCTTCCAAAGATTTTCAGCACCTTACTGCAAAAAGGCCCTAATTTTGCTGAAATTCAAACAGTTGTGATAATTAGTGAGATTGTTGTTCCTGCAGAGTTATATATTATACTGTGTTTGTCTTCTTTCAGTTCTTTTTGGCATTTATGGCTTCAGCCAGATAACAAATGAAGACCACATAACTCGTTGGGGTGCGCGTTGTTTGAGGTCTCATTTTTCCAAAAGGAAAGCCTGGTTTTTGTTCGCCAGCCCTTTGGCAGGGAGGTTGGTTTTGGTGAGGGAAGTCGTGTATCCACCAGCTTAACTGCCTCATGCTGAAAACTTCAGGTTCTGTGGGTACCTCTGGAAAGCAGCTGGTGACTATTACTGCCTTCTGCTGCCATCCATATTTTGGGGTGTCTGGTTGCTGGTAGAGCTTCCTTGTGTTGCTGGAGGAGAACATGTCCAGGTCAGATGAACCTGAATTTTGATGAACTTCCAATTTTTGGTGTCCTCTTCTCTACATATGTGTGCCCTTGCTCCTCTTTCTTGGGGTGATCCACTAGGGCATCAATTCTTCTTCAGTTTGCGGCTTCTGAAATGTTGAAACTATGCTTTTTGATAGGCATTTTAGTCTTCCATTCTTCCTGATTGACATTACAGCTTTTGAAAGCTTCTTCACTTTGTTAGGAATAAATGTCTATGTTTTGACATCTTTCTGTTCAGCTTTAATTGGTTTTTGAAGCTTGTCAGGTAGGCAGAGAGGGAGGTGGATGTTTTGCCATCCTGTTTTTACTGCACTGAATAAGTGCTGTAGGGCTTCGTTTCTGGGACTGTGGTTTCCTTAACCAGTAATCTGTGCCTTGCACAGAGGTTTTTGTTTAACATCAACTTTATCAAAGCATTGCTTTCTAAAATTGTCACTCTGTTGGGTTGTGGTATTACACTTTCTACCAGAATGTGGAAGCTAATTATTTTTAGCTGGGGGAGCTGTGAGGGTTTGAGAGAGGCTGAGGAGAAGGGCTCTAAAGGCTGGGGAGTTGCTTGGGTGCGTTTTCCTGTAGAGTGGAGCTAATCAGGCTCAGGAAGCCTCTTTGTACACTGGGACCAGTTTTCCCATGGAGTAGTAACCTGTTTAGAAATCATTTTGTTCAATAGTTCACGCAGGAAGTGGTCAAAACCAGAGGCCTCTGTCTTAGACTTTTGCTTTTTTGGCTTTGTTGCAGCATTATATGCTTTATATTATCACTTTCCATTTGAAGGATAATCAAAGCCTGACAGTTTTTAGCTTTTATTTCTACTTGGTGGCGATTTTTTATATACGATTTTTTTCTGATATCCTGCTGTTGTTAGAGAGTACACTAGTAATTATTTCCTGTTTAATTAGGTAGTGCTCCTTCAGCTTGACCTAGCAGTTGAAACTCCTGCTCAGATGGCAGTCTAGATCTCTGGAAGAGTATCATTCTTTCAGCTGCTGAGAGAATTATAGTTTCTATAGAGCAGACATTCTGTAAATGCTGTATGCATTTGGTAAAGTGTCTGCATGTAGATGAAGGCATTATAGGCCTATCTTTGCTTCTGGAAAGCCTGTATTTCCATTGACACAGTGAAATGTGCATTTGAAGGATGCTGCTCATGGAAATGGATGGTGCTGTGAACCCCAGCATCACAATGTCTGGGAATTAGAGCAGGTAAGAGTGTAACTGGTAACAAAAAATGAGCCAGGGTTTTCTTACCTGAGCCTTTTCAAAATTTTAGTTGCATTTTGTCAGCTCAGAAATACTTGTTTGAAATCATTCTTCACCCACTTACTGCTTATTGATTTTCCAGTCTCAAAACCCATAAGGAACTGGCAATTTCAGTGGGATTTTCCTAAATAAAAGTCTGAGACAGTGTCCTCCACATTCTGAGGTGCTGTGTGGTACCTACTTAGGCACCCCCAAATTCAGGGTCACAGCCAGCTCCAACAGGTGTTGAAAACCATATGGTGCTTCAGTCATTCCCATTCAAGTGAGCTTGGAGGAGGAATTGCTTCACAGCTGATTGAAAGGTGTTTGAAATCTAGTAAAACCTGTCAGGGGTATCTTATTCCCATCCCTAGCCTCTACAAGGAGCCCTTGTGTCACTACAATCAGAATGATCTTTTTATTACTCAGATTAGCAAAGACAATTCATATTCCTGCTGTTGATAACACCTTCAATGCTGATAACCCAAATGGAACAAGATGCAAAATTATAACTTATACAGGTTCTCAACTTGGAGTCATGTTTTTTTAATCTATGCCCTTAAGCACAGGGTAGCCTGCTGTTGCTGAAGGTGTTGGTGGCCTGCATTAAATCAGATTTTCTTCCTCCTTTCTGGCTTTCATAAGCCCGGGAAAACTTTCTGTCATGGTGTCTCCATAGTGACCTATGGAACCATAGTCAGTGACACAAACTCCTGACAGCTGGACATAGTATTGTTAAAAATAAATAAAACAAACAAACAAAAAAAATCATGAGCAGGGTTTCTGAGGCCTGTGAAATGTTTTCATCCTGGCTTGTGCAGAGTGTGTAACTTCAGAATCTTCTCACTGGTATCCACTACAGTTGTATCTCATTCATCATATTATTAGTACAAGTTGCCCTAAAACAAGCCTGTAAGTGTTAACAAGCCCTCCCTGATGATCACAGGTCAGCTTTTTTAAAGCTTCAGTAACTTTTCTTGTTTGTCTTGGAGGTTAAAAAATGCTGATGTTGGATTAATGAACATTTTGCTTCTGTTTGCTTCTTCCTGTGGAGAAAGTATGTTAGGAAAAGAAAAAAGGAGTAAAAATCCTAGCTCATGCTTCAGTGGTGGCACTTTCTTATGTGTTGCCTTTATTCTCTGGTACAGATGAAAGGAGTTAATGTTTTTGCTGTTCTAAATGTCTGTGCATCTTTTTTCCACCAGTGATGGTTGGAGATATTGCTGCCATTGGTGAGGTGGATAAATAATGACTTACAGGGAAGACTGCCAGAGAAAATTTATTTGTTAACTGTTTTTTTCCACAGTCAATCAGATTTGGACTACTCCTTGACTTTCACAGGATTCCCACTGGTCTCGGAATCTCTCTGCCTGCAAATGATTTGCAAATGCCAGCACTCCCAGCATTGCAGCAGTGTTGCCGCACCAAACAATAGTGAGAAGCTTGAGATAGCTGTCCAAGGAGTGAGCTGAGTAAATCTCTAAACACAGGAATGCCCTCTGCATTTATTTCCTGACTTTATTCTTGTTTACTTTTTATAGTCTTAGGAGTATTTTCCCCTCCACTTTTGGTTCCACAACTAGGTCCCAAGCTGCCATGTAACAAACCTTGCACATACTTGGTGAGTCCATAAAGGTTCTGAGTTCCTGACTTCCTAAAGTGACTTAAATGAGACTATTAGCAGCTTACAAGGTGGATCCCTGGCTGCATGTGTTAAGTTCTGTAATTCTGGCCTTTGCAAAAGCAGGCTCTGAGCCCTGTGTAGGGGTAGCCTGGGCACTGCAACCTGTACTCCTACAGGTAGCAAGCCTCCCCTGGGGAGAGAAGAGGCTGTAGCTGGGCATCCTTCAGGAGCTGCTGCTTTAGTGATGGGAAGCAGCTTTGCTGCCTTCTCTCCAAGGCTGGGTGCAGGGGCGCAGAAATGCTCTGAAAGCCCTGGGCAAATGGCTTCTTGACTTTCAATTAGAAGTCCAGTGGTACAGTTGTAGAAGAGAAATAATTTTTGTAGTAATTTATGTTTCTTCTTAATGGCTTTTCTGTGGCTTCCTTGGTTGCTCTGTAGAACTGAGGCCTTAGCAGGACAGAGCTCTGTTGGTCAGAGCATGGTGCTAATCGCATCAGGGTTGTGGGTTTGATCCCTCTATGGACCATTCACTTAGGAACTGGACTTGATCCTTGTGGATCCCTTGCAATTCAGAATGTTCCATGTGTGAAAATGCAGTGAAGCTCCTGAGTCATTGCTGCTGCAGTTGGCTGCTGTGTGTCTAAAGGGACTGCCTTGAGAGGAGTGCTCCCTAAGCCCTTCATTGCTGCCTTGCTTTTTTCAACCCTCTGCAGCAAGGGGAGGCTGTTGTTTTTGGAGAAGAAGGTTCAAGGGGTCTTGCACATAGCAAAATGAAGAAGAAGCATTGCATTGCTCGTCCGGGAGTCTTGCAAGTGTTCCACACTGCAGAGCACAGCCCTTGGTGTGCCCTGGATCCCTTGGCTGCTGAGAGACCCACGTGTGTTACACCTGCTTTTCAGACTCTCAGTGGTTGGTTTGTTTATGGGTTTTCACACTGAAGCGCAGCATGGTTGAGGACTTGCATAATTCAAGTGTTGTGTGGCATTGTAGTTTCCTGAGCAGACTTAAAGCTTCAGCTCTCAGTATAAATCAGCTGTTTAGTGTTCCCCAACAAGTGGTTCCACTGTGTTAAACCCTTGTGTGCCTCAGTTGCTCTTTTGACTACTGCTGTTAGAGAGCATCAAGTCAAGAATGCAGAGGTGGGTGCTGCATTCTGCTTTCTAAATACTCCTTTTTTGTTTTTTTTATAGGCTAGAAATGTCAACACGGGTGAGCTTGCAGCAATTAAAGTAATAAAACTAGAACCAGGTAAGTGGTTTCTTAACTAAGTAGGACACAGAAACTAAATATTTTTGTGCTTGAGATAACAATTGTACAAAATCAATCAAGTCCACTTATGGAAAGAAGGTGTAGGAAAAAGTACACTGTTCTAAAAAAAAATCATGCCAAACAAGATGTAAAAGGAAAAATGTAATTGGAGAACAGTTAAATGAGAGCTGATTAAAATTTCATTGAGAATTGTGGGGTTTTTTTGTCCTGTGTTCGACCCATGTGTTATAAAAATTTCTGTAACACAAGAAGACAGCAAGGCAAAAAACTTGTCTGGTAAAAGAGTAGAGGAAGAACTAACAAGAAGGATGAAATAATAGCTGAACATTAGTATCTGGGAGTTGAGTACATGTCCTGAAAATCTTTTGCAGAGTCTGATTAGGACTTCACTGCTAGATTTATGCTTGCACTGTGCTTCTGTGGTGATTTCACAAAGCACATGTGCCCTAGAGATCAGTTCTCAGCCTGCAGTCTGTTCTATTAATAAGAGTAGGCCTGTTGAATAGTATTAATCTGGCAAGTAAAACATCCAGACCTTTTGTCTAACTTCTAACTGCTGGTGTTCCATTTCCAGATTTAATGTTGGGGTGTGTGTAATATTTTAACTATCTGGTTTGATCCTTAAGGTCTGTGTGGGAAAGAAGGGAAAGAAGGTATTAAGTTTTTTCCATTTTTTCCCCCTTACAATTCTGGATGGGGTTAGAAATGTTGTGTTTTCACAGCACATACACATTTAAAAGTTCAAGACAGAACAGTATGTTACTAGGTAGTTCAAAAAGTGTGTGTTAATCACACTTCTTTTCCTCACACTGAAAGTGTGATTTCAGATGCTCCTGTCTAGTTCTGCTTCTTTCTTTTTCTTATGTCTGTTCCCACTGCTGGAGTCCTTGGCTGTGCATGATATGGGTTATCAGTGCAGCTAACTGTGCTGTGGGCAGAGCATGGGGATGCCCTGCAGCTGGGGGAACTTGCCCCATGCTCTGGTGATGGGTGAATGATTCCCATCTTGCACTTCAGTATTTTTTGGCAGCCTTTGGACACCTGAGTGGTGCTCAGAGAGTAGACTTCAGCTGCCCAGTTTTGGAAGTTTTGCAGATCAGTGTACAGTGTACAGATTGAGGGTTAGCAATGTTTAGGGACTTGTTTAAGGCTTTATGCTACTTTTATTTTGAATGCAGTGAAAATGCTGGTCACACACTGGAGGAATTGTGTCCTTTCAGGGACGTCCATGTGTGAAAATAAATTCCTCTGTTCTTTAGTGTCTGTGTTTTAAAAGTCTAGCCAGGAAGCCATCAACAACACACGGATAGATGTTAACTTGCAACTTAAAATTTGAAATTTGCTGTCAGTGAAATAAAATACATGAGAGTATCATATTTCTGGTTATAAATAATTCAATGGATAGGTCATCAGTATGTTAATGTACTGGGAAAAACATAAAACATTCCCAAAAGAAAAACATCTCATTTGTGTGTTAAGTTTCACACATGATTTTCTCAGTGTACACATCTGGTAAGAACCTTTAATAAAGACTGGGACAACCGTGGGTACCAAATGGTGAGGTTCAGCTAAACGCCACCCGTGTCAATGTTTCCTGGATGTGAGCTGCGGTCCATAAATTTACATTCTTGTGGAGTCTGCTGAAATATTGCAGCAGCAGTCTACTAGTGACTAGTTTTGGTGGGTTTTTTTGCTTAGGAAGATGAGCTAACGAGAGTGGGCATGTGGCCAAAAATAGCAAAGTTTTGTTGTGTTTTTAGGAACCCAGGCTATTGGCAGGGCTTATGCGGATGGACACAGTGGGGTCTCAGGGAAAATAAGGACTTGAGAAAGAGCTATGGCCAGTATTGTAAGAGCTATCAGCAGATGTGAGGTCCATCTGTCCCAGAATGAAACTTCAGAATATCGTTACTTATTGCTAAGCCCTTGCTAATAAATACTGATTTACAGCTGATTTATGTCTGTGAAACTTGCAGATAATTAGTCTTAATTGCTAAGAATGTTTATTTTATAAACATGTGCTGAAAGTTAAGATGTGACTATAACCCAGGCCAAAGAAAATACTCGTTCTACTGCATTTCAGGAGAAGATTTTGCTGTTGTGCAGCAGGAAATCATTATGATGAAAGACTGTAAACATCCGAACATTGTTGCTTATTTTGGCAGCTATCTCAGGTACAGTTTGTTTCTTTTGTTCACTTAAAAATGTGTCCCTGTCCCCTTGTAAAGGACAAATCTGTAAGGTGACATAGGCAAAATATAATTTACCAAGTATTATCCACTTGTGTATTTTTTTTCATTCACCTTCAAATCTGTTCTATTTACTACAGTGTCTCTCTCTAAATAATCTTTCTTCCAGCAAAATTGTTCAGTGACCACATAGTCATGTTTTCTTACAAATAGGTTGATGCTTAAAAGCTTTGAATCTAAAATATAAGTGGAAAATTAGGCAGAAGTATGTCAAGTATGAAGTGTCTGTGTATATAGTGTCTTTTAAATCTGTTTCAGTACAATGTCTGTTTTTCCAACATGTGAACTTCTGACCAGAATGTGAAGGTTTTGCGTTTGTTTCTGGAGGTGAGGTTATTTGCATTGTAGAAACATTGACAAATGTACTCAGTTGTCTTACCAGCTACTTCTTTTAACCAGTCGTAGTGGGAACAGATTGCTTAGCATAACTAATAAAAAGCTGCTTCTGGTAATATTTTAAATTTCATGTGAAAACAGTGCAGAAACATCTATTGTTGCACTCAACTTTCTTGACCATTTTTGTATTGAAACACTGCCTCTTCTGTACTCAAGCTGGAGGTGAGAGTGCTTTTTTTTTTTTTGTCTGAGCAATCAAGTCACTGTCTTTGAGATCTTTTGCTGCCTGACCTTTTGTTTTCCAAGCATATTTCAATGCTCAGAAGAATAAGGAAAATACCATTGTCCTATACTTGCTAGTCATGTGCATATTGTTCCCCAAGGATTTCTTCTTTTTGTGAAGGGATTTTTCAAACAGTGACATTTCTGCCTTCCTGTTGGCCTGGGTGTTAAGTTGCAGACCCTCAATGGTACTGTTGGTCCTGTCTCTGTTTTGCTTGCTGCTCAGGCCATATGCTCTGTAGAAACATACTCTACACTGTTACTCTTGGTTGCTACAGGGATCTTCACCTGTCTCAAAGTGCTTAAGCACAGTGATAAAAAGCTAGATTGAAACTAAGAAATTGTAGTCACCTGCTCACCTCTTCTGATCCTCTTATGTTCTTTTTCTGTTTTCCATAGGGCTTTTGCACACTGGGAAGTGATGCCCAGTAAGCAAGTGAGAATTTGCAACACTTTAATGCTTCATGTCTCTTACTTTGCTGGGAGAGTTCTGGCTTCTTCCCGCTTCCACAGTGCTTCCCACTTTTGGCAGCAAACAGGATGCACTCACATGGACCCATGAGTGCCCCCAAAAGTGTCCCTATCTTGAGTCCTGCTTCATTGTGGGGAACAAAGAAGGGACTTGGAGATGTCTCTTCAGTGGTTCTTTCTTACTTAGTTTTCTTGTGTGTGTTGTCACACTGCTTCTGTGTCTGGCTTTGGTCAGCTATTTCCGTGGAAAGTTTTAATATTATTTCAAGCAAGGCTTTAATTGAGCCCTTGAAATGTATGGAGTTAACAGCCAGGGACTTCTGCTGCTTAAAACTCCTGTAATGATTGGACAATACCTTTCCCTAGAGGAAGCAGCTGGGAATGTAGCTTTGAGGACCATGTGCACTCTGGACATAAAAGGGGAGGACATCCAAGAAAGACAGAATTCTCCTTGGAGCAGCATCTATTCTAGCTCTCACCTGCTGGTGAGAGCACTTGCAGTTTGCAGCTCAGGAGATGAGCTCAGCACTTCCACCACTGCCTTGCAAAAACCCTGTCACAAATGTCTCAGCTGTTCTAACAGAGCCTTATGAGTGCAAGACATGCAAGACCAGGTCATCAGGGAGCTGCAGAGCAACCATCAGGCTTTCCTTTGGTTCTCCTGTGTTACTGTCTGCTCTAAGGTGGTTGTATGGGATTTTTTTTTCCACCTGAGTATTTTGATGGCCAGGAATGACTAGGCAAGTCCCAGATTTTTTGCTCTCCACAATACCTTTTTGTGGCCACATCTTACCAATGAAAATTACTGAGGGAAAATAGAGTTAATGGCCATGATAGAAGATTCCTTTAAATCCTTCAGCCCGTTGTCTATTCTTGAAAAGCATCTTTTGTGGAAGTACAGTGGATCACACTGAATTGATTCCCTTAGTAAGGGAAGAAGAGCTAAATAACTTCCCTTCTGACCCTGCCACCAAAAATACCCACAGGGTTTTTTGAAGGAAAAGGCTTTATCTGAGCAGGTACTTACCCACAGCATAGGCTGTGCTCTGCCTAGCTTTGACTAAAGCACTACAGTTTCACTTAATTTGCTGTGAAAGAAATTTAGTTGAGAGACTCCTGGGGCTTTTTGTTTTGTATTTTTTTCTTGCTTGTGTTAATTCCTATGTTATGAAAAAAGTGGAGAAGTGAAAATAAGGAAGAAATAAGAACCCACATCTGTTTTGTCTTTACTCTCAGAAAAATGTATTTCAACAAAAATCAGTGTGAATGTTTCACTAATACTGTTTTTATTGTTTCATTAAAGTAGAATATTTTTTGACTTTTTCATTAGTTACTGTTTAGACAGTGAAGTGTCACATAAGAACTAAATTATACTCATTATTTGACTTGTACTTTCTATAATATAGAGCATGTTGTGTTGTGCTTTATAGTGTTTGAGTCCTCTGACTTATCTTTTACAAGTCCTCTGCAAATCTGACAGCTAATGAATGTTTTTTTTTTCACTCTTTAGACGAGACAAGCTATGGATTTGCATGGAGTTCTGTGGAGGTGGCTCTCTACAGGATATTTATCATGGTATGTCAAGACTTTATTCCTTAAAATCTAAGTACAGCTTATTTTCAAAAATTTAAATGATTGCAGTGTTTTGGAATTAGGGAGGAATCCTAATTTCAGTATCCATAATAATTCATTGAAGGTCAATTTTAGCTTCTCTTTTAGTTAATTGGTTTGGGTTTTGTAAACAACATTTAGTGGGGCATGGCCGGGGGGTGTGCTGCAGAAGTTATTTCCATCCTTCAGGGGCTCATAGGCCTGTCACTGCTTTTCAAAGGCTGTAAAATTTTTGGCAATATTTGTAAAACATTTGACAATCTTACATTGTAAAAGGAAAAAATTGATGCCTTGATGTGCTGTCGTGCTTCATAGCCATTTTGTTTCTGAGCTTTTGAACTTTGTTTTAGTATAATCTATTCCACTTCCTACAGAAACCTAGGTATGTGGATTGATTAGCATGGATGCTCTTGTCCCTTGTAAACTGTTTGGATGTTTGCATAGCAGTATTGTATTCCATGAGGGTATTTTTAAATTTTTTCAGTTTTTTTTTAAGCTGGATGCATGACATGTGAAAAGCAAAGGTGGTCTCTATATTTGCTTTAGGCTTGGTGAGTGAGCAGTCAAAGAAACAAGGGCTGTCTGTGAATTTGTTGGATAAAGACAGGATCAATCAACTGCTTGCTATTTTTCAAGAGACAAAATCAGTTTTTGAAGGACTTTATTGCCCTGGAATTAAGACCTTTATAGGAAAGGAGTATGCTCTAAGTGAGTAATGGCTTTGGGGTTCTCAGGTGATGTTTTTTATTTAGGAAGTCTATCTATATTCTAACTTGTGAAGATTTTACGTGTGAGGGTCTCTTGTGCGTAAGCAGCTTTTTATGTTTACCTTGGGTGCAATTTAAAGCAGCACCAATTCACAAGTTCCTGCCTTGTTCCTGTCATAGTCGTTTGAGTGTGGCCTTGGTGATCCTTTAACTCTTTGCTAATTTTGGGAAAAGAATCGTGTTTAATAGGCTTTGTTTTGTGGAACACCTGTAGAGTAGGAAATGAGCTCATGCCAGATAAATGCCTGAGCAGATGTCTACAGGAGTGGCTTCCCGTTGCAGCTGATTTTTGGCTTCTCTGCTGGTAGTTAGAATGGAAGGTTCTTTTCTGGTCACTATTATGTTTTAGAGAGTCCTATTCCAATGGAACTATGAGCCTCAGTAACCTTGAGTCATTTGAGTTAATCAGAATTAAATTTCTCAAAACAAAAATAGGTGCCTAGATCTGCCTACTGTGGATGCCAGTATATCTAGTTTTGTGTGGGTTTTTTCTTTCAGCAAAGAGAAGTTGGGTGTAGACTTACTTTGAAGATATGTTGCATGATACTAATATTGTAGAAGCTAAGCAGTTAGATTCTTTAATCTAGATTTGTTCTTAACTTTCTACTCCTACAGTGTCCTTTGAGAAACTCCATCCAACTTCTCTTTGTTTTTTGTGCAAAACCTGAAAAGCTTACAGTCAGGACTGCATTCCCTGGTCTTAAACCCCTTTCATTCAGGATCAAAGTCCGGTGACTGGATCAAGTCACAGACCATTCCTTGCTTGCCACTCACTGTTTGGTTTGTGTATTTGTTCAGATTTTAATTGTTTTCCTCTAAGAGACTTGAGTGAAGTTGGACCCTCGAGGGAGAGAAAGATTCCTCCTTCCCTTGGGAAACTGCTGAACATGCTTACAGGGGGAGTTTGAGAAGGTGCTTGGTGTGGCAGGCCCAGGAGCAGCAGTGCTGACAGCCGATTTCAGAGAAAGGCTGAAAAGCTGGAGGGAACAGTTTCTCTGGCAGTGGGAAGGATGGAAGGAGAGATCAGGTCACAAATGGTACAAAGAACTGCCCAGGGCTCAAAGGGGACTGAACAGAGTTGGCTGCAGCTCTGAGTCACTGAGTTGAAAGTCCAGCCCTCTATAGAAGAACACAATGGGTTTGTTCAGGGGAAAGAGTTAGGCTTAAATCATTACTTGTGCTTCTTTTTCCTAAGTACTGTGAGATTTAAATACAGAAGAATTAGTAGTTTCCATTCTAACAGTACTGGACATTTTTGGCTTTAAAAAATGCTATGATCTTTAGGGTGCTCAGTCTGGGATAAAGACTAAGCATATTTACTTAAAGACTAGTAGTGTAAGGTCCTGTCAGTTTGAATGGAAGTAATTGAGGTATGACTTTGGAATGGGTGGTATCTTACCTGATTTTGAGATTTTTTTTCTTTTTCCCTTCCATTTCAGTGACTGGACCACTATCAGAGCAACAGATTGCCTATGTTAGCAGAGAAACACTACAGGTAGTGTCTCCTCAGGTTCTTGTGCTTGTCTTTTAATGTAAAAGTACTAAAAGTTAAGAATAAAAGCTACAGATAACATGTGATGCCATGAAAGTCCAGTAACTGGATGACACAGCACTTTTCTCGGACTTTTGAGGAGGTCCCATATTAAAGCCTAGAAGTTTGTATAATTATATAACCTCAATTACCCTGGATCATTTGAAGAAAGCTCTTGTCATCTTTCTGCTGTTAATTTTATATTTGTTTTTTAAAGGGGGGAAGCAGCGTGTTTTCTTAATCTGTATTTATGGTATAGATTAGTTACTGCATGTTTGAAGGAAAATAAACACTCCATTTTGCATATCTAATAATTGATCTGTGCCAATAGGAAAAAAATTGCCTGTGTGCTTGAGATGTTGAAGTCATTAGCCTCTCCTTGTGGGTTTGCTAGCTTTCATTTTTCTATCCTAAGTTACAGGTTCAATACAGCAGTAAAACTTAATCAGAGACTGCTTTTTTGATGGGTGTCTTGCTTCCCTCGAGAGAGCAGTCCTTGAATTCTAGTGAAGGCAAACCTGTTGAATGCCATCAGTTGAGATCTGCTGCCTCTCACTCTTTGAAGATGGCTCTGTTCCAAGCCATCTCCCTTGGTTGTCACTTAGCATCTCCCTGTGCTATGCCAGAGACTGCTGCCTTCTGACTTGCAGGATGTGGCACTTTTTATTACTTACAGATCAGGCTTATATAACATCTGGGAGCGTTAAGGGTTTTGAGTCTTTAAACCCTTTTGTTCTTAGACACTTGTAGAATGGTTTGCATTAGAAGGGGCCTTTAAAGACCCCCCTGCAATGAGCAGGGACATCTTTAACTGGATGAGGTTGCTCAGAGCCCTGTTCAACCTGACCCAGAATGTTTCCAGAGATGGGGCATCCACCACCTCTCCCTGTAACCTCTTCCAGTAGTTCATCAGCATCCTAATAAAAGAATTCTTCCTTATATGTAATCTGAATCTACCCTCCTTTACTTGAAAACCATTACACCTTGTCCTGTCACAACAGACCCTGCTAAAAAGTTTCTCCCCATCTTTTTTATGAGACCTCTGCACATTGGCTGAGGATGCCCTTGATCCACTTGATCAACAGTGGAGATACTAAAAAGTCTAGTGTGGGACCCTGAGGGACACCACTTGTCACTCTGGACATTGAGCTTGTTTACCACTGCTCTCTGGACACAATCATTTAGCAATTCATTACCCACCAAATAGTCCATCAATCAATTCCATAATCTTCTTAGATATGGAGGAGTGAGTAGTCTGGAATTTATGAAGCCATTTATTTGTATGGGAAGATATCCTGGTTAATATGTATAAATTGTATGTGAGAAAAAAGCTTACTGTTTTGTGTTTTCTAAATGTTGACCCATTTTTCTATATTGTAAATTGCATGTAAATACATGTTTATAATACTCTGACCAAAGATAATGCATGTAGTTTCAGATATCTTCTTACAGCTTATAATGGAACACCATTTTCTCAAGTAAGAAGTCTGAGAATATAGGCTGTTGTCCATCCATAGGAGTAATATGCCCAACATTAATTTTGCCACCAGTGTCCACGAATCCAGAGTCTCACTTGGATGCTGATGTTAACATTCAGCTTCCATATTTAGAAGCCCACTGAATCCTCCATTTTCAAAATATACTTGCTGTCCATTTTGCTGGAATCCGTGAGATTTGGTTCTGAAAAGATGGGTTTTTAAAATATGACCTTTAAAGGAACCGTCTCCAGACATTCAGTTTTGAAAGTGGTGACTTCACATTCTTCCAGGGCAGTCCTAAAAGTGTCTGAATTAATGGCCTTTGTATGCCAGTAGTGTCCAGAGATTTAAGGAGTGTACATGGGACTCTTCTGCCTAATGCCAGTTGTTGCAGTGGTCTGGTAGATGCTTTGATTAATTACACTTTAAATTTTACAGTCAACTCTCTGATATCTTGTATGAACTAGCAAAAAAAATAATGAGTCTTTACATGGATATTTCCCATGAACATGGAGCCTTGTGAAGGTTCATGGTCACAGAGCAAGGAAGATGTTTGTGTGTGATTTTACTTCTGGAAGAGAATTTTAGAGATAAGCCTGGAGTGTCCAAAGTGACACAGTCTCTGATTTGTCATGCAGGGATTTGGTTCTACAGAATTCTTCCAGAATTTAAACTTAGTTTCCAACTTGTGTTGAGTCTTCAAATGTTTTGGTACAAGACCCAGGCAGCCAAATGCTTTTGCAGAAATCCATGAAATAGAGTTGAATTTCTAGGCTTGATTGAAATATGTAATGATACAGGAGGTAGCTTTACTAGTGGTCCAGTGATCTGACTGCTGAATAGAAGACTTCTAGGCCATTTGCCAGTAGTTACTTTGGTCTAAAAAGGTGACAGTTACCATGTCCAGAGAAAAACTTGTTTGGGGAATACTCTTCTTCCATTAGGTGTGGGTGACTGGTATTATGTCCATCTATCATTTGTTTTAGATAAATGTAGAAATTTCTTTATATAAAGATGCTTAGGTATGCTGTTTTATATAAAGATATTAGATATGCTGCTACATCTATTGAATCTGCAAATTTACAGCATATTACACTGAAATATAAAAATGTTCTTCAGTCAGTGAGTCATTTAGATGATTAAACTGGATCCTAAATATATGTGGTAATTAAATAAGAAATGTATGTCAAATGAAAAGTGTTGGACTAAATTACTATTTAAATATTTTATGCAGGGACTATATTACCTTCACAGTAAAGGAAAAATGCACAGAGATATAAAGGTAAGTAAAAACTGAAGGGTTTTTTGGTGCTTTTAAAATAGGTTACATCACCTCTAGTGATCTTTACTGTTATGTATCAGTTTTCAGTACATTTCTGAATATGTAGGGATTTCTAATCTGTTAGAATGAAATAAAAGTTTCTGCCCAAGGCAAAAGAAAATCTTTCTTTAAAATATATGCAAGGAAATAGTTTGTTCTTTTCCTTGGAGCCACACAAACTGTTCATGTGGACCAGTGATTTGGAGTTTAGCCATGAGCTGGTGTCCAGAGCAGTATGTGTTCTCATGCCTTCAGGGTGTGTGCTCTGTTCAAAAGAAAAGTTTGCTCTTCCTACAGCTTTTCCAGGGAGCTCCATATACCCTTCTTTTTGAACCAGCTAGTGAGCAGAGCTCTTGCTTTGGCTTCTTGCATCGTGGTGAGCAGATTGCAGGGCAGAGGCTGCTGTTCTGTGCGGTTCTTGGAGACTACTTCTGTCCCCTCCCTCGCATGCTAAAAATAGAGAGGGTGCTGCAAATCAGGCTATTAGTACTGACTTACTTAAATCTCCATCTCAGCAAAGCTACATCAAAAGTGGCTTGTTCAGACTCTTATAGTCTGTTATAGTTTCCTTCTGGTGCTTCCTGTTGACTTTTTGTTCCTGATGTTTTACTACCTAGTCTTTCCAAAGCCCTTCCAAACCTGGCAAGCTTCCTTCTGGAAATCTGACAGTAAATCATCATATTCTTTTGTGTTGTTGTGTGCTGGTTTTTTGGCTGGTTTTAGTTTCTTTTTTTTCCCAACAGCTTTAACTGTAGTTGCCTTCATGCAGCCTGATTCCAAGTTGTTCTCAATGGCTGCAGAAGAATATGTGGGTTTTGAGCAATCACAAAAGTAATTTGGGTTTTGAGCAATCACAAAAGTAATTTCTGAATGAAAGATTACTTCAGGTGCCAAAATTAAATGTTTTCCACTATACTTTATAGAATGCTTGTAAGGATACAGTCCAAAGATACTTTTTCTAAGCAGAACTGTGCTAATAAATGCTTACAGTGCTTACATTGTGAAGATTTTTTTTTTAAATCTCTTATCATGAGCATGGAAAAGTACTGTCTTCATCTGCAGATTGCCTGACTGCTGAACTGTGTTTGCTTCCCTCAGTAGCTAAGTTCCATGTTTAGAGTACCTGTCCTGTTAGCTTGAAAGGTGAACAAGGTCAAGAGCATGTAAGCAGGGCTGTTACACTGTTTGCCAAGCTCATTAACTGTGCTTGTGCAGTGTGGGCCAAGTTAGCTGCATTTTATTGCAGGCCTGACTTTTCCTGCTCTGGGAAAAGCCATAATCCGTAAAAACACAGATCTTTGGAGGTTTATCTCTGCCTTTCCTTCTACCTCATGGGAGTGCAGTGCTGATGTTTGGAGCTGTGTTGAGCCAGCTCTAACCTTCACTCAGCTCAGCCTGTACCTGGGTTCAGTCTTCAAATCAGGTTTTTCTCAGTCCTTTTATCTTGTAATTTTGTAATACAAACCTCTGCTTTGGGTTAATTTTGGTTATTGAGCTGAAGTGAGTGGAGCACACAGCCACACAAAAATGACCTCTCCAAGTCCAGCAGGAACAGAATCTCTGTTGCATAAGGACGGAAGTAGCTTTGCTAAATGCTTGATTATTGAGGCAGGTCCTTAAGGCTGTAATTATAAGCATGGCTCTCAAACAAGACAAAATGAGCTCCTACTTATGAAAAGAAAATGAAATTGTTTCCACTTTGACCTTTTGAGTTCCTGTTTCCTTTGAGTCATTGTAAATAGAAAAAAAGTAAGAATTAGTCAGCACAGGCAAATACTGTTTATTGAGAGGTTTTGTGTGCAATGCAAACTCTGTAGTACCATAGGCTTAACTAAAAATTAGTGAAAAACACTGTATATCCAAGAAGATTTTTTAATAACAGAATGGCAGCTTGCTAATTTCACAAACATTTCCTTGATAAGGCTGCAGGTTTATTGAACACAATCCTTGCTTTGTCTTTGGTCCCTAATTTGCTATAAGATGCCACATATTTATTTTTGTAATATTGTATTGGAGGAATTGGCATGTTTTAATTCAAGTAAACTTTTCTTTTTTTAAAGGGAGCAAACATTCTTTTAACGGATAATGGGCATGTAAAATTAGGTGAGTTAATATATGTGTGCTTAAAAATTAATATTTTTATGTGCTCTAAGAAGCAGCATGCTCTGTTTTGTTTAATGAGGTGATGGTTCATGTAAGGAGTTGCTGAATATCAGAATTCTTTTTATCTTGCTGGTGGTATCTAACTAAACCATTAAATTAGTATCTGAGGATTAGCTGGAGTAATTTTGGAACAGTGAAGTAAAAGATCTTATATTGTAAGGGAAAAATTAAAGTCAAATCACAGGGCTTTATAAAATTTTAATAAAATCTACCATCCAGAGTCCTTAAATGTGAAATGTACCTCGAAAGCTTATCTGAAAGAATCTCTTTGGTAACACAAAGAGAATCTCTTTGTCTTATCAAAACCCTTCATGTACCTGTTAGGTCTTCTGTGCCAGCCTGCTCTTTCTTGTGTGTATGAGGGACATTGGTGTGCATGTTTGGCAAGTGACTGAGGGGGGCTGACCAATGGTATCTGAGACAGACCAAGTTTCTATTATTTGCTTTTGATTTTTATTTTTTGTTAAATATTTCCAGTATATTTAAGCACCTCTTAACAGTGAAGGAACCAAACTTGTGTTCATTAACAATTAATTACATCAAATCACTTGTTAACTGTCATTTTGTTTTTGCCTTTTTGTTTTTTTTAATAGCTGATTTTGGAGTATCTGCACAGATAACAGCTACAATTGCCAAAAGGAAATCCTTCATTGGCACCCCATATTGGTAACTGTGTTTTTACTTGACCATTAATATAATGGTAACACATATAATACTGTTGAAAAATTGTGATAAAGCATGCTCTGTCATTCCTGGGTAGACTAACCTCTAAAGGCTGTGTCAGACTTCTGGTGATCATATCTGTGTTACTTATTCCAAACCCTGAATTAGCTGAGTGTCACAGAAAAGGCTTTAATGCTCTGAAAACTTGAAAAGCTGTGTAGTGCCATCACTGTTGACTAATTTATCTTCATTTAGTAAAAACTAACAGCAATTTTGCTTGCTTTTAACTTTGATCCTAAATATTTAATTCTCTAATTTTTTTTTATTTTGGTATTTTTATGTTATTTCCTTCCAGCCTAGATACAGGTTTTCTACTTGATGAGTTTCTTTTGTCCTCACTAGATCCACAGACTTGCTGCTTGTGAACTGTTTCTCTAAGCCATTTTTCTCCCTTTTTTACCTAAACTGATTGAATTCTGTGATACAGTTCTGCCTGTGCTGCATCTCTATTCTTCCCCATTAAACTAGTGTGTGTAATTTTTCTTATCTGAAGTCTGCCTTTCATTTAATCCTTTTCCTGCTGAAAGTGGTTGTCCCCTTTCACCTTGAAGTACATGAGACACATTCTCTTCTGTAAATCAGCACTTTTGTCATATGTTTCACAGACAAATACTAAAATTCTGTAGTCTGACAGCATGGTAGGTGCAAGATAAAAATACATATAATGAAAAACCCTATGTTGAAGTATTGACTTGAAATAGCCAAGCACAATATTTTTAGCATTTTTCTTCACACCAAGGCTTCACTTCCCTTTCAGAATAGCACAAACACCCATCAGTCATGATTATGTGATTGGTTTGTGTCTCTTTCCCAAGATATCTGGGTGACCTCAGTGCTTGAAAGTCCTGTAACTTTCAAATCCTGCCAGACTTCTCAAATTGGCCTTAAATAATAACTTTGAAAGTATTACATAGGTTAAGTGGTGATGAAAAGCATTGGTTGTTCTTTGGAAAGCTTCTCAGAGATTTGAGAGCAGAAGCAAGGAAGCAAAATTTTTGAGATTGCAGAGAAGAAAATTTAGTTGAAACAGGCCATGTGAAGGTTTTAGTGTTCATTAGATCTACACGTCTCAGAGTAGGTGAACTGCAGTGCTAGTAACCCTTCCATTTAAATGTTTAACTCATGTTCTCCCTCTCCTGTGGTAACTCCCTCATTTTTGATTTAGAGTGATGAGGATTTTAATGAACTCTGGAAGAAATGTGTCTAAATATAGTTTAGTTATACAAACGTGAAGTAACTTCTACCACCAAGCCTGCTGATGTTTTCAGATGTACAGATAAGGAGTGGAAAGGGCTCCCAAGGGCCACTGAGTCCAACTCTTAGCCCTGTACAGGACATCCCCAAGTGTCACACCGTGTGTGGGAGAGCATTGTCCAAACACTTTTTGAGCTCTGGCAGGCTCGGTGCTGTGATCACAGGATATCTGTATTTGAATAGTGCATCATTTGAGATGCTGCTTGATGATCTCCTGGAGCACTCTCTAGGTGACTTCATCTGTGTTACATTTATGAGTTATTTAGTGCTACTTTGCAGGTGATCAGGACTGATAAAGCTTAAAGCTAAGAAATACTACCATGTTGGCCGCCTTGTAGGGCTACATAGGACAATCAAATTCATAATTCGCTTTGGCCATTAAAAACATGTGACAATTCCACGTTAATAATTTCCTTTAAGTATTCCTATTTATGTGCCAGTTGTGTTTGTTCATTTTTGCTACCTAAGAATGTGAAACCACTTTGTTGACATAAAGAGGTCACCTGACATGAGTGAGACAGACTTTACAAACAGGGAGTGCTGTATACAGAGGTGACAATGAGTCTCATGCTTTCAGGGTACAAGAAAGCTGACATTTTATTGCTTTTTCTCTTGTTAAAATTCTTTTCTTCAAAGGCAGTGGATCACTTTCTGGGCAATATATAAATTTGGGTATTATGTGGATTTTATTTTAGTTGAATAATTATACATCAGGGTCTTTGGTTGTTGAGTACTATTTAGTCTGAGACAGATTGATTTCATCCACTTACTCCTGAATGACCATTGTAGAAATTGCTTGTTAGTTATCAGATGACTGAGGGAAACTTCAGGTGTACATTGCATTATTTTTTTACACACACACTTGTGTGTGTATATCTATAGTATACTGTGACCTTATCAATTGAGAACTTTAAGAAAGAGAATACTATGTGTACAAAGAATGTTTGATTTGTGCTGAGAAGTTTATATAAAAATGTCTTTTATTGTTCAGGATGGCACCAGAAGTTGCTGCAGTAGAAAGGAAAGGTGGCTATAACCAACTCTGTGATCTGTGGGCAGTTGGAATAACTGCAATAGAGCTTGCTGAACTTCAGCCTCCAATGTTTGACCTACATCCAATGAGGTTAGTAAAGAGTTAGAGCTTGGTAGGTAAATGCAGCTAATTAAATAATCCATTTGATGAAATGGCTGTGTGTGAGTGTGGGTTTTGGGTGTACTGCAAGGGCACTGGGCTGTGAGTGTTCTGAGTGAACAGAAATTGGACAGAAATTGTAACAACTCCTTCTGGTGCATAAATGTATAAAGTCCTGGTTGAGTCTCTTAAACTGATGTGGCTTCTTCTTGCCTATTAAATAAAGTATTGAATAATTTATCTCATGTATTGCAGCATACCCACAGAAATGGTGTTGTTCTATTTTTTCAGAGCACTTTTTCTAATGACAAAAAGCAACTTCCAACCTCCAAAATTAAAGGACAAAATGAAATGGTAAGTGCTTTTTTGTTTCAGTAGATAATGAACGTACTGTACTTGGAAATTGATTTTAATGTTTAGCACTTTATTTTACAGGTCCAATAGTTTCCATCATTTTGTGAAAATGGCACTTACAAAAAATCCTAAAAAAAGACCTACAGCTGAAAAGTTGCTACAGGTATAAATTTATGTATGAGGAGTCTTTTCTAAAGTTACAAAATTAAAATATGCTTAGGGTGAGTGGCTGGAATTTTAATCTCTGTGTTTCCCTCTGTCTTTCAGCACCCCTTTGTTACCCAGCCATTAAATCGAAGTCTTGCTATCGAACTTTTGGATAAAATGAATAATCCTGATCATTCCACTTACCATGATTTTGATGATGATGATCCTGAGGTAGGAATATCTTCTAATCATAGAATCAGATTAAGTTTTTGTTTGCCAGCAAAACTAAATTATTGTGATTTATTGAGCCCCAGGACTTTTTGTGATCTGGGAATAGTCTCAGGGGTTGCTTTCACTTTTAGTTGTGCTGCTCTTTCACTCA
The DNA here is from genome assembly GCA_039654755.1 of Calcarius lapponicus. NCBI lineage: Eukaryota > Metazoa > Chordata > Aves > Passeriformes > Fringillidae > Calcarius > Calcarius lapponicus. The sequence goes on along the minus strand of CM077465.1, from coordinate 101,774,219 downwards.
TACAGGCACTTAGCAAAAATAATTATATTTTTGGGAAGGGAAGATTAAAGAAAAAGTGATGTTACTGTTTTAAAGTTGTTGAAGGAACAGCAGTGAACAAAATTTTGAAGCAATTAGGTGATACTCTTCTCCAGTCCTGAATTCTGTCATGTATTCTGCTGTATGTTTCTTTGTGAAGTTATGTTTCCATCTGCAAAGAAAGCATTCATAAAACTGATTCATTAACCTGTGTAGGAGAGAATGATCCTGTAGTTGTTTTTGTTCAATAGTTTGATGTGTGTATTTTGCAGATTGTATTTTTCCATCTTAGAATACTCTGAAACTTGATTTCACCTACAGTTTTATCAAAGAGTTTCTGATTTTCTGCTCAAACAGCTGGGAAAAAGTAGTCTGCTTATGTAAGATGATAAACAGCACAGGACTGAAGTGTTTAATAAATAAGAGAAAAGAGATAGATATTCTGTTACTCCATCCTGTCTTCATACTTTCCTGCACATTAGTGAATACTTTCCAAATGTTTACAGTTCCCTAACTGATGGCCTTTTCTTGTAAAGAAAAAATTTAATCCTTTTAAAAAAATGCCATCAATTCTTTAATTACATATTTTTGGTTATTTTTAATGGGTAAACTAATCTAAAAATGCCTTCAGGAGAAAAGAAGCTTAAAACAGGAAACTAATTTAAGGGACTAATTTTCAGATTTTACAAGTTAAATGAGCTTTTACCCACTTGAACAGCAAAGACCAGCTGACTTTCACCAAGTCTTTCTTAAAAGCTAAAAAAGTGTGGGAAGAAGCCAAAGTGAAATAGATAATTTTTTGTGTTATGAAGTGTAATGCTTACACATTTTCCAAAGAGGGAAAGAGATGAAGGCATAAGGATGAAATAATAGTCAGTACTTTTAAAAGCAAATTTATGTGGTGGGAGTGGGAGAAAAAATTAGTAGATTTTTCTGATAAAAAAAAAAATTAAAAGTCAAACACGCAGGAACTCCCTTGATGTGGTTGACTTTCAGGTCACTTAAGAGAAAGGTGTCTGATTCCACATGGAGTCTGACTGAGTAACTTAGATCTTCTCACCATAAGCTGTTTACTGTCCTTTAGTTCTCTCTCTGCTCAGTGATGAGTGAGAGCTGTGAGTCCCTTTAAGAGGTGTTTCTTAGCTTACAAAATAGTGTTCACTCTTATATGTCCCTTGTGACTTAGCATTAAGAAGGCTCTTCTGTTGTCTGCTGTATGACTTACCAATTACCCCATAATGAAGTGTGGTATCAGGAGAAAAGCTGTGTCTTTTCTGGGGAAAGGTTAGCAAGTTTTGTATTTCAGATGAAGATTCTCACCACAGGCAGGGCAATCTTGGCATTGTGGTCTTTCTGGTAATAAAAACAAGTGAAGTAAGAAGTGTATGTGCTTCTTTTATGCACAATTTAGCATTCTTCAAAACTCACCTGCTCATAGAGGCAGCTGGAGATGTTAATTTAGGGATTGGCCAGTCCTGTGCTTGTCACAATTGCCTGAATGCATCCATCAAAAATCAAAAGAAGTGACAAAATGTGGTACAACATAACATATCCAAAACCACCATTGATAATTGAAAGCTTCAGACCTACTCTCCAGTTTGTTTAGAGCTATGGGTTTTTTGGGGGTGGTGGTGTTTATGTTTTGAGGTTTATTGGTGGGCTGTTTTTCTTTTTTTGAGATGAGGGAGCTTTTCTCTCTCTCAGTGGTCTTTGAAGGCAGGTCTGCAGCCTACTGTGGTGACAGATCTTCACTTGGCTTGTGTGGCTTTTAGGAGGATGCAATCTGTTACTGCTTGGATAGTCTGCAGAGCTGTGAAGTAGATCTGAATTTGCTACCACTCTGAGTGGTAGCAAATACTACATTTTTAAATAATTTTAATACTACATTTTTAAATAATTCCAAACTCAAAGGTGAAGTGTTTAATGTGTGAAAACTGAAACCCATCCCATTATTTGGGTGTAATTAAAAAGGTTCTTCTATTCATGCAGCTGTTGTTCATTTAGCAAGTGTATCTGAAACTGGCATTTCCAGTATTTTTCCCTACCCCAGCTCATGGAGGGCTTCACTTAATTTCCCATTCAGTCATGGGCAGGTTCGCTGCTTTGGGACTCTGGGCTTAGGAGATGTTGGCAATTGCCTGTTCTCCCTATTTCTATGACAGTGATTCCCAGGGTGAATGTGATACTAGCTGAAAAGGTTGCAAGGAGGAAGGTGCTCATGTTTTATGCCTAGCACACTGCACATTTTGGGGATAAGATTGCTTTTGAGATCTGTGCCATGATGGAAATTGTGCCCATGTGGCATTTGTGTGAGGAAGTTAACCTACATTCCTTTGTTCTCCTGCACAGCTCAGATGTCAGGTGTTTGTATCAGCCTGTTGTCAGCGCAGGTATTTCAAGGTGACTTGAGGACTTTGTCCTCATGACTGAGGGATGAAGATTTGATCCTGAATGTAATTCTGTGGTCATGGAGAAGATGATAGGAGGACAGGCTCTGTCTGTAGTGCAACACAGGCCCTGTGTCAGGATGCAAGTGCACACATGCTATTGCTGCAAAGGTGAAAATACCTCCTAGCCCTGCTCCAGCTCTGCTCCTGGTGCTGGAATTGCAGATGCACACACATCAGACATGACCAGGCAGTACCTCTTAATGAAAGATTATAAATGAGCAACCTTTCAGCACATGGTATCAGATCAAACCTTGACATGCTGTAGCTAACCATTTTCAAAACCCAAAGAGTACACAGTAGACAAAATGGAACTGTGGAAAGGAAAGATTGACACAAGCTGTGAGAAACAAAACAACCTGCTGGTGAGAGTGGAGAAAATACACATCCACAGTCTGTAAATCTCTGCAGTTTCAAGGAAGAGCAAAGTGAACAAAAATGGGAGGTGAAACACCATGAACATGTGTTGGATCCTAACAGGAATGAAGGAAGTAGTGTGTGATGAAAAGGGGAGAAGGGAAATCATGTTTGCAGATTGTGTTTTAGGAATAAATAAAGTCTCTGAGCTATTCATGACTCTGTGCAAGTACAGCAACAATAGTATTAGCAACAAAAGGGTGATTCACATGCAAAGATGCTCACCATGGACCCTGAGGCAGTGAACAAGGGTGCAGAATGCCCCCACATTTCTAAGGGAGCTTGCAGTGGTGAATCTAGAAAGAAGAGGGAAAATCCAACAGAGGCAAAATAAGTAAACCAGGTTTTAAAGTGCAGAACACTTTATCCTGTAGAGAAATAAATGGAAATTCAGTGGAAAATAGAAGTGGAATATAAATATGAAGGTGAATTTGTAGAACTTTTGCTGTCTCTCTTGCCACACAGCACAGGAGTACCAGGAATACTCCTTTCTAATCAGCTTTGAAAACCTCAGGTAGATTTCTCATCTGCTTAAATAACATAGCTGATGACATTTTAGAAATCAGTTTAAGTTAAAAGCTGGGAAAATTATTTCAGTATCTCGTGGAATGATATCTGCCAGTAAGTCAGATTTTGTCTTACTGCTTATTTTAAAAAACTACCAATATCCTTAAACTGAATGGTGAAAAAAGAAAATGCTGTATGAGCTAAGAGAAAAGCTGGCCAGTGTTAGCTTTACTTGCTCAAATGCAGTGTTCTAAAATCCCTTTCACTGAAGGCACTCAACAGTTAAAATGTCTCCAAATATTTTTTTAATATATTAAAAAATGCATTATCTTTACATTTAGCTTTCACTTGATTTTTTTTCTTTGTTTTATGTTATGCTAAAGAAACCTGCTAAAAAGTGTTATACAATACAAGGTTTCAAGTGAATATATTTTGGTATTAAATATTTTATTTTTCCCTTCTAGCCACTTGTTGTGCCTCACAGAATTCATTCAACAAGTAGAAATGGGAGAGAAGAAAAGACACGCTCTGAAATAAACTGTAAGCATGTGTAATGTGACAATATGATGTATCTAATCATTGATATTATTTCAGCTGGTATTTTGGGTATCTGATGTACATAGAAACATTTTTAGTGATACGGAGGAAAATAAAAGCTTAGGCTGCTTCACTTAAGGATATAAGATGTGTAAAATATTTTTATACACCCTTTGTCAGCACTTCAGCGGAGTTCATTATTGGTTCATCTTAGCTGAACAAGACACAGCCTGATCTCTTTGGAGAGCTGATTGACATTGTTTTCTATGTTACTCCAGGAAAGATATTCAGGCCAATGCCAGATTCAGCTGGGTAACAGAATGGCAAAGGATTATTCTTTCTTCCTTAATTTAGTATCTTGGATTTGCTTTGGAATTGAAACAATCACACAGAGGTCAGGAAGGGAGGAGGTTGATCATTTGCCATTAAAAGCAGACTCCATTCCCAAAGTTGTAGTAATTATTTTGCTTGAATTAAATACTTAGAGCTTTAGCTGTCTTTTTCTTAAGGTAAAATCAAGAGTAGGAGTGTTCAAGAAGTCCTGCCGAAGAGTTGTGCTGGAAGATTTGGTTAATTCACACCAAACTTCATTCAGCACTCTTCAGTGCTAGTGAGTCTCTCAGAAGAACAGATCCAACTGTGAATTCACATCATGTCTAGTTTTTTCTATAAAGTACAGCTGTATTGCGCCTCTGAAGAGGACACTTTGCTCAGTGGTTTTCCTGTTCCTTCTAATGAGAAGGTGAGGCAAATGCCGATTGGGCTGCCTTTCTGATAAAAGAGTACTTTCTGTACCCATTAGGTTTTCTAGCAGTCACAAGTTTGGTATGTCCATGTGTCACAAGTTTCTGTCAGTGGGGATATGATGCATTCATTAAACTGAATTTTTCTTTTTGTTAGCCTTTGGAGCTCAGTCTTTTCTAACTGGACTCCAACTTCTTATTTTCCTTTTCTCCTCTTTAGTTGGCCAAGTAAAGTTTGATCCACCATTGAGGAAAGAGACAGAGCCACATCATGAATTTGTGAGTAACAAGCAGCATGGTCTATGCACTACACATTTATCCCTACAAATATCTGTGGGGGAGGAGAAATCCAAGATGTGTAGCATGTTTCCTTGGTATTACTGAACTTGTTAGTGATTTTACTGACAAGTTGTAACATAGTGGGGGGTTTGTGCCATTACATTCACTATAGGTAGCAAACCTCCTTATTTGTGGTTTCTGCCAGGTGTGCTTTATGTGCTAAGCAACAGTTTTGTGTCGCAGGTTTCCTCTATCCTTTATCCCTCACTGCCCAGTATACCATTCCCTTTATTTGCAGAGATATTTTTTTAATTGTAGAATTCCTGTGTGTACTCATCTCTTTCTCCCCCTTGTTCTTGTATTGACAATGGAAATAATAAAATTGAGAGCTTGGAGAAGAGGTATGATGCATTTTAAAAGACTTTCCTCTGTGAATAATCCTTCTGTGGCCCTGTATCACAGCTGAGCCATGCTGAGTGTGGCACCTATTTTCTGTCAAGATGTGTTGCCAATGGTTTCCTCCTGTGGACCCATCAATACAAGGGGTGTGAGAACTCAGGCTGTGAGGGAGGAGGTGTTTGTGCAGTCTCACAATTGCAGTAGCTTCCTCTTCTATGGAGACTGTTGCTTTCCACATTTGCACATTTGGGCAATTTCTTCAAGATAAAAAGACGGCTCCTTTGCTTCCTCACTGCAGACTTATGTGTTCTCTCTGTTTTTCTAAGGCAGGTGTTAGGGAGAAAAAGTTGGCTTAGTAAATATGTGGGCGGGACCCTGACTTTGGTCAGAGTTGGTTTTTGGAAGGGTGTGTACTCAGGAATGTACTTCTGTAGTCTACAAACCACATGTGAGTTGGATTTCTGACACAGACTTCCTTGTGGTGCTCTGTGGTTGTACTGAAATAATCCTTCCAAGTGCTTTGCCCTTTGGTAGTGGGTCAGCAGACTCTGGGTGTAAGAGGTTGTATTTAATCTTGCTTGTCCTCAGAAGTGGCTGTACAGGGAGCCTTAGTTTCTAGTGCCTGTTTGAGATGGAGGAGAGCAGCTTACCAAATGACACATAGGATTTAGACAAGAATTTCAGATGTGTTACTTAGACCTTGGCATAACTGCATAACAACATTATTTAGGAGACCTGGTTGTGTAAGTTTTTATTAAGTATGATAATGAAGGCTGTGCTTCCACTATAAACCCATAATTTAACTCAAAATTCTTTTTGAACTGATTCCAAGTTATTTTGCCTTTGCTTCCCTGTTGTAAAGAAAATACAATTGGAAGCATTGTATAGTTGAAACTGTCATGGTTTTGCTAATTAAGAGTTTTATTTGTGAACACACAGAGTTATAATTGTAAAAATATGTTAGTGGAGAGCTTGAAGTTTTAAAAATACTTTTCCCATTTCTTTCTTTTTATCAGTCACTGATGATACAGTGGATAGCTCCATGGAGCAATGGTGGATAAACCGTAGTGGATAACTCCATGGAGCAGTGGTGCTTTTATTGCACCTTAGGAACTTGAGTTGCTAAACTGGAGAGAGATTTTCTAAGGGGTTGAAAGCACAGCTTTTGAGAGCAGTTCTTTGACAGATGTTGTTGGAAGGGAGGAATTGAGCCTTTTCCTACACTGTGTGCTAGCAGTCAGGACCTTTGTACTTTGGAATCTCAGAAGTTCTTGCTGCTTGGTGAAGGGACTGGAACCATCCAGATGAATTCTGCGATAAGAAAATGTCTTAGCATTTTTTGTTCTGGTCAGATGTTGCATATGTGAAACCTGTCCAAGGAACTTGCCTCATCTCCCTGTCTATACAGAACACCTGTAACTGTTAGTTTGAATCTTTCTGAAGAGGAAAATTAACTGTTCCATGCTTTATGTCAGAAAGAAGCATGCAGACCTGATATTGATGTGATGTTGAGTCCAGAGGCCAAATTATAAACATATATTTATAGATTAGCTGAGAACCAATGGACAATTTAAATTGGCATGGCAAACTGCAAACAAGTGACCTATTCAAAGAATGAAAGCTTTAGCTAAGAGCCTGAGCACAAACCAGCCTGTGGGAGAAGTTTGTAACTATCTGCCCACTCTGGCGGAGGAAGTCTTTGAAATGGAAATGGGAGCAGATGAGTGTCTCTTCCTCCAGCAGTAACAGTGTGGATCTGTTTTCATTAAAGCAGTTCTGATGCTTTTGCATCTGTCTCACCAAGCAGGCTTAAACTTACACTCAGTTACTTGTGTGTGTGAGTGCACAAAGCCCTGGCCCCCTGCAGCATAAGTTACTGTCAGTGCTGCACTGAGATGTTGAACTGGACTCTTGCTGGGACAGTTTGTCACACATTATCACAGCTCAGCTGATGAACAGTAATTCATCATTTTGGTGTTTGATGATGTGACCATTCCCTTAGCTGTGTTTTACCTCCATTGAAAGAACTGTCTTAACATGGTTTTGAGTTTCAACCAACTAACTTTCAGTATCTCTTTTTTTTTAGCAAGAAAATTTACCTTAATGTGCATCTGGCTTTCAGTCACAATATAAATAATTTGCTTTTCTTGATCTCTATCTAATGAACAGCCTGACAGTAGCGATTTTTTGGACAATTCAGAAGACATATACTACACTGCAAGATCTAACCTGGTATTTTTCGTCTTATGCCTTTCTTTTCACTGTTAGTTTTGTCCTTGTTTTCCTTTTTCAAAGTTCATGTTTTGTCCTGTTGTTGTAGTAGTGGTGTTTTCATCTGTAAAAATCATTAAATGTAACTATTAGTCTGTATGTGTGTTTCTGTAGTATAAAAAGAAATTCTTATTATGTGCAGCATTGACAGTATTTAACCTGTACTCATATTTACTTGAATCCCTCTTATAGAAGGGGCTCAGTGTTATGCATTCATGCATTCATTGCAATTTCTTTACTGCCATACTGTGTGTAATTTGTTAGTTTTTTGGAGGATGATTGAATAGAGAAGAAACATTTTCTTTGTATTTCTGTCTGGTAGGGTTTTTTTAAAATGATCCCGTGCAAAACTATAAAATTATGTAAGTCCGTGAATTCTCCAGATGGTAATTATGTTACAGAATGAATATACACTTAATAGAAATAACAGAAACTGGGCTCATAACTGTTTTCAATGACATTTGGCATCATTTAAAGTCTGATAAATTTTCCAAATTTTCTGTTGTTGCACTGCTAAAAAATTTGGTTTGTTAGCATCACACTGTGGAAATTACTCTAGGAAGTGAGTTTTCTTATTTCTCTCCTCTTTGTGTAGTTAAACACAGACTGTTGAGAAAAAGGAAGAAACGTTCTGTAGTAAATTAAGAGCATTAATCTGCCAACTTTCTTGGATTTGTGAGATGTTTAATATAAGTGCACTGAGAGGAAGATGAGAGGCTGGGGTGTTTGAGAATGTCTTGAGTTTTATGTGATGTTTTTTGTTTTTAGGGGGTTTTTTGTTTGTTTGTTACATCATCTGTTGGCCTGGTGTGACTTGAATCTGCCAGAAACATAGTTAGTGAAAGCTTAGACAGTCTTTGCCTTTCTTGGAAAGAAATTTGTGTGTTGCTTCCTTGTAAGAATGTTTCACAAATTGTTTTGAGATGAGTAGCTTAGATTTCCCTACCTGGTGGCAACACCCCATCCTGTGCAATTCCTCTTGTTTTGAGAGTGTGGTTTTGGCTTTTCAGTTTGGTCTGCTTTTGGTTTACTCCTTGCAGTTTAGCAGTTTTTAATTTTTTTCTTTTTTTTTTTTTTTGTTTTGTTTTGTTTTTTTGTTTAAGGCTATTTTCAGTGTTGTCACATATCTTGCTAGCCTGGTATCTGTGGGTCTAAGAGAAGAATGAGAACATGTCTCATAACTGGATGTTCTTTCCCATCCTTCTTCCTTTCTTAATTCCTGTTCTTTCCCATCCTTTTTCTACTCCATGCTGTTCAATATACTCTTCAAAAATTGTGACTATTCTAAAACTTACCAAGTAGTGTTGTTGTCGCAATCATGAGATGTGTTTTTAAAGTCACTCAACAGCACTTTCTCTGTTTCACTGCTTTCTTCACATCCTTCTGTGCTCATTTTGAATCGAAGTGGAGAATTTAGAGTTGATGGTAGTGCATCACCTATTTGTGAGATTCTTCAATAAGGTCTAACCCTTAGAGGAGATAATTAATAGTTGGTTCATCCTTCTGTAGGATGCACTGATCAGAGATTTTCTCTCTGTCTCCTTCCCCCACTCCTGCTCTGACAGTATTGGTTTCAGATATGTTCATTGAGAAGTGGTGTGTTTTTCAAATGTTATCAAGAGGAAACAATTACACTTTTTCACAAGCATGATGTATCACCTACTACTGTTGGGCTCTTTCCCTGCTGTTGTACTGGTTTTATAAAATACCTTGTAAGTAACAACTCCATTGCAGAGCTAAGATCATTAAAAAAAAATCATAGATTGAGGCATATTTTGGGCCACATACAGTTGATGTTGAGAGCAAAGGTGTACAGGATTTTGTCCAGCTGGATCGATCATATGGCAGTTTGTGCACATTACCTTTCAAACATTTGATGCCTGTGATGTGGCTACCCTTAAAAATCATTTCTCTCTTTTTCTTCTTCCCCTCCTTCTGCCTTGTGCTTTTCTGAGGCACCTACCTGGATCTGCCAAAAGAATGGAGAAATTGAGTACAGGTCTTGTTTGTAGGGAAAATTTTGTCTCCAAACCCCAGTATCCCTTAATGCAAATTGCAATCAGAAAAGACGAGAGAGTGCTTCTCTTTCATCTTATACAAATACACTCCTTTGATTCATAGCTAAAAAAATAATAGACTATTTTGCTCTAGATACAGGCTCTTCTGTCTTTCAGAATAGATATTTTTTCTTTTTTCTGCAACTAGGCAACAAGTTTCTCAGAAACTTTCTTGGATACCTTCCATCTTTTGAGATTTTTTTGTACATGCTACTTCCTGTCATTTAGAGTTCTTCATGTTCCTGTTTTGTCTTCTTGGTCTTATGTGCACATTAGACTTTGCATAAGGTAGATCTTTTCACCATATTTCTGTTTATTTTAAAAGCAATTGTTTGGATCCTAGCTCAAATAAGTTGCAGAGCTGAGCATTGCCTTTGCAGTGAGCTCAGGAAATGGTCTAAATCAAAGTCACCTTTAAAAATAAGTATTCCTTATTCTGGGACATTTTTAACCTATGCTATTGAACCTGAGCCACAAAAGCTTATTGTTTTTCTGACTCAAAACTAAATGTCACATTGAACCAAATGAAAATATTTTCATTTAGCTTATCCTGGTCCACAGTGAAATTCTGTGGCAAAACATTTTTCTTCCCATTTGTAGTGAGCTGAAAAATAATTCTGGCTCATACGTGGAGAACTTCTCTGCACACCTTAAGTGAGAAATACCATCAGAGAACTTCCCAAAAAAAGATGAAGTGGGAAGGAACCCCTGGTGATGTCTGACTTACTTTTGTTTAAACTAGGGGCCTGGAGTAATTTAACCTGAAGAATATAGCACACAGTAAAAAGTGTTGAATTCTCCTGTTAAAGTGATAGAGGAGTTGAATAAACTTGGCTTTGGTATCTCAGGTTCCAACCTATAATTGTTTTCAGTTGTTACAAATGTAACATTCATTTAGGACTTCTTTAACAAAGAATTCACTTGGAGGTTTGCAGCTCCCATGCTGCCTGCACTGTTGTCCGTGCCAGGTGCATTTATACATTTGGTTCTATTCAAATACTTTTGTCATGGTTGATTTTTGTTCTCTTTTGCCTCATAAATATGCTCTGGGTTTAATAATTTGTGATCATTTTTGGTAGCAGTTACTTTTAGGAATATAATGTTCCCACATAGCTATTCTGTGATTTTTAATTAGTTGTGGCAGAAAAGCTAAAATACTGGTAGGAAAAGATTGAACTAAAGAGATTGACATAGATAACAGAGAACCTTATCCAGGAGCATTTTGCTTTAGTTTAAGTAATTTTTCTCCTCACTACACATACATACATATGCTTTTTCTTTGCTGCAAGCCATGAAGACTCCTGTCCTACTTTAGCTAACCTAGCTCTAAAAAGATATTGCAGCTATCAGTATGGATTTCAGAGAGTCTTCATACCTTTTCCAGCTTTAGGTAGTGAAATGGGGCATGATCAGAAGAAAATAAGTGGAAATGGTGGAAAAGTACCAGTGGTTTTTGCTCTTTTGTTTTCCTCCCTGTATGTTTTGGGTATTTTCTGCTTGGAAAAAGTAATTAAGAAATGAGATGCTCAGTTTTACTGCTAGGAGGCAAGGGGACGTTCATAGACAAAATGTATGGAGAACTGAAATATAAAGGAAGAAGGGAGCAGTGGTTGTGTAGCTGTAATGCACAGTAAAACCTCACTCAGCCATGAGGGAAGAATTATATTTAGCCTGTTAAAAAAAATACATTCAACTTTTTTTTCTGATGTGTTAGGCTATCCAGAGAAATTCAAGAATGCACTTTTTATTGAAATAAAGGCATTAAAATATAGAATATGCCTTAGATAGTGTTAGGCTCTTTTAAAAATTAACTTCCTCTTTGATGAAGCAATAAGATAGGAATTGCTTTGTCATTTTACTGAGATAGAGAGGTGTATGTGCCTTCTTACTTGGTATGTTAGTAGTCCAAAGGTGATTTGTATTCTTTGAAATTCAGAGTTGCTCCCGCAGCATTTTGTATATTTCAAGTCTTAATTTTGCCACTTTTATTGGTCTTGTTAGATTTCAAGAACAGCAGATGTAGGAAGTAACTGTGAATTCCTGGTTTGCTGTATATCTTTTGGTTTTGAAGGCCTGAATACTGAAAAATTGATTTCCAGGACAGCCCAGCCCTATAGAACAAATTAGGATGATAAGACTGTTAAAGATACAGTAGCAGTTAACTTAGAGTGAAATTCTACAGACATTAAACGGCAGGTTTTTAAACTTAAGCCTCAGAAGGTATTGTAGATTTGGTCATTCCTTGGGAATTTTTTTCATGGCATGGCCTTACCATCAAATGTTCTGATGAAATCTCTATATTGTTTTTAATACTCTCTTTAGTCATTGATTACTTTGCACATGTGATTTATCTAAGGGTGTGATGTGGCTTTCTACATGGCAGCTTCCTTTAATGTTACCTAAGCTGTTGAAGAGAACTGGTGATTATTCCCTGTATTACCTTTTTTTCCAAAGCAATCCCTACCAGCAAAGACCCACTCTGGTCTTGCACATGGGTGAGTTCTTTCAGGAATGAGCTGTTGGGAACCTGGGGTTGCATCTTTGATTCAATACCAAGATCATAGACCTCTTCTCATTGCTACTGGCTGGAGATCTCAAGATCTATTGGAATATATCTGTCTAGCCACTCAGATTTATTCAGTGTCAATTTTGTCTGATCTAAAATCAGAGAATTTGAGTTAACTAACCAGCATTGTATGTATGTGTGTTAAATTAAAATATTAATGTAGATTGATCAAGTTGATGGGTAACTTTGCATAAATTAGTAATTAATGCTAATGTGTTCTTCCCAGTAGAAATCATAACTTAGAAGATTTGATATGTTTATGTGTGGCTTTAAAGAGATCTATTTCTACTGGGTGTTCTGGTGCAGTGTAACAGCTCACTGGAGGCTTTGCTGGATACATGCAGTTTTTATGAATGTTTCTGTATCAAATATGTAGCTAGAATAGGTTTAGTTAGTTAATATAAAATTATAAATTCTGTGTCTATTTGAAATAGAAGGTAGAAGAAAAATGTATTTCACTTTAAAAACCTCTCTAGCTCTCAGTATTTATCAAGAGATCAAAAGGAGAAATTTCCCTGGTAATGGAATACTTGACCCTAGCTTTGGAGTGAAAACCAGCAGTATTTAAAGGGATTAGGAAGAGTATACATGTCCAATTAAAATCATAGTCAAATTTATGTTACACAGCAGTAAACAGAACCAAAAGATAGATTTTGCCCTTTAAAACATTTAGACATAAATAATTCTGACAGATGTCATCTTTGATAAGGAAAATTCTAGTAACTCTTAAAAGGTCTGGTGGCAGAGGAGGGCTCTTTTTGTTTTAAGTGAATTTATTTATTTTCTCTTAATATTTTCCTTGTCATTGCTGTACAGTCTTTCTGTCTATCTGTATCCATACATTGCACTGTGTGTAAATTCAGATGGAGACACATTTTGGGTCTGCCCAGTGTTTTGCAACATTGAGGGCTTGTCTCTTCAAGGTAAAAATCTCAGATTTCTGACACCCCTCAGTAACCCCACTGTTCCAGTTCTCAGCAGTTTCCCAGTCTTTGTTCTCTTACAGAGAGTCACACAACCTGTTTAACCTATTTGCTTGTGACTCTGCTGACACCTTATGTTTTCCAGTCTTGTGATTTTCTGCTCTAGAGCCTGAATCCTCAAAATATGTGTGCTTGCAGGTGGAAATTTTGAGATTGCATAGAAGTAATAGAAGTACTTGGAGCAAAGAAAGTTGAATTTGTTTCTTGCTGGTGGATTGTGGAACATCCACTGGTGGTGAGGAGTCAGATCAATAGATGTATACAGAGATGGTGGCTTGGGGGGATCATTTAATTCTAGAATAAAGATGTATAATAAAGTTGATACAGAGATTGAAAAGTCAGTCTCTCCATGGTTCAGGAAATGCTAGCACCAGGTTTGCATTTGCAATTTTTATTCAGCCCTCTGATACATGCATTCTTTTACCTCAGTTACCTACTGTTTTTTCCACAGTATTTCACTTGTTTTGGGAAAATACACAAAGTCAGTGAAGCAACCAAATGCTACTGACAGCTGTGGTAGACACACCCATGTGCAAACTACTACTTAGCTTTGCAGGGCAGACTAAAGGGTGCAGTAAACAACCTGAAACTCCTTGGCAAGCAAAAAACAATATTTACAGCTTTGTATTAATGTGATTGCCCTTCAGCCTGGATCTGAGGGCTGCTGTGGTTTCTACTTCATCAGCTTGGAAGACTGATAAATCTAGTGTGAGGCTTTTTCTCTGATTTTTAAAAATGCCATTTTGAAAGATCATCCCCATCTAATCCAGATTTATTCCTCTTAAAGCTTGGCTATCTGGGCCTCTTGCTGAAGGCCTCTTGCTGGCATACTTTTTGATATGGGTTGCAGCTGAAAGGGGCCTTTTCAACAGAAGGTGTTTGGGAGACCTTTAAAATGTTTCCTGAGAAGGAAGAGTGTAGCTCCATTTATCACTAATTTAGGTGATCAATAATTTGTTTCTCCTGGTGAATACACTCACTATTTTGGGAGCAGATTTATGCTCATATTTCTCCTATTGTGATCCACCTGAAGAAAAAAACAGACTAATATTATAGTAGTATTTTCCCAGCAGATGGAGATTTGATTGTGCTTCAGTGGGGTCCCTGTATTCCATTAATGCATTAAATATTTATACCATTATGGTTTTTATTTAAAAATAGTGCTGAAGGCCTATTAGCACATCTTTTTCTGTGTAGCCTGCACTCCATGACTGCTGGAGCATTTGACTTGGTTAATTCTGTTTTGGCTTTTTTTTTTTCCAAAGAAAAGGTCTTCCTAACATATACACATATTGGTATAACCAGAGTGATAAAAACACTTACTGTCCTCTCTGCTTATTTTTTAAATGCTTCCATGTGCTAAAGGATTTCAGGTTCCCTGCCAGAACTGTTCCTCTTCTGAAATGACTACTAAATGTTCCAGTGAGGGGTAGCTGGGTTCTCAGTGGAATTTGGTAGATTGCAAAGTCCTGAATTTTTTTTTCTCTTACTGTTTTATTAGTTTTGTTGGGTTGGGGTTTTTTTTTTCCTTTTATGCAGCTGACTTTATTTGAGCAAAGGAACTCTTGTGTACAAGGAAGGGGCAAAGGTCAGAGTTAAAAGGAATTAGAGGTGTAGTAAACTGGCAGCCAGGAGATTTTTGGGTGCTGTGGGCCTGAAGGTGGTGTTAGGGGGCAGGAAGGCCAGAGAATTCAGCTTATTTGCTATCTCAGGTGTTGCAGAGGGGATAACAGCAGCATGGCACAGGGTGTGTGTTGGATGCTCACCTGATCATCTTAAAAGATTCATTCTCTTATGTTTTAGGATCTACAGCTAGAATATGGTCATGGTCCTCAGTGTGGCTACTTTTTGGGTGCAAATAAGTGAGTAAGCAACTGCATTTTCTGTCTTCAATTCATTCATGACTATTTTAATATAAAGACTCATTAGCTGAAATGGATGTAGTAAAATAAGTCAAATTTGTTTCTATCAGTTAGAATTCCAAAATAATTTATTTATTTCTAAAGTAGTACTAACTCTAATGATACAGAATTGCAACACTTTGCAGTATGTGAGGCAGTATTGACCATATTGTCTTTGTGGTGGTATAGGCTTCCTTTTAAGAGCTGTTATCTTGGTCTACTTGTTTATGGAATATTCTGCACGATAGGTCCCACAGAGCACAATTTTACCCCATCTGGGAACTGCCAGTGCTGCTCTTTGATATTACTTTATGCCCTTCTTTATCTTGTGGGGCACTAGAACATGCAGTTACAGATGCTTTAAAAAATAAAACTTACTTTTCTTAGCAAGCCCTTTAACTTCATGCTCATACCTTTAATCATTTTGATGTATTAATCATATGAAATAATTCTCCATGTAATTTTCCCTTTGCACACAATTACTTAATTACATTTATGCATGCCAGAATTAGGATGCCTACCTTTGATTTGCTAAATTAAAACATACTAAAAATGCAGAAAACCTAAGCATAGAGCATGCTATTTTTGCATAGTCTTGAATTGGGAAAAAATCAGTACTGGTAATTTTTGAAATCCTCTTGTTCCTTAGTCCTGTGATTCTTCTCTGTGTTTTCAGACAAAAAGATGAGTATGAAGTCCAGAATGTTACAAAAAATTAACCAGGGAAGAATTAATTTATCCCAGGAGTAGTTTCATGCTTGAAAGTCTGTTTATTTTGTTTAGTATTATAATTTTCTTATAGATTTCTTTTAAATTGGATTTAAGTAACACAGTCCTTGTTTTACAGTAAGAGGAAAAAGGACCATTGCACTTAATGGTCCCAACACCTTAATGGGTGTTGTGTGAACAATAAATTTTAATAATTTGCAGCTTTGTTGGTTTTTATATGGATACTGGATGAATATTCTGAAAGCCAGCTGAAATAACATACTTTGAATTATTTACTGAAAGAATCATAGGTGGTTTTGATAATCATGCTTGTGTACCACAATTAAATCATGTTCTTGTTCTTATTTAATGCTGAAGGAGTCTCTTAAAATCAGTTGAAGAAGAACTACATCAGCGGTAATTCTATTTCTTTTTTCCTCTCGTGTGTGTTTCAAAAGTAATTCATGCATTGATTTTTTTTTGTCTGTCCCAACTACTTCTTGTTTGTCCCTGTGCTTGCTGAGAGCCTGCGAGCAAGGCATAGTTGTCTAGATTGCAGCTGTACTTTAAAGAACAATAATGATTTTTAAAAAGACAGTAAAATTCTATAGAAGAGATAGATTCTGAGCTCAGAATCTTTCACAACAGTCAAGGTAATTTTAGTACAACTCACTCAACCATAGTACTTTGTTCATTTTCTTAGGGGGCATGTGGCACATTTAGAAGATGATGATGATGCAGACGATGATTCTAAACAGTAAGTCCTTCTTGTAAAAATAAATCAGATTCTTGAATAGATGAGTATTTGGAAAAACAAAAGGGTTGAATCACATTCTGTAACAACTCAGGATTCTTTTTGCAATGGCGTTCTTAAAGATAGGTATTTTAATGTTGTTGCTAGATTACATCACCATAAGTCATCTCATTCTGCTGATTGTTATAAATTGGGAGGAGGGGGAAATCGTGTTCCTTGAGTGATACAGTTGGTTTTTTTTATTTTCTGTTATGGAACAAAATTTTGGCATCATTATGCTGAGCCAGTAATATGTCCAACAGTCCTAGTGTGCCTTCTTTACAACTGATAACTATATATCAAAATAAAGCTCATGAAAAGTAGATTAAATATATATATTACAGGCTTCTCTAGGTGTTTGAGTTTGTTCTGTCTGTGTTCTCAACTAGGAGGATGCTTGTATGGTTGCTTGATGTTTGGAATAGAGCTGACTTCCTTTACTCAGAGAGAGCAAATATGACAGAGAGAGCACATGTGACTGCAAAAGCATGTATCAAATTAATGATGTTCATATTAAATCCCACTGGTATAAATATTCTTGGGCTCTATTTGATTGATGGATGAGAGCTGAAGCTATTTAAAAAGCAAAACCAGTACGTGTAGATTTGCATTCCTAAAGAAATCTGGTGTGAAGACCAAAAGGAATGATGTCATTGAGACATAATTTTTATTTGCTTTCTGTTAATGGATAATTTGGAAAGCTGTTGCTTCATACAAGAAACCTTTAAAGCATGTGTTATCTATTGCTGGCATCTCTCTCTTGCAGAGAACCAAACTATGACCTCTCCTTTTTTTTTTTTTTTTTTTTTTTTTTTTTTTTTTTTTTGAGTCATTTTATTGCTTTTGTGTACTACCTCAGCTTGGTTCCTCCATCCATATGAACCTCTGGATAGTTTTTTGTACAGCTCTGTGTCTGTTCATTTTTGTTTAATGTTTCTTTTGTCCCCCCCCCACTTCTTGCTTTGTTTGCAGCCAGTACCATCAATTCAGTAATGTTCCAGGGCTTGGAACCTCGTGGTCCCTCCTGTCTTGAAGTGCTAACACTGATTTCTTTGAGTGCTTTGAGATCCTTGTTCCTTGCCTGAGCTCCATCAGAGGTTTCAAACAGCATTGGTTTCAGCTACTTACGTGGCTGTTGTGTTTCTGTAGATTTTCTTTTTTCAGTTAGGCAAGAAAGAACCTGAGATAGCTTCTGGAGAGGTTCTAGTTCGTCTGACCCTGGGGACCAGTAGTCACTGATTGTCTTGGTACTGTTTGTTTCTTCTGCTATATCATCCTAAGTTCTTGTGCCCTACAGAGAGGGCCTAACAGTGTGTAAAAAAAGCTTGAATCCCTCAAACTCGGATCAGACAAATTCTGCGTCTGTGCCTTTCTCTTGGTATCTGCTGGAGCCCAAAGATCTGCTGCAATTACTGGTTCATCTGCCTGGTCTTGAATATCTTTCTGTGGAACCCACTGAAGATTCAAGGCTTTGGTTTGATTTATGTTCTTGAGGTGGAGCTGCAGTTGAGGAGCACATATGACATCAGTTACTTCTCCCTTCAGATCCAGAACAAAACCAGTGAATCCAGCGCACCTCTTCCAGCCCAAACTGGTGCCACTGCATGAAATGGAGTGATAGTAGCAGCAGACAATCCATGTTTCTGAGAACAACATGAAGTTATCTCTCTTCATTTAATAATTTTGATTGCTTTGATATTTCTGTTTCTCTCATGTGCAGCAAGTCTGCCAATACTTGAATTTCCTGGTTATGGAAAGCAGCAATTACTGGGGCGGTGCCCTGCATGAATAGCAGTGACAAACTGCACCTAAACCCTCTTGTTGAGACAAGGGCTCAGGGTCCTTTGTACACACATCTGTCACATGCATGCCAGATTGTTGCCTTTTTGCTTTCTTTGGCTGCCCAGTAACATTGGTTGTCTGAAATGCAGGAAGAATACAAAAGAAATGGAAATGGATCTTGAACCTTCATGACTGAGGACTTAAACTTGACCCCATATTACTAAGAGAAGATAATTTCTTCCACCAAAGCAGCTGTAATGCGTGACACAGGGGAACTTGTTCACAAAATCCCCTTCCAGCTTCTCTGAAATATAAACAACAGATAAGATGCCAGGACAGAAACTCCTGGAAAGAATGAAGCCAAGCAGACAAGTTGCTGACCTGTAAATAAACAGGCAGATATCTTACTACCTTGAACGTAATTTAAAAATAAGGAAAATACTGTGGGAGAATGTCAAGTTTCCTATTTATTTAGTGGAAATAATTTTCTGTTCCTGAAAGATTAGGAAACAGGACAGTGGAACCAGTTTTTAGTTGGTTTTTAAAACATGTAAAATTTCAGAGTTTAGTGTTTTCTTTTTAAATGCAGCATATTTTTTAAACCACAGAGCCAGGAGGGAAAGAATGCTTGTGATGCTTCAGCTATGTTGTTTTCTGATAATATCTTTTACTGTTGGACCAAACTGCTCTAGCATGAAAAGTTGTGTTTCCCAAGATTTCCATAAAAAAAGAGGCAGATCAACCAAAAATCAACCAACCAACCTAAACATGAGGGTAGCTGTCTGCTGCAGATGGATTTTTACTTTTATGTGTAAGGCTGTTTTAAGTCATCGGTGTAAATTTTCCAGGGAATGGTTTTCATTAGTTTTCTTGTAACTCCCCTTCAGCTCACTGATACCCTTAACTTTCTCCTCTCAACAGAGCAAATGTCAGGCTTCTTCTATTTCTCCCTACTTTGTTCTGCACAAATTTGTGCATCTTCAACAAATCAGTTCATGACACTCTGCCCTTTGGGGAGAAACATGTGATCCTCTTTTTCATATTATCTGAGTATAACAAAATGTTTGAAAGTATTTGTGATACAGTTACTTGGATATAATAGTGCTCTTGACAAGTTAATAGTATTTATTTGTATGGCATTTATAAAACCCTGTCTCTTCTTGGAGACTGCTATTTGAGTTTTCTCTCTCAGTTTTGTTTTGTTTCTTTTCTTTATAGTGCTACTATGAAACCTAAAGTGCCACCTCCTTTACCACCAAAGGTAAGTGAGGGGGATTTGGTTGCTCAGCAGAAAAATGCTCTTTAAATAAACAAATAAATGGAGAATATTTAAATTACTGTATTGGTGGCTCTTTACTTGTGAAAATTTCAGGATCAAAATGCTGCATGTGGGGATTTTTCCTCATTGATAAGTGGCATGAATGCTTTGAATCTTTCTTTATTATGTTTTGATTATTACTACGTCTCTTTCAGCCTAAATCCATATTTATCCCCCAAGAAACTTATTCTTCTGAAAATGAAAATCAAGGGACGATCAAAAGATGCCCAACATCAGAGAGTCCAGCAAAATCTACATCTCATGTTCCACCCAGACCACCACCTCCTCGGTTACCTCCACAGAAATCTAATCCTTTAGGTAATAAACATGACCCCAGGGAGTACACAAGTATTTCTTAAATAGTCTAATGGAATTTTATTTCTGTATTCTTAGCTGTGCCCACATTAAAATACAGTGAGGTAATTTTTCTATGGTGGGCAAGTAACAGAAAGTGCATGAAAGCCAAAAGTCATGGAAAAAAGCATGCTTTAACTCTTAAAAGGGTAAAGTGTACCTTCTGTCAAAGTCACTGACACAATTCCTGCTGATGCCATTGGTGACACAATTGCTTTCCTAAGCAACAGGCTAGAGTATCAAGACTGGTAAAGTATGTTTGTAGGTTTCAGGTTTAGTGTGTCAACTGTTGTTATTTGTCATGTCAAGAGCAGAGTTCTGCTTTCAAAGTTTGCTTTTGTAAGTAATGAACTGGGCTGGGGAGTATAGGAGGTAATTGTGTTTGTTTACTGTCTGCTCAGACTGTTCCTTTTATGCCTTTGTCAGTCTGATGCCTTGAGAGCTATCTTGGACTGGCTTCTCTTAAGCAAGCTCAGTGTCTGCCTCTCAGTTGTTACTTTGGTAGCTTTTCCTTGCTTCATACTTAGTACTGCTGTTGATTTGTTAAAGATTTGACTCTAACAAGGTTGTGTTTCTAAGGAATAAATAATTAAAGTGTTAGCTATTGACAAGTATTTCTTTAGGTATGGCCAACACATTTTCCCTCATAACTGTGACTGCGTTCCTTTCTGTGCTCCTGTTAGAGTTGTTAGATTTGAGTTATTATGTTAGAGTTGTTACATTAAATACCAAAAGTCATGGGCTGAGATTGAACGTGGCTTAATGGATATGTGCAGATGTAAGAACATGCATGCTTCAGAAATAAGTTAGGGTATTTTACACTATACTGTATATAGTATATGTTCTGACTTAATTGGAAATTCTGGCCCACTTAAGAGTTTTTAGGCTAGATTACCCTTTGAGGTGAAGGCAGAGGAACACATTCTTAACTATGAATCTTTCTAGGTAATGGAGTCACTTCTGTGCAATTAAATGGTGAAAGGGAGGAACTGCCACATCAACAGAATGAAGCTAGAGACACTAACTTTTCAAGGAAAGAAAAGAAGGAAATACTGGTAGGTATTTAAGCTTCTGGGTGTCCTTTTAGAGTTGTCTTGACTGTTCTGCATGTGCAAGGAAAAGGAGCGGGTGTGCTCTTGACTATGGAAGTTATGCTGGATGGCATCTTGTTTACTTTGAATTGAAACACAGTTTTCCTTGATTGTCTAGTTGTGAGACAGCATTAGTCTGAAGTTTGTCAATGTTTAATTTTCCTTAGAAACAAACTATATGCAATTTTCTTGGTCTTTCACACACCTGAGAGAGATAATGTCTTGTGCTGTACTGAGCAATGACTGTTTAAGCAAATGGGGAATGAGGGAACGGAATATGCTGTAGTTAGACTAGATTAAATATAACATGAGACTGCCCTCTTTGAGGGCTCCTTCCAAGTGTGAGGCTGGAAATGTAATTTTTTGTGAGAAATGAAGAGGAAATAGACTAGAAACATGGTGATAAGTCTTTTTTTGTTTGAAGGAAGTGCCAGTAATACTAGCAACACTTCAAAAAGTAGGATTACCTGGACAGCTTTGAACTTGTAATTTGAAATTGTGTGTTTGAAGTTTACCTGTAAAAGAGGTTTGATCAGAAGCTTTCTGCTGGGAGAGATTGATACTGACACAGGAAAGTGCATGTAGTGCTGAGTGATAACATTTAATGATGTAATACTGAAGGGTTGAGCAATTGTTACAGTATTGCTTAAGTTCTCCAGTACTGGAAATGGCATTCTTACAGGCACCACTGTAGTGTGAAAATATTGCACAAGACTGTGCAAACATTCAATGAGGAGGTATGAGGGAATCACAGTGGAGATTTTAATGAAAAGAAAATTATGCTGAGTGTTTGTGGTTATGCTGTGTGTGGGGAGGGAGCATACATGTTCAAGCATAGTGTGCGTGTGAGTGTAAACATACTTTTAAATTTTATTTTCTAGAAACCAATTAGTAACGGCCTTCCTCCCACACCTAAAGTACATGTGAGTATTGCTGAGTCACACAAATGCATGTTGGGGGCAGGGTAAAAGAGCACAGTTCTTGAATGTTTGTAGAATTTGCTTTTTTACTTAAATAAACAAATATGACTTAGCAATGCTAAGCCAGTGGTATGACTCTTAAACTTTTGTTACTACTTGAAGTAAAAATAATCCTTCTGGGAAGGTCACATTTTAATTTTTCATATATATGTATTTAATATTTTTACTTCTACAGATGGGTGCTTGCTTTTCAAAGGTTTTCAATGGCTGTCCATTAAAAATTCATTGTGCAACATCTTGGATAAATCCAGATACAAGAGGTACTTTATGATGAGTATTTTACCCATTTTGTCCTCTCCTTGAATTTCAAGAATACTTAGAAGAGCAGGATTATTCCTTTTAAAACAGATATATTCATATAAGCAGAAGTTGTTCTTTAATTTTGCCACTGCTGTCTAAAGTTGTGTTGTTTTTAAGAAACACTGGATGAAGTTTTTTTGTTTGATTAAAAAGAATAAATTACATATTGAAGTAAAGACTCTTCTCAACATTTTAGTCCAAAAGAAGACAATCCTAATTTGTCTGTAAAAAAATTGACTTTTGGAGGTCTTAGCTGAGATTGATTTCTTAGCTGAAATCTGTCTGGCCCTGCAGGATTCTGCAGCTTTTTTTTGGGGTTTTTTTTTTTGCATAAATTTTAGTGCTTTAATATATAGCCTGATAAAAGGAATAGTTGGTAATATTGTACTCACTTTGCCTGCTCTTACACCCTTTGATTATAAGCTATGTAGACATACAAGTGAGCTGGTCTGCAAGAATATATTTGGATTTTTTTAGAGACTGGAATGAGGGAAGGGTAAATCCTCAGGAGTTGACATCATCTCATAGGAGATGTCTGCCTTGTTTGCATGGCTATGTACAATCCTGGGATTTGATTATGTTCAAGAGGTGAGACACCCACAGGCTACTGAGAAAATGTTCAAGTCACTACTGCTGTAGAAGTACTCTCAAAGAAGATGATGGATATTTCCATACTATATGGAAATGTCTACGTAAGATGTGCTGAAATTACTCACGTGATCTCCTGCTTGTGGTTGAATTGCTTTTTTTTTTTTAAATTTCAGTTATTACTCAAAAAACCCCTGAGCTTTCCTAATGACTTAAAACAGCCCCATTCATAATTTAAAGCTTCCTTATCGGGATTAATTTTCCATGCTTTCAAGCACCATAACTATTATAGTTTGATTTGTTTCTGTGTGTGCAGACATTGCTTTTTGGTAAAGATGTACATACCTTCCTGAATCAAGATTTCTACCTCTTTTTGTTTGTGTTTGCAGATCAGTACTTGATATTTGGAGCAGAAGAAGGTATTTACACACTGAACCTCAATGAACTTCATGAAACATCAATGGAGCAGGTATACTTCTTGTTTAAAAAAAATACATCACATTTTTAACCCCTCTGATTAATGTTTTATAATCCTTGTAAAAACGTTTTTTTTACTATATTTACATGGGCACTGTCTACGCTGAGAATTACCTTAAATATTTGCTGTTGAGGATACTTTTCAGTCATGTTTGTGTTTGTAGGCTGAGCAGTGTTTATATAGGAGATCTTCATCTATTCTGTGTTTTGAACCTCATCATAGCGCATTGTTCTGCAGTTAAATGATTAGGTAAATAGTATGGAATTTCCCTGATGCATTTTGGATGAAAGTTTGTATTTTCCTTAAAACTTCATTACAATGCAGAATTTTTGCAACAAACATTGTGATTCAGCTACAGGGAAGAAAGGAGATCCTTTATTCACAGGAGTCCATTCTTGTGGTTTTAAAAGCAGCTTTGCTGATGAGGCTCAGCTTACTGAATTCCTCCTAAAGCTCTGTCCTTGCAAAGTCTTACAATAAGTAATTTCTTTAAAGGGACACTAGGGAGGGGAAAATGCAAGTTGCAGGCCCTTCTGTGTTCTCCAGCTCTTTTGTTACTCTCTGAGAGACTTGCTTCTTTCTTGCCTTCTCCCTGCCATAGGGAGCTGCCATCAAGATGGAAGACTTTGCAAGGACAGCCTGCACACTGTAAGCTGGAGGCACTGGTGTTTGTTCATCCTCCATGGGCCCAGACATTTTAGAGATGTCTGTTTTGTTGAGAGGGAGGCCTAGTTGAACTGAGCTCATTGTAACCCATAATCATACTGGTGCTCAAGTTACCTGATTTAAACTTAGCTCAGGTACCACTCTGCTGCTGCACTGCAGTTGTAACAATTATCCTGAGAAATATCACTGATGTAATAATAATTTTTATAGGCCAAGTAGACCAAGGAAAGGTTTGGATTTTTTCTTTACTGTTTGAGGTTTGGTTTTGGTTTGGTTTAACTGGCAAGGAAGGAGGAGAGCTGTAATGAAAATCATGTAGTGTGTTGCCTAATGAGCTTTCAGGGAAGTGTTTTAATAAGCACTTAGAGACAAGAAGAAATGCTTGCTAACACAGCCAGTCATGTGTGGAACAAGGAATGAGTGACAGGTCAATTAACCTGCTAATTTGAAGAATTGCTATTCTTTAGTCCTCAGATCCAAACCTACTGAGTCACAATATGCTCATGTACCTACAGAAGGTCAATCAACCTTGCATGTTAAATTTTGATACAAGCAGTGTGGTAGATTGTTACCATAGGTGTTTCTTACAGTGTTTTTAGGTGGTGAGAAGACTTCAGGAACAGGAGTGCACCCTCTGTGCTAACCATTTATTGCATCATTATTTATGGTAACAGTCAGTAGGGCTTTAATAGCATTTCCAAGTCTTGTGTTTTATGTCATTGTTTACTCTCACTCTGATACAACTCAGCATAAAAGCAAAAGTACTGTCCTTGATTATTTTTCTCTGTATTTCACTTCACCAGTGGACAAAGGAGACATAATGCACGTTTCCAGGAGTTAGAATAGCTTCAAGGTTAATATTTTATTCTTTTTTTGGAAGAGTTGTGTTTTGTTTTCTTTTGTGGTTATTTTGTTGGGTTTTTTTAAAGAGCAAAATAGTTGTCCTCCTGAGTGGTTGATCTAGCCCAGTAGTCTCTTTCCTAAAGTAGCAGTGGGAAGTGGGGAAGTGTCAATGAGCTTGGTCTCCACTAGAGTCATTGAATCAGGGATGTTAGGGGATCCCTGCCTATTTTTTGTCCCCTTTTGGACCTCTTGAACATGAGTATGTCTAATCCCTTCTTTGTGTTGGTACTTTCCACCTCCATGAAGTCTTGTGTTAATAAGCTCAAGAAGTTAGGTGGGGGGAGGGGGGAAAAGTAGTTGTGGGGTTTTTGGGTTTTTTTAAGGGATGTCTTGTTGCTTTCAACCCCATCTCTTTAGGAATTGCAGGATTTGACAAAAAAACAGCTCCACCTTGAAAATTTGTTGCACTCATTCATCACTTAAGGGAAATGTGTAATCATGCAGGTCAAGGTGAAGAATCCCTTCAAAGTGCCAGTGTTAATTGTTTCAAGAGATTTGGACTGTCACAGGCTTTAGAACAGCGTGGTTTGTTTTAGAATGTGGTTTGTTGACCACACTTGGTTTACTGAAGTTTGTTGCTGAGCTTTTCATTTTTGAAGGAGAAAATTTAATGATTTTTGAATTTTTTGGAAAAAGGTTGATTGATCTTTATAATGACATCTTGTGGAATATAATATACCTGGAGACATGAGTATAAAATGTGCTAATTGTCTAAATGTTAATTCATATATTAAATATAGTATGTGTGCCTAAGATTTACTCTGAATTAACTCTGGAATCCAGATAAACATTACTTGGCTTAAACTTACTTCTGCTGCAAAAAGCAAGTCAATATTAGCTTTGTCCTGTCATCTAAGCAGATACTAATTGATAGTTGTCTTGTGTATGTCAAATTCAATGCTACTTCTTTGTTTTTCCTTCCATTTATCAGCTATTTCCTCGAAGATGTACCTGGTTATATGTCATGAACAATTGTTTGTTATCAATATCTGGTAAGTTACTGTGCTATCTTTCAGTGGTAGCGCTGGTAAACACTTGGTTTCGTATTTGAAGTGTGGTTTGTTTTCTAATTGCCAGGTAAAGCTTCTCAGCTTTATTCCCATAATCTACCAGGACTCTTTGATTATGCAAGGCAAATGCAAAAGTTACCTGTTGCTATTCCAGCACATAAACTCCCTGACCGAATACTTCCCAGGTAAATACACATCATCGGATATATCAGAATATCTTAACTCTGGGAGTTCAGGAGATGCTTGTGAAGCTCTGGGAACACCAAATAGTGGGGGGCTCTGTTCACAGATTGCAGTGAATGACTCATGTGCATTAATCAGAGGGTTGAGCCCTACATTTACGCACATCAGCATGTGAACTGCTCTTCTTAGAGAAATGGATTTTGGTACACTTTACCTTCCGGTTATGAAGGTTTCTTGTTTCTGGGCATAGCTCTTTTCAGGTATTGCCTAGTGTGGTAGATCCTGCTTGTACTTGATGCTGAACAAAAGCTATGGCCATGCTCCTCCTGGCTGCTGCAGAAAGTAACCCTGTCCTGGCCAGAACCAGGACGCTGCCAAACAAGCCTTAGTAGTAGCCCATTCAAATCCCAGCAGAAGAAGGTAGTAACACTCATCTAGTTTGCAAAAAAACCCTTGATTTTTAAAGTGCATACTGACACACTGGTTCTTCTAATAGAATAGGATTTCTGTTAGGAAATTGTATTATAGAAAATTTGATTCTCTGCTACCTGTGGTTCTGTTGAAGGCCTATTAACATGTAATGCTTGGGTTCAGGAAAAGCTGCTTCTTGTTCAGTTACCTGCAAGCATAATGGTGTAACACTTGTCTGAAAATTGTGTTCTTCCTAGAGGGTAAATTCTAAATAACTAAGAGATAATTTGTGCTTTGAATTGTTACCTTCTGTATACGTGCCCTATTGTTCTGCTCCTCTCTTCCAAATTTGACTTTGGTGGGTGACTTTGGCTTGAGGACTGAATCAGCAGTGGACTAATAACCATAATTACCATAAGGATCATACTAGGAAAACCATACTAGATTCTTCCTGGAATGGTACCTCGCCTAAGTTGCAGAGGACTCAGAAAATTTCTTGTCTGGTCATGTCACTTCCCAGGAAAAATGCAGCACGACCTGAATATGCGTGCCAAGCCAGTTATTCAAAGGCAGGAAAGATTAATTTAAATAATCTGTTTTCCTGTTTTACCTCTGGTTGTAGGGTGTTAGGGTAGTCACATTTAGCCAGGCAGAAGACAGACATTTGAAGTATGTAGGAGAACATAATTTTTCCTGCCAGACCATAAAGTGAATTCTTAAACATTTCTGGATACTGTGATTATGAGTGCTACATGTAAAATGGAAAAAGCAGAGGTTTTGATAGAGAGAAAACAAAGCAAAATTGGATTTGAAGTAATTTGAGGTTTGTATATTCATTTGCAAAATGTTCTAACCTCAATTTATGATACTTGGTAGGCAGACATTCAGTAGCAGAAAATATTTCTGGGATAAGTCTCCTTTCCAGCTTCTTTCCCTGGAGTGTCCTTGAGCATTTCCTTTCAAACCTTCCATGACTTGTTCCAATGAAAATTTGTGGCCAGTACTCAGTTTTCATGCTGTTCAGTCCTTTTGCATTATCAGTCACTTCTGGATAGTTCCATTTGAAATGTTACACACCTGTTTTCTCTATTCATAGCTTTGAGTGCTGCATCTGTCTATCAATCTATTTATTCCCATCTTTTCTACAGCATCAGATTACTTATTTTTATTGTTAAGAGTACTGTGGCCAGTCTCCGTAGTGCCTGTTTTCTTCTGATGCATGTAGAAACTGTGAGTCCTGTTACCAGCAAATAACATTTTGGCTTATCTGATAAATTTTCACATTATTGTTTCTATGCTTTCACAGGAAATACACAAACTTGTATTTTTTTAGTTTTTTGATGTGGCAGATGTTTTTCTATCAGTGTATGTCTAAAAAGAAAATTCACTCAATTGTTCTGGTTGATCAATAATTTTGTGTTTATCTTTTGTAGGAAGTTTGCGGTATCTACGAAAATTCCTGACACTAAATGGTGTCAAAAGTGTTGTGTTGGTAAGTGAAGGTCTGGAGAGTAAATGTGAAGGGGCAGCATAAATGGTGGCAATATTAAGATTATTGAGTCAAGTGCAGGAGGTAAAGGGAGAAGAGACTTTTGTCATTGTTATGAAGCTGTGCGTTTGCAGATGGTGAGCTCATTCAGGTTAGTCCTTGGGTTTAAGCAGTAGAAACTTTCCAATTTAGCTCTTTATATTTAAAGAGAATTTACAAGAAATGCAGAGAACCAGAATGATGTCAAAATTCAAACTGGTTCTCAAGAAGAACCTAATCTCCCTGGATGGAGAAACTTAGAGATGTTACCATCATGATTAAGCCACTTGCATTCCTAGCAGAAGTTTGTTATCAATATTGGAGGGTAAAAAGCAAAGGAGTATTTTTGATTCTTTGAGGACAGTGTTGTCTCTGAAGCCTTTATAATGTGTTTAATAACGTGCCAGCTACCAGAGTCTCAAAGCTGCAGTGTGTTAAGTAAGACATGTTCTGAAAGGGAGGCAGATAGATTAAAAAACCCCAAACCATTGAGATTGTTAATGAATGCTGCAGGGAACACTCCTGGGATAACAGGGGTGAAGTGACAGGGGTCAGAGTATGTAAAAACTCTGAATTTCTGACAGAAAAATTAATTTTGTAAGTCCCTATGTTTCTAGGTTCATAAATTAAGAAGCCTTATGGTGTGCTCCTCTGTCATTCTGTGATTGCTGTCCTGCCAGGCACAGAATTTAACTGGGGTGCTGTGGTACTTGACGTTATGAGGGGAGTGGAGTCTTCATATTCATACAGAGCTCAGCCTCCTAAGCCTGGAGCCCTTTGTGCGTGATAGGTGTGAGTGATAATTTGTGAACACAGCAAGGGTGGCTCTAAGAGTCTTACTTTTTGTGACTTGAGCCTCTGTTCCTGCTGGCACATAAATCTGCTTTTGGCCTTGGGGCAGCAGGAGTGCCACAGGAGGCAGAAAAAGACAAGAACTTCTGGTCTTCTTTCTGCACCTTATAGGTGTTGGTGATTGTTTTTTGGTTTCTCTTGCTGAGTTCAGCCTTATTCAGGATCACACCAAGCATTATTTGCTGCACTTTGCAGTCAGTCTGATGTCGAGTGAGAACTTGGATTAATGAAATAAAGCGCTGATGTTTAAGGTGCCAAGGGATTGCTGATGAGTTTCTGTGGCAATAAGGTAGTGTGAGCATATTTCACTTCTGTGATAATTCTGGATTGTAGAAGCTTGTTATCTAAACTGTGTTATTGCCTGATGGCCCACAGTCACTTTACTGCACAGTAAAATCTAGTCTTTAGATGTATTTGTACAAAGTGCAAAAACCCAGTAGTTTGTCTTAAAGGAAATGTTGGCAACGCTTAAGGAGTGAAATTTTGTCAGTATTGTAGAATTGAAGTTGGGAAACTTCACAGGGCTCGATTTTGCAACTTTATTGTTCTCTGCCAGTTTTTAATTGAGTTCTGACAATGGAAGAGCAGCACTTCCTGCTTTTCTATTGTTCTTCAGTTTCAACTGGATTTACTGATGGTTTAGAATTGTTCATCAGAATTACAGAGCTCCTGGATTTCAGACTGGCTGTGACAATGCTTGAAAGGCACCTGAACTGTTCACTGCCTGTTGGGTAGCTGTGTGTTGTAGAAAAAGCCATTCTTTAACAGCTTGCTTGTGGTGATTTTGAGATAGCTTAGGCAAACCAACACAGGAGCCCCAAGGCACTCCAAATGTGTATGCAATCAGCTATTTTTTAAATATATAAAAGATTAAAGTGGGGGTGGTGAGTATTTTCCAAAAGTAAAGGGACTGTTCCATTGTTGGGAATTGTTTATAATTTGCATGTGCTTAATACACTAATATTCTCTATCCTTTCTTGGCAGTGAGAAATCCCTACACAGGCCACAAGTACCTTTGTGGAGCACTACAGTCTAGCATTGTTTTGTTAGAATGGGTTGAGCCAATGCAAAAATTTATGTTAATCAAGGTAAAATTACAAATACTCTTATGCTGTCTTCTAGTTATCTTGTAGTGGCTTGTTAAGAATAAGTATTAGCCATTTCTTGATTTATTAGACTTTTCTCTTGTTTTCTGTTATATTATATTGAAAATAACTATTTAAATGTGTCATTTATTAACTGACTCAAAATAATTGTTCATGTTTTTGGGGTGCGCTTCAGTTAGAGAACCAAGCCCTTTTCTCTGTGAACATTGCCCTTCAGTTGTACAACAGAAAACTGAGGCTGGCAGGCTGAGACATGGGTTAACAGTGGTCTTGCTCCTATACTAGAGAGAAGGTGGACATTTGTTCTGTGTTTTTTGACACTGAGGTGCCCAGAAATGCTTGTTATCTCCGCATCTGACATCACCTGAAGAGACAGAGCCAGGGTGGGCTCATGTTTATAAAAAGGCAGCTGCTATAACTCGATCAGCCTGGAAGAGAAGGCTTAGAGGCTCAGTAGCCAGGGAGAGCAGTGGTGAGCACTCTTGTCTGTGGGCAGCTGCAAAGGACACACATGATAATAGATATGCTATTTTATTTTAACTGAATTGGCATGAGTTGCTCCAAGCTTCTTAACTCTGGCCTTTTGTATTTACCAATTCCTGTTATCTGAAGAAGTAAACCTAACATAACAAAGTATGTAATAAAATTTACCATACAGTTTGAATACCTAATAGCAACTCAAATTACATTTGTTTCCCTTCTAATATCTATTTTTGCTTATTCATCTAGCACATAGATTTTCCTGTACCTTGTCCACTGAGATTGTTTGAAATGCTGGTAGTCCCTGAGCAGGAATTCCCTTTAGTTTGTGTTGGTGTCAGTAGAGGAAGAGACTTCAACCAGGTGGTGAAGTTTGAGACTGTCAACCCAAATTCTACCTCTTCGTGGTTTACAGAAACAGGTTTGTGTGCTGTTGTCATTGCATTCCGAAATATTCTCTGCTCTTCTGTTATAGCTGAAGCACTAAAAGGCAGGCTTCTCTAAGGAAGCAAATGGTTAAATCATTAAGGCTGAGTGATAATTGCAAGGTCTCTGCTTAAAGGTGTATCTGGTTGAACCCGCTTGCACGTGCACTTTTTTTTCTATGTTTCTCCTTGTTGAACTGATTGGATTCCTTGAGATTTTTGTTATAACAGAGGATGGAGTTACGGTTTCTTGCATTTCCATAAATTAGGCAGCACTTTATTACCTCCTGTGCTGTTTTGTGCTTTACCCTGGCACCATGACTTCTGTTTATTTAATAGGTTTTAGTAAGATTGCATTCTGAGCAATTCCTTTTGACATCTCTGGAAGATGTATTTTGGCTCTCCTACAATGTGTCACTATGGGTAGACATGGTGTTGTCACCTCCTGCTGAGATAGAGCATTCTTCTGGTGTTTATGGAAAGCAAAAAGGATTAGGACCACTGGTAGCAGGAAACCAAGTGCCTGCCCATCACCAATGTGGGCGCTATCAGTGAGATGGTCACCATCTGAGCAACAGCAGAAATTCTCTCATGGAAGTGTGCTAAGAATTACTTTTTTAGAGTTACAAGGTTGCCCCCTGAACCTAGATGCAGTAAGGAACCATTGCTAGTCATAGCTGGCAGGTTCAGAAGCAGTAAATAGCTTTGGTTTTGCCTGTCACAGATCCCTGGTTGGTTCATGGTGAATTTATACATAGCTCTGTGCTGGCATGCACATGTGCACAAGTCCAGATGAGTGTGTACTGTGGAATTCACTAGGAAAGAACAGTTTCCTCCAGGAAGATACCCACTGATCTTGCTGCTGCTGAAAAGTGCATCAGATTTTGACACAGTTTAAAGCAGTTAGAATACCCAACAGTGACAGTGGATGGCCAATTAACACACTTTACTACTTCAGACAATGCATTTTATTCTCATTCCTTCCTACCTGTAACTGTGAATTTATAGCACAGCCCATAAAGGAAACACCCTGGAAATGTCCTGTTGTCATTTCTCTCTTAACCTTGTCTGCATTGGTGCATAAATACAAGAGTACTAATCCCTTCTCTGTTCTTTATTTGCATTGTGCCTTCCACACTTTGTTACAATTTCCTTAAATTACTTGTGTGTTCTCATGTTGTGTCTATGTTGTTGTTTTCTCCTATTTTTGTAGATCAAATTTAAACCCTTTTCCTGTATAAGCTTATTCCTGTCCCCTGCTGGCGGGAGAGCAATGATGCAAACAGATTTTATTTATTTTTTTTATAATTGTAACTGGAAGCTGCTTTTGTGTTCTAGGTAATGTGCTCTATTTTCTCATGTCTAATAGATTTCCTGAGTTTCTCTTTGCTATATGAAAGATGCCTACAGAATCTGGCAGTAATGTTGAATTAGTAAGAGTTGCTTTGTATGTAGCTTTAATGTTAACAAATGGACCAAAACTACACTTCTCTTTTGAGCTGACATGTCCACTAATCACTTGCGGGTCAAATTCCCATTTGCTGTGATGGAGACTGCTGCAGCTGTAATCCAGAAGAGAAAAAAATAGCCCTTCTTTTGAAGTTTTGGAGAAGGAAATAAGCCCCTATTTTTGGAATATCTGGGGATGGAATGTCTGCAAATAGCAGCAAGAATTAAGTAATAGTATATAAGTCCCTATCAGGATTTAGAAATAAAGACAGAAGTGCAGTGAAACAGCATGGTGTGGACAGTCACATATATCTGACTTTTTGCAACAGCAATATTCAATTGCACCAAGAGAGAATAAATGGAGAACAATGTACATGTCAGTTTTGTTTGGTGACGTGGCTCAGAAAAGGCTGAATGAAGTCTGTACTTCAGTATTGTAGCTTCAGTTTTCCTGTCACAGCCAACATGTTGGATAAGTGGACATGCATCTCTAAGAGAAGAGTAATGTCACTGGTAAGATGATGATTTTAAGTAGATAAAACACACTAATCCATCAAAATGTCTCAATCTCTAGAACTTGAATTTCAAATTTCATGCTAATGTACATTATGAACTAACACTGCCATTTTTTTACAGACACTACGGAGACGAGTGTTGTCCATGTAACACAGCTGGAGAGAGATACCATTCTGGTGTGTTTGGATTGTAAGTTTAATATCAGCTAAATATATATATATGTATGCATATACATGCATGCTGTCTGTCTTCAGATTAGGTTCTGTATTGAAGATAATCCCTGGTTAACATATCCTTATTTATTGTCTAGGCTGCATAAAAATAGTGAATCTGCAAGGCAGGTTAAAATCCAGCCGCAAGCTGTCATCAGAGCTCACGTTTGACTTTCAGATTGAATCAATAGGTAAGCTGGGTTTCACTATTAGTCTTGAATATCCCTGTAGGTCAGAGAGTTGGGCAATCACCATCTGGATGAAATTTAACAAGAGCAAGTGGTGGATTCTGCATCTGGGGTGAGGTAGTCCCAGTTATGTGTACAAACTGGGAGATGAGAGGCTGGAGAGTAGCTCTGCAGAAAGAGATCTGGAGGTTGGGATTGATAGCAAGCTGAAGATGAGTCAACAGTGTGCTCTGGCAGCCAAAGGTCATGACCAGCAGTAAGGACATGGAATTTATATGAAGTTGCATGTGGGAAAATTCAGGTTGGGTATTAGGAGAATACATTTCACTCAGAGGGTGATTGATCACTAGACTGAGCTCCCCAGAGAAGTGGTCACAGCACCAAGCCTGTTAGAGCTCATGCAACATCTAGATGATGCTCTAAGTGATCCATATGAGTTCCTTCCAACTTGAGATCTTCTATTATTAACTTGTTCGATGTTACAGTAAAGAGTTAGGTATGCTGCCTGTCTAGTCTTTGGCATTTGGAGCACTGCCTCACTCATTTCACTTTGTGTGAGAAGACACAGTGAATGGTTCAACATATGCTTTCCTAGGAGCAACTGGAATGGAATAATAATCCTGGAGTCTTCATAGATTAAGCTAAATGTCTTGGAAGCATGATGAAGACTTCTAGCCTCTAAGGGAATACCTTAAAAGAACCTACATAAACTCTAAATCACCCATGCCTAACTCATTTTGCACGTGTGTTTGTGCAGTCCTTTTTTTATAAAGCAGCTCAAAGATTAAATTATGATACGTCACAGGTTGCATAAATTTTGTTTCCTTGTGTAGAATTTGAAAGAATTAAATTTGTGAAACAGAATAGATTATTTTGGCAGTTTTCCAGTAGTTAGATACCTGGGTTGCACCACCTGCTGCTGAAAGAGGGGTAGGAGGGATGTGTGCACAGATGAAGGGTAGCAGCAGAAGGGGAGGAACAGTGGGTTCTAAAACCATCAGAAGTTGCAGGGAGTTTATTTCTGAGGAGAAGCTTTAAAGCTTCAGGCTGTCCAAAGATAACCTCCCACAGAGAAGAGGACAAGAAAACATGGCCACTGAAAGCATTACTTTTATGGCTCTTGATGATTGGGAATGGGGGCAAGGAAGGATTCAATGTATTGGAAGCTTCTTACTCAGGGACCTCTGCATGTACTGTGGTCCTCACCCTGCTTGTCACAAAATGAGCTTCCAGCGGCCTTTACTGTCCTGGCAGTGTCTCCAAATACACTCCTGGAACTTTTCTGTTAAAATTCCATATATATTGTTTGCAAGTATTAAAGGGATTTCCTGTTCAAAAAAAATTACACAATTAGGACTAGACATTTAGAATATTTTCTGGTTAGGTGGAAATGTTTTTAAACCCTGCTCATTAAACAAATAAATGTATAAATGCAGCTACTTTCTACTTTTGAGGCAGGGTCAGTGATTTCTGGGAGACGTTCTGCTGTCTAAGTGGGTGGATGTCATACAATGGAACATAGATGAACAGATTTCAAAACTATTCTCATGTGCTTTTGGCCTTAAAAGCAAGGGTTGAGTTTATGCCTCAAAACTGATTCCAGTGTTCTTTCTTACCAGTCTGTCTACAAGACAGTGTGTTAGCATTCTGGAAACACGGCATGCAAGGAAGGAGTTTTAGATCAAATGAGGTGAGTACTATATTTTCCTTCAAATTCTGGCTTCTAATGTAAGCCACGTGGAGGAGAAATGCACAATGCTGTTGTCTGAAAAAGAGTGAAACACTTCATTAACTTCCTAGGATAGACCTAGGAGCTGGATTCTCATTCTAAGCTTGTTTCATAAGCTTTAAGGCATTGGTGGAGCTGTACAAGAAAACCCCCTCACATCTGACAAGCAAAGCAGAAACAAGACCAGGCCAGGAGGCCATAGAAAATATCCAAGTCTAATTCTTGGTGATATTAATCTTCACCTTAAATTGCTTTGAAGACGACTGTCAGTTCCTTAGCTTCTCACATATGGATGCAAAAATCTGAGCTTTGCCAGTGGTTCCGCTGCTAAACTTCAGCTTTTTGTCACAGTGTCAGATGAGTTGCCTGATATTTTTTTAGTCTCTTCCATGTTCACTTGGCTTACAAATCTTTGAAGAACTACCCAGCTTTCACAAAAAAGAAATATTTTTCCATCTTCAATAGAAAAATACCAGATTGACCTAAACATGGTTTGGTTTTTTTCCTAAAATCTCCTTGTAGTCACCTTTTTAGCCGATTTGATGTGATTTTTAGACAGAGTTAAACCATTATAACTCCCTTCCCAAATAGTTTTTATTTTTCCTTGCTGCAAACCTTGTGTACCTGCTAGTGAAAGTGCTGTACTTTGTAGGAATTTAATTAATTTGGTTATTAATAAATATTTACAAATATTACCAGTTGTTCCATCAGTGTTTCATTGGCTGAGAAATTGAGCTCATTATGACTGATTGTATTTTAAGGTACACATACAGTCACACCACACCAAGCTTAGATGTCTCATGTTGTTCCAGCACTACACTGATTTGCACAAAGCCTCAGCTGACCCAGTGTGTGCTAGCAGTGAGCCTGCTCTGTATGAGCCAAAGGTTGGAGTCAGACTGCTTCTTATTTCCAAGGTGCAAATGTTTATTGTGGCATTTGTGCATTGCTCTCCCTATTGGTAGAGCACTCAGTGGCTCTGCTCCAGCTGGGAGAGGTCATGTCCCAGTGTGCTGCAGCCCAAATGGATGCATTTTGTTGTTTATGTCAGGGACACTGGCTTGCTTTGTTGCTGTCAAGCCAAAGCCAGAACCTAAATAAAGAACTGAAAGCAGAACTGGGCTGTTGACAGAAAAGCAAGCCACCTAGAACTTTTTCTTTGTAGAACACATCTAGGGTAAGCTTTTGGGCCTTTTTACATTCCTTATCTCTACTAGCTGTCCCACTAGCTGCAGCTAAAAGAAATACATTTATTTTCTGCTGTAATATGAAAAGCCTTCAGTGCCAGGCTCAGGTCTTGACCATATTTGTTACTTTGGGGGAGATTTTGTGCTGCATAGTAGGTAGGAAGTTGTCCTACGGCATGGGACAAAAAGCTGACTGACTTAACTTGCAGTGTTTCTTTCTTTCAAGACATCATTAGTTCAGACTCCCTATTCTAATACAGTTGGCCCAATTGGGGATAACTTGAGCTGCTTACAAAGTTATTTCCTTCCATAGCTGTGACTTTCCACCATGGTTTGATCAAGTGTGAAAATTGAAAGAGGGAACTGTGAATTCTGACACAAGAAGTTCAAAATTTGGGCAAAGATTGTACAGCCTTAGCCTCACAGAAAACATAAATTAATTTTCTTAGAAAAGTGAAGGATTTCATCGCTGTGAATTAAAATTCTCTTGCAAGTTCTCTGCACCAGAAGTGAATTCACTAGGTCAACTAACATTACTATGGTCTGGGAAGGAGATAAGAATGTGTACTTTCCCTAAGAATGTGCAATTTGGCTGTGTGGAAGAGGAGCTTTGTAAACAGTGCTGCCTGATCACAAAGTGACTAAATACCCTTTGGAGTATGCACCAGGCTTTGGTTGACTTCATTAATGAACATGGTGATTTTCTGGGTGCTTTGATATTCATACGATCATAAAGATGTATCGCACAAGTGCAATTCACCAACAGAACACACAGATCTGTTGCACTCCTCTGAAATGTCAAAAGATGAAGTTTTCTTTTTGCAGTGGGCACAAGTACCACAGATTAGATTGTTTCTTTGCTAAGGTTTTCAGAATATGAACTTAACGCATTCTTACTATAATTTAGCATTTCCACAAAATGTGTTTTGTGTGATTTGCCTGACCCATTTTTGCATATACACTCTAGAATGACACTGGTAACTCAAGTACCAAGCTGAGCCCTGCTGTTCTGCATGCAGTGGCTATCAGAGGAATTTATGTAATGTGAGAGGAATTACAGAAAACTTTTATGTCTTAGTTAAAAGTGACAGTTGCATTATAATCCGTATTGGATTTCAATTGGTAGTCAGTTGTTAACATCAGTCACAGTCAATTCTTTTCTCTCAACTAATGTTAAAAACAAAATGAAAACACTTGTGCTCTTAACATGTAAATACTTCTTTTTATTGTCTAGATCACACAAGAAATTTCTGATAATACAAGGATATTCAGGCTTCTGGGATCTGACAGGTAAGATGAGAAGTAAACAAGACATACTAAAATAAAGGAATAATGTGTATTCTCCTACCTTGTAAAAGTTCTTTTTGCATGTTTCTTGCAAATTCTTTTTTAGTCATCTCTTTGTATACATGTCTCCTTTCCAGTTCTTCACTTTTACTTTTCTCTTTCTTAAATTTAAAAAATAAAAACCTCTAAAAGTGTTTGTGAGCTTCTAGAAGTACTCAGCCAGACAAGAAGCTCTTCCTTGGCTGCAGTCACAATTTCCAGGAGTATTTTTGTTTTTGTATTGTAATTCTTTTGTTTAGCTTGGTGAAATCTTTACTTTCAGATGTTCTGCAGCAGTAGCTCATCAAAATTGCTTCTGGAGATAAGTGTGCAAAAAATACTTAAAAATTTAAATATCTCACTTTCACCCCAGAAAGGATATCTACCAGTTCTTCTCCCAGCGTGACAGTTCACGTCTTGTAGGAGCTCTTGATAGCTCCTGGCGTAGCTTTTCTTTGGCATCTGCTTTTGGGACCTGTCTGTGTGATCCAAGTGCTCTTTTAGGGGTGTCACTGACTTCCTCAACTTTCTCTGCCCTGGTGTTGAACTTTGTACTTCTGTAAGAGCCACAGAAGCAGCAGCTGTTTTGTCTTCAGGGGAGTGCATGCTGGTCTGACAGTTTCACCAGTAATGAATTCACAAGAACTGCGAAGACAGGCTTTGATTTTCTTTTGAGAATTGCCTCTGTCTTATGCTGCTTGCAGTAAACTCATGTGGCATCTTAGAATGACATGGCAAAAATTGCCTTGTAAGAATGTCCTCTTGCCCAAATATGCTTCCATCTATTTGTGGCTTGCTCTGATAGTTTTCAGGTCTAAGACAATGTTTAAAGAGTTTGCTCTGCAACAAACATTAATTCCAGTTTTTCGTATATGCTTTTCCTTGCAGCTCTGTCCTGTTTTGTGCTAGGCAGTTTATAGGAGCTGGTGTTCTGAGAAGCAAAAACCCTGATGTCAGTCTAATAAAAGCTTGTGTGTTGCTTTCTCCTCACAGGCAGGGAATTGCCTCATTGCATGAGGTGTCATTCCCTTTGTGGAGCACATTGAGTAGAGGTCAGGTTTTCTTCAGGTTTTTTAGTTTTGCAGCAAGCAAACTTTCCTGTCCGAATCCACAAGAGGAATTTGAGTTTCCCACAATCTGCCTTCAGGATGTTTGTGGAGGAGAAGTCAATCATGAATGTCCTGGTCTTTTTTAGCAGTTTTAGCAGTTCTTGCCTGATGAAAAAAAAAATTAAATAGTTTGTGAAACAAAATTGTGATGGCTAATTTCTCTTCTTTGAAGAGAAAGATCTGGTCTAGGACATCCTTTATGATCTTTGCAGTTGCAGGCCCATGTAACCCAGTCTCTTGTATCCAATGATGGCCAAAAGTGGGTGGCAAGAAAAAGTAAGAGAAAAGACTCTTCACACATTAGTCCTTTCCTTGAGGATTCTCTTTGCCTGCAAATTTTTGTCTCTGCAACTTTCAGAGCTGGAGGAAGTTTCTGTGCATTAGGTTACACAGGCTCAGAGATTACCTAGGGGTGCTCACAGAAGAATCAGCTTTGTTCATCTGTGATTCCTGTGGCAAGAGGCAGAGAAACAGCTCTCAGAACTGGAGCCTGATTAATGGGTTTGCTTTGCAAAGCTCCAGGAAAGCACAAGCCCAGTAGGGGAGAGATGAACCCTTACTAAAAGGATGAGAGGCAACAGGGATACATTGCAGCAAGGAAATTTCCAGCTGCGTAAAAGGGATAAACATGATTGGTGAGGATGGTTCAGCACTGTAGCAGGAGCCCAGAGAGGGTGTGGGACATCCTTGGAGACCTCGTCTGGATGAGGGAGCTTGCTTTGAGGTTGGCATTGGTTTGAGGGGCTTTTGGACTAAAGGCATCCAGGGAAAGAGGAATAACAACCCATCAGATGGATCCTAGGAAACAATATTTAATTAAACCCGGGGTTGTTTTTAAATGAAGGATCACTTGACACTGTGGCTTTTTAAATTTCCATTTTAGGGTCGTGGTGCTGGAGAGCAGGCCGACGGACAACCCGACAGCCAACAGCAATTTGTACATCCTGGCAGGGCATGAGAACAGCTACTGAGAGCAGCACGTGGCAGGCAGCTCACTGTGAGGAGAACACTCCTGCTGCAGCAGCACTCGTGACTGGCTGGAATTGCACAAAAGCTGCAGTAACCCCACTTCAGTTACTTTATAATTTATTGTGGCATGAGAGGAAGACAAGAATTGTTTGTGGTATGGACACAGAAGCATTATGATACCACAGAAGTGCTTAATTTACTGTTATGTAATCTTTGTACATATGCAGTATTTTTCAGTGAAACTTCTTGCTGAAGCCCTACACTGACTTTCTGTAGATAGAGGTCCTCCTGTTAAGTACAAGTGTCTTACCTGTACAGATGTAAAAGTCACTGAGGATGCAGAAATTAAATCG
The DNA here is from genome assembly GCA_039654755.1 of Calcarius lapponicus. Taxonomy (NCBI): domain Eukaryota; kingdom Metazoa; phylum Chordata; class Aves; order Passeriformes; family Fringillidae; genus Calcarius; species Calcarius lapponicus. The sequence goes on along the minus strand of CM077465.1, from coordinate 101,734,100 downwards.
GGGTACTATTATAAGGACGTCTCATGTGTTTATTATAAAGTGGGATTCTAGCAACAAATATAGTACATTTAGCAACACTATTGTATTTTATTATATGTAATTTACTAATACAAATAAATATTAACTTTTAGAAATTGTAACCAAGGCTGTAATCAGATTACAATCTTGTTTTAATTTCAATACAACACACTGGTGTTCATGTTTGCACAATGTATTGAGATGTGATGTATTTAGTCACAAAGGTAAGCTGTGACTTTGTGGATATGACTTGGGCTTCAAAGTTCCTTTTTTTTTGTTTATTTGGGTAGATTCCTTTGTGAAACAAACCAGTTAAACACCTGTATTTTTATATTTAATTAAAACTTTCCTTATGATTACTTCTCTATGCTTGAAAACAATACCTTATGGATGGGTGTCAGTCCCAGACTAGTGGTACCTGGCTGTAATTCTGCAATAGGTGTTTGAATTATTAGTGTATACAATGATAAAAAGTAGTTATTACTGTTTGTCTTACTAAATAGTTTCATATCACGATGTAAAGGAGCAGCATTCCACATTGTGGAAATGGCTCAGAGATGTTGCCATTTTGACTTTTTTTTTTTGGCCTTATAACCATTTTCACACTTTTCTTGATTTTAGGATGTTAACACATGGCCAAAATTTAGTTACTACCTCATTGAAACAATACAATGGTTACTACGCATCACGGGAACTTAGTTTTGATCAGAAGTATTTTTGATTGCTATTTTCCAATGGAGTGTGTAAATGCCAAGTTTTAAGCAAAATGCACACATTTGACTCCTTTTTTGTATATGTTCTTTATATTTTATTGTTATAATATACACTAAAACCAAACTAAATTAAAAGTGATTTATGGCCTGCGTTATTGTTGTGATGGGTAATGCTTTGAAATATGTTCCCTAATGTATATAATGTAAAATAAATTTTTTTAACATGTTGTTGTACAATTAGATTATCACCTGCACTGATTTTCCACATAAGACTAAAATGGAACATACTGAGTTTTCAATTCTGCTATTAAATGGTTGTGCCAAACACAGAAGCTGGGCGTCTCTGAATGTATGAACAGAGGTTGCTGGAGCTCCACTCAGTTTGGGTTGGCATCAATAGCCTTTTGGCCTTTGGGCAAAACGTAGGGACATGTAGATTTCAGCTAAGTTTTTCCAAATTCCACCTTGTGTGGTTTCTTCCCTCCATTTCCTGCTGTTCCACTTCTCTTGATTGCAAAACTGATTTTTTTCTTCTTTTTTTTTTTCAGCAGGTTTATTTTTCTGCCTCCGGGCCTCAAGCTCACTGCTTCTGCCAGCCCCATCATGGCTGTTCCTTGTCCTGAGTGTCACCTCACCCTGTGGGGGAAGAGGTGGTGGTACAAGCTTCACTGCTGAGCAGCTGAGTTCTCAGAAAAGCTGAGAAGTTGTGTGTGTCTCACAGCACCCTTGGGAAATCCCCAAGGGCGATTTCCATCCTGCCTTCTGTGGACTGTTCCTCAATTGGACATGCAGAAAGTCACTCAGATTTAGCAGAATGCACTACAGCTGCTGTGCTGTGAATGTGCTTCCTCCTGGGGGGGGGGTCCTGCAGCAGCTGGGGCCAGGTTCCCCAGGCTATTGCTGAATTATAGGCACCAGAGGCTAAGGGCTGTTGGTTTTTACTCTGCTTGGGCATTTTTGGTACAAGCATGCAGGCAGGAATGCAGCTGGAAGGGCTAAAGAGGACAGAGCAGCAGCATGTGGAAGAGGGAGCATCATGCTAGGGCATGTTTCCAGTCTGTTGGTATAATCAGAACAGCTTTGCTTTTCCCATGCTGTTCTTCAGCCTCGAAGATAAGTGAAGTGTTCCTGTTTTATTGAGGAATTGTCCTGTTGCAGGATTTGGGGTTTGTGCCACAGAACTGCCTTTTCCACATCTCAGGCCGCTTCCCTACTCTGCTGACAGCTGAGCCCAGGAGCCTGGGTGTCTGGTAAATCAAAAGGTCTCCTTTGCGAGTCCTGAAGCTGCCTTGAACTAAAGTTCTCCTGAGCTGTGCCTGGTAGAAGCTTATGACTGGAATCCTGGTGTAGGATTGGGATCAGTGTGTGGCTGATGGGAGCCCAGAGCTAGGAAACCCCATCACAGGCACCATGAGGTTACAGCAAGGCCTCTGCCATAGATGATGGACACAGCTCCTCCAACCACCTCTGTGCTTCCCTTTTCCTTCTCATGGTCCCTTCCACACTGGCTCCTAGCAATTACAAGGAGCTGCTGGCAGGGAGGAGGGTTGATGTGACCACAGGATCAGGCACTCACCAGCTTGGCAGCCAAATCTGATCAGTGCAGGGGCTGAGCTTGAGCCTCGGCCCAAACTGAGCCTCCTTACAGGGAACAAAGAAAGCAGTGGCATTGTGTGTGTTACCCAAGTGCTCCTGGAAGCTGGCACCACAGGGCAATGAACACTGCTTTTATCTTTCACCTGCCCATCTCTCCATGCAGTGCTGCCTGCCTGTGTCAGAAACTGGATCTGGTGGCATAAAAAAGAGGGGGTTCAGATTCAAATTCTGCATCCACAGCCCCTAACTGAAAGCAAGGGCTGTGCAAGGGGAAGCACGGTGCTGGCTGCCTGCAGCTCTGCCACGGGGAGCTTGCAGTGGGGCTGGGGGAGCCCAGCAATGCCGTGAGCACTGGTGGGAGTGGATGTGTCCCCCAGGCAGGGGACATTTCTTACACCCCACAGCGTTCATCTTTGGCAATAGCCCTGCTGGGTTTTGAAGGATTGCATGGGAAAATAGCTGGTAAAAATAGGGAATGTGCCCAAACTTCTTGCTTCCCTCCAAGAAAACACACCTGAAATATAGGAAGGCCCTGTGTCATCTATGAGTGGTGTAGAGAAACCTGTAGAAATTTGTCTGGGGAGGGAGACACCAGTTCCTTTAGGAGATGTGGATACATCTGATCAGGTCCTGTGGACTTGTGCACCTTCAGGTGCTCTAGATAGCCTTGAATCCGATCTTCTCCAGCAGGTGATTCTTCAGTCCCCCAGTCCCTGCCTTTCCCTTCTGCGGCTTGGGCAGTGTGGCTGGAGCACATCCTGGTGGAGACAGGGACAAAAAAAGTCATTGAGCACCTCAGCTTTTGCCACTTCTCAGGTAATCCGGTCTCCCCCTTCCTTCCAGAGAGGCTCCTCATTTTTCCTAGTGTTCCTTTTATCACCCACACACCTGCAGAAGCTTTTCTTCTTCTCCTTGATGTCCCTGGCCACGTTTAATTCCCTCAGAGCTTTATCTCCTCTAACCTGATCCCTGGCTGCTGAGACAACCTTTCTGTATTCCCGCCGGGCTTCAGCTCCTGCTTCCACCCTCCACTGGCCTCCTTTTAGTGCTTGAGCTTGTCCAAGAGCTCCTTGTCTATCCACACAAGGCCTTCTGGAATATTTGTCCAATTTCTTGTCTCAGCCGAATCCATCCCCGCGTGTCCCACCCCGATCCATCCCCGCCCGTCCCGGCCCCCGGCGGTTCCCGGGATCGGCCATTCGCCCTCCCGCCGGCAGGGGGCGCTCGCGGCCGGCCCGCCCCCGGCGTCACTTCCGCCAGGAAGGCCTCGGCCGCGCGTGGCGAGGCGCAGGCGCGGGGGGCGCGGGGGCGCCGCCGCTCCGCGCATGCGCCGCGGCCGCCGACGGAGCGGGCGAGGACGGGACCGGGGAGGCGGCGGCGCTCGCGCTCCGACCCCGCCCCTCGCGGCCCGCGCGCGACCCCCGTCCCGCCGCGCGCCCCCCCCCCGCCGCCCCCGCGGCCTCCCCCGCGAGCCGGGGCGGGGAATGCGGCAGCCGCCGCCCCCCCCCGCCGCTGCGGGCCTGCCGCCCCCCGCCGGCGGCGGGGGAGCGCCGGGGCTCCCGCTGAGCGCCGCCGGCCCTCCCGCGCGGCTCCCGGCCCGCCCGGCCCGCCCCGGCGGCACCATGCAGGCGCAGGCGCTGCTCTACGAGTTCTTCAGCGAGGAGAACGCGCCCAAGTGGCGGGGGCTGCTGGTGCCCGCCCTCAAGAAGGTGAGGGGCGGCCGGGTGCCCGCGCCCCGGGGGCCCGGCCGCGGGATCGGGCCGGGCGCCGGGCGGGCCGCGGGGCTCCCCGCGCTCCGGAGGCGGCTCCGGGGCTGCCGGGGGTCGGTCGGCGCCGTCCCGCAGCGCAGGCGGCCGCCTCGGTGGGTGCCCCGGCGCGGAGGGGCCCGGCAGCGCCCCGGGGCGATGCTCTGACAGACGGAGCCGTGCAGATAAAAAGCGTGTGATGGACGCGCCAGTCCGGTCCCCCCTCGGGCCGGAGGGACGCAAGTGGTGCTGCTGCGGGTTGCTGCTGGTCTCCCTTGGTGACGCGACTGGGAATAGGGGGGGATTGTTTTGAGCAGCTCCTGAGAGAATTCTTGTTAATTAGTGTTCGTGTCTAATGGCTTTTAGTTAACCTTCTCGTAGTTTAAATACCTTTTTGCTGAGAAGGCTTAATCAGGACAAACTAGCAAGTCTTGCTCCCTCAGGACGGTGAGGCTTGTGCCTGTGGCGTGGAAAGAATTTATTCGGAAGAGAGGAAAAAATTGTGAGGGCCCCTCTTCCATCCTGAACCCAGAAAGTAGAAGGCTTAAGAAGCAAGTTTTCTGACACTGTTACCTGAGCTGGCTTCAGATTGCAGAACTTCGCATGGTTTAGTCCTGCACGGCAACACTTTCTGAGTTACTGTGTAGTTACAGCGATTAACTGCAACTTTTGCCTGAAAGGCTCCTTCCATGGGCTGGTTGAGAGGTCTCAGGGGCTGCAGTTGTACCCATGCAGTATTTCTTCCTAATTTCCCCTTGCAGTGTACTGCCTCTCTTCTCTGGGCATGCTCTTTGAGGTCTCCAGCACTGTGTGGCTTTGTCCAGTTCTTGGAAGTCTTTTTGCTTGTCTCATCCGTAGCACGTGCTGTTAATTTCTTGTCCCTGGATAGTTCCTTCCTTGAAACTTCAGCACTAACCACACGGCTCACTTGTGGTGCTTGTGAGCACTTGGACGCCCATCCAACTGAAGCCTGCTTGGAAACTGGAGCTACCCAAGGTCCCAGCCGCAGAGAGCTTGTTCCTTTGGAGGATGGTTTATTCCATGGTGCAGCAAATGTTTGTCAGATTTGGAAGGAGTCTCAGTGCTGACAACTGGAATACACAGAGTGAGGATTCAAAGAGAGCAAGCATTAAAACTTTGGGATAACTTGTGGCATCTGAAGTGCCAGATTTCTTCCTAGTGAACAAGCCATTCGTGAAGTCACCCTGCTTTAAAGATGCTTCCTGAAGGGCTTGGATGAATTCTGCAGTGGGAAAAGGAATTCTGCAATCTGAGGAGAAGGCCAACGAGGACAAGCTACCAAGGATGACGAGCTGGCCCTGCAAGGTACAGTTGCCTTGGTTTTGTCTGCTCTGTTTCTCTTTGTGGGTAGAGGGGTGACAGGAGGCAGGTGGAGTTAGTTCTGAAGGCTTCAGACTGAAACTTGTGACTGTCAGGCAGGTGTTGGCTCTTTTGACCTCAGCTTTTCATGAGATCTGCACCCGTTTCTTACCTTCTCTTGGGCTGCTTACTACTGCTGTTTTGGTAATGATGGAAGAAAAGAATCTGTCCACATTGTCACCAGCTTTGCTGAGGAGCCAAATACTTGAGTTACAGCAAAACTAAATGGCAGACAAAAATTTTAAATTATTATCTTACTGTCTTTCTCATTAATGGACAAACTATATTGTGTATTTTCCTAATGTGAGAGAGGTACAGATAGTTTTGGATAGGGTGTTTTGCCCTGATAAAGGCCCCTAAAGTAATGAACAGGGGTGGCAGGTAAACCCATGCACCTGCCTCGAGGTGCTCAGTGCTCTGTCGCGGCTCACAAGGCGGGGTGCAGCGCTGCAGCCTTGCAGTCAGGGACCCCTTGGGGAGCTCACCAAGGACCTGAGCTGCACCTGCAGGCCAGCACGTGGGACTGGTAAAGCGGAGAGGGTGGCAGCAATTCCCAGTGGGGTCAAAGGGCAGGACTGTCCTGGAGGGCAGCTGGTGCCTTGTGACTTCGCTGAATTGCCAGAGCATTGCAGTCTCAGGAGGAGTCAGAGTTTTGGAAGCTCCATCCAACGGATGCCCCATTGTTGCTAGAGGAGAACCTTTTCTTCACTTCTTCCTTAGCTGACCAGATGCTGACACTCATTCTAAGGTAGTGACAGCAGCTGAGCTCCACCTGAAACCAGGTGCTTGTAGAGGCAGAACTGTGATGATTTCACAGCTGGAAATTAGACTTTACAGTTTGTGGAGACCTGTGTTGAATTAATAAGTCCGTTGAGGAGAGTGGCATTTAAGTTAACGTTCTAAGAGCACATACACCAGGATGGAGTGTTTGCAGCTCTCAGGGAAAGCTGCCACACGTGGACTGAATCATTAAAATGCCATTGCCCTTTTGTAACTGTGAGTTGGCTTCTAATGCAGTGCTCAAACTACAGCCTCGGGATTGCTTTCTTAAAAAATGGGTGTTGTTGAATCATTGCAAATAGCTCTCTTTTTTCCCAGTAGATTATTTTGATTCTATTTTTTATCAAACAGCAAGCCCAAGAATATAGAGTAAGAATAAATCTCTTCCTACATCAGGCAATTCTTAGAGGAGAGCATGCCTTGTGCTTCATTAGACTTGAACCTTAGCAGTAGAGCTGCATTTGCTTTGAACAGCTGCCTTTGCAAAGAGCAGCTCTTGTACCACTGAGATCATAATGTAATCCCTTTTCTTCTGATTCTTCTTCTTCAGATGCTGTCAAGATAGACGCCAGTGCACTCAGTTAGGAAGAAAATGATGTCAACTGAGATTCTTCTCTGCCTGGTCACAGTTATTTTGAAGCTGCAAAAGAGGAGTGTTGCCGGGATCTTTGTTTGCTGGTGAAAGGCAGTAATCATGGTGATAAGGTACAAGAAAATGAAGGAAGAAAGAGTAACAACAGGTGTCTGAAATTATAGTTGCAAGGATGGACAGAAGGTGGGATGCTGGGATTTGCTGAAGATGAAGGATTCAAGACATTTGAAACACCAGAGGTCTCGGGTACCTGGAGACAGAGACACACAGCTTTTATTGCACCTTGGAAAACAGACTTGGGAGTGACACCTGCCATGTGATGCCTCTTCCAGTGCTGGTGTTCCTCTGCTAGTGAATTTACACACTTTATTCTGGTCATAACCTTTTGGATAGTTTTTCTTGAACATCATTCTTTATGACTTCATCTCATGAGTATAACTTGTTCATGGAGTCAGAATTTCTCTGCACACGTATGATGCACTTGTTCCTGAGCCATTGGTTTTGCAGTAGGAAGCATGTCATCCTTACTGATGGATACCTTAAGCCATTTGATGATGGAATAAAACAAAAGAATGTTCTGCTCTTTGCATACCTCAAGATGTTTTGAATCAGTTGAGCAATTAACCAGGGGTACTGCTGGAATTTGTTGTGGTCAGAATGATTGGACTGGTGTGGCTTGGCAGCTGAAGGGATTTGCTCCCTCAGTTAAGCAAACTGTTCCTGACAGCAGGCTTCCAGGGACTCCATGTGTTGTCTGGACCTCTCGTGGAGCAGGAGACATGGGAAAAGCTGCTTCAGTCACTGCAGAGTTCTGTTGACAAAGATATTTCTACCTGATTTTTAATTACCTGGCTCTTCAAATTGGTGACAAACCAGTTGCCACTTGCTACTCAGAATGTCACTTCTTACTCTTAGCATTGCTTCATACAAGATGTTGAGCTTTCTTAATTTCTGATCACTTTGGGTCCTGTGTTCTTCTGATGGCTATGGAGGGTAAAACTGAGAACATCCTACAGCTGAAGTCTTCACTGCATGACTTTTTTCAGCTGCTCAGTGGAGCAGTGTAATACTGCTGCCCTTTTGAGACATCAGCAGAAATGTTAGCAAAAATCCAAGTCCTGCATCCTTGGTGAATTGTTGCTGAAGAGTGCATCCAAGACATTTGTATTTGATTTAATTTCCTGTATTCTTAATTGATCAAGGTAACAAAACATGGTCAGGGTTACCAAATATCAGCAGAGATGTACAAGAATAGAAGAAAAAGCTTTTTAAGGAGTGCTGACTCTCTAAGAACTCTCATCCTTGCAAGGTGTACATAAAGTACTTTGTCCTGGAGTGTTTTAGTGGTAAGCTTGTCAGTGGTTTTTTAGTCACTGAGGGAAAATAAAGAAAGGATGTGTTGAGTGAAAATGAGACTTACAGCATTAGTGAAGACTTTCAAAGATGCTGAATTGAAGGAAATTCTTGCCAGAATGATCTCCTCTGTTGCCAAATTTGTTTCTGCAATGGATTATTTCTACTAATAATCCATTTCCAAATGTTTAGAAAATTTTCAGTTTAGAAAGCTACTTACAGTCAGTAAAGTGTTATCTTTTCTGATAATGCTTTGGAGGGTGGTTTGGCGTGTTGTCTCATTACAGAACTCCTTCCATGATCAGTATGATGTGGTGAATACCATGCTTTTTCCCTTTAGACCCTTTTTTACAAGCCCTTCAGCTGCCACCTGGGCAGACTGGCAGCACAGCCCATGCTCAGCAGTGAAGTACAGTTGTTCTTCAGCAGGAGTTGTTTTTTGGTTATAATGTGACTTCTTGCAGTACAGGGGTAGTCTTGCCCGGTTATGAAAAAATTATCTGTAACCTGCAGTTGATCCTTCATTTTTATTTCAGTTTGTTATGTAGCTTTAGAATTACTTCCTTTAGAATTCCTTTAGAATTGTTTCCTTTTGTTATGCTGTTTTCTGAAGCTGCTGGAGCTTCTGCTGCTCCTGATGGGCTCAGGTCTGATATTGTTTTTGGAAGCTGCAGGATTTGCCTGGTGTGTTCTGTATTTAAAAGAACACCTGTGAACCTGATTGTGTTGATTGTTAATGATGATTTGGGAGCATAAAGCTGGTGTTTATGTAACATGAAGTTGCTTTAATAAGTCTCTGGAGCCAGGATTTTTCATCCTGAATTGAAATTTTTCAGTTTACAAGCAACCTGTTAGGCTTTTTCTCATGGCCACTGAGGAAGAGGTAACTGAAAACCGTTCCTGAGGATGTATCACTCAGATTGTTAAATTCACTGTGTCTTCCTTCCTTGTCTATTATCAAACATTTCTTTCTAGTGCAGAACAAGCTGTTGAGTGTCACTCTAGGCTGGGGTTTGGGTCATCTTGTGACCAGCCTAGGATTTGTTGTCTTGGACCTGTTGGGAGACCAAGCCTCTGTCTAACCTGAAGCTGTTAGATGCGCAGTCCTTGAAATGAAACGTTTCCCAGGGTTTGGTTTAAAGTTCCTACTGCTCCCTGTGAGGCTTGTGGGAATGTTTATATTCTAATTTATTATGAAGAGTTGGGAAAAAAATGGTTTGAGAGGACTTTGTGTAAAATAAGCTGCCATGGGTTATTAAGTAAAGATCAGCTATATTTGTACTATACATTAATTGCTTCCTTCTTTGTTGTTGATTTCGTTGGCTTTTTCTGCCAGTTTAGATTTATGGCTGCCTAATTTTTAAGGTCTTGCTGTTCCTGATAGAAATTCTTTGCTTTTGTGGATTTTAAGGGAAGAGGACAAAAAAGGCAGGGGGGGAAAAAGCCAAGTGTTCGTATTGTAGAATTTTCTTTAAGTGTTATAATTTTTTTTTAAGTAGGCGCTGTTTGTCTCTGCTGATGTTCTTTAGCAGATCCTGAAAAGCTGTTCAAGAAACGCTGGCTCTGCTTATCTTTAAATAACGAAAACTCTGGCCATTTCTCTTTGGAGAATTAGGAAAGATTGAGAAGATTGGATATTCAAAAAAGGAAATACATGAGTTGAGTGAAAACAGCCATGGTGGCAGGGATTTGTAGCTGATGTAGGTTGTATTTGCCCTTTGGAATTTATGGGGTATTTTGAAGATTTGAAGCTTCTTTTAAAAGTTTTTTAACTGCTTTTTTAGTGATTTCCCATATCATAAGTGTGTAGGAGTGGGGGGAATGGTTCTGTCATTATTTAAGGGAGAGGTTAGATGTTTAGATAAGAATCTGATCTAAGCATCACAACACTTCAGAAGTTGTTAGTCTGTTTTTATCATGTGTTTTCCTAAGTGGGATTGAAGGATCTGGTGGGATTCTAGCCATACTCCCCCTTTTCAAAGGTGATAAGGCAGGGTGGCCCAGGTTTTTTAATTTGTCTGAGATGACTTTATGAGAAAGATGGAAAGCCCCTGGTAATTCGATCTTCTCTTTTTTTTTTGAAACTAATCATGTGATGGCTTATGCTAACAGATGTTCCCATTTCTTGTCTTCTTTTACTAAATCTTGCATCTTACCCAGTCTTGCATCATGTCTTAGATAATGGACTTGGGACTTGCACCAAGTACCCTCAAATAACACTCTGTCATTCTCAGTCTGAGCCTTTGGGTACTACAGTAGTGCAGATACTGAAATTACACATTTCTGTGATAACTGTGCACCAGACCATGCTGTACTTTTCCTTGTTAGTCTGGTTGTTTTCTTTTGTTCACTTGCATGACTTTGAACCCTAACTGATACTGTCACGTAGCAATGAAGGTTATTTACCATCTACTTAATATAGATAAGCTGTGTTGGCAAGCCACTGGCAACTCATGATGTTTTCTTCTGCCAGGGTGGATGTTCTGTTAAAGTGGAGCTGGGCAGTGGCCTTTGAGAAGAATGTTGTCACTGTCCCCAGACAGAAATGCTTAGGGAAAATGAAACTTTTATCTCCTGAACTTGGAGTAGGTTATCATTGTTGACTCTGTTTTGGCTGACTGTGGATAATGTTTCAGGTTATGGCCTGATGTGGTGTTTTTGTTTGTTTGTTCTTGTAGGCTGTGTGTTACAGACCAAAGGAGTTGTAATGAGATGATTAAAGTCTGGTCTGTTTTCTAAGTAAAGGAGAAAATCTCTTCATCACTCCAGTTCATCATGCTCTGTATTTTTAGAGTATTTTTGTTGAATTGACTCGGTTATTTAACACTTCTTGAAATACAGAATGCTGGAGTATAATATAGGGACACTGTAACACAAATCTGTTCAGTTCTGCTTTAAAAAAAGCACACATTAAAGGCAGCATCTTCCAGACAGCTCAGATCAGCTCTGCTCTTTAAGAGAACACTTTGGCAAGTCTGTAATTTCTGGTGTTAAGGTGTTCCAAGCTGGTACAGTATTTCAGATGTCAATGTTTGAATTGTAAATAATGTTTGGGACTGCCTGGCATGCTGTTATTCATGTAGCTCCACAAACACTCTCTAGCTGTGCATAGTGAAGTTCTTAGGAAAAGTGAAACTGTTGGCATAATCAAAACAGTTGTGTTAGTTAGTCAAATGGAGAGAAGTTCTTCTGTTCTATTTTTGCCAGACTGCTTTTAAGTTTAAAAAGCAGTGACTTCTGGAGGTGTTTTTTAAGACCTGCTGAATAAGGGTGTGCAGTCTGCAAGAAGCCAAACGCGTGATCCAGCGCATTTGAATCCCAGCAGCAGTTAAGTGAGCACCAGGACTATGCCCAGACATGAAGCTTTCAGACTAATGAGTGCCTTAGCAGGCAGGTGGATTTCTGTTTTGAGGCTGTTGTGTGTTTGAACTTCGTAACATTTAGTACTTGCTATAACTGCAAACAGGAATTAAGACTCAGGTGTGAAATTAAATAATTATGGCAGCATTATTTGAATATAGACGTGGGTTTAACATTTGGATGAGGCAGATTGTTGGGTTTTGCTTTAGAGTTGTTAGGCTCTCATGTTAGTGATTGAGAGAACTGAAGGCATTTTGAGTTGTGTGCAGGGGAACAGTAAAATGATGAAATTGGGGCTTGACAGATGCATTGCGAAAGTCAGCAGTCAGCTTGCTCTGGCATAATATTTGCCATCGGTGTAGAACTGAGATTAAACTGTCTGTTTAAGCTCTGAAGCACTGAGCTTTGTGTACCTGAAATTTTCGGTGGTTAAAACTGTGCTAATCTGTGAACTACAGAAGTGCAAAGGAAAGGTATACCTCAGGTTGCAGAAGTTACATGACTGTCTGGGAAAAAAATGGAATGAGCAAGGGGGATTGTTCCTTGTTGAATTTGCACCAGTAAGAAATTAGACACACAGGTAAACATATTGGGACCGAATTTTCAGGATCTTTCAGCTGCCACTTAATGCCAGGACAACACTGTGGCCTTTTTTGATGTGTTGTTTTGGGCTTTTTTTACTGTAGAGGCTGATGTATTTTAAAAAACACTATGGAATCAAACTTATAAGCAAATCTTATGAGTGCTTACTGAGAATGGATTCAGTAATTTGAAATAAATGCTACTGAAAGCATTGTTTCTGTAGTGTGCTTTGTGAAAAATGTTCTGTATTTTGTTGTTATGGATTGTGTCAAAGGGGAAAACCCCCACTGCTGAAACTTCTTGCAAAAACAGCAGTTAAAGAGCTAGTGGAGAGAGATAAGTAAGCAAAGGCTTTAAAATTTTTTCTAATTGCACCGTTAAGCACAGTTATTAATTAACCATTTTCTTGACATTAAATGCAATTTATAGTGATTTGAGTATGTAAAGCATTTGAGATTTATATTTCTCTCAGGTGCGAGGGTTTCACTCAGGTTTGTCTGATGGACCTTAACAGAGCTACATTATTGTTTTTCTGGGTTGTTTGGCTTGAGTTTTGTCATCTTTTTTTTTTTTTTCTGCGAGTAAAGCATGTGGTTTGGGGAAAAACAAAACTCAAATCTTGAATTCTTCTTTCCTTTAGGTTCAGGTGCAAGTCCATCCTAAGCTTTCCTCTACTGAAGATGCATTGCAGTATGTGGAGGAGTTAATTCTTCAATTGTTAAATATGTTGTGTCAAGCTCAACCAAGAAGTTTTCTGGATGTAGAGGTATAGAGAACGCTTATTACAAACGTTATTGCAAATAATTTGAATTTTTACATGAAAGCTACTATATTAACCATTTCACAATGCGAAAAGGAAACCAGTAATTATGTATCTGTATGTAGCACAGCCTTCTGCATAAAGCCTGCTGAGTTCCCTAATAGCTCATTTTCCTATCAATTTAATTTATTGTTCAATGCACAGCAAAACCGTCTGTGTGCTGTATTACTTTTCAATAGATGGTGAGTGTAAGTTTTGTGTAAAAAAGCGGACTGGTTCCTTTCAAAAAACCTTTTTTTCCCCCACTGATATTGTATGCAAACTACAGCTGCTTAGTCTGAGGCTCTGTGCTGCTTTCTCAGCATGGTAATTTAGGCTGATATATCCCCTGCTGTCCCAGAAATTAAAACAAAAACAGTTCAGTCACTTTTTCAGAAAGAGTTTAGGAACACTTCTTTCCTCTGTACACAGAGCTTGTCTCTTGCCATTGCCTCTTCAAGGATCTGCAGCCTCTGCTGCTCAGCAGAGCAGCTTGATGTTTAAGAAGAGAGGTGGAGCTGAAGAGTTTTTCCATCTGAGGAACAAATTAGTGAAGCTGTATCACTTAAATTTGTAGGACCTTGAATACCTTCTTAGCACTTGGTGCTTAACCATGATTTAAAGATTTTGGTGCCAGGCTACAGAGTCTATGTGCCTGTTGGTTTCCACTGCTTGGCGCCAGGGCCCGTGCCGAGTCACTTCCTCACGTTCTGAAGAAAGTGGACTAATGGCACATAAAACCTCATTGGCAAAAAACCCTTGAAAATGTGGCTTAGAGCTCAAGATTGATGAATTTCACTCTTCCTCTTCCCTTTTGAACACTGACACCTCCAGTGGTGTTCCAGTGTCCTCTTTAATGGCTGACCTGTTTTGCAACATCGTTCTGGTCTGGCAGCTCAAGAGAGAAGAGCTTTGGGGAAGGTTGTTTAATGCTGTTTTAAACCACACTGACAAAAACCTTGACACAAAGTGTTGTATTATGGGTCTTATGGCTGTGAAAGCAGGAGAAATGTAAAAAATAGAGACAATCAAGCAACCACCATTGCTGTTCATGCACAGTGATGCTGTTTTTAATTATATGGTCAAACACATTCCTTTTTCCCCAGGGACACCTTCATTGTTCAGTCAACAGACTAGGAGTGTGAATTGGTATTACATAGTGAATCAGACTTTTTTTGATAGGAACCTCTGCTTTCCTTTTGCCAAAGTTTTGTGAAGGGAAAAAAAAAAAGCCTGTGCTTTGAAAAGTTGGGTATTACCTTTAGAAAATTGTATTCTGACACTTTTTTTTTTGTTAGAAAGTTTTTATTTGTGTACTTTTCCCTGTGCCAGCTCTCTGTAAGTGGTCATTAACTTCATCTTCCTCATTTCATGGTTACTCAAACAGGAGCCATATTTACGTAAGTGAGCACTCGCAACTGAAACAGTCAGTGGGAACTGTGGTCTGAAAAACAAAATGTAAAGTTATGTGAGAAAATGAATTTCTGGCATCTGTTGATACTAGAGCTACCAGAAAGAATGGTGATGCTTTCAAACCTTCAGGGACCTGTGTGTGAGTTCCAGCAGGAGAGTTGTTCAGTGCAAGGGAGTGTGCAGGTGTCCTTAGGCACTGCTGGAAGGAGTAAATAAACTGGGCCATGTCTGGCCCACTTGTAGCCTGAAACTGGTTTAGAATATGTGGGTGCTGTTGGACATTTTCTTCTCCTCTTATGTTCATTGTCATCATCAGGGCAGTTTGCATGTGTTCAGACTGGACCATATGCTGATCAGTAAAAGCAAAACAAAAAGCCTGTTATCATTTCATTCAGTGACCATCCTGTGCAGGGAATAAAGTGTTAGGTGTGTAGTCATGTATTCAAAGACCGAGTTACCAGACATGGGCACAAGGGGAGCAAACTGTGCCTTCAGTTGCAGCTTAATTCTTAAATTTTGAGCAGTAGATAATTCTCTGATAACGATACCCTGAAACAGCCTTATGCACATGGTGAGCAGCATGTACCAAAATGATAACATTTACACATCTTGTATAAGTGTTTATAGTTGAAATACAAATATTAGCAACCATTTATTTGTTAAGTAATAAAAAGCAGTTTGATAACACAGTTACATTGCTGAGATCATTCACATGGTGCAGTTAGTCCTTGGTCATGTTTTCTTGTCTTAAGGATCGTGTCCAAAAAAGTTTCCCCCATCCTATTGACAAGTGGGCAATAGCTGATGCCCAGTCTGCTATTGAGAAGAGGAAACGAAGGAATCCGTTATCTCTTCCGGTAGAGAAAATCCATCCCTTGTTAAAGGTAAGCAGTGATGGAATCTTGAATTCAGAACACAGTTAGAGGTCAACCTCTTTGCTTTATATAATGTCTGTGTGCTGCCTGAACTGTGAACTAAAAGACTTAAGAATATCTGTGTTCGTTGCATAGTTCTAAGTGTTCCAGTTAATGGAATATACTTATTTCTGAGTTAAAAATCACTCAATTCTCTCTTGGACAAACAAGGCCAAGAACCCATTGTGTAAGTT
Organism: Calcarius lapponicus; assembly: GCA_039654755.1. Classification (NCBI taxonomy): domain Eukaryota; kingdom Metazoa; phylum Chordata; class Aves; order Passeriformes; family Fringillidae; genus Calcarius; species Calcarius lapponicus. The sequence goes on along the minus strand of CM077465.1, from coordinate 101,718,661 downwards.
TGATTTTTTGTGTTTCATTTTCCATGACTAAGAAAACACTCCAGAAACTCCTGGAAATAGCCCTAAATGTTTAAGTGAGGTTTTTGGGACAGTTAGTTGGCTCCTGGCACTTCCACATTTAATAGAGCAGCATCTCCAGTGTGACTGTTTCTTCTCTAGACCTACGCAATCCTGTGTTTCTATTTCTAAAATAGGCTGTGGGTATGTGGTGAATCTTTATTGAGCAGGGTCTTAAGCATACTGACTGGTTTGAGTTGTAATCTGCAGTGTCTCTTTCATCAATGGAGTAACAGTGGAATGCTTTTTTGTTTTCTTTTTTTTTTGTTTTTTCCTTTTCAGGAAGTTCTAGGCTACAAAATTGACCACCAAGTGTCTGTTTACATAGTAGCAGTATTAGAATACATTTCTGCAGACATCTTAAAACTGGTTGGGAATTATGTGCGGAATATAAGACATTATGAGATTACAAAACAAGATATTAAAGTAGCAATGTGTGCTGATAAGGTAAGCACAACTCTGGTTTGTCAAGTTAACAAACAACTAAATCTATAGGTAATTTTGAGTGGACAATGTCTTTCTTAGTGAGTACATGGAATATTATATCTTCTAAGAAGAAATTAGTGTCATAAAATATGGTTCCAGTAATGGAACAAAACTACCAGAAAGCTAATTGAGCTTATAAAGCTCTTGCTTGTGCTTGTTAAATCTCTCTTTCTCTTGATTGTACCTGCCTAATGTCAGCAACATGTGAATACTTTAAAGATTACTGTGAAGCAGCGCTAACTTTAGACTGTATTGCACATAGAAAGTAGTGTTTCAGTGGGTCAAACAAAACCCCCATCTCCTTAGCATCTCAGCCCAGTTTTCCTTAGTAGTGAGACATGGGCCTGGTGAATACAGCCTGGAATCTCCCAGCAGCGTGCTAGAACTGTATCTGTGAAGGAAAGTTAGAAATGGTGTGGTCTCCTTGAATACTTGGATTATTCCATGTGGTTTCCTACAGTAGTGATGCTGTAATATCCCCTTCCCCAGAATTAGTTAGGATTCTCATTTTAACCCAAGTTCTGTGTACAGTCACTGACTCTGAAACATGAATCACCTTGTGTTCTTCAGAAGTCAAGCTTCATGCAAAATGTCCTGCATTTTTCTGCTTTTAGAGAGTCATTGTAATGACTCCTGGCTCAACCCCACATTTGGAGGAAGTGTTCAGTGATCCACTGTTCTTGAAAACTTTAGGTTACTGATTGCTTGGAAAATCTTGCTCGGGTATGAATTGGGACCTCTGGTAGAGTCAGAGTGTTTAGAGTCCTGTTGTGTGTGTAGTTCTGCAACAGGACTGGTTTCTGAAGCTGCTGCCCTTCCTCAAGGGTTCATTTTAACAAGAGAGCTCAGCAGCTAAGGACAGAAACTGGACCATGTGCAGCCTGTGGACAGGCCAGTGTTCTTTGCAGGTAGATCACAGGGTGTTCTGAGCATGATCATGTATGAGTTCCTGGTGAAGCTAAAGCTGAAAAGCCAAAATACACACAACCTTTTACTTCAGACAGTATCTTCAGAAACTTAGGTTGTGTACTGCTGATTCAGAGCAATAGAACACAGCTAAATGCTAATTGGTTTTGTGTACTTCACCTTTTAAAATTGCAATTGATTTTAGGACCATGTTCTTGGAGAGATGCCTGGATTGGTCTGAGTGACTGGGAGTCTTCAGAAATTGCTACTGCAAATAATGACTTGCAAATTCATAGCAATGGATGTTGGTTTTGTAATGCTCACCTGATTGCAGAGTGATAACGCATTGATCTTACTGCTTATCAGTCTGATTTCATGGGAATAATAGGCTGTCTTTATTGGTAACTTACTCGTCAATCTCAAGAAGGTTCTCATTTTGTGGATTTCCCTCTCTTTGTTGCCTAGGTATTAATGGATATGTTCCATCAAGATGTAGAAGATTTAAGTGCACTAACTTTATCTGATGAAGAACCCTCCACCTCAGGGGAGCAAACCTATTATGACCTGGTGAAGTCATTTATGGCAGAAGTTCGACAGTATATAAGGGAACTGAATCTCATTATCAGAGTTTTTAGAGAGCCATATGCCTCCAACTCCAAACTGTTTTCATCTCATGTAAGTATTGTACAAACCACAAACACAAAAGGCACCTACTATCATATCTATAAATATAAGTGGATACTTCCCAAACTTAACTGTTGTTGAGTTTAATGTATCAGTAGTAGAAAAAGCACTTTTCTTGAGTTCTGATATGGAAATAGTAAAAGAGCACTTGCAGGTTCTGCGGAAGAAACCTTCCCATTTACTTATGTTCACTTACAGGCCTGTAATTTTAATATCTGTCACTGCTCTTTGTCATGTTTCAATAGTGTACATTTTATATATTTTTATATATTCGTTATTTTTTAAATGCATTTTATGATCGTACATAAATCACCAAAAAAAGTATATTATAAAATTACTGTAAAATCTTGTTCTATTTAAGGAAGTTCTTGACTTTCATATCAGAATAGAGTAGCTTTGCACATTTGACTTTTGTCTTGTTTTATTGCAGGACGTGGAAAATATATTTAGTCGTATATCAGACATCCATGAACTTAGTGTGAAGTTACTGGGTCATATAGAGGACACTGTTGAAATGACAGATGAAGGTAGTCCTCACCCACTAGTAGGCAGCTGTTTTGAAGATATGGCAGAGGTAAGAGAATGGTGTTGTGGGTTTTAGTGGGGTTTTTTTGCTATTCATATTTTAATGCTTGCAATTAAATCTCTGTTCCAACTGGCTTTCTTCAGTTTCAGATCTCTTCTTCCAACCCCACTGTGATGAAGGGACTGTCCATTTTTTAAAGTGCTCTTATCTTTTTAGTCTCTAAATCTCGGTTTTTAGAGTGGCTGTTTAAAGATCAGAGAGTGGAGGTGAAAAACTCAACACTGATGAGGAGCTTCCTGTAAAACTAGAAGCTGGCCAGCCTCTCCTCAATGCCTGAGAAGATCAGCACGTCTTCCTGGACTTCACATCCAGGCATGTGAAGGACTGGAAGGTGGTTGGCAGAAGCCAGCACAGATTTCCAAAGGACAAACTGTAGCTGTCCAGCTTGACTGCTTTCAGAGTGATGGCTGTGTCTGTGAACAAAGGGAAGAGCAGTTATTATCTGTTATCTGAACTAAGCAGGGCCTTCAGCACAGTCTGTCATAGCATGGGTGAGATGCAACCTAGCTGGTTGGATTGTAGAGCATGGGCAGTTGGCTGAGCTGTCAGGCTTTTAAAGGATTGTTATCAGCAGCACAAAGGTCACCAGCATTCCTCAGGGTTTGATACTGTTTAATGTCTGTATTGGTGTTGTAGAAGGAGGTCTGCCTCATCTAGTTGGTAGGTGCTGCCAAATTGTGGAGGGACACACAAGAGGACAGAGCTGCTGCTTGTGGGACCTGACAGGCTGGAGAAATGGACATATGGGATCCTCCTAGAGCTGAGTAAAGGCAAACATGAAATTCTGCACCTGGGAGCAAACAGCCCCATGCAGTGTCTCAGCTGAGGAGCAGCACTGCTTGCCAGGGCTGGGACATCCTGGATGTGAAGGCTAACTAGCTCCTGGGTTGTATTAGGGAATGTGTCACTGGCAGTTCTGTGTAGAACTTGAGACCAAATCTGGTGTACTGTGTCTGGTTTTGAGCTTTCTGGTCCGGGACAGGCAAGATAGACTTGTAGTTAAGGTTGCCATGATGATTAAGGAGTTGAGGCCCACGATGCAGAAAGAGGATTGACACTGCTGGGTTTGTTGATTCTTGAGAAGGCTGAAGCAGGAGATCTTACTGCTGTCTTTAGTTATCTGAAGGGAAGGTGTGAGGGTGGCCAAAGCAGATTCTTCTCAGTTGTGAACTGTGAGATGAGTGAGAGAACATGAAAATGGGAAAAAGATTAATCCTGATTAGATACTGGGGGGAAAGGGAGAAATTTGCAATGAGAACAATTGAACATTGGGATAGGCTGCCCAGAGAGGTTTTGGTGCCTCTGTTCTTAGAACTCAACAGGATGAGAGACCCTGAGCATTCTCAACCAGCTTGAATGATGGATCTGTCTTTGGCCCAGAGTATGGATTCTTCTCTATAGGTGTTTTGGGAAAAGCATGCAGAAAAGTCTCTCATATGTAGGATATGTATTTTCTATAAGAAATATGGAAGTTTAGCTGTTAAATCAGTTTTGTAAACTGATGGCATGCCTGCCCATGGCATGGGGTTGGAACTAGAAGATCTTTGAGGTCTTTTCCAACCCAAGCCATTCTGGGATTCTGTGACTGTAAAATTATTCTGTGTCTCTTTTTAGGAGCTAGCATTTGATCCATATGAATCATATGCACAAGATATTTTACGACCTGGGTTTCATGATCATTTTCTAAGTCAATTATCAAAGCCAGGAGCAGCATTTTATTTACAGGTAACTTGCCTTTAAATAAGACATGTTGTTGATATTACTGTGTTAACTACATTGTCTTATTGCTTCAGTACATGTATTGTTTTAAGACTGAAACTTATTTTGTTTCTAGTCAATAGGTGAAGGCTTTAAAGAAGCTGTTCAGTATGTTCTACCCCGGCTCCTCCTCGCCCCTGTTTACCACTGTCTTCATTATTTTGAACTGCTAAAAGTAAGAATATTGTGTAAATCTGATGTGTTTGGGATTTTGGGGTTTTTTTCCATGGTTCTCAATGTCAGGTGAGAGCTTTGGATGCTCAGTTAGTTATAAAATATTTTACTAGAATGTGAATAATAAAACTGCTGTGTTGAGAGGAAAGTGGGCTGTGTGCTCTGCAGGTGGATGCTGTAATTTACTGAATATCAGCTGATAATTATTTCTGTTAAATTATCTATCAGTCTAGAAAGCAATGGAGATCTACACACTCATATTCTTGGAATGACTGTTCCAACAGTGCTAGGAGGTGATGGCACATGGCTGTATTACAGAAAATGTCAAGCTGTTACTTTATAAATTTGAAATCACAGCAAGATTCCCCTTAAGACTTCATTTTATTTTAATCAAAGCTTCAGTGTTCTTGCAGTGCACTTCCCACAGGATTGTAAAGGTGATATCTTTCTTTCAAAGGGAAGGCTTGGTTAATATTTATACTTGGGCTCTTTGTAATTAGACCTTGCATTGATAGGGTAACAATAACATACACATATAATAGCTGCAGAAGGTTACTCTTGGTCACCTATCAGTATTGCATAATGATCCTTAAGGACTGTAAAACATCTTGAGGAAAATGTTCCCATAGGAGCTTTTTTGGGCCTAATGGAAATTCATAAGGTATACAGTTTTCCAAAGAACTATTTATGAAAATTTGGATCAGAAGTAAAACAAAAAAACAAGCAAACAAAAAACCAAAACAATTTTAAGAAATGTGTTGTGTTTCCTTGAATGTTTAGTTGGTTGTCTTTGGGTAAGCCAGTAGTTCATCTTTGAGCATAAGTGTCAACAGTTGTAACTTCAGTTTTAGTGATTTAGGTCTACATGTACACCTTTGGCACGTAGCACATCTTGTATATCATGCTTTTTGAAAAATTTTGGGATGTGTGCTTGATCTGTTTGTCTCATTTATGGGCTTGGTCTGACTTCAGACATCTTTAAGATATGAAGCATTTCCTTTTGTGGCAGTCCATTGGAAGGGAGGTTTAACGCAGCATGTTTGCATTTTATACAGTAAGACCTGCACAGACATAAGGTGTCTCTGCTCACACTGTTATCTCACAGTCTCAAAAATGCAGTTCTGAAGGCTTTGCATACTTCCATGTGAACATGGCACTGTTACCTAATGGACAAAGCATGAAGGATTAGTGCTGTCTGACACCCAGCCATCCTGCCTTGCTTCTTGCCACTGGCAATTGTAGGGGGGAAAGGAGATCATGTGTGCCTATGGAGCAGGGAGCAGCCTGTGTTTGCCTGTTCTAGGGCAGGCTGGAGTCTAAGCTGACCCCTCTCCTCCAAAGTTATCAGTCTTTTTGCAACTCATGACCTCTGCTTTGTGAAAAATTCTTCTTTTCACATTCATGCTCTACACACACAAGCACACAGAACTCCGCTGCCCTGTGTCAGTCTGATATTGTTGTGCTGGATTTTATTCTGTATCTGATAATAAGCTCCCAGGTTTTCTTCCCACCGTGTTGCTCATGTCACGTTGTAGTTGGACACCTGTCACTGTGGTCTGTCAGCACACACATGTCATGTACACAGAATAGGCAGTGAGGGATAATAGGTGCACATGAAGAGAGAGGTGTCATCTCTGGTGGCAGCATCTTCAGCTGTCAGTGAGTGCATCAGTGTGCAATTCAATATGAATTCTTGCCTCAAACAGTCTTTGCTAGCAGTAATATTTTCTTCCTTGTATCTGGAATCTTTGAACAGATTCCAGCTTGATTTTTATCTGCCACAGAAGGATATGTGTGCAATTATATCATCCTGACAGTTCCACTGATATAAGGTATTGAATTCTCTTGTGTGGTGAGAGGCCTGAGTTAGTGATTGCAAGCGTGTCTATGAATAATCAAGTTAAAAATGCTATGAAAAAGGACCTCTGGTTATGAAGAGACAAAATGTTGGCAAAGTAAGCATGTGGAAAAAACATTTGATTTCTCTTGAATATAGGTATACTTAAGGATAGAGAGGTTAGCATTTATCTTTTGAGCTGTGTGGTATAATGTTGCATATTTTGAAGTAATCTATTTAAAATGCACTTCAGTTACCTTCCTAACTATCCAGACTACAAAAAAAAAAATAAAAGTAAATGTCTGTTCACTAAAGGTTATGCTATTTAGAAACTAAAGCCTTCCTGAAGTTGGACAGGGTACCAGGAATGCACAAATGCATGTTCTATTTTTAGCTGGATCTTCCTTGCTGTTACATTGTTGGGTAATTAGCATAGGACTAAGAGCTGTATTTTCTTTCAAACCAACCTGAAAGTCCTCAAACTTTTATATAGGAACTATATAAAATAGCAGCTTTGTGTGAAACTACACTTTTCTGCAGATGTTCAGATAATAAATGAGCTTTTTCTAAATCATAGAAGCATTAATATGATATTTAGTAATTTGGAGAATGAGGTTTTCAAGACCTTTGAATTGAATTGGGCACTGTTTCAAATGCTGCACATTTGTATGCATGTATGATAACTCTTTCATTGGGTGAATAGATTACTTTAAAAGTCTTTTTTTTTTCACGTAGAAATGCTGCCAAAGCATATATAAGCTTTGCTTATATAAAACATAATTATTTTGGGGCAACAAGAGAACTTGGTAGGGATTTTGTGTGGTTGGGATTTTTTTAAGCCAACTGCAGACTTGAGTCCCATGATTTTAGGAATGGTAACTATAATCTCTTTGCTGATATATTTTAATATTTTTTATTAATGCTAATATTTTAATATTTATATTTTAATTGGAATTCTATCTATAATATACTAAAAATCTCAGGATGCTTTCATTTCACAAGCCTAGCATCTATTATGTGCTATTTTTTTTTTTTCAAACTTTGTTCTTAGATGATAAGTAACTTTTCAGGTTTTACTGACTGGTAATTCAGCTCAAGCTGAAATACTCCTCAGTTGAACCTTTTTTGTCTTCCTCTTCCACCATGCTAATGATAAAAATAATATTCTGGTTTGGCAAGGTCTTTCAAGAGGATAACCTCTCCCTTTTCCCAACCTGTTGGTATTTAATTTGTTACATGTAGCTGAAGAAAGCACGAGATGGTACAGTGATTAGTTTAGGACTAGAGTATCTTGAGCTTGATCACCTCAGTTTTCTTGCTGTGTGTTATTATTGGGGAGCACATCCAAAGGTATTTTGGGCTTTTGACTTCACTTTGATTCTCAGCCTTGTTTCCCCAGTGTCGTGTTCCAGAGTGTAACAAACTCAGTGAATTCAGTTTGCAATCCCATCTCTAAGTGGTGTAACCCAGCCCAGGGTGGAGAATCAAAGTCTTAATTAGTTGAACTTTGTCAGTCTGCAAAGGTTTTACAATATCTGCAATTATAGATCATTGTCTCACGACACTGTCTGGACTGCTTGTCTTCAGTACAGGCACTTTGATTAGCAGGTTCTGTTGCTTTAGTCAATTTGCAAAGTATCCTTTAATTACTGCTAAAACCAGTAAATCATGGACTTGAACTAGCTGTGAATTATTCTAGAATGTATTCACTTAGTATCAGCACAAGATTTTACTTTTCTGAAATCACTTTTTTCTTCAGTGCTTCTTTCCAAGGACAGTAAACTTGTATGCACTATACCATTTGAAGTAAATAAAAAGCAGAAGTATTAAAGTTTTACATACCTTTGTGTATGTAGCTGCAGATGTGGATGGACTTATTAGATCCACTGGAGATAATGTGTAGTTCTAGGTCTCTGTGACAGATAGAGGTCTGTGTGTTAAAGAAAGAGTAGCTTGACCAAACTGTTGCTAGTGTGTGATAAGGACCTAACCAGTGTATTTGGGTGTTTCTTAGGAGGAAAAGCTGGGGTGATGTAAAATTTGGAACTGGGGTCTAAGAAGAGGCTTCCTAGAATGTGAAAGTAGGTAAAAATGTAAGAAACTTTCCTATTGTTAAGCTAAGAAGACTTGTATTACAGCTGGAATGTTGTAAAGGGTACAGGAGTTGTGTCATGTGGTAGAAGCCAGTTGGTACGAGCCAGGTGAAATGAGGAAATGAGATTCTGTATTTCTTGCTTGTGGGGTTTCATTGACAGTATTTCTATTTCTTTTCTCCTTTAAGTGCTAGTGAGTTTATGCCTTAAGTCAGTTTGTGTGTTCATCAGCAAAAGGGAGAAGTTGAAAGGAAAAAAAAAACTGTCACACATTTTGTGGGTGTGTGTTGCACTTTCCAGAAATGTGGTTATTGTTAATTGAATTAATTGGTCCTTAATTTTCCTTTCTAGCTGTGGCACTCATTGGTGTCTTACCTGTATCAGATGAATCTATGGCACATGGGAGTCACTTCATTTGTTAATGATTTATGTCATCTGTTGTGCCAGGTGTAATGGGGCTGTATGTTTTGCTTCATGGGGTTTTTTCCTTACACACAGGATGTACCTGGGATTTTGAGAAGCAGATGTCCTCTTTCCAAAGAATGTTCTAATATTTTCTAATAATCTTCTTTCCCTTTCTAAATAGGTACCTCCTGGTGAATGTTTTTTTTTCTATTATTCCTTTAAAATTGATTTTCTGCAAAAAACTGGTTAAAATATATACAAAAGGTGAGCATAAAATATTCCTTGTGTCCCTTTGCCTTCCAGTCCCTCAGTGGCACTTGAGCTGTGTCAGTCCAATCCTGCCTGGCCCTGTAACAGCAAAGGCTGATACTTTGATCCCTTGAGACAGGAGTAGGAAGTCACAGGGCCAGACTTCTTTGGGAAGTCAAATGAAGCATGTCCCTGAACTCCAGACTTACCACTTCACTTACGTGTTTAACCGTAGGGTTCCAAAGTCCTGTTTTCCAATCCATTTTCCAGAGCCACCTGCATGACAAACGCCTCTGTAGTCCTGTGGGAGTTAGAAGAGCTGTATTAAACTGATTTGTTCCCCACTTTTCAGTGGCTGCTGCTAGTGATGGTAGAGAGCACTTCAACTCTCCGTGGCAGCAGTTTGTGGTGGACACCAAGGCCAAGCTCCCGTGAAAATGGATGGGTTGTTAGAGGAATTTGCACAAATATTGATTCCTTTTTTCCCCTGCTAAATAAAAGTTTTGACAAAATCCATCGAGGACTGAATGTTAAAAAGCTTATTTTAGCTGGGATTTTCAATCCTAGTTTTTGTGACTGTGGCAGTCATGATACAGTCTCTGATACACTTGTATTGTTGCATAATCTTTTAAAAAACCATCGGGTGTGTTTCCCTGTCCTCTCTTCCTGCCACCTTGTGTACAAAAGGCAGATCCTTGGAGAGAGGTAGTGCAGTGGTTGAGACTTCCATATGCTTGCATCTCTTCGCTGGAAATACTTCTGGATATGGAAGCTATGGATTTAGTCCCACTACCAGCTTTCTTTGTTTCTCTTATAACAGTGGAGGGTTTATGTTTTCTGTCAGTACTTCGAGATATTCAATGGAAACTGATGGAAATACGAAGGAAATAACACACACAAGTGGAACAACAGACACCATTTGTGGTTTGTTCTTGTCATTTGCTGTTTCATTTCATTTCATTGGTTTTATTACTTAACCACCAGGGTTTCTTCTCTTAAAATCAACAGGGTTCTAACCCTTGCTTCTCAGAGATGATCTCTGAAATTGTGCATTTTACCTACTACGATAAAGTGTCAAAATATTCATACATTTCTGTTCAAAAATTCATACATTTCTGTCCAAACATAGAGGTGTCATCAGTTTTGCTTACAGCTTTTGCAAACTTTTCTGGCAAAAAATTAGACCTTGAATTGTTTTGAAGCAGAAAAAGTGGATTTTAATCCACTTTGGAATTACAAAAGAGAAAGGGAAGGTGTTTTCAAATTGCATTGTCTTTACTTTGGTGGAAAATTTGGGGGAAGAAAATGGAAAGACCTCAGTTACAAGTATGGAAGCACGAAGGTAAATATTCTGTGATATTTCAAATACTGATCTAACTAAATGTTATAAACTAAATTATGAGTCTTTAAATTTCTAATGTATTCTGCAGGTCTACTAATAGTGATGAGACAAACCAAAGTTGACAGTAAGAGAGAAGAGAGTTTCAGGCATGAAGGCTCTGGAAGGATCTGGTGTGAACTTGTACATTTGTTGCAGAAAAGGTAATGATGCTGCTGTGGAAGAGGACATCAGCACATGCAAAAAAAAAAAAAAAAAAACAAAACCCCATATTTCTGAAAAAATGCAGAGCAATGGGTTTTCTGTACTTTGAGAAGTCAAGGCCTCCTATAGGCAAAGTAGCTATTCCCCAGTAATGGAATGTAAAATGCATAAATGGCTGCTAGTAGCCTACAAAAAGTCTGAATGTTTATGGAAATAGCTTTTGTGAAAACCTCAGAGAAGACATTTGAAGAAAAGGCTTTGCTTTTCTATCCATTCCTTGGTGAAGGAGATGCTGAGTGTTGTAATCTAACATTGATTGCATGCTTGAATCCCCTTCCAGCTGCAGAAACTGACAGCAACTTGCAGAAGCTGAGAGCAAAATTGCACAATCTTCCTGCTGAGGAGACCACCAGGTAAAAACACTTCAGCAGGTTGCTGTAGCCCTGGAGCAAATGTGGAATATGGTCTTCTGACAGGCTTGTACCCCTTTATGGGAATGCTAATGGCAAATTGGCCACATAAGCAACCTTTTGAACTGTTGAATTGTGTGAAACATCAGCTGACAGACTTGTGTAGTTTGCAGTTCTAAATGGATCTTCCTGACTTCTCCTCAGTGTCCATCCTAATTTTCAAAACAGCACTTCAGAGTATGTAATTCAATTCTGAAACATAATTATTTTAATTTCACACATTACACACCCCTTCCCAAATAAGAACGTTCACATTGGGTAATCAAAAGTAACAATTCCTTAAAGTCACATGTTTTTTTTAGCCCAAATGTTTTTACGTTTTTTTGGGCTTGGATGACATTTGATGTACTTGAATTTTCAACATATATTTAAGATCTTTTTAAGTCACCATAGTAAAGGAGGTGAAGGAAAAAGGAATCTTGTACTAAAAGTTGAAATGGCTTTTTGTTTTCCTCTGTTTTGATGCTTTACTTGTCCAGTATGCTTCCCAATGGGTTGATCATATTTTATATTGTGAGTTAAACATAACATGAAATAAAAGACGAGGGCCTTTCAGCGTCTGTGTCTTTAAAAATGTGCTTCCCAAGAGAATGCTGAAGGCTTTTTGTAACTAATTATCTGATATCTGGGGTTTGATATTTGACCGTGTGCTATTTTTTGTAGCTTTTAAAATTAAACCTGGATTACATAATTAAACCTTTGAGTGGACGAAAAGGTTTTTATCATTGCTTCAGTAAGATACTAAAGTTTGTTGCAACTGGTCAATGCAACTGACACTTCCTGCTGTAATGTAGATCTAAATAAACAGATAACTGTATGACCTATTTTTACTGCATCTGTGCTCAAGATTGTCTGAGTTTATATGAGAACAAAATGACTTTTCAAATTTCAGTGTATTGAATCTATGTATATATGTTCAGGAATATGGCCCCAATGTGGAGTTTCCCTTCAAGGTTCAAGTGTGAGTTGCTTTTTAGTCTGCTTGCATTTTTCAGAAGTGCATGATGTTCCCTGCAGTTGTCCCCCCCATTTACTGTCCAGATGTATTTCCTGATGCTTTCTAAAAATTTAAATTTTCTAGATATGAGAACAATTTCTTTTGTCCCCAGTACACTGCTGCTTTGGGCTGAGTTTTTTTTGGTTTTTTAGGAATTAACAAAAAGTCAGAGAGTGCTCTCAAGTATCTGTGCTGTTGAGCCACCTTCCAGGATTGGTTTATGGCCAAGTGCCAGCAGACCTGCCTGCCTTACTCAGAGAAGAAACCCTGTTGGTTTTTATTGTTGATTACAAAATAACTCTGTCTTCTGTGTATTATTGTGGTCTTGATTCCCAGAGGAACTGGGGAACTTGCAGTTCACAAATTTCAGTGGTTAGACTTAATCTTCTGGGAAGACAGAAGTCTAGGTTGTGATGCCAACCCTGAAGTTCAAGAAGACTTCCTATCTATCATGGCACCTGCTGATATGGTTCTCCTCTGTATTTTCTATCACTGTATTTCCAGAGAGATGCTTCTCTAACAGTATAAGAGGTTAACTGCCACAGTCTAATTGTGCACTGCATGAGAAGGATTTATTTTCTGTCTGTTTGGAATTTATAAATATGTAATCCTTGTGGTATGCAACAGGTAGAACAAAATACCTTGTCTTCCATTTCTTGGTGTCTCTTCAGAAATTATGGTCTAGAATGTAGACTACTTTCTTTTTGTTAAAGACTTCCTTAGCAGTCTATTTTCCAAGTTTTTTTTTCCTTGAATGAACAGTGTCTTGTACCTGGAGTATTGTGAATCACATGAATGATAAGTTTGCACTTCCTTCACATAATATTATACTATTTTTTGTAGTGTATAGTGCACTTTCTGTAAAAAAAAAACAAACAAAAGCAAACAACCCCAAAACAAACAAAACCCCCTCACCACTTAGCATCTCCCTGGTTTCTTCATTAGGGGGCACTGCACAGCTATAGAAGAATGAGTGGGATTTGCAGAGAAACTTTCTGAATGCTTTCCAGTTATGCCATTTCACTTTCCACCTTTTCTAAACTGTCCAGGGGCAGTGTAAGATGAAATCATTGCTGTAATTTACACTGAGTTCTGGCTAGGTCTGGTTTTGGTAACTGTGCAGTACCATGCTGGAATATAAACTTCCAAATTCCTGTGTCCAGAGAAGTGTCTGCATAGTGATTGAGTATTGCTTGATTTGCCATTTGTGTTGGTGTTACACAGAAGACAACACAGATTTCTGCACAGCACTTTCTAAATGTTAAACCTGGAGCACACTGGATTTTGATTTAGTTTCTAAGTATTAACTGCTTTCTCTATATGCAGATATGTGTTTTGCTTTGGCATGTGGATAAATACCAACATTTTTGCAACTGGAGAGAGGTTGCTGTAAAAAGCAACATAAGAGCAGAATGCTTTGCAGTAATGAATGTCAATCTTTATTAGTTTGTTTCTGAAGAGAATGTACAGAATATTGTAGGACCAAGTAAGGCCTATTTTCAAGGAGACCAGGCTTAAACAATCTCTTCACTGCTGAAGAGTAGCAACCCAGAAATTGTAGGAAACCCAACCAGACTGTTTTGATGGAAGCTTGTAAAAAGGCAGCACACAAGGCAAAGAGCCTTCTCTGAATGCTTGTGCAGCAAAGAGGCAAAATCGTAGAGGTAGTTACAGCTTTTTCAAAGCTTTCTTTCAAGACTTCTGCTAGTTGTGGACTTCCCCCCTTGGTCTGAAATCCTCTCTGAACCCAGATCTGCAAAACTGAAGCAAAGGGGAGATGATGCCTCCCTAAATCTGGAGAGCAGAGGAATATGAAGAGGGTAGTCTGTTCCTTCTTGGATGATGTCATCTCCCTGAGATCTTCTGGGGAGTAAGGCTTGTTGTGGTGCATTCTCAGACCTGTTTCATGGTTGTTACTCAAGCAGGCTCTCCCACCTAATGCTGCTTAGGTTGAGAGTACAACAGATGATGCTACATGAACCAAAGCCTGCCTAGAATAAACTATGTGATCATCCTTATGGCTGAAAACAAATAAAGTGGTCTTTTGCATTGACAGCTGTTGCATTGAATGATTAACTCTAGTTAGGGGGAAGTTAGTGCTGTTCTCTGACCCATTAAAATATCAAACATGACAGTTGTATCTGTTGGATTTTGAAGGACAAAACTTTTATTTTACACTGGAATCAAACAGCACAATTTTACTTTTTGCACGGCTGTATCATTCTGGTTCATGCTGGCCTACATTTCACTTCTGCCACCAAAAAACAAATCTTTCAATTGTGTGGAGCTAATTCTTGGTGTCTGATAATCTAAAATGCTTGTCTGTTAATAATTCTGCAAATGTTATTTCAGTTTGACATCTAAGCCACAACTGTAGTCACCTATTTTTTCTCTCAAGTGAAACATTTTAGTGCTTAAATGAAGATTTGAGATGCAAATCTTCAATTTAAGCAATCTTAAACATGGCAGATCTTGTTTTCAAAATTTACCTGTCATAACAGTAGTTAGACCCAAAATATTAAGTGTTAACCCTTCTTATTCAGTTTTAGTTTAGTTTTTAAATTCTAAACTAGTTGTGGCTCTGTCCAACTTGATTTGTGTTGGCTCTGCAGTTGTGCTGGAAGTTGGCTTGAGATAATTTGCAAGGTCCCCTTCCACCTGATTTATTAATTAGGCTGTTATTCATGAGGTGAGAGTCCTTGTAATCTTCTATTTTTAAATGTGATGAAGAAATTCTGCTTAGCTTTGGGTCCAGCTTCCCTGTTTCAGGATGTTTATGTGTTAGGGACTGATTTGATCTTGTCCTGTAGTATGGTGTGTATGGGGATCTCCTTCCTTGCTTGTTCTTCTTAAGATTTAATACCTGAAATGGGTTCCATTAAGGAGCTATAAGGGAAATCAAACCAGTTTGAGATAAATACTGCATGTCTGAGTGTGTTTGTATCTGGGGGACCTTAGTGACTGTGCTGTATTTTAGTGAGATTAATCTCTTAGCAGAGAGTTGTCTCTCACCTGTGTCAGTAACACACCTGGTTATTACCATTAACTTTTATAACAAGCAGGAGCATGGAAAATCAGCAGAGGGTTAGATTTCTTCTTCCTGGGTCAAACTTCTGGATATGCACGTACCAAAATGCCTGTAACACTTCCTGTCTTTGACTTTCAATGTTCACAGCAATTGGAAGAAAAAAGTGAGGATGAAGAGGATAAGGAGTGCTTGAAGCAAGCAATAACTGCCCTGCTAAATCTTCAAAGCAGTATGGAACGGATATGCTCCAAAAGCCTTGCAAAGCGAAGGCTTAGGTAAACGTTTCCGCTTTTTCTGCTCTCTGCTCTTAATGCTTTGCTATAAATCCAGGGCTCCCGGTTTCCTCTTTTAGTAAACAATGAACAAAATAGTTTGTGACAAGCCTGCTTTTTCAGAGGAAGTGACATCAAAGCCAAGATAATTTGTTATTGTTTTAAAACAGTTCTAATTTCTATGTGTCCTTGCAAACTGGTAGTTGAGACGTTCTGAGAATTCACTGGTAAGTAGAAAGTTGCGGCATTGGTGGGTTAATTGCGCTCAGATAATAAATATCCACCTAAAAATATTCTAAAAGTACCTTTCTGTGTGGTTAGAAGGTAATGTTCTTGAATTTGAAACTACTCTTAAAATTGTTTCAATATTTTTGTTGCCAGACAATTTTTGTGCTGCCAAGGGTAACCTTTAGGCTTGAACATGAATGCAGTTAGCAGCTTTTCGTTCTGAATGTACTTGTTTCAAATTAATGCCATCTAGAATTGTTCTGTTGGTTACAGAAGTGAGTGGCTTGTTGGGCTAAGGAGCACTCACAGCTTGCCTGCCTCTGGTTGTTTGTGTTTAGGTAAAACATCTATTGCTGAAGATAAGTAGAAAATTTATCAGATGAGATACTTTAGTCAACACTTTGCAATGGTGCTGATATTGAATGATGAAATTGCATTCTCAGAGGAATCCTCACTTCTCAGAAGGTGTTTTTGTGTTAGTGGTGGTTGTGTTTTAAAAACATGTGTACTAATAGGCTGCCTTTTTCCCATCCTCCACTGAAGTGAATCCGCATGCCGGTTCTATACTCAGCAGATGAAGGGGAAGCAGCTAGCAATTAAGAAAATGAATGAAATCCAGAAAAATATTGATGGTTGGGAGGGTAAAGACATTGGACAGTGCTGTAACGAGTTCATCATGGAAGGAACACTCACACGTGTAGGAGCAAAGCACGAGAGACACATATTCCTGTTTGATGGCTTGATGATTTGCTGTAAGTCAAATCATGGCCAGCCAAGACTTCCTGGTGCTAGCAATGCAGAATATCGACTCAAGGAGAAGTTCTTCATGCGAAAGGTACAAATCAATGATAAAGATGACACTAATGAGTATAGACATGCTTTTGAAATCATCTTAAAAGATGAGAACAGTGTTATTTTTGCTGCTAAATCAGCTGAAGAGAAAAACAACTGGATGGCAGCATTGATATCTTTGCAATATAGAAGCACGCTGGAAAGGATGTTGGATGTAACAATGTTACAAGAAGAAAAAGAGGAGCAGATGAGATTTCCAAATCCTGAGCTTTATAGATTTGCAGAACCCGACTCTGAAGAGAATATTGTGTTTGAAGAGAACATGCAGCCCAAATCTGGAATCCCCATCATCAAGGCAGGAACTGTTGTGAAGCTCATCGAGAGGCTGACATACCACATGTATGCAGGTGAGGAACTCTGTTTGTGCAGCCAAAACTCAAGGTAGTAACTTGATCTGTGTTAAATACATGCAGCAGAATACATAAAGTGAGTAAAAAGTGAATATGTTTGGCAGTTCACGTGGGATATTACATGTGCGTAAGATTGTTCTCATGCAAGGGAGGGGGTGGGGTCTGCAGCAATTGAGCTCTAGACAATACTTTTTCCTTTGTGCCCCCGGCTACAAGAACTGCCTTCCCTCCAAACTTTTAAAGCTGAGTGACACAGGAAGGGCCAGCATTTTGGGAGAGAATTATGGGCCCAGTGTTTTCAGTTCAGGGTTGTACTCTCTCAGCTGTGTCCATGCTGGCATGCCATGGAAAGACCAGTATCAACTTGATAGATGCAGTCACTTGCATACTTTGTCCTCAGAACTTTGCCTTAATCAGAACTTCAGTGAGGATTTGATTTAAGACCTTTTGACTTAGAGTTTCTGTTTGTGTTGAAGTCATGTTAAAGACATTCATCCAGGCTGACCTCAGTGTGTGGGGTTCTTCTTGATAGTAGCCCAGGACTTTCATAAGCTGTGCTGCAAACATGAGCTTGTGTTTGGGGTTTGGATTTTTTTTTTCTGATTCTGTCTGTATGTCAGTTATTCTGAAACTTCATGCATCTTGGTATTAGTGCTTTTCATATTCAACAATTTTTTTCTTCCTTTTTGCACTTTTAATTGTTGTAGATTGTTCTGCAGCTCAGTCGTAGATACCCTGCATAGATCAGGAATATTTGTTTGAAAGAAGTGAGCAGTAAGCAGAATATAATTTTTGTAGTTTAGTACTCTGTTTACTTTTTTAAATACTTAAATTTGATCTCTTCACTCTATTACTATTCTTGCTCTTCTTTTAATTTTCCTAACATTTACTTTCCTAACATTTTAGAAAGCCAAATGCAATATTGTGATGGCAGTTTTTACCTGGGCAGTTTTTCAGCTGTCTTCATTTTCTTGTAACTTTTTAAACTTCTAGTTCTTGTCTTTGTATTTTATAGGCATGATTTATGACATAATTTGTCGTAAGTCTTGTCAGTAAAATCAAACAACTCAGCTTTAGAGAAAGGAAGACAATTTTCTATTAGGTTTTTTTTAAATCTAGCATTGCCTTTGCAAAAGAATTAGCAAAAAGTATTGTATGGGAAAACTGAGAATGTAGGTACTGAGAGTTGGCCTGAAAGACTTTGACCAAAAGGATAAAAATAGTTGTCTTATAATGTATGTAGCTTGTCTTTGCAGCCTTAATCATCTTAGTGGATGTGATGCTGCATTGCTACATTGTGCATAATTTCTCAACACTCTTTATCTTCTATACCTTCTGTTTTATAATTGGTTATCTGTGAGGAAAAACATCATTGTTCTCACCATTCTGTGCAGTCTTTTCCAGGGCAGCAAAGAAATAAAAGAGTGACTCAACCAAAAATGCTCTGATTTACAGGAAGCGTGACCCATTTGTGATGTAAATCATTCAGGGGTTTGTTGCATCTTGTGAGATGCAGTGAGTAGGGCAGCAATTCTCCAGAGTACCAGGTTAGCTCTTTCACAAGTGTATCAGCTGAGTTCAGGGCTTCTCCTCTGCTTGGAGACCTGGGAAGATGGCTGCCTTGGTGATACGTAGCAAAACAGCTACAGACTATAGAAATGCTTTTCTTGCCCCACACAGGATTGTGTATCTGTGATGGTGATGTTTAAAGTCTTTACTGGCTTTATGTTCAGATGCCAGAACAGCAAGAGTTTACCTTTCTGAGGCAGTTTTTCTGAAACTCAGTGTGGCTGGTTATGGCAGCCCTTGATCTGCCAGTCTAAAGACAGTATTTACTATAGCTGTGGCTTTTCTCTGGGTTCTTATCTTTGTAGGTCAAGTGGTGTAAGAAATAATTACAGATACACTTTGCAGAGGTCATACAAACTGTTGCAGTTTAGTTAGTTGCTGTAGTCACATCACAACTCAATTTTGTGTAATATATAAAGATCCACACAGCCCACACCATTTGTAGATAGGTGTAGATAGGTGTTGGACCTGTCACTCCTCACCCCCTTGACAAATGAGAAACCATTTTATCAGCCAAAATTTCTTTGCTGTGCAACAGGGACAGCTCTAAGGAAACAATTCTGCTAGGAGGGGGGCCATCCAACTTCTACAACAGCTCAGACAGGGAGGCAGTCCTGATGGCCACCTGATCACAAGGTGTGGCAGACTGTCCAAACTATCCTGTGGTGGAGCAGCAGAACAAAGAGAAATCTCCTCTGCAAAAGCAGCTTTCCATGTATTTTTACATGAGAGAAATTGCCCTGCAATTAGAAGTTCAGTTTCTGACCCTATTTGCATATTCTGGTGGGTTTTCCTTGTTTTAATATGTTTTTGCATTCATTATCTCCTCTTGTCCAATTCTTGTTTCAGAGCAGCTGGATTAGGTGGTACCAACATTTTAAAGTCATGGCATTTTTTTTATCTATAGGGCAGCACTCTTCTATTTTTAAAGCTTAGATATGTTAAGAGTGCTTGTGCGTCATCATAGTGTCCGTTTCCTTTCTTAAGGAATTCAAGGGTGATTATTTATAAATCCTCGTAGAACAGTTATTGTTCTTTTTTAGCTTTCAAATTGGCTGCATTGAAGAGAGAATTATCACATGAGCAGACATCCTGGCTAACTGGTGTTGTCTGTATTTTTTTAACACTTACTCATATATTGTACACTATTTTGAGTCACAGTTGTTGCTGGTAAGATAACAAAGTTAGATTTGATTTTCTGATATACTTGGTTTAAAATTCAATGTGTATTGTGGATTTATATGCTGACCCTACCTGTAAATAACAATAGCTACAACTCAGAGCTTGCAGTGATCTGAAGATCTTAATTGCTATGAAAGCTCTTTTTTTCATGTAGACAAAATCTCTTATTTAGAGTAGATGCTGTGTACATATTGCAAGCTGTGAAAGCATGAGTTACTGTGCTTCTTTAGCACAGCAGAATTTGTATTTTCATGTATTTTCATGATGAAGATGATGTGAACAGGGATGACCTTTTTTGTGCAAAAAGTATTGGAGTTCTGCCTTTGAAAATAATTGTGGACTGTACAGTTTCAAGGACTGGTGGGAGAGGGGTTATGATTAGGAAAATGGAGTAATGAAGGGCATATGAGAAGCAGAATAGCCAATTGTTTAAGGAATGAGAATTATCATGCAACAAAATTGCAAGGGAATGCTGTGTTACATGGCACAGTTAAGGCGTGCAGCTCATCACAGTAAACTGTTGCCCAAATGAACAACTCAGTGGGATCGAAGGAAGTTGGAATGTTCATTCAAATGGACAAGATGCTGGTAAAGAGTTAAGGAAAATTTTAAAGCAGCTCTTAAAAATCCATATTTCAGGAAACAAATCCAGTAGAGCATTAGGTCAAATAATGCAGCGTTTTTATCCTACATGTTATAGCCTACAGTAATTCTTGCTTCAAGTCCTGTGAGCTCCTCTTCAGCCACTCTGTGTTAGGACCATTACCAGCTAGAGTTTGGTTTTCAAATCTGGATATGGATTTAATATGCAAAGCTGTTGCAATCTGCTCATTAATTCTGTTCAGTGATAACAGTGTTAGTCTTGTTTCTAGTCAGCTCTGTGCAGTGCCAGTGAGCTGTCACTGCATTTCCTCATATTTGAAAACAAATGTGTTTGGTTTTGTAATTATGAGAGACACTTTGGTTTTCTGATTGTTTTGATTGTTTTTAAGACACATTTTCATGTTTTAAATTAATTTATATGTAGTTAGTCAATTTAAATGAAATCAGTTGATTTTTTAGAAGTGAAATAAATATAACCTCTAACATAGCTGTCAGGTTAAAAAATACCTAGGCTGCCTTAACCATGCCTGGTTACCAGTTGTGCCAGTTCACAGGAAGTATTCTCCACTGAAAGAGGCCATTTCTATCCAGTGCAGAGTGACTCTATGTGTTTTTTGAGTTCTCATGTCCCAATCACTGTCAAAACCAAAGTTGTTTACTCATAAATAAAATAATCTATTCATTAATTTCAAAGTCATTGGAGAAGACTCCTGTCTTTTAACAATTGTGGGGGGGGAAGAAGTCATTGTTGTGAACCTTCAATAGAATGAAAATTGTTTTTAAGTTTGGCTTTGTATTGCTATTTCAGGAGGTTTTGAACTGTTACCAAAGCCATTCTGGTTTACATTATCTTCTCTGTAAGTTGATAGGGTGACATCCTTAGTTTTAACAGATGATTGAAGTTATTGTAAAAGAAAAAAAACAGGTAATTGCTGACATAAGTGTAAAATTATTCTTTGTCTTAGATCCCAACTTTGTTCGGACTTTTCTCACAACATATAGATCCTTCTGTAGACCTCAAGAGTTGCTGAGTTTGCTAATAGAAAGGTATGCCACTGTTAAAAATACTGTTCTTATGAAGTGCATTTTTTTCCTTTTTGCTTTGAGTGTGTAAGATTCTGGCTTTCCAGTTGGTTTTGAGTCACTTCAGACACCTTTTAAAAAGTTGTCCAATTCAAGGATTGCCAGTAAAATGTACAAGTTTATATCCAGAAGCTTGTGCCCAAGACTGGTGTAACAGAGTCCTAGTGCTTACACCCATCTTCTGTGCTAGATTTGAAATTCCAGAGCCTGAGCCCACAGAAGCTGATCGTATTGCCATGGAGAACGGAGACCAGCCCCTCAGTGCAGAGCTGAAAAGGTTTAGGAAAGAGTACATTCAACCTGTGCAGCTAAGGTGAGTGCAGCATCCCTGGGGGCCACCCTGAATTCCTTCTGAAGTGCCACCTTCTGGCTGCTCTGGCTCCTGGTGCTGCCAGTGGCCTTTCTTGCAGCTGCTTTGAAAGGGAAGATAGACTGGGCTCTAGAGTGTTTCTTTATTCTTTGCTTTTGCAGAGTATTAAATGTGTGTCGACACTGGGTAGAGCACCATTTCTATGACTTTGAAAGAGATGCTGACCTTCTGAAACGTTTGGAGGAGTTCATTGGAACAGTAAGAGGTATTTACAGTTCCTTAAGTGCTGACATTTATCCTAAAGCATCCCATTTCAGAGATACAGAGTGTGATCAATTTTGCTTTCAGGAAAAAAAGGACATTATTAAATACTTACTAAATAATAAGTATTATTATTAAATACTTACTAAATACTTCATAAAGAGTGTGAAATAGACTTTCATTAAGCCCCCACACACACTGTAATTAATTCAAAATCTGACTCTTATTCAGAATAATGATTGTTATTTACATAAATTGAGTTTTGTTGTAGAGGGACTGAAATTAAATTTACATAATGTTAAATATGTTAATTACATAGATGAGTTTTGCTGTAGAGGGACTGAAATAATGAAAAATAATAAGAACCGAGCCATGATCAGGACAGAATAATTGCTTTGATTGTCATTTTAAACTTTACACAGGGGTAATTTTTGTAAAGTTGGATGGTGGAAACCATTATTTCTTTGAAACAAGAGTTTGCAGCTACTTCACAGTGCATATTAGAACTTGCTGTTGAGATTGTACAGACTTTTCCTGTTTCCTTTTAAATAAAGCCATGACAGACACGGGAGCAATTTGTAGGAAAAGACTGTGTCAGAGAAGTACTTAGTGTTAGTTGTTGTTTAGCCACTAAAAAGAGGGGAGAATGAGGCAGCTGTTTCAGTGGGTGTTACTGGTAAATTTTCAATGGACTGGTGCATGAAATTCTTATGATGCAGAGCTAAAAAGGCTTTTGGCCTTTCAGTTTTATTCTCAGCTTTGATGGTAAATGCAGTACAGGAAGAAGCTTCTCCCTGTTTGTTATTTTGACTTTCTAGGTTATCTGAGGTAGTCACGTGCTCTTGCCCAAACTAGAAAGCTCAAGGTGTTTGCAGAAGTGCATTTTGAGCAAAACAAGGTTTGTTCCCAAAAACTCACTGTAAACTCAGAAAAGAAAGAAAAGCACCTAAATCAGGGCAGAAGTCTAATTTGGGTGTTTTGATTTGTGCTTGGGCAAAGTCATGCTCAGCATTGGCTGTTGAGGAATTCTTTCTGTCTTTGAATACTTCTACATTTGTGTAGAGAATACCAATCCTAAAGAATATATGAATGACTTAATTTAGTAGGTTTTGGAGTTTCATCCAAAGATTCCTAAATTATACTGATGTCTTAAGAAAAACAGTATTAACTAAATAGTAATTTTCCCTGTGTGCCAGGCAAAGCCATGAAGAAGTGGGTTGAGTCCATCACAAAGATAATCAACAGGAAAAAGCAGGCACAAGCCATTGGGCCGAGCCACAACATCACTTTTGAGAGCCCCCCTCCAGCAATTGAGTGGCACATCAGCAAACCAGGCCACACAGAGACTTTTGACTTGCTCACTCTGCATCCCATAGAAATCGCTCGGCAGCTCACTTTGCTGGAGTCAGATTTTTACAGGTAACTTTCCTCCCCTGAGAAACACGTGGCATGAACCAAAATATTCTCCATGCCTGAAATTGTTTCTGTGAGCCTCTGATGTAAAGCCCCACAGAAATTAAGGGACTTTACCAGTGATGTGTATTAATTTCCATTTTTCAGAGGAAGCTCTCTTAAGTACAATATTTGTTTTATCCTCCCCAAGTTAATGTGCAGTATGTGTGACTGTTACATACTGTTAATTGTCTTGTGCTCCAGCTTTCTCTTGGTATTTTCTGAGTAGATTAATCTTTGAGATGTATGAACAGTTATTAAATCAGATTTCTTCACATCCTGCTTTGTGTAGCAAATTAAGGAATGTGTCAGATCTCATCAGCTAAGAAATTATTCAGGCATTGGAAGCTCACATTTTGTTACAGTGAACGAGATGGAGATTTCATTCTTCATCTAGATGAACAGAGGTAGTTAAGAGTGACATACATTAAGAAATATCTACAGTCTAAAAAATAAGCATAGAAATATAATTTAGTCATGAGGGCAGCCTAACGTTGTAGAAGAAATACCTTAAGCATTTATTTCTTAATATGAATTTTAAATTCAGTGAAAGCCATGAGGGCTTGGAAAAATAATACCTTCCTGCTTTTAGTTACATTTTTTGATGAAACATCTACTTTTCCAGAGCTGTGCAGCCATCAGAACTAGTTGGAAGTGTGTGGACAAAGGAAGATAAAGAAATTAATTCTCCCAACCTTCTCAAAATGATAAGGCATACAACTAACCTAACTCTGTGGTTTGAAAAGTAAGTGACTTTCCTGAATCTGCACCTACTCCATATTGGGACATTTACACACCATTCACAAGTATACTGTGAAAAATTCTCTTCTAGGAGAATTCCTGTTTTGGTGTTTAGATGCTAAAACTAGTCCCTGTGAGAAATTTAACATAGTGGTCTGGTCTCAAGCTTTGTATTCTTAGAATATTTTCAAATCTCTAAGACATTTTCAGAATTACCTCAAGTAATTTGATAAAATCTTATTTGTTTGTGTTACAAGTTAATATTTGACTTTGGAAACCTCATCAGTGCTTTAATACAAACCCCAATGTTCTTGTGTATTTAGATGCATTGTAGAAACAGAAAACCTAGAGGAGAGAGTAATTGTAGTGAGCCGGATAATTGAGATCCTGCAAGTTTTTCAAGAGCTAAACAACTTTAATGGCGTCCTTGAGATTGTCAGTGCTATGAACTCCGCAGCAGTTTATAGGTTGGATCACACATTTGAGGTACAGTGAAATGTTTTCTACTTTTGCTATGGCAGTGTCATGCAGGGTACTTTGGCTGCGCTGAAAGCCTGTCTTGTCAGTAAGCATTTACTTCCAAGGAGCAAGGAAGCTAAATCTCCCAAGAAAATGAATCAACCAGGGTGTAAGAGAGAGGGTTTTTCCTTGGTTTCAGATGCAAGAAATCCATCCCCATTTAAGCAAGGCATCTCAGGATGGTGGGGCAGTGTCCTCGTGGTCCCTGATTCAAGTGCCAGTGGAAGACTCTCAGGACTGTTGCTGGGCCATGCCTTTATCTTCTCTTTCCAAATCACCTGTTTGATCTCTCTTTTAAGCAAATTCCAAGTCGCCAGAAGAAGATCTTAGAAGAAGCTTATGAGCTGAGTGAGGACCATTATAAGAAATACTTGGCAAAACTCAGGTCCATTAATCCTCCTTGTGTGCCTTTTTTTGGTGAGTACCTGTGGTTTGGATGAGCCGTGTCCCACATTAATATCTGGAAATTATTGAGCTAAGGGACTAAACAGAGTATGAACAATAGAGAGAAAAGTCAATTTTAACAGGACAGGTGGGTTGGAATTTCAGGTGCCCAGACACAAATATGTGAAAAAAACCCTAAAGTGACTATTCATGGAAGATATTATTTGCAGTAAAAACAAGTATATCTGCAATATCCTATTTTATGCAATATCCATATTTGCTGATTTTTACTTTGAGTATGGTTTGAATTGTTACAACCAGATATACTCTCAATAGAAGGCGGTCACATTAGAAATATTATTGCCATTGACTGGGAGAAAAAGAAAGATCCTCTTCCTCATCAGGTGTGCCAAGAAATACAGCTAGAGTTTCATTTCTATTATAAGGTCTTATTTCTGTAGAAACAGAGTTTGGAAAGCAAGCATCCTTTTTATCATCAGATGTAAAAGTTCTTTGAAGTGGATTGCTGACATTTAGCAGGTTGTGATGCTAAGCACATGTCACTCCTGTTCTTAAGCCAGCCACTTAAATGTTTGCTACAGATCAGTTCCAAGTCTGGACAGTGCACTTGTCCAACATAGGCTTCAAGCCAAAACTGAAAGAAAATAGTGTTGATGGCTTTTTTGGCCTTTTACAGATTGGGGAAAGATATACTCCAGAGCTCTGCAAAGAAAGATAAGATCAACTAAGAAACCTTCTGTCCTGCTTCAGAGATGAGTAGAGGTTAGCAGGATCACATGTGAATAGCTTCAGTTATTTCTGTCAAGTCATAATGACAGTTCCAGACACATGATCTGTGAAGTGGAGAGAATTTTTACTTCCTAATCTTCAAATTATTTGATGCATTTATGAAGCCAGGATAAAACTTGAAAATAATTTTTGGAGTTTAGCTGGGGTGTCTGATGGAGGAGTTAAGAGAAAGCACTCCTGGTCAGTTCAGTTGTGTGAGCTTCCTAAACCATAGAAAGGTGCACAGACTTTGGGACTTTGATGCAACAAGGCATGTTAAAATATTTAAATTGTGGCCCTTCTTGGAAGGTGAGGTGCAATTCTCTTGTTGACCCCTAACAAAGGGTTTTCTAAATAATTGCAGTGCACAAATTAATTTTTTTAATAATTCCTTGTATTCCAGTCATGACTTCCTCCTTGTTTTGTACTCTTTGTTGAAAACCTCTTCTGTTGCTGTTTAGGGATTTACTTAACCAACATTTTGAAAACAGAAGAAGGCAATCCTGAATTTCTCAAGCGCCATGGGAAAGAACTTATAAACTTCAGCAAGAGAAGGAAGGTAGCTGAGATAACAGGGGAGATCCAGCAGTACCAGAACCAGCCGTATTGTTTAAGAGTGGAATTTGACATCAGGGTAAGTGACACAATTTCCTTCTGTGGTGATTCTGTCAGCTGACAGACCAGAAGGACAGACTGAATTCACATAGATTTGGTCTGACTGAATCAGAGATGAGCAGAGGACCTGTCATAAAACCTCTCTTGGGTCTCAGTGTAAGAAAGGGCAGAAAGCTCAGTGCTTGCAGTTTCTTGGGTTTGTTTCAATTTTTTCTCCTCTCTTGGGACGTTGATAGATCTTCTTATTGATCAGTGTTAGACAGGAGCTGAAACTGGCAGACAATTCTCATTGTCCTTCACTCAGTTGCAATTATTTGTCCAGTGAGCCCAGTTGTCTTTTCCTCCTCTGTTACACTGCCTTTATGTTCCATGTTTACCTGATAGCACTGTGTTTACATCATGTGTTGATGGAGGTGATACTCGCATCTTTCTTTGTCCTGGTGCTTGTTTTCCTTGGTCTGAGGTGTTGTCTAAGCAGTGTCCTCTCTGGTTGCCTTCCTTTCTTCCTTTTTTCTTTTTTTCTTACCATCTTTTGAGCCGTGTGCTTTCAGAGAGTCACAGGACAGGTTATCTTAAGAGATTCTACAAGGTTTTTTTTGATTTGTTCTCCTCCGGCTTTGACAGAATGCATTGTGGGAGCAGTCTTCCCTGCATCAGTATAAAGATGGATTGTTTGCAGCTTTTTCTGGAAGTGTTTGGGCAAACCTGGTTTGACTCTGCACTGCAGAGAGCTTTTAGGGTACTTGCACAGCTGGTTTTCAGGCCAAGCATAGCAATAGCAATGTCCAGAAAAGGCCTGGCAACAAGAAGATTTAATAGCTTAAGTCTGTCATTACCTCTGACTCCAGCATTCTCTCCCTTCTCTTGAACAGCTGGAATCATTTGTGCTGTAGAAACAAGCAGTATTAAGAAGCATCTTAGCTGACAAGTTGTCTGCCTTCTTGTATTGCAGAGATTTTTTGAAAACCTGAATCCAATGGGAAACAGCGTGGAGACAGAATTTACAGATTATCTCTTCAACAAGTCACTGGAGATAGAGCCTCGAAATGTCAAGCCTCCTCCAAGATTTGTTAGTATTCAGTTTTTGCATTTATTTTTCAAAAAGTGCTTACATTTGTCTTTCATAGATGGCAGAAGTCATATCAGATCTCTGACTTCTTAACTACAAAGCTACATTTAAGTGA
Organism: Calcarius lapponicus; assembly: GCA_039654755.1. Lineage (NCBI taxonomy): Eukaryota > Metazoa > Chordata > Aves > Passeriformes > Fringillidae > Calcarius > Calcarius lapponicus. Next base: position 101,690,994 of record CM077465.1, on the reverse strand, counting down.
TCCCACCACCTTTTGATTTTGGTTGATATTTTGTGTCGTTTCAGCCCAAGAAGTACAGCTACCCTCTCAAGTCCCCAGGTGTTCGTCCCTCTAATCCAAGGCCAGGTACCATGAGACATCCCACGCCCCTGCAGCAGGAGCCGAGGAAAATCAGCTACAGCCGCATCCCCGAGAGCGAGACGGAAGCGACGGCGTCGGCCCCCAACTCGCCGCGGACCCCCGCTGACCCCACCCCCTGCCTCCGCCACCTCCAGCACCACCGACGCCTGCAGCGTCTTCGACTCGGACCCCTCCAGCCCTTTCCATACACGTAGGTGCTCACAGACAGCAGGTGCCACTCACGTGTTGTGGTGTTGGACAGGGGAAATCAGGTTTAGCCTTCTCAAGTGACTGTAAAAATCATTGCTTCTGTCTCCTTGCAGCATCAAAAACTTTCAATATTTCTTACTCACTTTTTCTTTAAAAAGTTTTTATTGTAAAGGAGAAACTGAGCAGAATTAGATGTGTTACATAGGGACTGTTACAAATATTTGGAGGACCTGTCAAAACTGAAGTCTGAGGTAATTTCTGGGGCCCATATATGTTCCAAACAAGCTTGTGGTATTTGGTGCCATATGTATTTGTGTGAATGTATTTGGTGAGTATCTGATGGTGAACATTGAGAATAAAAAATGAATTGTTTGTAGGTGCCTTATTCTGCTGCCTGCAATTCAGAACTGATTTCAGTGTACATGGATGGTTTTCCTGCAGAACTTAAAATCAGTATTTGCTTGCTTTAAATCCATCAGGACCTATCCACACCTCTTTTTCTTCTGGTTTTTCCAACATACAAGAAAGCTCATATTTTATGGTGTGCCCTCAGTATTTAATAATGGATATAGGCTCTTTTCACATAAAAGGGTTTTCAAAAGTTACTCTTGTGTTCAATTGGTTGCCACAAGGCGGTGAAATGACTTCCTAAAGGCAGAAGTTCCTTAGCAGAGCTGTGCCATTGCCAAGTGTCCAAACCAGGTTTGGAAAGCCTCTGGAGAAAGGATTTCTTTGTTGTTGGGTCCATTGACTGCAAGTTCAGGATACTGTTGTAGTGCTGTTGTGACATAAGAACAAGTTTGTGGTGTGGTTTTGGTCTCAAGGATTACTTAAGAAAGTTCAGGAGCTGATGGCCACAGAGATCTCTGCAGTTCAGAAGAGCAGTTTCTCTGGCAGCTGCAAGTTAGAGGCTTGTTTCTTGTCTTTATTTGCCACTTCCTTGATTCATTATGCTTTTTATGAGCAATTGCTTTATTATTTATGGCACCTCTATTGGCAGCAGTATTGAGCCAAAAGTTCATAATAATCAACGGTGTTTTTTAATGTCCCTTAGGATCTGCTTCTGTGTCATCCATAAACTTTACCAAAACTTCAGATGATGCTCCTGTCCCTCCTCCTGTTCCTCCACGAAGAAGACCAGAATCTGCCCCAGCTGAATCCTCCCCATCCAAAGTAAGTAAGCAGCAAAAAGGTCATTTGTTTTTCTGGGAGAAGAGGGGCAAGATATGATAGAAATGTAACTCTCAAATACAGTACATTTATTTTTTGAAGAACTGTATGTGAAAGAGTAAGCAGCCATGTATTTCAGGCCTTCACAGCTCTACCTCACTATGTCTTGATCTCAAACAAATGAAAATAGATGGGACCTAAATTTAGGGTTAGAAATGTCTCATCTACTGATGTGCTATGCTCAGGCCCTTGCATTGCCTGTGGGAACTTGAGGCTTCAGGCAGGTGTTTCCATCAGGGATTAGTTGTTCCAGAGTATTGATTTAGGAAATATGAATAAGAGTAAGAACTGATGAACAGTAATGATGGAAAGTGCTGTACACAACTCAGTCCTCTGGAAAGTTTCACCAGAATCTTTGATCCTGATGCTGTGGTGCTCAAGTGCTTGCTTATCCATCCTCTCTGCCTGCCTGCTTAAGCCATTGCTACATTTTCATTTTGCATTAGTCTGGCAACTCGGATCTGATCCAGCCTTTGTTGCAGACACTGTCAAATTTCACCTGATTTCAGTGGAGGCTTGTTTGTGACTTCAGATTTGAAAATCCCACTCAAAATTACTTCAGAGCAGATATGTCTTTGAAGAGAGCTTATAAGTGGCTCTTCAGTTATTTTCAGACTACAGGCAACTGTTTTGCCAGTCAGCAGAACTTGACACATCACCAAAATGTATCTGAAATCCTTCCAAAATGTATTTGAAAACATTGTGTTGGAGATATCCTATCACTATGATCTGCAACTTGGGAGCTGTTCACTTCCATAATTCTGACTACTTAACTCCATTTTCTGAGCATAGTTATTTTTTTTTCCCTGTTCAGCATCATCAGCCTCTCACTTTTTCTAGTTTTCTTGAAGAAATTCCTGGCATGTTAGCCCATTCCAAGTGCTTTTTACTGGGGAGGTTGTGGAAGATATCCAAACCTCCCCAGCAAGCAGACCTGGAACTAGCATGGAAATTGTTCCTTTGACCATTCTTTGCCTTGCCCTTGTCCCTCTCTGTGCATCTTCATTCCTTCCATCCTTGGCTGTTCATTCGTGTGCTGCTGCAGCCCTGCTAAGAGCAATCTGCAGTGCAGGAGGGGGCTTCTGTTTGACAGCAGGGTGCTGTGCTTTGCTGCCGCTCTGGAATTTTACTGACTGAAGTGTTTGTGTACCTCAGATCACTTCTGCACACCTGGACAACCCACCAGCAATCCCTCCTAGGCAACCAACCTCTAAAGTGTATTCTCCAAGGTACTCGGTGCCTGATCGGACCTGCATCTCTGACTCCTGTGTTACCCCTGCCAACCCCCCCGAGTTACCGCCACGGGAACCTGTGCGAACTCCAGATGTTTTCTCTAGCTCACCACTACACCTCCAGCCTCCACCCCTGGGGAGAAAAAGCGAACTTGGTAACACCTTTTTCCCAAACAGCCCCTCTCCCTTCACGCCCCCTCCCCCCCAGACACCTTCTCCACATGTAGCACGGAGGCACCTGCCGTCGCCGCCTTTGATACCGCAGGATGTGGACCTCCCTTCTGTTGCTGGACCACCCATTCCTCCACGACAAAGCACTTCTCAACATATCCCAAAGCTTCCTCCAAAAACTTACAAAAGGGAGCACACGCACCCATCGATGCATCGGGATGGGCCGCCCTTGCTGGAGAACGCCCCCTCCTCCTGAACTGTCCCTCGCGCTGGGAGTCGCATTTTCCTGGTGCTATGTCTGTTGCTGGCAATGGATGCACTGAACCTGGTGGTGTCAAGGAGTTGGGACGTGTATGCCAAACACTAAGAACTCTCCAATGCGTTGGAAATGTAGTGTACAGAAATGGAATTGCGAAAACAGACTTTCTAGTGGAAAACCCGGTTAACTTGCTATTCTTGTTTTAGTATGCAGGACTTTGTTCTAAAGTAATTGGACAGCTGATTGTACCAGAAAACAGTCTGGAGAGACTTCTTTGGCCAATGAGCAGAGACTGTGTTTGTGTAATGATCAATAATGTCCAGTACAGGAAGGAAAAACAGTCTTGTATCCATCAGTTCCATACAGTGGCACAGTTTTCGGAATGAAAACATTATGCACTTTTTTTAAATCTCAAACAGGGAACTTTATATCCTTCTTAATTTTCCTTTGCTTTACTTACTCCCTGCTTTAAAATACCTTCCTAAAATTATGAGAAGGACTGTGAGGAAGATCTGTGGTACCTAACCGAGCTAGAATTAAGGCAAAGCACTGTATTGCGGTCCTGTTTACAAGTTGTTACAATGAGTAGTAGGGGGTACCTAGGCTTCACCAAAGAGGTACTTTATTATTATTTTCTGAAATACTGTGGTGCCAGTTCAAAAATAAATTTTTGCCAGGAAGCATAATGTCTAATTATTGCTTTCTTTAGATAGAGCTGATGAAAGTCTTACATCATTAAGGTGACAGCGAATTTTTTTTAAAGCAGCACTATCATCTGAAGCAAATATACTACATTTAGAAGACTGTTAATCTCTGCTAGGTTATGTCATGTTCTTTTTAAGGTTTACTGATAATCCATTTCATGGCTAGTAGCTATTCTTTTTCAGTCATGCCATGAAAACAGTCACTTGTCAACTTCCATAGCTATTGTCATGTTTTACTAACAATAGATTAATCAGCATACATAGGATTGCCTTGCAGTTGCATAAATCGTGTGTATATAGTGAATGTTGCATAAATATACTTGCAGATTGTTTTTAATTTAATTGAAATAAAGATAAAGATATGTTTGGCTGACATACGTTAAATTATTAATGGACAGATGTTGAACTTAGTTTTTCAGTTAAGCACTGAGGGGGATAAAAGCCCATCTTGTGGTACGTATTTTTCCTAGTTCAGTGTATGTATTTTAGTAATGAGAGACTAAAGAGATGTTTCTGGCATGTTACAAAATAATAATTCAGTAATATTTGAGAGGCTGGGTTACTCCCAAAGTGAATTATTATACCTTATGAAATGTTTCCCACATCCTGTATGACACTGATATGTTAGAAAAAATCAAACTTATATTAATCTTTACAGTGGCTTTTTCTGTCCAAAATACACATGACAAAACAGGTATGTTGTAAGTATTCTGACATGGTTTATCCATAAACCTGCATGCTGCTCTTCGACTCCAGACCAGACTGGGACAGTAATGGATGGCAGTTGTTGAAGAAAAGGAGCTCTGTAATGTCCTCTACAGTAGGTATGTGAAGCATAAAGTGTCTCATCTTCAGTTCACGTGGCTCTTGGGGCAAATAAATTTCCCTCACATACCCTCTTTGGAAGAAGAACACATCTCAGGATCTTGGAAAGCTGAGTCTCTTACAGATAGTGTCAGTTGAATGATGGCAGAAATTACCTTTTTAATGCTGTCAGCAATGCCATTGATCAGGGCCCTTTGATCCTTTGGTGTGGTCATTACATTGGGAAAGCATTTCATCAACAGGAATGGCCGTTTTCACCAAAGTCAGATCTTGAAATTGTCAGTTGTGTTCCTTCTTGGATGTCTTTAACAATGTTGTTTTGAAACATTATTTTTCTGGCAAAAGAAAAACAAAGTGAAGATCTCAAAACCTTGGCTTCAGAGGACAGCATTATATGGGAGCTTTATAAAAACTGTCAAGCCACAGGAGGTGTAGTTTGGGTTATGGATTCTTTGGATAAAAACACTATGATGAGCATACTGTTGGCAGTGTTAACGAAATTATTAGCTCCTCAGTGGGTTACCAGGAAAGCTCCATAAATAGAGACTTTCTGACTGTATTTCTTCTTCAGCACATTTTTATCTGTGCTGTTGTGCAGCCAAGGCAGAGCAGGCCACTGAGTGGTCAGGAGGGACTTCGCATGGCTCCTGCTAATCAGCAGATTTCTTAGATGTCAGTGGGTTTCTACTTTCCTTTGTGAAACAGGGAATGCTGTTCCCTGTTTGTGGTGGAGGATAAAAGTGCTTTCCTGGTGAGATACTTGGACAACAGGTGACAATGGCCACCATGCTAGAACCTAAAGTAAACATTCTTTGGAGCCCAGGGGTAAGTCACAGTGCACAAATCATGATGTTGACCCAGCTGCAAACAGGCAGGACAAGGTCAGAATCAAACCTGTAGCATTTAGGAGTTGAATACAACTGCTAACTAAGCCACTGGTTTGTGTCATGGCAGCTGTATGTTAGTAATTTCTGATCTGGAGTGGCTTCTTACTTGGATCATGTTTGCATTAGTGACAACACTTTTCACATAAAAATGAAATAATTTTAATTATGTTCTTTGTCTCCTTGGTAAAATGACCCTGATTTGGTCTGGTGTGGCCTGGACAATGAAATGTGCTGGTGTGGAGGTCTGGAGAGTTGCTGTATTACTGTAGAGAGCTGATCTACGGCTAAAAGTCAGCCAGAACCACTGCAAGCTGTGTAGGCAGGGTTATGTAGTAGAACTTCATAGGTTTATAAGAAAGATGGGGACAGCCTTTTTTTGGCAGGACAGAGTAATGGCTTTAAACTAAATGAGGGTAGATTTAGACAAAGTATAAGGAAGAAGTGTTTTACATTGGGTGTGGTGGACCACTGGAACAGGTAGCCCAGAGGTGGAAGATGCCCCATCCCTGGCAACATTCAGGGTCAGCCTGGGAGGCTCTCAGCAGCCAGCTTTATCTAGGTGAAAATGTCCTTGCTCATTGCAGGGGGGTTGGACTAGATGATCTTTAAAGGTTCTTTTCCAACCCAGACCATTCCATGATTCTGTGGTGATTTTGCAGGTGCTGAGGATTTGCCTCTGTCCAGCTGCTGTGAGGGAAGTCACTGTTGTGCTGCCTGGTGACCCCATGGTGACACATTATTGTCATGGCATTCAGCAGCCCCTGCAGCAAACTTGTCTGCTAATGGGGAAGGTTGTCCTTCTTCAGGGTTGATGCCATGGAAGCACTGGAGTGCTTCATCCTCAAGAAGCCATTTCCAGTGTGGGCTAGCCTGCTGCTCTAATATGCCTCTCTTAAATCAGGGAGGGAGAGGTCTGTCTCAGTAAGAGCATGCTAATACCCTGGATTTTAGATCCTTCACGTTTCAGAGTGACATTGTGGGGTTATTTAATAATTTTTCTTTTGTGTGTTTAAAATTAGATTTTCCCAGTGATATCAATGGAGGTACCACTGTTGAACATAGTAGATTATTGTGCTGCTTCATTGAAAAGATTATTGAATTGTCATTTCTAAATCCATACTGTGCATAGGTGAAGGCTTTCTTCGGGAGACAAACCTGTGGCCTAATACAGGTGTAAAGACAAAAGTGCTCTTAACTTATTTTGTAAATCCCATTCCTTATTTTCCATTTAAAAAAAAACAAAACCACCCTTAAATGCATTTTTCTGGCCACTGAGAGCAAATTAACCTTTTGTGTTCAGTGGAAAACAGTGCATTATGAGGGAAATGAAGGAAAGAATAAGGTTTTTTTCTTACTTTCTAGCCAGAAAGTGTGAAATCCTGTACTGGGTGGCTGAAAAGTTGGAAGGGAGAAATAAAATAAAAACCCTTTTGTCAGATGCATGACAATTTAGCTGCCAAATGTACAAAACATCTGTAATATTTTTAAAAAGAAGGTAACCAAAGGTAAGTGATAAAGGGCACATGTTATTGGAATTGTTTTGGACAAGTTTGTTGCATCTGTTTCAGAGTAAGCCTTTTTTTGTTTTGAGTCTAGGATGGCTGACTTAAACAGGGAGTGTAGCTATGGAGAGGTGTGGTCTAGAAGAGTCTTAAGGAGATGAAGATCTGCCACAGTGAGCTACACCAACAACAGGATCTTGACCAGAAACCTTGAGAGTGAATCAGCTGAGTTCTGAATAGGAGTCTTAGAACTTCATGTTGGGAACAGTCTGCTTGCATGGCTGGACTTGTAGGGATAGAGGATTGTGTAAGTAATGCTGCCTCAGAAAGGGAGACCAGAGAAAACCTTCATGGATGCACCCTTCTGGCTGATTCAGTGCAAGAGGCAACAGCAGTATTTAAAGGCAAAGTTTATTTGGCAAAGGAAGAAAAATAATCCAGAGCACACATGTACACTAAAGATGGATTTGAAATGGACCCTGTGACAGGTTGTGTGTGTGTGGTGCTGAGCATCATTCATTCATACTATTTACATTTGCAGCAGGTATAAGGACATCTCAAGTGGCAAGTATAGGCCTGGAAGTAAGAACTCATAGAGAATCAAAAAGAAATAACCATCAGTTCTGACTGTGCCTTAAATCACTAAAATAGAAGCTGAAATCCACATGCAAGCAAGGTCTGCCACTTTGGAAGGATTTCCTCACCCAGATGTTAGCAGGTAGAGTTTTTTCCTTTGTCCTGTTTCTGTCTGGTATTCTGCTTGGCAAATATGAAAAGCAGGTTTGTTTTGTAAAGGATAGAAGTGTCACTACATACATGAGACCAAAACCACAAGAATCAGAGCCCTTTATAGCATCAGTGCATTACAATGGACACTTGTCCATAATGATACAGCTCTGGTTCCATGGACAAACAAACAGTTCTATCTGTGGCTGATTCCTGTGCAGAACAAACAGCCTTTGCTGATGCTTCAGTTACAAGTATCTGGCTCTTCCTGCATAATTTCTATCCTGGTCCTGCACAATCAGACTAAAAGCTGCCAAATCCTAGGAACTGTCTTTGTGATTCAGTGGCTGGTCAGCATGAGCAGTCCTGACTGGAAAGGGACATGGAATTTGTAATTTTATGAGGATATGAGGGAAAGGGAAGGAGATGGAAGGGTATTTTTTTGCCATTAAAAGCCTTACATTAAAAAAATCTTCCCAGAGTAGTTTCCAAAAGCTAGGGGAAGAAAGTATAGTACTTCTTTCCTTTTTGTAAGGAGGAGAAATGGATATTTGTTTCATTAAAATCTATGGGAGAGGGACCAGCTAAAACATTTTTATCTTTGGGGTTTTGCTTGGTCACATTCTTGAAATGTTGGGAAAACCATGATTGCAGTAAAGGTTGGGTTTTGTCTGTCTGGATAGCCCTTTTCACACACACCTCTCTGCCTCCAGCAGAGGAGGAAAAGCAGGTGGTAGGTGCAGGTCAGTCAACACTGGAGAGCTCTGGGCCCTGCATCTGCAGCAGGTATTGGCCACTGCAGCCATGGACACCTGCTCTGGGCTCCCTGTCCTGCTGCCACAGCCAGGAGAGCCCTGCAGCATGGTGGGTGCTCTTCTCTTGGCCCCAAAACCAACCACCCTTGTGCTGATGCAGGGAGTCCCAAGCCCCCAGTCTCACAGGATTTCCCCCAAGGCATTGCTGTTGGCCCCATGGAGACAGTTCACAACTTTTTAAGGTGAAGCTGTCCTTTGGACAGACCAGAGTCCCAGGTGTGTCAAAACAAGGTGATAAAACCACAGTTGCTCTTGAAACTGCCCTCAGAAGGTCCCAGCTTCGGGTGGCACCAGAGCTCACCAGGACTGCACTGGTCACCCTCTGAGCCAGTGGTGCTCTCGCTGCTGGTGTGTGACACGGGTGTCACAGCAAAGCCTTCTGCAGAGATCAGGAACTGAGGGTTTGTCGCGTCCAGGTGTGAGGAGGGCGGCCTCTGCATGGCCTCGTTGATCTGTCTTTGCACAAGAAGGAGGGCTATGGCTCTGAACATGGTGCACCACCAACTTTCCTGCCCTAGTGCCTCAATTTTTAGCTGGAAGAACCTTTCCAAAGCTGCACGTGATGGTGTCAGGCCAAAGAGTGAGCAAAGTGTATTCCAGGTGTGTTACAGACCAGGAGCCAGGACACTGTTTGGCACTACCAGTGTCTGCACTGATTCACAATGGGGATAAGGTGGAGAAGAGTCTTGTGGCAGGCCCTGGGCCCAGCCTGCCTGGAGACACAGGCAATTCTGAGAGCAGAAGCAGTGATTCCTACAGCAGGACACAATTCAGGAAAACAGCATTCACAAAAAAGGTGAAATAGGATTTTGGTGAGTGATGGAAGTCCAAAAGAAAGGATGTTGCTCATCAGGTAGTGCAATGCTCAGGTGCTTCAGCTGATGCTTTTTAGACCTTCTCAAACCACCTGGGTAATGCAAGCTGGCCTTCTAGAATGCATCTTTGATGGTGGTTTTTTTGGAAAGTAGAGGAAAGAAGGAAATTTCAGACTTCTGGCCAGGATGCCAGGGCTGCAAAGGTAACCTTTCTGTTGTGGTTGAGGCCAGATAAGACCTGCCTTGAGTTTGGAAGAGCAAAGATGTATGGCAAATCAAGCAGTTTTGGGGGATGAGGGGGAGGAGAAGATATTAGGGTTCAGCCAAAGCTTTCCAAAACTGAGGGAAGTTCAGTCAGGTAGAGATGAAAGCTAGCAAGTTCCTGTGCTTATTAGACCTGGTGGTTGAGCTCCACTGCAACCCAAAGCCTGGCCCTGCCCTGTGCTAGAAAGAGCAGGATGCATTTGTAAGGCAGTTGTGAGAGTCTCCTCTCCCCCACCCTCCACCCTCTGTGTTAGCCAGGGGGATCCTGGGGCCTTGCTGTCTGTCTCCACCCTCGGGGACCTGGGGAAGCACTGCTGTGCTTTGGCTGTGGCCTGCCTCTCTTGGGGCTGCTTATTTCTTTTTGAAGAGCTTGCGGAAGGAGCTCCGGAACCCCCCCTTGGGCTCGTGCCGCGGGTTGTGGTCGCTGAAGGATGTTTGCTCATTGTCATCCTTCTGGCAGAACCTGGTGTTGTCTTCTGCATGGAGCTCCTAAAAGGGAAAAGACAATTTAACCAGCATTTGCAACCTCACATTCTTGTTCCCTTCTCTCTCTCTTTCTATTTCTCTCTCTCCCTGCTAGGAGGAACCTGGTGGGTGAGGAGGTGCTGACAAGGCTGGGAAGCAACACTGGTATTTCAGGAGAGAGCTTGTTCCTGGCTCTAGGGCTGAGGCAGTGACAGAGGAAAAGAAGGATAAGCATTGTTTGAAGGAACTGGAGCCTTTCTTGCTGAGATTTTTGTTTAGGGGAAGCTCATTAGCTTCTTTTGCCAGTGAGGGAGCAAGCCAGCTTGGGCAGTTGGAAGAACTTCCCACCCTCTACTCCCCTAGAGCAGGGAGGCATCAGGCTTTGGAGCAGAGATAAGGTGTAAAGGACTCTTCAACTGGCTGTGCTACTGCATGGTTTTATAACTCTGGGGCAAAAGGCTTCATTAGTACACACACCTTGTGGTAAATGTGCCACTAAAAGAGCTGTCCCTCTTTTGGGAGAGTGCCAAGCTCCTCTCAGCAAGACTCTGACAAGACCCTTTTCTCCAAAATCTGCCCACCACTGCCATGGTGATTTCCTTGCACTGTGGGGGAGATCATGTCCTGCAGTTCTGGACAAGCTCCACATCTGCACCCTGCTGTGGGCCATAGTTCTGTGCAGGTGAGTGCCAAAGAGCTCATTGTCCCCTTTCTCGGGAGTACTTGTATCCCCATGGCTCTTCTCCCTCTGCCTCATCTCCCCTGTTCAACCTTCTACCACCTCCTTCACCCACTAGGCTTTTTTTTTTCTTTTGAAGTTTCCTTGCTGCCTTTTCAGTCAGGCTGTTGGAAGGTATCTCCCATCATCATCTGCAACTACAGCCTCCTGTCTAAACACCTCAGAGCACCCTTGGCCTCCTCTTCCTTGGCTGTGACAGCCCAAAGCTGACTCTGAACAGTCACTGCAAGCTCTTGCAGGACCTGGTGTCCCTGAAGGGTTACAGTCCTGTTTGCCATGTCCCATCTGAGGGACATAGCTGTGGGCTCTGACTGTTCTCACACAGAGTTTGGCATAGGTCTGTACAATCCAGGCAAAAAATACAGGTGAAACAAAACCTGTGGAACAGATCCCTGCTGGTGTAAATGGGCTGAGCTTGGCCAAATCATGCTGGTTTACACTGGCAGGACTTATCCAGCACTTACCCAGCACTCCTCACAGCAGGTGGAAAGGCACCTGTTTACCTGGGTGCCAACCACAGCACTAATTTTTGAACAGCTTTGTGTGAACTTTGTGACCTGCTCAGAACATTCACGTGGAGGGGGAAGCTTAGTGACAGTGGAGACACACAAGAGGCTACCTTGTCTCAAAGGTGTTCTAGCTCAGCCAGCTGTGCACCTCAACCCGTGCTTGTCCCTGGGGAAGATGTGTGTGAAAACGAGCAGTTGAGGTCTTGGAATATGTGGGCTTGAAAGCTGTTTTGGCATGTTCTACTCTAACTGTATCTCAGATCTTTCTCCTCCTGCTGCTGCTGCACCACCATGTGCCTTTTTTTTTTTTTTCCTCCTCCTATTTAAGCCTCCTTACTTCCAAAAAGCTCGGTTTTTCACCCGCTCCTCTCTGTGGGGGGAAGTAGCTCCTTTGGGAGCTTCGGGATGAGGCTGAGATCATGTGAGGCTGAACATTCCTGTCCTGCTTCTGCTGCAGACGGCTCCCGCTGCTGCTCCGTGTGCTGTAGAGTCTGGTGCTCACGCCCTCCGCGCTGCGCGGCAGCTCCTTCAGGGACCTGCTCAGCTGCTTCCCTTTGCTGTGGAACATCTCACGCTTGTAGGTGCTGCTGCTCACGGGAGTGCAGCTCTTAGGCAGCGGCTGCAAGGCATGGTCTGTCCTCTCCGGTTCTGAGGTGAAGTTCACAGGCCTAAGGAAGCAAATATCCAGGCTGGACTCGGAAGAGGCCGGAGAGCAGTTCTCAAAGAGAGCAAGGTTTTGGAAGGTGTCATCTTCGTAGGGGCCTGGCATGGTGAAAACCTCCCCAGGGTAGTCAAACTCTTCGTAGCTTGGTGCAAAGTTCCTGGCATCCTGCAGCAGCTCCACGGAGGTTCTGATGGCTCTCTCGGTGTTCCCCACCGCGTCAGCCGGCGGCGCTTCGTACTCCATTTCGGGGATGGATTGCAAGGGCGCTGTCAAGGCCTTGAGTTCCTGCTCTGTCAGCTGAGAGGAGGCAAGGATGTTCTCTGGCCTCTCGTGTTTTCTGCTTTCCATCTCCCAGTCAGGGGGCTTTACAGCCTGGATGTTCTCCATCACTGTCGGCTGCGGTTTCTTCATCTGCGGCATCAAATGCCTTAGAAATAAAAACCAAAGCAAAACAAAAAAACAGACAGAAGTGGAATACTAAAGGATGACAGAGACAGCATGATAAATTCCCCCCACCCCTCCACTCCCGCAGCTCTGTTGTGTTGATTTGATGGCCAAAAGGTACTCTCCTGTCTTGGAGAATAGTAACAGCGGTGTCTCTTACAGAAATGGCCTGGCTGGTTAGGAAGACCAAACTTGGAGAGACAGAACAGCTTATCCAGTAGCTTTGTATGACTTTTGTATTTTACAGCATGAAATTAATAGAAACTGAGATGAGAAGCCAACTGCTCCATCTCTCTCCTGCGCATCCACATTTTAGATTCTAATTTCCCTTCCTTCTCTGTAATGTAGGAGCTGTGCCTCACTTTCCTGTGGTCTGGTTGTCTTTTCAGGTAGACTGGGTTTCTCTCTTGGGCAAAGTGACTCTGTCCCCAAAATGTGTCAGGAGTACTTGGAGGGCTCCTACCCTCCGTGTGTTCCAGCTGAGTCTTCAGCTCAGGATGAATGTGGGGGCTGAGGCTACCAAGGTGGAGGCCTGGAGCAATCTGTGTGTGAGAGGAGGGAGATTCTCCCCAGACTGCCAAGACAAGGAGGCTGACTGATCTATAACACTGCTAACAGAGAGGGACTGGGAATGATGCAGCCAAACTCTTGTTAGTATCAAATGAGATAAGAAAGCACAACAGCCACAAATTGCTGGCATAAGAATAAAGGTAAGTCTAGAGTGCTTCTCTGATCATCATCTCCTTTGGCAACTGTCAGGCTGGAAATGGCCAAAGGAGAACCATATGAGGAGTGGCTGAGTACACTTGTTCTGTTCAGCCTGGAGGAGACTGAGGGGAGACCTCACTGCAGTCTGCAGCTTCCTCATGAGGGAGAGCAGAGGAGCAGGTATGGATCTCTTCTCTCTAGTGACCAGTGACAGGACCTGAGGGAATGGCTTGGAGTTGTGTCAGGGGAGGTTTAGGTTGGATATTAGGAAAAGTTTCTTCACACAGGGGGTGGTTGGGCACTGAACAGGCTCCCCAGGGCAGTGGTCACAGTACCAGCCTGACAGAGTTCAAGAGGTGTTTGCACACAGCTCTCAGGCACACCGTGTGATTCTTGAGGATGGTTCTGTGTAGGGCCATGAGTTGGACTCAGTGATTATTGTCCTTTCCAGCTCAGAATATTTTGTGATTCTGTGAAGATTTCCAGGTGTTACCAGTAGCCCTCTCTGTCTTGACTTGGTCTTGTGTCTTTTTCTACCCATTTCGTACTTGTATCTTGTGAGAGCGAATCACATCATTCAGTTATGTGCTGTGTGGAAGAGTATTTTATTTCCCTGCTCTGAGACCTTGGTCCTGTTTCCCAGCTCTTGTAATGTTGACAGTGAATACTGCAGTGTTATTGTGCACACCACTGTCAGGCCTAAACAAATTCACATCCTGCCTGACGTACTGCCTTAGCAGGCAGCCCTGGCTAGAGCTCTGAAACATCCCCTGCTTGTAAACCACACAGTAGAGGATAGCAGGACGGAGCCAGGCCTCCATCTCTCTATCCATAGACAAGGAGTGGTTTTGGAAATTACAGCCTGTAGCTGCCTGGTGTCACTGGCATGCTGTGGGTGAGGAGAGAATTTTCAGCCTACTTTGAAAGCTGCCCACAAGGACAACAGGCTTACGGGGTGGTTGTGCCAGAGGAAGGTGCTGCTGGGAATGACTGGATGGCCTCCTCAGTGTGGATCCCACTGTCCCGCATTGATGCTGCACTGGGTGTTGGAGAAACCTCCTGGCTTGTGCACTGGGAGGTGAGACCTTTGTACAGCTTCACCAGGGATGACCTGAGGGAGGAGAAATCCATCGTCGGGCTAAGAAATAAGGCAGGGAATGAGCACGAGCGTGTAGAATCACAGAAAACAGGACTGGGAGGGACCTTAATATTCCTGTTCACCTCTGCCCACCCCAAGGAAGAGCCTGTTCCACCTATTCTGCTCCAGCTAGCAGGGCATCCTGCTTTCTGTGGTGTTCTTAGCACCTCTCCTGATTGCAGTCCCTCCCCAGCAATCTGCTCCAGCCCTTTACCACCCTCCATACTTGGAAGCTTCCCTTGAAATTTGATCTTGTCCTACTCCTCAGGTAAATCATCACAAAGAGCAAAGGCAACCAGATTCTGATTTTAGTAAAAGCCTTGATTTCGAGGAATTGTTCTGAACTGCAACTTGAGAATCTACATTCAGGGTGATTTCTGTCATAGTTCAACTCAAACAGGTTATGGGAGGCTTTTGTTTCTCCTACCTCCTCCCCTAGTAAAATAAAATAATGCCATTCTTTTGGAGTCCCAGCCCATAAGGGAAACAGTCCTCACCCTCAACAGGGCCTGGAGCTGCCAGAGCTAAATCCCCATGTGTTTTCCACTGGGGAGTGAATTTGCCATCAGCTTAAGGAATCAAATGATTCCATGAAACATGTGGCTGCTTTATTTGGAAGGATTTAGAAGTGATTTTTCTTTCAGAGTTAGGCAAAAGGGCCCATCCCAAATCTGACCTCAGTTTGGAGGGCAAATGCCAATAGGGTTCTTCTCCAGCATTCAGATGCAGAGGGCTTTGTTTTATTTCAACAGAGCAATCTGCCTGTTGATCTTGCCTGGACCTAAACCCCCTGTTTGCCAGGCTTCCCCCACCCCTCCCTTCCATGGTGACAGAGAGAATGAGCTGATGGTGTGCTTACTTCTTCAGCTTTTTCCTCTTCTGTATCAGCAGGTCTTCATTGCACTGGAAGAGGAGGCTGTAGTGTGAGATGAAAACACGGAGGCGCTGCACGCACACCAGCAGCAGGTAATAGTCAGGGTGCTCTTGCTCCGTGAACTTCAGGACATTCTGAGGCACAGAGGAGAGCAGGCTGTTTGGAGGCTGTCCTGACCCTTTCTGGGGAGAAGGCGCTATTGGAACCATGGATTAGGGCTCTGGAGTGCTCATGGGACTGCCCTGGGGGAGCTTTGCTAGGCACCATGAGTTTCTGAGGGACTGGGATGGGGCCTGCCTCCCACTAGACCAGTGCAAATGCACAAGGAACCACTGCAAATGTAATCAGGGGATGCGTGGGTGATGCACTGGTTGAGTTTAGCTTAGGGTGAATAAACCAATGTTTTGATTTTTCTAGGGCTTGCTTTCTGTGTATTTGCCTTGTCTGAAAAGTTTCAGTACAATTCAGATAAGCCTTCTGTGAACCAGAACTCTGTTTATCAGCCCTCTCTCTGTAGGACAGGTTGTTGGGCCCTAGGAGCCCTCTCAGATGTGTCCCATCTCTGGCCTCCTGTTTTTCCAGAGCAGCAGACAGCAGAGCCTTTGGCTTCCCAGGGGACAAAAGCTGTTTTTGTCAGGCTAATTGGAGAAACTGGCAAATATAAGCAAGCCTCATTTGAAAAAGATTAAACTTTACCTATTGTTAGGTAGCTTTCCCTTTAACAGTTTTTTTTCTTCAAAGAACCCACTGAGTTTGTCAGGACCCTGTACCTGTACAGGCTCAAATACCAGCTCTGAGTTAGAAGTCACCTGACGTGATTAGAGTTCAACAACAGGGTTTCCATCCTGGGGCCCTACCTGTAGATGAATAAGGTATTCAGGGATTCGCTGGACTATATGAAAGAAGAGAATGTAGAGATCAGACTTGATTTCTTCTTCTACCTGAAATAGAGAAAGTGACTTAAGAGTCTTCTCCACCCATAAAACACATCTCTTTCCACATGGTTCTGTGGTTTAATGAGTAGCTGTGCTGTAAGGAGTTACAACAGTTCACAGGGGCACACCAGGCATTTAGGCTGGGGATTATCTGTCAGGGACACTCAGCCCAATTAAGTAGGGGAGCACGTTGAAAGTGCACTAGTTATGTTTCAGTGAAACGCCAAGAAAAGACTGTTGCTCAGAATGCAGTTCTTCGTTTAGGCTCAAATTAATTGAATAAAATGAGATTGACTTCTAAATTAAAACTATTGGAAGCAAGCAAATGGGGTTGGGTTACTGCACTTTAAACTAACTTTATATTTAACTTTCTAAGTTTAAACCAAGAATCCAGACCCAAACAGATGAAGCTGAAAGTGAAGACTCTTTTCTCTGTAAAGGACTCAATCCCTCTGTTTGGATGAGTCCTCCATTTTCCAGGAAACAGTTCCTGGAAAAGGTCTGGATAGCATGTGCATAGGCAAGCTTTTGGGAGGTTTAATCTGAGACATTGTTTCATGGCACAGCAGAAAAGCTGCTTTTGTTTCAGACAGTGAGGAAGGTGTCAAAGCTGCCTTTTGTAGGTGCCAGTCAGCCACAGCAACCTCCAGGAAGCAGAACAAGGGGATTGGCAGGAGAGTCCTATCATGAGCAGGCATAACACGAGGAGATCCAGGCTTGAATGTTGCCATTATGTGCTGGGAAGCAGGCAGGAAGTTTACCTCCTTCAGGATCACCACGTGGATCAGAGAGATGCATTCTGGCAGGTCCCTCAGGTAAGCAACATAGTAGTCCAGAAAATTATTCTTAAAAAAGAGAAAAAGAAAAGAACACACAAATTTAACAGAGATTTTTGGTCACAGAACCAGCCAAACTGTTAATACTCCACCATCACTGCTGGAAGGTCACCAATGCAGCAGAGCTGCTGTTTCACTCCTTCAGGGCTTGGAACTTTTCAGGAAGGTCCGTTTTATAAAATGTATTCAGCTGTTGAGCAGAGTGTGTAAAGCTTTACTGGAAGTGGTATGGGGTAGAGAGGCTGGGCAGTAAGAAGCTCTTCTTATCTAAGATTGTTAAAATTTATAAAGTATCAGATGAGTTTTTACACATCCCTCCTGCTCATCAACAGAAGTGGGTGCAAGAAACCATGTGGGCCTGTGCCTGCCCACCTGCTTGTCAGAACTCTGAGCAGGTGTACTGGGGCAGGGGAGCATCAGAACCCCTCTTTTTTCACACTCTCACTGGAAATACAGCCATTCAAGCTGTCAAGGCTCACCTGTGGCTCCTGCAAGCAGGTCTGGGTCTCATGTAGTTTATGGAGCTGTGCTATGGGGCTGCTTGCCCATATGTGGGTCTGGCATGTGGGATCCCTGAACACCAGAGGGGCTGCCATGAGCCAGGACTGTGCTCCAAGGGGGTTTCTGAAAGGCCTTGCCCTTCAGGCCACAGCTGCACAGCACAGCCCCTCCGTTCAAGGTGTCTTGGTCCACCTGCACCTCAATAAAATGTCATAAAACATGACAGAAGATTCTGGAGAGGTCTTTAACATACCTCATCATTTGTGAGCTTCAGGAAGATGTCTCCTAGGATCCCTTGTCGTGGCCAGCTCAGGACTCTCTCCTGCAGAGCGTGCAGTAAATCCACATGCTGCTGCACCAGGAACCGCAAGGAGTTGGGGAAAAAGCTGTTGGGAGACCAAATCAGAGTGGTTACACAGAGCAAAACCTCATCCCTAATAAATGAAATCTGCTGAAGTGGGCATTCCTGAGTGCTCAGCACAGCCTTGCACGTGTAATATTGACTGCACTTATTACTGCTACGATAGCACAGTTGTTACTGACTCCTGTGGCTGGAGCCCTGGCTGCATTGGGGGGTCCTGTTTTGGCTGCTGTGTACATGCAAGTACCCTCTCCAGATGGCTATTAATAAAGTGTTTTGAAAGCTCTTTAGGCTTTCTTTGCAATGCATTGAGTAGCTGACTAGATTGGCAGAACTAAAAAGCCCCAGGCAATGCTGTTGTGTCTGATGATGCAGGACCGTGGCCCTGAGCCATCCCACTGAGAGCTTGGAGGAGAGCTCCACAGCTTTCTGTGTTGTCCCATTTGTCAGGCCCTTTCACAAGACAACCCACTGATGCAGAGCTGATCAAAATGTGCTACTGCCTTTCTGCCATTTCATGTTGATTTCACCCAGAATCAGAAAGAAGATGGTGGACAAGATGCAAAGGACAGGCAGGAATGTCTTTAATGACTGCAAAAAACCTCCCCGTGCCTCCAGTTTTCAATTAGAAATAAACTATGTGTTCAAAGATTTCTGTGTGGATGTAAGAAAAGTTTATGAGGGGATAATGCAGAAGTAATATTGACTGAAGAAAACTCTCCAAAAGACAGAGAGCACATTACATCAAATACCTTCTCTCTTTGGTGCTTCTTTTCACGTCTGGCCCTTGCAGCGTGGCCTTGATCTTCAGGATGAGGGAAAGGTTGATGACGTACTTCCTTTCTGACTCCAGCAGCTCCAAGGCGATGTTCTGCCTTTTGGCTTCCAGAAGATAAAGGTTAAGTTTAAAAATAAGAAAATAATTTCCTCAAGGACAGCTGCATGTTAGACTGGTGAAGGGATTGTGAAAGGAGAAACTTGTTTAAAAATTTTATCAATGCCTCATCTTTTAGTGTCTTCTTTATCCAAAATGTAAAACTCCACCCTGATGCTACAGCATGTCCCAGCCATGACCAGTGCCTCAGTTTGCTAAGAAACCTCCAAAGCAGATGTGTTTTCCCCTATGAGTACAACATTTTTCTAAGATTAACAAAACAAGCAATCAAAGGCAAAACAACTCATATCAGGGTTTCCCATCCTGAAGAAACCCTGCAGAATGAGCTGTTGTATTTTTCACCCACTTAAGCAGGGACACTGCTGCAATCCCATCAGTACTTTGAACCTGACAGGTCTTGGAAAGGAGAAGGGCTGTCCTGGGTAGAACAGAGTGGTTCTGTCAGTCACACAGCCCAACAAATACTCCAGAGGTCTTGGAGTGTGAGGCCCTGAGAGATTCCCCCCAGGAGCAGAAACTGGCCTGTGTGTCTCCCTCCATGGATGCTGATCACCAGCCAGCTCACACCAGCTTTGAGCCTCTCTAGCCAGAGTTTTCTACTCCTTACCAGCCAAAGAGGGTTCACATATTATGTTGTCTGCTGAGCTGTATCTGCTTTGGCCCATGTCTTTCCCTCTCTCTGGTTGCTCTTTGGAAATGTATTCATCTCCCCAGTCCTTGGTGTCCTTGGGCTGCTTCCATACTGTTGATGGCAGATGCATTTTCGTCTGCCCCTCTGTTGCCAGGGAAGGCTTGAGGCTGTCATCTGTCTCTATGGCTGCTCCTGCAATGACAGGCAGCTCTATGGACTCTGACAACTCAGCATCTCTCTGACAGGTTATGCTGCAGCAAGCAGCTAAGCTGTGTTCCCATCCATTTGAAGCACTGGAAGGTGAATTTGGAGCATTCTTTGTGCTTGTAACCTTGTAGAGTTAATTTGCAAAGGAAGTGCAGTTGGTGACCTCTTCAGCAGAACAAGGTTTGCACTCTTCCAGTGTTTATTTTCAAGCCAAATAACATCCAAAATTAGACAGACATTAGAGAAGCAGAAACACCTCTTCCCAAGTGGGAAAAGTGGTGGTCTCACTATTCTTTGTCACATCAGGAAGCTTCAATTCTTCCTTTCTGCAAAAGCACTTAGAATCTAAGAAAGCAACAGCAGAAAGGCTTTCTCTGCCAAATCCTTGGCACTGACCACCAGAGACACTTCAGGGACACAGGTTTGCCCTCATATCTCAACTGCAAGTAGGAAATTGGAGGTACAGGGCAGAGTGAAAGACATCCCTGTGAAATGCCTTCCCTGAAAGCATTTCTTCAGAGCAGTAAAGCAAGCACTCTAATAGAATCATTGTCTTGCTGTCTTTTGATGCTTGATATTTTATTACCTGGGCCTGCTATGACTTTCACACCTCCTTCTCCCATGGGCATGATCCTGGTGTCAGACACTGTTGAAGAACAAAGGGAACTTTAGCAACAGAAGGCAACTGTAGAGCATGCTTCTTCCTGCCAAGCCCTGTCAGTAGGGCAAAATCCTCAAGTCTTTCACAGTTTTGCTCTGAAAGCACCCCTGCTGGACTCTTCTGTAAGGAGGATCTTTTCTGCTGGGCTCTTGTCATAAGTCTGTGTTTCGGTAGCCCCTGCAGACAGATAATGTGGGGTCCCTGCTGTGCTCAGTGCTGTGTGACTGCAGAGGAATGTGAGCAGTCTTGGCTTCTCCTGGCATGCAGGTGCAGGTTGGGTAGAGGATAATTCACAGAGAACAAAGAGGATGGAGACCTGACAAAGAGACGGGGCTGATATTTTGAGTGGAAAGGAGCTTATTGAAGAGCAGAGGGATGAGACTGGAAAGGAAGGGGCAGTGGGAG
This sequence comes from Calcarius lapponicus, assembly GCA_039654755.1. NCBI lineage: Eukaryota > Metazoa > Chordata > Aves > Passeriformes > Fringillidae > Calcarius > Calcarius lapponicus. The sequence continues at coordinate 101,670,282 of CM077465.1, read as the reverse complement.
AAGTGGGTGAAAGGTGGTTGTGCAAGAGGGGTGTGAGGGAGAGGGCTGACATGCCACCTCAGAGCATAGGGCAGAGAAGGGCCATGACTGACAGGTTCTGAGCAAAACAGAGTAGAAAACAGCACATGGTTTTCATCTACTCTCTGCCTTTGTTGACATTTTTAATGAATATGTTTTTATTGTCTTCCTATCTGAACAGCAAGAGAGTGATAGACCAGTTTAGACCCCTCCCCAGACAATTACAGAACTAAAGGCTCTGGTCTATCTCCTTTTCTTTGATTCCAACTTCCAAGTGTTTGGCAGTTGACAGTGTTTTCTTCAAGGCATGATCCTCCTTCATGTTCCCTGCTCCCTCACACAGAAACAAAAATAGGATTTTTATCAAAAGCCCCCATTTGGTTCTGTATCTGTGCCACTGGCACTACAGGAATGAAGATTCAGCCTGTATCCCTCTCCTTGGAGGAGGCAAGAAATGGCTGTTGAGACAGTGTTTGCAGAGCGAATACTTCCTGAACCCAGGTTACCCCAGTGATCTTTTTCTGAATTTTTTCCTGAGGAAGGCACTGCATTTGCCTATTCTGTTTCTTACCTTTTTCATAAGTCACGTTGTGTAAAAGACTTGTAAAATCTTCATTGATCAGCACAGGTTCTGGGAGGTTGATGGATCGAAACGGGCTGCCCTGGAGAGGTGTTGGCACTGTCTGTGACCCGTGGTCATCCTTCTGTGCTCTCCTGTACAAACACAAAGAACGAGGTGCTTGGAAAGTCTGAATGCTACAGGTGAAGCTCCTACACTACATTTGTGGCCAACACTGTCAGAAGTAGGACAACTCTAGCAGAGACCAGGAAAGGAGCTGGCTTTGATGGAATTGGCAGTTCATGAACAATGTTCTGGAAATAACTTCCACTGGCTACAGGAGAAGGTTATTTCAGATCTATTATTTTGCAGAGCATATTTCATCTAATTAAATAGCTTAATTAGCTGAGGGGCTAGCCTAGATTTGCAAAGTGTTTGCATCAAGGCAGCTGTATAGACTCATGATCAAAACTCTCTTTTCAGAAGGAGGCTAATTAGGACCAAGCTGGACAAGTGTCTGCTTCATCACAGCATCAGTGTGAGAGCATTCTCTGACTGCTCAGAGGAGAAAAGGCTGGTGACAGGAAAGCAGAGCAGGCCTGCACCATCAGGTGCCCACTGAGTCCTGCAAGCTTGGAAGGGGAAATTGCAATGCTGTTGTCCGAATGGTGGAGGCTTCTGACTTTCAACAGCCCCAGCATGTCTTTAGTGGGTCTCTGTTCCACTAGGCCCTGGTTCTCCAGGGAGCTGCTGGGGGCTGTTTTGCTGTTGGAAGCACAGTGAGGTGTTAGCATTTTTCTTCTGTGTTTGCTCTGTGGGGTGTGTGTCTAGGAGCCTGGGGTGAACTGAAGCATTTCTGGTCATAAACAGGGTTGATACACACTTCCAGCCAGGAAAAAAAATTAAGAAATTATTCTATACAGAAAGGAACAAAATGGACACCACTGCTAATTAGCATTTTCAGGATCCTGGAGTTTGGGCCCTTACTTAGCTTTCATTTTCCGTGATTCCCGCCGCTTCTCTTGCTGCAGCTGCTCAATTTTCTGTTGCATTTCCTCCTGCTTGGCACTGATTTCTTCAATCATTGACTTTGCATCGCTGAGCTCCTCCTGAGAAACAGGCAAAAGCACAGCATTCCCAGGGTGCCCATCAGCCCTACGTGGCACAGCTCTGAGTGCTGGCTGGTGTGCACAGAAGGTGCTGCAGGGTGCTCTGGGGAGTGGCTCTGTGATTAGACACTCCTCCTTTGCAAGGCCAGCGTGCGTGACACGTGCTGTGCACAACATGGTGATCCTTAATTCTACAGGCCACTCGCCCAAGCCAGTCTGGTGCCACATGACCAAGGCACTGGTGGGAGATGAGACTCAGGGCTTCATCCTCCACCAGCTGAAAGCATTGGGAGGACTCCTGCCCTTAATGGCGTTTGGAGGTGGGCCTTAGGGAGCACATTTCCCTCTGCAGTTTTCCAGCCTGTGTATTTGCATGTTGCATTTGGTTCAGATCCCACTGTGAGCACTCACATGTATAAGCTTTTGCCAGTCAGGCCATGGATCTGCCCTTTTATCCTGGTTTCCTAAGGAAATGAGGCCCTCCATATCCTCCCTTAAGCAGTTTCAGCCAAGCCTTAGTCAGATGTAGAGCTCTGATGCATGAAGTTCCTGTGGGTTCCATGAACATGAGCAGCAAGATTGAGGAGAAATACTCAAGAGTTTAATGTAAACCAAAGGATTTCCCCCAAGCAAGGAGGTGACTTCCCTGGGAGCTCAGTGTTTGAATAGCCAACATGGGCATGAGGCAGAGGAAGAGCAGCCTTTGCCCCTTCTGTTGTTTGCATAAGTCTTTGTATCTGCATTTTAAATCCTCTTTTCCCCTATGACAATGTCCTGGGTAACCCTGTGTCTGGTTGCTCTGAGAGCTCTCCCATATGCCCTTGCCCTTTTTGTTGTCTTCCGTGCTCATCTGGCACTGAGGGCTCCTTTTGCCTGGTGCCATCTGTCTCCCTGTCACAGGGTTAGTAATGGGCTTTTTCAGTAAGCAGCCCTCTTTAGCTTCACAAGGTTTTATTGACTCAGCAAACCCCCCTGGGGAAAATTTGCAATAAAAACTATAAAAGAGTTCCTCTGCCTGCCTCGTCATCCAGTTTCTGCATGGAAACACTGGCTGGTCTAAAGTGTACATCAAGCCTTCTTGCTAGGCTGTCTCTCCAGCTCTTTGTCTTTATCCTCTTGGGCCAGATCAATCCAAGTAGCACTTCCTCCCAGCCATGTGGAAATGCAGCTTCAAAAGGCTTTAGGGTTTTGTGTTAATTTGCTGCTCCCCAGTGGCTTTGGTTCCTGCAGAAAATGCAGGAGACCTGACCCAGGGAGAGGCATGGGACAGTGGCCCAGCAGCAGCCTATGAGCAGGCCATAAACCCATGGCATGTGCAGCCCAGAGCAAGGGCTGCTTTGTGCCCAGGTAAGTCTCAGCACTGCCTTATGGCCAGTCAAGAAGGCTACATAGGCCAGAGTGTGGGATGCTTGTGAGTTGGAGCAGTGAGGGAACACCCAAAGCCAAAGGAAGTACCCCAGGTGTATCCAAAACAATTGCTCACTCATTTTCTTTGCAAACAGGGAGCATTGATGGAGGCAGGGGAATGCTTCCCTCTGCCAGGCAAGCTCACGTGGAAAGCATGCACCTCCCCACAGTCACACTCCTACCTTGAACGTGTTGAGGGAATTCTTCATCTCAGCCACCTTCTCTTCCATGGCACAGCGGCAGCTCTTGACCTTCTCCTCCAGGGCATACTCTCCATGCTGGATGCGTGACAGCTCCTGCATTGCTTCTGTGAAACCCGCCTTCAGCTCAGAGGCCAATGCCTGCAACTACAGCAACCACAAACGGGGAATTCAGTCCCTCCTCCCAGGCTCGGGTGTTTGTGTCCCCGAGGGTCACAAAGGCTGGGTGTAACCCATCCTGTAAGGTGCTGTCCTCTTTCTCCTCCTCCTTTCATGGCTGGGAAACATGGGGAGAGGTTTGGCCCCTGCTGCAGCCTCGGTACAGAGTAGGAGATGTTTGTGTTGGGCAATCAATGTGCCCTTTTTCAGACTTTTTCAAAAAACTTTTTTGAGTTTTTCCAGGCTGCCTGGCAGTTTGCAGCCTGTCAGCCTGTAGTAGGAGAGGACAGCCTGAAACATGCCAAGAAGGTTTGCAATAACAGCAGCCAGATTATTAATCTCCAAAGCAGCTGAGCAGTCAAGAACGTGTCCGGTTTTGAGCAAGTCCTCCTCCCACACGTGGGGCTGGTACTCTCCCCACACAGGTCTAACCCCTCGCTCTCCAAGGGCTGTGGAGAAGCTCTGTCCTTTGCCACAGGCCCTTTCCATGGAAGGAGGCAGCTCTAACTTGTGCTGGGGAGGGAACAGGAGGTTTTCCCCTGGCATACAGTGACACTGTGCCCACTCTCTCTGTTTTCTGTCCCTAGAGGCCCTGGTGCTCACCACCTAAGCTGAAGGCAGGCAGTGATAGCTGGGTGAAGCAGGAGATGGACTGGGGCAAGCCAGGCTGGCAGAGCAAGCAGACAAGGCAGGTGTGGAGGTGGGCAGTGAGGGGATCAGCGGCTGGCACAGAGCTAAGCAGGGAATTCCCTCCTGGGAGCAGTTCGGGCTGGTGAGCCTGACTCTGCCCCAGTGCTGTGAGCGAGGCTCGTGCTGCCTGCACAAAGCCCACAGCGAGGTCGCGGCCCAAGGCGCTTCGGCACAGAGGTTTTTACCTTTACAACAGAAATGCGGCCTAACATCTGGTTATAAACTGAGTCCAAAACGGGAGCACTGCTGGTAAGCGGAGAGCCACCCCGGGAACTCAGGCGCTTGAGTCCTGCAAATGGAGCAGAGATGGCTTCCGATACCTCGGGGCAATGGCACGCACCAGCCTCCTCTGGTCAAGGCTGGCAGTGTCTTTACAGAGGATGTCTGCCTGCCATCCCCAGCACTCACCCCACAGCCCCCACTCTGAGCTGCCTGGACATACATTTCCAGAGTGCCTGGGTAGGAGGAGTGGGACTGACAGGAGCCACAAGCACTGGGACAGTGCAGAGGGGAGCAGGAGGCTGAGGACATCTTCCTTCATCAAGAGGAAACCCTGAGCCCCCAGGCCAGCTGGAGCTCCAGACTCCTTGGCTGAACACTTTCCCCCACCCCTCCTGGCCACAGTGTCACCCTGTGACCTGTGAATGTAGCCTGAAGGGTTAGAGGGGCTGCTTAGGGCAGACAATGACCACACTGCTTCTGATATCTCAGCCTAGATGGTTGTGGCATCATCAGACATCCTAACATATGTGCCTGGAGAAGGGGGAGGGAGGGTTATAAAGTACTGTGACTATGCAAAATGTTAATATTCCCATCCCCTTAAGCTCACAGGTGCTTAAGGACGCACTTTCCCCCTGAGCTGACCTGGCCAAGGCACAGTCTGTCTGCCAGCCTGCATCAGGGCTGGACATCACACACTTCCCTCCAAGGGAAAGGGGTTCATTTGCTTGATCTGTCCCTTTCAACTGGAATATCTATTCCATTCTAACCTATGCTATTCATTTTAGAGATCTGCTTCAGGATGGAGATACCATAGCCCCAGCCCTCACTACCAGTGGAGCAGTCCTGAAGCTGGCCCTGAAGATAACATGGTCTGGGGAGAATAAGCTGAAAATTAGATGTTTCTGCCCACAAGCCTGGCCATCTCCTTCTCAGATGCTTCCAGAAAGGGAGTAAACTACACAGATCCTTTGAAGGGTATAGGGGTGGGAATCATTGCTGATCTTGAGGTTTCAGAGTAAGGAAAGCTGCAAAGCATCAGCAAAAGTGGACCACTGCAGAGAGTTTGGTGTCCATGTGCACTGAAACACCCTATGAAAGCAGAGTTCAGCCAACATAAGGAAAGACTTGGATTAGAGCCTGGACAAAATATCCTCTGCATCTGAGAGCAGACAGTGACCTGTTATTTTGGTATTTGCTTTTGGCCAATCTCTGCTTTTGTGGTGACAGTGCTAGCTTAGTTTCTTTGTGTATCCATCTCAGTGCTCCAGAGCCCAGCCTGAGTCTGTCCGGCCCCATATATCCTTCCTCAGCCCCATGCAGCTTGCAGTGGCTGTTTCAGACACTGAAATGCATCCTTGTGTTGCTGCTTGAGGGATGAATGCAGCCAGAAACACCAACCAGCCACAGAGCTTGTCTGATGGAACAAGAAGTGCTGAAACCCTGAGCAGGTCAGGGTTAGCATAGAGGGGAAATACATTCTTGTTGCATTAGATGCAGAGTTGATCCAAAATCAAGTGAAGTGGTACAGGAACAGCACGTTATCTTTAAACTCTTGCCAAGCATGGTGTAGCTATGGATTTTAGTTTGAGCTCATTTCTAAAAGCAAGCTGTAGAAAACCATCCTTTAATCCCATAAGCTGTGAAAACAGATGGAAGCCATTGAAATATCAGGCCCTGCCCATGTCTTGGCCAAGTGACAGGGCTCTGTCTCCACAGGGATGGCCTATGCCTACAGGACAAGAGAGATACTTCACAGGTTTGTGACCCTCTGGAAAGTCAAGCCAGCTCTGTGTTTTTAAAGTTTCTAAGTGCAACACATACCAAAAAAGACAGATTGTGTAATACAGCAACAGTTAAACTGTAATGTGTTGCCCTGGCTCATTTATTCATGGGACTAAAGATGTAATTTAACATTTAAGTTGTGGAATTTAAGAAACAATAACTTAAATTGAACTAATGCCTAGAGGATAAATGAATCTGCACAGTCATAGGGAGTCCTTCAAACCTGACCAACAACTGTTCAAAAAAAGCATTTGGACATCTAAATAATTTAGCACCAGGTACAGATTTCAGCGCCCATCTGCCTTTGGACTGTGGCCCTCAAACCTGACAAAGCAAAGCAGTGAGGCATCCAGTGCCATGTGTCTGTAGGTATGTCTTTCTTGGGCCCCATGACTCCTATTTCACCTGCTGCCCTGATGTTTTTCAGCTCTCTGTGGAAAAGCCATGCTGTTCATAAAGGGTACACAGGACTGATGCTGCTTCCTGGAGCCAAAGCAGCAAAACTGCAGAGTCTCCCCCCTCTCTCTTGGTGGGTGCCAGCAATTTGAGACGTTTGTAAAAGATAACAACAGTCCTTGCAGCCGAAAGATTTGTTCAGGCTTTGAGGCAACCCAGGGAGGATGGTTGTGGACAGCAGATGGGGATGGTTTATGGAAGGAGGGAGTGGGATGGAAAGAGGGCACCAGAGCCTTGGTGAGCTGGGTCACTGTCCTGGCTGCCACTGAAAGGATGAGAGGGAGCCCTGCCTTCTCTGAGTAGCTGTGTCCCCACAGGTTCCCCCAGCACTGGCCAGGCTGTCCAGGGCCCTGTCTCCACAGGGATGGACATTTTCATCTGCACTCGTGGCAGCTGCCTCAGTCCTACACTAGAACAGGACCTGCTGTCTGGGACCTTGAGCTGGAGCCTGTCAAAGGCAGTAGAAAACAGGCTCATGATAAAGAAATACTGCACAGAACAATTCTGCTATTATAAATATATCCTTGAAAAGAGCAGAACCTTCTGTGGCCATGAAGGAGTACTGTCTGTGGTGCTTCCCCAGCTTATCTACTGTCCATCACCGCACATCTTTTGGGGCTGCTCTGAAGAAGTAAATAGACATTGTGTCTCTCAAAGGAGGGCTGCCTGAGGACACTGCTTGAAACCAATCTGGCACAAAGTCCAGTGTTTGACACAAGCCCTGGATCTGATTTTTCTGAGTTTCATGTTGCATGCTTTTACCAGGAAACAACTAATTTTTAGAACAGCTACTAACTCCTGTGCTTAAGGGCAGCACTCCTACAGGAAGGCTTGCAGTGCCTCACAACAGGAAAGCAGCAGAGCTGCAGTGATTTACAATGGTAAAGAAGCTGGTCCTAGGAGTATATGCAGCATACATATTCCTAGGCAAGGATGGTAGGCATACAGTCAGAGCATCAGAGAAAGTACAGAAGAGAAGGCTGACTTAAAGGGGGCTGCAAGTACTCATCAGCCCTTGTTCCACATCTGTGCAGTCCCTTTTGGTAACTGCACCATCCACAGGGCCTTTGCTGAAGCAGAAGGGAAGAGCCAGCTGGTGACTGACATGTAAGGACTCATGAAGGTACCCACGTGTCAGATGGAAAGCAACACGTGTGCATGGTGTTTCCAGCACACAGTCCAGGTGCATGTTGGATGCACTTTGCTGGACCTTGGAGCTCTCTGGATGGGAAAAGAGGATGAGATGACAGAAATGCTGGGTAGCTCATGGAAAGCAGTGCCTTCACTTGCCAGGGTGCACTTGCAAGCAATTATGGACATTAGTGTTGCAATGGTGACAAGGGAGGTCTCAAATAGTCTGGATTTCCACTTCAGGGGTATGTTTCCCAGATTATGGTTCCATATTGAACCAGACCAGGGATTAAAGTGCTTAAAACTCTGTCACGTTTCCTGCAGACTGAAAATGAGTAGGAAACATCACTGTGGAAAGGCCGAAACTGCATCTTACAGGATGGATATTCCTTGGGCTGTGGTCATAGACAACGTTACAGCATCTGTGATGTCCAATTGCAGCAAAAATGTTAGCCCAAAGACAAGGCACAGAGTTCAGGAGGAACTGATCACCAGGGTTTCTAGCTGGGAGGCCAGACAAAGGCATGCAGAAAGACTCAACACTCTGGCAGCTCTGGATTAACAGGCAAGAGCACTCCATGGTCTGAGGAGCTGGGAGGCTGCCAGGATAACCCAAAGCCCCACAGAAGACTTGGGCCCCAGCTGCATAAGACACCGCTGCCCCATGTCAGTCAACAGATCATTGCTCCTGGGACAGTTCATCAGGTTTGCTGAAAGCTCATCAAAGCTCAGTCATGAAATCTCCCCCCAGCCCAGTGTATTGACATTCTCTAGTTGGTGCTAATGATGTCAGCTGCTTAATTAGCTGAGCTCACAAATCACCTGTCTAAATACAACTGGTTATGAGCAGAGAAATTTTACTGTAAGGTTTTTTAAGATGAGGCCCAAGATGTGTGATATTTATTCATGCAGTGTGCACATTTTGGTTGCCATGTTCCTTGTAAATGCCTACATTTTTCCTTCAACTTAATTTCGTTTTTAACTACTGTTTATATATTAGTAACTCTTTAAACTCTTGGAGTTATTTAGGGCATTTTGCTCATCTTTACCTGGGAAATCTGTGTTGCAGGGGTACTCACAGGCACACTTTCAGTCCCTCCTGTGGGAATAAAGAACTTCAGTCAATTAAAATGACTTATAATGGCTGCTATAAATAACTGGAACAGAGGGTTTGAAGTCCCTCTTGAGGAACAAATCAGTTTTAAAGGACTCAAGTCTCACTTTAGGAGGTCTGAACACCATATCGTTTGTAAAATAAACTGCAATTATAAAATAGGAATGACTCACCTAAATTCAGATGTTAAATTCACCTTATTTGCTGTCCTTTGTCTGGCCAAAGTTGATCCATGCAAGGAAGTGAGAAAGCTTTTATGTGCAATTAGGACTAAATTGCTCCCTGTGTAGTTCTGGGTACCAGCCTTGGATAACACATTTTTTGTTTTGTTTTTTTTTTTTTTTTTTTTCCCTAAAGCATTAGTGATCTGTTTCTCCACTGAAAACAGTCAGTTTTGTCCTCTACTATATCTGTACATATTTCTATTACCTCCACAAAAGGCAAAATACCTTATCTGTATATTTTAAGTTTTATTTTGTCACAATGCATTCCAAGCAGTAATGATGTCTTTTCTAACCTCCCAAAATTACACATTTTCATTGGTTTTGTCATTCCTGGGGGTTTGTGGTATGGTGATCCCAGCTGATCTTGTGCAACTTAACATTGCTGAAACAGACTTAGCTGATGGAGGAGAAGCATCTATTTTGCAGAAGTGTTTTGGACACTGCAGAGACATTATCTCTAGGCATTAAATCCTAGAATCATGGAATCATTTGAGTTGGAAGGGTCCTTTTTAAGGTCATGTAGTCCAACTGTCTTGTGCAGAAACCTTCAGTTGTCCAACAGAAATCACCTCTGGCTGTGCTGCCATTGCCCTTTGAGGCAATTGCAGTCCAATGGCCATGGTGTTATTCCCTCCATCCGTCTCCCTGGCTGGATCTCACTCCCAGAAAACACCATGCTAATCTGTTCCTCATTCCCCTTGGGAATGCCACTTTACCAGATGGGTTTTCTCTTGCCTCCAAGGATTTGCCTCTGCTGTTAAGTCACAGACACAACCAGTAACCCCATGCCCAACTCCAGAGGAAGCCAAGCTCCTTCTTTCCATGCTGGCTACAGACGCTTGGTGCTTTTCCAACCTGGGCCTTTAAGACCACAGAAATGCAGTCCTGCAGAGGCTGGAAAAGCATGCAGGGAGGACTCTGCACAGTCAGCCAGTGGAAGCCACTTCCAGTGAAGCCTGGAAGTCAGAACTATACAAGGCATAGCTCCATTCTGATTTTCTTTACCCCTGAGGGGGAATGTGGGTTACCAGCAAGGACACCTATGAAATGGCCCTGTTCTGGTCTCTAGGATTTGTCCTGATTCAGAGGAACTTGAGCAAACTCCCCAGTGAATTGCAGAAGGGAGAGGCAGAGAGGCTGTGTGCTCCTCTCTGCCCATGTGCCACTTCCTGCCTGTGCTAGTGGCTCTCTCAGCTGTGGGGTTGAGTAGCTGGGTCAGACACTGAGCCTCTGGGGAATATCCTCTCATGCTTCCTCCTAGGGAAAACAAGAAGCAGCAGGCTGACTGGGAGAAGAAACTATGACTCCAAACTGCCAACTGTTTGGGGTCAGAACTCATCAGCCAGCCTGCACCAAGTCCCACATTTCAACTTTTAAATTACAGGCTGTTTTCATCTTCAGCTTTGGCCTTTCTAGTTCTTTTTTTCCTAAAGCATTTTCTCTGCAACCACATGAATTAGGAACTGACCTTTGGCCAGAAGTTTCTCCTGATGCCTGGAGCTGGGGCTGTGCTTACAGTGACTCTCCTGAATCATGGAAACTGAGGCCCATGCCAGGTCTGTTGGGCTCTTGCTGAGGGATAGTAAGGACTGACTCAAAGAGAGCAAGAGGGCAAGTTTCTGAATTAATAGTATAACACAAACCAGGTGCTGGGAGGACAAGGAGATGCTGTTTTTACAACATGGGTGGGTGTATTGAGTGCAGAGCTCTGTGAAAGACTGGAGGTGTCAGGTAGAAGCTTAGCACAGCAAAGAAGAGCCTCCTCAAATTTTCTTTGGGTGTCTTTCAATCTGATACATAACACAGAGGGCCTGAGCCATGTCCTGCAGAGATCTGTAGGGATCTTTCATGTGGATTTGATTGTGCATCAGTCTGTAATGTCCTTGGATTTACTAAAAATGAGGAACTGCTCCTGAGTGAGACTGGAATTGGGGAGAGGATCACTGCTACTGTGACTTTACTTCCACCTTTGCCATGAGAACTCTCTGAATGTACCCAGTCAAAACCCAGATCATTTCTATAAAGTCACTGCAAAGAGATGAAGCAGAGGAGGCTCCTCACAGTCTCACTGTGGGAAACAAGGGACTTTGTGCATCTTCCAGTTTCTGCAGTGAACATCTGCAGCCCATGAGGGCATAACAATTAATTGGAAGAAATTCCTGAGATAATATCCTTTTCAGCCTGCTGTAGTGTAAGGGCCTAGGTACACAGACCTAATTTCATCAAATTAGAATAATCATAATAATAATAGAGAAATTAACTTTTCTGATAACTATGCCATGAATAGTGGCACCACCAAGCACCTTTTAAGAGGGAAAGAAGTGGTCCAGTCTCCCTCCTGAGCTGACAGCTGTGGACACTCCTAGAGCTGCTCCCCCTGCTTATAGTTCCAAGAGTTCCTCACCATATGGACACAGTGCCTCTGAGGTGGGAAGGCAAAGCACAATGCAAGGGGTTTGGGGTGGAAAGCAAGTACCGCATTCCTCTGAAAGAAGACAGTAACCACTAAAACCCTGGATTTGAGCTTCACAGACTTTCTAGAATGCAGCCAACCTTAGCAAGGACTGATTGCATGCAAGCAATGTGATCTGGATACATCTTGGTGCTTGCAAGATTGGGATTGGTGCAGATATCTGTGTTGTGGCACTGGTACGAACAAGAACCCCTCCCTACAAAGCACATGAGGGAGAGAAGCAGATCCTCATCACAGCACCCTCATGTAAAACACAGCTTTGGACAGTCAGAATCCTAAGGCAGAAATGGGGCATGAGGCAAGAAAAGGAATGACTTCCCACACTGGACATTACATATGCCACAGGAGTACTTTCCAGAGAGGAGAGCAAGATGGTTCTAAAATAAGAAATAAAAATGTCAACCCCCAGATATTTCAAAGAACTGAAAGTACTGAACATTTGCCCACAGCTGCCATGGTTGAGAGGTGCTCTCAGGGTCCTGGCTGGTGGCCAGCAGACAGCTCCTATGAGAGCATGTTTCTCTCTTGCTGTCTTTCATTCTAGCAAGAAGTGAAATAAGAGGATGCTTTACCTTCGTGTTTGTTTGTGTCCATGGCTGCTATGGGGTGTGCGTCCTCGCAGGGACTCCTGTCCTCACTCGGGAGGGCTCTGGCTGGTCACTGGGAACATCCCATGGCTTAGAGCTGCCCACATGTGAGCCCTGGGCTGGGTCAGCTGATCTGAACCCTGAGTGCAGAAAGATGCAGAAAGGGTTTATTGAGCAGAGCTGCTCAAAGTTCAGACAACAGAGAAAGGAGGAGGGATTTGAGAGAGAATGAAGCATCCTACAGATCTGTTTGGGTTCACAGTGCCTTCACAGAGTGCATGCTGGTACAAACGCTTCCCTCCCAGCCCAAGGCCATTTGTGCTTCCATGGACAGGTGACTAAAAGGTTCTATGAGGTCCCACAGAGAAGGTTTTCTCAGCAAGATACTTCCTGTATGAACACTGAATCAAAATATGCTCTCGTTTGAACAGCACATGAACACCTTGCACGGGTGTTCTGCATCCAAGAGTCAGCTTTTTGCTAGGCAACCAGTCACCCAAAATCTGCTTCAGACCTGTGTTTGGGCCACAGAAGTACTGCCTTCAGAACGCTGCTGCACAGTTCTGCCAGCACTTTAGGAGGCACTTGTCCTGCTGTGCCTGCTTTCTCTGTCCACAGCCTCCCTGACTGGGAGACACAGGATTGCTGCAAGCACCTCGATGTGCAGAGGTGTGGCCTCTGTGGGAACCAGGGACAACTGGGCATGATGCCGTGCCCAAGCCAGTTCTGTGGTAAAGAAATTTCCTTTTGGTATTAGGTATTCTAGAGAATGACAAGACTGCGAGTTGTTTTTAAAGTAGCTAAATCTCTCTAGAAGTTTTGAGGACAAGGTATTTAAGGGTGTGTCTCTGAGCAAAACAGACTTATAAATTTAACTTCACTAGCAAAGTTGTTAAAACTTTGCTCCCAATTTAAATTAGTCAGCACCATAGAAAATTCCTGAGACTGGGCTGTTGAACTAGGACTAGTGTGCTTAACAGACAACTGGTTTTAAAATTCAGAATTGTTTTTGCAATGCTGGGGGAAGAGGAACAAGTTGGAAAGACAAAACAGATATGTAAGAAAGATGAACCTCCTCTGTTTTCACTGAAAACAAAGAAAACAGCATTTTGCTGGAAATTAATTTATTTCGTTTTTGCATATTTTTGCCTATTCTGTTAAGGACATGTTTAAGCACAGTCTGTGTCCTCTGCAGAGCTCAGGAGTGAGTCTTTGAAACTGGGACGCCAGGGATGCCGCCATCCCCTCCTGCTCCAGGCAAACCAGGAGTTTTGCTATCTGACTGTGCTGCAAAAGTAGGTTGACCTTGGTTAAGTGGGTCCAGAAAATCTTACCTGTTTTACCAGAGTAACTGTCTTTGTGTGTCCTCTATCTGCAGCCTGCAATTTCCTGAGTTACCCCTTGGTTCTTTGTTATGTTAAATAATTGCATTAACATTGGCTATTTTCCACAATTTAGGGCTCACTGCTGTACTAGGTGAATATGTAACATTGCCTCTCTCCTGAATTTCTGAATATAAGAAGCAAAACTAATCAGTCCTTCCTCATCACTGGAACAGAACATGGGTCTTGCCCTGGTTTGCAGTGAAGGTTTGTCCTCTGTTCCCCCCAGCTGTGGGTGGGGAAGCTGTTACAATTGTCCTCACCAGGGACAGGATTTCAGGGAGCCTGAGCTGGCTGAACAGTGTCTGGCTTGTGCCTAAAGGGTGCAAAAATGGGTTGGAGAATAGGATTGGTATTTGGCCCTAAGACCCTGGATGGGGGCTGTTTGGTGAAACCATGCCTCTGCTGGCAGTGGACTAGTCCTAAACTCGCAACAGAATCAAGGTGAGCAGGAGCCCTTGTATGGCTCTGGTTCAGCTTCCTGCTCAAATCAAGAGTAATGTCAAACTTCCTCAGGACTCAGTCCGGCTCCAGTCTGGACAGCTCCCACACTGGAGTCTTCACAGCCTCTCTGGGCCCTCTAGTACCCTGAAGAAGAATATTTTTCCTTATGTCCAGTCAGGGTTTCCCTTAGCTGCCGCTTGTACCCAGTGCCTTTCACTGTGGACTCTGGGAAGATTCTGGACTCCATCTTTTACAGCCCCCTTGAGGCAGTTAAAAGCTGGAGAGGATCCCCCCCCTTCATGTTTTTGTCTCAGTCCTGAGCAAGTCCCTCCCTGTATACACAGACATGATTCCGTGTGCTCATCAGCAGCAAGTGCAAGCCCTCCATGAAGCTCCTTTCCTAAACCACTACCAGGCCTCCACCTGTGGCAAATCCAAGGTTTGTCTGGCATGCCAGCCGGCACAGGGTAGTTCCCTCATCAACAAGGAGATGTTACTGCTCCTCTGCAAGCTCCTCGCTGGCCAGGCTCAGTGCCCAGTCACAGGGAGCCATTCCCAGGCTGTCTTGGCCTCCCATTCAAGCCCAGGTCCCCTGCTTTAGGGACAAGAAATGGCAAAGATGTGCTTGTTTCTTCAGAGCTGAGCACTAAAACTCATTTACACTCCTGCAGTTCTCATCTAGTCAGAATAATATCTCCAGAGCAAAGCCCAGAGAATAATTTGAAGGTGTTAAAGCCACCAGATTCCTCCATCATGGCAAAAAGATGTGTTTTCCCCTTTTGTTTCTATCTCCCCTCCAGCAGCCAAATCTGCTGGAACCAAAGAGCTTCTGCTGTTTGTGATTGCCATGCTGCTGGCCACTGGTGGCCAGCAGAGAACCCTGCCCTGGTGCCTTGCACGAGCAGCTGGCACTGCCCAGCTCAGCAGCCAACCTGTTAACAAAGCCTGGGCCAGCACCCACTTCCCATCAGATCCCTGAGGGAGAAGGGAGGGATGGATGGATGGATGGATGGATGGATGGATGGATGGATGGATGGATGGATGGATGGATGGATGGATGGATGAGGTCCCAGTGAGTTGTGCCCTTGAGGCAGCACAGGAGTGGGGTTCCTGCACAAGCCATGCATGGTGCAGAGAGGGGAGGCAGCTCCTACAGCCTGAACTGCAACTGTGTGACCCCTGCCAGCACTCCTCCCACATGGAATGGCACAGCTGGGGGAGAGAATGAGCTGTGCAGGGGATCACAGATCAAAAAGACTGAGGGATACACCAAGCTTCAGCATGAAAGCAGGCAGGGTTCAGTGAAGCATTCACAGCCTAGCCTTGGAGCAGAACTGTTTCTGTTTGTCTGGCTTCCTGCCCCATTCTGCTTCTGAAATCATGACATGGGTAACAGTGCAGGAATCCATGTGCACTTTTGCTGCTTCAGTTATTAAGCATCCACAGTTTTCCTAAATAAATGCTTGGGATCTTCCTGGTGACTGTCTCAATGCTGCTGGCTGAGATTGCTGGCTGTTTTAAATATCCCACTTGGAGAACAACCCCCAGTCCTCTAAAGAGAACAAAAAATCAGTTATTTACTCTCGTCACTCTTGCACTTTGTGTCCAACTAACTCTAATGCAGCCATCATCCTAATAAGTCAATTCAGCATGATATTTCAATTTAGCTTGTAAATGGTGAGAGGAAAAAAAAAAGCCTTTTAAAACTATTTTAGAAACCTCACTATAAATGCAGCCTAACAAGATTGTCCAGCACACTAAGAAGCTAGATCTCCATTCAGAATCTTAGAAGAAATCAGCTGAAAATAACTGTGGGCACTGAAGATGCAAAACACTTTTAATATAATCTTATGTGCTGCACACACAATATAATTAGTTATGCCTCTAGCTTTATCCATAATATGAAAAATGGCATATTTAACCCCACTCTTCATCCCAAGCCAAGTACATTTTAAACTTACCCCAGGCTAGTTGAAGATCCTTCAGCACTGGTTGTTGCTAGAGTTGGGAATTAGCACTGTGCAAGAAAGGAGAGAGAGAGAGAGAGAGAAGAGCAATGATGGCTTGACAGCCCCTTTCCCAGGATGGGACTGTCACATGCTAATCGCTGATTTGAAATGCAAGCATAACAAAAACCTTCTAATTATATAATCTTTGGGTCACATCCTTGTGAGCCCATGCAAAACCAGGACTGTGCACTTGGAAGGAGGCGACGCAGAATTTCTGACTTTTTAATTAGCATTGCACAGGGCTGCGGAGGGAGGGAGGGAGGGCGAGGAGCCCTGGGAAGTGACGGCAGCAGGGCCACGTGGGGCCGTGTGCTGGCTGCTGCTCTCCCAGGCTCAGAGGGCCCTAAGTACCTCCTGTGGCATCCAAAAAAGACAACCTCTGGTTGGGGACAGGGAAACGGGACCAGCTCTTCCCTGCCCGCTGACACCCTGGCTTTCCTAGGGACGCCAGGGCCAAGAAGGCGCAGGGGCCAAGGGCAAGGCTGCCAAAGGAGCCATGGCAGGAGAGCAGCAACACGAACCAGCACTTGAGTATTTTCTGTTTCTTGGTAGATTATGAAAAATTTTCTTTTGAGTAAAAATACATAAGGGCTTGGAGGGTGGGGAGCAGCAGCCCTCCACACCTGCTCAGTTTTTTCCCTAAGGAGGATCAGCCCTTCACTGGAGGGCTCTTTGCTCCAAAGGGAGCATGTGGAGAATGCAAGTAACCCAAGGGCAGGGCTGTCGGGGCAGTGTTGGGCCAGTCCACCGAGCTACTCTGAAGCATAAGAACGGGGAGACATAAAGGAGGCGGCACAGTAACAAAAGGCAGATTGATTTCTCCCTGAAAGACAAAGATCTGCTTCAAAGATACCCTCCAGGCAGAAAATGTGAAATGTGAAACCGCACAGCCTAAATCAGTATAATTGCTGTACAGCAGAGATAAATGTGGAGCCCTAGCAAAGGAGCTGAAAGGACAGGTTCCTAAATTAACAGAAGCTCTCTGGAAGATGCTGCTACCTATGAAATCAAGGTCTAGGGACAGAGGACAGAGTAATTTTGTGTGTGTGTGTTTTTTTAATTTGGTTTGGGTTTTTTTTTTGTCGTCGTTGCTTAGGTTTAGGGGGGTTTTTTGTTTGTGTTTTGGGGGTTTTTTTGAGCTGGCTATTTCAGAAGCAAAAACCAAGAAAATTGGGCAAAATCGACTGTTTCCCTCAAGCCAAACTCAGGTGTCCTTTTGCAGTCCCCCTCTAGAAAAGGAGAATGGTGTATGTATGTATGAGAATAGAAGGATTTTCACTTCAAGACAAGAAGGCAGAGGCTATTTCAGAGGCAAAACCCCATGAGACCATGCAATGCATTTGTAGAGAGCCACTTCTCCTAGAGTTGACTCTCCATCCCTGTGGACAGGCTGTTGCCAGAGGTGGGTCCATGGAGCACATAAGCCCTGAGGGAGCAGGCACTTTTGGGCAGCACGAAATGTGAGTCAGCAGCATTGCTATGAACCATTCTTCCCCTTGTGGGGGTGCTTGGGAAGGGGTGCTCTGCCTCTCAGGGGCAGAGCAGACCCAAATGGACCATCAGAGTGGTGGCTGTGGCCACCATCTGCAGAGGGACCCTGATGAAACACCTCATGGCAGGTGTTGTCTCTGGGTTGGGGGCTGTGGCGGTTCTTATACAGCCAAACCAGTGTGTAAATTTTCTTTTTATTTTTGTGGTAGTTTTTTTCTTTAAGCTCCAACGTGATACAGGTTGCCTAGGGGGGTTGTGGAGTCTCCACCCATAGAGTCAAGGCCTGACAGGATGTGCTGCAGGGTAGCTGTCATGGGCGACCCTGTGTGTGCAGGTGTTATAAACGATCAGCCAGAAATCCGAATTAATAAATGCGAAAGATTTTATTTTCGTGACCAAAATATGCTTCTCAAAAACTCACAGCCAAAGAGACAACATCAAGCTCGGGATCAGAGCTGGGTGAACCTAGATCCGATCTCCATTGCATCTGATCTCCCTCTGTTCACGAATGCTGTTTCCAGCGAGGCTGTTTCATACATTTTTTTATGCCTGAGGCAGAGGTGCCCCGTAACCCTGCATATGTATGAACGTTTCTTTCACTGTGCAGGGCTGGACAATCGCTGTTTCCTGAGTAGTGGCAGGCGCTGATCGCTGATCGTGTCAGGGGAAGTCTCGTATTCAGATGGATCTTTCCTGATGACTTCGGTTATCTTGATTGATAGTATCTATCAAAGGATGATCACCCGTGGGTGGGTGTCTTCTTTTGGCTGGCCACTTCCTTTAATTGGTAAATGAAGCATTGTTCTCCTGCTGCCTTCAGGAGCTTCGAATTCCAGAGTAGTTATCTGTCCCTGGGCTGCTCGTGGTCAGAGACTCGTTGGATTTTACAATTTTTATAGTACACATTCTCCCCTTAAGCATGAATTACTTTATAACATATATTACACAGGGATCTGCAGCGAGGCCTTCCCCACCTCAGTGACACAGCTTTGGGGGCTCTTGTCACTTATGTCACCCTCACTGGTATCACTTTCCTCCCTTTCAGTCCCACACACTGGGTTTTGTAGTGAAAGCTGGAGAAGACCTCCACGATCATTTAGTACAGCCATTAACCCAACACTGCCAGGCCCACCAACAACCCATGGCCATCCTGAAGTGCCATATCCCAGGGTTAACACTTCCAAGGATGGTGCTTCCCTGGGCTGCCTGTCCCAATGCCTGGCCACCCTTTCCATGAATACATTTCCTAATAGACAATCGAAACCTTCCCTGGCACAACTTGAGGCAGTTTCCTCTCCTCCTGTCACTTGTACCCTAGGGTTAGAGGCTGACCCCCACCTGGCTGCTCCTGTCGGGGAATTGCAGAGAGTGATGAAGACCTCCCGAGCCTCCCTTTCTCCAGGCCGAGCCCCCCCCCAGCTCCCTCAGGAACCTGTGGGCTGGTGCAGCGAGCACCTACCAAGATTTTCAAGCATCGTTCTCGTCTTCACTCGGGAATACGGGAGATACTTTAAAAACCAGCATGCCTGCTGAGGAACAAACAGCGGTGTCACTGTTCCAGCCCCACACACACACAGATATTCAAACGCACGGCAGCCTAAAGCCACACGCAATTCCCGGCGCTGTGCGGGGAGCGGGGCGGAGCGGCAGGAGCGGGGCGGGCCGGGGCGGGCGGAGGTGCCGTGGCCCGGAAGGGAAACGCCGCGGATCCGGATCGGGGAGTCCGGGAGGTACCGGGCAGAGAGGTGGGAACGCTGGGGAAATGGAGTGGGGGAGCTGCCGGGGTGTCACGATTCCTTGGAGAGCGGGGGTGGAGGGGAAGGGGCTGCGCGGGGGCTCTGCTGAGGGGAGGTGGGCAGGGGATGGGGTCCGGGGAGAGCGGGGCTGGGAGAGGATGGAGGGTCCCCAGACAGCCGGGGAGGGGAAGGTGCCATGGGGAAGGGCGGGACGAGCCGGCGGAGCTGCTCCGTGCCCGGGGCTCTGTGCTCTGAGCTGAGAGGGAAGAGACGGAACCGTGTGTGACAGAGGCCTCGGGGCAGGTCTCCCTTCTCCCTCCCTCGGGGCACCTGCCATGGTCTCCCTTCTCCCTCCCTCGGGACACCTGCCATGGTCTCCCTTCTCCCTCCCTCGGGACACCTGCCGTGGTCTCCCTTCTCCCTCCCTCGGGACACCTGCCGTGGTCTCCCTTCTCCCTCCCTCGGGGCACCTGCCGTGGTCTCCCTTCTCCCTCCCTCGGGGCACCTGCCATGGTCTCCCTTCTCCCTCCCTCGGGACACCTGCCGTGGTCTCCCTTCTCCCTCCCTCACTTCTGCCGAACTGCCCTGGGCGGGGTCAGCTTGGCTGTGAGCTCCTGGCCAGCCCCAGTGGAGCCAGAGTGGGGAGAGCGGCCACAAAAAGGGGAACTGGCTTCTTTCCCAAGCCCTCGTTTGGGCTGTTACTTGTGCGGGGCCACATCAGGTCTTGTCCTGGCTGTGGAGGTGCAAAGATCCAGGGAATGAATTCCTGCCGGGCTGGCCACAGCTGCTCACCTGTCGCTTAGCAGGAGGTGCAGCAGGAGGATGTGTTAATGCTGGGCAGTGCTGATGGGCTGTCAGCGCTGGGAAAGAGGCTGCTGAGAGAAGGGGAGGAGGCTGCCTGTTTGCCAGGACGAGTCCAGTCCCTCCCCTGGCCGGGCTCAGCAGCATGGGCAGCTCCCTGCAGAAGGGAGCCCAGTGGGAGATAATGTGAAAAAAACATTGTATCTTGGGCTTTAGCTCCCCTTCCACCTTTTAGTCTCAGCCCTGCACGCTGCTGAGTTAAAAAGTGACCCTTGAAGGTTTGTCCTGTGGGCTTCCATGTCCAAGAGGGCTCCATCAGAAAGGCAGAACTGGGGTTCCCAGCTTAGGCAGCACTGCTGGCAGGCTCATGCTTTTGACAGAGAGTTTTGTCAAACTTGCAGCTTTTGGCTGAAGAATATTTCTTTTATTTTCTAAAGCCACAGAACTCACTAAACAACATTCCAGAAGAGTACTTTTTGCCCCAGGTGCACACAGACACACCTGACATGCAGATAATCAACGGTGGTTTGAGAGGGTGCCTTGTCACATAGGAAAACAAATAATGTGGCTCAGACATACACAATGGGCTTAATCACCTTCACAGCTGAGGACTGTTCTTTCCTCTTCTTCCCCAAGGAAACATGAGTTGGTTAGCAAGGAAAAAAGGAAAGCCTAACAGAGGAGGAGGACGAGGCAAAGGAGGCAGTGGAAGACGAGGAGGCGGCAGTGGCCATTCAAACAAGTCTCAGCTCGGTGGAAGTAGGAAATGTTCAACCAAAATTTGGGATGATGGAGATGATTTTTGTCTCTTTGAGGAACCAAGGCTAGAATCCAGGTATTTCTGTTGGTTTGGGGGGGGGGGGGGATTGGCATAGAGGTGTTTGGGATACGTTGGACCATTTGAGATATTTTTTGTGTGTTGACATACATAGACATTTGGGGCTGGTTTTTGGACATGTTTGAATATAGAGGAGTGAAAGAGTGATGAAAGTGCTTCAGTATGAAGCAGTTTTTACATGTCTGTTTTGATCAATGTTTTATGGATTTGATACCTAGCTAAGTGTTTTATTTTTTAGAGATTATAACCTCTGATTTTCTTCTTTGGTCATAAAGTAATTTCAGGACACTTTTGGTCAGAACACATTAATAAACACAGGATATTTGTATATTACAAAACAAAAGCTGGGCCATGGAAAATCAGCAGTTTAGAATTATTTTAGTATCCTGTGTGAGTTCTGACCCATCTAGCTTAGAAATGTGGGGTTGTATTGTAGTCTGAGAACAGCTTTACCTAGCAAAGTGTTCAGTTAATCGTTTTGGATTCAACATAAGGTACAATACATATATGCACATGTGTGTGCAGATAAAGACTCACAAATCATGGTCACATAAGAGTGATTCTGGCTAAATAATACTTAGGGGATGGATTTCTCTTATTTTGATTTTTCCATTTTGAATTACAAGTTTGGGCCCCAACATCCCAATTCAGTCAAGAACATTTGAGCCAGGCAGATAACTCATGATTGTGTGCTATTTTAATTTTCAGATCAAGTGCCCCTGCCAGAAGAGGAGGGCAAATGAAGCAGAGGCCTGAAGCAAGAATGCCTCTGCAGACCATACACATGACATCAGAGAACCAGAGAAGAGTGAAAGAACTCCTTCAAGAGCTGCAAGGGCAGGAGCTGGCACCTGAATCAGAGTTAGTTTAAATGGAGGCACTACTTCCAGCTTCTCTACATGAGCATGCTTTAGCAGGCATACTGCTAGAAATGGAAACAGTATTTTCCCCTTAACTTTTAATTATATCTCAAATCCTATAGTTTTGACTCTGCTTTGTTAATATTCTACAGTATTAACTCTGGGAAAAGGGTAGCCAAATCTACCATTTAAATGAAGGATTTAAAACTGCAGAGGCAAAGTTTTATGTCTACTCAACATTTTAATTTTGTTTCATTTTAACTTGATAACTCTTTTTATCAGTGTAGCTGGAGAAGATGATGATGAGCCTGATTACCTGGATGATGAACAGTGCTGGTCAACAGAACAGGAAGCTTCTGATGCAATGCCAAGGTTGTCTGCTGAGCCAGCTGAGCACAGAATTGTGGACAGTGAAGTGTCTTCATTTGCTGTGCACAAACTCTCCAGGTGATGCTTTACTGAATAATTTGTACCATGAAGAGGTAGATCCCTGGTCTTAATAGTCTGTAAGCCCTCCTTGTGTTCCTCATCCATTTTGCTCAGATGTTAATAGTTATTCAGTACTTTTCCTTGGTTTGGGAGCATTTTATATGTGACAGCTTTTTCTGAAGAGTTTAATTTCTGTAGTGGAGTGGGGAAATCTAACCCTGAAGCTATTAAGTGCTGCATTCTGAGGTGTGAGGCAGTGCCATGCACACTCCCATGCTGTGGGCCTGATCAAGCAGGTCTGTGGATATTTTGCTTCCTACGAGCCTCTCACTCACTTGTTGCCCTGTTTTCTCTGTTGTGGTGCAGGTATGGTTTTGACTGTGAGCGCTGTAGGACGGTGCTGAGATCCTACAATGGTAATATTGGGGCATCATTGGAGGATTTGCTATTGCAGTGCTTCTCTGAAAGGTATGGAGAGAAGATGCAGGTTTCTGCAGCAGCTGCTGAAGCCAGTCAAGAGGAGTGTTTAGAGCAGAGACAAGAAGAAGCTTTTGCCCTCCGGTCAATTTATGGAGAAAAATTTGTAGAAAGGATTAAAAATCACGTTTGGACTTTTAGTTTGGAATTGGACTACCTAGCACACAGGTTCAGTAAATCTAAACAAAAAAATACAAGGGACACAGCAAAACAGACTTCAAAGGAAATATGTAAATTTTACCTCCAAGGAGGCTGCAGGTTTGGTTCAAAATGCAGATTTAGACATGAATTCCCTCCAAACCATCCACTAAAGGCATCCAAGAACTCTGTAGACGATGCTCATCTCAGACATAATGATGGTCCCGTCTATGAACTTGAAGTGAGATTTCCTGGTGAGAATAAGTATCCTCTTCAGGCACCTCTTGTGGCATTTTACTCCACTGATGAGAATCTGCCTCTTGCTTGTCGTCTGCACATTGCTGAGTTCCTCTTTGGAAAGGCCTTGGCAGCTGCAGAGTCTCATGAGCCAGTGGTGTACACCTTGGTGACTTGTTTGGAAGATGAACATGAGATCAGTGAGCTCCTGAGCAATACTCATCACAAGTTCAGTGTTCCTCCTGTGTCCCTGCTGGCAGCACCTCCTGTAAAGCCACAGACACAGAGTGCACCTGCTTCAAATCAACAGGCTGAAGGTACACCAAATCTCCTTTATGGTTTCTGGGCTAAGAACAGTCAGAGAGATTTAAAAGGAAAAAAGAGAGATAAGGCAGAGCCCCCAGTTCAGCCATCTGTTCCAAATCTATTTCTGGAGATTGAAGTCATGTGGTGAGCCAGATCCATGATCTGTCTGTGGCTCAGGAAGTTCCTTCTGTAATCAAGCTGCAGCAGAGAGGTTTTGTGGTGCCCAGAACTGAGTTCAAGGAGCAGAGTTTGGTTTGGCAGAGTGAGTGATGCCCATTGCCACACAATCCATGGAAAGCACTGGGAGGTGCGAGCTCAGAATGGACCAGAGGAGTGTGCTTGGAAGGGAGCAGGGAAGGTTGTTTGCAAGCTTTGCTGCATCTGCGACTCATCAATTCAGAAACCTCTTTTTTTAGATTATTTAAAATTACCAGCAGCTCCTCAAAATTAACTTACAAAGGTGGATTTAAGGCTGAGCAAAAGTGGTTATAGGATGTTGTTCAAGTATCAGTCCTTTCTGTTTATGCTGGTGCAGACAGGTTGATTTCACAGGGGGAGAGTTGAGTCTGTGTCACTTGTGGCAGGGTGACTTTCCAGCTCTCAATTCCAAAACTACTTTTATCTAAGGCAAGCTTTTTTCAAGACAGTGTTCAAGTGCATCGAGTTGTAGAGCTCTTAAATAGTGACAAACTGTGGTTTTTCTGCAGTAAGACAAGGTATTCCATTTTTTTAACAGCTCTGCAGAAAGACAGCTTTGTTCCAGAAACTGAGATCCCAAATAATTTTCTTTAGTTATAAAATACCTTTTTTTTTTTTTTTTTTAGTAAAAGTAGCCTTAAAACTTTCAAGGGCTGGCTGACAGTCTGAGCAAATCCTGCTTCAGTTGATAGGCAAAGACGCTGAAGTACCTGGTCCAGTTTCAGCTTTGGTTTAAAAGTATTTGGCAGCGACTTAACACTGAATTAATTAAAACTACCCTGACATATGAGCATTTTGTACTGCATAGAAATGGTTGTGTATTGGAGAACTGAGCTGAGGCTCATGGAGAATGTGCAGGAAGGCAAACCACTTGACCATGTGTGGCCCCCAGACCCTGGTGCAGGGGTAGGGACAAGTGGGATGGGGCTGGAGAAGCTGTGGGTGATTTGGTGAGGTGAGGGGAGGTTTGCTGGGGGTGTTGAACTAAAGGCACGTCAGAAACAGTCCTGCAGACCCTCAGGCCCAGTCTAACAAGGTTCTTTGTTGGAAGTGCTGCTGGAGAATGTCTCTCTTTCCTTCATTGCCCATTCCTTACTAATAACAGTATTTAACTGTACACTCTCTGTCTCAAGCCTCAACAGTGTCAGAGCCTCAGAAAGACGAGGTGGTGGCAGAAGAGGAGGAGGAAGAGCCTGAACAAGTTGTTGTGGAGAATGAGAGTTATGTGAACTTGAAGAAGAAGCTTTCCAAAAAGTATGATGTGCAGGCAAAGTCTCTGTACAACGAAAATGTTAAAATCTGCGCGCAGTTTCGGCAGAAAAAGGTACAATGTGCAGAACACAGTTTTGTTGCTTACTTTAGAGAAATAAAATATTACAGAGACAAGCTGTTGTTTCAGATGGTTCTGTTCCATCCCAGTGGTGTTCTTACTGCTGTGCTGTCTTTGTCTATCAGTCTTCCAGGCACTTTCAGTCCATGCTGTATGAAAGACAGAAGCTCCCTGCATGGCAAGAGAGAGAAAACATTCTGGGTTTGCTTGAGAGCCACCAAGTTCTTGTTGTGAGTGGCATGACAGGGTAAGAGTGTGATTGCACATACAGACTTTACACATCAAAGTATACACAGAATAACATTAAATATGTTCTGGAAAGGTTGGGGTGGTGGCTCATCTGTGACCAGTGTAACCAGTGACAGTAGTCCTAGATGAACTTCATGTGAAGGATCACACTAATGAAGCAAAGCAAATTTTCAGTGGCACGCAGTCAGTTCATGTGGGTGGAAGGTGTTGCATTTGTGGGATTTTAAATTAATTCCTGATTTTGTTGTGCAGATGTGGGAAAACCACTCAGATTCCTCAGTTTATCTTGGATGCTTCATTGCAAGGCTCTCCAAGCAGAGTTGCAAACATCATCTGCACTCAGCCTCGCAGGATCTCTGCCATTTCTGTGGCTGAACGTGTGGCCAAGGAAAGAACAGAAAGGATTGGACTCACTGTTGGATATCAGATCCGTCTGGAAAGTGTCAAGGTACATATGCTTTACTTAATGGTTTTCATTGACTCATATTAAAATGTGCTTAGTGCTTCTCTAGTGTACAGAATCTCTGCCCTAAACCTGCCATGCAGTGAGATAAGCAAGTTTGTATCATCTATATTTATAAAATACTATGAAACACGTTCTGTATTTTATTTCATATCAAGTTGCAGTTTACTTTGCAGAATGAGCGTGCAGTGATGTGTCTTGTGGGTTTGCTTTCTGTTGAGGAGGTGAAGGGGGTTGGGAGTGTGAGTAATCCTGCTGTCCTTTGGAAGGCTGCTGGCTGCTTTTCTGCCTGTTGCCATTCCCACGTGTCTCCCAAGAGGAGACTGAGGGTGCAGCTACAGCCAGACAGAAACTGCTGTGTTGGAAGTGAAGTTTTGTCTGTGTTGAAGCTGATTGCTTTTTCCAAGAAGTATGCTAAAAGAGAGACTCACCAAATCTTCCTAGGAAGAGAGATCTGCGTTGTTTATCAGAAAACAGTATCCACAGGAAAAGCAGTTCATATTTTTTGATAGGTAGCAATGCCCCTAGGTAAGAACCAGGTGTTGTCAAGAAATTAAAATCCATCTCCAGCAGGGCTTGCTTGTTCCCTCTCAGTCAAAACTGGCACTGAGCTGAAACCAAATGCTTTACGGCAGCACATACTCTCTTTGCACTGTGTTAATTTGCCCAGAGTCAACTGAATGCTTTGTCTCGCCCTTCAAGTCCTCAGCTACCAGGCTTTTGTACTGCACTACTGGTGTGCTGTTGAGAAGGCTGGAAGGAGATCTGACTTTGCAGGGAGTCACTCATGTTATTGTTGATGAAGTTCACGAAAGAACAGAAGAAAGGTAAATAATCTCTTATCCTGTAAGCAAAATGAAGAAACGTAGTCAGAAGTGGCTAAGGTGCCAGTAGCTGGTCCTGTGGCAGTGGTATGGGATGGTGGAAGGAGTCTGGGTTTAGGTTCTTGTCTTTGGGCAGTAGGAAATTGTGCTGCAGCAGCTTGTGAGAAAGCACATCTCTCAGAAATTGCTGTGCCTCCAAAGCACCCTCACCTTGCAGCGGTGTTGCAAAGAGGTTTTGGATAGGGCTGGAGGGTTAAGTAACTTTTTAACCAAAGCTATTTCTTACAGTTTCCTTGTTTCAACTTTTATCAAATACCGTAATTCTTCACATGCAGGCTTCAGCAGAGCAAGAGACAAATGCTCCTATTTCCTTCCAGTCTGTAGATTTTACTAGACAGTCTCATCCTATCCTGCTCTAGTCTCCTGCAGTTTTACCTCACTTCCCTGCTGATCACAGGCAAAAGATAATGTCTGTCAGTATCTTTGTAAATTAAGTGGCAAGCATCCTTTTCTTTGTTTTCCTTGTCAAACACTGCAGTGCAGTGGGTTTCTAAGAGGCTTTGTCTCTTACCCATTATTCTGCAGCTCAGGTGGTATTTTAGGCACTTAAAAGTGCTTGTGTCTCTCAAGGATTCCTCTTCTTTCTTATTTAAAAATCACTTCAAGCCAGTCTTGTAGTCATGCCACAAAAGCTATAAATATAGAGGGAAAAATACAGTGAGCAGGGAAGAGTGGGTAAGTTTGAGCAACTCTTCCAGTGAAGAAGGGGAGCAAAAAGGACTCATCTGTTACTTGGAATTAATTTCTTATCTGATGTTCTTGTGTTGTCATTAATGTAAGTCATTTATAAAACTTTCTGTTTAAATGGTTTTGCTAAGTAATCCTGACACTCCACTAAGGGACAACCAGAAAAGAGTCAGATTTGCAGATTGCTTCTCACTGGGCCATTCCAACAAGCTCATGCTTCTGTGTTGGTGTTGCTGTGCTGTTGAAAACACCAAGAAGGTGGACAGAAGGGGAGAAAAATAACCTGAGAGTTAATGCTGAAGACATTCAAAAGTTCTTTTGCCTATTTTCTTCAGTGACTTCCTGCTGCTGGTTTTGAAGGATATAATGGTTCAGAGGCCAGACCTGCGCATTATACTGATGAGTGCCACCCTGAATGCTGAGCTTTTCTCTCAGTACTTCCACTCCTGTCCAATCATTAACATACCAGGTGAAAAACATTCATTTTTATTGTCATTCATCATTTTAAGATTTGATTTCACCATTTCTTCTTTTAAAGTGTTTCTCAATTCAAGATGAGGATGTATACTAGAAATTTGATGCTCGAGACTTAGAGGGAGAGACTGATGAGATTTAGGAGAGAAAGGACTTGGAAATGTTGACATTTTTGTGCTGTCTGTATACCAGCAGAATTTCCCTTCTCAGAAGACAATCATTATATGGTGTGTGCATGACATGGTTCCCTGGGTTAGTTTCACCACAGCTGAAGACTCTCCTGTATCCTTGTGAGATCAGTGAGAGGATCCAGCTGGATGTGTACACATTTAACCCAATGTGCCTTTTAAATTGCTGAGTTATGATGTGGAGCTGGAGAGGAGCATGGGTGTGTTCCCCTAGGTGTATCTGCCCTTCTCTGCCTGTGTGAGTGCACTGTGTATCTTACCATGGAATCCTAGATTGGTTTGGGATGGAAGGGCCCTTAGAGGTCCTCTAGTTTCACCCTCTGCCATGGGCAGGGATGTTCTATCACTAGACCAGGTTGCTCAAAGCCCCATCCAACCTGGCTTTGAACACTCCAAGCTTGGAAGACACCCACTGTTTGTCCTAGTCAGAAATTGTGTTGAAGAGTGCAGTGTAGATGAGAGCTGTGCAGCCAGTGTGTGTCATAATAACCTGTATAAAATTACAATAATCTTTGGGGTTTTTTCCTCTTTTCTCCATGCTGTTGTGTAGATAGATTTATTGTGTAGACAGATTTATTCTCATGCTTTCTTTCAGGTCGAACGTTTCCTGTGGACCAGTTTTTCCTGGAAGATGTGATTGCAATGACAAGGTGTGAAATAAACACATTCTCAGATGTATTTGGATGGTGAGGTTGAGGTTACACTTTTGACCTTGAGACTGCAGTAGTTCTGTGCATTTATTTTAAAAGTAAATCCTCTCAGATCTCCCTCATCACCTGCACTCTTGGAGCTTTACTAAAGCACCTTGACCTTCGTATTATCTATGATTTATACAAAGTTCCTCTCAGACTTAAATATTTTATATACCCTATCTCTGTAATTAGTTATTAGAAGGAGACTGTTAGGCTTCTTTCCACACTACCAAATATTTTTCTGCTGCCCAGGTATGTTTTAGAGGACAGCAGTCCCTACAGGAGGAAGGTAAAGCAAGAACAGAATGGGAGACACAAGAGAACTGCATTTGAAGAAGTAGAGGAAGACCTGAGGCGTGCTGGCCTTCTGGAAACCACTGACACCGTGGTCAGAGATTCAGACCCAGACCAGAAATTAACTCTGAAGCAGCTCCTTACACGATATAAAGGTGAACTCCTTCTTAAATGTAATAAATTGGCACACAGACAATGTGGGATATTATCACTGTAGGCTGAATGCTTATCTCTAATTCAGAGGTTTGCACTTGTGAAGTTCTAGATGAGAAACTTCCTGCTAGTTAAAAAAAAATAAAAGAGAACCTATTGTTCTCTTAACCTACAAGCAAAGGTCTTGGCTGAAACTAGCTCTTAGCATCTGAAAATGGACAATTTTCAGCTACTGTCTCTTTCCATCCCTTTTCAGATGCTTTGTTAGTTCCACTTTGCTCTCTGTATCTGTTCTTGCTGCAGCAGCTTTGCTTGAGGCACAGCATGGATCTGCCCTCTTCAGGTCTAAGCCAGGAGCTCTTTAAACAAAGCTGTAACTGCTCCCATGCATCCACAGATGTTTTTTACAAGACATGGATTTACTGCATCTTTTATTTCTTTTTTTCCCAGGGGTTAGCAAGGCAGTGTTGAAAACAATGTCTGTCATGGACTTGGACAAAGTTAATCTAGAATTAATTGAAGCCTTGCTGGAATGGATAGTTGC
Organism: Calcarius lapponicus; assembly: GCA_039654755.1. Classification (NCBI taxonomy): domain Eukaryota; kingdom Metazoa; phylum Chordata; class Aves; order Passeriformes; family Fringillidae; genus Calcarius; species Calcarius lapponicus. The sequence goes on along the minus strand of CM077465.1, from coordinate 101,640,847 downwards.
TGGCAGACATTCATACCCCCCAGGTAATTTCATTGTCCTTGGGAGATAAATGAAAGAAATAAATTCTTGGAAGTTTCTTGGACAGCCCAAAGCTAATGATTTGCATGCAGAGGTTCTGTAGCTACTGACTATTTTTGAAAAAAATAAATTGCTACTTGAGTTCCAAAGCTTGTGATATACATGGGAGGGGGGAGGTGAGAAAATTGTCTACTTTGAGAAGTCTTTTGTGAAGGACTGTTACAGTGTACTTTTTTAGTACAATAATTGCACATTAATAAAATATTGTGCTGTCCTTTTTGTTGAGTGATTTTTTATTTTTTTATCTACATATATAGGTGCTGTGTTGATATTTTTGCCTGGCCTAGCAGAAATCAAGATGCTTTATGAACAGCTTCAGACTAATGCTCTTTTTAATAACAGGCACAGCAAGAGGTAAGGCAGAAAAGCTCCCAACACTGTCAGTCTTTACCCATAAATAAAGAGTCATTTCCTGGACAAAGCCCGCCTTTATCCAGGGATAAATTAGCTTGATAAAATGTGTGAGCTGACTCCAGTCAGGGTAATTCCTTTTCTGTCTTGTTGGCTCCCTCCTTTTGTTTTTCTCCTCAGCTCAGGAAAGTCACTTGTTGAAGTTCTCAGAGACCCTAGTGAGGAGTGGTTTTCATTTTGTGCTCTGCATGATCCAGGCTGCTGAAATCTCAGAATGTTTGCTGAGTTACATTTAGTTGTGGTTGTGTTTGGCCTTGGATGGTTAGAAGGACCAGTAACACTCTGGGCAGTGTCTAGTGAGGCCAAAGTGTGTGCAGGCAGATTGTTCCCAAGAAGGAAGAGGCTGGAGATGCCCTGAGCATCTTGTCCTGTTGTCCTTGCAGGTGTGTGGTTTATCCACTTCATTCCTCACTGTCCAGTGAAGAACAGCAGTCTGTGTTCCTCAGGCCTCCTGCAGGAGTTACCAAAATCATCATCTCCACCAACATTGCAGAGACATCTGTCACCATTGATGATGTGGTCTATGTGATTGACTCTGGAAAAATGAAAGAGAAAAGGTACTGGCATTCATTCCTTGTTTTTTTGTAAAATGTTTCAAGCCTTGAGTTTTCCAAAAGATGGGAAAAACTGGAAGGAAACTTGGTCTGTAGAAAGCTGCTATGAGGTGGAGAAAGCCAGTGCAGGGGTGGGAATTGTACCCATACAGAAGTTGGCAGCATCTGCCTGCTCAGCCTCCAGCCTGTTCTCTGTGTGCTCCTTCCAAGGGCAGGTGACAGGACAAGGGGTAAAATTGCTGCAGACTGAAAGAGGGCAGCTTAAATTGGATATCAGGAAGAAATTCTTCACTGTGGGGAGGCACTGGCACAGGTTTTCCAGAAAACCTGTGGCTGCCCCATCCCTGGAAGGTTCCAGGCCAGGCTGGACAGGGCTCTGAACAACCTGGTCTAGTGGAAGCTGTCCCTGAATGTGGCAGAGGAAATTGAAATTGGATGATCTTTAAGGTCCCTTCCAAGTCAAACCATTCTGTGGCTCTGTGAATACAAGCCTGTCTCTTGCTCTGCTGTAGATACGACCCAAGCAAAGGAATGGAAAGTCTGGAGGACACCTTTGTGTCCAAGGCCAATGCTCTGCAGAGGAAAGGGCGGGCAGGACGTGTGGCCTCGGGCGTCTGCTTCCACCTCTTCAGCAGCCACCACTACAACCATCAGCTTGTAAAACAACAGCTGCCAGAAATACAGAGAGTGCCCTTGGAGCAGCTCTGTCTAAGGTGAGCTCTTGTGTTTCCTGAAAAAGCCAGCGTGCAGAATGTTGTTCCTTTGCTGCAGGGAGCACCTGCCACAACCCACAGCAAGCACCCTCATGATGCACACGTTAAAGGAAGAGGCCTTCCTGTCCCTGCTGCACGCTGTGCACCCCTTTGTACTGAAAGGAAGCAAAGCAGCAGAAATTACAGTTTTGCAGTAAAAACTTTATTTCAAACCTCAGTGTACTAAATAGAAATCTGTTCTTACAGACTCACTACTCCACATCGCTCCCTGACTTCAGCTTTGTGTTACGGACCCTCTTCTAGGGAGTGTGCTCTTCAACTCATGTTTTCTGTTTGCTTTTTGCAATAGGATTTTACAAAAGCTTGCTTTTTTTATCCTGTATATGGAACTAAGCTGCTTGTTTTCTTTCTTTGTTTTGTGTTTTTAACTTTCCCTCCCCTCCTCTTAAGAATTAAGATCCTGGAGATGTTTTCTGAGCAGAGTCTTCACTCTGTCTTATCACGACTGATCGAGCCCCCCAGGACTGAGTCCTTGCAGGCATCAAAGGTGCGGCTGCGGGACCTGGGAGCGTTAACTCCGGAGGAGAAGCTCACTCCTCTGGGATACCACCTGGCTTCACTGCCTGTGGATGTCAGGATTGGCAAGCTCATGCTGTTTGGCACCATCTTCCGCTGCCTGGATCCTGCACTGACCATAGCTGCCAGCCTGGCCTTTAAGTCACCTTTTGTAAGTATTCTTAACCTGAGGGTGTTTTTGTGCAGCAGGAAAATGCTGTTGGGACTTGCAGCATGCTACACTTGATATTTGAATTCTTTTTAGCCTAAATTGTTTATGTGTTAGTGGAGTGCTTGTTAAAACAGTCCAGTTATAAGCAGAAGTCAAAACCATGTGGTAGCAGCAAGAGTGGTATTTATATACAGTAGAAACAGTGAATATTATTTTTGATATTCTTTTAGCTAAGAAGTGCACACATTTTGTCTGAATTTGGTGTGAAAATTACTGGTAATATAAATTGTGAAATAGTGATAATGGATGGAGCTGACATGTCTGAGCTGTGAATGCTGAGGTCAGTTTGGATCTCTGTGTCTTCACTGTCACTTTGGCTTTTTGAATCAGGTGCTCTTTTGAATACCTCATATTTTCTGTTATTCTCAGGAAAAAAATTGCATTCTGACCTGTGAGCTGCTGTGAAAATACCAAAGAGAATGTGCCATGTAGCTCTAGAATGGCTCATCCAAGTGGTGAGGGGGAAAACAACTAACCTATTACTGTCTGTCTAGGTGTCACCATGGGATAAAAGGGAAGAAGCAAACAAAAAGAAGCTGGAGTTTGCAGTAGGAAACAGTGACTACCTGGCTCTTCTCCAGGCCTATAAGGTGAGTTAAAACTCAGTAGCCTCTCTTGGGATTTTGTGATGTGTTTGATTGATATCCAAGCAGAAATGTTTTATTAAAGGCTTCCTCCCATCCTCTCAATCAGGGATGGCGTTTAAGTATCAAAGAGGGCTCTCAAGCAAGCTACAACTACTGCAGGGAGAACTTTCTATCAGGAAGAGTTCTTCAGGTAGGTCAGTGTTTGTGGCCTGGCACAGGGAGGGACTGGTGGAATCTCAGTGACAGAAATGAGCCACTGGGGAAGACTCTTCCTGCTGGGTGTGGCAGCCATCACAGCGCTCTGTGTGTTGTAGGAAATTGCCAGTCTGAAGAGGCAGTTTGCAGAGCTGCTTTCTGACATTGGCTTTGTGAAGGAGGGATTGAGAGCCAGGGATATTGAGAAGAAGTGGTCCCAAGGAGGTGATGGTGTGTTGGATGCCACAGGAGAGGAGGTAATTCATAGCATTTCATGAGTGCTTCAAAATGCTGCTACGGTTTTTCATGTGGGCTGTCTTCAGAAAGACTGGGGCCAGACATGTCCTGGGGTTCCATGATGATCAGGGTGATCAGGGCATTGTAGAATTCCTGTGCTTTGGGGCAACTTGTGCTTGCTTTCTCTAGGGTGCAAGCCACTTTGTAGCCAGATACCAGAGAACAATTCACCTGGGCACCAGGACAGTTGTGGCCAATTTGTTCCATTGATAGTGGGGGGAAACACAGCCCAGGTCCAACCTGAGGCTGCAGGAGCAGTGACTCATCCTCCTATCTAAAGCACAAGAGTGCAGCTGTAAAAGTGAACTAATTTCAGGAATTCAGTCATTCCTGGAGCAGGGTTTTACTTTTACAGACCGAACTGTAGAATCTCTAATGATCCCCTGTTGATTTCACAGGCAAATTCAAATGCAGAGAACATCAAGCTGATCTCAGCTATGCTGTGTGCTGCACTGTATCCCAATGTTGTGCAGGTAAAAGAATGCTTTTTAATTTTCCTTTCTTTGGTCTAGCATATCCACACACCCTGCTTTCATTTGGGCTCAGTGTGGCAGCCTTGAGCCTGGCTTAGGTTGCCAAAGTTTGCTGCTTGTGGTGTCAGAGCTCCAGTTTGTATTTCCTGACTGCTGCTGTTCCTACAGGCTGATTACATTGTTACACAGAAGCCAGCAGGAAATGTGAATTTACTTAAAATTACACCTTTTTAGAAGGCTGACGTTACAAAGGAAGTCAGGGTTGGACAGTACCTGTCTCCAGTGACTTGACATGTTGCTACTACAGAATTTCTGGTTTTGAAAAATTTAAAACATGAAGTTAAAAGGTTTTCTGGTGCAGCAGATTTTTATAACCTTTTTTCTTACCATGCAGGTGAAAAAGCCAGAGGGTAAATACCAGAAGACCAGTACAGGAGCAGTCAAAATGCAACCAAAAGCAGAGGAGCTGAAGTTTGTTACTAAAAATGATGGTTATGTTCATATTCATCCTTCGTCTGTGAATTATCAGGTCAGGATGCTTTTTTCTGCAAAGCATGCTCTCTTTTTATAAAAGAAATCACTTTTGCTTGAGTGTTTAAAATTACAGTGAGGATCCCTATTGATATTTAAAATAAAAAAATGTTAATGATTGAACAATCCTGTGTTAGGACTGTAAGTAATGGTGCATCCCTGAGTTAGGAGTGTCCTCCTGGGCACAGAGTTAAACTGCAGCCAACAGTTGTTGGCAGCTCTTTTGAGTCAAGGAGGCTCTGTTAGTGCTGCAGAAAAGGCAGAGCTGGCCCGTGTGGCAGAGTCACTCTGACCAGGCTGCTGTGTCCCTGTCCCAGACCAGGCACTTTGAGAGCCCGTACCTGGTGTACCACGAGAAGATCAAGACAAGCCGTGTGTTCATCCGGGACTGCAGCATGGTGTCCGTGTACCCGCTGGTGCTGCTGGGGGGTGGCCAGGTGCACATGCAGCTGCTCAAGGGGGACTTTGTCATCTCCCTGGATGACGGCTGGATCCGCTTTGTGGCCGCCTCTCACCAGGTGAGGAGGAGGAGGAGGAGGAGGGGCCATCCCGGGAGAGCTGCAGAGCTGAGCTGCAGCTGAGCCTTACCCCTCTCTGTGCTTTACCCGTGCCAGGTGGCTGAGCTGGTGAAGGAGCTGCGCTGCGAGCTGGACCAGCTGCTGCAGGATAAAATCAAGAATCCCAGCATGGATTTGTGCATGTGCCCCCGAGGCTCTCGGATCATCGGCATGATCGTCAAGCTCGTGACCACGCAGTGACATCAGAACAGCTTTCTGGAAAGCATTACACAGACCAAGTAACATCAGCGTCCTGACGTATTTATTGGTCCAAAACATGGCACTGACCTCTGGAAAAACAAGTTGGCAACTGTACTGTTGAGTTTTGGGTTTTTGTTTGTTTGCTTGCTTGTTGAAATTAAGGTGGCTTACACTATATTCTGGGAAAAGGGCAACTCTTCCAGAAGGAATAGAAACCTCGGAGTGTTTTTTTATGGGACTGTGCCCTGGTAGTAGTGTTTTCTGGTCAAACAAACAGCTGCTAGCCAGCTGTTTCTTGTAATAGTCACAGCTGGAGGCAGCATGTGGCATAGGGAGCTGCTCCCAAATTGATTTAAATTCACTTCCACATTTTAACTCAGCAGTTTTGGCTAACCAGGGATCCTGTTTACAGTTCAACCCAAAGCCCTTGTACAAGTGAGCACCTTTAGATTTGCATCGCGGTTCTGCAATTCAGACAATGTCCTGTAGTAAGGAGATGTACTGGATCAGTCAGCATGGTTTTGATCAGTGCAGGTTGCTCTGGTGACAAGATAAAACTCCAAGACAGTGTGGACATTTTCCCTGAAAGAGAGGCTGTTTCAGCCCTTCCTGCACTGTGAGTAAGTGAAAGAGCTGAGATGGGACTGCTGTAGTGCATTAAAATGAATTCTTGGCAGATGCCATTGCTAATTGCTAACATGTTCTGGTATGGGATAGTCCTTCTGCCACCCTGCACAGCTGGAACAAAGTCCCACTTTTGGAAGCTTTCAGCCACACTCCTGCTCTGAGGACTGGGCTGCTCCACTGTGGGGTAAAATGCTGTAGCAATAATGAACCATTATTTCCGCCCTTTGGCCTTGCTTTTACTTACAGTGCTGAGCAGTGCTGCAGCCAAGCTGCTCAAATACCAAATGGCTGAAGCGACAGGACTGGGCTGTCACCTTGTTGTCACCAGAGTGAACACTGCCTCCAGCACCAGTCTGATCTACAACCTTCAGCCTGAGGAACAGAGTGGAGGGAGGGACATTGTTTGGAGAAGTTTGGTTTTTTAAAAAAATACACATGAATTGTTTTTGTTGGGAGTTTCACACCAACACAGGCTCCTGTGAGGAAGATGACAGGAGTATCAAGCCCAACATCCTTGTGCAGAGAATGGCCACTGCAGCTCTGCTGGGATGGATTAGCCCCAGCTGGCTCCACTCCCTCCTGCCCCACCTCCATGAGCTGGCACCAGGAGAAGGGAGAAGCATGGGATGTGAGAAATTCACACACAGATACAGTTTAATAAAACAGAAGCGAAACAATTTATTCCCTACTTCCCTTGGGCAGGCAGGTGTTCAGCCACTCCAGGAAAGCAGCATGCTGTCCTTCCTACTATTCCTAAAATTACCTGGTACTCCAAAATTTCCTTGTTATTCTGTTAACAGCCATTATCAGCTCCAAAGATAAAGCAAATTGGCAAAAATCCTGAACTATTAATTCAGTAACCTATGCATGGTGAGATGGGGTTAAGTCTGGTTTCCCAAAGCAACCACAGACCAGCACAGCAGCAAAGCCCTTCCCTGGGTACGCTTCACTGCCAGGATGGAACCAGGCAGACACGAGGAACTTGAGCTCTCAACTCCCCACAGATCCTGCTACTTGAACACAAGCTGCAGGTTGTGCTTAGGACCTGTGATCTCCACAAACCCCTTAAACTTCTTCTTCTTAAACCCCCCTAAACTTCCTGAAAAAGGCATACAGACATAGGCATATAGCATACACACAAGAGACTGGTACCTTTCCCTCTAGCTGGTGCTGTGTAGGGATGCAGAAGGCACACACGAGCCTGTCCCACACTGCCTGCTTCCCCATCCCAACTGTGAACAGCAGGGTTGTCACAACTGATTTCTTAGTTAGAAATGCAGTTTATTTCAATGCACCAATAAAAAAAAAAAGCCCAACATTTTCAGATCACAGAACACAAACACAACAGAAGAGTTTTGTATTAGTCTGCTAACAAGACTTTTAGAAGACAGAGGTTCATGCCAATTGCTAGTCAATAGAAACAGCCTTCTAGGACTAAGCCCTTACATCACAAAATCCCTTATAATGTAAACAAAATATTTTTTTTACTAAATTTCTTAAATTTGAACCCATTCTTTTAGGACTTTCATTCCTTCAAGGGCTTCCTGATGGTGAGTGACTGAAAGGAAAAAAAAAAAGACAACAAACCATTAAGAACAACTCCTACAGCAAAACCAACAGAGGTTTCCTCTGGAGTTCTGCCTCTATTTTCATTTACACTTCTCAAGTAATAAAATAAGTGTTATATTTTACACTTTAACTTAAAAACTGCTTTAAGCTTGAAAGCTGAAGACTAATTAAGAGAGCTGAGACATCAAGCCTGCTCAGAAATCTCAATTCCAGCACATACTTCTCTGGTAACACAGGAAAACATCTTCCTTTGTGGAGCACATTAATGGGCAAGGATAAAAGCCCAAAGCCAAAAGTGCAACTCCTGAGCCTGCAGGAGTCACCAGCAGGAATTTAATCCTACACCACTTCATTGGCTTGCTCCACACCTTACATTACTCACTTGTTCCCTAAATTCCTCAGAAACATTTCATTAAAGGTTTCCTTAGCAGCAGCATTCTTATTCCCTAGCTGTATCATGACATTCTGACTACCAGCAGCAGGAAATGCCCATAAACAATTCATCTTCTCATAGTTCAGATTTAGGCAAGTAAAAATCCTGAGCTTTCATCCTTGCCCAAGTTAACTTCTCTAGGAACTGCCCCAGCTCGAGTGCTATTGAACTATAGGACAGACTCCGGTTTTAAGACATTCCTACCTTCTCTTTGGAGATGGTGATCTGGACTTTGAGCGGCTGCATAAAAACAAACAAACAGACCAGTCAGTGTGGTTGGTACACCTGGGTGCTCTCATTACCCACTTCTGACCATTTAAAACCAGAACAATTTGGTGGTGTTAAATGCACTGACACTGCCGGTATCAAGTGTACCCAGGTACTTTAAGCAAGAAGCTGCAGGTGAGAAGGAAAAATGCTGGAAGCCGGAGCCCTCGGGAAAAGAGCAACACACAGCTTCAAAGCTGCTGTAATCACAGTAACCCTGCAAAGCAGGAGCAGTGAATCGAGCAGAGTTAGGGACAGGGAGAACTACAGACACTTCAGAACAAAGGTAGGAGAAAACATGCCCCAAATCCTGTCAAAAGTATTTTTTTTTATAATAATGAGTGTATAACATCTGCATGCAAAACCCTGGAAGAACTGCCTACTGTCCCACAAAAAAATCAGCTGTTCAAAAAAACCCCATAATGTATGAAAAATTATTTTTGAAATCAGTTACAAAAGTAAAAAACCAACCCTGCAACTGAAATACCAGTCCAAGCAGAGATTTTTAATCATGAGGGAAAAAAACAACCCCACAAAAAACCCCACCAACCAAAACAAAAACCAACTGAGTGGTACTTGTATTTGAACGCTCACCTTTTAGCAGGTAAGCCAGATTTAGATCTACCATGAGACTCAGACCTACAACAGGAGAAAAATAAAGCTCAGCAAAGCAGCCAGTGGGCATGCAAACACACGGAGAGTTAGCTACACCAGCAACGGCAAATTCACCCCAGGCAGCAGCAGCAACCACAGAGGGACGGCTCTGGTGCTGCAGGCCTTCCCCAGGACCTTCCAGGGGAATCCTCAGCTCCTACTGCAGAGACCCCACTCATCACAAGGCACGAGTGCAAGCACAGGAAGCTCCCCAGCAAAGCTTCAGCTGCCAGCTCCACAAAACACCAGACCAGACTCCCACACTTCCTTCCTACCTGCAAGTATCCCTTATAGAAAGGCAAGAATAGTTTCAAATATCATCTTAGAAGGTATTTTAACAGCACATTAAGAGCCTGGAATCAGCCGCAAGTAAGTGTGTGTGCTGAAGGGCTGGTGCATTCTTCAGTTCAAGCTCGCAGTGCCAATTTTATTCAGTGTATAGAGATTTTGCACCAATATGAGGCTACTGATGAGTAAACTATTCCCAGTTTATCTCAGGACTTAAAATCTACTTCAACAGTGAAACTTTCCTCCCACATTTATTATGCTACTTTATCAACTCAAATTTATTTGCTGTTACTTAAAAAATGTCTTCCTAGAGTGTCAGAATTCAAGCTATCACTCGGTATCAGAAAGCTCCGTTCAACACGCTTGGCCAAAAAAGCAAAATACTTTTACTCTGTTTCTGCTCAGAACTGTTTTTGAAAGGTGATCAAAATTCACCTTTACCTGGCCTATTAGCTCACAGAAATACTACAAGGACACTGCTGGCACATGTTAAGCAAAATGTTACGTGCCACTGCTTTGACACCTTCCTGGTCTCTATCCTGAGCCACTGTCTGGCCCATTTCCCCCTCGTAACAAGTAACTTCCTACTGGGTCACAGTTACTGAGGATGGGAATGCTCACAACCACCCAGAACTGGTACTCAGCACCATGAGCATCTCCTCCACTGCTAAGCAGAAGGCAGCACAGCACACAAAACCATCCTCAATTTACTACATACCTAAGAATTAACATTTTTAAAAAAATTGTGTCCACAGACCTTAAATTTAACACCACTACTTTTGTCTGTGAAAAGGCATAAATTATTAAGTGCAAATATTGCTCGGCTGGACAGCCTTCTAAGCACTTCCAGACAAATTCCCCCAGGGAAGTAAAAAAAAAAAAAAAAAAAAAAGAAAGAACACACCACCACAATCAAACAACACACCAAATCCATTACTGGTTTGAATCAAAACGAGTGTCTCACCTGCTTCGAGGCCATACAACAGACCGGGACCTGGAGCGTGACCTGGACCTAGATCTGGAAAAAAACCAATGGAAGCTCTACTACCACATGCTTTATACAGGTGAGACAGAAACCAGTTACTGTAAATGTCCCACAAGACTGAGAACTTTGTTGATCTCTAAGTTTTACAGAAATAATTTTTATTATTAGAAGGCTGTAGCACCTTTGGTCAGTAATCCCACTGTCTTAGTAGACTAAGCAATTCCCCCCCTGTACACTTGTAGCTGAATTTTGAAACAAACATAGAGCAAGGCTGTAACTTTGGTACAATGTTAAAAAGAAAAAAATAATATCTCAGAAACAGCAGTTCCAAAATTATATGCTTAAATTTTAAACAAAATATTCAGAGTAGCTCTTCTGCATGTAACACCACAAAAGTTCCTATGAACATACGGACTGCAAAACAAACTTACTGATTCCATTATAAATGCTATAAATATATATATAGATACTTGATATTTCAGCTCCACAATATGTGCCCTTCAACAATGCTGTGGGTTTAACAGCAACCACATACCTTGACCTTCTTAGAGAACCAGAGCGGGACCTGCGGGGTGAGAAGGATCTGTATCTACGAGGAGACATCGACCGGGACCTACGATAGGAAGCTGACCTGGATCTACAAAACAAATCAAACACCAACCCATCACCGCAAGGCACTTTTCACTACAAATACAGAAAAATAAGGAGGGGCCCACAGAGGAAGGAGTGGGAATGAAAACACAGAAGGCAGAGCCCTACCTCCTACCACGGCTGCGGCTGCGTGACCGGGAATACCTTCTCCCTCGGGACCTCGAGCGGGATCTAGACCGGGACCTGGGTTTAGGTTAGAAAAAACAGGTATCAGCAGACAGCTGCAGCAACCCGCACGTGTGAGGCCCTGCTGAAGTCAAAACTTTTTTCAGACAACTAAAAAGAGGATTTAAAAATAAATCAAAAAAAGAAAAACCAAAAACCAAACCAAACAAAACAACAAAAACACACCACTAGCATCTGTCAGTTGGAAAAATGTCTGGGCCTACTTGTCTTGAGCATTTTTACTACCTAGAAAAATGTTAAAAGCTGAATTACATTGCAGAATTACATTAGAATAGAAAACACTGTAATGCGTATTTAAAATAAACCTTGCAAGTTTGCAGGTCGACCCTCTTTGGCCCAAGGTCTAGCAGATCTAGACGATCTAGAAGTATCTATAGGCGAGCGCTGCATCTAGGTAGGTGTTCTCTTCAATCTAACGACGATCAAACTGACAGCCCAATGAGCCAGGGTGAGGCTTGATTGACGCAAGAAGATTTTTCTAGGTGGGAATGTGGTCAATCTGGTGTTCCTCTTTCTAAACCGGAGGGGGGCCCCAATTGAAAGCCAAATTTACTGTTACGGCGGTCACCGTCTCAAATTTTCTGCCCTTAAAGAATAAGGTGAAGCTACGTGTAGATGGCTCGAGGGGATCTGGCCTCTTATGCTGATCACCTCAAGGTCTAGGAGGATCTTAAGTGTCGGATTTGCAAGGCGCCTCAGCATGAAATCTTAAGGCTCGTGACATTCTGAATCAAGGCGACTGACTCAAACGAAGAAACCTGAAAGGTTTTGACCAGGTTGATTATTAAAATAGTAACATTTATATGTATTAGCAAAAAAAAAAAATTGTGATATACACCTGTTGACTTACGACAGTTAGAGTTAAAACCGGTGTAACATTGTGTTCTTTGCTAACAAGAACTACACAAAAGCGAGCTGGCGAAGCAACGCGGCCGCCCCGGCCCCGCACGTACCTGCTCCTCCTTCGCCGGCTATAGCGGTGACAGTCATAGGCATAGTGGCCTTTCTCACCACACTCGTAGCATCTGTCGTTGGGGTCGAAGGGGCGCCGGGCAGGGGGCCGGTCGTAGCGGGAGCGGCGCGGCATCCCTGTGGATACTTCCACTCTGACTCTAGAGCCGCATATTATCCTGCAAGACACAGCAGATATTAACGAAAGGAATATTTTCCTCTGACGCTCTCAAGCAACGAGCATGAGAAATCCCTGATTGGCGTGGCGTAGGGAGATCGAGGGCTGCGGCCCTCAAAGAAGTTCGAGACATGCACGTACTTCCCATCGAGGCCAAGCACAGCATCTTCAGCATCCCGGGGGTCTTCGAACTCCACGAAGGCGAACCCCGGCGGGTTCCTGGCGATCCACACGGTTCTCAGCGGTCCATAGTAGCTGAAGGCTCTCTCTAGTTCGCCTTTGCCGGCGCCCGTGCCCAGGTTGCCCACGTACACCTTGGTCTCTGAGGGGACAAGCGGCCGCCATGTCAGTGCCGCGCGCGGCGCCGGGCACGCGGCCGCCCCTCCCCCGCTCCCTCGCCGCCGCCATCTTTGACACCGCGTCCATCTTACAGCGCCCGGCCGCCGGGCCGCGCCCGCCCCACAGACCCCGCGGCCGCCGCGGCCGCCCCCGCCGTGCCCCGGCCCTCCGCCACCGTCCCTCTCAGCGGCCGCCTGAGGGAACAATCGCCTACTCCCACCGCCGGAGCGGCATTAACGCTGCCGCTCCCGCCACCTTTCCCCTCGCCCCCCTGCCCACAGTGGAAGCCCCGACGCGACTGTGAGACGCCCCAGGCTCGCCGCCGTGCCCACCGTATCGCCCGTATCGCGACATCCTCCCGATGACAGCGCGAGCCCGAGCAGGCGCGACCCTTATATAGAGGAACCGCCGCTGCGCCTGCGCGCCGCGCGGGGGGCGGGACGGGGCGGGCCGCGCCTCGCTACGCGCGGGCCTCGCGAGAGGCGGTTCCCGCGCGGCGGCCATGGCGACCCAGCGGGCCTGAGGGAACGTGAGGGGGCACGGGCTGCCCCCCGCTCCTCCCGGGGACACGCTCGCCCCTGGCAGCCCCCAGTGAGAGCTCCGGTCCGGCTCTGACGGGGCAGACCAGCCGGGAGCTACTTGTTGCGTTTTGCACCCCTCATACGTGACCCATCATGGCTTCTGCCTGTGCTGAGGGTGAAGGAGCTGACGCCATGGTCCTTGTTCACAGTCAGGAGCGGTGCCTCCCTTGGAACAAAACATCCCCAAGTTGCTCCAAATCTCTCTCATACCTCAGGTCCAGCCCAACCAGCCCTGGGAGTTCAGGCCCTAGTTTAGCTCCTCGTATCTGACATGCAGCTGAAGCTGTTGTGTGATAGCATCTCCCAACCTTCCCAGGGAGACACACACAGTAATGGATGTGCAGCAGTCATTTTTTAAGAAAAAAATCAACACAAACCTGACAAATGAAAAGTAATTTTAGGTAAATTTGAGCATACCAATGTGCTTATCTCCTAATAAGGCAGAACAAATACACTGAGATAAATGAGGGCTCTAAATGTTCCTCACTGCATTCATAATCTCAGGAATAATCACATTATGATTCCTGCATCATGTGTTGGCATAAACTAGAAACAGAGCATTAAAAAACACAAACTTACTGAATTGCAATACATTTTCCTTTTACAGAACAGTGGTTTTCCAACCACTGCTGATCTAAAATAACAAATCTAGACAGATAATGGTTTTAAAACCTGCTACTTGACTGCTAACCTTCCCTAATAATTCTACAAACCTGGACATACATTGTAGTTTATGTTCTAAACTAGGAGAACAGTAATGGGAAAAACAACCAACCAACCAGCCAGCCAGGAAAACAAAAGAAAACAGCTTTTTGAACCATTTTTTTAAATTTGGTTTGGGACGTCCAGGTGTCATAAGTATCTTTCTAAAAAAAACAAAAAAAACCCAAAAACACAAAAAAACAAAAAACGCCACCAAAAAAAAAAAAAAAACAAACCACCAAAAAAAAAACCCCAAAAACCAAAGAATCTGGTAAGCAGTTCAAATAAACATGCCTTCAGCACTAGATAATTAAACTCGTTTTAAAGGGAAAACAGTTTAAATGTAGTATATATCATCTTTTACAATACAGTTACAAAAACTCTAAACCGACCAGTTAAACTGACAAATCAGCTTAATACATCACCATTATCCAACAGTTTGCTTCTAATAAAAATAGCACATGAAAAAATGCTTGTGCTTTGAGTTTATTCTTCTTTATTCCTTCCTTTACATACAAAAAAAATCAAGACGAAAGTACCCAAAGTGCAGCATTTCTGCAAATTGTGAATATTGACATCCAGGAGAGCCCTAAAAGAGGACGGTTCCTAAACCAGGAGAGCTCCTAGAGTCCAAAGGAGCAGCCCTGGCTCAGCGCTGCTGTTGCAGGAAGCCCTGCAGCAGGCCCTGCACGCGGGCCAGGATGATCTCGTTGGTGCTGCTGCACTGCTCGGGGCCGTACGGGGGCTCGATGCTCAGCACCCCCGCCACGCTCAGTGTCCTACCCAGCTCCCCCTGCTCGGCCACGGGGATGTGGTTTGTCTCCAGCCACGTCTTCAAGGCGTTCTTCCTCCTCTCCAGCTCCTCCGCGCTGTAGGCTTGGCTTTCCTCGGGCGCGAGGATGCGAGCGAGGCGCTGCTCCATGTCGCTGTCCCCTTCCTGCAGGATCTCCACCTCTTGGACAGCGTGGCCCATGATGAATGAGATGGATCCTTTCTCGTTCTCTGGGAATGTTGCGAGGACAATGCTGTCAAGGAAAGAAGATTGTGTAAGTTACTGTTCTTGACTGAAGACTGAGAAGCAGTCTCCAAGGTTTTGGAGATAAGAGCTCATTAGCATCAGCCTAACCCAGGTATTTAGGCAATACCCAGCACCCAGCATTTTCCTTTGAAAAGCACACTGCTATACCCTTAAAATACTAAAAATGTGGGGCTCTGCAGGGAATTGCTGGTCTTGAATTTGAAACTACTCTAGACACTATCAAGCAGAATATTAATGTACACTTTGCTTCAAAAAAAATAAAGTCTGGAAATCTAAATATTTTTGTGCAGCTTTCCAACACTGCTGAAGAACCTAAAACATTTCAACATTCAGAAACAGTGATACCTTCATACACACAGCACTTTGAATGCTGAAGGCAGCTAACAACACCAGAACCTTTTAATGAAGAAAGTCATATTTACTGATCATTGCCAAAATAATATTTTTTATGACTGTTGCCAGTTCATGAAATGAAAATACAACAGAACACACTACAGGAGGCTCAGGCTCACATTGTAGAAGCATGGTGTTTTCCCAAGGGCACTTGCATCTCAGAAATCCTAAAATGCAAGTAGGAAGGCAGCTGGTTATATTTCTAAGATCTCTCCCTCATATATCAACAAAGAGCATCAGAAACCATTTTCTTCCTCTTGTGGGAAGCAAAATTCCAGAACCTGATACCAGCACTTCACTAGCCTATTACTGCCACCATTAGTGAAAGTAATGACTTTTTTGGGGAGATGTGTCCAGTGAGATATGCCTTGATTTCAGCCTGGACCATCTCCAGAATCACTCACAGCTGCATGCACCTTCCTTACCAAAATCATAGGAAACTTCAGGAGATTATTGGAGCTACTTCAGAGCTGAAGCAGCAACCCAGTCTTCTGAAACACATCAGAAGCTGAATGTTTTCATTTTCAGCCTCCAGCCTGTGTTCATGTGGGACAAGCTCACATCCAATAAGGTATGAAAGAGCTCTGGCAGCAAGGAGACAAATTTCTGCCCATTCCCTGGTGCATTTTGCCTTTCAAACCCTGTTTTCAAGTTACTCACTTGGGATACCAGAGATGTGTGGTACCACTTTCTCTCCAGTGCCCCTGATTTTCCCTGCTTGCTCTCCAAAGATGCCTCGACACCTTCCTGGGTGTCTGGCTGGAGTGGAAAGCCAGGCATCAATGCAAGAACTCTGGACAAAGGCTAAGGATTTCAACACCTAAAGCACTGAAACCACTCCAGCACTCTTTGTAAAGCAGGGTTTGGTATATTACCAAAAGCAATCTTTAACACATTGTTAAAGATTGTTGAGAAGTAATAGTATAGCTTAATAGGTAAGTTTTAAATTAGAGTAAGTCACTTGGAATTGTAATACTGTGTGATTTAATATGCTGTTCACTTAGCTTTACTTGCTTAGCATGAGGAGCTGGGTTTGCTGAAGCCTTGGCTGCAAGCTGTGAACTTTCACCTTGAACACATGCATTCAGCTGGTAGAGAGCTGATTTTTGAGCAATTTTCCTAGAAGCTGGCACAGTGCTGAGTTTTGAATTTACAGTGAGAATAACATTCCTAGCACACTGAAATTTTGGTTGCTGCTAAGCAGTGCTTATTCTAAATCAAGGGCTTTTTAGTTTCCCATGCTCAGCCAGAGATGAGGTGCACAGGAAGTACAAACCAGACGATAGGGAGGCTGCAGCCATCAGCAGAAGCTGCAACTTAATAAGATAACACGCCATTTTTGCTCCAAATAAGTTTGCTTCAGCCTTGGAATCTTTTCTCCTCCTAAAAATCTTGCTTTTCATAAAAGCTTTGGTACTTACGTGGCAGAAACTGGGTCAACTGTTAAAACCCATCCTTCATATTCATGTTTCTCAACTGCAACAACTTTCACCAATTTGTTCACGTATGTTTCCCAGTCTAGAGGGCTTTTTCTCTGCCAGTCATTCATATTTCCTACATCCAGGACCTAGAAAACAACCAGATCAGTCAGCAGATGCAGTCAATCTTTTTGGTTTGCTATTTGTGAAAAACGCCAATCACTTGTTTTTAAAATTTTAAAAGTTTAATAGTAATAAAATGGTTATAAAAATAGCTATATAATTAGAGTAATTAAAATTTTGGACAATTTGGATTAGGACAATATGAGACAATAGAGTTAGAGAAGTCTGGGTACCTTTTTCTGGGCAAAATAAGTCCGAAAAAGGACACACCTTAACAGAGGATTAACCCTTAAAAACAACAGCCGGTTGCATATTCAAACACCTCATACATGATGCATAAATTCCATTCAAAGGATTCTTTCTGGTCAGCATCAACTTCTTCCTCTTAATCCTGACAGCATCTTCAGGGCTGAGCGAGGCAGGAAGAAGTTTGTTTCTTCTGATAATGGGGCCATAAATTCTCTTTCTCTGAAAGATTTAGGTGTCCTGTGGCTGCTATCTCAGTGCGACTTCTTTTTTTAGAAAAAAGTATCCTACATAGCATAGTTTCTATTTTAACATTATGTTATAACCTAAAACTATATTTAACACACTACTTAAGAAAATTAATACAGCATAACTTTCTAACATAACACATATTCATTTTCATATTTGCGAAAAGCCAATCATAAAATATGCATTTTTCACACTCTTCACGTTTGCCCCCATGTAAAGATTTGCCTTTAAAAAAAGGGCAAATTTTGCTTGTTTTAAAAGCAGACATTCACACAAGTGGCTTGTATAAAGCTGCACTTCTGTAATTCCCCATGGAGCCTGCTTGTTTTTAAAGCCACACAGCAAAGACTCGAACCCCACTGCTCTGTAACCTTAAGCTTCCCCGTTGCATCCAACACTCCATCTATTGCTCCGCTTTGTTACAAAACCTTGGAGGTAAAAGTTCAGAGCCTTTGTTTTGTGCACTGGCGCATCAGTGGTGCCCGAGCCCTTCCGCCTCCTTGGATAAGCGCTATCCTCCCCTCTCCCGATGCCCTGCGCTGGAGCACCAGCAAGCGCCGTTCCACCCTTTTCCCCCCCGCGCAGCATTCCCAGCCCGGCGCCCCCCGAGCGGGGCTGCAGCGCGCCTCGGGGAGCACAAAGGGCTGCAGGGCGCTTTGTTCCCCGGGAACGCCTTCCCAGCAGGAAGAGCCGGCACAGCCCAGCTGGGCGGGGGCAGGAGCCCCGGTCCCCATCCCGCTTTCCCGCTCACCGGCCCCAGTTCCCGTTCGCGTTCCCGCCGAGGGCTCCCGGGAGCGGCCCCGGGCGGCACCGCCGCTTCCCGGCGCCAACGCCGCCGCCGAGCGCTTCCCGCGGCCCGGGAAGCGCCAAATGCTCCCGTGCGGCGTTTTACAGCTGCGGGGGGGCACATGAATGACACGCAGGCTTGCACGCATCAGGCCGGGTCGCAAAACAAGGATTCGGGGGTGTGTAGCACTTTAATGCCCCTGCCTTCTGCCCCTCTGGAGCTGGATTTGCTCCTGGGATGCTCCTGCTGTTGCGGTGAGATTGCAGCTCGCACATGCCAGGCCGTACCGTTCGTGTGCGGTAATAGGGGGAAATGCACGCTCTGTGCATCTGCTATATAAAAATAAGGTAATTTTGCTCCCTGGTTGTTGAGTCGCTTTTAGCAGGCTTTGCCGTGCCGCCGTGAAGGTGGGAAGCTTGATTCCAACACCCACCCCCACCCCGCACCTGCTCTATTTCAGCAGCACTCACGCACAGCTTCCTTTGGATGAACCAAACAAGTCACTCATTCCGTGATTTGTTAGGAATTTGTGAACGCAAACATACAATGGTTTTGTGAGTGCTAACACAAAAAAATATAAAGAATATAAAATGAGACAGTCATATTTTGGAGGCTTAAAGAAGCTATTTCCTTTTTTCCTTTCTTTTTGGGGGTCTCAATTCAGCCTCTCCAGTACTACAGAGAGTGCATATGAATGGCTTGTGCCACCGCATTCAGCTACTGCTTTCTTCCAGTCACAGCTCGTTTATTAGAAAGCAGGGAGAACAAATCTAATAGTTTTTACTCTAAGAATAAGCACTGGCCTGCACTCCAGAGGCAGCTACGCACCAGCGGATGGGGATATCACCTCCAATACTGGATGCGTCCAAGGATTGCTCCCACTCAGGAGATGCCAGGACAGAAATGCCCCGCTGTCTTTACTTCCATCGGGCAGATAATCACCTGCAGCAGCAGGACGGAGAGTCCAGCTTCCCAGGAAAAGGCTCTCCCGTTCCCACTCACTCCTCCAATTCCTATTTCAGGCCCCGAGTCCCATTCAGTAGCCCGCCCCTGGCGCATGCGCGCCTCCGCGCGGCGCGGGGGAGGCGGGGGAGCAGGCCAGGGGGCAGGCGCGTGCGGCGGCGCGTGCGCGCGGGCGGCGGAGCCGTCGGGATGTCGCGTTACGGCCGCTATGGAGGCGGTGAGAGCTCCCGGGGGCCGCGGGCGGCGGGCGGCTGCGCGGGCGGGACGGCGAGACGGGTCTGAGAGAGAGGCGATTGCCGCGGGGAGCTTAGCGACTGGGGGGCGCCGGTGGGGAGGGGAGGAAGGCGATGCGGCCGCCGCCGCCGTTGTCGCCGCCGCCATTTTGCGTCAGCGGCCGTGGGGGAGGTTGCGCGGCCGGGCGCGCGGCGCTGGCGGTGAAGGCGGGAAGGGGCCGCGCGGACAAGATGGCGGCGGCCGGGGGAGGGCGGGGCGGGGGCTGAGCCCGAGCCCGCTCCCGGCCCCGCGCTGACCCCCGGCCCGCTCCCGCAGAGACCAAGGTGTACGTGGGCAACCTGGGCACGGGCGCCGGCAAAGGCGAGCTGGAGAGAGCCTTCAGCTATTACGGACCGCTGAGAACCGTGTGGATCGCCAGGAACCCGCCGGGGTTCGCCTTCGTGGAGTTCGAAGACCCCCGGGATGCTGAAGATGCTGTCCGTGGACTTGACGGGAAGTACGTGTCCATTTCGCGTGTTTGCCGAGGCTTCTGAGAGAAAAGTGGGCTTTATCTCGCTGGTCCCTGTGCTTTTGTAGTTCTGTCATGGACCGAAAGGTTTAACCCAGACCCTTCGTGAACTCATTGCAGGGTGATCTGCGGCTCCAGGGTCAGAGTGGAAGTATCCACAGGGATGCCGCGCCGCTCCCGCTACGACCGGCCCCCTGCCCGGCGCCCCTTCGACCCCAACGACAGATGCTACGAGTGTGGTGAGAAAGGCCACTATGCCTATGACTGTCACCGCTATAGCCGGCGAAGGAGGAGCAGGTACGTGCGGGGCCGGGGCGGCCGCGTTGCTTCGCCAGCTCGCTTTTGTGTAGTTCTTGTTAGCAAAGAACACAATGTTACACCAGTTTTCTTTAAACTTTAACGCTAGAATAAATGTATAGGTGTATATTACAATTTGTTGCTATTTCTATCAAATGTTACTATTTTAATAATCAACCTGGTCAAAACCTTTCAGGTTTCTTCGTTTGAGTCAGTCGCCTTGATTCAGAATGTCACGAGCCTTAAGATTTCATGCTGAGGCGCCTTGCAAATCCGACACTTAAGATCCTCCTAGACCTTGAGGTGATCAGCATAAGAGGCCAGATCCCCTCGAGCCATCTACACGTAGCTTCACCTTATTCTTTAAGGGCAGAAAATTTGAGACGGTGACCGCCGTAACAGTAAATTTGGCTTTCAATTGGGGCCCCCCTCCGGTTTAGAAAGAGGAACACCAGATTGACCACATTCCCACCTAGAAAAATCTTCTTGCGTCAATCAAGCCTCACCCTGGCTCATTGGGCTGTCAGTTTGATCGTCGTTAGATTGAAGAGAACACCTACCTAGATGCAGCGCTCGCCTATAGATACTTCTAGATCGTCTAGATCTGCTAGACCTTGGGCCAAAGAGGGTCGACCTGCAAACTTGCAAGGTTTATTTTAAATACGCATTACAGTGTTTTCTATTCTAATGTAATTCTGCAATGTAATTCAGCTTTTAACATTTTTCTAGGTAGTAAAAATGCTCAAGACAAGTAGGCCCAGACATTTTTCCAACTGACAGATGCTAGTTCTTTAGTTGTCTGAAAAAAGTTTTGACTTCAGCAGGGCCTCACACGTGTGGGTTGCTGCAGCTGTCTGCTGATACCTGTTTTTTCTAACCTAAACCCAGGTCCCGGTCTAGATCCCGCTCGAGGTCCCGAGGGAGAAGGTATTCCCGGTCACGCAGCCGCAGCCGTGGTAGGAGGTGTGTTTGAGTTTGTCTTTTATTCCTGTTGCCTTCTTTTTCCTAGAAAAAGCTGCACATGAACAGCTCTTGGAATTGCTTTCTTTGCAGGTCCAGGTCAGCTTCCTATCGTAGGTCCAGGTCTGTGTCTCCTCGTAGGTCTAGGTCCGTGTCTCCCCGCCGGTCCCGGTCGGGTTCCTTGAAGAGATCAAGGTAATTAGTACTAATTTTCACCGTGTGATTTATTTCTGTTGGTGTTTTCTCGTTTTAATTAGATTGCAGAAGATACTGGATAGCAGGTTTCAAAAGATGCTGACCTCTAGAAGTCAGCATGCTTTTAAAAGTTTCTGATAATCCCAGTTAAATTCACAGGTGTTCTAATGAGTTTTGAGACCTTGCCTTGAGACAGTGGCATCTCCCATGATTGAATTTCTTTGGCTAAAATGTCTAATGATCATGTAGATCTATGATCATGTATGTCTTAAGTTCACAAGTAGACATTAATTTATATAGTGTTGTAATTGTCATCACTTCTTCTTGAGTTTATTTATTTCTCATTTATCTCAATTTTTAATTTCAGGTCTAGATCAAGATCCAGATCTAGATCCAGATCTGTTACATGGCCCCGAAGCAGGTATGTGACTATAGGTAGTAGGCAAAAGTTGCTTAGAAGTCTCATTAGGCTCTCTAACATCTGTTAAGGTTTTTTTCCAGGAAAAGATGTGTTTTCCCTTCACTAACTAGGGGTCTGTAGTTTTAAAAAGCGGTGCAGAAAATTGTTCTTCCTCTTTTTATTCTTTTGCACACCACTAACATATAGGTCACCATAGTCATCAGAAATACTGGTTTGATCAGGCTGCATTTACAGCTAATAAATGTAGAATTAATCTCAAAAGTTTATTTTTCTTTGTTAAACACACCACAGGATTGGGATTCTTCCTATATTTTTCTGAGAAAGCAGGATGCCCTTCCATTGGTGTGTTAATGTTTTACTGTCTGTAGCCAGGCAAGTCTTGAAGGGCTTGCTGGTATCCTGAGTGTTACAGCTGCAATTCCAGCTTTGTTGAATATCAGTGTCAATCTGCAGGAACTGATTTTGATTTGAGATAAACAACTGTCAATTATTTTGTACCAATAAACGTGTCGCAAGAGTAACAGTCAGATTCTGAAAGAACACAGGATGTTATTTGTTCCCTTAAACTTTACTTGATAGTAAATAAGAGCAGCCTGTGCTTCATGGAGCCTTTTCCTGGCAGCAGGGCTGACTGGGCGTCCTCGACAAGAGCAAGAGTAAATGGAAATTCTGCTCTGGATATGGAATTGCTTATGGCTCAGCCTGTCCCTCTGCCTGCTGTCCTGGTTTTAATGGCTGCTCTTGGAAACAAGGAACAGTCAACCATAAAGAAACTCAGGAAAATATTAGGATGGCTTCAGCTAATGGGAGCAGGCGGAAAAGCCCACAGCTGAAGGTGGCATTTTCTGAGGATGGACAGCAAGCAATGATGGGAGTTTTAAGGGAAAGGAGAGATGAAGACCAGATCATCATGGCTTAGTTAAGAGCAGAAACTCACACAAGTAGTCTGGAATCCAGTAAAGAGAGAAGAAGGTTGCCCAAGGGTGTAGAGCAGTGCCTTTCTCTGGCTGGAGACACCTGCGGCTAAACCATGTTGAATCTTAGTACTTGTTCCAACGTGACTTAATCATGGCTAACCACTGTTCTCTGTCAGTGATGAGCCAGAAACAGCTACAGTCAGCAGACTCACAAAGAGGAAGACATCTTGATTTTACCAGCATTGTTTTCTCCTTCTGGTACCATGCTGGATTTCTACAGGGTTAAGGATACTTGTAGTGACACTTCTGGACTGTTGTGTGACACTTTGCATTTTAAGTAGGGGTTAAGTGACTGAGGCATAGGAAGTTACAGGTGTACACCTAGCCAGAAGAGGCAGAAGAATTGTGCTTTTGAAATTGAAAGATTATTTCTTTACAAGGAAGGAACCCAAGGACTGCATTGCACCCAGAGACTGGATTCATCCAGGCTCTGGATTCATGAGGGAGACCAGCTAAATGAGTACATGACATTTGCTGGTTTGACAGTGTCACAACACACATCTGGAAATGGTTGTGGAAAGCCTTGGATGTGGAATGTAGAACACTTCTTGGGGGACCTCAAAATTTCAGTGAGGCTTTCAGGCAGTGTTAGTGTTCCTGTGGTGCAGCAGCCTCAAAGGTGGACATTTTCCACATTTTTTTCATAAGGATTAAGTTCAAACATTAAAAAAAAATACTTGAAGTAAGTGGATATATAAGATGAACTTCACAGAGAAGATACGTCTAGGAATGAGCTGTCTGCAATTGCAGTGGCAGATGTTCCTCAACTCTAATAAAACCTGCAAGTTTAGAGCATGGCTTTTTATTGGCTCTCTGAAAATACTGGTCAGGATTTGGGTTGTTCCTGTGTTCCTCCCACCTGCATCAGCAAACACTGGTCATCAGCTAGGGACCAAACCAAAGTACAGAGCAACATGTGCAGCATCCATGTAAAAAGACTTCTTTGGAAACTTAGCAGGCAAAACCCTGGAAACTTGCATGATTCTGTGTATTCAGCATGACAGTGCTCATCCACTGAGTGTGAATCCTGCTGTCCCAAACGTGGGAACCTGCATGTTCTGTTTCCCTGCTGAGCTGTGTTCTTTCTTGCAGGTCTAGGTCTCATGGCAGATCAAAGTCTGGCTCACCAGCTAAGAGGTGAGCACACACACATAGAGCCTGCAGTAGCATCTCAAATTTAGGTTTGCATGATTAACAGAGCCTGGTCCTTTAGAAAAATACCCCCTAACATGGGTCCCCAGCTAATCTCTTTGAGATATGACAGAAATCACAGCATTTCCTCTGCAGCTCTTTGGAGTGTGTTCCTTACCTGTCTGGGTTTTCATTAACTCTTGGTAGTTTCCAACACAGTACTAATTTTTTGTGCCTTTGTGCTCAGTTCTGTTACATTTTTCTATCCATCAGATAAAGACCTTGAGCTCTGTTAATGCTTTCCATAAAACAGCAGTCTGGTGATGTTGCTTTTCTCAAAGCATCACCTTACTACCACCCCTTTTTTCTGTTTTTCCATTTGTCTGCTGAAGAAAGTTGCTTAAAAAGTATCTCCATGCTAAATAAATGGAGAATTACTGTCAGAGTAAAAGTTGGTCTGAAAACTACCATTGGAAATCTACCTGTCTAGATTCCTATAATTTACTTTCTGGTAGGTTGGGGGTTTTGTAAAGATAAAAGTTGATTTGACATTGAAGCTGCATTGGTGCTGTTCTGTTTTGGCAGCCGGTCGAAGTCCCGGTCACCATCTCCAAAGAGAAGGTATGTTGGTTTCCTACCAATAGCTTAGACTCCATAGAGCTGGCATTGTAGTGTCTGCACTGATCTCTGCTGAGGAGTTTGACTGCTGCTTGTAGGAAAGTACTGGAAAGGTATTTTGCTGAGATCTCTTTCACAGCAATAATGTTGTGCTTGCTGCTTTCTATATTGTAATATGTATGGTGATAAATGCTAAGGGTTATGTAGCAGTGTCTTGTTGCCTGCTGCCCTGTTCCTTTTGGTTCACTGACAGTTTTATTACACAGAGACTGATGAACTTAAAACATAGAATAAATGTAGGAAATCAGCTTTCAGTCTCATTAAAAGCTACATTGACATTGGGGAAGGTACAGTGGAGTACCCTGGCACAGCAGTCAGGAATGGAAGATCAGGCCTGTTATGTTCACTGCTGTTAGATTATTTTTTTCTTTTGCAGTAAGTCAGTAAATAGTTTTCTCTCTGTGTGTATATGCACAGAGTAATGTGTAGAATATCTGGAGTGACAGAATCAGCAGCATTTTTTCCCTAAGTAGAATTCTTTAATAGTTCATTTTTACAACTTTAGGGTCAAACAATCACAAGGGCATGAAGAAGTGCTCCTAAATGCTGAGTGATCACCGTGATAGGTTTTGACAAGCTGCTGTATCAGAATAGTGAAGAAGTATCTTGCCCTTTGGAGGTCACTATGAGTAATACCCTTAGGATGGCCTTAAAGAGATCTCATTTTTAAAAAAACAGTAAAGAAAAAAGTGTTATCTCCAGATCATCAGCCCGTTAACTTTTGTCAGTAGTGATTGGTTATTTTATTAAAAAGTGCTTAAGGGGAGACAGAGTCTGGGTATACTCCTGTTGCTTTTTCCTGTATTTGTGATTCCCAAGCAACTACTGAAATGTTAATTGTGGATTGTTTTCCTTTCAGCCGTTCACCATCAGGAAGCCCTCAACGAAGTGCAAGTCCTGAAAGAATGGATTAAAGTTATGAAGTTAATCTTTTAGGAAGAAAGTTATTTTGCTTACATTATTATAAGGGATTTTGTGGTGTCTTTGTAAATGTAAGAATGTAGATAGAAGAGTATATCAACTAAAATTTGGCATGATCTGGGTCTTCTGAGTCACACCAATAGACTAGCACAGGTCTCTTTTTATTGTATGAATTAACTTCCTGTGATATGAAAATGTGGGACTTTTTTATTGGCACATTGAAATAAAATGTGTATTTTTAACTAAAACTTCTCTGTAGTAACCCTGCTGCTTCTCTTAACGTTTGGGTAATTTTAGCTGTGTGCCATGTAACGTGGATGAAAAATGTCTAAAATGGGAACCACTAATCCCAGCTGGTGTCTTCTCAAGGTAGTCACTTTTCACACCTACTGTTGAATGGTCTTTGATGAAAGGATCAGTTCCTGTTCTCCTTGAAATGGAATTTAAAATCCATCTCTGTCTGCAGATGGATAAAAATTTGCATATGCCCTTTTCATTCCTTGATACTTAGTGGGCATTCATTTTTCTGCCTGATCTGCTTATTCTGCAAAGCTCAATCTCTGGTGTTAGACTTGATACCAGATGCCTCAAAAATCTAAGAATAAACTTCCCTCCAAAACACATCTTTTAAGTAAATAACGTCTGCAGAAACCTTTAAAGGTAATAGAAATGATTAATAACTTGACAATTGCTACGTTGACTTGTTGCATATTTTAGTTCTTTGGGCTATTGATGTAAAGAAGATGCTTTAAAATACCTCAGGGTGTGTTTTCCCTTTTTGAGGGAAGATCCTTAAGGATTATCAGCTTGCCCTCAGGAGTTCTAACCTGCTTCACAGAAACTGGTATGGTTGTCAAGCAGCCCTTATCCTGGAGATGGCTTTGTTGAATGATCCCAATTTCTTAAAGCAAATACACAACCTGCACGAGTCCTTATTTGTGTATAGGTGTGTCAAATTGTCCTCATTCTGTATGAGGGAATTGCATGATAAAGCACTTCAACACAGATCACAGCAAGGGACTGGCAACAGTGTTGGACTGTGAACAAAAAGCTGGTAGGCAGAGGGGTGAAAAGCATCTTTTCTTTTTGCTGGGATTGGCTATCTAGCAGAAATAAAGGCCAGTTTCAGCAGCAAGTAAGCACTGAAATGGAAAGCCAGGCCTGATTGGACTTCCAATGGACTCTACCAGCAGTTTGTTTCCACTGTGTAAACCACAGCAGAAGAGCTTAAATCAAGTTACAAGATGATTTTGTTACACGTGGGGTA
This sequence comes from Calcarius lapponicus, assembly GCA_039654755.1. Classification (NCBI taxonomy): domain Eukaryota; kingdom Metazoa; phylum Chordata; class Aves; order Passeriformes; family Fringillidae; genus Calcarius; species Calcarius lapponicus. The sequence goes on along the minus strand of CM077465.1, from coordinate 101,614,245 downwards.
ACACATGGTTTTCAAGAAACAGATTTCCTGTTAATGACTGCATTCAGCTTTGCCGGGGGATGAGTCAACAATCCAGATCCTGAAGGTGCTGTTCTGCTGCAGCATCCTCTGGCCTTTATTCCTGGTCCTCACTGTACCTGGATCCTCTCTGGGGCTCACCGTGGCCATTGGTGTTCCAGGTGGGTTCTGGCCATACTCAGCAAATCCCACTGTGGCAGAGCTGACACAATTGTTACCCTGCAATGATTTAGCCCAAATGCCTGAAGCCTGTGATACGTGTTTGGAATATTTTACTGGTTGTGCATTGTGTACCTGGTGAGAGGCACACGTACGCCACTGCTCTGGAATTTCATCACCTTTTCTTTTCTGTACTCTCAAGGCAAACCTGCTCCACAATAAACCTGCAGACTGACACGACAGCTTTACTGGTACCTGTTTTTCAGTACCCAGAGACACTGGAGGACCGAGCAGAAGAGCCTGGGGTCTCTCTCGGGGGGCTGGGGTTCCTCTAAACCCAGACGTGAGAAGCTGAGCAAGGAGCGGGGCTGTGCTGGTGTGGGCAGCCACTCCGAAGGACAGCCAGCACTGAGTAAGGTGCAGAGGGGGAGCAGTGACCAAGATGGCACCTGTGCTTTTGTGCAGCTGTGCTGTCCAAAATTGAGCTCTGGCCTGAGTTTGGTAGGATTTCACCACAAATTCCATGTGGTGTTTGTGAGCAGTTGGAAAAGATGCCCTGACACAGGGGAGCTTTGTGGGACTGGTGCTGCTGTGACCCTGTGCCTCTGGGCAGGATGTGCACACCCCACACAGGCTGGCTGGGGGTGGGGGGCAAGGGAAGCGTCTCTGAGGTCTCCAGTGTGGTGGGCAAACCCCACTCTCAGGGAAAATGGGGTTCCCCTGGTTTCCAACTTGGTGTTCCCTGTTGGTGGGCTTTGTTCTGCAAGGGATACCAGCCCTCACAGACAATGTGACCTGTGCATGCAGGAGAGTAGTGGGGCCCTCTTTCGGTGTCAGGGTGGCAGAATTGACTGTGACAGAGCTGCTGCCACATCTGCAAGCCCAATGGCCAGGCACTTCCCCTGGGGGCAAGGGCACTCCTGCATCTCTGCAGCTGAGGAAGCTTGGTGGAGTGCTGAGAGCCTGGGTGCAGCAGCATGGCAGGAGAAGGTGGGACACAGTGCCTAATGCAAGGACCACCTGTTTCCCTGGGGAGTGGGCTATCAGCTCCCTAATAAGACAGTCCTGTCATCCTCTAGCTTATGCCAATTTTTCTGAACCCTCAGAAACATGGAGGTTTTCGTCACATAGTTCCCTGATAAAATATTTTGGAGATTTCATGTGGAAACACAGTGTTAGGATGATGGGTTTTCTTCTGCAGTTGTATATTCAGGACTAAATGGGTTCAGCAACCGAGACAGGGCATAGGAGTTTACCCAGAGCATCCAGGGCAGCCAGCTGGAATAATCCCAGCACACTGTCCTCCTTAAAGCTATCCTGCATGAGCACTGCACATCACTTGGAGAGAGCACTTTGATGGAAGGAGCAGATGTTGTAACAAACAACCACAACTGCATCAGCCTTCCCACATGCTCCACATGAATATTACTAGATATTTCCCTGCTGTAGTTGGAGCTGTGATGTTGTGCCCCTAAAAAAGGTGTTTTCAGTGCATTTTTATTGCAAAACAAAACCCAATTTCCAGGGCGAGAGGCCGGACAGAGTGTGAGACTTTTGCACAGACCAGACAGCAGCAGAGGTGGTGACAGGAGCTAAAGCCAGCAGAAGCCACATGTGAAAACCAGAGAGGAGGATAAAGGCTCCCATATCAGATGCATTCACCCAGGGTAGTTGGAAAGCTCTGTTTGGCACCTGGCAGAATTCCTGGCTCAGCTGCTGGAGGCACTTACCCCTCTTAGTGCTGGGAGTCAGCAGCCCTTCTCCTCAAGCAGTGTTGAACACGAGCCACGTGGTGTGGTTGTATTCCTCACCCGGATGGAGCAGGGCATTGGGGAAGTTAGGCTGAGGAGAAGCAGCAGCACATCAGTGACTGTGAACACATTCTGTGGGACCAGAAAGCATGGCTGCATCCCTTTGTTCTTCCCAAGGCATATTCCCACAGCTCCCCCCAGCCATTTCCAGCAGCAGTGTGTAACCACCCACCACTTGCCAGCAGGCTGAGTGGGTGAGTCCCACTGCTGGTTGAACCCAGGCCGTGAGGAATGATTCAGATATGAAGGATGTGGCAAGGCCCCAGTGGGGCCATCTGCTCTAGACCCCACACCTTTTGGGAAGCTGGGCTGCACAGGGCCAGTCCCTGCTCTGCTGACTGACCCGTCTAAAGCCACTGTGACCTGTTCCGGCCTCACTTCTGGTGTCTGCAGTGCTCCCTTGACAAGCAGACTCTGTTCCTACATTTCGGGCCCCAGAGACACGGAGGGTGGTGGGGGTATGTCCCCTGCCACAGGACCCAGGCAACCCGTGGGAGGGGAATGGACAGCTCACCTTGTTAACGGCATCAGGCCAGTTCTGGGTTTCCAGGCAGAAAGCCGAGTGCTTGGGGTACGTGGCACCACCTTTGCCCTTCAAGGAGCCATCCAGGAAGTTCCCAGTGTAAAACTGGATGCCAGGCTGGGTGGTGTGAACCTCCATGGTCCTGCCGGTGGGTGGGTGGAAAACCCTGCGGAGATGCCAGTGGAGGATGACACGGGAGTGGCTGAATGGGCACCCCCTGGCTCCAGGGCTGGGGACTCCTGCCAAGGTCCCAGCCTACCTGGCCACAAGGCGTCGATCCTGCCCCTGATGCAGGCAGAAGTTGTGGTCAAAGCCATCCAGGTGAAACTTCTGCAAGTGCTTGCCCAGCTCCACAGGCTGCCGGAGATCAAATCCAGTGCCCTGCACGGCGGCCACCTCCCCTGAGCAAGGGGAACAGCAGGCTCAGCCACTCAGCCACATGCCAGCAAAGCCTACCTTGTCCCCCAGCATAGCTGGCAGTTCCTGCTGTACTTAGCAGGGACAAAGCGCAGACAAGGAGCAAGAAAACGCATGAAAGTTTGTATATGTGCAAACCCAGCATTTTCTCCCTTGTCCTTGTTAAGACTGCTGTGGGCATAGAGTGTCCTGTGATAAAGCAGCACAAACAACCCCAGGACATACTAAGCACACTGCGGAACAGTCACCCAACCCAAAGGTGAGGGGTTTTGCATGGAGGGCAGAATAAAAGCCTCTAAAAAAATGAAACTGTTCCAATTCAGGCACTTACATAAAATACAGCAGGTATTGCACACAAGGGGTGTGTCTTTAATAATTGCACAAATCTTATTTTCACCCCAAGACTAAGACTACCCACACAAGAAGGAACTGCAAAAGGCAGGGGTAGCAAGCTGGCCACAACTAAGATGTGAAACAGCTCCATGGTGAAAGCAGCAGGGAGAAGTGGGACACTGGATTGGGTATGGCCTTAAGTTCTTCCCCTATTTGCTCACAATCATGGCACACCAAGCCGAGCAGAAGCCACCCGGACCAAAGAATCCACTCCTCCAGATGCCACAGGGAGCTTGTCTCCTGGATGGACCCACAAAACAGCCTCACATCCCATGTGCCTCTGGCCCCATTTGCAGCTGCTCCTGCCTGCTCCCCTGGGCGGGTGTTGGACCTGGCTACCAGCACCTGGCTCTGCCCACCCTGCTCGTGTGCACTGGGGCTGCACCCAAAGGTGAGGGCCCCGCCGTGCCTGGGGTGCCCTGGCTGTTGGCGTGTCCCCCTTGCCAGGCAGTGCTGCTCCCCACACCCACCAACATTGCTCAGAAAGATCACTTCCACCTGGTGCCTCAAGTGCTGCACCACCTACCAGTAGGGATCTGGGTGTCATCCACAGGCAGGTAGGAATCTGCTTCAATGGAGATCTCGTGGTCATAGACATCCCGGGAGCCCTGCAGGAGGATGGGAAATGCTGGGATTCCTGTTCAAGCAGCCCTAAGCACAGCTGTGAAGTGATAGTCCACAGCGGTGCCCCAGCTGATCTGGTAGTGCCTGGAGCACCTCCTGGCCCTCATTCCATCTTGATCTTGGGCACAGGACAAAGGTACTAGCCTGGGCAGAAACCTTCATGGGCCCTAGGAGCTGTAAATGCCACAGGGATGAGGCCATCAATCTGAACTTGTACCTCACTGAGGGCTACCACCCTGCAGACTGACTGGCCAGAACATGCTGGGTACTGAGCACACAGCAGCAGAGAGAAGGGGAAGGAAGCAAGCAAGGGGAAATGCAACCCATCCTCCCATCTCATCTGCATCGCTGCAGGGGTGTGCTCCTCCTCCTCTTCCACAGCCTCAGGAATGCTGGCAGGGAACCTGCTGGGCTGGAAGGGGAGCAGGCTCAAAGCTGAGCCTTCAGGTAACTATCTAATCTGAGCAGCAATTTCATGCCCAAAGGTCTCCTGTTCCCCTGGAAAACACCTGAGCTGCGCACTGCAAGTGTTGGTATTACTGCACCCCTGGGAGCACCAGCAACTGCAAAGCCATTCTCAGGGCAGCAGCCTGGCATGGCTCCTGCTCAGAGGGGCTGAGTTGTCTCTCACAAACACTTTTAAGGGCCTTTATCTCACACCCAAGTGTGACTCCACTGTATTATCCTATGGCTCTGCCCAGCAACACTTTATTTCTCAGATCCTTTTCCTCAAGCCCAGTTATAATCTGTGAGATTAAAACACAGCTGCAATTCACTGTTCATGTGGTTGACATGACCCTGTACAGGTGCATGGGAGCCCTCTGCATCCTGCTGCTGCAACCTTGCTAGTCTGCAATCCTGGCTATCTCACACCCCCTCTCTGTGATGTTTCTTCTGCCCATTTTGACCTGGGTATTTTGGTGCTGCCACTCCAGGCCCTGATTTCAACCTCCATCACCCTCTCAGAAATGCCAACAGAATACAACTAAAAAATGCCAGGCCACCACTAGGGCATGCCAGCTCTGCACCTCCTCCTTAGTCTCCCCAAGGCACGAGGAGAGAGCAAAATTCCCCAGTTACACACAAAAAGAGAACCAACATGCTCAGCTGGATGTGTCTGCTCAAGAAGCCCTGAGACAATGTGTCCTCAGCTGAGATTCAGGTGATTCAGTCCTGTTCCTGCATGCAGCCCATGATGCACAGAGAGAACCTTCATTGTTGCATCCCCAAAACCATGATGTGTCCCCAGACCAGCACACTGGTGCCAGTGACCATCCCACAGGTCCCCAGGCTTTCTTCCCCTGCACAGTGTGTCTCCATGGGGCCCAACTCCCCACACTTACCTGCCCCGCCAGGTTGAAGTAGGAGTGGTTTGTCAGGCTGATGGGGGTTGTCTTGCTGGTCTGGGCCTGGTAGTTGATGGCCAGCTCCCTGCCACTAAGGGTGTAGGTGACCCAGACTTTCAGGTCACCAGGGTAGCCTTCCTCGCCGTCGGGGCTGAGCCGGAAAAAGCGGACGCCGTTCGGGAGCTCCTCGGCGCTCCAGAGAACCTGCATGGAGCATGGCCTTGGTGGGACAGGAATGGGAGCACAGTGCCCTTCCCTCCTGCCCCAGGCTGGGCTAAAAACAGGGACAAAAGGCACACGAGGGATGTTGCACTGAAACAAAGGCTTTTTCAATCACCTTTCCAAAGAAAACACAAGCACTTGGTCAGCCAGGACCACCAGCAGGGAACAAGCTTTCCACTGAGCAGCCAAACAAAGGAGGTGGTTTGGCAGTCGAGGGGGTCTGTTCCAGCCTGTGTTATGCCATGCCTGAGAGTCCACATGTTTGATTTTTGCCCTGCAGCTGGACTTATCCCCCTTTCCATGGATTTTCTCATGTGCAACACCACTTCAAGAAGCTGCCACCCAGGCACTGGCACTAGGACAGTGTAAGAACACACTGGGGGCTCCTGCCCAGGGGCTGGGGTTGGGTTAAACGGTGCCAGATATGCTGTCAGACACATCCAGAGAGCTGGGACCTCTCCGGTTCTTGTCCCTGCCAGAGGCCAGCACCAGTGCTCAGCCTGGAGCCAAACATGCTGGCAAGGGAAGCAAGCCAGCACACTGTACACAGCTGCCCAGACAGCCTGTTTGGCCCTGGCCATGGGCCTCATGCTGGGAGGATGGATGTGCAACAAGAGGCTCTCTGAAGCTTCACATTCCCCTGAGGAATAGTTACTGTCTGATCAAAGGGGACAGATTTAGGAACAGGGGCCAGCTCAACGCTGTTGAGTTGATCCCTCTTGTGTCCTACACAGAGATCACCAACATGGGGCACGGTCAAAAGCCAGCATTTTCACCAAACACAGAACCTGAGGGTGACAAATACACCTGGCTGCAGACTAGGCCCTCCTACGCAGCGTGCAGTTTGACTGCAGCTCCCATGGCTACAGTAAGGATGCTGCGGGTTTTAAGTACGAGTTTCTATTTAAGTCCTTTGAAAAAAAGCTATTAAAGTCCAGGAAATGTACAGATATCACTATTTTTTTTCGAAGATAAGAGAGTTATTTTCAAAAATCCCCCAGCAGTGTGGTCACACACTGCAGCACTGTAAGTGCAGCTGCAAGATGCTCTCATCAGACCACACACTGACCGCAGCACTGATGTCTGCAAAATCAGGAAAAGCTCAGAAAATGACCAAGATAATCACAGCCAAATGCCAGTATGTGGTCTTTGTTAGGGTTGACCAGTTAGGGCTCACTGTCTCTGAACAGTGACTGCTCCTGGCTGGAGAGGGTCTTGGGCAGGTGTCCAAGAGTGCCCTGTGGGCCAGAAGACACAAAGCTCCAGCTGGGAGATGTCACTACCTTGTCCCCAGCAAGCTGGTGAGACTTCAGCAAGCAAGCAAGGTGAAGAAGCAGGAGACCACATCCCCTGCCTGCAGAAGACAGCCTGGAAGCCCTGGGTGTGAGGAAATGCATGCTTTCAGCTGCAGATCACAGGTGTCAGGGTGTATAAAGAAACTTTAAACCAACCAAACTATCTTCTTTGGGGGTACAACAGCCAAGCTTTTTTCTAAGGCTGCTGAGGAGCATTTAATCCCAACCTGACGCCAGTTCACACTGTGATTTTTTTTCAGGGACCCTGGCTTTTTTCCCATCAGCCTGGATTCCTTTCACCAAAAAAATCCCATTAACCCCATGAAAGCAGTTGCACCACCACATTAATGTGCTCTTTGGGGGAAACGGTGGATCAGCTACTTGGTGGTTACAAATGCATTTCATCCAACAAAACCCAAGGCTTCAGGAAAGCAGAGACTTCTGAGCCTGCTCTGCAATGGAGCAGGGTTATCAGCAAGGCTTTCAAGAGAAGAGATCCTCCACTGCTCTCACCATCTGTACACAAATACCTGATTGAGCAGCAGCTCTTGGGAGGTCAGAGAAAAAGCTGAGTGCCCTGGGGCCAGGGAAAGGTTGCTTCATCTCAGAGGTCATAGGGGAGGGCTGGGAAGGAGAGACAGTGATCCTGGATCCTGGGGCATTTTGCAGGCCTGATCTAATCCCCCTCTGCTGTGAGTCAGAGTGAGAGCCTGGGGGACCTGTTGCAGGATGAAAGTGGCACCAAAGAGGGCAAGGCAATGACTGAACCTGCAGCACCACCCTGCTCTCACCTTACTTGGGAGCGCTATCACAGGCAAGCAACAATGATAAGTTTCTGCAAACTCATGTCCTTCTGACTCTGGGAGGAGCTATGGGCAGGTAACAGCCGAGAAACTGCAGGTGGAAATGAGTCTGCATGGACAGAGCCTGTTCCCCAGGAAACTTTCTTTGGGCACTTGCACAACTCCATGATGCACTCCAGGTGGTGCAGCTGGTGCCTGGGGAGCCTCCATCGCTCCTGAGGGTAGGTCCTCACTGCCATGTCCCAACCTAGGCTGTGCAGAAGCAGCACCTTGCCCAGAACAGCCCTGTCAGAACTCAGGGCTCATGAGGCTCAGGGCTGCAGTCACACAGAGGAAGCACAGCAATCCTCTGCTCAGCATCCAAGGATGACATAATTGAGCCCTGCAAACTCAGGCAAAGGCAAGCCAACCCAGCAGCTTGCAGGATTTATCTCACTTCCCCCTGTTTCTGCACCCACAGCACTTTCTGAGCTGATTAACTCAGTAACTTGATCAACTTAGTAACCACCAGAAAATGCTACCGGGTTCAAGGGTGCAGACATCACACGCTCTTGCCACAACCCCACAGCTTGTATGCTGACAGGACACTGGGATTTTCACCTTGTCAAATCCCTTGGCTCCTCCGTGCAGGCTGTTGGGCCCGTTGTTGATGAACAGCTGATACTCCTTCCCGTCCAGGCTGAACTTCCCCTTTGCAATCCTGTTGGCAACACGGCCCACGACAGTACCGAAGAACGGGTGCTTCCCTGTGTAACCTGGCCAGAAAAACAGCACACGGTTAAACAGAACCACTGGAATAGGATGGGCAGTCTCCAGGACGTCCCCATCCTGCTTATGGACTCAGAGTGTCTCTCTCTGCTTCCCTCCAGGGCTAAAGAGGTGACTGCAGTCCCAGCGTTTTTACAGGACACACAGCTCATTAGTCGTGAGCGTCTTTGATTAACGCTGCCTGATGGGATCTTGCATTCTTTGCAGATTTGAAGAAAAGGCCTCTGTCACTGCCTGTTAAGGAATGACTCAGAGCTGCCCCAACAGAGTAGCACACTGCCACCAGTGTCCCTGTTCCACATCCACCACAGAGCCCAGGAGAGGCAGCAGAAACTGTATCTCTTCAGCCCTTGATTGGAGGGGGGGCGCCTTACAAGCAGGTCAGGCAGTGTGGCAATAAACCAGTAAGTGCTGGTTAAACTGCCTGATTGTGGGGTTTTAATTTTTTTTTTTCAAAGAAACTTACTAAGACCCACCTTCTAAAGTGTCAAATCCTAGGACAATATCTGAAAACTGCCCATCCCTGCCTTTTGTCTCCAGAGTGGTGATGATGCACCCAAAAGACAGGATCTCCACTCTCACGCTGTCCGACTGCAGGACGAACTTCTCCACCTCTCCGCCTCCCTCCTCCGGGGGCATCCGCCCGAACGCCTCTCTCCGCACCGTCGTCATCGCTCCCGGAAAGCCGCCCACCGGCACCTGCCCGGGAAGGACGCTCAGGACGAAGGAGCAATGGCGGCGGGAGCGGAGCACTCCCAGCTCCAAAGGGCAGCCAGAACAATCCTTGTTCGCTTCCCGTGCGGGGCGGAGCCGCGCCGTGTCCGGCGGAGCGGAGCGCGGAACGGTTGTGGCCGCTCAACGTCGGTCACCGCGGGGCAGCGGCCAACGGGAGGGGACCGGGGGCAGCGGGAAGGATGCAGGGGACAGAGGGAAGGATGCAGGGGTCAGAGGGAAGGATGCAGGGGGCAGAGGGAAGGATGCAGGGGGCAGAGGGAAGGATGCCAAGGACAGCGGGAAGGATGCAGGGGGCAGAGGGAAGGATGCCGGGGGCAGAGGGAAGGATGCCGAGGGCAGAGGGAAGGATGCCGAGGGCAGAGAGAAGGATGCAGGGGGCAGTGGGAAGGATGCCGGGGGCAGAGGGAAGGATGCAGGGGTCAGAGGGAAGGATGCCAAGGACAGCGGGAAGGATGCCGAGGGCAGAGGGAAGGATGCCGAGGGCAGAGGGAAGGATGCAGGGGGCAGCGGGAAGGATGCCGAGGGGAGGGAGGGAGGCTGCGGGCGCTGCCAGGCCGGACAGCCCAGCCGCCACCTCGCAAATTCGGGGGCTGGAGCATTTCCTCCAGCAGCTTCTCTAGCCGACTTGCATCACACCGGCAGGGCTTTCACGGCCCGAGCAAAGCGTGGCACGATAAAATGCTGTTTCCTCCCCTTGTGCCCTCCCTTAGCCCCTCCACAAGAGGCACAAGGCAGCGCCTGCTGATGGTGCTGTAAATCAGGCTCAGGGCGTTTGCTGGCCAGGGTGCCGTTATTATTAAAGCTGTGGCTCTGACCCAGACTCCATTAAAAATCATCATCTTCTGAAATGCTGACTTCTGCCTGTCTTTGCAGGTATTTTCAGTCTGCAAGGGAAAACCCAGGCAACATTTAAGTGATGTATGTGCACATCTTTGACCTCTCTAGTGCAAGGCACAAGAGCGTCTCACTACAATTTGGTATGGTTGTATATCTATGAGGGCCCATTTTCAAAATTTGTTCAAGGAACCAATAACTCCCACCAAAAAAACTCAATCAGTCAACCAGATTTTGCTAAATATTAATTTCCAACACAGCCATCATCTTTTGACAAGACCAACTACAAATTCCAAGTGAACACAGAAACCAAACCTCCCACGTGTGGCTGGGCAGAGATGGTTTGGAAATCTGCATTTCTCTGTTAGCAAAGGCAGTTCCTGTGTTTCCTTCTGCACCTTCACAACCCATGCTCTCTATCCACAATCAACATTTGAAGCAAATATACCTTATTTCTGCTCATCAATAGCACCTCCCATATGAGACAGGATAGGGAGCAGCCCAAATTTTGAAGCGAGGAATGCTCCTGATGGATGCATGGATGGATGGATGGATGGGAGGTCAGTCTCATTTATAACTGACTTATGGAGTGTTTTCGTGTGCAGAGCATTCCCAGAAGTTCACTCCTTTACACTTCAGCTCCCTCAACACCTCTCTCTTAATTTACTTCTCCAGACACAGGAAGAATTTCTGCTCTGCAAAGACAAGATTTCATTAAGCTGTGGGGGTTTCAACACAAGAGGAGGTGCCATTTTGATTTACTTCTCTGATTCACACCAGAAAAGGTCCAGATCCACCTCTTTGTCTGATGTAACAGTCATGAACACTGATTTTCTCACCTCCCTTCACAGATGCAAGACCACTGGAGCCCCAGTAGCCATCTAAGGCTGTGTGCTTGCAAAAGAAATACCAGAGACCAATCTGTTCATGAAGCAGCCGCACGATTTTCAAGCTGGCAGATAAACTTGAAAAGAAACCAGCTTGCACAAGCTTGAATCCTGCAGGGAACAGTAAGGAGCAGTGTCAGGTTCAGGATCTGAGCAAGGTATTCCAAGAATCCTTCTTCATGACTTTGAGGATTTCTCATGGCTGGCCTTCACATTCATCCTGCCCCTCTGCCCCTGGTGACTGGGGGAGGTGAGCAGGGGGAGGGCAGGATACAAGCAAGTTGTGATCAACATCTCACCGCACTGGATTTTCTTTTTAGTCATTCCTATTTTTAAGAAAGTGGGGTTTTGGGGCCTTGTTCACTGTGGCACTGAGTTTTGCTTAGACTGATGGCCAAATGCAAGCTCCTTTCTGAAAATCACAGCTGCTTTCTGAAAATTCTCCTCTTTCTTTCCAGAAGAAAACTGCAGTACTGGGGCTGAACACACCTGGCATTGGCAGCAGGGCACTTCCACAGCCAGGAAGAGCTCAGAAGAGCTCGCTATTCATCTCTCAGACTTTGGTTTCACTTCTCTGCCTTGCAGCTCTGCACAAACAGCTGGGAAGTGCATCAGCTCTCTAGTCCTTATCTGCCCTCTCTCACACTTGGAAATGCAGCAGCCTTTCCCAAGCCAAAATGCAAAATGCTGGTGAGGAACAAGGATTTATCTGCTCTATCACAGCAGGTATAGAAAAAGTGTGACATGAAGGCAGGTTATGTGCCTGGTCCCACTGCTCCCAGCTCCTCTACACCAGGCAAGATATTTGTTTATACAAAAGGCAAGCTGGGAAGTCAGCCTGTGAGTGATTCTGTCTTTCCCCCACCGCAAAGCTGGTAAAAAGGCACACTGTGAAAAGGAAATTTGTTATTGTTGCTGCTTGTTTTGGGGTTCTTTGTTTGGTTTTTTCGGGGTTTTTTTGTTTGTTTGTTTGTTTTTTTAAAGGGAGCCATTTAACATACAGTCAACTCCTATCACAAAATAAAGTTATTATGAGAAAAATTTCATTATTTACCTGGGATCAGAAGCCTGGAAATTCCAGGCGCCTGCAGGGCAGCTACCATTTTGCACAACAGAAGTGAAGCATTGGATATTATACATACTTATGCTATTTATGTAGGAATACTTTATTTTTTCAATATATTTTTCAAAATACTTTGCTTTTTTCTCCCCATGATTTTCTTTAATCCAAAATAAAGTAACTTTGCTTAAAAGGCTACAGTCAACGAAAACTCTGTCTCTATGAGAACTCTTTTTATTTGGTCATCAGGCACTTCTGTAATAAATTGCATCACTACATTTCCTTCCTTCATTTTGCCTTTATGTTAAATCCAGCTGTGATTTTCAGTTTATTCTGGACACAGAGCGAGACTTGAGGACTCAACTGGTTAAGGAAATAATCTTAAAGGGCAATTCAAGTTTCTGATGTGTTGCGCTCACTTATAGGATCCAACTCTGTTCTGAGTCACCCAGACCCATAACCTCCATTTTCATCACAGCTGCCTTCTGCAATGGAACAGGAGAGGGATGTTAATGCCACTCACCATCCTCAAGAAAGGTGACAGGGTGTGTGTCCTGTGAGGAAACTTTGGACAATACTCCTGGACCAGGTTTTTGGACCAGATCTCTTGTTTTGGGGAACCCAGGGTGTTTGTCTCGGCACCATGAAGTGGTGCAGCTTTGCAGGCAGAGGCCAGGAGCTCTTAAGCTGTTATCACACCAGTGGCATTTTGATTTGAATGTGACAGAGACACTCCAAACACCGTAATACTTAAGCAATGCCGATGGTTACAGCTTGCTGTTGCTCAAGAGACTTCCTTGTTCAGTAAGAGCAGCAGTGATGTGCCCAGCACTGCAGCTGGAGATGTGATCTGTGGGGGCTGGTTGGTGCATAGACTCAGAAAGGAACACAGACATTGCTTCTTACACCCTCCAGCATTACAAAGCTGTAATTAAATCCCTTTTTCCAACACTCTCTGTACAAGCTCGAGGGGATGAGCCGGCACGTGAAGCCTGCAGGGAATTGGAATCAGCAATCAGCAGGCAGAACAAAAGCAGAGACGTTCCCCCACCATTTTATTGTCTGTTTGTGGAATGTATCTTCAGCTCTGCTGGAAACTTCCCGGCACACAGGCTTAAAATGGAGCCTCTGCTTTTTTTCTTTTTTTTTTTTTTTGGCTTCATCTCTTCAGGGGCAAATATACTGAGCCATTGATTAGGTTATTTTGGGATTGTGGCACGGCACAATTGCTTGCTGTTGTTCTGGCAGTCATTTCTCAGAAGCCTGTTACGCACACTTTACAGAGCCCTGGAAAACACAGAGCTACTCGAGAACATTTTACACAGCATGTCTCTGATGTGCCTTTGTGTGCAAGTTGTTTGTGTCTCGGCAGCAGCCAAAGAGCCATTTGGATGTGTTGGTTGCTATAGTAATTACTTTTCTTGGGAACTAAAATAATAGCTTACAGCTCCTGCAGCTCGCTGCCGTGTAGGCTGCCTTGAACCAGAGACACTTCCATTTTGTTTTGGAGGGGGTTGGGGACTCTCAAGTATGCTGAGAAACAGACTTTCCTCACTATGCCTGTGCAGCAAATTTTGAATTTAACCTTTGCAGAGGATGTGCCACAGGTCTGAAGGCTCAAAAATAAAAGTAGCTTATGAAACAATAGGACAGCTTTGCAGCTGCGGTTTGTGATGGGGTAAAGATTTGGATTTGCTTTCAATTTATTGTTACTGAAAGCTGATAGGAAAGGGACTGAGGCTCATGCTGAGACTGATTTTCGGTGCTAAGGACCCCACAAAACACTGTGTGGGGGGCTCAGAGGAGTTTCAAAATGCCTAAGCAAGCCAAGAAGAAACATGACGAGGAGGGCAGCTCTGCATCATTCAACGTTTTTCTCTCTGGTGAGGTAACTCCTGTATGGACCTGCATCTCTGGAGAGGGCAAGGGGGTCTCACAGTGGACAAAACAGCCTTTCAGGGCAACCCAGCAGCTGGCAGATGCCACCTCCCCCCTTCCATCTGCAGGCAGAGAACATTTCTGAGTGACATCTTAAACTGCAGCTCTGGATGTCTGCTTGAAAGGACACTGTGCAGAAGCATTTCCCAGCAGTAGGACAAGCCCCATGCTCATGGCTCTGGGAAGGTCTTTCAGTGGCTTTGGGCTCCTGGATTGACAAAGCAGGGATTTCTGTGCAGCTTGCAGCCAGGTGAGCTGGCACAGCATGGCCCTTCTGGATCTGCCAAGGAAACAGAAGAGAGGCAGGAGCAAGTGGCACAAGAAGTGGCAAGCCCGATTGCCCTCCTGCATCATGGAGCAGCCGCACACTGACTGCAGCTCAGACTCTTGACTCACAGGGGCTGACCTATATAAGCACCCAGCACCAGCAACAAGTACCAGTTTGCTTTTGCAGTCAGAGCCCAGCAAAAGGTGGGGAGGATATAAAAAGGGTCAGAGAAGGGAGCAGGAGGGGCTAAGATGGAATTAGAAAGAAAACAAATAGGGAAAGCATTTTACCTCCCAGCGCTGTCCTAGAAAATTTGCTCTCAGATGTGCACATGGCTGCATTGGCAACTGGCAGGGAGATGCCAAAGGGAGATTAAAGCATCATCTGCTAAAGGCTGTGAAGGCAAAACAGTTCCTGTTTGAGCAACAGCTACACAGAGATGCAGGGAGGGGGGTGTTTGGGGAAACCACAGGGCAAAACTGGGCCTTCATGTGTGAGGGAGATGTGCTTGGCTTGCAGGCAGCAGGTGATAAGAACTTGCTTCCCACATGTAGATGTGCAGATCTACCCCCCACCCCCTCCCCTATTTAGGCATAGCATACACCCAGGTTTTGTGCCTGCACAGCTCTGCAGCTGAAGCACAGTGCTGTACCAAAAGAGCTCAAGCAGCTGGGAGCTACACGAGCATCCTCACTCTCCCCAGGTAATGCTGGATAAAGGACCCTTTGCCATGCCCACCTGTTTCTTCTGTTTGAGGCTTGAATTTAACAATACTGCTGCAACTAAAGCTGGGTTTCCTATGGCCTTTTTATAAACCTCTCGGGCTGTTTTCTGCTTTTGCATCAGAAATTTTAGCTTCATCTTTAGTCCTGGTGGATTGTGGCATACAAGAACTTAACTTTTTCCTGAAGCACAGCAGTGGAAAAAATATTTAAGATGCAAAATCTTAATGCAAAGGGGGAAAAGAGAGTATTTATCTGGCAAAATGATTTAGGAAACAAAAAAGTAACTCAAAAGCATGTGAAGATGATCAGTCCAGTGTATTACTTGATTCTGTAGATTATTGTTTGTCTTTGAAACATACCACCTGTATTCACAGTGGCCAACACCTGCACTTTTAGCGAGGTAACAAAATTCATTTCTTTACCCACAATGGGTCAGTTGTGGGAGAATCTTGGCTTTCCTTAAACAGGAAATCTTCAGCTGTTGTGGGGACTTCAAATCATAATTGAATACATGATCCAGCTATGAGATACAGATTCAAGTTACCACAAAGCTAACAAAATAATTCAGAGTGTTTTAACCACAAAAATATGACTCCTGATTTTTAAGCTGTGGCTTAGGGGAGGAACAGGACAGGGCTAATTCATGACTTGATTTCTACTGGCCTACAGAATGATTAATGAGAGCATTTCTGGACCATTACATTTTTCTTTAATTTGGGAGTAAATTTTCTTATTAATTATTTGATATTTGGCATTTGCAATGAGCTGCTAGTGACTTAGAACATATACTTCAAGAAGCCTTGTTATATTAAGAGCAAAAGCTGTAGCTACATTAAAAAGTCACAGAGGCTGCAAAAACTTTTCTCTACTGGAGAAACTGTTTGTGCTAGACAAGTATTCTTGCTGGCATAATAAGGATTTCTTCTCAGCAGCAACTCTTCCCCAGCAAAGACACTAAAAGATGAAAAAAAAATCTCAAAAGTTTTCTGTCTCATATATCATTAAAATGACTTATCTTTGGCAGGTAGCCTGTCTAAATGGGTGGCAACAGCTGGACAATGTCTGAATGCTCCTGGAGTGTGAAAAGCTGAATTGTCACCCAAGTAAGTGTGTCAATGGCACTTTAGGGACATGCTTCATCAAATGCAACTTCCTAGCCAAGTCACTGGAGCTCTGAAGGGGCAGCAAAGATGCTCCACAGCCCTTATTCATATAAACAGTACTTCCTCAGGCAGGAAGGTTGTGCGAGCTGAATGAGTAGTCCTGCATAGCTCAGGTGGTGAATTTCATTGCAATTGCACAGGAGAAAGCTGAGTGCACAGAGATACCTACCATGAATTCACTGAGCCTGATGCTCCACCCCCACCAGAGCGTTGTCAGCTGTGACTGCCAGCAGCAGCCAAGTCATTGTCACAGGTTTAGACGCCGTTGGTTAGGGCAAAGCACAAGCGGGAATTAATTTTTCTAAAATTTTTATTTTATTTTATTTTATTTTATTTTATTTTATTTTATTTTATTTTATTTTATTTATCTCCTCCTTGTGAAGCAATACTTGGTGAACTCACCCCTTTTGTTACAGTCAAAATCCTTGTGCTTAGTGTCAGGCTCAGGCAGTCCAGGAACATGGCAAAACCAATGCCATAGGGAAATCTCAAGGGATTTACATCAAGGCTATTGCAGCTAGCTGGGTGGAATGGTACAAAATGTTTTGTTTGGCTTTAGCCAGCAGAACCTTCTTTGGAATAGGCAAAAACAGGCAGAGACATTTTAGTGCTAATCAATAGAACCAATCCTCATGTAGCGCATCAAGCACAAGGACATCAGTAAGCAGAGCTGCTTTGGTCTTACAAAGTATTCATGCTGTGTGATGTGCATTAAATCCCTCTGGGAACTCAAGCAAAGACAAGTTTGTGCTCTGGGGTGGTGCATCTCCAGCCAACACAAAAGTGGGGAAACCCCTGTATTGTACTCAGCCTCACCCTGTAGACATCCTTGTGTACCAGTCAGATCAAAATCCATCACCAGTTTGTGTTGCTACCACAGTAAGCAACGTAGTCCAGTGCTGCTGCTTCATCCTGAATGAAAAGAGACAAAGGAAATCAAGATTAGAAATAGGAAAAACTCATAGGAAAGCACCTGGCTCCCAGAAATTCTCTTGCTTTGACACTGAGCTTTATGCTTGTTAAATTTTCACCATCAAAGAGCAAAATACAAGCCACCAGACATCAATTAATTTACTATTTAAGTCAATCATATCCTTTCTGGTAGCTCTTCACAGGTACTTACCAAATGGTGATTCTGAGAAGCAACCCCTGCTTCACTAATTAACCACTGATAATTTTTAGAAACTGTTGCCTAACGTAGGTACAGAATTGTTACCCTTCCTCCTCTGGGATACCACACTTAGGAACAAAAAAATGCTTCCAAAATCTATTTAAAATGGAGCAGCTGTTTTAAGACAGGGAGGACAGTCTGGGTGTCTGGATACAACTGTCCCCACCGATGACAGTTCAGGGTGTAAGCAAAGATCAGAGCTGGCTAAGGGCATGGTTTGTGTCCATGGGACAGGAAGGCTTTTGGCTTCCTCAGCAAGACAAGGTGCCCCAGGGTTATTTTGTGTGAGCAGTCCTGAGAGCATTACACTGACAGGTAGCCAGGGCCTCTTACCCCTGCAGGCCACGTGGGTCAGTCCTCTTTTCTCTCCATCACCCCAATGTCCTGCTCACTCTGTGTCCACATTTCCTGAGCCAGGAAGCTGTTTGGGCTTCTTTCCAAGCACTTGACCTTGCACAGGGCACAGGCAACGTGTGCAGCACATCCTTATGTCACTGGAGGCATCCAACTCTTCCAAAGATGCCGACAATTCAGCAACCTACTTGCCAGCAAAAGGAAGGCATTTCAGAACTGCAGTAATTTTATTCTACAGCTCCCAAGAAGCAAAACCACCCCTGGATGAAGAACTGAAAGTGCTATTGCGTGTCTTGAGCAACAAATGGTGTCTAGTGTTTATGCAGAGAAAAGTGGTATGAACCAGAGAGAGGAAGTACTGACTGAGCGGTTACACTGTCCATCCAAGCAGGAATGCCGGTAACCAAAGAAACCATAAAGGTCAAAAAACAGCCACCCCCCGCCGAGGGGCCCCATACCTGGGTAAAAGCTGTGACAATGGGACTTTTACCTCTGCTGTGGCTGCACTAGCGCAAACAAGTGTAGCGGCTCTTATCTGCTGCTGTATCTCTGCTGCATTCACATCTGAAAAATCCCACAGGATAACCCGCCAGGTTGCCCTTTTATCCTTTTAACAGAGGTTAATCACACACCCTGTATATAACAAAGAAAAAGAACAAAGCATGCAAAGTCAAAAAATATACATAATGGAAAATGGCAAGATGAAAGTTGCAAAAGCAGACTGATTTTGTCCCCTCGTGCCTCACTTGTTGTGACAAGGACTTTTATTTTACAGCCATGGGTTCATTTTCTGGTGGGGCCTCAGCCTCCCTCGGTGTGCTGAGCAGGCTGAGCCCAGGTAGCAAAGAGGAGCTCAGGCTCTGCTTTCCTCCCTCTCAGCCGGGGAGCCCAGGCCGTGCCCAGAGCCGCTCCTCAGCTCTTCCCTCCTCTGGTAAAGCTGCCTTGTTTCCTTCTGAGTGTTTTTCATTGCCTCGGGGAAAGTGCAGCGCTGCCATGTGAGGTGAGCAGCTGCTGTGCTGTGCTGCAGGGGCAGAGCAGTGATGTGTAGACAGCTTTTGGCCAGATATGTTCCAGCCATGTACTTATTTAGGGACCATTTAGAATGCTTACGACCTCATTTCACAGATAATGCAATTTTATTTGGCACTCGCTTCAGGTTTTGGGAATTTATGGATCGTGTACTTGGACTGACTGCAGTTGGGTTTCCCCTGCCATGGGAGCATTTAAAAATCATGTTTTTCAGATGCAATCAAAGGATTTTTTTTTTCCAGAAGTACTCACTAGACTAAATTTACTTAGCGAATTAAACTCAGAGTTATTTGGAGTCTGATGCCAAGTAGCAAGTGGCAAGGAGCAGTAAGTGCTGTTCAGCCTAGAGGACAGCATGGACAAACTGGAAAAAAAAAAAAAAAAATTGAAACTGAGAAAAAATTTCTAGTTCAGTGTGAAAAATGTGTATTTTATGATTGGCTTTTTGCAAATATTAAAATGAATATTATATGTGTTGTGTTAGAAAGTAATGCTGTATTAATTCTCTTAAGTAATGTGTTAAATATGGTTTTAGGTTACAAAAAACGTTAAAATAGAAACTATGCTATGTAGGATACTTTTTTTTAAAGAAAGGACTTGCAGCGAGATAGCAGCCACAGGACACCTAAATCTTTCAGAGAAAAAGAATTTTTTGCCCTCTTATCAGAAGAAACGAACTTATTCCCGCCTCAAAGGTGCTGTTAGGATTAAGAGAAGTTGACACTGACCAGACAGAATCCTGTGTTTGAATGGAATTTATGCATCATGTATGAGGTGTATGAATATGCAACAGGCTGTTGTTTTTAAGGGTTAATCCCCTGTTAACCGTGGGTTCTTTTTCGGGCTCCTGCTGCCCAGAAAAAGGTACCCGGACTGTCCGTAACTCTTTGTCTCTATTGTCTCATATTGTCCTAATTCAAATTGTCCAAATTATTATTACTGTACTTGTATTACTATTTTTACAACCATTTTACTACTATTAAACTTTTAAAATTTTAAAAACAAGTGATTGGCGGTTTTTTCACATTCAGTTTGTCCAGGTATGCCGGTGTTTTCACCCTCCCTCTGCAAGCGAGGCAGTGTTACCTTCCAACAGGAGGGTGATCAGTGCGCTGCTCTTTTAAACTGCCGAGACTAAATTCCAAAGGAACAAAAACTCTGCAAGTGTAATGCTTTAGCATTGTAAGACATTCCCTGCCACAGTGAACTAATATTGTAATTTAAATACAGTAAGGGACGTAAGACAAGGCACAAAAGGAAGAGGAGATAAAAATGTCCTAGTAACAACATGTTCTTCCAAACTATGAGCATAACCATGTGATTTAAATTTCTACCAGATTTGGGGAATTTTTTTCATGCCATTGTTCTCCTCTTTCTGCAATTATGTGGTTGCATTTGACTGCGTGGTGGTAAGCAAATAACATTAATTGTTATTCTTATTGGAGGGTAGTGGACTGAAACCATGAATTCTGTTTATCAGCTCCAGGTAATAAAAATTGTATGAAAAGATCTATTTCAGGCAGCTTTAGCATCTTTCTTCTCCCTCTCTTTTTATACAAAAGAAGCAGGTCTGACAAGCAACATGACAGTGAAATCCTTCTGCTGAGTCTGCTGCTCAGTTTCAAACTTACGTAATTGGGGTGTATTTCCATATTCCTTTCCTCCTTTCCTGTGCTCGAGGCACAGACAGAAGGAATGGCTGCTCCAAGGCTGCTCATAGTAGCTGTGAGTGGAAGCCTCAATGTTTCAACTTGAATATTTAAGATATCATAACATCTCCACAGCAGGATAATTAAACACTGTACTAAGTCAGCACAGCAGTGACACTGGAGCCCATACACTGCACAGGAGCAGGTGAAAGTTTTCTGTTTCAGGGAACACTGAGTAAATGAGAATTTGGTCAAACAGTATGTCATTTCCTCATTTTCAGAAAAGCAGTTCTAAAAACATGCAGGAAAGAAAATTTAATTATTCAAGAAAATCTGATTATTCCAGTGCTCCAAATGCAATTTTCTGACTCTGGTACATTCTGTGATTTCTTAGGCTGTTATTTTTTGCAGTGTTATGGTGAAACTGTCTGCTAAAAATCCCAGGGCCCCATCACACAAATCTAATTTACTAGAAATGTCATCTGGCACGTAAGCATTTTTGTCCATAGCAGAAATTTCAGTGGTGTATTTGGAAAGAAGTGCCAAGAAAAGAAAGCTTCGTGCTCACAGATGGCATGTTCCTCATTGACTGTTTCAACCACAAGAGATGTGTGCACAGCTCCAGCCCTGTGGGCTGTGTGCTCTCAGAGTTGCACGGGTTTTGGTTTTTTTGTCTTTTTTTTTTAAATAAAAATAGGTACAAGTATAAGAAATACTGCAAGGAAAACACAAACTAAAAAACAAAGACCAAAGAGAAAACAAGGTGAGAAACACAGCAAGCTGAGTTAAATCAGATGTATGTGTTTGCAGAGGAGATGATGAGATGAGCTATCTGAGAGATGCAAAATTCAGATCATGCCAGGCAGAACTGGGAAACTGAACCTCCTCCAACTTCTTGGAGAAGTGCCTTTATTACTGTGTTTCAGGATAACTGAAAGTGAGTAAACAGCACACCATTTGCTATCCGTTCTAGCTCAGAAAACTTACAAGCACCATTTCATATTGAACAACATTTTATCTGATACAAGGGGGGGGGCTTTACTTTTTCCCCACACACACAGCAAAGGAAGAAGAAAATAATATTTATTTTGGCTGTCTTCTGAATTATTTCCCTCCCTCTTATTTGGCTGCTCAACTGAAAAAGCAATCCTATACCCATTCTCCATTGATCTATTTCCAGCAGGGTTCCACTCCACATCCCTCTGGGTTTGGCAGCCACAGAAATGAATTCAGCTAGGAAGTCCTGTAAGCCACTTACTACCACTGTAAGTCTTCTCACTCTGCTTCCAGCGATGAGGAAGCCTCCTCTTCGACTAAGTGGCAAGACACAGACTGTGTTTTGCAAGGTGGTTTGCAAGATGGGTAGAAAATTGGCCAAGAGGCTGCACTTAGAGGGTCGTGACTGATGTTTTCAACTCAGGGTGGCAGCTTGTTGCTAGTGGGGTCTCCCTGGGATTGCCACTGGGCTCCATGCTGTCCATCCTCACAAGGACTTGGGTGATGGATTTGAAAACACCTTCACCCAGGCTGCTGATACCACAAAACGGGGTGGTGAGGACAACCTGCCCTGTGAGGAAAGACCGAAGGAGTTACATCTTATCTCCCTGGAGGAGAGAAGGCTTGGAGGCTGGAGGCTAATCTCAATATACCAGAGTGCTACAAAGAGGGTGGAGGCTCTCCTCATAAAGGACCGCATGGAGAAAACAAGGCACAACATAAATTTTCTTAAGGTGAGAACAACCAATGACTGAAACACAGGGATGTGGTGGTATGGTCCCTGTCACCCCAGGGAGGTTTCCAAGCTGCCACGGTGCTCTATAATCTTAGCTAGTCTCCCTCCCACAGAAGTCGGACCAATGATGTTGCCAGCTCCCTTCCAGCCCGGGCTGTTCCATGGCTCTGATTCTGTGCAGACAGGCAGGGGCTCCTGCAGCCACCTTCACCAACATCGCCCTGAAGAAGGAACCAGCCCAGCCCCAGCGTTTGCCAGCAAGCCGACGTGCATGCACTACAGTGCCAGCTGTCCAGCCAGGGCTCCAGCCCACCGAGCTCGCAGGGACCGCACCGAGGCCGCTGCTGGTCCTCGCCCGCTGGACACCGGCCCCCACCGGCCCACGGGAACCAGCGCCGGCTTCTTGCTCGGGGTGCTGAGGAGCGGTCTCACGGCTCACCGAGGCCTCTGTGACCTTGCTAACTCACGGCTGCCGTGGCTCTCGCAGCCGGGACACACCGGCCGCGCCGCTCGGGGCCAACCGCAGCGCCGGGGTCCGCGTCCCGCGCTGCCCCATCAGCCGGTGGCTCTAGGAAGGAGACAAAGCCGGCGGGGGCAGCCGGAGGCGGTGATGGGCAAGGAAGAGGCCCCGGGGCCGGGGACGCAGGGCGGGCACTGCGGGACCCTCCGAGCGTCTCCCGCCGCCTCCCCCCGACCGAGCCCTCAGGCACCGCGGCGAGGGGGCGGGGCCGAGGCGGTCCCACAGCGCGGTGACGGGCGCGCTCCCCTTCCAATTGAACCGCGCTGTTGTCTGATGGACACGCGTGCTGACCAATCATCGTGGCCCACCCGGTCCCTCCTCGGCTTGGAGCCAATCGCGACGCCTGCGGCGGGGCGGGGAGGCGGGGCCGTGTACCGGCGCGGGGCGGGCCGTGAGCGGGGGCCGGGGCTCAGAGCATCGCTCGGGCTCGGTGCCGCCGCCGGCTCCGTCCCTGCTCCCGCGCCGCCTCCCCCGCCGGCAGCCCCTTCCCTCCCGCGGACATGTCGTCGCCGTCGTCCGGAGAGCGGTACGAGGAGGAAGAGGAGGAGGAGGAGGAAGACGGCGCCTACGAGAGCCAGGCCAAGCGGCTGAAGCCCAGCGCCGCTGCCGAGGAAGGCGAGATCGAGTACAGCGGCGCGGAGGAGAACGAGGGCCGGCGGGACAAGCCCCCCGCATCGCGCGGCGGCGGCGGCGGCGGCGGCTTCTCGGGCGGGGTGAGGGACGCGGGGCCGGCGGGCAGGGGGCGGCTCCCCTCAGGCTGCCGGCGGGGGGAGGGGACCCGCCCCGCCCCGCCCCTACCGCGGGCGAGGCCGCCCCCGCCCCCGCCGCTGCTCCCGGGCAGGGGGCCGTGCTCGGAGGGGCGGGGGGCTTCCCGCGGCCGCGAGGCCTTCCCGGGGTCGGGGCCCTGTGCCCGCTTCCCAGGCATGGAGGCGCTTCCGGCGGGTGGGAATGGCGGGGGCTCCGGGCCGGGTCCGCGCTGCCGCCGCCGGCGTGCGCTCGTTCCTCACGGCCCGCGGGCACGGAGCGGGCCGGCAGCCCGAGGGAGGGATGGGGGTGCGGGGTCGGGAGCTCACGGATCGCCCCCGTTCCGCGGGCAGCCGGGCGCCTCTCGGGGTATCGCCATTGCAAGTTCAGTGCCGGCCCTGTTGCTGAGCGTAACTATAGAAACACCGAGCGGGGGGGCGGCGGCGGCGGGGGCTGAAACCGCGGCCGAGCGTTCCTTTCATCCTCCGTTCTACCTTTGTGTCTGGCACCGCACGGCGATAAGGCTGATCTTAAACCATTGCCTCCCTTTAAAATTAATTTCTAATTCTGCTTTCTCCCTCCTCACTGCTATGAGCACGATGGTTCACTTTGAGTCTTTTTTTTTTTTTTTTTTTGCTACGTACCTTTTTCTCGTGAATTTGCATCAACGTAGTCCTTGACCCATAAATTTGAGCTAACGAGACTTCTCTGTCTGCTGTTTGATGCCTTATCTAATTGTCCATCTGATCATAACCATTTTTCTCCTTGATGGCTCTTTCTGTTTCTTACTTGAATAAGCCAAATCAAGAGAACATTGATTTAATGTCAGAGCTTGTTTTGTGATTTGTTAAAATGAACTTGCTTATCATTGGGATGAGTTAATGAGGGAGCATTTGCTGCTACCATTTTTCTATCAGTTAAATCCACTGATAGAGAAGGTGCCTGCTAAATTTATTGTCGTGGTTTAACCCTCTCCTGCAACCAAGCACTGCACAGCTGACTCCTGCCCGGGCTGATGGGGGAGGGAATCAAAAGGGTACAAGTGAGGAAAATCCTGCTCTCCTTTCTTCTTCCCCCACTTTGTATGCTGAGTGGGATTTCATAGGGTCTGGGATATCCCTTAGGTCACTTGGGGTCACTGTCTCGGCTGTGCTCACATGTGGAGCTACAGGAGAAGCAGAGAAAGCCTTGATTCTTACTCAGCACAAAGGAAAACCTCTGTATTATCAACAATGTTTTGAGTACGTATCCGAAATATTGCCCATGCTACTGTGGAGAAAATTAATTTTACCCCAGCTCAAAGCAGCACATTATTACAAAAGTTTCCTGATAAACTGTAACAAAATAAATTTCCGGAGAGAAGTGTTTTAACTCTCAAGTTTCTTGTGACAGAGCATCATCTCTGTTGCAGTCAAGACTTAGTAATGTGCTCTGTCTTCAAGGCCAGTGCTGAAAGAAATCCTTACACATGCTTAAGTTATCTGGGAAGTTTGTCATGCAGGAGAGCTGAACACCATGCAGTGAGTGTTTCAAGTAAAAAGGAAATTCTGCTTTTGCCTTTCCTCTTTTCTGCACCTTTATGAAATCATCTAGTTCTTACGTGTCTCTTTTTCCTTCTTTCTGGGCTCTGGCTCAGTGTCTTCATGATGTCTCAATGTCTCAGTTTATTCAAGTTTACCCTTCATGGTAATGACACCATGGGGAATCTGATTTCACCTTTTGCATCTCAAGTATGGCATGTGCTGAGGCTTGTGAGTAAAGAAACTGAAACAAATGTGCAGCAAGTGGAGAACATGAGGGGTTTTCGGCAGCTGGTTGTGGCAGTGTCACTGACAATTTACTGGCAAAACTGTATTCACAGATTCAGTGTTGGGGAGGTACGTGTTGTCTTGATGCTGGAGATGGAACTGGTTCCTTAAGCATAAGCTGTAACATCAAGTGGAGATATGAAAAGTGAATGACCAAGTGCTTTTGTTAGTAATTTTATGTGAAGCTTTTAATAGCAAAATGCCAACTTCTATGAAGTCGAGTTAGTTAATGCGAATTTTCATGGTTTTTTTCTCTCTAACAGATACAAAAATGTGCAGGAAACTTACGTATTTGTGATGTATCTTACTTACATCTGTGATGTATCTTACTGGTTTCTCTGCAGGGAAATGTTCTCAGCTTATAAAAGTTGTATGTGGTTCAGACATACAAGATGAAGGTAGGCTGAGAGGAGGCAAGAGGTGTCAGTGTCCTGGATTCCTCTGAAGAGAGCAGAAAAATAAGTAGGAGGAACTATAGCGAATGGGGAATTAGGAGGAGAAATGGGAAATGATGGTGAAATGATGATAGGGAGTGGATGATCAGGGTAAGGAGTGATATTAGTCTGGCAGGAGTATGATTTGTTGGGTGGGATTTTTTCTAATTATTTTTTTATTTTATTTTAATTGATTTTTCCCTTATATATGCACTGAAATTTCAGTCAGCTGTACACTCATATGGGTTATATGCCTTTGTATAAAAGGTCTTTTGTGCTAGGACTCCTCTGGCAGATCGGTGGGGTGACCCTCCTGGGCTGTATTTATTATTGTGGCAGTTTCCTGTTCTGGGATTGTTGCATTTGGCTGAAGAATCCCTTCATGCCTCTATTTTTTTTGTTTTATTTTGTGTCTTTTGTTGTTGTGGGGCTTGTTTTGGTTTGATTTTTTGAAAAGGGTACCTAGAAATCTCTGCATGAGATCCAGAGGGAATCCAACATTTATTTTGCTCTCCGTTTTTCTGTTTCCCACTTGTGGGGAGACTTCTCATAAGCCAGAGGTGTACTCTCTCCTTCATGGCTCATCTCCAGGCTGAGGAGCCAGGAGCAGACCAGGATGTTGACCAGGGAAGGAGCAGGATGTGTTCCTGCAGAAGTATTCAGTGGGAGAGAGTGTGATTTGGAAGAATGACCTTTGCAGAAGCAGTGTTGAGTGGTGATGAAGCCCTGTCAGGGGAATCAGAATTGCACTGTAGCAGAGGGTCAGGACACTGGGATAATGTGGGCTGAGAGCTGTGTTTAAGGGAATTTTGAGGCCCTTTCAGCTCTATCTCCTGTCCCTCCCTTAAATGCTGGTTTTATGGATTAATGTCATATATGTACCACCTGTAGCATTCACCTCCCTCACTGTTTCTGGCATACTCCTGAGCATTCTTGTGAAGTCAGGAAGATCTGTTATCTCTGTTCTTACAGTTGGGGAAGTGAGAGGTGGTGTCTGAATACACAAACAGAACTATTAGCTGCTGCAAGGTAAAACAGGGATGTGATCTTGCAGCTTCTCAGCCACTCTGTTGAAACCTCCTGAGTGCTAAATGGAAAGCAGCTCTCTTTGCAACTGTGAAAAATGCCAATCACTTGTTTTTATAAGTTTAAAAGTTTTATAATAATAAAATGGTTATAAAAATAGCAATATAATTAGAGTAAGAATAATTTGGACAGTTTGGATTAGGACAATATAAGACAACAGAAACAAAGAGTTACGGGCGTCTGGGTACCTCTTTCTGGGCAAAATAAGTCTGAAAAAGGACACACCTTAACAGAGAATTAACCCTTAAAAACAACAGCCAGTTGCATATTCATACACCTCATACATGATGCATAAATACCATTCAAACAAAGGATTATGGTCAGTGTCAGCTTCTTCCTCTTAATCGTGACAGCGTCTTCAGGGCTGAGCTGAGCAAGGCAGGAGGAAGTTCGTTTCTTCTGGTAATGGGGCAGTAAATTCTCTTTCTCTGAAAGATTCAGGTGTCCTGTGGCTGCTATCTCAGTGCAAGTCCTCTCTTTAAAAAAAGTATCCTACATAGCATAGTTTCTATTTTAACATTATTTTATAACCTAAAACTATATTTAACAGACTACTTAAGAAAAGTATTACAGCATAACTTTCTAACATAACACATATAATATTCATTTTCATATTTGCGAAAAGCCAATCATAAAATACGCATTTTTCACACAACTCACTTGCTTCATGTCTAACACAGGCAGTTTGGTAATAGCAGTGAAATGCAGTGAGTTCAGATCTTCACCTACTTTGCACTGACTTGTCCATTTCTTCAGTGAACTCCATCCTAGCAGCTTCTCTCCTTCGTCCTCCTTAAAAAAAAAAATCCAAAACATTACCTTCAGGCTGGTTCTTCTTCCAGTATCTCAGGCTGAATCTCCTGATGATGTTGTGTTGTGTAGGGTTTTAGTTTGGGATGATGTTTGCTTGGTTTATTTATTTATTTATATTTTTATATTTTTAAGGCTATTCAGCTTGTCATGAACAGAGAGGAAAATAGAATAGACTGTTTCAGTTGGAAGGGACTTGGGACAATGATATGCTCCAAATACCTGACCATTTCAGGTCAAATTCAGAGTTAACAGAAGGGGTCATAGTGCAGGCATTCTTTCTGTAGCAGTTGAAATGGTTGAAAGGACACAGTGGTAGAGATGCATTAAAGAGAAATGATACCTAAACTCCTCATCCAAAACAAAACTAAATTGCCAGGTAACTTTCCAGAGTATGAGTGTGATTAATCTTAACCCCCTTCTTCTGTGTAGCCCTGCCCCCCAGGCCCCTAAACCAACCAACAACAATTAAAAAAGCACAAATCCAGGATATACAAAACTGTTTCTTCCACTGCTGTGGAACCTTAACTTAGTCTGCTTCATTCTTCTGAGACACTTCTCCCCACCCACCACCAGTTCTGCTATATCTGTAAAACAAATTTCAGACCAGTTAAGAGGGATGCAGAGAGAGGAGAAAGTTGAGATTGAATAAGATAATCTAAAAAGTGAGAAACTAAATATAGGTACTTGGCAGAGGGAATATGAAGAAGTGCCATCCTTTTGCTGTGAGGGGAAGAAAGAGAGATGGAGGAGGTAAATGGTGAAAGACAAAGAAGCAGATGCTGAAAAAAAGGTAGTACAAATGAATAGGGCTAATATGAGTATACTGACTGGAGAAAGGATAAAGTGTCTGACTGGAGAAAGGATAAAGTTTTTGTGCTAACAGTTGGTGAGGAAATTCTGATCTGGAGTTGATGAGCAAGACAGGCATCATTCTACAGCCCATGATGATTTTCTTCCTTTTTTGGAATGGCAAACCGTAATTAGTTGGCAAGGAACCATTGATATGTTTCAAATGTTGTCTAGAGGTATGTAGGTCACAAAAAAATGGATGTTAAAATGCCACAGCCATTCTTTGAAGCTGCTTGTGTTGCAGTCTTAGGTATGTGAAGTCACTTGTTTGTACTTCATCTGCTTGGATATGTCAGTGCTTCCCTTTGTGCCTCAGCTTTGCTTCAGGGTAAGGATTTTTATGCTTCTGGTTTGTTTCTTGAGGGAAACCTTTTCTGTCCTTGTTACTGGTCTTGAGCAGGAAGTCTGTTCCATTATTTATTTAAATTAACTGAATTTTCTCCAGCCTAATGATTCTTCAATAAATTCTTCAATATTAATGGTACAGTTGTAACATTGGCCACTCTGTTCTGGCTTTGGTGGAGTGCAAGTGTGGTGTTGGAGTTTTGCATGGGGCTTTTGTGCTCTGGTGGGAGCTGAGTTACTGAAAGACTCCTTTGTAGGCAGAGAAATACTGGTGGTTGTTAGTCAGTGTGTGAGCAGATGCTTTGATGTAACCTCTGTCTGTGTGCCAGCAGTAGCACATGTAGCTTTCAAGATACAGTAGCTGTGAGATCTTGGTCAAAATCCTGCATTGTTCTTCTCTGGGGAGAAATTCCAGCAGCAGTTGGATGAGCTATGAATGTTCTGACCTTAGCTGTGCACTTTACACCCTGCAGACATGTTTGATTTTTCAAGTGGTCTGGTGGTTTTATTTCTCCTCATAGAGGAAATCAGGGTCATTCTAGATTTGCTTGATACTGCAGCTTTGTAGCTGCAAAACTTGTTTCCCAACAAGATGTGTGTCTGCCCCTTGTGAAGACTTTTCTTGCACCTGTGTCCCCATTCTTCACCAAGCCATGTGCTCTGTGAATGTTTGTTTGAGGCTTCCTGGCTGATTTGTGCTTGGTTCTTGTGCTGCAGTTCACTGCTGCTGGCTAGAAACTATTTGGAGTAAAGCATAGACCCTCTGATTGGCCACCTCAGTGGTTTTATGTGAATAAAAGTGGTTCTGAAATTCTCTGTAGGTAAGAGAAGTTCATGGCAGGTGGTCAAGATATCACTTGTTTGTGTTTGGGGTTTTTTTTGGGGGGGTGGGTGGGTTGTTTTCCTGTTGTTTGTTCTGGGGAAGTTTTTAGGGTTTTTTTAATTCCATGCTTCTTGAGCTTTTGCACAGGTTGCTATAATGGCAGGTTTTGGTTCTTTCTAAATCTCCTGCTAAACCTTGCTAAAAGAATGTCTTCTGTATGGTGTTCTGGGAGAAGGAAATTGGGCTTGGAAAGCCAAATGTTGCTTTAACAATAACAGAAAGCAAAATTTGTATTTGTTCATATTCTGCAGAAGTGCAGACACCAGTACATGTTCATGTAACTCATGGATAAAGGCTTTGAAGATGCAAGTGTAAAAGTCTGAATTTTTGAGAGAATTTCCCCTATTAGAAAAAGTTGTATCTACTAGTACCTGCTAGTGAATAAAAATACAAAGGGATGTGCATAACAAAGAAACATGAACTGAAACTAAACCAGCAGTTTGAGCTGGGAAGGGGAGGGAGAGAGAAATACTCTTCTGAGCATCCATTCTCTGAAAAGCTTGATGTGCTTTATGGAGATATTAGTTCAAAAAGGTAGTGAGTAGCAAGTACTAAGTTGCCAGTAACTGTTCCTTGTGGTGAGTCTGCTTCAATGAGTAAATCATTGCTTGTATTCACCACGCGATTAGACACAAATGATATTAGATGGGATTTCTTGAGTGCATTAAAGAAACCTAAAAGGAAATGCATCCCCCTAGCACTAACTGGGGTCTTAATATAGTAGCAAGTATGCAGGGCAATGAATAATTGATGTAATAATTTTTGATTGTTCTGTAGACTGTAAATAAAGGTGCCTGTTATTTCAACATCTTAGAGTAATAGGGTTTGCAGGAAAAAGTGGTAGTTATTGTTAGTTTTCTCTTGAAGATTTCCTCAGGTGCTTTTTTCAGCTTTGAAAAGTGTGTATGTGGGTTAAGAACATACAATATGACAATAAAATCTCTCTGTAGTTCTGTTCCTTCTGCAATTGCCTAAACATTTGCAGTTCAAAGTATTAACCTTTCCTGACTACTTTGATCAGTGCTCCTGCTGTACAGGGAGCTGATTGATTCAGGATACAAGGTAACTTCTACAAATATCACCAGTGCTGTTCTCCCAGCATTGCCACTGTTCTTATTCAAAGAAATGTGTTGCCACTTAAAATGCATTCTTACTGCAAACAAATAAAATGTGAGATAAGCTTAAAATATTACAAAGGTGATTGTTCTGACATCTGAGGAAGCCTGAAGTGCTGGCTTTTGATTCAAACAGAATGGTCAAATCCTTGATTTAAAGAAAAAATCTGTAATTCTTGAATGACAACTGTGCATGGAACCACAGGAGTTAAACACACAAGACTCAATTTGTAGTTATCTGGAATGTTTTTTTCCTGGCATCTGTAGTTCAAATGAGCAGAGAAGAGAGGAATGTCTAACAGTAACAGCAATCATTGTGGTTACTTAATTATTGGAGCTCAATGCTCCTTTGTGCTACAAATGAGAATCTCTCTCATGTTCCAGAAGATGTTGTGCTGATGCTTAAGTGAAAAATCAACAAGACTTGATCTGTTAGATGGGAACACATTGATGTAGTCACTAAATTTGAGTACATCAACTTCACACTGCTGTTATGAATATGAAATTTAGGTGCTGGGTATTTGCAGTATATTTTAGTGTGCCCTTTATTATCTTTAATCTTTTTTTGATCATCTCTCATTATTGGCTTACTTTTTCTTTTTCTTTTTTTTTTTTTCTTTTTTCTTTTCTTTTTTTTTTTTTTTTTTTTTACCCTCTGTGTCCTAGAATATTTAAGGTAAATTTCAGCCTTACTTCAGGGTTTTCATGGAAAGATAAGCTGATTCCAGCCCATATTCTTCAGCTGCACTGAATTGAGCCTTTCTGAAAGCAGCTCTGAAAAATATTTATGGTGGGAACTCTGTCTGCTAATGTATGATGTCTGGATCCATTAATAGTAGTCAGCCTTGGGGTGAAAAGAGCCCCATATGTACAGAAACTGTGAGTTTTTAAAAATGTGTGTTCAGAATTAGAAGGGAGGTTTGGTATATTTCAACCGTAATCTAGAGGTGGCATTTTCTTGTGTTGTGGAGCATTGGAAAAATTCTCAATTTGTGTTCAGTTTACAATGGAGTGGATGGCCCTTGTTTGTTCTTGCTTTTTTATTCTCCCAGCCTGTCTCAAAAAAATAACAGCATCAGCGAGCAGAGTGACAGAAATATTTTAGCTGTTGGACATGTCCTAATTTTTTTAATGCTCCTAATGAATAGGGTGTGTGTAAGACCTCCTGCAATTCAATCAGTGTTAAATGGCTGCTTTCTTGTATTTTTTTTTAATACAAGAAAAATCCTGTGTGTGCATACAGATTAATTAAGTCTGAAAAGCTTTTTATTTTAAGTAGACTTCAGCAACTGAACTTGGTAATCTGTTTGGAAAGAAAAGTTAAATTATTTAACACTTGCTTAGATTGTGCATTTAGATGGCTGCTTCTGGACCCAGTGTAGTGTCTACCAAGTATTTAATTTTAATTAATGATAGAAGTGTTCCTTGCTCTGTGTTGAATTTTAAAATGTCATTTTGTTGCTAGGATGCCGGGGGAAGTCATCACAAAGTCTCTGTTTCTCCTGTCGTCCATGTCCGAGGGCTGTGTGAATCTGTCGTGGAAGCAGATCTCGTGGAAGCTCTTGAGAAGTTTGGAACCATATGGTATGTCTTTGTTAGGAATGGTTTGGAGAAAAACATGTCATAAATGACCATCATGGGGCCTGGGAGTTGTTTTGGGTGAGCAGGAAACCTTAGTGTGATGTTTCCCTCACCAGCTATGTCATGATGATGCCGTTCAAGCGCCAGGCTCTAGTGGAGTTTGAAAACGTGGAGAGTGCAAAGAAATGTGTGACCTTTGCAGCAGATGAGCCTGTGTACATTGCTGGGCAGCAGGCCTTCTTCAACTACTCCACCAGCAAGAGGATCACTCGGCCAGGGAACACTGATGACCCATCCGGTGGCAATAAAGTTCTCCTGTTATCAATTCAGAATCCTCTCTACCCAATTACAGTGGTATGTTTGTCTTCTTCTTTTGTTTGCTTTGTTGTATATTCACATAGGTAGCACACATATTCTTAAATAAAGACAATTCAGTTTCATACAGATGTTTTGCACTACATTTGATGACTTTGGAAGTGAGGATTTTGAAATGTTTAAGTTGCTGCATGCTTCTGGAATACCTCCCAATGTGTTGCCACAACATCAAGATTGTTATTGAGCCTTTAGGCTCTGAGGGGTGTATGTTTAAAGAGCAAGGATTTTTTACAGTAGAGAGGGGTTATTTATTGCAGTGCTTCTTAAGTATTTCTTTTGCAGAAAGGTGAAACCTTTATCTTCTGATGATCAACTCCAGCTTGATGGAATCTTCCTCACTTTTGTTTGGGCCAACATATTTTCCTTTTTAGTATTTCAAGTTGTACCATTTATACAGTTGCATCCTAATTTATTGCCATTTATTAATAGCACCTGTACATGGCTTTTTAAGACACAGGGTTTTTATGCTGTTGTTATTTAAGCATTTATGTTTTATCATGCATTAAATGCTTATATTTTCCCTAGGAAATTTTATAGTCCATGTTAAAATTGCACCAAAATATTTCAGGAAAAAAAATTAAATTGCGTACTATGATACAAATATGAGTCACTTTTCTTAGGGATGTAGGATGGTATGGATCAAAATGTTTGGGGTGTGTGGAACCAAGTAACTTAATGCTTGCATTATTTCATGTGCTGTATATTATGAGAGCAAATTGACTGCAACTTAGTATTCCTGAAATTATCTCAAGTAGTCAGTTCCACATCATGCTTTCTGCTTCACTGTCTTGAGAGTATCGGTAGCTTTTTGTCTGTTGATTCATCAGTGAGTGATGAATTTTGTTTTTCCTGTCAATTTTCTTTATAGAAAAGCATGCCATGGTATGAGTTGCTTTTTAGTGTTTAAAAACAAAACTGCTCTGAGCTGTGTGAAAAAATCCACTGACTGAATTAAAGTATTCTTTGCACATGACTGTAATACAAATTTTGGAAACTCTGTTTCGTTCATGCATTTTAAATTTGCCTTGCATGAGCTGCTCAGTTGAAGGTGTGTGCTTGAAGAAACTGGGAGCAGAAGCCTGGTTCTGGGCTAGGAGAATTCCATGGGAATTCTGAGGATGAAGCCTCTGCTACAGTAGCTCCCTTTTAAAAACAAACAACCCCACTCCTAACCTCTTGCTTCCCACTGCCCCCAGCTGTTTCTTTAGCATATACAAATGAGTGCTGGGAGCAGGCAGATTTCCAGAATTACTGGCAAGCAGCAGAGCTCGTTGAAGGCAGCATAGTCACAGCAACTGGGAGAGCAGCTGTTGCCCATAACAGCTAAAAATATGGTGAGAAAAAATACAAATTTTGCACTTGTCCAGTGGGTTAAAAACATAGTTAATTTAAGAATGCCTCAGGCAAGTCTGCATTATTTAAAAACCCACCCCCAGCAAAATAAACACAAAATCAGTAAAATATCCCTCCCCCTCAAAAAAGCCGAAAAGACACAAAGCCCAATACTACTTTTTCCTCTTCAACACTCTTCTTAAATTTGAGCTACAGTTAGAAAAAAGAGATGAAAAACTGCAACCAGTTTTAAGTGGCAAATCTGAATATCTGCAGTAAACTGTTGTAAAGTTTTTAAGAGCTTTAACTTAAAAACAAGATTGAGTTTTTGGAGAGAAATTGGTCTGTTTAAAGGCCTCTTGTGGCAGAAGCAAAATTCTCCTAAATTACAATTGTGATCAGCTTCTCTCTCAAAACATTTTCAGTTTTTTTGAGGGCTGTAACAGCAAAAGGCAAGAAGGGAAAATTAATTCCTAATTGCTTTTCATCCCTATGTGATAGTTTGAAGAGTTTTGGCCCAGGATCTCATGTGCAGGTCTTTGAAGTTCAGTTTCCTTGTTTCCTTACCTGTGGGCAGAACTTTTTCAGAGATTTGTCTGCATGAGGCATGTGTGATGTACCTTGGCAACTGAATTATGACATTCTAGTGTGTATATAATACAAGTGCTTAAATTCTTAATAAATAGCCTTCATTACTGTGTCTGGTGAACCACTTGATTGATTTGGTAATATAAAGTAGCTAAATATGAAACATAATTTAAAAATCCAGCTGTGTGTATGACTGCTGGCTAACGACACTGATAGGGTTTTGAGTAGACCTTGTGTTTTGAAAGACAATTTTTTTTGGTTTTAATTAAGTGGCTGTGAAGAAATTTTTTGAGGGACAAATTATGAAGAAAATCATATGAAAATTAATGTCACCTGGAGCTGGAAAGTTTCTAGGAATTTTTTCTCCGAAACAGAGAGATGGTGGGTAGCCCTTTGTGCTGCCAAGCATGCTGTAAATGATCTCACAGGTCTTTATTTTTTATGGGTTCAGGCTGTGTGGGCTGTGTTTGTTTTAGTTTTAAGAAATCTACGTGCCTCCTACTCTACTCCTTTGCCTCCCAATTGCTCCTCTGTACTGCAAAACATAATAATAAATCTTATACCTACTTCCTTTGCCACTTTTTCCTCTTGACCCCCAAATAAACCTGAGGATGTACACCAAAATCTCAGAATGACAATTCGGGAGATATTTGGTTTAGATAAAAAGAAAGGAAGGGAGTATAGTACCCACTTGCTTCAGGTGGATGAAAACTGTTGAAATTCTCATTTTGATAAGCTAAGTTTACATTTTGAACTATTCCCAGTTACTCTCTGAAAAAGAACATGAGGTAGGAAATGTGTTACAGCTACAAGTGTCCACCGTCTCTCTGCTGTGGTAGAACTACTCTAGGCCGTGCTTCAAAGGTAACAGAGCTTGAGACATGGATGCAGTTACTGGGTTTTGACACAGTTGAAGATACTTGTTAAATCAGTATTTGCTTGAGTACTTCTTAGGGAAGTATTTCCTGGTTTTCAGATTTGATTGCCTGTAGTATACTGATTGATAAAGATGCCATCATGAATGTATTAATTGTAGAGGGGGGAAATAAGAAATAGAAAGGTAATAAGCCTTTTCCATGCTCTTTGGCACTTAAATGCCACTTTAGGAGAATGTTCTGTGGACCATAAGTGATTGGAATCTCACATCTGACTAAAATTTTTTTTCCTTCTTCCTTAGGATGTTTTGTACACTGTGTGCAACCCTGTTGGAAAAGTTCAGCGCATTGTTATATTCAAGAGAAATGGAATACAAGCCATGGTTGAATATCCTTTTTGAGAGGTTTTTTTTTTTGTTTGTTTGTTTTTGCTGTAGGTTCTGGACTCCAATGGGTGTAGCATGCAAATATCAGAAAAATACCATGTGATTTTGAGACCAAATAATTTCTGTCTAAGACATGGTAGCTTCTAATTTTTGTATGTCTATAAAGACAAAGTAGTACTTGCACATATAATCTTTTTAGGAAAATGGCATTGTCAACAGTGGTTGATAATCATGTTTATAGTCCCTCCGGCCTAATAATTGCAGACATGAATTATATCAGATTTGACAATCCCTTATATGCACCTTTCTACACAAAAATTTCATGGCTTCTGCCTGTGTTGATACTCAAGAAATGGGTAAGGGATTGCAGAGGTGAATTTTGTCTTCTTCAGACTCTTCTAAAATAGTCCCAGTATGTACTGCTTGTCTTGCTATTTTGACTTCATAAAGCAAATGCCAACTTAGGCATCCTTGACCTTGATTCTTGGGCATCATGTGTTGAAGAAATTCCCTGCTCTATTATCCTACTGTTCACTCTATTTGCAGTCTTAGGTTGTTCTTGGGTTGAATGTTCAGAATCATGGTGTGTTGCTGTGATTTGTGAAGTCCAAAGTCTGATATGATTAGGCCTTAATTTATGAAACTCTGTCAGCCCTCTTCCTAAAGCTTTATTTACATCCATTTTTAACTGTTATCTGGACAAAATTTGCCAAATTATTTGGCATTATTTTGTGATTTCAGATGCTATCAATGTGATGGCTGCCTTGATGATTTTCCAGGCAAAGGGAACTACCTAACTTCTATTAAATCAAACTATTTGCTATTTATCTATGTAGAAAACTTAAACTCTGTGTCCTAACAGACAATAATTTGACTTAATGTATGTGTTAAGTTTGTCATAAATGGAATTGTCAGGATCAGATGTCTTGAACAATGGGAGTTATTTTTCATCTTGTGAGAGATTAGGGAAGTTGTGGGGAGAATCCTGCATGCACTCAAAAACTATGACACAAGGACATTCTTATGTCCTGTGAATTAAATTCTGTAACATGCCTTTTATTGAAAATGAAACCAGTCAGCAATTGAAAGAAAATTCACAAATGTGAGTGAAGTAATTCAGCAGCAAGGTAAACAGTTGGGGGTGGCAAGGAAAGTGAGCTTCAAGACAAGCCTTATCTGAAAAGTTCAAAAATTTGCTCAAATTTAAATGCTACTTGAAATACCCATTATTTCTCCAGTTCTGGCCAGTGTCACTTTCTTATAGGTCTGGGAAGCTTAACTTTCCTAATTTTTAAGTTCCCCAGCAAACCTGCATCACTTTGGAAGAAGCTGGGCTGCAGGAATGTGGTAAAACCAAGGCACATTCTGTTGTTTTGGACTTTTTCTAAAATGTCACAAAATGATACCAAGACATGGTGCAAAAGGTCTGTTTTGCTGCAAAGTTCAGGCTTTCTGACACCATATATGATTGAGTATGGGTGAGGTCATGGGTTGTGATGTGCCAAAGCTCAGGCATATTTTTCTGCTAATCACAAAACTAATCTTGGAGTATGAGCAGCATATGAAATAACCTGGGTGTTGGAGCTTGGTACATGCATCTGCCTGTTGTATTTTTTTTTAGGCAAGATGAGTATTTCACTTCAAGTTCACTCCAATTCTCTCTTCTGGTAATGTGGGGTTTTTGGGCTAATGAGTTAAAAAGGGTGTACACTTAATCCTTTTGATGTAAAGTAACTACTGTGATGAGTCTCTGTGGAGTACACCAGTGAAATACCTGCAGGCTACAAAAGTAAAAAGGCCCTATCAGATAAAAGGGATGTGAATGAGATATCTGGGGAATAAGATCCTTAACATGATGTGTATGTTTGAATCAGTGTTTTGTGCCCAGAAGGCGAAGGCTGCACTCAATGGAGCAGATATCTATGCAGGATGCTGCACACTAAAAATTGAATATGCAAGGGTAATGCTTGGACCTTCTCTTTTAATTTTACTCCAAAAAAATACATTTAGTCAAGGCTTAACCTCTTCCACTTTTACTTTATTTGAACAGCCAACTCGACTTAATGTCATTAGGAACGACAACGATAGTTGGGACTACACTAAGCCATATCTGGGCCGCCGAGGTAGGTTCTGATCCATTCTCACTGTAGCTCTTTGACTGTACTAATGCCAGCCCTTCACACGTGTCAGGCCGTGTGGCAGCAGTCCTTCCAAAGCAGGCCAGTGCTGCTGGAGGCTGTGCCACCGCAGGGAATTAACCCTGTGCCCTAGTGCCCCCTACTGCCGTGTGCTTGAGCCACTTAGTGCAACAAGGAGCCCACACCTCCAAGCACCTTCGCAGTTCTCAAGGACTTGCATTTCTCCAAGCAGCTCTCTCTCTTTGGAGGAGAGGAAACCTGGCACAGACTATTCCTTATAAACTACAAACTTGCACACTGCTTCTCCTTCGAAAGGACTCTTTTCCCCTATGTTGGACAAGGCATTAAGAAGGATAGAGGACTTCAGCAGGCTGACTCTACACTTCATCATGCACCACATCGGCATCAGCAAAAAAAAAAAACCCAAACAAACAAAAAAACCCTCTGAAAAACCTCAGACTTGCAGTTCACCTTGTCTGCATACTGCATGCACCACCACCACAAGTTTTTAAAGGAGGACATTTTCAGTACTTCAGATTTGTGTGGGATGAATAACATGATAGACTGTACCCATTCTGTTCAAGTTTGTATGTATGCTGGTCTTATTTCCCTTAAAATTACTGAAAAATCGAGAACCTACAACATTAAGAACCTCTTGTTGATATCATTGACGTTGTAATCTTTTTATTACTTGCTGTATGTGAGAGTTGCATTCAGACTTAACAATGTAAATATTGTTTAGTAGTAGGGAAGTTCAATCCTTTTATGCAGATAATTGGAACTGAGCAGTGCAATACCAATAAGTCCCCTCAGCTATACCTAAGTAATAAAATAGGGAGATTCATAATTGGTGCAGGCATACTGTCTCTTGAGTACTCAGCTGTAAAATTCTCAGGGCTTAACTCATGTCAGTGGAAACTATGATTATATATGTACAGTCAAACTGCTGTCTAGCCTAACTCCTGTTAAGTGTTTATTTAAAAATAACCAAAAATCTGTAACTATTGAGTGCAGTGTTCAGTAACCTATGTACAATAATATGTTCAATGTAAAGTTAGAAAAGTGAAGACAATGTGACCAAGATAGAATATCTACTTATCAAAGGCTA
The DNA here is from genome assembly GCA_039654755.1 of Calcarius lapponicus. NCBI lineage: Eukaryota > Metazoa > Chordata > Aves > Passeriformes > Fringillidae > Calcarius > Calcarius lapponicus. The sequence continues at coordinate 101,575,341 of CM077465.1, read as the reverse complement.
CATGAGCACCAGGGCTTTGGCTGTCTCAAGAGATTTGCACTTTCAGAGTAATTCTGCAGAGACACTGGGCTTGTGAAACTGTTGTACAACTAAAAACTTAGGGCTCGGCTTTTCAAAATGAAGTTCTTGTAAAAAGTTAACAAGGGAGCTACAGTATTGGTTGCAGCTTCTAGATTATGACTATTTGTATTGGGATTCAATTTTTTTTCTCAAATTCTCGAGTCAAAGAAAAGGGATTCTCAAGAAACACTGAAGGGCAAGAATAAAAATCTAAAGGTTTGAATTTGAAAAATTGAAAGGATTAATTTGACCCTTGTATCTTTTGATCATTGCAGTGTTTGGAGGCTGACTTGTAACACTATGCATCTAAATGCATTATGTAATTGGTCTGCAGATAGGTATGACTGTATGAACTGAAACTTCCCCAGACTTGAGCAAACAGTGGAAAATGAAAAACTTAGGATAGGTGTGGCTTGCTCTTTTCAAGAGCTCTGCTCTTTTGTTTTTCTTTTGTTACTGTCTCTATTCTCTATACATAAGCACCCTACTACACATAAGAGGAAAAAAATTAGAGTTGTATTTTATATATATATATATATCTCAATCATTACATGTTGTATGTAGCATGATTTTTCATTTACCATGATCCACATCCATTTATGTGGACAATGGTAATATAAATTGTTGACTGAACAGTAAAATATACTTGACAAAATAAGCATCTAGAGCAGTTTTGTTCATAAAGTAATCCAGGAGTTGGGGTTTTCTTTGAAAGAGTTTATGTATTTGTCCTTCAGGTCACTCTTGCAACAAGACTATTTGGGTTTTGAACATAGTGTGACCTGAGCTGTAGGGCTCTCACTGCAGCAAAGATCTTATCCCAGAGGAATTTCATTCCAAGGACAGACATGCCAATAAATCCTCTCAGAATTTCATACCTGCCCTTCAAATGTTAGGAAGGAAATGCATTTTACTAATGATTTATTTTAAGAATTGTTTTTAGTTCTTTATGGTAATAAATTGCCCATACTCTTTCTCCACTTAAGTAAACCTCCTAACAAGTGCCTGCTGCTATGAACTCATATTGCATTAGATTGAATGAAATAAACCCACCTGACTTAGTATTCTACTGGCCATTAGCCAGAAATCTCTAGCTGTCATTTGGAGCATTTCTTTTGGTGGTAGTACCAGCTTGCTCAGTGACTCAAGGACCTGATGTAAAAACAAAACTAAAAATCAAAGAACCCAGGCTTAAAGAAGATCATAAAGAACCTTTTCTTTCAGAATTATTTTAAACACAGGTTGGTTCTTGTGTTTCAGTGCTTGTTTACACAAGTATTTGTACTGGCACAATCCAGGGGCTTTGTTCAAGGAAGGAATAAGCATGGGGCAAGGAGAGACTTGCACCACCACAAGGAGGAAATATTTGTCAAACTTTTCTCACAGAATTCTTTATTTGAAGAATGTGATTCTTGACTGTATTTTACTGTGGGCAGCTTCAAAGCATTTAGTTCCACAGATTGGAATTACAAAACTGATTTTTCTGAAAGATGACTACTGTGTACAGTTTAAATGCTCAAAATACTTGATCTGACTGCTCATTTGCTTTTTAGAGCCAAGAACCAGAGCTGTTACCCTGAAAAGGGAGTGGAAAAGTAAACTTGACAACTGTAATCTTTCTTCTATATATTTGAAAGTATTCAGGGCTGCCCTTTCTTCAGATTTATTGCCAAAGTAAATATCTGACTTGGAACCTGGCCTCAAAATCCTGAGCAGAAAGGGCCACATGTGTTTTCATCTACCACTGTTGTGTAATCAAATAGTTCCTGTTTTTTGGGGAAAATACCTCCAACTGCATTGGGCTGGAGTTACTCTTTTCAGCAGTCATACTTAAATTTCCTGAGAATTGTTATAAAGTGATAAATGCCTTGCCCCATCTTTTCAATGTGGCTTTTTTTTTAATTGTAAGAAAAGAATTGTTGCTTACCACAAAGAAATCTGGAAGTTTAGATTTTTTTTTTTTTGTCGTGCAGCATGGATCTGATTAGAAAATACAGCTTTGGCTGTGAGGCATTGCTTCCTTCCATTAATGTAGACCCCTTGCTTAACTTTATATCCTAGAGAACTGGGTTTTCTTAAAGGATTGACTGTTGTGTAAGTGCATTACTCAGTGATGCTTTCCCTCAGTTGAACTGTTATGTGCTGCTGGTAATGCCACAATGTACAATCCTTTCAGCACGCCCATAAATCAGTAGGTGTTCTGTAAATATATATGTACACATATGTAATGCTCTCTGTTTACTGATTATGAAACCATGTAATACAGGTTGTTGTTGGCTTATGCTGAAACTTCTTGAAAGAAGCCCACTTTGAAAATGTGTTGCTGTTGAAGCTAATATTATGATTCAGGTACTGTCTTTCAAAAGTACTGCATTTCAAATTTGTTTTAAGAGACACATGGGTAAATCCTGCTGTATGGTGTTTTCTATACTAATGTGTGATGTCTGTTTAGGAGAACTATTGGGTATCTCCATAAACTTTAAATGTCTGTATCTCCTCATTGGCCACTGCCCCCAACCAACTTAAGTGCAATTTGTTATACAGATGGCAGTCTTTTAATTTTGGTGTCCCAGGGCTACAGCTTGTATTTTTAGACATAGAGTGAATGAGAAATCGTTTATAAAATTAACAAGGACTCAAATTACTTTTTCACTTCTTAACTAGAAGCTTTGTGTCTTAACTGGAGAAATCAAGTGCCTGGTTGTGCATACTAAACTGATTTCTTTCCCTTCCCGTGTTAGACAGAGGGAAGGGCCGGCAGAGACAAGCTATTTTGGGAGAGCACCCATCATCCTTTAGACATGATGGCTATGGTAAGTAACATGGGGTGACAGCTGGTTATGATTTCTTACATGCTCTGTGGAATTCTAAATATTTAATCAATGCTTGGCTGTGGTTCCCTTCAGCATGAGCAGTTCACCTGCAGTGCTGTCAGTCTGCCTACTGAAACACTGCTGGTTCACTGAAATCCATGTGCACTCATTGCCTCACCCCTTCCTGTCACCCAAAGCATTCAGCTCTACAAGTGTATTCCTTGGAAGAAAGTTTCCTTTCAGTTGCCATCACCCTGGCAATGGGTAGAAAATTATATCTGGATTGGGAAAGCAGCTTTCTTCTAGAAAATGGCAACATAGTGGGATCAGTGCTTTGGTACAACAGAGAGCTCCGATGTTTTTGCATACAAAGCTATGAATTGTTGGCACCTTAGGTGATTCAGAAAAGGTACAGCTATGTGACTGCAGAGGAATGATGTTTTGTAATCAGTGCTATAAGGTACTGTGTTTGTTACCAGTGTTCTCTGTAAGGCATGACCTGCTGTCACTTTCATATGCTGAGCCAAGACCTCAGGGTGGAGAAACAAATGTCCCACTCACATGTGACTTTTCTAGTTAGTTACTCTCCCAGCTGTCAGGTGCAATGTGATTTGTCTTACCTCTTTCTTTGCAAAGGTATTTATGATAATTTACAATGTAGGTTGACCTACATTGATCCTACCTACTCCTTCCAAAGGTTCTTCAAATCTCCAGCATTTCCAAGTTCCATCTTGATTCAGTGATGTTCTTTTTTCATTCTTCTGATACATCCTTCTGCTTTAAGTAATGTGTCCATCTCCTCCTATACCACTCTTTCCCTGTTATTACTGCTTTTTGCTGGGGAAAAAAAAGACAAAAGGTTCTTTTTTACTTGGCTTATGCCAGTTTCACATCATTTTTGTCTCAGAAAAGCAGGGATCCTCCCCTTGGTCTGTAATAATGACATTTTCTATGAACAGAGGTATTGCTTACTAGTAGTGTCTCATCACTAAAATGAAAAAAAAAAAAAAGAAATTGTCTATTTCAGTGAAACTTGTCACTTTATCTATAGTGAAAAATAGGACTACTTCATTTTGCATTAGTGTGGAGGTTTAAGTATTCCTGTTTTTTCCAAATGAGCATTTTGTAGAAAGGCAGGCTTCTGACTTAATCTTATGTCTCTGGGAAAAAGAGCTGTGTCATCTCCTGACCTCTGTCTCACTCCTTTTGGTTTGTTATCCCGACTTTGTAATATTCTTCCTTGGTGCCATGTAGCTCTGTAACTAGATGGGAATATTTCTGAATGTTGATTTTAATTATTTTCTCTGATACGTTTATGTTCAAATATTTTGCACGCTGCAGGGAAGATAATGATTTTTGTAATTACTGGAATATCTTTTTTCAGCAATTGCTGTAACCTTCTACCCCTCCTTTAAATATACATTATGTGTGTGGGCTTTGATGCATGATTAAATAGTGCAAATGATTTCAAACAACATAAAAACATGGTCTCTCATCTCCTTAGGCTCCCACGGTCCTTTGTTACCCTTGCCAAGCCGGTACCGAATGGGATCTCGGGACACTCCCGAACTCGTTGCTTACCCATTGCCACAGGCATCCTCCTCTTACATGCACGGTGGAAATCCTTCCGGGTCAGTTGTCATGGTTAGTGGGTTGCATCAGCTCAAGATGAACTGCTCAAGGGTATTCAACCTGTTCTGCTTGTATGGAAACATTGAGAAGGTAAGGCATAATTGATTAGAAACTTGGAAACTGCTATAGTTCTTTCAAATGCTTTGGAAAAAGCCTGCCTGAGGTTGTCTAAAAATATATCATAATGTTTGATAAAACTATTGGTTGAGCTCTTGATTGCAATATATATATATTTTTTTTTACCTTATCTGTCTTAGGTGAAATTTATGAAGACTATTCCGGGCACAGCACTGGTGGAAATGGGTGATGAATACGCGGTAGAAAGAGCGGTCACACATCTCAATAATGTCAAGTTATTTGGAAAAAGACTCAACGTCTGGTAAATATGTTTTATCCGATTAATAGTCCACCAGTGGGCAGATGGAATGAGGTTTCAAAGGGACAATATCACACTACTCTGTTATCATTGTTGGAGTTATGATTTCCAATTTGTGACTGTTTATTTTGGCTTTCAGCTGAAGGAGGGTGAATTTAGGTCAGATATTAGGAAGAAATTGTTTACTGTGAGGGTGGTGAGGCACTGGTACAGATTGTCCAGAGAAGCTGAGGATGTACCATCCCTGGAAGTACTCAAGGCCAGGTTGGAGGGGGATTTGAGCAAACTGCTCTAGTAGAAGCTGTTCCTGCTCATGGCAGGGAAGTTGAAAGGAGATCATCTTTAGGGTCCCTTTCAACCCCAACCACTCTAAGATTTATTACTATTTATAATTTTATTTATTTACATTCATAAAGCATATTGTCATTACATGGATTGGCCACTGATAAACTGTATTCCCTAATGTGTCTTATCCATTCTTTCTGCATTTTTTAAGGAAGGTGTCAAATCCAACCCATCATGTTCTTACTTTTTTTATTTCAAGTTATTATAAAGAAACATCTGCTCTTTTCTAATCTGCAAAATAATAATCTGCAAAGTATGATAGCCTTAATTATTTAAGAAACTTTATCCTTAAATTCCAGTGTTTCCAAGCAGCACTCAGTAGTTCCAAGCCAGATATTTGAACTGGAGGATGGCACGAGTAGTTACAAGGATTTTGCCATGAGCAAGAATAATCGCTTCACCAGTGCTGGTCAAGCATCAAAGAACATCATCCAGCCACCCTCCTGTGTGCTGCATTATTACAATGTTCCCCTGTGTGTGACTGAGGAAACATTTGTAAAGGTAAGCACTTGGAGTGACTGATGTGCAGTGCTCTCTGGGCCCTGTCCTGGTTTTTCCTGGTGCTGCTTTTAAAAACAAGTAACTGGGAGGCTTGTAGCAGAGCCACAGGAAGAGAGCTGTTCCTTAAAATATATTTATAGCCCATCTGGATGTGTTACAATTCTGGAGTTACTGTCTCAGTTTTATTTATTTGTATTTTTTAATGTGAGAAACAAAATCTTGAAAATAAAGTTGCGGAGCTTAATGTGGGGGGTTTTTGGAGGAAAAGACACAAAGCCAAATACATGAAAGTTAGGACTACAGCTCACAAAGGATTTGCTGACTGCCTGTAATGACTGCTAGGATGTTTTGGAATGGAGACCAGCTTGCACCTGGGACCCTTGGCACAGTTGTATCCTAAATGAACTCTGGATGCTTAAAGCATGCAATACTGCGCCTCTTTAAGTAGAGGCAGTGGCAAGATTGCTGACAGTTCAGTGAGTTCTTTTTCAGTTCCATAAAATATATTTTTCCAACTCTATCTGAAAGTGAACTCTGGTTCCCAAGTGGTGTCCTTGTATGAACAACTTCAGAGCTACTGTGTTGGAGTAGGAGTGCCAAAAAGGAGAACTTGTTATTATATTAATATGTTTTTGGAGATAGCAGTGATACCACAGATACAGGGGCCTTGTTTTACATACTACAGAATGGTATTCTAAAGAGTTACCTATCTAAACATATATTTTTAATGATTTGCTGTAAATTCTTGCAAACTCTCTTAAAAAGTCAGAATCTTCCTTTTTGTGTGTCTCTTCCAGGAACTTGGAATTTTTGCTTATTTGTTTATGTGAACTTTTGCTGGAGTTTTATATCTTATTTTATTTTTGTGACAGTTATGTGAGGATCATGAAGTTCTCAGCTTTATTAAATACAAAGTGTTTGACCCAAAACGTAAGTAAAATTTGACCTTTTTGGGAAGTGCCTTGATTCCAGTTTTGATCTGAGTATCCACTGTCAGATGTTACTGATCCCCTCCTTTCTGTTTTTGTTTCTCATTTTGACAGCTTCTGCCAAAACACTGTCTGGTCTGTTGGAATGGGAATGTAAGACAGATGCAGTGGAAGCTCTCACTGTACTTAATCACTACCAGATAAGAGTCCCAAGTAAGTAAATTTTCCTGATCTTACTGCTGGATTTTTTTTTCTGTGGAGAAGGAGTTGAGGGTTCTGGTAGCCACAACAATGATCAGAGGGCTGGAGCACCTCTCCTGTGAGGAAAGGCTGAGAGAGCTGTGGTTGTTCAGCTTGGAGAAGAGAAGGCTCCAGGATGACCTTATGGTGGCCTTTCAGTGCTTTGAAAGTGGGCCTATAAAAAAAAAGGGAGTGACTTTTGACATGGGCAAATAGTGATAGGAGAAGGGGTAATGGTTTTAAACTCAGAGAGATTTAGGTTTTAGACACTAGGAAGATTTTCCTGACTGTGAGGCTGGTGAGGCACTGGCACAGGTTGCCCAGGGAATCTGTGGATGCCCCATCCCTGGAAGTGTTCAAGGCCATGCTGGATCTGGATGGGGCTCTGAGCAACCTGGTCTAGTGTGTGGCACCCCTGTCCAAGGCAGGAGGTTGGAATTGGATGATCCAGAGATGATCCCTTCCAACCAAACCCTTCTGTGATTGTTTCACAATAAGTACAGAGAAATCTACAATGTCTTGAACAGAGGATTCTTTAAGTTACTCAGCTCATTGCTCTCAATTTACTGCGCCTGTAGCACATTCCCTTTGAAGCCAGAAATTGTGAAGCCAAGCTGAATTTAGCTCCAAACTAGCAAGAATAGAGTGGGGTGTGTTCACCTGCTAAACAAGTACACAATGGGCCAGATCTGCACTGAACAATTAAGATAGTTTACTGAATTAAATGGAATCTTTCCAGGTGTTCCCAGACATAATATTGAATCCAGGCCAGTGTCTAATATTATTTTAAACTACCTCCTCTTAACTGTTATAAGTTTGTCTCCCTGTGAGGTGTTAAGAGGTTAAATCTTTTCTATTCCCCCACGCCTTCGGTCCACCTTCTTAATAATGGACCTTAGGGACAGGATATTTTTGAAGATAGTATGGATAGCACACTGTTCACAATTTCAGTTTTATCTCAGTTTGGAGAGCTGGTAGCAGCAGAAAAGCTTTCTCTTTCAATGTGAAAAAGGCAAACCCCAGTGGATGTGTGAATGTGCAATACACAGGACTGGTGAATGTGCCAGGTTATGGAAGGTGGATTAGCAGGAGAGCTGTGCTCACGGTGTGTTCTGTGTTGTCTCCTCACAGATGGCTCCAACCCTTACACCTTGAAGCTTTGCTTCTCTACTTCATCCCATTTATAGAGAAGAGGACAGCATGTTAAGAGCTGCGTTCACCTGGATTTGCAAGTTAAAAACTACACTTCGTTCACAAAGCTCTAAAGTGGTTGTTCTAATGTTGCCTTGTTTCAACTTAATTCTAATATCTTTTATCTTGTTTTATAATAAATGGATGTTCCTTCATAAATACAAACCAGATTTTTTTTATTTTTGCCTCTGAGAAGTACATGTTGTAAGCTTACTACAAAGTTTGTATTTTGTTAGTGTAGTATCTTCAAATGTCTAAAGAAGCACCAGTAGGATAAATAAGATTATTTCTTTTCAAAAAATGAAATATATTTGCATTTTCAAAATGTTAAAGATTAGCAAGTATTTTTCCATTTGTAGTCTTAATTGGCAGATAGAATTATTCTAGCAGAATTTTAAATGTAGAACTTGTTTTTCAGTATGTTAAGTAGTGAAGTATGTTGCAATACTAAAAAGGAGCTTGTATTTATAAAATGCTTTAATTGGGTTAATGTTGCACATACTGAACTTTTAGTAGTACAGACTTGATTTATAGTTTCAAACAGAGCTAACATAGAAAATTATTAAGTATGTATACGTGTATGGTATGAATTCATACTTATTTAAAGTGGTTTTGTTGGGTTTTTTTAATCCTATTTTCCATTTGCATTAGCATGATGCCATCTACAGCTAGTCCCACCGTAGGGGCCTTTTAAAAATTAAAATTGCAAGCCTGTATCAATGTGTTCATCCTCATTTTCCATGATTTAAACTTAAATCTTTGGTGTTTAACATATCCTTTTGACTCTTTTTTTTTCAAAGCAGTGGTTATGACATACTAAATGGTAAAAGCCATGGCGGGGGGTGACAACATGAATCACAATAGAAACTAAGGTGGTAAAAGTAGTTAAAACAAAAAGAAAGCACCCACCATATCCTTTCATACCTGGAAAGTTAATCCAACATTTTCTTCTGTCTGATTTACCTTAAACATCTATTGTGACCATGAAAGAATTCATTGAGTGAATAGTCTTGGCTTGTCTGTAGTTTAAGATGAGGTAATCTCAGTGGGATTCAGGTAAAGTAGCTGACTGTGTGATGTGAAATTAATGAGGTGAGAAATCTTTCACTTTGGAGAAGATGATTTGTTCTGTCCCAGTACTTTGAAACCTCTCTCCTGGATCTGGAGTTGTCTTGTTTGGGTTGAGCCCCCAGAAAGAGGAATCCAAGCAGTGGAGTCTGGGAGCTGTTGTCCTAGGCTCTGTGTGTGTTCCCCTTTCTGAATTTGCAGTGGATTGCTGAGGGCTTCTTTCTAGTCTTAGTCATTGCAGAGAAGTTACTTTATCAGCTATTTTATACTTTCTCCTACAAGTTCTTTGTTCTGTTTTTATGGATTTTATCTATATCCATCCTTTATGCAAAGATGATTTGCGCAGAGTGCTTCTCCTTGAGAGGTTATGTTGTAGGATGTTTACAGGCTGTGGGCATTGCACATCTTTCAATAGACTGGATTTTCCCATTCTTAATTTCAAGGCAAATATTTCTTATCATACAAGGGAAAATGTGTCAGATGTGTTTCAGGTTTTCTCATCAACACTGATTCATTTTTGCCCTGTCCAGCTCCATTTTGTTCATGCTTCAGGTAACGGGTGTTTTAGGTATTCACATCAGGCTTTTCATATGTCTGAACTGGGAACTGAAAACCAGCTGCTCTTTGGCAGATCTTTCAGCACAGGGGTTGGAATAATCCCAGCCTCCTGTCTGTGAGGTAGCAATGAGACTTTCATTTTAGGGGCACTGCTGAGACTCTTTCAGCCTCAATGCTCTTTCCCCAGAAATTGCTTCCAGACAGCTCCAGCGCAGAAGTCCACGTGCCATATCTTACTGCTGGTGAAATGCTCTGTGCTGCTTAGTGTTTTAACTGTAAAAGATCTCTCCTAGTCTCTCATTTCTCTTTTATCACCTTGAATGTTCTGTGGAACCCTGTTTCTTCTGTCACAATTTCCATTGCTAGTTGTGTTAATGTAGTTCCAGAAGTTTGTAGTTGAGCATTAAAAACAGTCTGTTTTCAAATTGCAGTGTGGGATGAGTGACCCTTAAAATATTCAGGTTTCATTAAAAAAAAAAAAAAAAAGGGAAAGAGAAATGCACTTTAATGTTTTTATTTCCTCAGTGGATCACAGCATTCAGTGCCTAAGATGTTCAGGTGAAAGTCATCTTTCCTGTGTCTTCCCAGATCAAATGGAGCATGGTTCTGGGTGCATCATAGAGGACTAGATAGCAGCTGGAAGGCCCATATGCAAAGCGAGTGGCCTGTAACATGGAAAAGAGAGGAGAGTGAAGAATTGTGCAAGCTTCTTTCTCCACAAAATAATCATCTTATTCATGTCTTCATGAGAACAGGAAAGATTTTTTGTTGGTATTTTGCTGTTAAAAGAAAATAATGTTTTCTCTTGGGCCTACAAGAGTGGATGCTTGTCCTTAGGAAGGAATGAGGTTGGTCTTCCACATGTGAGATCTCTGTTCACCTTTAATCTTGCTCTTTGAAACAGGCCAAACAGTGGGGCAGGTGGGGAATCAGTTGCTCCCTTGGGAGTGAAGTTTGTCTCTCATTTGGCAGTGGTATTACCATACTTGTTAGATTAAAATTAAACCTTCAAGATCTCTTAATGCAGGGTTTTTTTCCTGTCTCTTTTGCCTAAGTCACACAAGCAAAACATTGAGCATTGCTATGCACGTTCCCTGCTTGTAAGCAGCTGTCATTCACAATGTAATATCTTCATGTCTGTCCCACTGTTTGTTTTGTTGGGTTTTGTTTGTTGGTGATGTTGTTTGTTTTTCCAATTGATCACCTTTCATTGGGGGTAAAGATGTGTTCAGGTGCAGATATGTTCTTCTTCTCACAATACTCTAATTCTTGTTTATATTTATTTTTCCTTATATGCAAGAAGTGTGAAGAGTTGTTTTTTGACTTTCCATACCACCACAGCAAGATAGAGTGCATTGCTAGGGTGATGAAAAAGAAGAGTTATAAGAAAACATGGAGGTTGTGTTTGGGTGTCCTGCTTTGTGAAAGGAATGATACAACTGGATGTGGTGTCACTAAGTCTGTCTTTTAGAAAGGGATAATGTTTGGGGCAAGCTGGCTTGTTACTGGCTGAAACCCTTTTGTTGTAATTAAATGCAACTTGCTCCTTTTCCTGCTGTGTGTTTTCTTGTGAACAGCTCTTGAACTTGTTTGAATGTGCTGGTGGCTTAGCAGGAGATACTCAGTCTCTTCTGTTAAATAATGCATCAAGGTCTGGGAACATGAACACTTTTTGCTCATTTATTTTTTTCATCTCAGGGATGTGTTTAAACATATTTGGGATTCTTTTGTGTGTTCCTTTTTTTTTTTGAAAATACCTTGCATTTCTACATCTGTAGCTACCAGTAGGTTTTTTAGCCATTCCAGGGTTTGTGTCTATTTTATGTCTAACCAGTCAGAGAGAAGTATGCTGCATGACTGATTTGTTGTGAAATTCAAATATCTTCTCAGTTACACCATTAATACTGACACTTGTGGGGCGAGGTGATCAGATGTGCTTGCTCCTGTGATAATGTGATGTTTCTAGGCTGCCATTTGGTTTCCTTAAAACCAGAGTCAGATAAAAATAACCTGAACCAAATAGGTGTTCAGGGTTTTTGGGATGATGAGGCCCCCAAGTTCTACTGCAAAAGCATCTGATTTGATAAAGGCTCAATCCATTTCTAGACAGCTGCATGATCAAGTTAAAAGAGCAAAATATTTGTGTTCTGTTTAGTCTCCTAATGCATAATAGCTTTTCCCTGTTAAAAATAGAGGATTTCTTCCTGCAAGGACTGTAATTCTCACAGGATGTAGAGAAACCTAATGCAGCCAGATTACTTGTGCTGTGCTTTGACCATGGCTCTCTGAAGGAAGTAACCTCAGTCTCTTTTCTTGTATTCAGAAAGCTTTATCTGCACTGTGCCAAGCCTTCCTGTCCTGGCCTTTCCCAGCCAGCTCCCTGGGTTGGAGCCATAGATGAATTCAGATGGGTTCCCTGCTCTTCCTTCTCACTGTTGCAGTTGCTCAAGCATGTTCTTAATTTCTGGCATGATTTATTTAACTTTTCCTTCTCTGGTGTTCATGGAGCAGCTGCAGCCTGAGTGGGTCTTCATACAAGGGAGTGAGTCCTGCAGGAATGTGCCAGGAAGCCAGCAACTATGGCATGATAATTAACCCTCTTTTCCAAAGCATCTGGGATCCAGGAAAACAAATTAATCCTGGCAGGGGCAGGATAGCAGTATTCAGAGTTAAACACTGGAATGGGATTGTAGGATGGGGCATGGCTGAGGTTGGCAGTTGAAGCACAATGCAGGATGTAATTACTCAATTTCATATAAGCCATTATCTGTTTATTTTCTCTTGCCATCTTTTCTTTCTATTTGTGGTTTCATCTTTCTTCAAGCTACTAAAAAATTAAATTGCTTGTGCTCCATTCAGAATTCAAGTGGATAGTAGTCAAATAAGCCTCCAGAAGTTATTAGAGTGCTTCTTACTGAAGGTCCTAAATTTTCTGTCTCTTAGGCTGTTAATACGATAGACTTTGGATGTTTCAGGAAGCATAGTTTGTATTTTGGTGATGCTTTCTCTATCAGCAAAGAGCAAACTTCTGGCCATTTTAAACTGAATGGCATGGATGCAGGGATTTGCATGTAATATAGATTATGCTTCTATTTTCTCTTCTGTTAACCACAGCACTGTAACTGCTAAATCAGATTAAATCAGTGAGCTTTAGATAAGCATCCTGTCAAAAGGCTTCAGAAGTGTCTAAGAAATAGCCTGGTCAGACAGTGACCTGGTAATCTTTTTTTGAAGTTGCTGCATGGCTTCTGATTGAAACCACAGTAATTTAAAACTTCAGTAGCTGAAGGTGGGAATCCCACTTACTGAACTTCTAGTTCTCTTATCTTCTTGGGGTGCACTTTAAATCCAAAACAAACACCTGAGTTCTGAGGACAGAGCTCAAACTGGAGTATTATAGTTACACTTAAATATGTTTCCCTTGCCCAAGATTTCTGTGGTGGTTTTTCCATCTCTTTATTGCTGTATGGGCAAAGACCTGTCTGTGCCTTCATAAGTATCCTTTATCTGCCCCTAACTCCTCCTTTTTGTGTCCTTTTAACAGAAAGCAATGAGAGCTAGCCAGAGGATTCCAGATTAGGACTAAGTTATTGATTTATTTCAAAGGAACATGTTATCTAGTCTTGCTTTTTTCAGCTCTTTCATGTAATAATAGTAAAAACAACCCTACCTGAAGTAGTCTGAAGGGCAGACTTCTCTCATGAAGAAAAAAAAGGTGATAACACTTCACCAGGTCTTCAAGTATATGGACACCAAGTTCACAGCTGAGTGCAACTCCACTCTTCTTTCTTTCTTCACCACAGGCAAATAACACATTTATGTTTGAGCGCTGCTTCAATCTGCCCCTGCCATTACCTCCAGTGCTCCCACCTTTGATGATGAAGTGGAAGCTTTCCTCTGTATCTCCCATAGCTTCCAAACGAAGCTTGTTCTTCTGTCTTCTGCACAATTTTAAAAGTCCTAAGAAATAGGGCAGGGATATTCAAGGATGCCAGGACAACAGAAGCTAATCTTCCTCTTTGAAACTGGCAGGAAGAAATGAGTTGGAGCTCCTGGCCTGAGACTGCCAGCACAGCTTTTATTTTATTTTATTTTATTTTATTTTATTTTATTTTATTTTATTTTATTTTATTTTATTTTATTTTTTAAAATTTATATTTTATTTTTATTTTTTAATTTAATTTTTTAATTTTTATTTTATTTTTATTTTGTTTTATTTTATTTAATTTTTTAAAAAGGTAATTGTTTTTATTTTTTAAATTTAATTTTATTTTATTTATTTTTGTTTATTTTATTTTGTTTATTTTTAAATTTAATTTTATTTTATTAATTTTAATTTTATTTTTCTTTTATTTTTTCTTTTATTTATTTTCATTTTATTTTGTATTTTTAAACTTAATTGTATTTTATTTTTTTATTTTATTCTATTTTTTATTTTATTTTATTATTTTTAATTATTTTTAATTTTATTCTATTTTAATTTTTAAAATTTATTTTGTTTTGTTTTATTTTATTTTATTTTTTATTTTACTGCTGAAAGCAGACTCAGCTTTCCAGGAACCCTGCTTTGTGGACCTTTCCGGAGAACATCCGGCCAAGGACAAGACTCCTTTCACAGGGAGGACCGAGCGGCTCCGAGGCCAGGATGGCACATGTTCATGGGTGGAATGTGTGGGGTGAGGCTCCCTGCTCCAAGGGGACACTTGTTTCTCTCCTGTGGCATGCTGCCATCCCAGCAGCCTTGGCAGGAGCCCCTCCTGCGCTAAGCTGCTCATAGCTGACCAATGTTTGAGATGGGCTCGTCTTTAAACTGCTTAAGCAGCAGTCACTTTCCATGTGAAGCTGCTCTTAAGCCATTTTGCAAGCACTTAAGCAGCTTCTCTCTTGTAGTCCTCTTGAGGTGCTGATATTCCCCATTTCCCCAGTCACTGTGTGACTGCCTGTACCCTGCATTAGCCTGGTTCCTGTTAAAGACACTGTAGATCAGTATTCCAAAGAGTCGCTCACTTGAGTGCCTGCTTTGAGTTCTGTGTGTGGTTTGAGCTTAGGCTTGCCAGCTGTGAGGTTGGCTCCTGAGCCAAGGAGGGTGGGAGTTTCCTCTTACATTTTAGGGCAAAAGAGCCCTAAAAACAAATTGCCCAGTGCTCCAGGTTTCACTGGGAGCTCAGACACTTGTCCACACTTGTCCTGCAGCTTGCTGAGGAGTCTGTTTACCTTTAGCCAAGCACCCTGCCAATAACCCTGAATCAGCCTTGTACCCAGGGCTGTGCAACACAGAGGCCAAGCTGATAACAACTGCATTTTGCTTTGTGTCCTTTCCAAACCCAGACCAAGTTTCCCTGCTGAGATCTGGGAGAAGGGTGGGTAGAGAGGCTGAGCTGTGTTCACCTGGGAGATAGTGTTTTTATCTGCTCTGTGAACAAGGAGCTGAGCAAAGGAGCAGGGGGAACATGAGCACACCTTTGGCTCTGGGTTCTGGCAGCAGCACAGAACAGACACCAGTGTCTGTGCTGCTGGCCTGTAAGCAAAGAAGCTTTTAGAGCCAGGCTGGTTGAGTTTACACACAGGTGTCTGATAGATTGATTGTGGCAAAATAGATTTTATTTATGCAGTTTAGATAGCTTTGGGCTCAGTACAAGGTAGCTCTGTGGCACCTGGCTTGCACATGATGAATACATGAGACCCAGGATCTTTGAGCTCCCTGTTTTCTTGCCAGTTCCTCCTGGTTTCCTAAAGAAATGGAGCAGCTTGCCCCTGCAGCATGCCCATGCAGCTTGCTTGACCTTGGAGATTGCATTGGTCCCCACAGGTACACAGCCAAGTGCCTGTCCTTGTGCTCCCACAAGTCCAGACTTTGTTGGGGAATGTCACTGGACAGGTTGTGCGTTGTGTGGAGGTGACACTGAATAACCTACCTGTGCCTGGGTTTTGCCTGCAGGGCTTTGTAAGGCCAGGGGGTGCCAGTTTCTGCCAGGAATCTGGTGAGAGTGAGGACATGAGCTCAGTGAAGTATAAGGCAGCTATTGCCACAAAGACATTTATCAACTACGTCTCTGCAGACCTTTCACAACAGACTTTTACCTCTCCTCCCTCTCCTGCTCCCTTTCATGGCCTACAGTTCTGCCTAGAAATAAATGATACAATATTTTTAAAAAGAATGAAAAAATTGCCTTAGATGATGTGTAGCCACAAATTCCTTTTATGCCAGGCACAGCCCAGGTGATAAAATCCTGGGTTGCCCTGTTTATCTGAAATACAGAAGGCTGCTGTGGAGGAAAGGGCAGGGTCCTTCAGGACCAAGCACCTGCAGCTCTGCTGTTGTCAGGTTTCTGCAGCATTTTACCTGATTTGTATCGCTGGACCATACACCTGATCATCCAAAATGTGTCCTGGCATCCAGTCAACTTACTTTTCTGTCAATTGAAGCAGGAAACTTACTATTTCAAAGTAGCAGGCATAGATTATGTTGTTGTTATTGTTATTATTATTATTTCTTCCATGTCTGCAGCTGTTGCCTTCCCTCCCTCTCTGTGATGGGCTGAGTTAGCAGGGGGAAGCTCCCCTGTGGGCCTGTCCTGGCCAAGAGCAAAGGTGGGCCACTATTCCCCAGGTCTGTGTCCTCCAGGGGGAAAATCAGGCACAGCTGTAGTTTTGGAGTGTTCTTGTAACCAGGAGAATCAGGACACAGAGACCACTGCTTTTGTGTTTCTGTTCATATCCAGGCTTTGGGTCTGTCTAGTGCTTCCCAGGGAACAGGGCCTGGGGGACAGGGTCAGTGGGTCCTGCTGTTTCCTCCCTGGATCCAGGCGGGGGCTCTGGGGCAGAGCTGGCAGGGAGCAGGGCTGGGCCTGCCCTGCTGATAGGGGACAGCAGGTGGCAGCAAGAAATCCAGGTCCCTTGGGTCTGAGTTCAGCATGGGGAGTGCTGTACTGGCTTCTGCTGAACTGGGGACAATGAAACCTTAGACAAACTCTCTGAAGTAGATCTGACACGTGCTCAGGGGCTGTGCGAGGTCATGGGATGCTGTCCTGCAGCGTCTGCACTGGATCACCCTCAAGGACCTGCCAAGACGTGCAGAAGGACTCCCAGGTGTTTGAGTTTGGACTCTCATTCACCAGAATGGCCACTCCAGAATTTGCTGAGCTGTCTGTGGGTGAAGAGAGAGTGTGTAGGGCACAGCCAAGGGCAGCAAGCACATAGGTGGCTGAACACAGCTGTGCTTTGGAGAGGGCAGCGTGTAAGATTGTTTCTGCAGAAACCCATCCTTGACTTTGGAATCTCCTCTGGGTGACCAAGAGGCAGCCAAGGTGGAAAACTCCATGTCTGAATCTCTCCTGCAGTCTTACCAGCTCTGGGGTATGAGCTGAGACATCTCCACAACCCTGTTCCTAAGAGCAGCATTGCAAAAGAGCCCCACTGGATAATCCAGAAACCTGGGTTTGGTTCCACTTGTGTAAGCAATTTATCAGGCAAGAGGTGATATTTCATCCCTCCTCCTTGGTGTGCTTCTGAACATGTGCAAATGCCTTTGATACTTCAATAATAATGGATAAATGGCAGCCTGGCTTAGCAAGAACAGATCTTGCAAGACAAGTGTGATTGCTTCCACTGGGGGGGAACAGAATGGAAAAGGATCCAACAGCCAAAGATGTGAGCAATGTAACTCCTGAGGAGGAGTAATTAAATAAATGCAGTGAGGCAGTGAAAGGCATGAAAAAGTGACGGCCACAGCAGCATAGGTGGAGCTCGGAGGGGCCCCTGTGGGGTGAGACATCTGCCTCAAAGGGCTCACAAAAGAGATGCAGGGAGAGGGTGGGACTGGGTCCCATCCCTTTCCTCCTGATTTTCCTTTGGGTTCTGCTTCTCCCACTTCTCACGGTGGGGGCATCAAGGAAATAATGGCAGAGGTGGGGCTGTGACTGTCTCCCTGGCTCCTGCCTGGCTGCTGGAGGGTGCCACTCCTGAGCCATGCCCTGTGGGCTCTGTCTGGAGCTCACCCCCACGCAGGGAGCAGCAAGCCTGGCCTACCTGATGAGCTCTCTGGTGGCTTTTTTCAAGGAGGAGCCTGGTAGACACACCCCCTCTCACCACGCACAAAGCCGGAGGTGAGAGCTGGGTTGGAAGGATGTTGAGACCATAGAGTGTTTGTGTGGGGGGCCTTCAGGGACTTCACTGCCACTGACACATTGGAAAAAGAAGTGGGAGATTCAAAAGAAAGACTGGGGTGGGAGGGAGAGGCTGTGGGCATGTATTTCCATAATGATGACCTGCAGAAGGAAGACATAGGTGAAGGAGAAGCCCTAACACTGGTGGAGGCTGCCATGGGCCAAAGCAGGAGCTGGGCAAAGTCTTGATCCTGCCAGCCATGTGCTGTCAAGCTCTGGCTGTTCTCTGAACTCCCTAGTGTTATCTTAACTCCTGGGAGAGGGTGGGGGCAGCTTCAAACTTGGAGACAGTCCACTTCTACCCCGAGCAAAACAATTGTCTTGATACCGCACAAACCATGCCGGTTATTTTGGGAATTTTCCACCTTCTTTTTGTTTTCTGTCCTCATTACATGTAAGAAAAATTGGCTTTAAATGGTGTTTCAGAACAGGATTGTTGCAACAGTTGTAGAGCAGGCGCTTAGTTGTGCCTGTTGGAAAGCTGTTCCTTTGCCCTCCCCTCTTGGCTTGAGCTGGGCTTGTTCCTGCAATGCTTTCCTTCTGGATTTGCTTCTTTTGGGTTCTTCTTTTGTTTATGCTCCTTTCTTTCAGGCTGGGGCACATGTTTCCAAGGGTCTGCCTAGAGCCAGAGGTCACAGTCTCTTCGATGTTTAAACTCAGCCATGGATTTTGTAACACTTGTGGGGAAAAGAACCAACCTTGGTTTGGTATTCTTGGCAGCCTTCTCTCTCCAGACTCTGGGCTGCTCTCTGTGCCATCCCTGCTGCCTTGCTGGGGACAGAAGTGGCCTGAAAATGCAGGGCAGCTGCTGGCATTCCCACTCCCACAGCTGTGTCAGGCAGTGAACTCCATGGTACTTGTCCTGCTGGCCTGGGAGAGACCCAGGGCCCGGGATCTCGGCCTCTTCCATGCCAGGACACCCCTGATCCTTGTGACATGGGCAACACACAGCGTGGCTGGCTCTCCTTGGGCACTGCTGGATCCATGTGACCCAGATGGCAAAATCCACTGTGAGCCCCTGCCCTTTGAGCAGGGTAGGAACTCCAGCTGACAGGCAGCTGGAGGAGCAGCCTGGCAAACACAGCCCCGTGAGTGTGTGATAAGGGAGCACTTGCCCCCAGACACTCCTTGGGCAAACCCTTTGCCCAGAGCTGTCACCCACCCTGCCATGGGCACCGAGCTCTGGTCCTTCACCCCCAGCCTCCTCCCGGGCGGGTTTGCTGCCAGCTCTGCTTTCCTACTAAGGCAAAGTGCAAAGGCATCTCTTGCATCACTCCAGGGGGGTGAGGGCCAGGCAGGGCTGTCCCTGCCAGCAGCAGCACTGCAGGCACCAAGCAGGCACAGGAGGCTTTAAAGATCCACAGACCTGCTTCCATCCACTTCCCCATTGCCTGTAAATGAAAGAGACCAGCTTTGAAAAATAAAAATCCTCCTAGCAAATGGAAGCCGCTGCTTCCAGCTGAGATTTGTCTCTTCCAAGGGGAGGACAATTTCCCTTTGAGACAACCAAAATGTTTCCTGCATGAAAGGCCTAGCTCTCCTCTCCATGGAAGCACTGGTATCTTGTGTCACCTGTTTGCAAGGCAGCTTTGAATGTAACTGTTTATGTAACCTATTAAAATACATTAATGTGCCTTCTTATTCTTTTCTTCCCTGCCAAGGAGTTGGTCAGACACAGTTTCAAGTGAGTTCTGAGAGCTGGTTGCTGCTGAAGAGTGCAGAGGGGTGTCAGCCATGGTAGCAGTTTCCAGACTCAGAGTGGGCTCTGCAGGAGCATCCCTGTGCCTTGCTGCACACCCTCTCCCAGTGTTAGCACACTCAGACCTCAGGCACAGCACCGTTTTTCAGAGAGCATCACACCTCTCTAGCCCCCTGGTTAATAGTTAGACCCACGTTGCAGCAGCTGCCTCCCTGGCCCAGCTGTGGAATGAGTCACGGATTTTAAATATTGGATTTTCTGATCTTGCCCTTTGGACTTATTTTTGCTGTGGCTGTTGGTAAACTGTGTGCTTCTAAGCTCAGGCTGCTGTGAAATCCTCTCTGCACTGCCGCACCCCTGAGCAGGTACATTTTGGTAAGTTGTACAGGAGCAGTGTCTGATGGAAGTTGGCACAAATGGCTCAAGGCAGGAGGCTGATTTTGGCTCAGTTTGGTGTAGAATTGCCTCTCAAAGAAGGTGCTGGTGAGAAGGGGCCTGTGGCAGTCTCAGATTCAGCCAGCCTTTGGAGCAGGATTGTTGCCAAAGCTGGGTCAGAGCACCTAAGGCTGGAAAATTTGAAAGGATGGGAACCCCTCCACCCTGGGTCCACGTCCCAGGGCTGCACCACCCTTCCAGGGAAGGAACTTTTCCTAACACCCTGAACCCGCCAGGCTGACTTACCTCCTGGAAAGGCTTCAGCTTCATCCTCCCTTCTAGCTGCCAAGTCACTGTAGACTTCTGCTAAATCACCTCAACTTCCTCTCCTTCCCAGCTAACCGAGCCAGCTGCTTCCACCCCTCCCCATAGGCAACGTTCCCTGACCTCAACCAGCCTGGTGGCCCTGCTAGTCCTCTCCAGCTTCCAGCAGATCCATGCTCATCCTGGAGAGGTGGAGAGGCTGTTCACACCCACCCAGTCCTGCTGAAAGGGAATGCCTAGAGCCAGGACATACTGAAGTCAAGCTCAGAAACAGGCTTCTTGTTGTGTCCTGCTCCAGGAAGTCTTCAGGAGAAGCTGGTTTTGATGGATTTCTGGATGAGATGATTTTCTGGATTTCTGAGCCACCTGGCACGGGCCCAGCACTGATAAGCAAGGCCTGCCTGTGCCTATCTCCTTGCAACACCACAGCATCCTCCTGGCCACTGAGGGCTACAGGCTACTGCCTTGAACTGTCTCCTCAGCCCCGTGGAAGAGCAACACAGTTTGGGGATATCACCAGCATGAGGCTGGCATGTCCTGAGTTCTGGACTATTCAGAGCAGCAGGCACCTCTCCACTGGCTCCTGGGCACTGTCCACCCCTACTGGAGTAGGTCCAAGGGGTTCAGCTGCTCCCAGATTCCAGAGGCTGTGTGGCTGGAACCCAGGGGAGCTGGTGGAGCTGGCTTGCCCTGCTCAAGGCCAGCTCATCCATCTTCACCTTGCTGAGAGCTCACTATGAATGGAGAGGCGAATGTAGTGTTTCATTTAGATGAATAGCAGGGAGCAGAGAGACTTTACAGGGTCATGTTGGGCGCTTCAGCAGGATTTGGGCTCCAAACCTGAGTCTTTGTGGAGCATTAGGCTCCCTTCTCTTTTCCCTTCTCTGTGGGACTGAGAGGTGCTGGGCAGCCCATTCCTGCCCAGAGCTACCTGGTCCCCACAGGTCCCCTCTCTGAAGGATGGTGTCACATGCTTAAGGCTGCTCCTCTAAGGTCTGAAAGATTAGACTGGAAGTTTTATGGGTGGGAGATGTCCCAGGGCTGAGGTCAGAGACAGAAATGTAATGTCTGCCCTGCTCTGTTATACAATCCGCTATTAAATAATCACTCGGGGTCACTGCGCCTGCCAGGCCACTGCAGCTGGCAGTGGGGCTGCTGGAAAAACAGGATCACTGTCCACTGGACAAGAAGGACAAGGAAAAGCAGTAACACACTTCTGGGCAGTCCCATGCTCAGGCCCTTCCCAGCCTCAGGATTCCTCATTGCAAGGTGCTTTTCAGTGGCAGAGGCACTGTGCGAGAACACAGTGTAGGATGGCGGCAGTGGGGAGGTGGCTGTGGCTGGTGTTTGTCTGTGGGATGCTGTGGTTGAAGTGTGCTGGCAGGGAACTGTGCCTGTCACAGGGACACTGGTTCTCCACTGAATCTGGGCAAGGGGAACACCCAGCATCCATCCAGCTCAGCTCTGTGCCCCCCCGCCCATGACTGCTGTCTGCATTTCCTACACCTGCAGTGGAGCCAAGGCTGGGGCAGAGCCATGGCCTGCCATGAGCTGCCAACCAGCACCTAGGGGCTGGGCCAGTGCCACTGTGCCAGGTTGTGCTTCCCACCTGGGACTGACACCCATTTAACAGCACGGTGTTAATGATTTCAAAAGTGCTGGAGAAGCAAGCAGCTGAACTGGACACTTGGAGGACATCAGGGAACATGTGGGAATGGCTACTGATGATCTGTGTTGGCTGCAAGTGAGCAGGCTGCAAGGGAGCTGCATGACTTTCCCTAGGAGATACAGGCCAAGTCCAGGAAAAGAAACCACGCTGGGGGGGGAAGCTCACAAAGCAAAGCTGGGAAGCAGCCACACTGCACTCAGAGCCTGAGCATTGCTGTCCTGGGATTCCTGTCCTCCAGCACGCATTTACAGCTAGCTAGCCTACTTCTGCTGGGTAATCTCTTCCTAATAAGGGGTTTTGGCAGGTGGCTGTGCTCCCCTGAGGGTGAGGGAGAGCAGCTCAATACAAGCAACAAACTGGTGTGCAGCAGGGCGAGTTCTTTTTGATTTAACTCAGAGGGTGGCACTGAAATAGGAATGCTGGGGGATGACTGGATGGTGCTGAGGAAGCTTGAGGTATCCCTTACTTGGATTTGCTGCCTGTGATCAGGGAGGCATTCTGGCTTAATGCAGCTGTTTTGTTATTTAATGCCACTTGATTTTCCTTTACACTTTCCCAAATGTTTTAAGCTATTCTTTGTTGTGTTTATCCACTTTTTAATCTGAGGTCAAATGATTGGATCTTAATCCCTGGATCTCAAATGAATTTGCCTTTTGGTTTCCAGCCCTCTGCTACAGCCAGGCTTGCTGTCCCCTTTTTCTCCTCTCATTGTTTCTCTATTTCTTGCAAGTTGATAAGAACAAAACTAGTGATATCCTCCTTATTAATATTTCCAGGAAATTTTATGGTTTTCCTTGTGATGAGTCCCTGGAGCCTTTTTTTTCAAACTACCTAAATGTGATCATAGCCAGTGCAATACTGTGCTTTTTGTGGCTGACTGGGTACAAGAGACAGCTGCCATGGAGTAATCCTACAGGACAATACCTAAATCAATTTTCTTCCTGGAGGAGAGGGGGCAGGACAGCCTCTGAATCAGATTCACAAATCCAAAGATGACAGGATGCTGATCTCAGCCCCACCCTCTGGGTTTTGCTAAAACTTGGTTTCTCATTCCATTGCAATTGCCCTGCGCTGCAAGTTTCTTGCTCAAATGTATGCAAAAAGTCTTGGAGGAAAACTAAATACAATTTTTCAACAGCATGTTCTAGATTTTATTGAGAAGAGATGAGATCTAATTAAATTCACACATTAATCCAGCCAGATTAAATGGCACATTCTACATTGTGTCCTTAGCTTGGCCCAGGGGCCAGACTGAACCTACAAACACAGACACAGAACTGGTCTTGCCCTTCATGTCTAGACTCAGACCCAGTCTTTGCTTCAATACCTGAGACTAGATCCAGACAGTTTCATCCTTGTGTTAAGGATCACAAGCTACATCCAGGCCTGACTGGGAGCACAGGAATGATCCCAGCCCTGAAGGGTGCTGCTGCCCCAGGTACCCTCTCGTAAGCCCATGGTGCTGCTGGGGGAAGCTCACGTCCCCACCTCACCTGGCTTTCCTGGCAGCTACCAGCTCTTGCTGGCAGCTATCTTCTCTTTGAGGCACCCAAGTCCTTGGCAAGGCAGCCTGTGCTAGTCCAAAACTTCTCCTGAGATGGGTACAATGAGCTGTGACCATGTGGTTTAATTACACCCAAACCCATCCTATCCTGACAGACCCACATCCAAGGGTGTGTGCATGACCCTGTGCTGGAGGGATTTGCCTTCCAGAAAAGGATAATGAGAGCTGCAGGTGAGATTCGGCTGTGGGAATTCAGCAGGACTCTTAAGCACAACTCATCTCTATGCAGCCAGTCTGGACTTGCATGGAAAACAAGCATGTGAAACCCTGGGAATAAACCACCTGCTTCCTTGTGAGGACCTGTAAGTCTCACCCAGCAAGCCAGTCATGTACCTGCAAAGGATGCAAATAAACTCTGCCGTGTAATTAGCACCCTTTGTATGCCAGGGCAGTCATTCCTAACCCCACATGCAAACAGGAGCCAGGCCTGCCTGCACAGGGCTCAATCCCAAACACCCTCCCTGAGTGTAAAGCTGTGCTTCCCTCAAATCAGGATCACATGGTGATGCTTTGCCCCATATGGGAGGAGCTGCCTTGTGATATGAGAGATCAGTTATGCTGCAAGGACAAATATCCTCTTCTAAAGCCCACAGCCACTGCTGATAGGAGTGTTTGCTGGTAAACACCTGCAGCACATTGAGCTAATTAGTCTGATTGTATTACGTTAAAGAATGAAATGTCTATGCAGCATTTTTCCTGATGAGACTATGAACTGCCACTGTGGCCTCTGTGATGGTGGAGTACTTTCGATCCCAAATTGTCCCTGGTAGCCTGATTTTTGCATTCTGCACCATGCAAACAAAGCACTGGTAGTATGGGCTGAAGCACAGTCACTGATCATGTGGGGACTCCTCCTCCCTTGAGCCTTGCTGTTTGTACCAGAAAAACAGACACAGCTCTTGGAAGGAGGCTGTGTGACTTCAGGGGCTGGTGTGATTGTCTCTGCAAGACATTTGATGGGTGTCACAGTGACAGCTAGAAAAAAAAAAAAAGAGCAATGCTTCTTTTTCTACGATGAGAGGTTTGGAAAATAGAGTCTGGGGATGTGGGAAAGCTCTTTCTCTGTAGTGTCCTTGATGGACTAAAGGGTCATTGGGAAATGACACCAATGGGATCCAAACCCAAGAGGTGCTTCTTATTTTTAGAGCTGCAGAGCAGGCAGCAGGTGGGTAAGCAGAGCTGGCCTCCAGATGAGGCTGGAAGCAGCGTGCTGGCTGTAGACAGAGGCATCTCTGCAGTGGGGCAGCCCTGGGGTTTGCAGGCGTACTGGCACTCCAAGCAGCACTGCAGCCTTCACAGGAGTCAATATCTAAACCAGACTTTAAAAACAGCCTCGTCTTGTGCTGTGGCTTAAGAGTGAGATGGAAATCTCACTGTGTTTACAGACTGCAATGATAGGACTCCGCTTGAGCAAATGCTTGCAATGAAAGATTCAGCTGGCTATGGAGCTTTGCTTCCAGGAGCAGAAGAAAACCCCTTAGCCATTTAATCCTTTGAAGACTTCAGTCACCCTGATAGGATGTAGACAGGGCAGGACAAGGGAGATGGCTCTCATGTGCCCCTGCAAGATTGTCACCTCCCTGGGCAGGCTGCATCCCACCGCCCCAGGGAGCCACACAGGCCAGCATGGCTCCTGAGCCTGCCCACTGCCCTTTCCCCAGCTGTGACACAGTCCCTCGATTTAAACCCTTAATCCTGGGAAGATTGTGCAATAGCTCCTTCAGGCTGAGAACGGATTATGCCCGTTTCAAAGGTATTTGGCGCTCTGGCTTCAAAGGTATTTGGCACTCTGGCTGCACCAGGAGAGCCCAATCAACCAGCCCAACCTCTCCTGCAAGAGCACCTGCAGGCAATTCTTGCAGCTGGCGCCTAGCAACTTGCTCTAAGCTGCTCTCACAGCTAAAATTCAATGTTATTTCCACCTTCCTCCCCAGAGGAGCAGCTCCTGGGTCAGCATCAGGGAAG
This sequence comes from Calcarius lapponicus, assembly GCA_039654755.1. NCBI lineage: Eukaryota > Metazoa > Chordata > Aves > Passeriformes > Fringillidae > Calcarius > Calcarius lapponicus. The sequence goes on along the minus strand of CM077465.1, from coordinate 101,549,867 downwards.
AATGAGACGTTTCCCACTCAGCTTGCTATAAATTAGTGGTATGGGAGGGGCTGCTTTCTCTCTCTCTCGAGTGCGTGTCCTGTGGCCAGCTAAAAAGGCGTCTCCTCTCAGCATGTGGGACAGCTTCAGGTTGAGGAGATTAAGTAAAATGTTTTTTTTTCCCTTCCTTCCTAATTTGTTTTCTGCTCCCAAATGCCTCTCCCTTCTTGCAATTCTCTGCAGAAGAACCAGGCTTGGATTCACGCTGTGTCTCACCTTGGCTTTGCTTGGGTGAGCCCCAGGTTATGCCAACACACACAGGTAGCTGCAAGCCCGGGGCTGTGCTGAGCACTCTCTAATGATGCAGAGCAACTTTTCGATCACCTGTGTGACAAATGAAGGCAGCCCTGAATCTGAGAGAGATGCCCTTGGGAAATGGTGGGCATCAGAAAAAAAAAAAAAAATAGGAAACCAAGATTGCCTGTTTATGGGACTGAGATGTTTGCCGAGGCAGTGAGGCAAACATCAGCCAGCCTGGGCAGGACCGAGCAGTGCGTTCCTGCTTGTGGGCAGGGCACAGGAATGGGCGCTGGGAAGAGGGAGCCAAAGGGAGGATCCAGCTGCAGAGTGGGCAGGGGCTCGGGGAGCAGCACATCCTGCAGCGCCAGCTGGCACGGTGCAGAGGGAGGAGCGCTCCAGCTGGAAGAGTTGGGAAGCTGTGAGTAGAGAAGTCCATAAGTAGTGGGGCTGTGGTACGGCAGCCTGGGTGTTTTTCAGAGAAAAGCAAGACAAGGTGCCTTGTAAGGCATTTCCAGTCTCTGGGAGGGCACGTGTTTGCCTCTGGGAAGGAGCCCGAGATCCAGATGGATTTCCCAGTGGGAGTCTGTTAGGACATCTCAGGCTTGCCTGAATGACACAGCTCCCTTGGTGGGGTCTGGTGGGAGGGCAGCTGAGCACTGCCTGCCCTGGCTGTTCCCAGTGCTAGCACTGGTTCACCACCGCAGAGCTGACCTCTCCTTGCCTCCCCAGTTTTATTCCTTGGGAAGCCCTGGGTGGTCCTAGCAACTGCAGCCAGAGGGTTGGAGGTGCCTTATTGCTGTGCACAGGGTGGTTTTCAGAAGAGCCACCTTTATCTCACAGCTGTCCGTCCTCAGCTCCTGACTGCCTGCAGCACTGCACAGTCTGGAAGGAGGAGTGGGAATCTCCTGGTCACCCATTTGGACTCGGCAGCCTGAAGCAGATGAGGAGAGCGGTTGGTAAGCGCAGAAGCACCAATGGAGACGTCTCCAGTTCATCCCAGGACCCTCAGCCCTCCAAGGTGGGACATGGCTCTGTTCCCCAGCCCAGCAGTGATGCTCAGCCTGCTTCAGGTAGGTGTTGAACTTAAAGATTTGTCATCATATGGATTACTTTAAACAAGCCCAACTGCATTGCACAGGCTGGCTGATGAGGATTGAGAAACAATTTATACAGAAAGGCATAAAGAACCCAAGTCTGATTTAGCCTTTCCTAGTGTCCAGTGGGTGTCTCTGGCCTGTATGGTTCAGGAACTGGCCAGTCCCCTGCCAGGCTGGGATGCCTGAAGGCCAGGAGCCACTGTGGTGGCTCTTCCAGCCACAGGAAGGGACAGCTCTCCAAGCAGCATGGCTGAGCAGCCTTTGTCTGACTGTGAGGGTGACACTGGTAGTGTTTGTTGGCTGGCCCAAAGTGGGTTTGGGACAAGCTTGGGACAGCAGAGTTTTCAGAGCAGCATGGCCAAATCCAGGAGAAGATGCTGCCTGTAGTACAAAACTGTGACTCTGGTGGCTGAAGGGACTGCTGGCCCAGCCAGCACTCATGGGTCAGGAATTCTTCTGCTCCAGCAATCCCTTCCCACCACAACTTGCCTGTGGCTTGCACAGTTGTTCCCAAGCTCCTTCCAGGCCAAATCCACAGCCAGCTTAAGCAGTTTCAGTCCTAACTCCTTTCCTAGCCTGGCTCAGAGGAATGTAGCTGGGACTGTAGTGGAGATGGGGACCTTTGCAACCAGGAGAAGACATGTTGATAGCAAAATCTTCAGCTCAGAAAATGTCTCCTTCCTTCCTGCAAACATAAGGGGACAGAATTAAGGCTGAGCTTTCTGACCTCCAAGTTCTTGACTTCTGCTCTCACATTACAGCAGCAGCAAATCCTGTTGCATGAAGCAGAAATGTATCTGTCTGAACACGCACTATTTCAAACTCTTCTCTGTGTAAACTGTTCCAGACCTGAGCAGGAACAAGGCTGTTTACTAACAGCAGAATTAGGAAACTTCTTTAGTATTGTGGTGTTTTTCCCCCTGTTTTTTTTAATTTGCATATTGAGCTGCTGAAGCTTAAATTTGGCAGCTAACAGTGTCAATGTGTTTTACTTCAAGTTGTTTCCCTTCACCCAATTGCCTGAATATCTCTGCAATTCCTCTGTGTACAGAGTGTGCTCTGCCTTCCTTCTGATGGAAAGAAAGGTTTTCCTTTACTTGGTATGAGGCTTGAAGGACAAGCAATGGTATGCTCATTTTCAGCAAATAAATAGAGGATATTAAACTGCAAAAGGCCTATGGCAATATTTTTGGGTTTTTTCACAAAAGGGTTGAATCCTGATTTCATTTATGCTGACGTAAATCTACAATAATAAAGTTCTTTTACAGAACTGCATATTTTATTAATCCAAGTGTCATAACTAGAACTGAATATATGATAAGTTTGATCATTGTATCCTTCTGCAGTTCTCGCTTGCTGTGATTGCAGCATCTTTTAGACATTTTACTTTCTTTTTCATGTGTATGTAGATATTAAACTTTCTGACACAAGGGCTGCCAGCATAAGCACAGCAGGAGGTGTCACGAACCCCTGTGTTAGGAAACCCCTAATGTGCTACTTTGATACTAAAGGAAAGCAAGGTTTGGGAAGCAGTTGTAGGTGCTTCTGTGATAGTTGGTTTTCACTTTGAAAATCTCTTCTGAGCTTTCCCTCCACCTCCGTTTTGGCAGAACCAAACTCTGTTTGCTTTTAGGATTGCTGTCACTCACAAGCTGCCTCTCCAAGACTAAGTAAGTTAGTATAGCTAAAAACTGAGAAAAATGGTTTCTACAGAGAGCATTGCCACAGTGAAGTGGGGTTTTGCAAGCCTGTTGCTCACTTCACATGATTTATTGGACATTGTGCTCTTCTAACAAGTGACAAGGTCATACTGACCAATTTGCCTGAGAAGGTTTACACAACCTTTAGCAATAGGAAGCCTCACAGACTTTAAAACTTCATGCAGTAAGGGCAGTTCAATTTCACAGCTGGCTTTTTGAAAAGGATGAAGCAAGGTCAGTTCGGATGGAGAGGAGCAAGACTCTTGCTGCAAACCCCAGACACAGCAGGAATGTTTGGTTCCTTGGAAACTTGTGTGGCTTGTTCTGATTTAGAGCTGTCCTGCGTGTTTCCAGCCCCAGTGCAGCAGCAGTGCTAAAGTGAGGGGCGAGGAGGTGGATTTAGGGCTGGAAACGCGGAGCGGTCCGGTCGCTCTCCTGGCTGTCCCCAGGGCCCAGCATTGGTGGAAATGGGACGTGAGGGCGCAGGGGGACACCAGACACGGGTGACACTCCGGCTCTGAGCTCTACAGGAGCGAGCTGTGGCCGAGGGAGGGAGGGAGCCCTGAAGGACGCGCTGCCTGAGGAGGTGTTTGTGTGGCCGGGTGCCTCCTCACCCTGTGCCCCGCTGGAGCCCCGCGGCTCCACCTCAGCACGCGGGTGCCGTGAGGGAGGCACTCAGCCCGGGGGCCGGGCCGGGCAGCTGGGCCTGTGTGTGTGCATGTCTGTGTCTCTGTGTGTACGTGTCTGTTTGTTTGTGCGTCTGTTTGTTTGTTTGTCTCGCTCTCTCTGTCCGCTGCCCGCACGCCGCGCGGCCCCTCAGCGCTTCCCCCTTCCCGCTGCAGCCCCCGGGGGCTCCGGCCCCGCCCCTCCCGGCGCGAGGCCCCGCCCCGCGCGCCGCCGGCGGGCGATAAAGGTCTCGCGGCGGAGCTCTGACGTCACGGGGAGTTAATTTTAAACCCGGACAAGATGGCGGCGAGGGACGCGGCGCGGCGCGCGGGCCCGGCCCGCCACCGGCCCGCCCCGGCAGGTAACGAGGCCCGGCGGCGGCGCCGGGGGCGGCGGCGGGGCTGCGCTCGCGAGCTCGGTCCGGAGCGCGGGGCTGGGCGGTCTGGCGGCCCCGCGCGGCGCCGCGGGAAAGGCCCCCGTGTCTCCCCCCTCCTCAAAATGGCGTGGGCGGCCGCCCGCCCCCGAGGGGCGGCGGGGAAATCGCGGCAGCGGCTCCTGCGCCCGGCCCGCGGTCGCTCCCCGGCGGGGTCGCCGCGCTTTCCCCGCTCCGCTGCCGGGGCCTCCCCCGCTGCGGTCGGCGGCCCGTGCTGGAGCGGGGGCGGCCCGGGGGCCACTGTCGGTGACCTTATTCCCCGCTGCGGAGCGGCCGGGCCTCGCCGTGGGTGCCTCAGCCCCGGGAGCAGCGGGGGCTCCGGGGCCGCGGGGCGCTGGCGTTGCACAGTGCCGGGAGCGGAGCCAGGCTGCCCGGAGGGCGCCGACTTTCCCGGGGCCGCGTCCGCTTGCGGAGGAAGCAGCCCCGGGCAGCTCGGGGAAGGAGGTGACCGATCCCTGTCGGCCCGGCCCCCACATGGAGCTGGTGCGCTCCGCTGTCAGCGCTGCTCCCGCCTGTAATCTATCCCCCGGTGGGGATGGGACATGGCTTTGGCTGGGTGTTCAGCCTCGGGTGTGCTGGAGTCTGCGCAGTGTGCTTCTTAAAGTATGGTTATTTCTCAGGAGCGGCTTAAAATCGCAGAGCTCGTAGCAGTCTCCCTGCCGTACGCTTGGCGAGGGGGCACCTGGGACTTGTGAGGGTTGTACTGCCTCGAACGCTGAGTTTGGATCATGTGAGGTTTTTAGCACTGCACTGGAACACTGAACTATTTTAACATCTTTGTTGTGTAACTCTCACTTAATTTGGAAGCAGAAAGATTGGACTGGGCACAATTAAACAAAACCTAGCAGATGCCATGTGCCGCGATTGGTTTCAATTGCTTGATTTGCAAGCCAACTAGAGATAGTGCAGCTAGATTTCCCTATAAACTGGGAGATACAGAATGACAGCTCACCTGGCTTGATTTACAGGGAGGAAAAGGCAGTGCTTCTGAGCATCAGGAAAAGTTTGATTGTGTTTGGCAGCATTGCAATTTGAATAATTTAAAAGAGCCCAGAGATTGAAGTTGAGGATATGATACCGCTTTGCTGCTCAGGGGCTGGTCTCTCTTCCTCCCAGCACTGCTCAGTTTTCTTTGATTTTAGTTTTCTGTGCTTTCGCCACTGTGTCATTTAATTATCTCAAAGCATTAGATTGTTGCATAGTTTTCTCAAGGTCATAAAAGTGCCAGCACACCTGTAATAAATGGCCTTTAATTAGCTATGTCATCATTAGCAGTGGAAACATGCACATGTCACTCTTAGTTGCATCTGAACTTTAGTCATGGAGCAGCTTAGGTGATAGGGTCTGTGTGGATGGTCTGTGCCTGCCTGCAGAAGGGATTTCTGCACAGTGAAATAAAGCAGAGGGATAGGTTGGAATAGTTACAAGAGCAGCAGTGAAACAGGAGAGGCCTTTAACTCCTCCTGTACCTTTACTGAGTGTTGCTTAACAGCTGTTACGTCCTAGCTTACCCTAAAATCAATAATCCTGTTGCAGCACCTCCTCAAATAATAGCGCTAGTTTTTTGTTTTTTCAGCTGGAATTATTTTGAAAGCAGGGAGTGGAGTTGAGGACGGCTGTATTCTTTCCTTTTCACGTTCACTTGCCTGCACTAGCAGAGAAATAGTTCCAGCACAGAAGAGTTTTACTTGAATTGTTGTGAAGCATTGTTTTTAAACATGACAGTCTGTCCTGGTTTAGGAGGCTGGGCAGCTCTTGTTCGTGTTGGATGCACAGGAATGCTTGAGCCACGTCTTACAAGAGTCCTAATACTTCTTAGGTATCTTGTGTCAACTGCAGTCCCCGTGGTTTGCTTGAGTATCAGTGATTAACATTTGCTTACTGGCTGTACTAATAAAGTGGCACTGACTGGAGTGAGGTGCCGTGGTAGATGAGGAGTTGATTTCTCTTCCTGCCCTAATAATGGAAGGTACACTGCCTCGTGCTGGCTAACCTGGACAGGAGCAGGTGTGCTGGGGATTTTCCTCCAGTGTAACAGAGGAGCACTTATCTCCTGGTGGCTGCATCCCATCGTCCCCAGCTTTGAGTTTCCCAACTTCCAAACCAGATGAAATAGGCAGATGGGAATGCAGGTGCGAGTTCTGTGTCCTTGTTGGTTTGGTAGTGAACCGCAGTGGTGTTGGCCTCCAGCACCAGCACCATCACAGGCTTCACTTCATAAAAGTACTTTTAACTTTGTGCCTCTTGTTAGCAGACTGTTGTACATCTTATCACAGTCCATGGGAGTTTCAAGGACATTCATAAGGAAAACTACCAAATTTCACTCAAATGTTACCTTACATAAGTTAGGTTTGAATTTGCTTTTGTTCTTTTATTGTGATTATGAACAGACTCCATCCCTGGGATGATTTTTGATATTCAAGGCAGTCTTTGAATGAGAAATTTTAAACTTTAAAATCAGGCTGAGTTGTTGCCTTGGTTTTTAATTTACTTAATTTCTTTTTCTACTGCTGTTGCATGCTACAATGTGATCTGTGAGCTGCCTGAGTGCATTTTTTCAGCTTTTTGCTGAAGGCTGCATTTACTTCTTAAACTTACTATACTAGTTGTCAGTATTTTAGGTTTTGTCTTTACCCTCAACTATCTAAGGTGAACAAGGCATAAAAAGTATTTTCTAAGTTTCTGCATAGGCAGATGTGCTGTATTTGCCATTGGTCAACAACTGAAAAAATGCAGAAATACTTATGTTCTTTAGACTTTACTCTTGCCGAAGTATGACTGGGTTTCTTTTTTTAAAACATTTTCAACAACTTGATCTTCCTGAGATGTCCTGGAGGAAAGATAGAAGTAGCTTTCCCTGGTTTTGGAAGGTTGTTCTTGATGTGATACAAAGAATTGTTATCTCATCCTGTAGCTGATTTTAAGGTCATGGTGCTGCGTAGGGAGTTGATTTACGTGAATACATTTCTGGGGCTGGGATTTGTGTCTGAAAGACCAGAGCAAGCAAATGAGCAGGTTTTAGATGTATGTGAAAACATGGCTCACAGTGATGTCTGCTGCTTCAGTTAACTGCAGAGAAATGACTGATAAGAAATAAGTGATGTCTTTGAGGGTAAGAACTAAGGCATTGGTAACTAACTTGCCTGACCTTTAGCTTCTGTTCATTTCTGAAATAATATGTTCTGTATAGTGTTCATTGCCAGGAAAACAAGACTTTGTTTGCTTGCCAAGCTTTTTGAAACATTTTGAATATCAAACTTGGAAGGACTGTTGAAGTTCCTTCCTTCAACTCCCCAAACTGGTGTTTAACTGGAGTTCTTGCTCTTCAGCAAAGCAAGGAGCTCACTGTCTCCTTTTGTGTTTGGGAGGGAGCCCACATCCCTGTTCTAGGGCCATAATTATCTCTACAGGATGTGTAAGCATGTGAACATCCTCCTAAAGTTATCTGTTCAGTTTGTCTGGAATCTGTCACTGAGAATTTTGGCTGCTCCACAGGAATGTTACTCCTTGAAGTAACAAGACTGCTTTATATCTCAGAGTGAGAATAGTAGATCTTTGAAGCTATACAAGTATCTCCTTCAATTAACTAAACAGGAAAAAAAGAGAAAAGCTATGCTAATTTAATTATGGTTTGTAGCTGGCTTCTCTTTAAGGTTGGAAAACCTTACAGTAGAATGTTTGCCATCAAAGATGGCACTACTGAGCATCCAAGGCAGTCCAGAGGAACTTGGATGAGTAAATGCAGGTAAGATGGATGTTGGAATTCCTGTTTGATGCCCACTTGATGAACTTATGAGCAGGACTAATAAGAAATCAAGGATAAGGTGAAAGAGAAGTCCATTTGGGCCTTTGTGGAAATGATTTATGAAAATACAGCTTATTTTAAGAGTGGCCCTGTGCTTGTCTCTCAGGGAGGAATAGGTGAGAGGACTGGCAAAAGTCTTTGTAAAAGACTGTGTAAAGTGTCTTTTGGGGAAGGATTTTTTGTTCACAGCTTGGTTACTTGGCCTCTCTTTACCCTTTGTATGGGGGAAATTCTGATGTGCTTTACTAGGATGAGAGATGTCTCATGCAGTTTGTTGTTTTGGTGTTTTTTTCCTAAATGTATTTTCAGCTTTATTTTCAGTGCAGATGATGAGCAAATGATGATTGCATTTCCAGCCCTATATATTGGTGATTTTTGCATGGCAAGGTGGGATTTGCTACTGCAGGTCATAGTAGGTTTCTTTTAAAGGAATGGAAGCCAAAATGTTGAAGACTTGAACTGCAAGAATGTTGTACAGATTGCAGACATGGAGTGTAGAATGAAGTTTCCAGTTAATTGATATTTGAGAGTAGAACCTAATTTGCTCTTACGCAGTTGTTGTTCCAGTGACATCAGAATCCGGTTCCAGTCTGTAGTTCGTGTCAAATTATAATGCATTTATTTTCCTACTGTCACCTCAGAGATAAGCATGTTGAATTTACAAATTCTTATTGGTCTCAGTAAAATATTTGGAATGTCTTTCTGAGCCATGTATTGGATAATGCCTCCAGTATAACAAGGTGCCTTTTTTTTTTTTTCACTTGGATTGAAAATTACAGAAACTTGTTGGAGAGCATGTGTCACCTGCTTGTACTGATGTGTTAGGACTGCTTTCTCTGTGTTGTGCATACTTGGAAAAGTTGTTCTCACCTCTTATCTCCTCCAGCAGGGTGGTACTGCTGAGTGGAAGAGTAAGTGCCGTTATTTTAGTTGTTTCTTTAAACCGAATCCTGTGATAATACTGACTGCAAACTTGCTGTCTTGTTCCCCTCCTCGACCTCTTCTGCATAAAAGAAAGGGTCTTCTGGCTTTTTCTTGTAGGTGTTAATTTGCCTTGGTCCGTGTGGTGTGATCTACTTGGGGAACTGTAAACTTTTGGGCAATAAAAGGTTCAATCTGTCAATCCTTTGCCTAATATGGGAATCATCACAGCCCTGATTTCAGGGGAGGAACAGTCACTTGAAGTATGTGAACTCCTAGGCGTGGAGACAGAAGCTTGGCCTCCTTAATGTATTGCTTAGACATAAAATAATAGTGAAAATAACTGCTGTAGAAAATGGGGTTAAGGCTCTTGATGTAATCAAATCACTTTCTTAAAGCGAGAAGTCATCTTGCTTTTAAGAGAATTAAGTTTCTTAAATACTTTGTAATCCTGAACTAAGGGACTGTGTTTAAGATTTTAAACATTGCCTTGATGCTGCCCTCAAAGCAGTTAACACTTATCTTTCAGGGAGCAAAGTCTTAAGCTTGTCATTAGGATAGGAAGGGAGAGCGGTTCAAAATTCTTGAAACCTTTTGATCTGCTGGTATGTCAGACTTGTTGCTAATAAATTGTTTGGAAAAGTGCAGTAAGTAAGGATTTTGAGGGTTAGGACATAGAACTGGAGTATTTTCTAAAGCTAATAGTACTATGGAAATAGCTGCTGAAGACCTACATGTTATGTGTTGAGATTTAAAAGGCAAAAACCCTTTAAAAATAAAATACTGCTGGTACAAACATTCAGAAATGTGACTTCTGCTTTTAAACTTAATTTTTTCAATATAAGAATGAACATGCTGTGAACATTTGGATAGCAAATGTGGTTAAATGCTTGTAGAACCTTCAGATGCTATGAGAAATCTTGCTTGTTTGAGAAGACCCTCGAAATTTGGTGCTTTTGTAGAGGTTGGAAGTTGGCTTGTGAAAGACTGAATATTATTCCTGGAGTCCTGTTCTAAGTACTTTGAGTTGCAGACATATCACTGTGTCATTAATCAAATATCAACTGAGTTGTTCTTTAGTCTAATCTTTTGTTGATTTATTTCTGTGGTGCATTAGGACTAGATTAAGCTTTAGTGAGCTTTGAGGAGCACACTGCTATCTTTCTCTGTTTCAGTTCATCTTATAATCCTAGCCTTTCCTCCCCAGAGCTTACTCTGTGTACTGTAAGGAAAGATTTCATGGATCCACCAAATGAGGACATTAAGTATGGTCTACAGAGACTACACTGTTGGTTGGAGGGTTGTGCTAAAATGTAGAGTTGTATTTGCCTCTTTCTTCTTCACCTAAGTGAAAGATGTATATTAAACCATTGTGGTCTCAACATAGGGTAGTCCTGCAGAAAACAGTTTGATTGTCCAGATGTATTTAGACAAGTTTGAGAGCTTGACATGAAGAGAAGTAGTAAGCAGCCCGCTCTGTTTGTTCTTGTTGGGATGATAAGCGTGGCTTGCCTTACACCTGAGATTGGTGACTTCTTTCACTCCTGTGCTCTAGGCTTGCATGGCCAGCAGCCATCAATGTACACATGACAATGGCATTTCCTGTCTCAGGAAAATGTGTTTAAAAATCAGAAATGCTCCAGTTGTCGAGACTTGTTTTGCAGCAGTGGCTGATGTTTCTGTGGTGACAAGAGTTGTGAATGATGCTAAAAATCATTAGGTAACTGGGTGAGCCTTGAGCCCTTTGAACATAGAAAGGTGCTTGTATGGACCTGAGCTGCTGAAGTGTGTGTTACAATGTCCTTGGGACAACTTCACAAGTGATATTGAAATCAACATTTTTCTCATCTCCTCTGTCGTGGGCCCAGCTCTCAGCAGGTGCAGTGTATTCCCTAGATGTGTTCAAGGGAATATTCCTCCCATGCAGGAAGGACTGTGCCAAGCTCGAGGTCTTCCTACCAGCCACTGGGTTGGTAGGAAGACCTTTGTAAGGGAAGGAAACCTTGTTCTTAAGTGAAGGTTAACAAATGTGTTGGCTACCCCAGCCTAAATCTGGACTTTATTCAGATAGAGACAAATCTTTGGCAACACACAGTCAGATCCAGTTACAGCCCAGTTGTCTACCCATCTTGCAGTGTTATCACATATCACCAAGTCAGTTCCTACATGAATATGCTTCTTAACTGTACTTGTGAGTTTTGGGAGCCTGGAGAAATTTTCCAGCTGAACGGGGTTGTAGTTCCAGAGCTGAACTTTTCTTTTGGCAGCAGTGCCCAGTGAAGCAGTCTGTGCCTCCCCCTCAGCGGTGCTGTGTGGCTGTTTCAGAGGCTGTGGGGTTCAGAGCACATCTCTTGGTGTCCAAGATAAGCTGGTGCTGGACCTGGGAGAGCAGTGCCAGCACAGAGGGCAGCAGCCCTGGGCTGTTCAACAGTGCAGCTGAACTGTGCCCTGCAGGGGAGGCTGTGTGGCACTGCTGTTTGTCTGTCTTCAGTTCTAGTGCTGCTTGGGTTTCTGTTTGAGGTGATACAATCTGTAGGAAATTGCTTGTATTGGATTGCTTTTTCTGCTGGTTTGGCTTCAGTAGCTGACTTGACTTTAAGCAGTGTTGGATGTGTGGCAGAATTAGCAGGAAAGACAGTGTGGTGCTGCATGGTGCTGGAAATGGGAAAGAGTGGGAGAGCCCCTGTGAGTGGGTGGTTAAGACTCAGCTGTGCTATTGAAACAGGCTTGAAGAGGCAACGGGGAGAGGGGAGGAGGCACGCACTGGCACTGTCCTGTTGGCAGAATTAATGTACTTTGAGCTGTTGCCTTAACAAGGGATTTGTGTGTAGCAGCAGCAACGATGCCTGGCAGAGGCTCAGGAGTTGTGGCAGGCATTGAAGTGCATGGACTTCGGTACTGTATCAATTATTATGGGTTAATTGCAGGAAAGGCATATGGCAGCCCAGGCCTGATTCGGTACATGCTTAGTAGCAGAGACCCTGATAAAAACTATTTTTGTTGTAGCTGTGCGAGAAAAATCTCTTCTTCCAGTGCAGATAAAGTGAAGACATACAAAATGTGATTTAATTTTTTTTTTTGTTTCAATTCTTTTTAACTGTGCCTTGTGTGGAACTTTTTCCCTGTTTTGATTCCCATTGTTGATCTGGGTGTTGTGTTGACACGTGTTGTGTTTCTCCTGTTACTCTTCCCTTTCATCTTATGGGTGTCAGTGACCCTACCGAGTTAAGAACAGTTAAGAAGGGAGAAGAAGAAGCTGAAATACTTCATGGAGATGTCTACAGGCAATTACTGTATCAGTTTTGCAAACTGTGTTATCTAGAGAAGACAGTTTTTTAAAGAAACCTGTGCTGTCTCTGTACCACCCTTTATTCTTTGAAATGAAATGCAGGATTCTGGGGTTCAGTGTTAGAAAAACTGGAAGGCTGTCTTAGCTGCAGGAACTGAGAGATGGGAAGCTGAGTGTGAACTGAGGTTGGTCTGAAAGAGCACTTTTAGTTGGAAGCTGCGTTGAATTGTTAAGATTGGAAAATATCTCCAAGATCAGAGTCCAGCTGTTATCCTGGTGCTGCTGTGTTCACCACTAACAGCATGTCCCCAGGTGCCACATCCACTTGTTTCTTGAACACTTCCAGGTATGGTGATTCCACCACTTTCTGGACCAGCCTGTTCCACCGCCTGACTACCCTTCCCATGAGAAAATATTTCCCAATATCCAACCTAAACCTTCCTTGGCAGTGTTTGAGGCCGTTTCTTCTCATCTTGTCGCTTGTTACCTGGGAGAAGAGACCGCCCCCCACCTCACTACAGCCTCCTTTAAGGGAGTTGTAAAGAGTGTGAGGTCACCTGGAGCCTCCTTTTCTCCAGGCTAAACTCTCCCAGCTCCCTCAGCTGCTCCTGATCAGAGTTGTGCTGCAGACCCTTCCCCAGCACCTCAGGGTCTTTCTTGCACTGAGGGGCTCAAAGCTGAACCCAGTACTTGGGGTGTGGCCTCAGCAGTGCTGAGTACAGGGGGCTGATCACCACCCTCATCCTGCTGGCCACACTGCTGCTGCCACTCAGCTTGCTAAAAGCAAAAATGAAAGGTTTGAGCCTCTTTGGCTTACTGTGTTTCCTTACACTGGTGTTTGTGAGTGACAACTTGTTTATGCTGGAAATGAGGGGGAAACCTGACCCTCTGGCATATCTTCTGTAGAGCCAAAGGAAGCACTCACTGCTTTCTGCTGAGCTCCTCTGTGGCCGTGGTGCAGTTCCACCTCGGTAACTAAACCACCTCTGACTGGCAATTGAGAGACCAAACATGGGGTAATTGCAGTTGGTGTCTCTCACTTCATTCTTTTCTCCCTATTCTAGCTCAAAATACCAATTTAGGTTAGCTGCTCATTGTTTAAATTACTGGCTGCTGATGTGAGGGTACATACAAGGTACATAGAACACAGTTATGGCCTAAACCAACTAGAAAATACTGACTCCTTAAGTGAACAACAACCTTGAATAAAATCACTCTGAAATACAAGCAGAAGTCTGCCTGGTTTAAATGTGTGTGGCCTGCAAGGATCCAGTTAGCTTTCAGTGTTCATGAGGAGCTGTCACTTGCATTTCAAGAGTTCATAGTGAACTAGGGCACTGTCAGATCTGGAGTACTCTCATTCCCATCCTCAAGAGCTGGCCTAATGGGTAAGAACGGGGAGAAAAAGTGAGCAAGAGGCCTTTTAATGCTTTAATCTGCCCTTAGTGTTTTAGTACAGCTTTCTTTGAGGGGGCTGGAAAAGCACGGGTGAATCTTACTGTGGGTAGAGATCCTGTTAGGTCCTTCAGTGAGTGTGCTATTAATAGCTGGGATTTTTGGGCAGAGGGGAAGAGGGATGAGAAGCACGCTTTGCCACTGTCCTTACCCTGCATGATTTTTCTTGTAGCTATGGTGAAACATCTTACCAAGTTCATAATGTGCTTTCTAAAAAGCAGTCATTTTATTTTAATACAGATGCTTGACATTTAATTTTTTTTACTGAGTTTGTACTGCTTCTCTCTTAGCCTCTGCTTATTGGCATTCTCTTACTTGTATTGGTTGAGAAGAGCTGAATTTGAGAGTTGACTTTTTTTGCTGCACATTTTTGTTACATGAAGTTTCCCTCTTGCTTTTTTGTCCCCCTAAAGGGAGAACACAAAATGCCAGCTTATCAGTACTTTTTGTAGGGGAGAGCTGTCTGCTCCTGCATGCATGCCGACCATTCAGCAGAGGAGCAATTTAAGGCACTTAGGAGTAGACAAGCCTATTGTTTGATTAGTTGTGGTGCTTCAGAGGTATCTAGGTCATCAGAATATCATCTTTTTCCTCTTTCCTGACAGAATTGCAGCTTCAGGTGCTTCTCGCTTCAGCTCACAGTTTATGTAACAGTTCTAGATCTGTCCCTTTAACATTCCATTGCCCTGAAGGAACACAGGGAGTTAAATGTCTTTCCCCCATACCCTGTCTGTACTCCTCTATTGGTCTTATTGGATGTCCAAACAAGTCTTTGGAACTTAGCTCATCAGTCCTATTTATAGCTGAAATATTCGAAACATTTAATTATTTCTGGCCTTAAAACGAGCTACTTGGCACTGTTTACTAGTCAGCAATAGGAAAGCAGCGATGCATTAAGGTCTGTGGCAGCCCCATAGTTTCGTGTGAATTTATTGCATGGAGTAGCACTGCTGGAAAAAGGGGAGGACAATTTTGTGGCTTAAATCTAGTGGGTTTTGTTGGGGTTTTTTTTGGTTTTTTTTTCAAAGAAGATGTGTCCAAATAAGATTTGAAGGTTAGCATATTTTCTTTCTGTGCTCTGGAACTCACTTCACACATGCCTACACTTTCCTTCGTTCACTACATCAAAACAAGAAATGTTTAAGCGATTTGTCTCCCTTTTCTCCAAGGAGAATTTCCTACGTGGAGCACTGAGAGAATGCCTTACTTTGCAATGCAGTGCAGCAGTTTCCTCATGATAAATTATTTTAAGCTTTTGATTCAAGCCATGAACTCCCTCAGCATGTGGAGGTTGAACAAAATTTCAAGCAAGATGGCTTGAGCTTAGTGTAGCTCACTTCAGTTTGCTTTTTACTGTTCAGGTGATGGTCGGGGAGCCTGTCAAGCATCTGTATTGAAATGTGAGCAGGGGACTTGAACTGCTGTTGTATGGAGGCAAATGTGTGGTGCTGTAGAGCACCAGGAAAAAGAGTTCAGGGATGCTCAAAGCTGAAGGGTCTAGGGGTGCTGGAAGTCTTGACTTGAAGTTGACTTCTAGCCAAGTGCAGGTTTCTGTGCAAGCAAAATATTAAGACTACCAGCTAGAAGATTTACTGCTTTATACTCTTTAAACTCCTTGTGATAGAGCAAATGGAAGTACTGATGAGGGACAGCTACACTAATGAAAGTGACTTAAAACTAAAAAGCAAATGGGATTTAAAATATTTTAATGTTCTGCTGCGTTTGTGGGCAGTTGTGTTCAACTCACTGTCCACAGAAGCAATTACTAATTGTGATTCAGTGCTTCTTGATCAAAAACCTCTACTGTATCTAAAACCAAATGAGTTTAGCAATTAGTATGTGCTTTTTTTTTAATGAAAGGATGTGGATAATGTGTTCAAAGAGTTCAAGCTGTATTTAGGTTGAAACTTAAAGGTAACTGTTTGTATTTTCTGTCAATTAAAGTGCTTAAAGGAAAGAACTTGCATTTAAAGCAGGCTGTCTCTTATTTTCATAGCATGCAGGTGTCTGGGTGTTTTCACGCTTGTGTTCTTACACTGCGGGACAAGTAGGTCAGCTGCTGGCTGTGTACTTAGGGGAAGCAGGAATTGGCTTTTCATTTTACCTCGTGCTTTAAGAAATGGGTTATTTAGTGGGGTTTGTTCAGTTCAAATACTGTCTGCATATACAAGAAGCTACTGTTCTCAAAATCTGGCTTAGTATTTCAACAAATGGTGCTTGTTCTGGGTACTTAGCTGGTGAGAATAAATAGCAGTCCTGCTGTAGTTGTTACTGAGTGGAATGAGGAGTTTATAGGGAAACTGAGTGGTAGTATCTTCCCTTGGCTATATTTGCTCCCATTCAAATCTGTCTGCTTCTGTGTCTTGCTGTGCAGTGTTGCTTCTCTTGTGTCTCCCGGCCTGTTTGACCTGGGTTAGGAAGTGATTGTGTCAGTCAGAGCCATGCGTTAGCCCACAGCTTCTAATGGAATAATTCAGGTTGGAAGAAGCCAAAATAACATAGGGACTGACTGGTGAACAGCCACAGTAATAGGTGTGAATGGATGGCAGACTTCAGGGGCAAGTCCAGTTGATCTTTTTGTATCAGCTCCAGACAGAGCAGCAGATCTGACCTTAGTCTGGAGTCTGTTAGTTCAGTACTACAGAAACTTCAAAGGTCAGGCTAACATCCTGAAAAAAAGAAAAATATAGCTGTGACTTCCTGGGCCTGCAGCACTATGCTACAAGTTCTAGTGCCATATGGTTTGACAGATGAGAACTCTTATGTATGTACTAAAAGCCTGAGGTTCAGATCTTCTGTGCACATGGGAGTTTCCAACAGCATAGTGATCAACCCCATGAGTGAGTTTGGTGAATTGATCAGTCTTTAATCCTGTGGCAGGAGGCAGTGTTGTCTCTCTCTTGTGTGTGCAGAACATGGAACATTCCTCTGAAACAACCATTCCCTGTGTGAATGTATTGGGTTGGTAACTCCATTACTGGGATGAAACTGGGCTTAGGAAAGTGTTAAAATGTACCATAAAAACAAACAAAACCCCCAAACCAACAAAAGTGTTGTTTTGGTTGCCTCTGTAGCAGTACTGAAATGTATTCTTATGGAGGCCTATAAAGGGATGCTGCCTTGAACTTTGCAAGTCCAAAGTACTGTCCAGCAGGCTAGGAAGTAGAAGTAGTGTAGTAGGAGAAGTTTGTGTAGAAGTGGCCACTCTGTGAATGCCACCTCTTGTAAAGTTAGTAATCATCTCTTTTATACTTGATTTGCTGGGACTGGACTGTTGGAGGAACCTAGAGCAGTCTGTGGGATTTAGAACAAATCAGATTAAATTCTGAGTTTCAAGTAGTACACTGTGACTGTGCTGGGGCAGGTGAGGAATGGGGGACAGCCAAGGGACAGGGCTTTGAGTTCTGAATTACATAAACTCCTGGCCTGAGCTGACCGGACGGTGCTGTCAGCATGTTTATTATTATTCTACTTTGAGAATTTCCACAGTGCTCTTGCAGAAAACCAGACTGTGAAGGGGGTTGTTTCTTGTCCTGACCTTTGTTTCCAGGGGCTGAAAGTAATTCTTGGAAGTGTAATGTGACCTTTCTGGCCATGATACTGAAGCCTTCTAGAAAGGCTCCCTAAGTGCTGCCTGAGACAGCAACTAGCCAGAGTGACAGGGTGAGCAGCCACAAGGCAGGATAAAGGATCAAAAAGGGTGTGACGTCTGCCTGGGACACCTGACGGAGTTGCATATGCTGTTAGGCTGCTGGGACAAGCAGTAGCACTTGTTCTGTAGTTAACATGCTTGACCTGTGCAATGTGTGTCCTGTTAATTGCCAACTAGTTCAAAATCTCGAAAGGAGGGCGTTCTCTGCCTCTCAAGCACGAAGTTATCGAACCAGCTCTTCTGGAGGGATCAAGTTGCTTTCACAGCTGTCAGCACTGTAGGTCTCCACCCTCTAAAGTGCTTGACTGATGGCCATGATGGTCTTTTCTGTAGGTAGGTTGGGAACTTGTAGATATATTAAGCTGATTAGTCAAAGGAAAAAAAAAAAAAAAGAACAACAATCCAACTTGACCCAAACCAACCAAACAAGCCCAGCTTGGTGCTCTGGATTTGATTCCCAATTTCTGCTGGTAAGTGGAATCTAATAGGAGTTGAGTAGGGTCTAGGATGAATCTTCTGTCCTGTTCCCTCTGAGCTAATGAGCTTCAGCGGTGCAGAATGCTGCTAACAAGATGTGAGCTTTTAATGGGCATATTTTGTGTAAGCTCTTGATAGTACTATCTCCTTGTGATTGGGAGAATTTGCTTGTTTATAAATAACTAATGATAAAGGTCCATTCCACTTGTTTGTTCTGAAATCTCCTTGGCCTGAAGAGGTTTTGTGTGGCTGTGCTCTGCACTGGCACAAGGATGCTGCTACAGCTTGAGCAAGTCTTTGAGGTCTGACAAGTTTTGATGACTTCCAGGTGGACAGGATGGTTAACGTCAGGCTCCAAGTGAATGAAGAGAAGCTGCAGGTGTGGCTTCAAACCATTTTTCAGTCTGCCCTAGTTTATAGACCCAATCCCTTACTGCAGTTGTGTATTTAAATGAAGTGTGCATTTAAATAAAAGAATAGGAGGCTGTTCCCAGTAACCAAGTTACGCTTACTGCCAGGGCCATACCTTGAAGCAGAGGCTGTGGAACATTGTGTCAATGTGTTTGCTAAAGCGCAGGCACCTCTTCTTCGAACTGTCTGACTTCAATACTTTTATCAATAGAATGTTCCCTTTATGTTTGTAGGCTGTGATGCTGGAAGCTTTCTTTCTGATTGTCAAAATCTTTGTCCCTCCATTCCTGGGCTATCCTCCCAAGTTTTCTGGCCTCTAAAGGATCCTGCCTATATGAGGCAAAGCCTGTATAGAAGCTCTTTCAAAAAAGAGGACAGGGCTTGTTTAATGTCTGGGAATACAAAACCTTGAGGCCAAAGGGGAGAGACTTTCCTCTGAAGTGCTGACCAGTCAGTGTCAGTGTAGTTCCTATAGTTTGTTGTCCTGTTGATGGATTTTCTTTTAAAAGTTACTCCTTCCAGTTGTCAGGCCTGCTAGTATAATCATTTTTTTGGCCTGCTGTATCAATCACTTTGAGTTAGGGTGACGCTGGGGACTGTTTTGCACACCCACTTGGATAATGTTGCAGTTTAGTTCTAGCTGCTTAGGATTTAAGCACTCAAGTGTACTTCCTGTTCAAACCAAGCACCATGCAAGCTTAGTATGTTCAAACCAAATTTTTTTTTAAGATTTAATACTGTTGGGCTTTGGGACAGCACAAGATTTGATGCTTGGAAGTGGAAACATTCTCTGTCATTTTGCAATTAAATGAGGTGTTGTCAGAGCTGGGTAAGGAGAAAATTGCTGGAGAAACTTCAGGGTCACTGTGTTACCAGTTTTTCAAATTTATGGTAATAACTTCAGTGTCTCATTACATCCACAAAACTGGAGCCCTGCTCAAAAGTCTTTTGCTGAGAATGGTATCTCACATGCAAAGTCTGACAGGAATGACTTGGCAGGTCCTGTGAGCATTGGCAGGTTCTCTGCCATCAATGAATGAACCTGTGTGTTCCATGGTGCCTCATGGGTGCATCCTGCAGGAGAACACTCCTGGTGGGTTGCTTCCACAGGAAACCTCTCTGTGAGCAACACATCAAGGGATTGGGGGTGGCTGCTGCCTTGGCTTGGAAATGGAAACATGACTAGAAGGACAGTGTACTGAAAATCATACGTGATAATCCCGGATAAGTAACTGGTAGGAAGGTGCCTTGGTCAGGTTTTTGCACATGGGCTTCCAATAGAACATGGCAAAATTTAAATTGGGAGTGGGAGGCAATTCGGTAAGCACAAAGAAGCTTTCCAAATGCTTGCCAGGAAAAGTAGAGTCAGGAATGGTAGAGTTGATTTCTGCTGTGTGACAAACTTCAGTGTTGTGGTGCCTGAACAAGAGAGGAGACTTCACCTTGAATAGGGTATTTTGGTTTTCTTTTAGGCCTCTAATCCAATTAACTCCTGAATTCCAAAAGTCAGGAATATAGGATATTGGCACTGGTATAATGTGTGTCTGGAGGGCTGTGTAAAATCTTGCTTAATGGTGCATTATGGGAAGAATATGAAGCCAGAAACTACTTCAATGTTTTTTTTTTGTTTGTTTTCTTACCCCAGAAGTGTTAGGGCATGCACATGTTCAGTAGTTTATTGTCTTGCAAAGGGGGAATAGGTGTTCTAAAGTCTGTGCTCTTTTGAGACTTGAAACAGTGTTGGAATTAGAGGAGCTTTTTCATCTGATGTTTCTTATCCTGGGCTTCCATACTAGATCCGTGGTCTTGCTTGTGCCTGTTGGCAAACAAACCTGTTGACAGGAAACATTCATTTCCCCTGACACCCTTACAACAAGAAGGTGGTGATGTAAAAATGGCCTTTTTTAGTCCTTTTCAAGCTTGTTTGAAATCAGTCTTTTTTTTCCCCAGATAAAAGGTCCTTTGCTTAAGATGCCTTTAAAAGGGGTTTAGAAGCTGAAAATCAGGGTTGGGGTTTTTTTGTGATTCCTTAATACATAAAGAGTATCTCAGAGAGAAGATCTGAAATACAGGCTAGACACAAAGCTGATGAAAATGGACAGGGAGCTTGTGTTGACCTCTTGGCATTCCCAAGAACATCACCCTTGCTGCTGGAGATGTAAGCCCAGCTCGAGGCTTCACAATAAAAGAAAAAGTGTTGTTTGCCCTAAGCTGTGCCTCACTAAAGTGTTCTCACCTGTCAATTTGCAGGTAAGCTTTATGAAGAAGAGGAGGACGATGCCCTGCCGGACTCGGATGCCCTGCCGGACTCAGATGATGAGGTGGAACTGGATAAGCCACGCCCCATACAGATTGTCCTTGCTCATGAAGATGACCATAACTTTGAATTAGATGAATCAGCTTTGGAAAAAATCTTGCTTCAGGAACATATTAAAGATCTTAACATAGTAGTTGTGTCTGTAGCAGGAGCTTTCCGCAAAGGAAAATCTTTTTTGCTGGACTTCATGCTTAGATACATGTATAACAGGGTGAGTAGTTTGGATTTTTCCTGCAGGAGAAAAGTACTTTGGTATTTTAGTAATTTCTCTTTGTGTTTGTTAAATTGAGCATAAATATAGCAGGTCAAAATTTTCTGATATATTGGGGGAGGGGAAGTCAGCTGCTCTGCTTCTGCACTTGAAGAAGGGTATTTAAGTGCCAGTTATTCAATGTACCTTATCTTGCAGTTATCAAGGGAATTTATTGATGTCCCAGTGTAAGTGGACACAAGAAGAACTTAAATGATGAAGTGTGATGGCCTTCTAATTGAGCTTTGGGGGAGGGCTTTTCCAGGTGGTGACTTGGAGGAGCCTTGCTGTGACTTTATCTCCTGAAATCATATTATGGTACTCACTTGCCCACTGTTGCAAAAATAGTCTTACCAGATAGCTAAATCTGCTTTAATATGATGTATGACAAAAAGGAGAAAGTTTCCTTTTTGCTGCTTGGAACGCATTTCTGAATGCAGTCCAGGAACTCTTAAAATCCCTTTAAGTTATTGATTGATTAAAGCCTGATCCAAAATTTAATTTCTTCTTTTAGTTTGTAGATTTTGGCTAGCGTTGTCTTGTTTTGAGCCCTTGGCTTACATGGAGAAGGTGGAGTAGGGTTTCTGTGAACCATACACATCTGCCTGTCACAGTTTGTGGGGTGTTTCTTTTAATCTGCTTTATGAATATTGACAGGTCAGTGTTTTGTTGCTTTTTGAAGCTCTTAGAAACCCAGAACTGATTCCTTTTTTGTTCACTTTTCTTTGGAGATAATTTGTGCTAGCTGGCCTGAGGGAAAATGAAGATGAACCCTGCAGTTACAGGAAGTATGAGAGTACAGCAGAAAAGCTGCTGATAGTTGGCAAATGAAGACTTCCTTCTCTCAATCCCAGTGGTGCCTGTTATTGAGTTCCTCTCCCTCATTTTGCAAGACCTCTGGAAGAAACCCTGAGGATAGGGTCTCAGGGTAGGAGGAATACAGAGTAGCAAGCTGGTACTTCTTGAGACTCTTTTAACCTAAGGAGGAAAAAGGTTTCATTTATTATGGATGGTGTTCAAAATTAACCAAACAATAAAACTCCCACCAATCCCTGCAAACAAGGAAAACCACAAACTCTTGCATCCAATGATCTGAGCAAGGTGCTGGGCTGAGGTGGTGTGAGTTTCCTTTTGATAAGCAGAATGGCTGAGCTTTAAACAAATACTCTTAATTTTCAGATTGTGAAATAAAACAAATGTTCATATAGCAAAACAGATTGAAATTCTGTTTCAGCCTTGTGTGTCAGGCCTCTCTGTTTCCTTTATCGTGCAGTCACTGTACTCAGTTTTCTATAAACATCCTTCAAAATAGCATTTGTTTCTCTTACACTGAGGGTGAAAACAAGCTTGGCCATCTACTCTGACAATTGTTTCTTACCAAGAACAGAGAAGTATTGCTCTCCATGTGCTGCTTCTGGCCAGGTATTTCCATTCTGAAGATATATTGCTTGCAGACCTTTAGTTGAGCTGATCCAACTCACTGATGCATCAGAAGACGCTGCACTTTGCTGAATTGTTTTTCTGCCAGCTCAGTGACGTAAATTGGCTTAGGGAAGGAGTTTGACAAGCATCAGAACTGCTGCAAACTGATTGATGGGAACTGGGGGTGATGGAGGATAAATGCAACGCCTCCTCTTTGGAGCACTCTTGAGTTGTATGAAGTCAAATGATATCCTCTGCTTACCCAAATTTAGTACAGGAGGAGAGATCTTGGTATAGTTTTATAGTACTTAGTCTGAGCCCTCCATCTTTAGTCAGGCTCAATTGCAAGTCTGTATTTTCTGTGAACTAAATATTGCACAGATTACTAAAGCGACTGCATTCAGTTCATGTGCCAAACAGGCAATTTTGGGGTGTCCTTTTATGTGGACATTAACATGCATAATGAAAAACTTGCCAATAAAACCTTCAGAATCTCACTTTCTTGTCCTAAACTGCGTTCCAGAGGTCATGTGGAAAGTTGCCATTGTAAAAATCTCAGTGATGCCAGCTGAAGTCACAGGCAGGATTTTGGCATGGCAGAGGTTGATCACTGCCTTCATGGAGGTGGACATGTCATTTCAAGCATTGATCCTTAGTGCTGTGATTGCTCTTTTGAAATGGAACAGCAGCACTTGTGTACTCAGCAAGCTGCTGCAAGGATCCTGTGGTTTTAAGCTTTAGTTGGGTGCAGCAACACCTGCAAATTTAGATGTAAAAGTTTTATTTTTTTACAGGAGTGTCACCTTCTTATTTTGAATTAATCCTCAGCGTGTACTGTATATTAATGCACTAGGCAAATAAAGTTGCATCAGGCTTTTCCTTAGTGTGGGGTAAAGTTGAAGAAATTACCCTTTTAGGTGACTGAGATAAAATTGTAGAGGAACTTCTAGCTTGATTTTAGGTAGGAGCCTTTTTTTTCCTCCTCCTGTCTCCTGAATGTCTTTCAAGCCAGCTTGATGGATGGATACTTAAAATACTGAGCTTTAGCTAAGGGAAGATGCAGGTAACAAGCTAGGAGTGTTTCAGAGTGATGCAGAGGTCAGTCAGAGGCAGGCTTAAGTACATCATCCATAAGATGAAGCAACTTCAGGTGAAGCTGAGCCTGTTAAAACTCCAAAGTCTCCTGTGATATGAATCACTTGTGAAATCAAATGAGGTCATATCTAGTGCTCATTGAGGGACTTGTCAAACTGTGTAGTTTTGATCTGATTTGTTACAAATAGGAGGAATACAAATAAGAATAATGTCTGAACCAAAATGGGCTAAAGTATTCTTGTATAAAAGAAAAATGGAACATACTGAATAAGAGATTCTTTCTGAAAAGTAAAAAGCTGCAGCCTGTTGACAGGTACATGTGAGATATGATACAGCATTGTCAAACTGTATCCTGGAGTGTGCAGCAGCACAAAGCAGGCTTGGAGCTTTCATTTCTAGAGTGGTCTGTGGAAGCATAAGCATCTTCTGGGATAGAAAAACTACAGGGAAAAGCTGTTCAGGTTTTGGTTATTGTCTCTGGTAGAGGTGTATGTGCCTATCAAAATAAACAAAAGGGAAAAAAACCCCAAACAGCCAAACCCAAACAACTTACCTGTACAGACCCGTAGAACTCTTTACTTGCATACCTGTGTTAATTTTCTGATTTTTTATCTGCTTATGTCCCCTTTGTCTGATCTAAGTAGCAGAGTTGAGTGGGGCACTGTTAGCATTTGGAAGAATGCTGGTGCAGAACTGGTGGATTGCCTGCATGCTGCTAGGCATGAGGAAAATGTGCAGGTTTTTTCCCATTCCCCTTTAGAAATAAGCAGTTTCACTTAGTTGTTTCAAGTATTTTTATTCTGTACAGTCCCTGGGTACTCATGCTGTGTTCTGAAATGTGAAGAAATGTCTTAAGCTGTTATCTGAAAACTGCCAGTGTGGAGTCAGCAAGGTAGAGCCCAGGAGTGAATTGAGAAATCTCCACTTTGACCTTCTCAGTGGACTCTTTCCTGGCTGTTAATCTGCTCTGGGTAGTTCAAGGCAATTCATTAAATGTCTCTTATGCCAGCTTGCTGTGTTTCTAGCCTGTGAAAGAAAGCTTTGTGTACACTGAAATCCTCCATGAAAGAAGTGGCAGGCAGACAACAGTTTAACTGATGAGGGGGCTGCAGAAAAACCTATCAAAGTGAAACTTCCTTGGGGTGCCTGCTCATCCTCTTTACTTGCCAGTGCATGAGCTACATTTCTGGGTTAGATGTGCTCATTTAGTGGCTGGATTCTTGTGGGTGAGCTGCTGCTCTGTGTTGCCTGTCCTTGAAGACCTCATTACAATTCCATCGGCCAGGAATGTTAGCTGCCAACTGTAGTCACCTCTCAGATAGCTTCTTAGCTCTAATATGAGTGGGTTGATTGGCATCTATCAAACTCTTAAACTGACCTTTTCTCTGTAACTGGCAAGCATAGACTGTGAATCTTCTGGTTGTTGTCTATTCTCTGTGGCTTCTGCAAGATGGCATTGGGAGTCTGGTGCTGGCGTCTGTTAGTGCAGAGACTCAAATGCTTGGCCAGCTGTTAGTGAGGGGGAAGGGAAAGGATTAAGGTAAGATCAGGTGTTTTGTCTGTTGCTGAGGTTTAGCTGTTCCTGAGTTGAAATATCTGCTGTTCTGTTTAAGCAGAGTTTTCTCATCTGTGAGAGTGGAGTTGGTGGACAAAACTGTGCTGTATTCATTATCTCTGAGTGCTGGAGACTCAAAAAATTTGCACTTACATTTCAGTGATTAAGAAGTTGTGCAGCCACTCTAATACATGGGGTTGCTTTGTGGATGATCTTGAAACACAGCACGGTAGCACTGTGTTTTAATATTTTGTGTAGTGTTGTCAGCTGGCTCTGTGGAAAATGTAATAACAGTGTGGAAGTCTGATAAAACATTGCATGTTAAAAAAATAGGAATCTCCTCCTTGGTTTTACATAAGTTTTTCTTTTTGTTTTGTAGACTTCTCCTTGTTGGATAGGTGGAAACACTGAGCCATTGACCGGGTTTACATGGAGAGGTGGATGTGAACGGGAAACCACTGGCATTCAGATTTGGAGTGAAGTGTTTGTAATTGAAAAACCTAATGGAACAAAGGTGAGTGCTTAACTTACCTTGATTTACTCAAGGTCATCCTTGCAGGGGTTGTGGGCTTCCTGGTTTGGTTGTGTAGTCGGTTGGTTTTTTTTGGTTTGATGTTTTTCGCATTTTTTTTAAATTTAAACAGAGATGCTGTGGATGCCCCATCCAGGAGGTGTTCCTGGTCAGGTTCAGTGGGGCTCCAGGCAACCTGGGCTAGTGGAAGGGTGTCCCTGCCTTTGGCAAAGAGATTGGAACAAGATGATTCTTAGAGGTCCCTTTCAGCCTAAACTGCTTTTGTCCTAAAACTTAAATAGGATTTTTGCCTCTGTGCACACTTTTAATGTCATGGATTTCATGGCGGCTGTTTGGACGTTGGTTGCTTTCCTTTGCGCTGAGCAGCTGTGTTAACATATCTGGAAACTGTTACCATTGTAAGGATGGAGATTGATTCTTACAACACAGCAGAAAAATTCAACAATAGTCTCATTCTGAGAGTACTTTGTTTTGGCAAAGTCTACCCGGTCCAGGCTGATGGGTGGGTTATCCTGGGGATGTTGTAAATCTGTAATGGCTATAAATACCATCTACAGGCAAATGCTGGGGGAAAAGCTCTGTAACACACACTGTTCTTTGAAGGGTGAGAGTGTGTTCTAACTTGTAGCTGTGTTCTAGTAAAGTGTAGTGCATGGCTGTAAGTACTTCAGGGTCTGGAAGCTGGTCCTTCCATATAATTTTAGCAAGCAGTTTATAAAAAAGGACTGTCTAACAGTGGGGAAAAAAGCACTAACTTGATTCTTTAACTCTCAAGTCAGTTTAACTGCAAAGTTAACTTGGAGGTGTTTATGCTGAAATGAGGTGTTAATGCAATTAATAAATATTTACTGCACAATAGTGGTGGTCATCTTGAACTATTTGTGTTCTGAACCATTCGTTTTAGGTTATTTAAATTTCATACCCTTTGCATTTGTGAAGGAAACATCTGATGCCCCATCTGTGGGACATGGATTTTAAAAATAGTGGCTTAGTGGTGTTCAACCAATTTCACAGCTAACCAAACATTTCTCTGGTTGAAAACCAGTTATGTGTGAATCTGCTTATGCTTTGGGAACAAATCACTCACTTGTTCTTGCTTCTCAGCGGGAAGTGTAGCAGATCCCAAAGATGGGAGTTGGACTGATAAACTTTTTTCATTAATATCACTTCCTTCCTTGTTGTTCCAGCAGACAGTATCAATTATCTTGTTTTCTGCTGAAAATAATTATCTTAAGATATATAAATATGTATATATATGTTATTTATAAGTAACATCTTACTCTTAGTTCTGATGCACCGTGCTAGATCTGCAGCTGAGGCTGGTGTTCTTCCAGTGAAAGAGAGCTGTCACTTGGTCTGTATGGCACCCCCACTGGGCTGAGGAGGGCTGTTTCTCTGGGAGAAGGTGGCCAGGCAAGGCCAGAGGCTGATGGCAGGGCCCTCTGGCTGCTGCTCACTCAGCTGTGGGTGTGTGTAGTCACGTGTACAGGGAGCTGGCTGAAGTTTCTTCAGCATGCACAGGGACAGAGACTTGAAACAGAGCTGACCCCAGTGGCCAGGAGTGTGGAAGTGTCCATGATGTGGTTAACTGCTGCTCTGCTTTCAAACTCTGCAGGTTGCTGTACTACTCATGGATACCCAAGGTGCCTTTGATAGCCAATCCACTATCAAAGACTGTGCAACAGTTTTTGCCCTGAGCACCATGACGAGCTCTGTCCAGGTGAGAATATCTGTGCTGGCAAATAATGGCAGAACCCTCTATCCTGAATGTGCAAAGAATGTATCCTGACTCACACCTGGAAAGTTCACCTGCATATCTTCCTCCATCTCTGATTTAAAATTCCATACTTATTTTCAGTGTGGTACATAAACTACCCAAGTTGCTTGGTGGAATCGAGGTTATGCAAGGCCAGGCTGAGTTAAATTGCTGACAGAACTGGGAAATCCCCTTCCCCCCAAGATGTCCAAGTAGCAACTGCTTCTTTACAGATGTGTTACAGAATCTTTTTATGGTTGTAGATACAGTTTGGGGTGACAGTCTATGCTGTGATCAGCCAAACTTTAAATTGCTGCTTATGTTCAAGTGTCAATTAACTTCCTGAGAATTGTGCTATATTTAAAACTACTTCTAAGTTTGTGCCTTAAAAGTGCCAAAAGTGAGCAGGTTTTTGAGGAGTGACAAGTGACTTTCTTCAGACATGCCACAACCTAAAAGGAGCAGGACTACGTAGAGCATTACTTATGTCCTGTGGAGTTTGCTCTGGTGAATCATTTTTGAACAAGGAGGTGACTTGTTATAGATGTGTTCTCTGACACCTTTCTACTTGCTGACTTTTGGGTAGTTACACTTTTTCTGGAGGGAGCAAAAATACTCAATGTGTTAAAGACACTATATGGATGTAAGACTGAGGTTTCATGTGACACTGTAATTCTCTGACTGTCTCTTGCAGGTATACAACTTGTCTCAGAATATTCAGGAAGATGACCTTCAACACTTGCAGGTAGGAATACGGTGAATTTATGTTAAACTGCTTCTGAACTGATAGTCTTGACAATGTCCTGGAAGTTACTGTTCATGTAACTGACTTGGGAGCTGTTTGTTGCTTCATGTAAAACTCTGAATTTGACCTGAAACTAAAACTGGTACAGTCTGTAAAAACTGGGTTTGCATCAACTCCATGATGCTTCTACTGTATCAGCGTAGAGGTAAAATAGTATATGCTTCTAATCTGGCTGATTCTTTTAAGGTCTGTTCTCTGTATTACAAGTTCTGAAGTTCGTGAAAAAATGAGAAAGGAAAATGATTCGTGGAAATCCTTAATGGTGAAATTCCAGTGTTTCACTTTTTTCCTGAAATAGGAAAATGGATGTTATTTCATAACCAGTTTGTAAGGAAGTGGTGGAGTTTGGATCAGGCCAGAAAGAGTCTTCTGCCCAGAAACCATCTCTATTTTTTCAGCTGAGAAATTTCTGCAGAGTTTTATTCTGCTTAGAAATAAAAGCAGGAGAATGTCTTCTCTTCGCCATGGGGTTTTTATCCTCTAATGCAACATCGTGGTCAAAGGCCACTGAATTATGGCTTCATGTGAATGGTGCAAGAACATTATCTCCTTAATTTAAAACCTGTAGCTTTAGAGAGTAGCTTGTGTATTACCAAATGCCAAGGCCATGACCTTGTCACAGCTTAAAACTGTTCTGTGTGTCTTCAGTGCTGCAGCAGACTAGCTGCCAATGCTGGAAGTAGAAGAGCACTAACTAAAAGTAGTCTTGTGCAGGTGTTCTCAGTTAGCAGGGTTGTGTCACTGGGCCCATACCCCTCACACCCCCAAAAAACCCAACCAAGCAGTAAAAACAAAAAAATCTGTAGGTCATGATTTGAAAGCCAGGCTTCCCTTGAGACTTTGGTCCTTTAACAGGTTCAGTGTAATCTGAATAAAACAATCTATCTCTGTTCTACTGGGGGGTGAGATTTGAAGGAAGGAAGGGAAGAGAAGGATGATAAATACAAGCACTGGGTGGGGGACACCCATGCATTTAAAGTTGCAGCAGGGAATCATGATCTAAGGGAAAAAAATTCTGAATTTCTGTTTTAATAGGAATTTATGTAACTGTGAAATACTGTTAGTCTCTGACTGCCTTTTGCATTCAGCAGGGAGGGGAATGAGGTAAAGAGTTTGGGTCAAAGAAACCAGACTCTTGTGGGTGCTTGGCCACTTCACAGCTGCTTTTGCTCAGGGTGACAAGGGCTTGTAAATTAAATTAGTCTTGTAAGTTCCCAGGTGCTCTTTTGATCAACACCAGAACTGCCCTTTGAGCCGTAATCTACCTGAGACACTCCAGGAGTTAGTTTAATGCAGAATAATGATTGCCTGGCGCTGGAGAGTTCTGGTGTGCTTCCATTATCTCAAGCTGCAATATCCATAAGGAGGCTGGCATGGATCAACCCCTGCCAGTATTGACCTGTGCTGAGGCAGCCAGCACAGTCCCTGATTCCTGCTCTTGTGGGTGGTTTGGCCTGCTCAGGCCAGCAAGGAATGCTGCTGCTGGTGTTAAAGATGGTGGAAGCAGTCAGAGGAAGACAGCTGATACTTGCCTTTGTACTGGAGGGAAGGAACAATTAGTTAAGGTCACGAGCTGAAGCAGAGATCTGAGAAGCTGCTGAACTTGGCTTGTGTTTAAATGTCTGCTATATTGGCTAGAGCCAAGCTCCCTGGGATTTCCAGGAATAAACCTTTTGTGGGAAGTAAGGGGCAAATGTTAGACAGGCTTACCTCCTCAGCCTAGGAAGCAAGTGTTGGAAGCTGGCTTGGTGAGAAATGCAGCCAGCTTTTCTCTGAGAATAGCCCACAAGCCACCCACTTAAAACTGCAGTGTGTTGACAGTTCAGGAATGGCACTGTGAAGCCTTGGGAATCATGTCTCCTACCTGAATCCTATTGAGGGTTGGTATACTCATTATTGAGGCTTGTTTGCCATTCTCAACCTGTAGTAAGATATAAGATGGAAACCTATAGTAAGATTGAATGATTTTTTTTTAGTGACATAATAGAATATTTCACAGCAGAAAAATGTGTTTTCTATGTGGCACATCCTTACACTGTTCTTTCTCTCAGTTGTTTACAGAATATGGAAGGCTAGCTATGGAAGAAATCTACCAAAAGCCGTTTCAGGTAACTATGTGTTAAATGGATTTAAGCAGTTTAATGTGTAGAAAATGAGCTCAGGATAATTTCTGCAGATAAATTAGTTGGGCTGAAGGTAGCCAGTTCTCTGCAAGACTAATTTTCCTTCACTATTGCCACATGGCTTTGCAAAAAGCCAATGGAAAAATGCTGAAGAGAATCACATTTTGGGCAGTTATAGCTTTGTGCTTGAGTTATAAGGCATGACAGGAATCAAAATGTCAAGTGATATGCAGGTGTTAAGAAGAAAAATTTTGTGCTTCTTTTTTATTACTCTGAGATATGGTTGGTCCTTGCTGGTGGTAGATGGTTCTGAGAAAAGGTCCTGTTTGGTGGTGGGTGTTCTTTTTAGTTGGTTTTTAAGCAAGCAAACACTTGCACCACAGAACTACAAGGCTGCTACATTTAGAGCCGCCAAATATACCCAAAAATTTACATAGTATCCTTGCTTGTAATCTATAATATATTTAGTTTTAGGGCGGCCAAATACTTAAAATAATCACATGTGATAGAATTTTTGACCTTAGGAATGATGCAAACCATTCACTGCTGTTGTTCTTCCTGTTGCAGACATTAATGTTCTTAATTAGAGATTGGAGTTATCCTTATGAGCATGCATATGGCTTGGAAGGAGGAAGAAAGTTCCTAGAGAAAAGATTGCAGGTAAGTTATCTCCAGTAGTCCTGTTCTGATCTTCTAAGTGACACTTTGCTGTCAAGACAATGATGCATCATGAGCTGGCTCCTTGTGCTAATAAAATACATTTGTGGTGTTTCTACTTATAGGCAAAGTTGACATTATTAGGTTCAGAAATAAAAGCTTAAACACACTTTTGTGCTCTTACTGCTTTTAAGATGATGGTTAATCTTAACTGCAGTGCTGTAAAACTGGTAGCAGTTCTTAATGCCTTTTTTTTTCCTTCAGGTAAAGCAAAACCAACATGAAGAACTACAGAATGTAAGGAAGCATATTCACTCCTGTTTCAGTAATCTTGGGTGTTTCCTGTTGCCCCACCCTGGTCTTAAAGTTGCAACAAATCCAAATTTTGATGGGAGATTGAATGGTAGGAAGCTTTTCATTTTGTGTTTCTTGATTCAGATCACTGAGTTTGTTTTCTTATGTGATGAAAGTTAAGCACTGTAATGGTTAGCTATTGAAATGCCTGACTGGAAAATATAAGGCTAAAAGGTGAAGCTGCAGAATTTAGAAATGTGCATTGTGTGCTCTTTTTAGTGGTTTAAAAGTAGTGGAATTAAGCAGGGAGAGGGAATGGATATCTTTGTGTCTAGCTGTTTATTGTAATCTGATAACTTGAGACATGCTTAAAGGTCATTAAATAGAGATTCCAAAGATAACTAAGGGTTCCAGAGGGCAGAATTCCCAAGATTAAAGACTTTACTTTCTGGAAAGAACTTGCTGAACCACAGTCAGTTCTGAAATGGCTGAGATAAAAGCCACAGGGTTCTGCTACTGCAGAATGAGAGGCAGTCAGGATTCCTCCAAGGGATGTGTGTCCCCCAATGGAGGGAATGCATCGCAGTGGCAAAGGCTGTAACAGTGAGTTGCAGTGGTGGGAGGCCAGCCCCTGCTGTGCTGAGGGCACACACCTGTGAGGTCATTGTGCATTGGTGTAACTGGGGAAATGCACTTAAAATATTGAAAGGACTGTGGCACCTTGTTCTCCCAGTCTGGAGTTAAGATTGGTAGACTAAGAGTAGGTGGAATTTACTAAAGCTATATTATGTATGTAAACCTTTAAATACCTTAAAAATGCAGTTCAGAGTTGTGATGCTGTGGATTTAGAAGGATTGTGGGCTATCAGTGTTCCTTTAGGAGATACAAGATTGAAAACTAACCACCTTTTTCTTGAAATTGATTGAATTTTACTAGATATAGATGAGGATTTTAAGAATGAACTGCGGAATTTGATACCGTTACTGCTTGCCCCTGAAAACTTGGTAGAAAAAGAGATTAGTGGATCCAAGGTGACCTGTAGAGATCTTGTAGAATACTTCAAGGTAAGCAAACTCATACTAATTATTTCTGTTAATAGCTTAAAAGTCAGTATTCTAATTTTAGGCCATGTTGTTCCCAGAGAAGATAAGATATCTAGGCTGACACTCGCTGATCAGCTCACTTTTATTTTCATTTCATTACTCTGACTTTCCAGAACTGGCACACTACTTCCTAACCGTACAGCTCTTTGCAAGCTACTGTTAGCAAAATTTGTGGGTTGGTAGCTTTTATTTTCCTCTCTTTGAGTAGGCTGAAATAGCTCAAGGTTTATATGAGATTTTTTTTTCCTACTTTGAAATCCCAGTTGGTTTTTTTTTTTTGTTTTGGTCATGTAGTTTTTACAGATAGAAAACCAGCTCTTAAACTGCTAGGTATGCAATGAGAATTTCAGATACTCCCTTCTGGATTTTTAACATGCAAGGAAGGTGCTTTCTAAACACTTGCATGTGTAGCACCACTGTGCTCTGAAATATTTATGCAGGATACTCACAGCTGTTAGTCTTGAGCTTTTTTGGTATCATGGTGACACCAGCAGAAATGTGATAACATAATCTCTACATCACCAGGGATTGGTCTGGTGTGTGTAGCCTTATTTTTTTTTGAATTGGAACGACTTAGACAGTTGGCTTGGTGGGAATGATGCCACTGTCTCCTAAAGACAGGAATTTTGCATTGCTACTTTTGGGGTTGAAAAGTTGGGCTGATGTTACGAAACAAACTATGCAAGGAAAGAATTTGAGACCAGAGCTCATTTAACTTCGCTTGTAAAACAAAATAACTTTTTGAAGGAAAGACATGGTATGGGATGCAGAAGTGATGGCTGTTCTGGCAAGTGGAAAATCAGGAGTGCAGAGATTCACACTCTCTGTTTACATGGTTGCACTCTGCTTTTTGCTTCAGTTTTTCTCTAGTAGGACCCACTGAGGGACAGTGCAGGGAGGGCATGTTGAGCAGCAGTTTAGAAAGGACTGCATCCTCAAAACCCAAGTGTAAAACCTCTGCTGGAAAGCTGATTCACATCCTGTATCCATTTGGGGAGCAGTGCTGTGGGGTGCTGCAGAAATGCCATGCTTATGTAACTAAAGAGGACTGCTCCCTTGGGACTGTGCATCTGAAGCTGAGATTGTGAGGCCTGAGTTGGGAACTGTAGGACTTTCACTTGGAGGAAATAGCTACAGAAGCAAGGAGGGTGTCAAGGGAGCAGAGTCCTGTATAACTCTGTATGTTTTTGTAGGTTGTTCTGCAACCAAGAGCATTGAGTACATGGGGACCCTGATAACCTTGTTCTCTCCTCCCTTGGAGTAAAAACTCCTTAGGCCTGAGGCTTGCAGCCAGGGTAGGGAGGGAAGGCAGCAGTGGTGAGAAGAGAGTGAGGACAGACCCCCCTCAAGGGGCTGAGTGGCCTTGCTGGTGTAACTTGCACAGCTTGTCCAAGGCCCTGGAATGGCTGCTGCTGCCTGCTGTGCCCCACTTGCCTGTCCCCAGGAGCTGTGCCATGGGCCAGCGTGTGGGGGCTGGGCAAGAAATGAAATGTGTGTTCTTGTCCAGCCCCCTGAAACCCTGGGGGAAGAAAGGACCCCTGAGGATAAGTGGGGTGGGGCACAGTGGGATAGGCTGCCTGTTTAGCTTCTGGAAGTGTTTTGTCTGCTCAGCTCTGTCTGTAGAAAGTGCCTTGATCTGTTTTTTTTTCCTCCTACACTTCAGTAGATCAAGGCATGTGGGGAAATGTAAATATTGGTTCTCCCAGCACTGGGGTAAATTTGAGCAGACCTCTTGCCAGGAAGGCTGGGATAGTCATCTCCACTCTTTTGTTATAAGTGAAGATTCCCTGTCTAGCAAAGACCTTATGCATTTGAGGGAGTAGAAACCTGCTGTCAAAATGTGTCATGTCTTGGGACAGTGATGGTGTCTCCTCAGGGTGCTCTGCTGCCCTGCTGGGCCCCAGTCTGAGGCATAGGAAAGTGAAGGGGAAAAATTGCCAGACTTCTGTGAAGAAAATTGCATAATTCAATATTCAGCACTATTACAGAGAAATAATCTGAGCTCTGTCTTTGTATCATCCCTCATTTCTTATTCTCCTTAAACATAAATGTTTAGAAAAATAAACTCTTTTTTCCCCCCTTCCCATTTAGGCTTACATTAAAATCTATCAAGGAGAGGAGCTACCTCATCCAAAATCCATGCTGCAGGTATTTTATTTTCTTTCAAATAACCTGATTATTAGATGATGTGTACTTAGTAAGTTCTTTGCAACTGAAGAATCTAGACTGCTGTGGGCCTGAGTCTCCCTCCCACAGCTGTAGTTCTGGAAGGATCTGTGTGCTTTGAAAGCCACCTGAACTGTGATGGTTGGGTACTTTTCCCTCAGTTTCAGCAACCAAATGAAATTAAATCAACCAAATAGAGCTGGGGTCTGTCTGCTTGGTTGGGTTTTTTGGGTGCTTTACTGTCTGTGCATTGTTTTCCTGTAACTTGCTGTTTGGCTGGGAGATATCCAGAAAATGGCATCTTGCAGCTTTAACTACAATAATTGTCCCTGACATGATACAGGTAGAAAATAAGACTTAAAATCTTAACAAACTTGACAATTACACCAAATGGCTGATTGACACCAAAACTGTACATTTATAATGTAGAAATAATCCCAGCTTCCTTCTTTCCTCTCAGGTACTAGAAGTAATCCAATACCAGGATTAAAATATGATAGTTTAGTCACCCTTATGTGCTCATTAACAGTAGAGCATTCAGAAGAGATTGCTCATGATGAAAAACCTGTAGGAGCAAGCTGAGGTTTGTTTGCAGCTGTGCTAGAAAGCTGTAGAAAGGCAGCAATATGTTTTCATGTCTGTTGCTAAACTTCACTTATTTTTGTGTGGCCTTTTTGTGGCCATCAGGAGCTCTGGAGGTTTCAGGGGTATGTTTGGAGTGCAGTGCTGTGTAAAACCTGGGAATGCTGTGAATGACACAGGATGCTCCATGTTTTCTAGGCAACAGCTGAGGCGAACAATCTTGCTGCTGTGGCAGGAGCAAAAGACTTGTACAGCAAAGGCATGGAGCAGGTATGATGGCACAACCTTTCCTAAACACCTACATGCAAACACAGGCCTTCAGCTTCCATGCTGTCCTCTGTGTGTGAGCACTTCAGTGGGGGAAGGTGACTCATGGCCAGGACTTGGGGGTTTTCTGCACTCTGAGCCTGGCTGTGTGATGCTGGGGAGGTCTGAGAATGGGTATGTGTGTAGGATTCCCACCTGTTAGCTCCCTCTACGGCTCTTGACAGGCATCTCAAAACCCTGTGGCATGAAATGCACAAGCAGGTGAGCAGCCATTTGTTGTGTCAGGCTTGCACAGGGGTGGATTCTAGTTCTGTAGTCTCATGCTTCTGAATCGTGGCCATTCATTAGCTGTAAAATGCAAGCATTAAAGTGATTCAAAAATGTAAAGAAACCCCTTGGAATACAAGAACTACTTTGAAAAACCTGTGTATGTAATTTCCCACTTGCTACTTCTCTTGAAGATAGTGATCTTATATGATTCTAGGCTGATTGCTGGATGGATTTCATACTTTGTAGTGGTAGGCAAGGTTTTATCACAGGGAATTCTGAAAACCATTACCTGTCTCGTAAAGCTTAACAGGACTGTGCTTATTGTGAAACTGTACAACCAGAAAGACCAGTAGGTGTGAGAACATGCTACAAACATAGCTCCCCATTAATTAGGCTAATTGTGGTCTTAATTGCTGAAGTAGTTGTTTTGAAATTAAGGTAAGATCTAGTGCTAGTGGCAGACAAGCCAGTTCCACTTGTTAGCAGGCTGTTTGGAGAATGTTCTGCTGGTTTAAGGAAACTCCTCTATTTCCATTTTGGAAAATGTCTTGAAATAGTAAATGTGTTGTTTATAATAAGTGCCAAGTCTGCCTTCCAAACTTGAATCTTCAATGGTTGTTGAGACTCTGTAGCTGTAAGGTTTCTAACTTGGAGCAGGGAATAAACAGAAACAGATGTTTTTTTAAACAGACTTTGTTTCCATAGTAATGTTCCCCAGTACTGTATATTTTTATATCACTGTAGAGATATGCACACATTATGAATAGTTTTTTATCCAGATGTCTCATATGATGTGCTTGATCTGACACAGCTCTGAAACTTCTATTTTTAAGAAAAGCAGTGGGAACTCTTTGGATTTAAAACTCGATTATGTAAAGGTAGTTCTTGCTGCAGTTTCTGAGTTGTCCTCATGAACCAAAGCCCTCCTTTGCTGAGTGTGCATAACCAAAATACTGTCCCCCCTAATGACCTGAAATGTAAGGAACAACAGGTGCAGTGTCACAGAGTGTAAGAAAACAGTGGCAGTTATTTGTGTGGTGGCCTCTTGATCCCTCAGCAGCTCCTGGTGTTTAACATGCTCTGGGCAATGTGAAAAAACTGTTCTCAAGGGTGAGACGGGTAGGCATTTTCCAGGGAGTTTTAGTGGATGTGGAGGACTTCATTCTGGGAAAAAGCAGGGATGTGTGTGTGGCTGTTGTCCTGTCCTTCTGGGCTTGCCTGAAGAGAACAGAGGAAGTATGAGTTCAGTCCTGTGCTGGGGGTCTGGGTGTGGTTGGACGGGTGAGGCTCCTGCCCTGCCAGGACCCAAAAATACCTTTGGCTGCTTCACTGGATGGGCCTTGGGCTCACAGAGCCGAGGGGCAGTGAGGGGCAGGTGCTCTCTCAGGGTGTGATTCTATGGTGTCTGCTTCTCCCTCAGGTGTGTGGGGGAGATAAGCCTTACATTGCCCCGTCGGACCTGGAGCAGAAGCACCAGGATTTCCGCGAGAGCGCCATCCGCCAGTTCCGCTCCGTCAAGAAGATGGGAGGGGAGGAGTTCTGCCGGCGCTACCAGGAGCAACTGGAAGTGGAAATCGAAGAGATCTATGCAAACTTTGTGAAGCACAACGATGGCAAAAACATCTTTTATGCTGCTCGTACCCCTGCCACTCTATTTGCAGTCATGTTTGCCATGTACATAATCTCAGGACTGACTGGGTTCCTTGGCATGAACTCCATAGCTGCCCTGTGTAATCTCGTGCTGGGGATGGCTCTTATATCGTTTTGTACTTGGGCATACGTTAAGTACTCTGGGGAATTCAGAGAAGTTGGAACAGCCATTGATCAGATCGCTGAAGCTATATGGGAACAGGTTGGTATCTGTCTTTATTGCAAAATCTTGCTGTCTTGAGCAGACATATCAAACAGCTTCTGTTCAGTGCTGAGAGGGAAAAGCTGCTCTAGACCTAATAGAGAATGCTAGTGATGCCAAAGGGAAAATCTGCTCAGTAGTGTGACTGCTCTCTTCAGGAACAGATGCTGCACACAAGGAACGTTAAATAAGCTTAGGATATTATCAAAGAAGTGCTACTTAAGGTGCAGAAGGTTACTTAGATGGTAATGGGGAACTCTTCAAAACTCTTTCCTTATTCAGAGCAAGGAATTGATTAGTCCTAGGAGAGAACTGGCTGAGTGATGGCTTTCAGCAGCTGCTGCCAGAGGGTGCACAGCAGGTTTCGTCCATCAGGGAGACTTGTGCTGTCTGTGACAGCTTCAGTGGGTGCAACTGCTGTTTGCAAGGAATACTCAACAAATCCCTGAAAGAAAAGATGTGAGTGTAAGGACAACAGAGCTGGAGGAGAAAACTTTCTGCATAGAGACTTTGCTGCCTGAACTCAACTGTGCCAGTAAGGTCAATGTAGAGAATTCCTGACCAGTAGTTTTTGGAGCATTCTCACTAGCTCTGTCCCTTGGCAGGAGAAGGGAAGCACTTTTCTGTTACAGTGATCTCAGGGTGTTGCAGGGTGAAGGATGGACGAGAATGCAGACTCCATTATCAGAAGGCTATTTTATTATATTAAGGATATATATATATATTAACTATACTAAATGGTCATGGAGAGCAAGAGAGGGTTTCTGAGAGAGGCTAATGCTAAGAAGAAGAGATAGAAAGAAGAATCAACAAAGACGCTCTCCCGGCTCTGTCCGATAGGACACAGTCGTTGATTGGCCATTAATTATAAACATGAGAGTTGGGCCAATCACAGGTGAACCTGTTACATTCCACAGCAGCTGATAACAATTGTTTAATCTTGTTGCTGAGACTTCTCAGCCCCAGCTGGAAAAATCCTAATGAAAGGATTTTTATGAGGAGATGTCGGCAACACTTTTCTGCTGTTGTTACTGGAAATAAAGGGTGCACTGAGCTTATCTGGGGTGACCTTAAAGTGTGCCCTGTGAGGCATGAGCAGATAACTGGAGCCTTCTGCACAGATGCTTGCTTCCACAGCTGGAAAATTCCTGTGTTCAAGGCTGATCCTAGGCACTGGTACACTAGGCTTATCTGAGCAACCTGCTGAGGGTCCCAGCCAGGTTTTGAGTTACACTGGAACAGAAAAAGTGGATTCCTAAAAATAGGGAAATGAGCATCAGCAAATAAATTGGTAGCTAAATCCTAAGTAAGCATCACTAGTGGTTAAAATTGAGGCTCTCCAGTACTACTGGAGCTGCTGCTGCACAGAAGGCTTGGCTTGGCTGCTACCTTCCCTGGGAGGGGGAGAGCTTGGCTTATGCTGGCAGGAGCTTGCCACTTGGGGGCTGGAGGAAGGTGGTCTCCAAAAGACCTCAGCAGTGTTGCTGTTAGAGCTGCACATCACCAGTAACATGCTGAGCACTGCAGGTCCTGTCTGAGTCACTCTGATTAAATACTCATTCTTGCTGTTGATTTTTCTGAATCTCTGCCTTTCTTTTCCCTCCTTGCTTCAGAGGAATCCCAGGAAGGTGAGAAGTTACTGGCAATCAGGTTTTTTTTGTTTTTCTGAACTTGATTGAGTTTCTGCTGTGTTGTGAGAGCCGTTTTTCCTAACAGCTGAATTCGTGTTTTAGGTGTTTTCCAAACTCTTTGAAGTCCTTAGACGCCGAACGGTTCGTCGTGCTCTCACATCAGTGCCGCGACAGCGACTCTCATCCAACAATAACAAGAAGAAAAACTAGCCAGTATTTTTAACTTTCTTTCTGTATCTGAAGTGTTCACACTTACACATATAGGACAATAAGCTGGACCGTCTGGGCCGGTCTGCATAAATGCTGTAACCATACCAGACTGATGCTGCATATGGGGTATGGAATTGCACATCCATCTTCTAGGAACTGTAAAGTGGTTTGAATTCAGTGAAATACTGCTGTGTAGGAGGGGTATCACTTGTGTCCATAGCATGTGACTGCTTTAACCTCATTACTCTAGCAGCAAAATTCATTTCTCTTTCAGTTCATGCCACTTTGTGTCAGACTTCATCATTCTAAGTTTTTTCATGATTTCAAGTCTCATCTCTTTATATGATTTTATATCTTCTTTTCCTTGGTTACCTCATTTTCTTGTTTCTTTTGCACATCTCTCATTCCACAGGT
This sequence comes from Calcarius lapponicus, assembly GCA_039654755.1. NCBI lineage: Eukaryota > Metazoa > Chordata > Aves > Passeriformes > Fringillidae > Calcarius > Calcarius lapponicus. The sequence goes on along the minus strand of CM077465.1, from coordinate 101,510,381 downwards.
GTTGAAGCCCATGAGTGATAATTTGATGGAGGATCATATGAGGCAGTCTGTAAAAAACTCTATCAAAGCAGGCCTGACCGAGCAGGTGGCTCACCATGCCAGACTAAAGACAGACTGACAGTTCGTCTCCTCTTCAACTCTGCCCTCTCATCCTAGACATGCTTGCTGTACCATGAGAACTCAATAATAAAAAAAAAAAATAAAAATAAACCAAAGTTTACAATCAACTGTAGAAGTAGTTTAGTGTGATTGGCTTCACAGATTGCTGCCATCACCGGGGAAGAGTTGCATTTGTCAGTGCTCAGCTTCTCGGACAAACTGGTGCCATGGAGCCCGCTGGGGTGGGAGGGAGTGGCTCAGTTTTACGCAGTCCTGGTGCCCCGCGTTTGGGGGAGGGAGGGGGAGCTTCCCCAGCGTTGTGAGTCCGTGCAGGCTCTGGCTTACAGGGGCAGCCTGTCCCCTGCAGCAGCTGACTTCAGGGAAGTGTTATGATCAGCCCCATCCAGCTGTGCTCTCCCCGATGTCCCCAGCTCGGCACCACCCCCGCCAGCTCCCGCGAGTGTATCTGTGCCCGGCCGGCGCAGCCATCGGAGTGGCCCCTCCATTACAACGCGTCTCCTGCTTTCTTGCCTTGTCCCAGTGTTACACAGATGCATGTGCTGGTTCCTCACGCAGAACTGGGCTGTCAGGGAGGCAGTGGCTCAGCACAGAGGGTGTCTCGCCTTGGACTCGCAGACCTGGTCCCGAGAGAGGTGCATATCGGAACTGAGCTGTCTTTTTCTGCAGTTTAGCCTTCATGTATATAATATTGCCATTAATTCTACTGGGGAAGAAATTCCATCCAAAAATGTTGCCTACAGCTACCAAGCAATGAGTTAGGATTGTCTGTACAGTGTGTTTAGTTTTTATTTTTTAAGAAATCACAGATAGGGCATGTATATGAAATATAAATATATAAATACGATTTTGTATCAAAGTTTTGTAGTTTATGGCAAAACCTGGTTCTGTGGTAGCTAAGTGCAGTTCCTGTAAAGGAATGTTTGTGGCTCATGTAAATGTGTGAATGCATCAACAATTTGAAGTTTTTTGATATATTTGTGATATTTACCTGCCTTGAGCACTGCAATCTCTCACCCCCTTGGAAAAATCAATGGGAATGTTTGTTGTGAAACTCTTGTCTTCTGTTGCATTTTAAAGTTATTTCCTGTAATTTATTTTCAGTACATGATTAAAATCAGTTGTGTATATATGAAATGAAATCCGTGCTTATTTTTAAAAGATGTTCAAGTATTGTATTCTACTACATAAACTATGTCAAATACTTATCCTGACAATTATATGAACAGATTTGTTCTATTGTACTTCATAGCTTTCTATTGAAGCCGATGTTCCTCTCATGCTTGTCTCTGGAAGGTGACCTCTGTCCAGCTCATACCCCCTCCCTGTATAGGAAAACCTCCTGCTGTTCTTAAGCACGCTTTTGACTTGTGGAGTTGCTTGTCAGATTCTGCCCTCCGACAATTGTATCACTCTGAAATCTTGTTACTGGCTTTACTTTCATTCTTGGCTAAATCAGTATCAACTGTGTGGAGTGTAAAGGCAGCTAAACAATTAACTGCTGTAGTTTCAGCTGGAAATGGCTGTGTGCAATAGCTGGGTTTTTTTGCATTCCTAAATGGTAACAATTTTCATCAACATTTGAGCTTTAACATCTCCCCTCTCTTGAGTGAGGGAAATCATCTGTCTAGGACTAAAGCAATTGCACTGTGACTTTTGCACTGCAAAGAACTGCTGGGGAGTGGTGGTTACCCGCCCTCTGCAGGTGAGGGCTCAGCTCCAGGGGAATGATGCTAAAGATGAGGTAGGAATGTCGCATTTTATGATATCTCAACCTGTACAGATTAAATACTGTTATTCAAACAAGCCCGTGCTTTGGTGATTAATCTCTTACTAATCAAATGAGTCACACGGGGGCTCCTGGTCTGCAGGAAGGTGCAGGTCAGATTTGAGGCTGTGCCCTGCAGAGGTGGGAAAAGCAGAACTCTTCCCAGCACGTGGATAAGGAGTTGGGAGGCTTTATATGGATTCTTCAGGGTTTGTGGGGGCAGTTCCTCAACACTGTGCCACCGAGTTGCGGCAGGAATACAAAATCCCCTCGAGCTTGTGGGAGGGATCGAAGGGAGGGAAGGGGAGGGGTCAAGGTGACTTAATCAGGTCTAGGAAACGGTTTGGAAACTGTTAACCCCATCTCACCCTTCCCTGGAAAAGAAGGGTGGGCATGGAGGTCAAAGTGCCAGGGACTGGAATGGGACCTGGGGTCCCAGGGGCTGCACGTTTGGAGTGGCAGCAGCTTGGAGTGAGGTTGTGTCACTTGAGCAAGCTGGATTTAGCCAGCAAGGAGGGTAAGGGAGCCAGGTGTGGGAGCAGTTCTAGGTCTGGGCTGGACACATCTATTTTTGCATGAGGGACGAGGTCTGGGCTGGTTTGGGGGTGTGGGGTTCCATTTTCATGCGTGACTCCTTCTGTGGGGGTGAGAGGCTCTGCAAGGGCCACCTGAGGACAGACTTGTGTCTCAAGGCCAGCTGCTGAGGGCAGGCACAGTGGGAATGTGCAGGGGTGCAGCTGTGGGCCATGTCCATCTGCTGGCTACTGGAGCAGACTGGTGATCCCTCGGCTGGATCCTGGATGAGCTGAGCCTCCTTGCCCCATTCCTGGAGGCATCCAGAGCCTGTGCATTGTCCCCAACAGCCCTTCGTGGTGACCAGGGGCAGGGTGAGGGTGTTGGTGCTGTTGTGCCAGTGCTGAACACTGACCTGGATGGATGGCATGAACACATTCCCTGTGTGTGCCCAGTGGGAATGCTGGCTCAGCCTTGCTGCTGGTGGCACGTGGGGACATGAAGCTGTAGTGGCCTCATCTCCATGGGCAACCCCTTACAATCAGTATTCCCAGTAAAATAAGCTTAGTATTTCTCAACTTCTGTGTACTGTTAAGAACATCAGGTTGGTGCACAGAGTGGGTTCCTCGGGGAACTGAGGAGTTTCACAGGGCTTTAAAGGAGATGACAGCTGCTTTGTCTACCCTGGGCTATTCCACTGCAACCCAGGAAAGGAATTCTGAGAGCTGATCCAATTCTGTGCAAACTGCTGTACTCAGGCCTTGCTTGCCCTGTCCTCCCTGAGCATGCAAAAAGCCAAGTTCAGCAGGAAAGGCAGAGAGCAGAAGATGTTAACTGACCTGCGGCCAACTCCTGCCTCACAGAGGGACATGGCAGAGAGAGGTAGGAAAGCTACATGGAAGATCCTACAGCTGGCAAAGTACAGCATCGTGCCAGAGAGAGACACAGGAGCAGAGGTGACAGGGCAGATGTAACAAGGACCAGCAGCAGAAAGAGGTGGAGGAGGTGACAAGACAGGATACTTGCTCCTTCTGTTCTGGAGTGTGTGCCCAAGTTCCTTGGGATAGGAAATCCCTATCTGGAGCAGTAACGTGGTGATTTCTGGCTCCAGAGATTTAACCAGCAGGAAATTTCTGGCTATCTCCGAACTTAATTTTCCTACAGCAGACTAGGGCCAGGCCACAGATTTTTCCTGTAGATGTCTGATCCTTGAAGGTTAAGTTAAGGAACATCAGGCGGCGTGGCACAACAATAACAAAAGGGCAGAGAACAGGAAGCCCTGTGTTCTATGAACCCAGATATGGGGAGTCTCCAGTGTTTTGTCTCATTATGTTAGCCAAGCATGGCAGTATCTCAAAACTCCCTGCCTGTAACTGTGCTGGGTTAAAGTAATTCAGCACAGGTTACGGTAAAATCTCCGTTTTTAATTGAAAAACATGGGTGGGAGTACAGACAATATTTACACAAGTTCTCAAGTGCAGCTGAACTCAAGAACATATGACCAAAAATATGATAAAAGGATGTGGGTCCAAAAGATAATTGTGGAGGGTACCAAAAGGTACAACTTCCTGCTAACCACGGACCTTCAGATCAGATCAGCAACTGAAATGAGAGAAAAGGAAAGGATTAGAAGCATTAACTGAGTGTGTGGAGAGCCCCATCCCAGCGGCACAGCCCAGCACTGCTGCCCCGGGCTCCCCCCAGAGGAAGGGCCAGCAGCACGCACCGTTCATGGGCATCTCGTCGATCTGGGTGGAGTAGTACTGCTCGATGTCCCGCAGGATGCGGATGTCGTCGTTCTTCACAAAGTTGATGGCGACGCCTTTCCGGCCGTACCTGCCCGAGCGGCCAATTCTGCAGAGGCACGAGGGAAGAGGGAATGGAGCCACTCTGGGAAGACTTCTCCCAGCCCCAGTGGCCCGTGGGAAGCCCCTGCCTACCTGTGTATGTAGAGCTCTCTGTTGTTGGGCAGGTCGTAGTTAATGATCAGCGACACCTGAGGCACATCCAGGCCTCGAGCCCACACGTCTGTGGAAATGAGAACTCGGCTGCAAAGAAAAGGGCACAGTCAGGACTTTTCTGGGAACCCCCAGTCTCCTGCACACAGCATCCCCTCTTTTCTGGGAACCCCCAGTCTCCTGCACAGAGCATCCCCTGCTATTCCATGCTCCCCCCTGCCCACAGCCCACCAGCAGCATCCACACTTCTGCTGCATGGAAAGCTGTCCCTTGTACTATCACCAAACTTCAGCCAAGACAGGACCAACACAGCTTGGATCTTTCAGAAGGAATAATGTTCCCAAGTGTTTAAAATACTGAGGATGGAGCACAAACATTTTTCCTTGAATTTTAAGTGCAGTAACTCCCAACATCTTCAGCAAAACAGAACAGACTAACTCTACACCCAGAGGTATGAGCATCCCTCCTTGGAAAATGGCAAGCTCTCAACCCTTCCACACCACAGAAGACAGATGGAAATCAGAGTTCTCCTCAATCGAGCTGAACAAAGCCTTGAGACAGAGGCATTAGGGTTTCCCTGCCCTGAGGTAATTTGATCTGGGCATTTACCTCGCGCCAGATCGGAACTCCTTCATGATGGACTCTCTCTCCTTCTGGGGCATGTCCCCATGCATGGAGGAAACGGTGAAGTTGGCTTCCCTCATCTTCTCTGTGAGCCAGTCAACCTGTGAACACAGCCTGGGTTAGCTCCTTGCTCAGACAGCAAGCACAGCAGCTGAGCTCCAGAATGTTTGCTGAGATGAGCTGGTATGGACTGAGACATTTCCACAAGCACTCTGAGACTAAGGAAAGTATATAATCCTTACGAAGCATCAGCTGTGTGATACAGGGCTCCACAAGCCCTGAAAGGAAAGGAATTAAGAGCATTTATTCAGAAAGTGTGGGTTTGCTCCAGGAATTATAAGCAGTAGATTGAGCACATTCTTACTTCTCTAAAAAGGCAATTCCTGTCAGCTGTATCAGGTCTGCCTCTGTTGTTTTAAGTTAGGCACATCCCAAAGGTCCTACTGAACTATTTCCAAATGGGGGAGCAACCAGACCTCTTAACTAATCCAGCATTGTTTGAGTCACCCTCAGGAAGCACCATGCCCCTCTGATGGCCCCTGTACCTTTCTCTTGGTGTTACAAAAGATGACAGCCTGGGTGATGGTCAGCGTGTCGTAGAGATCACACAGGGTATCAAACTTCCACTCTTCCCTCTCCACAGCCACGAAAAACTGCTTGATTCCTTCGAGGGTCAACTCATCACTGCAGGGAAGAACACCACAAGCAGTTAAAGGGGCTGGGTGTGCTTCACCAGAGACCACCCCTCTGCCCCATGTGCTGTGGGCTGCTGGGTCCAGATGGAACCCAAGTACTTCTAGAAAGTCCTGGGAAAACCCAGCTTTAAGAAGGGCCTTGAAAGTGACCTGTTCAGCAGAGACCGGAACTGCTCTGCTCCAGCCAGACAGCTCTGAAGGGGAACGTTTCTGTTCTCATCATTTTTACATTCCAGCTTCTTGACCAGAGACTGAACAAAGTCTCAAGAAGCTGGAATGTACTAAATGGGGCAGTGTAAGAGCTCAGGCAAGAGGGAGGCTCCTCCCAAGTCCCAGTGCACAAGGACTGTGACACCACCGGATGTAAACTGTGCCTCCAAGAACACCGGGGAGCAGTCAGCTAAAGGGGTTTTTGCCTGCTATGTAGTAAGAAATTTTAACAGGAAGCCTAAAAAAATCCTCTGCGGAGCCCAGGAATTGGGTAAGTGAGAAGGATAGATTTCCATGAGGAGAGACTGCTATCCCTGGGGAGAATGAGGGGACAGCCAGGCTGAGCAGCAGCACACAGAACTGGACAAGGATAAAGTCAGGGAGATAAGCCAGCCCCTGCTGGGAAACAGGACATGAGCACAACTGAGGACACTCAGGAACAATGAGAAGGAACACAGAGACTCCCTGTACATTTAAATCAGTGAATATTGTGACCTGCCCAGGGCTGCACCAACTCAGAGTCCCTGTTCTCTCCAAGGAAACTCACTGACCGTTTCACCAGGATGCGGATGGGGTCTGTCATGAATTTGTTGGTCATTTCCAAGATTTCATGCGGCAAAGTGGCGCTGATCAGAACCACCTGTGTGGCTGGAGGCAGGTATCTGTACACATCGTAAATCTGCTCCTTGAAGCCTGCAGTGCAAGTCAAGCCACACACAACAGTTAGCACATCCCTCTCCCAAATACCCTCCTCTTTCACAATCTGATCTGGAATTCAGAACTGGGTCTATACTATGGGATGAACGTAAATGTGTGAATCAGTAACATCGGACAAGGCTCGTTGTGTAGTTTAACCAACTACAGCCTATAGCTAACTGTAATAGTCTAACTTTTTAAACTTTAACTTTTCACTTTTTATAAGTGGGCCTGCCAGCTGGGACACCCTAGAATCTCAAAGAAGCTAGGAGAAAGGAAGTAGAAGGGAGACAAATGTTTTACCTTTATTGAGCATTTCATCTGCTTCATCCAAAACCAGCATTTTGATGGCACGAGTTCTCAGACTTCTGCGACGAATCATATCTGTAAGATTTCACTGTGTGAGATGAGAATGCTCTGAAAGCAAGTGAGCCCCACCACTGTCAGGGAACTTTGGTGGAGGAGGGAGGAATACAAAATGCCAGGTGAACTTCATGTCAACAGAATCCACAAATCCTGTTTGAGAGTCAGCCCAGCTCGGCAGCTGCTAATTTTTGGTGGTTTTCTTTTTCCACTTGCGGGGACCAGTTCATGTTCTCCCAGTGACGGGAGCTTGTGTAAGTGCTGTGTGTTCCTCAGACACCCAGATGATGGGAGCCTGAAGGCCAACACTACCCCTGTAGTAACTGCCAGGAGCAGTAAATGCTAAACTCTTCATGCAGTGGAAACAGAAGGTACCAGCTGTGAGTGCACCTGATTTAACAAAGATGGAGCAACCACCAGGACATAGAAAATGTGGGCCTGCCTCCTATCCCCTTGAAGATTCAGGGACTGTAATAATTTCTCCTTTTTCCAAAGCCACCACATAGAGAGTCACCTCAACAATGGAAAGCAAAGCATAAACACAGAGAATGAAAATACCATCACCACTGATTTCCCCCTAGTCTTTCCCAGGCACAAGAGCAGTAAGTTGTTACCTTGTTACGCTTCCCCTCAAGGTTACATTACCGGTGTTACAATAAACGTCAGGATTTCCTTACCGAACACCCGGCCAGGAGTGCCAGCCACCACGTGCTGCCCGTAATCCAGTTTGCGGATGTCCTCGCCCACGTTGGTGCCCCCGATGCAGGCGTGGCACTGCACGTTCATGTAGTCTCCCAGGGCGAGGAGGCCCTGTTGGGTACAAAGGAAGGGATTCATCACCCCAGCTCTCCCCAGGCTGCCTCTGGCAGGAGATGCCGGTCCGTGCAGCCACGCTGTGTGTTTTTTAAAGAGATGTCAGCACAAGGAGTTAGAAGGATTTTTTTAATGACTGTTACTCAAACCTCCACAACAGCAGGCCTTAAAACACTGGGAACTCATTTCCTCAGGGATCACAACTGCTTTAGATGGGCTGGCCTTAAAAACTCAGTTAGGGCTCTGCAAAACCCCAGCCTGCCAAAGCAATGAATGTAATGCCGAGGAGCAAACGGCCGGTATCAGAGCATACTTTGTTATTTCCCTCAGGAACAGAAAGAAAAAGCGGAAGCTGTGCTCAGAGCTCTGCTAGAGAATCACCAGAGCACTGGCCCCAGGCCTTGCAAGGCTCCCCAGATAAGGACTGCAATGCTCCTACCTTCTGGATCTGCACAGCCAGCTCCCGAGTCGGTGCCAGGATCAAGGCTTGGGTCTCACGAACCTGGTGAGAGCACGGAATCACATGGATTAATCACAGGCCAGAGCCAGGCACGCAAGAGGTGATGGAGCTCACAGAATCAAAGCTGTGAAATGTCACAGCTGAAGGATTTAGCACAGAATTTTGTGCTAAAAAAAAAAAGGTGTATACATTTCTTGCTAAATAGAACCAAATTTCAAGTCCTTCAGTTCTGTGTGTTTGGTTCAGATAAACACCTCGCATTGCTCAAGGACTCCAAGACAAAGTTTTGAAATGTCACCTCTAAAAGTATTACAAGCACTTTACAGAAATAAATCAAAAGCTGTCCTTTCCACTTAGAACATGCAACTTTAATTTTTATGTCCCCAGACAGTGACAGATGAGTAACAATCCCAGCCCACTGAAACCTACCCTTTTATTCAATTGCAACTGCACATCCAATTATAGCCCAAAACTACTGGATGGAGCCGATGCCCCTGAGCAGATCAAGAGCAAACAGCTGTCAGTCAAAAACAGGGAAGGGAGGTCAGCTTTGATTCTGTGCAATGTGAGGCACTTGTTCCGATAGGCTGATGATGCTACTGGGGCTATTGGGACTGTCTGAAGACAATTCTGCTTGCTGAGAGATTATCTTAGCCCTAACAGGTGAAAGAGGTCAGCTGTTAAAGACTTTATCATTACAAGACATCATCTGAACTTATTTTGCCAGACTGGCTTTAACAATTAAATTGTTACAGAGTCTGGTGAAGCTCTCAGTCAGAATTCTGTCTGAGGTTCACTGCCCATAATTAAAAGATTTCAAAGTAAAACTTCAGTTAATCACTCTTAAAGAACACACTTTTATGATGAAGACCAGTGATTTGGTAAAAATTATTTTTAGCATGTGCTGCTCTGAGATTACCTGTATATCCAGGCATTGCAGAACAGATATGGAGAACGTTGCTGTCTTCCCCGTTCCCGACTGTGACCTGAGAAACAGATGTTTGGTGAATACAAACAGCATAGACAATTCAACCCATTCCACCCCTCTGCTCTCTCCCACCCCCCACTGCAAAGAACTCAACAGTGGCAACAAGTCTTGTTATCACAGTGGGATCTGCTGTCAGGCAGCTCTGAGAGCTGCAATATCAGGGACAGAACGCTCCAGGGTCCCAGCTCTGGCACCTTCGCTCCTTATCAGACCAGCATTTTAACTTTTCGCCATCTGCCACACATTCACTTTTTTTTCAAGTAAATGACAGATAAACCAATGCAATTTGCATGGCCAGTGATTTGCACTAGTGACCAAGAAAGGATTTCTTCAATGGGATGCATATCCTTCTTTGTCTTTAAGACATATTCTTTACAGAAACTAAACCTAATAAGCTTTTGGCATTAACTGTCAGAGGATCACAACAAGTTAGGCAATTTCACTGTTTGCTTGTCATACCATAAAACTACATGAATTAAATTGAATTGGAAGAGAATTAAACAACATCCAGCTCCATCCCCCACCTTGCCATGGGAAGGGACACCTCCCACTAGACAGGTTGCCCAGAGCCCCATCCAGCCTGGCTTTGAGCACTTCCAGGGATGGGACATCCACAGCTGCTCTGGCCAACACGTCCCCATGGCCCACCAATTTCAGGTCATTCCCCACACCCTGCCAGGCACCAGCCCAGGCCCATGGGTGGCCGATCCCGCTTCCAGCCTCAAGGCAGGGAATGCGGCCGACATGCCCCTTGCACTCACTGGGCGATCACGTCCCTGCCCTTGATGATCTGCTTGATGGCTCGCTGCTGGATGGCCGACGGCTTCTCGAACCCTGCGGGGCCAAGAGACACCGTCAGGCCAGGCCCGGCCGCAGGGCGCAGGCGCGGCCGGGCGCACATCCAGGCCCTGCCGCGGCTCCCGCACCGCTCCGAGCCCTCAGCCCGAGCCCCGGCCCCGCGGGCCCGGCCCCGCGGCCCTTCCCCTCCGGCCCCGCCGCCCACCGTAGGCGTAGATGCCGCGCAGCAGGTCCTCCCGCAGGCCCATGGTGTCGAAGGTGGGCGTCACGTCCACCTCCTCGCTGGTCTCGAACTCCACCTTGGTCATGTCCTCCTCCTTCATGAGGCGCTTCCGCGCCGAGCCGCCCGCGGACCCCGCGGACCCCGCCATGGCCGCGCCGCCGCCGCACAACGCCCGCCGCGCGCGCCCCGCTCCGCCACTGCGCCTGCGCGGGGGGCGGGCGGGAGCGGCGCGCGCCTGCGTGGGGACGGGCCGAGAGCGGCGCGGGGCGCCTCACGCGCGTGCGCCTGCGCGGAGCGTGCGCGTGAGCGCAGGGGGCGCGCGCGCGGGAGCACGGGACGGGCGGGGCGTGGAGGGGCCCTGAGGGGGGGTCAGCCCAGCGGGGTCTGGAGCGTCCCCAGAGAGGGAGAACCGGCGACCTCCTTCCCTGAGCAGCCCGCTCCAGTGCCCTGCCACGCTCAGTGCAAAGAAGCTGTTCCTCATGCTGAGGTGGAACTTCGTGTTTTAGTTTATGGCCACTGCACCTTGTCCTGCCGCTAGGCGCCACTGGAAAGGGCCTGGCACCATCCTCTTAGCACCTGCCTTTGAGGTATTTGTATGTACCGGCGAGACCCCGCTCAGTCTTCTCCTCTCCAGACTAAGCAGGCCCAGCCCCCTCAGCCTCTCCTCAGTAGAGGTGCGCCAGTCCCGTCATCACCTCATCGCCCTCCGCTGGAGCCTCTCCAGGAGCTCCTTGCCTTTCCTGCCCTCAGGAGCCCAGAACTGGACACAGCACTGCGGCAGGAGCTGAGTAAAAAGGCGGCGTCACCTCCCTCCGCCTCCTGCCGCTGCTCTTCCCGATTCACCCCGGGAAATGCATCCAGGGCGCTGGCCGGGAATGTGCGCGCGGCCTGCGCATGCGCGGGGTGTCAGGGCGAACGGAGCCGAGAGGAGCCGAGCTGGGCCGAGCGGGGCCGGACAGAGCCGAGCCGGGCCGATGCCGCAGTGCCTGCGTCCCCGCGGATGCGCAACCCCGTTTGCCACGGTATGTCAGTGTCTCTTAAGCAGCCAAGACTCAGCAACTCCATGGGATGAGGTTTGTAAAAAGGATCCTGGTTGATGGCCTTAATCTGCAGCTCCATGAGGTGATTTCCACTAAGCTTGGGTAAGGAGCAATTAAGTCCTTTCCAGTTCCCTACAGAGGACAGTTCGTTTGTGTTTGATGTTTTTAAGCGATCCTGTAGGGAATCCAGACATGAGTCCAGACATCACACACTTAGAAAGGTTACTCTATCCATTTCCCCATGCCCCTCACAACAAAACAAAAAACCCCACCCAAAACAAACAAAAAACAAACAAACAAACCCACCCCCCCAAAAAAAAACCCAAAAAACAACCAACAACAACCAAAAAAAAAAAAACAAAACAAAAAACCAACCAAACCAAAACAAAAAAAAAAACCAGAAAAAGGTGGCTGAAGATCAGAGTTTACTGAGAAGAATTCAGGCCAAGATACTTCTTTTCACAATCTTCCATGGTGATTCCATAGGATTCAGTCAGGCATCTGAGGGTGGTGATCTGGGGGAGGGTTCTTCACTTGCAGGACAGTTTTTAGATATGGTCTGTAGTGCAGCCACCATATGGTGGCTGAAAGGCTCCCTTGGGAGCTGCCTGAGTAGGAGCAATCCCTGCCTCGGTGCTGTGGGATTGTAATGCCCAACAACAGGGGGCTGTTGAGCCTGGTCTTTTTATGGGAGGGAGAGGGATCCTAGGAGACGAAAAACATCACCCCAGTTCTAATATTGATCTCAGAAGTGCTGATGTCTTTGCACCTCACATGTGACACAGACTGTTCTCTTTTTAGTGCATGAACAAGCTTCACCTGTGGTTTTTTTTTTTTGTTTGATGTAAAATACTTCTTTCTCCTTAGTGCGTTCAGTCCCAAGGACTGGCAAGGCATTTGCTTTTGAAGTAACACCACGTGAATGTGCTAAGGTGGAAGTGAATCTCTGCTTGCCTTGACAGCCAGGACAGCTCAATCCAGGATCTTGAGCAAAAAAAAGAAAAAAGAATCGTTCTTTTGGCTTCAGACTTTGAGGTAACAGCTCTCTGAAGACAGGCTTCTTCCAAACCTGGTAAAAAAATTGGTGCTTTTGGAAATGTTCTGAGTTCTGTATCAGCTTTCTGGGTTCTGCTCTTTGGTCAAATAAAATGTTTGCTGTCAGTCCCCATTTGACAGTTTTCACAAGGCCCTGTAAGTGATACAGTTTTACAGTTTTACAGTTTGCTGGTCTTTCTATGGACTCTGGGTGTTGATGGGTCAGCAGGGAGACCAAACTGAATGGTCTGTGCCTGCAGACCTGCTCTTGTAGCTGCCATGAGGGCAGCTCAGGACATCCCCCTCCTGGCAGCCTGAGGTTGTTTCTAAAATGTTCTTCAGTATTGATCTGGTCTCTGAAGTTTCCCTTTGATATTGAAAACCATCAGTTTTCTTCTGCCAGTTTGGCCCCGCTGACGTATTCCTGCTGTTTTTTCCTCAGCATCAGAGGGGAGCGCTCAGGGAAGCAGCCTGTCCTTCTGGCCAAGCCACCTGGGCCCACAGCACTTCTCCAGCCTCAGCAGAGACACTGGATTTGCCAAGCCTCAACTCGTCACTGCCACCTGAGCCCTGGAAGAGCTCAGAGGAGATCCTCAGGGTCCCTGCTTCTGCCTGGATCAGTGGTGGTGAGATGTGAGCAACTCCCCGGGGTGTGAGGAGCACTTGCAGCCAGGTTCAGGATGGGTTTGGTCACCCCAGGGCAGGGGGAATGTGGGGGTGGATGTGATCTAGGCTTATCTGTGAGATGGGGGGGCATCCCTGAAAAACTGGAGGGTGGACACATGGTGTGACAACAGGAATCCTGTTGGAGCTGTTAGAAGAGGGAGGAGGTGATCCCAGTCTGTGCTGTTCTTGCAGAGGCGGAGCAGCAGCACGGAGCAGCAGGTGAGCCTGGCAGGGCTGCCTGCAGCTTGGGACAGCACACTCATGGTCCCCAGGAGTGGCCCCCAGCCTGCAGCTGGCACCTCCTACAGATACAAACTGCAGTGCCTCTGGTAAGGGCTCTGCTCCCTGTGAGGGCCTTCTGTGGGCTGCCTGAGGGGTGTCTTCATGGCCTGCTCGCTGTGTCTGCAGGACTCAGGTGAGGCAGATCGCCAGGGAGCGGGACAAGGCGAGGCTCAGTTTGGAGAAGGCAGAGAGACACTGCCTGCAGCTGGGCAGGGAGCTGGATCAGCAGTACATTGCTCTTGAGCACACCCAGAGCAAGCTCAGGTAGGAGGGGTTCTTTTGGTGGGGTGGAGAAAATGTGCTTACACATCCCTTTTGAATCTCCCCCTTGTTTTGCCAATGTGTCAGTGGCAGGAAAGTCCTTGAAGACCCCTCTCCACCCCTATGATCTCAGCATCCTTCCAACAAAGCTCTCATCTCCTGCTTGTGGCCATCCAGGAACATGCTCTGTCTGTCCCAACCATGTTGCTGTTTTTCCCCAGGAATTTTCAGGCAGAAATAGAGGCAAAAGAGCTGCTTTTGCAGCAAGCAGTGAGTCACCAGGCAAAGCTGGAGGCTGCTACACAGCTCCTCCAGGGCAAAGAGGCCAACCTGCAAGGGAGACTGAACCATGTGATGAATGTAAGTACAACTGCTTTGGATGAAACACCTTCGCTCTTTCAGAGGTGGCAAAGCAGAGGTGGTGACAAATATAGATGGTTCACTTTGCTCTTGTTGGGAAGAACAGGAATTTCATGGAGAAGAATCATCAGCCACATCCATCCAGTTGTATTAAATACAGAACTTGTTACCTTGACGTGCCATTACTAAACTGCTGTGTTGTCTGTTGGCAGTGGTTCGGCCCTTGGTAAAACCTGAAAACACAATGGCCAAAGCTAAAATTGTGCCAGGGGCCATGTCAGTGGCAGAGATGATGGTGTCTGCATGCCTGGGATTACCCCAGCTCTGATCAGTGTAGAAGTACAGATGGAGATAGCTCAGGACTTGCTGCTTTTGTTAACTGTGAGGGAAACCAGAATTCTGGGGAGCAGAGGTAGAGCTGATCCTGTGAGGCTGTCTAGCTCTTACTGTGCAAAACCCACTCCTATCCTTATCCTTTGGAGAGATGAGCCCATGTGCTATCAGCATTGTGCTCTCTCTCCTCTTGTGGTTTAGGAATGATGCTCCCCAATTTAGTTCTCCTACCAGGACTCCCCAAACCACGCTGCTGCTTACTCACTCCCTCTCCCCACTTCTCAGTGGCTGGAGAGGAGAATGGGAGGCACAAAAGGCAAAGACCATGGCTTGAGATAAGAACAATTTACTGGAAACAGCAGTGAGATAAGAAATAACCAGTGACAGCAACAGGATTAACAACAAAAGTGTACAAAAGAGAGGGTGATTTACATGCCAAATGCTCATTGCAGAGCAGCCACGTTTTCTCTGGAAGGCATCTCCTTCTCCCTGGAACTGACAGAGAGTGCCTTCTTTCTGACCCCAATGAATGAGGTGGTTCAGAATAACATCTGGGCCTTAGCCACATCCCCTCTTGGTTACTGCAAAAATCAGCCCTGTCCTGGCTAAAACCAGGCCATGTCCAGGGTCTCTTAGGAGCTGTGTTTGGCCTGCTGATATGCCCGGTGTTGTACAGCTCCCTGTTGAGCACCTGTGGCTGATAAACCCCTCCTGCCATGTCAGGACCCACTGCAGCAGGGAAATCTCCATTTTATCTGCAGGAGAACACACAGCTACAAAACAAGGTCACAGAGATGGCTGAGAAACTGTCAGCCTCTGAGGAAATGGTGTTGGAGCTGCAAAAAGAACTCAACCACATTGTGAAGGATAAGGTAACCTTTCCCTGTTGCAGTCAAATAAGAACTTTTCAGGAATTCATAAAAAAATTTATCTTGCTTATTTTTTGTCAGTTGCTATGGTCTCCCCCTGTGTGAGCTCTCCTGTGCTTTAATGACAACCTGGAAGCTGGGAAGAAAAAAAAGTGTGAGGAAAGTTTCCAGTTGTAGAGAATTCTGCAAATCTGCAGTCTTCAAGGGAAAACTTAGAGAGTTCAGTTTCCAGA
Organism: Calcarius lapponicus; assembly: GCA_039654755.1. Lineage (NCBI taxonomy): Eukaryota > Metazoa > Chordata > Aves > Passeriformes > Fringillidae > Calcarius > Calcarius lapponicus. The sequence goes on along the minus strand of CM077465.1, from coordinate 101,495,076 downwards.
AAAGTTTTATTTTTTCCTACTATTGAAGTAAAGGGTTTGTTTTAGTATCTTCCACTCCTAAAATGAATCTGGGGGAAGAAGTGAGTCTGTGATCTTGTTAGCCAGGAAAGCCTGCCTGTAGTTTGGTGTCTAACGTGGAGAAAATTGTTTTTCCTCTTTCTAACCCGTCCCACAGGTGGTGTGCCCCTTAGGGAGCCTTCTGCTGAATGTATGGGTGTGCCCCATGACCCCAGGGATTTAGTAGAGCTTTTGAGTCTCCATTTGGAGCTGGTTTTCCTGATGAGCAGTGTTTCTTTGTGCAGCTGGAGCAGGGGGAGCCCCACAGCCCAGAGTTGCTGAAGCAGAGCGAGCGCTTTGCCGAGATTGTCCTGGAGTACGAGCGGCAGTGCCAGGTACGTGTGGGCAGCACTGCGGTGTCACAGCGCTGCTCTCTGCAGCATGTCTCTGGGCCACTTGGGCCTGAGGGAGTGGAAGGAGGCAGACCTGGTCATAGGGCAGAGGGATCCCTCTTACCTTGCTCAGAGTGCTGTCTCCTCACTCCTGAAGCCCTCCATGGGTTGTTTGCCGTGCTAGGATTTTGGCAGGAGAGAGTAGGGGTGGATCATAAATTCCTTCCTGCTTGTAGCCATGGACTATTTTGTTGGAACCATGTACCTCTGTTGTTAAGGACAGACCCTGGGCTCTGCTAGATTTCTTCTTGAGCACAAGGAGAAAGCTGTTCTCCTAACTTGGAAACCATATTAACAGCTTAAGTCTTCTATCTTTTTGTTTTTCCTTTCGTTCTTGCCTCCACTTAAAAAAAACCCTAAAAATCTTTTTGCTGCTGAACTCTGCTAGAGAGTCAAGGTAAGCCAGTCCAGATATCTGGTGTGTGTGTGGTCCAAGAATTGGTGCTGTGTGTATTGTTACTCCTGCAGGGTGCTGTGCTCCTTCCCAGACCTTGGGGCTCTCTGAGGCATGAGCACAAACTTTGTTTCCCTTCTCCCATTTTTAACATGTGTATCTTGTGGTTTTAACTAGTGTATCTCTAACTGGTGCTGGGTGCTCTGTTGTTTGAGTCCTGTGCTTGTCACATTGCCTGTTTGTTCCCAGGTGCTGTGTGTGGCTGGGGAGCACCCCGAGCAGGGACAGGGACAGTCACATTCCCCCAGCAAGGGCTGAAATGCAGCTTTCAGCAAAGCCATTCTGTGGATGCATCAGGCAGCCCTTCTCCAAGCTGCAATTAAAGGCAAACATTCTGAAGCACTATCCAGTGCAGCATTGCTCCAGGTGGCACCAGAGGGTTGAATATGCTCAGTGCTGCAATTTTTCCTCTCCTTGAGTAGCCCCAGAGTTGTCCATGAGAATGCTGATGGATGGAAAGGTTTGACCTTCAGGCTTCACCTGCCCCTGTGAAGGCACCCACTAGGGTTTATCCTTTACCCTCGTTGAATGCTCTCAGCCCCCCTTTCCTGCTTAGAATGGAGATGAAACGAACTGGGTTTGCATTTATCTACATCTGCTCAGTAATACTTGTTAACTGGAAGTGTCCTAGTTCATAGTCTCTCACAGCACATCAGTTTCCTGGGGGGCAGGATATGGGATGGAATTGGATGTCTGCTCAAAGTGAACAGCCCAGAAGAAAGCAGGATGCCTTATATGCTGTTGCTTCCAGTACAGGATAGAGGATGTGAAGTGAAGCAAGCAGCTGCCCATCTCCAGACACTCCATGGAAGTGGCTCATTGCGCTGCTGTAGTGCTCATTATTTGGTGTTCAGCTCTGGGACTCCTTGCTGGTGGAGATGGGATAAACTCCCGTGCTGGCCTTGGGGTGTCTCTGGCACCAGGAGACCAGCAGGACCTGCCTCGTGCTGTGCTTCCCATGGGATCAGCACCTACTTCCCTTGTTTTATTCCTTCTGCAACCTGGAAAACTTCCCTCCCAGAGGCCTGTGGGCTTGCTTTCCAGTGAATCCTGCTGGTTGCCTTCTCTGCATAGAGTAGTGCTTGTTGGCCAGCCCGTGTGCCCACAAGAGAGTCTTGAGGGTGTAAACACAAACCCCTGGGCCTGTGCTGAGATCATGATGTTTCTTCTGTGTTGGATTCTCCCAATGGTTATTTAGGTCAGGAGGGTCTCAGGAGGCCCAGCCCCCTGAGGTGTTGGCAAACCCCTGGTTTTGTGTGCTTTTGTGCTTTACAGTGTGTAGTGATGGTGGTCTTGGAAATCTGGGGTTATATTTCTTCTTTGGCTCCTCCAAATTCTCTAACGTGTTCCTTTGTTTGGGAAGGCTGTGCTGGGGCTGGGGAGGCCCTGCCAGGAGCTTTGTCCTGTGTCCTGAGCAGTGTTTGTTCCAGGTGCTGTACGAGCAGAACGGAGCGCTGCGGCGGGAGCTGCAGGGGCTGCGCCTCCAGCGGCAGGAGAGCAGGGCTGAGGGAGGGCTGCCAGCAGCAGGTAAAGTGCAGGAGGGCTCAGTGCCCATCCTCTCAGCAGTGACAAAGTTCCCTCTGCATCCAAGTCTGCATGGGAGTGTCGGGAGTGGGGAGGCTTGTTGTGCCTGAACTACTGCTGCCAGTTCTGGTACTGGGTAGCCATGAGAGGGAAGAAGGAGAGGATGGGTGGTGGGGAGGAGGGAGATGGAGGAGAGGAGAGTTTTCCAACTTCAGAGCTGCTGATGGAACCTGTGAACTGGCAGAATTTGAATGTTGAATATGCTGAGGAGACAATGCAATAAGGAGGAAGTAGCCCCAAACTGTGGGTTGGAAAATTCAAGTTGAGCATTAGATAAAAGCTCCTGGCCAAGAGGAGCCCTGGGTCTAGTTGCCAGATAGATGGAGAATGTTCATCTTTTGGGGTTGTATGCAACCTCCCAAACCCCAGATGGACTGGATGAAGCTGCAGCCATCCTGATCAGTCCTGTCTTGTAGGCCTCCTCTCACAGGGCTCCTCTCTGCCATCACACTCCTCTCCAAGCCTTCTTGTTCCTACTTCTGTGTTTCCAGAAATGTCACTCCCAGTGGAGCAGCTCCAAGAGCAGCTGCAGGACCTGAAGGTGCAGGTGGAAACTAAGGTGAGTGGGGCGGGGGAGATGTCCTATTGCTTGGTAATCACAGCTGCTACGGTGTGACTGATGAGACATCTGCTCCAGTAGGGCTGCTGGAGAGAGAGAGTTCAGGCTGGGGAGCAGGGTGGTGCCTCATCGCTCCTGTGGGGTTGTTTCATGTGCTTCTCCAGCTTGTCTTAGCTGGCAGGAGGGTTTGGAGCCTTTGTCTCGCTGGCTGGCAGAAAATCACTGTCACCTTGTGGAATGTTTGTGTGGGTCTTGTGAGGAACCAGAGATCACTCAGTGTTGCTGTCACAGTAAAAGCAGAGACAGGAGCACGAGGAGAAGCAGCCAGGTGTCTCCTGGTGGTAGGGGCTGTATCAGAGCCCTGTCACCCTTGGCTTGCAGCCTACTTCTTACCTGCTTGCTCTGAGGTGACACACTGTCCTCTTTAGGCAGCTGTGAATGCTCATGGGAGAGGCCTCAGTTTCCACATTTACTCCTTTTGCTGCTGAACTGACAGGTCTGTGATGCTTGCTGGGTTTTGTGTTGCAGCACTGCAAGAGAAAATCCTAAACTGCCCTGCAGGTGACAGAACAGTTCAAGGAGCACAAAGCTGCCTACAGATCTTCTGCCTGCTTTATAGTCCTGCCTTTGTGCACATCAAATCCTGGAGTCTCTGGTGTTCACAGGGGAGTTGTGGGGAGCAGCAGCTTCTCACCAGCACATCCTGACAAGGAACCACTCTGCAGTGGAAGAGGGATATGAGGAGCAGTGGCAGATGATGGCCTGGCCTCTCCCTTCTCCTCTCTGGGGCTCCTTGCAAACAAGGAGAATGGGCAGAACTGTGCTGCTTCCTGACAGCAGCCTGAAAGAAAAAGAAGTGGGACCCACTGGATTCTGTTTGTTAGATGCTGCTGTATGAGACTGATTGTTCAGCAGGGACCAGAACTGCCTGAAGAGAGTCCTCTGTTGAGTGGGACCAATAGATCAATCTGAATTGGAGCTATTGGAGGAAAGCTCTCAGGAGCACGGTGCTAATATCCCAATCCTATCTCCTTCCAACAGATAAACTACTGTGAGGAAGAAATAGAGTTAATGTGGAAAAACTTTGAGAGGGAGAGGAAGGACAGTGAGGAAAGTTTCAAGGCTGAGATGTGCAAGATGGAATACCAGAAAAGAGATCTTGAAGAAACAGTTGCAAAGTACTGGGCTATAATTAATGGGCTGAAAGAGCAAAAATGGGAGCCTGGAGCTGGAGGAGAGGTTTGAGATGGAGCAGGCCAGGGTGACAGCAGCACACTGAAGACATTTGCCATCCAGGGCAGCAGCTGGACCAGGACAGAGAAGAAATAAAGACGCAGCACAGGGACAGAGTGAGCCTGAGGTCTGGCACTGTTCTCTTTCTGGGGCTAAGGAGGAGATTAGGGGTGCATCTCCTGCTCATACCAGAGTAGGCTGGGCTGATTTTTCACAGGGCTGGAGAGCTGCTTTAATTTGGAAGAAAATCTAGGCAGAATTGCAGAGCTGCAGTTGTTTGAAGTGAGACATCTAACTCTCCTTACATGAGTGCTTTTATTTAAAGATTCTAAGTTTCCCTGCATGTTCTATAAGGCTGTGTTAGAGGCAGTGCCCAGCAAAGACTGTATCTTAAAATAGTGAGAGACATAAAAGAGCTTTCATTAGTGTTTTCTTACTACCTCTTTCTTGGTCCTTCAGCAAACCTGCCTCTACTTGCTAGATGATCACAACTTGCTATCTTAAAAGCAGTAAAAAATGTCTTCAATTTCTCCATATAGGTAAAAAAGGCTGGCTTGTGAAAGAAAGAGCTTGTCACAGAATAACTGTTTTATCTTCCCTTCCTCCTGTCTCTGCCCTGCTGTGTCTTCCTTTGGGATCAGTGTTTCCCCTTGGCAATATGCCAGCAGAGGATTTTGCTGGGTCGTTATCACTGCTTTAGGGCTGAGATGTAGCATAGATGAGGGAGGAGGGAGGTGATTTGGCTGAAGTCTGTGGTGGACCAGGGAAACAAACGCAAATAACAGGAATACAAGGCATTTAAGCTGTTTTATCTCTGGTGAGATAAAACCATGGCAGATGGACTGACTGCAGTGAGGAGCTTTCAGAGTTGCTGGAAAAGATGGGATTGGCTGTGTGTCTTTAAGAAGTGCAGACAGTGTGGGAACTTTCTGTGAAGTTTAACAAATTGCCTTAACTTTGCAACATAGAAAACCCTTTGTATTGCATCTCCAGCAAATGTAATCAGAGGCTGGCTGAGCATTTCAGGCTGTGATATCAAACCCAGATCAGCAAAATGGTTTTTACCTTTAGGAAAGATGCAGAGGTTGAGCATAACCAAGAGATGTCATGGAGTGAATGCCAGCATGAGGACAGCTGTAAGGCTTCATTGCAGCAGCATTGGTGTGAGAGGAGGTGATTTCCCTATGATAAAGGCTCCAAGGTGAGGCCTTCAACAGCGGGGCACCCATGAGAGGCAGCAGTGGAAGCAGAAGAAAAAAGACCAAGCCTCTGTGGAAGCAGAGGCAGCTCAAGTTGTAAGAAAAGGTTAATGATGAGCAAGCCAAGAGGTTTGAAATGCTGGCTGTTGGGTATGAAAAGATTAAAAAGGCACAAGGATGAAATGGGAGTAATGCAGAGGCAGTGAAGCTGAGGGCTGTGCTGTTGGGAGGGACAAGGTGACTGGAGAGCTGTCCTCTGGGGGAAAATGAGCTGATCCTCTAAGACTCAGGTGAGCAGGCAGACCAAAATCTTCTGTTGCAATTTCAACCCCGAAGGAACAGAGAAGAAATGAGCAATTGTGTGATGGACACACCAGTGCAAACAGTGCAGATGTTTGTTGTAACAAATGGCCTGTTCAATCTAGCAGCTGGAGACAAAGTGGAAAGCATTTGTCAGGGAGAAATGGAATCTTGATAGACAAGGGGATGTGCTTGGGAAGGAGGCAGAGTTAAATGCTTTCAAACAGCAGACATCTCAGGACATAGACCTGACCTGCAGGGCAGGAAGGGAAGGAAAAAATCTCTGGGAGACAGTGGTGTAACAGCATAGGAGGAAACCTGACATTCAGGCTGTCAGTACAGAGCTGAAGAAGAAGAGAAACAGGTTGAAACTGGAGCTGATGCAGCTCAAAGATGTCATGCAGTACTTGGAAAATGAACCCAGAGCTCAAGAGTGTCAGGTTTGAGTGCAAAGGTAGTTTGAAGATCTAACATGCTGCTGCAAAGAAAAAGCAGATGCTTTGTGAGACACAAGGCTGCTGAACACTGTAACAGCAGCGATGTTCTCTTGGATGTTCCAACAGCAGCTTTGTTCTGCTGCTCTCATGAAGTGGACTATGAACTAGGATACTTCCAATTAACAAATATGACTGAGCACATGCAGACAAAAGCAATATTATGCACATGTAGGCATAGCTATATTACGTCTTTTACTGATGGTGGGAGTGTGGTCAGGGAGCTGAGATGTGCTCCTGTGGCTGTGGCTGACTGCACACTCATCTCCTCTGCCTTGGACATGGATGTTGGAGATGCCACAGGAAGCACAGCATGTGAATCCAATGTCAAATTCCCCAGAGCAGCTGCACTGAGGTGAGCAAACACCACATAGCTCATGGACTGGTCCTTGTGTTTCAAGAAGAGAGGAAGAACTTCCTCACACAGCTCCTCTGCGTGCCACAGGCACTGCCACAAACTGCAGTGCTGTCCTCCCTGCCAGGATGGATGGTCTGTTATCCTGCACCTTCCCATGAGGAATTTGGCTCTGGTGTTTAGCAGCAGTTGTTGGATAGGACTGTCCAACACAGGATTAAGTTTCATTCCCACAAGTGCCAGTATTCATGGCCTCCTGGGAGACTGGGAGTACCCACAGAAGGATAATGAGGCCACCTTGGATTTGGGGTCCCAGCTTTGTGTCCAGCACTGTGAAATCACAGAGGCCTCACAAACAAGCTGATTTCTCCAGACCTGGCTTTATTGCAGTTGAGGGGTTGGCCTCACCACCTGTCACACTGTAATGAAATCTTGGTGTGTCTGGATGAGTCAAATCACTGTATCCACAGGACTGCCAAATAATTTTAGCCAGCTGGAAGCCACATCAATTCAGTCTGATGCTCTTTGTCCTTATTGCCCTTTATTTCCCTTCCCTTGGAGACCTGCTCCTGCTCCACTCTTGTCTCTTGATTGTCCCCACATGTTTTGCCTGAGTTAAGGGAAGATGTTTTTTCTCAGTTTTCCTTAGTCCTTAGCTGTCATTGGAAACCAAATTGGACAAGATCAGGGAGCCAGCACAGAATTCCAGCCCCCAAATGGGGCTTGTGTGTGGTTTTCTCACTCTGCTGTCTCTCCCTGCACAGGAGACCTGTGCTGGCTGCTGGAGAAGAGCTTGCTGAAGGGTTATCATGGGATGGATTTCTTCCTTAGGAAGCTTTAGATAGGTTACTGGGGTCACTCACTGATCCATAAATCTGGGGAGAGACAGGTTTCTGGTGTGGATGATCCCAGTCTGCTAAACTGTCCCTCCCATTGGTCTTCATTCCTCGGTTTTAGGTCTCTGACAGCTTTGCAGGACTTTGGGCTGGGCTGTGTCGCCTGCTGGGGCAGAGGCACCTGACTCACTCCTACATCAATTCAGGGCCATACCTGTTTTGGCTTGGCTTTGCTTCCTCTTGCAGGCCAAAACCAGATGTGGGACTACCCAAAGGAGGGCTCTCCTCTGAGGGGGCTGTGCTTTTCTGCTGTCTGGTCTGAAGCTGATCCTATCCCTCTTCCCAGCAGGAGAAATGGGAGTGAGTTGGGTAGAGAGAAGTTGGAGGAGCTGGCTGAAATAGCAGAGTTAACAGCATTGGTAAGGAGCCATTAACCCCAACTGGCAGGCTCTTGGCTGAAGGATTTAGAAGGGCAAAAACTGCACGTGTTCATAGAGGAGAGCAAACATGTTTGTTTCAAACATTCAAATCCATTCTTTTTTTGAAGAACTAGGTTCATCTTATAACTTGTAAAGCAGTGAAAACTTGTGTGACACTGAAAGTCTTACAGAAGGGGAAAGTCTTGAATGACATAGTGACTTTCACTGCTTTCACTCTTTCTCTCTGAGCTTTCTCTCCCTCCCAGTCTCACACCCACATGGCTCAGTCACTCTTTGTTGCCTGTGTTCCCACCCCAAGCCTCCTGTGCATGACTTGTTGTTTCTTTTCTCCACCTTTTCCAGAGTGGTGAGGGCAAGGAGGAGCTCTCTCACCAGGATGTCAAGAGGCCTCAGCTGGGCTGTGAGCCCCCTGAGCACAAGGCTGGTGACAGTGCTGGCCCTGGCACTGCCCAGCTGCAGAGCCAGAGCCTTCTGGAGGCTGAGTGGCTACGAGGGTCAGAGATTGCTGCCAGGCTGGAGCACCACCAGAGGCATGCAGCATGCTGGATGGAGATGGAGCTGCTCCAACAGCAGCTCCAGGCCTCACAGGAAAAGGTGAGTGTCCTTCATTCAGTGGCAGGCTGCTGATGGACTCTGTGATGTTGGTTTTGTCCTGCCTGGGGCTGTGCTGGACACTCTCCCCAGAAGGGAGGGTGTCCAACTTTTCAGAAAAAAGTCATCCTCTTCCTCTTTGTGGGGGACAAAGGATTCTCCCTCCTGCCCAGCTATGGCTGAAGCCAGTTCAGTGCAGCTGGGGGGAGCTCCTTGCTTGCTTGTCCCTGATACCCTCCTGTCCTTGTCCTGTGCAGGCTGGCTGGGCAGAGGGCATGGGGGATGCATGAGTGGAGGTGGCTCCCACAGGGGTGCCAGGAGCTGTGGTTCCCCATGGCTCAGCTGATGGAGCTGGAGCAGTGGCAGAATTGGATAAGGGTTGGGAAGGGATGGCAGCAGCCAGGCAGGGCTTGTTGAGGGATGGGAAATGAGGTGGTCAGAGCAGAGTAATGTGGATCACCAGGACAGAGGGAGGAAAGCCAATGTGAGAAACCTTCCAATGTGTTAATATTCCTCTCCTGCATTCTACCCTGGGGACTGGCTTTCCAAAGTACAGCTTACCTGTGCCAGCCATCCCAAAGTTGGACCAGATCTGCTTCCCATTACCAGTTTTGCCCTTTGCTGGTAACAGGAAGCAGAGGACATGTAGTACAGGACATTTAGTACATCACAGCTAGCCTGGGATGTATCCAAGAACCCAAGTGAGCAGCCCCCTCTTGTCTCTTGCTTTTGTGGCCCTTGGTCCTGGGATTCCCTCCCAGAGAATCCCTCCAGCAACTCCTGCTCCTCACTGCTCAGCAAGGGGAGCATCTCTCAGCAAGGGGTCTCTGTGTCTCCTCACTCCCTTGCTTTGCAGGCTGCCCAGTGAGCACCACTGCCATGATCCTGCAGCTCTGCTGTGCCTGTGCTGGGGTGAGAGCTGAGGGCACTGTCTGACCTCTCCCCCAAAACACAGCCTGGGCCTGTCCTGTTGTGGGCTCAAAGCTGTAACCAGCTGTCAACCTTTCTGTGTTACAGCTTTTAGAAGCCAGAGCTAGCCTGAGCCTGGCCCAGGCCCAGCACACTCTGCAGTTGCAGCAGGCCAAGGCCCAGATAAACAACATGGTACCAAAGAAACAGTTTGAGCAGCTGCAAAACACCCTGAGAGAGGAACAGTGCAAGACTCAGCAGCTCCAGGAAAGCCTCCAGCTGCAGGCTGAGCAGACATGCAGGCAGCTGGTCAGGATCCAGGTAAGCAGGGAATTGCAGGAGCTCAGTCAAGGGTACTGTGAAGGGAACACTGGAAGGCAGCTGTGATTGAAGGCACCAGAGGTTTGGGTGGAAGATGGTAGATATAAAGAACCCACAAGGAAAATGCACTTACCTTCAAATTCAGCTGCAACTTAAATTCTTCATGAATCCTCCAGTCACCAGCCTGCACTCAAACAGGTGGATTTATCTCTAGGGCACTGAGCAACCAGGTGTTGGGGTTTTGTGAGTTTGTCTTCTGGGCAAAGATGGGACAAATTATAACCTAAGGAATTATAATGAGCAGGCACAAGGGGACTTTGTCTCTCCCTAAGCTTTCCTAGACATGGCTGGGAGAGGGGAGGCCAATGGCTTCTTTTTTATAGAAAAAACTGCTGGGAAATCTGTGCCTTGTCTTAATCTGTGTCTTGCTGGGTGCAGACCTAGGGAAGGCTGTACTGCTCTAGACCTCTGTCCCACTGCTCTTTGTATCCTGCACCTCTGATGAACTCCCTTGCTCTGCCTAAGGAGCATGAGGGTCCATGAACAGGGCCCTGGGGAAATGTACAGTCCAGGGTTGCCAGAGGCCAGGAGAGTGCTGGGACAACACACACAGAGTTTCTTGCCCTCTGCAGGAGGAACATGAGCAGCTGCTGCAGGCAGCTGTGGAGCAGGCAGAGGGGCTGGAGCAGAGCCTGAGGAATGCTGAAGCTGTGCTGGCAGAGAGGGCAGCTCAGCTCAGAGATGCCCAGGTGAGTGCCAGAGGGGCTGGTGCTGTGTCCCTGCCCATCTGCTACCCCTGCATGGGATGCTGAACCTGAAGCCTCCTGTCCCTGCTTTAGGCCCAACTCTCCAGGAGCAAACTCTTGATTGAAGAGCTCCGTGGAGAGAATGGGAAGTTTGCAATGGCCCTGCAGGCTGCTGAGCTGAAGCAGAAGAGCATGGAGGAGAAGAACCAGCTGTTGGAGGAACAAGCCTCAGCTCTGAAGCAGCTAATTGGAAAAATCACACCAGCATCTCTGAGTGGGTGATGGAACATCTGCAGTGGCAGCTCCTGCTCCTGGCTGGGGCTGGTCAGGTGCAGAATGGGAGATATGAGATATGGCTGGGTTGGGAAATCAGCCTCGTCCTCTCTGGTCTTGCCAGGATTTTCCTGTGCAGAAAACAGCAGAGTGGGAGCTTAGAGTCCTTTGAGGAAATTGGTCTTGTGGATAGCTGAATTTTTCAGCTGAATGCAGCAGCCTTGGTGCCTTTCCCAGTGGCAGTGTGCTGTTATGTCATGTCTGTCTCAGGGCAGCCAGCTCACAGGATTTCCTTTGGCAGTGTTTGGTGGTGGTGCAGGTGCTCCCTCTCTGCAGAAGGCTGATGTTGGAGCCACAGTTACATCTCAAAAGCCAGGGCAGAAGGGCTTGCAGGACCCTGTGCTTGGTCACTCCAAGCAGGAAAGCTGAGTTGTGGCATTAAAAAATTTGTAATGTTACAGCACCTCCTGCTATTCCCAGTCTGCTCTGTATTTCAGTCACCTTCCTCAACTACTGCTGAACATTTATTGCCAACAGCTCCTCCTACAGTCTGAGCCTAGGATCCAAAACCAACCAGATTGCTGCCTCTGCAGTGAGCAGGACAGAGCAATGCTGTAATGCCCCAGGCATTTATCCTGTTCCTGCATTTTTCCCCAGCTGTTTGCTTTTTCAGCTCCAGTCTGAGATGGAGGCTAAGCAAACCTCTAGTCTTACCTAGGGCTGATGTTTTTGCAAGTGTTTTCCCAGACAGTGCAAGAGCTGAGCAGCTCCACTAGGAAAACCAGACAGGGAAAGCAATGCTTCAGCCTTGTTCTGGTTTTGTGCTAACCAGAATCCTTAAAACCCTCTGCTCCCTTTCCCACTCCCACTCCAACTAGCCCATAGGCCGAGCCAGACCAGTGCTCTGGGATAAGAGATTCTACACAGGAACAGAAGCACAGGCCAAGCACACTGGGAAAAACCCAGGCCCACGACCCAGACTGCAGTGATCATTCACACAGCACCTCAAGAAACCACATTTATGGGTCTCTGATGGGGACAAGGCTTCATGTCTAATCCTGGAAGGAACCTTGTGCAGCCTTATCTGACACTGGGAGGAGCAGTTCCACTGAGATATTTAAATAACATCAGACTGCAGGGTCAGGATGGGTTTGGCTGGAGAGCCAGATCAGTGCTGAATGAACACCACATTAACTCTTAAAAACCCAGGAGACTGAGGCTGAAGGAGTTCTTTATTTTGCAATCATGGGGTTTTCCTGGCTTCTAAAGCCCAGCCAGTTGGTGTCTTAGATGCACAGTGTGAACAAAGAACTACTCCAAACAAAAATGCATTCACAAACTCTGGGTGTAGCTGGGGGGCTTGTATAATGTCCCCCCCACTATCCTGGATTCCCAGGATTGCTGTATTACCAGCATGCACCCTTTGCTCATGAAGAGCTGTGGTTTTAAGGCATCAAAGGCTGTTAGGAGTGGCAGGGTGCCACTGCAGAAATACTGAGGTCTCTGAAGTCCTGCACACACCAGAGCTCAGTCCCCATCGTGGGCAGGTCACCAAGCAAGGCTGTCCCTCCTGTCCTGCACACTTAGGACAGAACATGCTCCAGGATTCCTTGTCTGATCAACTGCTCACATTTCCAGCGGGGTAGAAAGTGCTGCAGAGAAACACAGAAAAACCCTCCTTGAATTTGTTGGATTTGTTGCTGCACACAACCAGCTCTGTTTGTTGTGCTGTACATCCAGTGCCTCATGGTACCAGAGCGGGCAGAGCTGCACTCTGGAGCATGCAGACAGCACGTGCAAGGAGCTGTGTGTGCAGGGACTGGGACATGCTGCAAGGCCAGGGGGATATCATGGGAGTGAAAGGGAAGGAAGGGAACAGGCCACACTCCTGCCACAGGTACCTGGCTGTTCTTCTTCAACAGGATGGTAGTGCCATCATCGATCTCAAACTCCCCATGGTCTCTTAAACATCTCACCTGCAAAGTGGAAACACAGCTCTGTCAGAGTCCAGTGAAAAAAACCAACCACACCTCCAGGTGACAGTCCTTGGCATGGGAACATGCTTTCTAGTTGGTTTAATTAAAGTTCCTGCAAAAACCTCCTACTGGATAACTCGCCTCACCACAAACTCCCTGCAGACCAGAAGTGCCATCTCTCAACATACTTTGTGCTCTGTAGAAGGAGTAAAATGCTGGCAGGCTGAGTAAAACACAGTAACCTGTGAAAGCTTTGGAACTCTGAAAGGTCTTGCTTGATGAACTGACTTGGGATGGGGATGAAATGCTTGAAAAGAGATAGTCATAGAAATGTTTATTCATGGATAGAAGCCAGAAATCTTGCACTTACTTCAATGTACAGGCTTTTAGGAGGTTTGATGTCCTGTGTGAGGTCCAGCCCCTCCTCTCCTCCTACTGACCTCATGTAGGTAGCCAGAGACTTTTTGTACCGATTGAACCACTCCACCTGTGGGCATGAACAGGGTTGTACCCAGAATGAATACACACAAGTAAGTATTTGCAGAAAGACATGTTAAATGTCATGTTTATAGTGGGGGGAAGACTACCCTATTTTGATTGTACTAAATATTCCATCAGGAGGGATATGTGGGAAGGGGGGAAGAGTTTGAAACGAGGCTGACTCACTTCCTCAGCTGACATGTGGAACTGGATGGTGTTGGGCAGAACGCTGCCATACTCCCACCTCAGTGCTCGGATCCGTAGCAACCGGTCATACCTAGGGGAAGAAATGGGGCAAACCCAACACCTCTGCTGAGGCGAGTGCTGGCAACATCCCCAGGCCACAGTGACATCCAGTAATCTAAACTTTTAAAGAGCAGGAGGAAGCAGAGCCTTCTCTTTGCGGTGATACCAGCAACGAACACAAGGTGAACCAGCTCCACAGCTGCCTTGCTGCTCGGGGAGAAGCCACCTCCCCGGGCCGAGAGTCCCGACACCCTGCCCCTGGGGACGCTGTGCCGGCAGGGACGAGCCCAGGGGACGCGGCCACCCCCCGCCGCACTCACAGGTAGGCCAGGAGGCAGCGCTGGTTCCGGAGCAGGCAGCAGTGCCGGAACCGGATGAGGAAAATCAGGTCCGTGCGTCCCGCCTTGGCTTCGGACCTGGGGGATGAGGGGAAGGATAAAGAGAAGTAGGAGGAGAGCTGCGGGCCGGGGAGCGCCGCCCGCGCTGTGCGGGACGCGCCGGGAGCGGCGCCCAACTCACACGTCCGCCTGGTTCCGCTCGTACAGCGCCCGCATCTCCTCCAGCGCCTGCCGCAGCTCCTCCGTCTGCAACAGCGGCACAGCCAGTGAGCGCGGGCCGCCGGCGGGGCCCGCCCGGTGTTCCCGGCGCTCACTCGGAAGGGCGGGAGGTGCCCGCCGGCGGGGCCCGCCCGGTGTTCCCGGAGCTCACCCGGAAGGGCGGGAGGTGCCCGCCGGCGGGGCCCGCCCGGTGTTCCCGGAGCTCACCCGGAAGGGCGGGAGGTGCCCGCCGGCGGCGCGGTGCAGCTCCCGCACCAGCTCCATGCCCCGCTCCGCCGCCATCGCGCCCGGCCGCGCGCGCGGGAAACCCGCCCGCGCACCAGCCAATGGCGGCAGGGGCGGGGCCGGAGGCAGCCAATGGGGGATGAAGGGCGGGGCTTATCGGCGGGATCGCGCCTCCCTGGCCCCGCCCCCGCGGTGAGCTGCGCTGAGCTGCGCCGGTCTCGGCGGCCGCCGTGACACTCGTGGGGTCACGCTGAGAGCCCCGAGGGGCTGGAGCAAAAACTGGAATTTCTACCGCACACTTGCCTCTAGCAAGCCTGTTTCCCCCACTCCTCTGGGCGGTTCGCGGGCTGCCGCACCGCGCTGCCTATGGCAGCCTCCTTCCCAAGCTCCCCCAGCCCTTCCCAGCGCATTTTCCCCTTTTGACAGCCTTCCAACCCGGAGCATGCCAAAAGTGAAGGGAGAAAATGAAAAAAAGAGATGGGTACGTTTGTGGATGGGATGGGAATTTTTTTAGCACTCGAAGCCCTGGATAGAGATTCAATAACCCAGGACCACCATAGCCTGTCCTCCTCCAGGAATTTCTTTTTCTCTGGCCATGCGTTTCTTATGGTTACTGACATAAAAAGCCAGCAGCGTTTCCTTTGCAACTGCGGTCCGGACTGGAAGAGTGGGGAGAGCCCGGCGGGGCTCACACCCCACGGCCGAGACGCCCGGGCGCGGTTCGTGTGCCCGAGCATCTCTGCTGCTTCTGCTCGGGACAGCGTGGCACCCGCACAGCTGAGCAGGGCCCGCCACTGACTCCGGCCAGAGTGTTTTAATGACCCCAGCCACTGCTCTGACTTGGGGTTTTAGGCATGGAAATGTCCAGAAATGCTCCAGTGGTCTGCCAGCTGGAGCTGGGCTCCTGGGGCTCTGCTCTCCGAGCCGAGTGTTTGCTGTCTGCAGGGACCCCTCCCGTCCCTCCCTCCCTCCCTCCGTCCCCGCCCGGGGCCCGCGGAGCTGCGGGGCTGGGGAAGGCGCTGGGAGCGCCCGGGATCCCCCGAGCGCTGTCACTGCAGGAGCCGCACGGCTGGCTCGTCATTCATCATCGCGTTGCGCTCTGATAATGGCCCATCCGAGCCAGGAGAGATAACAGCAATAAACAGACATCCCCAATGCCAAGTGTCCCTGCTGAAAATTGGTTGTTGCCTCTTGCCGAGGGATAGAAATGTAGCTGAGCCTTGATTGAAAAATTCCGGGAAAGCTGCCTTATCTTATTGCTTTGCCAGATTAAAAAAGCCTCATACATAAAAATAGACCAAATGAATGAAGAATTTACAAACATCTATATTTTGTGTTAGGAATTGTGTTAAAATTAGGAAAACAGCTGAAGACACTGATTTATACAACTGTGACTATTTCAGGCAATGAAGGTTTACATATCACAGTTTAACAAGATAAAAGATCTCCCACGAAATACATAGATGACAGACAACTCATCTGAATTTGACATAACACAGCATCAAGTACACATGTAATGTGATGAACAGTGCCAGGTCATTCCCCAGTTAGGTAACATACAACCTCTTGAATAAGGCAATTCAAATATAACTCTTAATTCAAATCACAACATACCCAGGCAGCATGCAGGGAAAAGTCATTTATTTTGTATATTGAAATGACACAACTTGCAACATGTTTCCATTTTATGTAGTTAGAGCAACAGGATATAAACCATTCAAATAATATATATATATTTATATATATCTCAAGTCAACAGTTGTCTTTACTGGAATAAAGATTATCTGTTTTTGGTAAAAATAAAACTATTTGAATTCACTAATTAACAAAATGCACAGTGATCAGAAACCCAATTCTTCTCACCATTGTGTTCCCTGGCTCGCTCTGTTTCCCTGCGAGGCAGCAGCTGCAGAGCCCCGGGTTCAGAGAGCCCGGGGAGCAAAGGCTCCCTGGCAGCGCTCCCCACGGCTGCAGAGTGCCACCCACGGACAGCAGTCCTCCCACCACTCCCACCACACCCTATGGCTCGGAAACTGCTTTTCCCACCTCCCTTCCCAACAAAGCACGTGCCTGACCTTGGGGGAGTCAAAAGTTGAATCGCTTGTGGAAACACATTCACTGGAACAGGGCTTTTATTTCTTTTTTTACCCATTAATTCCTCCAAACCTTTATGACCAAGACATTTAAGAAATTGAGAATCTGCTCAGAAGGGAAAAAAAATCTGAGCCAAAAATCTCTTTGAAGTGGTGGAGCCTAACAGATGTGGCTGAGGATTTATTTCCACTGCAGCAGACCTGGGGGATCACAGAAGATAATGAAGGGCTTTCCCTAGTATTGAAAAGTCATTTCAAAAGGGAGAAATGAAGAAGGGAAAGATTTTTCTGTACAATAATAATAAAAAAAAATTAGTCATTTCTCAAAGGCTAATCTAGGCAGCTTCTCCATGGTAAAAGGCTGTACTTCCCCCTGTTTTAAGTGGATATCTGCAGGGATGGATCCTCTTGCTAAAGTGTCCCATGGTGGCTGGGTGTCCCCTGCCCTGTCCCCACGTGAGGAAGGGGACAGGTCTGGATGCCAGCAGGATTCCCTGTGCCAGGGGTTCAAAGCTGCTGGCAGCTGTGTGGGGGGAATGGCTTGGACTGAAGCCCCACAAAGCTCTGGTGAGGGTTCCCCATGTGCCACAGGGCCTATTAAGGGCTAATAAATAAATCATGCCCATAAATAATGGAGAGGCTAAGACTGGATGCAAGGGGATCCAAATGCCCCAAGCCTGGGGATGGGATTCTCAGGAGGTTTCTCTCCTTTGGGTAAGCTACACAGCAGCAGCAGCAGCCAAGGTCTTCCTGCTGGACAGCTGTCCCAGGCTTCCAACTCCATCTGTCAGCCAGAGGAACCATGGGAAAAAACGGATTTTCAGAGTGATTGTTACTGGATCCTGTTTGTCACCTTTGCAGAGTTGTTTCATGCCTCCCTACTACTCTATTTACTGCTCTAGTAAAAAATAATTGAAATATTTCTTTGCCCTTAAAGATACAAAAAAAAAATCTTCAAAAGATATGGGGAGAAAGGTCCTTTCACAATGACATTCAGAGCAAAAAGAGAGAAACGACATCTTACAGATCATTAGAGAGCTATCTTTGGCAGAATATTTAAAATAAATTATTTTTACAAATATTTTCTGCAGTCATATATTTATTTTGAATAGTTCACTTTCAGCTATAGGGTTCACTACTCTCTATTGATAGGAAAACACCACAAATATAAAAATATATGAGCTCAGCACAACTTTTAGGCTACCACGACTGTGTCCAATAATTTCAAAAGTTGTAGATCGATACCACGGAAAATATGAAACAGGTTTTCTAGGAGCGTGTGTCGGGTGAGAAGGTCACAGCTCGCGGCTGCTGCAGAACACGCCAGGGAGGGCAGCTGGCTGGGCGTGGGAAGGAGCTGGAGAAGCCGGGTGCTCGGAGCCAGTCTCTGCCTTCCCGCGGGGAACCGTCTCTCTGGGACCCCCAAGGCCTAGAGATGTCCTGCAGGGCGGTGGCTGCGGGCTGGGGAGCAGCTGGGTGACACCGAGCTCCGGGTGGCTCCCGTGCTGTGCCCCGGCAGGGAGGGAAAGTGCAGCTGCTCCCGCTCCCAAAGCCGCCCCTTCCACCTTGGTGCGGGGAAAGCCCCGAGGGAGCCGCAGGGCCAGGCCTGCCCCAGACCGTGTCAGAGCCCGGCAGGACGGGGACTCTGCCGGGAGCCCCCAGCCCGAGCCGTGGTGCCCAAGAAGGGGCCCTGCCTGGTGCCAGTCTCCCCCTGCAGCACCGAGTCCACCAAACATTGAGATTTACATATTTTGCTTTGTTTATACAGCATGTACAGAATATACAGCATCGGACGATTACTTCCCAGTAGACTGGAAGTGTCTCCCAAGATGACCTCTTTTATCAACAAATATATATATAAATTGACAGTAATAAAAGAGTCGTACCAACAAATATTATGGCTTTTCAAATAGTGTAGCTGCATTGTGCCATTGAATTTGTGAGGAACTGTGACAGAGACAGAGAGACTGGGGGGGCTCCAGCTGCTGAGCCCGGGGGTGACCCTCAGCTTGGGGCACAAGCCGGGGCAGGGCCAGCTCGTGGCGCCAAGCACGGCGCAGGTGGCAGAGGGAAGGTGGAGTTCAATTTGTGACCCATGCTCTGGTTTCTGTCTCCAGGCAAACCAGCTCTCCTGCAAACTCTCAGCCCAGCTTTGGAATAATTTGGCTCTGTCCAGCTGGGGTCTGCCTGCCCTGTCCCTGCTGGGGGGACCAGGGGGCTGGTTGGGCTGTCAGAGATCTGTTTTTCTCTCTCTCTCTCTCTCTCTGTCAAGGTTTGCACAAGATGTCTGTCTGCCCTAGGGTGCCTCGTGGTTGTGAGGGGGACACACACACAGGGTGATGGGTGACAGGATGGCGGTGGCAGGTGGCTCTGGGTGCGTCAGGAAGGGTGGTCACAGCCTCCTCCCGCATGCCTGCCCCGTGCTGCTGCAGGGGAGCTGCCCTGGGTCTGCTGAGCACATTGGTGCCTGTCAGAGACTGGTGCCCGTCAGAGGAGAGCAGGAAAGTGAGAGCCATTCTTTCTGGAGCACATCCAAGATCCCAGAGGACAACTTGCCTTGGCAGTTCTGTCCCCAGCCACCACCCTGGCACGGGGTGCCCGTGGGGAGACTCACCACACGCTTGCTGCCTGCCTCCCCTCATGGGCTGCATCCAGCCACCAGCTGTCCCCAGCGCTTCTCAGGCCCACTTTGAGCTCCTGCCCTCCTGCATCCCACCGTTCCAGGGGACCCTTGCTGTGGGGAATGTCCAGCAACCCTGGGACAGGCTGTGCAGGCAGCTCCCTGCCCGAGTGTCCCTCTGCTCCTGAGAGGGACAGTGGGAGGAGCTGCTGACATGGAGTACATCTCTGCCAAGAAAGATGTGTTCCCTTCTGAGATGGTTTCTCTAGAAGGAGGAGCAGCCATTCAAGTGTGCAGAAATTACTTTTGCGAAATGGAGTGGTCATTCAAGCATCAAGATAATTGGGCCACTTCATTACAGCAGAAAATAAGTGATGGATCTAAATTACCCCTGCTGTAGGGGTTTTTAACTAATTCCCATCTCATTTATCTCTCCTTTGGAATATTATGGCCACTCCTTGCAGGCCTCTCTGGCTGATGCTCCCAGAAGGAAGCCCAGGTGTCCCCTTTGGCTGTGCCTGCAGGATGCTGAGCAGGGAGCAGCCCCTCCCTCAGGGCAGCAATGTGGGGAGTGAGTACCATGGGGAACCTGCTGCCTTTGAGACGGGGAGGTTTCCCAAGGACTGCCTGGCAGTCTGGCTGCTTTGGCTGGCAATATCCTGTGGGTTTGTATTTGGGGTGGGAGGTGGGATGTGGTCTGTCTACTCTGTGTCCTCTTCTCGCCTGATCAGCGGTGACGTTCTCATGTGCTGAGCACCGGCTGTGCCAGAGATCTCTCCGGGCAGCCTGGAGACAGCAGGATGGATAAAGGTGCCCATCACTGCTGAGTGGTCTTCAGGAAGTTCATGATTTGGATTTTACAACCTCATGCCAGGTCTTCTTGGCACAGAGACCCAGGATGCAAAGGGCTGCATTTCACAGAACCCAGCGTTTCGGAGGTTTTGCCAGCATGGCTGTGTGCCTTCCTGCAGGAGCTAGGAGTCCTAGGAGAATTCACCACCTTCTGCCCTTCATCCACAAATAAAACTGCTGGATTGCTGAGCAATGTCCTCAACAGGTTGTCTTGAGAGCTGGACTGTGTGCAGAGCTGTGCCTCCTAATGCTTAATGCATTATGGAAAAAAGAAGTAGGACAAGTATTGTCAGGGAAAAAATAACATTTTCCTCCTTGCTAACACAGTGCCTGTAATGTAAGAGATATTATTGCCATCTTTTGCTCTCTTGAGCTGCAGAAAGTAGTGTATGTTTCCTGATTAAAGAGCCAGACAAGCAGGGCTCCTGCAAGGCTCCCTGCATGGGCACATTTTTCTCAAGAGCTCGCAAGATGAAGGAGGCAACATGGGGCCAGCAAATGAAGACACAAACAGTCATGAGCTGGTTCTCATTTGAGCAGGGGGAGTTCAGCCAAGGGCCAGCTCATCACAGCTCCTACTGCAAGGCAGGGCAGGGCACAGGGCTGGAGCTGAAGCCAAGGGAGGCATCTCAGCATTACATGAAATAAGGAGAAATCCACTTGTGCACCTCCCTACATGCTTGGGAGTCACAAAGCTGCTGGTTTGTGAAACCTTTCATTAATGTTCCCAAACAAGCCCCGGGACACTTTTGCACCACCAGGATCCAGCCTTGCCCGTGCCAACACAGTGATTTCACAGGGACTTAGAAACTCTGCATGTTTCTATCTCTGCAAAGCAGCTCATCTGCCAGAATCTCACATTTCTGTGAGCGAGCAGCCTGCCAGGGCCTGTGGGCTGGGGCAGAGGGGCACACACTCCTGGGGATGGCAGTGCCATGGACAGGCAATTTCCATCAGGAAAGCAGAGCAAGGCTGTGTTCCATGCAGGTCTCATCCTCCCATCTGTCAAAAGACTCCTCTGAGCTGGAAGAAGTGGAGGAGAAATAAATCCCACCTCCACAAAGAGGTCGGGAGGTGCAGAGAGAGAGCCCTGTGGCAGTCTCCCACATGCTGCAAGGGTTTAGGAGCTCCAAGTGTGGATAAGCATCCCATTGCAACTTGCTCTACTTCCAGTGCCCATTTCAAGCAAAGGCAGGAAAGCCTTGAACCTCCAGATAAAGAAAACCAGATTGTTTTGGAAGCATAGAGGGCGTTTGGGTTGAGGGGTGGAGTTGGAGCATCTGTGGGACTTGATAATGGTGGAAATTTAGCAAAAACTCTTTCACAGACTAATGAGTGAAGGACAGTGGCACAATAAAAACTGTGCCTGTGGGCAGTGGCTGTGATGGTGCCTGGGTGATGAGCAGGAGGGTTTGTGGGGTGTATGTGGAAATTTGCCTGCTCCTTTGGTTTTAGGGGCTGAGGTCCATGATGTGGGGTGGTTCATCTTTGCCTTGAGACACAAACAGCAAGGCTGAGCTAACAAGTGCTGTTGTTCAGTGCACTGAGGAAGGAAATCTGTCCCTCACAGGAAACCCCCAGCAGTGGGGCAGGAGGGAGGGACAGAGGATGCTCTTCTGTAGGGAGCTTGGGAGAAAATGGGATGTGAAGAGGCTTCACAGGGGAAGCAAGCACAGAGCAGGCTGCAGGCTGGACTGTCACCGAGTGTAGATTTTGGGACCTTGAGATGGCTCGAGGCAGAACATGGAGGACCCTGGCACCAGGTGGGGTCAGTAATGGTGGGTCACTAATGGTCCTTCCCATTGCCACCTGAACCTGGGTGGGGCTGTGTCCTGGAGGGGCAGAAAGCTTTCCAGCCAAGGGCTGTTTTGACTCAAAGAGATAAAAATCCTGTCTGGGATTGGTGCCCATGGGCAGCCAGAGAAGCTGGAGGCTGTGCTGTGTCTGTGCAGAAATCCAGGTGCATGCCCGTGCCCGTGGCAGCCCGGGCAGGGGACATGCTGTGGCAGTGCTTGAACAAGGTTTCCAGGTCTGGGTACTCGTCCCTTCCCTGTGCCCTCCGGTGCTGGGCATCCCACTGGCACACCCAGCTCCAGCAGTGCTCCACAGCACTGCTCTGGGAACACTGGGCGCCCCAGTGCCCTCTTCCACACTTGTGGTGAGGGCAGCCCCAAGCTGGCATTCCCTTTGGGAAAGGGGAAGGAACCAAGGGAGAGGGTGGTGAACCACCCTGGGGGCACTGAGTCCCAGGGGCAGCACTGGCTGCTCTCGAGACACGCTGCAAGAGAGAGCAAGGCCCTGTGGGGACTCCTTGGATGCTCTCAGGAGCATCCCACAGGCAAAAAATCCTGCTGGTAGCAGCAAGCCCCTGCCTGTCTTTGCTGCTAGCAGCTCCTATGTGGCCAGGCAGGCCCCTTTCCCTTGCAGTGTCCCTTCCCTCCGTGTGAGGGGTGCTGCTGGCTGGCAAGAGGTTCTTGGCACCTCCAGTTCCAACAGCAGAAAGGCTCAAGTCCTTAAAAGGTGAGGAATCTCTTTGTATTTATTGTCCCTCGGCGCTTTTTGCAAGAATATGGACGCCTCTGGATGCTTTCCTGTGCAAGCCAGTTTTTTACAAGATAAACAGGCTTTTCCACAGCTGTGCTGAGCACGGGTATAGGCATCAGTAGCTGGTCACTGCATTCTCAGAGAGGCCAGAGAGGTTCCCGGTGCTCTGCAAACATGTTTCTCCAGGTGGGCTTGGGTGCCAAAGCTTACAGAAAATAATGCAAGGCTTTGTCCTGGAATTACACAGTCCAGCATTAAGTTTTCCTCACTTTCTGGCTCTGCTCAGCTCTGTCCCTCCAGGAATGTAGTTGAACTTCCTCCTGAGTTATGTATATGGCCACCAACGCTGACGATTCTTACGCGAGAATTTAAAAATAGCTGTAACAATAACACAGGGGCTCTGCCTCCCCAGTCCCTGCCCACTGCAGAAATAGAGCAGAGAGTTCACAGCCAGGCTCGTGACCACAGCGGGCTCCAGGCCTCCCTTCTCCCCTCTGTCCCTCCAGGGAGCAGGGATGAAGATGAAGCACAAAGGAGTCTTGTGATGGTTCCTCGCCCCAGAGGCACCAGGGGCTGCCTGGCACAGGTGACACAGGGGCAGGAGCCTCGTTTGGCTGGAGATGAGGGATTCACACCTTGGGATGGAGCAGTCCCTGCGCTGCCCTGGCACAGGTGGCAGTCAGGGTGGGCTCAGCCATGAGGCACTGCAGATCTGCAGCTCTTTCCTCTTTTCTTGTGCCTTCTCCCCAGTGTTCAGGTTGTGGCTGGGATTTCCCTCCATGCCCACGGAGCCCTGAGGAGCTGGCAGTGTGGTTTGTCCAGGATGGCTGGGGCTGTCACTGGTGCGCTCCTTCTGCTTGTCCCCACGTGCTTGGCAGTGGCTGTGGAGTTATTTGGGTGTCTCCTGTCTCTGAATGTCCTTTGGATATGTGCTGCTTTTCCATGGAAAGGTTTGCCTTTGGCTGGTGGGGTGATGAGAAGGGCTGAGAGCAAATGGGGCAGGGAAATGGATGGAGGCCGAGGGTTTGAACTGCTTCTTCTGGCAACATCCATAAACCCAGGCCTTTACCAGAGGTGCTCGATGCTCTCCCTGTGTGGGCACGGGTGGGAGGCTGGACGAGGAAGAGATGGGGGAGTTCTGGCATTGGACAGGGGATCCAGGGAACTGAGCTGTGACAAGGTGTGACTGTGCTGGGATGTGCTTCCTCCTGCTGCCTGCCAGCACTGCCAGTGTCTTCTCAGGGAGGGCAGCTCTGTTCTGCCTCTGGACAGTGTGGGGTGAAGAGGAGACTGTGCAGAAGAGCAGGCCTGGCACCCTTGGGAACACTGCTTCCCCTGGCTGCTCCCCCAGGAGCCCTCCATGAGCCCCTGGGCACACTCAGGTCACACTGTGCACAGCCTTGGCAAAGATGCCCAAAAGCACACAGAGAGCAACTGCATGAACAGGGTTGGTGTTCAGCCTTGTCCTCAGCAAGCCCTGCTCCATCATTCCCTTTGGAAAGCTCTGTGAGCACAAGAGTTATTTACTGCCTCCTAACCTGAGTGGCCACACAAGTCCCGTTTGACTTGTTAATTACTTCAGCAAAAGCAATTCATTTTGAAGAAGCAAATGATGAGGGGAAAACAGCCACATCACCTTTCAGCGGAGCAATTACTGGGTCAGAAGAGCTGCTTTGCTTTCACAATGCACTGCCTGGGAGAAGCACATGGACATTGCTGGCCGTGCTGGCTGCTGGGGAGTGTTGAAGGCAGTGCTTGCCCGGGGCCCATCTCCAGGGCTGGTGTTTGAGCTCAGCTGTCAGAGCAGGACCTCCCAAGCCTCGCAGGGAGGGTTTATCTGGGGACAGCTCAACAGATGCTGGATGGAACACAGGGAGGAGCAACATCCCTGGCAATGGGGAGATTTTTCTGCTCCTCAGTGCTGGCTGAGCTGTGTCGAGGCACAGATGGGTCTGAAGTGGCCCACGGCACCTGGGCAGGCACCTCCTGAGAGCAGCCCAGCCTCGTGGGGTGCCTCAGATCTGCTTTGGCATCCACGGACCCTGCCCTGGTAATGCACCTCCTGCATTCTCCCTCATGGTTAGCTCGTGGTTTAACCCTCACCGGTCACTGTGAGGCTGTAGTGAGAGCAGGAGCAGTTCTATAGAGGGCACAAGCAGAAAGAGCTGCTCGGTACCTTGGGGGCACACCCACGGCTCTCCCCAAGCCTGGGGCAAGCCAGCACTGGCCAGGGACCCAGCACAGGGGCAGCTGCTGGCCCCAGGAGGGTGGGCTGCCCTGCAGCTTTGTCCCTGGGTGGTTTCCTGCATCCCCCTGAGAGTGGAGCAGGCTGTGAGCCGTGGCTGTAGCGCAACACACACCGAGCCTGAGGCACCATGGAGATGGAGAGGGAGGAAGGGCATGGGATGGGGCAGGGGCGGCCGTGCCAAGGCACCACTGCCCCTGCCAGAGGCAGAAACACGGGGAAGGCAAACCAATGAGTCAAGGAGAGATGGCTACGATGGAAACAGCTGGAGGGGAGAGAAGGGTTTTCCATAGAGAATATGCAGGAGCAGTACTGGATCCATCAGGAATCATTACAAACTTTATTTCTCTGTGCATTGTGTACCATTGATAAGGATCATCACAATTAGTGGACTCACTGCCTATAGTGGTGGGCAATACACACAAAGAAAAAAATGAAGCCAAACAGATGAAAATGAAATCATTGTACATAAAGGTAATCATAAATCTGAACAACCTGCACCTGTGTTTGATTTTTCCCCCAAAACAATGAGAAACAAAAAAGAAAAACCCCAAAACAAATCAAAAGTGAAAAAAGGCTTGAGAAGAAAAAAAAACAACCCACAACTTCATATTCCTAGAGAAAATCTTACAGCAGGTTAATTAAAATTTCCACAGATAGTTCAAGATGAGTACAAATACCCCCAGCCAGCTGGTTATGGTACAAGCATCAGACATGGTTTTCAGCTGAGTGGGAAGAGCTCACCATGGACATGCAGGCTGGGAGTTTGCCTGGCTGGAATGTCAGGAAGCCTGGCAAAGGGCAGCGGGTCAGGAGACATCTCTCAACACCGGTGCCCAGTGTCTGCCTCGTGCTGCGCCCTGGGGAGCTCTACGCCCACATTTCCCTGGCTCAGCTCTCTATCCCAGCCTGCACTCCTGGCACCAGGGGGTGATGCTGAGTCACACCTCCCTGTCTCATCCTGTCCAGTGACTTGGGATTGGAGAGTGCAAAACACGACCTTTTCCTGGGGGGATGCTCCTGGTCACGCTCAGTGGAGTGGGAGATTTCGTACGGCCCTTCAGCCCTGCCTCCAAATGGCTGTGGGGAAGGACCAGCTTTGGGGACTGGTCCTGATGGCTTAACACTCAGAAACAGGGGCTGTCACTACACCTCTGGGGGTACAGGCAATAGCAGGGGGCCAAGGGCTTTGAGGCAGCCACCGACTCGAAAGGCAGAAGCATGTGAGGCGCTGGGAGTCAGCCAAGCTTGCTCCCCTCAGACTGCTCACCCCACTCCCTGGGACCTGTGTGACACCTCCTGGGGGCAAGAGGAGGCCTCACACTGGCTTCAGCACGTCAGAGGACCCCATCCACACAGCCGGACAGAGCCTGAAGTCTCTGGGGTGTGGGTTTTCCTCCCCTGAAAACCTACAACTGCACGGCTGTTATTGCTTCTCATGGAGCCATGCACGAGCAGTAAGTGGGGACAGCTTTCCATCCTTTCCACCCCCGCTAAGAGGAAACAAACAAACAAACGAGCAAAACCCTATGGCAAAAACCGAACTAACTAAAAATAAATAAAACCCAGTGAAAAGAAACGCTTGTAATCTGCAATGCTCAACCCACATGGTTGGAAGGACTATCGCTATAGGATGCTATATACAGATAGATTTCATTTCATTCATGCAAATGTTACAAGTACCACGACAGCATGCCCGAGGAGGCGGAGGAGTGGGAGGAAGGCTCCCGCCGCTCCGCGCGGCCTCGGCTTGGGACACGGGACACGAGGCTGCGGCTGTGCACCCCCAAAGCATGGACAGGGAAAGGTGAGGGGCATGTGGGTGGGAAATGCTAGTTGTACACACGCCAGAACGAAACAAAAAAACCAACCCCAAAGCAATGACGAAAACGGTTTGTGTTCTATCCTTAGAAAGCTCCCAGTTTCCCCTTGTCTTCAGTTCGGTCTCTCGCTCCTCTCCAACAGGGCCAGAGGGCCTGTTCCCGGGTGGCGAAGGCAGCTGGATGGCGGTGGGAGATCAGAACCCTTGCTCTCCTCTCCTTCCCCTGCCCACTGCTCTGTTTCTCACCAGCTACTCTGGCCTCGCTCACACCGACGCACCCCGGTCGCCTTCTCGTCATCTTCCCGGGGCCAGCGGGTGGGAGTCAGCGATGGAAGGGGCTCGGTGGCCATCGGCTGCTCCTGTTGGTCGAGTTGCAGAAAGGGCCCTGCCCCTGGCTCCTGGCTGGGGCCGCTGCCTGGGGAGGGGTCCTGCTGGCTTTGGGGTCCTGCCTAGTTCAAAGGATGCTCCAAAGCCGCTTTCCATCAGCAGGTGTGTGAACATGGCAAATCTCTTTTATTCTTTCTCTGTTCATTATACACAGCTTTATATCTATATCTATACCTATATATCACTCTATATAGATATATATAGATATACACATATTTACTATCTCTGATTGTCCCTTTAGAAGCCCTTTATGTGGCAGTAGGCTTCCAGAGATGAGAAGAATATGTACAAGAGCCAGAGGAGGATAAAGAGTGAGGATGTGAGCAGCTTGGAAGTCCGCGGCCCGCCCAGCTCACCTCCGATCTCGGGTCTCCGCCGGTAGAGCAGCACTCCCACACTGATAAAAGCAAAAATGGTGAAGAGGGTGACGGAGAAGGCCAGTGTGCCAGGGGAGACTTGGAAGGCTTGTCCGTCGCCGCCGCGTGGTAGATGGCTGCGATGGACCAGGCCACCCCGATGCCCAGGAAAACGTTCACAGCGTTGCTCCCGGTGACATTCCCGATGGACGCGTCCGCGTACTGGTCCTGCGTTGCTGCTACTTTGCTGGCAAATGTGTCTGCAAAGGAAAGATGGGGAGAAACCCTCAGGAAACACCCAGGAAAAGAGGGCAGCTTGGGGGCAAATGTCAATGGCAACACCTGGGGAAAGAAAATAATGGGTAAGGGGATAGGGTACAGCCCCTTCTAATGGAAATTCTAGGGAATCGGGGGACCATCTGGCTCTTCTTGGACCATCAGGGTCTGGAAATGCACAGGGGGGAATTTCAATGGTCAGAAATACAGGGCTTCCCCTAGTATGGCCTCTAGCACCTTTTGCCTCCCTGAAGTCCAGTGCCTTGTGCAGGCCCCTGACCTCTTGGTAAACCAGGCCATCCTCCATCCCTTGAGAAGAAAAAAACTGTGTGGGGGGGTGCATGCTTGCCCAGGTGCTCTGCCAGCTTTAATACCAGTGATAAAACTTGGCTGGCCATTTTAATGGAAAACCTTGTGTCAGGCAGACCAGCATAACACCGCTCTGCACCACAGGGAAGTGCTGATTTTACATCCAAACCCACTCTGGATCTGCAGGGGGAAAGAGCAGGAGGGGCTAGCCCGTGGGTTGGTTCAGGTGAGCACTCTCAGATAACAATGAGAAGATGAGTCCTGAACATATCTGCACTCCCAGATCCCTTTGGGTACAGGCAGCTTAGTGTGGCTCAGGAAAAGAAAACAACAAGGTCATATTTCACATTTTTATATTCTACAGAATTTCCTTTCTGTTCCTCCCCACTGGGCTCCAAGGTGAGATGGCAAAGCGCAGCCTGACACAAAGATCCAGTTCCATGGAACAGGAGGGGATGGGCACATACAAGCACAGAAAGAGTGTCCATTTGCAGCAAAGAAATCAAAAGTCTGCTTTATTTAAAAAAAAATCTGCCATGGAATTGCACCTAAGGGAAGGAAAAGGCCTTGATCATGGTGCAGCAATAGAGTTGTGGGACAGTGCTGATGCCTCCATGGCTCTGCAGTTGCCACTGGGGGAGAATAAATGAGTGTAGAAACAACCACCTGCACTTCTGCAGGTTTGAGCAGTGCTTTCAATGCAGGGAAGGTCCCTGTCAATGCTCATTTCTCTACACCCTCCTCTGGTGCCTGCCCATCTCCTGGAAAGCAGGGCTGAAGGAGCCCTACCAGCACCCAGCTAACACAGCATGCCCTGGGAGCCAACTGAAATAAGAGTAGCCCAAGGTACTCTAAAAAAGAACTTCTTAAATGCCACCTTATGCCAGCCAAAGCAGGAGGGAAGATTTTCACTGTCAAACATGTGAAGAAGCTCTGCAGACCTTCTGCTAAAGCCTCTGCTGCCAGAGGTCTAAAAAATGCTCCTTCTTCTGTTCCTTGCCCCAGATCTGTTCTCTTTGGTTCTGCTGCTTCTTCTCTTTGCCTTTGCTAGCATTAGGACAATTTCAGGATCTCTGAGCATCTGGGTGCTGGTAACTGTAAGTTTGAAGGTAGTGAGGGAAAGTGTGACTGATGCAAAGGATGGTTGGTGTGGGTCAGAGCCTCTTGTCCAGAAATCAGGCTCTGCCTGCCCAGCACAGCCCATGGGAGAAGGTGAGTGAAAGGCACAGGCTCTCAAGCTGACATGGGAATCCACAGAGCTTCACAAGCTGCATTTCAAGAGCTCCCCCAGCTCAGCAACCTCACCTTGATCCATCTGAACCCGGTCTCACACAAAGGTGTCCATGCTGGAAAGTGTGCCCTGAGAACGGACTCACACTTAATTCACACAGGAACAAGGTGAAAGCAGCAGATGCTTAAAATGCAGGACTGCCACTGCAGGCAGCATTTTAACTGAAGGCCAATTCCGACTCTGAAAGTGGATACCAGGGAGGCTGCCCACAGAAACAGATACTTCACAGTCTTTCCAGTGGGATGGGCCTTGAAATAATTCCCACGGGACTGAATCCACATCCTGGTTCTATCCTTCAGCCCATCTGAGACTGAAAACCAATTTCCATCTATATCTCAAACCTGTGCTTTGGGATCCTGCAGAGCACAGCCCTCCCCAGCCCCAGCCCCAGCCCCAGCCCCAGCCTGGGTGGAGATGGAGCTTCACCACAAACCCTGTGGCTGTGCTTACCTGGCACCGATGTCCCCAGGGCGACAAACACGACGGCAGTGACAGAATCCTTCAAGCCAATGGTGCAGCCAAAGTGGGATGCCAGGTCGCCAATGAAAGCTGTCAGGAGGCCAATCATGAGGATGGAGACCACGAAGCAAGCCCAGCCATTCCAGTAGTCTGTCGGGGGCACAAAGGCAAACAGGACCTTCCAGAAGACGGTCAGAAAGTGCATCACGTAGTCAAAGCAGGAGGGCAGCTTCTCCTCCCCACATTCATCGTCATCGTCATCTTCCCCTGGAGAAAACAGCAGTGCCTGATCAGATTTGTTCATCCTGGGGAGGTTGGGCAAAGCTCCTGTGCAAACTGCAGTCCCCAAAATGCTGTGTCTCATGATTTGGGCCCTGGAAGGCCTTGACTTCCAAATGTCTTATTTTCTGAGCAATCATCAGAGTGGCTCGATGGCCTTTCCTTGCCCTTTCCACAGCACAGAGACACACCCCAGAGGCAATGGCTTAATAAAACAACCTGCACTTCAGAAAATGCAGAGCCTCATGCCAGCACCTCTGCCTGAGTTTAACAAGCAGTTGCTTTCTGGGACTCAGCTCCTGCTCAAGAGCTCTTCCCCTAGAAGAAGTGGGAAAAAACCAACCTCATGCTGGCTGGAGCTGACTGGGGCAGGCAAACCCACTGAGAGCAACTCCTGCCTTGTGGAGACTCCCACAGGGAAGCCCCTTCTGAGCTGCTCTGAGCTGCTTTCCACAAGTGCCTGCAATTGCTTCCAGCTCTCTGGAAAGGCAGCTGGCTTTGATGGTTGCTGAGCTGCTCTGGTGCTTCACCTTACCTTTGCTGCAAACCAGGATCAAGTGATGGATTTTTGCCTGCCCCAAAGCCTCCCTGCTCAATCACTGCTGATTGAGGCTGTCCTTCCCTGCTGCATTTCCCTGTCCCTTCACATGCTTCCCTATAAGCTCTGGTTGCCTGTTCCTTGATGTCTGGTCTCTCCTAGGTCAGTGGGAACTCCCTTTCCTGCTCCAGGCATTGGCACCTCACCTGTCTTTGCAAAAGCACTTGGCATCCAGCCTACAGGGAGTCCCCACGGGGTGGGGGTGACCCCACCAGGGAGGCCCCTGGGGCTGGTGGCCCCTTGGCTGACTCCTGCAGCTCTGAGGAGATGTCTGGAGAGCCTGCTGGCCAGCCTGTGCCTCGGGCAAGCTGCATGGCAAATGTGGGGCTTGCCCAGCCTGGCACTGTGCACAGCATCACTGTTGTGGCATAGTCAAAAACTCCTACTGCTCACACTGGAACCACTCCCAGACTTGAAGGGGAGGTGACACTTTTCCAACTAAGCCAGTGGGAGCTTTCCTGGTGCCCTTAAGAAACAAGGATGAGTTTCTAAGTCACAAATGTTTGGGATTCCAAGGCTAAGTCGTGCTAAAGACATCCCTTGCATTTTGTCTGGTGATTTTCCATGCTTTTGATGCTTTTTGTTTTCCCACCAAGGATGTGGACCACCAGGTATCCCTGCATGGCTGTTGAAAGAAGCTCCTTAGCAAGGGGAAGATACAGGCTTTGGAGCTCCAAACTCACTATGGCAGAAACAGCAGCTAATCAGCATTATTATTTTGGCAGATAAAAATACCCATTCCTGTGCACTGT
This sequence comes from Calcarius lapponicus, assembly GCA_039654755.1. Taxonomy (NCBI): domain Eukaryota; kingdom Metazoa; phylum Chordata; class Aves; order Passeriformes; family Fringillidae; genus Calcarius; species Calcarius lapponicus. Next base: position 101,463,966 of record CM077465.1, on the reverse strand, counting down.
TGTGAAGATAAGGAACAGTTTTTCAGCCTGGAAAGCCTGTGTTGGGCTGTGTTTTCCCTCAATGTGCAAAGGCTGCCTAATGGCAGGATACACATGCTGTGCTTGTGCTGTAATTCTGCAGCAGGTACTTCAATCCTCTGCCAAGCTCAGGGTGGCATCAGGACTGCTACGGACCTGAATCTTTACGGAGATAATAAAACAGACTGAAAAATGAACGTGAATGCCACTGTCATAACACTCATCCAGATCTGCCTATCATTTTGTTAAGCAGCCATGATGTCTCTGTTTTGAAGAGCTGGCCAGATCTTGTGGAGGTGACTTGAAACACAGAGTGGCCTTGGATGGTGACCCGAGGGTAGAGTCAGAAACAGGCCTGCAAGCCCCAGAATGTTTTTGCTGTGGAAGAAACTTTATAGCTTTGGGGAGCAGACTAAAGGAGCTGAGTGACAGGCTCTGGACAGCCCAGAATGGCCCAGCACAGTGTGGCACAGCCTTGTCTGTGCACTGCTCTTCTACAGACCTCACCTTCTGCTGCTCCATCCCCCTGCAAACGCTGCCCTGAGTTGATCATTGGGTGGGAAATGGGGGTTTAATGTTTCTTTTCTCAGCTGGGATGTTACATTTTGAAGTGGTGACAGGGGACTTTCACCTGGTATCCAGAGTGAGCTGTGGGGGAAAAACTCAAACCCAACCTCTAGTGTTTAAGGCTTTTTAACTTATCTGGCACAAAGCCTGAGGAGCTGAAGCCTGGGTACCTCCAGAGCTCAGAGACAAGCTACCACTGAGATCCACAACTGCAAGGGACAGCTCATGTCCACCAAAATACATCCCATTTATTAAATGCTTGTTAATAATCTGTTAGCTCTGATCATGGCTGTATATTCCAGATATGGGGGCAACATGACTGCAGTCTTTATGTGTGTCACAGAAATGGGATCCAACCATCAGTGACTATCTTTGCTTTAACTTGGGATGCAATTACATAATTGGTTCTGGCATAGATTAGTTTAGCCATATTAGCTACGAAACCTGCAGCAAGGATTGTCTTGCATGATAAGTTCATGCTGAATCCAAAATAATGGGAGGCTCTTGCCTGGAGGCTCTGAGAAGAACTGTGCTACAAGAGGAGGGATCACAATCTGAGGAGAAAGCTGCTGCACAGTGTCCTGCCCTTGTTTTCCAGAGGCAGAGGGCAAATGGTACTGCCATCATTTTTAATTATCTGGTGCTGGGCAGAGGTTACCTTGTATAGCAGAGTTAGAGGTAGGAAGCTGAGCGCTTCCCCATGCACTCCAGTGCACAATTAGCCAGATGAGAGGTAATTGCCTTCCCCAGGGATTTAATTTAAGCGGGTTGATTTTGCCCTAATGTGTGCACACACAGCCCAGGCTGGGCTCTGGGTTTGTAACATCCAGCCAGTAAGTAATAGTGTTTCCAGCTGTTAAAGCAACATCTGGAGGAGACCTTCTTTCTTCCTTCTTCCACATATATGGGAATAATATCCTGTACTGGTAAACACGGCAGTGGCACCTGCGAGGATGGCGCAACAAGGCATTTGAGGGAAAGGCAATTCTCCAGGGGAGGGAAGATAAGATCACACAGGATCTGGTTCAATCAGAGATATGATGTGCTGCTGCAGCTATTGGGTTGCTGAGCCATAATCCTCCAGCCACAGCTGGCTACGGCAGCAGGAATTCCAGAAAGCAGGCCGTGTCAAGGGAGAATTTTGGCTCAGAGAGAGTGACTGCCTTCAGGGTGCGCACCCTCACTACTGCGTTGTCCTCACCACAGAGGTACAGGGAGAACCAGGGAAGGGGAGCACTGTTGCTTCACACCAGCCTTATTTATGCCACTCTGAATTTCCACACTGTGCTCTCCTCCCAGATCTCTCCCACTGAACTGACTTTTCCCCCTCTGCCGTCTGCTACCAGCCAAGGTGTTGCTCTGCCTGGTGCTACAGACACGCTTCACGCAGAAGGTTTCCTACACATGAGACAAGGTGCCCTCACAAAAGGCTTTAATCAGCTGCCTTATTTATGCAGAGACTGTAAATAACTCTGCCACCTGCTTTGCCTCCTGCTGCTCCACTACAGCCTGTGTTAGCGATGCAGCCGAGGCGAGGCGAGCGCGAGGGTGATCGTAATTCACCTGGAGCCGCGGCCCAAACTCACCCGCGCTGACAGTAATGGCCTCAATAAACTGCTCCCTCCAGCTGTTTGTGCCAACCACCAGGGCCAGGTTCGTCTTCTTAATGAGCTTGTCCACCGTGTTCTGTGGAGGGAGATGCAAGAGCAGAGAATTAGGGGCTGGAGATACAGGGCTAAAGCTCACCAGTGCCACTGTTTATGGGTATGTGTTTATGGAACAAGCTCAGTGGATTTTAAGCTCTATAGACCCAAATGTAAGTACTTGCAATTCCTTTCGCTGCTGCTAAAACAGACCTTAGGAAACCTGCTCATGGATGGGAGTTTAAACCACCTCAGAGCCACAGTAAGGGTGGCTGTTATATTTTTATACTACAGAAAAATGGAAAAGATAATGAAATGGCCAGTTTTCAGCTCTTGGCCTGGCACATGCATCCATGGCAGTGGAGCCACACAACCATTACTTGCACTTGGGGTTATCACCCCTTTGCACTGGGAGTGCCAGGCTTGAGGCTCACTCAAGGCTGCCTGGAAGTAGGAGCAATGTGTAGAACTCACTGTGAGAACAAGGTCATGTTTTAAAACAACCTGCAGCATTTGGGACCCCAGTTCCTGTTTCCTGTGTGATTCCAAGCACTGCCTTGCTTTGCTCCAGTGCCATCACCATGTGCCTCCCAGTGCTGCACAAACCCAAAAGGAAGGAGAGGAAGAGCAGGGATTCAGGATGTGAACAGTACCTTGAACTCATAGGATTCCTCAATGATGATCTCGAGTTTGGTGTGCTCCCCCAGGACTGGGCGCCCCATCTCTGCGATCCGACGCTCTTCCTCCTCCTTGCTGGTCAGGGGCTGCTTTTCCTCATTCTCCTCTGCAAAGCAAAGAGCCCGTGGGTGAAGCAGGCCCAGCTGGGCACTCTGGATCTGACCTCCTGTCAGAGGGGGAGGTCAGGAGGCTTCCAGGTGGGAGAATGAGCAACAGAGCAGCAGAGAAGGAGTTCGTGGAGCAAGAGACAGGATAGCTTTATGGAATGCTACCAAGAGGTCTGCAACTCATCCAACCTCAGGAGGAGTCCTGCTCATCCTGGGGCTGGGGAATAGCTTATTGCTTGGTAATTGCTTGGTTATTAATTGCTGCCTCTGCCATGGGCTGCTGGGAAGGGGAAAGATCAGCACTAAGGCCGCTTCATTCCCCAGCACTCCAGGTCAGCACTGAGGTACAGTCAGGGCAATTCCATCAGCCTGTTACAGCAAGAGAGCTCTGTCAGCAGCCCCCGGGCTGAGACACAGATGAAATCTTGGCTCTGCCTCCTTCTGAGCAGGGCTTTGCCTAGGAGAGGGGGCTGGCAGCCAACACCTGCTGTGATGGCGGGGCTGGAGAGAAGAGCACAGATGTAAGAAACCATCCCCAGGCCAGTGCCTGGCTCCAAACCCTAAAAGAGGAGGCAGCAGAGGGAGTACAAGATCAGTGAAGCAGGTCTGCACCTCCACTGTCATCTGTGTGTCCTCTGGGGCATGGGGACTGCAGGCAGCACGCCCTTTGTCACCGTCCCTTGTGCAGACCCCACTGAACTCCGTTCCAGTCCACCTGAGGGACGGGCAGGAGAACATCGGGGCTAGAAAGGACTGGAGTAATCTGTCAGTAGGCAAACACCCCAGTCAGGCCATGTCAGACTGGCATGGTGCCACACCACAGGTACCTTGGATGGAGACCACGGTGCAAGGAAGAGGATGATCTCTAGCCTGGACCTTCCTGAAGACAGGTTTGCCTATTAAAGTGATCAGCAGGAGATCAGCAGGGGGGACTGCACACGCTCTACAAGCTGTCCCCGTGCAGTTAGTAAACTCCACTCATGTCACACGGGGTTAGTGCTGCTCCCTTGCTGGATGCCCCTCGTCTGCTCAGGTGGCATGGAGTTGAGGGAAAGCCCTTCTCCTCCCGCGGGCCAAAGAGACCCACCTTGGAGCCAGAGACTCCTAAATCTGAGCTATGTTTCCAGGGCTCCTGAGGGGCAATGTGTGGGACCCAGGACCTTGTGGTCCTGTGCTGTTCAGCGGGAGGAGGGAAGCTTGGCTGGCTCATGCCAGAGGAGCCATGGGCTCCTGCACCTCCTGCAGCGCTCGGGCCTGGGAAGCGAGGAAAGAGCCCTGTGTGCAGGGAGGGGACAACTGGACCAAGGAGAAGCCCACCCTGCTCCAAGACACGGAGAGGGGGTGTTTGTGGCTTGGGTGTGAGAGGTGACCCTCCCTGAGGCAGGGTTAGGTGTGTGAGGCAGGCAGAGCACTCTGTGGAGGACACGGAGTTAGCGGGACCGGCCGGGCCGGGCAGGCCGCGGCTCCACGCCTGCTTACCATGGCAGAGTTTCCCTCCAGGACAGAACAAAAGCAAAGAGGAAACCAAGAGGAAAGAGCAGGGTGAGCATATGGCCATTAAGAGAAAGGAACAGGGGGACGGGGGAAGAGTAGAAATCCATACCTGTGATGGTGAAGCCGCCTAGATGAAACCAAAAATGAGAAAAAGGGAGAGAGAGAGAGAGAATAAATGAGGATTAGCATTTGCACATCAACACAGACATGGTGGTTCTTCTTTGCTCCACTGTGGACATGGGGTCTGTTCCCCAGCACACACCCCAGGGATAGTGTGGGGAGACCTGAACACAGGCTTTTCAACCCACATCTGCAAGCTGCCACCCCTTGGTATCTCATATATGCTGTGGAAGGGGTGAAGTCTGTCCTGGGGCTCAGGGTGCATGGGGAACAAGGGTGCCCACTCCCCAGCTGCCCTGTCCTGGAGGTGGCCAGCAAGGAAATCCAAAGCTTTCTTACGCTCTAAGTCTCCCCGAGACAGGAGGCAAAGTTTATAAAGGATTGGCCAACTTTCCTCTCCAGCCACAAGCATCTCCCAGTCGCCAGGAAATCCTGTTTTGCCACGCCACTTTAGAGGTGATGGGTTCATTTGTGTGGCACAGGTTTGTATCTCGGGGTGCTAGCAGGTTTACTGTGGCTATAACAGCACCACCCTCCCAAAAATGCTCCTTGCACCACTTCTTCATATTGATGACTTTGGGGCTCTGCTCTAAGGATAGATGGGGCATTAGGTACCTGAGCTTGCTTAAACAGTGCTGGCCACCCTAAAAGAGATGCTGTGAGCAAAGAAAAACATCAAGCAAAATCGACTGTCTTCCAAAGATATGCAAACCAGAAAAATGGAAAGGAAAAATGAATGCGCTTACCAAGCTCATTCAACAACAGGGCTGTGAAGGAGACAGAGACAAACACAGAAGAAGAAAAGTAAATGAATAATGAAATCAAAAGGGATATCCACAGAAAGACACCAGATCCCAGGGCAGAGATTTCAGATCTGTAAAGCTGCAGGATACCATTAGTGTTAAAAGAAAGACACTAAACAGAAATGTTTCATGGGATTGTGGATTTAAAATAAAAACCACTGCAAACATGGGGTGGATATGGGATTAGAAGACACACTCCAAAAAATTCATTTTTCCCCTTTGAATTGTATGTGCAAGATCTTCCATTGGTCTCAGAGGCGGTTCTGCCCGGGGGGGACACAAGATGTCCCATGTGCAGCAGCTACTGGCTTTGACCTCCTCCAGCTGCCTGATGGGGAGCAATGGCTCTGGTGGCAGCTTTTGGCACAGACAATGAGAGAAGAAAAGTCTGTGGCAAGGCTTGGCTCAAGGGTCTTGTTGCTCAACATTTTAGATCTCCAAAACGAAAGAAAAAGCCTCTCCTTTAGTGCCCTGATGGCTCTTGGGCCCCACCACAGCCCAGGGGTGACATTTCAGAGATGCTCTCATCTCTCTGAGCACACTGCTCCTTCTGCCTCACTGCTTCTTGTACCAAACCAAGTACAAAGAAACAAGTTTAAAAGAAAAAAAATTAAATTGCATGGCCAAGGCAGCAAATAGCTGCTTTAAATAGTCCTTTAAAGTTTTGTCTTGCCTTCCACTTAGTGAGCTGGCAAGTCTGAGCTCTCAGGTTTCCCCAGTTATTTTTGTGACCAGGAAGATAAGAAATTTTTTTCCTTTTCCTTTCATTTTTAGATAAAAATTTCATCTGGGATCTTCAGAGATGGGGCCACAATTTTTAAGCCTTGTATCTGGAAAGCATGTTTGCTCCTGCTGGACTTGCAAAGCTGAGCCCACACTGGCCCCTGTGGGCAAGGATGGAGCTGCTGAGTTGAGTCGTCCATGCGTAACTTCATCCTGGCTGTACAGTCCACGCTCCACAGATGCCACCAGCTCCATTTAATGACACAGACCCCACCTGCAGTGCCTGAGTCATGCCAGTGTCTGATTTTTTAGCCCAGCTTTTGTTAGGCCGTCACGTAAACCATCAGGGAAGCTGATGGAGGGGATGATGCAGCTGACTTAGCATCTGAGCTGAAGAGGAATGTGGTATGTTCCCACTCAGTGTGGGGACCACTGAGGGCCCTCTCTGTTCTCATCAAAGAAACATTACAGCCTAATGCCTGCTGGAGGGAGAGCTGATGTCCCAGAAACTAGAAAGCAGCTCCAAGGCAGATAGACCAAATCCTTTGCGGAGGCTTTAATAATGGTCCATCTCTTGAGTAACTCTAAAACTGCTTCTTGCTCAGCCACCAGTAGTGTGCAGAACCAGCTGTTGCTATTAATCCTCATTTAATTTTCTAGCAGAAAAAAAAAAGGCATGGGAAAATAGGTGAACTCTGTCTTTTTGGGAAGTTTGGCATTTGGTTTAGAAATGTGATGAAAGAGGAAATTGTTTTTATTATTCCTGTGAGAAGCTATTATCCAATGCAGAGCCATGAAACTTCATTTGAGCATAACCTGATTTACCTAAACTGATTGCATCTCATGATATTACCTACTTGGGCTGTGATTTTCGTCTATTTTCGGATCCTAGTGCCAGTATAAAAGGCTAAAATTACTGCTCTGGCCATGCATTTTATCTCAAGTGAAAGCTGTTTTATCTTCTGATAAAAATGATGCAGCGCTGCCCTTTTTACTTGTCGAGGCTGGATGTTCTCTTGGATTAAATGAAGGCACAGCAGGGCAGCACTCCCAAAATGTCTCTGGGGGCTGGTGACACTCCTGCTCCAGGGTGGTGCCAGGAGCACTCCTCGCTCGCTGGGCTGGGATGGAGTCCTCTCCAAACGAAAGAGGGAAGAAAACAGAGCAAAAAGGTGCAGCGGCCAAGCTTCAGAGGAGGGAGGGCAAAACGGCCAGGAGCCAAAGTGCGAGGAGAAAGGAGTGTGAGAGTAGGGAGACACAGAGAAAGCGGCAGCGCCTCGAGAGCTGGTCTGGTTTTACTCTCACACCTTTCACTCCTCGTCGTAGCCACACCGGGTCCCCAAGCACAAGGAAGAAACTGCACTCTTTCTCATACTCCTCACGGTCAAGTATTTTAAGGGTAATGAATTTCCTGTGGGAACACAAGACAAAGGCAAACACATGATTGGCATCGCACACACATGCAGGTCACGTCCGCCCGGGTGCTGTGGTGACAGAGATGGTTGGCTGGGGGGAAGGGGCTGCACATCCCCCCTTTGGGGCATATGGGGAAGGGCAGGAGCATCCTCACCACCTGGCCCAGGTCGTGCCTTGCTGGCCTGGGGACAGGCTGTGCTTAGGGGGGACGGGGAGTGGCCTTGCTCCTGCCCTTTTCCATAGGCACCGGGGATGTGAGCTCGGTGTTGCAGGTGCCAGACATGAGTGAGCCAGACAGGGACACACAGGCTGGGCTCAGCTCCGGAGCACATCCCCCACCTTTCTTCTCACTCATCTCCACCAGCCGGGGCTCCCCGATCTCTAGGTAGAAGGTCTTGTTTTTCTCATACTCCTCATCATCTATCACCTTGATTGATATCGTTTTGCTGGAACAGAGAAGAAGAAATAGAGATTCAAGAGTAAGGGGGGAAAAGGGAGGAGGAGAAACAGGGAGCAGAACAGGAGAAGGAGAAGAAGGTAGAGGAGGAAGGTGGAAAGAGCAGGAAAAGGGGGCTGTGGACAGAAAACAGTGGTTTTGGTGGCATAGGCTGGAGGGACAGCACAGTCAAAAGCAAAGGGCAGGAGCCAATGGGCCAAGCTTGCCTCAGGATGGGCATGGACCACAGAACACCAGCAGCCTGCAGATGCCATCCTCCCTGGCATGGCCAGGCTGGGCCAACCTTCCCCAGAGGTGTCTTGGCAAGACATGTCCCTTTCCAAAAACCTGTAGTATACAACAGCCCCTTGGCACCTTGCACATGTTGCATGGGCACAAGCACTGGGAACCAGCACACACCAAGCCCCTGGAAGCATGATGCTCAAGCTTGGGCATGGAAGAGGCTCTGTCTCCCCAGGCTCAGCAGATTCATGAACAACATCATGATCAGCTGCTCAGTTTGGGCTTTGGAGGCTCTGATTTACAAGCTTGAAAGGGATGTTGGAGTTAGGACTTTTTCTGTGAAGGGAGTGCAAAGGAAAAATGGCCTTTCAGGTTAGGGCAGGCACATGGAAAACTTCACTGATGGTGGGATTTTGCTTTTTAAATTTTACTTTACAAGCAGCACACCCTTTCCCAAGCCTTCAAGGTTTACTGCTCTCCCATTAGAGAGCTGATCAGCAATGCCCTCTCATATGACCCAGGGGTTTGCTGAATTTGCCCCTGGAACATCATCAGGACAGGTCTGAAGGCAGAGTCACTGCTCAGAGCACAGCCACAAGCACACACCACAGAAGCTGAAAGCTTCACAGGAGGCTGGGGCCACCAGCAGAGAGATTTGCTCCTTGAGGCACCCAATAAAGTAAAAATTGCTCTTCCAGAGGAAGAAAATCAGCACAGAGGTGTTTCAGCTCTTTTCAGAGACTCACAGAAACAGCTGGCTGAAAGCTGCTCACCAGAGGGTGACCAAACCTGGGGTACAAACATGGTGTGGTGGGCCTGTGCTACTGTGGTCCTTCCTACAACAAAGCCATTGCAAAGACACCACAGACAGAAATCCATCAGCCTCTGCTCCTCCCTGGAGGCTCTGCTCACTGTCCTGGCACTGCCGTGGGGACAGGACCTCCTCCTGGCTCTCATCTCAATCCAGACAAGGAACAGCACCAAACAAAAAGCCAAGGCAGTGATTGTAGTCCTGTGTTTGCTTCTGGCTGGGTTTGCTTTCCCCCCACATTCACCTGACAGCACTGCCCTCCTGTGAATGCTTTTACCTAAACCAGCTTTCCCACTGTTCCCTCCCTGCCCTGAATGCCCTGTCCTCCAAAGAAATGTTTCCCATCCCACCCCTGGCTCCTCTGCACTTTCCACGAGCACCCAGCACAAGCTGAAGCAGCCCCAAGGCTGCTCCAAGATATGATGAAGGAGGTTCTGCTGTTCCTGGAAGGTCCCAGCGCTGAAAACCCATAAACATGGAAGAAAGCCACGCTCTAGGGGAGTGAAATTGAGGCCACACTGCCATGATTTCTGGCTTTCTCCTCTCCTTGCACATATGCACTGGCCACCCAGAGCCCCTATGCTAAGCTGACAAGTATTTGGCAGCAGAGTCAACATTCAGGGTAAACACCTCAAGCACTCAGAGGAACAGCCAGGATGATTTCTTGTGCTGTTTGCTGTGAGTCAGAAGTGTATTAAGTTTGCCCTTCATGCTTTTAATGAAACCATTTACTCAAGAGCAAGTGATGGCTGTAAAAAGTGTAACAATGCAGCACGGCTCAGTGTAATTGTATTTTATAATGAATATCTGTAATAATTTGTTCACTTTGTAATTATTGCTGCAATAGGTTTGTACACAGGAAAAATGGTTACCAAGCAGGCAGCTGATCTTGCTTTGCCTTGATGAGTTAGGGGAAATTATCATGTATTAAAAAACTAATGAAGGATATAAAAATGCTCTCAGTTAAGCTTTCAAAGGGAACCTGATAGAATTACCAGAATGGCACAATTTCAGAAACATTACTAGCCAAATCAATAATTTTCCTGACAGCTCCCATTAAAATGTACACTGCATCCTGGCCTCATGCAGGAAAAATCCCCTCAGGAAAGTTAATTAAGAGAGGTGCCTTCTTAAATTCTGAGGGCAGCAGAGACATCAAGACATAAACTTCCTATGGGTGTACTCTGGCTTGTCATGTGTGGCACTCCTCAAAGCCCCACAAAATAATTCTCCCTCACAAAAAGAAATCTGTGTACCAATTAAAAAGGAAAATTAAATTCTGATGCTTAGATACAGCAGCAATAGGACTTCACAGAATAAAGCAGAATAACGGGGCTTTAAGTGCCACTGCCAGGAGGTGGTGGTGTTATGCAGTTTTCCAAGTGATCATTCCAGGGTGTGAACAAGTGCCCTGTGCTGGGCAGACTTGTGTGCTGTGCGGCTGCTGCTTCTGCTGCACAAGGCTGCTGGGAAAATGGGTAGGCAGAACAAATGGCAAGTCTGCTCTCTGGGTGAATTTCCAATCAGCAAAAATTGCTGAGGCAAATTTGTCCCTGGGATGAGACTGCAATCCTGGAGGAAAGGATTACCTCCTGATGGTGTTTGAGAAACAGCAAGGATGTGAAAATAACACAGGCTACTGTCAGAGCGTGCCTGATCTCCATGCCAGCCTTCTGCCTGCCACAGAGCCCCTTCCAGGCTCCTGCACACACGTGGCAGGGCTTGGGCAGTGCAGAGGAGGGGGGCCAGGCAAACTGCACCTTTTATCCTGCATTACAGTAAGGACTGCTGGCTACAGCCATCTAGGACAGGCACTGATGTCCCCCTGCCCCTGCTGGACCCTTCCACGTCACCCCTGCTTCTCACTCCCCTCCCAGGTCCAGGATGTGGTGGGAATGAGGTGGGGCAGAGCCACGATGGCTGCCTGAGGCTCACGGAGCAGCCACAGCACTGCCTGCAGCACCTGTCCCTGCACTTTCCCAGCTGGACACAGCAGGATGGGGAGATCAGAGTCTCCACAACACAAGTACCTGCTTAAATTTGTATTTAAGATCTCTGTCTCCTGTGCCTCAGGGGCTCTTCCAGAAAAAGCCGTGATAGTGCATAACAGAAAACCACAGGGACACTTATTAAAACCCTGAAACCCCTCATGCTGTGTCACTGCAGGGCCAGGATCCAGGAGTCCCAAAGCCACAAGATAGAGGGAGAAAAACAAGGGATAAAAGCAACCTCTAAACCATTACACGTTTTCTTCACCTCCTGGGAATCTGGGGTCAATACAGAGGGTGTTTCCAAGCTGCCCCTCTTAGCCAGAGGCCAAGAATCAGCTTTGATTTGGGGCTGACAGTGGTGTTTTTGCCATAACCTAATGTCTGCAGGAGCTGAGTATTTAAGCCAAACACTCAGGATCCCATGAGTGCATAACACCACAGCCTCTAGAATGGCTGGATTAGTTTCCCTCTTTTGACCCTCAGTCACGCTGCAGGTGGAAAAGAACAATTTCTGAAGAATCACAGGGATAGAGGTCCTGTGTTGACATTAATCACCAGTCTTGACACACCCCCCTGTTCTTTCCTCCAGTCATACCATGGGACAAGTTAGCAGCAAACCAGGGCTGATGCTGCTGGGTTGTCCTTGCACTGGTGCTGGGTCCATCTCACCTGAGCTAAGGAGCCCTGCTCTGCCATGGAGACCAAGGGCATCCATGACTGTTGGCACTTCTGTGCCAGAAACTGCTCTTCCCTGAGTCTGCAGCCCAAGCAATTGCTGAGGGAATGAATTTCATCCCATTTCCACACACTGGAAATCAAAGAGTAAACAAGTCTTGCAGAATTTCAGCTCCAGCTCTTCTCCTCTTGCAGGCACCCAGCAGCAACAGGAGAGGGGTGGTGACTTTGTGGACTCTGCCCTCGCTCCAAGTCCAATGCTCTCTCCATCAGGACTTACTTTTAATTTCAAACCACTCTATTTCATTCAAACTGAAGAGGTCTTTTATCACAGCATTCCCACACGTAACCCTTAGTTACAACAGCCCATGGAAAAGTCCTCTTGGCTGGTGATGCTCTAGGGAAGAGCTGCTACAACAATGTACAATGGCAAAAGCAGGATGAGAAGAGAAGTAAAGCTTAGAGTGAAATGCCAGCTGAGAGCAATCCCATGAGTGTGCAGGCACAGGTACAGGTGTAATGAGCTAGAAAAGTCTGGCACAGGGTGCCAGGAGCAGGAGAGAGATCAACAGCAAAATATTTCTCTATGAGTATTTTTTTGGCCACAGGAGAGAAGATGAACACAACACGGGGCAAAGATATAAGGATCTGGGACTCCCAGCTCTCCTGTCTACACTGGCCTTTTCCCTCAAGGGATCAAATGGCATCAGAAATGATTGGTGAGGATCTCCATGGACCTTTGCATTCCTTTTGAACCCAAACAACTGCACAGTCATGACACGCCTGTGAAAATCCTGAGTGCATTTGCAAAAATCCTGCCATTCCCAATCTACACTGCATTGCTTAGCTCAGTGAAATGGCAGAAACCCCTCTCCTGGCTCAGACAAGCAACCAGCATTGCAAGGACCATGGAGGGCAGCAGCAGCCAGCTCTGGAAAGATCCAGGCAGGACATGCTGGAGGACAGGGGACATCATCCAGGGCACTGCTTGGCAGGGCCAGATCTCCAGGAGCATAGATGTCCCAAATCCAGTGCTCACTTCCTCAGCTCTCTTTCAGAACCACAGCCATGCCAGAGCTGGAATGGCCAAGAAGTTCTGCACACAGTCAGTACTGGTGTCTCCAGTGGGCCAGGAAAACAACAAACACACAACCAGCTGTCAGAGCAGGCAGTAACAAGCCTGCCCAGGAGAACGTGGCACGCTGCTGCTGTCTGCACAGACACTTGCTCCTGAATCAACAGAGGGAATGATGCACTTCTGCAGCTTGTCACCCATCCAGCTTCCACTGATTGCCCAGGAGAGCCACAGGAGTAGCTTGGGGGATGTTCAGCTGCAGATTCACAGCTACAACATCCAGGCTGGGCAGCCAGGAGTGCGTTGTGCTGCCTAAGCCTGGTGCTGCCAGCCCTGATGTCCCAGCAGACCAGCACTTCCCACCCAGAGGGCCATCAATTAACTGAGGAACAGCCATGAGGGACACATGTTCTGGAGGTGACATTGCAAAGCCACATCCATCGGTGCTGCCTCTCCTAGCACGGGCTCCCAGACTCCCACAGAACCCTGCCACACTGATTTCTCATACATCTGCCTGTCAGCCAGTCACTTAATTAGCTGAAGTTAGAGCTTGCCATGGGAGATGGGCTCGGGAAGCCCCCAGCCTCGTACAGGTCACTGGGCAGTGCCTGTGCAGAGGGGCTTCGGGGCAAGAAAACTCCCAAATCATCATCACCATCATCATCATCATCATCATCACAGCTGGGCACCACCTGAGCCAGACAGCAGGGCCACATAAATGGGCCCCAGTCATAGTGAGGAGCCTGGACCAGACCCCTGGGCATGGTTGGAACCAAGCACCAAGAGCAGCTCTCCTGCTCAAATTCCTGACAGATACTCGAGGAAGGAAGTTGCTTGTTGCTGGGAAGAAAAGGAGGTGATGGGGCTTTTCTTTCACCAGTTGACAACAAAATTGCACCTTATGGTGAGGAGGTGGCAGCCTCATGTACAGAGAGGCACCAGGTCCACGGTGGAGGTGTTTGTGCCAGCCACAGGGCATGAGTGTGTGTGTGTGTGGGGGGGCACAGGTAAGGGCAACATGACACCTGCTCAGCCAGGGCAGGGACAAACCTTCCTGAGAGACAGAAGAGGGGCAGAAATGGACCAGATTATGTGAAAGACCTTGTGCCACACCTTGTGCTTTTAGCTGCTAGCAATGGTCTTTGGCAGAGGAGAGGGTCTGTCAGGGTTTCTATCCCTGCTGATGGGTTCCCATCTGTGTGAGATGTCCCATGAGTCACCCATGCAGGATCCTTTGCCAAACCAAGCCTTGCTGACACGAAATGTCTGTACTTAATGAAAATTCTGCCTGCAGCACAGTGCAAACATGACAGGGAAGGAAAAGGAAAACCTGCCTGAAACGAAGCATGACGCATGCTTTGGGAAGTATGGATGTGAGCTGATCTGATGTGGCAGCTTGGTTTGCTGGTCCAGCAGCCCAGGTCTGCACGGGGCTTCACACTCCAATGCCTCCCAAAATGAATGAACAAACCAGCCTGGACACAGCAAACAAGGGGAGGGGGAAGTGGAAATGGTCCCTCTATACCTTCCCTCCATACTTCTGGAACCAAAATTCATCTGGCTACTCTCATTTTCTTGTGTGCCCTCCACCTCCTTCCCCAAGGTCTCCTGAATCCATCAGACCGCAGGGCTGTGCTGTCATTTCCATGTCTGCATAAACCAACTGCTCCCCTGGCCTCGGGATGTGCTGAGCTTAAATGACAACATAAGGCTCAAATACATAACACCGCCCTGCTCCAGAGCATCACCACCAGGAAAATCCTGGAAAAAGATCCAGCCTGCTCTTCCCTGGCCTTGCAGAAACACAAGGCATGAGAGGTGGTCTGCAGAGGCAGGAAGACTGAGGGCTGCTACTGCTCGAATAGCTGGGAGATGACAGGCACAGCTGATGCTCAGTGTCTCAGAAAATACTTTTTAGGAGCAACGATTGCCAGGTAAGATGATTTCACATGCCAGACTGAATGCTGCTTGACTCTCCTCCTAGGAAGACCATATTGAGAAGGATTTGTCAGATCAGAAATGTTTTTCTGGCAAATCCTCAATGTTTGCTCTGATGTGACTGTGAATTCTGTGCTCTGACTAATGCACTTCTTCATCCATCTGCCAGTGTCACATCTTGCAAGGGACCAGCTGGGTGAAGATGAATGGGACTCTCTTGATCTGCCCCAAACCAGTGCCTGAGCCTTGGGTCATGCTTAAATGTTTCCACAGCTCCAGCTGTGGCCTCCTCTTCCATGGCTCTGGATGTGGTGACACCAGGAAAAAGCTGTTTTCCTGCTTTTTCCAATCTCATTGCCATGCATGTCTAGTGATTATGATCCACAGCCCTTAAAGCTCCCTGAGTGCCTGCAGGAGGCAGGATCCCTGAGGGATCAAACAGGAGACCCATCTAGATCAGTGTCTGCAGCTCCAAGGACAGCTTGCCCAAAGAGTGCAATACCACTGATGACTAGGAGGGGAAACACATTTGATGTGAATTTGATCAAAAACACCCCCAGCAGCAATTACTTAAGGTACCCAGGAAAGCTGACAGAGTAGAAATAACTTCTCCCCTGGCTGTGCACAGCTCTGCCCATGCCAGCTGAAAACTGCATTAGTCCTGAAAAATCCAGCCTGTGCTGCAAGCAAAGGATTGACTGCCCAGGGCTCAGCCCAGCCCAGCATCCTTGCTCAGAATAAAAGCCTGCAAATCCCAGGTCTAAGCCTACAGGGTTAAGAGCCAAAATCTGGCATTTCCCCCTAGTCTGCCTTTCTGGGATTTTCTCTTGACTGACCTGGCTGGGCAGTCAGGTCTGTGGGTAGTCCAGGCAGGTAAATAAGGGGACAGAAACTTGGCACACAATTGCTCCTTGCACCCAAATACACATCCAGCTTTTCTCTGCAGCCAGGTTCCCCCTCATGACAATAATTGCTCTCACCTTTCAAATAAATATGACTTGCTCTTCCCTGTGTGCACCTGGATAGTTGCCATGACAATGCTCCTCAAACAGAAGACATCACTCTTATTTATATGGCTTTTGGCCTCCACAAAATGAATTTCAATGAGCAACTGCCAGCAAAAAAGGGCATTTTTGCAGTTCTGTAAATCATTTAGCAAACTTTGCCGAGTTAAACCTGACTAAACAAAACAGTGGGGACCACCAGAAATAATAGGTCAATGTCTAACAGCATGGCTTCAGCATCAGGAATCAGGATTTAAGGAAGCCCAAAATACAGGTGCTGTGCATGAACTGCTCCAGCACCGCCACTACAGCAAGACTTTGTATCAGTCTGGCAGTGTTTCCCTCCCAGGGAAGGCACATTTCAATTCCTGCTTGCCTCGGTTTTAGGGCGAGGCAGAATTTCCCTTCTTATTTGGGAAGACACTTGACAAGGAGTCATGATTGTGCCCTGCCACTCTGCCAGGGCTGCTGACAGCCAGCTCTGCTGCTGGAAAAGCAGCTGTACATGGGAAAGGAAGGAGAAGACAAGGAATGCTCAGTGACAGCAGAGGGCATGCCACAAAAATTCAAACAGCAAACATCAATACAGAATGTGCAGGTCTGCTTTCAAGAGCAGCATCCACCGTCATTTCAGCTCCATGCTCAGCCAGGCATGAATCTGACTCCTCTTATTTGATGGCTGGCCCCAAAGATCAGGCCCTGCTTTTCCAGACGCTCCTCTGAAATCCTTGGGGTGGTGATCCAGCAGCAGGATCAAAGCCTCCTGATGGTGTGGCAGGAATAAACACTTGGCCATCACTACATTCATCATCCCCTGCCCAGTGAAGGATTTCAAGACTTGGACAGTAGACTCACACTGAACTTTTATTAGAAGAAGTTGTAAGTTATCCTCTGCCAGGGTTCTAGGGAGGCTCAAGTGGAATGCTCACAATTCAGCATTTTAAGTGACTGGATGCAGAGTTCACCCCTAGTCCAGACTCCCTTTGGCAAGTCCCCTGTGCTGGGACAGTATCAGAGATTACGTGATGGTATAAAAGACCAAGTGAAGTGTCTGGGCACCAGCACATGAAATATGTAGGCTTGAATCATCAGGGATGCTCATTTCTGAAGACCATCACCCAAGCTGAGAGCTACACCCCAGTGCCTTGCTGTGCTGTCACTATGCCACAAGGCAAGCCCTGTGAGGGAGGTGATGCAGATCCTGCATTCTTGTCCTTTCTATCCAGGGATGAGGCCAGCAAGCTCAGACAATGCCCCATAAAGCACCAGCCACCCCTAGAGAGTGGGTGTAAAAACACTCCCAGTGTTTTTACCAGCCCCTAGAGAGGGGGACAATGCTCCTTAAGCAGGGATGCTGTTTCAACCATTAAGTCAACAGACGATGCCAAAATCTCAAGTCTGCACTAAAGGTGCTGCCTCATGTATTCACACTGCTATTTTTATCCTTTGGGGATGGCTCTGGCCAAGGAAAAGCGTGTGCTAGGGTTGAGTACCAGCAGTGGGGTTCCTTGTCTCCAGCCCAGTAAATCTGCAGACAGCTTGGTAGTTGTTTGGTTTGTTGGTTTTTCCCTGCCTCTTCCTTTTCAATGAACTTGAACCTTTTTTCATCTCCAGAGCTGAGATTAAAAAAGTGTGTCAGTTGAGATGGGATTTTCCCCCTGCCTATTCAAATACCTCCAGGTCTTTAGGAATTGCCAGGGATTCATGCCTTTACCCTAGAGAAGCTGCTCCAAAAAGACCAAAGGACCCCGATGTCCTCAGCAGGTGTGTGCAGGGCTGTGGGACCTGGCTGGAGGGTGCTGCCACAGCAGGAGCCATTCCCTGCCCCTGCTGAAGGGTTTTGCCACTCTGGTGGTTGCAGCATCCTGACAAGGGCCATTCCAGTGGAGCTTCCCTGCCACTGGACACTCTGGAGGTCAGGAGCATGTAGGCAACTTCAGGAGTCACCATCATTCACACTGTGACTGACACACCACCTGTTCACTGCCAAATAAATTCAGTCGTGAAATACCTCCCTCTCAGCTGAAACTCTGGGCACAAAAACCCTTTGAAAGAGACACCTGATATCCTGAAGTCCCCAGTGATCCATGGGGTTAAAGCCCGTGGTGGGAACAAAAAAGCAAACAGGTTTGCCAAGGATCCCTCCCAGTGCTGAGATAGGCAGGAGACCAATCCAGTGAGGAGAATGAAAAAATTCTGCTTCTGTCTCCAGTTACCAAGGAGATTGTTCAAACAAAGCTAAAATAAGAGGAACCAAGTGGCCAAGAGAAACGTGAGAGTGGAAGAGCCACTTGAATGCTTTGTGATGGCTTTGCTGGGCAGGGTGCCTGTGATGGGCTCAGCCTTGGCCAGCAGCTCTTCCCCTTTTCCCAGGGGAAAACTTCCATATTTTGGTTTGCAGGTACCTGTGTGAAAATGGCCAAGAGCTTTTAAAAATGGCAATTCAGAAAAGCCCCTGCCCACAGAGGTTTCAGCCATGTGCCAGCCCCATTTATGGCAATTGTGGCAGCAGGACACAGCACTCAATGGCCTCAGCCTGGACCTGTGTGTTCAGGCTCTCAGAGGAGATCTCCCTGTGAGAGCAAACTAAATCCAGCTCTGTGTGGGGCTACAAATTCCACCCTTTGTGGCCAGCTCAGCAGCTCCAGTGTCTGTCTGTAAGATCAGAGGGCTGGCAGATACATGGAATATGGGATGAAAAAATCCTACTGCAGAGCCCCGTGGACACACGTGCTGGATTTGCTCCTGTAACAGCCACAGGATCACAGAATCATTTAGGCTGGAGAAGACATTTAAGATCATCAAGATCCACCATTAAAGATCAGAAGACAAGCACCACAACCCTGTACAAGAAGACAGGGCTCTCTCCAGCCCCACCTCATGCCAGGGCTGCACAGGGGCTGCCTCAGGTCCAGCTGCACATTTCTCTTGTGCTGGGAACTGCAGATGTTACATGGAAGTGGCAATTCCCACACAAACCCCAGAGCCTGTAAGCTGCTTTCCATCCCTCTGCATCCCTTAGTTAAGACAAGGAGAGGGAAAAGTTCCCAGATGCTGTTTCTCCAGCAGATCCTCCTATCTTACACATGCTCATCCGGATGCCTGATGCAGTCAAGGGCTGTGAGTTAAAGGCAGTGCCTGTTGTTGAGCCTGCCCACGACTCTCCACTATTTTAGAGTCTGTCTCAGCTGCTTGGTGCTTTGCCAGACTTTAGCCATTCAGAATGAAACTTTCCATGTAGAGTGGCCACTGCTGAGAGAGTAATGAAAAGCCCCACCGTCTCAGCTTTGGGGAAAAAAAAAAGAAATGCTGCTCTGCCCATGCAAACATTTTTTCCCCAAACACTATATTGAGTAATTCTCTCTTCCTTATGCTACTGCAGAGGATGAAACTTAGCAGAAGGATCTCTCTCTAGTGCTCAGGATGTGCCAATTTGCTTAAATTAGACCAAGTCCTAAGACTCTAAAAACTTGCAAAATGCGTAGGCTTCTTCAAACTGGCAGCTCAAAGTCTTGGAAGATTTAATCTGCTCTGGAAATGCTCCATTCTTTCCCAGTGCCAAACCTGTTTTTGCACAGGCTGTGCCCTCAGCAGGGCTTTTCCTGTGTCTTGGAGCTGCTGGGGAGCTGGGAGCTCTGGCAGCAACAGGAAAGTTGGCTGGCCTGTGCAGGGGCAACCACGGGGCCTGAGAAATCCCACAGCCATGCCTCCCCTCCTCCTCCTCCTCCTCCTCCTCCTTCAGTGCTGGCCTCTGAGCTACCAGTGTCTCCAGGCACATGGACTCTGCATCACAGACCCTGCATCTTTGCTGAGAGGATGACAGGCTCTCTGCAGTGTTTTTACCAGCTTGAGGAGGGAAGTGATGAAGCTTGCTGGGACACAGACACTTGCCTCCTCATACTCAGCCTGGGATCTGCAGGGGATGATTCTCCTTTTCTGTCCTGATCCTGAGCTTGACTCAGTGAGCCAGGGCTGCTGGGGAAAGCCAGAGTTTATCAAGTTGATCTCGGCTGGGTCAGTAAAGCCTGCTCCCTGTGCTGTGTTCTCTGGCTGCAGGTGCAGTGATGCTACCAAAAAACCCCTGCTGCTCTTGGGGAGGGCAATTTAATAACAGGAGACTTAGAAGCATTTAAAGCACAAGGAAGTGGAAACTCACCTCAGTATTGTGCTCAGGAGTTTCTCCCTAGTGTGGGCCTGGTGGGAACCACTGGGATGGTTTAGGAGCTGCTGGGTGCAAGGAAGGCAGGAGGGAGGCCAAGGGGAAAATGGTTTCCCAAAGAGTCCTCCCAGTGCAAAGCTGGGGAGGGGGAGAGAAAGAGATAAAAGCAAAGCCAGCACGAGCTGCCTTTGGCTCCAGAAAGCCTCCCTAGTGATGGCAACTGCAGTATTGTAAAAGTAGCTTTCAAGAAGTGCTCTGAAGACACTGTCAGGATTCAAGGAAACTGTAGTAAAGTGGAGTAAGAGGAAACCAAATTGACCAAACCAACCAGCCAGGAAATACAAGCTGTCTTTTGTATCTTGCCCCTTTTCCTCTCTGAAACTCATTTGCTTTTCCTTCAAGCATGGACAAGTGCTGTTGTGGGGCTATTAATGCTTTCAAAGAAGAGAATGAAATCTCAGCTGGAGACTCCATTCAAAGACAGGCTGAGGTGCCCTTCGAAATGCTCTGCAATGCAGCCCCCCTGCTGTCCTTCATCACATCAATTCACATCATCTCATCATGATACCTAGCCTCCCATTGAATATCAGGATGTCAAACTGACCATGAGCATACTTATTTATTTACTACAGTCAGGTAGGGATCCTCTGTAGCCACACACAGTTAAGTTTTATTTCCTCACCAGTGTTCACATTTTAAAGCTATTTAGGTGAAATTAAACCCTAACCTCAGCAGGGCTCAAGCATGGAGAGTCAGGGTTCCCGGCCATGTGCTGGAGTGTGATGGGCCAGAAGCTGCAAGTGCACCCAAAGACTCAGCCTGTGGTACAACCATGTGCAGCAAAATCAGTGGGGACCCCAACCAAAGCTGAAGGGAGGAGCTGTGAGCCCACACAATCCAGTCAAATTTCCCCCTGCTTCAATCTGCAGCACATTTTGACTGCATTTCAAAATGAATGGGGAAAATCTCAGCAGCAAGCAGGGGATGAAGCTCCACAAGGGCTCTGAGCGGGGCAGCACCAGGAGAGCCAGGGTGAGCCCCAGCCCTGCAGGCACAGGGCTGGGTTCAGCTGAGCCTTGGGGCCAGGGGCAGCTGCAGCAGCCTCAGAGCTCTCCCTGGGAGTGAACATTTGCCCATGGCTGCTGTTTCCCCAGAGACACCTTTGCAGAGCACATTAGCAAAAGTCTCTAATTTTATTGGCACTACTCAGGGAAGATGTCATGGCATGGGAAAAAACAAACCCCCAAACCATAAGAATTTGGAATGGTGCTGTATGCTTTTTCTGCATGCATTTTATTCAATTTGCTGCCTCCTTTTCTGAGAGCTAGACAATATATCAAAGAACATATTCGGGGCGGGGTTTTTTGTGTGGTTTTTTTTTGGTCTTGTTTTGTTTTGTTTATTTGGTTTTTTTTTGCTTGATTGTTTGTTTTGTTTTTTTTTTTTTTTAAGAACCCTCTAGCAATGGTCTTTATTGTTTTCCAATTCATGGCTGCCAGAGAGCCTGGAGGATTATTCTGCACAGAGCTATAAATGATGCCCCATATTAATGATTGCTTTCACTGATCTTTGGAGGAAAATTCCAGAGTGACTCGTGAAGATGAGATTTCCATTTCTACATCTCAAATAAACAGCTGCATGTCAAAATCCTAGAAATAGGCAGAAAAACATGTTTCCCAGCTCCCAGAAACCCAGATAAAAATGCCCAAGGTATATTCCAAGTGGACAACGACCTGCATGCAGTGGGCCCTGCCAGGAAAGCAGGGCACAGAAATTATTTACAGCTGAAGAGCAGAGAACCCTGCACCACATCCTTGGGCAAGGGAGACACCACAGCTTTTTCAGGGGGGACAGAAAATGCCATTGTTTCCCACCTGAAACAGCTGTGCCATGAAAAACATCAGAGGGAGGCTGGTTTGAAAGCTGAAGATGGTGAGATTTATGTCTGATTCAGAGATCTGGGTACAGGCACCAACTCCTCTGGGTTTGCCATGGGGAGAGCCACTCCCACATCAGCCCAGTCACTCCCCTGGCACACACCCTGTCTGTGTCCCACAAATAGCAGGGCCATGTATATTTAATAGGCACACACACACAGAGGCACAGCCTGGAGGCACTCAACCCCAGCACCTGCAGCCTCCTTGCTGGCTCGGGTTGCTTGTGCCTTTTTAAGTCCGGAGCAGCCCCGTTTCCCTCCTGCAATTCATGACCAGCAGCCAGGCACAGGTAAAGGTTTGTTTCCCAGCACGCTTAAACCCTGCTCCACGCTGCCCTGTGTGTGTGAAGGGCAGTGCCACAAGCAGCACAAACCTGTTTGCTGACCTGAGGGGACTTACACACACCGCGAATTCCGTCCTTTATTAGGTCTCCTCTATCCACTTTATTATTCATGATTCCAGCCTCGTTTTCTCTCACTGCAGGGAAAGCCAAGAGCTAATCAGGACAAATAATTTTTGGGCTGGCAGCCTTCACCCACCAGCACACCATGGAGATACACTGGGTGCCAGGGGAGCCAGGATTTCCATTCCAGGGTTGTTATGAGCTCTAGAAAAATGAGCAATATCCAGGCAAATCAGGACCAGCTGGGAAAGCTACAACCATTGGGAAAAATTTGACGAGCCTGTAGGGCTTCCCCTTTTCCAGCATGTTGATAGCTACAGGAAACAGACACTTTTTAAAGTTTTCACAACCGGGTTTCAGGAGGACCCATCAGCCTTACTAAATATAATGTTTCACTCTGTGAGCCATTATTTATTTATTTCTCTTGGCCCTGCTGTCCCCACAAAGCTGCCTGGAAGTGAGGAAACTTGGCCTCACTGCATTTCAGGCTGAAGCAATGCTCTGGATCTGCAAGCCAAGGGAAAACAGAAATCAAGTTAAAAATATGCACATATTTGTGTGTGCATGCGTGTGTGTGTATATATATATATATATATATTTGTGATTATTTGTGATTATTCTTTCTGGCAAGGGGTTGGGACTGTTTTTGCTTTTGACAGAGCTGCAGGAAGGCCCTGGCAAATGAGAGAAAGAAGGCTGGGAAGTGAGGGATGTGCAAGGCCTGTTTGAGCTGTTTAATAAACTGCTTGTTTAATAAAGATCTTTGCACAAGATCCTTGTATTGATGCACCCAAACCAGGCGCCACCTAAATTTGGTGAGTGCATTCAGGTGCCAGTTGATTTCCCCCTCTCTCCACACTGTTTGCTTCAGCTACATGCTTGGATCACAAGTAGGTTTGTCCAGCTCCTCCACGTGAACATTAAAAGCGTCCAAATGCCTCAGAGGAAAGAAAAATGACTGACTTTGGAGCTGGCTGTGCACACCAGCCATTTGCACCAATTTACATGAAATCTGCATTTCATCACTAATCACTACTCAAATGTGTGGAAAATATGGTTTTAATCAGCTGACTGTGGGCAAACAAAGTAATCTCTCTCCCAGTTTTAAGCCAGTGACCTTCTGTCCCAGCATCAGAAATTACATAAATTGCCACTTGGATGGCCCAGGTTTCTCCCAGGCAAGCCAAGCCAGCCTGAAGACACCAGGACATGCTGCTCTGCCCATTCACTCCCCTCTCCCTTGCAGTGATGATTTCTTCTAGGACAAGAGGCACAGGACTCATCCCAATGCTTCCAGAACTGATGGATTTGCTCTCAGCAGCATTTGCTCTCAGCAGCCCCCTCCATCACTGGGCAGTTCAGAATGTCCAGGGAACAACATTCAGGCTGTTATGAAGCCAATCACAGTGGATCACCAATGCACACTCTTTTCCTGCCTTGCCTCCCTCCCTCCCCTCCCCTTGGGATGTCCATGGTGGCCTGGGCCTTTTAGCCACATTCAAAAATGCATTTTGGCATAGTGTTCTTATTAGACATTAGAAAGCTCTGGCCTGCCAGCAGAGTTCTGGGGATAGAAGTGGATGTTCGTGAGCCTGGGGCTGAGACATCCAGCAGAGAAATCCCAGCTCTGCTTGTGACGGACTCTATGAGGTCTCAGGAGAATGAGCCAGGCCAACATTTTGTTGCAGCCTTTGGAGGAGGATGCTGAAGTCACCCAGTCAAGCTGGCCCAGTGCCCAGTGGCCAGTGTCACCCTAGTGGGCAACGGGCCAGTCCGGCAGCGCTGCAAATGCAGCCTTTTAACAAAAGTATTGAACTGGATCGGGATGTCTGGCCTTAACAAGCCCAGATTAACCAAGGACTGACTCCACTCTGCTGCTATTTTTAGCTTCCAAAACCAGTCTGACCATGTGCTGCCCTACCATGTCTGCCTGTGGAGGCTCTCAGCCTGAACTGACTCAGAAAGGGGCTTGACACGAGTGTTCCTGTCCCTGTTACTCATCCCCAATGTCCCCACGGTGCTGACCTGCCATCTCCCCCCATGCCATGCCCACTTCAGGCTGGGTTTCCATCCACACCATTGAGTGGGTGCCTCCAAACGCTGGTGCAGTGCTTCCCCAGAGCTGCCTTGGGGCAATGGTGCTGCCAGGCCCAGTGGGATGCTGCTCAGCAAAACCACCCCGACACGCCGGCGGGGTCTCCTCCGAGCCTCGAGTGCTTCGCTGATCTAACAAACTGCTCTACACGCTGCCTCTCAGCTTCCTCTTGCTGAAAAAACGACAGAACACACCTCTGCAAGCAGCAGCTGCTTGGGCTCGTGCACCAAAACACCTCACCAGGCAGGGGACCCAATGGGACTGAAGTGGCCGTGAGGCAGGAATGGTGTGGCCGCGTTGGATCTGACTGAGCAGCCTTGGCAGGTGCCAAGTGAAATGTCCCAGCCAGCTGGTGGCATGGGGAGGGCTGCTGGCACATCAAGATGTCCATATCTGCCTGGAACATGCTGGAGAAGTGATGTCCTGCTGGGTCCAAGCCAAACAGCTCCAGCTCCAGCTGCCTTTCTCTCAACACCTCCAGGGCTGAGTGCTGGCACACCAGGCAGGAATGCCACGTGCCTCTTCCCAAATAGGTAAGGGACTGCACAGGCAGAAACTCTCTGATAGTGAGGTGTGAAATCCAGCACTCAGCCCATGTTTAAAAAGCAAAGGTCCTGCAAGGCTCCTTATCTCGGCTGCTCCCTGAAATGCAGTCAGATGAAGATGTGAAAAAGAACCCGTGTGGTTTTTTTTCCCTCCACTTGTAATTCTCAGAGGATGACAGGGTTTTTAAAAGCATAGGCAATTACTAGTGGTCTGCCTCTAGTTTTTCCCAAATCTCAGTCCATCAGAAGAAGACAATTAAGTTTGGATCTAGATGTCAAAATCTACTTGAAAAAAAATCACTACATGAAAAAAACACAACCCAACCCTGAAACTCTTCAGCGTGAACTTAAATTCCTGCTGGACTGGGAGCTGCTCTAGCTACTGGATTTTATAAGGGGAAGGAGAAAGTTTTTTCCCCTTGAATTCAGAAGGGTTGGTGGGGTTTTTTTATGGTTTGGATTTTTTTTTGTCAGAAGGTATAAGATGTTAATTTATTACAAGTATGCATTTCCTGCAGAACAGATGGGGCCCTGTTGTGCAGATCTGAGCACTAAGCCTTTTCTGCGCCTCCCTTTGCAGCTGTTGACTGTAACTCCCCAAGGAGCAGTAACACACAGCCCACACCTGGACACATCTGGTCTCCTCCTGCTCAGGACTGTGGTCAGCAGTGGGCTGCACACAGAGGAGCTCTGCTCTGGCTCAGCCTGGCAGCGGCTGTCCCCAGCTCTGGGGGTTTGGCAGTACAAGTGACAGCGCCCTCACTGACACTAAAGGCTGAACTGGCTCTGTTACCCCTCCCATCCTCAAAAGCTCCTTGCTCTGGAGGAAAAAGATGCTGAAGGATGGGAGATCACCAGAGATTCATTTTCTCAAATACGGTATTTGTGACCCAAAATACGTAGATGCCTCTTTTATTAAAAATGACGCATTTCCCTATGTCTGAGGATGCATTTAATGTACCTTATGCTATTGGTATTGCATAAGCTGAATACAATATTTATATTGCATTTGCATTAATATTGAGCTTATGCAATATTGGTATTGCATAAGCCTAAATGCTTATGCATTTACTTGATTCATTTACAATCTTACTTTCCATGTTTGTAATCAAATAGGGGCCACAACACTCCTATAAACACTCTCACAAGATCCTCAAAATGACTGAAACTCTCACTTCTATGAAAGCAACTTCCCAGTCCTAAATCCAGCTGTCCTTATATCCTCATTAAACCACACACCAGCCCAGCAGATCACAAAAACTTCTTGGCCCAAGTGACAGATCTGCAATGCCTTTGCTCACATCCAAGGCAAACTCTGGGACTCCCATTTGTGTTGCACCACTCATCCTGGTGGTTTCCAGCTCCACCCCTCTTACATCACTCACTAATCACGGATGGACTCAGCAATCCCAGCCAACAGACATGAACTGAACTCCCTGATATGACCAATCCTCTAAAAATACTGCTGTTTCACAGGGGGGAGGGCCTAGGTGGGAGAGTGCCAGCAGTTCTGCTCTGGCCCTGCTTGGTTTCCAGCCCATTCAGCAGTGTGGAACAGTGACCCTGCATCCCACAATTAAACAGGAACCACTCCCTCCTGCCGCAGGGAGAGAGTGGGTGAGATGGATCCTCTCCATGCTTGCCATCTTCAGGGCACCTGCAAAAACACTCAGCAAATCCCTTTCTCTCCCCTGCTCCTGCCTGCTGACAGCCTGGCTTTCAGGTGGGAATTGTGTGCGGGAGGTTTGGGGACACCAGGCAGGAATTTCATGCCCCTGTGAAACCGGAGGGAAATGTGCTGCCAGTGCCAGGTGTGGCAGAGCTCCCAAGTCCTTCCTCACAGCCTGTCCCTGCCAAGCACACCCATGCCATTTGGCTCTTTATTCCATGTCAAAAGCAGGCAGGCAAAGGCTGCTGGTGCTCCAGGGCTGGGGGCAGCAGGCAGCACCCGTGGGCGTCTCAGACCTTGATAAACTGGGCATGATTTCCCCTGAGTGAGCGGGACCAGCCATCTTACAGAGTGCTCATCCCCTTGAGTAAAACCTTGGTTTGTTATCCCTGTGATCCAGGCACAGGGCAGTGCCACTTGCCAGGTATCATTCCATAAGGAGCAGGAATGACAGGGGAGGGGGGAGGCCCTCTTTGTAGCCCCTTCCCCAGCGTGTTCACCACTGAGCACCCCGAGCTGAGGCCAGCCCTGCTCCCTGGCATTTCCCCTGCCCTCCCTCATCCCTCCCTCTGTCACAGCAGGAGCTGCAGGGCAGCCCTGACTCCTCTCCCAGGAGGGGATGCTGAACTGTGCCAGAGTCAGCAGCGAGTGCTGTCTCCTTGGCTCATCCCCGAGTCTTGATCTGCCAAGACAAACCCAGCCTGGTCACAGAGGGGCCCTGGAAATGTGTCCAGGTGCTCCTCTTGCTTGAGTTTATTTCCTCTGAGCCCACACCTGATGGAAATGAAGTGAGGAAGCCACACCCTCTCTGCAGGTACATCCCACATGCTGGCCCTCCACAGAAAGAATAATGAAATGAAATTAACACCTGGCCCTTTTTCCAGGGTTGACTTTTCCTTCTTGGAGAAAAGGGAAGGGGAGTTGTGTGATAGCAGCAGCCCTGGTGGTGCAGTGAAGGTGCTGTGACACAGCTGAGCCTGGGGACATGTCAGGAGCTGGCCCAGGCTGGCTGAGCAGGGAGCAGTGCCTCTGCTGTGCCACACTTGGCCAGATATCCTGGCTTCCCTGCTTTCCCCCCATTGCTCCAACGCTTTTCCTGCAGCAAGGAAAACCCTTCCTGCACCTGCACCAGTTGTGAAGAAGGAGCACAGAGCCCCCAGGAGCAGAGGAAGGCCAGAGTGGGCTCTGTGCTGCTGCAGGTTTTGGCACAGTAAACACAAGAGGAAACCATCAGGTCACCGAGCAGCCCCAAGGAGGGGATTACAGAGCTCCTGTTGCACGCGGGACTTGACGTCCAACATGGTTAATGCCTTCTTAATCACTCATAAGCCATTCTGCTCTGAAAGAAAAATAATAATGATAAAAAACCCCTCTTTAGTCTCTTTGCTTTTTATTTTTCTGTTTGTAAATCCCAAGGCCTTCAAAACACTGTCCCTGATGAGAGAACTTAACCATTAACCTACAAAGAGCCAACAATGATTATGCCTCTGAAAATAGATTTTATCCATTCCCTCCACTTGCCTCTACTGATCTAGACACAAATGCTTAGTGATTGTTACTTGGCAACCAGGGTAAAAATGTTCTGAGCCACACGTGGCTACAAAGGATGAAATCACTGTCATGAAATTTCCAAAATAAGTACTGTAATACCAGAACACTTATTCCTAAGAGGAACAAACAAACCTCTGCCTTATATATTGTTGTTGCTGGTGTGTTTTTTTTTTTTTTTAATAATTCATTTTTTTATGAGCAGGGCACAGTTTTTATTCTTGCTTCTTTGTGACTTCATTCAGCTTGTTTTGCTGTAGTGAGCGTCACATATGTGCATATATGGACACACAGCATTCAGGAAAGCACAGACACCCTCAGCTGAAGCCTGGACAGAGATACAGAGCTGTAGGAGGGCTCAGAGGTCAGGGCAGGGACCTCCAGAGGTCTTTGGTCAAAGCAAGGCCCACCCCCAAGCAAGGGCAGGGTGCTCACATGGGCTTCTGTATAGATGGATGCAGGTGCACACTTTCCAGGCTCTCAGAGCACATAATAAAAGGTGAATCCATCTGAGACTGCTTTAAACTAGAAATCACCAGTGCAGTGAAAAGCTGGGGTAGATACCAGTTGTTGATTAATCAACTGCTTGGACCTACAGTAGTCAAATGTCCAAGTCATGTCCCTGTAAATCCATCCTTCTCCTATGGCTAAGCTCCTCTATCCAAAGCAAGATGGTCCCACAGGCTACCAAAACCAAGATGCCACTTGCAGGAGACAGATACTTCTCCACATAACAAACATCTGAGCTTTAATCTTTGATAAAATATTTCCCAATGGGAAAATGTTTGTGTCGTGGCTCTCCCAAGGAAGAACTCTGTGCCTTTAGATCTGATTGAAAGCTGTCCTGGGTAGCCTTTGATTAATACATGTTTCTCTGTTAGTCTCTCCATAAAGCAGGGAAGAAATGGAAGGTTTTGCTTTGCTCAGAGACCCAGGGGCTGGGCCAGCTTCTGGACAGACTGAGCTCCACACAAACAGAAGGATCCGAAACCAACGCACGCCAAGCTGAATCTTTCAAACATGAGCCCCATGAAGTTTTCTAACTTCTCACCAGGGAAATTTTTAATTTCAGAGATTAAACACTGTGTTTGGAGATTCAGAGGCAAGATGCAATGCTGATTAGCATTTGTCTCAAAGCCTGATTATTCACACTGTTCCTCTTTTAGGGAACATACTTTTTTCAAGCTCACACATAAATTTGTGCCCACAGATCCGCTTTCTCCTCTGATCAATACCCATTAGTTGCAACTTTTCCTAGATTTGAGCAGCAAGGGCATCTCCTTCTCCCCAGACCAGTGACTGGATCAGCAGCCTGAAATCAGATTCACCCTGGTTTTCAACACAGCCCATCCCCTGAGCCCTGCATGCTGCATTGGGGCTGCTGGTGAAGACAAGGAGCACAGAGAGGTGCTTGTCCCTCTCTACCATGGGAAAGGCTGCAAGGGGCTCTCAGCCCCTGCAGTGGGAATATCTGCTCAGCTCCCTTCTGCCTCTTTGAGTGGAATTTTATTGGCAGTGGAGAGACCTGCCCCATCTCTCCCTGCAAGAATGGGCTTAGTGAGCAGGGTCTGTCACCTCCCTGGGATATTTCCAGGCTGATGAAGGCACTGCAGCATGCTTGCAGCATGCCATGGGTTGAATGCCCTGGTTTGCAACAGAAAAAGCCTTTCCCTGCTCTGCTGAGGCAAGGGAGTGGGAGGCCCTGGTGGCAAACACTGCACTGCGAGCCCCACAGGGGTCCAGTGTGATATCCATGGAGGATGCTCCCCAGGCACAGGCAACAGGGCTGGCTCAGCCCTTCACAGCTGGGGCTCTCTCCCTGAGCCCTCTGCACCTTCCATGGCTGAGCCTGGTCCCTTTGAGCCCTGCCTCGGTGATGTGGGCTACACAAGGAAACCTGTGAGCCCTGGACAGACCCTTGCTGACATCTCCAATCCACTCTCAAATACTGTTTTCCTGGGTTTGTCTCTATAACACAACCACAAACCTACAAAACACATCCTCCCAGCCTTCCCTCTGCAAGGGTTTGGGAACAGCACTTTGAAATCTCTGTGAAGCCCTTGCAGACCATGAAATGGTGGTAACAGCAGCTTAACCAAGAGAAATGAGATAATGCCAAATAAAAATGATCTTCCCTCTTTTCTGGGTTCATCCTCCCCACCAACCTATGCCTGCCCCCTACACCTGGCCAGCAGGCTCAGGCTTTTGGGTCAGGGCTTCCCTGATGGATGCATGGCCCATCTTGCTGGGATGTTTTCCTAGGCAAAGCCAGGAAGGAGACTTCCCAGCTCCCCCTGGTTATTTCATGCCCTCTCTCCAAAGCCTTTGAGAAGAAACCAGCCAGAGACATAGGGAAGAGCTCTAGCAGGGAAGAGCTCTGGGGCTCCCTAGCTCAGAGGAAGATGCTTTCATCTTTAAAGTGAAATGAAACAACACTAAGAAGGGAAAAGATCCACGCAAAGAGTTTTAACTTCCCTGCCCCGACCAGTGACACAAAACCAGCCTTAGACAACAGCATACCACAAAACCACACACAGCATTTTGCATCTGTTTCCTGAAGCTGGGCTCAGGGTTAAGCTGGGCTCTAAACTCTGGCAGGAATCATTTCTGTTTCCTACTGGCACTTTGGAAATGGGTTTGAGCACTGGCTTTTTAATGGGTGAGAGGTGCCAAGCCATATCAACTTTTCCATACTTAAAAGCTGATTTTTCCCAAGTGCACTTTTAAGAGATTCTTCATAAAGAAAATTAAAAAAAAAAAAAGCCCTTCTAAATTGCATTGCTTTCTAAACTCACAATGCAGACATGCAGAGCTATGGGTGACTAATAGGTATTTAAGCTAGTTATTATTTTCTTCTGCAAACAGTGGCAAACCACAAAAGCTAATAATCTTGGATTTCATTATCTTGTGTGCTGCAAAGTCGGTGCTCCAGACAGCTGAAAGCAAAGGGAAAAATTCAAACTCTGTATCTCAAAAATGCAAACTGTACAAGAGCTGCTTGGAAGAATGATGACCTCAGCCCATTTCAGCAGGGTTAACCTGTTAGCATCCGCTTGCTGAGAGATTCCTGATGAGTGGTTTGTGGGAGTTTAATGCTCTGTTTGCCCAGCAGCAGGGCACTGTGACCATGCAGACACAGCATTGCCCCCATGGCCTTCTCAAGTGTTGTCTTGCCTCAGGCAAGTGCCCTGATGATTTCACATCATATTCTCAGTGGCCTGGCAGTCACTGCACTGCATGGAGTGTGCTGAGAGCTACCTGTGCACACGAGTGCCCACGGGCAGGAAAGCAAAGCTTGTCCCTACAACCTTAATTCTGTAAAAATTCACCATAAATCTGATGTTCAGTGTTCCCATACTACACCTCCAGCAGTGATGGTGTGATGGTGCCTGCCCAAAACTCTCTGAGCACACAGCAGGGCCAGCCTGTGCAACTGAGTGCTCCTGGGAGAGCAGGAGGGAAACAGTCCTTTTAAACCATTTCCATTCTGAGCTGCCATCACTGGGAGCATTCCCAGCTCAGCATCACTTCCAAGATTCAGCCATCACTAAAACACATTTTTCTGGCTGACAATATTGGCATAAAAGCTGAGCCCTCCTTGCCCCTGCTCTGCATGGACAAAGAGCAGGGGGAAGGAAATATTCCTTTTGCCTTACAGGCAGCAAGAGGAGCTGTTTCTGTATGATTTTAGATGTTTACGTTGTGTTTTCCCCAACACCTGGAACAAAATAAAAAAGGTTTCCTATTTTAATTCCCCCAAAAGCTGATGACCTCCCTGTCTCTGGGTCAGCCCATTCCCCCACCTGCCAGCAAGTGACAGATTAAAACATCCACTTTCACTGCAGCTCTCCAGTCTGGGAGCTTTTTGAATCAAAATGAGACAGGCTATTTGCCAATTCACTTCTACATAAAATGTGGCTTTCAGCAGGGCAGGAGGACAGCTGGGGAAATGGCAGCTCTCCTGGCTCCTGTGCTGTGCTGGCAGCCTGCGGCTTGGGCACATCACACTGGGGAGAGAGGCACAGCAGGCATGGGGCAAAGAGGTGGCTGAGCTGGGAGGGTCCTGTGCCCACCTTCTTCAACACATCCATCCTGCTCCCCCTTGGTTCCTCTCTGTCCTCCTCTCTGCCTGCCTCAGCTTCCAGCTCTCTCAGGCACCAAAATCCCAGCAGGCAGCCAGGGCAAGCAGGGCAGCAGCAGCCATGGGCAGGAGGGGACTCCTGCTTAGCTTGGACAAGTGAGGACCAAATCCCCTCTGCAGTGGGACATGGACACAAAAGCCTGACCAAAACCACTTTTGTGCAGATGCCCTTCTCCGTCGGGCCACTTCTCTCTCCCTCTTCCCATCCACTGGAGACAGCATCAGTCCATGCAGGGAGCCTAACAACCCATCCCCAGCCTGTGTGTGTGTCCAGCACAGGAGCCCTTCTATATCCATTAGCTGAGCCAAAAGAAGGCTGCCAGAAGAAACTGGCTATATTTTAGTATGGTTTATGATTTCCTCATGAACCTGGGAGCCCAGAGGCTCTGCTCAGGGCTAGCTTAGCAATTTATCTTTGTGTATGGGACAGCATCCTACAACAGGTGATGAGCTGCCCCCATCTCCACAGGCATCCTGGGACGCACACAGACAAGAGAATAAAAAATATGTCGCCTCAATGGCTCTAAAACTGCTCAGAGATAAAGAAAGATGTGAAGGCAGGAGGTGTTGGGAAGGCAGCAGCTGCTGGAGGAGCCAAGGGACGGATTAGTTTGCATAATTCATTCCTGCACTTCAAGGGGAGGCTCAGGAGCCAAGGTCTCCTCTTGCTGAAGTTGCTCTCCTCCGTCAGCATGCAGCAGAGACACGATCAATCATGGCCACTGCAGCTCCCCAGTGACATTTCCAAGTTCTCCACTGAGCAGGGATGAATTAGAGATGGCCATGATGCAGCCGTGGGGTGCCCGGGGCTCTCTCCCGGACCCCTGCAGCCACTGAGCTCCACCCTTGCTCTCCCCTCAACCACATTTCCTGAGGCAGATGGGATCAAGGAGATAAGGCTTGTACCTAGCTGCACCAGACCTGATAACAAGCCATTAACAAGAGGCATTTTCGCACTGCACTGCTCTTCACAGGAGACTGACGAGTGCAGAGTAAACACCAGCCTGCAGATAAGCCCCAAGTGCTTCTGTGGCTGCAGGAGGTGCTGCTCAGGGCCCAGGGCAGTGCTCAGCCTGCCCCTGCCAGCCCCTGTGTGCTGGGGAGCTCTGCTCCAGCTCACATCACCTCTGTGCCAGCCTCACCATGACTGTTCCCTGCCTCTGGGACAGCACGAGGCCAGCCAGGCTCTGGGAAGCACCCAGGCACCTCTAACCTGGGAGTGCTGCATGAGACTCTGCATGTTGCTGCAAATTACTGAGCTACTGCAGATTGGCACTGATGGCATCCTTGGGTGGTGTATGGGACATGGATGGCAGCAGGACCAACTGGGATTTGGTCTCCTGAGCCTAAAGAAGCTCAGGATTTCCTGGAGACCACTTCAGCCCTGTTGGTATCAGATGTTCCTCAGTAAGCACAAGAGAAATCCTTTGCCAGGCAGGGTGCACTCCCCAGGGCTGCAGCTGCTCTTCACCCTCTGCTTGTCCAAGCATCTTGACCTCAAGAAGAAAGCCCTGAGCTATGACAATTCCCTCCCAGCCCTCCTTGGAGCCTCAGCTCCTGCAAGGAAAGAGCAGGAGAGCCGCGAGTGCCCTTTGCTCCAGCAAGGGCAAGGACAGCTCCATCCTGCTCGTGACATTCCAGCCTCTGCCTGCGGGGATGTGACCCTGCTGGGCCCAAGCTCCTCAGGGCCAGGCACAGCTCCCAGCTCCTGCTGCCTTTTCCTACTGGGTGATGCTTCTGCAGGTCACACAACTTTCCCTCTGAAGGATTCCAGGAAGGAAGGAAGGAAGGGAAGGGAGGGAGGGAGGAAGGGAGGGAAGGGAGGGAGGGAAGGAAGGGAGGAAGGGAGGAAGGGAGGAAGGGAGGAAGGGAGGAAGGGAGGAAGGAAGGAAGGAGGGAGGGGAGGGAAGGGAGGAAGGAAGGAGGGAAGGGAGGAAGAGAGGGAGGGAAAGAAAAGAAAAGAAAAGAAAAGAAAAGAAAAGAAAAGAAAAGAAAAGAAAAGAAAAGAAAAGAAAAGAAAAGAAAAGAAAAGAAAAGAAAAGAAAAGAAAAGAAAAGAAAAGAAAAGAAAAGAAAAGAAAAGAAAAGAAAAGAAAAGAAAAGAAAGAGAGTGCTAGGACAGCACAGTTTGAGTGTGGTGCTTTCCCTTCATCACCTGCTACCTCCATTCCCCCAGCGGCCTGGGGGACCCTGAGTTCCCACCATCATTACCAGGGTCACAAATCTCCTGCCTGAGGCCCAGAGCACCTGAGCAGAGCAAAGGGGTGATCTGGCACTGCTGATGTGATGGCTGGAGCCAGCTGTGATCCCACCTCATCACCCAAGCTCAGAACAAGCACAGACTTGCTCCAGCTGATGTAGAAGACATCCCCCAACAATTCAGGTGTCAGTGAATCCCTGCACATGCTGGGCTGGATCAGAGGGTCAGCATGCCAGGCTGAGTGGGAAGGCAGACAGGATCTCAGACTGCAGGGTGGGTACAAGGGGTGAGTACAAGCTCTCTGAAGCTGACAGAGGGAAGGTGCTCCTGCAAGAGGCAGCAAGGTGTGAGTGAATGAAGCTGCTGAGTGAGGAGGTGATGGTGGTGCTTGTGCCTGCAGTGGAGGGCAGCAGCTGAGTGGGAACAGGCAGTTCCCAGGGATCCATGGACACCTGGCCCCGGCACCAAGAGCTAAAAATACCCCACTCCCAGCAGAGGCCTGGGAAAGAGCGGGTTTCCCATGGCACAGCCAGAAGAGCAGAGGGCATGCAGGGTGGCACAGTGGCACTAGGGCTGCTGTGCAAACCCACCACCATCCCTGTGAGGGAGCTGGGCTGGGAAATGGATAAAGCAGGAGGAAAATGTGCAAATGATTAGTGACTCCCATCCAGTGGAGAATCCATATGCTTCCAAGACATGTCTAGCCCTGACACCACAGCCTCAGGTTTGAGCTTTTGTTTATTTTTATTATTTGTTTGATGGCTAAGGCTTGAGCTTTTGTTTATTTCCCATTGGAAGACCCTGTCTGTTACCAAACTTTTACTACCATGGCTGGAATCTGTCCAGGCTCCGTGTCAGCCCTGCGTGGGTGCTGCTGGTCACTTGGCTGGAGCAGTGCACCAACCCTGCCCCAAACCAGGCCCATGGCACACTGTGGGGTGACAGAACCCCCCCTCTGCAGCTCTGCTCTCAGCCCTGTTTGAGGGGGCGAGTCCTTGCCAACTCACATAGCCACCTGCCAGGTGGGGGATTTAAATAGTTTTTGTGCCTTAAACAGGGGAAGGGGGTGTTGCTTCTCAGTGCAGCATGTGAGATCTAGTTTGTCACTTGGAGAAGTGCAGGTTTAAGTCACAGGCAGTGGCACTTTCGAGGTTGCTCACCCGCCTGCTTGGCGTGAAGGCACGCATGCTATCTGCGCTCACTTTGTTCAGAGGCAATGTTCTTGCCAATCTCAGCAATACAGGGTGATGTAAGGGTATCATCCATTATTACTATTTTCATTCTTGACACATGGAAAAATTAATTTTCTTTTTAGAAGTGATGTATGAAGAACCCAGATTTGCCTGAATAATATACGAACCTATAATCTGGCTGCTACCCTTTGTCTGAAGCATTAATATTAGCAGAAGGCAATTTAGGATGATTGCTTTTAAGTTGTAAAGCCAATGTTCAATTAGAGCATGAAATGAAAGACTTATCACTAGTACTGGCATAGAGATTTATTCGCAGAGTATTTATTTTCAGCCACAAAGATGCTGGTTTTGTCAAAAGTGACATGTTTAGAACAAGCTGCTTTTGTCTAATATTACTATGAAAAAATGGTTTGGAATCAAACATTTTTATATTTAGGATAATGACAGCATTTTGTTAAAAAAAATCAATGCCATGCTTTGAATTTCAGTCACTGAGTTTGGTTTGAGGAGGTTTCCATTCCTCTGTAGGCTGCAGAGGATACTGCTCACATTCTCCAGCACCTTTTGCTAGGGTGAGGGTAGTGGAAGCGATACCAGGAATATTTTAATAGCACACCAGAGCTCCCAGCAGTCTCCCACAAATCTGAACCTTTGTTGGACCCCAAACTGAACTGTGAATGAAGCCTTTGTGAAATGCTGGGGACCAGAATCACAGGCAACCTTCCCTCCAGCAAGCAAAGAAGTAAATGTAAATCCGTGGCTTGTAAAAAACCCCGAAGATAGTTTGGTACCTGCCAGCACTGCCAGTGGTGCATGGCAGCACAGGAGACGGGGAGCCCTTGACTGTGTGCAACCCCTGGGGCTTTCAGGCTGCTTCAAAATGGAATTTCCCATTTTGTCTGCACCTTTGGATGGCCAAGACTCCAGACTTTCTAGTGAGACCTCAAGAGAGGCATGGGGAGGGATGGGTTTGTGAAGATCCAGCAGCTCCGTCAGGGAAATCCATGCACACAGCACAGGAGGTTTCCCATAGGAGATAAAAGGGAAGGCGGGGACAAACAGCCTGCTGGTCTGTGACATCAGCACACAGCAGCTGCTCTGTGAGCTGCAAGTGACTGCTTTGTCCCAGGTATTGCTGATCTTCTACACACAGTGCTCCCCAGGCCCCCCCTGGAGTCCATTTGTCCCTGTGCTTTCCAAAGGGGAAGCGGTTTGTGCTTGAGCCACCGGCTGCAGACTGGGGGCTTGCAAGAATAATGAAAAAAGAGGGACTTTGGTCCTTGCTGTGCCATGAGTGCTTGGATATATCTGGAGGGAATGATGCACATGCAGGGGACAGCCATGGTCAGGAGGGGCTTGTGCCACCCAGGGCTGGTGGTGGGGGATGGAGAAGGTGCACACCTCTTCCCATCTCTGCAGGCTGCCTGTCCCTGACTCCCAACATCACCAATCAATGTGACCCTTAAGTGGAGCTTAAGGGAGTTGAGGATGCTGTGAGAGAGCAAGGCCACCAGGGCTGAACTCATCCTGGGAGAGGGGAGCCTTTCCCT
Organism: Calcarius lapponicus; assembly: GCA_039654755.1. Lineage (NCBI taxonomy): Eukaryota > Metazoa > Chordata > Aves > Passeriformes > Fringillidae > Calcarius > Calcarius lapponicus. The sequence goes on along the minus strand of CM077465.1, from coordinate 101,426,785 downwards.
TCCCTGGCTCCCCTGGAGGGACAGCCAGGACCCACCTGGTCCCAGGGAAACTCGCCAGTACATCTTGTTCCTGCTTGGCACTATTAATTTGGCTAAGCAGCCAGAGCTGGCAACACATTTGCACAGAGTCCTGCACTGAATAAAAAGCCTCAATGCTGAGACACAATTCAGGGCCAGGATGGTGACCTGCTCCTCTCCTGGCACTGCCCTCCAAGCCTGTGGCTCTGTCACTAGCACACTCCTTGTCCCTCCAAAATGCACCATTACCTCTCAGTTTCTTCCCCATTTAGAAGCTGTGATCCAGCCTAGACGTGCAGAACAGAGTTTAACCTCTGGAGATGGCAGCTCCCATTGCTCTCTGATCCTCTTGCAGCATTTGTGTAAACAATTTGCATTCAAGCAGGAGCACACACAGCAGCTCTCTGCCAGCACAAGATGGCCAAGTGTGCTCAACAGAGAGGCACTGATTTTTTCCAAGGCAAAGGTCTGAACCTAAATTGCCACCAGGACTTTTTCTTTTTAGTGGATGAAGAATGGCAATTAGAAATGTTATTCATGCATGCTTTCAGATGGGTTGGCAGTTGTTTAGTTTAATGTTATGAGATGGCTAGTTAGAGCAGGACAGCTGGGTATCTGCAATTAATCTGTGCTCAAAACACACTGAAAATGAGCAATACAGTCTGGCTGGGTCTTAGGTTGCTGATATGGAAATCCCAGTGGAAAGATTAAAGGAGTGAAAGGACATATCTCCAAGAGAAGTTTATTCCCACAAAAGAAATCTCTTGGTTCATTTACACAGAGCTGTTTCTCAAGGCTGTAGCGATTATCTCCTTCCTGAGATATTTTCCAGCTGCACTTTGCAGAGGTCTGGATGGATCTGAATTACACCTTGGTTCTGAGCAGCCTCTGGCATAAGTTTACAGTCTCAAGAAATGGAAAAAAAAGAAGTACTAGAAAGTTTCTTGCAGTGGGAACATTTGTCACTGAGATGTTTCACGGAATAAACCCTGGGCACGAGACCAAGAGAAGTAATTGGACTGGCCACGCTCCATGTTTTAGATACTTGTCTTGGGCTTTTCAAATGTGCAAAGAATACCACTTCTTTCTTCCAGAGAGAAAGGATGAGAGGGGTTGATGGCATTTGTTTCTTCAGCTTGCATATCCTCTAGGCCTTTACCCCAAAGTCACGCTGCTTTGTCCCTTGAAATGTTGCCAGCACGAAAACCTGCTTTTTATTGCTGTCCTGAAAGCCCTGTGATGCCCTGAGCTGCCTGCACAGGCTGCCAGGGCAGGCAGGAGCAGGCAGGAGCTGCCACGTGGGAGTCACACTGCAGCACGTGGTGAATCAGCCCCGGAGTCGTGCAAGGACAGCGTCCCCAGAGAGGCACCTTGCCACATGCCTGCAGCTCAGCAGGGCCAGAGGAGATGTTTCCAGTGTGCTTTCTGCTGGCATCTCCCCCAGGCCATCCATCTGCGACCTCGGTCCCAAGGGTGCCTCCAGACTGCCGGGGAGCAGATAAATCCCTGCCCTTTGTGCACAGCCCCCATCCCTCCCCACACTCCTGACAGCTGGGAAAGGGAGGGCAGGGGACGGCGTGAAATGCAGTGGGAACGCTGGCAGGGTAGAGGAGGCTGCGCCTGGAGATCTTCCCTGTGCTCTCACGCAGCCTGGAAAGGTGTTTGCTTCCCCACTCCATGCTGTGGATGAAGCTGGCACATGTGATGGGCCCTGCTGCCTCCTGGGCTGGGCACCCAATGGTCTCATCTCAGAAATGACTCTTGCGAGGAGCTCAGGCCACACGGATGGGCCCAGCAAGAGGCTGTGAGAGAGGAAAAAAGCAGATCCCCAGTGTCAGGATTCACCTGGGACAGCCCTGAATTTCTCCTTGTGCAGGCAGCCCCTCTTGGTCTGCTCAGCTGGTGGCTGGTTTTGGGAATGCAGCTCCTGTTAAAGGTGTGAGAAGGCCTGGGGGTGGCAGGGGCAGGATCCACCCGGGAAATGCAGGGTCCTACAGGTCTTTGGAAAGACTGTCTGGCCTGGGCAGGAATGCAGCTCCCCCTGCACTTGGGAAGCTGCTCCTCACTGCGCTAGTCCCTCAACACAGCGGCTCCCAAAGCTCCTCTGGCATCACACCACCTTTCTCAGCACGGATTTGCTTTTTAATTTTTTTTTTTTAGTTAATCCTCCATACTAATGCGTGCCTGGCAGGTTTTGAAGTAAAAGAAGAGCAGCGAAGGCAGCAGCTATTGAAGCAGCTCCGCAGAGGGAACGGCAGCACCGCGATTCCAGCCGTGCTGCAGTCCCTGCTGAGGCGGCCCGGGCTTCTGAGGGATGTTCTGAGGATCAGCTTAATAAACACTGCAGCTCCCTGTATTGCCACCTAGGTTAGTACTCAGGCACAGATTAATTGCCATCTTCAGGAGGTAATTAAAGGGACTGTGAGCCCCCTCTCCATCCCAGGCAGCACAGAACACACAGCTCGGCCACGGCTGCAGCTCTGCCTCCAAAGCGTGGCAGCGAGAGGAGATGGATGGATTTACACAATCTCTGTTTGCCAACAGGCCATCCACCATCAATATTTAAAGCTGAATGAGTCTCCAGAGTGGGATGAGGAGCGCTTGATAAGGCAGCATCCATCATTTTGGTTTTTAATTTTGCGCCTGCTCACTCAGCGCACGGCATCATACACATATTGAGTAAATGAATAATGGATAAATAATTCACCACATGGTTCAGCCTCTTGGTTCTCCCAGCCATCATGGAGCTTGGGTGCCTGGCAGAGGGATCCTGGAAGCACCAAGTGCAGGGAGGTGCTGTTGGGGGGTAGTACCACGGTGACACATTACTCAGCACTTGTGGAGTCCCTCTGCCAACAGCTGTGACTCCACAGCTGCCCCGCTGCTTCACAGAGATGCATCAAAGCCTTTGCTCACCCAAAACTTCTCAGGAGCTCACTGGAGTCCCAGCAGCCCCACAGCCATATCTCTGTTGACTCTGCCCATGCAGTGGGTGCTGGACACCCATCCCTGCTATTCCCAGGGTGCCCGCAGCACCATGGGCAAAGTGCCCAGGACCTCCTGCTGTCCCATCTTCATGCTCCTAGGGCAGCCAGAGAAATCCTGGTCCTCCTGAAGCTTGTGCTGAAACTCTGCTGGTCAGGCAGAAACTCCAGCCTCTGCTGCCATCACTGAATAGGGAGGACAGGCTTTTGTCACCCCAAGGGGCTGTTTGGCACAAGCACTGGGACACTGCATGCCACAGCTCTCAGCAGCACCTTTAAAAGTGGCGCTTCAGTTGAGGGAAAAAGGGACAACGATGGCAGTGTCTGCTCTAGGAAAGGCAATGAAATCAACGATGCAGCAATTTCAGGAAGCCCTCCCCACACTCTTGTGAGGCCACAAGCTGGCTGCACCCCACTCCACATTTATTCCTCCTGTCCCTTCCCTGTAGGTACAGGGGAGCAGAGAGCTGCATTGGAGCAGAAGGGACCTGCCAAACCTTGGTCAGCAGCTCTCTGCTGACCCTCCACTTCCCAAAAAAAGCATGGAGGTCTGCAGGACATGTATGCCTAGTTCAAATATTGCAGGATCATTTGCTGGAGCACCCAGGAGCCTTATCTGCAGGAAATGCTGACAAATGCCTCTGGATGTAAGAGCATGGCAGGCATGGGAGGGGCTGTGCAGCAGGGATTTACCACATGTAACTTTTCTGCCAGGCTTCTTTAGGGAACAGACATTGGCCCTTAGCTGCCCCACAAGTCACACTGTGGAAGATTCTCATGCAAGAGATTTTCATCTGCTTCCACTTGGTCTCAGCATCAACCTCTCAGTGCCCAGCTGCCCACAGCTCTCCTTCGGTGGGACTGGGGCATTGTGATCGCTGGGGATGAACAATCAGGGCTGGGCTACCAAACAGGCCCTGCAAGCTGCTGGTGGCCAAAAGCAGAGCTGTGAAACCCCCAGAACCCTGATGCCATGGCTAGAAGGGCTCCACCCTGGAGAGCCTCCAAACCTCGAGCTGGGTGTTGCCATTCCTGCAGCAGGGCCTCTGCCACAGCACTGACCTTCTGCAATGATGGCATGGCCAAAGCAGCAGCCCAGCTCTGGCTGCAGCTCTGTTTTGTGGTTTTAGGCTCAGGCTGGCCAGCCTGCCCCAGTGCACCACCAGAGAAACTCAGCTCTGCTGGGAGAGTCCCTCAGGACCCTGCGGGAGAGGGACCTGTCAGCAGTGCTGCAAAGCTTCCTTGGTCAGCTTCTCCTTCTGGCTACCAGGCACATAGCTCAGCTGCTTGGGACAAACTTAGAAAACACCAAGCCTTAATTTATGGTGGCAAAGAGAAAATAATCTCCAAGTGTTTGGTGCAAAAGGCTTGGCAGTTCCTGATGCTGGAGTGGATTCTCTCCATTGGCAATCAGCAGGCTCTGAACCTCTGCAGAGCAGTTTGCTTTGTGCTGAAAGCTTTACAGATTCACCAGGACTTCTGCAAATTCTGGTCCCAGAGGGGTGTGCAGGCAGTGTCACCTGTTCCAGAGCAATCTCAGCCCCTCTCTGCCTGCAGATGTCCTGACCTGATGTGATCCAGGTCTGCTCTGGTTTCAGACCTGTGTTATGAGAGAGCTGCCTCCTCTATAACACAGGTCATAACAAATGCTCTGTGCATTTCTGGTCTCCACATGAGAAGTCAGAGCAAACCAGTATTCATGGATACACAGCATGTCTTAAAATTCAGCAACCAGGGTCCTAAAACATGGATCCTGAAATGTGGAAAACAGCTTTGGTTTTCCTGCAGCAAGGTAGGCTGCAGTGAGCAGCCATTTCCCAATGCTCAACCACTTCAGCCCATGCCTGGGAATGCTTGGCAGGGTCTGGCTGAAGCCATCTACACCCAGGGGCCACGAGCACCCTGTGACATGGGGCAGCAAAGGGACACACAGAAATGCCTTTGGCTTCCTCAGAGAGCTCTCTGCTCCTCTCCTCACTCCTCTTCTCCTGTATTTCTCCCAGCTGCAGCTGTCAACACAGAAAGGTGCAGGAAAACTCATTGAGGCAGTGAAAGCGTTGCTCAGGCTCAGCAGGAAGCACATGCAGGACATCCCTGGCACACCATGCACATCCAGGCAGTGGCAGGGGATGGGAGCAAGCCTTTCCAAACCAGCTCACCAGAAAAAGGCTCCACCTCATTGCAAATCCTTCTGTGCCCCCGCAGTTTCAGCACCAGGGCTTGCAGGGGACACAAAGGTGGAATACCCAAGGGGTCAGCACTGGGATCGCTCAAGCTCTGGCAAAGCCTGGCAATAAAATTTGACATTTTGGGGGGGAGACAGTTTTTATTACTTTTTTTTTTTAATAGCACCAATAAAAGTCAGTCTTTTGGCAGGTGCCTGGAGCTGTGTTTTGCCAGATGAGAAATGGTTCAGCATGTGATAGCTGAGTTCATGGGCTTGGAAGAGCTTGGCAGAGCAGTGGGATGGTGTCTTTTACACACTTCTTTTAAGGGGAAAATTGAGGGAGGGGCAGATCTGCAAAAAGCCAAAGGAAATGGTGTAGGAGACCCTTTGAAGCCCCTGTGGGCAGGGCTCCCAGCACTGGCAGGGTCCAGGTCTCTGGCCAGCTCTGTGCCCAGAGTGAGGACAAGGGAGCACAAGGGGAGAAGGGCACTTTGCTTCCATTCCTGCCCCCACCCCCAGTCCAAGGAAGAGAAATAAGAGCCCAGTATCACAGCAAAAAGCAACCAGATCCCTCCCCTTCCCTGGTTCATTTTGAGCTGACCTTTAAGAATTGCAGAAGGGAAAATGGGCTGGTCAGTTTGCATTAGAAATTCACTGGAGTGGCTGGTGCATTCTCCTGCTCATCAAACCCAAGACACTTGGATAAGCCCTGTGAGCAATCAGTGCTACAACCTACAGCCAAAAAAATTTTACAAGTCCATATGCATATAGTTGGGAAAATGTTGATTAATTTGTTCTGATATACTTCAGAAAAAAAACCCACCTCAAATAGCATCAGGGAGCTCAGGCAGATTATAAATTGCCTTGCTCAAGATTGTAAATATTGCATCCATGCCTCCCTGTGTGTTTTAAAGACATTTTCATGGGCTGTGCCTGTGTGGAAGAGATTTGTTTTAATATTTTACTAAGGAAAGCATATTTCATCTGCGTGGTGCTTGCAAGAGAGGGAATATTTATTTTGAAAAGCTTCTTCAGCTGTGGAAGAGAGCAAGTGTGGACGACACACAGCCATGCCACTGCAACAAGGCAGGATTCTGCAGCTGCCCTGAGATGTGATTTAAAATGCACAGGGCAGATGTGAGAAAAAGAGAGAAAAAAAATGGGGATCAGGAAAAACAGAGCAGGCACTGAGCCTTGAGCCTCTCATCCCCCCTGATTCCACATGTGCAAGGGGCCAGCCCAGCCTGGGCAGAGAGGGATCTTGGAACACTGACTGCTGCTAATTCAGGGCAATCACCTCTTGCCATCAACAGCCAGGCATTTACTGATCAGGGCTGGCATGGCATTACCATCAAGGAATCTTATTTGCATCAGGGGATGCCCAGCATGAAAAAGCTACTTTATCTTTTTGCAAACATAAATTTCACCTTGTACACTTGCAGAGGAAAAGCTGGAAGTGTGGACTGGGTACAACGTGGCAGCTGCCATGAGCTATACAAGCACCCTCCTAAACCAAATGTTTAATTCAGGGCTGCTCTGACCCTGGGTTTTCTTGCAGCACTGGGGATGCCTGGACTGATTCTCCTCTACTGAGCCATGCAAGCTCCCCCCTGGAAAGTTTCTGTCTCCTGCCATGAGGGGCTGCAGCTGCACCTCTGTGCACACAGAGCTCCCTGTGAGACTTTGCTGGGGGCAGCAACGAGGCTGGAGTCTGATGCATTTGAAGAGCAGAAAGGATTCCCTTCCCACCCACCCAGCCCCACCTCACCAAAGTCAAGGATCTACCTGATCACAGGGTTCCTCTTCTCAAACTGACTGGAGAAGTGTCCCTGGCTTGGCACTCCCAGGGAGACCATCACACTCGAGCTGGAGGGTGACATAACCCCAGGAGACCCTGCCACAGAGACAGCTCCAAATACCTGCAAAGCTGCAGACAGCTGCAGGACTGAGGAGGGAGAAAACAGGGCCCATTCTGTGCAACAAGCAGCATTTTAGGGACAAAGTCAGGAGGATAGACTGAAAAAGCTGCTGTTCAAAGAGCTGCTAACATTTCCAGTATGCCTTGAAGAATTTTGTCTATTTTTGTGCCGTGAGCTGAGCTCTGCTGATCTAAATCCAGATCAGCTCCGCTTCACAAACGCAGCAGCTCTGAATTCAGCCTGGTTTAGCTCTGGTCTTTTATCCTTGGGAAACATGGCTCGCTCTGAAGATGGGAGGAAGCACAATGCTATGAAAAGCACCAGGAATTCAGCCCTTTGAGCCAAAGAAGCAGGCACATGCTGCAGGGGGTGAAAGCCACGTGCAGCCAGCCGCAGTTATCCTGAGACACCGCGAGCGAGCGAGCTCAGCAGTCAGCCCGGCCATCCAAGGCAGCCAAGACATGGAAAGACCTCACAGAAATAAGGGCAACTCTCTCCCAGTGCTCCCAGGGGTGGGTTTGGCTTGCATGGTGCTAAAGCTTTGCCAATGACAATCTGCCGCTAACAGCAAGACGTAGGACATGCCGAAGACCTGGACCAAAAAAAGTTCTGCTTTGTGCCTCTGAGACCTCTCCAGCTTCCAGCACCTGATCCTGTCTGGCCTTCTGCAGCGCTGCACTGGGCACTGGCAAGGTTTAAGAGCAGCACAAGCACCGAGCAAAGCCTGTGTGCAGCTGCAAAGAGCCTGGCACGTTGCTCCTTGGTGCATACTCAGACCCTCCTCTAAAAACCCTCTCCATGGTTTTTACTGCTGTGGGTTGGAGAAATGCTGTTAAACAGAGAGGAGATGTGAAACACTGCCAACAATTGTCTTCTACAGGGGTCAGGAGAGATCTCAACACCCTCAGAGCTCTGTCCTGACATGTGCCAGGACATCCCTCTGGTCACTTGCTCCTGGTGGAGCTGCTGACCTGCCTTCAAGTTCTCCGCTTTCAGCTGCAGGACACCAAAGCAAGGAAGAGTGTTGCTCCATGGTGGAGTGTCTCCAGCATGTGCTGGAAAACAGAATGCTCAAAAGGCACCTAAACCCAACTGCTTATGCAGGAACGGCAGGAACAGGAAACATCTTCCACTGCTGCACAGCAGCTGTCCCTCAATGACTCTTCCAGGTACTGGCAGCTTCTGTAGCACACATAATCTGCCTGAAATTGTCTGCATTTATCACTTTTGCCGTGGTGTTTGAGCACCTTGCAAGCTTTACCAGCTCTCATCAATACGGGGAGCTGCTGCTGGCTGCTGGGAGCAGGTGGGGAGCTGGTGTGGATGGCACGTGTGAGTCCTGGGGAGGGGAGATGTCCCCCCTCAGCCCCTCTCTGCCAGGCTGCACAAAGCTTGCTCCAAGCCTGTAGAGAATGACTCTAGAGCATGAGCATCTGCCTTACCCTGGGGTAAGCAGCAATGACCACGGGCTTGATTTCTGCTCCTCTTTTAACCTAGATTAAAAAAAGCCTCTCAAAGCTCCCTCTTCAGCCTGCTTCTCTTGGCTGCAAGCAAAAAGCCTGCAGGCACAGGAAGGACAGCAAGCAAGCACCGCGAGGCACCCACAGCAGTGCCCCCAGCCCGATGGGTGACAGTGACCAAGCCTGCCCCTGCCTCTGCTGAGCGCGGCCGCCCCGAGCTGTGCCACCGCCGCTCTCCATTCTGTGAGAAATCCTGCACGGCATCAGGCCACAGCTGTTTGGGCAGCCACACACCCTGCCTGGCCTGCAGCAGCAAGCCCCTGAGGAGACAGAGAGGAGAACTGCTCCCCCAAACACAAACCCTCGTGCCTGGACGCACAAGGGACGTCTCCAGCAAAGGCCAGGCACCCCGGGCAGGGCGCTGCAGTGACCCAGGATTTAGTTGTTGCATCTGCCTCTGGTTTCATCCCTGTCAAGTGGCATAAACAATCAAATCAGCATTAATAAGGGCATTTGGTGGAGGCTTTTAGGTTCTTATCTTGCTTTTAATGATTCATTCAGCTTCCCTCGGCTCTTGCAACCCAAGCCCTCTCCATTCTTCCTGATCAAAACCTGCCGGGAGCCACCCCAGCACAGGCTGGATAAATTAAAGGGACTTGGGCTTTGAGGAATAAAGGACTCATAAGGGGAGGATGAACTCTCTGTAGAGGCACACAGAAATAAGCCACATTTGCTTGAGCTTATGATCCCTAATTAGCAGCTCCATGGCCATGTAATCACAGTACTGCTGCTGCCACACGTTCAGCCAGGCTGCATTTCCTGATGGAATCATCCCTGGCAGCCCCCAGCCCTGTTCTGCCACCTTGCTCTGGCCCCATGGCCACACCAACGTTCTGCTGTGGAGGTGCCCACCACAGAGGGGACAGGAGAGCGGAGAGGGGATATTTTTTCCCCACACTGCACCGTTTTCATGTCCCATTTTCATGCCCCACATCTCTGTATCAAGCAGCCTGAGCAGCTCTCAAGCAGGGCAGAGAAAGCCTCCAGCTTTCTCCATCTCACATCCATCAGGCAGCACTCCCTGCCCCTTGATGCTGATGTATGGACTCCTTGTCCAGATGCCAGAGGGACCCCTTATATCAGATAGCTTTTATCTCAAAAAAAGCCCTGGAAAAATAACACAGGCTTTATTTGTCATTCACTCTGGGAAAGTTTTGAGCTAATAAATAAAGTGAAGTTATTTTAAAGAGCAATAGTTTTCTTTAAAACTTCAGCTCAGGGCTCTGACAGAAATAACAATACCTCTGTTGCCTAAATAGCCATCAGCTCAGTTTCTGCAAAATTTGGTTTCTTTGGCTGCAAAGAGCAAAACTTTGCAAATGAATTTGCATCACATTCATGTAATTAGCAATTAGCTCCCTGGTGGAAAATGATTCCCCCACACAATATTTGGGTGAATCACACCCAAGTGGGGTTTTTGTAACTTGTTTTGTGCATGTGCACATTCATAAACACAGAGGCACATCAGAATCTTGGCCAAATTCTTCCATTTGATCTGCTCTTCATTTCAGTGCAACTGAGACCAGAGGTCTCAGCTCTTAAACCACAGGAGACTTCAAGTGTTAATGTTGGTATTAGCAATGCCCTGCCCCACTGGCACTGAAAGTCAGAGATGGGCTCCTGCTTCCTGATGTCAGCCCAGGAATTCCTGCACAGTTTTGGGGAGCTATTTACAGAGCTTGAGTAAAGAGGTGAGAGTGTGACTCCCCAGTGCAGTGCAGACATGTGAGAAGCACAGCATCATGCAGGACAAGAACCCTTTGCCTTAAGATGGATTTTGGAGCCTCATTTTCACATGATAGATCAGGGCTTGACTTCCTCTCCTGCCCCCAGCTCACATGTGGGACAAAAAGTTCCCAATTGTTTTGTCAGGGTACAAAGTGGCTTTGTGCAGTAACTGAATTAAATTAGACTCACTTTTGCCTAAACCTCATGCAGCAGGCTTGGGAGACACCCCTTCAGCAACAACCGTATTTCTCCACATTCTCCTTTTCCTGTGGTGGCAAACACAGCCTTTCATCACTTGCCCAGCTGGGTAGATAGGCAGGATGATGAAAAAATGAGAGAAACCTCAGTAAATTCAGTCAGTGATGTCGGCCAAGTTTGAATGAGTCCCCCCTGCTGAGGACACTGACACAACCCAATCACTCAGTGGGGCCATTACTGCCATGTACATCCATGCCTGCGTATGTATTTTCACAGAATAGTTCTGTGTTGGAAGATTATCTAATTCCAGCACCCGTGCCAGGGGCAGGGATGCCAGCCACTAGAGCATGCTGCCCAGGGCCACTTCCAACCTGGCCTTCAACAATTCCAGAGGTGGGGCATCCACAGCTTCTCTGGGCGGCCTGTTCCATTGTCTCCCTTGAGGTTATGAGGGCAAGACATGTCAAGATGGGCTTCAAAGCCATTTAAACTGGCTTGGGTAAGTTCAGTTCCCAAATCAGCCTTAAGGCTTTGCCCTGATAGAGAAGGCTTATGTACAATTTGGGTCTAATCCAGGAGTTCTTAGTCACCTCTTAAAGGTAATAGAAATCCCCGTGGCCTTGCAAAGCAGCAAGGCATCTGTACCTATGAAAGAAATGCAGGATGAGAGCCACAGGGGGTTTGCCTCCTTTTCAGCCAGACAGGACTTGTGGGAGCAGTGGAAAGCCACCTGCACCCAGTGGGGAAAGCAAACACCACCCTGGCCCCATGATCACGTCATGTGCAGAGCTGTCTCCGGGCTTCATTCGTGTGCAGCCCACACCAGCCCATCTCCTGGGTTGTTTCAGTACACAGCTCAACCAGAGCTCCTGACTTTCTGCTGGTATTTCCCCTTGCAAAGTTCAGGGGGTAGCAAGTGCTTTTTTGTTGGGACCGGTTTCCCTGTCTGAAGGGAATTGAGTCTTCACTGAAAAGCGACAGTTCTGAATTCTGCCCTCCCTTACACACATTGCAGTGCTGCTTGGGGATAAAAAAAGCTCAAGGATTGTTTTTATGTTCCCTTTCTCCTCTATACTGTTTAACATTGTTTCACAGAGACTCAATAACAGCGTGCATGATATGCTCCATTTCTCCCAGCATGGTGAACCCAAATTTCATGTATCAGAGAGCCGCTCCCCGTGCTGAATGAGATACCAGGCCTCACTAGGGTGGAACGCTCCCCCCTTGAATTGTCACTGGGAAATTTGCCACACCGGTGTGGATTCACATTCTCTGAACCCGAAAGAAACAATGAGAGAAGCAGAGAAAAGAATGATCAAAACAATTCTTCTCTATTGGACTTCTCTCATTCGCTGCTCCTGTGCTGTGCCAAAGTAGAATGCAATATGGAGATTGTTTACCCAAAGTGATGGTTTTGTTTTCTTGGCCTATCAGGGCCAAGTGTGTGTGTGTGTGTGCTGGGACTGTCGGCAGACAGTCACGAGATTCAGGGCAGTTGAGTGCTTGTGCAGATCCAGTTTAGATGTAGTGTAATATAGTACAGAATATAGTAAAATAAAGTCATTAATTAGCCTTCTGCTATCAGTGGAGTAAGATGCATCATTCCTCTCGGATATCAGGCAAAAATATCACCAATACAAAGAGACTCAGTGAACGTGAGGTTAGCTTAAATTTAAAATAATAAAAAAATGCCCTTCATAAAATGAAGGAATCTGGCTCCTTTTAAGGTGGGTCTAAAGCTGAAAGGCTACAGCAAAAGCAAGCAGGGCAGTAGCTCTCCTCATGTTCACCCAAGAGGATGCGCCACTCATCTCATTTCAGAATGCAGAGGGGCCAGACAGCCTCACTGCCTGCTGTAAAACTTGCTCATGTTGTTCCTGGCCTCCTGAAGGATTCCCAAAGAAGCTGCCCATCCTCCTCTGCTGAGGGAGGCTGCCTGGATCTGCAGCAGTGGAATCACTTCATGGCCCACCTGGAAAACACAGAGCCTGGCCGAGGTCCTGCATGGACCCTTCCTGGCTTCAGCAGGCTGTGGTGATCGACACTCTGTAAGGAGCTGGCTGTACTGCTGGATGGGAATTAGATTTGATTATGTGCTGGCTTATTTGGGTTTCAGTGCACCAAGTGGGGTGAGTGGCCAGTGGCCATGGATCTGCCTTGCTGGTTTGCTGGCAGAGCTAAGAAAAGGCCTTTGACGTTTTGTCTTCCTCTCCTGCCCCCAGCTCACGTGCAGCACGAAAAGTTTCCAACCTCTTTTCCAGGGTACAAAGTGGCTTTGTGCAGTAACTGAATTAAATTTGAAGAGAAAGTGAGCCATCAACCAGAGGTGTCTGGTGTCAGAGCAGGAAATTTCAGGATAAGCATCTAAGAGCACTCTGTGCGTATCTTGTGCGTAGTTCAGATGGCTTCAGCCTGGTCCAGCTCCCATGAAAGGACAGCAGTGAAAGCCACTGACAATGGTTAAGGGATCTGAGAGAGGCTGAGGCTTTGAAAATACCTCAGAAGTGGAAAACAAGGAGGAAGAATAAGTGGTCAGTTTTCAAAGGAACAAGCTCACCTGTGGGGTGCGTGGGAGGATGTACAGGGCTGCAGAAGGCCTTGAACTGGCTGAGAAAAATGTATCAATGTGCACACACACAGAATCACAGAATCACAGACTCACAGAATAATGAGGTTGGAAGAGACCTCTAAGATCATCGAGTCCAACCTATGCCCTAACACCTCAACTAGACTACAGCATCAAGTGCCATGTCCAGTCTTTTTTAAAAGACATTCAGAGATGGTGATTCTGCCATCTCCCTGGGAAGAGCATTCCAGTACTTTTTTATTCTTTGGTGATTTTTTTTTCCTAATATCCAACCTATACCTTCCCTGACAAAGCCTGAGACTGTGTCCTCTGGTTCTGTCAGCGGTGCCTGGTGGAAGAGACCGACCCCCACCTGGGGCTAACACACATGTGAATGCATATTTAACTCCAGCTTAGAGAGAACTCTGAGAGCCTCCAAAGGCACCCGAGGAGGACAAGGGAGTGGGAAGATGAAGTCTGAAGAAACTAGTGCAGAGCAGCACACATACCAATGGCAAAAGACCCAAACGACTCCTACATGCCCTACACTGTAAATCAGCTGAAGCTGCTCCTGAAAATGACTTCCCAGCAGCCAGCCCGGCAAAGAACTCTGACATCATAAAAACAAAATACAACCTTTTGCTGTGCAAACAGTAGATTGAAAAAAATAGTATCCAGCCAGCACAATAACATTCAGTAAAGCAGCTGCAAGGGCACATATGAGGTTTCTGTTATTCTGCTTCAGAAAGGGAGAACATCAAGTAACAGGGTGACAACTGATAAAGGAGTGCAGAGATTTCCATACTAAGCCAGGCTGCTGCACACAGAGAATTTGTTTAGCTTAAAGATAAAGCAATATATAAAAGGTCTGCCTGACACTTCTCATTTATTCTTCCTTGACACAAGAATAAATGATCTTGGTGAAATGAAAAAGCAACGTATTTCAAAGAAACAAAAGGGTTTTTATATTCTTACCTACAGTGCACCAAATTGTGGCACTGACACGTTGTTGAGATCAGGAAATTAGCATGATTAAAGACAGAATCAGATGTTTAGGAGGAAAATACTGTTACTTGAAATGAAAGTTTAGGGGAAAGAACCATGCAAGCCCCTGTGATTTTATGAGAAAATATTAACAAATATGCTTTCTCATTCAGTCCAGTACAAACGACTAGGGACAAAGAATTGGTCCAAAGATGCTGGAAGGTAGCCCCAAACCAGTGATTCTGGAAATGGTGCAGCTCTCCCTCCACCTCTCTCTGTGTCCTGAGCTGGGTGCATCAGAAAGGGAGATGATGATGGGCAGGGAGTCAGGGACACCACAGCCCAGCCACCACCCAGTGAGGCCACCAAAAACTCCTTCAACCCCCCTGGCCACCTCTCAACTTGGTTGTTCAAGGCCCTGGTAAAGGCTGAAGAGCACTTGAGGTCTGGAAAGCTCACCTGGCAAATGTGGACCCAGAACAGTGGTTCTGGGCAGGTTCTGCTCCTTTGGAGAGTCTGACCTAACCTGCATGGCCAACAGCACAGTAATAATGGGATCCTAAGGAATCCAGATGATTATTCTGAAACATATAACTGCATGCAGTAAGATGAACAAAAAAAAATTTGCTGTGTCTGTAGAAAGCAAAAAGGGTTGAATTTACTGGGTAAGGGGAGTAATTTAACTCCCTTTTCTCTGAGCTATGCAGGACTCAGCATAACCCAGGAGGAAGGTTTCCCCTGGCTCTCAGTGGATAGGATTTCAACCATCAGCTGTTTTTATCCTACAGCAGCCTCACTTCCCCATGCTCCCTCCCTGGCCTGACTCCTTTCAACCTTGTGCCTCACAGCTGAGTGCCTGGTTGCAAGAGAAGGGTATGGAAATGAAATCACTGCAAGATGCAGAGGGCAAACAGGCAGCCCAGGGTGCAGCTCCAGAGGTCACATCCTCCTGTCCTTTCCTATGGGAAAGTGCTCTCTAGATCTGCTCACACCCTTCCCCAACAGTTTCAGAGCCCAAAGCTGACCACCCAGTCACAAGCCTGCGATGTCTTTCTCCAGCTGGGGCACCCTGGGCAGGGCTGCTCTGCTGCAGGAACAAAAGGCTTTTTCCTCTCTCTGTCTTTGCTGGCACCTTGATGGTGTCCCCCAGTCAGAAATGACTCTCCCTGAGAAGAGTGAGCAAAGGGGCTGCTCCTTATCAGTGGTAGGGTACAGAAAGGGACGAGATCTTCCCACAGTGGGCTCAGCTTTGTGGTGGGAATGGAACTGCAGCTCCTGGCAAGATCCACAAACCAAGCGCAAACCACTCGCCCATGGTAGGGGGATGCTTCCAGAGTGAAACAGCTTAATTGCTGATCCTTGTGCACCTTTGGACATGCTGATATTTTCTTCTTGTGCCATAGAAGCAGTGACATCTTCCATGGGGAAGAGCTCTGGGGTGATGGAGAGGGAGGAGAAGCCACACAGGAACAACGTGACTCTGCTCAGCACCTGGCCTGGGCACAGCACTGTCTGCTGGGGGGCTCTGCCCATCTGGCCCCCTGAGAGTGCTCTCCAGCAGTGACCACTCCTGGCTCAGGGCTTCCCAGCCACAGGAAAACATGGAGCTTTGCCTGGAATTGAGCAAGTGCAGCCAGAGCCTGGGCATGGTGCTGCCTGCAGCAGGGGTGCACAGAGGCCTGCTGGTCACTAGAACTGGTTACTAATTCCCTTTCGGCGGTCCCACCAAGGGGGAAAAGGACCCTAATGCTATTCCCAGCCCCTGCTCTGACCTTGGTAAGCCCAGTGGGCCTTGTCCTGTTTGCTACAGGGTGATGAAGATGGGTGACATGTACAAGCCAGCCTTCTGGGACTGCTTGAGCACACAGGCCCACAGGAAATCTCCACTGCAGATCTCCCCACAACCTCTGCAGGGAGGCTGGAAAGGTAACACCCATCATTTTCAAAGCTGCTGCATTGCTCCCAAAGGCAGCATGGTCTACCAGAATGAGGAGATCTACATTTGCCCAGGTTCTCTGCAAAGTGTTGGACTTGTTGGACTGTCTTCATCCTGTTTGCCATCAGCAGGCTTAGACTGGCTTTCAGACAATGTAAGTTTGTGATTTTCTTCTAAAGGCATCACATGAGAAATGTTCAGAGGTGTTTAGCCCCAGACAGTGATGCAGAGGGGCTGGGGGGTTTCCTTCTTGCTCCTCATAGGGGCTGTCCCACCAAGGGGCAGTGGGAAAGTCTCCAAGTCCCTTCACTCCCCTTGCATTGTCCCTGTGAGACAAACAAGCCCTTGGTATAGGACCATACAAGGGGAATCATGTCTGGCCAAGACCCACTTCCACCATGGCACCAGGGCCAGGAGAATGGATGCAATGGATGCATTTAATTTCCCTGTGCAATTTAATGGGGCCTTGGGAGCTCCCCTCATCCCTGGAGGATCCATGGAGAGAAACTGGAATTGGTTCATGATAAAGGGAAACTCAGAGCTGGACCACCACTGAGACAGAGCAAAGGCTGTGGGCTCTGCATGGGCAGAGAGGAGATGCCCAGACACACATCCAAGGAGGTCAGCTGGGCAATCACACATCAGGGAATGGCCAGAGAAATCACTGCCACCAGTGGCTTCAGGGTCCTCCCCACCCCATAAAACCCCATCAGAAAAGCAGGAAAAGGGGGTGGATGGCAGCAGCTGGTAGGAGGAAAGTGCCAACAGTGAGAGTCCAAGACTTATCTGGGATGTACAGAAATGCAGCTGGGCCTGTCTCTGGCACGTCCCCAGCAATTCCCCCAAAGCTGGGGATCAGACAGCTTTAACATAAGCAATCTTGATCCTTATAGAAGCTCCCACCCTACACCGGAGTCCTTTGGGAAATAAAACCAACGGTGACAAGTCCCTTCCCTTTGGAGCAGGAGCAGGAGCAGGAGCTGTGGCTTTGCATCACTAAGCACGTCAACACACATTGGACATGCTCTCCTGCAGTCCCAGCTACTATTTCTGTCCCTGGGTTTCCACAGCTTCTTCCAGAGATGCCAGTGTGGTATCCAATTAACTCATCAGTCACAGCTCCCCGAGCTTTGCTGGGTGCAGACTCTCAACCACATAAATAATAAACAGGAAAACTAACATCTTGCTTCTGTTCCTCTGCTCCTTTCAATTGCTAATCTGGAGCAGCCACCTTAGTGCATGCTCACACAAACACACACACACACACATGCACACAGAGACACCAAGTGCCTGCACTCCACTTTGATTAATTGTGCATTTGGTGACGAGTTCAGCTTGTGGCAAGGCTGCACACAAGACTAGAAAACAAGGCTGGCTTTAATAGACCTAATTTTCATTAATCTTGTTGCCTCTCTCTGCCTCACTGCTGAAAGGAACTGAGGTTAATCAGGAAAAAGGAGTCTCTTTTGTAGAGCTGGTGGGAGGTTGCAACAGGGCTGCATTGGTTATTTTCCATACTCCCCTGAGGCTCATGTAGGAACAGACATTTAGTCCAAACTATATTACTTGGCTAACAAGATTTACAAGCAGTTTGAGATAATGCAATCATTTCCAAAATTAAGGAAGGGCATTCTCTAAAAAGTAAAGCTTGGGAGGAGGGGGCTGAGGGCTCATTTTCTCAAAATTCATTATCTGCAGCCTGGGTTTTGCACATGTGTGTGTGTGTGCTGCTTTCAGACTATGACGACTGAATTAAAGGCCAGCTCTATAGACTCAGAGATAGCTTCGTGTGCAGCATCATTTTTCATTTTCATCCCAATTTTTTCCCCTCCCTCTGCTTCCCATGAATTTTACACAAACAAACAACAGCACCTAAAAAACCAGTGTGCCCAGCCTTGTCTCATCACCCTGTGTGTGTTACCCCACGCAGCCTTCACTTGCAAGGAGCAGCACAGGAGCAGAACGTGCATCAATACCAACAGGAATTCTGAGCTAATGCAATAATGCTCTCCCAGATGGATGCCTGCTTTACAGTGTGCCAGGTCCCCAGAGAGTCTGCCTGCTTCCTTATTCACCTGAAGCTGTGGAGTAATGTGGTTAGCTTTCCAAAATGATTGATGGTCATTGAGCTACAGAAGTCAAAGAAGGAAAAGCCAAGTGCATCATGCTGCTCTTCACCACCTCACCTATGGATGCATCCATGCCTACACACACAAGCTCCCTGCTGCCTGTGCAGGATTCCTCCCTATGCATGAGTACATTTGGATTTTAAATCACTCCAGAGGAGGGGTTCCCAGCATGGCCCTGGAAGGCTGTGAGCTAACCATGCAGACGTCACCCACTGTACTGACAGTCCTTCCTTCCCAAATGACTAATTTTCTCTTGCTCCATCTCCCTTGCTCAGCTCCAGCATCCTGCAGTTTTCTGCCAGTAAACAGTCTTGTCTTGGTTCCACCACGCTCTGCACACACATTTCTGCTGTTTCACCATAAGCAAATCCCTCAGGCTTTCTCTGCCTGTGTCTGTGGTCCTCCTGGGCTGTGCACTGAACCATGCCCCTGTAGGCAGCTGAGGTTTTAGTGCAGAAGGGTGAGGAGATGTGGGTAGTTGTGGTTGAAAGGGCAGGATGGCCAAGGCAGAGGAACTCTGAGGACAGTGGAAGATGCACTGAGATGTGACTGGAGCAGCAGAGGGAAGAGCAAAGGATCAAACTTTGCTCCTCCCCCCAAAAAAAGAATGGGGCACATTAGAAATCCTGCGTGGCTGTAAAGACAAACCACCTTCATGCACTTCATCTGCCAAGTTTCACGTGCACAGCAAGGTCTGGTAAGTGCACAGGATGTTTAATATTAAATGTACAATTCATTATTTACGCCACAAAAAAGAGCACACTGAGGAGAGCAATGTTCCGAGCCTGGCCCCAAAAAACGTCCCTGGCTCCTCCCAGCAAGGCCAAGGGGAACAAACTCTTTAGAAGTCTGGGAATGCATCCACCAGCAGCAGGGGTGTATGTAGGTCATGGTGATGCAGTGGAGCCTGGGGCTGGGGCCAGCCTGGCCAACACTGCCTGGGGCCAGTGCTGTGGCTGGGGCTCTTTCCCCAACCTCCTCCTGCCAGCCAGCTCTGCCCATGGAATGGTGCCCTCCATGCCCTCCCTCCTCACCCAACCCATGGGGATAATGTCCTGCCCTTGGTCTTTTCTGATTCCACAAGGTGAAGGCAGCAAGGGGAGAAATAAACAATTTCAAAAGAGGACTGTGACATCAACACAGAAAAGGGAGGAGAGAGGCTGGACAGGGAGCTCAGCAACCCAGGGTGTGAGTGTAGGGGAACCCTGGACCCTGGGAAGGGAACAGGACTGTGAGGCTGCAGGGAGGGATTCTGGCTACAGCTGGTGGGGAAAACTCCAGATCTCTTTGGAAATCCCTCTCATTTCACACAGTAACAAAACAGAGCTGGGTTGCCAAACAAACACAAGCGAGTTAAAGCTAAACATACCTACCAAAGCCTTAGATCCAACCCCAGGCAGTGCTTCTTTGAAAGAAAGTATTTTTCTCTTAACTGGTTAATAGTTCAGACCCTGGACAAATTTGTAGGAGCCTACAGAGAACCTGAGGGTCAGCTCACATTGTTGACATCTGCCCATTATCCTTGCGCTGCTGCTGGAAGCATAGATGGACCCTGCCTCCTGTGGCAGCTTTCTCTGGGGGTTGTGCCAGGCTGCCCCAAATCCAGCCCTGCCATGCCCAAAACCACCCCATGGCTCAGGGCTAGGCAGGCAGGCTGCCCCCCTGGTCCCCCCATATCTCTGGAAGTCCTGGCTGTTTTATTTTGGAAATATTGATAGCAGGAATCATGTTCTGAAGCAGAGAGTGAGCTCCTGAATTATGCCACCAGCAAGGCTTGTCTCCAGCAGGATGGCTGGGACATAAACAATGTTTTCCAGGGGGTTTCATGTTGATGCATCCAGAGTACCTCATTGCTTGCTTGCCTCCCAGACTCAGGAACTGTTTAGGAGACATGACTTTTCAGAGAAAGCAGCTGTGGTATTTTCCCCTTGCACACAGCAAGGGGAAAAAAAAAAAAAAAAAAAAAAAAAAAAAAAAAAAAAAAAAAAAAAAAAAAAGGAAGAAGTTTCCAGCAAGAGTCAGCAGCACACAGTGTAAGAGACTTTCAGCTGATCCCTTTATTTCCACCACACTGTGATGAGCCAAAGTTGGACACTTTCATATCAGTGCTTCTTCCATAGAGCTTCCACCAGAACCTTCTCCAGCATTCCAGCGCTTTCCATTCCTGCACAGACTTGTATTTGTTGATGAGGAAATGAAACTCAAAACTCCAGAAAATGTGTGTAAAATCCTATTCCATGCAAACTCCATGCAGATCAGAGAGAGAACGTGCCTTCTCAAGACCAGTGGCTGTGTGCTTAGCAGCAAAACACAGAGAGCTGGAGAAAGTTCCATACCCAAATGCCACCAGGCTGAATATTTCCAAATGTGCCTGTTGGAAGCCCTCACCCTTGAGCTTCCATGCTGGATATTTCCAAGTGTACCTGTTGGAAGCCCTCACCCTTGAGCTTCCAGGTTCCAGTGGATTGCACAGTGCACTTCCAAACCACTCACAGTTCCTCGGCAGGGCTGAGTTGCTCTGAGTCAGCAGAAGCTGCCTGAGACACTAAAGCTGCTCAGAGTTCAATGTGATGGAAGAAGTAGCAGGCAAAATCCTGTAACTCATCAGACAATGTAAGATATCATAAGTAATAAGCAGCAGTGGCAGTCTACAAAGTGGTTTATAAAGGGCTTGATGAGTAACTCAGCTGAGCCTCTGGATTACACACAAGAGGAATCATTTCATTTCTGTCATGCAGCAGCCCATCTGCAGTATGCAAGGAGCCATCCCTGCTTCTCACATCTCAAGGGCTTCAGATAAAAGGGTGAGAATCGCTGCCAAGACCAGGAAACACGAGGCAAGTTTTTCACTTGCTCGTGAAAGAGACGAGTGATTCTGTATGCCAGATTTCTGTAATTGGGGAGCACTTGATATGCACAGATGTGCAAAGCCTGACATGGACACACAACTGTGAAAAGTTCAAGAAGGGGGCCATGCTGGTTGATTGCTGCTCCCGAATTCAAAACCAGATTTGGCTGGAGCCACTGTCTTACATTCTATAAAACTGCACTGATTTCTGCCCTGTGCAATACTGCTGAAATTCAGGGGACAGAATGCCTGCAAGGGGGACCCAGAGTGATGCTGCACACTGTCAGGTGCAGGAGCTACAAGCATCCATTTCTCTGGTCCAATCACCCCCTCCAGCATTAGCAGTCCTGCTTCCTCAGCAGAGCCTCCCTGGCTATCTGCCCAAGGGATCCTACTGCTTCAGCTCTCCTAATCTCCCTGCCTTTTCCACCTGACTGTCTCCATTCTAGCTGCTCACAGAGGGTCCCTGAGTAACCTACTCTCTACTTTGAATTGCTTGAATAATTCAGAGATATGGAGAAGCCAGCAAAGAGCTTGCCTAATTCTCCTGAGAGATTTGAGTCAGCATCTTTGCATCTACCTGCAACAAGGAAACCTCCTGCACGTGCAGCATGTGTGTTACATCCTAGGCACGTGCTTCCTTGCAGGTTTGCCTGGAAATGCACAGCAAGGCTGATGTGGCCAAAAGGCACTTGGCTCTGCAGAGCACTCACAGGGTCAGAATGATAGTGAGCATCCACCCAGGACTGACAGGACTTCAGCCCTGACACCTCTCTGAGGCAGTGTGGGATGGAATGGGCAGCTGGGCATGAGCTAGCTCATCCCCACACTCCTTGTGAGTCCTGCTTGCTGTTACTGAGCCTCTGCTGGAGGGCAGGAAGGCTCTGCAGAAGGATCTGGACAGGCTGAGGGGTCAAGGCCAATGGCAGAAGTTTCAAACCCCCCTGCAGCACTACAGGCTGGGGGAAGAGTGCCTGGCAGGAAAGGACCTGGGGGTGCTGGTTCACAGCACCCGAACATGAGCCAGCAGTGTGCCCAGGTGGCCAAGAAAGCCAATGGCAGCCTGACCTAGATCAGGAATAGTGTGGCCAGCAGGGCAGTGATTCTTCCCCTGTGCTTGGCACTTGTGAGGCCTCACCTTGAGTGCCCAATTCTGGACCCCTCAATTCAGGACAGAAACTGAGGTGCTGGAGCGAGTCCACAGGACAATGGAGCTGCTGAAAGGAGCACAAGTCCTGTGAGGAGCAGCTGAGGGAGCTGGGGGGCTTTAACTTGGAGAAAGGAGGCTCAGGGGAGACCTTATCACTCTCTACAAATCCCTGACAGGAGATCTGACCCAAGGTGGGGGTTGGCCTCTTCTCCCAGGCAGCCAGTGACAGGACAAGAGGAAATGGCCTCAAGCTGTCCAGATTGGACATCAGGAAGAATTTCTTCACTGAAAGGGTGGTCAGGCATTGGAACAGGCTGCCCAGGGAAGTGGTGGAGTCGCTGTCCCTGGAAGTGTGAAGGTGGCACTCAGTGCTGGGGTTTAGCTGACATGGTGGTGTTTGGTCAAAGGCTGGACTCGATGATACCAGAGGTCTCTTAGGAAGAAAATTATGATACCAGATGGAATCATCTCTGCTATCATCCTTGATGATACCAGAGGTATCTGGGAAGAGGTCCCTTCCAGTCTTAATGGTTCTGTGATTCTAAGCAACTCCTGGGCTCTTGCCAGCAGAGTTGGGTTCATGCCAAATGGAAAGACATCAGGAGAAAACATCTTCAAAATGCTTCAGATCACTGCCTTGCATTTCAGCCCATTGTGCTGAGGGAGAGCCACCCAAGCCACCCTCCCTTTTGCCTCCCTGTGTGCAATGGCACCACTGCCACTGCCTCAGAAATCCCCTGGCTGGACTTTGGCACAGCTGGTATGCCTCAGGCATGGGGACAGTGCTCCTAGCTTACCCCAGGACGGCCATTTCCTGAAACTCATCCATCTCTCACAGCTCTCTGCTGCTTGATGCAGCACAGACAGCACCCTCCAGCCCCCACAAGCTCCTCTGCCTCCTGCTCAGAAGCAGGCAGGCTGCTGGCTGCAGATTCCACCAGCAGCCCCAAATGCAGCTCCCCATTCTCTGGCATTTGCAGGCAGCCCTGCTGTTCCAGCACCTCTTGCTCTGTCTGGTTTGGCACTACCCAGAGCTGATTTTAAACCCTGAAGGGTTGGTTTCCAATGTGAGGCACAGTTGTGCAAGCCAGGCTGGCTGGATGTGAGACCAGGAGCACACCAAGCTGGCTTGGGGAGCAATCTAGTTTCCCAAAGCATGGTGAGATAAGCACAGTCCAGCCTTCCCTGCAAATTCGTAACCATGAAATGTCTGTGCTTTTCTGCCTTTGTCCATCTGCTCCAAAACAAAGATCCACATCTCTGATGGCAAAACACAAGGCAAGAACAGCTGCCCTTTACCCAAGAACACAAAAACTACCCAGGGAAGTGTGCAAACCCTGGTTTCTGCTGCTCTACAGCTGGGGGACTGTCAGTGAGGAGATGGGAACAAGCCCCTTCTGGCTGAGAGATGGCTTCCAAGAGGGCTGTGCTGAGGCAGAGCGTTTCTATTCTGAGCCGCATCTCATAAGGTCTCCAGCACACGGCTGCTTTCCCAGACCTTGCTTTAACTACTCTGGAATGATGGGAGGAGAGGGGCAGCCATGGAGCCCTCCTTTCTGGGGGGCTGCTTTTGGCACCATGACAGCCAGCTTTCAGTTTGAAGGGGGCACGCAAATATGCCAAAGTGCTGTGGGCTTTGCTGTTAATCAGTTCAGTACACCTAATTCTGCAACATCAAATGTCTCGGGCTCTCCAGTTCTCATTTCCTAATTTATTCTCACAGGCTGAGATGGTTGATTTGTGCCTGTGCAGCTCCTCTACAAGGCAGATTCAGAGACTATCCCAGCTGGGTAGTAAACCAGGATAACAATGCTTTGCAGCAGAGGAATTAGCAAATGGAGAGGAAAGCAGAGCGAGGGGATGAGCGTGGATGAGAGCTGGCATGAGCCATCACATCTGCAGTGATTTATTTCCAATTTCACTTATGAAAACCTCCCTGGGTACAGATTGCCTTTCCCCACGTCGTCTTCATTATCACTCCACCTTGAGACTGGGTGATGTGGGCGTTTGATAGACTACCTGGAAGCCTTGTTTATTTCCCTGGTGTTTCCCCGTGGTGTGATGAAACCTCTGCTTCAGAGAGCTGTGCCAGCCACGCCAGGCAAAGCCCTTGCTGTCCCCAGGACAGGCCTGTGCTGCAGTGCCCTGAAGAACAACTGTGTCCCCCCCTTTGAGGGCACACCTCAGTTCCTCACAAGCAGAGAGTCTGCACACCAGCCAGCACAGGATCTCTTGGTGTGGGAAGCAGAATCCACCAGGGAGTTTCCTCGTCTAGCACTGATAAGAGACCACAAGCATCTCCCTTGCAGGTGGCAAGCTGCCGATGACTCCCAGACGTGCTGTGGCCTGGACCATGCTCAAGAAAGCATCTCATCACATTCACAGCATTATCAGTTATCAATCAGCTTGTTTTCTCTCCTGCCTTCTTGGTCGTCAAAGTGTTGAGAGCTGGTGCTGCTCCAAAGAATTGGGTTCCTTCTGCAACAGTTTTGCCCCCGTCTCTTCTTCCCTCTTGTCCTCCACGTCCCTATGGGTTTGTGAGACCTAATCAGCCAGACCCAGCAGCACCTGCCATCCTGCATTTTGGACCCTGGACAGGACAAACTGCAGCAAAATTAAACAGAGGGCACTGATTTCACAAGTGAAATGTTTCTTTGGAACAATGGAAAAACACCTACTTCCCCTGTTAAACCAGGATTTGTACATCTGCCTTCAGCGTCTCACACAAGGAATTATGGCTGCCTCATCGGCAGGATTTAGAGCTGCAGCCAGCTCAGGAAGATCACGAGGCTGCGTTTGCTTTCTGACAGATGCATGGCTTTATCACATCCTCTCCTTTGAACACATATCCACTCCAGTGCATAGACCCAAGGCGTCTTCGGGCAGAACTCCGACAATACAAGAGAGAGAAGATCCTGGCTGTTTCCTGGGGTAGGCTCCCTGTCCAAGCACAGCAGGACTGATGGTACCAGGCGTGCTGGAGAACGTGTTTCCTTGCTGTGCATGTACCATTTTGGGTCTAATTCATCCTGGCTGACAGCTACTAATTTGACAAGTACTTTAACCAGACATGTTTTAAGAGTGCTTCCCTTGCTCATGCGTGCTGGGCTACACGGTTGCACACTGTGATTGTGCATCTAAAATTATGGTAGCTGATAAACTGAAGGCAGAAAAGGCAGTTAGAGCTCAAGCAGAAGCCTGCCAAGTTTCTAATAAAATTCAAAACACAGTAATATTTAAGAGCGTACACGAAGCCAGCGTTTGTCTGTGTTTCAGTCTGCCTTGAAATCCCCTGAGCAATCAGCCCACATGGAGGCAGCTTAAGGAATGGAAAAATCAGTCACTTCTATTTCTCATGTCTTTTTTAGTCTGCAAAGTACAATGTGCAGTGGGAAAATAGGATCCAAACCACTTACTCTGCATCAAAAGCGATTTTAGTTGTTTTCAGCTTGAGAAAACCAATGAAACCACTTCCTAAGGCTTGTCATGACAGAAGTCCATATGGATGCCTGATCAATCACCTATCTTCAAGTGTGATGCTTCTTAGCAGAAACCCCAAGTCCCCAAATGATCCTTTAGTTCCATGGGCACTAAAGAAACTTGCTTACAAGTCTAAGTAACAAAAAAAAAAAATCAATTCCTCCCACTATTACTACTGCAATTCTTAGCTATTTAGTGCCCCACTGCCAAGCACAGGTTTTTAGTCACTTCTTGTTAA
Source organism: Calcarius lapponicus (assembly GCA_039654755.1). Taxonomy (NCBI): domain Eukaryota; kingdom Metazoa; phylum Chordata; class Aves; order Passeriformes; family Fringillidae; genus Calcarius; species Calcarius lapponicus. Next base: position 101,400,920 of record CM077465.1, on the reverse strand, counting down.
ATATCCAGAAGGAAAGAGGCATTTGTGCTCTGTCTGTGGTTGCATCCTCCATCTCTTCCAGACCAGGTCTGGGAGATCTCAACAGCCAAGGTTTCTGGTCCCCCCTAGTCCTACAGTGAAAACAGAAGAAACAGCTCTCTGCTGCCAGATAATGCCCCTCTGAGGTCTTATCCAGGCCTAGATGGATAGCTGGAGAAATCTTTATGAAAGCTTTCAATAAACAACGCCAATGGCCTTGGGTTGCAGGTGATATTTCCTGAGCTCTGACAATGTTGCACACTGGTGTTTGGCATAACCCCATAAAATCACCACCTTGTGCAATAAGATCATTTTTATAAATATCATAGGTGACATTTTAGCTGTTTGTTTTACCTACTGGAATTCCAGCTCACATGGTATGAGAAGTAGCGCTCCACAATGAGAAATACCTTTGTTTGTGAAAATTTTCGCTCTAAATTTCACATCTGAAGTATTAATTGCCCTTATGGTTGGAGCCTTTCCCAGTTTTCCTTTTGAATAGAAGGGATCTCAGATCCTTAAACAAGGCAGCATGAATCACTGCATTTGAGTGGAGGCCACTCGCAGCTCTGGCTTAAGGAAAATCTCTTTATTTCCTCTAAATGTCCACAATTCCTGTTAGAAGAATAATATTTACTATCAGACCTTCCCAAAAATGTCTTGCTAGAAGTTTTTTCCCCACCCAAAACTTGTCTTGGAACTATTTTCTGAAAATGCCAAGTCCTCTCTATTCCTCAAACAAAATGTTTGAGTACCACATTCCCCCAGACTATTTTCACAATATTATTTTAGTGTTCTTTTAAATTCCTATTATTATTATTATACCTATTTCTTTGCCATCACTTTACATCCTCACTGTTGCTGAGTCTTACCAATTTCTTTGACTTTCAGCATTTAATTAATTTTTCAAAACTGTCAAAAAACGGAGGGGAGGAATGACTGTTGTCTTAATTTTCTTTGCTAAACAGTTTTCTACATTCTGAAAGTTACCATAGCTGTGGTTTTACTTTTCATTTGCAATATCAGAGATTTCTTCCCATAAACTCAGGGAATTCTGGGAAAGATGGAGAGTAGAAAAAAAGATGTTTAAAGAAGAAAGTAAATTAAGAATTTCTTCCCAACCCCTCCCAGGGTCTTGACAGTCACATATGGTCCTATTTGAAAAGATTGAATAAGAGCCAGAAAAGAAAGAAAAGGCAATGATTCTAGGTTTTGGGTTGGTTTAGGGATTTTTCCTGGATTAATCCAGCATTTTCCTATTTCAGTACTCTGAGGTTTTGTATTTTTTCAGTCAAATTTCTTTTCTCCCTCTTCAATGAGAGACCATGCAATTCAAACTATGCAATAACTTTTCCTATTTAATATTTCACCAGCTCACCTGGCATTTGCCTCCAGAAATAAGGCTCAGCACTGATTATCTCTGGTTATGGGAACCATTCACTCCCCACAGGCAGACCTGTGTTGTGTGTTGTGTCTGAACACAGTTCTGGGATCCTTTGTGAACAGAGAGCTGCAAGGCACAGGCGGCATCCCCTGCCCTGGTGGCCGCTCAGGGGGCACCCCAAGGCTGTGTCCTGGGGAAATGCTCTCTCCAAGGCCAGTGCAGCCCCAGGAAGCCCAGGCACAGGCAGTTTCCAGGTTACAAGGTATTTGTCTGGTGAGATGGCACAAAGGCTCTGGGGCTTTATCAGCCTCAGTCAACACACACTGTTAATAATCATTACTGCTGCACTGCATATTGCCTGGCACCCTCGGCCAGATTTAGCTCTGCTTTCTGCATCGCAGCTCCACACATGCTCATTACCACACAGTTTACAAACAATGCAATTACTTGGGTGATTATTAAAGCTACAGATTATGGCAGAAAGACTTTTTTTATCTCTTGAACCATCAGAAAACCTCCGGGCAAAAAAAACCCCCACGACCATAAACCAAAAACCAAACCTAACAATAAAGTGATTGTTACGGGGATTAAATTATTTTTCCCCCATACCTGCTTGAGTGTTTGCCTTTTCCCTGGTTACTGGTTATTAAGGATATAATATGCTTGCCTTATCCATTCTGGCCCTGTTTTCTGTGGTGAGAAGGGGAGCAGAGTGTGAGCAGGTGGGTGCTGCTGAGCTGGGGAAAAGCAATTCAGGGCAAGTGACCAGCTCAGACAGGGACAGAGGGAATCACTGCCCCATAATTGCAAAGTTTCAGCTACTTTCAGAGCACAGCTAAGACCTTCTGCTTTTAATTCTGAAGCATAACTCCTGGAGTCCTTTAAACTGTCAGAATTAAGAGAGGGGGAAAAAAAACCAAACCAAACCTGGAATAAGGACAAAGCAAACAGAAATTAACATTCAGAGAACACTCCTGATACCTTCCAATTTCTCATGCTGGAGAGAAAGATAAATGCTAAAATCTTGAGCTCTCCTACTTGCAGCAAATCCTGGCTTTGCAGGGGAACACCATGGACCCACACTGTTTTGGACAATGACACCATGCTCCTGCTGCCCACTATCCTGACCAGTTGTGCCCTTGTTTGGGCCATCAAATCAATGCTCTTAGATTTCTGGAAAGCCTTGTGTCTCCCAGGTACACGGATCAAGACCTCCAAGCCATGAGCAGCTGCCCTGCTCTTCCCTCATAATGCACATTAAGGGACACAGAGTGACTGGGAGGCAGGGGCCAAAGAATATGAAAGACCTCAAGGAATTTTTAAAATAAAACAAAACAAAAAAAAAACCCAAACAACAAAAAAACTGTGTCCCAAACCCATGAGGTTCTAGTCCAGGTTTGAAATGCAGGGTGCAGAGCTGAAGGCAGCCTTTCAGCCCTGTGAATGCTAAAGCACATCAGAAACCATGGGAAGGTCTGGTGGTTTCCCTCAGGAGACACTGGACTGAAGCCAGCAAGAGGAGGCTCTGAACAGGACACAGCTGCTGCTTTCCTCCTCCCTGCAGACTCAGGTCCCACCTGTGGGCTGCTGAATTTCTGAGAGCCCACCCCAAAGGCCCTGGGCTGGCAGGGGAGGTGCTGCAATGCTGCAGGCTGCTCCCAGACCCCGCTGCCTCCATTTCCCATCTGCAAGGACAAGATTTGTGGGGGGTTTAGGATTGTAGAAAGTCTGCAATGTCCTGTGAATGGGATGGTGCTGGCATGGCATTGGATGTGGAAGTGCTGCTCCATCACCTGAAGGAATAAGCTACAGTGGGTGCTGGAAGGAGAGGTGACCCAGGCAAGCTGGAGATGCTGGATGCCACACGCAGCAGGGCAAACATTTCCCCCACTGGCCTCAGACACCTATTTTTAAACTATTGCATATGTTTCCTTTCATTACCAGTCATACTCATTTGCTTTGAAGGGAGGTTACAAATAAGGAGAAAGTCCCTGGTTAATTGACTGGATGATTTATTGCATCCTCCCTCTCTTAGCAGCCACACAGGCTTAAAAGCTGCATGAGGAATGGCTGCTCAGCTTTTGTTTGGAAATGAGCAGGGTGAAGGCTAACGTGGAGGAGATGGGAATAACCCCAGGCACTGCCTGCCTGCTTTTTAACAACTCTTTGGTGGGGAGGGGTCCCCAAAAAGGAGGTCCTCCGTGCACCGTGGTAGTCACAGGTCAAAATCTGTCCACCATTCTCTTGGCAACGTGTCTGGTGTTTACTTTGGAGCATCAGAACTTGGCACTTCTGATGGATGTAAATACAGACAGGATAAGTGGGCAGAGATTTTCTAAAATCTCATTTACGGGCACTTTTTCAATGCACAGAAGCGCCCTTACTCTCTGCTAACCCAGAGGGCAATTTGTGATGTCCTTAAAGTCAGTTCCAGAAACTGATCTAGCAAACAGCTTTCAGAAAGGCCAGAAAGTACCATGGAGAATTGGGCTTCCCTGGCAATGAGAGAGGGGGAGGAAAAAGGTAAAAAAAGTCTAAAGGAAAAGGAAAAAGAGTATAATGAGTAACATAATGGAATGGACAAGGGACTAAAGAGGAGAAAGTGGAAACAAAGTTTAAAACAAGCTTAAAAAGCCTTCCAGGGAACAGAAGATGAAATGAACCCCCCTCTCCAACAAGGTGTTTAAATGTCTTGGTTCTGGGTATGAACAGAGGAGCCTGGACAGGCAGGCCAGAGGGATGTTATTTGGAGCAGCTTGCTGGCTTTCCCTAGAGTTTAATAATAGCAACTGTATTTATACGACTAAAATGTTTTTGTTAAAAGGCTAAGTACTGGTATGTCATGCTAGTCACTTTAATTTAAAATAAATTCTAAAAGTTCTCACTGGAAAGGCTTGCAGCTAACTATAAATATATGCAATATGCTGATGGATTTTTTTTTTAAAAGCAAATTTATTCTTCTTCAGAGGCACTAAATTGCACAACTGTGCAGCATTTCTGTGGCACAAATTTCTGCTAACTGATCTAGTTGCATTTTTTTCTTTTTTCTTTAGCCCTACTGCATATAAGTGGCAGCTCTGGCTGTTTTGATGTGGGTTTCTGATACATGAAGAGATTCAAACAGATAGGTGAGAGGGAGAGATAAAGGGAAAAATGAAAAAGGAAGAGTCCTGGGCAGGTTGACAGCACTTTTCATCCCTATTACTCTGAGCATTTGGATGACAAACGTCCACATTTTACACTTCCTTCCCTTCCTTCCACTGGGAACTCATTGCTGGTGGCCAACAGGGAGCAGAGCCCAGGTGAATCCTTTGGCTCCCACAAAGTGAATTGTGCCAGTCCCACCCCCTGTGCCCTGTGTGGCCATAGCAGCAGGCTGCCCTTGGCACTGAGCACTCCCATCTCCTTTGCAAGCCCCAGGATGCCTCTCAAGCCCCAGCTTCTGTAATCCAGCCCAGCCCTGGTCACTCTGGCCAGCAGCGCCCTGCCAGCAAGCAGAAAGCAGCCAGGCAGGGTGAGGGCTGCAGAAGCAGTCCTGGTGAGCCCCTCAGCCAGCAGTCCAGCCCCCAGTGAGCTCTCTGGTTCGTGGTGTCCCTCCATCCATCCTGCTGGGGCAGCCGGAGGACGCGCTCCATTCACCGGCCTCCGCAGCAGCGGCGTTTCCATTGCAGTTTGGTAAAGGATAATTATGGCAAATTCCTTAGAAGGGGCTGAAGTCAGCCTGCTACCAGATAGCAGGAAATATTTATAACAATCACTTCCAACTGCAGCCTTTCATCTGAAATCTAAACAGAAAGCTGAAATCCCAGGCCTGTAAGTTGATACCTTGGCTATATATGGTCAAAGAACTCCATGGGGGAGAAAAAGATGCTGAGTCCCCAGCACTCCTCACACACAGGGCTCCAAGAAGATCCATTAACCTCTGTAAAATTAGCAAGCCCGTTTCGTCAATTAGCTTTGAAGTATGATTGTCACGCTGTTGCATTAAGAGCTCTGCTCTCCCAGGGATGTCTCAGCATGTCACACTCACAGCCACGTGTACGGCCGGGCGCAGCATTCTCTGAGTGCTGAGACGGCCCCCGGCCTCGCGTGCCTGTGACAGCAGCTGGGAATTAAAAAGCAAAAGTTCTGGGGTGACCCCCTGCACTCCTGCAGGACAGCAGCGCCAGGCAGAGGCAGGGCATTCTACAAGACACAAGAACAGAGGAATGGTGCTCTCTGGTATTCAGGCTGGCAAAAAACGAGAGCAAAACCAACTCCTGCACGAAAAGGGACCTAGAAAATCACAAGGCATTGAAATGCATTGCTTCAGACTTTACTAGTGTTTATGACTTATCCTTTTTGAAGGAGTTCTTCTGATAGCAAAAGTCCACATTTTACACTTTTTTTTTTTTGAGAACTCCCACCACACCTCCTTCTGCAGCAGCAGGAAATGAACTGCAGAGCTTTACTCACATTGTGTCCCCCCTAATGCAGAGCACAAGGTCCTTCTTTCCACCCTGGAGCATGGGTGGGATCGAGGCATTTCCACTTTGCCCTCCTCTGCTTTTACCTGAGCATTTGCTAACAGGAACACAATGCCCAGAGAAGCTGTGGCTGCCCATCCCTGGAAGTGTTCAAGGCCAGACTGGATGGGGCTCTGAACAACCTGGTCTAGTGGAAGGAGACCCTGCCCACGGCAGGAGAGTAGGACTGAGGTGATCTTTAAGGTCCCTTCCAAAGTAAATCATTCTATGATTCTACAGCTCTATGATGTATGTTCAAAACCAGACAGGCCTGAAAAACAGCACTGCAGGCTTTTCTTACAGGGGGGGAAGAACAGGTTGATGGCCCCTGAAGAATCAGCAGCTTTGACCCTGTGATTTTAAAAGCTTTTTCTTGCTGAGGCAGTGCTGTTCAGCACAGAGATGGCACCGTGCTCAAAAGCAAGGAGCTGGCATTCCTGCTCTCAGCCTGCTGCATGCAGGCTCCGATCAGCTCACCCATAATGTTAATTCAAACCAGTCAAGTGAGTTTGCCAACATGTCTAAGCCTTGAGCTGGAGCTCACAATGCTTGGTCCTCATCAAGACATCAGCCTCTGCACTGGACATCTCATAGAGCATTCTGACAGGCATGTGCCTCTGGGGCAGCCTTTCCTTTTCATTGCAGTTGAATGCCTTCCCACTACTCGCAGCTGAATTTCAAGAAAACAGCAGTGAACATCTCAATTAAAAAGCAGAGATTATAACCAAAAAGTCACATTTCCTTTTCTGAGATCTAACATACTGTCTCAACCTGCTTATTGTTATTAAGCAAACAGCAGCAAATCCATTTCTGCATATGTCCCTGCCATATGGGGTGTCAAAACCATGAGAACCATTTCTATTTCAATACCAACCCTTCTTTGTTTCTCTTTCTGTAACTCATGCTGCATCTCATAGGGTGTGATCATGAAACCACCGACCAACCAACCAACCAAATTTTGGTCTGTCTCAGTGCCAAAGCAGCAGTAATATCAGCCAGCTGTGACACAGCAAAGGGTGGGTTCCCAGGGTGGAAACAACCCCTGGACACAGCAAACCTCTCTGCAGTGAAGACAAATAAAGATATGCAGGCTTGAGAACTACAGTTTGAAACAGAACCCACCCCAACAGGGGGGTTGTGCTGGTAGTTATTATTTGTGCTAGTTTTTATGGTGTGGGCTGCATCAGAGGGCACTATTGGGCTCATCCAAGCAGTGCTGGTGCATTCCCACAGGAGCTCATCCTGCAGGCAGCACCAGGCTGGATGCACATGCACCACTGCACATCCCACTGCAACCCAGGGCACCCGAGGGCACCGGGGTCTCCTGATTTACATCCCAGGAAAGCACAGCTCATTTATTCATTTGTGACCTCCGGGGACTGGGCCTGACAGACACCAGTCCTCTCTGCAGGGAGCCTGCAAGGCCAAACCAGGAGCAGTGTTTCACCGGTGTGGGTAGGCACAGCACACAGTAAGGCAGGATGACCCATGGTCTGGGGCAGGGCACAGGGCCTCCTAACCCTGGGATCATCACACAGAAGATGAGCAGAGGAAGCTGGAATGGCAGGACAGAGGGAAGCGCTTGAAATGGGGGCACTATGATGAAAGACAAGAGGTCTCTGTGGGGAAAAGGGGGTTTCCAGCTTCAGAGGAGGATGAGGTGTAGTGAGGAGAGACCTTGCTGCCTACTGCCCTATGTGAGAGCCCCTTTGCTGCCAACCCTCAGTCCACGTGCCTGGGAAGCCTGGCCACCTCTGTCCCCAGTGCACAGGGCACACTGCTCCCTGCCTTGCGTGCCACAGCCCAACACGTGCTGCTCCAAACGCTGCACAGGGAACGCGGAAGGACAAATCTGAAAAGAAAGGCACATATGCCAGATATGCCCAAGCACAAGGCTGGAAAGGAAAAGGAGCTGTCCCCAAAAGAGCACGGTGATATTTGCATGCAGGCTCACTCTCCCCAGCTGCAGGAGCAGCCGTCTCCACTCTTTCATGTGAATGTGCGGCATCCTCGGTAGAAATTGGGTACAAATATTTGTTGGATCTTCTCTCGACAATCTCAACAGATATAACCCAGGGGTTTAGCTACTGGGGAAAACTCTGCAGTCTTTTATACTCCTCTAGACTTCAGAGATGCACTGCCTTTGCAGCTGGGATTTTTGAGATTTCAGAGGAGCTCCTTTGCCAAAAGAGCGGCCGTGGAGCCTCCCAACAGGAGCAGTGGCCAGGGGATTAGCCCTCCTGCTCCGAGGCATTTTCAGCCCCAGCTGTGGCTCACCTGGCTTCCCTCCACCAGGCTGCAGCCACCCTTACAGCTCTTCTGGCAGAAAGGGGAATTGTCCTCCCTTCACCTGGCAGGGGCTGCTCCCCAGGCCCCGGTGCCCACATCCCCAAGGGAAAGGCACACCGGCCCGTGCACCCTGCCAGTACATTCCCCTTCCTCCTCTTGGCCCAGTCAGGGCTATTAACAGGATAATGAGAAGAAAGAAGTACGAGCCGGAAAAAAGCATCTCTGATGGGAGCATTTCAAAAGGCAGCCAGTTTCCAGAAGGCAAGAACTATTCTCCACGTCAATTATCTACAGAGATGCAAGAAACTGGATGACAATGAGAAATTAGATAATAAAAGCTCTGATTTAACTCATTAAGTTATGGCTCCAGGTATGTGTAGTCCCAGTCCATGCCAAATTTTATTTATGCCTGCATTGCAACCACCACTGGAGAGCATTGCTACGAGGCACAGAGCGACTGAGGAAGAAATTGAAGGTAATTTTGTTCTGCAGCTCAAGAAATGTGAGCCATTTCCACTGTCACAGCACGCAAGCAAACCTCTACCTCCCTCTCAATGGAACCTGGAGCAATGTGACTGCCCCCCCACAGCAGGACAATGGCCCAGGGCCCTCCCAGCATTGTAAATCTCTGCAGGTCACTCATCCTTAGTGTTGCAATGCAGGTTTCTGTCATCAGGGACTGAAGTAGGCAAAAGCGACATTTTCTTTCATACCAGGTGTTTACTCTAAAATACAAGCAAACAACACCTCTAAATTGACATGGTTTCTCCTCCTCCAGCTTTTTTTAATGAAAAGCAGGTATGCTTCTGTGGAGTTTCCAATTTTCCTAACTTTCACAGAGGAGAGAAAATGCAGCGAGGTACTTGTGGGGGAAATCCTCAATCGAACATTTCCTCAGTTTCTGCTGTTGTAGGAATGACAACCAACAAACATATACAACCTCTGTCCCACAGGGAGGTAAGCCAAATTATCTTCAGAGGCCATCCCCAGCTGCTTTGGCATATGTAGCTATGTTGCATTTGCACTTTAGACAAATTTGAGATGAAGCCTTTCTCCACAGCCTTTTATGTCATAAACTGACGGCCTCCATCTCAACCAAAACCAGCCTGCAGCCAGCAGAGACACCCCACAGAACAATGAAGAAAACCTTGCTCAAATACCAAGGTCACCCAGACTGCTTGGACTCACCAGCAGGCAGAAGAGGCCCTTGGAGACCACTTCATCCCCCCTGCAGCGTGCCCACACCCTTGGGAGCATGTCCCTAAGGGAAGGGCTTCCCCTTATGGTGCCTTCCAGCCTCCTCAGGGTTTAAACTCAGCCTGCTGGTCCCAGCTTGGTTACAGGTGTGACATAAACTGCTGTGTCCCAGATCCTGCTTTGCCTAGAGCAGATTCCCACCACCCTGTTGCGTTAATGACACGCTGCTCTTTCTGTGCTGGAAGTCATTAGTGCAGCGGTGTTGGGGAGATAACTGCTGCCAAACCAAGGCCCCTGCTCACAATAGCTGGTGCAAAGAGAACATCATTTTACTTCATTTTTAATGACCCAAATGCAGGCCTAAAGCTACCCGCGTTCAAATGCGTTAGCTGAGCTCACCAGTTCTCCTCTAATTAGTCCATGAGCCTCAGCTCAGAAAGAAATAAATGAATAAAAACTTATGCCACAAATCAAAGTGCCTGCACCCAGGCAGGGCTGGAGGGCAGGCACTGCTCCCCACTCCCCAAGGGGGTTGGGGAGGTCACTGCCACGTTGAGCTCCAGGTCCAAAAATGGCACGTGGCTTTGCCACTTCCACCTGCTCCTTTGCAGGATTTCCCACCACATAACTGGGGTGCTAGAAGCAAATCCTTGTTTGCAAAGAGCTGTTGCACAAGCTGCCTGCCAATCTATACCTTCCCAATGTATGGGCTTTCACAGAGAAGCTGAGGTGCTGAAGTGTTGTCGCTTCACCTTCTGTCACAGTTGCTGTTAGCAGGGTTTCCCAAAACACTTGGCCTGAAATGTATCCCCCCTGCTTCAGTTTCCCAAGTCAATGAAGGAAAGTCTGGGTCAAAATGCAAAATGAATCTTCTGTGAAGGAAGAAATAACTAAAAAAAATCTGACAATCCCAAACTTCAATTAATTTATTTAAACTTCCAAATTGGTTTATTCAGGTTGCAGATTTCCCGAAAGGTAAATCTTCCTTCCCTAAGTAATAACACTCACACAGATCAGTACATTTTCCTTCGCGTACAGGAAAGGTATTTTAAACCTCTGCTCTAGCTGGGAGGGAAGAGATTAACACAATATTAAATATGGAGCTCTTCATCTTATCCTTTTTCTTTCCTCTCTCACATGTACTGCGTTGGCACCAAAACGCTGATGAATAGCAGGAAAATTCAGATCAATTTAGTCCTTCCTTTCCCAGACAAGTGATTTTTCTTGGCAAGGCTGGAAGTACTCTCTTTTCCTCATTGCTTTTACTTTTGATGCCTAGTGCCAAGCCAGGACTCTCCCTGCAAACACACTGAACATGACACTTGACAGCTTTTTCAAAGTACCTGTTGCCAACCTGAGCATCACAACCTTGCTCTAAGGTTTGATGGGACAGGGAGTTCTGAGGGGAACCAAGCACTTTGCAGCTCTCAAGTGCTCAGCAGCAGCTAGGAGGAGGCATTCATAAAAACCATTGTGATTTTGGCTCCTCTTTCACTTTTTCCTTCCACTCCTTTTCCAATTATTCGTATTTTACCTTATCCCACCTCATCCCCACAGTGGCATTTCCCTGGTTATCCTTTCACCCACCCTAATTGCTGAGGCATGGGCAGGTGCAGCCCTCAGGTACATGTGCACCTCGAGGTATTTGCATCCCTTTTGGAGGTGGCTGCAGCTGCTGCCTGAGCCCATCTACTCACACCAGAGGAAAGGCAATGGTGTGGATTAGCTGGCTGAGCTGTGCAGTAGCTGCAGGTGACAAATGAACTGTGCCCGTGAGGCAGAGCAGTGGCTGAGCAGGGCCACACTCCCTCTGATATATAGGATTTATAGGATTAAGTGCCTGTTTTTCAAGCCCTGGGAGTGTGGCTGTGTTTTCCAGAAGGGCTCTGGTTTATACCATGTGTGTGGTTAAGCAGGTTGCTGTGGCTCTCCCTTGTCACTGATGCTAATTCTGCTTTTCTCCATTTCACACCAGAAACCCCAGCACAGTATCAGCGTGCCTGGCCCTGAGATTGCAGTGATTGGGGGAGGAAATCAGCCCCTCTTGTGCCCCACAACCACAGAAAGAGAAATTATTCTCAATGTGAGCGAGCCCTGTGCAAAGGCAATGGGCATCTCCTCTCCCAGGCTTCCTCCCAGCACTGCCAAGCCTCTGGCCCTGCCTCACAGCTGGCAGCTAACAGCTTCCCAGCATCTCCCCTCAAAATGCACTCCTTCAGCAGGGTAATGAGCTCCCCAGGTTGAGTCTTTTACCGACTCCCCACAAATCACTGAGAGGACAGACTGCTGCTTTGCTTCATTAGCAAGTGTTCTGCGGAAATCTGTTTGTGTATTTGCAAGACACCAACATGCTCATTCATACTAATGCAGGAATGCTTGAACTGAGAAGCAACTTAAGCCTTCCACCTTTCCTTCCAGCTCTAGAGGACTGGCAATTAAGAGCAATTCTTCTCCCAAAGCATGGCAACTTCTTCCCTGGCACAGCAAGGACCAGACAGGGCACACTAGATATTAGTCAGCATTTTTCTTATGACCACAGCTCTTGGAGCCCTGGGATTCAACAACAAATTTAATTTTCACCTAAAACACATTGAGTGAAGGATGCCCTGAGGTTTTTAGCTCTTGGCACAGCAGAGGAAAACATCACCAGAAAGGCTCAGACAAAAAAAATGAACCTCAATGGCACTGGCATCACTTTTGGGTCTTGTAACATTTTAAGCAGCTGTATCACCAGGGATGGAGGCTGTTTGTGACAACATCACAGATGTGACTCATGGGCTTTGCACATTGAAAGGAGCAAGGCTCTTCACGGGCAGAATGTGGGGGCAAAGGCCAGGCAAAAGATTGTTAAGGAATCTTTGCTGTCTGACCTTTCAGGAGCCACTCTGGGAGTCACAAGCACACCACCAAGGCTTCCCCTGCTGGGACCAAAGCCCTTTGGCAGCAGGAGGCTCCAGTGAACCCAGCTTGGTTCCCAGCTCACCCCACTCCCACAGTCAGATTCTCTCACTGTCTCAGTCCCAGGTTTCCTGCAGATGTCTGGTTCTTTTCATTTAATCGAGGTGCAGTCACACAGTAACAGCCAGAGCTGATGCCTCCAGGGCCAGGGAAGGAACCCCTGCACCCTTACAGTCTGTGCACCCATTCCCCTCCAGCTCTTTATGCCCCTTACACTTGATATCTGTTTGGGGTCTTCTGCTTGTTTATTTGGGTTCTGTAAAGTCTCCAGGGGACTGGCCAGCCCCAGGAAGTGCTGCAGGTCCCTGTCCCCTTTGTCAGACACAGGGTTGGTGCCAGGTCACAGCCCCTTGCCTGAGGTTCCAGTTCTTTCCCCCACCCTGGGCACAACCTGCAGCTCCCACTGCAGCTGCACAACAAGAGACGTGCACTAGGTGTGTTCCTCAACAAGAACAGGCACCAAGGATGCAGGAAAAGGAGCCCTAGGCTTTCACCTGTGCTTTTCAAAGCTGCTGCCTTCAGAAGGCAGAAGCCCTCTGGCACTTTATATTTACAAATTAAAACAGGAACCACTTCCTTCGGCAGCCAAGGCTGAACTAAAAGCCTTCCTTAAGGGTTTGAAGTTGCTATTCCCGAGGAAGAGGAATTTTGGATAACTTGAGGCTGGTTCTGCAGTTCTAATCTGTCAGATGACATGAATCCATCCAAGCTTTCCCTCGTCGTGATTCTGCATTAACACCCAGCAGCAGCCATGGGATGAGAGCTGCTGCTGCAGTCCATGGAGCTTGCAGGCTCAGCTGCCTCAGCGGACAGGGAATGTTTGGGCACAAGGCAGGCACTCTGCAGGGAAAGCAAACTGCCCTCCTGGCTTGAAGAGGACAGGTGAAAGGATCAGAAGTCAGGGACTGTATACAGGATGCAGCAAAGGATCCTGTATACAGGAGGGAAAGTGGCTGCTTTAGCGGCTGGAGGGAACTTGGAGGAAAATAACCTAGATAACTTTGCAGGATTTGTTGAGCAAAGGAGAACATTGGCATGGTGCTCCCTGGAGATTCTAGGATACCCCTGGCTGGCAGGCACAGGGGCAGGAGATTTTTCTCCTGCGCAATGGAGAAAAGGGCACAAAGGTTGTTTCTCAGACCAAGTATTTACAACCCTCTCTGAAGGGTTGTAAATTTTTTGTAAATTTCCCCTACATTCTCAGGTTTGCCTTTCCTTGTGTAGGTGCCTGCAATGGCCTTGCTCAGCTGCATGTAAGAGCAGAGCAATCTCCCTTTCTGTTCCCAAGAATTGGGTTCTCATTACCTGCTCTAGGAGAGGGAGGACATCATGCAGAAATAAGGAGGTGGTGGTCCAAGGGAATTTTCCTAGTTCTTCTCTTTAGGGGTCTGTCCCAGGTAGAGTCTGATAAGCACAGTCCCTAGCCTACCTCCCCCTTCAGATCTGTTCATTAGCACCTTTGGGAGGGCTTGCCAGGACTGCCAGTTCTCAGGGGGCTGAGGTACGGTGTTTTAATTGTATATAATTAAATACTGCTCCCTTTTCTAGATTCCAAAGTTTACTGTTGGGGTTTCAGTACCAATGCTCTCTTCTCCTCTAATTAGCTTCCTTAATGTGTGCAGCCTTGCTTCTTCCCCCACGGGGACAGGGCTCTCCTGCAGGGAACCTTGGATTGCATCTAATTATTAGCAGAGGAGACAGACAGCAGCACTGCCCCTGCTCCAGGGGTCCCTTGAGAGCAAGGAGCCCAGAATGGGCGGCCACAGGGAAGCTGTACCATGTGTGTATGTGGTCTTTCTGCTCCATCTGTAGGTTGCTTTGCATGTTATCCCATCACAGGTTCATGGCAGAAGACCCTACAGGACCAGGGGCCGCCTGACTGAAGTGCAGCTCACACGAGGAACACTTTTGCCTGGCTAGCATGCAGCAAGGGGAGAGGAGGAGTTCCCAAGGCCTCATCTGACCCAAGGTGTATTGAAAGAGACAAAACACCTGATACCTTCAGTCAGTTTTTGGGCAGTGCCTTCTAAGCTGTCTTCTGCTGCTGACAGAGGCCACCCACTCCCCCAGGAGAGAGCCACGAGGATGGTCACTCTCAGCTTGAATATCTTCAGGATATATCATCTGTCTCATTCATTGCAAGAGCACAGTGTTCTGAGCTCAGATTTGGCTGCCAGGTCATAATGGCACCTCCTGACTTGGTTGTTCCACTCCCACTTGAATTTGTGTTTATGGCTGTTCTTACACAAGCACTTTACAGTGTCCTGCTTCTGTTCAGGCTAATTCACATCTCTGTAAAGCCCCATCCTACCTCTGATAACACTTTCAGACTGTTCTATCTGCAAGCTAAAACACCAATTTTCTCTTTCCCATGCCCAACAAGCTCCATTTCAAGACAAGCCTACTGAACACCTTTTCACCCCCATCCAGTGACACATTTCTCTTTCCAGACAGATTAGCCCCCGTCACCCCAGTGGCCCATTTAGCCAGGGCTTGCTTATGACAGTGCTAAACAAGACAACATTAAAAGCCCTTCTGAAGCTCAGTGATATGACAACACTGCTTCTCCTTTACCCAAAAGGCTGGCATAAAAGGAAATTAGGTTGGCTTGATAAGATTTTTTCTTGACAAATATATGCTGGCTGTTATTCATCTCCTTGTTATCTTTGAGGTACTTACAAATAACGTGTTGATTTATTCTAGGCTCTTTTAGGTACAAAAGCAGACCTAATCTAGCTGAGCTGCTTTTGAAGGCAGCTTCTGAGCTTGCCTGCACGTCACCTATTGGCCAGGAGACCTTCCAGAGGGACTGCCAAGAGCTCCCCATGCACTCCCCTTACAGCACGAGGCCAGAATTTCATGTGCCTCCTGTTCTGGGGACAGGCAGGCTGTGTCATCTCTGTCCTACACCTCAGGCCTCATGGTCACAGACATCACAGAGGAACCTGCTTCTTGGCAGAAGCTGTTGTTCAGCTCCCTTCCCCGTTTCCCTCTGCATTGCTAAGGCATGAATGTCCAGAATATCTCTGTCCCATCTAATTCTTGTCCAGTTCATGCTCTGCCTGATTCTGACCCAACCCTCCCACACTTTTCTGTTACAATCCTCCCTACTAAACTGACCCATTTTCAGATTTTTGTACGAGTCTCTCTGAGTTCCAGGTCACCAGAGAGCTCATGAGTCAGGTAAATCTCCTGCTACACTTCCCTCCTTATTCCCAGGATGATATGTGCCTGGGGCATTGATACTGGCTATGTTTACATTATTTTTGCCCCGTGTAGGGGTGATATCTTATTCCCCTTGGTCCTGTCACATACCCAGTCACTAAGGAGGAAGATAAATTTCAATAACCCAACCTAAAGTGTGAATGGAAATCTACTGAACCAAGCGAGCACTTGGCTCCTGTGCTGGTAAAACCTGCTCCCTACCTGCCTGAGCCAAAGTAACAGGTTTTGTTTCAGATCAATCCTCCTCTTCTCAATGAAACCAGGGCGTCTCTCCCCTGCTCTCTGCAGCTCAATTCATTCCAGACTCCCTGCAGAACTGGCTTTTTTCCTGCCTTACACGCTGTGACAGGGCTGTGAATTTCAGTGAGGGCTGTGCAGCGTGAGGACAGCGGCACTGCCGAGGGCCGAGCGCGGCTGTGGCCAAGGATGGACACACAGCTCCTTGGAGCTCAGTGTCCACAGGCTCCAGACAGGACTGCTGCCTGCCCTGCTCCTAAGGCATGCAAGAAGAACTCATCTGCTGCCTGCCCTGATCCTAAGGCACGCCAGAATAAGGCATCTGTCGCAACGCTGCTGCTCAGGATGCACGGGGGAGGTTTTGGGGCAGAGGGGGGCACAGCCACGGCCACATGAGCAGTACAGAGATGGGAGGGCAAGCACCAGGGGGAGGGCCAGGCAGGGGGGGTGCTGAGAGCCTGCTTGGCAGTTTTGGGGGCTGCTGAGTGCTTGTGGATCCATAGATTTCTACTCCAAATTGTTTGCAAAAACCCACGTGTAGCTATTTTGTTCTTCAGGATCACGTGTACCGACAAATTAAACCGGGAGCATGCAAGCACATCTCAAAATGAGTTTCTTACTAGGAAGCAAGCAACCAAGTTTGGAAAAGAACTCTGAGCAAATAAATCCTTTTTTGTCTTCATGTCCTTCTTATGTCCCAGCCAGCGAGACAACAGCTTTGCCACCTGGTGACAGTGCATCTGGCCCTTGGGACAAGGGTCTCCTGCAGGGTGTACTGGGCTTGTGGTTGAATTGGAGCCATATTGCATGGCCCCAAAATAGCACAGTGTGTGACTAGCAGCATATATCAGAGTTTTAATGGGAGCAAATAACCAGAGGAATCACTCAAGCCCTCAAAAGAAGGTTCCTGATAACAATGCCATAGAATTTAAACCATCCCTTGGAAAACTCCAAAGGTAGTGTCTCTGCACTGGACTCCACTTAGTTGTGCCCTATCCCTGCCCCCAGCCATCTGCACTCAGGGGACCTTTCCCTGGAAAAGAATTTGCTTTGAGGGGGCAGGCATATGTCATCAGTTCCATGTCTTTCCTTCCAGCACCCAGTTCAGAGGGATCCAGCCATGCCCCCCATTCTTTGTTATTGCTTTGTTTCTCACTGCCAGACACATTTGATTGTTACTTTGATTGTGTAGGAAGCAGTCCAGACATTATGGAAATGGAACCATATAGGGACTGGGCAGAGGAGGCTCATGCTGGTCACCCTCTTACTTACACAGCAGTGGGAATATTTTCTCTCTTACACTAAGATATTTTTAAAACAGAGAATGCTGTTACTGTTTGTTGTCACCCAGGATCCAGCATTGCCATTCTTGGAAACCAGCACAGTGCTTCTAATGTCATTGTCAGAAACTTTATTAGTAGAGTTTTTGATATCTCCCAAGATGTCCTCAGGCTAAGTGGCACTTACGACTTGGAGAGGACTGACCCTAACTGCAGCCATGCTCAGGACTGCAAAGAGGAGGACATACCCCATAGTACCAGTGCAGAAAGGCCATGCACACACCGTGGCAAACACTGTGGCTCTGAGAGGCTGCTAAACAAAGCTCCTCATCCAAGAGTACTAGGAAAACACAGGTGGGTCAGCAAGACCAGACTGTGAAGGTTAAGCTAAAACAGTTCCCCTGTGGTGCTGGAGAACGGGGAAGGAGCAGAGACAAGGGACAGAATAGGTGACTTTCCCTTGCATGGCAGTGATGTGTATGTCCTTGCTAGTGGACACATGATTTTGTCCCTGGTGTGAGCAGAGCCCGTGGAGACACACAGAAGCCAGCTCCAGACATGGAAGACTGCATCTGACAAGGGCAGGGCAACATCACATCCCCCTGAGAGCAGAGAGCTGGCTGATCACACTCACTCGCCTGCAGCATGCGGGATGGTGCCTCCAGGCCCAGCCTCTCCTTCTGAGGAGGGGCTGCTTCTGACTCACTCTGCCAGGTCCAGCTTCTCCTCTCTGTTTGGCTCTGGATGGCAGCAGATGTTTCTCTGCCCATCTGTACAGATGCTTGGATGCTGGCTGTGGTCAGCTGTCTGCTTTTTGTCCTGTCACTCTCATTTTGAGCCCACGGATTCAGCCCTGCTGCTGGAAGAATACCGAGTGCCATCCTCTGAGTTCAAACCCAAGGGCAAAGTGTCAGAGGAGAGAAGTCTATTCCCAAGGCAAATGCCCAGTTTGAACTCCAGTTCCATTGGGATCCTGTGTAGCAATGAATTACCTCTCCCTGCTCAAGGGCTTGCCACAGCCACGGATCTCGTGTGCACAGCTGGGAGAGGGATAGATGCCTGTTCTCTTGTAAATACCTGCTGGTGCCAGTGCTGCTCCCAGCGGTGCTCAAGCACAGGCCAGGGAGAGAAGGGTCTGCAAAAAGGAACAGGACTCCTCCTACCTCCTATTCTTGTCTCCCCATCAGGGAGCTGTGGAGCAGTGCTTCACTCTGAGATAACTTCCCTGCGCCAACAAGCTTTGCTAGGGCTGTTGTTTTAACTTCTTAAAACAAGACTAGATCCTGCATTTTGTGAATCACTACAATGCATTTAATAGGTAGCCTTTTCATAAAGGAGTGCAGCGGATGTGTGCACAGGCCCTGATGAAGCTAATAACTACCTCTCAATGGCTTTCAGGGAGTTATTACATATTTAAGATCCAAGCTCCCTTAATCAACCACAGAGATGCAGCTGGCAGCGGTAAATTGCCAACAACAGTTCATTACAAATAAGGAAACATTGGTTTTTCAAGGACAAAAACTGTGTCAGTTCCTCAGCTAACTCCTGTCCTCACCCTTCTCCCCCCGCCACTCACCCCCAGTGATGTGCTGGCACAACTTGCTTTGTTCAATAACACGACTTCACCGCCTAATCCCCTCCACGGGGGACATCATGCAATCAAGTTCCTGGATTTCCTGACTTATTTGGGCAAACAGCACAGTCTGCATCCCGTGCTCTGTACCCTCCCTGAGGGAAACAGGGGCAGGAATTGTCCCACACCACCACGGTGAGTGCCACAGGAGAGCCCTCAGTGGCTTCACCCTGGCGAGCAAATGAAGTCATGGGATATACAGAGACACGGCTGTGAGTTTGCCCTTCAGGGGCTTGAGACCTGATGTGGCACTTGGGAATGAGTTTTTCAGCACCTGCCATGTCCTGGGCACAGCACAGAGGGGAAGGTCTGTGGACATCATGTGGCTTTATTCCCTTGCTGTCTCCTAACAGAGATGTGGTTGACCATGCAGCTGAGGCAGGAGCACAGCAATTTAAGAGAGATGCCCATGCCTGGGACATATTAAGGTCAATATTTTAAGAGTGTTTAGGAAAGACCAAACATTGTTTGACTAAAGAAGAGAAAAAGAAAAGGCAGCTGACCCTCTTAGAGCTGTATCTTCCCCTCTGAAGAGGCAACAACCAGCTTTTGGCCTTCAGGAACCAAAGAAATTATACATTTCAGGCCCAGAGAACTTCTCCTCAAAAGGGAAACAGGCCCCATCCGTGCCCCAGCATGGTGCAACACACCTGCTCAGACCCCTGCTGAGGGCCTTGGCCAGGGCCAGCTCCCATAAGAGAGATGTGTACTGGATGGGCCAGGAAAACTGGGTGCTTCTGCCAAATATCCAAGCTGGCCATATCTGTACTGCCTGCAAATCCCACTGGACCAAGGATCCAAGCCCTGGATCCAGCTGGCCATATCTGTACTGCCTGCAAATCCCACTGGACCAAGGATCCAAGCCCTGGATCCAGCTGGCCATATCTGTACCGCCGGCAAATCCCACTGGACCAGGCAAGACTTCCAGTGGTGAGGGGAGAATACTCTGCAAAGCCCATGCTGGGCCCTGGAAGCAGGCCAAGCAAGAGTTTAATCTTTGTTTGGTCTCCTTTGATATCTCACAGCGTGCTGCCAGACATTAACCCTGTGCAGGCTGGGGCTGTGGAGCCAGGGGATGCACATTGGCCCAGAGGAACAGAGTGGGACCACAAAGAGGAAGAGAATGTGCTCAACAGTGAAACCTGAAAAAGGGGAATGTTTCTTTGCTTCCCTTCCAGCCTGGTTTACAGCATTCTCTCTGCCACATCAGAAGACATCCTGCTCTTCAACTGCATCCCACTGCAGGGCTGCTCATGCTGGAGGCTTTACTTTTTTCCTCTGAAGCTGCAGGCTACAGATGAAAAACTGATATAGAGGGGTTCCAGGGCTGAGTCAGGATAATATTTTTGCTGTTTCTTTAGAAATACCTGACCCAACTTCTTTTTGGAGAAGAAAATAAAAGGGGCACTTAAAAAAGCAGTACCACTTGGTTGCCCTCCTGCCACCATCTCTATTTATTGACACGGACATTTTTAAAGGGCTCTTGGGAAGGAGCCTGTGTGGTTTCCGAGGACACTTTCCCAAAAAAAATCAGAGAATGTAGCTGATGGTTTGTGTCTCTTTTAGTATTCAGCTCCTAAATTTATGCTTCCAGAGAAATGCCAAAACTGTCTTGGACAAGTAAAATTCAGTGGGCAAAGAGTGTCATTTCCTAAATCTGCAGCAGACATGTTTTATAAAAACAACTAAACTGCATATTATGAACAGCAAGACCATTTGACATAAGATTTTCCAAGCATTTACAGGTGTGACTGCATAGGTGAAATAGGAATTTAATTGGTTGTCCATATGTACCATCTTCCTCACTGACATTAATGCAGTAAAATGTTTCTTTTGGGGTGACTGTGCAGACATCTGGAGTGCAGATTGTAACAGATCTCTAGTTGCAATGTTATCCCTAGAAAAGCTGTGTTTTTTGAACATGAAAGAACACACTGTTTTCAAAGGGCTTTGCAGTCACATCTGGAAGAAGTGCTCCTCCTGATGCTGAGACAGAAAGGAGAAGAGCTGATGGGATATCAGCTCAGGGAAAGCTTGCTTCCTCCTCTAATATAGGAAGCTGGACTTCTTTTGAATTATTTAGCATTCAGTCAGCAGATAAAAATACACTGCCTGGATGAACCAGTGACCTCTTCTATGATCACAATAGCTGTAGTAGCTGGGGGGGCAGGAAGGGCTACAAGTGCACATCTTCTCCACGTTCCCATGCAGAAGGCTTCAGTCATTAATGGAGACGCAAGACAAGGCTGGAGCCACCGTGTTGAGGCTGGGCTCAGAGGGAAGGCTCTCTTACACTTTAGAACACAGCACCCACAGTGATATCTCAGAGCCCCAGGTACCTGTGCAGCATCACTGAGACTGACCTTGCTGAGACCCCAGCCAGACACCTTTCCCCACGAAGCTTGGAGCAATGTGTCATGCAAACTCCATCTAAAAGCTGTTTATTTCACCTAACATGCATCCACTGAACACACAAGCTGTGCTCCAGGAACAAAGAGCAGAAAAGCACCACTCCAAGAGGCAGTGCTGGGTTAAATGTTCCACAGGAGGACCAACATCTTCTCCACTACATATCTTTTTTTGGTAGCATCAGAATGAGATGTTTGATTAAATGCACAGGAGCAGCATGGCTTCAGCAGTTAAACTGCTATTTTGTGTGTTCTGGGAAGGGGGGACATCAACAGATTGCAAAATGGGAAAGTCTCTCTGGACACTGCAAACAAACATGTTACGTAATTAGGCCTTTTGGGAACCAGAGGAAGGTCTCCAGAAGATCAGGGCCCTCCCAGCGCTTTCTAATTTTACTGGGACTTACCAGCAAGCCAGCCCTCTAATAATAGAGGCCTGTGCATGCTTTTCTTTCATCTTCATGTCTCCCTGTACTGCCCTACCTTTGTTATTACTGCCCCAGAAAAACACATCTTACTCACTTTTATCAAGCTGATTCATTCAGACTTGAATGGCAGAACTGAAGAGGCACTAAAGATCTTTAGAAAGGGCAGCAAAGACATCTCTTGGCCATCAGAGCATGAGAAAACCTGGAATTTTAGAACTTTATTGAATCCAGTATGCTGGGGAATTGCACCATTCCACATAACCATGGCTTAACTGAAGTACAGCACTATCAAGCAATGACAGAGCAAAAAGTCTTTAGCTCCATAATCCACATATTGTGCTTGTATATATTTATTGGAGCAAATTCTTCCAGGGGAGCGTGCCTGTAAGCAGCAGCTCAGCATCATGAACACTCTGCCTCTGTGGTGTCCTAAACTTGTGTCCAGGCAAAACATGGACCTGCAGGAAATCTGCCAGTCAGATTGTACCACCCAGCACCTGAACATGGACTGTGGCAGCTGAGTTTTAGATTAATAGCTGAGCTTTAGATTAACACTGCCTTTCAGCCCATGGATAGATTGGAATATGTACCATTGGTTTCATTTTGTCAGTGTCCTCTTCCACCTGAATGGAGAGAGCCCCTTGGTCAACATTTGTCCCTGTAGTCAGCACCTCCTTACACTTCTGATACCATCACTCACTGTGATTTTTGAGAGGGACAGTTTAAAGACAATAGAGATACAATGGAATCTGCACAGAAAAGGCACGCTCGGGTTTCTGAGAAAGCTGCTTTCCCCTGTTTCTTGCTTGCTGTGCACATTCTGGAAGCTGGTAAGAAGAGGAAGGAGGAGGCTTGCAGCCCTGGTGAGGGCACACCAGCACAGATCCCACAGGATGTGGTCAGCTGGCTTCCAGCACACCCCTTGGTTACTGGGCTGCTGGCAAAAGTCAGCAGCGAGCAGCTCAGAGGAGGGAAGGGCACACCAGGCACAGCAATGCTGGGGGGAACACCTCGCCTCATCACAGCCCAGGCACCAAGGGGCAGCACAGACACAGGTCTTGGATGAAGGACAGCACAGAGATCCTGGCTGCAAGGTGCAGCCCAAGCCCCTCTGAGCACTGTTACAGGGGCTGTGGCCGTGTGTTTGGCCTGCCATGTAAACATGTCACATCCCATGGGAGCTGGGAACAAATGGCAAAGGCTAACTGCCACTAGCCCAGTTTCGGTAGTGCTGAGAGACCTGGATAAAAAGCAAAGAGCCTTTGGGAGATATCTTTATAGCCTAGCTCGTTGCATCTCTGCAGACAACTCCCTGCTTCTCCCAAAATGATAAAAAAATATTCAAATAACTGCATTCCTCTGCACTACATTTATCATTCAGGAGTCAGGAGCCACGTGCTCTTGACCCTTGTGTGAGCAACATGTCTGTTGCAGCCTCCAGATCATAGAGCTGTGAACTTTTTGCTCAGTTTTTCCTGGGAAGTCAAAATCCCAACTGGTATAAATCCTGCCTGAGAACTACAAATCACCTCTCCCCCCTCCGCCCCCGCCATCTACTTCAAGAAGTTTTATGAAGAAGTTTCTTTCTCCCTATGCAGACACAGCAGATACAGGTGACAAACAGAACACAAGGACCACTCTGGGCACCCACCATGGTTTGTCTCAGCTCCTGGGAGACCAGCAGCACAATAAATAACACCAAAGCCAAAATTTCGCTCTCCCTTTACACAGCAGTGCCCTTTACCAGTTACTTCTTTCAGTTCTATGCAGTGTTTTTGTGCTACAGAACTTAGTCCCTGTTGGCTGCAAACATAGAATTCACTGTAGGAAGAGCCTCAGGCTGGAAAAACACAGCTCCCAACCCTTACTCCTCCCAGAGAACCAGCTGGGCAAGGAAATGTCTTCATGACATACCCAAGGATAGATGTTTTCTACCATGATTTACTGAGCAAATTTATGCTCTCCACATAATGTAATAAGCCTACAGCACTAATAATTTCCTCACCAAATAGCAACACTCAGGATTAGCCTCCAACAGCTTTCAGCCTCCTTTTTTCACTTGCAAGCAGCTGAATGTGGCTGCAGTTACATCCTAACCATGAGGCTTCCCTGCATTTTTTCAAGACGAGTATTGGACAGCGACCCAGGCCTGCACCCTTTAGAACAGGAAGAGGTGAAGCAACCTTCACCAAAGCCCTGAGCAGAGCATCAGTAGGACAGCTGTGACCCAGTACTGGATGATCTGAGCCTCAACAGGAAACAGGAAGCAGGTACCACAATTCACACACTCAGTTCAAGCCCTTTGCAGTTCAGGCCCTCGTGCCTGGGTGTTCACAGCCACCTCAGGTTTGTTCTCTGCTCTACTGCAGAGCTGAGGCTGTAGAGATCTGCTCAGCGCATGGGTACGGCTCCCAGATCAGCTCCACCTCCTTGCTGCTGGCAGGCTGCAGTGCCCCTGACCAGGCATCACTCTCCAGTCTGCTGGCAAGGCAGGGACACGGTGTTTCAGGCTCCCCACAGCACCTGAGGCCATTCATGGCTTATTGCAATGCACTGGCACCCAAACACCTCCAGTGCAGCTCTGGGAGCTAAGTGCATTTCATTTCAGGAGAAACAGTGACTGTAAAGAACAAATAAAACCTTGACTTACACTATCTCATCGTTCTGGAACTCCAGCTCCCCGCAGGTGTCTTCAAAGTCCTCTCCTCCACCTTTGGCCGTGCCTTCAATGGTTTTGTAGGGCACAATAACATTTCCTCGTGCTCCAGAGGTTCGCAACACTTTCACTTCCATGGTTCCTACACTTTCACTGATGTGCGTTACTGGCTCCTCGAAGGTGAAGATGCCGGCGTGGTCATCGTCAAAAATGGTGACGGTGGCAGTAGACGGTGATCCTAAGCAGGCGAGTGTTGAGACACGGCTGGCCTCGAGAACGCCCTCATCTGAGGCCTCGGTGCTCACACGGACGTTGCTGAGATGGACCAGGAAGTTCTCATCCTCCTCAAATATGTCATCGTCGATGATGCCAACGCGGATTTCCTTCTGGGTCTCTCCGGGCTTGAAGACCACCGTCCCCTCAGTGAACTCGTAGTCAGAGCCGGCGTTGGCCGTGCCGTCCTCTGTCCGGAAGTCGACGTACACCGTGTTGGTCAGGTCTCCTCCCCGGCGGACGATGGTCAGGGCCACAGTACCGCAGTTCTCCAAGCACTGGTAGGTGCCCTGCTCGAAGTAGAGCTTGCTGACGGGATCGTTCTCGGTCACCTCGCTGTTGACCTCGTGCATGCTGACGGCCTTGCGGGCCTGGTCTGCGGCGTGTCTCTTCAGGATGTTGCCAGCGCCGGTCATGAGCCG
Organism: Calcarius lapponicus; assembly: GCA_039654755.1. Taxonomy (NCBI): domain Eukaryota; kingdom Metazoa; phylum Chordata; class Aves; order Passeriformes; family Fringillidae; genus Calcarius; species Calcarius lapponicus. The sequence goes on along the minus strand of CM077465.1, from coordinate 101,376,007 downwards.
GGTGGCCTGGATGCGGTAGAAGGCCCTGCTCTTCTGCTGCTGGCTCAGGACCTGGTAGTTGGCCAGCTCTATGAGCTGCTCAATTTCCTTGTCTGGGTGCTTTTGTTTCAGCTCCTTCAGGATCCGAGCCATTTCCCTTCTGGCTTCCTCGTCATCCTGGTCTTTCTCGTCCACCTCCAACACCAGTGTCCCATCCAAAAAGTTCTCCACGTGAGAATTAGCAACCTTTCCGTCCATCTCGATGTCGGCCTTGGAGGAGGGCCGGTCACCCTCATGCTCAATGATCATGCCTCTCTGCTTGCCGGCTCGGTATTTCTTGTAGACGTACTTGTAAAATAAAAGCCTCCTGTCAGCTATCCAGGCAAACACCACGCAGATGGGGAAGAAGAAGAAGGTGAGCAAGCCTTCCCAAACCTCCACAATCCCAGGAGAAGACACAGATAAAATAATGTAAAGCCAAGTGTAGGCAAAGATGCTCCAGGCCGCTGTAACAAAAAACACTCGCAAGTGCTTGATCTTCCTTATCTCTCCATCTGGCACCACGTACACACAGATTGCAATGATGACAAACATGTTGAAGGCAGCACTCCCCACGATCGTGCTCGGCCCCAGGTCCCCCGCCGTGAAGCCATGGCCGCACACCTCGATAACAGACAGGAGGATCTCCGGAGCAGACGAGCCCAAGGCCATCAGCGTGAGGTTGGAAACGGTCTCGTTCCAGATCCTCACGGTGGTTTTGCTGGTCTCGCCGTTGGGCTTCTTGATGGTTATTTCCCGCTCTTGGGACGTGATGACTTCGATGGAGGACATGAAGCGGTCGGCTATGATGGACACTCCCAGGAACATGTACACCATGGCTACAAAGTACACCGTTGCCCGAGCGATTTTGTCCCCGAACGAGGGGTCCTGGGGTTCCCATATTGGTAAAATCACTCCCTTCTTGCAGATGTAGGAGCCAGCGCACTCCTCGGTGTCGTTGGCGGGCAGTTCACTGGGGCTCTCCGCACGTGTGCCCTCTGCATGGAGGAGCAGCACCAGGACAAGGCTCAGCAGAGGGAAGCTCACGGGGAAGGCGTGCGCGGGAGTTACTCGCGACATGGCCGCTCCCACCCGACGGGTCCCAAACATCCTCAACCTGAAGAGGCAAAAAGCAAAGATTAAGTGAGGCCAACCAGAGATAACAGATTTTCCTCTCCGAAGATACGATCAGGTTATCCTGTTACTCAAGAAGATGCAGCTGATGAGCCCATTTTGTTCTGATTGGTGATGTTTTCCATGTAGAAATCCTCTAGTTCAGTCATCTGAGCCAGGAGGGATTCAGATGGTACCAGCGAGCTAGCACCTACCCCCTTTAGCTACCGTGATGTTTCTTTCTCTTTGTTGAAAACCTATTTGTTCAATTGCATTTTCTTGTTCCTCTAATCTAATTAAAGCCCATCGTTCTGCTTCACAGCTGGCAGAAGTGTTTCCCATTTCAAAGTTACAGTGCACTCACTCACTTCACTGGAATTCAGGGTAAGAGCAGGAGAGGACAGCAGAATCTACTATCCCCTCATCATGTTTAAAAAATATTTTTATACTTTTTTAATCACTGTAACCTGTGTATTTCACAGTCTTTTCTTGCTCACAGTCCTCCCAAGCATCTACTCCACACTGGAAATCTGCATGAAGTGAGCTTGAGCCCTGGCAAAACCTTACTCTTAACAGTAACTTGGTCATAAGGTGCACCAGAAGGGCAGCCTGTAATTAATGATTTTGGAGCCATTCCTTCCACAGTGCATCACTTTGCACCTTCCCAAAACTGGAAAGAGCCGCATATGCATTGAAGCCTGGCTCTCTTGGCATGCTTCTAGAGGAAACATGTCCCTACGCTCTTTTCCCACTAGGTCAGCTTTGACGGCTTCCCCTTCAAGGGCCTTTCTCACTCCATTTACAACATCAGTCATCAGGCATGACAGCCGTTCTTGCCCTTGTCCTGCCTCAGGATTTTCCAGCAATGTAGAGGAGCTGTTAAAGAGGTTTGCAGTTAGTTAACAGTGCATAAACCGACAGAACAGATGCCTTTAAGTACAAAGAGATGCTTAGTGAAAAAAAAAAAAAAAAAGCCTGGGCATGCTCAGTGTTACATTCTCAAATTTACTAGCCAATAAAACTAGATCCCTAGTTATTAAAGCTGTATTTTCTCCTCAAGGAGAGCCTTTGCTATACCACGCTTCTCCAATCCAAGTTAATTTAATCAGATGGTACTTAAAAATGTTTCTATGAAGAGAGGAAAATGAGCATGTCAATAGCTCGACTTCACTGGGAAATACAAAAAGCTGAGCTGATTTTCCTCAGAAAAAAACCCCACACCCCTGGAAGAAAAAACCAACAAAGCTCAGCCATGAAATGTTTTAACTCCTTGTTAGGGCAGGGGCATATCATGCAGGGACAGAGCTGTGTGCAAGGGAACAGCTGGCTGGAGGAATCAATGGGTACCATCCATACCCATGTTATGGGATCTGCTCCACAAAGAGACACTGTAATGGTGGATCAAAGCCCTCTCCTCCATTTGCTTTTATTGATGGATGCTGTAGCACTGTTACTGGTCTGGGAGGGTAATACTGAGAATTTATCAAGACAGTTTCATATCAATGGCATTTTCTCACCAGGAACTGTTGGTCTGCCTCCAACCCCCCACTCCCTGGTATTGTAATTAAGAAAATAAAAAGATACATAGTGGAGGAAGTGAGCAAATCAGAGAGCTGGGCGATAAGAACAGATAAATTGAACAAGAAAAAGCAAGTCTCTTGTAGGAAGACAGATTTAAAATAAAGTTGTTTGCATTGGGAATCCTGCTAATGCTACCAAAAGCTCTTACTACCAGACTCATTGCCCCCTTGATGGTAGCGCCTGGGTGCCTCCTGCTTTCCCAAATGTGAGCTGTAGCCATTGCTTACAAGCCCAAAGTGAAAAAAATGCAAGCATGATGTTTGCAAAGAGGAGCACCTTGTTGCACACCCTTCAGTGGATGGCTAAGCTGAAACAGATGTGCATTCACGGTCATTGAAATTTAGCTGAAGCGTGAATTAGTCACCCAACATCTGTACTCCTGTGTTTCACACTGCTCCAAACCAAGTCATGGAGACATTTGATAAAGGGGCTGTCAAAACACAGGCTGACTTGATACCTACTCTGTTAATTCCAGATAGCTCCTAAGTGTAGTTTTGTTTCCTTTTTAAATATGTAGGCTTAAAAAAATCCATGGTGGGCATAAAATATTACTCAGTTGCATAGTTCTTCACCCTCTCCTTCTAAAGGGTAGTAGTTTCTTCAGAAAACTTAAGAACATCCACCTGTCCTTGTTCAGTTAATTTTTCTCCCTGTGGCAAGTCATATCCCTGCACATGTACAATTATTCAGAGCAATCAGGCATTGTGAAATCCCCTTGGCAAGAAGAGAAAACAGATGGTTCTAGAAAAAATATTATGCTTTGGGTCACTGATTTAGGTCATGAAGAATAGGAGAGTCCCATCACACTTTGGACCAACTCTCCAGCCTTAAAAGGATTTGGGTACTGGAAGTCTCATTCAGAAAAAAAAAAAAAAAGACATCCATGAAATCAAATTAATAAGTAATTTGAACTTTATTTACCATGTGTTTCCCCTTTCAAACATTCTAATGTAAGTTGGGTTTTGTTTTGGTTTGTTAATTTTGTTTGTTTGTTTGAAATCAAGTCCCATACTACTTTAAACAGGAGGAAAAAAGGCCTAGAGGCTTGCATCTGAGCAATCCATATTTCTGGCATTCCCATCCAGTACTCCATGTACAAACAGTATTTTTCCCTCAGATGTCAGGAGGTAAGAAATGTGGAGCTTTTCTGGAGAGGGATAAGAAATGGCTGGAGCTTTGGAAGAGACATCCACCAGGCATGCCAATGTGCATCCTTTGGGCAGCAGCAGCATCCCCCAACTCTGCTGTACTTCCTCCAGCATTTTGTGGTGTAGTCATCAAGCAAGGCTCACACATCATGACCAGCTTTCCTACTTAAACCAATTCACTGTGAGGCTCAGGAATTATGAAGGGCTAGAAAATGCTTGGCCACAACATGCTAGTTACATGCATGCAGCCAGAGCCTGACGCTCAAAATATCTCTGAGAAGCACCTGCTATTAAATCATCAGCATTTCTTTATTTGTACAATCCAAAATAAACAGCTTGGTCCCCAGAGACCCTCTTGCTCTGCATTTGCCTACAGTCTCAGCTCACAGTCAGCACACTGTGGCATAGAGTAGGAATATTCCCAGAAAAATCATTTCCAACATGCTGCAAGGGGAAGCAAGGCTACCTGAAGAGCAGCCCTCTCTCCAAACCCAGCTTTGCTAGCTTTTCATTAAGGTCTCAATTGCATTTCCCATCCTGGCCATCAGCAATAACAGCGTGTGCAGCAGCTGATGCACAGTGCCAGGCTGGCAGCCCTGGCAAACCCTGCCTGCCCTGGTGCTCACGGCCTTGGTGGCACTGCCCCAGAGCCTCTGGGGACAGAGGGATCAGGGCAGCACAGGGCAGGGGCTCAGGCTGCCCTCAGGCTGGGTGCTGGCCATACATGTGGTGAAAAATGCCAGCACTGCCCTGCCCACAGGCACCACCTGATGCCCAGGGACAGCACCCTGAGCCCTTCTTACCACTGCAGCAGGGGAACTGTCCTGGTGCTGCTGGAGAGCTCTCAGGAACAGCTAAAACTAACCAGGAGAGAGAGAGCCCAGCCTGAATTCTCCTGAGCCCTTTTCCCTTTCCAGAGAAGCTCACCAGGGGTGCCAGCAGGTGTTTCTGCACAGTCAGGAAGGAAAGCCTGGCAGAGGCTCCAGAACAAGCTCAGCTTAGATGGAGCTCCTAGCCAAGGGCTGTCAGTCCAGCCTTTCTTCCATCCCTTGGTGAAACACTAGGAGGGCAGTTGTTGCCCACAGCAGGGCTGGGAGGGTTGTAGAGATATTTGCCTCCCTGCTGGACATGGGAGCTCTAGGTTTTACAAATTGGTAGGAGAGAGCTCCTGCTGCCAGCTCATGCTCCTGCCCCCCAGCTGAGGAGCTGCCAGATGGGGAGGAAACAGCCTTTTAGACTCTGCTCTGATCTTTCCCTGGCAGCATCGATCCTTCAGGCTGACTGGTTGCTGCATGCGAAGCCAGCCTGAAAGCTGCTCTGCATTTCAACAAAGCACAGCTTTTTCTTTGCAGCAGCCTCCCAGAAGTCCCATCTCCATCGGGGCACTTCAGCTTTGAAATACCCACTGTAAGACCCTCCCTGTTATTTTCCTAAAGCTTTGAATCACACCCGGGTCTATGACCATTTGCAACAGACTAGAAGCACCATTATTTTTAAGAGCACTAAATAACCACTGCTGGTCCAGACACTTTAATTACAGAAGGACTGGGCAAGGAAGGAAATGGCCTGGGCTCAGGAGGAATGAGTGGCCACACAAAGAAAGACTGAGAGGCTTTCCACGTGGAAATTTTCTCCCAGCATCCCACAGAAAACGTGCACAGAGCAGCTGGCACAGCAGTGTTCCCACCATTACAGCCCCCAACGGTGCCCACCCCACAGCGACACCATCATCTTCATCATGAGCATCACTCCTGCCAATTTACTGCCAGCTGGGACAGGAGGTGTCCCCACAGCTGTGTCACCACCTGCAGGAGGCTGGAGCAGCACTCTCTCCCCACAGGGTGCCTGGTCTCTTGCTGGGACCAGTAAAAGTTTGCTCTTCACGTGAGAGCAGCTGCTTTGTGGGAGCACAACCAGGAGGAGCGTGTTGCAACACCACGGGGATTCCCAGTGTCTTTTCCCATCCTACAGTCAGAGCTAGACAAGAGAGGACCCTTTCCTAGCAAGAGTGCACTAGGGAGAGACAGGGAAGGCAGCTCAAGCCACCCTTTTTTGGTGTCACAGGCTGGAGAAAGACAGTGTGCCTTCAACCAGAGGGGACGAAAACTGACAAAGATGCAGCTAGGGGTCACTGCAAGGAACAGCCAGCCTGCATGATAGAGAAACAGAGGCTCAAAGCAGCTCAGCTGCTCCCCACCCTGTCCCAGGGGGAAAGACAGCAAGCCCCAAAAAGACAGAGTCTCTCCTACCCCACGGTCAAACCTGAGGTCCCCAGGTTACAGCACCTCTCCCCCAGTTTCTCTTGCAGGAGAAGAAGGATCTACTGCAATCTTCCTGGGAAGAAGCACTGCCTGCCTTGCCTCCATGCATGGCACTTACAGCCATGGCCCCATCTCTGGAGTATGGTGAACTTCTCCTCTGCTGCTGGCCCTGCCTGGCTGTGCCCAAGCCTGTACACCAGTGCTTCACTGCAATCAGCAGCCTGCTCTCCAGCAGACAGCTTGGGCAGAGCCTGGTCTGGGAAAAGATATGGCCGTAGGAAAAAAATAAACCAAACAAGCCATCTGGTCTCTGACCATCACAGGTCCAGCTTCTTGCAGCCAAGGGACACAAAAGGGATGCCAAGAGCCCTGCAAGGAGGTATAGGGTGCTTGGAGATCTGTCTGGGCAGACACAGGCTCCGCTGGCTTCGCTTCTGATCTTGGTGCTGACCCTGTGGAGAAGCTTTGGAAAAACTGAGCTCCTGACAGAGGTGTGATTCACCCATCAGGGCAGGAAAAGGACCCTTCTGCTGCACTGGCACATCCAAACTGTGCAGGAGAGCTGCTAAGTCCAAAGGCTGTGCTGCCACTCGGGGCTGCATAGCGTGACGGCGCTTTAAACACTGCTTGGAAAACCCTTGGCGCGCTTCCCTGCTCTGGCTCTGCCTGGCTCCTGCTCCCTTTCACCCAGCTCTGCCACTCCAAAACAGGCACAGCCTGTTGGCATCCCCTACCCATGACCCTGGAGATCTCCACATCAGGAAAATGATTTCCAGGCCATCAGCATCCTGATTGCATCAGTACAAAAAAACATCAAAACCTTTCCAAATATAGTCAGAGGCACAAGCCCTCCATGAAGCCGATCAAGTAAAACACACATCAAGCCACCCTGGTTTCTGTAAAGGACATTAAAAAGTAAGAATAATTATCAGTCTGCAACTGATTTTTCCAAATATCCTACCTCTTCAATGAAACATCCAATCTCCTTCTACAATTTCCCCAGCAACTCTCCAAAATAAACGGACAAATAGAGAAAATAAAACATCCCTGATATAAAATTCCAACCGCACTGGATGAATTTGGGGGCAGCTTGCAGAAAATGAGCTTGGAACTGTTTGTCAGGGAGATTGCAGTCTTGCTTTTCACACATGGAGACCAAGTGTCAAGTTGTCCCTTTCTCCCACGACTCAAGATCTCAGCAAGGAATGTGCCAGGAAACAAGACTCAAGGGGGAAATGCCACATTTCTCTGGGACTGGGGTTTTTTGTTTGTTTGTTTGTCTGCTTCTCAAACAACTGTCTTCCTACCTGCTGCTGTCTTCAGACCATTTCTTTACCCTTACCACCTGCCTTTGGTCTCTTCTTTATCAAGCAGCATCAGGCTCTTTCCTGTGATTCCTCTTGGGTTGCTGATGCCTTCCTCTGTGCCTGAGCATCTCCCTTGCTGATTTAAGCACAGTCTGCCCGTTCTCCACGAGCTGGCCCTGAGGCTGCCTGGCTGGCAGACTCCCTGTGTGATCTCAGGGCAGCCCAGCATCTCCCTGTGCTCCACGGCTCTGTGTAAAATGGGTAGAGCATCTCCCGTGAGTGCTGGGAGAGTAAAACACTGCTAATAAGCCTGAGGCTCTTGGGCAGCCTGGGGAGGAAGTATCTGCCCAGAGGTGCCCCAAAGGGGCCAGAAGGAGGAATTACCAGGCCTATTGCTTTCCCCCATGCCTGTGTCCTCTCTTCCCTCTGGGACTGTTTTTGCACTGGGCTTGTAGCTGTGTATGGGTCTTCTGTGCAGTGGGATGCTCCCCTGGGCAGGAACAGAAAGCTTCAAGGGAGAGGAGATAAATCCCTATCCCCAGCTCCATGTGAACATCCAGGGATGAAGAGGTGGAGATGTCCACGAGGATGGCTGTGGGGGAAGACTGATGGGGATGCAGGTTGCTGACCTGAGCAATTCAGGCACAGTCCTAGGCAGGAGCTGGGCAGGCTGGGCTGGGCTGGGGCTCACCCTGGCATGCTCCATCCATCTGTGTGGCTGTTCCTGGCTGGGGAAGGGTGGTAGCACCTCCCAGCAGAGCCCCGTCCAGAGGCACAGCGCTGGCACGGCTGACTCTAGAGGGAGCTGGATGCTAGTGCCGAGCAGAGGGCCAGCTTTTAGACCCCCAGACCTCAGGCAGGGGATTCTAAGCCCAGGGGTGCGCCAGGCCTTCTTTACCTACCTCACACACGAGGTTAGCCACCCCTTCCTTCTCCTCAGACTCCCCCGCCTTCTCTGTCTCCTCAGGAGCTCTCTGCAGCACCAAATCTCACTTCTATTTGTAGCCAGGTTTCCTTAGGAAGCCAGGCACATGAAATCACAGTTTCCATGTCTGTCTGTCTGTTCACATGGCTCCCCGCTCTTTCCAATTTCAGCTGAAATCACCAGAGGGATGGAGATAACAGCAAAAGCCAAGTTCCTCCAAGGTTCCTGAAAGCAGCTGGAGAGATACCACTCACACCCTTGGCAAGGGAAAGCCCAGCCAGGGAGCTCAGCCCACAGTGGATGCCAGGGCACAGCAGCCTGCAGCAGCCCCAGGTGCAGCCAGGATTTGCACAGCTGTGTGCACTGACGTCCAGGAGCTGGGAGCACGTGCAGATCCCAGCACTCTGAGCTTGGACAGAGCTCCAGGTAGTTCCCTGTGCCAGTCACAGGGAGAGCCACTGTCACTTGTGCTGTCTGTGACCAACCTGTTGGTTGATTGCCCAGTGATGCTTGTATCTTGCAGGGCACTGGGCTTTATTACAGGATCTAAGTTTCACTAGGATGCTGGAGAACAGGGGCTTTTTTCCCCAGTGAGCAATCAGGACCATATCCCCTCAAAGCCACAGCAAAAACCCAAATTTTGCCCCAGATGCAATGCCAGAAAATCGCAACCCTGAACACCCTGAGTGTATCAGGACACTACAAAAGGCAGAGAAGTGGCTGTGCCTATACAGCATCATTTAAGGTGCTGTAGAGACTCCCAAGAGTGAGGACATAAACCAAAGTTTGTGCCATGTCATGTGCAGCAGTGCCAGGTGAGAAGATGAGGCACAATCTGGACAGGTACAGGACAGTGAACATTTAACTTTCAGGAGCCATTCACAGCCAAGAGATTACAAAAACCTTAGAGAAAGTGAGGGAAGGAGAAGCAAGCGAAGTTTCATCAGGTTAGAACTGTGCTGCTGCTGACACTCAGGGGTGCTGGACATAGAGAGTGCGTCCAACCTCCTCAGGTATCTGGAATGCAAAGCCTGGTAGAGAGGAAGCTTGGACCAATGTGGCTCCTCAGCACTGACTTAGGAATTGTCCATGTCAGCTGGTGAGGTGAGCTGGTGGGGTGTAAGAGGAGTCAGACAGCTTTCCTGGGAGTTGCTGGTGGGGCTCATGGCTTGGCTGGCAGGTGATGCTCCTAGAAATGTCACATTATTTCCCTGTTTGGCCTTAATGTCTGTGCTGGACATGGGGCAAAGCTGCTATTGCAGAAGCAATCAGAAGGAAAAGGGGAGAAAGGAACAGCTGATAGACATTCCCAAATGATCACAAATGCCTTTCTTTGATGATAGCCACATCCCCAACCAAAGCCGTATGTCACAGCTCTTTTTTTTCCTGGATGCCACCATCACATCAATATGCAAGTGTCCCAGCTTCCCTTTTCTAAACAAAAGCACACCCCTTCTCTTTGCGACGGCGACAAACAGCACGTGAATTCCTAGGCAGGTGCCAGGGGAGCACACAGAGAACCCCAGCCCCTCTCAGCCTTCGTTTCAATTGCCTGACTTGCGAATTTGCAACATCTGGGACTGGCGGAATGAACAGGTTCCTGCAAAGCGCAGGCGAAAAGGAGCCCTGAAAGCACACGCTCGCACCCTCACACCCGTGACCTTGTGATTTTACTACAGCTTTCATTTTCAGACTCCAGTCCTCCCTAGTGCTTGCTGCATTTCTGCAACATTTTGGCAGTTTGCTCTCGCCTTGGAGACGGAGCAGAGTGTGGAGTTGTTTTGCACGGCTCGGCGGGGAGGGAAGCAACAAGGCTGTGAATAAAGAATTAAACTCAAGATGACGGAAGAGCCCCAGCCATGCTTCCACCTAGACAAAGCCTACGTGATGAGCGCTGCTTAATGCCAGCCCTTGATAACGCACGCTGCTCGAGAGGAAAACGGGAATTTCGGCGTGGCTGCAGGTGCCTCCGAGCACTGCCCTCGGGCAGCGTTTCGAGGCGGGGAGAGCAGCCCTGCCCGGAGGCACGCACAGCCCCGCCAGGCGGAGGCACCGCGCCCCGCCGCGCACGGGGGATGCGCCCCGAGCCCCCCGGAAAAGGGATCAGCCTCAGCCCTGCCCGACCCCACCTGCCCGGCCATGCCCGGCCATGCCCGGCGATGCCCGGCTCCCGGGCTAGCGGGGAAGAGACCGCAGCCGCGCCTCCCGTCGCGACATGTCGCGATTGGCCGCCGGGGGAGGGCGGCGATCCCCTCCGCCCGCCCGGGGGTGCCGCGGCGGGGTTGTAGGGAGCGTTCCCGGGCGTGTGCGAGCATCCCACCCCCGCCTCCCCATCGCTCCCGCACGGCTCGGGTGCCCCATGCCGCCCCCCGGCAGCCCCCGCCGGCTCCGGGATCGCGCTCCGGGAGGCGGCGTGAGGCTGGGCAGGCTCGGGGCGGGGGCCGGCCGCTCTCTCGCTCGGTCCTACCTGGCGGGCTGCGGGAGCGGGCGGCGCCGGGGCCGGCTCAGCAGCGGCGGGGCATCGCGGCGGGGCGGGCGGCGGAGCCCCGGTGCGCGGCTGCGGCGGCGGGCGGGAGGCAGAGAGAGAGAGAGAGAGAGGGAGGGAGGGAGGGAGGGAGGGAGGGAGAAGGGAGGGAGGAAGGAAGGGAGGGATGGAGGGATGGATGGAGGGAGCGCGCGCGCACACAGACGGCCAGGCGCGCCCCGGGGATGCGCTCAGCCGGCCCGCCCCGCAGGCAGCCTCCCCTCCCTCCGCATCCCTCGGCCGCCCGCCCGCCCTGCTGCTCCCGGGGAGCAGCTCCAGCCCTTCTCCTCCTCGTCCTCCCGCTGCTGGAAATATTTCCCGAATTCCTCCTCCGATCGAGGGACTTTGAAAGGCAGGGCTGCTTGCGGACCCACCCCCAGCAGCCCTGCCCTCCCTGCTTGGGGCAGTCCCCAGCCCTGCCCTGCCTGCCCCTAGCCCTGCCCGTCCTGCCCGGGACAGTCCCCATCCCTGCCCTGCCAGCCTCCAGCACAGCCCACCCCACCCGGGTCGGTCAGCTCCTGCCCGCATCCCCCCGGGCGACCTGCAGCCTGCCAGGGCGATCCTGAACCCATCTGCGCCCTTCAGGAGGGAGAGAGCCCTGGGGAAGATGGAGAGAAGGGAAACGTCTGTGTCTGTATGTGTCTGTGTGTGTGTGTCTGTGTGTGTGTGTGTCTGTGTATGTGTCCGTGTGTGTGTTTGTGTGTGTGTGTCTGTGTCTGTGTGTCAGTGTGTCTGTATGTGTCTGTGTGTCTGTGTGTCTGTGCGTCTGTGCGTGTCTTTGTGTGTCTGTGTGTCTGTGTGTGTGTACGAGGAGTGCTTTGCTGGGTCTGTCCCCGTGCCCCACAGTGTTGCCCATGGCAGCTGTGGGGAGGCAGGAGGTCAGGAGCATCCCAAGGGGCCCTGGGTTGACGTTCACCCCCTCTCACATCCCCAGAATTGTGGCCAGGGTCAGCAGGGGACATGGGGTGACAGGCAAGGAGCATATGGGTCAGCTGGGACCCTCCTGGGAGCTGGCCTCACATCTGGCAGCTGGCTCAGCCCCTGAACCCACAGAGTCTCCTGTCCCCCCAGGAGGGTCCTGCAGGAAGGCAGCAGCCTGGCACAGGACTTGCTGCACCTCAGGCTGACCAAAGTGTCCTTCCTGTGGGCAATTCCCCTTTCACCATGCCTGAATGACTCCTCCACCCTTCGCTGGCTCCAGCAAGGAGCAGATGAACCCATTGTCCCACCCTCCAGGCAAAACTCTGTGACTTTGGGAACTTAAAATAGGACCAGAGCTAATAGCTCACAAGCTGGTGTGCAAGTTCCCAGCGACCTTGATGAACCCTCTGTGCCCAGATCCCCAGGTGCAACAAGAACTGTGGGCAAGCAGAGACATTGTTTTAGCTCCTGCACCCTCTTGCACCCCCCCCCCTCTTACCGTGTCAGCTCTGCCTGTAATTTTGGTCACCACTGGTGAGACAGCAACCCAGAATTTTACCTGTCAATTGCATTTGTGCTTTTCTTATTTGCTTTCAAAAAAAATTTTTTTGGAAGATTTTTGCACCACCACGTCTTTCAGCAGAGTTGGAAAACTAAATTTCTCTGTTCAACATGAGGGGTAGGACATGGACACTGTCAAAAAACTCCTTTGTGAAGCACTTTGTGGTGAGCTGGCCAACCAACAAACCAGCTCCTTATAATTAGTGTTGCAGCAGTTATGGGTGTTATTTAGTTTTGGTCTCACTTGAAGAGCTTATTGCCTATATATGGAATGAAAGGCATTTCCATATAAGAATTTGGTTTAGAAAAAAACAGGATTTTGTGTCAAATAGCCAACTCTGATTTTCTGCCTCACCTCTTTTGATTTAAAACTCTTTAGAGGAGGGATAAGTTTGCATCTGGCCATGTGTGGTACTTTGATGGTACTCAGTTCTCCCAGCAGGGCCATTGATATAAAATGAGCACAGCTAAATGTGTGCAGCATGCCCAGTGCTGTGCTGGGCTCAGGAGCTGAGCAGAGCAGTGGATCAGTGGCATTTGGTTTGGCAGGGGCTGCAGGATGCAAGGCACTGCACAAGCTGCCATGGCAAAAGGATAGTGTGAGCAGGAGAAATTGGCATGGGTGCAGCAAACACAATCCCTGCTGCTGCTTTTCACTGAAATCCAATCACTGCACCAGTAAGCAGTGGAACTCAAATTTTAGTCGTGGAGTTCTCCCTAAAACTCCCTAATTCCCTCAGTAATGTTGCTGACCTACTTCCCAGCTCTTTCAGCGAATGCAGTACCCAGCTCCTCTGGATCACCAAGGCTGTGCTGGTGGGCATCCACTGGTGAGCTGCCCTCTGAAGGGCCAGGCACGTCCACGGCTCCTCCAAACTCACCTCTCTCTGCAGCTTGCAGTGGTTCCTATCTCCAGTGCCTCCTGCTGAGCCCCTCAGAAAGGCTGCTTCAGCTGCGGGGTTTTTGTGGCATTCCAGGGGAGCTGGAGAAAACAAAGGGTTTGTTAATGTTTGTGGTGATGCTCATTAGTCCCTGAGCCCTTTGTACCCACCCAGCCCCAATGGCACTGGGACAGAAAAGGTGAAGCAGCACTATCCCATCTGAACATGGGAGCAGCTTTGATCTGGCTGCTTCAAAAGGAAGATTATGAGGCTGGGAGGCTTGGAGAAGATGTGCCCCCCTCCCTGGTCCTTCACACACCCCTTTCCAGGCACATTTAGGCCTTCATTTCTTACAGTCTCCAAGAGAAAGGCGGAGATGGGCTCTGAAGGAGAGGGTGGAAGTCAGGGAGTGGGAGAGACAGTGAGTCCAGCTGCTGAGAGGAGGTGCTGTGTTCCAGGACTGCTTCCCACTGCAGTGGCCATACTTCACCCTGCTTTTTCTCAGCCCAGCTAGCTGAGGTGGTGGCTGTGACAGAATGGAGCTCTGCATGGGCTGTGAGATCTGCTGGGCGAGCTGAGCAAACCCTCCTGCGCTCTGCCTGATGCTCCAGGCAAAAACCCAAGAAGACTGCTCATGTCCTGACACAGCAAGTTCTGTCACCGTGTGGGCACATCCATGCTTCAGCACTCCAGACTGCAGCCTGCACTGGGCTGGGAGAGGCAGCTGTTTGCTCCAGCTACCTCTACCTGCCTGTCACTCCTTGCAGCCATGCAAGTGAGCACCTGCCGCTGCAGCCATGCTTACAGCACAGATTCCTCCTCTCCAAATCATGGAGATTCTCATGCCAGTAGTAGGGAACGGCTCATTCATTCCCTCATTCATTCATGCCCACCCACAGCTCTCCCTGACAGCAGCCTGCATCCCTCTGCAGTTGCTGGAGGAGGTTTCTGGGTATTGTCTGCATGTGCAGAGCTCAAAGGCAATTCCTCCTGGCAAACAATGGGGTTAGTGGGCTGTGGAGCATTGAGCACAGGACAGAATGGTGCAGGCCAATTCTCTGTGCTGTGCCTTGTGAAAAAAGACATCTGAACTGCCACACAGTTTAGAGGAGGGGGACACAAAGCCTCTGGCACCTTTTGCTTGAAAAATTTCTGCCTTGTATTCCCTGTAAGAGACAAGAGGCCAGGACAATGCTTGGCCCAGCCAAAGCATGTTCATCTCCGAGGAGCTGTCCTACCACCCTTTCTCGTCCCTCTTTGGAACATCTCAGTGGAATGCTTTGGTCTCAGATGATGCTGGGGATAACCAGTGAGTCTGCTTTGGCTGGTTATCTCTGGTCATGGTTTTCCTCGAGTCGCTCAGGAGATGCCAGAGAGGTCCTGCAGAGGCAGATGGGTTGTCACCTCTGCTTGCCATCCATCTGCCTTTGCTCCTTGCTGCAGCAGGCTTGAGCATGCGCTCCCTGAACATTCTCTGGCTCTCCTATGCATGTTCTTGGCAGAGACCTGGAGATCCCTGGAGAGTGGTGTTTCTAAAAAAGATGCTTAGAAACATCGTTTCCAGCAATTTGAGCGCTTCCTTTCACTGACACCTTCAAACCAGCCTTTGCTGTTAGGAGGATAAATCAGGCATTTAGAAATGTGGCAGATGGAGTGGGACACAGCAGTGAGTAGGAAGGGCAATTTCATGTGCTGGACATCAATATATTTCTCTTTGAGCTCTCTAGGCAGTGCCTCTCTAGCTGTTTGCAAGTACCTGGTGCAGTCTGAGCCCTGATGATCCCGTGGAGGTCTGAGTGCACCACAGTTGTCCATCACAAGCCAGGGGGCTTGGATGTGACGTGCATCTTCTCCCCTGGAAAGCTGAGAGTACGGACTGCACCCCGGGGAGGAGGCAGTGTTTGATGGAATGTTTGGGCATACCTGTGAAAAATGGGCAGTGTGTAATTTGCTGTCCCCCCCTGCCGCTTTGAGAGCCTGCAGAGGTAAATGGAGAAACCAAGCTCATGCCCCTTTAGAGCTTCCCACCGGATATTTGCTCTGTGCTGTGTTTTATGCATGTTTGAACAATAAATCCAGCACACAAACTCATGAGCATAGCGTTTAACAGCTTGGGAGAGAGCTTTCCTGGAAGAAGCATTGACTGGCCAAATTTTGCAGAGCACTGCTTATGTGTAAGAGACACAAAAGTACATTTGCACTGGAAACCACCTGCTGCATGCGGATTGAAAGGAGTAGTTAGAGGGGCTGGGCATGAATTCAGGAAGCTTGGAAATGGGGTGAGTTGCACATATTTTGCAAACATCTAGGCTGAAAAACATGATGCACATTCTTCTCCTCAAATTCTGCTTCATAGTCATACTTTTCTTTGTGGAAAAAACTATTTTTCTGGTCACCAGGAATGTACAGGAAAACTTCAATATATGCACAGAATGACTTCAGCAGCTGGGCTTATTGAGAGAGATGTAAAAGGTGCAAACTGTCTCCTCACTCTTCTCAAAGGGGTGGAAACAAAAAAACCTTCTGGCAGCTGTCAGTTGTCTCACCAGCAGTGCATGGTAACACCAGCATCTCACTCCCACTTCCCAGGCAAAAACCAGCTCCTCACTGGAGTCACTGAGTCACTGGAAAATGAAGGGCCAGATGTCCCCTGCTGAACTGGCTGTCCCTTAGCATTTTTCCCTAGCAGGACCATGACACCAATGAAGTTTTGTACTGCTGTTACAAGACTTCAGAACGCAGGGACTCAAAATGCAGATGCGAGGTTGACTGAAATTTGTTTCCCAGTGAAAGCCACAGCCCAGTGACTCTGCTGCTTCCCTGCAAAGGGCCATGGAAGGTCAGTGTGCCAGTTCTGGGGTAGCACTGCCATCAGATAGGCATTAGCACTCACCATTCCAAGGCCTGGAAAATTTTTGGTTGAAAAAAAAATAATCCCCCATAAGTACAGAATTATAAAGTAACAAATAATGTGTTTTCTTCTGCTCTTGAGCCCTAGAGTTTGGTGCTTTCCAATTTACTTGGCAACCAGAAGCAAGTTTAAAAAACCATAGGAGTGTTGAAATAGTAATCACATGACTCCAGGAGCTGGGACTTCCAGAAAAACAGAAGTGCAAGTACCATGTGGCACTGTCTGGGAGCTGTGTCCTGCAACTGGGGATTGTGAGGCTTCCCCAGCAGCTCTGGCCCTATTCCTCCTTTGATCCATGAGCAAGGTTCCCATAGTTACCAGTGGGAGCACAAAGCAAATCAGATGTAGTGCATGGTTCTGGCTGTGGCCCCTGGTTGTGAAAGCAATTTGGCCTCCTCTGTATCATCTGTTTGCCAGCCTTCAGCAAGGCTGGGTATTCCAGGGAAAATGGCCTTTTTTATTAA
This sequence comes from Calcarius lapponicus, assembly GCA_039654755.1. Lineage (NCBI taxonomy): Eukaryota > Metazoa > Chordata > Aves > Passeriformes > Fringillidae > Calcarius > Calcarius lapponicus. The sequence continues at coordinate 101,359,392 of CM077465.1, read as the reverse complement.
AAGTGAGATGAGACTGGCCTCAGCTGCACAAAGCACCATATTGATATTTTATTTATGTCTTCTAGATCAAGAAAGCTGCTGGAACACCTTGCAAAAGCCAGGCCCATTAGGTGAGAGGTTGTGCAATGATTTCTCCTAAAGGGAAATTTTCTTCTCTGTAGTGGGCTCTGATCCGCGGTCCTTGAGGGTGGTCAGAAATGCTCCCTGACTCCTTGCTGCTTTGACTTTACCAAGCCCTGCTTTGTTTCACCTCCAAGTGGCCTTGCCTGGCGAGGTGTCCCTCCAGCACAGAAGAGCTCTGCCAGAGATGAGTCCTCGAGTCCTGCGGACAGAGGAACATGTTGTCTGCTGTTATCAGTCAATTTTAGCCACAAGGACCCACGTGGTTGGAATTTCTGTGCTCCTTGGCCTTCCCAAGGCACCTTGCAGAAATCCAGCGTCCTTGCTCCTGGTTGGCTTTCCCCCTGGGACAGCTGAGACAGCAGCTGGGTTCTTTTCCCAGTTTCCTTCCCCACAGTTTAGTCTGCTGGCCAGGGACTCACACTGGTGCACACACAGATTTTGCTGTTTGGGCACAGTCTGCTCCAGTTCTTCTCTTCGTGTCTGAAGATGTATGAACCAAAAATGCTCATCCTCTCTGTGCTGCCTGCTCGAGCAGTACTGAGCAGAAATCACTGCTGCATGCCCTAAATGTAGGAATTGAAGCCTTGCATGTAAAGAGAATTTACAAAAAAAAAAAAAAAAAAAAAAAAAAAAAAAAGGAAAAAGAAACAAGAAACAAGAAAACCAGATGTAACTTCCTGATTGCTTAGTGGTTATGGGGTTGGGGGTTTTGCTGGACACTTTGGAGATATGAAACTGCACCATTTGTAAGACTGGATTCTCCTTTCAAATTTCCATGCTCTCACGTGTTAATCTGTTTCCTCCTTGAAATTTCAAACATGGCCTGTTTAAAAGCTGCCCTGAGCTGAATGCTTTTATCATGTCTTTGTGGATTGTGATGATGCTTTAAAATGATTGAAGATGCTTCTTTGCCACCTGTCTCACGGTTAGAAATCCCCAAGTCCCTTAAAGAAATCTTCTGCTCTTATGGGAAGCTGTACCCAGCTTCTCTGAGATCTGTTTTGGTTCTGAGGCTGTAGAAGCAGTTTGCTGGTGTGCTTGGTAGGGCAGTGTCTTACAGGCCTGATGGGAATCCTGGCTTTTCCCTTTTCACTCAGGTCCCTTCCATGTGCACCTCAGTCACTCAGAAACTTTCTGCCCCCTGCACCTCAAGATACCAGTGTGGTGTTTTGGTCATTATGCCAGGGCTGCTAACAGAACTTGGATTTTATTTGCCATCAGTGTATTCCAGAATTAACAGCTGTATTTATATGACCAGTGGCATCAGGGAAGCAGGCAACAGCTGCATAAGAAATCAGAGGGGTGAGAGGTCTCAAAGACATGATTCAAGAGGAAACATTGCAGGAATGCAAACTGACAAGTCAAGAGGAGACATATATCCTTGCACATCTGAAAGAGTGGATGCCTTCCATTCCTCCTGTTGACATGATAAGAAGTCAGGGGTTAAACTATAGGCAGGGACACTGATGTTTGGCACAAGCTAAAACTTTCCATAGCCATGAGAGGAATAGTGTAGGCAGCTGGGCTGTCTGTAAAGAGGGAGAAGTGTGTCTTTTATCACTGAAAAGTTTTAAGATCAAGATGAGCAAACCTCAGATCAGGTGTAGGTGACCTAGATCTCAACAGCATTTCACCAGAAAAATTTGAGAGATGAGCAATCAGAAGACAGTAAGCACACCACAAAGAGAACACCAAGGTTGTGATTAGGCTGAAAGGAAAGAGTACATGCCTTTAGGCTTGGGACAAAAATTTGGTGTTGTTGAAGAGTCAGAATTTTGGAAATTAGGCCATGCTGGGAGAGCATAGCAAAGTCTAGGTGGCAATACTATCCAATTTCACACAACCTGGGAGCAGACTGACCTTCACTGCAGGCTGGCAGCCAATTTCCTGGGTGGATGAGCCACTCAGCTCATAGGACACCAGGGAAGAGAGCTGATTGCTGCTCTGAAGCCCATGGTGTATCCCATTGGAATTTTGTCCTGTCAAGGTTTGTCCAGGCTATTGTGGTTTAGTAATGGTATTCCCCAGTTTAATAATCCACTAAAACCACTCCAGTTGGAGTGCTGCTCCCACTCCAACTGGAGGCACAAATGGCACAGATCATGGGCTGAGATGAGAACAACTTACTGGAAACAGCAGAGAGATAAGAAAATGAATGGTAACAGCAACACTATTAATTTTAAAAGTGTACAAGAGAGAGTGATTCACATGCCAATATGCTCATGAGTGAGCCATGTTTTTGCACAGGGAGATAGTTATAGAACAATGCTACTTGTTTTAAACTAAAAGAGAAGAGATTTAGATTAGATGTTATTAAGAAATTCTTTACTGTGAGGGCGGTGAGGCACTGGAACAGAGAAGCTGTGAATGCCCCATCCTTGGAAGTGTTCCCGGCCATGTTGGATGGGGCTTGGAGCCAGCTGGTGTTGTGGAAGGTGTTCCTACCCATAGCAGGGGGGTTGGAACTGGATGATCTTTAAACTCCCTTCTAACCCAAACCATCCTGTGATTCTATGATTCTATGAAAATAATGTCTGTGGTTAACCCTGACTTATGGCTGTCTAACAACGTGAAATAAAGCTATGAGAAGCTACCAGAACCTGCAGATTGTAAGAAGAGCAGTGATGTACATGCAGCTGACCATGTCTGATCAGTGGCTGCACTCACTAGACAGCAGCAGGAAAAATGGCAGGAAAGAGAAACATTCCTGATAACAAAGGCAGGGCACCAGCTTAATCACTGGCTTGTCTGAGGGAGAGGGACTGCATAAAGAAGCAGAACCCAGGAAGAAAAAAAAAGAGGAAAAACCAAAATGTGAGGTAAAGGAAGTGACACAGCCAGGGCTGATCTTTGGGGCCTTTGGTCAGCTGTGTGCTTGATTATGGCAAGGTGACAAATGAGCAGCTGTGGTGGGTTTGGTGTTGGCCAGTTGCTATTGAACTTACTAGAATGTACTTATTTCTTATTGTGGGATAAGACTGGGAGAAAGGTAAAGTAGGTTTAAAACTTTAAAAGGGTATAAAGAAAAATTTATTAATAGTAACTAAGAGAAAGAATTATAAGAATTAGAACAAAACTTTTAGGACATTTTTCTTCTCAGAACTTTTTCTTTCCTAATGACAGTGTAAAGAAATGATGCCTAAAGTTTCAGTTAGTTTACTGCTTTTAGAGTAGTCTTTCTTCAGCTTGCTTAGGGGGAGAAGTCTCTTTTGTTAATGTTATGGAGACTTCTCCACAAGAAAACAGTTCTTTTGTGGCTCTTAATTTTCATGAATAGCAGCCGCCCGAGGAGATTTGTAATCATGAAATCCCTCCCCTTTTCTCTAAGCTTTTTTTACAGCTGTGTTTATGGGGTATTTAAACTTATGGGGTATTGTTTTAAAAATGAGCTGTTTAAAGGTAAAAGTTCTCATTATCTGTCTCTGAAATCATCTTCATCTTTAGGAACAGAGTTCTCTTTCTTGGGGTTACAGGACCTTCATTACTCTTCTCTCTTTCTTTGTTCAAACTTCTCATAGGATTCCACTTAGCTTAATATTTGCTTACTTCAGCATGGGGACCTTTGTTTGATACCTATAATTTGAACACTTTCATTTCCATATACCTTCATGTGTTGTAGGGGAAAAGAGTCCTTCTTCTTACTTTTACAAGAGGATTTTACCTTAAAACTAAAGGCATTTCATCATCTTTCTCATGTGGGACTTGACTTCTTCTTTACTGACTTCAGTGTTTTTATGTTGTTGTTCTGCATGCCTAGATGTTACTATTTTCTGTCACTCAAAAGAAGATTGAAGGACTAAAATAATTTAATGTCTTACCCTGGGCTTACAAATAGTCACTTAACCGTAGCTGGGCTCAGTACCTTACAGATCAAAGTTACAACTAAAATAAAGACAAAGATCTTAGTAACTAAACTAAAACTCAGCAGTAACACACTAAAGAAAGAGGCTGATAACTTCTCCTCTCCCTTTACTCAGCAACTGATAAGAAAAACCCAGCAAGTGCCCACAGCAGGGGCTGCCCAGCATTATCTAACCAAAACAAGGGGTGGGCTATCCATGTAACTCCTTTACCAGCCAGAAAAAAAAAAAAAAAAAAAAAAAAAAAAAAATCATGTTTCTTCCATCTTTAACATGTATTTTTCACGAAAGCATTGAAAGCATTTACAACTTTTCAGTAGTTCAAACAGATTGTCAAATACACAAAAGCTTCACTCCCATAAATACCTCCTGTACAAAACCACCGTGGCACCGTAGGTGTGAGGCTGTACCTGGAGTCAGCCAGGTCACCAACATCTGCCACATCCAGCACACCCCCAGCTCCTCAGAGAGCCTGACCCAGCACAGGGCTTCCCTGCAGATGGCTCTGTGTGCCCAAGACCCTGCTGAAGTGCAGTGCCTGCACAAGACACTGCCACATAAGAAGGGACATGCATCAAATGACATCCATGCCAAAGGCAAGAAATGAAGTTACAACTCAGGATGAAGGCGGGGAGTCTGTGCTGGTGAAACAACAACTTTATTAAGGTTAGAGCCTTCAAACTTGTCTTGCTGGGTGATTTTCCGTAAGCTGCATACGTCAAGGCACGTTTCAAGATAACCAGAATGTGTTTCAAAGAGAAGGTTGTTAAAATTTGGCATGTTCTTATCAACAGGGACAGAAAATATCTAGAAAGCTTTGGTAGTGGCACAGCTTGTAATGCCTGCAAACTTGTCTTGTTTTGTAGCAATCTTCTAGGTCTGTGCCTCAAGGCATGCTCAAAATAGTCTGCCTGGTTAGTTTTAAGGTAAGAACATTGAAATTAAGGGTAAAAGGCTGAATACTTTTTTAGTTCATTATTGTAGAGGTACATCTTCAGGCATTTTAACATCTTCAGGCATTTTAACACCTCAAGGCTCTTTCCAGGCACACATGAAGATGGTGCACATATAGACAGACTTGCCCTGGCCTCTAAAAATGCAATGACTCTCACCAAATTATGCATCCTCAGGTGGGTCTTTGGTGATTTATTTTGGAGGTTTTAAGCATCTAGAAAGGATCCGAGTAATTTTTCTAAAATAGTCATTATTTATCGTGAATCTTAACTGATGTTTGACAACTTAACAGACAAACCATTGCCTACTAAGCAGATTCTCAGTGGCAAGCAGTACAAAGATTTCTCTTCTCTGACAACAAAAGGTTCACATCCCACATACACCATTCTCCTTCACATGATCCCCATACATCTCCATGGTCCTTGTACACACTCACAGCAGAGAACCTTCAAGATTAACTCTTTTGTCAAGATTAATTTGGACACATGTCACACTTCAGGGGAAGGGTGAGGTTATCAGCAAGGCTCTAAAAAACTCTAAGTGTCAGTTACTCTTGCTCTCAAAACTTCACTTTGGATCACATCAATTCAAGCCAAAAGGCAAATCTCTCAGTTATCAAGAAAGATGCTTTGTGGAACATCTCTTTTCTTCAACCAGTGGCTAAAAAAGTAGGATCACAGAATGTTTTAGGTTGAAAAGGCCTCAGGGATCATGAGTCCAGTTGTTAACCTAACACACCAAAGTCCACCACTAAACCATGTCCTCCAGCTGCCACATGTACACGTGTTTTCAATACCTTCAGGAATGGTGATTCCACTGTTTCCTAAATAAATAAACAGGACTCATCCTGATACTGAGGCCTGGGGAACACCCCTAGTGCTGGGAGAAATTTTTAATGTGTTTGTTTTCCAAGCAGTGCTGTGGACTAAGTCCAGGATAGAACATGGCAGGAACACAAGGACACTGTGGTGCTGGACCTTGTTGGGTTAAACCTTTGAGTAATGCAGCCAGAGAGTGAAGTGAGGACACCTCTCACAGCTGCATGTCTCTCCTTCTGCAATATTTTTCTCATGAATTAAGGCTACCAAGGAGATTTGGAAAACATACTAGGATTCCACAAATAATTGGTTCATCAGCGACTTGGAAAAACATGCATAAGAGGTAAAATGCTAGAAATTAAACTTATCTCCTTGGTCAGGATAGGGCTTGTGCATGTGGCTTACATCTGAAAGATGTCATAGCAGGCAGCAGAGCAGCAGTAAACATCACTATTGTGGCCACTCAATAAAAGTGGGGACCTGCTTATCCAGATAAAGAGAGGGCAATCCCCAACATCTGTCTTGCTGCCGAACTGGGCATTTTTCCTGGACAGGGAATGCTTTCAGAGCCTTGCTTCAAATAGCTATGTTCTAGATCTGTGAGTTCATCTTGAAATAATAGTTGGCAGCCCAAAGCCATGTAACATTTAGCATGCTTTAAAGGACCATATGGAATAAGTTACACTGGAGTAAAACAAACACCAGTCTCTCACATCCAGTGTTATTGTTAACAACTTACTGGGCTGTGTGTATTTTTCAGCAGCAAGGATGACTCACTAAATAACAGGATAATACCATGGATCACTAGCATGTTGTGGTCTGTGGCCACAGGAAGGCTTTACTTTTATTGTGTACATGTTGGCAGTCTCAGCACAGCAGCAGCAAATCCAGAAGTTTATTGCTGTGTCTTGGGCAGAAGCATAAGATCTCTGCTTGGAGCCTTTCCTTTCCGTAAGCCAAAAAAATAACACAGGATAATTCTTCTGTCCTGCCTGCCAGGCTGCAGCAAAAGCAGCAAGCTGGGAATTAGAGGCTGGGAAAGGAGTTGTCACCTTGGATTTGCTTCCTTGCTCCAGTGTGTGGATGTGGCAAACACTGATGCTGGGAGAGGGCTCTTTCAAGGAGATGGGATCCCCATTCCCACACTAATGCCTGGATGTGTGGTTCCCTCTTTTAGAAACAGGTTTCAAACCCAGTGGGTTTGGAAGGGTGAAGGGATTGTAGGGCAAGAGATACATTCATCCACAAAACCCTAGGCCTTGCAGAAACCCTGAGGGTGGTGAGGGATTCCTTAGGTGGACATGCACAGCCCATCAGCTGCTTCATGACTCCTCCATGACTTCTCTGCCTGAGGCTGAAACCATGCCCAAGTCTCTGTGGGCTGGGCCCCTTCATCACCTCCACGGAGCTCATGTGCTGTCCCTTGCTTCCTAAGGCTTCTTGGGATGGGAGATCTCCCTGTAGCCTGGGAGACCTTGGTATCTGCAGGGGTGTGGTAGCCAGAAGGGGACATGGCTGGGACTGGAAGGTTATTCCATACACCCTCACATCATTGCCAGGAGCAGGGGGAAGGGAAACTGTCCTGGGCAGAAGGGATTCATCCTGATGGAGAAAATGTGGCTGGGGGAGCCATCAGGTACCACTGCTACCAGGAGGGTGGTTCTATGTGAATTGTTTCTTTTCTTTATCTCCTCTGACATTCAGTATTATTGATGCTACTGTTCATTTTCTTATCCCATTGCTGTTTCCAGTAAATTGTTCTCATCTTGACCCGTGATCTTTGCCTTTTGTGCCTCCAATTGGAGGGGAGAGGGAGCAGCACAGAGTGATTCTAGTGGCTGTATTAAACTGGGGAGTACCATTCCTAAACCACAGCAAGGGAGCATTTCCTGTCCCATTTCCCAGAGGGACTCAAGGAAACCTTTGCCTGGGGGGACATAGAAAGGCAGCAATAGTTTTGCAGACCCCATTCCTGCACTTTCCATGTTTTGTTATTTTTTCATTTTCCTCTATTTTTCCTGCTTTTGCTTATATAAGAGGGTAAAAAACTCCAAATTGATGTTCCAGTGAAAGAAGGAACATTTCTCTGGAAGAGCAGGAAATGATGTGTGGTGGTGTCGTGCAGGATTAGTCTGCAACCTCCAGGGCACACTGTGGTCTGTGGGATAACCTGGGAAATACCACAGGGACAGAACTTCTGGCGAAACTCATCCTGAGCAGAGCTTGAGAGCCTTGGGGGACTGATGGCAAGAAAAGGATTTTATATACTATTCAGTGCACTTTATTCCTGTGGGGAGTAAAGCAACCCAAGTGCTGAATCTCCTGCCTGGCAGGGGAAAATCTATACCTGAACAGCTCTCTGTGGCAGAAGTTCCTGAGCATTCCTCCTTTTTGGTTATTTCGAGATAAGTCATTAATCATTGTTAAGCTGAGTGGAATCCAAACTGGTCTTCCCACTGTATGTGTACCCAATATTCACATTTTGCAGAATACCTATTCTGTTAGCATTTTCCTTCTCCTATGCCCACCTTTCTCCATAAATAAACTGATGTGGAGTCCTCCAGAGTGAAATGTTCTTCTCTTTCTTCTCTTCTCTTCTCTTCTCTTCTCTTCTCTTCTCTTCTCTTCTCTTCTCTTCTCTTCTCTTCTCTTCTCTTCTCTTCTCTTCTCTTCTCTTCTCTTCTCTTCTCTTCTCTTCTCTTCTCTTCTCTTCTCTTCTCTTCTCTTCTCTTCTCTTCTCTTCTCTTCTCTTCTCTTCTCTTCTCTTCTCTTCTCTTCTCTCCTCTCCTCTCCTCTCCTCTCCTCTCCTCTCCTCTCCTCTCCTCTCCTCTCCTCTCCCTCTCCCTCTCCCTCTCCCTCTCCCTCTCCCTCTCCCTCTCCCTCTCCCTCTCCCTCTCCCTCTCCCTGTCTCTGGAAAAGACTCAGCTAGAGACATCACAAATGGAAACCTGCATTTTATGATAGCAATGTCAGAGTTCAGCATTCCAAGGATTTGGGAAAGATCCTAAAAACAAACATCCCAAACTCAGGAGGAAGTTCAGCATTAAATATAAGAGAAATCCAAATATATTGAAGAATGGAAATCAAAATAACTCAAGCTTTGCCCTGCAGTGACCCCATGCAATAAGAATACATTTATGATTAGATAACAGTGACGGCTGGAGCCCTAAACAGGAATAAACTGAGTTTGAAGACCTCCAGATTTACTGCATTGTTGCTGTTTTTCCCCTATATGCTGCCAGAATAATAGTGAGTTCCCCAAAGGATCAACTCCAGAATGAATGTCCGCTCATAAATTCCCTGCTTTACTTGTAAATTGTCAGAAAACACCACCACCACTAAAAGCTGTCGTGTTGTTTCCTGTAAGAATAGGAAGATTATGTTTTTGTGACAAAACCAAAGAAGAGAGATGGACATTTTCAGAAATTTTTTTTGAAGAGGCCTCAATTCCTGGGCCAAATCAGATTTCAACTGGCAAATGGGTCTGTGGGTTTCGAGGCTGGGAGCAGGCAGAGCCACTGCACAAAGCCCATGTTGCTAGGACTTGGGCAGTAATGTGTATCTGGCCAGAGAAGTGGAGCAGTCTGTCAGCGTGTCCTCAGAATGTGCTCCAATCTTCTGACTTCTAGAGAAAAGACAGAGATGGTGTCCAAACACCACCCTTCCACAAAAACATCGAGGTGTCTGGAGGAGGAGAATGCGCAGTGGGCTTCAAGTCAGAGCCAGTTTGCAAAATTGTTACTGAGTGAATTCAGGGTTGTAGCTCTCCTTGCTGATTTCTCTTTGGGGATGCTCTCTTCCTGGATACACTGTAAGCCACAAAGGTGGTTTTGCCTTCTCACGCAGAAGTCGGAATTCAGGGACTAACTGTGGATGCCTTGTGCAAAGGCTTTCTTCAGATGTGTTCTGGGAAACCCAGGTGTGTTTGGCTTTGTTTTTTTTTAAAGCCACCAAGGTTTGGGAGCACAAGTCCCCAGTGCATCTGGAAGTCCTGTGTGCCTTGGCTCCTTTCATGAGACACAGAACATATCCCTGCTCCCTCCAGGTGCCACCGGGGCGAGGACAGGAGTAGGCACAGGGCTCAGCTTTGCCCTTGATGCTTCCCTCCCGGTGTCTGTGCTGCCCCGAGCGAGCCGTGCTGAGGCTGATGGTGAGAAAGAGCAGAGCTCCCCCTTCCCCCTCTCCTGCCTGCACTCTGGCAGAGAATGGAGCGTGGGAGGACCTCGGGCGGATGCTCGGAGGCTGCAGCGCTCCTAATGACGAGTCACTTCTCAAAGATGTTAGCGATGCTATCACTGATGCTCCCTGGGGCTCTTTGTGCTCACGCCGGGGTCTCTCACTGAGATCCCACCCGCTGCACACAAGGGCCTGAACACATCCCAGCAATACCCGTGGCTAATCAATAGTAAATATTAACAGCAGCCAGCACACTGATAATAGCAATAAGTGTTAGTGATAACAGTAATGCCTGAAAATGCTCCTGATAGAGGGAGGGGGGCACGAAGGGCAGTCTGCCTTGGGGCTGGCAACCAAGAGATGACTCACGCCACCAGGGCTTTGTCTACCAGGCCTCACTGCCCCGGGCCCTGCACCAAATGGAAACAGCAAATTAAATAAGTCCCAGCTTTTCCAGCTCCATCCTGCCATCCTGTTCCCGGCCTGCCCAGCACAGCTGTCGGGAACGCCCTGCTCAGGGGACCACACACGGATCAGCTGCTCTCTGTGTCTCTTGGGGAAGGGAAAGCTCACAGTCTGGGGAAGTGGGTGAGGAGAAAAACGAAAAATTGAGGAAGACATTTTTTATATCAGCAGGTTCACAGCGACCTATGAACCAGGATCATATCCAATAGAAAATGGAAGCAATCTGAGTAAGAATGAAATGCAGAAATGTTATTTCATAGTATTAGCGGCTAAAAGGTTTATTTGTTAGTGACTCACTAGCAATTTAAAAGCTATTATCTATTGACCCCAATTATTTAAAGATTGATTTCTGTGTTAGCATTCCTGTAGGCAGGTGGCATGTGTTTAAAAGGTACCTCTCAAAAGAATCAAAGTTTGCCCAGCACAGACAAAGGAAACCAGACAAAGACAAGATGTTTATTTAAGTGAGGGTGAAAGCTGAGGAAAGTGGGAATATCTGTGGAGATGCTGGCCAAATAAGGGAAGATGAGGGCATTGGCCCTTTCAACTGCACACTCTACTATGGGGTTACAAGCAAACACTTCCATTATGTTCCTCTTATGTAAGGACAAGGAAAGCATTTTCATTCATGAATGGAAATGTTTATGACATTTGTGGTCGAGTGATTTCCCTTTACTATCATCCTTCATATCTCTGGAAATCTCCTACAATTCCAATAATACTCCTGATATTATTTTCAGTTCCCTTTGTATAATTTCACTTCACCTGCTCTGATGGTTTTTTTCCAGTCTATTAACCACCTGAAAAATGACAACGCTTTACCTAGAACTTTGCAGTGGGACTATGAATACAATATTGTAACACCTGAAAACACATGAAATGTTAACCCAAAGCCATTCACTAGCATTTACAGAAAAAACTCTTGTTTAACTGTACCGCCGTATACCAACCAGATTTTAAGCCAAGGTGTTGTGTACTATAGTGTGGATACTGCAATAAAGAAATAGATACCAAATATACACAAGGAAGGAGAGTTAAGAGTGAGTATGCTAGTTTGAAGGAGACCTATTACTTCAGTACTTTGGAAAATATTCACAACAGCACACAGCTGTTTTCGCTGGAGCTGACTTTCACAACACTGTAAGGCAGTTAAAACCGAACCAAAAAATCTCTTGCACAGGAAATTGTACATCACACTCAAAATCTACAGAGAGAAAACATTGGGAAACTGCCTTTTAAGTGCCAAGCAAAAACAACAGTCGTTTACAAGGAGCTCTTCCTAATGTCCAGTCAGCTCAACCAAGTGAAACATGTTTCTCAAAACGAATGTAGCGCAGAGCAGGGAAGAAAAAAGCCCTTGACTTTTTGAAATGAATTTTTTAATATAGAAACACAGAGAGACTCTGACACTGGCAACCACCACTGATCTCTCACTGATCACTGAAGCTCTATCATCACCCAGTCCTGTGAATCCACTTCTTGAGTGATAAAACTCTTGTTTTTCCAACATTTTTTCTCTTGCCTCCTTCAGGCACTTGGAAAGTTCCAGTCCCTCCAGCTGGCAGAGCTGTTATATGTCATGTTTCCTATCTCAGAGAGCTTAACCATTATCCAGCTCTTGGAGCCATCCCATTGCCCCAGATTTACGGCTTTTCCCAGGATGTCAGTCCAACCGGATCCCAGGTGTTCCCAAGAAATGCCTGAGTTGCTCTTCACTTACCCCAGCCGAGGCTCAGCAGTTGTGGGTCATGCAGAATGGAAAAAAAGCCCTCATATGATAGTGTCTATAAATTTACCAGAAAGAAAGGAGCTGGGGTTGCTTGTCCTTTAAGGTGTCTCTAAAGATGGTTTGCATAGCTGGATCTCAGTAAGCTTATCTATGCTTTTTCTGCTTTCGCTTCCATACATGGATCTGTTCCCAACAGTAACTCCAAGCTGTCGAAAAGAAGCTATCTGGCAGCTTTCAGCTTCATCTGACGCGTAAATGAGCGCGAATAAATAATTACATTTGCTGCCATCTCTCTTTTTTTTTTTTTTATTTGTACCTCAGGACACCTTTTCTTTTTTTCCTTCTCCCCACATTAACATTTTTTTTCTGTTTTTCCAAAGTTATTCCTAGGGGAAAGCAAACAGAAATGACCCAGGCAGATTTTTCTCTCCCCTTCCCGCAGGCTCACATAATTTCATTCTCATAAATATCCTTTTTTTTTTTTTTTTTTTCCATTTGCTTTGCTTATAGGTCAGAGTTTTTGCATGTTTGCTACTTGGAATCGTGTCAAAGCAATATACATCATGTCTGTAGCAAAGGAAGGTTAAAAGTCAAATTTTTGGAGAGAGAGAATACAGCTGAGCCACGTGACTGCTCCCAGATTAGCAGCAGTAGCAGGAGTAAGCATTCCTCTGATATTACAGTAGCCACCGTGGGACATGCCTGAGAACTCTGAGAGAGAAGCTGCAGTTTGGAAGCTTCCTGCAGATCTATTTATGAATAAATCACTCCTTGCTCTTTTCCCTGTCTTTCTAGGTACTTTCCTGCTTCCTCGATCTCAGTTTCACAACAGGGCTGATAAAGAACAAATATGGGAGAGAGCCTGTGGCACAGGTCAGGAAAGAAGTCATATAATTACCCTTAACTCTGCCCTTTGTAATCTTTGCTGTGCAAATGGAAATGTTAAGGGCTCCAGTGAAAGGGAAACACTAAATAGATGGTCTTTATTATTTTTTTGTTATAGTGGCAGCTGGGAGTAGAAGAGATATTAGTGAGTTAATCAATTGCTTCAAACTGGGCTCTCTGGATGAAAGAAAGCTGGTAAAAGTCATATTCAAGAAAGATATCTCTTAAGATATCTAAGGCTGAATGTATGTGTCCCTATTCAGGCACTTGCATGGAAATTGGACATCCTCAAATATGGTGCTTTGATTCATTGCAGGAGATGGAAATTCCTTGTATATTCCTACACACCAATGACCTTGGCTGTTTGAGATTTTTCCTAAACATCTGTTGAACACCAGGCGGAAGAAAAAGTTTTTAAAAGAGCTCACCAGCTCCACCTTTACAATTAATGGTAAATTACATTTTCTACATTAACAAATTGCCCAATTAGAAATGCCTCTTCAATTGACATATTTGACTCCTGTTGTTTGCTGTCTCAGAAACTGGAGGGAATGTGCATGGGAGTGTGTGTATAAATGGGGATCTGGGGAGATTCCCAGCATCTCCCCAGCATCCAGAGCAGACAGCCTCCCTGGGAGCACATCCTAGAGCAAGCTGAAGGCCTATGGAAGCATGCAACAGGCATCAAAAGGAGTCTTTTGGAAAAGATAAGTTGTTACGAAGGGGACCCTCCAGTTTTTAGTACATTTTCCAAGCGGCTGTATTGTGTACAGCCCCCTGTTGTTTGGGGTTGTGCAGAGGAATGGGATGAGAAAAATTCCTTCTGGAAATTTGCCCCGGAGTTTCTCCAGCCTTTCAAGAGCAGGACCCAAGCTCATCCTAGGAAGGCGCTTGAACAGGAATATCACCATTGCATGTTAGACACACCTGGTGACTCAGGAGGTCTGTGCTCTAAATGCAAATGAGAACATGACTCAGCAAAGTGTTTAAATTCCTGCTTAATTTTAAATATTGAATGATGCTTCTGATTCCTCTGGGGTTACTCATGTGATTTTCATTCTATGCTTTACTAGGTTGCCCACATATGGACATGAAGCTGCCATGAAGCAGCACAAAAAATAAACAAGGTTTGGCACTCACACGTGAGCGTATTTGCATCTCACAAATGTCTCGACTTTAGGTATTGCTCCTAGGAGGTCTAAGGGCCAACAGAAATGGACTAAGATGAGAAAAACCTCAGTTCATTGCATGTGTCCTCCTTTCCATGAGGGAAATGTTGAAAACCACAGGTGTCTGTGGTTTTCAGTGCCAAAGAAAAACCTAGGTGGCTTTGAGAATAACATGACAAAGCTGCACTCAGAATTTCAGTAGCTCCAAGGACAAGGGAGTAAGCTGTTTTCTGGCTTTGATCTGCCTTTTGGCACAGTGGCCGTGTCACCCTCTAGATGGGTGACACCACCCCCTTTAAACTCTGCTCCCCACAGAGAGTGGCCAAAGAGCTCCTCAGATTTTCCGTCGAGAGGTTTTTCCATTCTTCCCTGCTGGGAGAGGTGAAGTCTGTATCAGGGTGGTGATAAGGTGAAAGGCATTTTCCTAAAGCAAAAGAAAGAGCGGACAGCAGTGTTGCCAAGCACCGAGAGGGCCTCAGGGAGATGGAAATAAAGCACCTTTGACCTCTGTGCCCACTGACTTCTCTCCTCCTCCCCAGAACAAGCAGACCAGGAGGATAAAGTTCACCTTTGGTGGTGAGACATGCAGGGGACATCAGCAGCTCTGCCAGGCTTGGCACTAGCTGGACTTGCAGGAGTGCTGGTGGATGCAGGGCTGGACCAGGACCCGTGTCTGTGCCAGGTGAGGGTGGTGGGGTTCATCTGCTGGAGCCTGGCCCCCCTGGAGAGCCCCCAACACCTGAGCCTCATCCCAGAGCCGTACACTTTCCTGGGGAAAATCCTCCCCAGGCTCTCCCACAGCATTTAGATGCTGGTTCTCCAGGATTGTGCTCCAGGAGGTTGTGCTTTTCTGTGCTCTTTGTCCTCCCTGCCTGCCACTATCAACGCTGTAGCCACAAAATGAAAGCAGGCCTTGGTCTTCAGAAACACGTGTGCTCTTCCCCAGGCTGTGTGCTGCAGTTTGGAGCCACCAAAGAGGTGTTGAAGTGTCTTTTATGAATATCAATGTGGATTTCGTAAGAGTGATTTAAATATAGCTGCCTGCTTTCCTGGGAGACCCTGTAGCTGTATTCTCACTGCAGCAAAAGCTGCACCATCTGCCCAGCATTCGCAGCCGCTTCCCAAAGACCGCCAGGGACTTGTCATCCTGCATTTGGCTTGCACAGGGCTCCAAAATGAAGGCTTTCTGGGGAAAAGGGATGGATGGGCAGGCTTCAGCACATTCAGATGTGTAGCTCAGGTGCATTTATGAGGCATTATGCAGTAGGAAAGCTGGACACAGCTCTGAGCAACCTGATCTAATGTGGAAGCCAGCCCAGCCCTGAGCAGGGGCTGGACCTCCAGAGGTCCCTCACAGCCTTAACTATCCCGTGGTTCAGTGAGAAATTCAGTTTAGGATATAACCATGTGGTAGAGGAATAGCAAGGAAATCTGAACTCCTAGGGCACCTGTGACATTTTCTGTCTTCTTCTTGTTTCTTGTGGCTGCCTTCAAGCTCTTTGAGTGCGGTTCAGCTCTCGTTCCACATCCATGGCTTGTTTCCAGTGTTGCTCGAACCTTACTGCTCTGCAAGTGAAAATCCACTACTTACCCCCTTTTTTCAAGGCAAAGTGATTAAAATGCAGTTGGGCCTGTGCCCAGGTAAAGCACAAGAAAGTCAGGCAGTCATTCTTTCCTTGTGTTAAGTATGTAAATTTTGCAAGCAAATAAGACTTTTTCTGTTTAGGGTAAGCAAATATGCCTTAAACCTGGGGAGTGTCCAATTCTTAGTGATTGTTTATTTCACCAAGGCATAAATTACTGTGCCTTCAGGACAAAGCTAATAGAAAAAATGCTAATTAGTGCTGGTCAAAAATTTTCCAGTGGAACATTTTTTCTGTCAGAAACTCTCCTGATTAGTCAAAGTTGAAATGTTCCAGAAGAACATGTTGATTTTGCTGAGCCTCAAATGCCACGGGGTGAGCTGAGGTGGGGTGGGAGTGAGGAAAGAGGGAATCCATCAAAACCCTCTTGCTGATTCCCTGACAATTCATCTGCTTGGCTGCCAGCCTTGTGGCACTGCTGAGGATCAGAGTTCGGGGCAATCTGCCATGCAGAAAACGTGCTGATGAACAAGTTGTGAAAATTCCCTTTTCCTAGATGGGAGCTGTAAATACAGAAGGCAGGGAGCCTGTCTCACCTCCCCAGCTCCCTTCCACTGGACACCAGCCTGGGAACGTGCTTGCTGAGCGGCATATCAGCATTCCCAGATGAGATACTTCAGGCAGCTGAGTCAGACCTTCTCCTCAGCTTATAAAAGAGAAGACATGAATTTTGTTCTGGGCTTTCTGCTGGGAGGAAAGGACGAGCTGCTCTGATATTATCAGTGTTCATTTGAACTCGGGCTTCTGCAGGTGCAGCTTTCCCAGCTGTGACATGCCAAATCCACATGCAGTGCTTTTTTATACCTCACACTTCCTTGTCTTCTGACAGAGCTGCCTCTGCAGGTGGAGAGATGAGGATCACAGCGCTGTGATATTCATGAATTCAGAAACAGCTACATGGGCTTCAATTTGCATGGAACTTTGAGGGCTCTATGGCCAAATGGGAGCTTAAAACCCCACGAGCTTGGGTCTGGTGGTACCAGCTCGCTCCAGACCTGCTCTGCTGGCCTTGGGGACCAGACACGCCGCCAGCAGCATGTTTGGATGGTGCCTGCACCAGTCCTTGTTTGCTCCTGGCTCTGCTCGTGCCTGCTCACTCCTTGGCTTCACTCCTGCTGGAACCAGCCCAGCTCTTTGGCCTTCCCCATTTCCCCTTTCCAAAAACACCCCTGGGGCAGGGCACCAGCTCCTGAGGGTCATGACCCTTCCCTTGGGTAGGACCCCCTCTTCAGATCCCAGAGCTGGCAGAACGTGGCTCTAATGCTGATCAGAATATTGCAGGAACCAGGACTAAGGATACTCTGAATTGCTAAGCATTAATATTTGATGCATTTCAATATTTAAAGAGCTAAGATAATTTAAGAAACACTGTCATTTTTAAAAATTATTTGTAGGCAACTTATAATGGAGCAAATCCACTTGGAATGAACAATATTTTGGCTAGGGGAGATGTATGGCTCAGACAGCTGCCTACATTTATTTAAAACATCAGAGAAATGACAATTTTGAAATTCACTGCTAGAAACCTCAGGTCTCAACAGGCCAGACTCCCAGCTAGCAGAAGCAAGCAGAGGATCCAGACAATGTTTTAACACTGGACGTGCTCAACGATTTTGTTGAAAGTTTTGCCTTTGGAGAAAAAAAAAAAAAAAGTAAAGGAGACAGAGGGTTTCCCTGAGAGTTTTGCTTTCAGTGAAAATATTTGGGTTGTCATCTGAAACTCAAAAACCACAGCTGGAAAAAAAATGAACTGCTGGTTGCCAAGCAAGGAGAAAAAATCCTCCTGCCTTTATTTTTATTTTATTTTATTTTATTTTATTTTATTTTATTTTATTTTATTTTATTTTATTTTATTTTTTTATTTTATTTTATTTTTAATTTGTTTGCCTAGAGCAGCCTGTCATGAGGGGCTGCAGCCATTTACACCTGATCAGGTGCTGATAGCCCCGTCCTTTGTCTGATAAAAGCCCTCTGAGGCTGCACGGAGCTGGCTGTGACAGGAGCATCATCTCTCTCTCATATCACATCGCTGCCCGGAGCACAGGGCAGGGAGACGGTGGCACCATTCATACGCCACTAAACCGAGCTGCCTTATGTAACACAATCTGCTTCAAAAGAACCCAACGCACCACGGAAACTATGCGAGGCCAGCCAAGAAACCCTGGTACAATAGCACAAACAGAGACAAACAGTCTGTAAAGGACAGCACACTTGGTAACCAGCGAGGGAACATTCTGCATTAAACAGTCCCTTTGTTTCTCATTTTCTCATCTCGATCATCAAGGGAGATCTGCAAACACGACATCAAAAGACGAGCCTAGGAGCAAAGATTCATACCTGCAGCGGGTCTTGGCAAACAGGAGCTGCTGGTTGTACAGTGCGCAGGAATTTTGTCCAGCTACCCCTGAGGGACCTGGGGACAATCCACACTTTTATTTTCTTCCCTAACCACCAGTGTAGTCTAAGCCACTTCTTCAACTTCCTCCTCTCTGGTTTTCCTGTATGGTGCCCAAACACCACCCTGTGCTCTTAAATTCATAGAACCATGGAGTCACAGAATATGTGGAGTTGGCAGGGACCCATCAGGGTCATCGAATCCAGCTCCTAGCCTTGTGCAGGGCACTCCAGGAGTCACACCCTGTGCTTGAGATTGTTGTCCAAATGCTTCTGGAACCCTGTCAGGCTTGGTGCTGTGAGCGCTGCCCTGGAGAGCCTGTTCCAGTGCCCAACCACTCTCCAGGTGAAGAAACTTTTCCTTATATCCAACACAAGGCTCCCCTGACTCAGCTGCATGCCTTTTCCTCAGGTCCTCACTGGTCACCAGAAAGAAGAAATTAGTACCTGCCTCTCCACCTGCTCCAGTGCGGATGTTGAAGACCGTACTGAGGTTTGCCCTCAGTCTCCTTTTGTCCAGGCTGAACAGACCAAGTGATCTCAGCCACTCCTCACAGCTTCCCCTCCAGACCCTTCACCATCCTTGTGGCCTCCCTTGGACACTCTCTAATACCTTCATGTCTTTTTTATATCGTGGCACCCAAAGCTGCCCCCAGCACTGGAGGTGAGGCTGCCCCAGTGCAGAGCAGAGCAGGACAATCCCCTCCCTTGCCTGGCTGGGGATGCTGTCCCTGATGCCCCCAGGACACGGGTGGCCCTCCTGGCTGCCAGGGCACTGCTGGCTCATGTTCAACTTGCCATGGACCAGGATTCCCAGGTCCCTTTCCACGGCACTGCTCTCCAGCCTCTCATTCCCCAGTCTGTGCATCCAGAGCTGCACCATTCCAGATGCAGAATCCAGCACTTGCCCTTGCTAAACTTGATACAGTTGGTGATTGCCCATCTCTCTAATATGTCTAGTTTGTATGAGTCTGGGTAATTAAAAAAAAATCATTCTCAACCTGCAAAAAGTGGCAAGATCAAGGTTCTGCTCTGCATGGCTTTCCTGCTGAATTGCTGGCTTGGTCCAACTCACTGCCTCTGCCTACAACCCCTGCCCAGCTCACAGCCTCAGGCCTTGGCTGATCCTGCAGTCCAGTTGTTTATACAGCCGGCACACAAGGACAGTGCAGGGAAAGGGTTTCCTATGGAAATCTCCCCATATCTTCACACCTGCCTGGTGCATTAGCTTCTGGAACCTCAGCCTGCAAGCAGAAACTGGGTTTGATTTTGTTCTCTTCTTGTTCATTCCTGCACAAAACAGAAATGGAGTGAGTTTGTTTTCTGCTGTTGTGTCTCTTTGGACTGATGTGGCAACTTCTGTCTGCCACTGGAGGTCTGGAGGCAGTTATGACAGAAGTGTCTGATTCTGCTGGGTTCTGGGTACAGCTACAATGCAGTGAGGGAAAGCAGTTCTTTTTCTCACTAGTGATGCACATGGCAAAACTGCTATGGCAAAAAAGAAACAGCACCTGTCCCAGAAAACAGAAGCAAACATGACAGAAGTGTAGTAACACAACAGTCGAAGGTTTCAAAATGTTCACAGTCTTGTGATGGATGAAGGCAAGAGAAAGGCAGACAGAATGGAGATTCACACTTCTAATCACAGCAAACCACCCAGAGGGAGGTCTGGTTCAGCCACCACTGAATGTCACTAGCAGAGCTCTGCCAATCTTCCTTGCAGCCAGAGGGGATTTTGGAGCCCTGAATGGTTGAATATTGTGAATTTCAGAAATTTCTCATCTGTACAGTTTGCTTATGGCCTGATACTCCTTTGTCCTGACTAGAAAGGAGATCCCATATTTTGATTTCTTCCTCTGCTGTGAAACCATGACCAGATTCACCCAGGCCAGTGGAGCTGCCAGGATAAAAGTGGTGCTTTATCTGAAGAAAGCTTGGTCACAGAATTCTGCCTTAGGGTATCTGTCATCCAGGGAATCACAGAGATCACTTTGAGCCCTCTGGGATTAGGAAGGAGTTCCCATCCTGTAGCTCAGGGGTTCCCTTGCATCTGCAGTCATGTTGAGGTGATGGGATTTTGACAACTTTTCTCCAGAGTGTTTTCATTTCTGAAACCTTGTTGGTGTGATAACATTAATCAGCACTTCTGTGGAAATAGTGCTTTTGGAGATGAACATTGTAATCAGGATGAAGAGCCTCTGATGAGTATTGCTGAAATTAAAGAGTCTAAATTCAGCAAAATTGCTTTCACTGGGAAAATGCATTTTGATCCAAAGCCACCATTATCCACTAGCTCCATGCTAGCTTGACAAAGCCAGGGGTGTTCACAGTCAGAGGGGCTGGCACCTCTGTGGAGCCCCAGCAGAGATGGTCCTCATTCCTCACATTTTCCAGTCTTACTTTCCTCAGTGTGCCAGGGGTGTTCCCCTTGTGCTGTCCTCTGGCCAGACTCTCTTGCATCTTTGGCTCCTGGAAGGCAGAGCAGAAGCAGAAATCCTGGCCCATGCCTGTGCTGGAGAAACTGGAAGCTGCCCATTTCTTGCTGCAGGGCCCCTCATTCCAGATCCTGTTGCCCTGCTGAAGAGATTCAGATTTTTCTCCCTTTTTTTGGTGTGGTCCACAGATGTTCCAGGGCTCTCGGGGACCTGCAGGGTCGGAAGTCCAGGGGTGACAATGTCTATGTCCTTTATGGGTCTCCCTGTGGAAGGGGATGTCTCCAGACTCTCCTGGATATGTTGAAGCCTTGCTGAAGGCAGCAGCTTCTCCCACGGGGGCTGGGGAAAGGCAGTTCTTTGCACCTCCCTGTTGCAACCGTATAAACTGGAATAGATAAATATTCAAAGCCAGAGAGCAAAGCAAGGGTGTAATGTCAGCATTGGTGTGACTGGAATTAGGTAATTTGTGCATGAGCATGAGTAAATATGAAAGAAAGATGTCAGGTCTGTAAACCTGTCAAGGGTGAAACATTTCAGAAAGTCTGGCCTATAAAACAGAAATACAAAAACTAAAAGTATCACTTCCCTCCAAAAAGCATGAAATTACTCACACTGCCGGTGCTGGGGCCATAAAGCTGCAAGTGCACAGCTCTGGGGCAACCCAAAATTCTCTTTTCCTACCTTCAGCCTCCACAAGTGGCTTCCTTCTTTACCACCTCCCTGAAAAGAGAGAGGAAAGCAGAGGAGAAAGCAGAATTTCTTACTGCTGGCTATTACTGCTTATACTTCACAAGCTGCTCCTTAATGCCGTTAATGCATTTCATACAACACAGGAGAGATTTAATATGCAATTAAAATAATTACTAGGTAATCATTAATAATTTCCTGCATGTTCTCAGGGGTCTGAAAGCGAGCTCCAGGCTGGCAGAGCAGCAGTCCTGCATGGCATGTCCCATCATTGATTAAGTGTCCTCATTTTTTTCCCCTTCCTCAAGATTATCTGCCCAGAATAATAGAATCACAGAAGCACAGAATGGTTTGGATTTGAAGGAACCTTAAAGATCATCCAGCCCCAAACCCTCTGCTGTGGGCATGGGCACCTCCACTAGATGACCTTGATAAATGCTCCATCCAGCCTATCCTTGAACACTTCCAGGGATGGTGTATCCACAACTTACCCCTAAAATTTCTTCCTTATACCTGATCTAACTCTGCCCTCTGTCTGGGGGTAGTTGGAGGGCAGAAAGAAGAAGAAGGGAGCTGATTTTGCCTGCTGCTTCCTTTAGTACTGTCAGAAACATCCCCATTCTTCCTGAGGCATAGGAAAGGGAGCTGTGTCAGCAGCCAGAGGAAGACAGGAAGATTTGCCAGGAAATCTTCTTCCTCTGTGATGTTCAAACATGGGGCATGGAAGCCCAGAGAGGCTGTAGGATGTCCCTGCTTGGAACCCTCAAATCACAGCCAGACATGGTCCTGAGCAACCTCATCTGAGCCTGGCCACAGTCCCTTCCCACCTCGATTATCCTGTAATTCCCTGTATTTCCAAGAAGTTCAGTAGGGGAACTTTTCTGGCACTGGTGACTGCTCTTTACCCAGCAGGAGGCCCAGAGCAGAGGGCCAAGTGCTTCTTTCATGGGTGTGGGCTGGCTCCAGATTTACCTCCCCATCAGACACCCTAACCTTCACACTGTGTTTCATCTTCTGCTAATTAAATATTCAGGACTGGAAGGCAGTGGAGACAGAGATTGATCACTTGATATTTCAGCTGTGATTACTATGAATTCATTCATTTAAACCAATTTGGAATTTATTTTTCTTGCTTTTGAAGGCTGCCTTTGGATAGTTTAATAACATTACTTCTATTGACTGCAAAAATAAATATCTGACAGCTCTAGTTTAGCAATGTCTCATTTGTATGGATGCTTTCTGATGTATAATAATAAATACATCCTTGTTAGGGATATATGATCTATAAATCAAAATTTCCAAGGTCTTTGATTAATCTGTGTGAGTGGTGTGAGGGAGATTGCTTCCAGCCTGTCAGAAGCAATCCCTGCTCTGGGCTCTCGTAGCAACCACTGGCACTGAGGTCACGAGTCAGATTCTATTCAATCCCGTTTGCTTTCGTTTCCCCTTAACCTTCCAAGACATTCACCTCTGGGGCTAAAATTTTCTGTGCTGTGCCTCTGCCCGAGGAGGGTTTTAGACAGCTGTATTTTGGGAGGAAGGGCAGTAAGAGGCACCATTTTCCCCTCCTTCCCATGGCAAGGACAGTGGGATAACATTTGCAAAGTAGCAGGAAAGTTCTCCTTCTCTCCAAAGAGGGGGATACAAGTTTTCTTCCAGTCACAGCTGGAATGAGTGAAAAATATTGTATGAAGCATGAACTCCAAGGAGTCATATGGGAAATAGTTAGGTATAGCCCCAGACCATCCCAATCCTGCACAGGCAATGCCTATTCTCATTTTTGGGGTGCTTCACTGCCCAGGCATGACCCCCAAGACTGGGAGAGGGCAGGGAACTGGGATATCTCCCAGAGAGAGTAAAATTTTCAGGAAAATGCCTGGGCCTCCCTGATACCAGCAGGTTTTCTCTTTCAGTGTAGGCCATGGGTATCCATGCCCTGTTCACAGCATTTGAAAAACCTTTTAACTGAGACTTTTGCATCAGTGAGTTCTTGTGTAAGTGTCCTGGCCTCCCTTTCCCTGGATATGCTGTTTCCACTAATGAAAGTGATGTTAGTTAAGAAAACCTCTTTGTAAAAGTTAGCCCTAGGTTCAGAAATGGCCCACCTTACCTGCCTGTCCATTCCCCACAACAGCCCTGGTCAACAATCCTGCAGGTTTATGGCCATGGGATGGCCCTCCTGGAAACCTGAGTGACCACACAACATGTTTTTTTTCTACAGCAGCGGGTTTGCCAGTTCAGAGTAGGAGATGTGGTATCTTGTGATGTGGATTTAGTAATACAATTTTTAAACTCACATAAACCCCAATAGGATTTTTTTGTAACAAGATTATGGTTTGACTTAACTCTAGCCTTAACTTAAAC
Source organism: Calcarius lapponicus (assembly GCA_039654755.1). NCBI lineage: Eukaryota > Metazoa > Chordata > Aves > Passeriformes > Fringillidae > Calcarius > Calcarius lapponicus. The sequence goes on along the minus strand of CM077465.1, from coordinate 101,335,690 downwards.
TCTAGCTAGGTCTTCTAGATTAAACTTGTTCTTTTCAAGCCCACACAGTTATTCTTAATGGTCTAAGATCTCGAGGTTGCCAGAAGTGTAAGGATTCTTCTTTTAGAATATCCAAGCATTTTCAAGCCTGTGCTTCCAGTGTATCTGGAAGCAGCGAGAGATTGTTAATAATTCCAACCCCACTGCAGAGTGGAACTGCAGTGTGGTGGTGCTAAGGTTCCCTCTCTGCCTGGAACTGAGTCAACAGGAGCTAAGATAAGCCTGGGAGCAGCCGGTGCTCTGCTGGCGTCAGCTGGGGTGTCTCTGCAGAACGAACATATGTTCTCCAGAGCAGCCCCTTCATTTGCTCTTCCCTCATAAACTTTTATGGTATGATTTCCTTCCCCCTTCCCTGCCTAAATTAAGAACTTCAGCTTTTTTTTTCTTTTTTTTTTTTTTTTTTTTTTTTTAGTTTTTTTTTAATTTCCCCTTCCCTGCTGGAGGCAGGGAAGGGCAGATGCTGGGTGACAGAAGCGTTCATTGATTAAACTGATGAGATCTTTCATGTCCTACCTAAGAAGAAATGAATAACTGGAAACTTGAGCAATGCTCTGAAAGATCTTAATGGTTGTCAGGTTGTTAAATTGGCATCCATGCTGCATGGTAAAGAGGGAGAAAAATTAGATGGAGCTACATTAGGCTGGTGAAGAAATGTCTAAGGGCTGCAGAGACTTCAGAAATGTTCTGCAAACTTGATGGTGGTGCAGGGGATCAGATCTGCCAAGCACATTCATAAGAAATCATGAGAAAGAAAAGAATTAGAGGGGACATAGAAATAAGAAATGGAGCTGTGTAGGAAAGCATATTAACAAATGTTTCAAAAGGCAAAGGAGGAATGAATGCTTCTTTTCTCCATGGAGAGAACTTGCCTGTGAAATCTCCTACACAGCATCCAGGCCAAGCTTGCTGCTGATACAGACCTGTTCTGGATTGTCTAAACTAACTTAGAAGCTTCAGAAAAAATAAACTTTGCCAATAAAACTCATTTTGTAAAACTGCAAAATTGTATCTGTGCATGCGGGGGAGCCTTCAATATGCATATATGCTGTTTGTCTCTAAATTATCATGTACCAATTACAGAGAAGGTCTGATGATTTGTGAGACTCTGCAAACCACTGTGAAAACGTCAATTTGCAGCTCAGCATGGTCAAAATTGAAAATGGGGTGTGAGAAACTATTAGGAAAAATACCCAGGGAAAATCAGATGACATGATTATCGTGCTGCATAAACCCCACACGTGCCTCAGACTTGCACATGGCATGAAGCTTTGTGCACTCTGTCTTAGAGAATTCCATGGAAGCAGTGGAGGGACAGGAAGAAGCAATCTGGGAACTAAGGATGGGTGAATGCTCTTTAAGAAGAGTTTAAATACAAGTTTAAATATAAATATAAAAGAAAACAACTGAAAGGGCTGTGATCAGGTCCTCCATGAATAAGGGTGAGAGCAGAGAAACAGCAGCTGCTGCTCTTCATCACTGAAAAACCTTAAGAATTTTTAAAAGAGATATTAAAAGAGACTGAAGAGAAGACCCTCTTCCATGGATCCTGTGTTGCATAGTGAAGCCATGGTGCTCCCTACCAGAAAGTGCTGCACAAGCTAAAGACCTAAATGAGAGAAAGCTTCAGAAAATAATTAGAGAACTCTTAGAGATGATCTGTCAAAGATTGTCTAACAGGACAGTAACTCCTGTGGCCTGCAGTCTGACCAATGGGCTGGGCAAATATGTCAAGGAAGAGGTGTTTGTGTGTCTCCCCTAGAATTTGTCCCCAGCATCTGATGATCACACAGGGTGCAGACAGAGATATAATGACTGTGTCTGGCCCATGTATCTGCTGGAAAAATAACTTTTTGCCTCCCTCCTGTATTCTCCTCCCTGCCACTGAGTTTTCAGGCTGCGCTACTTTATGAATATACAGAAATAAGTATGGGGAACTCTGTTTGGGTTGGATTCCTTCAAAGGATAACAACAGTGTAGTGTGCAAGGACAGGTGACAGTCAGATCCTGCAGTATATTTGAGACAATGAATCTATTCTGTTCTACATAATCTCCAGAGCCCAAGTACAAGGTGCCTTGCAGTCAGCATTTTCCATGTGCCCCTGAATGACTTGGAACAAGAATGTGAAACGTGTTTTAACAGTTTCAATGCTTGTTCTCAGAAGTGGTAGCATTTTGGTGGCATGGGATCCCATCCCATATATTTTTTTCCTCAGTCTTGGTATCTTTTATAGTGAAAGCACTTTGCACATTTTGAGTTACTCTAGCAGTGACTGCTTTCACTGCTAGAGTGAAAGTGTGAAAATTTCTTTTTATTTCTACCACTTGCTAATCCTGTTTTGGCTGGTGCAGCCCCTGCAAAGAGCTCTCTCCATGGGATGTGTTACTCAGAAATGATCCGTACTATTGCTGAAATTCGGGGAGTGCTTTGATCTGTTTTATGATCTGCTTCACTTGCAAAGCAAACTTGTTTACTGTTTGCCCATTTGGTGGAAAGGGGGAAAAACCTTGCATTCTTTATTTTATCCCTTTGCTTGACAGGGACAATTTTGCCTTTAGATATTTACCAGATTATTAAAAGATGATGTTTCTGGGTACAAGGCATCTTAGGGGGCAGGCAGCACGTCCTGATCTACTGGTCATGAGCGTGGGTGTGGGAGGTAAGGATAACAAATTCCCTGCAGACCCCCAGGGAAAGGAAGACTGTTTTACAAAAGGTGGATGGCACAGATGGGGGCATAGGCTGGGAAAGAATGGGAAGAGGATTTTGGTGGGAAGCAAAGGAAGTGTCTGGCTTTGAGGTGAAAGTGAGGAGAGAGAGCTGGGAAAAGGCCATATGGGTAGAGGAGCAGGCTGGCATACCCCAGCTAGTTGGGAAGGAGGTTGGGATGGCTTGAGAAAAAAGAGTGAATCAAAGTATCACAGACAGAGATCAAATAAGAGGAGACAAGGCATGTGAGCCTGTGCCACTTCAAATGTGTTTTTTCTCTGTTAGCCTGAGAGGAAATCCCTAATCCCTGTTTCATTCTCTGGAGCCAAATGCATATTACAGCTTTCATTTGATTATTTGGGAATAGTATCACCTCAGTGCTGTGGTGAAAACAGGTGTATTCATGTGACAAAATTAATGCTTTATTAAAAAAAAAAAAAAAGAAAAGTAATGCACACAGGAGGTGGTGAATTAGTGATGGACAGACTTGCAGATTCATTTCTGGGGCCTTTTTTATTCATACCTGAAACTGGGGGAAACCCCAAGAACCATATCACCTGTTTCCACAAGATATGTTAGAAATTTAGCTTAAAAGATGCTCTAGATGTAAGAAAAGTTAAACACTTAAGAATATCTAAATACCTCTTATCTTCATGGTACAGTAATTTACTATCAAGTCCTGTGGCTGAAGACAGAGGAACAAATTGTCTTGTTTCTGCTTTTCTTTTGATGGACTGATTTCTGCCTGGTAACTCTTCCATGTGGCTTCTTACTTTTACTACTTTTTCCATATTAATAACATCCTTGCCTTTCTGACATGTATTTCTTATGAGAGCTATCAATTCCTCTTACCCTCATCAGGGAAGAAGTCTGGCAAACATATTTATGCACTGGATCAGATGCCAGTCCTCCAGAGCAAAATGAAACTAAAGTTACCACAGCTGGTGTCTAAATCTGCTGACGCTGCATTCCCTTGGGAACAAACTGATTTACTCAGTCTCTACTGAGCAAGTGAAGCAGAGAGGTGAGCCCAGGTCAGGAAATGGGCAGGGCAGAACCAAAGCATGGTGCTGCGTGGTAGGCAGAAAAAAGGCTTTAAATGAGAGCACAGTCTCACTGGCATGAGGGAAAGGATCCCCCTCTTCCCCTTTGGAGGTAGCAGGTGAAATGTGCCCAAGGACAAAGACAATCACTCCAAGACACATTAGGATTTTAGACTACTCTTACACTTTGTTAATAGTCCAGGCTCTTCCTAGCACTGAATTGTGAAATCTTTGCAGACATAATTCTAATAGACTTCCTTTACAGTACAGCAATTATGGTGATTGATATGGACAAATGTGATCTTGAAACAGCAATAACGAGACAATATAGCTCAATACTGGACCAAATGCATTTTGAAAATCAATTTTTGAGATGAAAATTGCAAGAAAAATCATGCAAGTGTGCGCTTGACTCTCTCAGTCTTGTCTGGCTTTTGTCCTGCAAAACTTTTAGCAGTGACCTCAACCACATTGATGTGGATTATTACTCCCTCAGAAGGCTGTGCTGTGACAAATGAGCTTACCTGCTTGTACCAAAAGGCTGGAAGTTAAGGTATATTTTGCTGCATAGTATCTTTTAAGAGGAAGAGAAAATGTTCTGGAACATGCTTAGCAGTACCAAAGAGGAAAATGTGAATCCATTACAGCTCACACATAAACACTCACTAAAAATGTGTCCAAGTGCAAGAGTAGAGAGCAGGTACTTGATGGAAAAGTAAAATGGGCAGAGTCAGCTTGAATGGTGGGTCTGACCAGCAAACAAGTTTACAAATGCACTTCAGTGTTCACTTGGCGCTGTAACCAAAATATGTGAGCAGTTGTTTGAAAATCCTTGTGCATAGGGAACTGATCTGCAGCAATATTCTCATTTATCACCAGCTTCCTTCCAAACTTGACTACCTGTGGAAGCAGGCTAACCTCAGCCTGCTTTTCCTGCAGCTCTGAGTTACACGAGAAGGAGGAACACGGGGCTTTTCACTGATATTTGCGCAAGATGAAGTCATCGCTCCAGGCTGGGTGAAAATGCCAAGCTCTTCCCTTCTCCTGGAGCTTCTGACAGCTCCTGCAGAACAGGCTGCACTCCCCTCTGCTGGAGGGAAGCTCGGTGGGCGACATTCCTTGGGTTGCATGGAAGACAGAAGCCATGCTCTTTCTCCAGCCAGGGAGGTTTTCCTTCCTTCCACTGACGGGTGAAAGGTTCAGTGGGAGGTGAAAGATGCTGTGGCCTCTCCCTGGCAATGCAGGGGGGTGGTTTAATGGCTCTATTTCCTTTGTCTTCTCACTGTAAGGTTTTTCTCTCCCAAACACCACATTTAACCTGATGCTTTGTCACGCTGCTGTCTCTGAGCACAAGCATGCATCTTTTGAGAGCTAGCTGGAGTATTTCCCAGATCTATGCCTTTTGGTAAAGTTGCTAGATTTCTCTTACTTGGTAGGGATGATTATGACAATTTTATCCAAATGATGGAACAAAGATTTTATATGATTTCCATCTCTTCATATGTTTGGAGCTGCAGTGCTTCAGGATTTGAGCTAGCACAGGGCAGTGATAGAGGAGGTGTACACAGGAAATAGGAGCATTTTAAAAATTCTAAATTCTCAAGAAACTTGTGTGTACATCAGAAAAAAAAAAAAAACCCAATGTAAGCCACCAAAATGTACCCTTTTACCAAATACTGGCCTTGCAACAGCTCTGTGTGACTCCAGCAAGACATACCAGGTAGTTTTGAAGATTCCAGACACTGTAGATTTACCTGTTACTCTGACATTACCAGCTGCTGGGGTGCAGGAATACAAAAAAAAAAAAAAAAACCCAAAAAACTCGAACCCCAAAGAGACAGCATCAGTTTTTGTTTCCATTCAGCCCAGTGGAAGAAAGAGTACATTAGTAGCCACTGTCTTCTGGTGAGAGTCACACCTCTAACCAGTAAGGGTGGGGACTGCTTACACAGCCTGTCTTCCCTGGCGCATCCCGGTTTCTAGGAGCTGCAATTGCTGATTCATCACTCACTGTGTCCACAGTTTCCTTTTCTGTGATTACAGTGGATCAGTGACCATCTGAGCATGGCCAAATTCCTGAGCAGGGACTAATGCTGAAAGGGAAGGGGTTGGGTTGTGCCCACTTGTACAAAGGCCTGTAGGGCACGGGGGAATGGCTTCAGCTTTAAGAGGACAGGTTCAGATTAAATGATGGGAAGAAAATTCTTCACTGTGAGGGTGGTGAGGCACTGGCACAGCTTGGCCAGAGCAGCTGTGGATGCCCTGTCCCTGGAGGTGCTCCTGGAGAGCTTTGAGCAAGCAGGTCTAGACAAGATGCCCCTGCCCATGGCAGAGGGGTTGGAGCCTGATGATCTTTAAGGTAATTTCCAACTCAAAGCATTGTATGGTTCTGTGGTTCTATAAAGCTGCACTTTCTCTTGATTCAGACCACAAAGCTCTGCCTCTTCCCTCTGGGATAAAAAGGAAAAGTCACTGTAGGACCAGTGTATTTGGGGTTTGTCATTGGAAACTGAGTCAGGTGAATGTGGCCCTAATGATGAGATTTCTTGCTGTTGTGTGAACAGCTCTAATAATTGATTTCATTTGAATGCTGATGTTTCTCATTAATGTTGTGCCAAACTCAGCAAAGCAAACTGTGCTGGAATCTGTTGTCCTTGGATCACCCCTCTGAGTTCAGGTGCTAGAAGGGACAGACACAACAAATAGGAAAATGGTGTCTTTTCACCAAAGTGTTGAGTTGTAGCCTGGCACTGAGAATTCCTGGGACTTCCCTTAGTGCACAATAAAAACTGTGGCCTCGCAATAATTACTGTGGAATTTCTTTAACCTGTTTTTTTGCTCTAGTGTTGGAAACTCACCTGACACACATTGAATCATCTTGGAATATTGCCATTACTTACTGAAAACCGAATTGGACACTTTTCCCTTAATATCCATTTTGATAATCGTAAATAATCCTAGAAATTGAGAAATGGGAGCATTAAATGACTAATTACAAATGAATCAGCACATTTTACAGGGTCAGTGATTTACAGGCTGGGATTTAGCTGCCTGTTCTGCTTAGTTACACCACATTAGTGAGAAATCGCCTGAGAAATTCCTGCAATCAAACAAAACAAGGGAGAAAAGCAACGACTGGATGTTTTCAGAATTTAACTGGACAAGGGCATGATCAATCAATCTGGTTTGAGGTTTCCCTGCTTTGAGCAGAGAGCTGGACTTGGTACTCTTGAGGCTGAGTTACTCAATGATTCTGCAAATTTTCAAAAATGACTTCCCAGGTTGGGTCAAAGTTGTGCAGGATCCATGGTTGGCATGAAGACAGCAGTGCTCCTGCTTCCAAATGATCCACAGACCTTGCAAATAAAGAACACCCCAACCTGAACAGCAAACCTTATTCACCTGATATCATCAGAACTACATTGATAATGGAGTTGTCAAAGCCAACCTAAAGTAGGTCCTAAGAAAAATGTAATTTCTGGAATTTCTGATATTGGAAACGAAATGTACCCATAAACATCCACATTAATTTTGACTTGGGCATCAAAAGTGTTCCTTTGTGAACAGCCCACAATAGATGTTAATAGTTCTTAACATCTGTTGGAGGTTGCACAGGGAATCTGTAAAATGCCTGGGAGCAAATCTCAGGGAATATGGCCCACACAACATGTGGCTTTACAATTCTTTCAGTCTTTTCCCTTCTAAATCCTCCTAAAGCCTACACTGTTTTGAAGACTGTCTATAGGAAGGAAAGGCTGAGCTAAATTGTAGTTTTTTGGTGGCACTGATGTCTTCAGGAACTTTGATGGCCTTACCTGAGCAGGTGTGATAGCTCATCAGCACACTGGAGCACCTTTGCCTGCCTAATTTACTTCTTAGGATTTTTTATCTTACTTTTATGGGGAAGATATAAGATTATGATCTCTAAATACAATGCAGTGTTCAAAGGGTCACATGGCACCAAAAGACAAAGGATGTGCTCCAAGGATTTGAAGCAGTGAGTGTTGACTATTCACAGGGCTGTGCAGAAAGTGGTGAGAGGCCACTTGCTGCTCAGAGGAGCATTTGGAGGTATAGGGCAAAAGCATGAGAACACAGCCTGGCTGAATAGATTTTCAGGCCTAAGAATATATTTATACCAGTTTAACAATCAAGATGTGCAAATTCATTTCAAGGCAGAGCATACCCAGAAACTCCAGCCGTTCCAGGAAAGGCCTCTGGTGCCTTTGGGGTGGGTCATGTTTTTCAAGCAGCTTCAGCCCAGTCAAAGTGTGATGTCTGGGTGACTGATGGATGTATGGCCTGCTCAGCTGTGCAAGGCTGGAAAAGCCCTGTTTGGGATGTGGAAGTGAAAGAAGAACCATGCCAAGGCCACCACACTATGCAGAGAGTGAGAAAGCAGCAGCCTTCAAACATTAGGGAGCAATTCCTCCTGCCACGTCCTCAAATCCTTCACACTTTGTTTCCTCCACTGAACACCCAGCCACCCCAATTTTCCTGTGTTGTTTCTCTGCCCATTTCAGGGAGTTGAAGAGAAGTCCCACTAAATGAACAAAAGCACAACTTTTTTGAAACAGTTAATCCCTAATAAAGTCAGATTTTAAGACTTGCTCTATGAAATGGAGAACTTCCTAATTTTATTGAAAACTGGGGCTTGTTCCCCATAAAGAAAAAGAGACTTTCAACTTACTGAACAATCTGATTTGGTCTATTTAATTCCTCCTATAATTTCAAAGTCTCAAAGTAAGCTTGGTTTGTGGATTTTTTTCTTTTGGCACACTTGAGAAGTATTCTGGGAATACTTTACCTACTAAGTGTCAGTCTTGCATTTTAATGGCATTTTGCAGAGCATTTACACATACCCTTTTCCATCTCTGATGCACACCTTTTCCCAGAGCAGGAATATGGGATGTTTTCCTGCCCTTCCTCTGTTGTCTTCTTCAAGGGGTTCTGCTGGGACTTGCAAGCTTAACACAGTGGTGTGTCCTGTCCTCAAATTCCTGGTTTCCTGCAGCCGATATAATTCCCTTGAATTTTGCCTGGGATCATTCAAGCGGTCCCTAAAATAAAAATCAGGAAGGCTTTTTGAAAGCCTTCTCTCCTACGCCGGATGCTGCCTGCATCAAGTCATCAGGTCTAGAAGAGAGCCTCAGATGTGGTGCCAAGACATGAAAATGTGTCACCATCTGCAATATCTGCACTTCAAACTCAGTATCTGTAGCTCAGAAAGAACTGGTGCTGGTGTGGCAGTAAGTTATCTGGTGGTGCCTGCACAGTCCTTTGCTCCTGAGCCTTGCCCCTGATGCTGCCTTGCAAAGGGTTACTTTGAAAAAGGTGGTAAATTGAATTAATCCTGTGAGGAAACCACATTTTGAGTGATCATTCACTTATTAAAGCAGAGCCAGTGTTTAACGTTTCTTCAACACAGTATTAGAGGGAAGTGAATGAATTATTGAATGAACTATCTTCAAAAGTTCCCTAAGGCTTATATCATCTTGCACTTACCAAAAGCATGATGCCTGCTGTGCTCAGATAATCCATTTACAAAGCTTTTAAATATATTTAAGGGTGAGCTTTGTAGGTTTCCTATTTCCAATTAAACAAAGCGTCGACTTCTTTTAGAGAAGCCTTTAAGAAGCACAAAATCTCATTGTTTAAAATAATTTTGCAAACTCGTTCCCAGTTCCCAACAGGCCTCTCTAGTCTTTGAACTTTTTTTTTCTCTCTAGTGTCATTTTGAATTAAGTAGGTTTATCTTGAGTTTGCCATCTCTGATTTCCTCATGGTATTCAGGATGTAGAAGTCTCCTCTGCCTCTTTCCCAATTGCTAAAATGCAGCTTGCAATGTTTTTTCTGCTTTGCCACCACAAAGGATGGGGCTGTGAGTGTTGCCTTCTCCAGGAGCTTTTATTATTTTTCTGCAGCTGTTTAATTTCACACTTGTTTTGAGAAAGGTCAGCCCCAAAAACTGGCAATAAGCTTTAGCTCAAAGTCCCCAGTTATGTAACCAAACACTCTGCATGTGCAGTTTTAGGGTCTGATGTTTGAGACAAGATGTTGCTCCTTGGTGAAATTTGGAGTCAATTCTGTGGCAGTGAATGAAAAATGTTAGTGGTTTCATTAATATTGGTGTAAAACACAGAAATCTTACTTCTTGATCCTGGATTTTTGTTTAAATGGATATGTTTCAAACATTGCAAAATAATACCTTTTTTTTGATTGATTCAGGCTTTCCTCCCTTTTTGCCTTGTTCTCACAGAATGAGGTGTAAGCATTTGAAAGTACAAAGTTGGAACTGCTTTGCCAGAAAGGTTGAAAATGTGGTCCAGGAAGCAGCAATCTACAGCAGCTGTGGTGCTGTGCAATGGGAACTTTTGCCTTTGTGATAGTTCCAGGAAGAACTTCCCTGTGCAGTGCCTGAGCACTGGGACAGATTGCCCAGAGGCTGCGGAGTCTCCCTCACTGGGGATAGCCAAGAACCACCTGGACACCATCCTGTGCCCTGTGCTCTGGGATGGCCCTGCTGGAGCAGGGAGGTTGGAGCAGATGACCCACAGTGGTCCCTTCCAGCCCGACCCATCCTGGGGTTTTGTTACTCTGTAATGTCCCAGGGTTTTTTTCCCAGGAGGAGCAGTGGGACAACAAAAATATCCTCTTACAGCACAGTGATCAGCCCTGATATTGGAGCATGTAAAATTGCACTTACAAAGGGTAATTGTGACTTTTAAGATGCTCAAAATAATCTCAGCTCCTGAGGTCTATGACTAAATGACTCAACAACTAACAAATAATTTTTCAATCTAAATTAAATAATAAATCCCGCTACATGAAAGCTTATTTTTTGTTCTAGATGTATTTTGCAGTCACTCTAGTTCTTGCTGTGCTCCATCAAGTCACAAAGACATCCAATACAAAGAGCTAAGAGTAATTTGCCTTGATTTAGGGTTTTCATCTGCTGCACAAGCTGGGAAATTAATTGGAATGGGTGTTCACTCTTCAGGGAAAGCAGATCTGAGCTGACTGAGACACATAATGACAACTTCTAATTTGTACAGGGCAGCCTTCAGACGACTATGGCTTTTGGTTCCTTGAGTGAGCAGCCCAATCTCACTTTCATAACCTCTGTTCAATATTTTGCTTCTGGGATCAGTGGAGAAATAAGGGGGGGAAAAAGTTCTTCATACATGCATTTTTCAGTGCTCTTGGGTACTGTTGTAATTTAATTCCTAAAGGAATAGAATTAATGAGTCCTGAAGGTGAACAGGATCAGGAACATCTATGGGAAAGGCTCCAACAGCCAGGATGTTAATTCTAGAAACATCCACAATAGTATCATGGATCCTCAGCTCTCCTCAGACTCCGGCTCTGCTCGAGGTTTGCCAGTCTTGCAGAGGATGTCGGTGAGCACTTCTTGAAACTTTGGGAGCGTTGGCATCGCAGTCACCAAAGATCCTGAGGTGAAAGTGCAAAGAGGAGGGATCTCCACAAGGCTGGTGCTAAAGCTGATTTTCACACGAGGGAAAGATGAGTCTTCATGATGACTCGGTGTCTGTACCTTCAGAGGAAGGAGGTGGAAAGCAGTGCATGGTAGATCACGTGGATGCCTTTGAATATGTGAAAAACCCCTTCAGTGCGTTCTCACATCAGGTTCCTGAGTGGGTACAGCTGGAACTGGGAGCCCTGTTCAAGAAGAAAAACCTGCTGAGGGAGGTATAAAACATCCCAATCTGTAATGCTCTGAGTGGATAAGCCACTCAAATTGTCTTCCTCTTGGGATTCAGGAGGTCTTGGTTTAAAATGAAGTCATCGTACAATCTGTCCAAAACAAGTCTCAATGTTTTATTACCGACTTTTGGCTCTCATTTAGCTTTCAGAAATAAGGCTTTGGCTTTGGTTGAAAACTCAATGCGTTTAGCTGAAAACCAGACTTTTTTTTGCGAAACGTCACTTAACTGAAACCCCAATTTTTCAGTGCAAATCAATTAATGCTTGACTGTGCCAAGGCAGGCGCTTCTGATGTCCCACGCTGCCCATTTCATTAGCGACCCACAGGGTTCCTCAGAGGGCTGAATACCTTCTGAGTCATCCACATCTACTCCTGGAGCTCTGCAAATCCAACCAGGAGCATCCACAGATACTCTGCAAATAAAACGCACGGACCGAAGGCTCTCTGCAGACTCCCTGCCAGCTTTGGGGTTCTGAGGAATGTTAGCTGGAAGCTGAGGCACCGCTGTTGCTCAGGACGTGTTTGTACCATCTATTGTGGAAGATTTTTGAGCTGCAATTTGAAAGTGTGAGGAAGGCAGTGCTAAGGGAGAAGCAGGGAGGGCAAAACTCTCGTGGCAAACAGCTCCAAAGGCGTCGATTGATCTGAGCAGTGGGAGGGGTGGGGGGTGAGGTAGAAATCTTGAGTGTTCACAAATCATCTGGTAACTCAGCAGCTGAATGGCCCTCGGGAATGGAACATCCACACCCCCAGAGGAGCAATGAGTGCAGGGAGGGTCTTTTGATCCGCAGGCATCTCTCAGGCTGATCATCATGTGCACTGTCTGGAAGATGAGGGTGTTTTGTGGTTGGAGGTGCTCTGTTAAAGCTGTCCCCCAGGGTTTGTCAGAGGGTGAGGCACAGCAAGGTGAATGTCAAACCAGACATCAGGCCCCATGAGTTTTTCCAGTCCAGCACCACTTTTTCCCTCCATCATGTTTTGGATCTGCTCTTGTCCATCTACATGTACATCCCTGTGGTCTTATTCTTCTGCTCTGACTAGGGTCCTGTCTTGCTAGTTTGATCTGTCCTCAATTTGCCCCATGATGTGCAAAATCCTGCCTTTCTTGAAGGCAAAAATTGCTCTTCCCTTGGCCTGAGCGCTGTCAGAGTTTAACCTAAGGGGCTGTGCTTATCTCTGAGGGGAATTTCCCATCCAGTGATGGGACCCAGGTAATGCAGGACAGAATTGCTGGTCTCAGGCGGGAGCTGGGCTGCAGACCTACATCCATCAGTCTGTCCTGCAGTCTGCTGTCCGTCTGCAAGTTGCTGCTGTGATGGCAAAGTCCATCACAGGAGAAGCACAAGCTCTCTCTCTTCAGACAGAAACACTCAGATGATCTGCTCCCAACAGCTACTGCAGTGAGGCTGGAGCCATACATCACAAATGATATCCTGTGATGACTCTGTTTGCTCTGATGGAGAACTTTGCCAGACCTGTCAATGCTAAAGGAAGCAGGGAAATGAACATATCTGTGCTGACTGAGGCTGTTTTGAATTAACTTTCTGTTTCTTTTTCTTTCCCCGAGGCAAGGTCACACGAAGGTATTGGAAAATTTCAAGGCAAAGAAACTCAACACCTTAAACTTTGTATAAAATAGAGTTTTAGGTATATGAAACCCTGAGATATTTGGCAGTCTAAGGTTTTAAGTGTTTTCTCAGAAAATCTAAAGGTTTTAATTCTGGCAAAATTATGTCAACACGCTGTCAGTTGCCTCTTGGTAAGTAATTACAGAGAGCAATAAATGTTTTTGAACTCTGAAACGTGGGCTGCATCAAGGGGAGAAGGATGAAGCACTGAAGTTGTTAAAGGCAATCCATCTCCTGGCTTGGGAAGACGTGAACCTGGAAGGCATTTCAGCTGCCAGGTCACACATTAGCAGGGAGCCTTGGAGCAGCTCTAAGCTTTGTGCAGATGCCTTGTCCCCATATTGTGAAGCTCAGGTGGTTTGGCCAAAGTCTCGGAAGGGACACAACATTTGTGACACTGAGATCTCAGTGTCAGTGTCTCACTGTCCTCTTGAGGCTCACCCTGGCAGGGTGAGTGGATTGCAAACTTACAGATGAGAGAGTTGTTGAGAAGACAGAGTTTACCTTTTAACTAAAACATCTGCATAAATGTGGCAAAAATAAAGTGCTGTGGTCAGGAATATTAATTGTGAATGAGCTGGAAGTCAATGCATTCCATGAGGTGTGATGGAGAAGACAGCAGAGAATGGATTTCAAGAAGTACTCTAGTCACATTTAAGTTAAAGTTTTTACTTTTAGATATTATTAAACAATTTTTTTCATGACATACAGAAAGTTCAAGAAACTCAAATGGGGATGACTGATCTTTCTAAATACTATTTAACATTTTTAGTACAGTTTTTGGTGGGTGGAAGCAAGAGGACATAATGACTTTTTTCTTCCTGTTCACCTGCAAGTTCACAGCTCTTGAATCCATTTGCCAAATTCAATGAGATCTGACCAAAGGGAAGAGATTTCAAAGCTGTCAACTTGAATTATATCCCAGTTACCTCATAGCTGCTACACTACTTTCTGTTTGCTTAATGAAAATTGGCATTTACATAGAGGTAATAGCTCCTTTTGGGCTCATACTCAGTCGAAAAAAGGCTCAGAGCAGTGCTTACCCCTCCCACTTAATCTGAGTTGTCTGTCCTACAGAAGCTATTCAGAACATTTTTTTAAATGAATATAAATTCTTTTCAGCATTGAAAATTTCTAAATTAGCTTTTGTAATTGACTGCTCTTAATCATAGATGGGACTGTTCCACCCTGAAGATGTGAGAAGGAAGAAAAGCCTTTTTTTGACTGAACGCTGATTTCCTTCCCAGAGCTGCATTTATTGTGTGTACTGTCAGAAATGTAAGCTAGAGAAACAGGCACACAAGAAAACAGTGAGCACAGGAGGAACAGAAAACAATGTTGCCAAGGCAACTTTCTCTTGGTTTCCAGAGATACTTTTAAAAAAAATCCTGAAAACATTAGTCATACTTTTTTTTTTTTTTTTTAATGCATTATTTTTATCTATTAATTTGGAGTTTGCTTTGCCAGAGCATGGAAGGCATGGAGGTAGAAGACAATCTCTCCAGGAGAAGAGCTGGTTTCTTGGTGAGGTCTCAGGGCTGAGCTTGCAGCCAGCCGGGGCTGCAGCATCCTGAAGTGCCCACAAGGAATGTGCACGTTTCTGTGCACCAGCAGGGGCTGCTTCATTATGACCCCGGACAGAAAGGCACTTGGGTGTTACTGAGGCACAATTTAAATTTTTAACTGTGAAGGAGAGGATGGTGAAGATGATGCTGGGTCCCTTCAGGCACTGTGTGGCACCAAGCTGGTCTCTGGCGAGGGCACAGCGTGTCAGGCAGACCCCATCCATGGAGAGCTTCCATCAGCTCAGCCGCGTGAGCTGTTACACAATTTCCTTACAGGAGAACAACTCCATTCATCACCTGCTCCCAAACAGAACTCATGTTGCCATGAGAACTTCTTCTAGGCAAGGGCAGGTTCACCCAGCTGCAGAGCAGCAAGCTCTTCCATTGTCCTGGGGCTGAGAGCCAGGCACAGCACATCCAGGGCATGTGGGAATGCCATCTGGGAAGGGCCCTTCCATCACAGAGTCTCCAGGGAGACTCTGCAGACCAGCAATGTTAGCTTTTCATGCTGAAAGCAGTCCAGAATGCGCCATTCACAGACATCTTTGCACTCTGGCATTGCAAAAGGAGCTCTGATGCTTTCTGTAGCAGCACAGTGGCTGCAATAAAGCTTTACCAGTTATTTATTTATTGTCCTCCCAGATACTTAATCTAAAACAGAGTAACTCCAGCCTATTTCACAAGCAGTGCAATTTTTGTGATGAAAATTTTCATCTTACCCTAGCAGGGTTAAATGCAGTTAGGAAATCACCAGTGCTCCTTCTAGTGCTGTGTGAAATGTTTTTTTGTTTTTTCCCCCAAAAATGGAACTTTTAAAGATTTTAAAGCCATAAAAGAAGGAGAATTGGAAAATAAAAATTTGAAATTATACTTTCATTGGTAAAATAAGATTTTTTTTGCTTTGATAGCAAGAATTTTTAGCAAAAATAGCAAGAATTTTAGCAAGAAAAAGAAATTTTTTGCTTTGATTTCTTTACTTGAAACAATTAGCTCAAAGGAAAAATAGAGAAAAAATTGTTGCGACTGAACAGACACGTTTAATCCTGAAAATGCAGAGAAGGGAGCTTGGCATTTATCTGAATTATGTAACCAATCCCTCAGTGGAACTGACAAGATTTTCAGGAGCATGTCAATCCCCAAATTCCTTGTAAATCCTCATTCCATGCGTTGGGCCCCAGAAATTTTCCAAGCCACTGAAGGTGATGTGCACACCCAGTGTCTCTCTGCTCTGACCTGGAGATGTTTTGAGGAGTTTGCAGTGACAGAAGCCCAGGCTGTGACTGATGGGAGCAAATCCCCTGCTGCAGCCAGGATCTTGCAGCAGGAGCTGAGCTCCCTCCTCTCACTGCCTCCCTGCACCCGGAATGCAGAGCTGGTCATTTCCCACTGGGACACTGGAGTGTGCAGCCAAACTAGCTGTGAGCCCACTGGAGAAGAGACACTTGACCACCTTGCTCTGAAGTTTTGTGTCCAAATTTTGACCATCCCCTTCCTCAAACCAGCCTGGCATAGTCAGGAAGAAATGCTGAAACCAGGGAGATTTGCTTTAGTGAGGGAGACCATCCCCAGCCTAAATTGTGTGTCTGTGAGAGCACTTCCAGCTGCAGAGCACCAGGAGCTGAGGGCAAACACTGCAAGAGGTTTCAGAGTGGGAAAGGCAGACAAGATTGATGCACAGAATAGCAACTGGAATTATTTGTGAAATGAAAGGAAGAATAGGTTCCTTCTAAATTGGCCTCTTGCTCACAGCATTTCTGAAATAAAAATTGAAGTGGTCCTTGCAAAGCCCCGGTGATTGAGGGTTGCCGGCTGCCCAAAGCTCTGTGTGCTTGCTTTGGAGTGGTGGTGGGCTTAGGTTTTGTTTCCTGCTAGAAAGAACTGTGAATGTGTCACCCAAACAGTGCAAGGTTGAATTTCCTGCTCTGTTATGGACGCTGTGCATTCAGGACCTCCATGTGGCCTCAGCAGCTGCTTTTAATGGTGTTAGCACAGAAAACACTTGCAAAAACCAGATGAACTGAGACACAATAACTGAGACACAGTAACTCCCAGCCATGTCCTTCAGCTTTTTCCTTACAAAGCTATGGAAGCACATGTGATGCTGAGACAACAGTAAGAATAAAATGTTTAACCTGCCTTGAACCAGGAGCAGACTGTGCATTTTTCTGTAGGTTTTGGAGTGGTGGGCTTCAGAAATAATGCCAATTAGTCCCTTCCAGGGCAGACAGATTCCTTCTGCAGGAGTGAATCTGCCTTGTTTGTTTGCTGGACTAATTCATTTGCTAAATGATCTGGATAAATCACTTGTGAGTGGGTGTTCAGCCAGCAACTCGAATCCTGGCTGTTGGTTACCTGAGATGCGTGACATTATCCTTGCTCACTGCCTGGAGGGTGGCAAAGAGGATAAACAGCGAGGCGTGTCACGGGTAAACAACTCTGCCCAGAAGTCAGGAGGTCCTGCTAGACACACAGACATTTCTCAAGGTCCACAGATAGGCTGTGGCTCATGTGAGGTCAGACCAAGCATTCTTATCCATAAAAGTGACGCAGGAGCAAGTACTACAGTTCCTCTCTTTATTTATACGTTGAAGTTTGATCTCCTGAAATCCAGGGTAGCAACTCTGATGGCTTTTCTTTTTTCTCAGTACAGTGAGAATTTTCAGCTTAACCATTTTTTGATCATTATGGCCAAGCCAGCCACCTACCAACACATCCCCCATGAGCCCTTCTCTATTCACAAGAAGCAAGTCTGGGGGTCATCTTTCCTAGCTGGCTCACTGAGTGCTTGTGACAAGAAATAATCCTCTACAAACTCCCAGGATTTCCAGGACCTGTTCATCACAGCAGCAGGGTATTCCCAGTTGGTGTCTGGCAAGCTGAATGCTACTGATCCAGGAATTTCTCCCAATTTCCTGTGGAATAACTCACCAGTGAGTTAGCCTGTCCTGGCTGGGGTATTGGTGGCAGACACCCACTACATATCTTTTGTTTTCCACACCCCCCTAATCCTCTTTTTCACATCATCACTAATTTTAAGGCCTGTGCAATCAAACCTCTCCCTTATACAGTGATACCTCCAGCCTGCCCTGCCTGTCCCTGCTGAGCATCCCTCAGCCTCCACCCCAGCACTCCAGCGGGGGCACTCATCCCACCCAGCCTCACCAACACCAATCACAACCTGGGAGGAATAATTCCATATTTACTCTGGGAACTGACCAATGCCTTCAGTTCACCCTGGCTTTCCCTCACGCTGTATCTGCTGGGGTACCAGAATTTCAGACACACCCCTGAGACTGCTGTGCTCCTGTGAGCAGTGCAAGTGCGCTCACTGACATTTCTCCCATGCCAGCTCTTGGTTTGCCTGCTGCTGGCATTCCCTTCCCTCATGGATTCTAGTTTCAAGCTCTCTCAATCAGGCCCCCCAGCTCATGCCCCAAATGTGTTTTCGCTATCAATCCAGACTAATCCAATCAGGCCCCAGCACATCTTGTGTCCCCAAGTCTCTTCCACGGCTCAAAAGCCCAAAGTTTTGGCAGACTCACCAGTCCCACCTGTTTCTTCCAAAGTCTCTCCCCATTACTCTGAGGACTGAGGTAAACACAAGATGGTTTTGGGATAAATTCAGTGCCTGAAGTGTCCCAACACACCTTCTCAGCTCTGTTCCTTTGGACAAAGTCTCTTGGGTTGGTCAGGACACTTGCTGAGCCAAGGCTTGTCCACAAGGGAAGAGGAGCAGGATTTTCCCCACCTGGAGGACCACTGGGTCAGCTTGTGGGGCCTTCAGGAGTCTGAGGACACTGCAGGCTGAACAGAGGTGAGCTGGAGGAAAAGTGAGGAAGCCATGGGGCCCAAGTGCTGAGGACAGCCTGCAGAATAGCTCTCCAAAGTCTGACTTTTCACACCAAAGTAGCTGCTTCCTCGGCTGGCTCAGGGAATGCAGTATGGGGAGCTTTGCCCTGTGCTTCCACATCCTCCCCACCCTCCACCCTCGTGCTCCTGTTTGCACTGTGCCAGGAATGCAAAATTTATCCTAGAGCAGAAAGTCTTGTCCAGGTCGGCTTTGGCAGTTTATGTCCCTGTTGCCCTGGGATACTATAGGGTGCTTTCAAAAATGCTGTGAAGTAGAAAACTGCTAGACAAGAAACAAGAAAGTAAACTTTTCCTGCGCAGTTTCAGGGCTCAGATGGTTTTGCTCTTATAGCTCTTGCTGCAAAATTCCCAACTGTAATACTTTAGGAATATGAAATCAGACTATTCTCAGAGTCAGGGGCATCTTCCTTAAATACAGAGCAAATCCCAGATCAGCTTTGGTCCCAGCAGTGGAAGTCTGGGGTGGTGAGAGGATGGCCACCAGAGTGGTCCTGCATGGTCAGACAGGAAAACTTCCTGCACAAGAGTGATGCTGATTTAGTTAAATTGGCAAGGTGTAGCCAAGTCTCAGCTCTGAGCTGCTTCTTGCAAGGTTTTGTTCAGCATATCTAAAAGTCTGAAGGAGATCCTGTGTTATCTCATTTCTCTCTGGGAGATTGATGCTGAGTTTAAATTTAACTTAAGATGAAAACATCTGTTACTCTTCAGAGTAAATATGTTCTGATATTCTCCAACTGATTGAGAGGCAGACAGTTCAGGAGACAGAAACTGAAGGCATTTTGAACCGTCACTGTTTATACTTGGAGCAGGAGTAATTTGTTTCCCACTCTTATGAGTCATGGCTAGAGGTAATAAAAAATCCTTCAGAAAGTGATGATGATTGAAAATGATGTGTAGATATTCGTACCTTTTCAGCAAAATAAAAGTGAGGAAAGGATATTATAGACTGGTGGGATTGTTATGTTCTTATGAAAAATTCACATTTGCTATATTAGCTGCCTGGAGCCTAAAGCACTATCTGCAATCTGCATTGTCATGTTAATTCATTATTTACATTGCAGTCGTGCTTGGGGATCTCAAGCACAAACTTGGGTCTTACTGCAGTGGGTGCAGGCACATGGAAATGCCAGAAGTGCAATGTCACCTCAGAGCTGGTTCCACTTTCCCTGCTCCCCAGTGAGAAGGGAGGGCCTGACAGTCACCTGGGCTGCTCCCAGGCTTGGCTTTTTGGGAGAATATTGTGGGTTCCAGAGGCTCCTCTGAGGGATGGGGTGCCATGGGCATCTCTTCTGCCCTAGGCAGCTTTGTTGGAGCCTTCAGTGAGGTGCTAACAACCCTAATTGGGCTGGCTCCCTAACCCCAGGGCTGGTGTGAATCACAGTTAGGGTACTGTCTGCTGAAGCCAGCTCCAAGCCTGTCCTTCAATGCAAAGAGAAGTGCTCTTTAATATATAATTCAAAGCGTTTTTCCTGTTGCCTTGATTTATTACATTCATTATGTCCTGTTGCCTTATCTTTATTATTATTTGCAGACACTGTATTTCCATCTCCCTCTGTTTGTTTTTGGTCATGATCAAGTAGTTTTTGACCTTTGGAAAATCTGTGAGAGCAGAGAGGAAACCTGAACTCAGCACTGTTCAGTGTGGTAGGACTGACCTTTGCCATTGTGTTTTTTGCCCTCCTAAAAGCTTTCTCTCTTCCTCCTGCCAGTTCTCCCATTTTGTGACATCTTGGACCAGAAGAATTTGTTGGCACTTTGTTACACTGGCAAATTTTATTCATATAAATATTAGTAATACTTTGGATTTTTAATATGGATATTATGAATGTGCCTGACATGGATGGCTTTCCTGTAATTGTGCTCACTCATACAAGGGGTGAATCCAATCCCCCTTTGGCAGTGAATGGACTCAGACTTCAGCAACCCAAAGGAAGCCACAGCAAGAATTAAGCTGAAATAGGCTGAGGTGAGTTTCCACACTGCCCCTTATGAAGGTTGGTGTCTCAACTGTCCCTCCAGACCATTATTACACTTAACCAAAATGCTCCCAAACATAACTTGGTTTGGTTTCAGTTCCAGTTTCCCCTCACAGTTTGCAAACTCAAATATTGCATGTGGCTGCCAGCTCAGCCACAGAGCTTAGCAGGCCTGGGAAGATTTTCCAGTGCAGAGATGTAAATCCATAACTAAATGTGCATAACAATATCCCTGACTTCAAATGTGTATCAGAACTCACAAAACCCCCCCTGCCATCTCTTCCAAAATATGCAGCAGAGCCAGTTTCAGGACACTGGGGCTTTAGCCTTAGAAAGAGCCCAGGGCAATCTCATTCTCCCCTGCTCTGCTGGAAGAGGTGACCAGAGGCTAAGGATGCTCCATCTTTGGCAGCTGCCAGGATGCTGCAGACAAAGACATGGCTTGCCTGGGAAAATCGGGAAATTTGGGGAAATTGCTGCTCCCAGAAGGAGCTGGGATGAAGGACTTTGGATGTCTCTTCCCTGTGCCCTGGCCAGAGCAGAGCACCTTTCATGCCTGCTAAGGTGTAAGGAGCTGCCCTCTCAATAGCTGGAGCAGGAGCTTGTTGTTCCCAGCTGTCCCTGCTGCTGCCCCACAGCCACATGGAGCAGGGATGTGTGCAAACATTTGGGCTGTTCAGCATCATCCCTGTGCACCAGGATCTCCTTGTCTCTGCCTGGCAGGTTCCTCCTGCAGCTCTCTGGGTTCTTTGTCCTCTGCCAAAGCCAGAGGCTGTCCAGGTCCCTTTATATCTTCCCTGTGGATCACTGAGCTGTCCAGGCTGTCCAGAGTCAGTCCAGATCCCTTCCCTGTGGATGGCTGGGCTGTTCAGGCTCTCCAGAGTCTCTCCAGGTCCCTTCACATATTCCCTGTAGATCACTGGACTGTTCAGGCTGTCCAGAGGCTGTCCAGGTCCCTTCCCTGTGGATGGCTGGGCTCACACCTGAGCCCTCTGCACTCCTCCAAGAGCTGTGCTCGCACCGTGGCTCTGGCATCCATCTCCTCTGGCTCCTTTCTGGCTCCCTGCCTCCTCCCTAGTTTGTGAGCAGCTCATGAATCTTCCCTGTGTGTTTTGAGTTCACCGTCTATTTTGACCTAGTGCAGTATTGTGCTGTTGGTGAGTTTATTTTATTTTTAATGAGCCCCTGTGCCCTGCCTCGCTGAAGGAGCAGCTGACAGATGGCTGGCATTTGCATTTCCATTCCAAAGGTCCCAAGCACTTGTGCACCCAGGCGTGGGTGGGGTGCCCAGGTGACTCTGCTGTCAGAGGTTGCTTGGCTGCCCTGCTGCTTTGGGCATCCTCGCTGTGCTGTGCCTGTCAGAGACTGCTCTGGCTTCCAGCAGTGTCTGATTCTGCATGGCACAGCCAGGACTGCATGGGATAATGCTTCTAGCTGGAGCCTTCCCTCAGCCCCTCAGGAGTTTAATTCCACTCCCTCATCTGTTGGCCTTGTAATCTGCTGGGCATCAGCCCTCCCTGGTCGTCAGGGCAGTGTTTGTTCCTCAGCAAGGATTGTGGGGCCTGGGGATTATTAAACCATTATTTGCTTGCTGGACCTGCATGGGCAAAGGTCAAAAGCTGCTCTGTGTGGCAGTAGATACACCTTTATTCCTAAGAGTGACCAGGGTATTATTACTTACCATGGGCAAAATGAATGTTCTGGCACACATGGAGAAAAAACCAAACCACAAAACAACAGGCAAGTGAAGCAAGGGAGGTTATTTCCAATTACTTAAGGATATAATATCTTCTGGCTCATCCATGAAAAGAAACAGATAATGAGTGCATCCCTCCCACACTGGACCTACACACTTTGGATTTCCACAGAGGAGAAAAAGAAAAGCCAAACAGGGAACTTATTTTTTGTTTGATGCTGTGTGGAATAAGTGGTGGTGCTGTGACTGGTGCTTGCTCACTCTGATGGCCCCCTGAACTTTACAGAGATTCTCACCAGAAGAATTCTTGTCCTGTGCATGATACAGCGACAGGTACTGGTAAAGTGTTCCCTGCTACCCCAGAAGTTGGTTTGGATTCAGACAGCCTGCTAAGGAGGAAACTATTTCGTGATCTGAATGCAAGAACTTCAGCCATGCTCCAGGATCAAGGCACATCTGATTCACAGGCTGAGGAGTAAATTTTCCCTTTTCTTCCTGAGATACAGCATGGGATCACATGGGAGGAAATCTCTGACTGAGGGTGCTTTGAAGAGAGAAGGGACATAAGGCACATGGCATCCTTCTAAATCAGATGTGGGAGTGGATCATAACCAAACACAGCTGGTTTTTCTGATCACTCACACCAAAGATTTTGTTAGAAAGCGTTTCACTGAGTCAAAAATATTTTTAATATGATCACTGCTTGCACAGAAAAAAAAAATCCCTGCTGGCTATTTCACATGTTCTTGAATCCCTCCTGTGAATTTATCCCCCATTTTGACCCATGGTTGGCACATTTATGAGTTGATTACTTATTATGTTGTTTTTTTCCCAGTTTTGCCACTGAGACTATGGACAAATGAACTGTGAAATGCCTGCCCTGTAAGGGCAGTTATGCTGCTATGAGACTCCTCCAATATGTTCCATTCCAGGCAAGCATCAAAATTCCTGCCCATGAAAATGTCTGGTCATCAGGACTCTCATTACAATAAATAAGCTATTAAAAAGTCACAACCTAAACACATCACTCAAAGAAAAAAAAAAACCAAGCAAATAAAACCTGTCCTCTGTACAGTCCTCATTTAAAAGATATACTTGCATTCTTTCAAGGAAAACCAGTGCTTTGGAAAACAAACAGGTGCTAGCTCTCTCCCTGTTTCCTCATCAATGGGCCATCATCCATCCTTCAGAACCTGCTCAGGAGAGCTGGGCATCACAAATTCACATTTACACTCCCTGTCTCTTACCATTTTGCTTGTTCCTTTTTTTCTGACTGCTGCTGCCTGAGGAGACAGGACACACCACAAGCATGTCAATGTCCTATAGAACAAGGTGTTCAATAAGCAGCAGAACTAATTAAGTCTTCTTTCCTCCAAAAATCCACTTCCTGCCCTGTTTCCTTTGTGGACAGTTTCTGTTCTGTCAGGGATGATGCCTGTAGGTAGTGACAAATGACATCCATGCTCCTTTAGCCTGCCAGCTGACAGGTTGCCAGCTGCTGCCAAGCACAGTTGTAGCAGAGAGCAGGAACACTCTCTGGACTGCATTCCTCTAGCCAGATGCCAGTTTTCACAAAAACTGTAGGGATATAAAATCCTGGAAACATCAGCTGCTCAGTGAGGTTGATTAGTGAGTTAATATTTATTAGTGGAGGATTGAAAGATGCATGAACAATGTAATCTCTTAAACATCATGGATGTAAGGAACCAAGGCAAAAGGGAAGAGAAGCATGTGCAATCAGAAGAGATTACTGGTGTCTTTATCCCTTTCCTCTCTCTACAGGAGATTTGATGTAACATGGTTTAAATTCCATAATCCTTTGATCAGGAATCAGAACCTAACTTAATGTTTTCACTTAGTGTTCCTGCTGCAGAAAATATCTTAATTACACACTTTGCAAGAATGTCGTCACTTTTTTACCTTCCTCTCAGCTTCTCTAAAATGCAAGTTGGACATGTGAGTGACCTGCAGCAGGTGTTACAAAAATTGCCTTTCATTACAGACCAGCAAAATACAGGTTCTCTGGAGGATTATAGAATATTCTTAGTTAACCAAAATCTAGATGAAGACTTACACCAGTACTGCTTTAGTGTGCCGTAATTGCAGTGAAATTTAAAACTAACTACATAAAACATTCCTGCTTCTTTTAAAGGGTTGAATGGCAAATCCCTTGCCTTGCACTGTGCTGTAATTGATGTGATATTTTTTGTCTAAAGACTTTTCCTCTGTGTGAGGCACTCATAGCCACATCTGATGTCTGTTCACGGGGCACATCACGTACCCTAACTCATCCACTGGATGTTCAGATGCTTCATGTGGTTCACAGCCAAATCCCAGGTCTTTCTTGAATTTAATTTGAATTTTTTTTTTGCAAATTGCAGCAAAATATGCGTGAAATTTGCTTGTGGTCAAGTCCAAGATCTTTAGAGAGCTTCATGCCAGTAGGATATGCTGATAAATACCATGTCTTGGAGTTAGGCAAAACATTAAATCCTGAGTTAGAGTACATGATGTAGCAAGAAAGAAGCCAGCAAAGCTAAACCATGAGCAGTTCCATTTCTGGTGCCCATTACCATGGGCTTCAGAACACATATTGTGTTTTGTTTTCCACTGCAGAGTGTAATCTAATAGATAGGGATGCATTGAAACTCCTGGATAAGAATAAACAATGTCGTTTTTCAAATCACAACTTTTCATGCCTGTCTTCACAAAATCAGCTGACAACCAGGTAGGTTTGTGCAAAGATGAGAAAAAAAATTCTAGTTAGATTCCATTTTTCTGAATAATGTCTGAACCCTCTCTCTTTCCTGAAACCATTGCAAATATCTGCTGAACTTTAGTGATTTCAAGCTTTTATTGAAGTTCTTGAAGTGTCTTCAGCTTCTTAGCTTTTGCTTGTGGGGTCCAGCATGCAGAAAATAATTTGTCTTGTTTTATTACAAATGCAAACAAAGCATCCTCCTTTCTCTGAGCAGAATCATGTTTGAAATAAGTATTTTTTCAGTTTTGTTGCAAACCAACGGCACAAATAAGTACACTTGGTTGTCTAAGGAGTGCCTTTGGGATGAAAGGGAAGAGTACAGCTATAATAGAGGTTAAATGAGTCTAACTAACTGTGTCAGTCCCTGAAGTGTTATTAGTGTCTAATTGTAACACATTAGGTCAAAACCACATAATTCTGGCAAATGTAGAAGGGTGGTGTGAGAGCCCTCCTTGTGTATGTAATGAGGAGTGCATTATCTCTCTTCAGCCTCACTGGAGAATAACTGATGTCCCAGCTGAGTCCTTTCAAATGGCAAAGCTAAATCTCATTTGTGCTGTAAGCAGCTGGAATTGTCACCCAGTGCCAGCCACTGCCACAGCCCCAGCCTTGGGAAGAATCAAGAAGCACATGGGCTTTGCATGATCCAGAGCACTGAGAGGGTGAAAAATCTCTTGCCAGCCTGAATCACTGTTCTGGGACCTTTAGCAGGATTAGGAAACTCTCAGTTCAGGGTGTCCATCTCACCTCAAGAGAGGAAAGAAAGGCATGTTTCAGTGCTGTTACTCAAGATTGCTTTAGAACAAAATTTTCACAGAGCTGGGGGATTCCCTTTTGTGCTGATAAATATAATATAATAAATATAATATTAACTGGAAGATCTATAACAATTTGCTTTATAAATACACAACAAATAATTTTAAAATATGACAGCTTGACTTACTAAAGACAAATGCCTCAGTGCTCACTGAAAATATTTCAATTCTGAATTTTGAAAAGACAAAAAACCCCCAAAACCATTGCTTTGAACAAATTTCGAGATATGCAGATTTCTACATTTGTTTTGCTAAGGCAATAGATTGTTCTTTACAGAAAAAAAGTGATCTCTGAAAGACAGGGATCACTGTTTTAGGTAGACTTGACATGTCCTCTAAGGATTAGACAACTATATATATTATACGTAATTATATAAGCAATCACAGTTAGAATAAATAGGAGGATTAAAAACCTCTGGGAGTGGGTGTCTTGTCACAGCATCCCTGCACTTGAAGTGGCAGAGGAAAGGAGACAGCTGAACCGTTTTGCTTTCTTCATTTTGATGATCCAGAAAGGTCTGAGATGGCTCCCTTGACTTTGAGGGGGGTGGGATCAGGGCCTTCCTTCCTGGCAGAAGCAAGGTCATGTATTTTCAGTGCAGCACTTAAAATACATCCCTTATCTCCAGCCTGTGCCCTGTGGCTGCTCTCAGCTGTCTCTGCTGCAGCTCTGTCTCTCATCCAGGAAAATCTATGGCACAGCTCCTTGTAAGGCCAGCCTTTCCTGGGTACTTCACTCTGGGCAGTCCTTGCAGGCTGCTGTGGTCAAACTTGTCTGGCCCTTTTGTGTCTCCAGGCAAAAAATGGACTCAAACCAGCTGAAGCCAACTGGGAACACATTGGCTTCTGCCTGATGGCTTTGGCCCATCATGGCAGTGCCTGGATTTTTGAAAAAGCAGGATCTTTCCTGTGCTGGCACTGACCCTTGTAGCACTCAGAGAGTGACTCTCCTGGTTTGCTGCTGGTGGATGGAGATTTTGGGGTCTGCCAGGTGCACGTGCCAACTAAGCCACCACCCCATCCCTCATGGCCAAGACCATGCAAGGCTGTCACCATGCTGCTGAGGGAATGGGGGAACACTTGGGATGAACTTTGATCAGGAGCAAGTTTGAAGACCTCCAGTGTTTGTCTTTGGTTGGAAGATAAGACACTTCTAGGAACTACATCTTCCTCCTGGTGCTGTGGTGAAGGCCAGAGCAGAGGAAAAAGAAACTGCTACACTTCCCCTCTCTGGCAGTCCACTGCCAAGCACAATAAACCTTGTTTTGGTAGAGACTGAAATATCACAGACAAAATTTGATTTCATTATTACATTTCATTTGTTTTCTTGGCATTGCCTTATTCCTGTCAGGCTGCCTGATAATCCATTTTTCTTTTCATTTTGCTGGGGCTTTTTTCCATCCACTTACGTTTACTTAGTGCCCAAACCAATCTCCTGTTAGCAGTCATTCATCTCAAATCTTTCCACTTTATAGAGACTGCAAATGACTTGGAAAAGTCACTTGTGTTTTATTTTTAAAGGTCATTTGCCAATAACAATGCAAAGTCAAACCTGCTTTCATACTTGAAGAAATCAGCAAAATAGGTCATTTTTTCCTGCAACAGATAAACTCCACTTGCTTATTTGGACTTCAGCTTTCTCTTTGGACTCCAGCTCTTTCCAAGTGCTCCAAGGACACTTGAAGCAGCAAAGTGAAAGGAGAGACTGACTTTGAGCTGTGTTTCTTCATCTGCTTTGCCCTGGTTCTGATAGTGGATGCATTCTGACAGGATTGCTTTAAATCAGAATAATCCTACCAGGAGTAACCAGTGGTTTAATTGATGTCTTGGCTTTCCTCTTGGTTGTTCTTGGCAGCAGCCCACTTTCTACTGCATGATGTCTTATCCAGCACTATTAATATGCTAAGTTTGGGAGCACATGCCTGCAGTCCATTTCATTTCTAAAAAATGTACAAATGACAAGCATTGGGATTTCTTTGTGCTGTGGCTATTGGTTATTTGTACAGTCAAAAGTGTCTTGGGTGAAAGACTGGCAGTAAGTCACTGAAAAGAAGGGGACAGTTATTACAGTACCATTTGACATTTTAATGATAATTTTGAAAGGCTGATAGTTTCAGCCCTCCCAAAGGCTTTTTAGGGAAATCTTGCAGTTTTTTTCCTAGGTAGGAAAGGCCCAAAACTTTGATACTTCACCCACCTCAGTGAAATTTGATTCTGGAGCAGCAGGTGAAGAAATAACATAGCCCTACATACCTGACAGAAATAGATGGCTGAGTGGAAAGGTGAATTCCTACTAATATTCCTCCCAGAGACTGGAGAACAGATTCATCCTTTCTTAGACATCAGGGAATGCATGTAAAGACTCCTTTCATGTCTCTGCTACCAGAACCACTCATTTTCTCAGACAGAATCTTTCCTTTAAAAGACAGGAAATTAACTGCACTGAAATATGAAATTAATACATTTTCAATATGATGTCTTGATTTGTGTATATTTTAGTTAGATTTTCAAAGTTTTAGATTTTTAAATAGTTCTTCTGTAAATCTTTCTTGGAGATCTGTTGGGTTTTGTTTCTTGGTCTTTGGAAGGAGTTGGTTATTGTCTGTACTAATTTCTTTCTGGTTCTTTTCCCCTTGTCTCTCACATTGAATTTGCAGCAGATACCTCAACTCCCTTGAAAAGTGTTTGTCTAGGTTTTGTTTTTTTTTTACACCAAATTCAGCAGCAGCAGCTCTGGGTTTTTTTCCAGATGATTTCATCATGCTGTCCCAGACATTTCCTTGCATTTGTATCACCTATTTATGTTTGAGATAAATGTCTATGGCTGACAAAAGAATGTTACAGACAGAGTTTGTAGTTTGTACTCTGCTTGGTCATTCTTCTTCTTCTATCAAGTGGCCATCAAGTGAAGCCTCAGGGATGGTGAACACCAGGGAAAGAGATTTTACAGTGGCTGCTGCTTCATCATTGTGCTGATTGTATTTCACATGTGAGGCAAAACAATCCAAAATTTGGAGTGTCTTGTCTCATGAGCAGTCTCAGCTAGGGATGCAGGATTAGGGATTTTTCTTGGAAATTAGAAAATCAGATACTCCTGGAAGAAGCCAGAGGTTGTGCCAGGCCTGCTGACTCTGTGTTGTGAGGTCTCAACAGGGCTTCACACTGTGAGTCCTGCTTTATATTGAATTATTTTGTTTTTTTCCACAAAGACACGAGAAAGAACATGATCAGAACATGCAGAAAGAACTGGGGATCTCTGCTTTTTGTGCTCCAGGGAACCAAGAGCATGGAGTCACGATGGCTTTTAGGTCCTATCTCCAAGAGGACAGCTGTGGTGTCAGAGATGGCCCTGGATGGCAGGTTCAAAATGCTCTGTATGTGCTGTTCCTGCTGGGCACACGGTGTGTTTGCACATCCCCGGGGCTCCTGAGCTCTGCCTCCCTGCCCTGACTTGCAGATCCTGCTGGCTCTCCCCCAGTCCTGGAAAAGTTGCAAAACACAGGGAGCAGCATTGGAAATCCTTGGCACAGGGAAGAGTTATGGATGGATATACTGGTGCCAGCCCACAATCTGCCCAGGCTGCTGTCACCCAGAAGGGTCATGAGAGAGAGAGAAATTACATTAGTGTCAGTTATGGTGGAAATTTTTCTTCCCAACATTTTCCTGGCCTGGCTGAGGAGTGGTGGCAATAAAGACCTGACTTTGAATTCACCTCTATCAGTCCCCATTTCCATTGAATTCTTTGCTGATTTTGTTCTGCTTGTCACTCATAATGGGCAAATTTGTTGTGAATGATCTTGTAGAAGATTTACCTTCTTGTCCGGCTGCAGTTTTGCATAGAAAATAGAAATCTATTTTACAAAGTGAAGTCAAGATGATGGTTTATGTTTTAATGTCTGTTCCTTCCAGTGTTTTGGAGAGAAAAACTCACCTGTACTATTAAAACCAAAATATATTTGTGTAGAAATCAGTAATATTTTGTTTAGGAAATGTAAAAAAAGAACCAGCAGACTTTCAGGCTGCCATCACTCTCCCTCTCTTTACTGAAATATCCTGCTGTATTTGCTTCTCATTCCTCCTGCTGGCAATATTGGCAAAAATTCTTGGAAAAGATCAAACTGTTCCCCAGAGCCAGCTCTAACCCCACTTGTCTTTCCAGCTCTGTTTTGTTCAGGTAGCTCTCTGGCAGGTCCAACACTGATTGCCAGTTTCCCTCCCTCCAGAGAGAATTTGCAGAGACAGGTTTGAACTTCAGCTCATTCTTTCCTTCTGCTGCCTGAGGGGCAGTTTGGGATATCTGAGCAGAGAAACTTTGATCAATGGTAAACTAGTCAAAAAGGAAAGGGACTTCAAGCAGCTGGAAAATATTTGTGAGTTGAATTTAGCAAGTGGTCTTGTCTGAGAAAATAGTTTCCACAAGTGCTGAAACACTTCCTTTCAGACAGAACCTCCAGCAGGTTTCCGCTATCATGCCATGAAAAATCAGAGTGTGCAGTGATTAGCTGTAGACAGGCTGTGGGAGGGGTGATGAGTTTCACTACAGCACAATCAAACACCTCTTTTTGTGCCTCAGAGTGAGGTTTAAAATGGCTCTAAGCACTTAACAGGTTAGGATATTTTTAAAGTCAGGTGTGCCTTTGCACAACTGATCCCCAGTGAGCGAGTTCCTCCTTGTGATGCATCCTGCTTCATGCCATCTGCCAAGGCTAAGCAGCACCAGACTGTGAGAATGAAGAAATTGAGAAAATGCACTGAAGTTCCTTTCCCCATTCTGTATTTCCAATTTTACAATTTTTTTAAATCCCACAACAGCAAACACAGAGTAGCTCGGAGCTCAGCATGGGAAGACTTGTCTGATTTGGCCAGTTTTGGCCATCAGATATGTAGGTGCCATAACCATATGGCACCTCTCATTTATTCAGTTCCTGAGCTTTGTTAGTTTGCTTATGTAGCTTCCTCAGCTGTTCACCTTAGTCAGAGTCTATTTGCTATAATATACAGACTGTATTTAAAAAGCTAAAACCATTTTTCAAGTCCTTATTAAGAATTTATTTTTGAACTATTCATTTGTAGCTTGTGTTTTTCTAGTGCAAAGAAAGACACATCCATCACAAGGTGGGAGGGAGTCATCAGTAAGAGTAAAACCATAATTTCTAATTTACAAGTTGGCTAAGTTGAAGTGGAGCTGTGTGCCACAAGCAAGTCTGCAATGTGGATGTCCTAGAGAGCATTATTGCAATTTGCCATCCCACATGGCACTGCCAGCTGAAATATTTCATTTGGGGCCACTGGCTGCCCGAAGAAAAAGTGCATACCCTCATGTTTTGGCTTTTGTATTTTTCAGATTCTGTTCTGCTTTAGTGTGTGGGTCTGGGCTTCATATTAGGGAATGGTAAGCTCTCTTCACAGAGCAGGGAGAAAAAACCATTCCTTCTCTAGCTGGGGACCAAGGACAACAGATCCCGATCTCAGGCCCAAGAGTATAAACAATGATGGAATGAAGAGAGAAAGACAAGAAGGATGGTACTTCATGGGCTAAAGCTGTAATTGGACAATTAGCTCCAATATGCAAATGAACCAGAATTTATAAAAGTATGAGACCCCGTGACCAGTCGTCCATTTTTGTGGCCATTTTGGGTTCATCTTGGGTGTAGCCCTGGCTGGACTCTTGTGCTGCCTGGGGTGTATCCATTGAGGCCTTTTAATAAATACCTACTTAATTCTTTAACTCCATCTAGTCTCTGTTCTAGGTCAGCCTTCACAAGGCACCACATTCACTTCTTGGGAGTGGCTGATTCTCTTGTGTTTGCAGAACTGAAGAAGTCTGCTGAGCAAAGAGGGGAGGAGGAGGCAGGGACCCCTCGGTGCAGCTCCTGTTCAGTCCATGGCAGTGTCCTGTGCAGGAACAAGGGGCCACTGGGCCGGCTGCAGGGGAAAGAGGTTGCCCCTCCTCAGGGGCTGGGAGGGCTACAACTCCATGTCTGGGAAGAGGCAGATGCAGCAGTGTCATTTGCAGCTGCCCAGCCAAGGCCTCAGGCACCAGGAGCACCACTGTACCTCGCTGCATGTTGCTGCTCTAAATTTAGCCCTGTCAGGGCCTCCTGGGTTAGCTCTGGTCTCTGTCTGTAGCTGGGAGGGATCCAAGGGCAGGGGGAGAGGAGGGGATGCTGTGGGCCATAGCTCACCCTCCTGTCCCGTGCCAGGGCCAAGGGCCACTTCTCTCCTTGTGTGGAAGAGAGAAGGAGCCATGTCCAGAATTAGAAAGAAGCATAGCTTGGTGCCTGTGGCAGGGTGAATGAATTCTCCCATTCCTCACTGGAAGGAGCACAGCAAAATCAGGGCTTCACTGGAGGGAATCAAGTATTTCACTCTTGCACTTTTACTATCTTCCAGCACATTCCAAGTAACAGAATGGCTATAAATAAAACTACCCTGCCAGCAGGTAGCTTTGGCTGGTGCTAGGAAGAAGAGATTGATGCATTTCTGTTCACAGCTGGAAACAAGCCTCAGTTCCCCTAGATGATGAGCTTCTTTGCAGACAGCATCACCATATCACTTTACATTTCTCTGAGTGTTAATTAGGAAGCAGGTTTGTGAATGAGGATGAATGTGAGGATACGAGTCTGGAAAATCCACTGTTCTGTGGTGGAAGGACAAGGGTACAGTGATAAGGAATAGAAGGGATTTCCTTCTTTTGTTTTTCAGTGTATTTTATAGGCATATGAAACTGACCAACACCTCTCCAAATTGTCCCTGTGTTCTCACAATACTGAAAAAATGACATTTATCAGCATGGCTGGGTGTTAGGGAAGTCTATTAATGGAAGCAGTATGCAACTGTACAGAGATGGTATTTAGTAACGAGCACATAAAGCTTTTCTTCCATCAAAATGCTGCTTCGGGCAAGAATGCATTGCTTGATTAGTTTTTTGGAGAGCAGTTTTTCATTCATAATGAGAACACATATCTCAGCCACTGTTATTAGTGAGAACATGCTCTAAAATGAAAATAGAGAGAGAAGGCAAAGCCAGGAAGCTGTCAGGGCAACGTAAACCAGCATCACATCTTGACAAGGTGGGCTGTCAGGAGCATTTAGGCACCACAGGAAGCACGTGCTGTGCAAGAGTCACTGATAGCAGCAGAGCAGCCTCCCCACAGCACTCAGGGTGGATCACTCCTGCTGGTCTTGGTGCTTGCTCCTCCCCAGCATTTCTCTACTCTCCTTGGCTTTCAGGATGCTGTGGATAGAACTGCATGTTGCAGGTTTCTAGGGGCTGGATGCCTGGTTCTCATCTGTTGAGTGAAGAGGTGAGTGATTTTTCCAGAGCTTGTGTAAAAAAGGGCTCCTCACTGCAGTGCCTTGCACGGGGTCAACTTCTGTTCCATGGAAGTCAAGTGGCTTTTGTGGTCGAATGAAAGGTGAAGTACAAAAGTAAGACAGAGTCCTACAAGCAGTCATTTTGACTGGAAAGGGACAAACTCAGTTTATTTTCCATTCTTTTGATCCTCTCTGTTGGAGTATGTGAGGCAGAGACAGTGGCTCTTGCTGTTCAGCATTGTCACAGCTTAGTACAATGTGTGGCCATCTGCAGCCAGGCACAGGCACCACGCAGAAAGAGGAGGTTTGTGCTGCTCTGTTTGCCTTGGTCACACAAATGCATCATCTGTGAGAGACAAATAACACAACAGAAAACGGCAATGAAGTGAAATGGCAGTGTCATCCAGTTTGCCGTGGAGGGAGAGCTACAGACAACGCAGGTCAAGCACAGATGGCAGGGAATAAGGGGAGTTTCCAGCAATGAAGGATGAAAACCCTCTGCCTCACGAGCTCTGCAGAGGCTGAAGTGGCTTCTTCTGCAGCCGAGGGGTGAGCTTGTGTCCTTCACAATCTTCTCCTTGGTTCCTTTTCTCTCTCCTCAGAGAGCTCAGCTCTGAGCAACCAAACAAGTGCTTTGCAGCCCCACACTGGAAGTAAATCATTTGAGTGCAGGAGTTTTGAGGTACAGGGTTGAAACTAAGATCAGCCAGACTGGGGCTTACCTGACAAGTGGGTACAAATGAGAACAGCCAGCATGTCTGTGTAAACCAGCAGAGCCCTACAGGGAAATATGTGTTTGCTAATTAGAGGAACCAACTCTTGAATTGCTCTGCTGTTCTGCAATCTGTCACTGGGGGTTCTCCCCTGAGACCTGAGCTCAGAGCTCTGAGTGTTTGCGTGGGGGAACCCTGAGCGCTCCAAAAGTTTCTCTTCTGACCCCCCCTCAACTTGACTGGGGAAGAAAGAAGTCACACACACCGTACCCCCCGCCCCAGGTAACAATGCCACAATACTGTGGCCAGGCTGACAGAACACAGTACTGGAACAGTTCTTCCTTTATAACCATCCATTTGTTGCTTTTTCCTCCTCTGAGATTATAGTATTTCTGCTGCCAAATGAGTTTTGAGATCAGAAAAACTGGAAATAGTTTAAATTGTTACCAAATAAACGAGGTAAGAATGAACTTATGAACTTAAAAATAAACTTGTGAATTATTGTTCTTTCCCCTTGTTTGCATACTACACTACTTTTTGGGTTCCTTCTGACACAGAAACTTCTATTATGATTGCAGCCTTGCCAGAAAAGCTAAAAGCAGGAAATACTGCTGGATAACATTCACAGGAGTTTTGTAGGCAAAGAGGTAAACTTGCATAAATATTTTAAGGCTCAGACACTTCTTGAATTAAGCTGCAATAGCTCTGTCCAGCTTTATTCATTCAGTTGAATAAGTTGACTAAGTTGAACAGATTTCGTGGAAGCTGCAGGATAATTGAAGTTTCTACTGCATGTGTTTGCTATTTCTTCCAAAGTACTGGAGGTAGTTGCTCCTGTGCTTGCTGTTTTCTCCCTGCTATAACATGAGTTGCTTGACAGATTAATGCATGCATTTTCTTATCTGTCAGTTTTTTACAGTGTGCCGTGAGCTTTGGGAGTATTTTTATTGCCTATCATTTTCTCCAGAAAATGAGTGATTATTTGTACTTTCTTTCTTTTTTTTTTTTTCTTTTTTTTTTTTTTTTTTTTACTACTGTAAGAGTTCAGGCTGGAATTGACATTTCCTGGGACCATCTCTAAGTGTAAGCAACCTTCACAGCAATATTTACTTGCTCTGCTACAATTCTGGGACTTTTTCACGAACTGAACACTTTAATTCATAGACAGAGATGAGCTTGGTATTTCCAGGCTGAGGAGGGAAAGGCAGTGCAGTCCTTCATCCATTTTCTAGACTTGAATTTTCATCCAGCTCTGCACATGGAGCCTGGAGTCTCTCTTGCCCTCTGATCCACTCTGTGCCTGTGCATCACCCAAAATCCTATCTATGTGTCTGCATGAGAAAATGAACTAATTAGGCGGGAGGTCTGGGGATGTTTAAACACAAAAGGTTGTCACCTCAAAAGGGCAGGAGTCACAGGGAGCTTCCCCTGATCTTTCCCCAGCACTTATCTACAGTTTAAAGTTTTGTGGCAGCTGACATTCCCCAAGGCTTTGTGGAAGAGGATCCTGGAAATGATCAGGTAAAAAGATGTTCTGCTGGAGGGGGAAGAGAAGATATGTGCCATAAGGAAAACCAGCTTTGGAAGAGGATTCAATGCCTTAGAGGAACATTAGCTGTTTACCCAATATCCTTAGAGGATGTCTGACTACTTAAGGATTGTCAGTTTTGTGTGTTCCCAATAATCTGAAGCAATTTGCATCCCATTCTTCCCATTTCCAGCTCCACAAGGCCAGGAGCTGGCCTGCATTATATTTTAGTCTGAGACTAAAAGTGGTAGTTGGGTCTAGGAGAGGAGATCCTTCAGCCAGGTTCTTGAATGTTTAAGCTCTGTAAGATGGATAGGAACCCTGAAATGGGGATAACAGGGCATGGAATAAAGACAAAGAGAAATACTCTCTTCCAGAGACCGCTTGCATTTAGTACAGAACTGAAAATTGGTGAGGAACATTCTGTGAAATTGTGGGGAGGTGTCAAGGTGCTATGTTCATTTAGTGTCTTAGAGATCTGTGGAAGAATTCAGCAGGGATGTTACAGTTTCAAAAAGAAAAGACTGGAGAGGGTTGGTAAGAGCCTTACACTCATGAAGCAGTTTCTCTTTTTCCATGGAAGGGCCGTTAATTTTTCTCTGCTAAGGAGATTTTTTCCCCCCCTACTCCTGTCTCAGTCTTTATCAGCTATTTGTACTGCTAAGACATCTCCTGTGTGAGGAGCTGACTCAGAGCTCAGACCTGCAGTGTTCTTAGGGTCTTGATCTTTGGGACAGAAATAAACACATCAAATTGAATTCTGCTCATAAAACTGACACTATCCAGACCACCAGGCCTAAAATATGGCCTTGTGGGTTTTTATGATCAGAACAGGAAAGTCAAATGTCTTCATTCTTATTCCTCCCCGCTCCAAAAAAAAAGAGAAAAAAATATATTTATGCATCTGTACCTACAGATGTCCCTCTATATATAGACACTATCATACATTTCACTACACACTCAAATAACAACCCAGGTATTTAAACTTAATCCACCCACGTGAATATAACAGATAAGGGAAATGCCACAATAAAGAGACCTGTACTGGCTTCATCATTCCAGACATATTTCTAGGCTAAAAGCAATGCCACAATGTTGGTCTTTCAACAAAAGCACTAAGTTGTATCCAGTGGTTTCCACTCCTGGAAGCCCTCTGTTAGAATCTAAGGAAACTTTTTATTTCAACAGAAAAAAGAATGGGCTATTGCTGGCACAAAATCTGGGAAATCCATCCTCTGCACTCTTTGTGCTGCTTCCAGCCTGCCACTCAGAGCTCTAAAGACAGGTAGGGCTCTGCTTCTTCACTTTTTTACTGAGGGATGTGAGAAGGACAGCAGCACAGGACACAGAAAAATGAGACAAGGAATTAGCACAGCAACAACTTCAGGCATTTGGAAACATTCAGCCCATTTAGAAAAAAAATCACATAAACGTGTGCTGGATAACAACACTGAAAATAAATTACAGAGAAAAGAGAAGCTGATATAATTGTTGTAAACAAAGCCAAGTATACAATTAGATCTACTCAAGGCTCTTATTGTGATAAAGCCAGTTAATCCAACAAAATCCTTGCTCAGTTCTTTTTAAAAACAAACACAAAAAAATCTGTGCCAGAGAAGCAAACTCCACAGAGGAGCTACATTTTATCTCAAATGAAATTTAGTAAGAGGGTAAAGAGCAAGATTAGTATTTTCTGGAGAGCTTTTGTTGAGGAAAAAAAATTACTGGACATCAAATCTTAACATCAAAAC
The DNA here is from genome assembly GCA_039654755.1 of Calcarius lapponicus. Lineage (NCBI taxonomy): Eukaryota > Metazoa > Chordata > Aves > Passeriformes > Fringillidae > Calcarius > Calcarius lapponicus. Next base: position 101,298,555 of record CM077465.1, on the reverse strand, counting down.
TAAGAATAAGGAATAGCAGGGATGGAAGAGCCACACTATGAAAACAAAGCCCGCCTGGTGAAAAACATTTCTGGTTTTTAGGCCATCTAATCAGCTTTGCTGTGCCCCTGTGGCTGCACCACTGCTCTTCAGTACTGTGTCCCAAAAGGGCACTGAAGCACTCAGTGTCTGAAAAGCACCTTTATCACTGTGCAGCCAGAGAAATACCCACGTGGCTGCCACAGAAACCCCAGTGCTGGGTCTCCTTCCTGCAGGCAAGGCAAGAGCACCCCAAGCCCTGGGGTAAAACCAGCATGGACCAGGATATGGTGCTTTACAAGCAGGTGAGCTGCCTGGGGGTTCTGCAGGGGGAAGCAGTGCAGTGAGATCCAGTGACACAATTTAGGGTGTAGGGAGATGGCAGTGCTAAAAGGGTGCTTGAGTCTGGTTTTTCCAACTCCCGGCTCCAAGCAGGACTAACATATGCATCTTGCACTAGGAAGAATTATCCTAAATAGCATCAAATTCAGCATCAAATCTGATGCCAGCTGCATCAAATTCGTTGGCCAGGAGAGATGGGCTAATGCTGGCAGTGCTGCTGGGGGGCCTGCTGTGCAAGCTGGAGATGGATGAGGGGCTGTGGGGAGAGAGGCAGCAGGGCAGTGGACACCTTTTTTACCATTGCAGCACAAGGGACAAGCCTGGGGAGCACCAGAGAGGCACTGTTCCAAACAGATTCCCAACAGGTCCCAAATGCATTGCAGGATGCCAGGAAACCTTCAAGGCCTGAAGGGTCTTTGCCATCAGTCCCAGTGTGGGAGCCAGAGGTGGAACCCAGCAGCTCTCCAGGTCACCTCTCACACCGAGAGGGCAGCCACACCATGGGATGCAAAGGAAGAGGGGTTTTGGAATTGCACAGGGCTTGTGGGATGCTTTAGTGGCAAACCAAAGGGAGGAAGAGGCAGGGGCAGGGTGGTGGTTAGGGGATTTGGGGAGGAGCAGGGATGGGGGAGTAGAGGGGTATAAAAGGGAATAAAAGGGGCACTGGTGGAAGCAGTTTGCCACGCAGTGCACTCCTCTGGGTGTGCTCTGCACCCAGCCAGTACAGCCTGGCCTCTACCCCTGTAAATGGGCTTTCCAACCCTTCCCTAGGCTGGAAACTGTTCCTGTGGGCACTTGCATGTGTGAGGGTGTCCTGGTCCAGGGCAGATTTGGGAGAGAACCCCCAAAGGGGCTCCTCTAGTAAAGCAGATTCAATTGGACCCTCCCCCCAACCGCTTTGGGAGAAAATACCTCCTTGGAAAAAAGTGGAAAAAAACCCAGTTTATTAAACAAAAAAATCTAAACAGTATTAAACACTAAAACCCCTTGCTGCTCCAAAAGAGATGACAAACTCAGAAAGTCCTTGCCATGGGTTGCAGTTCAGCTCACTCAGTCTCTGATCAGTCCCTCCAGCACTGGAAATGCAGCCCAGGCCCGGCCTGGTGGCCACAGGTGTGAGGTGCTGGTGCTCTTCTGGTGTTCAGTCCAGAGCAGGTTTGAACACTTCCAAAGGCAAAGGAAAAAAACCTCCCAGCCCAGGGAACTTCTTTACCTCAGCTAGCTAAAAGTAACTAAAACAAAGGAGAGCTCTGTCCCACTGTCTGTCCATCTGCAGACAGCACAGTCCAGGAGCAGGAATGTAGAGGAGTGAGTGCAGTGTCTGAAAACAAACTGCTGCTTCTTCTCTACCCCCTTCACTCTCTGCAACAAGTCTTAAAGGTGCAAAACTTATTATTCAGCATAAACAGAACAAGATAATTTGGGATAAAAGCATCATATAGTCAACCCAGGACAGAGGGTGTGAGTGCAGCAGCTGGAGCTGCCCATGGCTCAGGCTGTGACTGCAGTGAGTGTGGGTGACACTGAGCTGAGATCCAGCCAAACCAGGCTGGGAGCTGGGCACACAGACTGGGAGCAAGGGCTGTGTGTGTGTGGGTGTCCCTGGGGTCAGCTCTGGCTGTGACAGCACCTCTGTGTTCCCAGGAGCAAGGACAGGGGGCTGTGGGACCAGGGGTGCCACTCACTGGAGAGCTGGACTCTGGGATCCTTGGAGGTCCCTTTCAGCTCAGAAGATTCTGTGATTCTGTGATACAGAAACGTGGTCTGTGGGGTCTGTGGGCATGTGCCTACTGCAAAAATGCCTTTAGCCTTAATGCATTTTGGAGCTGAGGGTGTGGAGCTGCAGCAGCCTCACGTCTCTCAGGCAATTGAAGCCAGCATGATGTGTTTTATTGCACTCTACCAAAATTTGACCTTGGTTTGGGAATCTCTAAAAACGATGTAGTCCCTGTTGAAGTGGCTTGAGCTGTTTTTTGAAGCCAGCCCTGTTTCTTGAGCTGACAGGTTAACAAAGTAGACGCTTTTCAGATGTTTCTTCTCAGTCTGTATATTCAAGATACAAGATAATCCAGGAGGGTGTTGGCTTACTTCAATTGGAGAACTAAAATAAAATAAAATTAAGCATAGATGCATCCTATGGCATACTGAGGCGCAGCACAACTTCTTACCCTTCGTGTCATCTGGAGAATGAGGACATTTATAGTCACAGCAGGAACACTGTCACAGGGTAAGTTTCCTTAATGCTCTGTCTGAAAAGCACCAGGTGACTAAAGAAAAGAAGGCTTATTACAATTAGTGCTGCTTGAGAACTTCTGGATGCTGTGCTTGTTGCCTGCAAACCCGTTGTTCATCAAGGCTGAAATTTGGTGTGAACATATTTCAGTGGCTTTCTCAAGGATGAATCCTCCCTGCACATCCCAGACCAGCTCAGACTGTGGAAGCTTTCAGCTCCCTGCCAGACTTTGCTGGCATCTGCATTGTCAGGTTATAATTCTGCCACGGGCAACACAGAGCTGCTGCTTTCCTGAAGGCCTCAGAGAAAATGTAACAAATGCTTTGCCTTCTCCAACATCAGCTCACTGGCTTGATGACCAGATATGGCCCTAAAGACAGATTTTCTTAAGCTGTTTCACTCCTGAGAGCAGCAGAGCTGGAAAAAAGAAGAAGTAAAAGATCCAAGTAGGATAATAGAGAAGAGCAATAGTGAAAAAAGAGCCAAATAGATTTCCTGGTCTCTTCTGGCAGAGAGCAGACATCCTGATAAACAGATGGGATAACCTTTAACCATTGTGTGCTTCACTCCTAGGCTGTCTCTGACACATTTACCATTAAATTCCTGCCACCTGTCCTTGGAGGGGCCTCTGGATTTTCAAGGGGACAAGAACACCCTGCTGAGGCAGCCCTCCCTGCTGCTCAGGAGAGCCAGCTGGCTCTCTGGGCTGTGTCCCCAAGGAGCTTTGGTGGCACTGATGGGGCTGTGTTACCTGTGAGCCACCCTGTGCTCTCTACAGCTGCCTGGCTTGTGCCTCCTGAGGAGGAAGATGATGAGCTGCTTCTGGGAAAGGTGTCTTTTGTTGAGGTCCCAGCACTGTGTCTTCACTGTTTGTACACAAATACTGTCCTAGCAGCTCTGAGAGTCTTTAGGCCTTAAAAGCTTGCTTTCTCTTGGGAATCACCTCTGGAAAGTTCCTGGGGATGTCAGTTCTAAGCCTTTGTCCAAGCAGCAGGCTGAGTGTGACTCTGGTACATTACTATCACTCCTTTCACACATCTGAATGAAAAACTTCTGTGTCCCATGGTTGAAGGAAGGGACATGTCTAATCTGCAACCTGTGTAGAAACTCTGCTATACTGATAAATAAATGTCACCTCTTCAGAGATGTCTGAACAGCCCCATAACGCTGTCACAGGTGCTACATAAATGCTGTATTACAACATGTAGCTTTGCTCTCATCTCAGCAATGTTTAACTTGGTCCCGTCCACCTTATTTGCTTTGATTAATTTATGGATAAGGTTTTTCATTTTCACAAAGTTTCACTTGCAATGATTTTCAGTACCCTAGAAAAGCTGCCTTCCCTGTACAGCCCATGTACCTATCAGGAGGATCTTCCACCCTTTACTGGCCTGAAGTCCTTTGAAAATCTGGTTTATTCTCAACTTTTTCCTTGAAAACTGAGCATTTTCTTCTAAACTTTCTCCCAGACCTCCTTTGCTTGCAGCCATCTGTGAAGGACTCCTGAATAATTCAACAGTACAAAGCTGCTGTCAGTACCCTGGGCTCAGCACTGTCCAAAGCGAGCCATGCACCGCCAGAGGCTCCACCACATCCTCACCTGCCCCCCCGGGACACATAAAACTCCCAGACCATTTCTTCCTCCACAAAAATAGGTCCGGCTTCTATTAGTTGTAGCTGTGTTCTGTATCAAGCCAGCAATTACCTCCCAATAATCTCAGGCAGCAGCCACGTTCCCAAAACTGTGAAGGTGATGCTGGAATTTGCAGTCAGCAGAGGCAGCCCTGTGTGCTGACATTAGGGGCACATCCCTCTCTGTCTTAAACTCTTGTTTATAGGTGCACATGCATGCTGTTGATGAGCAGGTTTCTCTCCAAAAGTCCCTTTTCTTATTAAAAGAAAGGCTCAGAGGACATGTCCTTCTTGTGAAGCCTCTCTGGAGCCTTGAACTGGTCCTTGCTCAGTCTTCTTGGAGGACAGCAGTTGATAACAGCACACCCACACAAACACACATATCTAGATCTACTAAATCTTATCCTTCCTCTAAGAGTGACAAAATGATGCTCTGCAGGACAGAAAAGCAAATTCACACATTTATCTCTCCTGAATTTATGAGCTGAATTTTGATCTTTGATTTGTTGGACAGCCCTAAAAATGCAGACTTTACTCTGCTGCAACTCAGACTTCTGGCTTTTCTTTCTGCCCTGAAATTCATAATGCCTGGCTAATGAGCTTAGGCATGGATGTCAGGAGAGTAGCTGTAGTGCAAAAGAGAGAAAAAGCTTCAGGAACAGACTTTTTTTTGCTTCTGGAACAGACTTTTGCTTCTGGAACAGACTTTTCTGCCTATGGTAAGAGAAAAAGATGCTTTGATTCATAGCAAATGAGCCTTTCCAAATAAACTTGGCTGGGCATGCAATGGCATCTTCCTGTCACTGCAAAATAAATTCCTCCTGAGAAAAAAAATCCCTTTTGATAAACAACTCTCAAAGTGGTTTTGTCAGGTCAGAATTTAAACAAGAAATTTCCTGCCTGCAGCAGGCCAAAAGTCAGGGAAAAAATAGGGATGGATCCTCTCAACTATAGGCAGGATTTTTCCATCCTGGGTGCCCTTTCCTCACAGTGTGTGGTGCTCCCAAAGCCACCCTGAGCACAGTCCATGCTCTGCTCTGGTTAACTGAGCAGGAGGCAGGGAAAAGCTGTGCTGGGAGTGAATCCTTGGAGCTGGGGCTCTGCACCAGCTGAGTGTGGCCCCTGGAAGAGCCTCCTGCTCAGAGCCAGAGCAGATATCCTCTGCAAAGACACTGCAGTTCCACTTGGCTGGGTCACAGCCTGTGTGCTCTGTGGGGAGGGGTCATCCCTCTCTGCTCTGGCAGGCTGGGTGAAATGCCACTCTCTGTTTGATACAGATGACAGGGCTTGGCTAGGCAGGACAGGACCTCTGGGCTGTCAGCTGAGAAGTCCCAGAGCTGGAAATAGGGCAGGCACCTCCCTGGGGAGCAGGAGCTGCTCAGACTAGTTCAGAGAACCATGATTTTTTCCTGTGCCCGTGGGGGATGCAACCTGGCCAAGCAGGGATTTGCCTACCTGTGGTGTGTGGAGCTGCACAGATATGAGCAGTGTCTGTGACGCTCAAGCTGGCAGGCAAGCTTAAACCTCCCTGCCACACCATCAGGGATTTTTATTTTGGCATCTTGAGATCTCTTTTAATCTGGCATCCCACAGCCCTCGGGTGTGCAAGTGTTGCTCCTGAGTGGCTGGTGCAGGATGTGAGCCAAGCCCAGATTTCCCACTGGACACTGCTGACATCCTTGCCACCATTCCTTGTGTCACAGCCTGCCAAGGGCTCGCTAAGCTCTGACCTCCCTGCATGCACCCAGATATGGAAATCGCCATGGCAAGTTTATTCTCAGCCCAGAATTTACACCTTTCCAAAATTCCTCCCCTTGGAATAAGCAGATTATTTCCCTTTTGGACATACGTGTGCAAGTTCAGCAGGGTGAGGAGACAGTGAGGACAGCCTATTTGTCTACTCCTATGACTTCTAGAGGAAAAGGACACCAACATAATCAAGGTGTTTCTCTCCTAGAGCAAAGAGATTCTTCCCAGGGCCCCAAACTCTGGTTAAGGCCCCCTAGGCATTTAACTGAAACCTACTGAAAGTTCATCTGCCTCAAATGTTTGACATAACCCTGGCCCCTAATCAAGCTATCATTTCCCACCATTTTCCAGTAATCTCACAAAGTCTATCTTCCCAAAGTATTGTTTGCTACCAACTCACCTACAACAAATGCTCAATTTCCCTTTGTAATGAAGGCTCTTTCCCATCCTGTGGCATTGCTGAAGAGTTTTCCAAAGCAGATGATACCATTGCCATTTTTTTCCCAGACCCTTTGCAGACTGTAGCTCTCCAAGTCTTATTTGGCCCAGATCTCTTTATTTCCAGTATTTCTTCTTTCAATTCCATTCATCCATTAAAAAGCTCCATTTGGCTGTGCAAGTCTTCCTCTGCTTGGCAAATTAAAGCTATTTTGTCAAAGATTATTTATGGGTCTTGTAGTCCTCTGTCTTTCCCTCTGAATCCCCTTTGTTCCATCCCAAACGATATTTTAACCATCCTGCTCCATTTCTATGTGTTCTACTCAAGTTCCTGTGCTGCTGTTCTCTCTCTCTCTGCCTAAATGTGCATGAGTGTGATGAAGTGCCTCCAAACAAATTTCAGAAATCAAGCTCAATTGTCATCTTTTTGACTAACAGTCAGTGATACTTCCTGACTGTTTATGGAGGGCAACAGAGCCAACCATGAGAAATAAAATTCAAGGAGAGGGACAGGAGAAGGAAAGAAGAAAAAGGATGAAAGAAATAAATGAATGAAGAGTTGGGGAGAGAGAAGAAAAGAGTCTGCAATCCCTCAGTGAGACAGAGAAATCAGAGTTTATGAAAACTGGATGAATTATTGATGAAATAAAACTTTTAAGGGATTTATATGCTAATTAATAACTGAGTTAATTCTTAATAAATGGCAAACCCTCTGATTATGCCACCCAGCACAGTTATGATAAAAGCAGCTCTTCTTTCTGCAGCTCCTGGCTGTTCTAAAGGCTGCCAGGATTTGTCCCCAGAAATCACTCAGAAAAAGGGGATTCAGGTTCCCTTTACACCTCATTGGTTATCTGTGTATTAATCTCAGCAGACAAGGGAAGTGTTGCCCTGATGTGGACAGTCCCAACCTCATGGCTACATGAGGTTCAAAAAGACAACAGCTGACACACTTCAGTTTGCCTAATGAAAAACTGGGCTTTCTTTCACTTTTACAAGTGGGTCCATATAAATTTACAGATGTGGGAAGTATCTGGCAATATGTGTTTGCTTAACTCACAGGGGAGAGTGCAAGAAATGAGCATTTTTTTATTCTGAGGTGGATAACAAAAATTGCATTGACCTTCTTAGGCAAAGGGGAAGATCTGCACCACTTGAAATCTTGGATCCGACCTTTTCTGAAGTGACATGCTTCAATTCAGTATGAAGTTGTCAGATTCAATCATACAGCCTTTAGATGGAAGGGAAAAAACTAATTCTGCCTGTTCTTTGATCAGCCTGGAAGGCCATGCTGGTTTTTTTTGTCTCTGAGCAATGCCCCTGTGAGGTGAACATATTGAAGATATTCCAGTGAGCCTTTAGAGTCTCAGGAAGGGATTGTTGAAGAGTTGTGGTTGATCCTGGCTGGTGCCCACCTGTCTTGGTTTGACAGGACAGGTGTCTGCAAAGGAAGGCAGGAGCCTCCCCTGAAATGGAAAATGCAAACCCCCTCCCTCCAAATTATTATAATTTTGAAATTAAAAGGCTCTCAGGCAAAGATATGGGAATAGGAATAACAGTTCTTTACTAGGAAAACTAAAAATACAAATGTAATTGTACAAAAAAAACCCAAACAAACAAACAACAAACAACTACTGACAGAGTCAGAGTACAGCTGGACACCCTGTTGGTCAGGGTGTTGGTAGCAGTCCAGTTGAAATGGTGGCTGCAGCCCTCCTGCTGTGCCAGGTGTGGTTCTGGTGGAGCAGGGATCCTGTAGAAGGGTGTAGTCTTCCTCTGAAGGCCCAGTGGTGGTGTAGATGGGCCTGGTCTTCCTCTTGGAATCCACTGGAGAAGAAAGCTGCTCCTCTGGGAGCCCAGTGGGAAAAAGGCTGTCTTCCAAATCTCAGATTATATCCAGGTAGGAATGCTTGGCTCCTCCCCCTGGGTGGAGCATCTCTCACTGGGATGATGTAATTTTATCAGCCATGCAGGGACACTCACTGGCCCATTAACAGAAGGTATCTCCTGGAGGGAGGATTGGTTGTGGAAGAGATAAAGGAAACAGCCCAATGAACAGAAGATAGCAGCTCCACAGATAGGAATAGCATACACATACCCGTTTCCAACATAAGACATCACCAAGCTGCTCCATCCCTCCCCTTTCCAGTGGGACAGGGGAGAGAATAAGACAGAGAACAACCAGCAGGGTCAGATAAGGCAGTTTTATTACAGTAACAGAAAGGAACAAGCAAGAGTTTGCACATCCATAAGTGAGGGGAAGAGTCAAGCTCTGCTTCCCATCAGCAGCAATCTTCACACACGTCCTGGGAAGCAGGGCCTCAGCAAGTGTAATGTTCCTCTTCCAATGATCCTCTGGAATGAAAACATTGAGAAATCACAAATGCCCCCCTTCCTCTTCCTCCTCTCTCCTTTAGCTTATATATCTGAGCTGATGCCATATTCAGAGAATTCACAGAATTCACAGAATTCACAGAATCACAGAATGACTAGGTTGGAAGAGACCTTCAAGATCATTGAAGGGGGTCTCATGATCAAGATCATCATCATGAGTCTCAACTCATGCCCCAACACCTCAACTAAACTATGGCATCCAGTGCCATATCCAGTGTTTTTTTAAACACATCCAGGGATGATGACTCCACCACCTCCCTAGGCAGAGCATTCCAGAACTTTATCACTCCTTCTGTAAAAACCTTTTCCTAATATCCAGCCTATATTTGCCTTGGTGCAGCTTGAGACTGTGTCCTCCGGTTCTGTCGGTTGCTGCCTGAGAAAGAGACCAACCCCACCTGACCACAGCCACCTTTCAGGGAGCTGTAGAAAGTGATAAGGTCACCCCTGAGTCTCCTTTTCTCCAGGCTAAACAGCCCCAGCTCCCTCAGTCACCCCTCACAGGGTTTGTGTTCCCAGCCCCTCACCAGCCTTGTTGCCTCCTCTGGACACACTCAAGCATCACCAGAAATGGTACAGGACATGTCTTTGGTTCATTTGGGTCAGCTGGCCTGGTTGTGCCCCCTCCCAGGATCCTGCCCACCCCGAGCCCCATGATGGGGAAGGAATGCCAGAGGGACAGAGCTGCCCAGCACTAGCCGAAAACTGGTCTGTTATCTACACCCTTCCAGCTACCAACGCAAAGAACAGCACTGGGAGGGCTCTGAACTCTGCCCCAGTCAGGCCCAAGGAAATCTCCACCCCTTATTCCACACCATTTCTGTCATACTCAGATCCCACATAATCTATGTACCTTCCGACTCTTCCATTGTATTTATCTTTCATTACTGGAATCCTTTTTTACCCACACAGCTAAAACTACACCCTTAATCCATCTCTACACCAAACATTATCTACTACACATTAACTACTAGTTAATACATTAACTACTCCCAGGGTTCTTAGCACATCCCCTAGTGCTGGCCAGCCAAGTGGCTTCTGCTAAGTTTGCATGCCAGTGCTTCCATGTCCCATTATATCTTTCAGTCTCCCCAGAGGCCTGTGGATGACAGAGAATGTGATATACCTACTCAAGGCCATGTTTCTTTACCCAGGAGTTTATAAGCCACCAGAGCTATCCCACCCCTTGCTGCTGTGAATCACATATTTAAGAATTATCATTAAAATCAATATTCAACATACAATCTTCACTTAGAACAACAAATAAACAACTGAATTAAACAGAAGAAAAGGTGCCTACACCAAATCCAAGAATAACATCATCACAATACTGAACAAAAATGGACAATTTACACAAAATCTGCTGCTGGACCCTTCACTACAATTACAGCACAAATTCTCTACTATCATTCCACTTGGTAACATGGTTTGATAATTGTTTTGCCCATTATTCGTCCCAGTTAATACCTTATCTCACAGTCCTCATGACTCACCAGCATCTCCACCAAAAACTGTCATGGTTTGGCACTGGTCAAACACCAGGCATCCCCAAAAGCTGCTCACTCATCCTTCCCTGCCACAGCTCAGCAGAGAAGAGAGAAATTCAGTGGAGGGTTCATGAGTTGAGATAAGGATGGGGAGAAAAACACTCCAAGGGCAAAACAGGCTCACCTTAGAGACACAAAGTGAATTTATCACTAACAAAATCAGAGCAGGAGAATGAGATGGAAAATAAGCTCTTAAAAACACCTTTTCCCCCCCAGACCCTCCCGCCTTCCCACCAAGAGTGCAGGGAACAGAGCATGGGGGTGCAGGAGTCAGTTCATCACCCGAGCTTTTCTTCCACCTGGCTCTGGGACATGAGTCCCTCCTGCAGGAGACAGTTCTCTGTGAATTTCTCCAGCCTGGTCCCAATCCCACCAGCAGCAGTCCTCCCAAAACTGCTGCAACATGAGTCCCTCCCACGGGGTGCAGTCCTTCAAGGACAGGCTGCTCCACCCTGGAAGCAGAGCCCTCTCCCTCCACTGGGTCTTCCATCAGATCACAGCCTCCGCCAGGCATCCACCTGCTCCGGCATGGGCATCTCCCCCACGGGCTGTGGGCAGATCTCTGCATCCCCCATGGATCCCCACAGGCTGTGGGCAGATCTCTGCATCCCCCATGGATCCCCACAGGCTGTGGGCAGATCTCTGCATCCCCCATGGATCCCCGCGGGCTGTGGGTGGATCTCTGCATCCTCCATGGATCCCTGTGGGCTGCAGGGGCACAGTTGCCTCACCATGGTCTCACCACAGCCAGCAGAGGAATCTCAGCTCTGGCACCTGCAGCACCTCCTTCCCCTCCTTCTCCACTGACCTTGGTGTCTCCAGGTTGTTTTCCCTTGCATGTTCTCACCTCCTCCTCTTCTCTGGCTGGAATTAACCTTGCTTTGATTTTCTTCTTAAACATGTCATCACAGAGGCATTGCCATAGTCTCTATTTGGCCCAGCCCTGGCCAGCAGCATGTCCATCCTCAGAGCCATCAGGGACTGGCTCTGCTGGACATGGGGGAAGCTTCCAGCAGCTTCTCACAGAAGTCACCTCTGTCACCCACAAGCTACCAAAAAAACAGGTCCTGCAAAACCAGGACAAGAGTAAATAAATTTTTTATAGGGAAAGCAAATATGTCCTATCAGACTAGCAAGTGTTCTCAGAGGACACAGACCCACTTTGGGGTGCACAAGCCCTTCTTCAGAACTGAAAGCAAAGCTGCCACCAACCATTCTATCACTCCCCTCTTCAGCATGACAATATAGCACAGGGACAACATGGGTCAAGATAAGGACAGAGAGAGATTATTTACCAAGGATCTTAAAAGGCTAAACAGGCACAGCTTGGGCAAAATTGATTTAATTTATTGTGAATTAAGCAGAGAAAGATAATGAAAAATAAGAACAAATATAAACTTATGTTCTCCCCACTCCTCCCTTCTTCCTGGGCTCAGTTTCACTCTCAGCTTCCCACCTCCTCCCCCCAAACCCTGCAGTGGGATAGGGAATGGGAGTTATGGCCTGTTGGTAAAACTTTGTCTCTGCTGCTTCCTCAGCTTCTCCTGCTTTTTCCCTGCTCCAGCATGATGTCCCCTGCTCCAGAGTGTAACACATGAGATGGAGTCCTTCCCAGCCTCCTCTTATGTGCGTCCTTCCCATGGACTGCAGCTCTCCATGAACTGCTGCAGTGTGGGTTACTTCCACAGAGCACAGTCCTCCAGAATCTGCAGTGTGGGTGACAGGTGCTGCCAGGAGCCTGCTCCAGCCTGGGCCTCCCATGGGGTCACAGCCTCCTCCATCAGGGCATACTCTGTGGGCTGCAGGTGGATATCTGCTCCACCATGGGAAAAAGAACAGCTATTCACAGACTGACAGAGATGCTGGTCAGAGGGGATGGGCTTGGAGCAGGATTCTCACAGGGCAGCTGTGGTTTTGCTTATGTGAGTTTTGAAACACTCCAGGGAGAGTGATGCCCCATCTTACCAGTGTCTGTGTATGCACCACCATCCTGGGAAGAAGTTTTTCCATTGCCCAACATGAACATCCCAAACTGCACCTCTGGCCTTTGCCTTTGTTCCACCCCCTGGACCTGCCAAGCAGAGCTTGGCTTTGTTGTCTTGGTACTTCCACCCAAACTATAGCTGTCCACTCAAGCTATATTAGATGTCCCTTTGGCTCCTGCTTTTCCAGATTAATCCTGTCCACTGCCCTGCACTGATCCTTGTATTTCATGTATTCCAGGCCCGGATCATTTTGGTAGGACACAAATGGACTGGCAGTCTGGGGTCTGATGTGGCTGTGCAGATGGTGTATGTCATAAACCAAATATCACATTTGCAAAAATCTGATTTTGCAGGTTCAGTAACCAGCAGAAAATTTCCAAGGTCTGCAGCAGATGTGGAGCAGTCCTTCAACCCACATGAGTGCCAAGGGAGTCATTGTGCTGTGGGAAAGAGCATTCCTTGCTGTGAGCTCAGATATAAAACCTGGGCAGAGCAGAACTGGAAGCTGTGCAAGTGGCATCAGGCTTTATAATAAAGGCATCTGGGATTTAAATTTTGCTTTTCCAGAATGAAATTATTTTGCTTTCTGCTATTCCTTGTCAAACAACCCACTAGTGCTGGTGGGCATCATGATCTCACAGTAATCCTGAAATGAGGGCAGCATTTTTGCTGAAGTGGTGAATCTGCCATACCTCTGACTTCTTCTTTATCCAGCCTGGAGTAAAGTCAGCAGCAGCAGCAGAGAAACTGCTTGCCTGCATCTTCTCCCCAACTTTTTGAAAGGATAACCTGTGTTAGACAGTTTTGAGTTAGCAACAGAGCTTTTGTTTCCCAGGACAAGGATGTGTAGAAAACTGCTCTTGAAACCCATGACCTCCTAATCCTTTTAACGCTTCATAATCAGAGTGCACAGGAGGTAGCAGGAGAATCTGGAATAAAAAAAATTAGCAAGAAATAATAATGAAGATTTTTAAAATGGAGCTCTGGTAAGCAGCTTAGAGAAGGACATTTAAATCTTCTTTTTGAAGTTGCACATTCACAGATTTATACACTATTACAAAACTAATCAGGGTTCTGCAATGTTTAATATCACCTTTTGTCATTACTCGTGGCTGCATAGCCTTTCGCATGTTATATTCTGTTATTTATTCTTTTATCAAGAACTTCACATCTTTTTTATTTATTTTATGCAGTGCTTTTCTTTCCCTCATGAGCATTTTAAATTTATTCCATGTTTTATTCACTGAGTAGTGAACTTATTTTCTTTGAGCATCCACTGCATTAAAAACAGCGCCTTTATTCATTTAAGAGTGAGAGCCCAGATGTCTCCAGCTAAACTGATGCTGTGTTTTGCATGAACCTATGAAATCAGGGTATTAAAAGACTCTAATCCCCTTCCCCCAAAGGAATTATATTAGTGTCACAACAATGTAACCAGATTTGGATTCTATCTTGTTGTCTTCACTCAGGTTTTAAGTTCCAAGTCAGATCAGTGGGCCTAGGAAAATATTAGTGGTTCAGGTATTTGAACAGGGATACAAGAACAGCTGAAAGGGGTTAGGTACACAGCTCTCATTACACTCATATTCTGCACTGCAGGAAAAGAGATGTAGGATAGAATTCTCTAGAAATGAGAAATATCTGGAATATTTTTATTATCCTCCACCATCTCTCACCTTCATGTTTTGGGTTGAAATACATTGGCTGTGGTTTTTAGGTTGACAGAACTCCATGTTAATGTTGCTATATTCTAGAACAAACAACTTGTCTCTGTCTTTCTGCTTTAAAACTTCTCAGACCTTAATACATTTGGAAGTCAGAATTTGGAATTTGCTATACCACTCTGGCAATAAGCCTAACATGTTCATTAAGATACATTTATACATCAGATTTTCCATCTGCAGCACGAAAATTGACTTCCTGCTGCCTCACAATGATTTCACCCTCGCTCCCCCTGCTTTCTTTCCATCTTTCTTTATGCAAACCTTGGCATCTACGAAGATGCCAGTGAGCAAGATACAATCTATCTGTGTAAAGATAGATATTTATATATATCCATGGTCCTTAGCTGAGAGCAGTGGCTCAATTTATACATGTGGCTGTAGAACTGCTGTATTTGTGTGATTATGTAATCAGTGGTAAATTAAATTACCCTTGTTTGTGTCCATACCTGACCCTCAGCTTCTACAGCTCAAAACCCCTTACAAAATGCTCCTAAAACCAGTAACTGCTCACATATTTCCAAGTGCCCGCAGCCACATGCACATCCCCTTGGCTTGGAGTAAATCCTGTTTGCAGCATCAGACTGAAAACCCTTCATTTTCTCCTTTGTGCATCCTCAAGTACAGCAGGAGTGTTGCTCCAGGAATATCTGGATTGCTCCTGATGCCACTTATCCATTTTGGAGCTTTGGCTTTGGCACATGGTATCCTGCTGCCTATCAGGCACTCAAGTCTCTTGACCCATCTCACCCAAATTCAGCAGTGGCCTCACAGATGCCTCCGTGCATCTCGGAATTCTGTGAAACAGCTTGGCCAGGGAATGAACAGTCTTCACCATGGCCCCAGAGGGTCAGCCCCTGAGAGACACCAGAGGAGACACAGGCCTCACCCCAGGCATGCTACAAGGCAGGGCAGGCATCTTCAGAAAGGAAAAGTCTTTGGGAACCACATCATTTGGGACACCTAACTAGGCTGTGCCTTCCCCATATCTATTTCTACTTCTTTAGTCAGCAGCATCTGCTGCCTCTGTACCCCTGGTAGTGTGATTGGGTGCCTGTTCTCACCAACAGGGACCACTCTTCCTCCCCCAGGTCCAGACTGACAAACAGAACCAGCCCTTTGGTTATCCTGGGGCAGTTTCACAGCCCAGGTGGGAGCAGTGCCAGGGGAAGAACACGGCTGCACCACACCTCCCTGTGTGTGCAGCTACAGCCACAGCCTGCCGCTGGCCAAAGGCAAAGTGCTGCTCCTCTGGGCTCTGCAGGCCAACCACACCAGCCAGACAGCCAGAACAGGATGGAGTTCCTCTGGAATTTCTGTCAGACTGGGACAAAACCAAGGGCTTTGTTGTGAGAACACTTTTGGTTTTCCTAAATTGGCTGTGGGTCGTCCCCGTCCTGCTGCCTCTCACTCAAGCAGTGACTCCACCACAGGGATCCTGGTGTTTTCCTTCCCCTGGCAGCTTTGCAGATGTTGAGAAGGTTTTCTGTACAGCCACTTCCCAGTGAATTATGGACCAGCCCCAACTGCTCATTCTACTGCAGCTTAGATGAAAAGATGGAAAAAAGCAGAGACCATTTTTCTTCCTTCTGTCTCCTGGGGGCTAAGCCATAAACACACACTCAGCACACACCTATAATTTATCTCTCTTTATAAGCTAAATGTTCCTTGTAGGAACTCATTTTAAAAAAACCAACTCTGCTTCCCATTTTTTTCTCTGGATTTTTGTTGTTGTTGTTGTTTTGGTTTTGGTTTGGTTTGGTTTGGTTTCTTATTACAATATAGATGATCTAACTGCTGTTCTCACTGCTCTAGTTGATTATGTGACTAAAATGCAGCAATACTCATTTCCTGTAGTTTCATCTGATGCCAGTTAATGCTAAAATAATTATTTAGGGTATGTTTTACATCTTACAGTTACTACATTCTGTAAAGCATACTCTCGAGATGAGTCCCTAAACCACTTTTCTCTCTCAGTTTTGCCAGTGGGGGCAACACAGAAAGTCCCATCTTGCACAGGTTTGGAGAGCATTTCTTTGGACACTCAATTCATGCAGAGTGAAACACCTCATCATCTGGACTTTGCAGGACTGAAGAGAAGGGAAAATGTGCTTTTACAAGATACATTCTGGGGTGATTTTTGCAAAACCCAACTGCTTTGAAAATGGAAATATTTGAACACACAACCTCTGCGACTCATTGGTTTTCCAGTCTGGATACCTTCATAGGTTCACTCTGCAGACAAGGCTCCAGGATGAAGTGATGTGTCCTCCAGTCTGATGGGTGCCTGTGAGAGCCCCAAGAAAGGGGAATAGTCACAGGAAATAACTGTGCTGAAGTTCTCACTGAAGTTTCCATGAGCCATTCTATACAGACAGGCTTAGGCTGGGGATGTTTCACTAAAAAATAATTTTTTCCATAGAGAAAAGCATTGGAAAGAAGTGACTGAAACCAAAATGTCAGAAGAAATGCAGGAGTTAGGAGAAGAGGGAGTAGACCAGAACTAATACTTCTATCCCCTCCAGCTTACCACACCAAAAATGTCACAGCTTTGATTGACACATAAAATTTTGCTGTGCTTCACAGCAATTTTGAAGCACTGTTACAAGTAAAGTGTAAAAATACTGCTGACAAGCAGGCTGGAGAGGCAGTAAGGAAAAATAGAAACTGAAGAAAACTTTCATTTATCAAAACTTTGCTGTGATATGGAATAGGATCACGTGAAACTCTGCCTAAGACCATGTCTAGGGAATTTGTTAAGGGTCCAGTACAGAAACACCTGCTTGGGTTGAGTTCACTGAGTAAACTGAGAATTTGCTTCACTTCTGTGCTGACTTGGAGTTAAAGGTATAAAGGCCAGCCTTGGTGTCCCACTGAATTCTGTGAAATGTGCCCTGAGCATTTCAAAAGTGAAGGAAGGATGTTACGACTTTTGCCACTTTGACAGATAATTGAAAACTATATCAAGGACAACTGGTGAAAGAAACAGTCTCTATTTAGCCAGCTATATAATACATTCATGGAAGAAATTTGAAATTTTTGTTTATTTATTACAAACATTTGTACAATTTACCTTCTTTTCTTTCAAATGGGGAGGTGCAAAAGGATACTTTTTTTAAAGTAAGGTTTCCAAATATTTCAGGAGGCTTTAAAAGAAGATGTATAGAGCAAACTACAAATACAAATATATGCCCATAATAAATACTCCTCTGTGTGTCTGCTCATATGGAAATATATTTGCTTCAATTTCTGAAGGGGGTGGAAAAGTGATTTGATGTCTTCCTGATTTTATCTGTCTGGTGCTAATTCATGTGGCAAACCCTGTAATATGGTAGCTGTTCTGGGAAGTGCCACAATGATACCATATAACATCTTGCTCTGGTTCCAGCCAGGACAGGGTTAATTTTTGCAGTAGCCTTGAGGGGCATGGCCTGGACCATTCTGTACCACCTCACATCATGCCCAGCTGGAGGAGGAAGGGATCCATTCTGGGGGGGTAGTGGGCAGTGAGAGGCTGGGGTAACCTCATGTTCTGTGGGGTGAGCACTCCAGGATCATTTGTCTCTCTTGTACACTGTTATTAATATCGCTGCTGTTTACATTTGTTTTGTATTTCACTGCTGTTTCCAGCAGATTGTTCTGATCTCAGCCCCTGACCTTTCCCTTTTGTGCATCCACTTCTCTTTTTGTGCATCCACTTCTGCTCTCCAGCCCACGGTGGGGAGGGTGGGAATGAGAGAGGGAGTGAGTGAGTTGCTTTGGGCAGTTTCAGCGGTGTTTTGGGTCTGGCTGAGCTGGAGCTCATTTCCCACAGCAGCCCTCCCAGCACTGTGCTCTTCCCTGGCAGCTGGAAAGGTTCTGCTCCCACCCCAGTGTTTTGGCTGCTGCTGGGCAGCGCTGGCTCAGCACCCAGCGCTGCCTCTCCAACATTCCCTCACCAGCAGGCAGGGGGTCAGCAGGATCCTGGGAGGGACACAGCCAGGCCACCGACCCAAGTGAACCAAGGGATGCTCTGTACCATATGGCATCAGCTCAGATATAGAAGCCAAGGAAAGGAGGAGCAAGGGAGGGCCATTTGTTATTTGCAGTGTTTGCCTTCCAGAGCAGCCACTACAGGGGCTGAAGCTCTGCTTGCTGGGAAGTGTCTGAACATGGCTCACTGATGGGAAGTAAAGAATAAACTTTTCTTTTTTCTCCTTCCTTTTCCATGTGCAAACCTTTACTTTTGCTTTATTAAACTGCCTCATCTTAACCTCTAAGTCATTTTCTATCTTATTTTGCCTCCCCTGTCTAAGCTGGGAAGGGGAGTGGTAAAGTGGGTTGGTGGGCACCTGGTATCCAGACAAGGTCAACCCACCACAAATGAGAACATAAACTGGGGAGTACCAATTCCTAAACCACAACACCTCTCATTTTAATTCCTGAATATTCGATGAATTCCAAGAGCTAAGTTATGATGTTTGAGGGTTTTTTCCCTCGGGAAATTCCTGAGTCAGCTGGAACAAAAGAAAGAGAGCTCACTCTTGATGCTGGTTTTGTTCATGACGACAAGCTGGCATGTGGGTCCATCTGTACTTGGCTTTAACTCCAGCAGGAACTTTCCATGCTATTCCTACATGATTCCTATACCTGGGCTCACAAAGCTATAGACTCCTTCCTGCTCACAACAAATTGTACAACCAAGATCCTAGAGGCAAAAATAGATAGATAGCAGAGGATGTTGATGTGTGAGTTGTTGGTGATTTTGGGGTGTTTAGTTTAGAGTGAGTTTCAATAGGTTTAAAGAAAAGAAAAAAAAATACAGTTTAGGGAACTTCTTTGCTTTAGCTAGTTAAAACTAACTAAAACAAAGGAGAGTTTTGTTTTGTTGTTTGTTTATTTGTAGGTAGTATAGTTTAGGAGAAGGGATGTGGAGGAGTGAGTGTAGTGCTTGAGAATAAATTGCATGCTTTTTTTTTCTATTTTTTGGAATAAGTTTTAAAGGTGCAAAACTTATTATTTAGTATAAACAGAACAAGACGACTGGGGATAAAAGCATAATATAGTTAATTTAGAATATTTTATTCCTTATCTCCATATTGTTAGCTTACTTCTAAAACTAATATATATGTTCACAACAAGTTATACAACCAAGATCCTAGAGGCAAAAATAGATA
The DNA here is from genome assembly GCA_039654755.1 of Calcarius lapponicus. NCBI lineage: Eukaryota > Metazoa > Chordata > Aves > Passeriformes > Fringillidae > Calcarius > Calcarius lapponicus. Next base: position 101,279,340 of record CM077465.1, on the reverse strand, counting down.
GATAGTAGAAGATGTTGATTTATTACTGGAGAAGCAGTTAGGATGAGGAAAGACAAAAGAGGTAACTGCATCCTCAAGTACAGGCTGGAGATGTAGAAAAATGTGTTCCATTAGCAGATATTCTCATTTACAGGCCCTTGTTTTTGTGACAGCTTCCAAGCTGAAAATTTTATCCATATGATCACAGGGAAAATGTATCCAACAGAGTTAACAAGAACTGAAACTGCCTATACTCTCCAACACTCTACATTCCAGTAGCATTGCACTTCCTGGTATATGGCATATATGTCCTCTCTTCCCAGCAACAAGCAATACACCCGGTGGATTTGTGTTTCTCTGAAAAAATGACACACAAATGAAGTTACTTTAGATAAAGCCCTGGATTTAAATTTTAAAAATTAAAAAAAGTCTGAATTAAAATATTACGGATACACAGTGTGAGTAGCCCGCATGGATGAGGAGCCTGGCTAGGAGTTATGAGACTTTGTTTGTACTTGTTAATGTGAACAAAACATTGTCCAGTTCTCTCTAGCAGCTTCCTGCTCCTCTTTCTCCCTTCTTGCTATATTTAGGTCGCACCATTTCCAGAGCTACAGATGTCTGTTACCAAACCTGTGCTGCAGCGAGGCCCTGGAATGATCAGATGATTGCTAAAAAGAAATACACCCTTAGAAGTATGACACCTTGGAAACACACATTAGCTGAAACATTTCCCATTTGGATCCTTGTGGCAGCTAACCTTCTCCCTTTGTTCCTCATCCCCAGCCTGGACTGACTGGCAGGTGACCTTCATCCATCCCTGTGGGTGTTTGGCAGGCCATGGCAATCCAGTGTAGGTCTGTGAGGTTGTGTACGAGGAGCAGATCAGCTGAGTGAATGCTGACACGTGCCAGATGCTCCTCAGAAAGCCAGGGACTGGCTCTGGGAGTCCTGCTGGGTGACCCTGTGCCAGGGCTGAGGCAGCTGGGGGTTCAGGGTTTGTGCCAGGCAGAGCAGAGCAGAGCGCAGCTCTGCAGGGCAGGCTGCAGAAGAGAAGCAGCTGCGGGGGGAGGAACTGTCAGCAGGAGGATCTCTGGGGTTTTGCAGACTTTGAGCTGATCCAAGGGGGAATTTCAGTGTTTCCCTTACCTCATTTCCCAAGAAACCTCTAAAAAAGAGAGAAAATGAGAGAGGCAGAGACAGAAGAAACCAAAGGTTTTGACTGGCACCTCCTCCCTCTGCTTCGGACCTTGTAAAACGACTGAAGGCCCTGACACATCTGGGCTCTTATATTTTCCACCAAGATGAGTGCATTTCATTTATGTCACACTTTTGAACATGCTTGCATGCACAATGAGCTGTGCTGTCTGCCAGTGGAGGAAATGGAATAAAGCAGAGCTGGCCAGGACCTCATAAGGGCTGTTCCAAGACCTAGCAAAGCCTGGCTGCATTTTCAGGTTATTTAATCTCCCTGCTGTTTTGTATTAAAGGGATAATGGTCACAGACAAGAAATGCTGACACTTGTCAGGTAGTGATCAACTGGATTGTCTTGCAGGTCTGGCTGTAAATCAAGATATGAATCCAAGGAGAAAAAGCCCCCAAATGCACACTCCTTGTGTGGTGCTCCAGTGTGCTCCAGCCATGCCTTTGATAGAGCTTCTGCCACCTGTCAGCCAGAGGAGAGTTCAGGGCATTGCAGGCTGCTCTTGAAAAATGCTCATCACTGGGCATGAGCATGAAAAGCCCTTTGTGTCCCTGTTGTGCCTACCTGTCCCTTGTTGTAGGCAATGCACAGATGCTTTGGATGGCTGGGGTGCTGTGACAGAAGCACTTGCCCGATCCCAGGCGGGGCTTTGGTCCAGGCTGGCTGAGGAACAAGAGGCCTCATGCCCTGTGACCTGGAGAGCTCCTGGCTAGCATAGAGGGGAGCAAAGGTGCAAAATAAAGGCACATCTCTCTTGTCTGTGCTGTTGATTAGCAGCCAATTACTGCCCTCTGTAAATATTCCCATCAGGATGGGCCCAATGTGAGCTCTCCCCTTGAGCAGGTACATCTCACAGAGTTCCCTGCTGCCAGGGAGGACTGGCTGCAGTTGGGATGGGGAGCTGCTCCTGGCTGGCAGGACTTGCAGGCCCAGCAGGTCCTGAGCTGTGCAATATTTACCTGCAGGCTGCCATTGTTCCTGTTTACTGGCACATCATGCTCTTGGGCTGGGTACCCAGTGGTGCTTACAGACTGAAAGGTACAGGCAGATTTACTGGGGTCACTGAAGAAAATCCATTCTTTGTAGTTAATTTCCCTGCTGGCATCCCATGTAATGATTGAATTCTGCTCCATGGCTTCCCCTCACAGATTGTGATTGTGCTTCTCTCACCAAGACAGGCACATTATTCATCAAAACGCAACACTCAACTAAATAAATTACTCAGAACTTTTTCAAGTAAGTGAAGTGAGTTTCACCCTCTCTTTTTTCCCTGCATTTACTGCAGTGCTAAGCAAAGGCACCCAGTAGCCTAAAGGGATATTCCAGATATTAATTTCCTAGCTTTGTAGTTGCACAGTTTCAATTTTGCAGTGACTCTGAGCTGCTTTCCTAGCAGAATGCAGAAGGGAGCTCAGGCTGGATTTCGTGCACAGTAATGGAGTGCAGGATTGAAAGGCTGCAGTATTGTTCATGCCAGCAAAGAGCCTGGCCCTGCCTGAGATGTGCCCCTGATACCTTGGAAATTGGCCCTCCTAGGGCTGATTTAACACTCACACTGATTTAGAGTCTAGGTTGGCAAGGGCCATCCTGCCTCTGCTGCTCCACAGTGAAATCCTGAGGTCCACAGCTTCAAATGGACCCTTAAATACATTTTATACCAAAGACCCACTACCAAGATCACTTCTAAGAGTGATGGTGAAACATCAGAGCAATGGAGCAATCTGAAAGGCTTCAAGAGTTGAAGTGTGCTCCAGATGCTGGGCTGATGGACTACAAGGGGAAAAGAGAGAAAAGCTAGGATTGTTTTCTAATCTCTATTTGCTTTGGCCCAGATAAACCAAGCATACTGCTTCTCAAGCTTTGGTGATGCTCTGCTTTTTCACAGCAGAAAATTCTGCTTGATAGGGCAGCCCTAAACCCCTATGGAGCCAAAACAGAGACTCTCAAATCCATGCTTGGTGATGATATCCAGAATGATCTGCTCCATCACCTTCCCAAGGATGGAGGTGAGGCTGACTGGCCAGTAATTTCCTATGTCTTCTTCTTGCCCTGTTTGAGGATGGAAGTAACATTGGCTTTTCTCCTCTCATTGAGCATCTTTTCTCTTCATGATTTTTCAGAGTTAATAGGAACAAGAAGGGAGTCTTGCAATAAAACTCTACAACCTTCTGCACAACAGCAAAGGAAAACTGAAGCTAGTCTTTGTCAGCTCCTCAGCTGATGGTGAGTGTGATGCCTCATCAGCCTTACAAGACAAAGTCCTGATGTCTCTTTGGTCATGAAGGTTCTCCATGATGTCCCCTTTAGGCAGTACAATCACAATCCAGTCACCGTCTCAGTATCTCAGTGCAGCTCTGGGGGGTTTCTAGAGCAAAGGCAGCTTCCACCAAATAATGCAGGTGGTTGGATAATCATCAGTGAATCTTGGATGAGGAAGGTTTGATGAGGAAGATCTGAGAGACAGGATCCTACTGATCCCATCCAGAACTGTACAGAGTAAGAAAAGGCAATTTTTGTTCATATCTGTCTTTAAAAAGATGATACGCATAAGGCAAAATGTTGTTGTTGTTGTTGTTGTTGTTGTTGTTGTCAAAATCAGAGGAGCTGCCCACAACCAACCAGGGAGGTTTAAAAAGTGTGATCAGAAGTGTCAGTCTGTGCCTCTGTGGGCAGCAGACTGTGTAAGGAAATTTTATTTTTCTCCTCCCTGAGGTGGTTTCTTTGAGAAGAAAGCAGTCAGCAATTGTGGCATTAAAGAGATCGGCTTTAGATCTCTGAGTAGAGATGAAAGGGGAGCATTTATTGTCTGCAAGCCACTGCTTCTGGTTTTCTTCAGAATCAGCCAAGTAGCTCTGCACCAGCTACACTTATTTCAATGTCTGCAAGATGTGCTTCTTATGCAATAGGGTTGCACAGTTCCTATTTTAAAAGGAGAGTTGAAGTTTCACGAAGAGCAGCAGAAAACATCAAACATATTAGCAGAGGATCTGATGCCTCCTTTTTGTGCTTTTCTCATTTCAGAAGAAAAAAAAAATACTGCAAATTCAAGAATTTCCTAAGGAGAAGGTTTATAATATGAAGCCTTACCCCCATCCCATCCTCAAAATAAGCAGTAGCTGCTTCTGCTCAGACAATGCCTCCTAAGCTGTAAGATCAGCCTCCTGTGGTTCAGGGGTGCTTTGCAAGGTGGAACACTGCAGAGCATCAGGAAAACATGGTTGTGTCTGTTCCATTCACTTTAGTTCTGCCTACAAAGCCAAAGGATGAAACTTAGGAACTCTGATTATTCATTTTGCGAGAGAAAATTGGTGTGCTGCCTCCAGTTCTCCTGCTGCAAGAATCTCACAGGAGAAATGAAATCATTAAAATGGAACATAAGAGGATGACACTGTGCTCTCTTATACAAAACAACTCAAAAGAACAAAAGAAAGACATCTTTTGTATTTCAGCCTCTGTCACAGGTGATCTCCCAGTGGGATGCCCTGCTTGGACCAAATAATATCTGGACTGGCTGTACAGGGGAGCCAAGGCAGTGCTGTCTCACCACAGGTGGGAACTAAAAATGCCCACAAGTTTCAGAGGAGCAGGGGAACAGCTATCAACCCCTTTAACTGGAAGAGAGAGGGAATTTGTGTGGTTGTATATGGCACAAACAGACACAACTCAACCTAATGTGCCGAAAGGTAGTGTCTCTGGCTATTTCTACCCATGGGACAAGTTCTCTGTGCCCAAAGGAGAAATACAAGGTTCAGGGCTTCTTATTTTGGTGGGTTTGGGGTTGGTTTTGTTTTGGGGGTTTTTTTTTTTGTTTGTTTGTTTGGTTTGGTTTTTTTGGCAAGGGGGGATTTTTGTCTGGTTTTTTTTTGTTTGTTTGGTTGGTTGGTTTTTGGGTTTTTTTTTTTTTTTTGTTGGTTTGGTTTTTTGGTTGGTTTGGTTTGGTTTTTGTTGGTTTTTTTGGTTGGTTTGGTTTGGTTTTGGTTTTGATTTGGTTTTGGTTCTGGTTTTCTTTTTTTGGTGCCTTTCTGTGTGGTTTCCCCCACAACCCACCAATGAACATCTACATTACATTCTAGGCTGTGCAAAACCCAGATGCTAAGTTTGTATTGAGTTCTACACTGAAAGCAGCTCCAATTTAACTTTCAGAATATGTCAAGAGCTATAGTGAGGTCCTGGTACAGGACACCAAGAGGGATGGCTCAGTCCCTGGCAGCATCCTGTCTTAAGACTCAAGGTGAAAAAGGAGCAAGAGCTCCAGGCTGCTATTGCAGGTAGTCAGTAATTAGGGGAAGCAGTTAGCAAGGCACGGAAATTTTCCCAGCTCACACCTTTCAGCTGCCATCAGACCAAAGTCCTAAATCAATATTATTGGTCCCTGAAGAAACCCAGTGGAGATAAATTAACATACCCTCCTAAATGACAGGCTTTTCCAGTGCTGTCACTCCCTAGACAGAAATTATCCATTGCTGCTTCCCTGCAGCAGTCCCCAGGAGCCATCCCAGTGTTTCAGGGGCTCCCACATGCCATGTAACACAAACCAGCCTTTGCTCAAAATCAAAACCAAAACCATTTTCATATCTTTATGTTTTTAGAAAGGACAAAACATGCATGAATAAAACTCTCTCTGCCAGAGCCTTACTCATGTCACCACCTTCAAGGGCATCCCTCTTCAGCCATGGAGATCCCTGTTGGCAGAGCTGAAGGTGAGGATGGACAGGAGTGGATTGCCATGAAATTCCCTGGCGGCAATGATGGGTGTTGTTCTTTCCAGGCTCATGCAATATGATTTATATCACCTCTGCTGCTGCATGCTGTCTTTCTTGTCAAATACATGGCAGTCAGTAGAGGGTTTAAACACACTGCAGAGAAAGAGTGAGCTGGGAAAAGTATTTCCCTCATTTAGAGAAGGAGAAAGAGACCTTTGTTTTCTCAAGAAGTTTATTTAGGGAAAGATCTGGAGAAGAAAGGGAGGATAAGAAGTACCTCCAGTTTGGGAAGAAAAATACTCTAGATGTGACCTACTTTGTGATGATAAGAAATGCTTTTTGCTACTTATCTGTTGCTCTCGCTTTTTAGTATGTCTAATAGACACTTTGTTAATTTTGAACAAAGCCCCTCTTGAAAAAGAAGTTATTCCTATGTGCATAGAGCTTTTCAGACTTGAAGGTCTCAGGTGTTTTCATTGTCTTTTAAAATATCTCAAGGTCATGGGGATATGATGAATAAGCAGGCCTGAGCTGCATTTTATTGTTTGTGGGAGTTCACTGTCTGTGCAGCAATTTTCTCTGTTGGGGCTGGACTATTGTGTTGTGTAAGGGGGAATTAAAGATCGGCCACAGAATGAAAGAGAGATGCCTCTTGCCTGTACTGTCAGGATTTTATAATCACAAGCAGCCTGCTGACCTGCTCTGATGGGCTTTTCTGCTCTCCCCTTTCTCCTTGTTTTAGGGAGGGCTCGATTTGCTTAGCCTTGCGTTTGGGGTGTGTTTGCATGAAAGGGGGACAGAGGAATATCCCAATTTGTAACTTTGCAAGAGGACTCCGCAACCTGCTTGGCCTGCACGTGTGAGGCAGGATGGCTGCATGCTGCCAATGGCCTCCCAAGTGCCACTGTCCCTTTGATCTGGGCTGCCAGGCAGGGCTCTGTGTCCCAAGGCTCCCCTGGCACAGCCACAACACCAGCCACAGTGCTGTGTGTTCTTTCAACACTGCTTCACCAGTGTTCCTTGGTTTTTTCCACAGGTTTCTTCATTTGCCCAGTCCAGCCTGAGAAACCAGAGACCAGGCACAGAACAGAGAAGAGTTTGGAGGGGGAAGAAGTAGATCAGCCAACAAAAAACCCACCACCCTACCCTCATCTCAAGAAGCTCTGAATTGTAGAAGAGGCAGCTGGAGACTGCCGTGGACCTTTGTTGGACAAAACCAACCACAGTTGATTTTCCAAGTCTTCATTCTAAAAACTGATTTAATTTGTGCAGTACAAAAATACTTTATAAGGATCTTTAAAAGTGCCAAGAAGGGAACACAGATCTCAACTGGAAGAAAAATGAAACTCTGGTACAAAAAAAGGAACCCAGATAATAAATGGGTCCAAAGGAATCAGCCTCAAATGACTGCATAGCTCTCCTTTGGTGGAAAAATGGTGACTGGTTTATTGTTAAACAGTCCATATTTCTTGTGGGAAGTAATCATGCAGAGTAGTAACACTAATGTAAATAGAAATTCTCTCCAGAAATTGTTTCTGAGAATGCCAGCAGTCTTAAAATAGTTGCTTGCTCCCTCCAAATAGACACCACTGAACTTACAAATTGATGTAATTTCAGCACCGGGCCTGTAACTTTCCTCTGCAGTCATGCTGCTGAATTAAAAAGTAAAAGGCAAATAGAATGCAGAGAAGGCAGAGTTACTGAACCCCTTCTTTGCATCAGTCTTCCCTGACAAGATCAGCCCTCAGGGATCTCTGGTCCAGGAGACCAGGGTAAAGGACTGGTGGAAGGAACACTTCACCTTGGCCCAGGAGGATTGGGTAAGAGATCACACAGGCAAACTTGGCATTCACAAATCCATGGGCCTTGATAGGATCTTTGAGAGGTCATGGTGAGTGGGAGAGGTGACTGAGGACTGGCAGGAAGCAAATGTCACCCCAGCCTTCAAAATGGGCAAGAAGGGGAACCCAGGGAATCACCAGCCAGTCAGTCTCACCTCAATCTCTGGAAAGGTGATGGAGCATCTCATTTTGAGGCCATCTCTATCCACACAGAGGAGGACAAGAAGGTGATCAGTACTAGTCAGCTTGGATTCACTGAAGTTATCTTAGGCTTGACCAACCTGGTTGCTTTCTGCAATGAAAGGCCTGTCTGGATGGATGAGGGGAGAGCAGTGGGTATTGTTTATCTGTACTTCAGATGGGCTTTTGACACTCCTACACAGGCAGGAATTCCTGTCTGGATGAGTGGATGGTAAGGGGCATTGAGAACTGGCTGAGCAGTAGATGCTGGAGGGTTGTGACCAGTGGCCCAGGGGTCAGTTGTCATTAGTGGTGTCCCCCAGGGTTCTACACTGGGCCCAGAAATGTTTAACTTATTCATCAATGACTTGGATGAAGGGGCAGATGCCTGCTCAGCAAGTTCACTGGTGCCAGGCTGGGAGCAGTGGCTGATACCCCAGAGGGCTCTGAGCCCTTCAGAGGGACCTGGACAGCCTGGAGAGATGGGCAGGGAAGAACCTCCTGGAATTGAACAGGGGCAAGTGCAGGGTCCTGCAGCTGGGCAGGAGCAGCCCCAGGCACCAGCACAGGCTGGGGTGACCTGCTGGGCAGCAGCTCTGCACAGAAGGACCTGGGGGTGCTGCTGGACAAGGAGCTGTCCATGGGCCAGCCCTGCCCTGGGGACAAGAAGGCCAAGGGGACCCTGGGCTGCAGCAGGAACTGCAGTGCCAGCAGGGCAGGGAGGTGATCCTGCCCCTCTGCTCAGCCCTGGGGAGGCCACTCTGGAGAGCTGGGCCCAGTTCTGGCACCCTCAGGACAAGAGAGACCTGGAGCTCCTGGAGAGGGTCCAGCAGAGGGGGACAGAGATGATGAAGGGACTGGAGCACCTCAGCTCTGAGGAGAGGCTGGGGGAGCTGGGGCTGCTCAGCCTGGAGAGGAGACACTGAGAGGAACCTCATCCCTGTCTGTCAGTGCCTGCAGGGAGGGGCCAGAGCATGGACCAGGCTCTGTCCAGAGGCAATGGGACAATGGGGCAGAAACTGAGGCTCAGGAAGTTCCACCTGAACATGAGGAAGAACTTGCCTGTGCAGTGCCTGAGCACTGGGACAGATTGCCCAGAGGCTGTGGAGTCTCCCTCACTGGGGATAGCCAAGAACCACCTGGACACCATCCTGTGCCCTGTGCTCTGGGATGGCCCTGCTGGAGCAGGGAGGTTGGAGCAGATGACCCACAGTGGTCCCTTCCAGCCCGACCCATCCTGGGATTCTGGGATTCTGGGATTCTATCACAGTAAGGCAAGTAGGGTTGAATTTTTGCTTTCACAAATATAATATGTCATGGCCAGGCATTCCTGCTACCAGAGGAGTCAGGAGGATGGAAGAAAAAGGAGTAAAGATAGGATTTGGGCAGAGGCCCCAGCTTGCTGCTACTAGAAGATGTTTGGGATATTATCAGAAGTCCATGTATGTTTTGAAAACTTCTTTTTTCTCTAAATCTTTGTGTAGCCTTTGCTTCTACTGTAAGTAAATGACATTTAAGCTTTCTGAGTTGAATTCACTTCCTTCTTTTCAATACAGATTTTTGTTTTCCTTTTTTGTATGTGCTTCCCCAAATTTGTATCTCTCTAATTCAAAAGCCAAGGCACTTTTACAGCACAACTCCCAGCTTAGTTCGTATCCCTAAAGTTAATTATTTTGTGTAAAATCTTTCATATACTCTTTGGTACTTTCATTAAGACATAGTGGTTTTAAAATGAAGCATGATTATTCACCTGTTTATCTCAAACCTACAAAGAATTCCAGCATTTATTATCAGTAGTGCTAATGAATGCTTTCCTTGTATATCAGTCACGATTTCCATCTCTTCCTTTTCTTCCACTGAACCCCAGAGTTGAATAGAGTCCCTTATTTTGCTCTGTGATGCTGCAGAGTGACCCCAGGAAGCTGCCAGGAGCCAGAATGGAATCCCACTGAGCCCTTCCGAGGCACTGGGGTCTGGCTGTTTCCAGGTGGCTCCCAGCTCAGGGACAGCAAACGGGAGCACCAGCGGCCATCACTCCGTTCTGCTGAGATCAGGGTCTGGGCTGGGGTTTCAGCACAGAAGTTTTCCCAAGTGTTTCATGACAATTAATACAAGTAAATTGTTCTCTGCAGGGGAGGTGGTGTGGCTCAGAACAAGCTGATCTATAAATAAATCACACCTACTTATTCCCCAATTCATATGACTTTTTAGGCTCAGCTGGTCAGAGCATGGTGCTAACAACACCAGGGTCACAGATTTGATTCCTGTGCAGGCATTCACTTCAGGGTTGGACTCAATGATCCTCGTGGGTCCCTTCCAACTTGGAATATTCTGTTATTCTCCACTTTATACCAACGACTCTGTGATGAAGCACTGCATCTGGATTGTTTCATTTCACACTTGGCTTCCTCTTTATATTAATGTTATTTTATGCATTTACATTTCAGAGGAAGCTAAACAGAAGGTAGAGCAGCAAAGCAAACCTCGCAACCTCGTTTATCAGCGTCACTTAAGGTGATGCTGTCTTTGCTGAGTCAGAAAGCTGTCCCTTGATTTATGGCTGCCTGCTTTTTGGAAGAAGCTTTTCTCAATCAGAGAGTCTAAGGCCTAAAGAAACTTTCAAGTCACCTGCCCTGACAGTGCACACGCTGCAGGCTCTCACATGTTCGTGCAGTGCTGTGGTGTTGGTGGATGTCTGCAGCAAGCCAAAAACATGGCATTTGAGGGGCTCAGCTCTGTTGTGCCTGCTAACAAGCTTTTGTGCAGTGTGTGTAGGCAGCTTTAATTGCTTCTGCTCAAAGCTGGGCAAAGCAAAACTGTTTCCTTTCAAGGTCATCTCTAGGATGCTGCTGAGTTTCAGGCCTGATGCTTGCTAAGATTTGTTCAAAGAAAAAATCTGTTTAACTTCATCCAGCCTTTTTTTGGCAGCCAAGAGGCTTTGGTAGAAAAGAGGGAACCAGAAAATAGTGTTGTTGAAAGATACCTCTGCTCTTAGTTATGCTGGGAACAAGAGACTGGCTTTTCTGGGAAGACAGCAGCCTGGGTTAGTAAAATCAGGAAGACTTTTCTGAGATTTAAGTCTCTTCCCACCAAAGGTCATTTTCTACACTGTTATTCACTTAGAGGTATCAATTAGCCAAAATAGAGGTGGATTTGAGCCAGATGCTAAGAACTAACCACTGCTCATGTGGTTTATTGACTGCAGTAGAGAGCCTGTTGATTTACAGGAGTGTAGTTAAAAGGAGATCCAGGACTTAATGAGGTGCTTTAAAGCAAAGAGTTATATATGAGAGTCTCATGAGTTGAAGGTGAGGGTGCAGCCTCCAGGCAACTGAGAATAGGTGAAGAGTTGAAATAAGCTCTGGAATCAGCGGCTGAGTAAGGCTCATGCTAGGCTGGTCTGGCTCTGCTGGCACTGGGACCAGTTGTTCCAAGATGGAGTGTTTTACTGGAAACCAGCCCCTTTGGACAGTCAAGGAAGCCACAGCATCTGACCCCCACCACACCTTTTCTTGATTTGATGTTGTTTTGACAATCCAGGTAGTATCAACAGACAGCTATTTCCACCCTGACTTTCAGGGGCATGGAAGGGTGCTGCCAGCCTAAAAGTTCTATGGGAAAGGGTGGCAATTGTTGTTTACTTGGGCTGGTAAACTGCTAAATGCTGGACTTGGACTGGGCATCTGAATGTGGGACTGTTTATTTAAAATGGAAATCAGCAAAGAAAACTATATGTATGATTTCCAACCAGACTTCGTCAGTTCAGCAACATTATTCATGCTTGCTTCTGTTCTGTTGCTTTACAGTGAATAAAATGCAGCATGGGAGATTTTCAGTGTAAGCTATAGTCATTGTTCCTAATAGTTTGCCCTTTAGACAGGTGATTTTTCAAATAATCCAAATTACTGGAATGCTAAATGTGCCTCAGAAGAGGGCCAGACCACTCAGGAATACTGGGAATCATATATACACTTTGTAGGTGCTTTATTAGTTACTACTTGCAATCCCTCAGAAACCCATGGATCCTTGGGATTGGATGGAAAACCCCTGCCCCAGATAAAGATAAGGGAAGCTATTTGTGTAACCCAGCTGGGGAGAAGCAAAGCTGTTGGAATAATATTGTCTATTAAGAAAACTGAACCTTATGCAATTTGTCAAATGGTCACCTTCTGTTATGGTGATTTCCAAACAAGCTTGCTTCACAGGTCAGAATTTTATGCAAAACTTTCAGATGTGGTTATTTTTGCTCATTTACATGAGATTAAATTATTTCTTAGCTCCCTTCTGTCATGTTATGGATGGGCACTGTAAACAGTACTAATGAGGCTGTATCTGTTATCTTGTAGTACATTCAATTAATCACTAAGTAAAATTAAGATAGGCTGAATTTCAATGTTTGAAACAGTGGATGGGATTTAATCAAAAATACATGGCGTAGCTGCAACAATTTCACCATTTTTTTCATATATTCAGATTTGGAAACAGGCTGTAGGTAAAACCTTTTTGATAGAGCCACTGAATTTTCTTAAAAAATGATGTCTTTGATGTTTGATCTTTGCATGCTTTCAAGCCTAATCAACAAGGAGATTTAATCAGTGAAACAGATAGCAGCTAACAAGCTCTGAGAGATGTTCATGTGTTAGAAAAACAAATTACTTGTGGGTAGAATTGCCTCGTTAAGGTTTAGGGCTGGACTTGCTTCAATGATCTCAGACCCAGGGGGAGGTTAACCAGGCTTGGGAAGAAGGATGGGCTACTGATAGTGGACACAAAGAATGCAGAATTTATGGGCCCCAAGGACATTGAGCAGAACTACCAAGATAAGGAAGAAACCAATAACGCAACTGTGCTGAATCAGCTCTGCCTGGGTAGGAGGTAACTCTGGCAGGGGCAGATCACAACCACCAGCTCACAGACCACTGACCTGAGAAACCCAGCTCAGAAGAACAAAAAGCCTGAGCATGGGGATTAATTAGCATGAGAAGTCATTAACCAAAGATAGAACACTAATTAACAAGAGAACTGTGTAACTTGTAGCCCTACCCCTCTGTTTGCTAAAATGTATGAGTAGTAAAAAGTTTTGATTGGTTTTGATAGCAAAGTGTGCTTGATTTGTGGAATACCATAGAGCATCCAGGCCTGCACAACTCTGAAATAAATAATCTGTGTCTCTCTCAAGTGTGCAATTATTGGCTTATTGCACACCAGGTAATGAATCTGATTTTTGTGGACACCACAGGAGGACAGACTGTAGGGGGTATTTTATTTTCTTTGTTTTATTTCATAATGACTGATTGACCAAACTCAGGTTTGTTAGAAAAACTTTTATTTTCTTGGTTTGGGTCCTAAATTTACTCCTACAGTGCTTTAGAAAGATATTGTGTAGAGAAAAACCAATGGAAATACCTTGGCAACACATTTATTATAAAGAAATAGGCCACTGTTATATTTTTTACCAATCTTCCTGTGGAATGAATGTCATATTTCCTGAAAACTAAATATAGCAATGTGCATTGAATGCTAATGTGCAGATTTCTCTAAGTAAAATTGTTATAGACAGATCTTCAGAAAGTCTCCAGGGGTTCTGTAAGGATTTTAAAGATAGGTTGTTGATTACATGTAAAATACTGCAGACCAGTTAAGTGGTTAGTGTGTCTTTTCCCTGTTTTTCCAGAAATGCTCCCATTGAGGGCTTGCTTTGATGCTTCCTGCTTCATGGGTTTGCAGAAATGACCAAGATATTATTAGTTCAGACCCAGAAAGAGGATGCTGAGGGAAGGCAATTCTGCCACAGCCTGAAATATAGTGGCCCGAAGCCTAACACAGAAACATTGCAGGCTTTGCCTGATTTTGCACCCTCTGATGTGTGCTATAATTGTAGGAAGGCAGAACCTAGGCACCTGCTAAATCTACATGTAGCTGACTAGAAACAAGCTGGAAGATCTTTCATGAGCCTGATCACACTGTAGAGACAGTGCTGTCAGCAATGCACTCCCATGTGTGTGACAGCTTTGTTACCTCGTGCAGGTGAGGAAACTCAGATCCACAGTGTTTCCAAAACTTGTTGTGTATCACCCAGCCAGGCCGGAGTAAAATGTCTCTTCTCTGCCTGCCACCAGATGGGCATAAATAAAAGTAAATTTGGACACATTCCTTGCTTTGGGACATGTCCTTGAGAAGATCTAGAATTCTTTTTTCCCCTCCCTGAAGTCTATTGATGGAATTCTTCAGCCTCAACACTTTTTTTTTCATTTTGGGGAAGAGAGAGTGTGGTCACCAGTTGTTGTGGTGGTGTTGTGAGGGTCCCTAGGCCGAGGTGACAGATGAGAATTGACTTCAAGTTTTCAGAAGGCTGATATATTAATTATATTATATTATATTATATTATATTATATTATATTATATTATATTATATTATATTATATTATATTATATTATATTATATTATATTATATTATATTATATTATATTATATTATATTAATGATATACTAAAGAAAGAGAAAGGAGACATTAGAAAGCTAGAAAGGAATGAATAACAAAAACTTGTGACTGACCAGAGAGTCCAACACAGCTGGACTGGGATTGGTCATTAAGTAAACACAATTCACATGGAACCAATCCAAGATGCACCTGTTGGTAAGCAATCTCCAAACTACATTCCAAGCAATCAGATAATTATTGTTTACATTTCTTTTCTGGGGCTTCTCAGCTTCTCAGGAGAAAAATCCTGGTGAAGGGATTTTTCATAAAATATCACAGTGACAAGGGAGGATGGATAACAACTGGTCCTGTTATATTGGCAGCACAGAGAAAGATGGAGAGGGAAAGTCCTGTCCCTTGGCAGTGCCTGGGTGTCCTGGAGAGACAGTTGCTTCTACAGGCAGAAAAGCCTAAACCACACTCCCCACACTCCTTGCTTTGTTGTTGTTGTTTTATTTGTGTTGCCTTGATTTTGGGGTTGGTTTTTTTTTCCTCACATCACTGAGATTTATCTGGTGCCCAGATGTTTGCTGGCAGAGGTACACACTTACTGAGGACACACTTTTTGAGAAGCTCTCAGTAAACAGGTTCAGGAATGGCCAAGGTGCAACACAAAATGTGTGGATGGAGGCAAAGGCTGTGCAGAGCAGCCCCTGCCCCTCTGGAATTGAGCACAGGAGTGAGTACAGGAGCAGCAGGGCAGGCTGCAGGCAAGGCAGGGCAGTGGTGCATGGGGAGCTCTGGCTGCTCAGCTGGACTAATGAGCTGGTTCTGTTAGTTCTCTCTCCAGAAAGCTCACACTGGCAGAATTAGCTCTGCAGGAAAAGGGGGACAGCGATTTTTAGTGTCCTAAGAGACTTTTAAAAGCACAAGTCGTGTTTGAGCACAGAAAGCTGCAAATGTTTTGATGTTAATTGAAGGATGTTTCAGCCTGATTTAATTTGTTCATTGCCCTGCTGACAAATTATGTAGCTCTGTGATATGGTGGGTGCCTTTATGCACTTCATCCTAATTATTGATAAGTAAGTGTGAGCAGTAACAGTGCCTAGCCCTTAATGGGGGTAGGGAGGGGGTGGGGGGAGGAAAGCAAGCAGTTTTAATCATCAGGACTTCTTTGGCTGTGACTGGTGGTGGGAAGATCATGTCATTTTAGGGCTGGGAAAGCAAGTATCTGCTTTTCCCCTGCAAGAATTACGTTCTACCCAGGCAGAGCTGATTCAGCACAGTTGCCCTGTTAGTTTCTTCCTTCTTCTGATTTATCCTGTAGAAGGCCTGAGACTAAAACCCCCTCCTGCCTATAACCTTCATTGCCAACTCATCAGTTCTGTGGAAAACAACCACAGAGATCTCAAAAAGTCAGATCATTTGGGGGGATTTTGACTGTGGATCTTTGTATGACTCTTATCTGATTGTGGTGGTTTGATATGAGCTCTATGCTATGTGCCCACCAAAGCCACTCTATCCCTCCCTTCCTCAGCTGAACAGGAGAGAGAAAATACAATGAAAGGCTCATGAGTTGAGATAAGGGCAGGGAGAGATAATTCACCAGTTACTGTCATGGGCAAAACAGTCTCAACTTGGGGAAATTAGTTTAATTTACCACCAATCAAAATCAGAGTCAGATAATGAGAAGTAAAACAAATCCTAAAAATATCATCCTCCCAACCCTCCCTCCTTCCCAGGCTTAACTTAATTTCTGATTCTCTGCCTCCTCCCTGCCAGCAGCACAGGAAGATGGGGAATGAACAGTCAGTTCATCAAATGTTTCTGCCACTGCTTTCTCCTCAGGGAGAGGTGTCCTTCCCCTGCTCCAGCATGGGGTCACTCCCGAGGGAGACAGTCCTCCACCAATTTCTCCAGCAGGAGTTCTTCCCATGGGCTACAGTTGTCCTACAGTGACGGTCCCTTCCACAGGGGCATTCCTTCAGGTTTTAGAAAACAAATACGAATATTTTTGGTGGTAGCAGAGCAGGGAGAAGAAGACAACATGGGCTAGGTCTAGGTCTTCAGTTAGAGGCTTCAAAATCATGTTGTGAAATTTAGGAGCAGCCAAGATTTCTTCTCTGAGGAATGCTTGTCCCTATCTCAGCTCTCTGCTGACTTCTGTGCAGGTGTTTAGCCTGGGAAGGATTTGCTGTTGTGGTGTGGTACTTCTGATCAGAAGGTGGTACATAATCTGTGTTGTAAGCTGGTTTCCAGTTCTGGCTGCTCCTTTCTTGAGTCAGGTTTTTGGCAAGTGGAGCAGTTGCATGTTCTGTTTCCGGAGTGATTTAGTGTGAGCAGAGTTTTAAAAAACCCCAAAGGTGCTAATGTTAGGCAGTTGCATATTCTTCGTACAAAAGTATCCTTTTGGGCAGTCTTCCAGCATCTAGATCATTTCTCAAGGAGAATTTTGGTGCTTTGCAGTGCACTGTGTGAGCCTAGCATGTAGCAGAACATGCAACACCCATTCCAGCCACTGGGCACTATGGTGATAAGGAATACTAAGAATTTAATGTTTTAAAAATATATCCTTGATTAATAAAAACATAACACTTATTGCAAGATCAAGTGCTGGAAGTAGATCAAATCTTGTTCTTTGCTGAATTAGGAAATTAAGCTACTGCTCTAACAATCTCACAATTTGTTGGATGGGATGGAAAATGTTTTGCAAACTGGAAGGGTTATGAAAGTGGAAATAGTGGGGTTTCCAATGTAATTCTGTAAATAATGAAGCAGAAGCAGAAATGGATGCTGTTGAATTTGTGCATAAGAGTTAGTGAGGCTTGGCCCCTTTCTCAAATGTGCTGCAATTGCATGAAATAGTTGAAGATGAAAAATGAGGTTTTCAGCCAGGACCCAAGTGCCTGTCACATTGTGACAGTTAAAATGGGCAAATAAACTTCTTATGAAATATGAAAGTGCAATTTAACAAAAACCAGGAATACTCTGAAAGATGGCCTGAAGCTTCTGATGAAGGAATGACTAGATTTTAATTTCAATTGCATTGTTATTATTCACCACAGTAGATTGTATATGTAGGTTTCTGAACCTTCCCCTGGACCCACTTGAGCAGGTCTGTGCCTTTTTTTATGCTGGGGCCTCCAGAGCTGGATGCAGCACTCCAGGTGGGATCTCACCAGAGCAGAGCAGCGGGGCAGGGTCACCCCCATAGCCAGGGGTGTGTGTCTGTCACGGAGTGTTTGTCCTCTCAACAGGCATCCCAAGCCAGGCCTGTTGGAGAGGGTGCTTGGTAACCTCTCTACAGCTCCACCTTGGGTTTTTTTCCATGTTTTAGATCTGCCTCTGGAAGCTGAGTATGACACAGCAGTTCTTGTGTTCATGTCATGCCTGCACTGCTGTCACTTGGAGCGTGCTTGGCAGGGTGATGAGATTGGTGATGAGGAGAGGTGGGAGTGAATCCTTCACTGCTCTCCCAGCCTGAATAAACGCAATGAGCCTGCTGGAGCTGGCTCTCTGCAGCAGGGCTGCTGAATCAGGCACCCAGGGCAGCTCATTGCTAGAAGCAAGCCTGGTATTTTCCTGCAGTGGTGGAGAGGGACTTTGAGGTTTAATGGGATAACATTAATTAGCAGAGCTCCCCAGCTTTAGCAGTGCTGTAGTTTCCTATTGGAATGAGGCTGGCATGATCATTACCTCTGTCTCACTTTTCTTCCACTCCCAGCAAATCCTGACCCTGGCTGATAAACTTGATCAATCTACTGAATGAGCAGCATTGCCAGAGTTATTGAATTTCCTACAAATACTGGAAAAATTGTTGGTCAAAGGAACAGTCCTGATTGACTCAGATGTTCGGTGCCTCAGCTTGCAGTTGACCCAAATAAGCATCAAGGCAAGCTGAAAGGAGAGATTAGCAGCAAATGTCTGTGAAACACAGAGAGAATTTGTGAGTGTTGCAGTGAGGGAAAGTAGAAAGGAAAAAGTTCAAGAGCACAAACATGCTGGGAGAAATTCCACTAATTGGCAAACTGGCTTGTTAAGGAACCAGAACTGGGAGGAGAATTCTCTACAAAAATGTGCACCTTTCCTGTTCACTGTCCAAGTACCTTCTAGTCCTATGTGGAAGAGTGGAGTCAGTCCCTGTCTTGTGGGACTTGTCCTTTCTTCACGTGCCCAGTTTTACTAGAGATGATACAAACACAACAGAAGCTGGGACCTGCAGCAGAGTGACCCTGTGCTCTCAGTCTTGTTGCGGCTGTCCTTGTTTCACAGCACATCCAAATTCTGCTAAAAGGGAACTGGTGCTGGGGAGCATTCCCTGGGAGAAGGATCTGAAGAGGTGGTTTGGCACCTGCCAAAATTGGTGAAGCCCTACTAGGGAAAAAGGTGAAACAACAAATGTGTGAGGAGGCTGAAAAGGGATGTCTGTGAGAATCTGCCAGGCACTGATTATCAGCAGTGAGACAGAGCTTGGATCCACATGGTTCAAATGGCCACAGGGTCACTACAAGCTCCAGAGAAGACACCCCCCACTCTCTTTTCTGGAGGCTCTTTCCCAGGAGGAGAGATCTGAGGGGCTTATGGAGATGTGTCTGGATGGCCACAAAATGAAAAGCCACACAGCAAGTGGGAGGTTTGTGGCTGGAAATGCAAAATTATGCAGGAGCTGTGCAAACCCTGATCACTTCTGTTGCTTTGTTGTTGTGGGATGCATCAGGATTTTGCCAGCCTTTGGCCACAGAAGGGTAGAAGGATGATTCATGCCTAAAACATGATCAGGTTTTGAATTAAAAATTTAATTCACAGATGGACCTTTGGATCTTTTTTAAATAAATCTGTTTCAAAACTATCTTTGAAGGAAGGCTAGTTGAGAGTTACACCAAGCTACTCTGTGACTATTAATATTGATTGTGAGAATCTGTCAATCCTCCAAATCAGAAGATTGGGGAGAGGAAAGATATATCTCTCCTGCTTTAAGAAGACCTGTGTCTAAAATCTCCTGGACAGCTTTTAGGAACTTCCATCTTAGCCTCTCATCTCAGAGTATATGGAGTACATCAACATTTGGGTTCTGATTTGGTGATATCTTGGCTGTTTCATGAAGAAATAACAAGAGCTGAGTAAGTCAGCTCTTTTTCTGACCAACCACTGTTAAAATTTGGTTATTGTATTGGATATGTATTATAGGGAGAAAATGCAGAGAAATTATGATACCTCAAATTAGTAGGCAAGACTAACAACAAAGCTATGCAAATTCAGGTTGGGTGCTGAACACACATCTTCTATACTGAGTAAGTGTTGTAGGAAAGCCTCCTCCAAGTTCCTTCAGCTCTTGATGCCTTTAAATTATTACAAATGCATAGCTTCCCTCTGGCAAGTTATTTTAGCACAGGCAGAGTTGGGTGATGACCTGGGGTTGGTTATAGAAAAGGGCAAACTTGATGATCTCCTGGTCTGTGCTGAGATGAAATCCTGTGCATAAATGAGACTTTTTCTTCAAGTTTTGTTTGCAAGTAAAAAAGCTTTAGTATTAATTAGCATTAGTCTCTTCCCTTTTAGTTCTTTCCTTCTAATATTTTCATGAAAGATTCATCTCTGCTTTTATGAACAATATTAAAATAGGCCTGTTAGCATCTACCATGAATAACCATCTTTTAAAATTGAATCTAGAGAGTACTAAAATCTTCCATCCACTTCCTTGGGAGACAGAAGGAACAAACAAGGAGCTGCAGCCACACTGGAAGTATTCACTGACGAGATTCACCCTTCTGCTGTTGTCCTGCTTTCTGCCCAGGGGATTGTTATCGTGCGACTGTGCATATTGCAGTGCTGCTCTGCATCCTGGAGGCACAAAACTTTGCAGCAGGTAACAAGGAAAGCAAACCTTGAGAGTGCATCTTCCTGCATTGAAAACCCCAGGGAGTGAGGCCCATCAGAATTGCCATTATGATGGGGGTTGCTGAGCAATGTACATGATATGGGACATGCTGGAACTTACTGGAAAGCTGTCAAAAATATTTGAATTTTCTCTGGTGATTTGAACCAGTCTGAGTCCTGAGAGCTTGCAGGGATGAGTGTAAGTGCTTGTTTGGGGTCTGTTACACACATACTCCATTTGAATTGCAAACCCCAAAGCACTGCTGATTATTCACACTCCCAGCATGGGTGCTTTTGCTTTGGGGGATTAAATGAAATGCCATTTCGAGAAATTGAGGGGAGGGGAGTATTAAATATCTCTCCAAGACATCAATCACTTGGGGCCTATTGCTGCCAGAGTATGTGGGTGTGGTGTATGACTATTGACTGGGGTTTCCAAATGCATTTGTCCCCAGGTAATCATCACTCTATGCTTGCTTTAAGGCTATTTTTGCATAAGGCCCATAATGCTTAGACTGATTTTTAAACAAAACAGCTCTGAATGACTGTGTTTTTTTACCAGAGCACTGGAAACAAATTCGGAAGTTGTAATTGTTGGTTTCCTGCTCTTTCTTTCTTGGGGTGGGCTGGAGAGGAGGGCATGCTGTGTTAGACAGGACACTTTTTTATGAGTATGAGCTTTTCACTCTGGATGATTTCCTAGTGACCCTTCTTTGGCTCAAAGCTATTTCTTTGGAGAACTAAATTTACATTGGTGCATAAAGCAGTGACCTCAGGCTGACTCCTTCAACCAGTCTGCACCTTTGATAGGGAGAATTACATGCAGTGCTTAGGAGTGAGGTGTTGTTCTCAAAATAGGGCTAAGATTGTGCTGTCAGGGGTGCAGGACACTTTCTGATTTCTCACAGTGGCAGTGCAGCAATAAGGTTTTCCCTTATTATGCACAGAGGGTAGCAGTAGTTATCCCTTGCTTTCCAATTCTCTTGGCTTAGCCTGCTCCCTAGCTCATCTGTTGGAGTTGGAATGCTTGGAGAGGAAGCTGATAGCTCCCTAAAAGTTCATATAGACATTGAATGACACCTCTACCTCTTTCCACTCAGAAAAAAACCAAAAAGGTGATGTTTTGTAAAGCATTTGTTGGGAAGGAGAGAGACATCCCAAAGGGCAATCTGCTGCTGCAGGGAAGTAGCTTGGCACTGAGCACATCCCATGTGCTGCTCTCTCTTCAGGTGCTGTCTCCCATGTACCTCAATTCTTTGCTCTTTGTGTGATAAAAGATAAGATCATCTTCTAGGATGCCCTTAGAACTCTTGTTTTCCTTGCTTGCTGCCCTGCTGCTTGTCATTCTGCTCTTGTTGCTCCTTTGGTAGCCAGTATGGAGAATACTTCTGTTTCTTCTTTTCCATGTCCTTTAACTGCTTCTCTTTTACTCTCCCTGTTGCACTTCTGTCTGAGTCTGTTGGTGAAGATCCATCTAGACCTGTCAGGTACACCCCTCTCTCTCTAGACCTGTCCTGTATAACTCTTCCAAAAAAATTGACTTTGGTCTGTGGTTATTTTGCTTGCCCCTGTTGAAGAAGAAATCAGCAGTTTGCAGGAGTCTGTGTGTTTTGCTCCATGCCAGGTACTAATGGAGCATTTAGTGAGTGTTGAGAGACTTGAGATGAGGTTCAGCAATTTCTCTGAGGCTGCTTGGGCTCTCTGAAACTCACACAATGTATGAATCAAATGCTGTCTGCAGGCTGCTTTAACCCTAAAAATTACAAAGATGTACATGTGAGCCCAAAGCAGAGAGGGGCAGGGTAGAGTTACAAGCCAAACACACCGTGTGAGCAGGCAGTAAATGCATTTCAGAGAGCTGGGGTGTGTGGTTCAGGGAGCTGACAGCCCATCAGCTGATGGTGGCTGATGGCCATCCATAGGATAGATATCAGCTTTAGTACAGCTTGTTCTGCAATGTGTTGCTGCTTCTTAGGTTTCCCAAACAGAGAGAAACATGCAGGACACCCCTACAATCTCATAGGCTCTAAATTCTCAGGGTTTGGAGCTGCTTCCTTGGACTGGTTGGTGCTCTGTGTTCCCCCAGCCTGGTTAAATTTGGCTCCTAAGTCTTTGCCACTCAGTTCTTGGTTGAGATGAGATCTTTCACACTTCCTCATCTGGATACAACTCTTCTCTCCTCCTCGTGGACATTTTAGCATTGCAAATATCCCATCTTATTATGGGCTACAGAATGCAAAAGCTTTTAGAGAAACCTCACCGAACAAATTAGTGGCAATTGTAAATTAGGGTAATTACACAGTTCGTGGCTGGAGAGACCAACTGAACTCTTGGCACAGTCTGTGTGAAAATATTAAGCTACCTAAAATCCTAAGCAGCTGCAGAATGATGTGAAAACACACTTTTATCACCCTGTTGATGTGTCAGTTCTGGTATTAACTAGGACAGTGCAATGCAGTATTTTGCCACTTTCTGCTGTTATTCATCTTTACTATGAGAGCTCAATATTTTCTTCTGAGAAATGCTGCAACCCACCACCTTGGTAATCTTTTTTCTGCTGTGTGGTACTACAGCCCTCTCAAGAGAAATTGCATTTAAGAGGAGACTTGAAACTAGTGCATCTACAGGAGACCATATTACTGGAGTTTTATTTTAGCTATTGATTTTTCACAGTTTCTTTTAACCCAGAAATGAATATGTAAAAAAAACCTCAAAAACCCCCAACAAAACAACAACAACAACAACAAAACACCAAAAATCCAAACCAAACCCAAAACAAAAATGTGACAGTTTTGCAGGGAGAACTTCTAGCTCTGCGTGTTTCCTCAGAGGAAAGAAGAAATATTTTTCTTTCAGACCCATATTGTGTTTGTCTTTGGTACCAAAAGAAAGATTAGCTTTTAGAAGGGTGAATACACTGGTGTTGGGGGTGAGGCTGGTCTTTTTGTTTGGTTGTTTTGTTTTTAATTGCTGTTGTTCCTTCATTGGAAGGTCAACATGCACAGTGAAATACGCATTTGGTAGTGTATACTTGTCCTAAAATAAGTCATCTGTCTAGTGGGTGACAAGAATCAGAAGTAAAACTTGTGGGTTGGGATAAGAACAATTTAATAATTTAAGACCAATTGAAATATTATAATACATGATGATGATGATGATGATGATGATGATGATGAACAACAAATGTGATGCTCAGTACAGTGGCTCCCCATATGCTGACCAATGACAGACCCCATCCTTGAACCCAAACCAGCCCCTTCTGGGTGATTCCCCCAGCTTATATACTGGGCATGATGTTCTCAGGTGTGGGATATCCCTCTGGCCACCTTGGGTCACCTTTCCTGGTTATGCTCCTTCCCAGATTTTCTTTTGTCTACCTCCTCACTGGCAGAGCATGAGATGCCAAAAAAAAATTTTTTAAAAGTCCTTGACCCAAGCTAAACATGATTTAGCAAAACCCAAAACATCAGTATGTTATCAACTTTACTCTCACACTGAATCCAAAACACAGCTCTGTACCAGCTACTGAAATGAAATTAATTCTATCCCAACCAAAACCAGGACATCATTGTAGGTCCCTTCTACTGAATTTTTCTATTCTATTCTACTCTGTCCTGTTCTATTCTAGCCTGTTTTTCTGTTGTGCCTTCTTTTCTCCTCTCCCTACCCTTTTACTGAGCAGTGCTTTTGGTCCTATCTCTGCTGGAGGAGGTAGTTGTTAAAAGCTCACGGGGGCCTAATGTAGAGCTCACTGCTGTTAATGTCATTTATCACAGCCAGTGGCCACTGAAAGGCCAATGAACCTGAAGCAGGTGAAATATATTTGGTCTCCTTGTGCCTCAGAGCAAGACAAAACCTTTGATCTTTTCCTTGACAGACAAAAACATGTGGGATAGGTGGGCAAAATAAGGCACACGGCAAACCTTAAAATATTACTAAAATGTATTCTCAGTCCTTCTCCAGCAAGCTCCAGAGATGTCCTTTGAGAGAACATGGCCTTAATCCTCACTGTGTTTATGTCACTGTTTCACCCCTGATGGCAGCTCAGCACCCTCTAGACACTCACTCACTCACTCACTCACTCACTCACTCACTCACTCACTCACTCACTCACTCACTCACTCACTCACTCACTCACTCCCCCCTCACTCACCAAAACTCCCCACCCCTGCCCCAGGTGCGGAGAATTGGAAAAAAAAAAAGGTAAACCTTGTGGCTGAGATAAGCACAGTTCAATAACTGAAACAAGATAAAAGACAGTGCCAGTAGTAGTAGTAACAATAATAAAAATCATAATGAAATGGAGGGGAAGAGAGAGAGGAACAAACGCCAGGAGAAGCAAGTGATGCGCAAGACAATTGCTCAGCTCTCACTGGCTGATCAAACCATCCTTGAGCAGTGATCAGCAGCTCCCAACAAACTCCCCTGGTTTATGTACTGGGCATGGTGAGGAATATTCCTTTGGAATGTCCCAGCTGTGCTAACTCATGGCTTCTGGTTCAGCTCCTCACTGGCAGAGCAGGGAACACTGAAAAATCCTTGATTCAGGGTAGGCACTACTTAGCAATAACAACATCAGGGTGTTACCAGCATTATTCTTATCCTGAATCCAAAACACAGCACTGTACCTGCTACTGCTGATTCCAGGACAGTATTCACCTCTTATTCCATACTATTTACATCATTCCAGGTCCTAGTACTCTGTCACCTTTCCTATTTTTTGATAGATAAATACACAGAAATCAGAAATTCTGGGCCTGCCCAGCTATAAATAGTTCACTCTTATGCTGAA
Organism: Calcarius lapponicus; assembly: GCA_039654755.1. NCBI lineage: Eukaryota > Metazoa > Chordata > Aves > Passeriformes > Fringillidae > Calcarius > Calcarius lapponicus. Next base: position 101,254,341 of record CM077465.1, on the reverse strand, counting down.
CAATCCAAATCCGCCTGAGCCACATTTCCTTTTCCTAAAAATAAATTTAAAACTCTACCTTTTTTCTTAAATCTGTCCTGATCCTTTTATTCCAGTCAAGCAATATGATTTTTAAGGAAGTTTTTTTTATAACTGGGAATGTGCTCCACTCTTGATTTTGTGTTTGTGATAATGTCTTTAGGAGAAGGAGAATCATTTGGAGAGTGAAAGTGACTGAGGAAGAGGGATGGTATGAGACAGAACAGGGTGAGTGCCTGATGCAAATCCACTGGGACTACTGGGACACTGTCTGGAGAAACTGGGAACAGACAAGCCCTGAATTAAGAAAGTAAGGAAAGCAAAGACTGCCAAGAAGCAGAGATTCTCTGGGAGGGTATTAATGTAGGAAATCAGTCCAGGAGGCAAACACAGATGAGACAGACTATTTGCTTAAAAGGTAATTTGGAAGGAGAGTTTCTCCTCATCTGGGACAGCTCCCTCCATCATGACTCCCTCCAAAGCTGAGGCTGCTCTTGCCCAATTCTTGTGATCATCCTGCTTCCAGTGAGAGGTTGGAGTGGAGATAATCTGAGTTTCTTGAAGTGGTGCTTGTGTGAGTCTTATCTGTCAGATTTATCAGAGGGAAGTATTTATGGGATTTTGTTCCTGCCCTCGGGGTGTTAAAGTGAATGAGACTCCCTGCTGGTAAAAAGAGGTGGGATGTGCTGGGAGAAACCCCTATCCTGACCTTGGGCAGATGTGGAAACCCCAGCTCCCCACCTGGCTGGTGATGTTAGGCTGAGATTTTGGTTTTTTGGAGCTTCTCCAAGACTTGCTTAATATCCCCTGGGCAGAGCATGGGAGTGAGAGCAAAGCTGGCCTATGCCTGAAGAGTCAGGAAAGTAAGGAACGACAGAAGGATGTACACTGGCTTCTCCTACAGACATCCCCCAAGAATCCCTGAACTGGGTGCCTCAGCTGTGAAACTTCCCTCTGTCTTCTGTTCTTGTCTTGCCCTTGGTCAGAGCAGCACTGACTCTTTTTACTGTAAAAATTTCTTCTATAAATCTCATGCACTGTCATACTGTCTTGTCTGTCAGAAATGGAGGACTCTGTATGGGCTCCTAGATGCTGTGGAGCAGAAGATATTCTATGGAAAATTGTGTGCAGCTGCTTTCTCCCTCACCTCCCCGCCCCCCCCCCCCCCCGCCCCCCTTCCCACTCAATTTTAAGCTTCCTGAAAGTCTTGCTGTATCCCTTTTCCTTGTCCTTGTCTGTTTAGACAAGCATCACTTGCACCCTCTCCAGTACGGAAATTTTCCATGTGCTGTTGTTCCACTTTTCCTGAGGGCAGTTGCTTATCTGGGAGTCCTGGTGGCCCTGGCTTCCCTTTGATCCCTAATGCAGCCTGTCACCATTTGGAACAAGTAAAGGCCTTTTAGAGTAGTGAGTATGGCTGTCAGATGCAAGTGTTCTGTCATTATCAGGAGCTGGTCTCCACTGGAGAGACATTTCCCAGCTGGATCCTTGGCAACACTGCAAGATTTCCCAGGATTTTCTTTTAAAAGCAGTGTATTTAGTCTTCCAGTACTGCCTTGAAACATTGGGCTGGGGTGTTCTTTGCCATTTCCTTGGGGAAGATCTCCAGCTGTAGCCTGTTCACCATCTCTTGTAGAGCCCCATGAGGTTTTCAGGTCAGTCTGGGAGAGGTTCATCCTGCAGTGTGCAAATCCTCCACGCTGGGAAGCCCACAAGGAGGGCACATCTGTGTGATGGAACCCAGGAGCAGTGAAGCACCCAGGGAACTCATGCTGGAGGAGCAAACGCTCTCACCTGTCACACGTGGTCCTGCAGAGGCTGGCAGCCAAAGCATGGCAGACAGACACCAACAACAGGGAGTTGTATCCAGCGTGGGCAAACATACCAGCCTCAAACCTGTAAAGGGTGCCCCAAAACTGCCAAATCCCATCCAGCACAGGCATGTTTGTGGAGGCAACCCATTAACCTATTTCTGCCTTTAAAATGGGATGCTCAGCCACCTCAAGTTATGCAGATTCTTTCAGTGCAGATACGGTGCAGAATTTTTATTTTTTTTTAGTTTAATGGTCTCTTCCTTTGCCTGTGGGAACTGCCAAAAGCAATCTAGGAAAAAGGAGCAATTTTTAATTAAGCCACATGTCTCTGCAGACCTTCTTGTTCCACGTCCAAACTCTGCCTTCAGTATGTTTTATCTGCACTATCTGCTGTGGCTCTGGGCAGCAGCTACTGCTGATCTGCTGTCCGTGGGGTGGCAGGCAGGGATGGGCACTATGGCTGTATTTTGGAAAGCTTCTTCAAGCAGTTCTGTGTCTCCATCCCCACAGGTCAGATTCTTTGTTTATTTAACAATTAAAAAAACATCAATGACCCGAGTTCTGGTGGTGCCAGGGTTTGACTAGCCTGAGGACATGCTCATGTGTGGATTTACCAGGCAAGCTACAGCTACCCAGAGAAATGTCAAGTCACTTTTGGGATGTGCTTGATGAAGGCAACCAAATCAGAACATCTATTATGGAGCAGATGGGTTTCATCACCTTTCATACAGGGTTTCAACATCTGTGCACATCAGCTGCGTCTTTTGTTCACCAAAGCACAATATGAGATATTTTTTAGGGCAGAAAATTCTGTTTAATATGTTTCACAATGTATTTGAAGTCCAGCACAGAAGCATTTTCCTTGTGCTCAGCTCTGACTAAATCTGCCTTGGTTTCTCAGGAGAAATGCTTGCAAGGAGGGAGAGCATTCTGCAATCTGCTTTCATATACTGATGAAAACATTGCACTATTTTGTCTTCCAGCAGGCATTCCATTGTGCTTTATTTATATTTTTAATGCAAAGCCATTTTTTATGCATCAAAACTGGCAGTTAAATTAATACACAGTATATAAATGCATTATAGAAAAAGAAGAACTCTGGCAGCTGCTTTAGAGAAGTGATTAAAATTTAAAAGGCAGTTTTGCAATAGAAGAAAACAAAATAAACTAATCATTTGCCATGGCTACACCACTAATGGAGTGTGGAAATTATTTTATTAATGTTTTTGGTATTTCAGAGGGTGGGATTGGGTTTTTTTCATGATAGCTACAAATGATCTGCTTCTTTACAGAAAAGATAATTACTCTGAAAGTTAACAGCACTTTCTATGGTAAACCTAGTTGCTCTAGCAACTGCTTTACATCCAGAGGATAATATTCAAGAAATAATTCTCTCTTTCCACTTTGGGGGTACATCCTTGTAAATCAACTCTGTTTACTCCTCTAGATGCTCCTGGTATTTCTTCTTGAAAGAAACTGTACAGAGTTGGTCCATCAGACAAGCTTTCCAAGAAAAGCACAGCAAAAGCTTTATCTAACTTCCAAAAAAATGTACTTGGATCCTTCAAAGTCTGGGAGGTACCAACATCATAAACAGCAGAAAAGAGAAAGATCTTTTCCAAAATCCTGGTGAGGAAGGTGCAGGGTTGGGGCACAAAACTGCTCACAAAGCATCTGGATCTCTGACCTGGCCCTTCTTTTATGGGGACCTTTATATCCCTCACTCATTTTCTTATGTGGACTTTGTAGAGAGCATTTTGAGCTGACACTGGATAGAGGCAAGCTGCACAACCCTGAATTTGTGCCTGATAGCAGAGACACGCTGCCCTTGGGCAAATAATATAAACAAGTTTGCCAAGATGTACCCAAGGAAAAGGGATGTGAAGCAGGATGTTCTGAGGACATGAAGAAAAGCTATGGGGCAAGATGTTCTGCTGATACTTTTGCCAAGCTATGCTACGTGACCAAAGATGCATTAGCTCTTTGTCCTATACATAATTCTTTGTAACCAATGAAATGTGTTCTCACTGAACCCCGCATTACCATAAAAATGTACCCTCAGATTTGCAATAAATTGAGCATTGATCATTACCTCCATGAGGATTGATCTTTGACTCCAGGGGCTCCTCTCTATCCCTCTATTTCTTCCCCTCTCCCTCATACTCTCTATCTTTAGGACTTCCCTGTCCAACTCTTGTGAGGCCACTGACTGTAAATCCCACTCTCTAAACCCAGGAATTTTGCTGAAACCATTGATTGCTGTATTTCAGAGATCTATTGAAACTTCTTGATCTTTCTTTATAATATACATTATAAAATAAAATGTATAATATATAGCTTCCCCAGTACAAGCTTAGTTCACCTAAACTTATCCTCTTAAATGAACTGGGCTGCAGATCAGGCCATGCTCTGGGCTGTTGACCTGATAAAGATCACCTGGCTCTTCAAACACCTGGGAGAAACTGCATCCCAGGTTTGTGACCACCTGAGAACCATTTCTTTTTTTTTTTTTTAATTGACTTAGCACCAAAGAAACAGCGATTTTCTTCTGACAAAGTAAGAGTCTTTAGGTTTCGTTAACTGGATAGCAAGGAAATAAATACTTGAGATGTGCTAATTGGTTGCACTAGATGTCTATTGACTGAACAATTAGGATGTTATTTCAAGAGGATGCTTGTGTGAGATGGCTGTGGGCTGGATTTGGTCTGTCCAAACTGTTCCCTGGATAAGGGAAGCAGAAATGTTGAAACAGTGGAAGACAGAGCCCTGGATTGCCCCAATGCCTGCTGAGTGTAGACATGAATGAGGTGTCTCTCACCCCATTTTGCTTCCTGTTTTACTTATTGCAAGAGGCTGGGAGTACAAGAGAAAAAACAAGGCCCTGGAATGTAAGAGCAGTTCATTAATCTTGCTAATCAAAGGATATTTGTGATGCCTTCTGCTTTTGCATATGGTTCTTTGTAGTAATTTTGGTAGAGCAAAACCCACAGCTGCAGCTAGGTCTTACCTCTTCAAACTAATCTGACTGTCAGCAAAGGTGTCTCCTAATTGAATATTACTTAGTCTGTTCTAGTATCTAGGTTTATTCCTTCAAGGCTGGGAACTAATTACATTCAGGTTTAACCTTAGCCCAAGCAACTTTCTCTGATAGGCCTTGACAGAGCTAAATTCCTGAGGCTGACCTTGACTTTTTCCAGCAGTTTGGATACAAATTTGCAGTGAGGTGCAATTGCAGGCACTGCTTCTGAGGAATTTTAATAGTGCTTCCCTTTTAAATTTAAAATCATGCTCCCAGCTGAAGTGTAAAAAACCAAGAAAGTATAAAACACTCAGCTGACTCAATGTAGCACAATGCAGGGATAGAGTGCAACCTGAACAAACAAATGGGGTCTTTGCTAGACCTTCTGCAGACCCTTTGACAGGGTCCCCTGGGGTTCCTGCAGTGAGGTCCTGGGCCCATCTCCCTGGCCCAGGAATTCCTCACGTTTCTGTCCATGGCAGCTGTGGCAGAGTGGAGAGTGTTGTAGTTCATCTACCACTAGGAAAACTGGAGTGTCTTCCTAACTTCTTCTTGTCTCCGCACCTTGTGGGATTCGAGTGCCAGCTGTTTGCTGCTCCCATCCCAGGGCAGGAGAGGTGCTCTCCCATCTCCTGCTGCCCCCCAGGTCTGAGGGAGACAAGGGACACTTCCATTCATCTCCCTGAGGGAACTGCTGCTCCAGGTGGCACCTTCAGGAAAATGCTGCAGACTGTGGTTCTGTTTTCTTGAGTAGCTCTGAAGGGCTTTACCATGTGTGGTTTACCACCTTCTAGAAGTGAAACAGGGCTTGTTTGCAGCTTTTTTTTGTCAGCAGCACTGTGGTCATGCCCTGCTGTATCACACAGGAGAACTTGTCAGGCCTGCTGGGCAATTTCACTGCTCTCACCATGAGGAATCTGTGATGAGACCATCATTATTCACCTCTAAGCAATCCCTGTTCTTTACCAAAGTGCCTCATCCCTATTTCACAGGTAATAAAATCCAGACATGCTGTTTCACAGCCGGGGAAGTTGGGCTGCAGGGACCTCTTGGGTCCGTGTCCTCAGGCGCCCTTGGTCACCCCAGTCTCCAGCCCCTGTAGCTTGTCCAGGCTGGGGTCACAGACTCTCCAGCCCCTCCAAGGCTTGCTGTCACTTGCAAAACTACAAGGTGGCAGAGCTATTTTGGACTGTGACTGAACTCTTGGGTACTGCCCAATGCCAGCAGCTGCGGAACAAGGCCTGACTGTGAGGAAACACTTGCAGGGTGACCCATTTTCCCTTACCTCTGACCCTGGCCATGCCAGAAGAGCCACTTGAAACTCTGAGAAACTAAAATATGCTAAGTGCTCTTTTGTCAGATAGAAATCTCTCTCCCAAGCAGAGATTACACAGAGAGTGAGCCGCTCCAGGCAAATTAACATTATAGAAATAATAAACCAAGTTTAAACCAGTTCCTATTCATCTGGCAAGTGCTTTCACACTAATAATGGAAAGGGCAGCAGTATTATGTAGTAATGGCCTCCTTTCCATTGTTCTGTGCAACTGCACTTCATTAAAAGGCAACCTTTCTCCTGTCCCTAAATAGTAAACTATAGCAGTAACTATATAAAAGCACTTCAATATTTTATAGCAGCTACGGCTGCCTGCTATCTATAATTACAGTCAATACTTGGACTGAAGAGAAATGACTTCATTTTCTTAATGTTTCATACATGGAAAAACAATCAGGCTTTTCCTGTATTTCTAATTGCATTGACTGGCTCCAGATGAGTGTTCTTTTCCAAATTATTACCAGGCCCTGGAAAAAGTAGCACTGAGGTAAAAGCTTCTCACAACTAAATGCTGGTCCTTGTTACAGCTTATTTCTGCAAGCCTTGATCCCAAGTCCCATTTAGTCTAGGGACCCTGAGTTCCAAATTCACAAACATTAAACCTTGATTAAACTCTCCCTGGAAGTCAATGAACCTGGGAGCTCCCTGTGGTCTGATGCCAGCTGTGTGTTGTGCTACTGGAGTTTTGGTACTGAAAGGACAAGTAAGTGAGGGCTGGAGAGAACTTTCTGGTTGATGCTGCCTGGATGAAGGGAGTTGAAACAAAGGCATTGTGAACTCTAGCTGTCACACTTTCTTAGTTCTATCCCCAAAAGCCCTACCAGAAATCTAGAAAAAATATCATCCTCAGGCCCTTGCCAAGCAAGCCTAGTACTTTGTTTTCCTGGAGATTCACAACCTACTAAAAGTGGCACTTGTTTAGTCACAAACTGGATGCTTTTGGCTGTGTGCTACAGAAAAACTACATCCGCAGATGGCTGTCTTCTGCTGATGTCCCTCTCATCTCCTTGCTTAAGTTTGCTTCCAGCTGCTGCAGCCACAATTTGGGCTGTGGAATCCAAGGTAGTGAGGTGTGGCATTCACATTTTCTGAAAAATCTCCTTGCCCAGGATTTTTCTCTTGGGAAGCTGAGAAGCCTCAGAGAAAAAGGAAAACAATTATTATCTCATTTACTTCTCCTGTGTTTTGTTTGTCTAGAATGTGTTTGGAGATTGTTTACCACAGGTGATTGTTTCATTGGTTTCTGGTGTGAGTGTTTTCACTCAGTGGCCAATCAGTGCCAAGCTGTGTCAGGACTCTGAAGACAGTCACGAGTTTTCATTATTATCCTTTTAGCATTGTGCAAGTATCCTTTCTGTATTCTTTAGTATAGTACAGCATTCTTTAATATAATATAGTATCATAAAATAATAAATTAGCCTTCTGAGAACATGGAGTCAGATTCATCACTCTGTCTGGGGGCAATGCAAATACAATGGTGAGGTATGGATATGGACACACTGATACAGTGAGAACAAGTGGCTGAAAAGATGTGGCATCTTCCTGAGCCTGTGGGCTGCCTGGTCAGGACCAGGGCTGTGTGCCTGGCTGTGACCATGCAGAACAGTTCAGACACTGGAAAGCTTATAAGCAGATATTGTGCCAAAATGCTCAAGACTTGCCTTCAGGAAAGTCACCCATTGGCTTGTTCATTGCTGCAATTCCTGTGTGCCTGTGACATTGGTTGGGTAGTCCAATGAGTAGAGATGATTTATGCACAGAGGATGCTCTAACTGCAAGGATTGCCAAAATACCTCTAGTACTGCTGTATCCTTGCTAGGAGTCTAATTTGGTTACTGTGGCTGAGCACATTCCAGAGCAGAAATTTCCTGGGCTTGTTACCACTGTGCTGGAATTAAAGCGCAGTTGATACAAAACCTTTCATGGTAAGAAAAGAAGTGGTGTTGACCTGCAAAAGAAATTATTTCACTGTCTTGGCAGAAATACTCACTCCAGTTAAGACTGTCATGTATTAGCATGTGCAATGATTGATAGAGTTGATGCCCTGGCAGTGGTGACTGCAGGCCCCTGGTCTGTGTGGGCTACCAGGACTGGTGTGACAACCACTGCAGCCGGGGCAGGAAGCAATAGCAGTGCAGAAGCTGCCTCAAAGCCACTGTGATTTGCAGAATTTCAGGTTTCATCCTGAAACTCTTCCCACTTCCCACCTCCTCATTACAGTTACTGAGCCAAAGAATCGGTTATCTGAAAAGCTCTGTTTCCTTCGTGGTTTGGCTTGTTGTTGTAGTCAGGTTCCCTTTTTCATTCCTTACTTCCCATAAAATGCCAAGCAAAAGTAAACGTTATGCCCATACAACTGTCTAGGAGCCCCTTCCAGAGAAAAAGCCACAGCTGTGAGTAAAATCAGCCCTTCTTCAAAATCATTACGAAATTTTGAGAAGGGGATTCAAGTATTATTTTGCAATAGAAAAAAACTAGAATTTTCTTTCAGCTACTTAAGGAAAAAAAAAAAAAACACTTTGAGCAAGTGTTCCTTTAGCATTTTTTTCCTTGTTCTTGGAAGTGTTTTTATACAAATGTGAAAATTAATTAGGATGCAGAATGTAGGATCTTGTTTATGTGAACATATTTGTTGAAAGTTTACGAGGGCTGAATATTGCAGTAATTGATGTGTGCTTGTATTTCAGTTTCTTGTGGATGCCATCTGCTCCTGTTAAATTGCTCTGTTGTTTTATATCTTGTGTTGTGCTGGTTTATTTTTCTTTCTCATGATTTTGTGATTACTGCCGTTGGGAGGGGGAGGGAGTGGGAGAGAAGGAAGCGTGGACAAGCTGGAGGAAGGATGAAATATCTGTGAAAGCACGAGCACAGGATCAGTTTTGATGAATTCAGTTTGTATACGTGCTTTACCTTAGGGACTGGCAGCATGTGACTAGAAGGATGGGTGCATCTCACCCAGATTTTTGAACATAGTTGGCTGATGCTAAGAATGACAGAGAACGTCTGCTGAGCTGTTAGTGAAGAACATGCATCTCTTTATCCCCTGCAAAAACAGAACACATTTTCATAGCTGCAAAGAGCCTGTGTGCTGCTATTTAATTTAATTCTTCCTGAAAAGGCCATATCTGGACAATGCCACTGCTCTGCTGAGTGTGCTGCCTGCTCATGCTGCCCATCCCTCTGCAAGCTCTGTGTTTGTGGGTAGGGATGGTTTTCCTTCTCTCCCAAGTCCTGGTGTCAAGGAGGAGTAACCAAGATCAAGGAGCTCCAGATCTCCTATGCCCTAGGTGTTCTCTTTCGATCCTAAGGGCTGTGTTTCCTTCCTGCTGTCCAGGAATTCTTTCTCCATGAGACTGACCTGATTTAGCCCAGCAACGACCCAGCTGCCTGTGGGCAGCACAGCCCTTGCACATGGTGATCTGGATCCCATTTCCATGCTCCTCCTTTGCTGACTGTCCACCCTCCTCCCCCAGCTTCCAGCCCAGGACTCTGCTGTCAGAGTGGGTTTCGTCTCTCTGATCACAGATTTCCCCCTCCAGCCCTCAGGTCTCCACCAGTGAGTGCTGACCCTGCTTTTGGGCCATCTGCTCTCATCTCACTCCATGTGGGCAGCAGCAGTGGATCCATTGCAAAACTGGATTCTATTCAAAGCCATGCACCTCCCGCCCCACAGTGGCCTTGGGGACAGCTGGCTGGTGCAGGGACAGCCAGGGCCACTCCAGGGCTGGCCATGTGCTAAATGGCCAGACACCACTCGTGCTGATGGGTTGAGTGGCTGCCACCTCCAAAGGCAGAGGAAATATTTTCTTTGCAGATGGGAAAAAAAAAAAAAGGTTTTCAATCAAGAGATTAAGATGTCATAGGGGGCCTGTGTACATAACAGAGCAAACCCCTATGTTTTAGAGGGCTGTATATTGCTTTGTAGAGACAGAAATTATTTGGTAGAGTTTAAAATCTCTCTCCTTTTTTATGACACTTGGGTATTAGAGCCCTTTTATTGCCCACACATTTGTATATTAAGAAGGTTTTTTACTAGAAACGGGCGAAGCCTTGATAAAAAAACTAAGGTGGAAAAAATATAAATTCTACTCTTAGCAGAGCTGGTTGGGAATGTTTCAGCCTTCCTTGAGAGGTGGAAACTGCAATCAATTTTAAAAGCCAGTATTTCCCACATGATACTTCTGCTTTGCCAAAAAAAAAAAAAAAGGTAGAAAATAAGAATAAAGCAATAATAGCATTATTTTCTCTGGGCTCACTCACCAAACAGGATCTGCCATTATGCCTTTTCTCTGGTTAGAAGGATGTGATATACCCTGGACAATCTCCTGGACTTAAAACAAAACTGATTTTTAAATCAGTGTAGTGATCTCAAGAATAGAGATTCTTTTTTTTGGTTTGGCTGGGTTTGGTCAGGTTTGGTTTGGTTTTTTTCCCCAAGACAGAGGAGCTGGAGGAAATGACTGAAGAGAGAAAAAACACTTTCCTCCCATAATTGATGCTGAGTCATTTCTCTGTTGGATGATGAGGCAGAAACTCAATTATGGCAGGAGACAGACTGTGATGAGGTTCATCTGGCAACAAAGCCTTCATACTTGGAAAGCCAAGGTCCAAGTACAGATTGGGCTGGGAAATGGATTTTAAATCAGGCCTTCCCACCCAGGTGTTCCCTGTGTCTCATTTATAAGATTCATGTGGTAATTTACCAGTGTTCTGCTTGGGGTGGAACAAATCCTCCTTCTCTGCCCATCCTTGGCTGGTTGGTTGGCTCCAGAGTGTCCTGCCAAGTGTCAGAGCCGTGGTGTGTGCTCAGCTGCCCCACTCTGGTGTAGGAGAGAGCTCAAGGACTTCAGCAGTGCTGACTTCAGTGTCAACTTGTCCCTGTGTCAGCTGCAAAGGCTTTGGAATCACCCCTGCTGTGTCCTACAGCAGCTGAGGGAAAGGCTCTTGCAACTTCTTCTTGCATTTGTTAAATAAATTTCTTCCCAGGAGTGTTCTGAGCAGGGAGCTTTGCCACAGTCTCTTATCCTGCACTTAGCCCTGCCTGCTGAATGAGAGACTGGTCTCCATATTTCAGCTTCCTGAAATATTTCTTCTAGTCCTTGGGGAAAAAAAAAAAAAAAGATCAAAAATCAAACATTTTGATCAATGTACAGGGTTTTAGGATGTACTTTGTGCAAGAGTTTCATTGGGTTTCAACTATTATTTCCCTGCTCAGCTTTTGCCAAATGCTCAAGCTCTTTGTTTAGTTGCTTTGACAAAAAAAAAAAGTGTGTATGTAATTGCTTCACTGGATCAATACTCTGATTGCTTTAATCTTCCTTACAGTGATAATTTTCTGTATTCTTCACCCTCAGGATACCTGAAATACACAGGTGATGACTGCTCTACCTTGTCCAAAATGCTTTTCTGGCAGACGTGTCCCTGTGACAGGGTGGTCTGCTGGGAATAAATTCACAGATGTTCTCATGGCAGAGGACTGGGGCACAAAGGAATGATGAATCAGAGCTCTTGGACACTGGCAAAACAACAAGGTCAATTTATTTGGAGTACTGCACAACCTCATCCATGGTGCCACAAATGCAGACCCAAAAAAGCTGAATTTCAGTTCTGTCAGCTTTAGGGCATTCACTTCTTTCTCAAATGTTTATCACTCCCTCAACAGGGAGATAGAGATTGCACTGGATTAAAGGATTGCATTGGTTTTAAAACAAATAGCTGAAACACACTAATTTTTTTTTTAATTTAACCTAGGTGAGTTAGTAAAGGAAGCAGGGAAGATGCACATCTCTGAGTGTGACTAGATGGGAGCTGTGATGTCAACCCAATCCCTGGAGTGGGTGAAGATGGTATATGATGTCTGGAAAACTTCTCATCCCATGCCCTGTTGCTAACAGCTCACTCTACACAGGAGGCCTCAGGAGTGGGAGGAAAAGGCAAATCTTCTAGTGGAAAGCATCTCCTCCCTCCCAGAACAGATTGAGCTCATTTTGGTAACACCTGCCACAGCCAAAAAAAAAACCCACTGGAGTAACACAGCCATGTGCCATGCTCCAGCTCTTGGAAAGCAGCCACTGCCCAGAGCAGAGCAGCTCTGTGTCCTGCAGACTTTGCTCCCTGGAGGGGCTGGCACAGCCAGAAGAATGTGCCAGGCCGGGGTGCTCCTAGGACTGGAATGTGCCTAGAAGCCTCCCTGGAATCTGTCCCCTCTGCAAAGCACCATCTGCTGCCTGTCCTGGAATCAGGAGGGCTCACACCTTTACTTTGAGGATTGTTTTTAGGGATTTTGTAGCTCTTTAAGTCTCTATTGTCTGCATGGACTGTGGGATTTGTTTTCTTAAAAAAAATAATAGAAACTATTCATCTAGAAGCCTTCACCACTTAACTTCTTTTTTTTTTTTTTTTTGTCTTGTAACTATTGGAAACACTGACATGGTCATACTGCAACCAGCTGATTATCTCCATTGCTTTTGAGTGAAATTATGAGCCAATTAAGCAGCCTCCCTTTTGGTCATGAAACTCAGAGCATATTTTTTTATCAGGCAGACCTTCAAATTAGTAAAATAATTGGACAGGTGTGCTCAGTTTTTGACAGCAAAACATCCCAGTCTGAGTCACCAAGAAACAGAGATGATACGAAAAGATATTTAAGACTCTGTGTGTTCTTTTCTTGTAACAACGATATGTGATATTTTTTGGAGCTATTCTTCAAAGTTTTTCTTTTCATTTCTCCCTTGTTTCTCCCCAATATATCTTTTCAAAAGTCTAGATACCACTAAAGATAGATGATAGATAGATAGATAGATAGATAGATAGATAGATAGATAGATAGATAGATAGATAGATACCACAATTTTTAAAAAAATATTTCCTTCCAGGAAAACCAAGGAAGACTTCCAGACATATTGTATTCAATTGCAATAATGTATTGATTCTTCCCAGAGAGAAGACTTTTCTCCAAAAAATCTCTTGTGTCCATTAATAAAACCCCAATGTTTTGCTTTCCCATCTCTTGGAGTATTTATCTTTTTGGCTATTCTGTGAAAAATTGAGGAAGAATTCCCCTGGATAAATTGATGTGCGTCCCAAGTTCTCATAGATTTGTTTAGGGTTCTCTCACTTCAAGCCTGATTAGGACATAGTCACTTTTAGCATCCTTGAGTCCTGTTTGAAAATGAGGTTGGGTGTTCAGAGGAGCTGCAGCACACTCGGTGTGGTGCTGGGTTGTCAGGCCCAGGAAGGTTTCAAGATCTGGTTAGACAGATCCAGGACAGACCTGATCCAGTGCTGGCAATGGTCCTGCTCCGAAGGCACGGCAGGTCTGGAACACCAGGCCTCCTGATGTCCCTTCCAACCCAGAGACAAGGAGAAAGCTCTGTGGGAGGTCACACCTTGAGTGCTGTGCCCAGCTCTGGTCCCTCAGTTTGGGAAGGACGTTGAGACGCTTGAGCACATCCAGAGGAGGGCAATGAGACTGGTGAGGGGCTGGGAACACAAACCCTGTGAGGGATGACTGAGGGAGCTGGGGGTGTTTAGCCTGGAGAAAAGGAAACTCAGGGGTGACCTTATCACTGTCTACAGCTCCCTGAAAGGTGGCTGTGGTCAGGTGGGGTTGGTCTCTTTCTCCAGGGAGCAATTGATACAACCAGAGGAAGGACACAGTCTCAAGCTGCACCAAGGGAAATGCAGGTTGGATATTAGGAAAAAACTTTTCAGGGAAAGAGTGATAAAGTTCTGGAATGGCCTGTCCAGGGAGGTGGTGGAGTCACGAGCCCTGGATGTGTTTAAAAAAAGACTGGATGTGGCACTGGGTGCCATGGTTTAGTTGAGGTATTGGGGCATGGGTTGGACTCGATGATCTTGAAGGTCTTTTCCAACCTGGTCATTCTGTGAATTCTGTGAAATGTCAAGTAAAGATGGATGTCAGCATCAGGCTGGGTGGTTGTTCCCTGCCCTTATCAGGTATACACTGGAAAACAGGCAGGAAAGGGTTGTTCTTTGTCACCCTCAACACCTACAGCCCAAAAAGATGTTTGACAGCACCTAGAGGCCCCAATGCTATGTCCACCATAGACAGGTTATCCAAACCTTTTATTTTGGAAACTGTTCAACAGTGAATCAAACCAGTAAAAATCAGGGGGTTGACAGCAGTTATGGGTTTCTGGGTGAGGCAGTTTTCCTTTTGAGTTAGGCTGAGCTCTTTTCCATACTGTTCATCCCCAGGCTGTCCAGGTTGCCCCTCCTGAGCTATGGCTCATACAACATCACACATTCTGCAGGAGCCAGCAGAGACAATGGCTGGGTGAAATCATGGCAGTTCTGGCCAGATAAGCTTTACACATGACTGCAATTAGGAAACAAACACAAAAACTGAACCCTGGTGAAGGAAAAGGTGCCAGAACACACACTGATATTTTTGCCTTGCAGCTTCTCAGACTTTGTCAGTAGGAGAATCACTTCTCCTTACTTTTTTTTTTTCTCCTTGATGGATTTTTTTTTTCTTTTTTCTTTTTTCTTTTTTGGGGGGGGGATTGTTTGCCTGAATGGATGGAAATCTCTGTGGCTTATTTTAGATATACGTTTAGTCTCCCTGGGATACTCTTTCAATAACTCACAGATCAGCAGTGGGGCACAGGTGCGTGTGTGGGAGAATTGACAGCAGGGAAGCTCAAATCTGTAACCTCTTTTCTGACATCTTTCTTTTTTTCTACAGTTTATGGTTGGGAATCAAGAATATTTTAAAATGTCTTAAAATAATAATATAGCCTAAGCGAGAACTGAGTAGGTGGGGATTCGATTTTTCCAATGCCAGTTACTAAAATAAAACAGATTAAGGATTTGTCAGGAAAACGTCAGCTTTTCTATGTTTTCCTCTTAGTGCATTAAAAAATGTTGATGTGGAAGCAAGATTCCCTATTCAGGAACTTTAGGGAGTTCAACTAAAGGAAATGCCAAGTCCTGCAGCTCGAACCCAACCACCAGCAGGACAAAGTGGGGCAAACAGATTGGAAAGAAGCTTTGCAGGAGAGGTGAGGGCCCTGGTGCACTGTCAAGGCCACATCTGAATGCTGTGCTGAGCTACTGGATCAGGTCTAGTAGAGTCCAGCAGAGGCCACTGAGGTGGTCAGGGCTGGGGGACTCAGTGCTGGGAGAGGCAGAGGGAGCTGGGCTTGTTCAGCACAGGAAGGGTACAGAGGAAACAGCTCCAGATCCTTTTTTGGAGATACAGAGAAAGAACAGGAAGCCACAGGCACGATTTGAAACCAAGAGGAGCAGCAATTAGGTGTTAGACAATCTTGGATTGCCCTTGTTCCAGTCACAGTCAAGGTGTACTGAAAAATCTGTGAGAACAGAAAATGAAAATTTCAACTCCTGGTTCAACACAGGCTCCCTCACAGAGTTTGAGCTGCCTTGAGCAAATGCCTCAGTCCCTGTGTTTTGAGATCCTGTTTCAGGGGTGAGTGGGTAAAGCAGCACAGTTGCGTCTGTGTTTTCTGAGGCTTCTGCATGACAGAGAGCTGAGAAGAGGAAGATGAATGTCTCCTCTGGCTCAGTGGTAGTTGGATGTTCTTCTGAAATGCACAGTTAAGGGTTTTGTCCAGTCACACATCCAACACATCTTGCAGCCACCTCCTGAAGAGCATTAACAGCCTTCCCTCCTCTCACACTGAGCAGGAGTGCTTTTGGCAGTCCAATATCCAGGTGATCAAAGGACATTGCTGCTCATTGTCCTTTGGTCTGTCACTGAGGCCAGTTGGGTTCAGGACTGAAACTGCCCAGGTAAATTGTGTGTGATATTAGTCTTCAGTGGGAGGTGATGGGTCCTGTTGTTATTAAAACCCCTCCATGCACCTGATTTCTGGCACTAAAAAAATGTTGGGATTTGAATGAACTCTATTTCAATCAGTGTAAATCAGAAAAAAACCTTATTTCTCATTTCCAAGCTGTGCATAGTAGAAGAGGAGTGAGAATAGCAATTAATACTTTAATATCTGATGTTTGCAGAGCAGTAATATTCCTGCCACATTTTTATGCTTCATAAATTTTGTAAGGTAGAGGGATGCCAGTATTCAGATCCAACCTCCTGGCAAACAGAGAAAAAGTTGAAAAGCAAACCCTGTAGCTCAGGCCAATTTTACAAAATTACAAATAAAAGCTTTCTGTAAAATTAATAACTGCTACTTCATGCCAGGAACTCAGAGGAGTTGGATCCTGTCTTGGACCATGATGGGAAGGTAGATTTTAAGGATTATCCTTCTGTGGGGAGCCACAGAGCCAAATGGCTGGATATCAGAGCTAAGTGAGGAAGTCAGCTCACATTTACTGTGGGTTTGCTGGTGTACACAGGACAGCTTTCCTGCAAGTCAGCTGATGGCTGGAAACTCACTTTGCTGCTGGGACCTGACAGGATGAGCTCTGGGAAAAACCACCTAGAGGTACCAGGAGAGGTGGGGCTCTGGCAGTATCTGCTGTGCCCTACAGCTCCTGTCCCTGCCCTCTACCCACACCTAATGCTGCCCCCAAGAAACACAAAAAGAAAACTCCTGTTTAGCCACTTCAAAGCAGAAGGAAATAATATTATTGTATCAAAGGTTAGATGTGTGTTGAATTATTTGGTGCTATTCATATAAGCAAATGCTGTGCGTTAACTGTGACACTGGATATTCAACAACAGCAAGAACAGATTCTTTTTTGTGGAGAACTGATTCTCTAGGTCAGTTTCTGAGGAGCAGATCAGGAGCTCTGCAGCTGGAGGCATGATAACTGTCATGGCACAGAACTGCAGGACTTCCCTGCAGAAATTTTGTTTAGTCTGTTGCTTTTAGGACATGCAAGAATATCTCCATTTGGCTGTGTTCTCAAAAAGTGTACTTTGTCAGGGAATTTCTGTGAGTACCTTAATACCTCCATGAGTCAATGATTTCCATGGAATTTTTTTAATCTCTTTACCTTTTGGGGTATTAGTGTTATTATTATAATCATCACCAAAATAGCATTTCTTTTACCTTCCTTTTTTCCTTCCCTTCCAAGTTCTTTTTCATTTTCTCTGCCCATCTGCACTAATAAAAGGAAGAGAACAGAACACCCCTGCCTTGTCAATTCTCTTCCAAAATGTCTCCCAGTCACTATGGTTTAAACTGATGGTTTTCCCCTATCTGTATCCTGCCTTATTTCTTAACACATGGTAAATATTTGTTGTGAGTCAATTGAGGCAGTACAGGCAAGGGTTTCAAAAGTGACAGATCCTAGTCTGAGGTTTAGTAAGACACAAAAAATATTCAGGGCCTGGGAAGATGGGATTCAGGGCCAGTAAGAGAATTCCCTCTGCACAGGGAGTTGAAAACCATATGTTACCTCACTGTATTTGTCATCATGTTTATTTCTCTGGTTGGGCTTTTTTTCAGCAGCCAAAAATGCTTTTAGAGGAGAGAGTTAGATTAGATGAGAGGGAGAAGTTCTTTGCTCAGAGGGTGGTGAGCCACTGGCACAGGTTGCCCAGGGAAGCTGTGGATTCCCAGTCCCTGGAAGTGCCCAAGGCCAGGTTGGATGGGGCTTGGAGCAACCTGACCCAGGGAAAGGTGTCCCTGCTCATGGCAGGCGGGTGGAACTGGATGATCTTAAAGGTCCAACCCAAGCCCAAGCCTATGACTCTATGATTCTATGCAATTGAATTATAGGAAACCAGTGAGCTCATTCATCTAACCAGTTTAACACAGCGTCTCCCACCCCAGTGATTTCTGTAACAGAGAAAGGCAGGGAATGCATGGCAAAGAGCAGCAACACCAATGCACAAACCTGCATTCTATAGTGCTGGGTCAAAGCTAGAGATCTGGACAGGGCTTAATGGAAAACTCCAGCCAGTCTGTAACCACTGGAGCAAGTTTTCTATGCAGTGGGAACAGCTTCTCCTGGCCACATTGCTAAGAGAAACCCTCTTTGCTATCCATGACACAAAAGGGGAGCACTGCTCTGCAGCTGTAACAAGGCAGGGAAATGGGAGAAGAAAAGCAGGTGATGACCAGGATATCTCTGCAGGGAATTGAACAAAACCATGGGCCACAGAAAGTTAGGCAGACCCCAGCACCACTATCATTTGCATTAGGTCCCAGTTCCTGCAAAACATCAATGCTGTCATTGAAGCTTTTAAAAATAAGTCAGTTTTAAACGTGAGGAAAGTGCCTTGTCTTTCCTTAAGGTCTCCAAGTTTGCTTTTTCTTTTAAGATGATGGGAAAGGGGCAGTTTGGTGCAAGAATTCCTCCTCCCCAGAATGTGTAAGATTTTGCTCAGCAAATTGTCTGAGCAGTTCCTGGCACCTGTTTCCCCTGTTGTCCTTAGCAGCACAGTCTGCTTGCCCAACCTTTCACCCAGGGCAGGTTTCCAGCTGATGTCTGCCTCATTTTTTCTGCAGGCAAAGGAATTCACATCTGATCCCTGTGCTGGTTACCTCTGAAAATGAATGAATGGGGGATCCTGCACCAGTAGATGAGAAATGCCCTCAATACTCAGCATCTCAGTGCACTATTCACTGAGGGGTCCTAGGTCCTAATGCTCTCTGAGCCCAGCTTAGCAGCCCTGAGACTCAGAGACTGGGATACTGAGTGTTTCATCTACCCAAACACTGCCATCTCTGCTGGCAAAGTTCTCTTCTCCAACCTGGGGCTCTGGCAGAGATTATTTGTGAGATGAGATAATTAGAAGACAATACTTATTTATTAATGTGGTTCTGCTGTGCTTGGTCTGAACTCCTGTATCAATCAGTGGCTGAGTCAAGGGTGGCTCTGCCAGGCCAGCCCATCCCTTTGGGCAAAGCTGGGCTGGATTTTGGCTTCCAGCCTCATGCTGTTCCTTGGATGACTGCTCCAGAGATGGCTATTACAGGCTCTGGCCTCTGCTCATGGCTTTATTGCTGGCAGCACATGTGCAATAAAAACAGGCAGAGCAATCCTATCTTCCCATTTGTAATGAAGAGGTTCTTTTGTGGTTACTTCAGAGTTACCTGGGTTTGGTACCAGAGGCTGTAGACTCCACCTTTTAAAAGGTAAACTATTAAATAATTGCTCCAAAAGAAGTTGGTATTGAACTAAGTTTGCTCTTTCAATTTTGCTTTTGAAAGTTATCTACATCTAGCACAGTCATGTTGAATGTTAG
Source organism: Calcarius lapponicus (assembly GCA_039654755.1). Taxonomy (NCBI): domain Eukaryota; kingdom Metazoa; phylum Chordata; class Aves; order Passeriformes; family Fringillidae; genus Calcarius; species Calcarius lapponicus. The sequence goes on along the minus strand of CM077465.1, from coordinate 101,235,010 downwards.
AAGATGGATTATCCTGGGGTGGGATTTTCTTTTTTTCCTCTCTCTCTGCAAGCTTTTACAATATCTGCAACTTAAAAAAAAATAGAGATCATAAGAAAAAGTACTTTAGTTGCTTTCTGCCTCTAATTGTGAAGATAACAAATGAATAAAAACCTAAAATCCCAAGACCTAGAGAAGTGGGAAAGAAACAAAAACTTTTTGTAGTCCCTTAAACAAGTACAATAGTCCTGAGCAATAAAAATGAAGAAAATCATGATTCATACTCTCAAAGGTATATTATCTGGAACATTTGAAAAATGTGATTTTTTTTTACTTTGTATTCTGAAAAAGGATCAGAAAATGAAAATTTATAACTTTCATAAGGACAATTTTACAATTTTAATGTGCCTTGCTTTTTTCCCCCCTTTTTAATATTGGCGTTGTATATTTCTTCTGCTGTGCTTCATCTAAGCACCCACATGGCAATTTTACAGGTTTCTCTTGGTGGTGGTTATCCAGTGTAAGGTGAAGTACTTGGTTATCTCTGCCCCTTATTCCCTTCTGCTCCTATGGACCCCAAAATTAGGAGCAGCTCCTTGATTCCTGAGAGGACTTTACAGTGAGGGTGGTTGTGACAGACGTTATAACAAGGTGCAACAGGCAGAAGCTGTTTCTGGCAGCTCAGATTTGACACTGAGCAAAAGTCCTGCCCCAGGGTGGAACAGCCACCCAGAGAACTGAAGGATGCCTTCCCCTGGATGTTCCCAGAGTCCCTTCCCAGCAGAGTGTGTGATGCTGTGAGCCAGCGGGATGGGATAAGCAGTGCAGGCCAGGTCCATGCAGTGTGTTCTGCAGCCATGGAAACACAGCTGGTGATGGCAAAATCGTTGCGCTCTGACAGAGGCTCATGCCCTTCCCAGCTTGCTCCCAGTCTCTGGCAAAGGAAATGGAGGCACAATGCAAACTTTGGGACGTGCAATGTGGGGTGAAGCACCATCCCTGCCACCCAAGCAGGGCACTGATGTAGTCAACCCTTTGTCCTGTCATGAAGGAAGCTGCAAATTTGGGCTGTCTCAAGCACAGAGGACAGGTGGTAGTGATGCCTTGTGAAGGCTCACCTAGAACAGAGACTAGACAGAGCTAAAGAATAAAGTAGGGATTTATTAAGAGGCCTCAATGGATACACCTTGGGCAGCACAAGCCAAAATGGCCACAAAATGGACCACAGGTCATGGGGTCTCACACTTTCATAAGTTTTGGTCCATTTGCATGTTTGCATATTGGAGTTAATTGTCCAATTACAGCTTTAGCTCATGAACTCCCATCCTTGTTTTCTCTCTTCATTCCACCGTTGTTTATGCTCTTGGGCCTGAGATCTGGATCAGTTGTCCTTGGTCCCCAGCCAGAGAAGGTTTTGTCTCCCTGCTCTGTGAAGAGAGCTTACTGTCCCCTAATATGAAGCCCAGACCCACACACTAAAGCAGCACAAAATTTGAAAAATATAGAAGCTAAAACCTGAGGCATCAGTAGTAGCTGAAGTAAAAAGTCCAGCTTTTCTACAAATGACCCAAGGAACAGAGCAGCATTACTCATTCAAACAGCCCCAAATCTAGTTGCTGTTTGGGAGTTCTTTCCAGTTGCTAACATCCTTGATGGGTAGCAGAAAATTAGCATTCCACAAGGTTAATGGTCTCTGCTGCTCCCCGAGCTGTCAGTCAGTTTGCTCATTAATCCCTGGAAAACATCTTTGGCTGCACTGAACAAGGGATGTGAAGTGAATCTTAGATCTCTCTTGGACACAGGTCTGAGAGTGACAAACTGAGACAAGCCTAACACCAGTTCCTTCTGCAGGGCCAGAAATGCATGCTGTCCTTCCCAGAGCCATCCAGCCCCAGTCACTCCATGGACTCAGAGCAGTTTGAGATCACAGATGGGGCCATCGAGGGCACTAATTCACTGCTTTGTGGTGTCAAACCCACTCAGAGTTAGAGTAAGCAGGAAAGATGTGCCCATGAATCAAGGAAGAGGAAATTCAGGAGCTCCAGCATTGTCTTTCTCCATCTATAGATGGAGAATTCATAAATGTCTTTTTCCATCCTTTCTCTCTTTGTCTTTCTCCATCCATAGATATCTTTTGCCCGTGGTTTAAAGGAATAAAACGCAGCAAGGTCTTCCTGATCACCTGGTTTCTGGCGAGGCTGCAGGGCTCTGGTGGCAGTCATGGGCTGATGTTTGCAAAGAGATGGTTTCTGTGGAGTCAGGACTGGGCTATTGCTCCAGAATGCCCTGCTCCCATATTTGCCAAAGGATCTGGCAACCTCCAGAAGAAATGCCTTGGGCAGAAACACCCCTGTGAGCAGGACTTCCCTGGGGCAGAGCAGGACTCCATCCTCTGCATTCCCAATTTCTTTTTCCTGCTGCACAGAGGGATTTGGGGGCAGCAGTGCCCCAAATTTCTAAACCCATGAAGTGCACTACCTTTTGCCCTCTACCTAGGGTGGCTACTGTGACCAGCCAAGGCAAATAACATTTTACTCTGATGAAACAAGAAGAGCAGGCTAAAACACAAAGGCCAAGCTGATAGCCAAGGCTAAGCCTGAAATTTCAAGCAGCTTGCTGATACTGCAAGCAAATACCCTGTTCTCCCTTTGCTCATCCTTCTGTGCAATCCTGGTCTTGTTTTCATCTTGCTTGGTTTCCAGAATTATGACAACATGTGGGACATTAAAGCTGAGCTTGAAAGTGGTGCACTTCAGAGGACTTTCTAGGATTTGCATAACATGAGGGTAAATCTTTGAAATGGAATTTTGCTTATTTCCATATTACAGGACCTGTTTTCCCTAGTCTTTTAAGTGAAATTGTAGGATTTCAGTGTGAATTGTTTAATAACTTGTTGGAAGAAAAAAAGAAGCCACCTCTTTCCTAACAGAATACTGGATCTACAACAGTATGAAGGGCTGTATTCCAAAATGTGTAATTTAGGGAAATAGGGAGTCTATCCTCACCCCCTGCCACCCTTTTGTTTTGTTTCTGAAAAACTTGAGCACCATGCCCACAAGGGAGTTTTGGAGCAATTGGCTCATATTCCTACTCTTCTCTCTGATGCTGACATTCTGTTCAGATTGTGTTTACCACAACGTGCCCTCTTCCTGACACCAGAACTGATGCAAGGTGTCACTGTGCAGGCTCGGTCTTGGGACACCTGAGTGCTTGAGGGAGACCACCTGAAGCTCTTGAGACTTGGGACTAACTCTGGCAAATGAAAACATCCTGGGCTCTGCCTGAAATGGTCCTTATGCCAGCCAAGAGGGTTTCAAAAGGAGCTGGACAGATGAGTGTGTCCAAGTGCTGCTTTGGACCGGTGAGGCTGGAGGGGAGCCCCCTCAGGAAATCAAGCTCCTCCAAAAAGACAGGCTGATACTTTCTGAGTCTATGAAACCCTGCTGGCTTTCAGATTTAAATTTATATTTAAAAAGAAAGAAGAGCTTGGTGCTTGGTGTCATTTACAACTAATTGGATCTTCTCAAATGCCAAGTGAAGAAACAAAGGGTCAGAAAAAGAGCTTTGTTTCATGTGTAATGACAAGAACACTTGTGGGATAACACAGCCCTGTCCTGCTCCAAATTATTACTTACTCCTGTTTTAGCATAAATTTTCTGCAGCCTTCACTAGCAATTAATTTGGCACACTTTAATTATATGAACTGACACATAATTAATTAAAAAAGGGTGCTGACCCCAGCTATTGTGGGTCACAAGTTTTGGGTATTCCTTCTGTGCACATGGCTTGTCCGTCTGTCTGGCAGCACCTTTGGGTGGGAAGGCAGCACAGAGGTGCCTCAGAGAGCTGGAAATACTGGCAGGGATCACTACACCATGGTCACTGCCCTGCACCACGAAGCTGCTGCTCTCCCAGCAAGTTCTGAGCCTTGAGCAAAGAGGGCAGCACCCGGGCTTGGCTGCCAGGGGCTACTTCCTTTTCAGTGGCGAGTTCCTAGAGACAGATTTCCATCTTCTCCTGATGCTCTGCATGCTCTGCTCTCACATGAGCCTCTCCGGAGCCCTTTGGGAGGCTGCTGCCGACCCTGCAGGCTGGCACAGAGAGGGGCTTGCTCTGCTGCCTCTGCCTGTGATGAGCCATGGTGAGAACCGGTAAGTTCCTGAGCAGATGAGAGCCACAGGTTTACAGGAGAATAAAAACAGCTGGGATTTCTCCTCACAGGGCTCCATTACAACACTGTCTTGGCTTGGAAAGACAGGAGTCTGCTAAGGAAGGCAGGAGCCTCCCATGAAATGGAGAATGCAAACCCTCCCCACCCCTCTGAATTGCTATAAATTTTAAATTTAGGGGCTCTCAGGCAAAAAATATGGGAGCAGGAAATAACAGCTCTTTAATAGGGAAGAAAAATAAAAGGATAAAATAAACAATGCAGTAAACTAAAACAGCACTGACAGAGTCAGAACCCAACCTGACACCCTGTGGGTGAGGGTGTTGGTGGCAGTCCAATTGGAATTGTGGCTGCAGTCCTCCTGGAGCGTCAGGTGTGGTTCTGTTGGAGCAGGGGGTCCTGTAGAGAAGGATGTAGTCTTCCTCTGAAGATCCAGTGGAAGAAGAGGCAGCTGCTGTTCCTCTGGGGAATCCCGTGGAGAAAGCCTGCTGGTGTCTCAGAACCTCTGGATTATATCTGGGTAGGAATGCTTGGCTCCTCCCTCAGGGTGGAGCATCTCACAATGGGATGTTGCAGCTCTTATCAGTCCTGCAGTGACATTCAATAGTCTGTTATCAGCAATGTCCCCTCCCGAGGGAGGAGTGGTTGTGGTCACTCAAAGAGAGAGAACAGGCAAACTGCCCACTTGACAAAGGTAATCTGCCATACAGATGGTAATAGAAAACATCTTGCATTGCCATCTGGAACAAACACAAAACATTGAAGAACTTGTGCTCTGTGGTGCATTACTGTGGTTTCTGTACAAAAGGCTTTGTCCAGGCCTCTTTTTTCCTCAAGCAGTAAAGCAGCTGGATGTGGGCTTGTGTCATGTGAGTTATCTCTGTCCTTAGAGGTTTCCAAACCAACCTGGAGCAAGAGATTGGAGAGTGGAGACCTGCAGATGCCTCCCTCCACCAGCACATCTGTAATTGCTATGAACCAGCTGCTTCAGTGCCAGTTTTTGCACTTGAATTAATTGAAACTTAGCCCCTCTCAGCACTGGCTCCTTGCAGCATCCAAGGGCAGGGAGGACAAGGACTCCTCTTATCCAACTCAGTGGAGGCTCATGGGAAAGGAAAAAGATTCCAGGAAGTAGAGGAGAAAAAGGGGGAAAAAATCATAAGGGGATGCAACAGCTGGGAGGTTTCTTGCTCAAGAAATTAATGATCCATCAAAGAGTCTCTGCTAATTTCAGCTTGATAGGCAGGAGAAATACCAAGCTTGGATCACATGAGCTTGGAGTTGATTAAATTAAATGAAGGGATAGGTAGTGCCTAGTTGGGGTGGAGAATGCAGGAAGCTCTTTGAGGAAGCTCACTTTTCTGAAGTGACCCAGAACACAAAGGCAGAATGATTTTGGTCTGTCTTGTTGTTTTGGAATGGGAACTGGCCTAGAATGTGAGTCCCAAACAAGAAGGTTTCTCATGGGGAAGGTTTAGGTGAAAATCCTCACAAAAAGGATGAAGGTGAATAATCAAAGAGGAAATAAAGACAATTATCTCTCTGGGCTCATAAAACACAGGGAGGAGAGGAGGTGTCCCAAAAAGGTTTTTAAATTGACCAGAAACCCAAATTTCGACTAATTATTACTGAATTCAATGTATAATATTCCACACATTGTATGTTTAGGTAGTTTCCTATGTATTCCATGAAATACAAAATTCACAGCATTCCTTGTTTTTCCTCTGCTGATACAATAAAGAAGCAGAAGCGTATTTATTAATTACTTTTCTATGCTTCTGGTCCTTGGTTTATGGGTTCACTACTTACAGGAGGGATTAAGAGTCTCCAGTGGGCTTCTCTGGAAGGAAGTGGTTGAATTGATGCTAGCCTGTTTCCCAAATTATTGTTATTGTTGTTGCTTTAGTTAAAATGGAAATATTTCATGGCAAATGTGTTCCATCTGGCTCTGTGACTGGTGGAAAGCCAGTCACAGACTTTTCATCTGAGAAATAAAGTATTCAGAATCTTAGAGGTATATATGAGACATGATTTAGCTATAGGACTTTATCTCTGTGTGTCTTTTTGTGCTAATATTGGGGTTTTTAAAACCAATTAAAGGTCTAGTTAATTGTAAGTTGGTGATTCTTAAATATGTCCTAACTTCTGTATTATCTTGCCAATTTCCAGCTGTTTTCAGAAATATTTCTTATGTTTCAGCTGAAAAAGCCTGGCTGCTTGTAACCTCTTGACATTAAATGTATTTTGAAAAATAATGTAAAAGCATTTCAGCAGCAGATTTTTATTTTCAGCTTAGCAGTTCAAAACACAGGAGTCTAGGGCTTCCAGCAAGTTCTGCCAAAACACCACTACTGCTTTCTCTCTGACCAGTGCAGCCTACTGAAATGAGGAGTTTAAATCAGCAAAGAGAAAAAAAAAAAACCTTCCAAAAGAAAATGCAAAAGGTCTAAATGGTCCCAACAGTTTATTGAAATGAAAAGGAAAAATTCTCTCAAGCTCACTTGTGGTTGGATGTGTTTTACAACTGATGGTAATCCTCAGTGCAAGCCAATCTGTATCCTTGTCCAAAAGAAGGGAGGGAAGTTGATTTTTTTCCCATAGTTGTTGCTCAGCGATGTGTCTATACATCCTACATGTTGATGTATATAACAGACTGAAGCTGTTACACAAGCTTGGGGAATTCTGCTCTCTCCCTGCTCAGCTCTCCTACACAGGAGTGCCTGAGCAAGGTGCATGGCCACTGCTGCAAGCAATCTAACTAGGTATTTATTTATTTTTGGAGGCTGACATATACCTTATAGGTGTTGGGTTTCAAATGCCTTACCAAGCAGATTATGTGTCCAACAAAGAGATTTTGAAGGGATTTTCCCTCTTGTATAATACCTTGCAAAAAAAAAAAAAAAAAAAACAAAGTATTTTTCTAATGTACTGCTGTAAATGTGAGGGCTTGTTGGCTTGTTGTTCTTGTTGTGTTATTCATCATTACAGGAATTGTGGCTGAAGCAGCAATTTTCCAGCTAATCAAATGGAAATCCTGCCTGCATGAAAAACCTAACAAAGCACTTGGAGAGGGCTTGTTGAGAAAATGGAAGAAACAACCATTTGGGATGAAATCTCTCAGAGTAGTGTCTGTCCAATAAGCTGCTCCATTTTGCATAAGCTTTTCAGAGAACTGATGGGTATTTCAGTTTGTGACTCAGGAGTCAGGAAGATTAGGAAAAGCAAGACAGAAATCCAGCCTCAAAGAGGCTTTCAGAGATGGAGGTGGATATTGTGCTGAGTTCTGCACCTTGGGAACAGCTCACCAGGTCCAATCCTGCCTGGCTCTGTCATGGACACACGGCCACAGCTCCAGTTTCCAGGGCTGGGAGAGGTGGCTGAGCCTGAAATGAGAGATGTGGCTGGCAGGCCAAGGAATCCTCAGCTTTGCCACTCATATTCAAGTGGATGGTGACATATGTGCACAACATCCATATGGCACAAATTAAGTTGAGAGGGGAACAAGCAAAACAATTTTCCAACAAACAAAGTAAATGAACACCATGCTTTCTTCGCAGCAGTGCTCAAGCTAAAAGAATACTGATTCATATTTCTTGGAATGAGAAGTGCTGGGGAGGGAGGTGCCATATTCTTCATTGCTGTTAATGTTTTATGCATTTTTTTGTTTGCTTGCTTTTTTTTTTTTTAATGTCATAACTTAAGTTCTCATAAAGCCATAGTGGCATTTTTAATGCCTAGCCAGCCATTAGATCATATTTTTTGTAGCAAGAAGATTTTCTGATGAATCCTGGTCCAAAACTATTAAGAGATCACTAGGACCCTTGGGTAAGTAGAAAAGACACAGCAAAGACCAGAAGTGGTGGAGGAACAGCCAAAGTCTGAGAAGGAGTGGAAAGCAGCCAGACAGGAAAACATTCAGGTAGGGCTGTTCTCACCTCTTTTTTTTCCACGTAGACATTTGCTTCTTCATTCCTTGTACTGAGTATTGCTCTGCTAAAGGACAGCAAGCACAACTTTGTGAAACCTGGATGTAAAACTTGTTGTGGGAAAAGCTTTGCCTGGCCTTGCAGTGGAGTTTGTGGTACTGGTTCCTGTGTAAATCCAGTACCAGGATTGGTGACTCACATGCAGGCTGGCCTTTCCTGCTGCCATCCTGAAATCCCTGGTGTCTCAGCAGTGACTCACAGGAGATGCTCAGCTTCCTGTCAGTCAGTGATCCTCACCTTGCAGTCTGACTCCTGCCATCTATCCAGAGTCCACAGAGGATTCTCTAAAGGCTCTGTCAGGTACTTGAACTTGTGTGGCAAAGAAATTTAAAAATGAGCAGTGTAGCTAAATCAATCTGCCATCCACGAGTGCTCAGTGAAGTGACATCCACCTGAAATCAGAGCAGCTCTGAATGGCCAATCGATAGAAAGTGAATCTGCATTAAGATGGTGAGAGCACGGCTGTGCTGCCCTTTCATCAGAGACTTAAGATTTCATGCAGTGAGAGAGAGAGAGAGACTTTGCAACAGTCAGAAGACAGAGGCACCATCTCCTCCCTCAGTAACTCCAGATTGTCAGTACAGAGACCTGTCCCCATCTTCCATTCTCTGACTTTATCCCTGTCTATCCAACTGGCAAGTTTTTCTCTGACTGCAAGGCAGAACAACTCATCTAGCCAAAACCAGCATCTCTAAATTGTATCCGTGATTCATTTACTGTCTCTGTGTTTCAATCCAAAAAGGATTTGCATGAAATCCCAGAGCATGCAATGATGTATAGACATCCTATTTATGGGAACAATCTTCAGAGGACACGCAAACCTTTTCAGCAATGTTTGCCAGGACAGAACAGGCTGTGATGGAAAAGGGATCCACTCCCAGAGTGTGGTTTTGCCCTTGGCCTTTGAAACAGAGATAGGATCAAATTCCATCACTGGAAAACCCCATCCCACCCCACTTGTCCCAAAAGTTTAGAAAGGACGTTGAGACACTTGAGGGTCTCCAGAGGAGGCAGCGAGGCTGGGAACACAAGCCCTGTGAGGAAAAACTGAGGGAACTGAGGCTGTTTAGCCTGGAGAAAAAGAGACTCAGGGGTGACCTTATCACTCTCTACAGCTCCTGAAAGGTGGCTGTGGTCAGGTGGGGGTCAGTCTCTTTCTCCAGGCAGCAATTGACACAACCAGAGGACACAGTTTCAAGCTGCACCAAGGGAAATGCAGGTTGGATATTAGGAAAAAGTTTTTTACAGAAAGAGCAATAAAATTCTGGAATGGCCTGCCCAGGGAGATGGTGGAGTCACCAGCCCTGGATGTATTTAAAAAGGACTGGATGTGGCACTGGGAGCCATGGTTTAGTTGAGGTGTTGGGGCATGGGTTGGACTTGATGAACATTACAGTCTCTTCCAACCTGGTCATTCTGTGAATTCTGTGAATTCCTCAGTAGGGGGACTAATGCAGGGATCTGTGTGACAATGTGTATAACAACCAGTTATTTCCTGCTTTCCCTCTAATTCCTAGGACATCATTCCCTGGAGTGTGTGGCAGTCTCCCATGCCTTGCTGGCAGCTCAGACCCATGGGGCTTACCCAGGGCCCAGGAGACACAGGCTCCCAGATGGATGTTGCTCCCAGCCCAGGCCACGCCGGTCCTTGCAGAAGAGATTTCCACCTGCAGCTCAGTGCTTGGCTCTGTGATCTTTGGCCGACTCAAGGGCAGCTTGACTAAAACCAAGGTTGTGTACATCAGTCATTGTGCTGAAGACAAAGGAGGCAGACACATGTCACTGCAGCTCTGATGGAAAGCTGGGCATGCAGAAAGACAGCAGGGCTCAGGTCCAATCATAAGAGAAGCAAGAAAAACATAAATATGTTTCTGGAAGCTTTATGACAACTAGGAGATCTCCAACAGCTTCTGAGATTAATTCTGTAAATTTTGAAGACCCTCTCATCTGTGGGCCTTAACTTTGTTTATTAAGAAAGCCAAGGTCATGCAGGGGAAGGTTTACACAGAGCAACAGCCCACCCAATAAAACCAAACCAAAAACACCCAAAAAACCCCAGCATAAACGACATGCAGGATGACTAGATGACTCTATCTTGAGCTTTTATTAACATTTCCAGTGACAGACCTTCAAGCACTCTCTATAAATAGCAATTAGTTAAACTTTATAGTTAACTGACATGACTCCAAACTGCATCAGACAATCAAGCCTTCAGGTAAGAGTGCAGCAGCCACTCGCATGGCATGGATGCTTTTGAACAGAAATACTCAGCTCTTTCTGTAAATTATTGCCCCACTTCCTCCCAGCTGGCTGAGAGTGTTGCTGCAAGTGATATCAGCTAAGCCTGTGCACATTTTTTTTCACAAACACTGCACAGCCCACAGCAGAACAGGTAGAGTTCTCAAATGACACCACAGCTGGGTTTCAGCTCCATGGCAAGGCTATAGTTTTGTGTCTCCTCAAATATCTGCTGAATAAAGCAGGGAAATAGCTGAAGTCATTCTGTTTGTTTTCCTTGCTACTTCCTGTCAACTAGAGGTTAATAAATCATTGCTAAGTGATGGTGCCTATGAGTGATACTTGTGAGGAACCTTTGATGACAGACTGCAAAGGGAGACCATACACAAGGACTATGGGAGCTGTGCTACCACAAAACTGAGAAATGAAGGGATCTGTGGGTTTATTATTCATAAGCTGTGAGGAGCTGGGCCTGAGAAGTGCCCAGGAAATCCTGCTCCACACGGGCACAACCACAGTGCATAACAAAGTCTAAGAAAGGACCCTTGGTACCAGCACTGATGGGATGTGATTTCCTTTTTCCATCAGTGCTCAAGGTACAACTTCCAGGTTGGAATAGAGAAGTGGCTGGACAGGAGATTTCTTCAATGGCACCTTTGATTGAAGGGCTTGTGCCTAAAAGAGCAGACTGGTCTAAGTGCAGTTTGGGGCATCTGAAGACAATTAAAACTCATTAACTGTGCCCCCAGAACAGCTATTCAGGGCAAAGAGGACTACATCTGCAGGGACCAATCTGTGGCTAAAACAGTGCCTCAGCAGGGCAGTGAATCACCCTGACTCACTCATGTCTGTTCAAAGCTGACCAAAACCATGGATTTATGTTTTACAGATGATTCTGAAACCTCTAAACTGAGGTTGTTGTAAGGGAATGTCATCTACCTCTGGTAAGAGGAAACAAAGGCAGTGGGGTGGGAAGGGAGTTGGGAAAGAAAAGATTGTGGGTTCAGCAGGGTAACTTAAATGCTTTCAGTTTTTACCTGCAATATAGAGAAATTTTGAAGGAAAGGTCTGGCAGAACTGAAAATCTAGTGTTGAAAATTTAAACACTTTTATTCTAGAGTTTGTACAGGACAGGATTTGTGAGGGTCTGTGGTCCAACCCCTCACTCAAAGAAGAGTCAGCTTCAAAAGTAATTCAGGAAAGAAAGGTATCTTGTATCCCAGCACAACCAGGTTAAGAACATGCTGCTTTGAGTGGAGGCATCCTTTTACATGAAACCAGTTCATATTCCCATCAAACATGTTCTCATACAGCACAGGCAACTATTCCCACTAATTTCAGGAGCCTGGCTAGCTGCTGTCAGGATGGAGCTGCCTGGCTGCTCTCTGGGTCTCTGCAGTGCAAATGACAGGGAACACGTTGGGTATACAGAAGATAGGTGGGTTCTCACATTCAGGAAAGGGAAAAGTGATAGCTTCCTTTCTCTTTATTCTTCTCCCTATCTGCTGAGCAGTGCTTGGTCAAGAATTGAACATATTTTGTCTGTTGAAAGCCTTGGTGCATTCCACACATGAGATAAGGGAGGAGGAGAGAGAGCTGTTCCTTTTCAGTCAGCTAATCTGTTACCTCTGCAAAAAGGCTATTTGAAAAACAGTTGCCATTGGTTTGATCTACAGTTGTTTTCCTTTAAGTTATCATCAGTGGTAGAATATGCACAGACCCTTTTTGGTGCTCAGAACAGTTGAGGGCAGACCTAAATTTAACCCAGCCCTTTGGCTTTCTCCTCTGGGAGAAAAGCATTCCTGCTATCAAAGGCCAGGGTTTTAATCAATGCTATGCTGAGAAAAACAAGGAAAGAACCTCCAGGCAGAGTTGTCACCCTCGTGGGAAGGATGACAGATTATGTGCTGCATGCACTGGGGGATGTGTCCCAACCCTGTGCTCAGTGGACAGCCTGAGCTCCAGGTCTTGCTCATTATAATTATTTTTACTTTCTACAGAAAGGAGAGGGAAACAATTTTCACACTGTCTCCCTGCCATCATGCAGCTCTGACCTATCATGCTCTCAGCAAGGATGCCAGGACTGAAGGAGTCCTTCTGCTCATTTCCTCTCTCCTGTGCCTGGGAGTGGGCTCCCAGGAGCCATGAGGAGGCAGCAGCTGCTCAGAGTCACCAGTGCCGTGCTGGCGCTGGCAAACTCATCATTGCTGCTGGGCATCAGACTCTGCTCTGGAGGGGGGTACATTTAGCATCTGCATGAATCCCACGTAGTCTGAAACAGGTTTGTGCAGCCCAAAGAGCTGACCCACAGGAGCCTTTGACCAAGGAGAGTTCTTGGTGGGCAGGTGGTTCTCGCCAGATGTTGGAGGCAGCTTAGGAGACATTCAGATTTTTTATTCTGAAAACTTCTTGCAGCTCAGAGCAACTTCCCCTGCCAACCCTTATTTCACACTGTGCCCCTGCACAAGGGCAATGAGGCTGTCAGAGCTGAAGGAGCTATAGGAGAGGGCAGCTCTGTCTGCTTCAGTGTGCTCAGGAGTGGGAGGAGGAAGGAGCCATGGAGACTGCCAGCATCCCTGGCCTGGATGCAGGTGCTGCAAACTTGCCCCCAAGGTATTCCCAGTCTGCTCTGAGAGCTGGGTAAGGGCCCTTGGCTCACCTACTGCCACTAACACCAGGCAGCCTTGTGTCATAGTTTACAGTCACAGTACAAAGCAAAACTCAAATTTCAGAAGGCTTCAAACCTGTTTTATTATAGCATGCATGCTTTTTAAACACTCTTACAAAACTCCTAAGTTTACACTTTATTCATTGTTCAAGAAAGACAAACAAAGTGCTTGTTGGAATAGGCAGTTGCAGGTTTCTCTTATTTATCTTTCTCTCTTTATTTCTTGGTTTCTGCGTCAACGACCTTGGTAGAAAATTCTTCCAGGGGTAAACATGGATCCTCTTATCAAACTTCTCTGTGGCTAACAGAAGTCACTGTAAAACCTCTTCCACAGTCTTGTTCTGAAGAAAGGTAACAACCTGGCAGCAGTGTGGTTACAAACCAGGGTGTCACTGTTGGCTTATCTTAGAAGATGGGGCATGGATAAATTAAAGCCTCCTGGGCTGGAGTGGGCAGCAGAACCAGGAGCATACATGGGAGCAGACACGGGAGCAGACACAGGCTTTCTAGAACCACACTCCTCCAGAGCAGGCTGTCTCTTCCCCCTGAGATGTCACAAGGACAGCAGAGACACTCCTGCCTCGCTGGTGTTGGCTAAACCTGCTGCACAGACACTCCAAGGTGGCTCATTAAAACAGTGAACCTGTGACATTCCCCTCTGGGTTTCTTCTCTCCCCCTTTGGTGGAATCCTGCTGCTGGATCCTGCGTGAGATGAAGTAAGGCAGGGCCAGTGGTTCAGGCACTGCTCTTTGAGATCCTAATTATGCCCTGGGATAGCTCTCATCACACACGTGGCCCACACACCCTTTTAGGGTGTACAAGAATGCATCTGCAGCAGATAACTAGGTTTATATGGACAGCATGTCCTCCAGATTCCCTCCCACACATTCCCCTCCAGGATGGTGCTCCAGGATGGAGCTGACCATCTCTAACCAAGAAACACTGGTTAGAAATTGGTTCCAAGCTGTGCTGTAGAACAGGTAACCCTGTTCCACTGAATCTGCACCTGAATAAACTGCATTAACATCTCTTGGGCAGAGATCAAAATCCATCAAATAAGCTGTTAAAGTAAAAACATCTTGTTCAACTCTAATCTTACATGACTCCTAAAATGCTGATATTTCTACTGTCTTTCAAAGAGTTCATATCCTCTGGTTTTGCACAAAAGAAATCCACAAGTGATTTCTACCACAGGCTATAACCAGCTCTAGACTAACCTTAGTTTCTTTTCAAGGTTTAATTGGTGAAGAGTGGAACTAATCCATCTAGTGCAGACTTCTGGTAACATAATTAGTTAACAGAGGTCCTTTGTCTCCTTAAACTCAAAAATGTTGCATTTCCCAAGCCCTTAAATGGATAAAAAATTAGTTTCTCTTTTGGGGTTGTTCTAGTGTTAGCATGTCAGATTTTTCAGAGAGCCTATCTTCAGCACCAGCACAACCTGCCACTTAAAATGAAACAGTGGGGATATTTTATTTTTTCATGCTTGGTCTGAAATCAGAGGTGTTCTTAATTAATTTTTTAAAATGCTCTTTTAAAAGGCTATAAACTAATTAAAAGAATGACAGGAGATGTGGTATATTACAAGTGCCAAGTATGATTCAGACAAACTGTCACTAGAAAATGACTCTGACAATTTAAAGTTCCCCAAAATCTATTATTAAAGCTGTTTGGTCTTTTTTTCCCCCCCATCAGCCACAGTCCTAAACATAATCTCAGATCTAGCAAAACACAAATTACACGGAGGCCTCTATTGTGTTTTATTCTGTTCTCTGGCATTGGGAACTTCTTGGATATAGGGATTGTGGCCAGCATCTCCACTCACAGAGTAGAATGATTGCTGAGCAAACAGTTTCTTCCAGAATGGCTGGTCTAAAGGAGTGTAGGAATCTCCCCCTTCTCTCTCTCCTATTTCTGTTTCCAGTTTGCAGAATGATATAGTAAGTGAGTTGTTCCAGCCAGTCCAACATCTCATAGCTCTCAGCTCTGGTATCAGCAACATCAGTCCGAGGCTTCATCCAGATGAGTTGAAAGTTCTTCAAAACTTTTGAAATTGTGGTTTCCAAAGGGAATTTTGGAGGTTCTAGAAGGAAAAAAATCTCCTTAACACAAAAATGGAGGGGGGGAAAGAATGTTTTAGTGCAACACAAAGCAAATGTGCATTATTCTTTCAGTCTTTCCTTCATTTTGGGAGGCGTCCTTCTTTCAAATCTGTCCATTTAGAGCCAAGCAGGTTATTCTGCTCTGCAGACCCCTCTCATAACCCTGAGCCCTGGAACTATTTTTTTTCAGACTATGCCTGAAAAAACAAGTCCATTTCTATCCTTCAAACTCCTCCTACAAATTTTCTTCTTTTTTGGCTGGCATCCTACAAATAAGCTCCCGCTGCTCCTCTTTCATCATCTCCCAGCTTTCTCTTCAGTTAAGTTCTTGCTAATAAACTGAAACCCAAACAGGGATTGACAGGATGTGATCCCTGCTCAGCCATTCTGCAGTGGCTGGGTTTTAATTGCTCTGTGTCACCTTTTGCTTTCTATCCCCAGGCCAGAAGTTACAGCAGTTTTAATGCAGGGTGCTTTTCTCTTTCAGTATTTGATGACCTCCTGGCAGAGGGGCTTTACACCTCTGCCAGCACCTCCAGAAGCTTTTCTGTGTCCTCAGCCTGCTGAGCACCACCAGACCCGAGAAGGGATCCCCTCGTGGGCTTTGTGTGTCACATTTGGGTCTCTCTCAGGGACCTTACCCCCACTTTTCATCACCTCAGTGTCACTGTCTTGATCTGAAGAGACAGGTGGCTGCTAAGGAAGGCAGGAGCCTCCCTTGAAACAGAGTGTGTAAACTCCCTCCCTCTGAGTTATTATAATTTTGAAATTAAGGGGCCTTAAGGCAAAGATATGGGAATAGGAATAACAGTTCTTTATTAAGGACAAAAATAAAAATAAAATAAAAATGCAGTAATACAAAACAACACTGACAAATTCAGAATACGACCTGACACCCTGTGGGTTAGGGTTTTGGTAGCAGCCCCATTGAATGGTGGCTGCAGTCCTCCTGCAGTGTCAGATGTGGTTCTGTTGGAGCAGGGATCCTGTAGAAGGGTGGAGTTTTCCTCTGAAGGTCCAGTGGTGGTGTAGATGGGCTTGGTCCTCCTCAGGGAATCCAGTAGAAAAGGCTGCTCTGGTCTTCCAAATCTCAGATTATATCCAGGTAGGAATGCTTGGCTCCTCCCCCTGGGCAGAGCATCTCCCAGTGGGATGATGTAATTTTATCAACCATGCAGAGACACTCAGTGGCCCATTAACAGCAGATACATCTCCTGGAGGGAGGATTGGTTGTGGAACAGATAAAGAAAACTGCCCAATTAACAGAAGATAACTGTCCCACCTCTAACAGCTGGCAGTAGAATACACACCCCCAGCCACATCTTGCATTTCCAACCTGAGACAGCCACAGGCCTCTGGGCTGACCCAGGGAAAGTGAGTGTTTTCTCAGAGCACTGAAAGGTGCTGCTCCTCACGGGCTGCACGTGTGGATTGTCCCATGGGGAAGAGTAAGGAACAAGCTTAAGAGGGAGTTAGAGAGGAGTTTGCCCTAAAAGTAGAAAAGGCATGGAAAGGGGTATCACAAGGGTGGAGAAGAGGGATTGAGAAGCCTGAGGGGAGAGAGCTGGAGGAGAGTTGCAGGCAGCAGCTCAGGTGGCTGCAGGATATGAAAATCCTCCCACTGCTCAGATTTGCCTAGCAACTCTTGGCTGACAGCACTGCTGGTGTTCTGCCATACAGATGCAGCCTCCATCTGATGGGGAATGGAGGAGAAGGGGGATGTAGGGACACATCCCACAATGATCCCTACAGATCACTCTGGGGAGATCTGTGCCTGGTACCTGGAAAAGAGGTTGCAGTGGAGGCACCGACCCCCTGTTTGCCCTGTCTGCTCATGATCCTGATACGGTGTCTGCCACCTCCTCAGGGATGGCTCCTTCACAGTGCCACAGTGCTTGGAGGTGAGTGTGGAATAGGAGCCCAGCTTGATGTCCTGACAGAGTCCCACACCAGGTGTACACAGAGATGTGGCAGTGCCATCTGCACATTCTCTAATTATAAACACCAACAGTGAAAACTGCTTGCCTTAGAAAAGTGCTGGTGGAAATTAACTCTTTTAGCCTTATTTTTTTTATCTCTGGTCACAGCAAAGTTAAAATCCAGTTTTTGGCCTACTTGTAAATCTTCAGCTCTTCTGAGAGAGTGTCAAATATATAAGACCCCCATGAGTCTTCCATTCCAACACAATGGCACGAATCCCCCTGTTTTTGTGCCTCATTAGTAACAGGTTGTGTTGTTAAAGTAGTACAAGGTCCTCTGAGAGACTGAATTGTCCCCATGCAAGATAAGAGAAAGTCCTGAATCACAGACAGAAGCAAATGTCCTTGGCAGCAATGGTGACAGTAAAGGGTGCTGACACCAGACCCTGGGGCTGGTCTGCAAAGACAGCTGTGGGGGAGGTCTAAGTAAAAAAGGAAAGGCAGCTGCTGGGAAAGGGAGGGGGAAATCTGAGGTGTCTGACAAGGCCTGGGGTGGAGAGATGCCGGTCTCCTGGGGTGAGGAGGTGCAAAGGGGAAGGAAAATTTTGCAAGGGCCCCTGGGCCAAGCAGTGCAGGAGATCACAGCAAGGGCTGATGTCTGGGCCTTTGAATAGGATGAAAATATCCATGGGGTGTGCTGGAGAGGATTTGTACCCATAGTCTCTGTTTAGTCCTCTTGTCCCTCTTCAGTTGTGGTTCACTGGAGCTAACAGTGCCTCCACCACAGCCCCAGGTCCTCTCAGCTTTTCTTCTCTCCTTCCCCCTGGTCTGCTTTGCCTGCAGAGCTTTCCCTTCATCCTGAGATATGTGGAATTGGGCTCCTTGCTCTGTCACTGCCAGCCCCAGTGAAATCCAGCACTGTGCCCACACTCAGTATTCAAGGCAAAGATTTTTTGAATTTAAAGAGAGCACCAAGCTCCTCTTTCTTTCTTTCACAGGACTGTGATTCCTTTGGCAGAGCAGGGCAGGGTTTGACAGGTCTCACCAGGAGGCCAGGGTTTTGAAAACATGCCAAGAATTCTGCAAGAAGACTCCTGGCACACCCACTCTGTCCTGAAGGCACTCAGGCATTTTGTAGTATTTTGCACCAAGGACAGGATTTGTATCCTCCAGGTGACAACACAGTCAAGGGGGGAGTAAAAGAGACACATCTCAATTAAACCCATCAGGGCAACTTAATCTCCCCTCCAAAACAGTCTCCATGTCTGAGAAGGGAAAGGAGCATCAAGTTTTAGTTTATTTCTCAGGAGCTTAGCGGCATGTGCGCTGAAAGGAATCATCTTCAGACGAGTGTTCTTGCAGACATGTTTGCACTGCGCTCCCCCAGATTGCTGAAACAAGCCAAAAAGCTGAAAAAAACCCCTCAAACTTTCTATTATCTATAGTACACCATGGAGTGCACCATGGATTGCAAAAGGTCTCAGGGAAGCTTTGAAACATGACTGAATATTTTTGTCGCAAGAGCAAGGCAGGCTGAAATGTAAATCTGCACGGTGAGAGTAATGCTCCCCCAGTGGTCAAGCCAGAGTTACACACACAGAGATTCTTTTCTTGGAAATAAAAGGGGAAAAAAAAAACATTAAAAAAAAAACCAAACCAAACCACCCAGGAAGCTGAGAAAAAACAGCCAAGAATTAGAAAAGCTGGTCTGGGAAGTGGTTGAGAAAAAGTGGTTTTAACCCAGGAATGAGGTGAAAGGACAAAACATGACCTGCTCGAGAAGAACCCCAAGAGCAGTGGGACTCATTTGTGGGCAGAAGTCACAAGGCAAATGTTGGTGGTTCTCAGGAGGGAGGGAGTTTTATAAATACATCAAGATTTACTGTTCAGATAACTGTGGATTTCAAAGGGGTATCAGAATTCTGTCCTTTAGCATATACAGCAAGGCAGTCCCAACCCACATCTTAATTGTGGAAAACTGGCTAATCTTTGTCTTGCTTTATATTCTGACTGAAACAGCATGAAAATGCAATTCCTAGGGCATTTATTTAAAAGAGAGTTTTGAAAAAGCAATTTTATAGTGAGTTTAATTTTTGCTGTAACATTTCCTTTCTTAGGGTACCACAGTGTTCCTAAGTACCACACCTTCACCCCACAATGCATTTCTGTCAAAATAACTCTAAATAATCTTACTAAACAAGGAAAACTTTTGAACTTTGTGATCTAGTCTCAGGGAACCTTATCCATGCTTTCCATCTGTAAGATTTGCAGCAATAAGTAATGTCATAATGACTTTGGCATCTATTGACATGGCAAATTTAGTAACAGTGAGCCTGCAAGATCTCTCTGTGCACTGCAGCTTTTTCTAGGAAATTGGCTCATTTGTGTTTCTCCATCTTCATGGAACAGGCAGGAAATATGAAAATTTGCTGGAATTTTTCTCTCCTTTCTTCTGTGCAGGGAACCAGATCCCCAGGATGATAACCTACAGCACAGAGCCAGTTTGAAGCACTTTGCAAATCCATTGCACAAAGAAACTGGTTAAGGTAGCTGAGTTAGCCTTCAGTTTGCCTTGTGTTTAAAAACCATCTTGTGAAAGAGGTTAGAAACACAATGGGAATTCCTTAAGTTGTAAGCCCATGTCACATCAAAGAAAGGGAAGAAATGATAAAAGACCCCTCTGAGCTGGCCTGCTCTCTGCTACTGAAACTAGACTATAGTTAGACTAGCGCTGCTCTTTCATTTGAAATGTCACCATTTACATTGACTTTCCACTCGTTATGTTCTGTGACTGTTCAGAGTGCTCTGTGTGATAACAAGTTATTGCTATGAATAATCACAAAACACAGCAAATCCCCATCGCCTACTTTTACAGGGAGGCAGAGTAACTTTTTCATGTAATGAAAATTACCCAGAAAAATACACAGTGCACTTTTCTAGAGTTTAAGACAGCAGGAAGATTTTCTCTTGGGATTTAGCTTTATCTGACAACCAAGCTGGTAATATTGAATCCTCCTGAAATCTGACATTAAAAACTCAAGACTGGGGACCATTACCCTAGTGAAGCACTGGTCTTGGTAATTGCTGAGAGGTGTGGGAGTTTGACATCTCATTCACCTGAAAGTGCATCTGTAAAGTCACTGCCAATCTGCAGGAGACTGAGGTCTGGGTTACAATTTGAGACATTTTTCTCTTGCCTCTTCCTGTGAGAGAGCTTGCACCCCCACTGGCCCATTCTTCCCTGTGATTTGTCTCTCTCCTTGTCTCCCTACAAACCAGAAATCCTTTCAGAAGGATTTTTGCTCCTCCACCTGATGTTCCCTTTCTTCCCTCCTCTCAGGAGCCTTTTTCCTTGGCTGAGCTCTGTGATTTCTTCTTGTCTGAAAACGTGGCTCAGGGAGCTGACTGGCAGAGCTGCTGCTGGGAGCCAGGCTGGATTATTCCTGCTGCTGCACTTGCCCATCAGCAGGAGTGAGACTGATGGGAGATGCACAGCCCAGTAATCCCATGGTTGATGAGATTAAATTGTCTCTCCTTCCTTTCCATAGCAAGGGCCTTCTCTGTATCCCTTTAATGCACAGCTCTTTAACACTCTTTATGATTGCAAGGCATTCAGTCCCTTATCTTCAATTAAAAAAAAAAAAAGGAAGAAAAGAAAAAAAAAAAAAGCAGAAACTGTATTGCTGCTTTTTAATTGCCTAAGTAGCCTCTCATCAGTCAGATCTGGAGTTGGTACCACTCTTGCTCTGCTTGTGTGAGAGTTTCCCACTCTACAGTAATTTCTTACCTTGATTATTTAATGTACTCTTTTTTTTGCTTGCAGTAGATTACATTATCCCAGTCTGGGCATAAAAGAAAAATGCTCTTCCTCACAGGGCTAATTAGCAGCCATGCTTGGCTGTCCCCAGCAGAGCAGACTTGCCTTTGTCTGCAGAAGTCTTAAAATAGTAGAGAAAGTGAAATTCCTTTTGTTAAAAAGCTGAAAATTTACCATGTTGAATTGACTCCCCATGTGCCAAGGAGAGCAGAACAGGGATGTTCCTGAGTGCAGCTGGAAAAGGGTGCCTGGCTGCCATTCACGGCTTTGTTCCATGGGTTTGCCAATGGAGGGGCTGCTGGATGTGGGAACTGTGCAGGGGTTATCCAGCAATGCTCCAAGGCAGGACCCAGGGGAGGGGACTGGTGTCTCCATCAGCAGAGATCTCCCACTGGCACCACTTCTGCCCCTTCTTTGGTGCTCTAACAAGAGAAGCAGCACTCATGGTAGTTTCTGTTAAAATGAACAAGATCCCAAAACAAGCCATAAAGGAGGCTGAAAGCAGTTTGCCTTGGAAAATAATCTCACTGGAATAGTGAAATTTGAGCCTTTATAAGCACACAATGGCTTCTGTGACAGCCCTCCACAGGCTGATGCAGACAGACTTTATGTCACAACAGCAGCCTGGACTGTGGTCATATCTGAAGCAACTGTGTTTACATCACATCTGTTACAATCCCCAGCCTCTAAAATGAAGCTTGATTGTTTGTTTTTCTTTTCTTTTTTCCAGTGTGCCACGGACAGGTCAGCTAACAGAACCCATGAGAGACAGAGTGCTTTAATACAGTAAGGCCATTCTGATTGCTGCCACATCTCATTAATAACTCGTTGCCCTGCTATTGTGACTCCAATTTCACAGCTCCCATTTGCACTCCCTCTGGTTAATCACATCCATTTTTAGCTTGCTGATCTTAATTGGTCATTTATTATGGCTCTGTCTATTTGATGGGCACTGATTTCTTCTCACCACCAATGCTTCTACCCCACTGCCTCTCTGCCATCAACTGGCAAAACTAAAATCAATGAGAATTAAGTTTGAAGCTGGTTTGAAAACACAGGCATTGCTCTAATTGATTCACTTGAATTGTTAATTGTCTCAGCCTCCTGAAGCCAGTGCTTCCATGCACCGGTACCACCCTGAGGCATGCAAAGGCTGTGCTGCCCCAGCCCTGGCAGGCAGCTGCACCTGAGAGACCAGAGTGGCCCAGAGCTGCAGCCCCCGTGAGCTCCAGCTCAAGGGCAGCAGAGCAGCTGCCTGGCAGGGTCATCACCAGCAAGGGGGTGCCTGGAGGCAATAAAACATCAGGGAGCTGTGCTGCTGACCTTATCACTCTCTTCAACTTCCTGAAGGGTGGCTGTGGTGAGCTGGGGGTCGGTCTCTTCCTCTGGGCAACAACAGACAGAACAAGAGGACACAGTCTCAGGCTGCGCCAAGGGAGATACAGGCTAGAATTAAGGAGGCAGTTTTTCACAGAAAGAGTGGTCAAATACTGGAATCATCTACCCAGGGAGGTGGTGGAGTCACCATCCCTCGATGTGTTTAAAAAAAGACTGGACGTGGCACTTGGAGCCATGATCTAGTTGAGGTGTCGGAACATGATGATCTTAAAGGTCACTTCCAACCTATAAATTCTGTGATTCTGTGATTCCATGGGGAAACACAGCTTGTCCACACCAGAATCCAGCACTATGGTTGACTACAACAAATGCACTTGGGCCAGAAGAATGGCCATGGCCAGCAGCCCAGAGGGCACCAGGCTGTGCCACACCTGTGAGCATAAAGAGAATTGTCATGGCTGGGTGGGTACAGCTGTTGTGGTTTGATCATGTGAGCAGAACAAGGCTCTGCAGGGACAGCCAGCATCTTCTGTTGGCCTGAGTGATGTTGCTGGAGACAAAATCCCTGATGACCTCCTGCTGTGCACCTGCAGGGGCCCTGGAGGCCACTTGCTTGTCCCCAACAAAGGTACAGCAAAGAAGAGCAGGCCATGGCCTGCACTGGTAGAGGATGTCGGTGCTCCTGTGTACAGTGACACTGGAGTGACAGGGACAAGGCTGGGTGTCCAGGTGCCACCACAAGGGCTGCACTGGCTACAGGCAGCTGGGATGTGGCTCGTGCCACTGTGGATTTGCTGCTCCAGCAGCTCCTCTGAGCTCAGAGGGGTGGTGGCACAGAGCTGGGCCCCGTCTGTCGGGGGCTGTACATCTCCTACAGGGCACCAGGACATGAGGGAACAAGGGCAAAGGAAGATCCTGCACTGGAAAAATGTTATGTAAGCAAGTTTTGAGTCCCCTACCACTTAATGTGAGCTTTGGCCTCTGCTAAATATGTGGTTGGTAAATGACTACAAAATTTAGGTGTGATTTGCAAGATTCTTAGGTTCTGCTTGGCCTTCAATGCTGTAAGAGCCCAAATTACTAATTAATACCAGAATTATATCCATATATAAAAGTAGCAATATCTAGATGGTGACATTAACTTGTCAGTGGTAGACTATTTCCTGTACTAAAAACAAAGGAACTGGGACCCATATTTACCATTGCAATATCCAGACCTGAAACATAAAGGAGAATGGATGTAGCAATAAAGGCTGTTGGATTTTCCAAATCAGAGATGGAATTCACTTAAATTACAGTTTCAGCTCCTTGCCCTTCCTGGAGATAGTCCACTGGGAAAACTAAAAAAAATCAATACCTTCATCCCCATGCACAGAAAAATAGTTCCAACTGATGGTGAGCCTGCAAGATAGAGTGAAAATGTTGGGGAGCCAGGAGGAGGGGAACAAAGCAGCTCCACAATGAGATGAGCTGGTAATATTTCACTCTCAATAGCATTTCCAGGAGAGAGAGACTGAGCAGGCTGAGACTGACTCCTCTGATTCCCTGACCTCTGTCCGGGCATCAGAAATTTAATATCTTCCCCTCTGTATGTCTTAAATTTTCATCTGAGCATTTTGCTGTTAGCATTTTTCCATGTTGACAGCTATATTTCTGGAACACTTCTAGCAGATACCTGAGCACTTTGGAAAAAACCCCCTGGCCACACAGCTCTTAAAATATGTCCAACTTTTCTAACTAGTGGAATGTTTTGTTAACGTGGATGGAGAATTTCTTTAAAGAGCAGAGAGGGTGATAAAAATAATAGGGGGAAAAATATCTTGGAATGTGCCAAGGTCAGACCATAATGATCTGATGCAATCTGACCCTGGATAAGACATGGAAATATCAGGTATTATACCTGGGGCTAATCACTCTTATTATACCTTTCCTGTAGTTCTTCCTAAGAACGGAAAAAATGTGTGTACCTAGGTTACCTGAGACTTCATATCAAAGCATGCAGGGGAATCTATAGCAGCCTTCTTAAATGGCCTGATGTGTTACTCCTGTCAAAGGAGAAATTACAATGCACAGGGGGCATCCATGCATAGGGAAGGCTGGCTCAGGGCTCAGGGCCTTTCAGAGCAGATATTTTTCAAATGCTCCTGGAGCGACTGGGAATGCATATTCCATGGGAATGTATATTCTATGGAAAGTCAATTGCATTTGCTTCCCACATCTTTTGGTCCCCCAGGAGCTGCCCTACACTTCAGCAGTGTGGAACTTTACAGGCTGTGTCACATCCTCCAAGCAAGGTAGCTGCAGCATGTCGGCCCCGCGGTCACACGCGCGAGGCGCAGCCCTGGTGCCCCCAGCACGAGGTGGGCTCTTTTGTGCTCACCTGCCTCCATATGCTCATCTCCTGGATGAAATGCAGGCTGGCAGTGGAAATGTGCCGAGACAGGTTTCAGGAGCCTGGCCCTGGAGGAGGCTCCCTGCCCCTCACCGCGACACGCGGTGACCTGGAGGTGGCTGCACCGGGCCACCCCCAGCCACGTGCGCCACTGGTGGTGGCTGTGGTGTCCAGAGCCTCACTGGAGCTGAGGAGGGAGACACTGAGCTTCTCCCTTTGCTTGGGAGGAAGTGCTGGGCCCTGGGCAGCAGCCGGGGGAGCCGGATGACCTATGGCTGCCGCGTAAACATTCCTGCACATCATAGCCTGTTTGCACACATTGGGCATGACTGTTTCCAATGAGATGCCATCTGGAATAAAGGCAACTTCAAGCATGGATTTGAGCATTCAGACACGTTTAGAAAGCAGACAGGAGCGCGGAAGTTAACATTCAGATATTTCCCAAGCTCATATACCTAGGAGCCAAATGCTCCAGCTAAACAGATTGTGCCCTATTAAATCAAAACAGAGCATTGACAAAAGCTTAGCCCACAAGTTGTTATCTAGGTCATGGTTACACAACAGAGTGTACAGGGGCTATGGATATTCTCCCTGCATTCTCAATAAAAACATGAATGCCTTCTTACCTTCCTCTCCTAACCCCAGCTGCATTCCAAGCAAAGAGGGATTTGTTTCATAGAAGGACAAACAGTCCCACAAGGTGCCAGCTCTCTGTCTGGAGGGGTCTTTTGCCCTGGGGTGCTCTGTGCTCACACAGGGCACCAAATGCAGATGGAGTTGATGCCTCACATTTTAGATTTTATATTTTTCAGATTCTGTGCTGCTTTGGTATATAAGTCTGGGCTTCATATTAGGGGATGGTAAGCTCTCTTCACAGAGCAGGGAGACAAAACAATTCCTTCCCTAGCTGGGGACCAAGGACAACAGATCCAGATCTCAGACCCAAAAGCATAAACAACAGGGACTGAAGAGAGAAAACAAGGATGGGACTTCATGAGCTAAAGCTGTAATTGGACAATTAACTCCAATATGCAAATGGACCAGAATTTATAAAAGTGAGAGACCCCGTGACCAGTCAGGCATTTTGTAGCCATTCTGGGTTGTGCTGCTCAAAGTGGATCTATTTGAGGCCTCTTAATAAATCCCTACTTTATTCTTTAGCTTTGTTTAGTCTCTGTTCTAGGTCAGCCCTCACAAGGCATCAGTGTACTTATCTACCTTTGAATAACCAAAAAAAATCTATGATAATCCATCAGCTCCTTGAAAATGGACACGTGAATGTGCTGGTTTTGGCTGGGGTGGAGTTAACCCTCTCCTCAGTGGCTGCTGTGGGGCTGTGTTTTGGATTTGTGCTGAACACAGGGCTGATAATACAGAGATGTTTTTGTTCCTGCTGAGCAGGGCTTTCACAGAGCCAAGGCCTTTTCTGCTTTTCACACTGGAGTTGCTGGTATGGGGGGGCTGGAGGCGCAGGGGAGGTTGAGAGGAGACACAGCCAGGACAGGTGAGCCCAGCTGACCAGAGGGATATTCCAGACCACGTGACATTCTGCTCAGTGTATGAAGTGGAGGGAAGAAGGAGGAAGGGGAGCCCTCACATTTGGAGTGATTGGGCTTGTCTTCCCAAGCCACCATTACGTGTGATGGGGCCGTGCTCTCCTGGAGATGGCTGAACTTCTGCCTGCCCATTCCTTGTTCTGCTTTCCTTGTGTGCACAGCTTTCCCTATTAAACTGTCTTGATCTCAAGCCATGCATTTTCTAGCTTTTACTCTTCTGATTCTCTCCCAGCCCTGCTGGTGGGGGAGTGAGTGAGTGGCTGTGTGGGGCTTGGCTGCTGGCTGGGGTTAAACCACGACGGTGAGCTGAAGTCAAAATCTATTAACTGAATTCTCAGGTAGACTAAAGCCATTTTAAGTCACTATGGTAACAGAAAGGGCTTCATAATTACAGCAAATTATATTTATAGTCACTTCAGGGAAATGTTCTTAGACCTCTCTTCTCCAGTTAATTGATGGGCATTTAACTTTAAATATTGAACACCAATGCAAAGACTACAATAGATCTTCCTTCTTTGTATACTCATAGCTGCCAACTAAGCTGACATCTAGTTTTCTCATTTTCTGGGCCCTTAGATATTTTCCTGTGCAGGTACATTTAGGCTTCCTGGAAATGGACTTGCTCTTTTTAGCAGATCCTTCAGAGCTGCCTGGTGTTTACAGGCAGCAAAATATTGTTGTGGTGCAAAAAAGGAAAAGGTGGCAGTTTTCAGAGGGGAGGGCTAAAGAACACAAGCTTTTCAAGGATACCTTACATAGCAGAGGAACATGGTGTTGGTGTATTTATCCAAAATTATAATGTGCTTTCTGTCAAGGTATCTATTCATTACATAATGGGTGTTAAACAAGAGCAGCGGGACTGTCATTTAAAGCTACTTAGGGTTTGAAGGCTCAGCCTTACCCCGTCTCACTTTGGGAGAGATGAAGCAGAGCAGTGCACAGGGATGTAGAAGTGGCATTAAAAAATCAAGGAGCCACTTTTGAGTCATTTCCAGCCAGATGCTGCCCCTGGTTTGTCAAAACCAGGTTGGCTTGGTGCATGCAGCACCAAGTGGTCACCCCTCAAACCAGCCAAAAACATCTGCATCACACATTTCCCTTGCACTGGTCTCAGGAATCTGCTCTCTGGTAAAGCAAGCCCCAAGTCCAATCCCAAACAAAAACAGGCTTTTCTTTCCCCATTCAGTGAAAAATCCTTTCATCATTTGCATCTCCTGAAGGCTCATGCACCACTCACCTCTCTCTCTCAATAACTGGAGTAGAAGAAGCTCTCTTTTCCAAAGTACCATCTCCAGCTGCTGGCCAAGTTTTATTGTCCTTCTTTGGCTTTTATCCAGCTTTTCAGCAGCCTTTAAAGAAACACAGGTTTGGGCCTGGCACACAAACTTCTCAGGGCCAGGCTCCTTGGCACAGCTGGGTAGCAATGTCCCTCTCCACCACTGCATCCCATCCATCCCCCTTTACTCTTCCTGCTCCTGTGTCCCTGGAAAAAGGCAATCTTTTTTTTCCCTTCTGAAAATGCTTGCTGATCAAAACCACAGAGACCAAGACTGGAACCAGAGAAAACAGAACATTTCTGTGCAACTGAGAATTTAAGAAAGAAGCAGCTGCCCCTCAACCCAATTCCTCCACCTTTCTCCTTTCATGTAAATAAGTTGTATGTGGTCTTTTGATTAATCTGAGTTTAATATAACTACAGCAAGAAATTATATTCTTCACAAAGAGTGATGCATTCCATAATCCACACCCCTTTACATTATTTAGTTGGCAAAACCACAGCATGACTTTTGTCATGCCTTCAAGGAAGTTAAAAGAATTTGTGCAGGAGGGGGAATTGATCCTCCAGAAACAATGCTGAAATATTGTTTTTCTTTCTGCTTCATAATTAAATTAAGCATTGCAGCACTAGCATTTCCTGCATGGTGGATATTGTCTGTCCATCCCTAATTAAAATGCACTTCCTTAAATGGGATGTACTTACTGTGTAAGTTAACTAAGTGGCCCATCATTTTCATTATGAACTCTATTAGACATTTATTATACATAGGTGTACCTAATTATATGTAGCTCCTGGTAGGTTCCTGTCCATCTGAAGTTGTTATCAGTGTTGTTGATAACACCACTGATACTCATCACATTAGCCAGATTGTAATTATTTTAGCACATGGTCTTTTTACCCACTCTCACACCAAAGTCTCATCACCCCCAGCTCAGCCAGCAGACACCCAGCCCCTTTGAATTTTGGAGTTCGGGGGCCAAATGCCTTCCAGAAGCTTAGGCAGAAAAATATTACAGAGCTGAAAAACCTGCCATAATAATAAATAAAAAAGTGATGAGCTTTTTTTGCCAGGTGTAGGTGCCTCTCCAAGCTGCCACAGCTGAGTGCAAAGGTTCTAAATGCTTGTTGTGGCTTTTGCCACAGTAATAAAATAATTTTGTGGCATTAATAAAAACTTTCTGTGAGATTGGAGTTTTTTCAGGTGATAATGAACTGCCCTGGAGGAATCTCTCTGTTCACAGGTGAAGGTGGAGCTCGCTTTGCTTCCTCCCTCCCTGGCTTTCCTAGCAGAATGGGGCTTGTGTCCCTTGGGATCATAGAACCACAGAGGGGTTTGAGTTTGAAGAGAACTTTTAAATGCCATTCAGTCCAGCCTCTGCAAGGAGCAGGAATGTTTTCAACTGGATCTTGCAGTGAGTGTTCTGGCAGGAGTGTCCCCAGGAGCTTGCTGAAGGAAAGGCTCCAGCTTTGTCCTGCAATGCCACCATGCTTGAAGTCACATCGAGAAATGTTTTTCTTTTGTCACCATCATATTTTCTGAAAAATCTCTTTGCCCAGGATTTCTCTCCTGGGAAGGTGAGAAGCCTCAGAGAACAATGAAAACAATAATTATCTGGTTTGCTTCTCCTGTGTTTTGCTGCTTTGGAATGTGTTTGGACATTGTTTACCAACAGGTTAAGTGTTTCATTGGTTTCCGCTGTGAATTGTTTCGACTTAATGGCCAACTGGGGCCAAGCTGTGTTGGATTCTGAAGAGAGAGTCACGAGTTTTCATTAGTATCTTTTAGCCTTCTCTCTGTATCCTTTCTCTATTCTTTACTATAGTTTAGTATAGTATTCTTTAATTTAATGTAGACCATAAAATAATAAATTAGCCTTCTAAGAACATGGAATCAGATTCATCATTCCTCCCTTCAATGGGGGTCCCTGAAAATACCACATTCTTTCACTCAATTTATTTCAGAAATTAATTTGGCAAGAACCAAGGGAAATAGTTACATCTAATTTGCTGAGCCCCCAGGAAGTTGAGGGGCCTTGGAAAATGGGCTCATACTGGGCTTTAATTTCAGCTCTTCCTTGTGATTCTTTTTCAAAGTCAGCACTGCATTTCAGCCCTGTTCTCATTTTCTGCTTCCCACCCTGCAGTGCAGCCCTGCTGGTGGCACAGTGTCCTGTCCTGGCATGTGCTGGGTGATCTGGGCCAGCCCAAGGCAGCCTGAGGACAGAGTTTGCCCCATATTTGCCACCCCTCTCCCACTGCCCACAGCATGGTGCCCCAAGAGCTTTGTGCTGCTGGGATAGTTCCATGGACCTTCTCTCAAGAGAAGGAAAAAGTTATTTAGGATCACAATCAAAAAAGCAGAACTAACACAGAGGAAGGAATCAGAGTTCCACATCTGTTCTGCTGTGAACACTAATCAGTTTTAATATAAAGCATCAGTCATAGCTAAGCCCTGCTACATAAAATATCTCTGCATACAGCAACAATTCTTCAATCTTAATAAAGCCTTGCACAGGAAAGCTGCTCCCCTTGTGCCCAGCCAAGAGCAGAGAGGTGGAGATGAACTTTAGATGGCAAGCCCCAATAAACTGGGCTTTTTGTACAGTCATCCTGCATCAGGCAGCTACGTGGCTGTAGCTAAGAGGCTTTTAGCAATCCCTGCACATTCAGAAAGCCTGGAAAAAAGTCAATGGATCCCAACACAGATACTACTTGAAAAATATTCTTTCCTGGCTATTATTACAGTTGTGCCAAAGATGCACAGTTGGGGGTTAAAAATATAGCAGAGATGGATCTTGCCTCAAGGAGACTGGGTCATTTTAGGTGCTTTTGTTGCAGAGCAAGTGCAGCAGGGCTGTAATTATTGTTAAAACAAAACATTGAGAGTTTTCTAGAGAGCAGTCATATTCTGAGGGCTGCAGGACTCAGGCTTGGAATCCATAAAGAGGAAGCCAATGTTTTCCTACTTCTCCACTGCTCTTGCTTGCGCTGCATCTCCATCTCCATGTCAGGGCTCTTCCAGGGGCAGTGCTGGGGAAGGGCCCTGGAATTAGTGCAGTGGGACAAGTGGGAAGCTCTTTTCCACCGAGAGGAAAGAGGCTGATGGGTCTTTATCACAATGAAATGGTGTTTGCCGCCTTCTTTATCACTGATAGTGATTGCACAGGGAAGTCCTGTGACAGGAAAGAACCTCTTTTGGTCAGCCAGCTAAACTTGGAAATGGCACATGGACTTCTCTATAGACTTTGTTTTTGAAAGGGCATCTCAGAATGGCATGGCTTTTATGGGGATCATTTTTTTTTTCTCATTTCCAATTGTAAATTCTCTTTTCATCAGCCTTGAAGTACTGAGGCAGCTGGACTATGAACATTGTACTACAATGATCATTGTAGGTCCCTTACAACTGAAATCCTCTTCTCTTCTCTTCTCTTCTCTTCTCTTCTCTTCTCTTCTCTTCTCTTCTCTTCTCTTCTCTTCTCTTCTCTTCTCTTCTCTTCACAGTCATAAGACTTTTCAGACAGGAGAACTATGTCTGCTGCAAACACCCTGCCATGGCTCCTAGC
Source organism: Calcarius lapponicus (assembly GCA_039654755.1). Taxonomy (NCBI): domain Eukaryota; kingdom Metazoa; phylum Chordata; class Aves; order Passeriformes; family Fringillidae; genus Calcarius; species Calcarius lapponicus. Next base: position 101,204,004 of record CM077465.1, on the reverse strand, counting down.
TAGCACTTCACAGGCATCTGCAAGAATGGTAATTTTTCTTTTGTGAAGAAATTGGGTTAATATGACCTTTTATGAGGAAAAAGTAAGCATTAAATAATTGCGATGAGAAATGTTTGCAGCATGGCCAGGTCTGAAATGAGCAGAGCAGTGTGGGAGTCATGGCAAGTGAGTCTCTTCCATCAGTTTGAAACAGAGAAGAGAAGGAAGAGGGAATAGGCAGGACTCTGAGCTAAAGGAGTTATTGGATAAGGTAGTATGATGGCCTAAATTAAAGAGATTATTCACCCCTCTTAGTTGTTTTAAAGTATCATTGGGGGCTTTGAAGCATTTTTAGAAGCCAGATTACCAGCTGTGCATCCCAGGGTGAGCTGGAAGATGAATGGTGCTGAGAGATTCACGCACCAGCTGGAATGAACTCGGTGCAGAAAGAGGAAATAAAATCACCAGTCATGAATTCTGCACTGCAAACACATCATATCCCTTCAGGCATTCTCACACCTTCAATGGCCACATTTTGTAAAGCTCACTCAGGTGGAAAAAATTAATATTTTTTTGTTCTCCACCCAAAGTCACAGCGACAAACTGAATTATCAGTCCTGGGGGCAGCAGGTGAAAAATCATCTTGATTCTTTTTCTGTCTTTGCTTTTGAAACCACCTGTTTCAAAACAATTGAAATTCTGTTTCCACAGGCCTGTGAGGAGCTTTAATGCTCCATTTGCCCTAAAGAATGTGGCCTCTCTTCCTGTTGAAAGGAGCTGACTGCATCTTCCCAAACATAGCCCTTAACCACACTGCCATGGGGTAAAACAGAAATAGGAAAACTCGGGGGGGGGGGGGGGGGGGGGGGAACCCAGACCATTGCTGTTTGAATACTGGTGGCTCACTAAGGTTAATTATGATGCTTTTATGCAGTGTTTTGGAAGGTACCAGAACATGACAAGCTATGGCACTGAGCTGTTTACACAGCAACACCATGTAATTGTTCCAAAAAGACACAGAGCCAGAGTTCCACAAGAAGCTGCCCCTTTGTTTAGCAGTTGCTTTCAGCAGCAGTGTTTTATCTACTGCTAAGATGAACAGCTAATTTCTCCTGGCCCTCTTAGTCAGGATTGATGGGGTCAGGAAATATTTCTGTCAGTCTTCTCTCATCAAGCGTTTCACAAAGTCACATATCTTCTCCTGCAGTGCTTTATTTGGAGGGTGATCAGTTAAAACAAATGAATAAATAAATAAATAACAGCCACAACCCCGCTCCATATACCATCCACCCCCCCCCCCCCCCAAAAAAAAAATCAGGGCAAAGGACTGTTCAATTCTTAACTATGATCCAAGACTTAGGTAAGTGGATTGAGAGAGGAAAAAATACCCATATGTTCTGTTCCAGCAGGGTTTGCTATTAAGATATTTTGGATACAGCTTTCATAGCCTCAAAAAAGCCCCCACAACCCTCTTCTAAGGTTGACTTTGCAGTTTTGGCAAGTTTTATTTGCAGCCAGCTTCAGACTAATTCCCAGGTCTCTTTCTACCCTAAGAGGGAAGTAAAGCTCAGATGCTGGATTGGATGGCGCAAGGTTTGAGGCTGTGACTTTAGGCTGATTTTAAGAGAGTGTGGATGCAGCTGGACTTGGGGGCAGTGCAGCTGGAACGTGCCTGCTCTGTTGGGATCCTTCCTGCCATACTGACCCTGCTCCTTGCTGCTCCTTCATATTGCCCCAAAGGCAGGCAGCAGAGAGCAGCTCCCACAGAAATCCTGGTCCCCTTCTCCTGGGGAACAGACAGGCTGCTGGGAAGGGAAAGTTTGGTGAAGCAGCCAGGAACTGGCAGTGCTGGTTTTATACCTGACCTCCCAACCAAGAAGGGCAAGTTGGGAACAACATATTTCCATTAATTTGGGCAGCACTGAATATATTGGAGGAATTGCACAGTATTCATGGCTTCTGTCAGCTGGGAAAGGCGTTGGATTCATGCAGCAAATTATTCAGAAGAAATTGTTTGCCAGACTCTCATTATGAGCTCTACAGAACAGAGGAGCTGATACATCAGATACAATTAACTTCATGTTATAAAACCCTTTTGGGATTCAGACACTAGACCCTACTGTTTTGTAAGGGCCTGGTTGCTCAGGATTTTTACAGGAACCTGTATCTATTCCTCCTATGTGTGTCTGCAGGGAGCAAAACCCTTTAAAAACTGGGAGATATTGTCCACTCTTTGAGGAACAGAGCAACATCCCAGACCAATGGAAGCAGAATCCAAATGTGGCATTTGAGTATGACTAAGCATTCCTCAAAGCAGTCAGATATCAGCTCCCAAGCATTAACGCTGAAGAGGATTTTCAATTGTGTTGCAGCCAGCAGGATTTTGCTGAAGGCAAAGCTCAACCAACACCTGTCTGCTTTTTGAATCAGATCCCCAATTACAAGGTGTTTGCTCAGTGCAGTTAATAAATCTCTTCAGGACAAGACGCCTGCATTCTGCTCAACACAACATGGGGTCTGTGGCCAGAGCAGCAGCCCACAATCTGTGCAATTGGTTCCCAAAAATGGGAAAGCAGCAAAGCAGATTCAGTTGACACCAAAATGTCCCATGGAGTCTATGCTGTTTCACCAGATTGCTCACAGCAGCTCAGAAAATCTTACTCTTGCCTTTTTTAATGCACTATGTTGGACTTTTAATGCAAATTTATATTCTTGTCAACTTTTATTTTTTAGTCATTTTCCAGATAAACTTCATTGGCCAATGTGAAATGTATTTTTAACTCATAGGGGCCTCAGTTAAAAACAAAGAGCAATGGAAATTGTTTCATTTTCTTAACAGCCAGGGAAATAAACATCAATTAGTTGCACTGCTCTGCACAGAAGCAATGGGAGAATAAAGAGAGATGAGTCCTGCAGCTGAGTGGAAAGCATTTCTTGAAGGTATTTGGAAGGTGAAGTTCATCGTAAGTGCTCAGAGGCCAACACTGTGTGTTCCTAACAAAAATATACATTGGGCTTTTTCAGTATCTATTTCTATCATTTATTCAGAAGGAAGTTTTTTTGTGCTTTTAAGGTAAATGCTGATTTTAGAGTAATTCCATTTAAATAACCGAACCCGAAATGCTGTTTGCATTAGCAACTAGCAAAAGAGAGACTCAGATCACTGCCATCATTCCCTGAACTCTCACACAAAGGACTCCTAATAACATATTACTTCCTGAGACAGAAAAAAGCATTAAAGGAAAGAAAACCAAGAGGCATCCTGCTGAGATAAGCATCATTCCTCTCAGACTTGCTTTCTTCCCTCTAGAACAGCAGCTCTGATGGTGACCATTGGAACAACCACAGAGGTGGTTTAGTTGCCCAGCCTGTTAACAGCAGGGATCAGATTTGCTTCACATCTACACACATTGCAAAGAGGGGCAAATGTTCTGTAAGACACCACTTATAACTACTGGTAATACACAGCCATCATTTTGTGCTGCCAGTGCAGGGCTGGTTCAAGAAATAGCTGAGATTTTGGCTGTGATGTGCCTGCTTAGGAAAAGGAAGGTTCCAGAAGGCACCAGTGTGTTCTCTCAAATGTCAGAAGTGCCCAATGTAAGCGACTCATTGAAATAAGAAGTGGAGCGTGGTATTTTCTGGGGTCCCCCGTGGCAGGAAGGAATGAATCTGACTCCATGTTCTTAGAAGGTTAATTTATTATTATATTATATTATATTATATTATATTATATTATATTATATTATATTATATTATATTATATTATATTATATTATATTATATTATATTATATTATATTATATTATATTATATTATATTATATTATAGAATACTATGCTAAAACTATACTAAAGAATAGAGAAAGGATATTTACAGAAGGCTACAAAGAATGATAATGAATCTCATGATTCTCTCCAGAGTCTGACACAGCCTGACCGTGATTAGTCATTAAGTTAAAACAATTCACATGAAACCAATCAAACAACCACCTGTTGGATAAACAATGTCCCAACCACATTCCAAAGCAGCAAAACACAGGAGAAGCAAATGAGATAATATTGTTTTCCTTTTTCTCTGGGGCCTCTCAGCTTCCCAGGAGATGAATCCTGGGCAAAGAGGATTTTTCAGAAAATATGATGGTGATAGTGGAGGGCCAAGCTAAAATAAGGAGGAGGTCAGGGTGCATCCCCAAGCTCTAATGTGATTTAGAAATATTGTCAGTTATTAGGAAGCATCCAGTTCATGCAGCTTTTACAAATGCAAACTTGTAATCACAGAAGCAAAAAGACCACTCAATTGTCAAACTTGAATTACTCACACCAAGTAAAAGCCAGGCAGGGAACAGTCTCCCTGTATTGGGCAGGCTGAATAAGCAATTGGGGTTTTCATTTCTCTCAGGAACCAAAGTTCTCTTGCAAAGGAGCTCCTGTGGCTGTGCATGTGGGCTGGTGCATGTTTGGGCAGATATTGAAAAGAAGGCAGAAGTGGAAGTGCTGAAATCCACATCAAGAGGCAGGAGTAGTTTTGGAGCAGGGTCAAAGTGAACAAAAAAGAGAAAAAAGAGAAAGAGAAAGGCTCTGTGAATGCTGGAGAAGTTGAGAGTAGAGAATGTCAAGAATTAAGTTTTCCTCCCAAACCTCACTGAGATATCCTTTTGCCTGTGGGAAGTCACTGTGATACTTCTACACAGAGATAAGAGGGCAGGGCCATGGAAGCTTGGTGACTTGCAAGGAGATGACTCCTGGTGGCAGCTTCTCCTGGGCCTCCTCCTCTCATGATGGCTCAGCTAAATTTGAGTACAGTAAATTGAGCACCCTGTACCAGGGTCATGAGCAAGGGAACAGATCCCACCATCCTCTCAGAGGCTCCTGGTGTCAGGCACTTATTAAAATCAGGAGGATGTTTGCTTTAACATCTGCAGAAGCCTTAACTGGCACTGCTAATTGAATCTGAAGTTGTTTTTTTTTTTTTTTTTAATTAAACTAAGATTAGCACAGAGATTTGCAGGAGAAAGCTGTTGCTTTGTTGTTTAACAAGTGGGAAGTGCTGTAAGAACTGGAGTGCAGGTGAGACAGTGGCTGGTGAGTCAGTGGGTGTCCCAGGAGCCTCATAGGTTTCCTTGCAGGATTTGAGGTTCAGAATTTGGGTCCTCAGGGTCTGTAATTCACTGTGTGGAGTCTCTATCCACATCTGCTTCAACCTGCCCATCAGACTTGTGCCCTGCTACAATGAAAGTGGAAGTTTTAAACCATAGTTCAAACAGGCTTTCCAGCCATTCCCAACCTGTCCTAGGGGAAATAACCACAGGAGATGAGATCTGTAGGGATTTTTGCCCAGGATAAATTGTGGCTCAAGAAAATGCATAACAGGAAAAAGCATTAAAGGAGAATGTTTGCCACTGTAAAAATCAAGCACCCATGCTTTAGCAGGTAACAGATGTAATGCTGCCTGTGTGAACTTTATTGTACTCTCCCCCACCCCACAAGAGTGCTTGATTGCAATGTCATCAACTGCTTTTTTTCTACAGTGCTTATGTCTCTCTTATGGAGGAAATTTGATTTTCTAACTGCATAATATTTAACTATAATATATTGTTAATGTGAATTCCTTCTGAGCAGCCTGGATGGCAAATGCTGAGAATTTGAAAGTGGCTGTGTAATGGTATTTGGGACGCTTGAACTGCAAAGGTTTGTGTGCTGCTTCATTTTCTCTGCCTGTAGCAGAGCACAGGAAGAAGTATTTGCAGTATGGAGTACAGAGTGTTATTAAGAGAGAGAGAGAGGACTAATTCTAGACTGGGGTCTGTTTGGATCAGTGCCTTCAGCAAGGGAATCTGCAAGGGGTAGCCAGAACCCTGCATCAGGGATATTCCATGCACATTTCATCCAGGGCCCACCACAGGATGGGTCTGGCAGCTGCCAGAGGGGGGGTGCCAGTGCAGGCAGCTGCTTCCATTCCCTGCTCCAAACCCTGGGAGCTCCTGAGCTCCCAAACCACCAGCACTGGGGCCTCAGAGAGGTGGGGATGTCAAGGTGGATGTATGGAAGCACTGAGGAAAGAGGAAACAGAAACTGTTTGAGGGTTACTAAATCTGAAGTTAAAGCATGGCAGCAGAGGCAGCCACAGTCACGAATCTCTCTTTGGGCTGGGCCAAAGCACTTAAATCCAAAGCAGTGCCTCCACGTGGGGTGCACTATAAATATCCACTAATTGCCTTTAACATGAAAGAACGGGGACTTGTGGTGATCCGTCTGCAAAAGCAAAGAATCCTGTTTGGCTCTGTGGAAAAAGCAGCTGGGAAATGCAGAGGAAGGGGAGCTGGTGCTGCTGTCGGTCCCTGCTGTGAGCCTTCCACCCAGCACTGTGAACTTCCAGGCTGGATTGCCTCGTCACAGCTCTGCAGGAGTAGGCCAGGTCCAAGGAGGGCAAATCCTTCAGGTCCCACTTCTAACTGGAGCTGTTTGATGTTAAACTGAAAAGAAAAAAATATCTGTGTTAAAAAGAAGATCAAATGACCCCACCACCCTTCTGCCAGAGGAGGCAGCGCTGTGGAATATTTTTAGGTTCTTGAAATTTAATGGTTTGCACTTCATGATTTTCTGTGGAGAAGAGAGTGAAATGGGGAAAAAAATCTTCCTTAGGCTTTCATTCTCCTGTGTCATAGCCAGCCTCTTCCCATCCTCTGCATCACAGAATACAGAATAATGTAGGTTGGCTCGGAGGAGTTCCAGTCTGACTCCCTGCTCCAAGCAGGTCCAATTACATGGGTTTGCCCAGGGCCATGTTCAGCTGAGGTTTGAGTATCTGCAGGGATGGCAATCCCACAAGTCACTCTGGTCCCTGTTCCAGCACATTTTGTGAGAAATCCATTGCCCTGTTAAATGGAGAGTCACAGAAAAAAAAGATTTTCGACCGTGGCATTTTCCCATAAAAATATTGAATCCATATTTTCTCCCATGATGTCAGAATATTAAAAACAAAATCAAGAAATAACAGCAGATGCAATAAAATATTCCAAAATGAAGTGCAAAGCATTTTCACTGTGTGTTTTTTGTCAGAATCACAGAGTTCTCACAAGTTTTTTTCCAGCTTTGACAGAAAGACATGTTCTTAGGGTTTGTTGCCTGGTCTAAATCTTCCCAGTCAGCTCTAACTAGAACTTTGGATAATGTTACTGTGGGATGGGGTCCTGGCATGGAGCACAGAGCCCTCCTCCTCCCTTGGGCTCTGGAATAAGAACTGGTGATGACAACTTTGATTCTTTAACCCCTGACTGCCTCCTCTGCCATTGGAAAGTCTCTAAGCCAAGCACACTGCTCTGGGAATCCCAGAACTGGGAGTTTGCTCCATGCACTGTGCTTTCCTTTGTTTTGGCAGGCACACTTGGATGTGCAATGCTGCTGTTTACAGCTCAGTATGTGGCACTGCTCTCTTCTTCCATCGTTACACACTTTGATTTTAGTGGCTGGATGAAGTTTTCTGGTTTGCTTTCATTGTTTTCAGGTCTTTCAAAAGGTCTTGGTATTGATTAAAATGTGGGTAAACTGCTTGAAAGGCTTTCTAAAGACCTAAGCACAGGTTGTAGGCACTCAGCTCACATCAGCACAGGTGGAGTTCTGTGGTGAGACCACTGTGGCACATCTGAGCCCAGCTGTGCAGAGAGCCCCTCACAGGCTGAGGGGAAGGAAGATGCCTCACCTGGGCGTTTTGCAGGTTGTCCCTGTGTGGAAATGTTTTTTTGATCACAGGAAGAGCAAATCACGATGTCAAGGACCCTGACCTTCCTTTGGTCACTGATGTAAGCCTGCCCAAAAGTTCTCTTATGCAGGGCAGAGGGATAAATACCATATAAATACCACCATAAAAGCACCACCATATAAATTGTACACCTCACCATTTATCTCCCCTAATTTGGCAAGATTTAGCACAGCAAGATGTCAGCTGGAGGAACCCACAGGAAGGGCAGCCTGAGAACTGCTTTTAGAGGCAGGGCAACCTACCAACCCTCAGCATTCAAAACTTCTGAGCCTTGCCCCTGAAAGCTGAGTTATTTAAATCCTTACACAGATAGAGAGACCTTCTGTTCTGCCTCCTGGCACTCATTTCACAGTTTCAAGGCTTTTCACTCAATTTCATTAAAGAAGAAGGAAAAGGAGGAGAAAGAGAAAGTGAAGGAGAAGGAGAAGTGAGAAGAATAGCACAAGCTGAGATTCTGGACCTGCACAGAATCAATTTACTTCTGCACATGAATATGTGTATGCATGTGTACATCCACATATATAAACAAATATACATATTTGTACATAAATATAGGTACACAAATACATATTTATGTAGACAAATAAATATAGGCAGGTATAAATATATATATATATATATATATACATATGACTTATTTCCAAGAACAACTGTCCTTTTTTTAAAGCTGGTCTGTTTCCACAGAGCATCTCCTGTACAATTCCAGCACCTGACTTTCTAAGCACAGATGTCTGCTTTATAGATGAAGGAGCTGGCTCGACCACAAGTTTTGTCCTGCAGCTGAGAATAAACCTACTTTTCCCAAGCTGTCTCCCAGGGCATTTTTCTGCTACTCAGCTCTGCCTCCTGGTGTGCTCTTGCTCTGGCTTGAATGAACACGATGGCACCAGCGTTCCTCTAGGTGGGAAATAGCCCTGCTGAGGGCTACCAGCCCCAGGGCTCTTGTTCAGATAGAGATACCAGAGCAAACAGATCAAGTTTTCCCGTCTTTTGTCCTCCATGGCTTTGGCTTTTGGTCAGGACACAGCATCCTGGGCCGTTCCTGTGCACATCTTCTACCCATATGGATTTTTCTACCAACAATAAAAAGAATGCATCACTTAATGGCTTTACCATTTATTTATTAGGCAGTCATTAATGTTTTTTTTTTCTAATATAGGAATAATAAGTGATCTGTTCAGGTGAGTTGGTCTTTAATGGCTTTCAGCATTCGTTAGGCACAAGTCCCTGGAGAAAAAGAGCTCCCAGCAGCTGCCAGATTCAGCTGTCCATGCCATTGGTAACCAAGGAAGATGCAGGTCATCTCCTATTAAGCATTTATGGGGCTACACAAATGAGAAGAGCACAAAGTAGCAGAGGTGCAGAGTATTTCTAGGAATAAAGATCATGCAGTAGCCATCCTCTATAATCAACATAATTTACACTTGAGGTCGAGCTGGTAAGGAAACTTGGTCTGACTCTGAGTGTGGGGGGTGCAGCTGAGAAGGGCCTTCAGTCCCAGCTCAGGTGGTGCAGGAGAGGCTCCCCAGGGGCTCCTGGATGCTCTGGTAGGGAAGTTTCATTAACATGAGAATGGCTCCATGGAGCCTCTGGTCCCTGGCCCACAGCTGGGCTGCTGCCAACACCAGATCCTGCCTTTGCCTGTGCCCTGGCAGCCTCCCTGGCTGGCAGTGCCCACCTCTGGGGAGATACTGGGCTTGGCTATGCCACCCTGCCAGGAAGATGCCAAACTGATCATCCCAACCCCAGAGCTGGCACCTTGGTCAGCTCCTGCTGTCAGAAGAGGCTTTTCTCCCCAGGGCCTACGTGGGCAGAGACAGTGGAGAGCTCACAGGGCTGTGGCAAAACTCATGGTGAGGCACTGTAAAAGGGGAAGATAAAGCTGATTTAAAACCATCTCTGGTTTCTGGAAAGACTCATTTCTGGTGCTCTCCCATTCTTCAGCACTCTCAAGCATCTAGAAGTGGCTGTCCAGGGTTCCTTGTGGGGACACAGAAGATTAGAAACAAGAGATTCCAAGTCTCCTGACAGCACCCATGACACTGTGTGACTACAGCCCAAGCCAGACCTCAGCTGGCTCCAGCAGCCGAGGCAGAAGTCACACCAGGTGTCCCAGCAGCAATGTGCACCCAGCAGTGCTCACAGTTCCACCTGCTGCCAGCTCCCAGGGATGATCTGTGCTCCATCCTGGATGGCACAGCTGCTGCCTTGACTTGCTGCATGTCTGCCATTCCTTGGCTGGTGCCCTGCTGCTTCTTCTGGCACTTCCACATATGTGATCTCCTACAGGAAACTCAATTCCCTTGGCAAACCCCTTCAGGCCTGGAATGTTTTACCTGCTTGGACAAGACAGCTCTTCTTTTATTAAAAAATAAAATAAAATAAAATAAAATAAAATAAAATAAAATAAAATAAAATAAAAGTCAGAGACAGTTAAATTAGTGCATGAATCCAGCTGACCTGCAGGAATTTGTATGAATGGTGATCCTACAGACTGTCACTAGCCTGCTCCTCTCCTTGTTGGTGTCTGTTGCACACCGGGAGGAAAATTTCTATGAGTCACAGGCAGAGCAAGGAAAACAAGACTTCTGCACTGGGCATGAGGGGTGAGAACAACTTGTTGTTCCTTTGTGGAGCTGATGTGCTCTTTGTCACTTCAGGAGGGCCATGGAAATCCAGGTCCTGGGCTTGTACAGGTTGGTGGCTCAGGGGACATGTCGGGGTCCCTGGTGTCGAGATGAGGTGTTAGAAAGTCTCTTTTTCCCAGCCCCAAGACTGAAGAAGAAGGCAGAATTCCTTGGCTCTTGTTCTCAAGGTTGTTTATTTTCTGTTACCTATACATCCTTTCTCTGACCTGCTGAGGTCCATTCAGCAGGTCAGTCAGTGGCACACTGACCACCTCCAGGGCAGTGTTACCTTTTCATACTAAAAACTATGTCTACAATATTTACAATCATTTTCCAATACCTATCACCTGTGTTAGACAGTCTGTCTCTACCTTAAACCAATCCAAAAGTGCCACCATCACAGCAGAAGATGGAGGCCAAGAAGAAGAAGGAGAAAGACTGGACATGCCCAGATTCCTCCATCTTGCCTCCTGAACCCCCCATTCTAAAACCTCCAAAATTCTACTTTTTCACCCTTAAAACAAATTAACTATCATTCTATTCAAACCCTTGTGGCTTGTAACTCCTCGCACAAAGTTGGTAATTGTTTCCATGGGGTAAAATCAAAGGCACAGGTGTGTTTGACTCTGTGCCAAGGTCTCTGAGCCCCCTGCCAGGGTCTCAAGTCCTCCAGGGCAGCCAGAGCAATGTCCTGGGTTCCGATAGGGACAATCCAGGCTTCCCTTGGTTTCTCTCTGGACTGTCACCTGCTGGAGGAACAGTGCTGGGAGAAAGAAGAAGATGAAGAACTCCCAGATGAGATGAAGAACTCCCAGCATCACTTCCAAGGTGTCCTGAACTTTGGAGCCCTGCACTGTGCTGGTAGCTGCTGGCTCACACTGCGCTAGGGGAAGCACGGCCTCTCTGCCTGTCCTTGGCTCTTCTTTTCTCCAAAAGACTGATTAGGGACACATTCTCATTCTTATTTCCTTTCAGGTCATAACATTCCATATGCCCTGAAAAAGATTTGGTCGGCCTCGGATTTTTGCTGGTTTGGTTTTTTCTCCAATCCATCTCTCCTTAAAAAAAAAAAAAAAAAAAAAAAAAAAAAAAAAAAAAAAAAAAAGAGACAAGCAAAATCAGGTTATTATGAAGGAAAACCGTGCCCAGAAGGCAAAATGCTTCAATAAGAGGAAAAAGGGAGAGAAAAATACTGTTCTCTTTAGCCTGGCAGAAGCCAGGCAGAGCTGCAAGTCTCCTGGGATGTCTTGTTACTGAAGATCAAAGAGGCTCAGAGAAGAATTGCCTGGTTTGGAAAAAATCTCCAGCAAGCTCTTAGCTCCATCCACAAGCCACTTCCCATCCAGCAACTCAGCCAGTTAAATATCTTGTGAGCCTCCTTCAAAGCAGTGATCTAAAAACTGCAGAGTGTACAGTGGGATTTTCTGGCCCCATGTATATTCACAAATACATTTATGCCCTGAGCAGGCTGCAATTCCAAGGGCTCTTGCAAGGCAGGAACAGAGGCATCCAGGGAAACAACAGAATGGACTGGGAGCATCCACAGCATTTCCTCACACATGAGCTATAGCAACCTGAGCAAAGAGTCATCAAGGAGAATGGCCCCATATCAAGAATGTCCATCAAGAGAAGGAGCAAATAGACCTGGCCACTATTGCTGAGCGAGTTATGGCAAGATTTCCCCAGCACACAGGTGCTTGTTTCTTTTTCAGCATAATTCTGCAATAAAAGCTCTCTTTCCCCCAGGCATTAGTGGCAGATGACAAGCCATAAGCATAATTGCACAGCTAAGATATCGCTCTTGCTGCAGCTAATGGTTTCTTTCCTCAATAAATGATACAAGCAAGAATGTTTGCACTTGGTCCTTCAAGTGCTCTGAAAATCAGAAAAGACTGAAGCGTTTCCTGAGCTCAAAATAGAGTAATCTATTCACAAATTATATTCAGAACATTGGTACTTTATTCTGAATGAGGCAAGAAATAGAGGGCAGACCAAGAACCCACCAGCCTGATCAAGTGCTCAGCAGAAAGTGCTTCTGACTGTATTTGTAATGCATGGCAGTCACTACATCGCTACAGTCAAAATATTTGACTTTGTTTATAGATGTCAAAAACAGCGCTGAAATTTATCTTTCCCAAGTGACTGTGCTTCTTCCAAGCAAAGATAAACAACTGCTTCTCTCAGTGTTCTCAGATCTCTGAGTGCTTCAGGTTGTCTCAACTCATCACGATACCCAAAGTCACTTTGAGGCAGCAGAAGACTCCGGGGGGAAGTTCTCAGAAGAAAACTGTCAGCACTGTTAGGAAAATTAATCCACAAACACCAGAGGTTTATGTCCAAAAAGGACACAGAGGAGTCCTTTCTGGCTTTATTCGAATAAAGGGAGAAGCCATGGGGCATTCCCGTGGAATCTCTCGAATTTTTGGAGGACACAGCCTCCTTTTTATCCTAATTTCCCGGATGCATTTCCCTTTCTCTCTTTCCCCATTGGCTGAGGTACTTGAGAGGTACAGACTTCCTGATACACCTGATACCGAAGATTTCCCTCTAATGTATAACCCTCCCTTTTCATTTTTAATTGATATGGAATTTAGAGGTTTTTCTTCCCTATTGTTTCTTTCATATTTCAATGTCTAACTTCGTTTATCAGCAACCCTAAAGTTTATTTGTAAAAGTAAATATCTTTTTCCATTCATCAATCAGTGAAATTTTCCCCGTTGTTTCTTTTTATCTAATGGTTTTATCTCCCAGCAGACCCACAGCTTGTTTGTAAAGACAAATCCACCATTCCTGTCCCTGGGGAGGAGCTTGGCTTGGAGAGCTGCTGGAGTGACCCCAGGCACAGACAGGGGACAGCTGTGTGTCCCAGGGAAGGTGTGCCTCGCACTGGGATGTACCACAGCCCTCCTTGCAGCTGAGCAATCAATCCGCTGGTTCTTTGCTAATTGTAGCAGGTCAGCTGGGTATGAGTCGTGTCCATTCCTCATGGAGGGGATGCAGGCCTGCTGGAGACAGTCCCAGGAAAGCGTGAGGTGTTCCAGGTCTGAGGCCTGGGAAGGGTGAGCTGTGCAGAAAGGAAAAGGAGGGGCTTGCTTTATTTAACTTGTCCTGGAAATTGTCACCAGAGGCACTGGGCTTGCAGCCTGCCCAGGCGGCTGCACACTGGTGATAAGCATAAATATTTAACATTTTTATATTAATGAAACAGACTCCCGTGCGCCCTAAAGATAATGGCTGGCGAGCTGTCGCTCGGAACATGTGAGGTGCCAACAGCTGCATTTCCCCCTGCAGCAATTTTCCTCAGTGAGAATACTGATATTATTAAAGTTTGCCCAGAAAGCCTTTCAGCAGCTCATTAAACACAGCTGTGTATTCTGTGTAGCATTAAAGCAATTCACATAGTAATTAACTAAATGCATGAGAAGACATTTTAACTAATATTGCTTTCCTCATGAGAGTGGTTTTCATTCATCTCAATCCAGTGCCCTCCCAGCTGATAGCATGACAGGGGGGATTGACTTCCAGACAGGACGGGGGCATGTTCCCTGTGAAGCCACTGCATGGCCCTGGCAGACTTTGACTTTTCCATCTGAGCATCTCAGCTCCTCCTGCAAATCAAGCACCTGCTCCGGGCTTGCCACCCTTCCCTCTCCTGTCTCCACCCTACTCCTCCCAAACAGCAATCTTGGGATTTCTCCACATTTTGCTCTCCCCTTTTGGACTTCCGTGTTTCTCCTCCTGTGTCCATAGGTACCAAGTATTTTCTCCTTTGTGCTGCTGCTGCTCCTCTCTTCATCAAGGGCTGTTTGCAGCCCTGTGGGTTGACCCTTGTTCCACAGTGCCTCTTCCAGGTTCCTTACCTGCAGAGCATCAAAGTCATAATTTCACTTCTGTTGTTCATAAATAGTGGTATGATTTTCTTTTTCCTAGCAATCAATATAACATATGGCATCCACTGAAAAAATGAAGTACTTTATTACACCATAATGTCCAATATTCCTAAGGATATATGGGAATCTCCCTAAATTTAAAAGGGACACACATCCCAACCTCAAGACAGAACTGAGTATAATAATATGAATATTGTTTTTAGCAGCTTTCCTGTATGCTGCTTTGTAACCAGAGAATGGAAGTTAATTGGCATAAATCTTATTTTGGAATATTAGGCCTTGCCCTAGAGTAATTAAAAAAGTTTTGTTTTGTTTTTTTCACTTCCACCAGTGCATGATGTTTGTAAAGGAGATGGAAAACTCCTGAATCAATCCACTTTTCCTAACAAATAGTTTGCCATAGACTGGAACCTCTTTGCCTTGCTAGTACAATGCAGCCTGCAAAGCCCAGTGTTAAACAGAAAACAGAGCAGGATGAGGAACTTGCCTCATCTTCTGAGCATTTACTGTAAATTTGCTGCCAGGCTTCCCTCCCTGGGTTGGGGAATGGCGTTTTGCATGTTGGCGATGAGCTGTAATGGGATCCCACAAGAGGTCCCCATTGTCACTACAGAAAGTGCTGCTGAGCAGGAATCTGGGAGAGTGCTGGGCATTATCTGCTCAGGCACCAGAGACATCACACCCTGAGTCAAAGGCTGACACCCACAAATGAACGGGGCATTCCCAGGATTTTCACTAGCAGCCTCCTTCTGCTCCACAGCTAATTTAATTGGGATGCAGCCAACAGGGAGCAGTTCAACTGGACGTATTAATAAACATATTTTTTCTTTTTCTTGCATGGTCCCCAAGGTATTATTTTTCCCTCTTGCTTAATGGTGCTGTGTAACTATGGAAACCTCCAAACTCTCTTGACTCAAGTTTGCAGGGGGCAGGGGGAAGCAGGGGCAGAGAAAATGGAGGAGAGATATTATTTCTTTGGCAGATTTCCTACAACTCCTAGATCCCACAAAAACAAGACATTTACTCTCTTAAGGGAAAGTATTTCTCTTGTTCTGTGAAATCTAATGATAATTTGAACACAGACAAATTTTCCATCTTGGTCTTTATGTCCTGGATTTTTCCACTCATCTGGCTGAGCTCGGGGTTCAGTTCCCTGGACGCTGCCCAACTCATCATCCACGCAGGAAGGAAACAGAGGGAAGAGGATCAGGAAAGCCACGGAGAGTTCTAGAGGCTCCTCCAGCCTTCCTGGTGGACTCAAAGCAGAGAAACAGAGATCAGTTTCCTGCTCATCCTCTTAGCCAATACATCCCTTTGTGCATTCTGGTTTTCATAGAGCTTTTGGTCTTGGCCTGCCCTGGGAGAGTGACAGTGGTGGGGACAGCGCAGTCCCTGCCTGCTCCTGGGGCAAAGGGGGAGCTGGGATGTTGCAATGATGTGAGGGCCCTGATGAGGGGAGAGAATGATGCATTTGATTCTATTGATATTAGAAGGTTAATTAATTGCTTTATTATACTGCATCATTCTATACATCTAAAATTGAATCTGCCAAACACTCAACCCTACACACAACTGCACACACTGCACTCAATCCTGTGACTGTTACTCAAAAGTCCTGACAGGCCAAGAAAACAAAATACCATAACTTTGGGTAAATAATCTCCATGTTGCATTCTACTTTTACACAAACACAAGCACAGCAAATAATAAAGATTGTGTTTTCTTTCTCTGAAGTTCAGAGAATGTAAATCCCAAAATTATTCTTGAGAAGAACTGTGCCTTGCTTTTCTCTGGGAGGAGAAATGTAACTACACTGGGGGAAGGTGAGGATGACAGGATGGGCAGAACTTCTGTCCCATGGCAGGGGGAATCTGCCCCTGAAGGACTGATCAGCAGTGCATGGAGAAAAGCCTCCCGTGGTTCAGGAGTCAATACTGCAGGTGTTGGTTGTACCAGAGGTGAAACATGCTGAGAGCACCCCAGGTCTGGGACATGCTAACACTGTGCACCCTGGGGAGTGCCAGCAGATACAGCAAAAACCACAGACACCAAGAGGAGATGGGGGAATGGGATGACACTAATAATTGAGATTTCCTTTGGCTGAGGGGTGAGAGGCTGGCATGGCAGGTGCAGCTCTCTGGGAGCACAGGGAAGCTGTGCAGCTCCTGTGCCAGACGTGAGTCAGCTCAGCTGCACACCCCGAGTGGGTGAAGTGACACAAAAAACCCCAAGGCAGCTCAGTGAGGGTGTCACTTCCTGCTCACCCTGAAGCATTCACATCCCTCAGCAGCTGATCCAAGCCAGTCTCATGTAGCTGCTGTGACAGCCGTAGCTTAAAAGAAAAAAGCAAAATGGGGAAAAAACCCTGAAGCAAAATGGGGAATGTCTGGGGGCTGACAGGGATCTTTCACTGAGTATTTTCTGGTTTGGGGCAGGCACCTGTTCTCCTTTGATAAGGCAGGGATCATTCCAAGAGCTTCCCAAGCTACATGAGGACAGGTGTAGGCAGATATATGCCCCATCTCTGCCTTGGAGATCCTCTAGGAAGGAGTGCTCAAACTCAAGCAAATTGATGTTACAATTGGGCTTGTTTATAATTCTGTGATTCTCCGTTGGTTTCAAGACATGACAATGAGATGCAATATCTGAAACCTTCACAAAACCACAGACATGCCCTTATCCTTTGCTGGCTTTTGGCTGCAGTGGCAATAGTCTCCATTTCTTCCTGTGGCAATGGCTTCATCAGCGAGTTCAAAGTGTTTTAGGAGCGGAACAGGACGGTCTGTTTTCCTTACAATGCTTGCACTGCCCATCCCTGCCAGTTCATGCCTTTCCTCATGTTGTTCTGGGCTTTCATGAGCTTTACAAATGCTCTGCAGTTCTGCATGAGAGCCCTTTAGTTCAGGAGCTTCTTGTGAGCCTGCTACAGGTCAACAGGTGCCTTCCTCACAATGCCTGCAGCAGGTTTCTGCCAGCAGCTTGGATAACTCACTTTTCTGCTCCTCATTGTTCTGGCTGGTCTGATGACTAAACCAGTCTTTAAAATGCATTATTTTCAGGATTTAAGCACAGAATGGTTTGCCTTCTCAGCACTGTTCTTTTGTTTTTAGTATTATTTCAATCTGGTGATACAGCAAAAGGTGCACTGGTTTGAAGCCAGCAATAGATCCAAGCAACCCTTGGAGTCTTCAAGGTTTTAAGTCTCCATCATTAACATATTTTTGTGTGTTATTTTCTGTGGGTGGAGCAATGGATGTCTATGACTGCCTCATTCAGAGGAATAAAAAGAAGATTCTTGAAACAATTTCCAAGATATATTTTTTATTGAAGGCCAGTAGGGTTGGGACACTTGGTTCCTTCTAAAACCTTTGAAACCTCCATGATCAATCCTGACCTTCACCTCCTGGTAATATTTGCCAGGGGAAAAGCTCAGGCTAAGGGTTTATCCTCTCCCACCCTGAGAGGGAACAGCTGTTCCTCCATGTGCCTTTCATTAGTGAGAAAAAGGAAGGGAAGGGAAGGGAAGGGAAGGGAAGGGAAGGGAAGGGAAGGGAAGGGAAGGGAAGGGTCATTGCTCTTACTTTCCCAAAAGCAAAATGCTCCCAGTTTTCCCTTGACAGAGAATTGCTATTTTCTGAAGTCAGGTGTTCAGCTTCACACTCTTGTAAGGATATATCTAAAACAAATATTTTCTCAATGGCCATCCAAAAAGAGAGAATAAAGCTCCCAGTTTGCTTCTGTAGCATGACCATGGAATGACAAGAACTTTTTATCTGTGGTGGTGGTTTCTTCTGGGGATCTTTAAAGATGACCTGAAGATACAGACTGAACAGATTTCTCTGCATGGGTTTCCTATTGCTTGGAAACAGGATCTTTGGGGACACAATGTGCCTTCACCAAGAAAGACCTCTGTTCTCTGCTAAATGACTTGGTCACACCATGGGTCATCTGTCCTAAAGACCAAATTTTCTTACCAGAGTTTATTCTGCACTTCAGGCCCTGAAACTCCCACAATTTTAGCTTCAGTCCATGCTCTTGAACTACTCCATGGCACTGATGTGATTCTTTCCTTGTAGAATGGAGGGGTTTGCACACCCTGGGTGGTTTCAAAGGCCTGCACAGACTGCAGATCATGGGCTGCACTTGATTGAGTTATTGGTAACTGAGCTGTTCTCTCTGAGGCTGAAGTATCCTTTGTTGGCAACTCAGACAGGTTTTTCCCAAGGCAGGATGGGGAAGGGGAAGCAGTGGGGTCAGTGGGATTAGTGGGGCCAAGCCATTTCCCACCAGTGAAAGTTTTGTCCCCCTGTGCTAATAGCATTCCACAGGGTGTGTTCTGGAGCAGAGCACCCCAAGCCCACTGCTAAAAATAATCCCTTTCAATTGCTCACAAGTGCTCAAGCAACTTTCTATGCAGTATTTTAACAATTATTCACTGCACTTGATTTAAATTTCACTGCTTTACTTGGGAGGGCAGGGAGAAGCTGCTGTGAGTAGTTATTTTATTTCAGCCTATAAACACTGTCAAAACCCAGTAACTGAAGTTGGAGTTCTAGTGAAATTTCTCAGCATGGAAATTAAACCTCTTTCTTAAGAGACCATTCTTCTTTGAATGGTCTCTTCCAAACATTCTTTTTTTATTATTATTATTTTTTCCCAAGGCACAAATAAAAGGTTTCTGCCTTGTTCTTTGCCTCTCTTATGGGCAAGAGAACACTGGCCTCAGCAATGATGTGCTCCTGTGGGCATCCTTCCAGCTGTCCCCTTGGGAGTTGCTGCTGCTGTTTGCACAGCTGCTGGACATCACTGTCCACCCCAGGGCCAGAGATCAGTCTATGGCAGTGCTTGGACTGTTCACAGGTCAGGATCTGCCACAGGAATGCTGAGGAGCAGGACAGGACTTGACTTCAGGAAAATCTAGTGTCTCCCATTGCTTTGGTTTCCTTTCCTTCAGCATGTTATCCCAGGCTTCTGCTGAGATCTTCATTTGTTGATGAAATATTTCAGCAGCTTCTTTAGAAGGATGCCAAGCAAGCAGAAAATCAAAGCATGCATTATGCATGTGAAGATACTAGTTTTCAATTTTTGTACAATTGCTTAGATCAAATCTTGACAGGATGTGGCTGTGAAGTTGTTCCACTGATTTCCAGTCAGTCTGTAATTGCCTGGAGATCCCAGCCTGGGAAAACACATCAGAGCATCAGCCAGGGCCCCTCCAGGGGTAGCCTCGTGCTGTGGGTAAACCAGTATTGGAGAGGAAAAGAGGAAAACACAGATAAGTAGGGACCAATAAAAAGAAGGAGGAACATCTCAAAGGACTGTGTTAGAAATTATGCAGCTCTCTGTCCTGCTGTGAATCTCCCCCAGCCTGTTTCAGATGCCTCATGGAAGCCTGTTCTCACCAGCCTCCCCTCCCAGAGCCACCTGCCAGGCTTTCTGACAGCCCTCATACAATCATTGAGTTGATAAGCCCCTTTTAAAGGTCATCTAGTCCAATTCCCCTGAAATTCACAGGGACATCTTCAACTAGACCAGTTTGCTGAGAGCCCCATCCAACCTGACTTTGAATGTTTTCAGGGATGGGGCAAACTCTTCCAGCATTTTATCATTCTCATTATAAAAATTATATCTTATACTTGGCCTAAATCTACACTCTTTTAGTTTTAAACCATTATCCCCCATTCTATTGCAAAAAAAGGAAAAAAAAAATTGCCCTACTAAAAAGTTTGCCCCTGTCTTTCTTCTAAGGCTCCTTTAAGTATAGAAAGGCCACAATAAAATCTCCCTGGAGCCCCTTCCCTGCTCCAGGGTGAACAGCCCCAGCTCTCTCAGCCTTTCCTCATGGGCAGAGTAGCTTTTCACATCCTTTTTGACAGTGTGCTCATGCTTACCTACCCCACCCAAGAGAGAAGGGCTGAGATTCCCCTTCAGTATGCTGGGATGTCTGAGGCAGAGGGTTCAGACCTGTCTGACAGCTATTCTGCCTTTGTTTGTTCTGTATTTCAGACCCTGACACAAACCAGCTCAGCTGCCCTGGCCCAGGTCACCTCCACCAGCTCACAGGATTGGCACACAGGGAGTTTATTTTTATTTTTTGATAATTTTTTTTTGAGTGTTGCATTAATTTTAAATTTCTTTAATCTCTGACTTGTCAGGGAGGCAAAAAAGAAAACCTCATCACCTCTTTTCTAGGGATGTAGTTTAAAGAGGAGATGACAGTATGCTTTAATTTCTTTAAAGTCCTCTCAAGCAAAATGAACATTCATTTTGTGCCTGAAAGCATCTATTTTCTGAGCCATAACTCCTCATCTCTGTTATTCACAATGTACCCTTTGGCTTCTTGACATTCTCTAGAGATGTCCCAGTCCCTGGCAACATGTCACTCTTATTAGGACTGATTTCTACGGACCTTGAGTGACTTCTGGGAAAACACTGGGTTCCTCCTCAGGAAGACAAGGCAGGCTGGTTCTCATTGTGGCTGGGAGAGAAGCAGTCCCCCAGTACCAGCTCTGAGCACTCCAACCTCCTAATTTTGTGCTACTACTGCGGGCAGGCAACACGAGATTTGACTTTTTGCTTGGTGCTTTGCTATATTTGCTATCTCATTAATAAGCCTTTGATGCATAAATCCTGCTGGGTGTGGTTCAGACAAGTCATGCAGATGGGAAACAAGTGAATGTGAGGTGCTGGGCTGCCAGGGAGCAGGACAGTCCAGGAGTGCAGTCCAAAAGATGGTGAACTTTGTGGCAGGACTGTCCTTGCCACCAGCATAGGGAAGAGACAAACCCAAGTAAGTGCAGAACTCTTTAAGCTTTTTTCCTGCCAGCTCTGAGTCACCTGAGTTCCCAGCACTGACTGCTAGAGCTTATTTAACAACCCAAGAATATGCAAGGGAACGTTGTCCTGAGGGTCCTGTATTCATTGCAAAAATTGAGATGCTGCAGGTCAATAAATAACTTATCCTGGCAGATAGCACCCAGGTGAAAATTCCTCATGGAGTGACTCCATGAGAAACACTGCTCTTGCTTCTTTCAGTACAACATTTTTAGAGAAGCAAAACAAAGACTCCACAGAGTCAAAAAAGAAATTCCAACTTAGAAGTTTAGAGGTTCCAACTTGTAGGTTCCAACTCATAGGTTTAGTGCTGGTAGTGAATGCCTTGGCCCTGTACAGAGTTTCTGCCTTCCTTTGTGCTAACTGGTATCTTTCAGGGCGGCCAGTATCAAAGTTTCCTCTTCTGTTTTTTGTTGTCTACACTCATGCTTCAGCCAGAGGCAGGGATGTGAGCCTGCCAGCAACAGCTTGCAGCTTTATTTCCTGCTGCCATGTGACAGTGGCCCTGGCAAGGAGCCTTTGGGAGAGGAGGTTTGCAGACAGGAGTGTCCAGTTTAACTGCAGCAGCTGCTCCTGTAGGATTCCTCACTATTCTGTAGGATTCCTGCACCCTGTATTTCACATCAGGTCCTGGGGAAGCCAAGTGTGGAATACCTGAAGCCCCCTCTGATCCCCTGTTCTTGGGATCTGCTCATGCCAGCACAATAGTGATAAGAGGACTTGTACAGAGACCCTGGGTTGGACAGGTGTGCTGTCACTGCCACCTGTGTCACTGTCACAGCAGTGTCTGTGTGTCCCAGCTCTGCTGCCAGTGCAGAGCTCAGCCAGAGCTTTTGGGTGTGCCCACTGTACACCTGAGTGCCAGCAGCTGCTTTCTGGGGACAGCAGCCTTCTGCTTAGCAAATAATGTGTGTGAGACAGGTGGAGTATGGATTGTTCCTGCCAGCAATGGGATGGAGAGCACACAAATAATGTGAAGAGCAGACCAGTTGCTTTTTTTACTACTCCTGAGTGTCTGGCTGCTGCCACAGAGAATCCAACTGCAATGCATTTGGTGCCAGGTAACAATCATATTCACACCTCAGAGGAAACGTGTGGCCAAGCAGGGCTGAGATGAATGTTATCCTGGATGGAGGTATCTTTGAACAACCTCTGGGCCTGCCAGATCCTGCTTTGTTTATTGGTCTGTATAACTGATTGACTATTTTTCTGACTGCACAGCCTTCAAAACAGGTTAACTGTTATGAGTGACTGATTTTCCTGGGTGACTCCCAGCACAAGCAGCAGTTGCAAGGCCCAAGCTGACCAGCTGTGTATCAAAAGTGAAGGAGTAGCCAGGCAGAGCAACCAGCAAGTGCTTTAGATATGAACGTTGATATCATTTTTGGTATCATTTTTTATTGGGAAGAGGCAGCAAGGGTTTCACCTGATGCCACATCACACAGTGCTGTTGGCTGCAGCATCACTACAGCTGCTGCAATTCTGATAATGAAAGCACCTGGGATTCACATGCCATCACCACCTCCATAAAACTGATGCTTATGCCCAAATAATAAGAAAAGTCAAAACAAGTGATCAGACAAATGTGAGACAAATGGACTGAAAAAAGAGGGAGAGAGACAGAGAGGAGGAGAAAGCATGCTGACCAGGGCAGGAATGTTTCTGACCCCAAATCAATGAGCAGGTGTATTACTGAGCACCCCCTGAAGATTTCAAATTACTGAAAGCTGCCTGCTTTCAGCAGTTGTACAGCACCTCTAGAATAGCAGAGATTTGTATTGGCTTTGCCACCCTCCTTAGAATCTGATCTTTTGTCCCAGAGATCCTGTAGCAGCTCTTGCTGGCTGGGGTTAAACCATGACACAAACAGGCAGGAACTGCAGGGATAGCATTTGCAAAGGGAATTTTGGTTTTTTTGCCACCAAACAAAGGAATGACCACCTAGGAGATGGTGTGTCAGTCACTGCTGCCTGGCTGAGGAGAAACATGTTTTTGGCAGAAACCCTAAAACCACGTTGGTACTAAAGGCATCTGCACTCTGGCAAGGTGCACCCTCATGGCCTCATGGCTGCTGTTGATGGCCTTGGTCTGGCATCTTTCATGACACCTCGTTTAAACAGGATTCAGCCATCAGCCCCCAAGATGTACAAAAGCAAACTCCAGGTTTCCATGGAGAATCTATTCTGCTTTCTCCCTGCATATCTGAAGTTCCTACCAACGAGGAGCCAAAGCAGTGTGAGGTATTTGTTTGATACTGCTTTTACAATGGGAAAATGTGCACTGGGGAGTGACTTAAAACATTAGAGACTTACAAGCAATGAGCCAGGCAAAAAAAAAAAAAAAAAAAAAAAGCCCCAGGGCTTTATGTTATCAGTTGTTTAAAATTATCAGTCTTGCAGATACAAATTAACTAGATTGAGACTTGGCTATTATTCAAAGACAGGGAAAACCCTAATCAAATTCACATCTCCTCTGGAATTTTTGTCTGCTGGCATTGGAGTGCACAATTCCTCCTTTGATGGAGCAGGAAGCCTGCCCCTGTAGGGTCCATTATCAGCCTGCATTGTGCCCCTCCCAGTGGCAGCAGCACCCTTCACAAATCGATGACTAATCCTGATCCAAATCAGTTATCAGATATGATGGAATTGTTTTCTGTGCCCTGAGACAGCAAAGAAATAGCTGTTAACATCACTTTGCTGAAAGTATTCCAGTGCAGGGCAGACCTGATATGTGTCTCACAATGGGATACTAAATACAGCTTTTGCTCCAAGATAGTTTAGACCCTTTTAGAAATTCTTTCCTTAAAATGCAGCTCCATTTTTTTGAGGGGCTGGGAAGAAAATAAGTGCAGTAACCCTCAAGAAGAAGGAAATTCATCCTTTTTGAGTTTAAGCTGAACTTCAGGAACTGGCTTTCAGGACTGTATTTTACTTTTTCTCCATCTTTTTTATTCTATGCAGCATTCTGAGAGGCTGGTTAGTGCATAAAGCAATTCCTACTGGCACAAGACAAGAAAACTCAGCCCTGCTCACACTGCTGGCACTGAGCAGCTGTCCCAGTGTAACAAGGTACAGTGACTAAAGAGCCATTTCGCTGCCTGGGTAACAAATTTGTACAAGGCAAATTCCTTCTCTTTGGTAAATGATGCACAGAAAGTGGCATTTCCATTACATCACCCAGTGCATAAATATAAAAGAGGGTTTAATTCTCTACATGACACAATTACTTCCAAAAGGAAGAACTGGAAATAAAGAGCTCAGTGAACATATCTGCAGGAATTTATGAGGGACTAATTGGTTTTATCCAGGGTGACGCTGCAGGGTCATGTCCTGGCACATGTGATATCTTAGCCCTGTGAGAATGGGCATATTTAAAGTGCCAGAAGATAAGATAAAAATCCTGTTTAAAAGATTATGTCTTGCATCAATTTTCTGCCAGCAGCTAATCTGCCAGAACACTACAGGAAATTCTTCTTTACAGCTTCTGGGTGTATTTTTGTCCCATAAGGTACAAAGCAATCATTGTGTTGCATGTTGAATGCATGACAAATACTGGGGACACTGTAGGCTGTGTGCTTCTGCTCACTGATGCCAGAGAAGCAGTTTGTTATTCCTGAAGTCTTTAATTCTGAAACCAGTGCATCAGGAAGCAGATTGGTAATGCAGTATACAGACATGCCTGTATTGGGGAAGATGCTGTTCAGAACAACAACTCCACTGCCTTTGCTGCACAGAAAGAAGCAAATAACAAGGGGGGAAAAGCTGCTGTGAAGCCTCTCCAGAAACATTTTCCCTTCAGAAAAATGTTCTGAAAGAGCAAGAACTCATTGCCCAGCATTCTGCCTTCTCATCCTTGGCAGGGCAATGGCCTACAGCCACAGTGGCAGTGCAGAGATAGATCCCACCCCAAGAGGACAAGGTGCGTGCAGCTGAACTGCCAGGCCACCTTCTCACCCTTGCTGTGAGGGACTTTAGGGTCCTGAGCAGTTCCTAAAGCACTTTTGGACTCTCACAAATCTATGGGACTGGATGAGATCCATCCCAGGGCACTGAGGGTGCTGCTGGCAGGGCTCCCCAAGGCACTCCCCATCAGTCACCATCAGTCCTGGCTGACCATGGAGGTCCCAGGTGACTGGAGGTTGCTCAGTGTGACACCCATCCACAGGAAGGGTTGGAAGGAGGATCTGGGGAACTCCAGGCCTGTCAGCCTGACCTCAGTGCCTGGGAAGGCAATGGAGCAGATCTTCAGTGTGATCACAGGGCACACACAGGACAGCCAGGGGATCAAGGACAGCCAGGAGGGATTTTAGGAAAGGCAGGTCCTGCCTGAGCAGCCTGATCACCTTTTATGAACAAATGACCTAACTAGTAGGTGGGAAAAAGGGAAAAGCTGTGGATGTGTCCAGCTGGACTTCAGCAAAGCCTTTGACAGCACCTCCCACAGCATTCTCTGGGAAAAGCTGGCAGCCCACAGCTTGGGCAGGGGCTCTGTTTGCTGGGGAAGAACTGCCTGGATGGCCAGGCCCAGGATGTCACCATTCCTGGGGAATGGGGAATTCTGCCCCCAGAATGTGTCTGGCCACCAGAGGTGTTCCCCAGGGCTCAGTACTGGGCCCAGTCCTGTTTAATATCTTTTATCAATGATCTGGATGAGGGGACTGGGAGCAGCCTCAGTAAATGTGTGAACAACACCCAGTTTGGTGGCAGTGCTGGTTGCTGGAGGGCAGAAAGGCTCTGCAGAGGGACCTGGGCAGGCTGGATCCATGGGCTGAGGCCATTGATGAGGTTCAACATGGCCAAGTGCCAGCTCCTGCACTTTGGCCTCAACAGCCCCTGCAGCAGCACAGGCTGGGGCAGAGTGGCTGGGAAGGGGCCCAGGAAAGAGGAGCTGAGAGTGTTGGATGGCAGAACTGAATGTGAGCCAAGTGTGCCCAAGGAGCCAGGAAGGCCAATGGCACCTGGCCTGGATCTGGAATAATGTGGCCAGCAGGAGCAGGGCAGGGATTGGCCCCTGTACTGGGCACTGAGGTCACACCTCCAGTGCTATGTCCAGTTCTGGGCCCTCAATTCAGGACAGACACCTCACCTACTATTTATCAATATTTCATGACTGTATCTCCAACCCAACAAAAACACCCACAATCAAAAATTTTACACTCCATAGATAACTGAAGGCAGCTTCTAAATTAAAAAAAAAATTAAAAACTTTTATTCCATTTTCAATTTCATGTAAAAATAAAACAATACAAATTCACACCATTACAATCAAAAATCAACTATTTCCTAATTACAATACATGATAAACATTTCTTAGCTTATCAACTTTACTGCACTATACTATAAATACTTTAAAGCTAATCATCTAAAATTACTCTTCACAAAATTATTCATCTTGTTTATAAAACCATCCTTTAAAACTTATTTCTAATTCTATTTCTCTCTCAACCATATCTACCCCGTTCCCTAACATTTCTAAATCAGTATTTCTGATCTCAGAATTTACATACAAATACATACTATATAAACCTTCTATCAGACTTGAAAAATTCTCTACAAATTCATTTCCCACAGGTGACAGCAGACTGAACATGAGCCAGGAAGGCCAATGACCTTGATCTGGAATAGTGTCTGGAACAGTGTGGCCAGCAGGAGCAGGGCAGGGATTGTCCCTGTACTGGGCACTGAGGTCACGCCTCCAGTGCTGTGTCCAGCTCTGGGCCCTCCATTCAGGAAGGACTTGGAGGGGCTGGAAGGACTCCAGAGAAGGACAATGGAGCTGCTGAAAGGGCTGGAGCACAGGTCCTGTGAGGAGCAGCTGAGGGAGCTGGGGGGGTTTAACCTGGAGAAAAAGACGCTCAGAGGTAACCTCAGCACTCTTCACAGCTTGTTATAGATACATATTATAATACTGGCTATTTGCACATATTAAAATGGATTTTATATGTGTAGTGTTAAAGTAACTTTGTTATATAGTTTTGTGGAAAATGCGTATTTTATGATTGGCTTTTCACAAATATTAAAATGAATATTATATGTGTTATGTTAGAAAGTTATGCTGTATTAATTTTTTTAAGTAGTGTGTTAAATATAGTTTTAGGTAATGTTAAAATAGAAACTATGCTATGTAGGATACTTTTTTCAAAGAGAGGACTTGCACCAGATAGCAGCCACACCTAAATCTTTCAGAGAAAGAAAATTTATTGCTCCATTATCAGAAGAAACGAACTTCTTCCCGCCTCGCTCAGCTCTGGAGACGCCGTCAGGATTCAGAGGAAGAAGCTGACACTGACCAGACAGAATCCTGTATTTGAATGGAATTTATGCATCATGTATGAGGTGTATGAATATGCAACAGGCTGTTGTTTTTAAGGGTTAATCCCGTGTTAATGTGGGTTCTTTTTTGGGCTTGTGCTGCCCAGAAAGAGGTACCCAGATGTCCGTAACTCTTTGTTTCTGTTGTCTCATATTGTCCTAATCCAAACTGTCCCAATTATTATTCCTCTAATGATATTGCTATTTTTATAACCATTTTATTACTATTAAACTTTGAAATTTTTAAAAACAAGTGATTGGCGTTTTTTACAGTTTTCATTTCTGTTAACCAGGCTTGGGAAGAAGGATGTACCACTGATAGTGGACACAAAGAATGCAGAATTTATGGGCCACAAGGACATTGAGTAGAACTCCCAAGATAAGGAAGAAACCAATAAAGACAACTCAGTGACCGTGCTGAATCAGCTCTGCCTGGGTAAAAGAGAATTCCAGCAGGGACAGATCACAACCATGGGTTTCCCTGGGTCTGGATTGAAGGCACTGGAGACAGTAACTCATGTTCAGACTCAAGTGTTTATTATTTCTTATCAGTAAAACATTCTCACAACCGTGAGTTTGGCAGCTTTTCATTAGAAAGCACAAAATGGCCAACAATCTCTTGTTACAAGGTCTTTTAAGGTTAAACTATCCAATTAAGAGCTGACACCCAGATTATTTTCCCTTTTAACCCAATAACTGGTCCCAAAGAGCTGCAATGGGGACTTTTCTGCCCAGTTACAAAATGCCACCCAAACCCATGGAGAAGAAGAAGGAAGAAGCATGAAGAAGAAACCCAGGATGACACCCCGTGCCCTCCATCTTCCTTCCATCCACAACACACTAAAAATCCCAAAACCTCAATTTCTCATCAAGTGATACACCTACACCACCCTCTACAATCTATTTCACACTTTTGTGGGTCCAGTCTATCTTGAAGTCCAGGAAACTTTCTCCATGAATGAGAGTCAAAGTCAGCGCTCCCCTGGGGCTCAGGGCAGACAGAGGAATATTCCGGTTTCCACATCAGCCACCAGCTGAGCCCAACTCGGAGCAAGAGAAAGCCTGAGCGCGCAAACTAATTAGCATGAGAAGCGAGTCATTAAACAATAGAGAATACGAATTAACAAGAGAACTGTGTAACTTGTAGCCAGTGAGCATTCACTCCTTGATTCTTGGAGTATCACCGAGCCCCCAGGTTTGTGAAACTCTGAAATAGATAATGGCTGTCTCTATGTAGTGTGTATTTATTGGCTCGCCCAGAGATGCAGCACTGCAATGGGAGCAGAGCCCCGAACGCCTCCCTAACGCCAGTATTTATTCCGAGTATCGAAAAACGAAGCGTTAACAACTTTAAAGGTGGAGTTGGAACGACGAGGCACCAGTGGAGCTGGAACAGAAGCACCTAACAAGAATCGCTTCCCAAAGAGGCCTCAGTGCCCACAGAACACCAACCCGGAGCGGGCTCCGCACACACGGCGGGCCCCGCCATGGCGGCACTGGGGACCTGCCAGGGCCTTCCCCTTTGCGGCTGTCCGGCGCCTGCCTGCCTGCGGGATTGTTAACAGTGCAGGGGACAGTGTCGGCAGAGGCGTCGCTACCGCGGCAGCAAAGGCTCCAGCTGAGCGGCAGCCGCTGCCCTTCGCCTCTCCGCCCGCGTTACCCCCAGCCGCTCTCTCCCGCTGCGCTTTGTCGTCAGGCAGCGCGCGGGGCACCTCGCTACGGCGGCCCGGGGGCGCGGGCCCGTCATGGCGGCGGCGGTGGTGGCGGCCGGGCGGGCGTGTGCCCGCGGTGCGCTCCGGGCGGCCTGGAGAGGTGATGGGGCAGCGGGGAGCGGGGGCAGCTTCGCGGGGAGGGCAGCGGCCACCGGCACGGGCAGGGAGGCGGGGGGAATCGCCGCAGGGCGAGGGGAGCGCGCTCAGGGTGCACGCACGGACATCCAGGTGTCCATGGGCACATCCAGGCATCCATGGGCACGTCCAGGCATCCATGGGCTCTTTCAGACATCCATGGGCACATCCAGACATCCATGGGCACTTCCAGGCATCCATGGGCACAGCCAGACATTCATGGACACATGCAGACATCCATGGGCACATCTGGGCATCCATGGGCACAGCCAGACATCCATGGGCACATCTGGGCATCCATGGGCACAGCCAGACATCCATGGGCACCCCCATCCATGGGCACACCCCCATCCATGGGCACATCCCCATCCATGGGCGCATCCCCATCCATGGGCGCATGGATCCTCTGCAGTCACTTTTTGAAACTCAAATGTATTATTTTTTAAAGTGTGCATAGAAGGAAGGGAAACATCTTTATTTTCCACAGTGCTCTGGAAGGTTTCTTACCTTTCTTTTCTTCAGCCAAATCTAAGCAGTTAATGAATTTCAGGTCTCTTTTCATCCTCAGGGCAATCTGTAATGAAGTGGTGCCAAACTCTGATTGGAGCCTGAACATTAAGAAGGGCTTGAAATCAGGCTGCCGGTTTTTCCTTAGTGGAGGGAAGCATTTCCACAGTCTAGTCACAAGAATATCCTTAAAAAACCCCAAACATTTCATGCAGGTAAACCAGGAAAAAACAAGGCTGCAACTACTTCTTAATAATTTATTGAAATCACTCTATCAGCAAGATAGAGTGCCTTCTTCTCTTTGTGACATTTTCTGTTGCAGTGTTTTCCCTCCCACATTCTGCTTTGCACTTCAAGACAAAAGGTTCAAGTCTGATTCCCTTTGAAAATCACTGGCTTCCCTTCCCATGCCTATATTTGCAGAAAACACAGTTTTAAGGAAGGAAATGTGCTGCCTATAAACACCTGTCTGTCTCTGTTCCCAGGGTTTGCTCCTGTGCCAGTGGGAGGGAGCTGCAGCTCCTACTCCAGCCTGGCATGGGCTCTCCAGACACGGTGCTCCCTCTCTGCCCCCTGGACTGGGACACTGGAGCAGTGCAGGAAAAGCAGCTTCTTCAATACCTGTAAGTCCTGAGGTGGATAAAAATTATTAACAGTAACAATCAGGAGAGGGAAAGAAAACACTGTCTTGGAGAGACATGAAAAGCTGTGTATGCTGACTTTTTGTGTCTGCCGAGATTACAGTGGCAGCCGCAGGTGTTGACAGAAGTGTGTGCACAAAATCAGTTTATCATCTTTTAATAGCAAACAGGGGCTTGCTTTGTGTCACAGTGACTCCATCTAATGTATGTCATTGGATGGGAGGAGGAAGCAGCTTCCCCTCTGTTTCCTAGGCCTTTAGTCAGAGTATAAATTGTGTGTTTATCTCCTAAATTAATTTTGAGCCACAGGCCAGGCCTGCTGTTCAAGCTGTGCTGCCTCAGAAGTGAAATTGCTGCAAGGGTAACAGTCCTGCAGATTGCCTGCTCTGGTGCAGTGTTTTCCTCAGCCCTGAAAGGACTTTCCCCCATGCTTGCCCTAGCTGAGGAGTGATGGCTGTTTAAATCCACACTCAGGAGTGTGAACTGAGGTACCTGGGAGGCTTTTCCACCTGCTTTGTGCTCCCTATTCCTCTCCCACAGGGGAAGAGAAGAAATGGCAAGGACACAATCCCTGGCAGAGATAACTGCAGCAATTAGAGGGTGAAAATTTGATTGTTTCTGATCCATAGAACTTGAGTTCTGCAGAATCAGACTCTCTTGGTGGTCTCTTCCCATTCTCAACACCTGGGTGCAGAATACTGCATTTGCTTTCTTTACATCTGCTCAAGAGAAGGGGTTAACCAGTCAGGCTGGGCTTGCTGCTCATCTTATCCAGTAAATTTTGACCATTGACTGATTCCAGGTAATTGAGGGTGGAGAGGTCTCTAAAGGCTTAGGAAAGGCTGCAGTGTGAGCTGCAGGCTTTGCATGGAAAAGGCTTTCTAAGGATGCCACCTGCAGGGAGAACTCGTTCAGACAAGCAGCAGCAAAATGAAAATATGTAAGAAGCCACCCTCTGTTGTTATTTTGTTTATCTTAAATTAAACGTGTAGCACCACAAGTGATTGCAGCGTGATTAGGATTTGTAGGTTAGGTTATTTCCTCAATTAGCCTTGTATTCATACTCACAAGCTCTGGATGAGCTCTGTTTTACCAGGAGCTTTTCCAGGTGTCTGGTTAAATGACTGAATTAGAAATATTTGCTGTGATGGCATCCGTGTTGTTTAGTAAAATTTGCTATATTTAGGCAAACGACCTAAAACTATTGGCTTTTTTAATGAGATGTAACAACCTGGAAAAATGGAAGTGTACCTCCTTCATGTATGAAGCAGAGACAGTAGCCATGAGATTCAGAAGATTCAGGGTTTTGTATTTCAAAATACAGTTATTCTAAGAACACTTTCTCTTACAGAAGTAAAAAGCAAAATCTTCACAATTCAAATGAAGTGGATACAAACAGTATAAATCACCCAAATCCTTAGCAGTGCAGTTGCTTCAGAAGTGGCAGCATTTAAAATGCAGATATGACCATTTTATGTGGAGTAGCTGTCAAGTGAAATGTCAGCCAAGTGACAGAGCTTTGTGCCTGAGAAGGGTGACTGGATTTTCCTCTCTCCTTAGTGAATGCTTAATGATCTTCCATCATTCCTTGGGCAATATCACTCTGCTCTTGTTGGTAGGGTCATCTGTACCTTCAACATAACTCTTATTTTTAATGGTTTGATAGGTTTAAATGAAGGAATTCATTTAAATAGGAGGAATTGCAATTACCCTAGGCATTTGTCTCTGATCCTTATACAGGTAGCTCTCTCCTTCATCTCTGACACAGAAACATACACAGGGATTTATTCCTGTCCTATAACATATTTCATTGAGTTTTTAATGAAATAATGTAAAATTATCTTATTCCAGGCTTATTTCCCCTTTCCAGCCTCCTGACCATGGGAAGCCATTCAGTTTTCATTTCTGGTTTGGCTGCCTCCCAGCCTTCGGAATTATCTTTGACCCCAGGCATCCAAACCAGCATGATTTTCTCAACATCTGTTATGTATCCAAGTGCATGTGAGATAAAGAGCTTTTATTTGATACTGGGACTATATAAAAATTCGACTGTCCTACTCACAGGTGATTCCATTATTTACCCTTGGGAGCCACTCATGGTTTGGGTAGGAAGGACCTTAAAGAGCATCTTGTTCCAAAGGCACTTCTGTGACCTTTCTTACACCTTCCACTGCTCCTTGAGGCTGCTCCTTAATTTCATTTTGTACCATGTTTTTGTAATCTTATGTGAGTTTTCCTTGGGATAAATTATTCATTTTGACACCTGTGTCTAACTCCATGATCAGAATTTAAAAATACTTACTTTTTCAATTTACAAAGAATTTTTCTTGAAATATGAGCATTCCAGATACATAATTACAGAGCTGCCTCTTGTCATTATCAGTGGTACCATAAGAAGAGTTTTGATGTTTCAGCATTAAGGATGTAAAGAGTTACATCTGTACAACTACTTTTTAATTTTTTTTTCCTTTTTACAAGAGAGTTGTCTGCATGTTGAAAAATAGTTAGTTAATTGCTTTTAGTCAAAAGAAAGGGGACTGAATGCCTTATAGTTAATTATACCTGGAGAGGTACAATTCTATTGGGTTTTGATTTGATTGGGCTTTTTTTACAGTATTTATTTTGATAGTTTTATGATATTACCTTTCAAAGGCATTTAGCCTGATTTTAATTTTGTTTTGAGGGACTGAACCAAGCCAAAGGTGTTTAGTTTGCAGAAACCTCACTGAAATTTCTCTTCTCCATATCCATCTGGTGACACTGAGACATGATAGTTACTAAAAATAAAAAATGAGAGCTTTAATAATCAAAGCAACCTTCAAAAGATTTACAGCAACGTATACTAGCCACATTTAAGGTGCTTGGTTTTTCACAAAATTTATAAAGAAAAAAAAATACTATTTCTGAGATGCTGGAATTGTAGCTGGATTTATTCAGGGTTTGAATTGAGACTGACAATCAACCTGATAATCCCACGTTTGCAGCTTCTGCTGACATTGTGACAAATTGCCAGTTTTAGAAAATGTGAAATTCTAATCTGAGTGCACTGTGGAAGTGTGCTTAGGGCTTGCAGTTAAGTGGAGATATTCCCTGTGTCAGTGTAGCAGTGCATCTTTTGGAATATTTTCCAGGTTTTGTTGTACTATCAGGATGCAAGTTTTGTTTCTGGATTTTGAGGAAACTGCCCAAAACTTTCCCATTCTATATTGGGGGAAAAATATTTAGACTATAGATTTCTTTTTCTGCCAACAAATTTGCAGACCCACCTAAACAAAATTTTTGTGCAATCCACATACTTGGAGGTATTGCATTTTTTAACAATGTTACTGAATTACCGTGATTAAATAGATAGCCCCGAGAGTTTCAGACTTGTATTAACAAAATCAAACAGAGAAAGTTTGGTAGCAGGTGAGAGTTTTTTCCTGTTTCACTCTTGTGGATATCCCTCTAGCAGTGAGAAGTAGAACTGAGCTTAAGTTTTCAGTGGAAACATACCAAGTATGTGCAGTTCTTATTTTTAATCTGTAAACTCTTACCTAAAACCATTTTTATATCTGTCCAGTGGTAGTGATCCCTTGGGTGGCCTCGTGTTAATTTTTGTGGTGTTGCTGTAGCCCTTGTCCTGATGAGACATTTCCAGTGCCCAGATTCTGACAGGTGCAGCTGGATAATGCTGCGCCAGTTACTGCTGTGGGACTCAGCAGTGGCTGTGCAGGCTGAACACTTCAGAGTCCTCAGGGCTTCCCAGGTTTGTGGAAAGCCCTGGAGAGCTCACAGATGATATCCTCAGAAGATGACATCTGCAGGGGCTGGAGGCAGAATTGCAAAGAGGAGAATGTATTTTGCTTAAGCAGCCCTGGTTTTTAATGGCCTCGCCAGGGAAGGGGAGATTTTTATCTTTTCATTGTCTTCCAGCAGAACTCAGTATCAGATATGCATCATGTGCTGCCATTTATCAAGGCTGAGAGGTCTCTTTTGAGAAAGGGCCTCTTTCTTTGAAGAAAACAATGTTTTGAGTGTGGTGACTTAATACACTTGAGAATAATCTGGCACTATATCTCATTTTTTATTGATCATATAGATCCATGCTTTTCTGCTCATGGGCCAGGGTTAGACAGGAAATCAAGAAACTGATGTCATATGATGGCAGACAGTGGCATTGCAGAGGTCAAGTGGAAAGAGCAGTTCTCATTTGGGATGGGCACACTGATGTTGATGGGTCTGCTGTAGAATCTCACATGTTAAAAGTGATCCCTCTGGTATTAGAATGCCATTGTTCCATTTTTCTCTCATTAATAAATCTCTTTGTATTTTCATCTGCAGAATATTCCCTTTTGAATCATGGAGGAGAGGATTCAACCTAGAGGAGTTGAACATTTTCCATAAGTAACTTTACAAAGTCTGAGTAGGTCTTGGAATGAAAGACTTCTATGTTTAAAGCTAAGAGGAGAACACATTAGAAACATAACTCCTCAGGAGTAACAGATGGTATGAACTGAGATGACAGGTTTTGAGCAGTGTATGAGTTCAGCTGAAGATGATTAAGGTGTATAAAGTCAAACTGCATCTTTGTTTTGGATGGTTCACTGCTGTTGTTTTGGAAGTGGGTTTTAATGTAATTGTGAGAATGACTGCAGCCACCCATAAGAATTGAGCTTGAAGTTGAATGTTAATGCATGCAATTGGAAATGACATCTAAATTATTTGAGTCATGTTCAGCCACTGCAGTGAGTTGTAGGTTTTGCTCTTAAGACAGCTGCTCTGTGTATGTTTTTTCCTAGCACCTTTACCCTAAATGCTTTGTAGTTAAGGATATTGTTGCCAGGCACATTTTGTAAGATGGTGGAGAGAGAATATGGCATCATAAGCTTAGATTTTTGGATCACTCCTTTTCCTAACCTAAGCTACTTAAATTGCAATTCTTAGCCAAATCCTGGTTAGGGTGGTTGATGTGGCCTGCTCTGTGCCAGCCTCTGTCCTAGGAATCTTTGAAGTACAGGTGGAAAGGGAGCTGAAAGCAGAAAGTTATTTTTTGGAATGGTGTTTGTGAAACAACAGAGAGATGTATATTCCTGCAGAAAATGGGAGACCAAGGTTGAAGTCCTTCAGATCAGGAAGTGTATGGGTCTCCAGGTCCAGATAAGTGTGTTAAACTTCTGGATTAAATAAAAGGGGTAAGTTAATGAAGTTAAAGGCCTGCATCCAAGAAGAAATGTCTCACTGTGGTCATTAAGGAGCTGTGTATAGACTGTAATTTACCATTAAATTTGTAGCAGCACATTCTCTGCCTGTTCATATTTCATATGCATGAAGCATTATTTTCTAAATCCTGTTTTTGTTTGGAGATGGTGGCAATTGGTGTTTTCTAAGATTTCACCTGTTAATAAAAGTGTGTATTCCAGGCTGAAACTTGGAAGAGAATGTAAGTGATGGAAAAGACCTTACTGAGCTCCTTAGGTAGTACAGCTGCACAAATGTAATGGTGTTAGTGGACAACAGTGCACTGAGGCACTGTTTATTGTAAGGAGAAGTATGATTATTATAACAGTTCTTTACTCTTTTTGTTATTCCAATATTAATGTCTTTCTATCTCTGCTGCTGTGCTGCTACAAGCTATTTGTCACCAAAAACCTTAGGGAAAGATTACTTGTATTGGAAAGAAGTGAGCCTACTTAGCTGCTTTACAAAATTGATTCATTCTTCTCCTCTTATTCCCTTCAGTTTTCCAGCTTACTGCTCTTTGTCTTTCTTTGTATGCTCAGCAAGCTGTGAACTCATCTTCCAGGAGACAAAGAAGTCTGATTTTAATCTCAGTTAATGAGTGTCTAGGATACCGGTTTCTGATGGGGCTTACAGCAAGCCTTTCAATACTTTTGGTTTACTGAGGTGTGGCCAAATATTAATCTGATAATTACCTGTCTCATTCCAGCTATTCAAGGATAATATAAAAAGACAAAAATCCAAATCCTTTCCAGAGTGTTACAAATACCTTTTGTGTAGATTAAGCAAAATGGAGTGATGTCACACAGACTTATTGTTGTTAGTGATCAGCTTGCATGAAGCATGCTTTCAGCTCAGTTCAGTAGTGGATCTTTTTCTAGTCTATAAAATAAAATCTTAAGGATGACACTTTTTCCCCCCACTCAGTAGCTCTGTGCTTTTGGGTAACTGACTAAAAATATGTAGTGGCTTTTATCACTGGTTTTATTTTAGCTCTTGAGGGATGCATGCAACATCCTATTTTACAAAGGCAAAATAAAATAAGCCCATAAATCTCAAAGACACTGCATGTTTGCTGTAGTGTCTTCATTCCAGAGCATCTCCACAAGTTTGAAAGCAGTGCACTGGTCCTGCTTTCTGCCTGCAATTACTTCCTCCAAATCATCCACTCCTCCTGCCTGTGTGTGTGCTCACTAATCACCTTGGTGCTTTGCTGCCAAGTCAGATTGACCTTTCTTACACACAGATTTTTATTTTCTCCAGTGGTGTGTTGTCTGTCTGTCATAAGCAATGTCCCCACCACTGCAATCCTCCTGATGACAGCCTATCCCTTTCACATCCCATTCTTGTCACTTCATCTTAAAATCAGCGTGATACCTCCATCCTATAAAGAACTCAGCAGCCTGCAGGCTTCTGATGTGTTTCATTAAATGCAGCTGCTTTCCAAACACATGATGGTATTATTATAGACTGATGAGATGAACTGCACTTTGGGACCAAATGTGATGTTTTCATCTGGTTCTAATTTTGTCAGGATTTGTGCAGTGCTTGAGGCCAAAGCTTGACTCGGCCTGACCTGTTCTTCATGGATGTGTTGGCATTGAATGTTCTCCTCTGGTGCAAGACAATGTCCTTACTCTGTGACCTTTGCTACTTCCCTCTATTGGAATTAAAGTGATCTGATTGTATGTATATTTGGAGTGCAGCTCAAAGAGCAGGATTTTTTGGCATATATTACCAGCTCCAGAGCTGCTCTTTTCTCTTAGCTGCTTGTTGCTGCCCCTCTGCAGCCTCTTTTGTAGCTGTTTGACCTTTGTAGGGTCACCCAAACTGCAGATTGAGGGACTGTTCCAGCTTAAAAATACCCTTGCAAAGAAAAACCTAAGTACCTTTATTGTGGTTCCATGTATCCAGGCTAGCAGGATTATAATTTTTAAAAAAGAATTGCTAGTTACACTGTGTTTTCTGAATCAGCTAAGAAGCTTAACAGGATTGCTGATCTTTTGGGGGGTTTTTTGGGGGGTTTTTTTGGTTGTTTTTTTTTTTTTTTTTTATGTGTTTTTTTGTTGGTTTTGTTTCCCCCGGACATTTAGCTCACAGCTACATGTATTGGTGTGCTGTAATCAGCTGGAAGGATTTTAGTGGCTGACAGTTCAGACAGTGGTTTTAAGCCATTTGATGCAGCTGCTGCTTGTGGGTTTTTTTTTAACTTCCAAACCTCTGGACATTGGGGTTCACTTGAATGCCTAGAAAAGATCATGTAATTTCAGACAAAAACTTCTTTTTTACAGGGACTAAAACCTGCCCAGGAGCAAATTCAATTCTTGCCTCACAGCATATAAGAAGTGGGATAAACTTTGCTGTTATCCATGGGCATTTGTGCTGGTCTGTAATACACAGATTTCCACTTGTCTGCAGTAGAGCCAAAATCCCTGTAACATGTTTTGCTTTGTTGAGCTGTTCATACACCATGTTTTTTGGGTATGTGGTGACTTTAAAGGCCGCTCTGCTCTTGGCTGTCTTGAGGTAATATTATTTTGTAGCTCCTTGGACTTGCAGAATTGTGTGTCCTTCCTTGTGTACTGAGCTTTGATTGCTGGATTCAGGGTTCTCAAAAAGGAATCAGTTATATTTTCTACTTGGAAAAAGATATTTGAGTGAATAGGTGTGTGTCAAACTCTTGGAAGAACCACCTTGACACCTTAAACAAACTTAGTACAAAAATAAACCTGGGCACTCAATGGCATCTCTGGGCATCCTGGATTGTTTCTGTCCCTCACTGTGTTGTCAGCAGAGCAGAGCTTGCCCAGATCCAAAGCATTTTCTAGTCTGTGGGGCAGGATCTCTTAAGCTCATAGTTCTGAAAATAATTAATTGCTGGTGGAAAGTAGTAGTGATTTTATGGTTGTTTTAATTCCCCTGGTTAAAAGGTTTTTCTGAGCTTTTTGTCTACTTTAAATAAATAAAATCAGTTTGTAATCAGAGAAGCCAAGATTTACACTGCCCCTGGGTCAAGCACAGAATGGTATTGGTCTGCAAACAGAACCTTGGTGATGCCTCTGCATTCTGGCTGGAGAGATGGGCAGGGAAGAACCTCCTGGAATTGAACAGGGGCAAGTGCAGGGTCCTGCAGCTGGGCAGGAGCAGCCCCAGGCACCAGCACAGGCTGGGGTGACCTGCTGGGCAGCAGCTCTGCACAGAAGGACCTGGGGGTGCTGCTGGACAAGGAGCTGTCCATGGGCCAGCCCTGCCCTGGGGACAAGAAGGCCAAGGGGACCCTGGGCTGCAGCAGGAACTGCAGTGCCAGCAGGGCAGGGAGGTGATCCTGCCCCTCTGCTCAGCCCTGGGGAGGCCACTCTGGAGTGCTGGGCCCAGTTCTGGCACCCTCAGGACAAGAGAGACCTGGAGCTCCTGGAGAGGGTCCAGCAGAGGGGCACAGAGATGATGAAGGGACTGGAGCACCTCAGCTCTGAGGAGAGGCTGGGGGAGCTGGGGCTGCTCAGCCTGGAGAGGAGACACTGAGAGGAACCTCATCCCTGTCTGTCAGTGCCTGCAGGGAGGGGCCAGAGCATGGACCAGGCTCTGTCCAGAGGCAATGGGACAATGGGGCAGGAACTGAGGCTCAGGAAGTTCCACCTGAACATGAGGAAGAACTTCCCTGTGCAGTGCCTGAGCACTGGGACAGATTGCCCAGAGGCTGTGGAGTCTCCCTCACTGGGGATAGCCAAGAACCACCTGGACACCATCCTGTGCCCTGTGCTCTGGGATGGGCCTGCTGGAGCAGGGAGGTTGGAGCAGATGACCCACAGTGGTCCCTTCCAGCCCGACCCATCCTATCTGATTCTGTGAACTATTATCTATGGTGTCTTTTCACAGAATCAGTTTCTTTTTGGTATAGTTTTTTTCTTTTATTTTGGTGTGTTTTTTTTTTTTTTTTCTTGGTTATTTTTTTTGTCTAAGCTGCTGTGGTGTCCTGTATTGGCATCAGCTGGATGAGTAGGAGTTTGCAGGTAACTACTGAACGTTTCCTAAGTCCTGCTCTGCTGTGCTGGGTGAAGCCCCAGGGCAGTGCATGGTCCTGGCCACAGCCACTGCCTCAGGAGGCCTGACAGAGCCAGAGCTCTGTGAAGATGCTGTTAAAGTATTTAACAGTTTTGTATTCCTTCTCCTTACATTCCTTTCCACTCACACAGGCAATAAGGGGGACATTATATTTTCAGAACTTGAGAAGAGCAGCAGGTTTATGTTTTGCCTAATTTTGTGTTTTGTGCATTTTAAAGCAGGGTAGCCTTTGGATATTTTTTGGGGTGATTTAAGTTGACTGTCACTGATCAGTGTCCTTGGATAAGAACTGCAAGGTGTTGCTGCTCTGAGTTACTAATGAATGGTTTTCTTTTCATGACCTGCAAATGAATACCATACTGGTTACTTGTCTTTAAATCAATTTTGAAAAACCTTGTAAAAAACATGTCCTTGGCTGTGGACCTCTCTCAGTGCAGTAAACAGGAGTAGAGACACATCTCTGCACCAAATACATATGCACAGAGTAGGAAACCACTTTCTTGGCAAGGCAGTAATGCTACAGTTTAAATTCCAGGAAAGCAAAGATCAAGCAGGTTTCAAGTTTGGGGTTATTTTTTGTTCAGCTTCAGTTTCCAGTGTATCTGTACTTGAATATAACTTAAGGAAGTTTTGTTTTTCATTTCAGTGACAGCTGATCAGCTATGGAAAGGAGCTTTGGCAGAGACTGGCGTGGGAGTAAAGAAAGGAAGAGGAAAGAAGAAGAAGAAAAAGCTAAGGAAGAATCTCAATAGAGGCCAGGAGATTGGTGAAGGTAAATCACAAATACAAAGCTGAAAACACATCTTGATGGTTTTGTGTACAGTGTTTCTTGATTTCATAAGTGGACAAATTTCCTTTCTGTGATGCCAGAACTGCTTGAGATATTTTTGTCTTTAAACAAAAAAGTCTTGATATGATTAATTAATGTTGGTTTTGCTTTTCCAGTTATAAATTCTGCATCATAGAATGCATTTTAAATATGTGAGAATTTTCCATTTTGTTGCATTTTTCTGAGTGCAGAGTTGCAATTCTCATTTGGAGCAAAGCCTAATTTTTCTCTTTTATTTCTAAGGACGTTCTGGTTTCCTCTGGCCTGGTCTTAATGCTCCTGTGCTGCAAACTGGGAAAGTGCAGGAAGTTTCCCAACGAAAAAAAGAAGAACGAGAGAGAATTCAGTCTGAAATCATTCAGCAGAGAGATACATTTGAGAAGAAAAAGAAAATAAAAATTAAGAGAGAGGGAGGATGGAGTGGAAAGTGCTGGGGAGGTGTCCTTCTGGATCCTCCTGACCCTGGCCCTAATGGAGGTAAGAAAGCCAATTATCTTCTTCCTCTCCCTTTGACTTTCTGAGTGGAGACTTGGAGAAAGTGAGATCCAGACTTTTTCTGTGATTGAAAATTGGTTTTGTACTTGGTTCCAGGCCCACACACAAACAAGCTAAATCAAAGAGCATGTACTGCTCACACCAGTGAAATCTGTTAAAACCCTGCTGTATTTCCTGCAGCTGTTAGACTGTTCTGTTCCATTACAGACTGAATTATTTTATGTGGTATTACAGAGTACTCTGTTCTGTCAGACTGCTACAGGAGTCTTGAAGGATGGAAATGTCCTTCTGTGTCCACCATCAATTGTCTTGAGTATGAAGTATAGTCATGTTGTTTTTTATAGTTTCTTAAAGGATCCTGTGGGATAAATCAATCTTGTTGAAATTCTAGTTCAAATAATGAAATAGGGTTAAAGATTATGTAGTTTGAATGTAGCTTTTAGAAGAAGCTGCAATAAATAACTACCATAATAACTATAAAAGTCATTTTTTATTTCCTAAGTAGTTCAATATAGAAAAGATAGAGCTTTTTACATGTACAGCAGAGAGGTGACTTTTTTACAGTGCTGTTATTCAGACTACTAGAGATTCTATAGTAGCTTTAACATTTAGAAACCTAATCTTTTTCAACTAATTAAACATGAAAAAGACTTGTCAGCTCCTCTTGGGCTGAGTTTTTATTGTGAAACTCTGCTTACTGACATCTTTCTGTACACTTTTAGAGTATGAGGAGCTAAGAAAGACAGGTGGTATTTTCTAGCACTGTTGCATTTTATTTTGTTACCCTAAGAGCAAATATTCTGTGGAAGGCAGTGATTGGGTAGTGAACTTGGCCACCTGTCACTGAATCTGTCAATATAAAAATAGGATATCTGAGAGATTAATTGCTCCAAATTCCCCATAAGTCAGTGGTGGAACATGGAGCAAGTCAAGAAGTGCCAAGGTTCTGGTTCCATACTCTGAACACAAGACTGTGTTGAGTTTATCCCACTAAAAGAAGTGACAGCTGTTGTAAACAGTGTTTATGCATTTGTGAACTTTACCTTCTGGTGTTTTCCCTGATTTTGCTTTTGGCTGGTGCTACTGATACGGATTACTTGCATTAAAGTTGGCAGTGTGGAGCCTGTTCTAGTCAGATCAAGTTCTGCCAAAAAGAGGAAAGGGCACTGCAATCAAAATAGGAGAATGAAGCTGTCAGCCTGTATTATAGATGAGTTTGAGAAAAAGCAGTTTCTGGTTAGCATGCACTGATTTCCTTTTAATCTGCTAAAAATCTTGGGGATCTTCAGGCCCCCACAGTTCTTTCAGTTTCTTTCTTTCTATTCAGAGGATTAATGATTCTGCAGGGGAACTGGGACAATCCCTGTTGTATGCAAAGCAGTGTCAAGGTGATAGGAAGAGCAGATCTGAAACTGCCAAACCCAGTGAATCCTTTTGGCCTGAGACTGTGCCATGACTGGATTCCCTGGTGTCACTTCCTGTGCTAGCTAGGAGTGCAGAAGGAACAGTGTTTTCTGCTCAGAAATCAAATTGCTTTTCTTCCAGGTGCAGTGTTTCTTTAGCAATTGAAGAGCTTCAGAGGGATCAGAGAGTGCTTCCTGGGATTCATATCCTTACTGTCAGCTAGAAGTCTGCTTTGTGCAGCCTGACAGATCTCTGAACTGACAGATCTCTAAACTGTGCCAAGATTATCATGTTTATAAACATCTTGGAGGTTTTGTGTAAATAATAAACCAATGTTTGGTCTAGGACTGAGGCCCCAGTTCTACACCATTACAGGCTTTTAAGCTTTCCTCCAAAACCTCACTGTAACAACACCAACCAAAGGTTTTCTTTGTTATACTGAAATGCTCTTGTTCATGGGGTAAGTTGGAAAAGCAAGAGGTTGTAAGGATTATGGTTATTTGAAGTGGTCATATTTTGTTTTGTTTCATGTTTCTCCCCTCCCCTTTCTGGAATTTCACAAACGTGTGGATACAGAAGTACTTGCATATTCATAGGATCAAGGAATAGGTTGAGTTGGAAGAAGCTTTTTACAGGTCATCTAGTCCAAACCCCAAATCTCTTTGAATCCCTGTTAATTGTATGATAAAAGCTTCAGAATATTCTGAAAAATATTGGATAATACTTTAGTCGTAATGGAAGTGACCCGTCTGGTGATATTAATGATTTACAGCTTTTGCTCTATATATATAAAATTTGAGGATTATTTGCAGTTTTAGAGCAGTATTTAGGGAAGAAGGCAGTTTACACTGCTGGTTCAAATTATTCTTATCTTACCGTTTTTACTTCTTGCTTGAGACTGCTTTATAAATTACAGCTCCATAGAAGTTGTGTGCTTCTTAATTTGTACCACCTTCAGGAGGGTGTGCTGATAGACAAGGAACACAAGGAAATGTAACACCCTGTTTTTCTCCCTACAGAAACTTATGAAGATTTTGAAACAAGAGTCATTGAGGTAAGCATTGCAAATCGTTCCAGGGACTTTGAAGAATTATCACTACTTTATATTGACCTTGGAATTATTTAACAAGTCTTTGCTAAGTCAGTATTATAGCAGTAGGAATTAGTCTGGTTTTCTGTTTCAGCTGCACAACCTATGAGAAAGTGAGTTACCTTGGCTCTTCATTTGAGAGAGAAGGGCTAAGAGAAACATTTTCTTAACAAAATAGCCTGATTCACAACAGCTCCTTGTCTGAAAGTTAAAAGAATAAGCAGGCAAGTCAGAAGCTGAGCTGCCTGACAGCTGTACTCCAGAAAAGCATCTGAGGCTTCTCTCCTGTTCTGGTAAATGTGCAAATGGGTTTCCTTCCCCTTGATTTTCTTTCTGCATTTTGTTGAGATGACCATCAGTTGGAATTCTGTCCAGTGGCTTGAGTGTTCTCTGGATAAATCCAAATCTTTGCTTGTGGCAGTGGGGTTTGGTACTTCCTGAGATGTGGAAAACAGTGATGCTGTATTGTAATCTCAGTCTGGGTAATTAAAAATCATGAGTTGGTTTCTATATTTTTTTTTTAATCCTGCAGAGGGGAAAGATGTAAACTGTTTTAGATGTCTGCTGTAAGGATAAAAAGCAAAGAATGAAAACAATGGATATAAATAAAAATCAAGGTAAATTTAGACAAAAAGAATGACTTGCAAATGGGAATTTGAATACTGGAATGGATTGGGAGTATATGGAATGTCTGTCATTGGAAGTTTTTAAAAACAAGTTAGGTAATCTGTCAGAAGGGATGGGGAGACAAAATCTGTGACCTGTTAACCCATTTTCATCTCTCAGTGGGTTTTTGGAGTGGACTGGGCCACACCATGGGCTTTGACTGGTACAGCAAAGACCATTTGGAGCACTTGGCCTTTAGCTGTATTTGAATGTAAAAATAGAATTGCTCAGGAACTGTTTCTAAAAGAAGTGATTTTTGTTCCCAAGCCCTGCAGCTGGCAGTGCCTTCTGCTGCCTGAAGGGGCCATGGCAGAGCAGAGGCTGTTGGTGGCTGCTGTGCCGTGTCACAGCTGGCTCTCACTTTGGGTGCCAGAGCAGGGGAGTTTGCCCTGCTGTACTGGCAGAGTTATTTACAAACAGCAGAGCTGAGTTGCTCTGCAGGGGTTCCATGTGCTGTAGAAATCTGTCTCAATGCTTTATTATATTTGAGTAATAAAAAAGCTTTTAGAAGCAGGCTGGGGCTCTGTTGTTACATGAGATTGCCACAGTTGTGAACTGAGAAAGTGGAATGCTTTTGCAGAAAAATAGCAGCAGCAAAAATTCTCTGTTCAAAATCAGCAGTGAGCTCAAGATAATTGAGTCTTACAATTTTCTGATAACA
Organism: Calcarius lapponicus; assembly: GCA_039654755.1. Classification (NCBI taxonomy): domain Eukaryota; kingdom Metazoa; phylum Chordata; class Aves; order Passeriformes; family Fringillidae; genus Calcarius; species Calcarius lapponicus. Next base: position 101,159,180 of record CM077465.1, on the reverse strand, counting down.
AGTACAGGTTTTGAAATAAATAGATCATTTTAGCATTCCTGGCTTAAATAGGTGAGAGACATGCTGCTATTTCTGGATGTGTTTTCCATTATATTTGCCTTCACCACAGTACAGGAGATTAAAATAATGTCTGCTGGGAAGTTGTGCTTCACAGCAAGAAACTCAGAGCCATTTTTAAAGGACTGCCTTATGAACAAAGGTATAATAGGCCCTTTTTCTTGTGATTATGCTACTGAAAAGGCTGTGCCGTTTTGCTAAACAAAGAGAGAAATTGCTTATTAAAGTGTTTTCTTATAATGTAGGAACAGAAAAGCTGTAATTTGATTTCCCCTGACTGAAAAATAGAGTATAGACAAGCTCAGATTTTCATGTCAACTAGAACTAAAGTTATTGTAGAGAACTTGGGTTAACTTTTCTTACTTTCCCTGCCAGCCTAAGGCAACGTTTCCAGTTCTACTCATATATTAGAGATAAGAACAATCTCTTTAAATAGAACTGATGGTAATGCTTAACTGGTGTTCTAACATAATATAATCACAGTGGTAATTAAAATCTACAGGTGCAGCTGACATGTGCCATTATTATTTTCACTTTAAGGCTTAATTTCATGTGTCATGAACCTCAGATGAATTTTTCTTTTATTTTTCTCCAAAATGAGCATGGTAACATAGAAAAAAAAAGTAGCCTACATGACATCCTGTGCTGTAATAGTAATTGCCTTGTAGTGCAATTAAAACTAGAAAGTGAGACTTTGTTCTTAGTAGGGCCTGAAGGCACAGAGCATCAGGTTGGTGGCCCTCTGAGTCTCTCATTAAGGGGAGCATTCTAAAGGAGAAGATAAAGTTATAAATAAAGCCCTTTGCAAAAGACAGATCTCAAAAGGGTTTTGTCCAACACTGAAATTGCCTCCTGCCAGTTGTGAAAACTGTGATCTTGGTGATCACTTGCTGGTTTGTTTGTGTTTTTTTGTTTCTATTGCCTGTTTCTGGTGAAGGCAACTTGAAGAACTTCGTGCAAGCACAGCTCCATTTTAGCAGGGTCAGTCCAACCTTTCCAGTGTCAGAATAGATCTGGTTTTGAGCCTGATGGTTCAGGTATGGTACTATCATTTTTAAATAAACCAACAAAAACAGTCAGAGATTTGTGTCTGTGTTGAACTACAGAATGCAAAGTAGCAATCGGTGTTCTTGTCTCAGTCCATTTGGATCACTCAGATTTGCAGAGCAATATAACCTGTAAATTAAAGTTCCTTTCATGAGCTTGCTGGGCAGGAAAACAACCAACCACTCAATCCCCTTTGTACTGACTCATCTAGCACAGGAATTCACTAGTTCTTCACCTAATTCCTGAGGTTTAGTTCCTTGAAAAGTTCCTTGGTCATAACTGATAACTGTGAGGAAACATTTGGCAAACCAACAGTCAGAGTGTTCCTCCTTCCTCCTCTGCTGCAGTTCAGGTGTGGCACTGGGAGGCACCTCTGTCATTGATGTCACACAGCTTGGAAATGTCATCTGTGCCACTGCCATCAGTAAGGGGTCTCTGAGGAAGTGCCAGAAACACAGCATGAAGGGATGGTGGCTGCAGGGGACAGAGAGCTCTGGGTGGCACTGGCTGCATAATGGCTTCTGTTCCTTCCTGGACATCTTGCTTGCCTTGTTGCTGTGGCTCTGACATGAGGAAGCTGCTTCCCTGCCTGCATCAGGCCTCTTCTTGACTCAGCTTGGTAGACCTGTTACTTGTGACAAAAAGAATGTTCTTTAATGCACAGGCTAAACCCCTTTGTTTCTCTTTATAAGTCATTGGAAGTTGTTTTTGCAAAGAGTGCAAAAAAAATGGCTTGTGAAGAAGAAATGCTGCATGAATTACAGTGTCTGAGATCCATTGTTTGACAGCCTTGACTAAAAAATTATATGGTATAAAGGATACTCTTTGAGTAATAATTTACTTCTAATGAGATGTTGCCTCAGAAGTACTTTTGGGGTATTTGTAGGCTCTACATCTTGCTTTTAGAATACAGGAAAGTCTTCTGTTCCCTAAATGATGCTGACAGTGTCTTTAGACTGGCGATGAAAATTTCAGACAGTTTTTAACTTAGCACCTGAAGCTACCTGTGACAGGAAAACATGAGAGGTCAGAGCTGTGCACTATTTCTCATACTCTTGGACTACTCAAAAGATTTTGGCCTGCCCTAAAAGTAGAGTTTAGGAATGCTACCCTCAACTGGTTCTGTTTAATAAATACTTGATGATTTTTATCTCTTACCTGTCAGGCTGTATGGAAGGAGTAACTGACATTTGGAACACCCAGAAGCTTTTGAGTGACTTTTAATTGAGCATAATTATGGCCCATCCTTTGAAAAGGAAATGAAGCCATTTCAGCTGCAGGGTGACTGTGAGGATGCATTACTGGGGGCTCAGTCCAAAGGATCTGGACTCAGCTGGGAACTGTAGTAGGAGGCCACACTGAGACAGGAGAGAGAGAGAAGCAGGACAAGGTTATCAGTGCTGCTTGTGTTTGTGTGAATGTTGTTTTTCGTTGTGCTGGCTTGCAGGGCTCAGTGTGGGATTGCATCCCCGTCTTTCTGTAAGGGTGCTTGGATGGGGAGAGCATCTCCTGCTCTGAGAGTGCAAGGTTAAGAACCATTTCAGTGTAAAGGCTGCAGCTGGGAGGTGTTCTGCCATTGTGGTACCAATCTGCTCTAGCCTTGGGGCACAGGGTGCTGATGGGTACATGGGTTTGGCTTTTGTTAACAAGTTGATTGCTCAATTCTTTTAGGTTTCTGGGTTCCCAAACCTTTTAGCTGTGCCCCTGAGCCTGTCTAGGCTCATTGGCGTGGAAGTTCTTTTCTTTCAGCATTGCACCCTGCTCTCATTTTATCTCATTTCCCCTTGTACCTTGGAGAACTGCTGGGACCAGAGGCTGCTGTCCCCTGAGGGGATCAGCCTCTGCAGACATTTCTCTGCATAACAGCAGCAGCAGAAGAGTGGCAGGGTCAGGAGTGTGGCCTAGAGGTGGCAGGTTCCTAGAAATCATGGCTAGAATAGGATTTCTAGAAAGGAGGGATTCCCAAGGGCAGTCAAGTTGGCCAGTATTCATTTGGCTGTTACAAAAACAAAACCTCACAGGAAGTGTTGAAATTTGACCCTTTTTTTAACCAAGTGCAACAGCTGAAAGCATAATAATGTTTAGCGGCCTTTCTTTGAGTGTAGCTTGCTTCCACATTGTCATTTCTCCTCTTGACAGATGTTTGAGGTGGTTTCATTTTGGTTTTGAGGTGCTGCTCTTCCCTCAGGTCTAGAAGGAAAGCTGAGTTTGCAGCATTTCACCACTGGGTGCTGGATACAAGGAAACAGTTAATTTGAGGTACTCTGTGCTTCAGGTTGAGCATGTGCTGCATCTGCTTTCAAAGTTTAAAACTTTGCTTTCAGTCTAACTTGAGTGGCAGTCTGATCATAGGGGTGGTTGTGCCTGGGTTTCAGTCACTTTTCAAAGGCTGTGCTGTTTGAAGAGTGGCACAGAAGCTCCTTGCATGTGTCTTTATTGCCACATTCTGGAAAGGGAGAGGAATAATCCATGAGGAGATTTCTACATCCTTTATTTTTGATGTACTGACTCTATTTTTGTACAGATACCTACTGAGATTGGCAGCAGAAGATAAAAGTGTGCGCAAAGCAAAAATAGTATTCTCTTGATGCTCCTGGGGAGATGATTCTGCTTCACTCTCTTTTCTTCCATTATTATTTTGCATTTTCTCTAAATAGCCCATTTACACAGGCATTTTCATCTTATGAGGTGTGGTTTTTTAGCTTGTTCTTGTCAGCAATGAGTTTGAAGAAAGAAAAATAGCTTGGAATAAGAAATTGGCAAGGCTGATACTTCTTCAAAGTGCTCTCTAGAATGTGTGGGCACCTTGAATTAAACAGCATCTTTATTTTAATGAAAGCAAGGTGAAATTTTTGAAACCCGAACCATATTCTGTACCTAGTGAAGACACTGGAATTTTGAGGGGGGTTGTTGGTTTCATGGGGTTTGTTTGTTTGTTTGTTTGAATTTCTTATGGTGAATTTTAGTAAGAATGTTTAAACCATGACCAAGTATTTTCTAATAATTTGCTTTCAGATGCATAACACTACAAGCAGAGTAGCTTACTGAAGAATTACATGTAGGGAAAAGGATTTTTATATATGCTCTGTATTATCTTTTGATACTTGGTCTATAATTCATGTATTACATACAGCATATAAACTGTATGTCTGTATTTAAATAAACATTTGGTTCAATATATAAACAAAACCAAGAGAACTAGAACAGATGGACAAAGCATCTCAGATTGTTGTCCCAAAATTGGGTTCTCTCACCCAGTGTGCAAGAAATCAGTGCACACACAATGGAGCTTTTTGATTTGTTTCTAGTTCTGCTCCAACACAGGTGCTGTGGGTAAAGCTAGCACACTGAAAGCCCAAAATACAAACATATTTATACAGTTTGATTATTTACAGATCTGCATCATGAATCTACATCACTGCTTGGCTAAGCTGCTCCTTGCTTAGCTGTCTCTCACCTGGAATCAAGGGTACAGCACATTCTGAATCCCTGTTTGGTGGTAGGGGTCCCCACTCTCAGGCAGGTAGCCTCAGCTTCAGAGCTGTGGTTTGCACATCCAAACGAGCCGGGTTCACCAAAGGACAAACTCTGAAGTATTTCTAAACCCCAGCAGACCAAAGCTGGTTTGGGCTGACATGTAACCAGTCTCTTCCCCTTATCTCATCATTTTAGTGACCTTTTGCCACATTCTGCATTCTCTAGGTCAGGTTGTCCTCCTTTTTCCCAGAAGGTGCTCTCCCTCCCACCTGTACATCTGTCTCTTGTCCACTTTGGGATGTATTGAACCATCTAAGGTTGGGGCTGTAAAGCAGTGACTTGCTGATGGAATCATGGAATATTCTGACTTGGAAGGGACCCATCAGCATCACTGTGTCCAGCTCCTGACCCTGCACAGAACAGCCCAAGGGTCACACCAAGTGCCCCAGATTGTTGTCCAAACACTGCCTGAGCTCTGTCAGGCTTGGTGCTGTGAGCACTGCCCTGGGGAGCCTGTAGAAGGCCCCAGCCACCCTCTGGGTGAAAAGGTTTTTCCTGATATCCAAACTAAAGCTCTCCTGACACAGCTTTAGGCTCTTTCCTTCTTCCCCTCTCTTAAATGGAATCTCCTTTTCAGCAGCTGTCATCTCTGTAATGAGACTGCCTTCTGCAGTATGCAAGTAGATTTCAGTCCTAAATTTTAATTCATGTAGAGCAACAACAAGCCTTGAGCAATTCCTGAGAGTGCTTCTAAATTAGATTAAAATATGAGGGGCCACTTCAATATTGGTGTCACTTTTTCAATATTAGCATTACTTTCCATTTCTTTCCCATGTTTGTTCATCATGTTTGAAATCACACATAAAGCTGGTAGCATTAGAGCGTTATCTGTTGTGCAGCTGAACACAACAGAGGGGTTGCTTTCATGAAAGGTAACTTTCATGAGGTAAGTTTTTCTCTGAGTGTGGATTTTTAACAACCTTTATGTATTTAATGCCTTGAAGCCAGTGTCCCACTGCAGATGCTACCCATTGACAAAGACAGTATAGATATTTGAAGTGTACACTACAGACCTCCAGTACCTTTTTTTTGGCAAACTTGACTCTCTTAAAAAAAAAAAAAAAAAATTAAAAAAATAAAAACCAACAAAACCCAACCCATTTGGACTCTGTGCAATAACAGGAAACTTTGTGTTGCTTTTTTTTCCTTCAGGTGAGAAATGTGTTTTGTATGAAGGCAAAGGAAGGCAGAAAAAAATCAGTCCGTGCCTTAGTGGCTGTTGGGAATGGTAAAGGGGCTGCGGGTATGTGTTGTATGTATGTATTTATTGTATGTATGTAATTATTGTATGAACAAGGTAACATCTGATGATGGCATATTTTGTGGCAGCTTTAATAAGACAGCTGTGTTCATGGTCAGCCAGAGTTCTGCTGAACTTTGCTTATGTGAAAGATTCAATTCGTGTGTTCCTCCAGCTGAATTTTGCTTGCACTTGGGAGTGGAGGAGAATTTCTAGAGAGGAAGGTGTGGTTCTCTTGCAGAAAGATGTGTTACTCTGAAAAAACTCTTCCTGCCTCTTCTTTGGAAAGCTTCTTCATGGAATGTGTTATCAGTGTAATCCAGATGTCCTAAATGATGGAACTGAAGTTGTCCCAGGCTTTTTTTCCTCATTCCCTTCTTTATTTTTAAACAGAGGACTATTTCTTTTGTCTGAAGCAGTCATCACTACTCAATTGTCTGAAACAAAGTTTGGTCAAACACACAAAAACAGCTTAAGCCTTGGGTTTTTTTTCCTTTGACAACAAGCAGTTGGCATCCACATGTTAGGTGTTCATAACTCCTAAACTGTTTTTCTCTGTGATTTTCTCTGAACCACTTTTTGAGTATGGTCTGTGCAGTGGAGTAGAAATTTTAATGCTAAACGTGGCTGTGAAGTTCTTTGGTTTTTTCCACTTTTCTTTCTGAAGATCATCTGCATCATCTGTTTCTCAGCAATAAAATGCCTCTTTCTGTCTTGCAGGTTTTGCCATAGGGAAGGCAGGTGACAGAACAAATGCTTTAAGGAAAGTATGTTGATTGAATTTTTTTTTACTTGATGACAATTACAAATAATTCATACCTACACTTAAGGGTTTTTTCCCCTAATAATCAGTATAATTTGTAGTCTTTGCAAAGAAGTAAATCCATGTAAAGCATGTGCTAGCTTTGTCTGTCTTGATACAGATAATCATAGAATGATTTAGGATAATCATAGAATGAATGAGGTTAGAAAAGCCCTTAAGATCACCCAGTCCAGCTATTGATCTAACACTGCCAAGTCCACCAGCAGCCTCAGTGCCCTGTCTGCACATCTTCCAAACACTTCCAGGGATGGTGACTGAGCCACTCCACTGGCAGCCTCGTCCAGTGCTTGGTAACCCTTGCAGGGGAGAAATTTTTCCCATCTAAACCTCCACTGGCACAGCTTGAGGCAATTTCCTCTCATCCCATCCCTTGGTATTTGGGAAAAGAGACCAAGCCCCACCTCACTTGGATCTCCTTTCAGGTGTCTGTAGGGAGTGGTAAGGTCTCCCCTGAGCCTCCTCCAGACCAAACATCTTCATTTCCACAGAGTTTAGATGTGGCAAATCTGTTTTCCTAAGTTGTTTTTCTCTTTCTTTTTTTTATATCTAATTAACTGAATAATGGTAAATCGCAAATGCTTAGCAGAAGAAATCAAGGGGAAAAATGTTTTCTGCTTTTGTTCCCTAGGCAAAGAATAAAGCAATAAGCTCCTTACACTTTATAGAGCTGTATCAGAACCACACAAGTAAGTACTATTCTTTCAATGTAAGCACTGAATATGCCAGAATTGGTTGCAACTACTTGCAAAGCATAAAAAATGTTAAATCAAGTTTTTCTGGTCTGATGCATTGTATTATAATTCTTGACAACGTGGTCTAGTTGAAGGTTTCCCTGCTCATTGTGGAGGGGTTGGACCAGCTGACCTTTAAAAGGTTCCTTCCAACCCAAACAATTCCATGGTTCTGTGCTTAGAATTTGGATACCTCATGCATAGTATTTCAGGCTCTTAATAGCAAGATGAGATCTTTTCTGGCACAGTTTGAGTTAAGGGAGTCAGATACTGTCAAGGCATTTTTCTTTACAGTGAACTCCTGTGCTTTTCCCCTTACTGTGTCAGAGGAGATGACTCCCTGTGACTCAGTCCATGTGTGCTGGCCCAGCAGCCAGGGAGAGCCTGGGCTGGAGGGTCAGCCTGATATTTCCTGGTAGTTGTTTGTTAGTATTCTGTATTGAAAATCCAAGAATGCTGATGCCTGTGGGGAAATCTTAGGTTAAAAACTAGATTATTTAAAAAATATGAGTCAAATTGTGTCATGTGAGTTCAGGTCAAAACTAAACTCACTGGAGGCACACCTCCCTATTTTTCAATAGTAACATAGTATTCACAGGTATCTCAGCATTCATCATCTATTCCAGAAATGTACCTAGACTAATCATCCTCTTTAAAGAAGTCAAGGGAAAATAAAACCAACTTCCCCATTCAGAAAAAGAAAGGCACTGACTAAAGCTTTTCTAGAAGGAAGAATTTATCTGTAATGCCTTTTTTCCCCCCCTCCAGTTTACCATGACATTTCTGTGAAATTTAAAAGGACAAAAATCCGCATGAAGAAACAAAACAAAGGTAATTAAAGAAGTTTAAATTTTAAATTTTTCATAATTACTGACTGGTATTTATTTGATGAATTTAAACTTATGTAGTGTTTAGTCTACCATGTCTTAAATATTGAAAATCATCAGTCATTTTTCTTTAGAAATACCTACTGCTCCTGATATGGCTTTGCTCTTGCAAATTGGGATTTGTCCCTTTGACACTGGTGGGAACTCTCTTACTCTTACTAAGTGTAATTCCTTTAGTCCTAAATTACCTGGGTGTGGAGCCTGGTCCTGCTCCAGCCACTGGTGGGTTTGTACAGAGCTCTAAGTTCTCACACGCCTCCCACTCCAGGTTTCCCTTTCTTTACAGCCTTGGTAGTTGTGAAGTCAGTTTGATCTTCCTGGAAGTGGCACCTGAAGTTTCATGACACCTCATCAGTTAGGGGGGTGTTTTTTTTCTTGTCTCTTTGGGTTTCTTTCAGATCTGTGTCTCTGTATATTTTGTTTCTGGTTTCTCCTTTCTCCCTCAGTTTCCTATTGGCAAGGTCTCCGATCAGATAACCTCACTAGAATAAATATTCTAGCCCTTTTCTGCAGCTTTCCAGCCATTTGGTCCCCAGGATGTATTTCTTTTTTGTGTCCTTTACTCAGCAGCAACAAGACTGTCCTGCAGTTTTTAAAGATCACTAGAGCTAAGCCATATGAAACAAACCTCTCTGGAGCAAAAGTAGATTCTTCAAAAAAATATCTCCTCCTGGATTAAAACCTGGCAAGTGTAATAAACCATTTTTAATTAATGCCAGTGTAGTACAGTTATGCATTGGAGCTGATAAAATCTCCATCTCTTTGATGGAGAGGGATACAGATGACACACAAACCTCTGTTGTGTTTCTGGATTTTGAAATATGTTTGTTTCTCCTTCACTCTGTGGCACTAAAATTATGACAAAGTATAACTGATGCCAATTGCTGGGCCAGGAAAAGGGAAGTGATGCCTCTGCACAGCCCCTGGAGCCATTTTCAACATCTAATGTGTTCTACCCTGCTGGGTAACAAAAACAACAAAGAAGACATCTCAGTGCTCTCCTCTGAGTAAATTGTGTGCTTACAAATAATCACACAATGCTTATTTATGTTTTTTCCCCCAGGGTATGGCCTGCACTGCCACCGAGCCATTATCACCCTCTGCAGGCTAATTGGCATTAAGGACATGTATGCCAAGGTCACTGGATCCAAAAACTTGATTAACATCACCAGAGCTCTCTTCAGGGGCTTGACCCTACAGGTGGGTGCACTCCCAGTGCCTGGGCACGGGAGGGGATGGATGTTGTAATAGTTTGTGGGCAAACAGTTTATGTTCCAGGCTTAAAATGAGGTGATCTTACAAAGAGCAAACAAAATCAGCAAAGGGGGTCATTCCTCAGCAGTTTTATGGAGTTGTCCAGTCAGGAAGAGCTGTGTGTAACTCTGCCTGTTCCACAGCCAGGTGTCTGCAGGGGATATCTGAATTCCTGGGCTTTCATTTGGTGGGATTTTGGTGACTACTGAAAAATCATGGGCAGAGGGAATTGTGGGCCAGGTTTGGTTGCTGCTGCTTGTTTGTGCTCCAAGTTCTCATTGAGCAAGGACTGAAGCCCCATCTGCTTTTACTGCTGCTGTAATTGAGATCTCTGAATTCAGCCAGGGAGGTGGTGGTGTTCCCTCCACCTCTGAGTGCTCACAGTGGAGATGTCTCTGTCTCAGCCAGCTGCCTGGAATTGATGGAGAAGCTCCAACATGAGCATTATATCCTACTTCCTTTGAACAGCAGCCTCAGGATGAGTCAGCCCTCTGGAAATTCCTGGTTATCTCCCTTGTTTGCAGTTTTGGTGGCTGCCAAGGTTTAGCTGCTTCCATTCCCAATACAGCTATTGATTTATATCCGCATAAAGAGAGAGCTGTAGCTGTCAGATCTGTCACCCTGTCCTGGCCAGTGTCATCAGTTCAGCCTCAGGAGGTGAGGGGGTTGTGATCCTCTTTGCCTGCTGGGAGTCACAGATCTCCCAGCTTAGCAATACCTCAGGGCAGTCACACTGGGGGAAGTCTGGCATTGTATTTTCAGTCATTGTCTCTGAGAATCTTCCACAGAACAAACAGAAGAAAGGCCTGCTGTATAAATTACTGCTTTTGGAGTTATGCACTTGATTTTGTGGCTTTACTGTGTGGCTTTTGTGGCTTTACTGTGCAGTTTTCTTCACTGCCCTGAGAAGGAAAACGTTTCTGTCACCTGTAAACATTTACTCTGTAAAATCTGAGTGTGATCAAAACACCTTGTAGACAAGGGACAGGTGTAATTGAAAATAATGTTACATTCATGTCTTTATGAATGTACCTTTATGTTAGTTAATGCCACCTGTCTGGGCAGTAACCGTCAGTAACTGTCTGGGCAGTAACCGGCACTTTTCTGTTATCAAAGGAAAATTTATATCCGCATAAAGAGATAAAGATGTTCCTGCCAACAGGCATGTTTATGAGCAGGTCCTTCCAGAAGCAAGTTCCTCTGGGATGACGCTGTAGGGCTGATCAGTGTATCTGAGGTCTGGCTACCTGAATTGTTGCCCAGTAAGATAAGCCTGACAAGTCATTTCATTTCCACAGTGCTTAAACTGTTTATTAGGAAATTACTTTTTGGGGCCTTTTTCCCCTGCCCCGCACCTTGTGTAGGTTTTGGCCTGAAGTAAAGGCATCCTAGTTTTCATCCTAGTTTTGGTTGTCCTTTCCCTGTCCTGCTGCCAGGAGACTCACCAGCAGCTGGCAGACCAGAAGAGCCTCTACGTGGTGGAGTTCCGGGAGGAGCAGGGCCCTCTGCCCATCGTGGTGGCCCTGCCCCAGGGGCCTGTCCGTGAGGAGCCCGAGCCTGAGGATGAGGTTCCCAACACAAAGCTGGAGTGGAGGGAGGTGAAGGAAGCTCAGGGAATGCTGAAATCCCCCTGGGCCGGTGTCAGACGGGCGGCGTGCTGACAGCTTCGGTCCCACCGTGTCTCCAGCTCAGAGCAGCTGGGGAAGCCTGGCTCAAGGCTGTCTGGGTTTGAGTTCCAGGGAGGGCAGCAGGAGCTCTCTCGTGCCATCCATGTCACTGCTGCCATCCAGGAGCACTGTTTGCTTTCCCACAATTCCCCTGAGCCTGTCTCAGTGGGAATGTTCAGATGGGAGGAGTCAGAGAATGAGTCTTGGGCTTCAAGCATGCATTTACTCCATTCCAGAGGATGGTTTGTCCATGTTTCTTTCACAAGCTCTTGGGAAACTGTTGAAAATACAAGATTGTGAAAGCAATAAAGAATCATCAGAGTGGGTTTAGTTTGGGTTTGTTTGGGTCTTTTTTTTGTTGTTGTTGCTACATGCTGGTGTCTGGGAGATGCTGAAGCAAGCAGCAGCAGTGGGAGCTCATGTGCAGCCTGTGTCCCACTGCTCAGGCTCAGGAGCTCAGTTCTGTGCCTCCCACTCTGAGTGCCTGTCATGGCATTTCCCCAAATGCCAGAAGATGTTTGGGCCACCTCTTTTGTTAGTATGGCAGAAAATACCTTAGAAATCCTTCAAGACCAGCCTGGGAATTTACATTTGGAATTCTGATGTTAAAGACGTTTAGGAGCAATGTTTTACATTGATTTCAATGCAGGTTTCTAAAGACAGCAGTTGTGTATATACAGACAGGCAGGGTGAATTTAGTTGAGTTTTATCTCACTTTTGCAATGACAATTCTATTTCCAAGGCCATGCCTGTTGAGCAGTGGGATGAAGGTTTTTTCCCTGTTTGCCAGGAAAAAAAAACCTTCAATACCTCAGTCAAAATATACCTTCCATAGGGATTTCCAGGTGTTCAGGTTGCAAAGTTTCTTATCCCAGCACATCAAGCTGCTGTTGGGGAATGTGTGCTCACCTTCAGACGGCATCTCTGCTGTTGAGCTTAGGTCCCTACATAAAATTTATCTTTTGTGTCTTTATAACACAGGGGCTTGTGTAGATGTTTTACCCAGCACATGGATTGCTCATTGCTCACAGAAAAAGCTGGCTGTAAAATGAGAAACTCCTGCATTTTCCATGGAGCTGGTCATAATTTTCTATTAAAAATCAAATTCTTCTCCTGCAATTCAGGAGGCGATGGAGGTTCTCCTAAGTCATTGCATTGCTGGAGGCAAGGTATCCAGTATGCAAATATTTGGAGAATAGTTAACAGGGTGGTTAAACCACTTAGTTAAGCAAGAGCAACCAAGATTACAATCTGGCCATAGTTAATATGTCTGCAATCTTGTTTTTAATAGGAACTGAGGCTTTGCCTGCCTTCAGGTGCATAGATTGGTTTAACTAGCATGTAATTGCCTGCTCTCCAGAGCAGATGCCTGCAGACCTCCTTGTCCTGCTGAGGAAGCTGGAGAAGAGCAGAAATGAGGATTCCACTTGCACAACCAGATGAAACCTGGTGTGGCTGCAGGGGCACAATAGGCCCAGTGTTTCAACAGTGTGAATGGCACTTATTGTGAAAAAAGCCTCATTTGTGGCTTTTAAAATGGGCTGCTCCATCTGGCAGTTACATCTGCAAAGGAATCCCAGCAATGGAAGGATACCGGTCTGGGGGGATCTGGGAATTCCTGAGCAAGTGCAGGGTGTGGGATTTTGGGCCAGGCCAGCTCTGCAGGCAGGGACTGCAGTGTCTGTGTTGAACAAACTGCAGGGTCAGCCTTCCCTCATCCTGGGGAGCCCTGCCAGAGTGCCACTGGCCACATGGAAGTGTCCCCAAAGGAAAAGGCTTGCTAGCCTGCAGTGTCCATATGCCCCATGTGTTTCCAGCAGGGTGTCAGCAAATTCTGGGGTCAGTGCTGTCCTCAGGGCTCTCTGTGGGGAAGAGATGTGCTGCAGACATGCTCTGGAGGTCCTGGGAGAGCTCTGGGCAGCATCTTTCCCTTCAGGAAGTCCTGGGGTTGTGCCATTTTCCAGACAGCTCCCTTGGGCTGCCCAGCTTCCAGGGCATGGATGGCAGTCTTTGGGGCTGTGTTGAGATGACAGGAAAGCTGGGCATGATGAACCTCTTTCATGTCATTTTCTCCTCTTTCCACTGTGCAGGGAAGGAGCACATTGCTGCAATTCAGCAGCCAGCCCTCCCAGTGTCACTGTCCCCTGCTGGGGCCCTGCAGCCTGTGCCAAGCAGGGAACCCCCTTCCCCCTGCTCAGCTGCCTGGGGTTGAACTTGGGGTCACACCAGGAGGGTATCAAAGTTCCAGCTCCATTTTCTGTTAGTGGTGGGGGCAGGGGTCCCTTCCATATGCCCAGCCCTCCCCAGGTGACACTGGGGCCACAGAGCCTCCCTCAGTGTCCCTCCAGCCGATGGACACTGCCATGCCAGCTGCACCCAGCTGCTTTTCCCCACTGCTGGCTCCCAGCAAGGCTGGGCTGATGCTGTGGGGGAAGCACTCAGCAAACAGGGTGGGACAGAGGGGGACTGGTGCAGACTGGTGTGAACTGGTGTGTGCCAGGCAAAGGGAAAGCAAAGCAGAAAGAAGGAGACTGGGGCTGTGCCAAGCCGTGGGCTGTAAATGGGATGGCCACAAGGCACAGGGATGGGAGGTGAGGGGACAGGCAGCACTGCTGGGTGCAGGGGCCTGGGCACAGGTGGAACAGAGACAGCTCATCCCAAGGCCCTGGGTAGGGCTGCAGATCCCTGCCTTTGTAAACACATCCAGGCAGAAAGGCATCTTTGTGTTCCCTTGTCACATTCAGGGGTGTTCATAGAACCTGGGCACCAACACCCCCACACACACCCCATGATGATGGGATGGTGAAACTAGTTTCAACAAGGGGATGTTGAACTTCAGAGCCATGTGCCATTGTCCAAAGTGACTTTGAGTTCCCTCCCTGCTCTGAAAAGGAATTTCTCTTTCCACCTCTGTTGCAAGAAGTTCCCTGTTGTCACAGTAACACAAGCAAAACAAGTCAGGCTGGTTTTCAGCGAGGAAAAAAATCTCCACAAATGTTTTCCTTAGTTTGCAATTAAAAAGCTTCAAATCCATGGTCACAGGTCAAAAGTTTCCCCAGATATGAAGCAACAGAGGAGCCTCCAAGTCAACTTTTATTTCCCTCTTGTCCTCTAGTCCTCAGTGTTATCCAGGAACTTCAGACTTAAAATGGAAGCATTCTTTGCCCCACAATCTGGAAGAGAGAATTTAGCACCACTGGTTTTTAGGCACCTCTAACAGGTTGAAAACATCCCTTCCTGGGTCTAAACCCCATTTGAATTAATTCATTGTCAAGATTTAACCCCAGCTGGCAATTGAGCTCCACCCAGCCACTCACTCAGCCCCCGTGGTGGCAATGCCCTGTCAGGGTGCAGAGCTCCTGGGGCTGTGCCTGGGTGCAGCAAAGGGAAAAAGAGCAGCAAGGACTCACCCATTCTCAAAATCACAGCAAACCCATCTTTATTAGTGACACCATGGCAGTGTATGAGAGAGTAGCCATTCACCAAATGCAGGAGCTGATTTCCTCTGCTTACTGAGGATTTGATTCTGATCACCCAGAGAATTCTCCTACAGCCCACTGGGCCCCTTCCAGGTTGTGCTTTGTAGGGGTGGGATCAAGGGCAGTGGTAATTCCTGGACTTAGAGTTGTGTCTCAGAATTCAGCAGCACCCTTCAGGAGCGACAGTGATCCACATTGCCCCTGAGCTGAGTTAAATATTATTCCCATTGTTCATTGCAAGTCAGAGGAGGCATTTTCAGAAACTGCATGAAAATATTAATTTGCACAGCGGTTTTAGGGGGGAAACACACTTAAATGGGCACAGAGCAATTAAAATGACACAGTTTCACACTTGTGCTCCTTGGTGTTTGTTGTTCACTTTTCTCCTGGTAATAGTAACAACCCTGATGAAGTCCAGGGTCATTTTAGCCCTTTGAACCCAACTATACTATGTTCTTTTAAAGCCGGATGGCTTTTTTTTTTTTTTTATATATTTTGGCCCCAGCATCAAACTGTACCCAGCCTGTAAGATATTGAAGGGAAACAGACTGTGCCAAGATATTCCTTTCTCTGGCAGGCCCCTTGTCTTCATCACCAAGATCCCACATAAAAAGCTGCTTGTTTCTAGGCTATACATTAGAAAACAAACCCCAAACCCAGCCTGGAGAGGGCAGCTGTTGTTCCTGGGGTTGTTCAGGCTCTCAGGACGATTTCCACCGCAGGAGCGAGAACACCTTGTGGATCACATAAAGCAGGGTGGCCACGAATGCAAATACCTGGGATGGAAAAACACAGCAGCCCGTCAGTGTTCTGGGGCACGGTGCCACTCCAGCACTGAGCCCATGTCTCGTGACGTGCCACATGTCTGGGGACACCCGTGCATGCTGAGATGGTGACTGGTTTCTCTCCCCCCTCCCCAGACTGTTGGTGCAAATACAGATTTACACCTGAGGCCACTCCAGAGCCACCTGCTGCCATTCCCTGCCCTCCTGCCAGGCACTCACCACAGCAGCAATGTTCTCCCTGTACTCCTTTCCCAGGAGTGTGGCGAGGCCAAGCCAATAGGTCATGTAGGCTTCCAGCACCGCGGCACTGAGGTAGAACAGCGCTGCCGTGCTGTGGCAGATGGCATCCTAAGGAACAAGGATCACACAGTCACCCCCGAGGGAGTCACACTGCCCCCACAGCCAGGCTGCAGACTGGGGAGCAGCAGCAGCACCCTGCTGGTGACAAAGCCACCCCTAGGGTTTGTCACAGGCACGTACCAAGGTGACCCAGCAGCTGCCGCCGCCGCCATGAACCCCGCAGAGGTAGAGGCACAGGAGGGAGATGGACATGACGAAGCAGAACACGGAGACAAACATCACCCAGCCCTGCAGCATGGGGATTAAGACCTTCGAGGATGCCACCAGGATCCACACAAGGCCCCCAAAGATCTGCAAGTCAAAGCGAGGGACAGGGTGAGTCTGAGATAAAGTGACTTGTCCAGAGCAGAGCCAAAAGCCACTCATGCCTCTGGCACTGCACATGGCAGCAGCCCATGAGTCCTTCCCAGCCTTCACTCAAAAATGTGCATTTAGCTGGGAGTATCTGCCACTGAGCCTGACCAAAAAAAAATCCTCACTGGTGCCACTGCCACTCACACCCTCCCTACCCCAGTGTGCTTAGGAGGCTGGCTCAGATCTTTCTGAGGGCTGGCTTTAATGAACAGGGAGGCCTGATTTAGGAGAGGTGTGTTTGCTTCACACCCAGCATGTCAGATCCCTGCCAGGAGCAGTGTCACAAGCAGCACAGACACCTGCCCTCACAAGGGTCACATGCAAATATCACTCTGAAAGGAGAGAACAGACTGAGAGGTTTGGCTCCCTGGGTAGGGGCAAAGAGCCTGAAGCTCCCAGATCCTGCTTGGGTAAGGAAGCTCATATATCTGCTCCAGCTCTTTGGGTCATCCTTCATTGGCTACTACAGAGCTGTGCCTGGTCCCAGCTACTGGTGTGGGAGTGGGTGGGATCTTCTCAGCCAGCCTTGGGAGTTTGCCATGGGTTTCCTGGTGGTACACAGGGACAGCTATGTCTGGGCTCCATCCCTTCACTAGCAGACTCCTGCACAAGAGGATGGGAGCATTATGTTCAGTGTTGTGGAATGTCTGGAGTGCAAGTGGTGCCTTTGCATTGAAATGCCCTCAGTAGCTTTTCTGTGCCTCAAATCAGCCCAGTTGGTCCTTGGACCTGTGCAAAGTTCAGTCTGTGCAGCATCCTGTGATGAGGAGCTCCACAGCTGAGCCCACACTCCGTGGACCTGTGCTATTGTGGGGACCTATCCCTCACCACCAGCCAGTCTGGGATTCAGGCAGATGTCCAGAGGTAGGAGAGCCTTGCTGACTCTAAGGTCATTCTGATCCTTGTATGGCCAGTGTATCCCAGCCAGCACCCAAGTGCCAGCTCATACTCATTTCCATTTCCATTTCCTTCCAGGCATTTTGCAAGTAGAAAGGAAGTCTCTGATTTATAACTCAGAAAATGTTACATCATTCGTGTCACCCCACAGCTGTAGGAAAGTTTGTTGGTGCCATTATGCAAATTGACACATTACATCAATTATGTGGTTGAGATGTGGCAAAGACCTGAGTGAAAATGGATCTTCCAAAGTGCTGCTCTTCTTGTCCCTCTTGTAACAACCAAAGGCTGAGCCTTGAACACTAATCCAGTCCTTTTAATCAGTCATGTGCTGACACAAAGAGTGTGTTGCAGCTAAAAATCCTGGGGAAAAGCATTAAAATCAAGCACAAATTATGGTGAGATATGAGGCTGGGGAAAAGAAGCATCACAGCTCACTTCCCACCACTCACCATCTCTCCTTCCTGCAGGCCGTGCTTACCCACTCAGAAATGTCTGTTTGACCTGGTTTGATTATTGACTTTGGTTTTATGGTGAAAATTCATAAAAAGGAAGGAAGGATTGTGAGGCTTTCAATAACTCACAGCAGGATGTGGACAGCAGTCTAAGGAAAAAATTCATCCTTTAAATAGCTTTTACAAAGCAAACATATCTGCTTTCAGCTTGTTTCATGTTTTCCACATAGGCCTGGGTATCCATATGTGCAGAAGGTTCTTCAAATTGAATAGATTACAAGAATTAAACTGAGCCTCACAGATTAAAAATGGTAGCTTTTGATCAGCCCATGCAAATGTGGCAATCATCTGAGCTGCAGGTAGGATCTTCTGAAAATTTCACAACCATCTTAGCATTTAAAATGCCAATTTTGTTTTGTTTTGTTATGTTACCATCTCAGCCCATGGTAGGCAACCTGAGATTCCACTAAGGAATGAGAAACTCTTTATCCCTCTGATTCAAGGCAGCCACCTCCTTTGTACACAGCAGAGGTCACACAGCTGCACAGCCCAGAATCTGCCTGGACATGGAGAAATCCAGTCATGTAGCATTCCTCCTTCCTGGGTGGTTCCTGGGCCTTCAGGATGCACATTTCCAGATCTTACCCAAACCAAAGGATAGGGCGCTCACTTCAGCAAGCTGCCCTGTCAAATCCCCTGGAGACAGGGATTAGAAACAAACACTTCAAGGGGAGTGAGCTCTCTGAGGCCAACAGGACCAACATAACTCAGGGGCAGGGGTGGCTGGCAAGTGTCAGCCCAGCCAAAACCTCCACAGGCACTCAACACCCTCCTTCCTGTAGCTGCAGGAAACCTGGGCATTGGTCTTGGGCAGAGATCAGGTCTACATCCTCTTTGCTACATTGTTATCACCAGGAGAACCAAGGAAACGCTGTAAATCCCAGGAGTGGGGAGCAAGTTGGGTGACAGGAAAGGATTTGGTGCCAGATGGCAAAACTGAAGTTTTTACCATTAAATAATCTGAATGCCACCATACAACACTCAGCCAGAGCTTTCAAAGCTGGACCAAAGCGCTCAAAATTTGGAAAAAAGCCCCCCAAGCTCTTGTGAGAAGAGCAGGCTTCATGAGTGGGGCAGAGGAAAGGGGGGGAAAACTTCAGGCTGAGACTTTGTATCCCATAACCTATGCTCAGAGCAATTGCTTTAATCTACGTGCACCAAGTCCATTAAGATTATGATCTCTTCCTTCTCAATGAAGTTACAGTGTGGAAAGAGGTTACAAGGTGTTTGCTCACCCTTTGCTCACGTTTCGCTCTCCCACACGCCCAAGGTCCAGCAGCTCCGCACCTGCGGCTCAGGAATGCCGCGATGGAGCAGCGCAGCCCCGGCTGCTGCCAACAATTCCCTCAGCTCCCTAATGCCCTGCTCCAAGCGAGCAGCTCATCCTCCGCCTGTGCTATCCGCTAAAATCACCTCCGGTCATTAACCAGCTCCATTTGGCACCTACTTAAACCCACCGGCAGCCCCTGCTGTTTTTTCAGGCAGGAAATTAAAACGTTTTTCAAAGGCTCCAGAAAAATCCCACTGCAGACTAAAGGAGAGCTTCAGAGCCCGTGGTTTTCTCCGGGGATGAGATGCCCTCCAGCCCCTTGTGGCTCAGGGACCTGGCGTGGGTCCTGAGCCACTTGTTTGGGGACAAGTGTCACCCCCGGGACACCAGCAGCACAACCTGTGCTGAGTGCCCAAGCAGCAGCCACGGCCCTCCCCCAGGGACAAGGCAGCACTCACGATTTCAGGGATGAAGAGCACATCTGGGAAGGTCGTCAGGACGGCCAGGCCGCTGGGCAAAGTGCTGGTGGATGTTGAGGAAGACATTGGAAGCCTCTGGCACGGTGCTTATCTGTCACTGCTCCTCACTGCTGAATGCAGCCTCCTCACCTCTCCCTCTCTCTCTCCCTCCTTTCCTGCCCTTCCTGCTCTCGTTTCTTCCTCTTTCCTCCCCTTCCTGCCCTGGTTCCTTTCCTTCCTTCTTCCTGCTGACAGATGAAGACAGCTGTGAGTGGCACAGGTGTGGCCAAACCCTGTGACCCGCAGTCACATGGGAGGCGTTCGGGAGATGCAGGGGCAGCCCCGGGGCACTGGCAGCAGCGTTCGGCTGTCCCCGCACCCGAGCGTGCCAGGCAGGTTCCTGATCAGGGCCCAGTGGCACTGGGTGACAGCTGAGGGCAGCAGGGGACACCTGTGCCCATCCACCTGGACGGCCTCACGTCCCCTTGGATTTGCACAGTGAGCCAGCGGGGCCCCCACACCTGAGGCGGTCACAGCAGAGGACACGAGGGTGGCCAAGGTAGGCCAGGATGTGACAGGGGACAAACAGTGGGGCCTAGAAATGTCCCACAGACATCTAGGGATGAGGGCAATCAAACTGCAAGGCAAACCACCTCCATCATCTCTGAAGGAGATTGGAAATGCCAAGGTAACACAAATGACCTAAAACGATGAGTTCCCAGGCAGTTTCACTTTATAAATTTTACCATGTAGTCCATGGGAGCAAGTCATTCCCCTTCTTCTTCATATGGAATATTTACTCCTCTTAAACACACTTGGGCACACAGCAAAAACCACACAACTCCAGAAGCTGAGGCCAAAAAGTGCAGAGAAAGGACTTTGAGAAAGGAAGGCAGGGTAAAACATCTCCCCTGGAGAAAGCAGTGAGGCAGATGAGTGGAGGAGGCTGCAATGTTGGAAAAACTGGGGAAATGCTTTTAATAAGCGGATTAAGTGAGGGGCAGGGTTACACAGCAGAGCAAGCACTGAACCACAGAGCTGGTGGGGCAGTGAAGGGTGGGATGGATGCCTCTTACTCAGACCTTGAGCTCTATTATTTCCAGTCTATTGAAGCAAAAACATCTAAGTAGATAATGCCATCCTTCTTTCTTCTGGAGGCCTTTTCTCACTTAAATGCAGAGTCCATGCTGACCTTCATGACTTCTTCAAAGGTGGGAGAGTTATCTGCTGCATCCACCTGACTTCCCCAGAGAGATTCCATTTGCCCTAAGGCAACACAGCTGCACATAATGGATGAAACCTTGGATATGAGGCAGACCTAGAAACCAGTCAGCAAAGAGGGAGAGCTGGAAGTAGTGGGAACGTAGGCATTGGAGCTGGAGACACAGACACAGCTCCAGAGGGGTCTCACTGTCTCTGTAAGGGATGGAGATGAAGCTCTCCTGTTCCTGGGACCATGGGACTGCTGTGAGGAACAAGCAAGTGCATTATGAGGGGCAGGGGCACTGGAGCTGTTCCATCTGGAAGGGCTGGGACAGCTTTAAAGAACCCTTTCTTTGTCTTATTTACAATTTTTCGGTGATGGATTAAAAATGAGGGGGTTTAGCAGAACACTGGGTTCAGTGGTGAAGAATGCTGAGACCAGCCTGACCAAACTCTCTTAAACAGGCCCCTCATGAGGGTGCTCCTCCTGACTGAGGAGGGCATCAACCAGGATGTGGAACAGTCTGGTAGGGAAGTGAAAGATGGAAGTTCTGAGCAGAAACCAAAGAGCTGGTAACACCTAACTCAAATATGCTCTGCTGAGGACAACACAGAATCTAAAAGTTGCAGGACAATCAACCTGTTCATACCACAAAAGATCAGTCCCAGTTTTCCCAGCATATCTCCTTGAGATGCATGAAGATCCTTCCCTTGGGTGGGAACACCCCTCAGGGACAGCTCTGGAGGCTGAGTGAGAGGCTTGCCCATGGTCAGTGACATGGGTGAGTAACATCAACCTCTATCTGATAGTTACTAAGCTGGCTGTGTTATTGGTGCAATAAATAGAGCACTGTATCAGCAGCTTAATTGTGTAGTAAATAACTCTGATCAGATTGGAGCTTTGCTATTTTGCATTATTCTCTTTTTACATTTTCATCTAATCATTGTCAAATCTAAATAAAGCAGTGATTTATTCATCCTTGTCCTTGTCAGCTGCTGGCCACCTGAAAGAAAAGGATGACATTACAGGGTTCCCTAGGGAGGTATAAACCACTGAATTTTCTGTTCTGGAAAGGCTTCTCTGAAAGAGATCCCTGCACACACACAGTTTTGGAGCTGGTATCCAAATAGTGGAGGTGAGCTCCAGAAAGAGGATGAGGATGCCTTTACCTGCTAAGGACAGAACCTCACCCCATCATTGATGGTGCAGGAGGTGCTCCCCCGGGGAGGTACAAACCAGCAGCAGCTCCTTGGAGAGAACTTCTGTGTTAGAGCAGTCCCTGGTGGAAGTATTCAGCACTGGAGGCAGCACTCAAATTTTGGTGCAGGGCTCCTGGGAGGGGATTGCTCCCACACAGGAAGTGCCATGAAATAAAGCAGGTGCTGGCCTTCACCTCCCCTGGGGAGCCTCTTATCTGCACCAGGAACACCAGGGAGAGCTCCTTGCCTTCCAAAAGAAATGTATTTCTTTCTGTCCTGGCACATTTTGCCAGTAGGGTCTAGACACTTGGCTTCAGATCTGCCCTTTGGGTTTCTGAGGCAGTACCACAGGACATTTAATTGTCTAGGAAGTACACAGGGATAGAGGGTGGAGTTCTGAATGGTGACAGTGGAAAGCTAAAAGCCAACATCTCTTTTGTCCTGGCACCTTAAGTGGGAGTAAATAGGGGAGGGCTTCAGGTTTGGATCCTGAAGAAGGGAAAGTGAATCACCTCAGTGCAGTTCAGAGGTTACAAAAGAAAGGTATAGTCCAGCGCTGGCTCTTTCTTCCAGGACCTCTGAGGGAGCAGCTGCTGGAGTTTTTTCAATTTTGGACATAGACTCTGTGAGAGAATCTGAGGGCACACACAGTGAAAAGTAAGAGCAAAGACTTGCATGGGGTGCAGTTTACAGGATGCAAGAGGAAGGGGAAAGCCAGGGCTGGCTTTTTCCCCCAAAATCTGTATGGAAGCAGTCGCTGGCTGTTTAAAGTGTCAAAGCTGGGCTCTGGGAGATTGATATGATGGATGCAGCTAAGAAGCAAAGTGCAAAACTCCAGGATGTGGGGTGTAATTCCAGGGGTGCGAGACAAATGTGGAGTCAGCTGGCAGCAGTTGTGACAAAGACTTTGCTGCAGGTTTACAGTTAAGGTACAAGATCTATGTGACTGAAAATACATGAAGGCCCGGTTATTTGGAGAAATTTTGGAGGTAGCATCCAACTGTGTATCATAACACACCAGCTCTGTCATGACCTGCTCCCACACCATCCAGCTACATACACATATACATACATCAATATATATACATATGCACACACACAAGTACAGCCTCACTCGTGGGAGTGTCATTCAGCAACCAATACTATAGATGTAAAGCCCAGTCTTTGGGCAGGCCAGAAGGAAATGTTCCAAAATCAAGAGAGAAATTCTGTCTCGCTTACTACAGCTCCCACATCTCTGGATTAAAATTCTGTAGCAGGCCCTTGGCTGGAGCAAAGCCATCTCTGCCCTAGACCATGCTGGTTTCCAACAAGCATTCCAGAGCAGGAGGGGGCACCTTCCCCTGCCAGATCCCAAATTCCTGCTCTTTGGTTTCTTCTATCCCCTCTGCACTGCCCGTGGCTGAGTGACAGCTGCTCAGCATGCCCAAGCTGTGAGCTCAGCTCCAAGAACTGGCACAGCAGCAGAGCTGTGGAAGCTCCTCGGGTTTGGAGGAAGCTGCTGACACAACTTACTCAGAAAAAAAGGAGTCAGCAAGAAAACACTAACATTGTTCAGAACTGGCCTGTAAAATCATCACAGTGGGTGGATGTTGGAACCCAGGACATTCCTCTGGCTGCCCTGGATGACTCGAGATCCTGGCAGGGGGCTCAGAGTCAAAAACACCTGTGCTTTTGATTTTAGTCCATTGAAAAAATTACCAACTTTGTGTGAAGATTTACAAGCCACAAGAGTTTGAGCAGAATGACAGTCAATTTGTCACAGGGTGAAAAAGTAGAATTCTGGGGTTTTAGAATGGGGGGTTCAAGAAGCAAGATGGAGGAATGTGGGCGTGTTCTGTCCTCCTTCTTGTCTTCCATCTTCTGCTGTGATAGTGACACTTTTTGATTGGTTTAGAATAGAGACAGACTGTCTAACATAGGTGACAGGTATTGGAAAATTATTGTAAATAAAGTACATGTAGTTCCTTGTATAAAAAGTTAACAACTCCCAAAGGGCAGGCGCTGTGCTGCAACCCAACCTGCTGGACAGATCTCAGCAGGTCAGAGAAACAATGTAACAGATAAGAGAACATAAACAACCTTGAAAAGCAGAACTGAGGAATCTCAACTCCTTCTTCGGTGATGAGGCTGGGAAAAAAGACTTTCTAATATCTCAGGGGTCATTTTTACCACAGAAACGTGAGAGGTGGACTTACTTCCACCCCCACTCCCCTCAAACAGAACTGGCAAGTGCAATTCCCTGAGCACTGAAGGCTGGGAAAGAAGATTTTAAGGGTGCCTGAGCATGTCATTAGGATAGGTCTGAGAGCTGCTTCACACAGCAGAGCTTTTAAATCCCCTTTGCACAGAACAGGTGTTTCAGCATCTCTGAGGATGTGCTGCCCAGCTTCCACAAGCAGTGACACAAACTTGGCCAGGAGCTGAGTAACAGCTGGCAAAGCCCTCAAGACCCGCCAAGAGTATCCCACAGGGTACACAAATGAGGGGAAAAAAAAAAAAAAAAGAAAAGAAATTTAAGAATTAATCACATAATGAGGAATGTATCAAGTAACAGCCACAGGTTCCTGATGCCAAGATTCTGGTTCAGTGCCCCCTCCCCTTCTCAAAAACAGCTCACACACTTCCAGTTTTGGTTTAGGGTTGTTTTGCAGTTTTGTTTGGTTTTGGGTTTTTTGGTTGTTTTTTTTTTTTTTTTTAATAAAAGAAGGCTTCCAGATACCTAATACTATTGTGCTGTTTGTGCAGGACAAACTTTAAATACTAAAATGCACAAGTCAAAACAAGCTGTTTTGAACTGCTCAGCAGCGCAGGCTCAAGCACTTATTTGCAATGGCTTTACTCTTTGTACAATCAGTTCTATATGTAGCAATGACTGTATATAAAGAATATAGTACATACTATTGTTTTCATTGTCAATTTACAAGAGGAAAAAAAAATAAATATTTCCCATTCTTATTATACATTAACATTTCAGTAGAAAGTTACAGCTGTTGTGTTGGCATGACCTGCAACATCAGGAGGAGAAGGGACATGCATACTTATCTATTAAGAACTCTAAACTATGACTTTGTAATAAATTACAGAGGATAGATACCAGCCAACAGAATACTGATTATCTGAATCCAGTACATTTGTGATTCTTGCTCCATGGTAAAAGCCAAAAATCTTGCAAAATACAAAAGCCAGTAGCTTGCATTATAAGAAAGACAGACAAACCATGTATGGTATACATACATACCACGTATGGTAGAGCCTCTTCTCCAAATGTTTGTGAATAACAGGCTTGTGGTTTCTCAGGCAAAAAGAGATTAAGTTGTTGAGTTGGTCCTTGCACCCTTCACACATAACTAGCACCATAAAGATGCAAGGACCAGCAAACACCTAAAATTCATGCTTAATAGATAAAGCATGCATTTTGTAGAGTTTGTGCAGGGTACACACTCTGTTCATTAAGGTTACTGTGCAAAAAAGATTCTCAACCACTGAAGATGTTTCTGTAATTCTGTTACGATTATTAGCAACATTTTTAAAGTTTAGCAGGCTTGTGTGTGATTAATGAACAACCTGTACTCGTGGTTCCCCCCTGATTGCTGTACCACTCAACTGGGGGCTGAGGAAACAAAGGCAGCAGCCTCAATTCCCATTAAGTGGGGGGAAACGAGCTGCAGTTTGCTAAAAAATAAAATATTTTAAAATGGCACGAAGCTTTGTACAGGTGGATCTACCAGTGCAAATACATATACATGAGGTACCAATTTGTTCAGATCATGTATAGGTCAGATCTATTTATATGTATCTTAAAATCACTCAATTTCCTGCTGTCAGATAAAGGCTACAGCTTGTCAGCCTGTAAGTAAAATCAAAATTAAAACAAATTTTCATCATATTCAATATCAGATTATTGTAATTTCTCCACAATTTAGTTTCTGAGCTTTCACTACTGAGACGACTTAATTTTTGGTTTTTTTAAAAAGCAAAATAATATAATAATAATTTTCTTTTTCAAGACTTGATATGATGTAAGGAAAAAATTAAAACTGTGCATATAATTTGGAACAATAACTGTAACTGGCTGAATATTTTAACATTGCTTGAAATTTTACTAAGTACTGTTAGGAAGGAGGAACACAGTTATTGCTATTTGAAGACTTAAAATTAAACCAAACCAACCTGAAAGCATAGACAGAACTATTCCAATGGTGAAAATTCTATAGATACAAAACAGCATTCTGCCTAAAATTAGTCCTTCTTCATCTGAAAACTCTTCAAGTTATCTACAGCTTTCTCTCCCATGCAACAATGATGGCATTTACATGAAGTTATGGATTTGAAGTGGCTAACTGAGGGGGCCACACAGCTTTTCAACTCTGGCAGCTCTCTCTTGAGACGTTCCAGCTGCTCCACCTGGAATATATTTGGTTGTTCAGGATTTGAGTCGTATATCCTGAATAAATGAGAAAAGAAAAAACACTGATCAGTATAAACTAGCAGTCCACAGAAATGTACACTAGATGAAGCACCTGGTTTTTATTCCTTAACAGAACAAAATTAGGTGCCAAAGTCAGTTTGTTTGGGGTTAGTACCCTGAATTTTGCTGTCTATCTCACAACATAAAATGGTATTCCCTTTACACAGACTAGTTAGTGTTTCATTGGATATACTAAAAACCTACTGGCATATACTCAATCTCCTGACAAATGTGATTTTACAGGTGGCACAAAGCAGTGAAACAAGAGCAGTGTTCCAGGCTTCAAAGTCCAAGCTAAGAAATTTTAGAGATTATTTGAACAGACTGTAATATACTGTTTGCACATAACACTGCATTGAGTGTATACTTACTGTTTCAAGAAGTATTTCACCTCCCCCAGTTCAGAATTTTTTCTTTTTCAAATTACCACCATTACCACAATATTATGTGAAGAGTGAAAAATAGAAAGTCTGACCTCTCTGCACACCTAATGCAGATTAACCATCTGCACTACTTTAAACAGTCTATCCTCTTCTCGCTTTCTTGTTTTCACACATGTAAACAAAGCTGCAGATTTGAAGTCAGCATCATACCAGATTGTCCAAACCCAAACCACATTTTGAATGACAGTCACTGTCATTCAAAATGTGCACTGAGCACAACTCAAACACCATTCTGGTGTTATTCATTACAAAGAAAAAGCAGTGGTGCTCCTGTAACCTAACATTGGTACAACACCTATGGTAATAAGGATATACCTTGATTTCCCAACATTAATTTTTAATATCAGCATGTTTATATTCAAAATTTTAATCCTGGCACCCAGCTGCTCTCACTTTTAGTTGTTGCACATACACAGTTGCAGGTATTGCAGGTCTTCAGGTTTTTCTCCTTAAAATGAAAACTTCTGCAAGAAATTACCATGGCTTCTGCCTAAGTCTTTAAGAATGATCATGCTTCACTTATGATTTCTTCAAGAAAGTAGTTTGTTTTTATTTCTTCATCCTTTATCTCTCACGCATTTTCAAGTTATGCCTAAAAGGAACTAATGGCACTTACAAAACAATGTAGTGCTCAAGTGAGAGAGTGCAAGGTGCTCTTTTACCCTGACAAGACAACTCGTGAACTGCTGGCAACTCCAAGACACCAAAACCAACATGCAGCTCAAAGATGGTACAATAATGGGATTCAGGTGAGGAAACATTTCCACAGGAAATATTGATATGGATCACAGTAAGGTCAAGGACAATTTCTGTGAAGAAGTGAGAACAGATGCTGTCCACTTTGATGACATTCAAACAGAAGGCATAGCATTTAAATTACTTGTAATCCAATACAGGCCTAAGATATGACCCAAATCTGCCCAATGGAAACTTTCTGCAAAATAACAGCTCTACCTTCTTTCCTTCCTGTGCTTTCTTCAGTTGAGTCAGCTGACACCTTATGAATTTCCCTGCAAATTCCACAGAAAACACTGAAACTTGAGGATAGTATTCTATATAAAACACACGTTACGAACTAAGAATCTGAAGTCTTTCCCATCAGTTAGACACTAGAACAGCAAAAGAATGGTTCTTCTAAGGCCCTTGTTCCTAGAACATGGCTAAGCATGTTTCTAAGCAGCTTCAAATATAAACTCTTTAATTCCTGCTCCATTCTAAACTATTTTCAATTGAGATTCTGGGTGAATTCAACCCTCCAAGCTCCTTTCAAGCTGTCCACTAGAGCCAGTCCACTCCAATATGGGTATTTGGTTTCTTTTAAACCAAAGGCAGAGAAAACAACTCCAAGCAAAACTTCAGAATTTCCTGACCCTACTTTTTGCTTGGGTCCACAAAAGTACACCACCAGTTTGCAGCAACAGAGCTCCAATACTTCTCTAATTATTTCCAACATCACTGTAAAGATAAGGAATAAACTCTCATCTCCCTATCCTCCTTTCTTCAATCGGACAATAATTTGTAAGCAACTATGCACCAAAGTTTCTCCATCCAACCTCCTGTTAATAAGCAAGCCCTGCAGAAGACTGGGAAGTCCTTTAGACATTACTTTTTAAGTAAGCACCTTCTACAAAAGACTTGCAGGACACTGCAGGGCTTTGCAGTGGGTGTAAAACTGATGTGCTTGGCTCTTGAAAGGTGTCTTGCAACCTCTGAAAACACATACAAAACAAGAGGCAGCAGCACTGAAATACTGTTTTCATGCTCAAAAGATTTTCTGAAGCTTTTGATTAAAGCTTTTCACTTTTCTTTAGATCTCGAGGAAAAACTTTGAGTTTACTTTGCAATTCACAAAACGGGGAAGATTTAAACTGTCTTAACAACTGTCATAACATATTAATTCAATTACTGAGTAGATTAGAAATCAACTCATACTACACTTCTTCCACATATCCATGCTGTTATTTAAGTAACATGCAGTTTCAGGCAAACAGGGCAGCCCAGATTTCAGCAGTCTTGTGCTTTTGAGAAGTGTTTTAAATGCTTTTGATTTGATTGCCAGCTAAATTTATGTAAATGTTGGGAAGTTACTAATACCAGTCAAGCACAGCTTTTGCCTGCAAATGCAACATGCAGCCTAAGGAACTGCAGTGTTTGGACAAAGCTCTCATGGAAAAGCTCTCATCATCCATGTTTGGGAAATAGTGGTTTTGTATTTTTATGCAGTTCTGTGTATTATTCAACAAACAAAATTCAGATCATGTAAACTGGATGAGAAAAGATGATGCAAGTGTAAGCTAGCACCCACCCCCTCTCCACATTGGTATTCAATATACAGCCAGCAGGTGTAAAAACACATGGCTGCATTGTTCTTACTGAGTTTAGTATCTTCAAATAGAGAAATATTTTCTGGACTGTTTCCAAAGCCTATCCAGGAGAAAAACACCAGATCAATCACCTCAGAAATCCTGCTTTAAAAATCAGCCTTTTAACCAAGCCAGAGTAATTGCACAATAGGTTGAAATTTCTTCTTTAATTAAAATTGAAACATCAGACTAATAAAGCATTTTAAGGCTGTGATTTCTGTGCAGACAGAAAATACCCAGTCATGCACATAAAGTACTTTCTTGTTTAAGAGCTCAAATAAAAGCCTGAAGGCAGACATGGCAACTTTATTTGAATTAAAAGGGCAGCCTCTACAGAATTTGGTTAAACACTGAGATGAATGGTAGCTGAACATAGGAAAATAGGAGAATAGCATCCCAGAACATCTGCTTGGATTAATGACTTTGGGTGAATGTAATAATTTGCAGCCCAAGTGGAGAAAGGCATGGATGGGGGGAGGGAGTGCATTTGTGTTCTTTCCTCTGCCCCAGTGAGATCAGCCTTTTAATATTTTTGGCATTTGTAAGCTTCCCAGATTTAGTCTTGCAGTTTTTCTCCATGCAAAGCAAAGCCAGACCCCCTACCTGCATTTTTTTTCCCCCAGAGCTTGGTATCATCAACTTTTGGTATTCAGGACACAGTTTTTCTGCCATCTTCACAACTGGCTACAGTGTTTTGGTCAATTCTACATGGATGATTAAAGTTTGGAAAAAAATAGCTTACAGAAATAATCTCCATGCACACAGTTCATAATCTCAGAAATAACTACTGCACACAGTAACTCAGGGCCTCATACAAGCAACCTAAAATTCACTAAAATTCCTCTATTCACTTTCTAGATTATTCAGATAATTAGCACTTAACATGGTGTAAGTAAAAGCCTAGTAAACAGCAACACAAAATACCGTATTTGATAGATCTCTGGACTTGGCCATAAATCCAGGGAACAAAAATACAGAAACCATGGAAGAAGCACCATCTTAATTCAGCCCTGGAAATATTCTGGAATTTGAAGACACAACAGCAGCATGAACTGGCTTTACACTAAAACAGATTACTGCAGTCCCTACTTATTACTGACACCTTGGAACAATCATGTACATCTCTCTCTCTTGAGTTCCGCTTTTTAAATTTAGTTTTAAATTTATTATTTCTAAACTCCAAACAGCACAGAATATGGATGCTGACACCATACCTATTTAAACTGTAAGTATCAGCTTCAAGTCTCAAGTGATCTGAAAGACTGGCTCTTTACCCAGCAGCTCCAGCTGTGAGTGGAAATGTTTGCTGCCAGGTTTTACATCCCTACATTCCAGAACTTGCAGGTACCACCTGCATTCCAAAATGGCCACCTTGATACATCTGATGCAACTTTCAGAAACTGTCATATCCCTAACCTGCATTAAGAGTGAATTTAATTTTACTCACACAATTAGTAAAACTTGAAAAAGTAATTAAGAATTGCAAAGGGACATCCATTGTTTGTTTTGGCCTACAGGAAAAAAAAGGGAAATTACATTTAGAAATTACACTTAACAAGCCTGCAATAACAGCTTTGGAGTTAATACTAATTTTGGGGTTCCTCTCCAAAAAATGGCAAGATGTTGAAGTGGAAGTGATAGAGGAGGCGGGCAGCGAGAGGAGAGATGAACACTACTAAGAATCCAGATGATCTAAATAGTGAAGGAAGGTTAAGAAATTTTTGTTCAGTTAAATCCACAAGGGAATTCAGCCTTCCAAAGAATTGGCTAGTTATCAGAAAGTGAGATGAAAGGTGTTCTACTGTCCTACTACAAGTTAGAACACACCAAACAGTACAACAGGACATGTAAGGTGATGAGTAGCTGACTTGCAGCCTCAACATAAATGCCACAACATTTAAGTAGCATGGAGTATCTAAAGCAATAAAAGCAACATGAAGTCAGAAGTTAGGCTGGCCCCTGCTTTACTGTTTGACCACAGTAGTGAATATCCATTGCACAGGGAGTAATTAACTCTGGAGGACTGGATTAGTAGACATGAGATGAAGAGACATTTCACAAACACTTTATGCAGTGGAGTTTGATTATAACACCCCACCAATAATATATCACTAACTTCTGCATAGCACAGAATACAATTTCATTACCCTATGATTGCACACTAAGTAGTTAGAGGATTCTTTCACCTGCATTCTAGTCCAGAGGTATTTTTCACTGACTAAAGGGGCTCCAGTCCTGAGCTGCAGCAGAGGTGCAGCACACAGCACTGCTGTAGCAGGAAAGAGGACTTATGTGTCCATGTCCTCAGTCTGAAGCTGATCCCCAGTGTAAAAACCTAGTTATTCCTTTTTTTGCTGCCAATGAATGGGAGACTTTCTGTACAGCAGAAGAAGTGTCACCTCTGGCAAACCTGAGAAGCAATGGACCTCGAAAGGACTCTCAGCTGTCAACAACAGATTGAAAAGAGTTAACTATTTTTTTTTACACTGAGAGCCTAGAACCCTAGGAGCAAATTTATTTGATTTTCTGCCCCTAGAGTTGATTAAATTGACTCTCAGTTCTCACTTTATAAAACAGAGCCTTTGACAATTATTGATTCCTCTTCCTTTGGTTGTTTTTTTGTAGGTAAAACAACATACAAAGCAATACTCTTGCTAAAGCAGAAGGTCTGAAAGCCTTCTGTAATTTGAAACTTCAGTTACACTTAATGCTTTCCCAATTACTTTCTATTGGAATTCTATAATACAGATTTTCAAAATAAACTTCATCTCATAATGATGAATCTCTCATTTTCTCATTTTCAAAGACAAAAGACCTAAAACTTTGAGTTGCTGTAAGCAACCAAATAACACAACAATGCTTTTCTTAAAATATTTAACAGTATTCTGATGTTTCTACCTGAATTTTTTGATATAACACCTACTTTCTGAAATTACTAATTTGGCGGTTTGCCCTGGAGTCACTCCAAGCTAATTTTAATAGGAAAAAATGTGAATTCACAGCTTTGAAACACAAGAGAATGTTGTGTTAACTATTTCCACAGCTCAATATAGAATACTGAAATTTCCAGTCAAATAATTAAATGACATTTTCCTCACTATAACACGTTTACATAACCTAAAAATTATATCATGAATATTAGTAGCATCTTAAATGTGTATGCCATACACTTTGTTATTTAAAGGATCTAATTATATTTATGTTGATCTCAGGAAAAACAAAAGTTATTTTGCTTCATAGATACAGCTGAAAGAGTGGGAACTGGTGTTAAAACTTATTCTTGATCCAGGTTTATGGGGTCCTTGTACTTTCTGCACCCAGTCAACCAAGAAGCAACATGAAATTTCACCAGAATCTATTTACAATAGTTTCTAAGCTTGATGATGGTGGTGATTATGATCATTATTTTTAAAAGCCACAACTAAGTACCTGTCATATATTAACCCATGAACACCGTATTCTCTCAACTTCTTCCTGTTATCCGGGTCGTTTGTATCATCACCCCATGAAAAAATAACCAGGCCTTTGGATATGGCCCGTGTAATAAATGCTGGATTCCTCAGCAGGTCTTCAGAATGCACACTAATTCCCTGAAATACAGAAGACTTCAATTAAAAATCCATGTTTTTGAAACGCATCAGCTTTTTTAATCTTTTAACACTGGCAGCTGCTTACTGTTTCATCCATAATAATAAAACACAATATTTAACACAATTAGAGAGTTTAATTAGAGTGCTATTTTTAAAATACTGTTTTTTAAAAAACATTTCAAACAATGGACTTTTTTTGGCAGTTGCCCAATATTAGTGTATTTCTTTTGTGAGGTTAGCCATAATTTAAAGCATTAGTGCATTAGTGCCAAAAATGATAGATTTAAAACAAGCAGTAATAATTCAGTTTGATTTTAACTTGTCAGCTTACCAGCAAGTTTTCAAACTGTGCAAAGTTAATGGCAATTGGAGTTGTGCGAGATCT
The DNA here is from genome assembly GCA_039654755.1 of Calcarius lapponicus. NCBI lineage: Eukaryota > Metazoa > Chordata > Aves > Passeriformes > Fringillidae > Calcarius > Calcarius lapponicus. The sequence goes on along the minus strand of CM077465.1, from coordinate 101,126,164 downwards.
AAGATCCATGAGCTCTGGATAGAGTTTAGATTCCCCTTGGGTGAGAAATAACACAGGATACTTGTTTTGCTTATGTCGGATCCTGTCAGGAGAAAAGTCCACAAGTAGCACATGAAAAAAAATAAACGTGAAAGAACAAAGATTTGATCTCACTGTTTCAAGGGGAATTCCTCTCTTCCTGCACATTCTTCTAGTTCCTAGCTGGTGCAAGGAGATGGTCCCACAGTTTAGCATCAAACTGTGCTGTCAAACTGCTCAAATGAGTCCTTTTGCCACTACTGGAGATTAACACACATGTTAAGGGAAGCTAGGCTTAATCTTGAACTCAGCCTTACATCCTCAATATGTTTATATATAATCCCCAAAGCCCATTTAATTCTGTAATTTTCTTCTTAAATGCACAGATTCATGATGATCATGAAGATCCATGACAGGAATTTCTAAACATGGTTAATACACAGCCCCTAACCTTACTAATGCATTTTTCAAGCTGAATACTGTAACAAGATTATTTTTGTTCCTAAATTAGGCTTGCACACCCCTCAAGTATGACTGGAAAAAGACTTTGGGATACCACAAGAAACCTTGACCTTTTTTGCTGAGCTAAGAAAGAGTGAAACATCCAGAAAGGCACTTGACAAAAATACCCACCACGACTTTTTCACCTATTTTTATTTTTCAGGCTCATTCCAGATAGCAAAGTGGTCTTATTTCAGTTCCCAACTATTTTGGCACCCAAATTTTATGTCTAAGGAAAACACCTGTTACTTATTTCCTGGTGCGTATTTTAAAATACAAAGTAAATTTTACCAAATAAAAATAAATTTCAAAACCAAAGTACTTTATTTCTCTCTTCTAAACTTACATTGTACAAATGTCTGCATGAAAAGAAGAAAACACAATTCTTCTTCGTCCAGCATTCATCAAAACAGTTTTCAGAATAATATCTAGAAAAAGGTTCATATCAAAGTATGTTGACAAGTTGCCATCCCATTGTCCATCCTGGAAAAAGAAAGCACAAGTTTGAGTCACTTAAATTAATGCTTACTAAAACTATTTTAACCAGCAATAAACAAATTTAACTCAGTCAATCTGAGCAAAGTGAGAACTCAGCTGGCCAGTTTGAATGCAGAATCAATCCTTCAGTCTGTTCAGTGCTGGTTCCAGCTCTCCAGGACTGACAGCCTGAGAGGTGCAGCTGAATTCTCACAGCAGTAAAATTCACTGAAAAATTCCCTGTCTCCCCATCCAAGGAATGCATTCCTAGGAAACCTATTACAGCTACAAAAACACAAAGAAATTCCCTGAAGACCAGTAATCATAGCAGCTACTCTCTGCTGTTATTTCTAGCATACTGACCTCCACCTACCACTGTCCTCAGCTTCCTTCCCCCACTCCAGGCTTGCAATCCCAGCCTTTACAACCACTTCCCTCTGGACTGAGTGCTGCACAATCCAGCTGAGTCTGCAGCCCTACTGACTGGAAGGAAGCAGCTGCTTGCATTACTGTGCCATGTTGTAGCTGCCCCTGCACAGGGCCAGGAGAGGTTGAATTTCTTGGCACTTTCCTGTCTACCCTGTTGTGATCTGTTGACTTTAAAAAGAATCTCCTACCAAAAGCAGTCTGAACTCAATCCTATGAATTTTATCACTTTAAGAATAAGACTGTTCATTTGTTGGAGTGGTGCTACTATACCCCCAGTTTAAAAATAATACAGCATTTTTTTTAAAAGGCACAACCCCCCACAAAAATTATGCCTTTGCAGCTCATAAATTGTCACGTCTAACTACAAGCTTTAGCCATAGAAATGTCAAACAATCAAAATAAATCACATGTATGTTTACTTACCCTTTGTTGGGAGATCCATTTTATTTCTATGTCGAACCCAACATCATTAGGAACAGACTCCAGGACCTGAAAAAAATTTACTATGAAGAGACCCAACAGCAAAGGAGGACAACAAAGCACTGGGAAGGTAATTGTTGGGAGAATACATTGGATTTTAATGCTAATGGTGTCTAACAGTAGAATTCAAAATGCTAGGTTTTTAACACTTTATACAACACACATATACACAGTTTTCTACTCCAGTTAAACTTAATGAATACAGAAAAGTGGATACAATCTTAAGGACAAGATTTTGACAAGGTGCAAATGTGAGTCAATTCACCTTAACACATGTAAGAAATGCCTCATTTGTACTCCTAAAGAAAGAAAAAATATTTTTTCTCCAGAAAGTTCTTCTGAATGCAAAGTGCATCTTAAGTATGAAATCCAGGAGCTTGCCATTACCATGATAACAGAAGTTCTTTCATGTGAATTTCCTGTAAAGAATTACTTGCAAGGTGATTTCAAAAGGTGGAGCTAACACAAACCAGTCCTAAATGGAAACACACTGGAAATTCACTCAACATTTCTCAGTGTCTGGCTCTGAGAGATGGCCAAGACACTGTGAGGAACTGCCAAAGGCCAGGTGTGGTTTCTCTCAAAATTAGAAACTGTCAATGCATTAACAGGCAATGCCCACATGTTAACCAGCTGTAAAACTGAGTGCACCCCAAGCTACACAGCTTGGGCTCATGAATTCAGAAGCTTGAAATACACAGACTGTTACTTGTGAGCACTGAAAACCCTCCAGTGTCCAACAATAAAACCCCTGTTGTCAGTTCCAGCATTGATACCAGAGGCCTAAACCCAAAAATCAATATCCCCCTAGCAATGTGTGCAAAGCTGAAAGTAAAACACAGGTTTTCATGTTCCCCAATCATCTTGCTCCATATTCACTACTTACTCTTTGCAGAGAAGGAAATGGCTGCATCTCAAAAGCAGAGTTCTCTTCCTCGTTAAAAGATGCTGTAAAGAAAGATGAAATATTGAATTAAAACAAACAGAAGCATAATCCCAGTAATGCCAGCAAGAAAAGACTGTCTCAAAATCATAAGGCCTTTAGGAGTGAACAATGAAACCAGGTCTCCCTTTTGATTACCTTCACCTTTTCCTCTTTAACACTGACATACTCCCATGATGGTATTGGCAATTCCTGGTTTGGAATTTAAAACCTTGCCATAATCTGTATCTCAGAATGGCTTCTCTCATCCCCTCACCATTTCACTCAGTAAATTATAACCACAATAAACTCTAGCTATCAAGGCTTATTTGTTTAATTTTTTTTAATTTTATCTTTTCTTATACAGGTAGGATGTGTGAGATAATTTGCTGTCCCTACAAAAGGGATAATTAAGGGCAAAAATTTACAGCACTGATAAGACATCCTACAGCAGTTACCAAAGTTCTTGTCAGCAAGTCTGAAGAGCTGAAGGTACAGTTGGAGAAGCATAAGATAGAAACATCAGTGGCAATTTTCTTAAGATTATTCAGAAGTATATATTGATCTATATATTTGCCTTCTACCCTTCTGTCCCTGCCCTCCCAAGGGAGTACTTTCTGTTCAGATATTTCCTTCCCAGTAAAGAACTCTACAGCATGCACAAAATTAACTACATAAGCATTTAGAAATATTCAGGACAAATGTGATTACAACAAGCAGCTGCAACCACAGAATTTATATCATTACATGGCAATAAATCAATCCCAACACTCTTCCAAACTAGTACATACCATTGTGATCTTTTACTTTCAGGGCCGTCACGTGAGCCAGCTGAAGAGCATAAGAGCAACATTAACACTCTACCCACATCTTCCTACATATAAAATGTAACTAATTTTGCTTGTAAATAATTTTACAGTTTAAAAGTCTATTACAGACATAATTTGTAAAAGAATAAAAGACAAATTGTACACATCACAATTTTCTTTCAAACTTTGTTTTAACAATTTCAAGAAAAGCTCAAAACCAAACTGAAAACATGCTCACTGAAAATTCAGGAATCATGTTAAGGGTGAACCCATACAAACTATAATTCAACATCAAGATGTGAATAAGTCTGAACATTAATCTCTCCTCTGTTTCAATCCAGCTGACCTGTTTTATATTACAGTCACACATACTGAGCTAGAATCAGGCAGAAACAAGCCAACTCCCTTGCTCCATTCAAATTCTCTCTTCATAAAAAGGAGCAGATCAAGTAATTTTAAGTAAAAAGAATCATATGGTTTTTGGATTAGCCAGATGGTTTCCTTGACTGAGGGCAGGTATCTCAGCAGGGTCTTCAGTAGCCCACTCATCCCTTTTTATCTAGATAGGGCCCTTCTGTTTGGAAGGTAGAGCAGTTCAACACAGTCCCACACAGTCCCTTTATCATTTGAAAATTAGATACCATATTTCTAGAGGATAAAAGCAATTAATCCAAGCTGTAAAAACGGTGCAAATGTATTTTTCTTGGAATAACCTAGTTGTTTTGTTTGTCCAATTTTTAAAACTGTACTCTCCAGAACTATCTGTAGTTACTCCCAAAACCTCCAAGCTTCATAAAATTCTACGCACAGTATATTGTACTAGCCAAGGAAACAATACCTTTAATAACTGTAGCTGATCAAATGTGAGTTCTTTGACTGCAATCTCAAACAATTCCAAAGGCTCCGTATCCAGTTTCTTTAAATAGAACCAACACATAATTAAGCATCACTGAAAGCAACAAAAAAGCCACACACCCTTCATAAAGTAGCCATAAAGGCAATTAATGTTTCCTATTTTATTGATAAAGATACAAGTAATACCTTATGAATAAGATGATCAGTTTTCACAAGACAACACAGGCACTTAAAAGCAAAAAACAATTTGAAAGAAACCCAATGTCTTGTCTTTCGTGCAAGTCAGAGGCTTTAAAGTTCTTTCCTCCCAAAACGGTAGCATAATTTTTCCTTAAAACTTGACTGGTTAATGTATTCAGGAAAGATGTTTACAAGTGAAGAAATGCAGTAAAAAATATTCCAAGGCAGTTCACTTTACTGCTGTTTATCCAATGTCTCAGAAACTAATAAAAAATTATAAATATCCTGGGGTAAAATTCACACACAGAGACCACTCCCAAAATAAAGATCTGGTGTCAAAAAAATTCTGTCCATTTCTCACTTCCCCTCTTCACTAAGAAATTTTTACTGAGCAAGACAATACAGAGTGAAGATACACTGAATATTCATTCCCCTCAGTCAAAGTTCCATTTCCACAGCTGTTCTAAACCAAGCTTCTTCTAAAGTGCAATACTGCAGTGAGTGTGGGAGTTTGAAAACACAAGACCCAGTGCCAAGAAAGACAGAGCAGTGTGCTCTGCAATCTCTTTGGATTTACTGCCAGAACTAGGAGGGAAGATAAGCAGAACAGGACAGAATGCAAACATTCAGGCCTCACTGTAAGAGAGCCCAATAGGCACCTCAGAATATAGCAGAGTTGTCTGCTTTTTTCTTCCAAATCTTAAGTCAGAAAGAAGCTAAATAGTAACTACAATGTCAGCTTGAAGAGTGCCAAACGATGCATCTGAAAAGCTGTTGCTACAACATCAAAAGGAAAAAACTCAAGTTCCCAGCTCTATGCACTAAGTAGTGCTGCATATTTATTGCCATTCTATCCCTTGAGAGCCCACAATTATTTCTATGAGAGCTTAACATTTTACATTTCTAGAATGGGCATATCTATACATAAAATACAGCTATTATCTTCTTTACCTTTTTCATGGCCATGCAACATGTGAGATCGTGGTATACTATAGGCACATGATCTTTAGAAAGATGTACATCAAATTCCACAAATGCTGCTCCCTACAGAAAATTGAAAATCACACAGAACAAAACAAAAGCCCATTAATTACTTACGCACGAGGACTACAGAACTACATGCAAGTATTGTCAAATATTCATAGGTCCTGGACATCAAGCTGGCATTTGATTTAACTGGTGACCTGGCTGTTACCAGTTAAATCAAATCATACTCAGCAATGGATTATTAAGATGAGATAAATATATGGCAAAGATATATATATACATATATATATCTTACAAATGTTTAAAACACAGATAACTTTGAGGCATCTTCCTTGCTCCTCCCCCACCACCACACCAAGAGACAAGTGATGGCTCCATACTGCCAAGGTTTTAGGGTGATATTTCATACAGGAACAAACTTCTGGAGTAACTAGTGAGTAACACAGCAGCAGTGTGTTATAATCTGTGCAAGAGGAGAAATAGCTGCATCCAGCATTTCCTGCCCTTTTCAGCTGTAAATGATTTTCTGTTAGACTTTAAAAAGGAAGAAAGATTCAAAAGCTGGAAGTATAGTCTTCTGGAAAAGAGGGAGGCCCAGAAAGAAAGACAGGTTTGGGTTTTTTTATTTATATTGACTGTTTGCAAGTCATTCCTTTGAAGGCCTCCAAGAATACCTTTCATCAAATTATCACCCTGACACCCACTTTTTCAATCAGCACAGAGAGAAAATAAGACATGGGTTTTTTTCAGCCCTTTTCTCAGCAGAAATATTTTCTAAGTGGTGGCTTTCAGCCTTTTCAATCTGCAAATAGAGAAAGCAATTCTCTAGTGATGCTGCTGATGACTTCACAGCAAATTTCTGCCTCAATGCATATTTCTTGTGAGCATTTTAAAAGCCTATCTAATAAACCTGTAGTGTCCACTGAGGGATTAAGAACTACTGTTCAAAATAGTCATTCAGCAGCTACAGTTTTGTTCAGTGATCGAGATTATTGGAAGGAATAAAAGTGACCACCTTCATCACAGAATTTAGACACACAGAGCTATTATCTCCCAGACTGGAAGCTCTGTCTTAGGATTTCAAGTCTACACTGCAGCAAGCACCAAAACAAGGACTGGTTTATTCTACCAGCTCAGCTCCCAAGTCACATTTTCAGACAGCAAGTTTCAGAACACAGCAAGACCTTTGCCATGTGAGAGGATGCTGACAGACTCTAGCAGTGCCAAAATTTGATTCATTTGTTCAACCTGTCTGTAGAGGGTTGAGATTAAAATTCTCCCTGTATCAGAATACCAGCACAACATATTAAATGGAAGTTCTGGTTTTTTAAGGGACTTGAGAATGAGAGACTAACCTACTATTAACTTCCCATAATTCAGGCAATTTCCACAGGGATTTTATCTAATTTACATCAGTTTAATTACCATTCACTGTACTGAATCATGCAAATTAGGTGTACAAGCCAACCTAGTTTGCACTAGACAGGTGCTGTGTGTATGAAAATGTGTGTACATACATGACTAGCAGCACTCCTGAGGGATGCAATGGTGTTCTCTTGAACTTTAGCGAGCCTGAAACAACCGCCAAGAAAAAGGGTTTGTTAGATGCAGTATAGCACAGAATTGAAACAACAGCAACACAAATCAGAAGTTTTTGTTTTAGAGAATACCCACAACTTGATACTGAAGTAAATGACTGTGGGTTGCAGCTTTTCAAAATGTCCACTTCCTCAACTGATGTCAGTGACAGAGAACAATTTCCCCAGTTTAAAATGCAAACAAACTTACTTAGTGGTGGTTGTAGAATTCCCTGCTCCCCTGTGTCCAACATCCAGAGTTGTTCTTGGTTTCCAGTACTTTGCATATGAAGCCTGCATATCACAAGTGTATCCCTGGATAGGTTTGATAATTATGTAGTCCACTGCAAGAAAACAGCAATGCTTCACATGTCAGTAAACAGCAGATGGCTTTGAGGAAAGTTATCTGCATCTGTTGCTGGCATCAACTGTACCTCTAACTTTTCCAATTGTCTTCCTTGGATTTCTGCTCATAATGGCAAGTGTAAGAACTCCAGCACTCTTTCCAAGTTCTGCAATTGTGGATGACAGGAGGCAGGCAGAGCCTACATGACCTGGGAGCACATCATCTTGTACTACCTTCTCACCTAAATCTTCCTGAAAAACAAAAACAAAAACCCAAAACCCCTACTGTTAGATGTGAGTGAGAATTCTAAAACAAACTCTTCTGGCTTGCTCCTCAGGACACGACACAATTTTCTTGTGCATTACACAAAACACTAATTTCAGCTAAAATTGTTTAATGTAACAGCAAGTTACGAATTACTATCAGGAAAATGAAAACTTTAACAGAAATCTACTAAACTCACATTTTTCTTTCACACCCCTTACATCTCATAAGCTTTTCACATCAAAATAGCATGCATGGAATAGTCTATCTTCCAAAATGCCCAAGCCTTGTTTAGGACAAGAATTAACTGGAATAATATTTATGCTTGAAATACTAAAAAACTTGGTATGCATTTGCAGGAAAGAACTAATAAATAGAATATGCACTTGACCATAGTCAAGTTCAGGAACTATGTAGACACTTTACAATTATGACTGTAAGTGATCCTGAAGGCATTTTCAGACCAAAAAGAGAATGCTTAAAAAACTTTATTCTGTGTAAGTTGCTTTCTTTTATAAAGAACTTCAAATACTAAAACCTTTCAGGTGAAAAAACAGTGCAAAATAACAGGCACAATAGTGAGAATCCAGTTTTGATCTGCATGAGTTAGTTCAGAGAAATGTCTTTTGCTTATAATATAAAAATTTAGATTCAAGAGTTGTGATATAACCAGTTCATGTACACATTGTACAGGCTGAAGCAGGAGAAGCAGAACTTAGCTGATAAAGGATTAATATCCTGATAAAGGATTAATATCAAGCCAACCCCACAGCATGCAATACTGCACACGTGCAGATTAAAGTCTAATTTGTACTGACTTCCAAATAAGCAGAACTGAAAAACTTCCTGTGTCACATCAACAAAGCTCACAAAAACCTTTCTACAATGGGCTGGGAGTCAGTAGTCTCACACTTGTGTAAATAAATCCAAAAGATGAAGAACATCAGGCAGTAGCTCTGTTTCAACAGTGAAATCTTCACAACAACTGAGCTCCAAAAGGCAGACTGGAGTTGCTTCTCAGGGGTAAAGAGACATACCTCAAAAAAATCAAATATTAACTCCAAGTTATCAGGCTCCATGGTTTGTATTGTGTATTCTATCCATCGGTCTGGCTGCAAGGCATAGCCACAGTCTGGCTGAGAGTGCCGACATTTGTAGTCCTCGTTACTGATCAGGGAGAACTCCACCGTGTTTGCCATTTTCTGGGGAACAGTAGGGGATGTCTTGTCTTGGCCCTCTTCATCATCATCCTTCTCTAGGCCTTCTAGGGTCAATTTTACTCTACTCATCCAGAAACACAAAACAAATGGTTAAGTCACTGCAGGGCCTTTACAAATACTAAAGATTTAGAACAGGACTGTATATAGAGGCTCCTCACATGAGCAGGAGTTTGCAGCCATTGTCTAAATCCTGTTTTAGTCAGATTTCAGTGCTCAAGTCACTGCTAGAAGTTGAACCTGGGTAAATAGGAAAAATCTACCAGGGATCTGAGAAGCAGCACTCCACCAGACTATTTGGGCTGCCAAATAGACAGCCTTCCTGTACAGGCTGTACACCCATAATGCCAACAAGCTAATGAAAAGCACTGAAAACAGCAGTCATCATCAACATCAAGCCTTGAACATTGGTGGCTGCTGCTATGTCTCTCTGATAAGGCAGATAAGTATACTCTAATAGACATAAGTAATATAGGCTGAAGTAATTAAATCCCTTGAAAAATCCTGAATGAGCATTTAAACTGAATGGATTTCCGAAAAAATCCTGGACTGAGAAGCATAAGCCTCTCCATAAGACTCAGTCTCATTTATCATACAGAGCAAACCTTCCAGACAAAATTAGTTATGTCAATGAAGTAAGCACACATGAGTAAACCAAATCCCTTCCTGCATCACAGACACAGGAGATGAGATACATGGATTATCATTTATAGATGCCAAGTCACCAGTTAAACTGAAGTCATATCTCAAAGAAATAATTACAATCATGGAAATCTATTGCACCAAGTCCACATTGAAATACACCCTCTTAAAAAAAAGAAAAGAAGTTACAGGTACTCCAGAAACTTGAAAAATGATGCTGCCATAGCGAGTGACAGTCACAGAAACTACTGGACATATCCAACATTTTAGGACAGACTGTTTAGTGAATGCAGCTAGCTTATCACGTTTTATTTCAACCATTTAACTCAGACAAGAAGCTGGCTTCAGAAATTGCTCTCTCTACCTGCTATAACATGCAAGGAAAAAAGGCAAAGCTGTACAGATCACAGTGTAAGTATTAAATCTCACTGAAGAGCATAATATTAAATAAATCTTCCCCTCATCAGCAAATCTGGAATTGATGGGAGGGGAATTCAAATCAAAACTGGAAAAAAAGAAAGAAATAAATCAAGTATAACAGATCCATGGAATGGTTTGGTTTGGAAGGGATCCTAAAGATCATTTAGTTCTAACTCCCCTACCACAGGTAGGGATGCCCACTCTACCAGGTTCCTCCAAGCTCCATTCAACTTTGCCTTGAACACTTCTTGGGTTTCAGCATCTACAACTCTGGACAACTTGTGCCAGCACCTCACCACCCACACACTAAAGAATGTCTTCCTCACATCTCATCTAACCCTGTCCTCTTTCAGTTTAAAGCAGTTCTCCCTTGTCCTATCACTCCAGGCCCTTGTCCCAAGTCCCTCTTCAGGGACTGCTGCAAAGGTCTCCCCAGAGTCGTCTCTTCTCTAGGCTGAAGAACACAGAATTTCTAATCATGTGTCCACAGAAGTGTTCCAGCCCTCTGAGCACCTCCATGGTTTCCTCTGGACTCACTTGAACAGCTCCATGTACTTCTTATCCTGGGGGTCCCAGAGCTGGATGCAGTTCTCCAGGTGGGGTCTCAGCAGCGCAGAGCAGGGGGCCAGAATCCCCTCCTCACCTGCTGGCCACACTGCTGCTGCTGCAGCTCACAATGCACTTGGCCTTCTGGGCTTCAAGTGTGCAGTGCTGGGTCACATGGAGCTTCTCATCACCAACACTCCCAAGTCCTTCTCCTCAGGGTGCTCGCAGTCCATTCTCCACCCAGACTGCACTCGGGATTGCTCCAATTCAAGTGGAGGACCTTGCACTTGGCCTTGGTGAGATCTGAGCTCCTAAGCTTTTGAAGCTCCCTCTGGATGGCATCCCTTCCCTCCAGTGTGACTGCACCCCTCAGGCTGCTGTCATCAGCAAACTACTGAAAGGACACTGCCCCTATCTTCCATGTCACCAACACCACCAAGCCCTGAGGGACACCTCTCATCCCTGGTTTTCACTTGGGACATCAAGCTGCTGACCACAACACCCAGGGCAACCACCCAGACAAATCCTTATCCACTGTGTGCAACAATGCAATCCTCTGAACACCAGGGCTAAGATACCCATTTCTGACAATTAACTGTGGAATTATAAAAATGCCTGCTTTTTTGAGGCAGCTCTGCAGAGAAAAGCACCAAACTGATTTAAGTAAGAACCTAAGAACACTACAATTCCAGCCAAAAAGGAAGAAACACCAAGACAATTATGGAGTAAATATTTGTGCTTTAACACTTGAAAATTGTCTATTAGTAACCCAAAAGGAATTTAAAGGCTACATCAATTAAGTAAAAAAAAAAATACCCCTAGTATTGACAATGAAGATGAGGTAAATTGCATACTGAGATGAGCAGGCTCTTACCTAAACCTTGATGTTTTAAATTTCTTCTTAGAAATCAGTACAGGGGGTTTCTCAGAATAATGCAGACGTAGCCTGATTTCTGTCTGACATGTCAGCCACCCAGCATCCACGGTTTTAATACCATCTATCAAAAGCCGAACAGAAAGGAGAAGACATTTTAGTAACTTATTTAAGGGAGATCTAGGCAGTTCCTCTTGCCATCACCTTCCAGATAATCCTCCTTATCACCAGCCTTGATCTACAGTAATGCAACAAGTTGGGTGCAGCCTTTCCCCAGGCTTTCTGAACTACCCAGAACAGCCAACAGGATTTTAAATGGGATCAAACAGGAACAATGATCATGTGTCAACTATCTGCAGGACAGCACTGAGCAACATTCCCTTGTCCTGGGATCTCTCAGCACATGGAATAATACTGACAGGAACTCTGAAGGCTCATAAGCAGTCAGAGGCTCCCTGTTTCTGATGAGATGTCCATTAGCCCATCACAATCAGTGCCAGTAAAGCAGTGCAAGTCCACAGGACAGGGTACAGCAACAGTTCTGATGAAAAGTGCGGAGAATCCTCACCCTGAACACCAAAACAAGGAAAGCCTGCAAGCAGGAGGACCACAAGCTGCAAACCAGGTGCTGGAGCAAACCCCACAGTTTTGAAGAGCTCCTAAAAAGCCAAACCCATCATCTGATGAGGATATGAGGGGGAAAAGGAAAAGCTTGAAGAGAAGATTTATGAGGTATGATAAGGAGTTACTTTCAGTGTCAGAATATTGAACATTAAGTGAGAGGTGGTCAGAACTGTCAGAAGTGACACATTTGTGCACACACAAGAACATGAGGTGTGGGCTTACAAGAACCCTTTGACAGCTGCATCTCTGAATGAAGAGGCAGTGGGTAAATTCAGTGTTTTTCCAAGCATGAGGAGTTTTTCTAAGGCCAGGTATTAAGAGAAAGCTAAGCCTAATCTGTACTTTCAAAATATGCATGTTCATGATTTATAGTTCCCAAATTTCAACCTTTAACACCATCAGAGTGACAAGACTTCAAGTCTTCCTAGCATTCTTTTATTAACATTAGAAGGGGTAACAGCCTGAGTGTGATTTCACAAATCCTGGATACAAAAATAACTGTAAAAGCAGAGAAAACGATCATAGGCTAGTCTTCTCAAAATCTATAATCTGAAACATTTTTCAGTTACAAGACTTAACCTTGTTTAAATTAAATTCATGGTAAGGAATAAAGGTTAATATATCTCACTTACTACAGATTCCAAAGTCTCCATCATCGACAGTAATTTTATTTTCTAGAATTAAAAGGAACGGAAAAGAATAGAAAAAAGTAATTAGTATTCACATTTAAAAATCATTGCCAAGTTAAATTAATTCTACTTCTCCACTTCACTTCTAAAAAGTGTATCTAAAAAAATGCAGGAAAACTGAAACAGACAAAGCAGCATGTTTTTTGCAACCTTCTATAAAGATTCAGCTCAATTTATGGTTTTTCTCAGTTTCTGCACGAAAAAACCAACCAACACACAAAACTAACACATTTCACTTCAAGTAATCTGAACTGAGAGTAAAAAGGTTGCACTATTTTCTGGCTCGCTGCAGTATTTTGCTGCTAACTACATCCCACTAGCATCTAAGATGCTTTACTTGTCAAAGTAGTGTCAAAGACATTAAATTTTCTTGCAAACATACAAGAAAGTTGTCCCGCTGCACATTTAAAGCTTTTAAATCGAGTAAGTCACAATTAAAATGCTTATTCTGCCCACATGACAGAAACCAACCTAGCATGAAATACTGAAAACATTCACTCCACACTTACTTTTATCCTTACTCTTTCCAAAGCTTTAAGAACTGAAATCCTAAGGCACTAAGTAAACTCATCAGCATTAACAGAACAGATAGTCTTAACAAACCATCCATCTCAAACATAAAACTTCACATAATTTTGCCTCTACAGTGGTTAATCCCTTTTTTTTTTCCCTAAGAATCATTTGGCTCCTAACCTAATTTCTTAATAACCACAGGCAACAATTTAGGATCAAAATGACTCAGTGCTAACATACTGTGCATTGCTGCATTTTCTTAAAAACTGCTTATGAAGAATTGAGTATTACCTGGGGTAAAAAAAATCTCAACTTGGAATGAGGTAATCTAAATTTAAAGTCTAAGCCCTAGCAGAGGATAGGCTGCTTCTCTTATCAGTTACTGGCAAATACAGAAATAACCTTCTTACAGCAAAAGAAACACTACTAATTCAACTGAAATTTAAAAAAAAGGCAAAGGGAGAACGGAACATGATCATGGTACTATTAATGACTAACAGATTCTTTGATACCACCTTCTTTCTAAAAGACATTTTTCAAATAATTAGAAAGTTTCTTAACAAATGTAAACTTCTAAGTGTGGAGAAAATAGTATTTTTTATGTGCTAGAAAAGACAGTGCATAAAACATGCCATAGCAGCATAAGAGATCTAAACTACAAGCTACATTCAAAGGTTATTTCAGTCACTCTTAAAACCCAAATTTTTCCCTGTTCAGAAAAGCATTAGTAACTCATATGCAAGTCTGCATGCCACCCTTTCTTTCAGCAAAATACATTTCTGGTAAATTGACGGGTAAATAAGTACATTCATGTTTCTATTTTCATTAATCCATTTACTTATAGAAACCTAATTAAACATTTTTGTTTAAAATTTTACTAATTAAATAGTACTTAAATAAAAAACAGCAGTGACTTCACACCCTCCCCTCATTTTCTTTAAAAAAGATCATATGGATCCTTAGTCTCAAAGAATTAAGCTTACAGAAAATTATTAAAATTTCAAATCAGTAAAAAAAACAACCCACATAATCTTAAGGATGACAGCAAAGAATTTCACATCCACTTCCATTTTGAAGCCACTTATGTATATATCCATATATATTTTGAGAGTAAGGCCCATGTTGTGCAAAGAAAAAGTATATACCTCCCACACATTAATAAATTTAAGTATTTTAAAACTATAGCTATCAATCCCTCTAAACCAGTGTGCAGCATATCAGCAATCTTATGCATATGCCTCAAACAGATGCAGTTGATGCCCATACCTAAAGGGGTAATTGATCGTGGTTGTAGATGAGTCTCCCACGTGTGAACTATGACTTCGCAGGGACCATCGATAGTCTGTAATTTAAAAGTTAAATGTCTGCAATAATTTCTTTTGTTAGATCTGACTTTGTACCCATGAAGCTGTTTGGGATGGTTGTGAACTAAACTTAGAGATTTAAGGAAGTAAAAGAAGAAGAAGAAGAAAGGGAGAGGAACAGAGAGAGAGAAAGACTGAAGAAGAAAGAAAGAAAGAAAACAGATGAGGCTTCTTACCCCTGCAACTGCTGATGACTCTGTTTGATGTGTTGTGAATACATATGACAAAACTTTTGACAGTCTGACATGGCAGAGAAGTTACATGGAATTATTAAACCTTTACTGCTAACAGATGCTCTGCTGGACTACTTTAGTTTCCTTCTTATACAAAAAAAAAAAAATCTCTAAATTTATTAAGAGTGCTCACTTTGTTCTCAAGCTACAGCAACAGTTTATGAAAAACATACCCCACATCTCTAATTCCAAACAGCACACAGCACCTACTCATGCACATAGCAGTTGCAGGGGTGAGTTCTCTTTCAAAATTTGCCTTGCTAAATTCAAAGACTATAAAACGCAGTTATTTTAGCTGTGGTACTGGAAAGCAAATTATTTATCATGTAATTAAAACATAAATAATTGATCCAATCAGCCAGCAATGAAGACCCTGCAGTCTATTCCAGCTGGAGCAGGATAAATTAGATACTTTCATTAAAAAGAAAATATTGTCCACCAAAAGAATACATTTGTTGACAAACACAGCCAAGACTCAGATAACCAGAACAGTAACACAAACTCTTCTTTCAGAACAATTTAACTTCAAAATAGTTTTCTAGGTAAAAGCTTTTAGGTAACCACAACTTAACAGAGAGAACATGCCTGATTACCAGTTCAGCCACCCTGAGAAGGTTCCCCTAGCATGGCACAGTTGTTACTACCAGATGTAAAACCCACTGTCAAATAGCTGCAATTTGTCATTTTGATGTTTTGGGGCCTAAGTAACTCTTATTTCCAAAAAAATTTGCTGCTATTGCCAAAGACATGGAAACTTCCACACCACCTCATCCCAGTAGCTGAGGTTCTTGTTTAAACAGATTTCAGAGCCACAGGGACATCCAGACAAGCTTCAGCCTCAGTAGTGTAATTACACAGCACCAAAATGCTTTGTTCCACTACAGCTCACCAACAAATTCTTCACATGCAGATGGGATTTCTTGACATACACTGAGCACATTTAATCTCCCAAGCCTTTGGGTGAGCTAACAGCAAGCAAACACCAAACATTTAACAAGAGCTCAGTAGGATGGCTTTGCTCTGTGAGTCTCAGCTAAAGCAATGTTCCTAATGAGTTCAGAGGCATCCACACTTAAATGCCATGTCAGAATAAAACACATATGCTGAGTTATGTTTTAAAGACAGAATGCATGTAAAATATAAATACAATTATATTACTACTTCCAGTTTATTCCTGTTATGGGGCAGTTTTAGCTCCCAGCTTCTCTCTGCTGCCACAGTGACCACACTTAGGGTTTCTAGAAAAGTAAATAATGAGAAGTTTCTTTCCCCTTCTTTCACAGCACAGTGATATCTGCCTGTCACAATGACAGTTTCTAAAGCTGCAAACCATGTTTGTCAGCAGGGAGGCTGCCATTTACTCCCACCATGCAGGCATGCAAGACCTCCAACAGCAGCTCCCACGAACACGTGTACAGCTTTAATTTGTGAACCTGGGCAATGCAACTCTTCCTAGCCTGGACTAAGCTGTTTCCTTCAGAAGGTAAGCAAAGTTTTTTCCTTGTAAAACCCCCAAGGTATTGTATGAAAATGTCAATTTATTTCTTATACTACTGTAACTGTCCATTCTGAAGTTAGGTTCTAAAATGATGAATGAATTTGAATAACATTATCCCAACAATAAGGACACCATGCCAAATACATTCAGCACAATTTCCCCTCCTGAATGGAATACAATGGACTGATTGTGCATTTAATCCCAGGAACCCTCAACACTTTCCATACTAAGAAGAACCAAGCAAAGCTACCTGGAAAAAAAGGGCAATTGATTAGAGAACAGTCACAGACATCACTAAGAACCCTCTCAATCCCTGCTCAGACCCTCTCTGAGTGTACAGGCATTTAAAAAACATTTCAATTACATGTAACAGAAGCCATTGTTACAATGAGGTCAAAAGAGTAATATCATTTCTGTGGCATATACTGACCACATCTGAAAAGCAGCCAGCTGAGCAGCAGAACTAGATGAGGTGTCATCAATATTAACAGTATGGTAACATTGCCTAAAAGGAGAGTTTCTAGGGAACAGTCTTAAGAGAGCATCCATTCAAATATCACGTCAAGCATCTCATGGGCAATACACTGAGATAAGTGGCACTGTGGATCTTTTTTCTACTAATACAGACACTTTTATTTTTTTAAAAGCCAACATGAATATTATGTTGCTTGATCTTGATTAGCTGAACATCTGATTCAATTTTCAAGTTTTTAAAGAACATTCAAGAACTTTCTTTAAAAATCAAGTCTTCTTCCATTATGAGAAGCTGGGGCCTCCCTCCCCAGCAGTCATTAGACACTTTTGAAATGAAAGGAAAAATGCCTATCTAGCATAATGGTTCTGAGGTAGAAAGCAGATGCACCATTTGCATCAAGTGCCTGGGTACTCAGTACAATTAAATAATGAGAACACTTCTGTGGATGCTTAAATGGTAATTTAGGAGATCAGTTCCAAGGTTCCTGCTTTAAGACAATACAATAGAGTAGGCATTAGAGGGGGAGGGGAAACCCAAACCAAATCTTAAAAATGCCACACAAACACATTTATCCAAGTGCACTTCACTAATTAAAATTATGTTTCAAGAATAATAATCTACTTCAATAATATGAAACAGCTAAATTAGACTTAATTGCTAAAGCTGCATTTCTGACCAAAATCTCTCTGAATTTCTGTACCATGTAGAAGACAATAATTAAGCACTAAACTGAGTAATTAAAGCCATTCAGCCATCACATCCAACTTGCAAGGCAGCAGCAGATAAAAGTCACCTGGCAGGAAATGCTGAGCTCAGTAGAGATTTTATAACTCTGGCATTTCCAGTAAAAGTTTCACACACAATCTGCTATCTCAGCAGACAATAATGTCTTTGTTACTATCATGACAACCACGGGTTCTTAATCTTCAAAAAGCTTTTCTAAGGCATTAATTACTGAGTCTAGGTCTAAGTTTCATCTTTATTACTACAGTTCAGGCACTAAATTGATTTATTTAATTGCACTTTTTAAAAAAGTAAATCTAACTCTCATGTGAAACCTCTGTAATTAAGCAGAAAGTGCGAAAAATGTCCTCCAATCCAGTTTTTAAAGTCCTGCTACGTGCACAGACAGCTTAGTTATTTCACACTTGCCTTGAAAGAAGTAACCCTGAACTTGCACGCTTATTTACAGTTTTAAAAGCAAATACAGAACACAGCTGAACAGATTAAGGTGTGTTCCATACCAAGGTGTTCGAATATGCATCATGCAAACAATGCATGTAAAATTACTCTTCTAAAATGTAAGACACACAGAAGACCAATTCCAGCCAAGGGAGTTTTGGTGTGCCTCACACAAAGCCCCTCACAACCCACTGCCAGAAACAGAGTGAGTGTAGAATAAAAGCCAGGAAGATCCTCACAGAGAGCTCACTGACCCCAGACTATGTTCAATGAAAGAACAACCTCAAACAAAATAGTTTAAGTTGCTGTCTCATTTCATCCAAGTGTGTGTATTTCTTTTTCTTTTTAAATGCTTAAGATCAAAATGTTTGCAACACAGTAAAATCCCTTGACATGCAGGACCCAAGACCTGACACCAATTTTATGGTAAAATGCTCTTTGGATATATATTTGTATTCATGCAAAAATTCTATTAATTTCAACATATTGAGTATTAAAAAAACCAAAAACCACTGCTCTATTTACATAACCACAATTATGTTAACAGCAATATGCTTCACTACAAACAAGACTTTCCATTACATCATACTTTCCTTCATGTAAAAAAATTTTAAGATCAAATTATGATCTTCTTAAAGGGAGGAGAGAAAAAGACATCACTTTTTTAAAAATAAAAATACTATCTATTTTCACATCTAGCACTACTGTGGGTAACCTAGGAACTACCATTTCTCTGTAAAGATGTAGCAACCCCATCTTTGCCACCATGTCCAACTCAAGCATCTTCACAGTTGGAGCTGCTGTAGAAGTTGCTAACTTCAGGTGGATCTGTCCTCAGCAGCATTTACTAATTATGTGATGTCAAATTCACATACTCAGACTTGAACACATAGTTAAGATTACACTGTTGGTTTACTACACATAAAATTGATATAAAAAATTAAGTCTCAGAGATCATGTATTGCCAGCTTGTCAAATTTAGGAGATTAATCACATGCAATGCCTAATGAAAAATTCTGAAATAAAAATATGCAGAATAATTTAACTTAAAAGTATATTTTCCTTATCAGCATTTCCTTAATGCTAACGTTCTCCATGTACTGTCTCACTTGCACTATACTGTACATGATATTCCTGCTACTTTTTCATTGTTCTGCAAGAGGTTTACAAAAAGAGGAAGAAAACTACCTTGTACCTGCATTTCTTTCCTTCAAAAGACTTTATTTTATAAGAAGTCCTGTGCATTTAACAGGTACAAGTCAGACACCACTAAGATGACACCAGGCATTCACATACTTTGTTTTGTAGGGTGGTTTCCTTTTTTCCTGCTCTTTACACTGAGAAGCCCTTTATGCTGGTATTGCATTAAATTCATACTTACCTTGGCAGACCCTGCATCACACGGTGCATAAGGGTGCAGATACAGAGCACCTACTCAAAGAAACACACTCACCAATACAGAGGGTAAACTTTTGCAAATGGTAAAACAGAAATTGCATTGTCTATGGCTCAGCCTCTGCTCACTAACTCTGCTTTTTGAGTGTGTTACATTTGCTTATATTTAAACTTTTGGGCATTTAAACTTCTGGTCATTTGCAAAAAAAAAAAAAAAAAAAAAAAAAAAAAAAAAAAAAAAGAGTCCCATCAGAGCTGCTGAGCTGTAAGAATTAAACTACTTTTGGCCTCAGTTTGACCTCAGCAAAAGAAAAAAGAAATCTATTACTGGCCTTCCCTTCTTTTGCCTCAAAGTACCAATTTAAATACCAGTTTCTGACTAGACTATTTCATATGCTCTAATGAAAAAAACAGAACTGTGTTTCACTTGAAATTAGTACCCTTCACTGAAATGATACCTCCATCAAATGTGTTTTTTTTTTTTAAATTAAAAAAGGCTGACAAAAACTTACATGCTCTTGACAGTAATTTGAAATTTTTAAAAGGTATTGATGAGATGGTTCTGTAACTCCTTTGCACATTTACCTACAGCCTTGATAATCCCACTTTTAATGAGGAACTAAAGCCCAGGGTGAATAGCTACAGGATATTAATAGAATAAGAAAGACAGCAAAGGCAGCATTAAATTTTTTAAGGTTATTACTTGTTATTATGAAAAACAGTTCAAGACTAGCTGAACTTATTTTCCCAACTTAGCCCAGCTTTTTCCTGGATGCAGCCTCTTCCCATCTGAAGAACTTCCCTCTGCCCTAGTGCAATGTTTACACACCAGTACACTGCCACATACATTCAACTCTAATTTATGAAACTTTAAGTCATATGCAACTTTGACATCAATACCTGTAAAAACACATCTGTCTCTGTCTCTTGGCTCTTTTTTTCCCCTCCAAGTCGTGCAAATACCTATATACAAACATACAGAAAACAATGGGATGCCTCATCCCTTGTTTCACCTTTTCACTTCAAGAGATTAACTTATGTTAATTATGCAGCACAAAGTCTGGTTAATGCTTCTCATGCTTCACAAAAACAAATCTGCAGTGATATTAAAAACTTCTAAAATTTTAATGTACCTCCTACACTGACCATTTTTCTCCTACTATCTTTTGCTTCCATCCTATCATACATGACAGATAACACATACTATCACATTCCTTCCATGGATCACTTGAGATGCATGCCCTGCTGGACTCTATATGCAACTATATTCTAACTATGAGAACTTCACCATATTATTTAAGCTTTATAATAATGTCAGGGATTTCTTTACCACTGATATTTATAGAACACTAACATTGGTAAAAGAAAGAAGAGAATATAATTACAGTTAAGAGCATATGGTCATGTATTTCCAGAAGTGAACTGTGAGTATTTCCACAAATGTTTTAGTGTTTCACATGCAGTAATTCAAGACTTATTTGTAAAAAAATCTCATATTTAACTCAGGAAATCGTTTTTTTATTTCAAGTATGGGAATTTTTCCTATGGATGAGCCAACTTAAAGTAGACAAGGTTGTACATACCTTAGGTTCTAGAAAGTATCCTTTAAAATACCGATACCGAACAGGAATTCCTCTAGGAAGCTCTACAGTAGTTTTCCATCTTTTCTCAGATGTACTGTGAAGAAAAAAAGAAAACAGCCAACCAAAAAAATAAGTTTCAAAATACAGCCTAACAGCCACCTCAGACACATGTCTAAGTAATATTCTAAAATAAAGTCTAGTGTATTGTTGCAAGGAAAGTTTTTACAAAGTGCCCTAGCCAAACATGCACAGAACATGAGATGTACTTAGAAATGAAACTGAACTTTTTGATTGACAGATCTGAACTGCTCTAAGAGAGCAAGAATTCTCATCCCCATTGAACAGATGGGGAAAACATGGTGAAGTGATTCAGAGACTCATCCAAGATCACACAGTCAGTCACTGACAGAATTACAGACACAGCCTGCAAACCTCACTTTCCTTCACCACAGAGCTGCCATAAACTGGCACTATTTTAAGAAAATACTGAATTTTCCCACTGCATTTAAGCTTTTTTTATGTACACTCATACATCCCCTCCCCCTTAAGAATTTCAATGCAACTCTCAGTTTAAATAATCTCCTCCCTATCACTTTCTAGCACAATAACTCTTTTATAGTCTTTACTTTCTTTTTATCCTATACATCTCCTATAACTTGCTGCACAGCCATGGGACTGAGAATTGCCCTAAAGCAGTTCCATACTCCAAGTATCTAAAGCTAAACTACTGAAATGCCACCACAACAGCAGTAGCATCATCTGTAACTAGAAAAGCACACCCAAGTTTCATGTTTTCTTAAACATATTCCTAAGCGTTCAAAATGCTCAGGTGCAACACAGGAAATTCTGGAGTTCTACTAACAGTACATGCAGCTCAGGAGTTTACAAACTCAAAGACAGAATAAATTTGTTGCTCTAGAATTCCAGCTACTTCAAATGGAACAAATAAAAATATCCAAAACAGAAGAAAAAAATGCCCCCCAAAAAAAAACAAAAATCAAAACCAACTTACTCATCCAGAGTCTGGAGGACCACTGCAAGCTGGGGATTCCAATTTCCCAAAGCACTGCAGCTCCCACATATTGCAAAAACCTCTCCTAAAAAATCCAATCAGAAAAATACCCACAATCATCATTACATCAGATTAGATGGCATTAGAAAGTACAGCCACAGTCAAACTTTTAAGTATTTTAAATATATACACCAGAACACTCATCTAAGATCCCTCCTGTCTAGAAAGGAATCTTACCCCACCCAAAACTTCAACAGCATTTTCTTCACCATCCCAAGGACCTGAGAGAGGGACTAATGACAAACCCAGCCTTTAAAAGGGTTGGCTTCCAAACCATTTCCTAAGGAATGGTGTTCAAAACATATCTGGGAATGCAGCAGGCAAATTTTCCCAGTAAAATGTTTAATCTCAAGATAACACGATTATTTCCCTAAATACTCTGTATTTTTTTAATGTATGTCCATATTCCCTCAAATTCATACCAACAATTTAGAAAGCACAGACAAACAGGAGGTTGCTAGCATTATTCCCAAGGCAACATACACAATTAATTTGATTCCCAAGAGAAATAAAGTTGATTTTGCTGCAACACTTTCTGTTTTTACTGGGTATCAAAACATAACATTGTTACACAAAAAACCCACATGAAATTGTCACACTTATCTTAATTCATACATACATACAGAACCCAAAAGGTCACAACAGTATATTTAATTTTGGGATATCCCAAGAGACCAACTTGCAACTTACCCTTGTTTTTAATATAGAACCCGTATGTATCTGACTGTAAGAACAACAATGATAAATACTAATAGAAAGAACAAATTAGCATTTTGCTCTCACGGGGTCTCAGCAAGAATTTTAGACATAATCAAAAGCTGATGCAGAATGAGAAAATATGGAGTTTTAAAGTACAGTTAGGTACCACAAAAGAATGATACAAGCATCTCTGACTTATTTCCTGTTCTCAAAATGAGCAGTGTGGGGGACACAATCCCAAGATACAAAGTAGACCAGCTGTATGCAGCAAATGTACACTACCTCTTCCTAAGCCACAAATGACAGCTGACACTTCAAAGTACACAGTTACAGTTTTGAGGATGCCCTTTTGTCTCTAGAATTGTGTCCCTTTTCTCCAGTTAAACCAATAAGGGATACCACAGGCCTGCTTATGAAACAAACCTCTGCAGACCCAGGGGTTGGAAAAAATCTACAAAAGACAAAAAGTAAGACAAAATTTCTCTGAAAGCAGCTTAGAGGAAAAAATTTTACGTAACACCTTGAACTTCAGCAGTTTGGTTTTTTTTAATCTTTTGCTGCAATTAATTAAAAAAAAAAAAGAAGCCTGAGCTTTCTGGATGCTCACTGTAAGCACACAAATGCAGACAAAAATCTACATTATGAGTATATTTATTATGCAATTGCCTATGTCAGCTTTCCCTTTCCCACCCTATCCTGAGGCACGTGATGATTTGTTTTTGCAGAGAGGAGATAAAGTTGGGAGGGAAGACCACCTGAACAACACACAGGTAGAGTTTCTGAGTAGAGATATTAAAAAGAAGCTAAAATTCTTTTAACATCCTTTTAAAACAGCAGTACTTAATACATCTTCATGTACACACAGTCAACCTTTGAAGTGCCATCTAATTGTATTCCTCTTAACAGGCGCCAGCTGGGAGAGTTCTCTGGGCTCCTATTTTAAACAAAATGTGAACACCCAGTGACCACCTCTCACTCAGTAAGGCACCACACACAAAAGGCAATGCTCGAATAGGATGAGCAGCCACCCTAAACTCCCTTCAACAACTGCACTGAGGCCGAATTAGGATTTATAAAGAAAGCACTGCCTTAATTATCCCAGTAAAGCCGAAGTGAAATGCAGGGCAAACTGCCTCCCCATAGGCAATCCTGAACTCAGTGAGGTTTGGGTTGGGTTTGCATTTCAAGCTCAGGGGTCCTCAGCTTCTCCCCTCTCCTTGTCATGGAATTCAAGGCTGCTCCTGGCAGAGCTCCTTTAGCTACTGCAGAGAAGGTTAATCTAAGCCTTCTGCCCCAACTCAAAGCCTGCAACAGCCTCACTGATCCAACAATAATAACAAAAACCCCAACAATATCAATGTTGTCATAAGCTGAAGCACACTTTTGTGTCATCTCTTTATGCTGTATTTCCAGATAATTCTTTGTGAGCAGCCATTGAGGCAGGATCTGGTTCTCACTAATCCTACTTTTCATTGCAGACATTATCACAGGAAGAAGTTACACATCCAAAGTCAGCTTTGCTAGTGACAGTGTCACCACAGCTGTGGAAGCAACAGTTTCAGCAGGACAAAGAGAGCACAGCCTGCAATACTCCATGGTACTGCCAAACAACATCCAGCTGCAACACTGGCACAAGAAAAGGTTTTGAGCTAAGGTCAATTTACTCTAAAGTTCTAAAATTTTCTCCAGAATGCTACGGAAAACTCTACTCCTCACTAACAGCTTTATGTTGACACTGAGTAGCAGTTTTCAGTTCCCAAAAGCCGAATCATGAGGGAGAAACACAGGAGAGGTCTAACACAGGGCAGATGTCAAAACCTGTACAATGTTTTTATCATTTTCTTCCCCTACAACTACAGGAGACACTTCTACCATACACATCTGGTATTGGCCTGGCACAGGAATTTTGCCAATCTGCTCCCACATTCATCTGCTTCTGTTAGGCAACAATCAATTACTTTTTTGGTGTAACTTCTGTGCTGGTTTTGGCTGGGGTAGAGTTAATTTTCTTCACAACAGCTAGTAGAGGCTGTGTTTTGAATTTGTCCTGGAAGCAGTGCTGATAACAGAGGGATATTTCAGTTACTTCTGGGCAGTGCTCACAGCATCAAGGCCTTTTCTGTTCTCTCCCCACCAGAGAGGGGGCTGGGAAGGAAGAAGCTGGGAAGGAACACAGCTGGGAGCAGTTGTGTGGACCTCAGTTTTTAAACACAACTCCTTCCTTCCACATTCCTGAAGATGAAGGTCAATAGGTCAATGTAATACGCACAATTAATCAATACCAGATTGTCATGTTCTACCCGATGTGATACCTTGTGTTTCTCATTTGGATAACAGAAGTTACTTTACACTTTCTTTTTTTTTTTTTTTTTCCTTGGCATTGACAGAATACTGAATTAAGCTGCATATTCTTTCTGTCTGTAACTTCTGATAGAGGTCACATCTTGTGAGAACTTTCAACAGGGATGCAGAGGGAATAAAAACCAGAACAAACACATCAATGTGTGCCTAAGTATCATGGGTCAGAATACAAATGCCTGTTTCCATTGAATAAAAAGGTGCTAAAGAGAGAAGATTTTAAACCAATCAAAACCATTTCAATTAGCATCAAAATCCCTAGCACATTGTGAAATTTTTGTTTGGAGAAAGAGGTAAAATTTATTTCCCAACTCTCATTTTCAAATTCATTGGTGAAATGTCTTAATATATTTTACAATGATTTATCATCTTGATATTTGATCTAATATGTTCTGTTATCTCTGAGGAAAACAGACAAGACTGCCTTTGAACACTCCTCTATTAAGTGTTCTCTTACACCAGCCATACAGAAAGGAGAAAGTATGATCTGAGTACCTGGTCCTGATGGTCCTCTTACTTCAAAAGTGACTTGACAAGAGGTCATTTCTGCAGAACTTTCGTCTTGGGATCGCTGAAATCTCCTACAGTGGGAAGAAAGAGAACTAATTTGAGGAACAATCACTACATTTGTTGCTGCTCTAAGTAAGAGGAAACAGAAATCCCACCACTTACAGGGAAGCAAGCCACTTGTGATATTACTGCCTGAGTGAGCAGTAGAAGTAGAAAGCTCTTTAAAAGCAGCTGCAGACCCAAAAAACAACATCCAGCTGCAACACCGGCACAAGAAAAAGACCACTAAATCAAATACCATATGCAAGTATCAGTATCCTGCAGCATTTATCAGTCTTCAGCAGAGATTTTTCAAAACTCTGACTAATTTTCAAGGAGGCTGCTGGAAGGTTTTAAGGCATTTAAAACAGTAACGGCCATGTAAGGCATGGCAAACAGTAACTTCAGCCTCATCAGTGCTATTCTTCAGCATCCTCTACAAAGCACAAGGAAGTTTCCACAGAGAAGCACAACCACCTTGAAGGAAAAGGGGAACAACCCATAAGAGATGACAGCTCTCTGCTGTCACTTGTCCATCCCTGTAGACTCTGCTCCCCCACTTCCAGGCTTTCACAGGAAGCACCAGGAGCAACTGGAAGCACCAAGCAGCCTTCAAAGCAGCCCAGCAGGAGGAGACTGCCTCTAGCCAGGACACCAGCTGGAAGACTGACTCTGCCTCAATTTTCTCCTCCAATGCACAACACCTTGACTGAAAAAAACTGGCAGTAGCCCATATTCACCACTGGAGCAGAAAGACTATTGATACATCACATCCTATTATTTACAAAAGCAGCAGTCATAGTAAAGTCCACATATGGATGTGGCTAGACTGTCATCACCCAAGTATATCCACCTGAACATGAGGTACAAAATAATTGCACTAATTATGTGCAGAATAAATTTTGCAATGGTTTCAATTAATCCAGTTCTGGACACCGCTGTGGGGGCTTTTTGTTCTGTGTGTGTTTTGTTTGGTTGGGTTTTTTTTAACCAAGGAAGTAGAATGTTACTATTGCTATTTTTGAACAGGACAAATAGCACTTTATTTCAGTACAATCTTGGTCAGCAATCTTTTAATAACAACATCAGAAAGAACTAACTACACTGAAGAAAAATTTGCCTTTCATTAGCTCTACTATACAAGGGGAAGCCCTTGCCTTCAAAGGGCACAGGACAGTTAAATATGCCTTGAAAGCAAAAGACAGATACCAAACAGGAGGGGAGAAAGAAGCTCATCATCAAACCTCATTCTTTGTGGGCATTTAAAATTATTGCAAGTATTGAACCTTCAGAACTGTTTCTTCTGGATTTTCTTCTCTTCCTCCTCTCAATTCTAACTCTCCTCCTCTATTCCTACTGTAACTACAGCTGCCTTTACTTTACATTCCTTTTTCTCCTCCCTTATTTTCCCTCCCCATGTCAAGGAAGATGAGCTTTCAGTAATAAAATGAGAGTAAAAAAAACAGTAGACATATAAAGGTTTCTGCTCACATATTCCAATTCTGCATTTGCCTTTCACAAATTTTATCATTCTGCAAATGATAAAATCCCAGACTCCTGGAGCTAGCAATAAGTACAGCTGATAAACAGGAATTCCACAAAGGACATGCCCTTTAGGAACTTTCTCACCTGTGTATGTTAAGTGACACATTCTAGCACTTGTTTTTAGCAGTTTTTTATAGACAGAGAAGCACAGCACATTTCAGTGCTGAAACTAAGACTGGACTCACAAAACTGGTCTAATGTGACAAAAAAATCTCGGTGTAATGCAGAGAATACAAATTACTAGTGTGCATTTATGATGACACCAAGTAGTCAGGGGCTTGGCTGTGCTCACCAAATGCCTGTTTGGACAGCCTTCAAATGAAAGGGCAGAGGAGCCAAAGGGGAAATGAAGTAGGCAAAAATGCCTCGCAAAAGTCAGGCAGGAAAGTGAAAGCTGATACGTGCACCCAGTTCCCCAAAGCAAGAATACACTTTTGGCTTGCAAACAAACAAACAAAAAAACCAAACCAAAACAAACAAACAAAAAAACCCACAAAAAAAACCAAAAAAAACCCCTGCATGTTAACTAACTACCCAATTGTTCCTAGAGAATCATCCAAAATCCTCCTAAGTCTATAAGGCTTTTAGCCAATCTTGTAAAAATTCTATGTACCTACTTTCCAGACAGGTGTGGGTTTTTCTAAACTGCCTAGTAAAAAAATTCTACTTTTCTATATAGGAGTAGCCAGTTGTAAGGAGGTTTTGATAAACTGACTTTGTAAACTTGCCAAAATTCTACCCAAAATGCGTTTTATCTCAAAAACCTACTCAGCCTACCCAAGGGATGTATATGAAGAAAAGAAAAATTCCATTTCACCAAGCAAGAGCATGTTTTATTCTAGAAGAACTGCAGGTACAGGTATTGCTCTTATATTTAGGGTCAAAGTACCACCCCTCATTCTGAAAAAAAACTATTTTCTAGCAGACCACTGAATGCAAACACACAGCAAGGAAAAACAAGGTCTGCTTTTTGTTAAGGAATCAAACCTATGCGGTATATTCTCATGCACTTATAAAAGCAGTCTGTGTTTTCAAGACATGATACAAAAACATTTTACTGTGGGGAGAGGAAAAAAAACCAAACAACCTAAGTTTAGCTGTCTAGTTACTGATGGTTCCTGAAAAGAGATAATAATTTAATTCCCAAAGGGGAATGAAAAGCTTTAACAATCAAATCCTTTGACCTCTAAGTGTCAGGCAGCTTTGAAACAGGATGTTCCTTCCTTCACATTTTCAGCACTGCTGAACCAAAGAAGCTGGCAAAGAATTAACAAAATCCTCTTTTGCTCCCCACTCCTGTAATGATGGACTTTTAGGTGAATGCAAAGAATTTTCAGCTCAGGGGGGGTCACATCATAACTGCTTAGGGGAACTGAAGCAAATTAGAAGAGCTACATTAAAATTATTAATATTTCCTATTCAGCAAATATTAATAAAATCAATTGAGCTGATTTATAAACTAGAAATCCTTGTGCAACAACCCTTTTTAAACAACCTCTGAGTCCAAAAGGAATAAGGCTGAATTGACATCTGCTGCAGCAACAGGAATTCAGATGCTAACCTGGGTGCAAACAATTGCTCCTCTTCCTTAGGTCAGCATTTATAGACTACAACCACATGCAAGAAAGCAGTGAACACCTGAATCTCAGCTCTCCTCATGGGAAAGACAAATCACACAGATAGATACTTATCAGCACTTCACTAAAAACAAACAAACAAAAAAAAACAAACAAAAAACCCCAACATGAAACATTAATAGGAAGAAAAGAATAGGAAATCCAAACTCTCCTCTCCCTGATTCTAAAAGAGAACTTCTAGAAAACGCAGGTAAGAAAGAAAAGATGACCTAACACAGTAAGCTATTAAACTGTCACAAAGTATCACAGATTTCCTCTAAAACGAGGTAATAAATGTCATCCTGGATGGGGAAGACCAAACTATTTTTGGTTGTAGTTAGAAATATACCAGGACAGGGACTTGATTTATTAATTTAAATCTTGAAGATCATTTGAACCTTCTGGCTTACAGGTCTAGTGATATATTAAAACCCTTCACAAGTCTTCAGCTTTAGTGGATTATTCTGCCCCACCCTTAGCTTCCCTAACCTTTCCAATATGATATAAGAGGTGCTGGCTGCTTGCTGTACCATGTCTTATATGTTTTTTCAGGATTAGCTAAACACACACCAGGTAATCTGGGGCAATCATAGAATATAACAGTCTATCTGACAAACACTGAACAAATTCCAGAGTCATAAAAATTCACAGCAGCCATGCAGCCAAGTTAGCTGCTCTCTACTGATTACAACCAATATTTTTAATAGCAATTTGAACAGGTTTTGAGGCTTTGATTCCGGTGGTCCAAGGGCAGGCTTGAATACAATGGGGATTTTTTTTAAACTGCGGAGACTTACAAGCCTGAAGGCCTTGAACTTTGTTACCTGGCCAGAGGGCTTTTGTGGCATGGACAGAGGGCAGGAAACACTTCAAGCAACTACCTTGACAGACCTGAATGAAAAGCTGATTTTATCAACTCTAAGTTGACTGTAAGAGCTGCAGAATGGCAGGTTACACTTAGCATATTCATTATGGATAATCAGACTTTGGCAACACACTGGTAAGAAAGCAAAAAAGTACCAGACTCACACCAAAGTGTCACATTTCTCCCCTTCTCTCCCCACAAAAAGCCACCAATGTCTATCTAATAAGCTAAATTTCTGATGGAAAGCTCTCAACCCAAAACTCTCTTGGGTAACATATTTAAAACTTACAGGACAATATGCAGCACAGATTTTTCCCATGAGATGAAAAAATGCAGCTCACAAAGTATCATTTTAATGGCTGGGTTTTTTTTTTTAAACTAATAAATTTTATAGATACTTAATGGGATTTTTCAAAGATAATTAGACAACTAAGTACACAGGTGCCACGAAATTCCTGGAATGCATTTTAGCACTTTCAAACATCTGATATTTAGTGTCAGATTACTTCTGCCTGCTCTGTTACCGAATTTGCTTACTGAGCTGCAGAAAAATGAAGCCCATTGTACTGGGTCTGGCTGAGAGGGAGTTAATTTTCCCTACAACAGCCCTCACAGAGCTGTGCTTTGTACTGACAGCTAGAAAGGTGTGGATAGCACGCAGAGTTTCAGCTGTGCTCACACAACATCAGGGCTGTCTCTCCAACATTCCCCACTATCACCAGAAGGCTGCGGGAGGAGACACAGCCAGGACAGGTGACCCAAACTGACCAAAGGGACATTCCTGGTCATTGCCATCAGCTCAGAGATTGATACATTAAAAAAAAAAAAAAAAAAAAAAAAAAAAAAAAAAAAAAAAAGCTAAAAGAAAGGAGGGTGTTCATCATTTAAGACCTTTGTCTTCCAGAGCAGCTCCCATCCATATGGAAGCCCTGCTTCCCTAATGGGGAAGCAGAGGATAAAATCTTCTGTTTCCCCTTGCTTCTGCAGAAATTATTTTTGCTGTATTAACTGCCTCTACTTTGACCCCTGAAGCTTTTTCCACCTTTTTCCCCTTGAGGAGAGGAGTGACAGAGCTGCTTGGTGGGCAACTGGCACACAGCCAAAGTCAACCCACGAGCACCTCCTGTGCACAAACAGGCTCTTTCATAATGCTAGTGCACATTTCATCACAGATCCTGGTGCACAGGCCTGGAAGTGCACAATCCCAAAAGTAAACATGCTCAATTATTTCAAAATATCTCTCCATTTACTGCATATAAAATCAGCAAGGACTAGAAGGCTGGAGTATTTTTGGTTTTATTTTTATCACTTTGAGCTGACACTTTCCACCTTAAGAGAAGAGACTCATGAGCTGTATCAACAGCCAGGAGAGTCCAGCTCCACGCTGAAGCAGGGGAAAGGTGCCACAGTCCCAGCCAAGTCATCTGACAGCTGGGAGGACACACTGGCAGCACTGGGGCTGTCACAGAGCACCCCTTACAGCCTCCCTCATGAACCATGAATGTGAACATAGCCCAGCACTGTGGGAGAAGGTACTGTGCTCAGATTTTACCCTCTTAAGAGGTGTGCTACACACAGCAATAGAAAATCCACCACGCATTAGATCTACTGCTGTGCTGAACAAAGGGACACGAGCCTAAGACACACACTGTGATATTCCAAAGATACCAAGTGGTATCTGGTTAACCTTGTAGTACGATGAACAGATTTTGTTGCTTGTGGTTGGTCCTAATGAGGTATCAGATATTACAGCATACCCCTAAAGCAACAAATTAGACATGCAAGAAAATTATGTAACAGTAGCTGACGACACCTGGGTTTTAGAACAGCGTCAGAGGATATATTTGTCAGGGCATTCCCTTTAACAACTGGGAGAGAATTTTTAGAAACAGCATTACAGCATCAACTCCTTCATGTTCAACCAAACAAGAGGGTTCTTCCTGCCCCCTCCTCTCCCCCCCACTGTACCGTGACTGCAGGAGCAAGGACAAACTCAGCAGGTCTCTCCTTCTGCATTGCAGTGCTAACGCTGGACAGCAAACAAACTTGCACAGAAGATCTGGACGTGCTGTTCTGATTCAAAGGCTGAAATTTTACAAACAGCCTTATGCTGACATTTAGAAAACCCAAGTGACATCTCTGAAATTGCATCACACTAATACACAGCAAGTGAGAAAAATATCTTGAGGATTGTATTTTCAGTATCAATTTAGCTCCCCATGTGAGGGGGCACATCAGCCATGGTTCCCTCTGCTCACCCACAAGATATCTGCTTTGTTTTAAGTAACAACAAGTTAATTGTTTCAGCATTTGGCAAATACCTGTCCATGTGACAGACCCTTCCGCCTCAGCTATGCCACAGCAGTTTGACGAAGTTCTTGCAGCAGACAGGAAACAGCTGGGGCACGTTTGTAAGTGAGACAGAGCAGCACCAGTCTGATTCCTCTTTTGTGAACTGTTGCCTGTTATTAACATATGGCTGACAAGATCTTAGGCAGGGAGTAATTTAGCTCTCTATGATCACACTAACATTCCTCACTTAGGAATGACTTGGACAAATAACACGTATAACACTCCCCACAGCTTTCAACAAACCACTTTTTTAACAGGTTTCCAAAGCCTGGATCCACTCTGTTGAGAGGCTATGTGCTTCACTGAAAGACTAATTACATGGCAGCTTGGGCTACCGGTGTCTATTCAAAATCAATGGCAATCTCCTATTTTTTTAACATCTTATATAGTTATTTTACAGGAAGCAGTGCTAGAATGGAAATACCTATGATAAAAATAATTCCACTTATCAATTATTTCACCCTACCATTAACATTTCAAATATGTTGAAGGTTAACCTCCATCCAACACTGCATGCTCTGACAAATTAAAACATTAATGCTAACAAGACAAGCTATTAACATAAAGGAAAAAAGAAAAAGAGAAAAATGGAAGAAAGAATCTGTGCCTGGTTATTAGGGTGCAGATAACAGATTAATTTTTAAA
Organism: Calcarius lapponicus; assembly: GCA_039654755.1. Lineage (NCBI taxonomy): Eukaryota > Metazoa > Chordata > Aves > Passeriformes > Fringillidae > Calcarius > Calcarius lapponicus. The sequence continues at coordinate 101,093,363 of CM077465.1, read as the reverse complement.
GTTCAGCTTGATCTAGAGTGCCTCACCAGCTCCTATGCGATCAATAACATCAAACCTGGAGCCGGCAGCACCACCGCTGTGCTCCTCTAGCGCAGAGCGGAGACAAAGAGCAGCAGAGCGCACACCCCACGCCCGGCAGAGCCCAGCGGCGCTGCAGCGAGCGCAGCCCGGACACGGACCGCGGGCTCCGGGCGCCCCGCACGGCACCGCCCGCGGCGGGAGCCCGGCCGGGAGGCGGCGCGCCACGTCCCCGGCCCGGCCGCTTGCATAATGCGGCAGCGGCGGGACCGCCCCGGGCCAGGGCTTTAGGCGGCGACGTAAACAAACAGAGCCGCGGGCCCCGCGCTCCCCGGCCCGCCGCCCACCGGGTGTCAGCCAGGCCCGGCCGGACGGCGCGATGCGCCCGCAGCCCTCCCGGCACGGCACCCAGCCCCGGGCCGGGCAGCAGCGCGGCCGCCCCCGGGCGCACGGAGCCGCGCTCCTCCCGCCTCTCAGGAACCTGAGGAGACGTCCCGGTGCTCGGACGAGGCGCTCCTCCCGCACGTCCTCTCAGACAACGCAGCGCTCCCTCTCCGCACAGGCTCTGACAGACCCTGCTCAGCCGCGCCGACCGCCCCCTCCGCCACCGCGCGGTCCCACCGCCACACGCGGCCGGCGGCGCCGACTGACCTGGCGGAGCGGAGCGGCGCTCCCGGTCCCCGCTCGCTTTGTGCGCGGCTGCGGACAGCAAAGCCCGGGCTCCCCGCCCCTCCTGCCGGGGCCGCCGCCCGGGGCCGCCTGACGGGGGTGGGGAGGGGGCGGCGCGGCCCCAACCGGTTCCAGCTGCCCCCCGCCAACACGTGACCGCGGCCGCGGCCCCGCCCGCCCCGCCGCCGCCAATGGGAGCGCGGGAAGCGCCGGGGGGCGGGCCCGTTCCTCGACAGCCGCGGGCCCGGGGCGGGGCTGAGGGAGGCGTGGGGAGAGCGCGGAGCGGGGGCAGGCGCAGGGGGGCTCCGAGAGGCACGGGGGGTTCGGGGGCGGCTTGCGGCCGCCTGCGCACGGCGGGGGAGCTCTGCCCTACCCTACCCGCCTCTCCCGAGGGCCAAGCACCGCCGCTTCCCCGCGCCATGCCCCCGGTACCTTCCTCAGAGAGCACGGCGCCGCTCCCCCAGCGCTCTCCCGACACCGCAGCGCGACCCGACCTCCTCCAGCCTCCGAGACCTCCTCAGGACCGCGCACCGACCGCCCCTCGCCGTCGTCGCCACCACACCCCACTACAGCATTCCCGCTAGCCCCGCGCCCCCGCGGCCGGCGGCGTGCACTGACCTGGCCGAGCACTGCAGCCGGCTGCCCACCCCTTGGCGCGGGGCTGCGAGCGGCGCTGGCCGGGCTCCTGTTGGCGCTGGCGGGGCCGCTGACAGCGCGGGGGAAGCGAAGCAGGGCAGGGGGTGGCGGGGCCGGCAGCCGGATCCTGCTGCCCCCGAGCGCACCGGGGAGGGCGCGGCCACGTGACCCGCCCGGCTGACGCGTCACCCTGCGGCCCGGCCCCGCCCCTCCCGCCGCAGCCAATCAGGGCCGGGCGGGCGGGGCGGGAGAGGCGCGCGCCGTTCCCTTGAAAGCCTCGGCGCTGAGGGAGTGCTGGGCACCGTGAGGGCAGGAGAGTGGCCCTGGGGACAGTAGGAATGAGGGCAGGAGAGTGGCCCTGGGGACAGTAGGGATGAGGGCAGGAGAGTGGCCCTGGGGACAGTGGGGATGAGGGCAGGAGAGTGGCCCTGGGGACAGTGGGGATGAGGGCAGGAGAGTGGCCCTGGGGGACGGTGGCGCTGAGGGGAAGAGAATGGCCGTGAGGGCAGGAGAGTGGCTCTGGGGGCAGTGGTGGTGAGGACAGGAGAGTGGCTCTGGGGGACGGTGGTGCTGAGGGCCGGAGAGCGGCCCTGGGACAGTGGCCGTGAGGGCAGGAGAGTGCCTTTGTGGAGGCGAGTCAGGCTTCTGCTGCTACCCACATGCTCTCTGAGGTCACCCCCACCTCAGTCCATGTCCTTCGTACCCAGCCTGGGAGGGTAAGGGTTGCCCTAAGGTTGGGGAGTTTGCTTCCTAAAGGTTTACCATTGAAGCCTATGGCACTTTTTTTTTTTTTTTTTTTTTTTTTTTTGGTGGTATAAAGGGTGAGGCTCTATGGCTTTCCTCAAGGGCTCTGATCTCACTTGTTTTGGTGGTGGCCATCTGTCCCTGTGAGTTTTTGTGTGCAGAGAAACCATTTATTTGTTGGGAGTTAGTGCTGTTACAGGAATGCTACTCAATGCTGCCCCTCAATCTGCCATTTAAATAGAAGACTATTTTCCATTTGTTCCTGCGTTGCAGATCTAGCTGTGTTTATAAGTAATTTGTGATGTTCCACTGGGTGTTGTAGGCGAAACTAATGTTAGTATCAGAAAAGTGTGTAATGCATTTAAGCTGCTGAGGTCTCCATGTTAGTGTTTCAAGCTTCAAGGAAAGAAAGGTAGGGGGAAGCATGCAATAAAAAGAAATTGTAGCTGAAAGCAGCTCATTTTTAAGTGAAAAAGGTAAGAGAAATTCCTCTGGGTAAGGTGGAGTGGAGGTTGGTGGAAAGTGATTTCCTTGTTAAACACAGATGAGAACTACTCTAATTACAAACCCTCGGTTTGAGGAAAACATTTGGAGCCATCACTCCTCCAGGTGTATTCGCTACTGGGGGAAGAAAGAGGATAAAGAAACTTCAGAGAAAACAGTACTTAGAAAAGCAATTGTCTACTTGTTTTCTCTTCCCTGTTTTTAAGATTTATTAATTCAAGGAATTTGTTGTAAAGCAGGGATAGAATTGAACACTTTCAAGCATGGTTTGGTGTGTTAAACTTTTCAAAAATTTGATGTCATGCCAGAAATATTATAAAATTGTGCCATTAATTTTTTTGTTAAAAAAAATATTTTGTTAGAAATGTAACACTTTATTTCATTCAGCCCTAGTGTTAACTTTAAGAAAAGGACTTTATTTTGTCAAACTAATATTGTATTTCATTCCTTAATTCTTTGTAGCTAAAAACTACAATTTAGACCCTTAATGGATTCAAGAAATACTCATGTGTTCATTTTATTAAAGATGTGCACCAGTGTGGAGCAAGTAGGAAAAGGGTGGGATGGGAAATACTGGTTTATGTTGACTTAAGAAAAGTCTACATTTAATTAAACTTGCCAGCACACTTTCTTTTTTCCAGCCGAAGGAGTTGCTTCAATATGGTTGAGTCAGATAAACTCATACTTTGCCATGATGCAGCAGACAAGTCTCAGCTAGTCTTTAGGAGAATATAAAACTCTGCAGTAATTTGAGCATGTGGATCAGTGTATAGAATTCTTCTTAAGTGTCAAAAAAGTTAGGCTTGATGGTCTGCCTTCCTTTTTTATACAGGAAGAAAAAAAAAAAAAAACAAGAGAAATGGGGTTCTATATTATAAAATATAAATTGAGTTGAATATAAATTGAATTGAGGTGCTGTTTGCAAAAGTCCCAAAGAGCTCCAGAAAGACAAGGTTTCAAGATGTGATTCCAGTGCCCAAGCACAAACCCTATTTAAACTATGTGTGCACCTGTTGGAAAACATGTTTTCTTATTGGATAAAAATTTAACAAGGTGAATGAGAATTGCTAAATACTTACCCAGTGGGTAAAATGTTCTGTCTTTGTGCTGGCAGTGACACTGTAGTGCTGAAGTGCCTGAGCAGAAGTGGAAGAGCCAAAGGAAGATGCTGAAGGTCCTTGGGGACTCTGGCCTCTCACTGTATCTCGTTCCCTGCCATGACAATGTGGAGTGAAGTTGCTTGGAGGTGTTGTGTGCTGTAGGTGGAGAATCAAAGCAGCCTTGAGGCTGCACTGGCTGGGATGTGGAGCCCAACGGGACTGCAATGATTTTTATAAATAATGAGACAAATACTTGCCCAAGTGCAGGAAATAGGTTTACAATATACTGTCAAACCCATACTAAAAAGGCACTAGGGAAGGCCTTCAAGGGTTTATGTCCTTTTCTGTAGCCAGTGGAATATTTCCTTCAGCTGCCAGAATTAGAGATTCAGCCTATAATCAAACATCATTGATGCTACAAGTAGCTATAAAGATTGTGAACATCAAATTACAGCTCTGCTTCCTCTTTCACAGCCTGCATTGAGTTCCAGTGATCTGGTTTTACTGACACCAGTGCTCACAGCTGATGATAGCTGCATATACAGATGAATTTCACTCCTCACTTTACTGCACTTGATCTTTCTGCACTTGTTCTGGGTCTGGTGGGTAATTGGGAATAAAAATAGCTGCTAAAACTGTGCAAATGAAGGCACAGCATTAGGCAGGCAGTGTCAAATTAATGTTCTTTTGTAGAGTCACTTATAGTTGAAAATACACGTCTGACCTTTTCTCTGGCACTGAGAATATTGCTGTATCATTACCTAATGGGAAATCTGGACAGTTTATGGGCACTAAAGAAAAGTGATGCTAAGGGATATGAAATAATAGCAAGAAAGAGCCATGCTGTCAGCATGGCAAAAGCCTCTCAGTCTCATGGAGAATGATGAGAAAGGATTGTTAGAAAAATTGCCCATTGCACAATGGCTTTTTTTCTGTAATGTTTACTGTAGTACAGAATAATGTATTTTTCTCTGTGGACAAGTCAGCAGTTTGTCATCAAAAGCAGGGTGGCCAGCAGGCTGAGGGAGGTGACTGCTCCTCTGGTGACCCCACCTGCACTGCTGTGGCCAGCTCTGGTGTCCCCTGGAGCAAGTCCAGAGCAGGCTCTGAAGGCTGGAGCACATCTACTATGGAGACAGGGTAAGGGAGCTGGAGTTACTCAGCCTGGAGTAAAGAAGGTTCCAAGGAGTCCCATTCAGTCCTTTAGGGACTTCAGAGCCTAGGCTATCTGGAGAGAGATTTTTACAAGGGCATTTTGTGATGGTGGAATGGTTTGAAACTGAAAGAGGGGAGATTCAGACAAAAAATTAGGAGGGGATTCTTTACCTGTGAGTTAACAAGACACTGGATGCTGCGGGAAGCTGTGGATGCCCTGTCCCTGGAAGGGCTCATGGCCAAAATCATTCTATGACTGGGACATTGATTTATGGACTGTTCAGGGGCTTTTTCCCCAATTTTGATTCTTCTCTACCCTCCCTCTCCTCCTCCCAGTCCCAATTTTTATGTGGAAAGGAAGGCTAAGATCCTTCAGTGAGAATTAATGCTTTTGTCATATTCTCTAGAGCTTTGCAAGGTGGGCTATGAGAGAATCACTAAATATAAAATAACAAAGTAACAAGTATAAAGTATCATAAGATGAAACCCTCTTATGGCTATTATTAACAATAATCAAATTTATAACAGGAAAAAGAAGAGTTTCACTTTTTTCTATCAAAAATTCAGTCACTTTCAAACAGTGTTAATTATTGTGTACAATTTGGCATTGGTGATAGACAATGTTACAACAAAATGTTTTAAAAAAATAAAACCCCACAAAACCCCAAGTGCCAATAGAATATTGCAGGCATTAAATTTTGAGTTGAAATGAGACATGCTGTGGTTTAGTTTTGAGGGTTCCAGCATGATTTGCTTCTTGATCTGAGCTGGTTTGTAGTTTCTGAAATGAAACATATATAATTTGGGGGGTTTGGTTTTGTAAATTTTTTGTTTGATGTTGGATTTTTTGTTGGGCTTGATTTTGTTTTGTTTTGGTGGTGGTGGGTTTGTTTGTGAAACACCTGAAAGATTCGAGTACCACTCAGTCACAGAACCACATTTTAACTGGCAAAGTCAATTGCAAATGGGAAACTTTTTAGGTTTTAATACAACTAGAATAAGTTTTATACTCAGTTTTTTTTATCTAAACATAAAACTGGGGTTATATCCATAACTTAATACTAATACAAACATTTACATTCATTTGTAAATATGAATGTATGTGTGGTTTCTGTGAACTCCTAGCTCTGTTTATGTGCCAAGCCATTCTCTTGTGTTCTTGAACAAAATCTTCTTGTGTTACTATCTCCATCTTGTTATCTCTGGGTTTGTGCTCTGTGCTAGTTTTCCCAGCAGTACCCATTTCACAGTGTAAGAAACAATGACAATGGTCAGAAAATGAAGAGCAGTTATGGAATATGACACAGATACTGCTTTGTTTATTCCTTTTTTTTTTTTTCTCTAGAACAGGGAGGAACACCTTATGATAAGGACAGAGGAAGGTTTGACTCCGCTGTCATTTAAAATCCCATTCCAAAGGTCATGTTTGTGTTTTAAATGAAATGTGAGGCTGACCTTTATGCTCTGCCAGATAACAGCAGTAGTGATGTAAGTGCTTCCTTTGAATTTTGCAGGTAAGGACTAGCTGCAATGTGGGGCTTGTGGTGTGGTGCTGCTTGTTTTGCAGGGGAGAAGGAAAATCATGTTCTCAGTGACTTGTGTGAACACCAAAGGGCCCAAAGGCACCTGAAATTTGCTACTTATTGTCTGTTGTACTTTCAGACTCCACATTTCTTGAAGTGTGCCTCTACTGAATATACCAATATGGAGAAAGTAAATGGGACAAATTTAACTGGGGGGAAATGTTAGCTTTTCCTGTCCTCCATCACTTGCAGTTCTCCTCCATGTGCCACACATACTCCTAATGACAGAGAAATGCGGTTTAAGTTTCAGTTATTGACATGAAAGTCCTTAAAAGTAGAATGAAATATCATCTTCATTTTTATGGTTATTAAAGAGTAACAATTCCCATGTTTACTGCAGCACCCAAGGTTTACTGTGCTGTTGTGGCTGGAACTGCAGACATATCAGACAGAGTTTCTTTCTTGGGAGCAAAGGTCAGCCTGAGGAGAAGTTGAGGCTGTCCCTGCCTTGAGCCAGCCTAACATCTGTCTGCAGCATTTTGGCTCTGCTACACCTCCTCCTGCGCTCCTACCTGCCCTTTGTCCTCTCTCTGGCCCTTGTGTAACTTTTCACTGAACTAGGACAGTTCTCAGTCAGAAAGTGGGGGGTTTTGCCTAGGGGTCTCTTTTGTTTTGTTGCTGGGTGGTTGGTTTTTAATGAGGTTAGTTCTGTGTTGAGTGAGTGGACTGAAACAATTCAAATTCAGGTTGGATGAATGTTGGAGCTGTCTTGGTTTAAGTGGGGACATCAGTGGGCAGAAGCTGAGCTGTCCTTAGCTTTTAGGGAACTGCTTGTTGTGACAAAGAGCAGCCCAAGCAGATTTATCAATTTATGTTTAAAACAGAAGGTGAGCCACCTCAAAGTGGACTTCTGAGGGGAGATGTAAGAGCATGTCACTTACTTTACACTTACTCTGTATTCTTAGCTCTCTCTGTTGTGCTCACCCAGTAACTCTTGTAAACAAAACATTCCTACTCTGCCCACAGCTTTGGAAATATAAAAAAACTAATTATTTTTTTAGATTTTTAATAAGGTTAATAAGATACAAGCCAAGAAAACTTTTTTTAGTAATTCTGACTCTTATTTTCCTTGCTGGGAAGAAACAACTCTCCTTTTCAAACTTCTGAGGATAGATACAGATATATGCAACTATAAAGATGTCAACATTCTTTGCTGAGTCTGACAGTTCTCCATGTGAAGCTGTTCACAAGTTTGCCATTTACCTTTTAGTCAAAGCTTTAAAAGTTAAGAGAACCCCCATGAAAATGCACGATCAGTGATAAAAGACACATTGTGCAGCTGAACAATGCATTGCATTTGTGTGACAGCAAAAACTGGTTTATCAGGTTCACTGCAGACAAGTATAGATAAACTCTTGGAACACTGCAAAATCTATTGGAGTGTTCAATGGATATTCTCACTTTAAAAAAAAGAGTACCAGGACCAAAGGCAGCAAAATGAGAGCTGCAAAGTCTAGGCTGTAACTGGTGTGAGGTAGTGAGAACTCAAAGCCAGCCTGTTGGTTGATGTGAACACTCTTTTATGTGGGAAAAAAGGCCCCACAGAAAAGCACTGAAAATCCTGCCCAGCTGCTCTCAGCCATGGGAGCAAAAGGCATCCAAGTGTGCTGGAGTACTGGCCTGGTCCCAAGCCTGTGTGCATGGGCAGCACAGATAAAGCACAGACATGCCCCAGACAGATAAATGACTGATTAACTGGAGTGTGTGAGCCTCTGTCCTGGTGTTGCTGGCAGCTCTGCCAGTGAGATTGCAGCTGCAAAGCTCAGCTGCTGCTCACAATCCAGGGAAACTGCTTTTTGCTGGAAAAACTGCAGATGGGCAAAACCTCCGTGCTGTATTGCAGCTCTTCCTCCAGGGACCTGACCCTGCTGAGGAGTGGGGTGAAATAATGATTAAAAGAGTCCATAGGGAAGGCTCCTGGTGAGGAGGAGCAGTACTGCAGTCCCAGACTGGTCAGGATTATCCTGAACCCAGAGCAGCACAGAACACAGCAAATTCCCTGGGGGTGCTACTGGCAGGAAAGGGGGCACCTTTTGGCAGAAAGTATCCTTTTGTTGCACCTTGCAGTTCTCTGGTTTGCAGGGAGGTGATCTGAGGCACTCACCAATTTTGTTGGCAATTGCCTTGGGCTCAGACTGTGTTACTGAGAGAGGCTGCCCCAGAAACAGCGTCCGCCTGCTCCCAAGGTGAAATAGTAATTGCCTTTAAATTCCAATAGTATTGAACTATGGCCAGTTAAGCACTATACAAAACTTTCACATTTCTAAAGTATAGATGAATGGGTAGCATTGAGGAGTAAAATAAGCACAGAAATGATCTGTGTTAATGGCATGCCTGTGGTGTTTTCCTACTCTCTTCTAGAAGAAGATGCAGCTGTAATTATTTCTGCCGTTTTCCTTCAAAGTATTGATCCACAGATAGTTACAGCCCTCAAGAACTGAACCAGTTTTTAACATTATTAAACTAGAGTTCCAGTATCCTGTGGGCTCAGAACATAATTGGTGTAAAAGGATAAGAAATGCAAAGGACTTGTTTTGGAGACTAAACATTCACCCTTGTTCACTGGAACTAGAATCACAATGGTTTGAGTTGGAAGGAAGCTTTAAAGAACACAGAATGGTTTGTGTTGGAAAGGGCCTTTGAAGACCATCTCATCTTGCCATGGGCAGGGGCACCTTGCACTAGACCAGGGTTCTCAGAGCTCCATCCAATTTGCCCTTGAACCCTTCCAGGGATGGGGCACCCACAGCTTCTCTGGGCAGCTTGTTCCAGTGCCTCACTAATTCTTGATGTCCAATCTAAACCCACCCTCCTTCAGCTGAAAACCATTACCCTGTGCCCTGTTATTACAGGCCCTGGTAAAAGGTCTCTCTCCATGTTTCTTACAAGCCTCCTTCAAGTACTGAAAGGCCACAATAAGGTCTCTCAGACTAATGAATACTGAGAATCCAAGAGCAGAAACCTCCACTTCAGCAGATCTCAGGACTTTGTGCATGCAGTCAAAGTCTGTGGAGATTCTTAGATGCTGCCTGAAATGAGGACTCTTCTAGGGAATGGGTGTAAGAAGTACCTGCAAAATCCCAGGGATGGAATTACGGGAGGATTTTGAATGGAGCAGGCCGATTTTGAGACAGGAGACTGCGTTGTCTCAACAAACTGTTAGGTGATCTTTCTAATTCCTTTATCCAATGGATCTTCTGCAAAGGACCCTGAGGCACACCAAAGATCAGGCTGAATCAAATAAAAGTGATTGAAAACACAGTGAATGAACCACAGTTTTAACATATTCTGAAGTGCAGTTTGTGACTTGTGCATAGGCATTGTCACACCCAGTGTGAAGTAGCAATAAAGTTTATTTGTTTTCAAACCCTCTAGAGGACCAAAGGGAATAATTCAATTACAGCAGGAAAGGAAAAGGAGTCAAAAAAAAAAGGCAAAAAGAGAGAAAATTCCTTGAAAAAAATACACATTGGGAAAAAGTACAACTTAAATCCAAAGCAATGGGAACTGACCTTAAAATGTTGTGACTACTCGGTCACTTATTTCCTGTTTATTTCTCTTTGCTTTGTTTTGCAACATGCTCCAGACTTTTAGAGCTTTCTAACATAAATAAAGAGGTATGTTTTTTTGGTCAAATAACTTCCCCCACAGCAGATGTTTCTACAAAAATAAGTATTCGGAAAATCCTTTTTGTTTCAACAAGGAAAGTATTTTTCAAACTACTGTAGAAATAAAACAAAGATATCTTGTTTCTCCAACTGATGCACAAAACTCCTTCACCACTCAGAGATGGTTTTTATATTTATCAACTGAGTTGCAGCACTTTCACAAAATGTTTTAAAACTAAATATTACAGATTCTGGAGTAGAAAAGTTTTTGTCAGCATCTCTTTCCCACTTGTGTGTGTTTAAAGACTAATTTTGTGCGGCAGGTTTTCCCTCAGAAGTGGCACATGAGCTCTGCCTCTCCTGTCCTGCCTGTGCACCCCCTGTCCAAGATGACCAAGATCCTGCTCTGCACCCCTGGGAGGGTAAGTGGACAAGATGGCACATGGCTTTTCCAGATCTCAGTAAGAAAACCCCAAGAACAAGTGGCATAATAAAACAGATATTGTGATAAGTAGAATGAAAATAGGAATAAAGATAGACAGCAGATCCTGCATCCTTTCAGGGGCTGGAAATCTGACTTGCAAAGGCCATGGGATGGCCTTATGATATGTTTTCCCATGGCCTTGCCCCTTTGTCAATATAGTCCAAAACCAGTCTATCAATTCAGAATAAATAGGAAAATATAAACACAGTGCCTAGATAAGTAAACCTTGACTTTTTTTGGGGTACTGGGCAAAAGAAATTAAGCATGATAAAAACATAAAGCAAAATTATGCAGGGAGAGTGACTTGAACAGAAAACACTGAGCTCCTGTTGAAACTTTAGGCCCAGGGTGACATTGTCACCTTTAGTTGCCCAGTCACAGATATGTCACAGCCTCAGCTTATGGACAGTAGCTATATTTATGGCACTCTGGCTTTGCACTGAGAACAGTTTTGCTGATAAGCTCAGGAACCAGTAAAGCTTTGTGACTCATGGCCATCCTGACTTCATTAGCTGCCTATTAGTACACATTAATAGCTTTAATATCATACTTTGTTTACTCTGCATCTTAGCATTTCATCCTGCTGCCTTAACTGTAATCCCTGTGTTCAGTGGGACTGTTTGCACAATGGAAGATCATCCATGGGAATAAAGTATTAGCTGGAAAGCGTGCCCATAAGTCCCCTACACTCCACTCAGCTGTCCCCAACCCAAGAAGTGATTTTTTTATTTGCTAGAGGCCTGATCCAACATCTGTTTCCATCAATGATTTGGTGACTTCTCCACTGAATGCCTCTTTAAAGGAGGGCAAGGGTTGGGAGCATTGTAGAACTGGTGTGAGGGAAGGAAAGGAGCCAGTCCTCATTGCAGGTCAGCAAAGCCTGCAGGGCCAATATGAGTGTGTAACCCTTCAAATTCAGAATGTTTGACATCCTAACTCTATTTTCTGATGTTTGGCTGCTTTATATCTCAGTGTGCACAGCTACCTTATAAACAGTAAACTACTATGCATTACTTTATGAGCAGTAAAAAGCCTCTTTTACTGCAATTGCCAGAATTCATAAGGCAAGAGGAAGTAATTGTCTTTGTTTACATCAGACATTACCTTTCAACTGTTGTGTTAAGAGAACAAATTCTAGGATAAATCAGTGTTTTACAGCTGTGCTTTTTCCTTCTGAAGTATGTAATCACTGTGTCTTCTTTATCTCGTGGTGTGATTGCATCTTGCACAAACTGCACATAAACTTTAGATAGATACAGATAAAATCTGGAAGACAAAATTGGAAGACAGATGAAGAGTTCATGAGAGCTGAGGGTTTAGAAGGAGGCTAATTTGTCTTTTATCATACTCAGATTGCAAAGAATAGGCATGACTCTATTATTTTCCCAGACAAAATACTGCACCGTGTCTGGCACTTCTTACAACAGCAGTATCTTAGAGATAGCAAAGGAGCCATGGGGTATGAAGGCTGGCTTGAAAAAAGCTGCCAACAATTTTCCCTACAGAGAAGGAAGACAGTTATCAGTGGGAAAGGTTTTGCAAAGACAAAAATACAGGATTTGCTTGCAAGTTTCTGGCACTCGGTCTCAGAGGTGCTGCACAATGGCATATCCCTATGGATACTGCTGGAGTAATGTGAATAACTGAGAAAATTGTGCTTGGTTTTAGGACTAAAACCTGTATTGTATAAAAACCTGTATTGTCATTTTAAAAGCTGTACTGTCAGCACAAAATGCACAGCTTCAAACACCAGTAGTTTTCTGGTGCAACACAGGCAAGTTCCTTCTGTTGCAGGGAAATTATTCCGGTGGCCAGCTAGGGGAGAACCTCATTCCTTTTAATCCTTAGTTCAACCTATCTGTTTGCCATGGTCTCTCTGATTTTACTTGGCAATTATCTTGTTTGATCTCTTCAGCTCTTCCTCATTCATCCAAAGCATGAAATTGCATTTTTATAGTATAAATTCACCAGTCAGGATATAAGTGATGTTTTATTGGCATTGGATTCTCCTTTAAAGAACTGGTGAGCATCAGGACTTTTTTGCCAGTTGAGCAGCACAGACCTATCCCAAAACAGGAATCAGATTCTTGCCTAAATATTGCTGCACAGATGTTTACCACGCCACACAGGCCAGGTGTGATTGTGGGTGTTGCCTGGATGTGATAATTTCCGTGAGCAATCAGCACCTGGGGCACCCCTGTGCAGGAACCTGCAGTGGGTGGCCAGCAAAGCCTCATGAGAAACCCTGCCTGGCTCTCTGGAGGCTGCTCTGTGAATGGAAAGCCCAGCTCATTGCCAGCATGAAGTCAAACTTTTCCAAGGTCCTTGTAAGGTGCTCAGGGAGCCGCTTTCCAACAAGAAGGCAGGAAGAAACAGCCTCTATTTTAAGGAGATTATCTTCAACAAAGATTTGTCAAAAGGAAATACAGAGAAGGCTGAAGCCAAGGCACATGTTCCTGTGACCCAGTTACCTTCCAGAAACCCAGGCAGGACAGAAAGGACTCTGGCTTCTAGCTACAAGAGAGCTGCTGAGCATTAACACATAGTCACCTAATTAATTATTCCCCCAGTGGATAATTACTAGCTTTTTCTTTTTCTTGCTGCAAAGTAGCAGCCAAATAATGGTGTTGATTTTAATTAACTAGCCAATGGGAGGCTGGATGGGCTGAGGAGAGATTTCATACAAAAATTAATTAATGCTCTGACCTAGTTTAAAGTGTTGCTGAAGTGGAAATTGGGGGGAAGCTGACATCAATCAGTTATGGATCTTTTCATATCCTTTTTACCAGACAAGTAAAAAGTCTTCCCATGCGATCCACAGCACTTCAACTGGCAACCTAAACGAATTTAGTGAGCGTGGCAGAAATAAGTAATCCCCAAGGCAAACATATATTCTTCTTTATTAACACACCTGAGGTGAAAAAGAAAAAGGTCCCTCTTTCTCAAACCAAGCCTCTAGTTCATTGCTGAGCTCAGCCCAGGGCATGTGATGGGAAACACAAACTCTGCTGTTTTAATCAAACTATAACTATCTTTGTGTTTCTTCCTTTTGTCTTCACATATTTGTTTTAATCACACGTCTCAGATTAATAACTCTCACTTTGATTTATTTTCCCATTACTGAAAATAAGGCACTTCAGGATTTTATTTAATCTTTCTGTTTCTTTGGGAAATAAAAGATGATTTCACTTACTGATCATCTGTAAATTCTTCCTATAAAATCAGATTTTGCCTCATTTCTGAAAACCAGAGTTCTCTGCAATTCTTGCCATGGGCCCACAGCAATTTATAATCACCAAATCACTTTTGCAAGCTGATGCCAAAAAATGCATGACATTGATTATTGCTTTAGTTTTCTTCATGGGTTGTGCTTTGCTTTGCATTGTCCTCTCTTGAAAAGTTATTATCTGAACAGGCAGCATAACCACATTGGGGAAGAAATGAGGTTTTAGTTCCTTCCATTTCACAAGCAGGAATACAAGGCACAAGGACATGAAATTAATTTACCAAGATCACAGTAGTGCAGTCAAACCATCCCATCCTTTGTCCATTTGTCAGCATTGTGACATCATCCTCCCAGCTGGCAAAGTGCAATTAGGATTATTGCAGTTAGAAGGTCACAGAAAGAAACTATTTTTAAATTAGTGTATCAAGTCAACTCCAGTCTTGTAAGAATCTCTTCCTATCCATAAATTACTTTGTCAGGGTGGTTGGGGGTTAGGTTCTGCACCCAAATATTGTGAAATGTTGACTCACAGAGCAAGCAGCTCTGTTTAAGTCACTGCAAATCAATGAATCACTGAAGCAAACTCTTATCTGACAGCTGAGCATTACATCCTTGTTTAGGTATCCAGAGATAAGTGGAGCCTCACAGCCTTTTCTAGGTCACTTCACTAAAACCCCATAAAATTCACCCTCTGCAAATCACAATGTAATGGTTTCTTGAAAGCCTGAGACATGCTTTCTGGGAGGCAGGAATTACACACCCTTGGGATCTGACTTCTCCATAAAATGCAACCCAATCCTGCATGGGGAATATGTTTAAACCTTTCTAAATCCCATTAAAACCTCTTTGTCAAGGACTCACCAAATACCTATTCTCCCCTTTTTCTGCAAGAACAAGTAACTAAGGCATTCAAGGAACATCAGGGCTGGAAAGATTCATGAACTGTGGCCCTGCCTCCAGCATCTGATTTGGGCTGGGGAGGCAGTTTGTACATACAAAAGAAGGGAGAGCCAGGTACAGCTGTCACTAGGAATTGATCAGTGTTCATGTGTAGCTTTGAGCCTGGGGGAAGCTTCAGCTTCTTGCTGCTGTGATTTTGTTCTAAATAAGGGGCCAATGGCTTTCAAACAAGAGCCTAAAGGACTTAGGTGCTAGCTTGTAGGGAAGCTAGGCTGCCCACCTTCAGTGATCTATTTTGTTCTTATTTTAAATATTGCTGAGGTTCCCTTTCCCCCTCTGTACTGAACATAGAATGTACTGGAATGGAGCTCTGTCACTAAAATTGGACAGCACTGAGTGATGGTGATTATGCCCACATGGGCACCTCCTGAACACTGGCTGTGATGTTTGTTTGGACTTAGCTCCACAGCAATCTCATTTGTCATGTCCTTGCACAAGATTTCCATGAATATGGCTGAGCCTTGTCCTGCAAATAAACATCCTTCAGCATTTTTTCTTGTCTTTTTTACGTGTCTTGTATTTTTTGTTTACATGGTGGTGCTTGATGAACCTCTGAGCTCAAGGCAATACAGTCTCCATAAGGGATGCAGGGGGACTGAAGGAGCAGCTGCTTAGAGATTCCTGGCACAGAATCTTGCCCTTGGCACTCTGACTCAAGGCACGTGATTGTGTAACACACCCACTGGCATGGATGTTACGTGGCTTGTTTGCAAATACTGGCAACTTCAGCTGAGAGGTGCCAAGGGTGCTCACAACCCTCCAGCAGGATGCTCCTGGTGACTCCTTGGTGAAGTGTCACATCTTTAGTGCCAGCAACATAGTACTGGCATGACCAGGAGGTAAATGTGACAGTAGCCACCAGTCTCTTGAAGGGCAGCTGAAAAGTTGGCGGAGCCAAACTCTCCTTGGTAGTGGGACAAAGATCACAAATTGTGGCTTGGGATGTTGGGAAAAACTTCATCATGGGGAAAATGTGCAGCCCTGGAGCAGATCACCAAAGGGATTGGGAGAACCTCCATCCTTGAAGGGGGTTCAAGTTTCTGCGGGACAAAGCCACAGCAAACCTGATTTAGCATTGGCAGTCATCCAGGAGGATGGGATCCGAGTGACTTCCAAAGGTCCCTTGCAGCCAAATACTCCTGGGATGACAATTTCCCTGCTGGCATTTGCTGTGGGAAGATTCAGGGCAGAGCCTGTGGATTTGTAACTGCGGGTCTGACCATGCAGTGGGAGGAAGGAAAACCCAAATGGCAGCAGGTGACCAGCTGGCTCCCAGGCAGCTCTCATGCTGGTCCACCACCAAGTGGCCCCTCTGGCCTTTCTCCAGACACAGGGCAGCTGCAAGGACAGTTCTGTGGTGTGAAAACACTTCTTGAACCAGGGCATTCACTAAAGATGCAAGCAGACAGACAGTTGCCCACTTCTAATGTTGTCATGGGGGGCAGGGGGAGGATGGAGCTGAAGAACCTTGTGGCTAGTGAGCCTGACTCTCTGTGTTAGTCAAAAATCAGTGTGAAAGCCCAAATGTTGATTAAAACCCATATGCTCCTTTTCCATATCTTACCTAATTCTGCCCAGAACATACACAGATGTACTTGCTTTAAGCTTGTGCAGAGATATGACAATAAGTTCTACAGCTGTTCAAGGTACATCCTTCTCAATAACTGAGAAGCTGTATTACCTCCAGAAATGGAATGCCATCCCTAGAGGCATGTAGCACAGTATTTAAGGACTATTCCAAAAGTGTATTTAAATATGTTTTTTTAAAATATCAAATATGTCAGATTGCTAGCCTCTGGCATTCATTGTGAGGAATCAGTGATCAGTTATTTCTTGGCAGGGAAGTAAAAATTACTGTCTTGAGAAATACTGAAAGAAAACAGCACGTACAACCTAAAAAGCTAAATGAGCAAGAGAACGTGTAAACAATATTTAAATTATTTTATAGGGTGGTGGGGAGCAGGGGAAGTGGAATAATTTAGTTTAAAGCACACTAGGCCTTTGAGGAGGAAATTGGAGCACTACAGAGGCTGCATGTGTTACAAGATGGCAGTTGTATTCTAGTCATGGTTTGGGCAGATTGAACCTTATCTGTAATTGTAAAGGCTCACACAACACAAAAAAAATGTGTTTTCAAGGGGAAATTTCAGATTAATCCTTCACCTTGGCAACTGGATGGGTAATTGTTATTAGTGCTAATGTAAAAATCCACTGCACTTGACATGATTCAGGGGCACCTAAATGTACCATTAGCGCTAAAAATAGTCAAATTAATGAATCAGTATCCATGCTTATCCTGAATGAGGAAATGCTTTTCCTGCTCAGAGATAGTGACAGACAACAGGAACAAGGAACAATCTTTGCATGGTGAATTTCTGTCCCTCTGATTGTACCCTAGGTGAGAAGGGCAAATTTGGGCTGCTAAGGGTATCAATGGACAGCCTTCAGTGCAAGGGGGTTGCTGGCAGCAGTGTTTGGGCTGTGGAAGTCCATCCTTTGCTCACTTGTTGGCACAGGCAGCTGCCTAGGTGGCCTCTGGAGCCAGCCCTGTGCAGGAGCAGCTTGCCCTTCTTTGGCCTTGTCTGTGCTGTTTCATCCCAAGCCATTTTAGGGCAGAAGGGGCAGATTTGGCTGTGATCTGTTCCCTGTCCTACCTGTGACAGTTCAGTTTTGGACATCAGATCTAGTCTGGCATTTTTAGCTCAGTGTCTTATAGGCTCTGGATGCTCTACTCAGGACAGGATTTCTAAAGGGAATGTTTTCCCACTATCTCTCAGGGAGTTCCCAGTAGGGGTATTCCAAGGATATTTTGCATTTTTGTGCTGCTTCATGTGTGGTTTGGTTGACTTTCAGTCCTCAGTAGTTCCTTGAGTTTGTGATTACAGTCTCATTTAACATCCTTTGCTATGGAAACTGGTAGTAGTGCCAGGGAATTGCTAAGCAAATACCAGTGCAGAGTTTATGAGGGCGAGGGAAGCATCAAAAGACATGATGTTTATGAGGGAATATGGAATTCTTCTCATATAAACCCAAAGGGGGAGAAAATGCAGGAAGGCAGGATGCATCTATTGCCAGAATAATGGTCTCACATGGATCACATAGCTGTTTTAATTTCTGTAACAGAGAACATGCTGTACTTAGACAAGATTTCATTCCAATCTACTTAGGGAACTTGCTATTTAGTAACTCCATGTTCCCCTGATGGTGAGAGAGGAGCAGATTAGATCCAGTAACATATCCCACTGAAATATTAAATATACCATTGCTTTATTTTTTGATTTAAAAGGTCAAATGGAGATAAAATTATTTGTTTAGCATTTCTAAGCTACAGTTTTCCTGACAGTTTTGCCATAGCAGGTACAACCACTTGATGCAGCAGGGTGAGGGGCTGACTTGCTTTCTAGACAACGTTGTGACACTGGAAAGGAATTCACAAACTTCCATGTGGCCAAAGTAGGAACTGAGCAACCTCCCCCAGCTTCAAGGGACTTGAGCTGCTGTGTGTGTAACAAAAGTCCTGCTGGAGAGACAACAAGAGGGAGGGAAAGAGGGAGGAGGGAAGGAGGGAGGGAGGGAGGGAGGGAGGGAGGGAGGGAGGGAGGAAGGAAGGGAGGGAGGAAGGAAGGGAGGGAGGAAGGAAGGAAGGAAGGAAGGAAGGAAGGAAGGAAGGAAGGAAGGAAGGAAGGAAGGAAGGAAGGAAGGAAGGAAGGAAGGAAGGAAGGAAGGAAGGAAGGAAGGAAGGAAGGAAGGAAGGAAGGAAGGAAGGAAGGAAGGAAGGAAGGAAGGAAGGAAGGAAGGAAGGAAGGAAGGAAGGAAGGAAGGAAGGAAGGAAGGAAGGAAGGAAGGAAGGAAGGAAGGAAGGAAGGAAGGAAGGAAGGAAGGAAGGAAGGAAGGAAGGAAGGAAGGAAGGAAGGAAGGAAGGAAGGAAGGAAGGAAGGAAGGAAGGAAGGAAGGAAGGAAGGAAGGAAGGAAGGAAGGAAGGAAGGAAGGAAGGAAGGAAGGAAGGAAGGAAGGAAGGAAAGGAAGGAAGGAAGGAAGGAAGGAAGGAAGGAGCATGACTTCTAGCAAGAGGAAACAATGGTATGAAAGTAAAAATAGATACTGTACAGAAATCATTTCAGTCCTTGCTTTTAGCATTAAAAAGAAACAAAAACCCCACCTCTATGCTGTTTACATACAATCTTTGGCAGGGATTTGGAGGCCAAGTGCAGTTACTGGTTAGCTCCTCATTGGTTTTCAAAAATACACTACAAATGTCTTGGCTCACCTGTCTGTACTGATGCTGCTGTTTGGAATGTGCTCCTGGCTTTAGAGAGCTGCAGCCAAAATTGCTATGGGCAGCATCTGCTCTGTGATGCTGGGCCCTGAGTGACTTGGATCAGAGGAACAGGACCAGCTGGAGCTTCTGGGGTGTAACCAAACCTTTTAGGTTTTCTCTTTGGTGTAGTTGGAGAATGGAGATTTTTTTACAGAGATTCATTATTGATGCATCAGAAGCCCTCCTTGGATACTGTTTTTCCTACAGATGATTAGCCAGAAGCTGCTAAGCTTACCTTTGTCAGGTTGAATATGTATGACTTGTATAGAGAAGTTCACCTACTCCAATAGCCACTGAAAAGTGATACATTTTCCTCCAAAATGCCTGCATTCCAGAAATTCAATACTTCTTATCAGCTCAGTCATCATGTGACTTGGAAACATTTGACTTTTGATCATTGAACATTTGATCTTCTGGCTTTGGATCTGAAAGCCTTGCAGTGCAAAGCCACAGTGACTGAAAGTGTGGGTTGGTCTCTGTGTAATTTCCAGACAGGGCTGTGGTGCAAAATAGGCACAAGGCTGCTGCTTTCCCTACCCAAAAGCAGATTTGAGTGAATCTGAGCACTTGGGATCCAAGCACAGTTGTCTCCATCAGGAGGAAAAATTGGTAGTAACAGCCTGAAAGGGTTTTGTGGGTTTGTAACAAGCCAAGGGAGTATTACATGGGCACACGGATTTCTTTTGCTCAGGTAGCTGAGTAGCAGACAGATGTATCCAACTTCTCAGCTGTTTCTGATGCCTCTACACACAAATACCCCCAAACCTCTATCTGTTGTTGGAGAGGAGTTGTGGTTTGACAGGTCCTGGACCTGCCATCCCTTGATTTTGAAGGCTTGATCAAAATCAGACACAGGCAACTCAGGCTTCTCAGATTTCAAGCTATGTTAATGTGTGCTGATATTTTTTTCCTCCATAATTGGGGTTTTAAAAAGAAAAAAAAACAAAGTGGTAACAGGCTGACAGACATTGGGCCTGTTCCTGTCTTGGGATCAGGGACTTGGTGACAGCTCATAGAAGACTTCAGCAAAACACAAACCTGAATTACAGAGTAATTGAGATGCCCTCCTGGGGCAAAAAGGGTGACAAACTTCTTCATTCCAAGTCAGGTGATCCCTTACTAAAACCACACTGGTATCCATACCTAGGCATACTGATCTTTCCTTTTTTTTTTTTTTTTTTTTTTTTTTTTTTTTTTGTATAAAGGGGTACAGAAATTCCCCAGGCTGAGGAGCCTCCCACCACAGTTAGCTATGCCTCATCCAAGTCTTTGCTGCATGAGCTTGACCAGGTTGCACAAGAGGTGTCCATGCAGAGGCAGGGCTGTGTGGAGCCAGGGAGATCCTTGCAAGGTCTTGTAGGGCCATCCACCTGAGCTGGGAGCAATGGGAATGGCAGTGGTGACAGGAAGGAAAGTCATTTAAGTAGTTTGTGTGATGTTGGCACTGGGGGCTGAGAATGCTTGTCCAGGAGGTCACTGCAGTTGGTAGATGTCCATCAGCAAATTCAATTTTTTTTCCTAAGGGAATCAGAGTTCTCTCTGCTCCTCCCTCCCCTGCTTTTTAGGGGGAAAAGTTGAAAGTTTGAAGTCACAATTGAAAATACAAGAGGAATATCTGTTGGTGTAACAGCCCTGAAATACACTGCCAGATTCTATGTATTACGCCCTGGTTTGAAAAGTGCTGAGAGGTCAGGACTTGCAGATTGCATCACCCTTGGAAAAGAGGTCTCCACCCAGAGAATCTGCTCTATTCTCAGTGTAATGTGAGCCAGTGACTGAGTCATTGCAGCTTTGATTTTTATTTTCTTTTTCTTTTAGTAACTTGGGTTTTTTAATTAGAGGTCTCTGTTCCCATGCCTGCCAAGGTCAAATTCTGTGATCCAGCCAGTAGATAAATAATTGGTGTGATGTAACTGCAAATAAAACAGCATTCAGTATTGAGAAATGTGAGCATCAAAAACCTCTAAGTAGGCAGTAAGCAATCTCTTAAAAATAGCTAATCTAAAAATAAAAGATTAGGGAGGGAGCACTCCAGAAGAGCAGTTAAGGAGCTTACATTGGAGACTGAGAACAGCTCTGTGTCTGTGAAGTGTCTTTGCCTTTAGGCAGTAATTAAACCTTAGGCCAGAGGGAGGGTCTCTTCTGGTTCTGCTCACTTCAGGGCTTAAGGCAGTCTTAGTCTGATGCTTTCATCCAAGGAATTCAAGGCTGGCTTCAGCTGACTCAGGAACACAGTGTTTGGAATCGTGCCCCAGCAGGGCAGAGGTCTCCTGGGGTTCTTCTGTCTCAGTGCAAGCCCAAGGCTTTTGTTCTCTTTCTTCTGAGCTCTGTGAGCACTGGGAATGGAGAAGCAGTCTGAGCTGCAGCAGTGCCAGTCCTGGAAGCTGCATGGCTCTTCCTGCTCCTGAAGGATGGACTCTCCCTACTTGCAGAAGGTCATTGATAAATTCAACTAGAAGGACACCTCCAGCAACAGCCTAAAGCCAGCAACAAGGCTACAATCTCTTTAAACAAAAAACATTGTTGGTTTAACCTTCCAGTAGGAGTGGGGGCTTTTAGAGTTGTGAAGAGTGAAGTGGGAGGCCAGAATTTTGCTGTTCCTTCTGAGGTGCTCACATAGATTCATTGCATAACAGCATGTCCTCAGTGTTGGTGACACTGGATCAGGGCAGCTCATGTGGATACTCAAAATCCAGTTGAAGGCTGACCAGGCTGAGGGGAAGATCAGTTTATGCATTAGAACTTCACTCTGTCAAATTTAGCTTTGCCCCCTTCTTGATCTCCAGCCTGGGGACAATTTCCATTGTGCTTCTACTCTGCTGACAGCTCAGAAAAGGAAAGCCCAGACCCACTCTCTCACTGCTGATAGCCCCAAGCAGTAAAGAGAAACTTCTTTTTGTTCTGGTATTACTGCCAGGCCTTCCAGAGAAAACAGCAGGACTTTGAGAGTATTGCACAGCTCAGGAAAAAGCTCTGTCTTGCCCTGCCCTGCCCAGCTGTGCTCTGCCCTGCCCTGCCCAGGTGGAGCATGGAGAATAGCTGGAAGCCAGCATCTCTCTGAGCATATTCTTGCCACTTTCCATGAGCAGTGTGTCTCTGCAGAGCTACAGCTCAGCAGTGTCCATCTCTCCCATGTAGGAGCACTGACAAAAGCCTGACGTTTGGGAGGCTTTAGTCCTTTAGCTGTGACTCACGGGGGCTAGAGGTAGACACACCTTGAACAAACCTCATAGAGAGCCAGACTTTATCCAGAAATTATAGGAAAATGTGTAACTACTCCAAAAAAAACCAAAAAAAAACAAAGGCCCCAACATACCCCACCACAATATATGGGGCAGGTAATAAGACTGTCATCTGAAATCAAGAAATGCTGAATGGCATCAGAATGGAGCCTCCCTTTTAAGTTATAAATATGCTCTCCTAGAACTGGTGGGCAAAATTAACACCATAGCCATTGTCAAGTCTACATCCTATGAGTGGAAACTCAAAGTAAAATTTTGTGCTCACAACTGCAAAAACTACTCAGAAGTTCACTGAATCAACACTGCTGAGGGAGCAGATAATGCTGCATGAGAGCAAGAGGGTGATTTCCCTGGGCACTCTACAATCTCTGCCCTTCAGTTTCACTATTCATCAGCACCCACCTGCAGAACACCAGCCCTTTAGATGACACACCTGACTCTTTACTTTGATCTGGCTTCTAGGAGAAACAGGGTCAATGTGGACATTCTTATCTCAGGTTACTTTTGAACTCTTGGATCCAGTCTAACAGATTGTTAGGTAATGAGGTCAGAGCTCACCAGCTGGTGTGCTACTGGTAACAAAAACCTGCTACTGGACAGGGGAGACACCCCAGCAGTGTAGAAAGTCAAGGAAGTGAGCTCAGCTCCTAAACACAGGAGATCTTCCAGTGGAGAGAAGTGGATAATTACTGCAACTGACACTTCTTGTTGTACCTCCATACTATATCAGGAGCTGGAAGATCCAGGCAAGAAGCCAGACTGTGACAGTTCTGTGCGTGCTTACTTCAAGTGAAACTGGAAGGATGTTTTGAAAATTCCCTGAAGGCTCAACAGCACGAGAACATGACATATCCCTGGTGGGTATTTATGTGTGTACAGAGGGATGAAGGTCCAGCTGTAACAATTTCCATCCAGATCCCAGGAATACAAGAACTGGAAACTCAGACACATGCTCCCTGCCAGAAATAAAGGAGTCCTGTTGCTGGCTGGTGTGTACAGTGACTAAGAAGCTGAAGAGACTGCTGACCATTTGTTTCAAAAGTGTAAGGGGATAAACAGCAGAGGATAACCCAAGGGTTAAAGACTAATTCTGCCCCAAAGGAAGACTGAGACAGGAGCTTAGGAACTCCAAATGTCTCTGCTTTACATGCATTGCCATGGGCAGCAGCAGTGTCACAGCCAGGCAGAGCAATTGGGATGAACAAAACTCCTGGGCAGCAGGAATGCAAGGGTGTGGGTGTGGGGATTTAAACCAGAATGCAGTGCAAGAGGAGAAGTCTGGCAGAAGGAAACGGGATGCTAGTTAAGGGAGACTCAAGTTGTGCTCTCAAGCATCCTGAGAGATAAGTTACAGTATGCTTCATGCCTACTCCTGAGTCACACAATGCTTTTGTTTTATTTTAGTCAATTTTCATGCAGAAGAGAGGAAAGAGAGGTCCCACAGAGCCCTACATCAGCATCCACAGTGCCAAAAGCTTGTACAGAACAAGAATAATAGTGTAAGGTCCTAAAATGCTGTCATTCAAAGTGGGTTCAAGCAGCAGCAGGTGCCAAGGAGGTATCCCAAAAAAGAGGGGAGGTATTATCACTCAGAGCACTGGAAGGCATGTTTCTGCACCCATTCTAGCAGGGGATGTCAAAGGAGAGAGGTGGGATTTGGTACAGAACTGTACCAAAAAAAAAAAAATCCTACTCCTGCTTGTACTGAAAGATCCCCAACATTCACATTGTCAAACCTTTGCCACAGTAAACTACTTTTTGAAGAGAAAACAATTTTCTCCAGATGAAATTCTAAGACATAGTATTAATACATAAACTGGTTACCATGATTTCATATTTAGTTTAGAAGTTAACATATTAAAAAGCCAGATACCAGAAAAAGCAGGTCACAGCCACAACAAGGGATTCATAAAAAAAGAAAAATAAATAGAAGTCAATTTATTGGCATGTGGTACAGCAGAAAATAACATTTGGTCTTTGAAACTTCCTGTACCTTGGGGTGTTGACTGCAGCATGCAAAAGGCTTAAACCTCTTGTTACTGAAGAAGGAAACAAAAAGCATTTTTTGTCCTATGGCCAAGGAAGAGAGGGCCAAGAATGTTTTTGATTGCTTGGCTGACCCACTTTTTGTAATGCAGATGAGTGCTCGATGCTCATAAACTTCACCTGTCTTGAAGAGAAATTACCAGAATAGAGCTTTTGAGGTTGGAGCAACTTGGGAGATGCCTGCTTGACTGTGGGTGAGAAAGACAGGTAGATTCACTTATAAATTAGGAAGACAGGTAAAATAGCTTACATGTTAACCCTAGAGATAACCAGGAACCTGAGTCAACAATCAGTTCTCTGTGATAGCTCAGTGGAAACTCTGAAAGGCATTAGCCCTGCAGTTACCACTGCTTGGAGATAGTAATGACCAGGAGGGGTATTTCAGTTTAAGTAGAACTGACCCTTCAGAGGGAGGTCTCCTGCTTTGAGTGATTGTCTTTGATGTGGCAGAACATGAAACACACAATGTCTTTTTATGTGGGCCCGAAAACTTTGGCAAATTTGGAGGGACTGTAATACTCTCCATCTGAACAACTTACACAGGTGGAGAAATCAATGAGCTTTAGAGTAACCAACCTATTTTCTTTTTCCGAGGTAAGCAAGGATATTCCTAGAAGTATGCTAACCCTGGTCTGGCCTTGGTGGGAATCAGGATGGATAACAGAGCTTTTAATGTCTTTTGCCTCTGCATCTGAGCTACACTCTCAGTGCTGTACTGTGGTGCACACACAAGGACACAGCTCTAGGTGAAGGAATAATAATCACACAAAAAGTGACTTGAGAATGCCAAGTGTCTTACATTTTATGGGATACTGGACTGGCGAAAAAGAGCTTTTCTTACAGCCTTCCTCTGCTTTTTGCTGCTTGCAGTGTTGCCAGCAAGCCTCACTGGTTTGGAAGGAGTGGAGATGAGCTGCCAGTTGCTGTTTCTCATGGGTTTGAAGAGCTGTTTCTCACTGACACTGGCCTGAACACTCATTCCTGGGGTAACCGCAACAGGATTTTCCAGAGCAAAGGCCACTAAAACACTGTCTGCAGTGCTTGGGGAAAGCTACAGAATGGAAACTGGGATGGAGCCTAATACTCCATCTGTTTTAGTAAGTGTCTTGAGTTGAGAAGGAAAATGCATGCAATTAATAAATTTAAATATACTGGTATTTTTTTCTTGCTTTTAGTTCTGAGAACAAAGTGCTAGTTCGTGGTAAGGAGTGAACCCAAAACACTGAAGTATAGACTACAAACTTTGGTTAAATAATTTCTGTTAATCAACAGAATAATCTTTGTAAATTCAACTGTGTAAGGATCAACCTTGTTCACATCTCCTTAGCATCCCTTCAGCCCACTTCCTGGATTAGCTTCTATTAATTTAGCTGTTACTCTGCTTAGAGGTACTAAATTAACTTCAAGCTCTTGCGTAAGAAAGAAGGAAGTAGGCAGGCTCTCCTGTGGTGTGACAGTGGGAAAGAGCCGAAAAGACATGAATGTGCAAGTTCTGCTGTTTGTAAAGACAGACTCTTTTTCTTCATGTTACGTATTAAGTATTTAAGATGGTAAGTTGGCAGGTACACATTATCTTCAATGATATGGAACTGTACAGCTTGTACCATCTGGCCCTGAGACTGTCAGCACTGAAAAATCTGATTGTGACAGAGCTGCAATAGTCAGAAAACGCATTTCCTTTTTCCAGTTGACTCTCAGTAGTCTATCTTTGGTAAATGTCAAGTGTGGAGTTTAATTCTGAGTTTCCTGGCTCTCACGTACCTTCTATTTTAACCAGCTTCAGACATGACTGCTGGTGGAGTTTTATCATGTGCTAACAACAAGAGGCTGATAAAGGGGAGCTTAGTACACACTTAGAGACTTGCCCTAAATACTACAGGCAAACTTAATCTTTTTGCTGATAACGCAGTTCATAAGGAATAAAGATTACAATGTGTAGACTACGATGGTGGCGGTGCCAGCACTGCAGGAGCTCTTCATTCTGGTGAGGGAGAGGAGGAAATGAAGTTCAAAGATTTGGCTGCCCACCCACTATGACAAATAGAAACTGGTAAGCTGTGTAGGTTTGTTAATGAGTACTACAGCTTCCTTGGCAGTTCTGTTTGCTGGAGCTCCTTACTTTTCCAGGAGCCAGTGGTGTTCCCCACTGCCAGAGCTTTTCTAAGTAGCAGAGACCTGGCATGATCCAGTGGGGTGAAATCACAGAGATGGCTGTTTTCTGGATGCTGTAATATTGCATGTGCTCCCAGGGCTACAAAAAGCAGATTTGCTGATGTTTTGAATTCCTCAGCTCAGCTCCAGCTCTAATCCATGCAAGGAAATGAAGGACTGGGGTGCTGCCTTCCAGGTCACAGAATGCCCCCACAGAGGGAGGGGTAAGTCTTGGGGACAGATACAACTGGCAAGAGGTAGCCTAGCACTAGAGCAGGGCCCAGGGTTAGCTACAGCCCAGGGTGTAGCCAGGTTTGCATCTCCACTTGGGCAGTGACCCCAAATGCCCAGGCCTGGTCTGAGAGGCACTGTAAGGGCAAAGCAGAGTCACTGCTGTGCCTGAAACACAGATACAAAGGTTCTCCCTGTGGAGACCTTTCCCAGCTCAAGCCTGCAAGAAAAACGAAGACCTCTTGGCAGCCACGGAATTCAAACTGATTTCCCCTCCTTTTAGTGACTTCCTCCTAAACACATCAGTTTGCCCTCAGTAACTCTGAAGTCCAAAGGCTCTTGGAAAAAACTCTCAACTCCTTCCCAGTCTCTTGTCACAGCAGGCCCGCCAAAGAGCCCAGGCAGCTCTCCCCTGGCAGCACTCGTTCCCGGCAGCTCGGCCGGCAGCTTTCCTCCCGCCTGCCTGCCCAGACGGTAGCAGGGCGGATCCCTGACCTCCGCCCCGCGATGTCTGGCTGTGCTCTGCACTGTGTGCTCTGTGCTGGAGGAGTATCCGGCACTTGTCCGCGACGCTCCCTGCAGCCCTGCCAGAGACTCAGCATGTCTGTGTCCGTCCCCCGTCAATGTCCTTGTCACCACGCCTGTTGTGGCTGTGGCTGTGGCCGCACACACCGACCGTGCCAGGTGCTGAAGCGATGGGATGCCCCAAACTGAGCGTGGTTTGTGTCCCGCTGCCCAGCGGGGTTTGCGAAGCTTCCGCTCCGCCGCCTACTGAAACTCCCGGTGGGAGCACATGGAGTCCTCGGCGCACATCTCCTCCATGAGCTCCGCAGGCCCTCGGAGGAAGTCTGGCAGCTTATGTTCCGCGTGGGAATTGTGCTGGTTTTTCCTCAGCCCGCGCTATGATGTTTGCAGCCTGCAGCCCCCCGCTCATCGCTGCTTAGGGCCCGGCCGCGCTGCACCTCTGCAGGGCGGCGGTGCACAGCGACCAACCAAGCGCTGAGCATCTGGCGCGCCAGGCACGGGATAGCGCCACTGCCTAAGCTCGCCAAAGCCCCTCCCCTCTGAATGCAGAGAGATAAACCCGAGCTAAACGCCTTGCGAGGAAAACCCGGCTGGGAACATTTTGAAATCCACCCGCCCCCTTCCCACCCGCAGCCCCGCGGGGGCGGGTCGGGGCCTGCGCAGCCGCTCCGGGCGCCTCAAGGAGGCGTCGCTGCTGTCGCTGGTGCCGGTGGCGCTTGCTTGGCTCCCTGTCAGCGCTGGCCCTCCTGGCCCAGCAGCGCTGAGCTCGGGACTCTCCGGTCGCGCCTGCCCCGAGCCGTGAGGCTTCTGCCCGCTTCTCCTCGCCCTTCGGCGGCCTCGGGGCGGGAGGGCCCTCACTGGCCCGGCAGCAGTGTGGAGGGCCCGAGGCGCGGCTGTGCGAGTGCGGCCCGGCCTAGGGCAGCCCTGCCGCGCTTTTGACTTCCCCGTGTTTCCACTCCCTCCTCCCCCGAGCTCTGGCTGCGCTTGGGCTGCTGCGGTGGCGTTTCCCCTCAGGGGGTGGCGCAGCAGCCGTGGCGGGCCCGCGGGGTGCCGGGCCTTGGCCCACGCCATTCTGGCTCGCACCATGCCCTGTGTCACTCTTGGGGCGCTTCACTGCCAAGGGAGGGGTTTTTGAAATAACGCGCGAATATTGCCTGAAGGGGAAGAAACGAGGACGGGAGGAAGAGAACCCCCTCACCTGCTGAGCAGGGCAGCTGGTAAGGCCGGTGCTTCACATCCTCGTGTATCCATCACATTCTGCAGCAATGCTGCCAGCCGGGCAGCCTGTGCAGGACAGGCCTTTGGGACATTCCTGGTATCTGTGTGGTGCCATCGGGTGAGGGTGGCCCAGAAAAACATCCAGTTCCTGCCTGAAGGTATGCCTGTCCTGGCTGCTCACTGAAAATAACCCAGGTAATGGCGAAGGAAACAGGATTTACGTTTTGTGACGCTGTGTTGGGTGGGTTTTGTGGCCCTCTTAAAACACATTTCCTGGTTGAGGTTTGACAAAACAGGCTGCTGACTTCAAGACACCCCAAGATAAACCTGTTGGGGAAATACCTACTCTCCACAGAGGCAGGGAAGGTTGCCAGCTATTCCTTGCTTCTCTGCTTGATGGGTTTTGAACAAACAGCCCATCTGGCAGCTTCTTGTAAAGTAAATCTTGCCTTTACTTCTAGGATGTACCAGCCCCTTTCCTGCAGGTTTCCATTGCTGTCGAGATGTTCAAGGGCATAACTAGATGTGCTCTTTCTGATTCCTAGAAGAAACTTTTCCTCTGAACCAGACCCAACAAACAGTGGCATATGTGATGACTGGCTGTTGACATTGGCTAGCACATGCACTTTGAAAGGTCACCCAGTCCATCTGCCAGATCAGCTGGCCCAAAGCATCTGACTGACCTGTTTGTTTCATTCCAGCAGTCTGGGGCTGACACACCATGAAGGAAGAATGAGGGAATCCTGAAGCAGCAACAGACTGTTTGCTCCTGGACTTTGTCCAGAGGGACTGTTTGCACATCAGTGCTCTCTCTTACCAGGTATGGCACAGAGGAAATAGTGAATCTGCTTCATTTGTCTGAAGGCCCAGGGCTGAGCCTTTTCTCACAAACACCATGAGTTGTGGTCTCACCATCAGCTTTGGGGGTAGGACTGCTGTGTACCTGCCTTAGAAGGACTACAGGGAGCTAATCCAGAGGAAAACTATTATTTTTTTGATACTGCTTTGTTTTATCTGAGCCTGATCAAAGCATGGTTGCACATGTTGTTAGTCCTGTTGTGGCAAGATGGGAAGGGGAGCATCACAGGCTGCTGGCAGAGACATCCAGGGCTGCTGCAGCTGCCATCAGTGACAGCCTTAAGCTGCTGTGGTACCACACCAGCAGCTTCTATTGCTGTAATTTACCATTTGCCCTTGGAGGGATAGAATTCATTGGGCTTGTGGTGTGTGTTTTTGGGGTTTTTCCAGACCAGTGAAGGGTATAGGTAGTTTAGTTTTTTATAATACCATTCTACTTTAAAGTAGCACACATCATAAACACAATATTTGAGGAAAGTTTTTCCTTCTCTGTATTCCTTATGCACAGATCATTTATATTTTGGTGCATGAAGAGCAGTAGAGGAGAAGTTTCCTTCTGTTGGGGGAAGATGGTTGTGTACTTTGTTTTGTTTTTAACCTTCCACTGCCTTTTTCCTGGAATCTTTCTGTGAGTGCACAGACCTTTTCCCTCCAAGGCAAGGCAGCTGCTCTTCTCTGGTATCACAGCCATTATCTCCCCTCTCTTCATTAGTGAGTTGGCCAGCATTTTGCAAGGGTCAGAGGTGTATCTTAGATAAAAGTTTACTCAGCACAGAAGCACCCAAGGAATTATGTTATTTTTTAAAAAAATCTGCCTGGAGGTATTTATATTTCAGTACTAATGCATTCTGGGGATTTCCTTGCCCACTGTGGCTGTCACATTCCTTGCTGATAATACTCCAAAACAAGAATTTGTTGTCTTAATTTTCTAGAAAAGAAGATAAATGTAAGCCTGCAGGGCCACAGGCCATTGCCTGACCACCAGATCTGGATCCTCTGTCTTGTCACTCTTAGCCCACCAAGTTTTTCTCACTTCACTGCTCTTCTGCCCCAGACACTCATGTGACTGGAACATTTTGGATCCATCCTCTCAAAAGAGTTGCCCATTCACTGTAACCCTTGGTTTGGAGCTGGGTGACACCAGCCCTGTCTTGCTGTGTGTTCTTTCCTTCTGTGCTGGTGGACTGGTTGAGGAAGCTTGATAAAAAGGTGTTGGGATGAGGGGATGCTTCAACCAAAGCTTTCCAAAGTGCTGAGCACTGATTATATAACACAGCTGCCCTGGTGTCTCCATGCCAGGAAGTCTTTGCCATCCCTGTGAGATTGAGGCTGCCAAGTTGTAAGATGCTTTTTCTTTCTGCTACTGAACATAAGCCAGGAGGGATTGGTTTAACCTGAGACTTGTAGCAGCATCAGTGGAAAGGGACCCTGTAGAACGTGTTTCCTTTTAAAATGGCACACAGAGGACACCCTGAGGGGAATATGCTCCATGGCTTCCTAGTTTTGGGGCCTGGGGCTGTACTTCTGGGAAGCCTCTAGGAAAGTCAGATTTATTGTGGTCTCCTAGTTATCCTAGTTAAGGTTGAGGGCCGTTATCTATGGGGCTTGCTGTTCCTTCTTTGCATCTTTAAATTTGTTTTTATTTTCTTACTTGAAGTATGATTATACTAGAGCAGCTCCTGTCATCTCATAAAGCAGTACAAAAATGCCATATTATTTATGCTGACTTCTGCTTAGATTTTCATGCTCTAAAAACCTGAGTCTCATTTCTGTCTGCAGTGGGACCATGGAAGAAAAGGAGATGTCACCGAGTCACACCTCAGAGAGCAGCATGTTGGACCTCCCCTCTGTTTGTGACCTAGCAGAGCACTTTCTGCCTCCACACAGCTCTGAGAACAGCCAGGAGCTTTATCCTTCTGGGGATGTTTTTCCCTCTCCACCCACAGGTAACAGCTTCTGCTTCTCCACATGCTCTTTCTTTAGCCAGTGTTTCATCTGTGTAGGCAGTGTGGTGCTTGACTGAGTCACTGCAGTCTCATACTGCACCTGCCTGTCATAAACCACAATTTTAGCAGAACTGCAGTCTGCTCCAGCTGGACACATACAGTGGAACTGTGGGTTGATGGGACACAGGAGAGGAGCTCAGAGGATGCTGTCAGCTGCTAATGTGCTGCAGTACTCTTCATGTTTAATGTGTTCTCAGAAGGACAGCTAATATGTCCTTCAGACATCAGAAGTAAATACTGTCACAAATTACCACAGTCAGTAGGAAGAGTTTTTAAACTTTTCCCTGTGTTTTTCATGTGCTCATCACCCCATTACTTTAATAATAATAATAACTGAGTCTTTGCTTGTGCTAATGACAGTAGTGTGGTGGGGACTGTTTTAGTTCAACTCCTCACTTGAAACAGGACTGGCTTCTGCAGAAGTAGCATTTTAGGTCAGCCACTACTCCAGATTCTTAGAAGTAATGGTATAAATTGTTTATCTGAGAAGATAAGGGACAGCTGGCAAGAAATGTGAAATCAAAATGTGCTGGCCCAGTGGCACTTCTTGGCATGTATGCATGCTGGCTGGAATGAAGGTTCTAGTGATTATGTTTAATATTGGGGGGGAAATAGGTTCTGGCCAACAAATGATGTGTGGAGAGGATTTGTCAAAGCACCTGAGTGGGTAAAATGTCACTGACAACATTTCTTGTTGCTTTAGAATATTAAGTAGTGTAAAAGTAGGGTTTGGCTCCTCTCCTTACTCTAAAGTGTTTTTCTGTGGCCTGCTTCCAAGAAATTAGCTTGAACTTCAACAGGTGAGTTTCTTACAGTGGGAATGGCGCATGTGCTAGACAGGTGAGCAGTGGGATCTACCAACTGATCACTCTCAGCTGATGCTGACTGGTTGCCTGTGCAGTTGCCTTCAGCTCTAGGTGTGGGACATCCAGAACCGTAATGGAACCTGCCAGCAGCAGAGACCAAGCCTTGCTTTGGTTTTTCACACAGACCAGGAGGTCACATGTCTTATCTTAATAATGATGGGAATCTTCTGCTGTTAGCTTCTGCTTTAAGCCACAACACGTATCACATTCCATGATCCTTGTTGCACTAGAGCAATAGCATGTCTGGTTTGAGGTTTTGCTTTATTTTTGTGTGTAAGAGTAGTGACCAGCACTGCAAGGAATGTCCTGAGCCAGCCTTTTCCAATGTCATGGGAGAGGAGCATGGAGAAGCTGCTCTCATAGTGAGACAGGCTGGAAGGCATTTGTCTACTCAGGTTTCACAAGCCCTGTTGTGGAAGGTATGAAGCAATCCTGGGAGCTGTGAGGCAGTTCCTGGGATGAGTTGCTCAAACACCATTTAGTGTGGCTCAGGGCAGCTGGCCCTGATTGCTGTGTTGAATGGGACTCATGGAATAACTGCATGACCACTTGGCAGCCCCAGGAATGTCTGAGGCTTAGTGGGAGCAGCACATGCGGAAATGACAGTGCTGGGGAGGTTTTGTGGGGCCTGTGTGGAGCAGGCAGCTGAAGCTCAGCACCACGGTATTCTGGGAGGCCACATCCTGCCTCCTGGCTGTCCCCAACACCCCCTGGTGCCAGTGTGGATTCCAGGTGTGCTGAGGAGGGCAGATGTGGCCCACGAGCCCTTCCCTTCATTGCTTTTTGTAGAGACAGCTCACAACTGAAACCACTTAGGAATAACTGTGGGATGCTCCCTGTGCTCCTGGAGTGAAATCACCCAAGTGTCACAGGATAACAGTTCATGCTCTGAACATCTTGGTTCTTTTCTCCTCAGAAAGCATCAAACCAATATACATACCCACTTAAACTCTCTCTGTTGATGCAACTTCAGAATTCCAGCCCATTGAGTTTGGTCACTGTGGCAGAAGAGACAGGAAGATGGTTTTAGAAACAGTCTGTCCATGTCAGATATTCTTGGAAAAACAAGTTCTGTCAAATATATTCTGGGAAAGGAAGCTCCTTGGTTGGTTTGTTTGTTTTGTCAGGAGGCATTGAGAACTGCTGCTGTGGCACTGTGTGAGAAGAGTGGGAGTGGCTGTGGGTTGCACCCCACAGGATGACCAACAGATTAGGACTTGGGCAGGATGGACGAGGATCTTCCTTAGTGATTCAAAAGCATTTCCAAAAGGCCCATAGGTCTCTGGGAATGTGGCAGCTTTCTTAGGAACGAAACAGACTGACAGGACAGGCTGTGTTTTCTGCCATCTGCCACTGAACTGGACTGAGACTGACTGAAGTACTGCGCCATCCGTGCCTCAGGAGGTGGAAATGGTCGTGGGGTATTCCTACTGCCTGAGGCACCAGGAACAGGTTTTATTAGTCTGGAGAGGCTCCATCCCTTCTAATAGCAGAAGATAGGTACTCATTAGCCATGAATACAGGGCCTTCTGAAAGCTGGCATCCCCAGGCAAGGAAACAGTAGTCCTGTAGGAACATTACTAAATCTTTTAAATGGTTTATAAATTAGTGGTTTTATGATTGGTGTGGAAGTGAGGGTTCTGCTCTTGCAAGAGGCATTCATACCTGTAGCTAATTGTCATAGTGAGTTCAAGTGTCTAAGTGGTGATAGAAAATTAAATGGGATCAGTAAACACTTCAGTGTTCTTCATCTTTTTTAATCTCATACTGGAAAATAATTTTTAAAAATGTAATTGTTTATCTTTTTTTAAATCTGCATCATTCAGTTGCTCAATACACCAGGAAGACCTTACCACTTCCTCTGGATTAAGAAAAGTTGCCAGCAAAAGTTCTTACTTGGCAGGCAGCACTCAAGTGTGTGTGTGGGAAAGCCTTAAATCCGGGCACTGAACCAGAGAGTACCAGGGACAGTGGAAAAATACTATTTACATGGAAAAATTGCAACCTAAGGAAGTGTTAGAG
This sequence comes from Calcarius lapponicus, assembly GCA_039654755.1. Taxonomy (NCBI): domain Eukaryota; kingdom Metazoa; phylum Chordata; class Aves; order Passeriformes; family Fringillidae; genus Calcarius; species Calcarius lapponicus. The sequence continues at coordinate 101,059,193 of CM077465.1, read as the reverse complement.
AATAATCAACAGGTGTGCTCTACAAATTGGTAGAGCACAGGGTTCTAGGCTGTGCCCATGCTCTATGGTCAGGCAGAACTGGATTTGCCAGTGCAGCCCTGGAGAAATTCTCCTAGATTTGGAAGCAGCATTTGAGAGTTCAGCTGTGGATCATGCCTGGGAGACTGCTTGTCTGAAGCATGGGCAAAGCTCAGTCCCATCTCCTTTCATGGCCCTTCCTAGGGCTTGTCATCTTGGGCAGATGGGCCTCCCTGTTTGTCCCGTAGCCTCTGCCTTTGTTGCTTTTTCTCTCTAATGAAAAGCTGTGTTCTAAAATGGATGGGTGGACAGGGTCACCCAGTGGAAGAAAATGGTGTGTCACAGAAACAGACAAAATAAAAAAAGGGTGGCAGAGTTTCCTGTAGTCTTGAAGAGACCTGCAAATATCTAAAAGCTGACTGGCTTTTTTTTAAAAAGCAAAATTAATTAAAGAGGTGTTCAACCTTTAGTTGCCTCTCCAAAGACACTACTTTTGTTCCTGCAGTTTGTTTCAAGTTCGAGCCCAGGCTTACCTTTAGTTATTTTCCATGGGCTTCCCTGACCTCTGTAGTGCAAGGAGAGTCCCAGGCTGCTCCTGGCTGTGCTTATTATTTCTGGTTGATCCTTAGTGTTGGTACACAGTGGGAAGTCAGCTCAGGGAACTGGCCCAGCTTTCTGGGCAGCCATGTAAATATTTGTGTGGATGAAGTGGGGACAGCTCCTCTTCCTGGCAGCAGCACAGGTACAGCCAAGATCCAGTGCTCTACAACGTGTCCTGGCTTTCACAGGGGTTACAGCCTTTCCAGGATGGTGGTTTCGGAAAAATGTGGTGTTGGGCTATGAATCTCTTCTCCCTTGTGGGTAGCCAGGCTGTAGGTTCTCTCTGATCAGATGTGGGGTGTTGTAGGCTTTCTTCAAAACCAGTCCATTTGGAGCAGTTCATGAGAGCTTGGGGGAAATGGGACAGAACATTTCACTGGGAACTCTCTGGCTTCAGGCACCTCAGTGAGCCTGGGCCACGGCACTGCTGCTGAACTTGCCACTCAGATCAGCAGGACATCTGGTCACAAGGTTACCCCAGTTTCAAAGGCATGGGTTTTGGACTGTTCCAGTTGCTTTCTGGGTTTTCAGGCAACCAAGCGACTATATTAATACACAGCAGGGATTTTCAACCTGTTAACAGAGCTGTCAGTTTTACAGGCAACTGGGATTCCTCTGAAAAAAAAAAAAAGCTAAATGCTCCCAGTGAATTTGCATGCCCAGTTTTGTGATTGCTGTGTCTTTTATTAGCAACTGAGGAGTGGTGCTGATGTTGGTGCATGTGTTCTGACTTGTCCTTAAATGCTCTCTACCTTAAATACTCTCTGCCATGTCCTCTGGCCCATCAGGTGTTACTTAATCTGTTTTGCACAAGAGGGTTTGTGTTTATTGAAGAAGTCTAGCATGGCTTCTGCTTTTCCTGCCTGGGAATTGTTCACCAGTGTTGATGTAAAGGCTGGAAATGAAATGACTGTGTTTGGTCACATCAGCACCAACCTTTTAGGGCTGGCTCTTGGTGGGTGCTGGGAGGTTCAGTTCAGCCCTGAACTGAGTGCTCATTGCTTGGTGTAGAAATTACTGCTTGGCTGTCTGAGCTGCCACTGCTGCCAAAAGTTGCCAAATTTCCAAAATGAATTTTTTGTTTGGCTAAAGACCTTTTTATATGGTCTCTTCAAGAGGTCTGTGTAACTTCATAAATCCAAAAGGTGTGTGATGTTTTAAATCATTTTCAGACTGAGCCAAAGCTGAGCTAGAAAGGGCTCATAAGTGCACTCCAGGTCAGATACAGAAATTTCTGATAGTCTCCTTTGCCTAAAAAATATTCATCACATAGCGAATATTTTAGTTTTGGTTTGCTTAGAAGGTGAAGGGAGTGGTGCTGTTCCCAGGTGCTTTGTGATGGGAAGAGTTTTCTTTGACTGCAGAAGTTAACATGCAAACCCACTTCAGTTTGAGCTGTGGTCCCAAACAATAGAGCTAATTATTATTAACCATAGAACAACAGAATTTATTTTTTTTTAAACCAGTGTGTTGGTTTGAAATTGGTTAATCACAGTGCTTGACTTGGCCGTGGTGAAGAACATAGTCCCTGTTTTGGGAATTTGTGTATTTTACCGGTTTTGTTTTGTTTCCTGCTGCCCTCTAGTGCTCAATATTACCCATTTCTGATTTCACCAGCCTGGCAGGTTTAAAACTTAGGAGGGCTTTTTAAGTGATGGTTTTTAATCAAGTGCACTCTCAAGTATGACCAAAAATGCTAGATTTTTCTTACACTCGAGTCTTATCAAGAGGAAAAAGAAAGGCAAAATGTTTCAACGCTGTTAATTTTGTATATATGGTGTGGGGCAGTGGACTTGAAGTCGTGCAGCTCCACTGAAGTTATGGGCAGGTTCTTCAGTGGGTGACTCCATGGCTCTGGTGAGTTTGGCATCACAAACCCTCCATGCATCTCTTTGTGACCCAGTTGTGTTGAGTACTAGGTGAAAAGGCAAGGTGGAATTTATGCCAGCTGACATAAAAGGAATACAGTGAAACTGCACAACACACAAAGAAAGCACTGAGAACCACTGGGTCGCTGTAGGTCTTAGATCTTGTGTAAATTAATTTTTCAGGGATGTGTTACATAAAGCATCCAGCCAAAAGTAAATCCTAGAACAGAAAAAGGCAGTGTTTTATTCTTCACAGTCTGAGGAAGAGAACTGGTCCTTTTTGAGGAGAATTTTAGAGCACATGCATACATCAGGGAAGAAACTGAGACATGTGCATTGCCTTTTAGAATTTAATGCTTCAGAGTATCTCTGTGTTCTATGAAAGTGAACAGTTTGTATTAGACCATTAATAATTAGAAATCAACTACAGAGAAAATGCTTCAGTAACAGAGACAGGGAGTTGTACTACTGCCCTGAAGTTGTCTGATCGGATTCTGTGTTTCTCTGCATGAAGGGGACCTTGGGAGTTTGTCTCTTGGGAAGGAGAATTTGTTTTGCTTCATATTACCCTGCTCTGAGTTAGATTGGTAATAATCTGATTTCCCCAAGCTGAATCTACCACGATGGTATTCAGTGAGTGATCTCTCCCTGTCCTTATTTCAACTCATGAACCTTTTGCTGTATTTTTTCACCCCTGCCCACTTGTGGAGGGGAGTGTGGCTTTGGGGGCATCCAGCCAGGGTCACACCACCACACCATCAGGGACAGACAGTGGGACCTGTCAGGTGTGTAGAGCTCTGTCTGCCCTCTGGTGGGACTGGGAGCTTTTAATATCACCTTGTTCTGCCAAGGTGTCAGAGTCCCAGTGGGCCATTTCTTCCTTACCTTTATCTAAATTGTCATTCCAGCCTGGACCTTTAGTTCTCTCATCACAGCTATCAGTGTTTGTCCTTTGCTGTGACCTAATCCAATTCAGACTGCAGTAATGTCATTATGGTAATTGTTCCTAAGGTAGCTGTGAGGCAGCTTTGTACATGTTTGTGCAAATGTTTTATCTTACCAGGCCAGTGCTGTTTTATCTTACCTGTGAGCATTAATCATTTAAATGAAAAGGAATTAAATCCTGTAAATAAATGTCAAGAATTTCTTCATTGTTATAATTCTTTACTAATCATTTTTCATCCTCTGAAGTGCAGATGTGGAGTCCTTTGAGATGGAAAACTATAATTGGGAACAGAAGCTATTTAAATAAGGGTTTTACAGGGGAATAATAAACAAATTCAGCCATCATTTGCAACCACTACAATGCCATTAAATATTATGGGAACAATGAGCAATTTCCAAGCTAGTAAAAGAAGACCTCAGGAGTTCTTCCTGACCAAGACACAGACTGGTATCAGGCTGGGATGGGGATGTCTTTGGGATGCCAGATGTGACTGGCTCTGTGAAGCTGCAAAATACAGTGCAGATGTGTCTGAAAAGCTGCTCCTTGCTTGGATTCCTCCTGTATGGGTGCTCCCCTGGGCTTCCCCATTCTGCAAATCCTTGCTTATCACATATGTAGTGCAAAGTTTCTCCTGTGCTTGAAGCTGCTTTTGCAGCCCTGCTCAGGCTTTTCAAAGCAATGATCTCTGTTCCTTGCCCTGGAAGTCATCAGTGGAGGGGGGTCTATCCTGGAGCAGCTGGATGCTGGATGTTGGCACTCAGCTGAGGCTGCTGGAGGCAGCAGAGTGGTTACTGACTAGTCACCCTGTAAAACAAGGATTCACTCAGGACAGCTGGCTCCACTACACTGAGCTCCTATCTGAGACACACTTGCCTGTAAATTATCTCTAGCTGGGCCCCAGAATTTCCAAGGACAGACTGTGTTAACAGGGCTGTATGGCACTGGGTGGCCAGCATGGGAGCCATGGCACAGGACAGCATTTTAGCAAATGGATAACATTCCTTGTTAGTCCCTCAAGAGCATGACTCCAGAGTGCACTAATGGCTGTGGTTGCAGTTTCACACACTGGGTTTGGTGCTCTTCCATTTTTCTGTGTATGGCTGCAGGGGATCCACTGGGTGCTGCAAGCCAGGGTGTCTGGCTTATTACAGGCAGGCAGATCAGAGATTCTTATTTCCATGGGCCAGTTATTTTAGTGCAAAGCTGTAGTGGAAATTCTTCAAGTTCCATTCTTTTCTGAAACAGGTAAATGCCTTGTTTAGACTCATCTGTGCAATCTTGCCCAGGGACTGCTTTTACCACCTGCTTCTGCTCAGGTGCTGGCCTTGAGCCATTTCCTTCTCACAATCAGATTTGGAAGCCCAGGCTGATCTTGTAGAGATCTTCATCTGCTTCACTGCTCAGCTCAGCTCCCTTTAGCATTATTGTGGATCTGTGCAAAGGTGCTGAAATGCCAATAGAAAGGATATGGGTTGAATGAAAGTGCAGGATTCAACAAAGGGAGGGAGGAAATTAGACTGTCAGGTTGAGGGAGAGATCAGAAATCCTGTGCAGAAGGGGTTGTGTTGTTTAATCACTAAGTTTTGGTTAACTCTGCCATTAGTTTGAAGCTCAGGAGCCATGGAACAATCCCTGATGTAACTGTGGGGCTGGAAGGGTGTGGGAGGATGGATAGTAATGACATCTCCATTGATGCAGAGGATATTCTGCATGTGTGTGTGAGCTCATTACCCATCACCTTGGGTTACCATGTTAACTTCAATGCATTTCCTCTTTTTCAGGCAAGTGATGGTTTTATATGCTGAATTCCAAGATAACCTTCCATAGATGCTTCTTACCATTGAGAAGTGACTATTGATAAGTGTATTTGTGTTGTGTTGGGTCCAGGTGTCCATAAAGTATTTCACCAAGCAGTGTGCAGAGTGCTGGGAGAATGTCCCCTGCTTTCCTGCTGTAGTGGAGAATTTGTGTGCACTTGTGTCTAAACAAGGATAATATGAACCAGATTTCAATGTATCTATGAACAGTCAATGCTCAGTGTTTGAAATGTTGGGAGGCAAAGAAGTTCACTTTACTACTGTGGAGAAAAAGCGTTGGTTTCCTTTAATAAAGCCCAAAAAACTAAAACAAAAAAAAACCAACCCTTTAGGATGTGTTTTTAGCTTTAAAACCATGCAAGAAGTTTTCACTACAAGATTGACAGACATGAGAGTTACACAAGGGAGAAAGACCAGAGAGGAGAATGAGAGGGAACTCATGGGAATGAGAATTTGTGTCCACAGAGGGAACACAAAGGGGTTGGACTATGGCTCCTGCAGACCCTCCTGTAGAGTGTCCAGTTAGACTTGTCCTGTTTTTCTTTCTGCTTTTAGAAAGAGAAGCATCTTTTGTAGGAAACAATTTCAATAAAACTCCCAGTTTTTCTTAACAGCTGGAGAAGAGAAGCTACAAAGCAAATCCCAAGGCCTGTAAGCCAGGGTAGTCATTTTTCTAACAAAGTGCTTCAATAATGCAGTAATACAGTTGTGAAACATTCTCATGTGTGCATGAATTGTTCTGTTTACTTTGAAGGGCAAGAACTTCTGTACAGTTGAAACACCTCCACAGAATACTTTATTTTTTCCCAGGGAGAAAGGAAAGTACATGCCATGAATCGTTAGTAATTAAAATAATTGTGGAAAGCTGCAAAGGGCTGTAGCTGTTTCTGTTACCTGGACATGTGTTCTTGGCATCTTTTTATCAATGTTAAATTTTGTGGGGGGCTCCCAAGATGTTGGCTCCTTTCTTGTATAATAGAGTTGCTCTTTGCAGGTTACTATTATGGTTTTATTGTAGTGCAGGTGATGCAAGAATGACCCAAGATCATTGGGTGTCAGTGCTAAGCAGCCAGCAAGTGGCAAAACATGGAATGCCTGTGCCAACATCATGTAAAACCAGCACTGCCCTTCCCTGCTGTCTGCAGAACCTGCCTTGGTGTCTCAGCTCTGTCACTTAGCTGGGGGTGGTAAAGATCTGTGGAAGTGCCTTAAAAATGGCAATTTAAATAATGGGGGATGTCAGGCTAGGGCAGAAGAAAAGGGCAGATTGGCTTGGAATGCCATGTTGAGGCCAGCCTGTGCCAGCCCTCTGGGATATTTCTTTGGTACATGGTGCTGTGGGGTCACCCACGTTAGCATCAGTACCTGGGGAACAGAAGAACGGTTCCATTGGCCTGAAATGCAGCTGTACTGAGGCAGAGAGCCCAGGTAAATGGTGGTACAAAGCTTCCAGCAAACTCTGAGCTTCACACATTTGTTCACATGCTCTGGCACATCTCACCTGCTGTCCAGCTGTGAGTGGTGTTTGTGGTTTAGAGGGCACTGTGATGTTCTGCTTATACACAACACATAAATAAGAAATGTAACTCCTCAAGTCTCTTTAAAACCTCTTGTTTTCTTAACTCTATTAGTAAGATTTCTACTTTTTTTTTTTTTCCTGGTCTGATTCTAAACACAGGGGTTTTGTCTTGTAATTTATCAGATTTACCTGTCCTGATACACAAAACACCTTGGTGGATCCTAATTTTGGGCACCAGTGGTCAAATATGCATGGTCTGACTTTTTCATTTTCACTGGGAAGCTTTCCTTACGTTTAGCTCTCAGTTATTCAGATGTTCTTTCAGATGTAGCCTGTGACTGTGTGGTAGAAAATCAGCTGGAGTTTATTGGACCCAAAAGGCCCTGCACTGGCAGTGGTTAAAATGCAGCAACAGAAAACAAGATACATCGGCCCTGATTGCTGTGGTCCCTTATTGCCTCTGAATTTATTCCCGGAATTTGAAGCTTCTTTAGGAGCTGCTGTGAACTGGCAACAGAAAAACACATTTCAGGAAATCCTCTGTGCCTAGTGGCAGGGAGGAGAACAGAAAAGTTATACTGATGTTGTTTAAATGAGAAACTGTGCTCCCAGGATGCTGCTTAGTGTAGAGGGCAGACTTGCTGCTGTGAAAAGATGCAGATTGCTCCTATCCAGTTTTGCCATGGCAGGTTTGAGTGAGCTGAGCAGGAGGCTGTGGGCAGGATGCTTCTGTTCCATGTGCTCAGGGTGGATGCAGTGCCTGGAGTGCTGCAGGGGATGCTCCATAGCTGGGTTGAGGATGTAGGGTTTAGCAGTGCTGCCTGCCATTTCCCTCTTCTGGCTGCAGGGCCTTTCTCTCTGCAGTGACGTGGCTTGGATTAACGCCAGGATTGTGGGGGTCATTGTGGTCCATTTTCCCTGCATTTGTGTGCAGTTATTTGGTCCCTGCCTTTACATTCACATGTAATGCTCTCAATGTTTCCTGCTTCCCCTCTGTAACATCTGGCTTGTGCCACACCACATGGATTGAGCCCAGCTGAAGTGTTCCTAAAGCCTCACAGCTCAGACTCCTATCACCACTTACCTGTGGGGCATCTGGCACTGAATTTAAATTAGATCTCTGTCTTAATTCAGGCCTCATTTTTCTTCTCTTTCTCTGATTTACTTCACTGAGCTCGCTGGTGTGCAACTGATGAGGCTGCAGCATAAAAAATAGTGAGTCATAGCCCCTTAGTAGCAGACTGCAAGTATAAAATACAGCACACATCATCATCCACAATATTTTTTGAAACAAAACAACATAGCCCAGTGATTCAGCATCAGTGTGGGTTGCAGTACACTAAGGTTTGTCCTGGAGCTCTCCTGAGCATCTGATTTCTTCCTTCATTTCATGAGTTTAACAACCCCCCGCCCCACTGCCCTCCCTTCTTAGATTCCATAGTAGCTGGGACTCCTATGCATGGACATCTCTGTGCCTGTGAAATCCCCTCCCAGACAGATGGAATGCTGTCAGTCTGAGCAGTGCTGCTGCCTTTCCAGCAAGCCTCCATGCTAAGGGTTTCTCTGTGAAGGGTGGCAGGCAGCTGGTCATTTATTGCTGCAATAAGCAGTGGCAAGCAAATGACAATATTTTGTGCTGTGTGCTGCTTGCTGTTCCTTTCAGCCTGCCCAGGGATTTCTGGCTATGCTCTGTTTGTGCTCACTCTGGGTAGAGGTGGAAGCAAGGGAGGGCTTGAGTTTTGCAAGTTCACTGTGTTTTATAAATGTAACACTGCCTGTGTCAGAGAGGTTATCTTACTCCAAAAGTTATTTGAGTTTGTGAAGAAGGTAAACCCTTTGCATTCCTACCTTCCATAAGTGCCTACAGACTGCTTTATACAGCTCTAAGTAATGAAATGATGCATGTCAGTACTAAAGGAGGTCCCAGCTTTGTGCAGACTGCAGTGTCTGACAGGAATAGTTTTGGGGTCTTGTGTGTGTGGTTTTTGTGGCTGTTGTTGCAGGGTTTTTTTTTTTAGTTTGTTTGTTTGTTAAGTTTTTTGATCTCTTAATCTGAAATAGGAGACAAAAACAACCAGAAAGACTAAGCCTGGGAGAACAGACAAGTACACTCTAATGTCTTCTAGATCAATGGAGGCTTTGGTACTCTCATAGTAGTCTGGTTTTATGTGTGTATTTTAGTCTCAATGATGCAAACATTTTTTTCTATTTTTAAAATTAAATTTAAACCAGTAATGATCTCAGCAGGAATCTGAACGTTGGTTCTGTGTCTGTCGGACGAAAAGGAAGGGCAGTAGAATCAAAATCAGTCACTTCTTACACAGCAGGTAATTAGATTTTAAAACTTAATGCAACAGGAAATCATTGAGGCAAGGAGTTCAGCAGTGAAATAAAGGTGACTTTGCACTGATGAGGGTAATAAGAGCAAGCTCAGTCAGTAGTTCTTGCTGATACAAATGTTGCTGAGCTTTTGAAAACATCTGATGGTGTTTCAAGGCTTTTATTAATCTCTGCCCAATTTCAAGTGTTAGGTCACATCCACATATCACCACCACGAGGTTGCCACCTAGAACAGACCACAAGTGGAGGGGACATACCAGACTAGAAGCTGATCTAATCTGCCTGGTACCTCCTTCCTTTCCCCTTCAGAAAAGAGTATTCCTGTTGGCAGGTGGCAAAGCTGAAACCAATGCTGTCATAGGTACAGCTCTTGCCTTCACTAGACTATACCTCTTAAATACTGTAAATTAAAAAGAAATCCTTGAATAAGATGCTCATAATCAGGAGCAGAAGGGGATTGTTGGACTAGAGAAGCAGGCAAGGCAGAGTTGAAGGAAGGGAGAAATTTTTTTGGGGTCCACAGTGTAGGTTGTATTTGTGTATGTGTAAATTTTACAGTGGTGTTTTACTTTATTAATGAATAACCTACAGATAGATAAACCAAAACTACAGTAACTTGTGCAGACCTAAGGAATACTCATCCTTGATATGCTGACCCAAAGCCTAGCCCAAGTCCTTCTGTACTATTCATAATACAAACTTATTTTGAATTAAATTACTTAAGCAGTTATTGTCTATTAAGATTGCAAAGAAATGTATCATCTCTACTTCTGGTCAGGGTGCAGCACAGGTGGGATCTGTTTCATGATATCTCACCATTCAGTAGCAATTTCTTATTTCTTGAAAGGATGAACATTCTGCTGAAGAGCTGAATTGAAGCAGAATCTGATTTACAGAGCTACCATCTGCAATCCCAGCTGAATTTAACATTGTTCTACCTTGCTGCTTCTCTAGATGTCTAATGAGGTTATTTCTAGGTTAATTTTTCTCCTGATGCAGTCTCAATTAAAATGTAAAGAAAGCAGCAGAAGTCACAAAATAAAATAACTTGAGAAGATCCATTTTGTGCTGCACCAGTGCTTTGTGGTAGAATGTTTGTTACAGCTGCTAATTATTATTTTGTATGAGGCACTTGCCTGATAGCATCTGTGTGTGTGTGTGAATCATCTGCAGAGTCTGTGACAGCATTCCAGAAGTGAAGTTAGCTCCAGTGGCTGAGACACTGAGTTTGTGCCAGTGAGTTTCATGCCTGGGTTGGGTTGAATGGAAGGAAATACTAAAATTTTTAAGCCCAGAAGTCTTAGAATATAAATGGAAATATGTTTGCATTGTTAAGAAATCACCTATTGCTATTAGCCTTCAACAACCTGCTGACAGTTAATGGAGACAGTGATTTATTTCTGATGTCACTCTAGCTGGGATTTTTTATTTTGAAGAATCATTCTTTTGCAGAAGATTAAAGCAAAAATGAGGTTGATATTCAGATGTGAAATTCTGAATGTGATGTTCAGAATGAAAGCATCATGCTCCATAATTATCAACTGTGAGCTGCAAACCTCCCAGGATGAGTTAGACCGTGTGGTGAAAGAGGGTGATGGTGTGTTCTTGGCAAATGAGATTCTTCATGCACAAAACAAAATGCTGGGTTTGCCTGCGCTATTCCCACACACTGAACAAAATAGTCAATCATGTAAATTCTTCAGGACTTCTCTTTTATTAACAGTACCTGGCAATGAAATATTTGTAGATGAACCTACAGCTGCTGAAGAGTTAGAATGAGGTGATATAAAAAACTAGTGGTATCTTTCAGGCAATAGTTTGTCTTTAAAAAGTAGATGTGGCTGGTTTAAATACTTCAGTCTAACAACCTGCTTTGTGACATCCTGTGTTTGCCAAAATCTTCTCCCCCAAGAACAAAGAACAAAGCCACTGTGCTGTTTCTAGATGCCTCTGCCCAACTGTGTGTTGAAGTGTGGAAGCCTGTGCTTTCTGAACAGGAAAGCTACACAGTTTCCCCTCTCTTGAGGGGAACCAGTTTAACCACTTCTTAGTATCATTTCAGAAGGAAATCCTTCAGAGAGGATCTGCCAGGAGTCTCTCACCTATTGACTACAGCCATAATTTGCCTTTCCAAAGTGGTGCTAAATGAGCATGTAGGGATCAGACTGAGCCAGATGCTCTTGCAGCAAAGCCATGAAATAAACACATTATTTCATGGCTGTACTACTGGAACTAGAGCCAAATTTGGCCTCCTTAGAAATACTGCAATTCTATGTGCCACAAGATCCTGCTTATCTCAGTTCCTGTGGGATCTTGGAGCAGGTATTAAGGCAAGAACGATCCCAAAACAGTGGGATGGTCAAATTTGAGGGAAGACAGGAGGCTTTCTTTGGTTTAGCAGCCTCAGTGAAGGCATTTACTTGAACCTTCCAAGCTTTCAAGCTTTTTGAAGCCCTGCCAGGCAATAGCTGGGCCCTCCCTTTCTCCTCACCTCTCAGACAGACCTCTGTAGCTTTTCTCAGCCAGTAAGTTATTAGCTTGCTGCAGCAGTCTGGTTCCCTCACTTGATTATTGCATGAGAAAACAATCAGGCTTGGCTGCTGTTTTGGAAGCTGTTACATCTGGTAATGTGTCTGGGGTTTTCCATTTGTAAAACACTGTTGATTGCCAATTTGAAAACAGTTATTTCTGGGACCAGTGTGTTCCTGTGGATTTTACTTCTCTTCAGGACACCACCGTATCTCTGATTGCTCTTGCTGTAGTGACAAATGAAGTGGCAGAAGTGACTATGCTGATTTAACTCTTGGTTTGTCTTTTTCTATAACACTTTGCCCAAAACCATCCTCGTCCTCCCTCTGTGAGTGTTTGTGTGAACATCTCTGGTCTCATTAACATTCACGTGAGTATTCCCTAAAGCTCAGTGCAGTCTTAAAAACATGTCACTGTTCAAAATGTGCTCTGGTGCATGTTAAGTCCTGCTTAAAGGCAAAAAACTAAGCCAAAGGTATTGCAGTAAATCACCTGTTACACCTTAGCTGTACCTTGGTACAAAGAGCTCTCTTGGGAAGAGCATGTGCATCCAAGGGAGCTGCAATTTGTATGGCTTCATACCCTGGATAGCTCCTGAAATCCTACTGCTCAGGGCCCATCCACTTGATGTGGAGGATAAAGTTCATTCAGGGGATTAATTAGAATAAATAAAACCCAAGGCACTTTTTCTGTCTCCACAGAGCTCCAGACACTAAATGCCCTGCAGATGAGGGCTGGTGAAGGGTGTGGGGATGGATGCTTGGAAGAGTTGAAGCCTTGCTCTAGTCAGCACTGATCTGGGAAAGTACATTGGGAAAGTCAATATGGAGATGTTGGCATCTCTTGCTGAACACTTTTTCAAGTCTGTGGGTTTAGAGTATTTCAGATTGTTGTTACCTAGATGTTCTGCTCTTGGGTTAATATTGCAGAATGAAATAGCACATTAGCTGTAAGCGAATATTTTATTGAAATACTTCTTAGCTTGTTTCCTGGCAAGAAACTTTTCAAATATTCTCCCTTTCATATGTGCTCAGTAATCTGTTCATCTTTTTTCATAATATTTTTAATATTTTTTACAAAACTGGGGAGTGTTTGTGGTTTTCTTAAAGGAAATTAAATTCTGTTTTCAGCTAGGGGCTTTTCATTAGACTCAGTCTGTAGCATGTGTCTCTAGCATCAGTATCAGCCTGATACTGGGCTATAATTGACTTTTGCATTTTGTCTGAGCAGAGTTCACCTCAAAACCTAAGATCTGAGGGAAAAAGTAATTTGTGCAGATGCTCTTCATAAAACAAAGACAGATTAAATCTGGAGCTGTCACAGAATTGCTCTTACAGATGCATCTGCTGCAAAATAATTACCTCTCTTGAGCCCAGTAAGTTAATCAGTGTCTCTTGTTTGTGTCTGCAGTGAAAACAATTAAAAGCTCATTTCCTGGTTTTTAGGTAAACCTACAGATTCTCTGATTTTTAGGGGTAATTAGATTTATTTTGATGTGTATCACAGTCCAAAGTGTTCCTGTTGGACAACTAGCTGTCTGTAATACAATTTACTTGTAGCCAGGATGTAATTTCTTTTCTGTCACTTTTTTTCCTTGGGATGGTTTTTGCTAAAGAGTTGAAAATCCTTTTGCCTCCTCTTATGTAAATTGCACTTTAAGAGCTTAGGGCTCTTTGTACAATCATGAGAAAAGCCATTATTTATATTTATTTAAATATTAAATTAATTTTTTGCAATATCAGGAAAAATTCTCTAGTATAGCTGAGAAAATAACCACTGATCACTCACAGGCAGTGAGATGTGTGCATGCAGGTAGAGAGGGACCCCAGCTGACATGGGCAGTGGGTGTGAGAAAGCAGCCACTGACACTGGCACCTAATTCCTTTCTGCAAGGCAGCAAATGATGCCTTTCTCCCTGCTTTGCACAGTCCCTGCTCCACCAGGACAGATCGCTCCTTTGCTGTCTTCAGATTGCTGCCTGTAATGTCTGTTTTGTTGACCATGAGCAGATTTAAACAACTTCCCCTGTGCCTTCTTTTCCTCATGCCTTGGCAGGAGCATGAGGTGTTGAGCCAAAGATTTGGGGGGGGAAGCTCCAAACCTCAAAAAAACCCCAGGGTGTTTTAAACTCTGTAGGACACGGTGGTGATGGTAGACATAAAAAAGAAGTGGCAAGACCACACCCAACGATTAACCTTGCCTGCCTTCTTTAGGATGGCTTCACTTTGCTCTTTGTGCTCTGCTTGAGACTTAGCACTTGTGATCTTATGCCAAAATCTGTGTCTAAAATGTACCTTTTGTCTCCACCTCTGTGGGAATACCTTAATCTCTGAACTGTGTCAAAGCTGTGCTGCAGCAGACTGGCCTCTATTTTTTTGTTACAAAGAAAGAGTGACAGTATCTGCAGAGAGGGCACTGTGCAGGCAGGCAGATATATTTGTTTTATTTTAATTCTCAGTGGATCTTTATTTTATCCTGATTCAATTGCTTACTCAAGGGCACGATTTTTTTTATGTGTGTGTCCTTAATGCATTAAACATTTTTCCAGGTCAAGGAATCATCAGATATATTTTCCGTTGTCTTAAGACTCACAGCTAAACTTCAGCAGTGACCGTAGCCAAGGGGAAGTGGAAGAATGTGGAACTGGGAAGTGGATTTGTGTGTAGAGTAGAGGGAATAAAAACCTCCGGTGCTGTAAACATAGAGGTTTTAAAACCTCAAAGCTGAGGGATCTCCTGAATGTCAATTTTATTTTCTGACAGCTGTTCTTGACTTAGTTTTATTAATGGGAAATGCAGATAGACACCTTTTGTGTAATTCAATAATGTTCAAGTCCAAATCACTCTTGAATATGAGCATTTTCTGGCACGCTCTTGTATACGCAGCTACACCTTCTTTAAGAGGCTCAGGTGCCTGTATTCTGTGCAGAAGTGTCCTCTTGCAAAAGTGCTGAGGCTTTCAGATGGCTTGTGAGGAAATGAAAGAGATTAAGGGAGCAGGTTGTCAAGGCAATGGAACACAGATTAACTACTTATGTCCTTACATTGCCCACATGTGATCTAAAAAAAAACCCTTTTAAGTAGCCTTTGAAGACAAATCCTAAAACTTGAGCTGAAAAGGTTCACTGAAGCCTTTCTTTCAGAATTCCATTTTATTTAGAAATAAAACTGATGTATTTGCTACAATCACAGAATCCAATCCGTTTGACTTACGTACTTGTTAGGCCTTTTAAAACAAAATTCTTGAGCTGATCATGAACTTCTTGGGATTTAAAAGAAGTTAAAAGAAAATTACCCCAAGGTGTGATCTGCTGAATTATGTGGGCTGTCAAATCCCACCCACCAACCAGTGTCAAATATTAACAAGGAGACTTGAGCTTGTTCTGGAATACAGCTGTCAGGAGTATCAGTGGTAAATTGCTAAACTTTCCTTTTTATTTGAAAAATGGAATCTACCTTCACTGTTAAGGATCTGTTTTATATCATACACATATCATACACAATTTTATCATTCAATAAAAATGTAAATTTTCAGGCATTAATTATGCTAGATATTTGCTTTTTCATTTGAATAGGTGAATGGCCATATTAATATGGTTAATATTATTAATTATGGTTATATTAATGTTTACCAGGAGTGCTAATCACTACCATTAATTCACTAACATTTTTAAATGTGTTCTGTGTTCTCATCCAGATGTCAGGAGAGCAATGGAAATTGCTAAATGGCCCAGTTACATCGGTTGCTTCACATTTAAAAAAAAAAGAGCTGTGCAGTTTGGGAGTCTGATCAATAAACTACAAATTCTAAACTTGCTGGTGTTTCTTCATATCTGCTTCTGTAGTCTCTCTAGACCCCACTCAGAGAACAAATTCTAAACAAACACAAGCATTATTCATCTTCCTGCTCTGTGAAAGTCATGCAAAGACTCCCACATCACCTTGAAAAATAGTTGGAGAGTAGTTCTTTACTATTTGTAAATTATCAACATATTTATACCTGCAAATATCAGATGGGTTAAGTTCTTAAAAGTTTCCTCTCTTTCCCTACCTTGCTACTTGTATGATTATTTTTGAATGAGGTAGGTATTTTCAGTTAGGCAGTCTTAGGGTGTAAGGTGGGTGAAAAATGTTTCATTTAATTAAGGATCAGTTACTGTCGGGTGCACAAGGAGTTGCCCTAACTTGCTCTGGTGTATCTGTCCTTTTATTCACCTTGTTTTGCAGGAATTAATTAGTTTTTCTGTTCACAAGTATTTGGTTGCAGTAACTATCACTAACCACAGTTCGTCAGTAGTTCAAGGAGTTGCTAAAAAGCTCTAAGTCCTTCACACACAGCCCCAGGTTCCTTCCTGGAACAAAGTGTGCAGCCTCCTAGGAGAGCCATCCTGGTGCTGTGTGATAATAATATGGGATGGACAACGTAAGTTTTGGTTTATTTTGTTTGCTTTGTAAACAGGATTTCGGCTTTCACTTGCCTTCATAGTTTACCCAGAGTTGTGGCCACAATTAATTCGGGTGAAATGTTTGATTTGGGGCAGAACTGAGAAGTTTGGGTGGGCCCAGATCTGCTCATGGCTAAGAAGTTTTCATAAAAAGCAGGACTAACCGGCTGCAGAGCCATGTAAAAGGATGTAAACAAGTGTGGAGTGACTGAAACCTTTTGCTGTTTCCCTTTGAGGGCCAAGCTGGGAAATGCCTGCGTTGCCAAGCCTTCCTCGTGACTGGCTGAGGACAGAGTGAGAAGATGGGGATGGAGACTTGCTTGCTCAGTGTTTTTTCTTCTTTATAGCTTCTAAAGTCATACTCCCTGTCAAGGACCTTCTCCCTTCTGCTGTGTACTTCAGCTTTTCTCAGTCCCTTCAGAAGCACAGAGAGTATCACAGCCATGGCACCACCTAGAAAAAGCTGGGTAGGAGTGTGCAGCCCTGGGGCCTGAGGATTCACTCCCAATATCCTTCTTAAGTTATAACCATTTCCAGGTTTTCAGGTGCTTGTTTTATTAGCCACAGACAATTCCTGCAGGAAGCTGGTTGATTAAATGGAAAAACAGTTCTGTTCAAAGCCCAGTTTTGTCTCAAGCTAGTTCTGATGGAAGAGATTTTCTGTGATTCCCTAAACACCATGTAGATAATTAAGCAAAAGCCCTTGTGGTTCTCAAGCCTCCAGCATTTGTGAATGGTCTATAGATGTGCCTATTGCAGTAGTCCAATTTCTGTTCATTACTTGATCTTCAGTAATACTGCAGCAAAACTAGATGGCTCAAATATTTATTTAATATATACCTTTAAAGTAGCAAGCCAAAATGTCACAGACTAGTGATGAGAAAATGTCTCCCAGCTTATTAAACTTGTATATCTTGTTTGCTTTTCATTGTAATCTGTACAGTTAGTGTTTTCTCTCTCAAAAATTTCCTTGATGACTGTTTGATGTATCTGACACTGATTTTTTTCAGTCTCAGGCTATTTAATTTATTAGCCTGTGGAAAGCTGATAGGTGGAGATTGGTATCTTGCTTCCATTCTTATTTCTGAGTCTGTTTTTTGATTTTTAATCAATGTCTGGTGCACAAGCTCCCACTGGCAATGTAGAAGTAAGATCACACAGCTTGAGGTTTACAGCCCCCATGGCTGGAGAGGATGTGGGTCTGCTCTTTTCTGTGCCAAGGCACTAGAGGCTGGCACATCTCTGCACAGCCTGTTCAGTGCTCACAGTCACATCAGGCCTGCAGGGAGACTGGGAAAATGCCTCATTCTGCCTTCAGATTTCCACCAGAGTATCAGTAGTTTTATTTGCCTTTGTACCTGCTATTTGCTTGTGCTTTTTGAGATAATTTCTTTGTTGCTTTTATTTTTCTATTCCTGCTTCTAAAAGAAGAGCAAGCCTTTCTGTGTTTGTCTGATGTGCAGCATATTTTCAGGAGCTTGACACGGACAAGAAGCATGGTTTCAAAGCCATCTTACTGCAAGTAAATTCAGGAAACCATCTCTGCAAATGTTCCTCTGTTGTTCTTTCTGAAAGATCAATCCTGACTGGAAGTAAGGACCTTTGATCTGAAGAGGTACAGAGTGCACACATTCAGCTGTTCCACTCCCATCTAGAGGGAATCAGTCCCTCTGTAAGCATTTCTTGCTGTGTTCCCACTCTCATGCTTCTGGCCTTAGACAAAAATGAACATCAAGATCTTGAAATCTGATAAGGTACTCTCTTGTTCTTCTGCTGTAGAACTTGCAGTGATTCTGCTCCTGAAGAATTAGATAGCAATGTTTTCCAGAGAGCTAAACTATCTAAGGCTTCTTTTAAATTTGGTAAGAGCATCTGTGTATTCAGCACTTCTGAAAATTAATGCACCAGTCTGAGATCTGAACTTAATTGTAAGTTAGTACAAAGTTGAACAAATTCACACAAATGCACCTAGGAGACATACAAGTCTGTAGGTGTGTTGTCATCTTCTTTCAGGGGTTCCATACTGCTGTCTCCTTATCACAAAAGTTCCCCACCTTCCTGGTGTTCTCTCATGGGCAGCTCCTCAGAGCAATGACTCTTTCTTCTGCACAAAGCAGCCACTGACTCCAGTGCCCTTCTCACCCAGCCACCCCACTCCTTTAGAGCCTCTTCTTCTCCCTGCTTACAGCTGGGGCCTGCTAAAGTCAGGCCTGTTCCTAAACTTTGATAATTGGCCCAGCTGCAACTCCTTAGGAGTGAAATTACTTTCTCCACTATCTTTATTTTCTTCTATTCCATCCCCCTGCATAGGTAGGTGGGGTAAAAAGTTGAGAAGAAGCTGTATTAAACGTAGTTTCACCTTCCTCTGCCTTATTTGACTCAGTTTTGTACCTCTTTTCAATTTTGGAGGATTTTCCCTTCCCCACAGCAGCTGTTTTACAATAGATCATATGTGGTACCCAGGCATCAGCTCCACATCAGGATTCAGGTCTCCAAGTGCAGGACTTCCCATGAAGATGAGTAGTGACAGTATTACAGGCCATAACTCTTTTGTTCTCAAAAGTATTTACAAGTAGTGTAAGTTCACCTACAAGTCAAGAGGGATGCTTGAAGAATACCTTGCTTTGCAGGATTTTCTTGGTCAAGAAACTGCATTTCTGCCTGTGATTCTCAAGTCACTGGTGTCCACAGGTGTGCAGAGATGGTTGGAAGCAGAGCTGAAATGCCTGTGAATCTCTTCAGTGTAACCTCTGTGTGTGTTTGTGGGTGTTGAGATGAATGAGTTGGACTTCCAAGTGCTATAACAGCAAGGGAAGGCAGAGTACACTGAACAACCCCTCACCTCATCTCCTTTTCCAAGTTCACACAATCTGTGAACAAAGCAAATATTTTGCTAAATTTTATATAAGATGTCAGTCTTCTAGTCTGTTCTTCTTATTAAAGATCACTGTCATGGCAGGCTCTTCCCCTTGTATTTTAGCTGTATGAATAGCATCATTTCCTGTTTTTCCAGGCAAACTGTCATAAACATCACTCCCCAAGGAGATGCAGAAGGTAGAATTTTTGTAAACTGATGGTGGGACTTGGGCAGTTTATCTCCAGTGAGAGCTGTCTGCTTATTCTTGCCAAAGGCATTAGCTGGAGATTATTGGTCCTCTTGATTGCTGAAAATGTGTAACTGAATGAGAGACAAAGTATTTCATATATAAAGAAAGGATATTGCTTTGGGTTTTCTTCTCAATGGTTGCAAATGGAGCGATACTTCCTCAATAATACATGTAATCTAGGACTGTTTCCTGTCTTTGCCAGTGGCCATTACTGAATATTTCACAATAAGTGGCAGTTTTCCTCTTTTTATGTCAGCCTCATCCTCAAAATGGTGTTTACAGCATTCAGTGCCCTGCCTGTTGGGCCCCATTCTTGCCTCTGTGAAAGGGTTTGTTAAAGCCCAGAAAAATGGGATTTAATAACTCTCCCACATGTTGGTAGGTTTGTTTTTTTTGTTTGTTGGTTTTTTTTTTTTTTTGCTAGTCTTGTCTATGATCACTAATTCTCATCCAGATAGATTTTCAAGTCCACTTTTAATTTCAGCTCACAACTTCATCAGTTCTGAATGACCACATCAGCAAAATGTCTAAAAGTTCAGTATCTTTCCTTTGTGAGCCTTGCCAGAAACAGGAAGGATTTCTCCCTTCTTGTCTTTTACCTTAAAAAACCATAAAGTAACCAAAATGTTGTCTTCAGACCCTCTTCCTCTGGGATGGGTATCCTTGGATGACTCAGGGTCCCAAAGGTCTTTCTCAGTTCTTGGCTGAAGAGGTGGGCATAGAAAATTCTTTTCTGAGTTCTGAAGTTTCATTGCTCTTAGTAAAATAGAGTTCCTTAGGAAATGCTTCTTGGGTCAGAAAGCTAACAGTTCATAAAGAGCTACAGAATCAGCTGGGGAAAAAAAAAAAAGAGACTAGACAAGACTGGAATTGACAATTTCTAGTCTGGAAAAAAATATAAACAGAAATAATTATCATTTGCTTCACCTGTGCAATGTAACTAAAGTGAGAAATCTTCTTCAGTCACCATAGAACACAGATTTCCTCCATAAAATTTTTACAAATCTTAAACAGTGAAAATCAGGTAGGCAGGATTGTTTCTCATTTGCTTCAAGCACCAGACTTTTATTCTGAAATAGGATGAGCTTAAAGACAAATACAATCTGGGGCTAAATCAGAGCCTTTCATGTATTAAAACACCAGTACTGCAAGTCACAGATCAAAAGAAGGAAAAATCCATCATTTTACTAAAAATCCTCCTGCTTGCAGGAAGAGAGAAGTCAAATCTGATTCAAATGGTGAGTCTTCCCTGCGGGCAGAGCAGTGCTGTGGTTGTGGTGATAAAGGACTTGACATGGGTGGACAGCTCTGATTTTCACCAGCAGAGAAGGCAGAGCCTTGGCTTGGGGATGCTTGTGTTGGGTCCTGTCTGTCAGAGCTGGAAAGCCCACTGGGATGTTTGGGTAAGGAGAGGCTGCTTAGCACAGCAATGTCTGTGCACCTGAGCTTCACTCTGCTGTTCTTACACTCACTTCCCTGAGCTGTCCTAGTGCCTGGTTAGAAGCTGAGTGATTCGCTCAAGAAACCGTATCAGACTTTCCTCTGGGAAATTGGTGCCTTTAGTGTTACACAGACATGGTGAGTCAGGCTGAGTTCCCAAGACTTTGTGTGTAACAGGAAAGCAGCAGATAATTGCAGTTTAATAAAGCCCCTTGATGCCCTCATCTGCTGGATAATAACTCCAATTGACAGTTCAAGTTTTCAGCCATGTAAGTTATAAAAATTATTATTAATGTTTCAAAGAAGGTTTACCCTAAACAATAGACTCTTTAACCTTAGATCTTAAGCAGTGTTTGAGACAACTAGGAGGCTTTAGGGTTTTTTACTGGCTCGGAAATCATGTAAATTAAACCACTCTAAGTATACCTATTTGAAGATTTCTTAAATTTGCTGTTTGTATTTTTAGAATGATTACGAGCTCCAGGGAAGGAGCTTCCTTGTGAAAATAAAATCTCAGGCACCCCAGTGTTATGTTGCTGCCCATCCCTTCAAAGAGACCTGTGATCTTTGCAGTGACAGAGGTCCCTGTGTGCTGTTGCACTTAGAGCAGCTGTTCACAGACAGTTACATCCAAAGCCTGGATGTAAAGTTGCATCCAGAGCCCATTGCTCTGAGGCCTAGCTGAGGATGTGTCATCCTCCTCAGGCTCTTGGGGCACAGCTGGAAGTGATGGTGTTTATGATCTGCTTCTGCCCATACCTATTGCCCTGGCCTGTGGGGGCTGGTTGCTTAGGAACAGATCTGTGAGGTGGCCGTGGTGTTTATCTCTTGGCCTTCAGCAGATAAGGAGTGTTAATTTGTAGTTCATATTGTAGCTGACTTCCCCTGTGGTTTATTAAATCCAGTGTGTTTAAGCAGTGAAAGCTTTCACTGAGCTGAGTTTCCCAGCTGTATTAAAAGCTCAGCGCAGCGGGCGTCGGATGTGAGCTCTCAGAGCAGGGCAGGGTTTAATACCACTGTGACATTTGGAAGAGTGTCTAGGGGAATGCACTGTGCCTGCATATTGCATTTCAAGAGCACTTTACTATTTGCTAGCCTTTTTATTTTTCTTGAATTTCAGATTCCTAAGAGGGTTAGACTGAAAGGGAAGAGTTTTTATGTTTCCCTAAAATAACTGCTTACGTCTTGTTCCACGCAAATTGAAGCCCCCCCACCCCCAACTTTTCACACCACAAATGTGAAGCAGAAAGAAGAAAAAAAGCAGAGAGCCTGATTCAGTACTGGGCCATACCCAGTGCTATTCCTCTGTCACTGTCTCCCTTTTCTGCTCCAATCCTCAAATTCCTCCCATTTTCCTGCCCACCTTCACTTTCTCCAGGTCTCCTGTCAGAGCAGCTAGCATTAGCAGAGCTCTTGGCCAGCACTCAGTCAGACACAGCCACATGTGCCGCTCCTGTGGGCTGGAGGATGAGGAATATAGCTGGTTATGTCATGTGTAAAGCAGAGTCTCACAGATCCCATCTTGTGAGCTGCAGCATACTGCAGATGACAACAGGAGAAAGCACCAGGGAGCCAGCAAAGTAGCAAGGCTTATTTTATTCTTATTTTCACTTTCAGTTCACAATTTAAATACCCACAAGGAACAAATTTGCTTTCCTCATAACAGTCTTTTTGAATGATAATGTCATCAGAAATTTCATTTTCCCTTTGCCCAAGAAGTCAACAGCTGTTTTCTGCAAGGCAAAGATATTGTAATCTCTACAATTATTCAATACAGTACACCAAAAGGCTTTAGCATCTGTCATTTACTCAATGTGATAAGTGTTTGTGTAGTATTTAGCAGATTGATACTTATTTTCCTGGTACTTGTCTTTTTGGTGCTATTCCAATCTAAATGTGGTAATAAAAATCCTATAGTGCAAATATATTTCAGCTCATGTAAAGGAATGGGATCAGCAGCTCACACATGGGTTTTTAACTGTTGTAATCAGAGGAAATGTTCTTAATGCAAGCATGAGCAATAGACTTTGATCCTCAGATGTCTAGATTTGCAATTTCTGAGTACTCAGGTGTGTGATTACTGGCAGGCTAAAGTGCTTTGTGAGATTGGGGTAGAAAGAGCCCCTGCCAAATTCTCCTAAAATTTCTTCTTTCTTCCCTGAGCAGAGAGGAATTGCACTTCCATGGTGATACATGCACTCCCACTGGAAAGCAGCAAGGTGGAAAGAAAAAAAGAACAAAAGATGCTTTTCTATGCATCAAGTGTCTCAAGTGCTCCATACCTGTAGGGAGTTCAGCTGCAGCACGGGACCTGTTCTCACCCCCTGTGCAGATGGATGCATCCCTGAACCCCTGAACAGGCACAGGTTTGGTGTCAGTTGGGAGCTCTACTCTAGTCCAAATAGGATCACCTCTCCTTGAGTTTTCCCATGCCATATGGACATGTCTGATGGAGGGGCAAGAAGGGATTTTCTAAGAGCAGGGTGAGGGCTGGAGAAACTCTCAGGACAGCATCTGTGTTTACTTTTCTGTTGTTATTGCACTTCATGGCAACCACAGACCCTTTCTTGTGGATGATTGCAGTCACCCCAGGTAGATCCTGACAGGCTGGTGGGATAAGAGAAATAATGCAATCTGTGAGAACTTCACTGTGCTTGAACACAGTTACACAGAAACTCAAACAGCTACATTTTCTGTAAGTGTGACTAATAATATTGCTGCATTGTTGCCTCACTGAAAGTGGCCCAGGTTCAAAGCAGGATTTGGTTTTGTGCTTCAGGCAGTAGGGTTATGTGCTTATACCAGATGGAGCTTTTAAATTTTCATCAGCAGGTTTATAAACACAAGAATATCTATCCTTTTATCTGCCCCCAGCTCTTTTATTAATTAGTTGCAAATGCTGAACTTCAATTAGCATGGAGTGGAGGAACAGATGAAATAATATACATCCTTACTCATGATTATCCATCATGTGAGAATGAAATAGACATTAAATAATGGCTGTTTCAGTGTTTTGGGCTTTTCTATTGGTGCTTTTTTTCTCCCCTTTAATACTTGGTAGTAAAAATGAGTGAAAATAGCTAAAAATAACGAGCCAGGTTCTCTAGTGATGGAATTCTATTGCAGGCAAAGAAGTGAGAGTTTTCAGCCTTGCTCATCTTTGCCTTGACCCCTGTAGGTGTTGGGTCAAGCCAACACAAGGGTGTGTGACAGCTGTGTTGTTAAGTTTGCCATGGAAGGATTTTACAAAGGCATTTATAAAACTGCATTTTCCTGCTGCTGAGAGGTAGCCAGAGAGGTCTAGGCTTTGAAGCAACACTGCTGTGAGAGAATCCCAGATTTTCTGAGGGGTGCATGTGCATGGAGAGGGAAAGGGACTGATGAGTTGAATGCTGTCTTTGCCTTTAGCAGCACGTTTGCTGGCTTACAACGTGAGCTTGTGTGCTCTGTGTGTGCTCCAGCTGAGAAGCTCTTTCTGGACCCTGCAGGCATCCTGCTGCTGCTGTGCTTGTTGCCTGTGGTTTATAAATCATTCAGGAGATTTGCACCTTTCAACAGCAGCACCAGCTCTTTAGAGGGTATCAAGGAAGGATCTCTACTTAACTGGTAACTTTTAGGCAGGAAAAGGTTTGGGTGTATTTTCAAACATCAGTCTTAGCACACAGTTTGAGAATGTATTGGAAAATTGTCAGGAGAGCTGAGGAAAGGCAGCACTTTGTGAGGTATAGATTGGTTCTGGGAATTCTGCATCCAACTTTCATGTCATAGAGTCATAGAATGCTGAGGGGTTGGAGTGGACCTTAAAGACCACATAGTCCCAACCTCTGCCTTGGACAGGGACACCTGCCCCTAGATCAGACTGCTCAAGGACTTATTCAACCTGGCTTTGAACACTCCAGGGCTGGGACATCCAACCCTGTTGGCTGTCTTGCCTTAAGAAGGCTTTGCTGGAAAAGTAATCCACTAGGAGGATAGGGCCTACTGTTGGGAAATAGATATGCATAAATCTGAACCAGTAACTGAAAGAAAACTGTTCTCAAGTAATAATAATGATGAAATATATTCTGACTAATCACACCCCAGAATATACCCCTGAGACACTTGATGGTCACTTCTGTGGTGGGTTGTGCTTCAGCATAAGGATGTCAGCCTTATGGGCCATACTGACTGTGGAATAAAAAGCAATAGAATCTCTGAAGTTGGAAAAGGCCTTTGAAATCATTGAGTCCATCCATAAGCCTCACACTGCCAAGTCCACCACTGAACCATGTCCCCAAGTGCCACATCTACATGTTGTTTAAACACCTCCAGAGATGGTGACTCAGCCACTTCCCTGGGCAGCCTGTTCCAATGCCTGGCAACCCCTTCTGTGAAGAAATCTCGCCTAATACCCAAACTCAGATGGTAGGAGAAAGCAGCATTGCTAAAGTCTCCCCTGACAACATGAAACCAACAGAATTTTTCTTTTTCCGAGTCATGCAGGCTTGATGTGTGTAGCTGGAGGCAGCTGCTGCTCAGTCACATAATGTGGCTGTGAGCAGGAGGTAGCAAAAGGCCAGCACAGCCCAGGGCTCTGCAATTGCCACAGTCCAGTGGCACTGGAGTCCAATTGCCACTTGATTGAATTATCAGAGATGCAAGAGGCTTCAGTTCTAACTTAGCATGGGCTGAGGGGTTACTGAGGAAAAACGGACCCGTTCTCTGCTCTGCTGTTCTGATGCCAGAGCTCACTGTTAAAAGAAGGCCACCAAGCTTTTCTTTGTACTGCATTGGAAGTGACACATTGCAAAGGGAGGGAAAGTTCTATTTAAAATTGCATAATCAGAGATGAAGTGCAATTGGGAAGAAAGATCAAAGATAGGAAGTAGGGACAGGAAGAAAGAGATGAGGTACAGTGTGTCTGCACAGACAGCTTAATTTCACGTTAATGAACCCCTGCTTAGGAAGGGAAGGGTGGCTCTCTGTACCAGGAGAGGAAAACAGCCTTGTGCCACCACACTGAGACTCCCTTTGAACATGGTCTCCTACCAGAATGAAGGACTGCACTCTGCTTCACATTTCACAGAATTAGAAAAGACCAAGCTATTTTCTGATTGCCTGCATCCTGCTTATGTAACTTGCAGATGACGGCTGTGCAACCTCTGGCTGAGCCCTGGAAAATTTCCTTGTCGGTGACTCAGGTGCTTGGCAAACGGTCTGGTGCAGTGGGCTTGGAGATGAGATTGCAGTCAGAGGCACTGCCTGGCTACCAGAGCCCAATTCAAGGTCTCCTTGTGGAATTTCTTCCTCCTAGAAGCTGGCTGATTGTCCTGGTCTTGTCACTGCCAAGTGTCCCTGTTGTGCTGTGTTAATTAGTGCGAAGCATCCCCCTTGATTGCTCTGAAGCAAGAGAAAACCACAGCCCTGTTATCCAGCAAGGAAGGAGGAGAAGAGCTAGGCAAGAACAAGTCCTTGGCCATTGCATTAATTTTATCCATTGAAATTCCATCAGGGTGTGGGGAGAGTGTTTAGTGCAGCGGGGCGGCAAAAGTGGGATTTGATGGGGAAGCACAGAGTCCCCCTTTGCAATCCTCAGTCTGAAACTCCATGCAGTCACCAGAACAGTGTTGGTTTGGAGGCTGTGAATCTGGCTGAAAGCTGGAGGTCAGGACTGCCCATTGTGCTGGAGTAAAGTTGAGAACTATTAAAAGTAAGGATTGGACCCAGGGACGAGGGAAAAAACTGAAACAGATGCAGAAGTGTCTCAGCTGCAACCCAGACTTCCTTGTGGGTCAGCTGTCATCTCCAGGAGCAGCAGATCCCAATTTCCACCTCTTTGGAAATGTAACTGTGAGGAGCCAGGAGATCTGTACCACCAAGTAGGTCCAGTCACTGCAGTGTCAAGGCTGGGACAACTGTGAGGTCCCCAAATCAACCCATCTGTCACCAACCTGTGCAGGAGGGCCATGTGGCAGCCCAGATGTGTTCAGAGCAGCACTTGCTTTGCTCATGCAAAGAGCCTGTTTGCCAGACTGCAGTGGGAGAGGGACAGAAAAAGACTTTGCCACAGGGATGACCTGGTGACTAATGAGTTTCATTGATCCTCTGCTTGCAGGAGAGAGCAATCCATCATCTGCAGCTCCTGCAGCTTGTTCTGCTGAAGGCCCTGAGGAAGCAAACGTGAGCTGTTACCTAAAAGCAGGGCTGTGTGAGCCCTCTGAACCTAATGATGCTGTGCTCTCATGGATGCATGAACGTGAGGATGCAGAATATCCCAGCATCAGGGACTCTCTGGATGGCTTCTACAAAATGTATTGCAGAAAGCAGCCAGAGAGAGAGGATCCGACCTACGAGGCTGCCTCACGGTGTCTGTCACAGAAGATTTCAGAGCTGGAGCAAAAGGACGGAACAAAATATGTGTCACGTTGCCTACAAATGGCACAGTTGGTCTTGAACAGAGATGGATGTAAGATCTTTCCAAACCACCCCGCTTCTGCTTGCTTTTCAAAGCCAGCTGAAGGAGAAGTCTTGTTGGAAAACAGCAGGAGGACACCTGGACTCTCAGATGATGTCTTGCAGTTCCTCTTGAAACAAGCACAGGCAGAACGTAGCCCTGATGTGTCACACGAGAAGTGAGCAAAACACTGCTTTGTTTCTGTCATGGAAGCTTTGCTTTCACTCCAGAAAGAGGTGACTTTCTTAGACAGACATTGTTCTCCAAGCACCACCTTCAGC
Organism: Calcarius lapponicus; assembly: GCA_039654755.1. Taxonomy (NCBI): domain Eukaryota; kingdom Metazoa; phylum Chordata; class Aves; order Passeriformes; family Fringillidae; genus Calcarius; species Calcarius lapponicus. The sequence continues at coordinate 101,031,851 of CM077465.1, read as the reverse complement.
ACCAGATGCTCCATGGAGGGGTTCACCCACACCAGACCTTGCACCTTGCTCTCTGAAGGGCAGCACTGCATTAGGAGCATCTGTGTAACTGCTTGGGATGTGTTGACTGATGCAATCTTTGTTGCTGGGACATCAAACATGATAATTTATACCTACCAGGCTTTTAAATTGGCCTGCATCCTTACCCCAGGTTAACAGTGGTCCAGCCCAAATTCAGCCCCTGGGTGAGCATTGCTGTCCGGTGCTGTTGGCTAGAGCAGAACGTTTGAATGACCTTGGCATGGTGTGCCCCAGCCCTGCAGAGGGAAACTTAAGATTTTGTTCTGAATATTTGTCTCCACAGGGTGCCTGCTAGCTCTGTGTTTTTACCTACAACCATATAACCCCACAGTTCATTACTGCAATGCCAAGTGAGCTTTTCTGACAGAAAAAGTGTGTGTGTGTGCGCATGAGAAAGAGAAAATACAGCTCTGAGTATGCTCTCTGACAGTGCTTCTGTCCTATTTACCTCCTCACCATTACCTCCCCCAACAACCTTCAGTTCCTTTCTGACTTTCATGATGGTGCTAATGAGATCCCTGGGGGAAAGTTCCCTCTAAAATGAAATGGATCTCTCTGAGCCCAAAGAGGCTGATGTCAGTCAGCAATAGAGCAGTGAGCCCACACAGACACTTAAGGTTTCTCTCTCAGAAGCCTCCCAGCTCGGTGGCCTCTTTGTTGCTTTACTGCCTCTGCCAGGCAGATAAATGTCTTTATGCATGTTTTCCACCCACTGGCCTGTGGACTGAAAGAGCAGTTTGCTGTAGTGATGTTGTTTGCTGACTGGGGAGGCCATTCTGCAGCGTGGGTGTGAGCAAGGAAGCAGAGAGTGCCAGAGGAAGGGAAGTGTTTAAGATGACAGCAGATGAGCAAAGGAGAAGGAAAGAAATGGTGGATGGGGTCTCAAAGGTTACCATCAGTGTGGTTGCTCCAGTACAGCCACAGGGCTCACACCAGTTTTGGTATTTGGTGTCCAGTGTTTGCCAGCCCAGCTGCAAACCTCTCATCCACTCCCTGTCCGCACTGGCCAGATCTCAGAGTGGGTGTTTGTGTTCCTGCATGTCACATTCCCTGCTGCAGTCCACCATGGGGCTGCTATTCCTGCCTTGCTGCCCCTGGCAGACTGGCACAGCTGCTGTGCTCTGCAGGTGTTTCCAGCAAAGGCAATGGAAATTTGCCTGCTGCCTTCAGCCAGAGCAGGAGGGGGCCCAGCTGGCTGCAAGTAATGGCCAAAGTCTTAGGACTTGGTTTAATTTCTCTTTGCAAATAGATTTATATTGGAAGTGCCTGGGTTTAGTTTCCTGTCCCCAAGTCATCATGGAACCAATACATTTAGCTTTGTGGTAGTCCTCCCCTGTGTGTTGCTTGCTTGCTTTTATGGCAAAGGTGTTGTACACATGCTGGAGGGCACACAGAATATTGGAGCAGACCTTCAGCAGCTCCCCCAGCATTACTCCAGTTTATGGTGCTAACGGGAAAAAAAAGAGGTGAGGATGCAGCATCGTTTCTGTAGTAGCAAACAAACCCACAGGTGCTTGTGTATCAAAATCCAGATGAAAGCATCCTGCTGGCAAAAACTATAGAGAATGGCAATATCAGCTAGTTTAGCCATAGATACAGCTGGAAAAAGCAAGCATGGTCCTGAGTGTGCTGTCAGTAATTACAGTAACATCATGGCCCCTCTGCCAGCTCACACTACTTAACCCCATGGATCTGTCACAACCATAAGGGCACGGGTTTGACAGATGTAGGGAGATACTGCTGAGGATGTACAGGGGAAAAGGAAGGTCTTCATTGTGAATCACATGTTGTTGCTTCTAATTTTTGCCAGTGTTTATGCTGTTCCACACAGTTAAATTAGCTGCTGTGCAAAACCTCTTAACTGCCATTTTAAGGGAAGTAAACTCCCATGAAGAGGGAGATGGAGAAATCAGAGGTTTGCATCTAAATCCCTTCAATTGCTGTGTTTGGTTTGTTGATGAATTGGTCAGTGCTTTAGGTTAGCTTGAAAACCATCTGGTCTCCTATTCAAACTTTAAAAAAATTAATTAAAAAAAAGCCAAAGACATTCAATTTCCACAAAGAAAGCTTGCAGAAAAATAGGAAGTTCCTGCTCTTCAGGAGAGACCTGCTGCTGCTGATGTTTCAGATATCCCTGCTGGGTTTTGATGGAACAGAAAAGAAGCTCAGAATGACAAAACAGAGAAAAGGTGGCTGCTAGAAGAGGATGAAGAGAGATACTGGCAGGGGAGAGCATGAAACTGTTCAATTTTAAGGACCAACGTAGGCAGAACAGACTGGATGCAGCTGAAAAATTTGGATTATGACTCATATCCACAAATCTTGTCTGGCATCTTGCAGAGGACATGGTAATGTCTGTGCTGCTGAAACATGCAGTCTTTTGAGAAGTTTGCACCCCTCAGAATCAGGAGTGCTGCAGCTCTGTGTGCTGCTCACTTCCAGTGGATCATGGGCACGACTATCCATGGCTTCCTCAAGGTAAAAACACAGTCTTTTTGCATGGCAAGTACCAGGAGTGGTATGAAGCCCTCAGAGAAATGTCCCGTGTTCTGCCCATTTCCCCCCAGCTTGTGCAGTAATCTGAGAAACGGAGTTTATTCCTGAGAGGTGAAGTGCCTTCCTCTCTCCCTGGCTTGCACTCGAGTTAGTTTTGCCACTTGTGTGGTTTCAGCTGTCCCTATCTCCCCAGCTTGTTGGCCTCCCCAGCACTGGTGGTTCTCACCTCTGTTGGCAAAGCCAGCTGCTGGCACCTCTGTTCATCCCCCTGTGTGTGGAGGCTGCTTTAGCAAAGGCATTTGGGGGCTTACACTGCAGAACAAATCCAAGGGGGTTTTTCCTTCTGTTTGTTCAAGGCTCACAGCCAAGGAGCAGCTCTCTGAGCCTGATTAAAGCAACACCTGAAAACCTACACCACCTTTCAGGGCTGTGGGTATACCAGATCCCACAAGATCCTCAGGAAAAGTGTGTAAGGGAAGTAAAAGATGGGGAATCAGTCCCATAAGGTAGGACAAGCAAGTCAAAATTGATCCCCCGTTGCCAAATAGGAGGAACACAGGACATGGTGAGGATTTGCCTTGGCCCAGGGGTTTCCCTGCTGCCCAGCCCAGATCCACATCCCGCCCAGGGTCTGTTAGAGGTGTGTGTGCTTTGGGGTGGGTGTTTGGCACCTGAGCTGGGCCAGCATCCCCAGAGGGGTGTGTCAGAGGGGTGAGGGAGCTGCTGCAGGCACTGAGCCCTTCCCATGTGCTGCAGCCACTGGAGTGGCCTCAGGGCTCAGCCAGGACCAGCTCTGGCAGGCTGAGAGTGCTGCCTCTGCTCCCTTCCATAAATGCCTGATCCAAGCTCTTGTGTCATCCTTGCTGAATGCTGCTGCTGTTCAGTCATTCCCTGGCTGGGAGCTGCTCCAGGACGTTTGGTATCAATGGTCTCTCTGCTGCTTACTCCGACTGCATTTTTATTTTCCCTCCCACTCGGCTGCTGGTGGGAGGTGCTGATTCATGCCAGCGACCTACCCAGTCCTGGAGCCCAAAGCAGCCAGGGAGAGCTGAGCTCCTGCCACAGGTGCTGCAGCAAGCCCTGAGCTGGCCTCAGTGAAGTGAATGGAGCCAGGGCTGTTTACACCACAGGGGATTTTCCCCCGGGAGTTTAAGGTGCTTTGGTATTCCTGGATGTATCAGGACACAGGTTGTTAAAACTGCTATAAGACAGGCAGTGTGCATCCTGTGTAAATGTGGCTATTTCATTACTGAGCATTGGTGATTTTGTGTGGGGCATATGTTTTCCCACAACACAGAAGTTCATGTTAAAAATACCCTGTTCTGTAGGCTTTCCCTAATGACTATTTTCCCCCACACATCGATTAGGCAACAGCATATGCCAGCATTTCTTCCTTAAAAGTAAAATCTGGCACATAGCACACAGAGCATGAAATAATAAGATGTGATTAAAGCAATAGCTGGAGCTAACCAAAGCCAGAAAACTTGTGGCTGAAAGGTCAAACCTTTTTTAAAATTGCCTTTGCCTGTTTGTTTGCAAATGCTGGGACTTGGGAGGGAAAGTCTTGTAATGAAAGGACAGCTATCATAGAAAATTTCACCCTCAGTACAAGCCAAACAAACTTTCCACTTGCATTGGAAGGTAGGTTCTTGTAATGGGAAATGTCAGTCAGCCTTAGGCGGGTATCACTTTCCAGTGTTACCTGCACTGCTGTGCGAGATGAGCCAGGAATGGTGTTAAATGGGTGCTAAAATCAACACCTCCCGGCCAGAGAAGGGGAGTGATTCTGTAGTTAAGGATACTGAGATGGGGATGCTGTGCCCTGCAACACATTTTCAGTGTGACTTCCACCAATTAGTTTTTTCTGAGTTGCCAGCAGCTTGTTTTGGGTATCAGAGCTTCAGAGAAAGAGTGAATGGGCAGGGCATTTACACCATGTCTCTAACAGCTATTCCCCTCAAAACCCTGCAATTAGAGGTTCAAACAAGAATAGAGATTTTGCATCTGTGGTCCAGGCTCCCCTGTTTAAGAAGCAGCTCAGCACGTGTTCTGTGAGGCCAGCTTGGTTTTGTCCTGGTTTTTGCACCTTCCCTGGGTCTGACTGGTCCCCAGACAAGCTGAGCACCACATGATAAAGGTGTGAGTGCAGGCAAGTGCCATGGCTGGGTTCTGTCTCTGGGAGTGTTCATGCTGCTTGTCTGGTGTTCAAGAATAGCCTGGTTGCATGTGGATTAGTAGGGGAAAATGTTCTTCTGCCATGAGGAGACACACTGCTGTTTTGAGGGCTGGGGGAGTCTTTCCAAAGGCAGCAGTGAATTAGGCTGAAAATGCAAGGTGTGCTGGACAAGCATCAGACTGATTCCTGTGCCCTTCCTCCTGTTCCCATTCCCATGGGGTGCTTCTGCAGCTGATTTTTCCCCAAAAAAATCAGGCTCAGTGTGCCTCACCTGAGTGCTGGCAAAGCCACCCACTGTGGCTTGCTCTTTCTTATATCCAGGGTAGCAGAGTCTCTTTCCCCGTTTGGATCACCTTCCCACCATCAGGGTTACTAGACAAATTTACACAGATGGAGCATCTTCCTGCTATTTTCATTTCCCAAGGCTGCCTTTAAGCTTAAGCCTTTTAAGGTTTTTTGATAAGCACACGGGAATTCACACCAAGGGCCTAAAATCTTAACATCGGGATATGCAAAAGGAAAAGGATATTCTAAGGGGAGAAGATGCTAGCAAAATATCCTCCTGCATTTTGTAGGTTGTACTCTCTCTTTCCTAGGCTTTTTTTGCAGTTGGGTTTTGTTCTTTGTGCCGGTGGTGATTCAAAAAAAGGTGATGGAAAATTTCTTGGGGGATTCCTTTTGCTGTGTGAATACTGCTGTCATAAAATAGATCTCTCAACACTGTGTTTTCAGTCTGCAATTATTTGCAAGGGCATAATTGGATTGTTTTTTTTTAGTACATACATTGTTCAGTAATAAAAACTTTATTCTGAAATCATTACAGTCTGTTGCAGAAATCTGTATGTTTTTATGCTACAAAATGGAAATTTGCCTCTGAAATTTCCATGACACTATCAAGCACAGAACAGTATTGTTCTTACCAAACAGAACCCTTGCTGAGAGTCAAAGTGCTATAAATATTTAAAGAAATTAATTACTAAATAAGCCAGAGTAGTGCCCCAGTCTTTAAATATTAAATGGAACATGCACAGTTGACAAAAAGCAGGCAGAAACACTGAATGGGGCAATTTAATGGCCTAAATGTAATTATTTGCAGTGCAAAGGCAACTAATAAAGTAATTTTTGCTTAATGACAAGCAGTACTCAAAATATGAGGGCTTAACTGCCCGCATTTCGCTTGCTGAAAGAAATTTCTATCGTGTTTTTTATTCTCCTACAGAGGCCCCAAAGTTCACCAAGGAGGTTAATTAGCCAGTGTGAGTGAAAAAGGGGCAGAGAGTGTTGGCAGGAGTTGTTTCATGAAGGGTTTTCTTCGGGGCAGCACCTGGGTGTGCACCTCAGCCGTGCTCAGCCTGCAGGGAGAGATGCTCCAGCAACCTCCAGCTGCTCTCTGGGCATCAACTGCCTGAGAACTGCAGTCCTGCAGTGATGCTAGTCCTCCAAAAGGCAGCCCGGAGAGATGTGGTGGCAGCTTTGGGCACTGTTTGTTGTCCAGGACTCCTGTCTGGTCAGAGGGGTGTTGGGTGCTCTTCCTTGCCCCCTGGTAGAGGAGGAGGCACCCAGGGCTGTGGAGGTTGCTTCTTTTGTCAGCAAGGCAATTTGGTGACAGCTGAGGCTGGGAGAAGGTTTAGTCATAGCCAAATTTATAAAGCCATGAGTAATCATGTCTGGGCTGCTTGTGCCCCTGCTCAGATCCAAAAGCTGCATTTTAGCTTGATGGCAAATTCCTCTGGAGTGGTCAGTTTGGACTTAGAGTCCAGCAGATCCTTTTCAGACAGACAATCAGGTGAGAAGTGGCAGCTCAGAAAAAATGAAGTCTTGCGACTAAAAATGCCCATGGTGCTCACATTATTAGGCAAATTCCAGCTTTCTCTTCTAGGAGGAGATGTGCCTGTTGGTTCCCATCAGTATCATCTTTCCCATGGAGACATTTACCAGTGGAATTGCAGGAGCTAACTTGAATTTCCTGGAGCAAACAGTGCCAGCAAGTTGCTACTCGGGAAGGACCTAGGAAGTGGCACTTCATGCTGACTAGAGTATGGAAAAATTGCCCCTAGGCTCCAAAGTATTTTCCCTTTCCCTTTCCTTTTTCCTTATCTATCTGTCATTTTAAACTTATTTTTGTATTGCAGCATAATCCAGTTTTCTGCCATCTGAGCTAACAAACTGAGAGAAGGATGACTGGGGAAGAAGAGAGGTATGTGTGAGCAGTATCTGGGAAAATGTTCTGTGGAAAACCTGGGATGTTGGATAAATGGTTGTGTTTATACTTGGTCTTCCTTCTCTCACCTCTGTTTTGGGTTTGGCTTTGTTTTGGGTTTGGTGATTTCTTTTCTTTTGTTCTGCAGCCTGTGAGTGTATCCAGAAGCCCTGAGAATTAATACCAGGTAGCGCAGGGCTTTTTCCAGAGGACCACGGCAGGGTCTGTGCATTTATTTTTCATACCATTTAATAGTTATGACATCCCTTGTAGGCTTCTTTTAAACCTCTTTTCAGTTAGGCCATACAATATTTGACCTTATTTCTATGGAATAGATACATCACTGAAAAACAGGAGCTAGAAGGATCCTGCATGGAAGAGAAGAGTGTTACAAATGAAGAAAATTTGTTTTTTTAAGAAGACTAAGAAAGACAATTCAGGAGGAGGTGGACTGAACATTTAAGGTTCTCAAGCAAAAATACCCTGTAAATTCTTTGGATTTTTAAATGAAGAAAGTCTTTTGACACTAAAGATTGGAAGTCATTTTCTAGCAGCTTTTTCTGCACTGCCTAAGTGCAGAAAAATGTGGCATGAATAAAACCCACAGTGTGAGGTGCTGTATAAATACAGAAAACTAAAAAAAGGTATTTGCCCATGCTACAGAAATCACCCATCTGTACCACACAGGGTCTCAGCTGCAGCTCAGCTTGCTGGGCACTGGTGCCATGTGCTAAGGCCACAGGTGGTGACAGTCCTGTTTCACTTTTGTGCAAGAAGGACCCAAAAATGTGTCAGCTGTGCAGCTCCATCATCCCTTATGTTGCAATGAGCACTGCATATGGCAAGGCTTCTGAGAGCATTTTGGTTCTGTTTGGGAAACTGGATAGATGGTGGCCTTTAGGTGTAATTCTTTCTCCAGACCCATCCTCTCAGCACCTCCTGAATGAAAGAGATGAGTTTGTTCATTAAATGAGCTGCAGTATTTTAATGCCATGAAAACTAATTGGCATGTAAGAATGAAGATAATCCCCACTAGCACACCTAATTAGAAGAGCAATCCTCATTTTCCTCACGCAGTCTCCTCTCAATTTAGAAGGAGCTCGGGCACAGAAATTGCTTGTCATCCTTTGAAGTTCCAGCTTCTAGCATGAGCCAAATGTGTAACTTTTTAAAGCATTTGTATTTGAGAGAATCCCACAGGATAAATAGTGTTTATTCATAGAGCAGCAGATTGTCACAACATTGCGAGGTGTGGATGTCACTGCAGTCAGAGTACTGACACATCTGAGAAAGGAGGTTGGGGTGTGCCACTCACAGCTGATCAAATGAAATGTGCCTTTGCCTGCAGTAATCCTGATTTAGTGCAGTCACAGCTCTCTCCTGATCTGCAGAGAAACTCACCCCAGCTGATATACCTGGCTGTTCAAGTCCGTGTGAAGTGACGCTGCTTTGAAAACAGAGACTGACTTAATTAACTGTGGGCAAGATGCTTGGATGCTCTGGTTTTCCAGTGCTGGCAGAAGAGTCCGTGGGATCCTGTTTTGGAATCCTACCCTGAAGACAGAGTTGGATATACTCCAGCCAGTTCTGTCCCTACGCCTGTCAGAGGCCTCCTGCAACATTTGCAAATCTCTGTAACCTCGAACCTCATCAAATCTGAAGATGTGAAGGTGCCCCCATGCAGACCCTGATGTACCTGATGGCAAAACATGCTATTTATATGCCTGCAGAAGCAGAGAACACATAAAAGGCAAATGTTTCACTTAAAGTTCTTTCTCATGAGCAGCTGAAGAGGTTGAGGCCAGACTGAATCCTCACACAGATGGGGGAGGATAAGGGGGCCTTGGAGCCAGGGAAATTTGTCAGTCTTTTGAAACAGGCTCTTGACTTCCCAAAGCCAAGACTGGAGAATCCCAAAGAAGCAGCTGCCTGTGGAGATGGGGCTGGCATAGGCAGTACAGAACAACATGAGGAGGGAGATGGGAGATGTTGCAGGTGGTTTGTCTTCCATGGTGGCCAGGTGACTGGGTTGTGTTACTTTGCAGAAATTGCAAACTGAATGCAAGGTGAACAAGGTGTCTGGCTTGGCCTCTTGGTGTCTCCTCCAGGCTGTCTTCTGAAGCAGGCTTCAAATGGAGCTGGAATTCCTGCTTCCTGCTGGTGAGTTGGGTTGGAGCACTGTGCTTGTGTCCTGTTTTCTGTCTCTAAAGGCTGTGTGGCTGTAACAGCCTGCCATTGTTAATGGACAATAGAATGGCACAGGAATGATAACAGAGGGAACTGCCAGCTTGGTGTACAGATCCATTGTCCTCCAGGAACACTGGCAGTTAGAGGGCCATCTGCTTGGCTCTGAAGACAAAGAAAAAAGGAAACTGTAAATACTCTTAAAATTGGAGATGGCCCTCTGAAGGTTAATGAAAACCAAAAGGAGTTCTGGTCTTTGCCTGGCTCTGAAGGGAACCAGGTGGAGCATTCAGACTTCCTCATTTTAACTTGTCATTTAAGCTTTTTATTCCACTACGGACTAATTGGGACAGCAGGGGCTGTTAAAGGAAACGATGTAAAACTTGATCTCTGTATGCTTCCTCTGGCTCCCCAGAGCATCATCACAGTAAATAAGAGGTTTGCCTGTGGAGATGGATGCTGAGAGCAGTGATTTCCCTGGTAGAACGCTTGGGGAATGCTGCGTGCTATTCCCTCCCCAGGTGCCATAAGCACTGGGATTACTTCCCAGTCGGGGTCTGGGTGTACTGGATAGGGGGTGGGGGGAGGCTCTGAGAGGAGGAGGGAGCAATGAGGAGAGGGGAAGGGACTAAAACCTTGCGGGAGGAAAAGGCTGCAGCAGCACCTGAAGGCTTTGATTGGAAAAGGGTGTGGAAGCGCGGCGGTGATTCTTGTGGAAGCTGTTTGAGGGATGGGTTACCGCACCTCCTCCCTTGGGCAGAGGCTCGGCATCCTCTGACGGTGGGAAAGACCAAAGGATGCTACCGCATCCTCCGAGCTGGAGAAAGAGGCAGGGAAGCCCCGCTTTCTCCCTTTGCTGAGGCACGGCGGGGCGGGGGGATGTACAGGGGTCTTGGAAGTGGTGGTCGGGGATCGGGCAGGGCGGCTGCGGTAGTTGCCGGGGAAGGGAAAGCGAGCTCGGCTTGCCCAGCCTGTGAGAAAGTTGCCCTGCTCTGGAGAGGAGAGGAGAGGAGAGGAGAGGAGAGGAGAGGAGAGGAGAGGAGAGGAGAGGAGAGCGGGGCGCGGGGGCGGCACCGCCCGGGGGCTCGCAGTGACGCAGCTCCGGCGGGGCCCCCCGCCCGCTCCTCCGCCCCCGCTCCCCTTTTAAACCGCGCCGGAGCCGCCGAGCGCAGCCCAGCCCAGCCGAGCCGAGCATGGGGCCGCCGGCGCTGCTCGCCCTCCTGGCGGCCGCCGCCCTGGCAGGTGAGCGGGGACGGGGCGCATCCCGCCGGGAGAGCACTGGGAACGGCGGGGAACGGCCCGGGAACAGCCCCAGCGGGGCGGGGAGCGGCGGAGGAATGGATGGATGGATGGATGGACGGACGGACGGACGGACGGACGGACGGGCGGGCGGGCGGGCGGGCTCGCTCCGGGGAGGCGGCGGTGGGTGCGGGACCCGCAGCCCGGGGTCGCCCCTCGGGAAGGGGCGGCGGGGACGGCGCTGGGCGAGAGATCCCCGGCTGCTCCGCCTTTATTTTTATCCCGGTGCAGCGTCTTTGCACAAAGACTTCTCGGTGCCGCTTCGTTCCAGCGGTGCTGCTGGGGTTTTGCCAGCCGGTGCTGGATGCTGGGAGGTGATGGCAAAGTAGCGGCTCTGCGGGTTTAACTAGCAGGTTTTTAATGTTTTTGCACGCGGCATTAAGTACTAAAACCCCACGGTGAAATGAACCTTAAACACAATAGAATGAGGCGGTGGGTTGGCTCTGTAGTGTTTTATGCATACTTACATCATTGGTTGAAAGAGTCGGTGTCATTCTGGGTTGAGTATTTTTGGCTTTAGGTCTGTTAGAAGTCTCCACACTTCTGGGACTTGTACAGAGACTGTGAGGAAGTTGGCTGCCTTCAAGTGCCTTTATTGAAATCAGAGAGGGAGGGTGGGATACGGAGGGAAAGAGACCCCAGCACAGAGAAGCTCAGCACACTTATACCCATAGATTCTATGGGGGTTTATTACCAAATATTGTTTCCTGTTTATCAAAGGTTTATCCTGTTTATCAAAGTACCTGATCAAACAGATCAGGTACTTTACGTCCTTTGTGGCTGTTGTGCTTTCAAATGGTGAACTGGTCAGACATTAACTTCAAGAACTTTCTAGTACTCCTGCAAATCAATATGCCTAAATTTCAGTGATCCTGCCTAGGAAGACACTGTGACATTTTGGTGAGGAATGACACTGCACTGAGTCATCTGCACTGATGAAACAAAGCCATGTGGGGATTTCATCAGGGACCCACCTGAAGATCTGTTCTAATCTTGGAGATGCAAGCAAAAACCTTGTGAATTTGTCCTGCATTTATCACTTCTCATGATATTCATCAACTCTCAGCACTTAAACAAAATCAAATAATCTGATCACAACTGCCTGGGCAGACGTGGTTCAGGAGGGTAAAGCAGAGCCAGGGCTCAGCTCTGCTCCGTGGGGCTGTGGTTTGTTTCTTGCTGTGTGTTCAGGTGCGAGGTTTCCACGCTGGCCCGTGCTCTGGCTTTGCTCTGCTCTGGAGCCCTGCTGTGCTCCTGCAAGGCCATGGGTGGGTGTCCCGCTGCCTGAGCCTGCTGTCCCTGTCAGGGTGGTGGCCTCACCCCTCCTGGGCACACGTGGGGAGGGTGGCAGCCGTGTTGGCCAGCACCTTTGGGTGGCAGGTGGCCCCGAGGGAGCTCTTGCCAGCTGGCACTGGGGGCTGGCACTGCCAGCACTGGGTAAAGTGGGGCACTGCTGGCTCCCCACTGCCTTCCTGGCTCAGCCCTGGCAGAGCAGCTGCCTCAGGGAGTTATTTCAGGCTCTGGCATGGATTGGAGCCTCATCCTGTTTCTCCAGACAGGTTAATACGAGGTTTGTCCAATACCATTTGGTTCTCCTGACATTGTTGTGATGCTTCTCTTTGTTCATGCTGCCTTTCACTGTTAGGAGCTTTTGGGAGCTTTTGAATGACAGCAAAGACGGTGGGTACAGCCTGACTTTGTCTTCCTGTGCCACTGACAGCACTCAGGGGGTGGCCTGAAGGAGGAAAAGATGTCCAGGAGTTTGTCTGCTCTGTGCTTCATCCCATCACCTGGGTGTCACTCACAGGAGATGTGCTGTGGCTGCATCACTCGAAGGACAAACTCAGATGTTTGCCCTGGAGCCTCTCAGGTTTTCACAGGAGCTGGAGGAGCAGAGGAGCCTCCCCAAAAAGAGCTCATGAAGGGGCTCATACCTGTGAATGCAGCCTGGGAGCAGCTCCTGCTGTAAGAGCAACATCCCCAACACCTGTGGGATTGAGAGAATGTCTTTTTAAGACTAACACTTGTTTTGGTGGGAGGGGCTTTGTCTCCTGCCCCGATGTGCGTGCTGCTCCTCCTGCCTGCAGCAGCCTGGCAGTCATTTGCACGCTGGGCTAGTAAAGGAGCCGGAGCCGCCTCCGGCAGCTCTGAGCGCCCGAGATGGGGAGAGGCTTGGCTCTGAGCAGCACCATCTCCCCTCACACACCACCTGGCACTCTGGGGGAGGCATGCAGTGCTATTTTAGGGGAATCCCTTCTGTGCTCTCTTTGTGTGGGTTCCCTTCTCTGATGGCGCTTGTATAGGCAGGGAAGGGCTGGGGGCTGGAGAAGCACATCCCTGCATTTGTGTTTGGGGGAGAGCACAGAAATATCAGTTATTAGTGTATGATGCTCAGCTGTTACACTCTGAGTCAGTGCTCCAGGGGATGTCTGCTTCCTCTGCCAGCACAGAGAATAAAATGGTTGTGTTCTTTAAATAGTGTAAGGCTACGTGCTCCTGTCTTCCTTGGGACAGTGTTCATTCTCCTGATGCTGAGAGGTAAAACTGACCTCCTTCATCCCCATGATGTGCTGTGTGTTCATCTGTTTCAGAAGGTCTCTCACTGACCCAGCCAGAGAGAAGTCATGGTTGTATTTAGGACTCTCCTGACCTGTGTAAGGATTTCAGGGCTGCACCTCAAGCTCTGTATGTGTGTGTGCTGTGATTCTGCACCATGTGGGAGGCCTGCACAGCCAGGATTCAACAGGCCCTGCTTCCACACACTGCTGTGGGGCTGGCACAGGGGCTTAACCTCACTCCTGGAAATCTCCAGGTGCATGGGAATTGACACAGTTCATTAATAACACACAGCAGCCAAGCTCATTAACCAGCTGGAGACATTGCAGCAGTGATGGCAAAATCAGGCAGCACAGAGGTTTTATGGGCAGTAGCTTCTTTCCAAAAGCAAATTCCTTGGCCCAGGTACAGTAGAACTGGTGTAAGGAGGTGTGAGGTATCCCACATATCCTCAGGGCAGAGAGAGTGAGGGATGGGTTGTACTGCTTCCTTCCAGAGTAGTTTTCCACTGGGATTTGAGGGGGTTTTGCTTATTTATTGGAATGATAATGGACCATTCAGAGAATGGAAATTTTCCTGTCTCTTCTGGCTCTCTCTATCCTTGCAGGAACCACCTCCAAGTGAAACAACATTTCTCCAGCAGGACTGGTACAGTAGCTGCTTTAAAGTCTTAAAGAATGGTCTGCTGTTGGCAGGGGGTGCACCTAGAGCTTCTCCAAGAAGCCAAAAGATTCTTGGGGTGCAAACAGGCCTTGCTTGTTGGGTTTGATTTATTTTTTTTATAACAGGTGCAGCTACACGAGGACCTGGTTTGAAGTGAAGTTCCATTTTGGAATTTGAACGTGGCTTTCTTTGGTGTTGCATTTTTTGTGGGCGGGACTATTCTTGGTGTATATTATTTTAGTGCTACAAGTGTTACCATGCCTCTTCTCTCATGCTGTGCCTCAATTTTAGATGGCTTTTCCATCCAAATAAGGAAAGACTTACAGTGGAATGTGCCTGGTTTAGTTGACTGCCAACCCAAAACCCAAGCTGCCTCATCAGACCAATTTGACTGAGGACTCCTGTCATTGATGCTTGTGTTGATGAATCTCTAATAACTGTTTTTTCTTCCAGGTGCCAGCATAGTTCCAGTGGAAAAAGACCATACTGAAGAAATGGTGAGTAGCTGCTTGTCAAACCAACCCCAGAAGATACCAGTGATGTGTTCTCCATTTCTTTAATCTCTCAGGACAATGCTTCATTTTTTTCCTAAGGGTAAATTTTTAAAAAGCTGATGGCTGGTGTGGAACTCAGAGTGCCTTTAGCTGCCAGGAGATGCCTGCCTGCACCTCAGTGTGTTTGGTGAAAATGGGAGCTGCCTCTTGTGTCAGTGTGGTACTTGTGAAGCTCTGCATTGTACAGCTGCTGGAAGAGTGATCTGAAATACTGCACAGTACATGTTATTGTACTGACAGCTTTGGGGAAAGATGAAATATCTAGTTACCAACTGTGTAACAGACTCAATGATGTAGTCCTTCCTCTCGTTCTTTGGAAAGAGATCTCACCCTGTGTGATTAAATAAATGCCATCAGCTGCTCCCAGAGCTGACACCTGACCCCCTGCACTGGTTGTTGTGATCATTTAGATCAGCAAACACCTGGTAATAACCAGAAGTAGTTAAAAGACAAGTGGCTCTGTAAATGTTTCATTGTCTCCTCCCAGTCAGCCTGAGGCTCTTGTACCCCAGCAAACGGGAGCACTTGTTCTCACCATCGACTTCAGCTCCTGAAAATCATTTTATACAGAGGACATACTTTGGTAGTGCTTAGAATTAGAGCACATTGTGTGAATTTCCTAAATCAATCCATTTTCTCTGCCTCCAGACAGCCCAGTTGAATGTTCAGTGCTAAAAACCAGGCAGGACTGAGAGCACACACAGGTGAAAGGGTGTGGAGTGTGTCCCTGACAGAGTCCATGGAGGTGTTTTAGTGTATTGGCAGTCCAAACTGCCTCTGCAGCATCCTCATGTGGACAGATCCTACAGGATAATCCTCGTCCTTTGAATGTGTGTAGTGTCTGTTTATTTTATAGGGTCTGGTACCACATGTTGTTTGACTTCCCTTTGTACTGAGTAGGGTATTTAATATTTTAAAAGGTACAAAAGAAGCCCCTTAGCTCTGCAAACAAAGGGGAGATAAGAAGGCCTGTCTGTTCTCTTCCTGCTGGTACAGGAGTGAGGGGCAGAGCCCAAATGTTCAGGATTGCTCAAAAGTCATTAATAACAGCCTGAACTCTCATCTCCAACAGGCTTTTCTACCAGCTGGGTCAGAAGTAAAGTTTCCATTTTTGCCATGAGGATTTTCTCTCCTGTTTTGTCTCCTCCAGGTGACGCGGTGCATTGTGGAGGTTCTGTCCAACGCTCTCTCTAAGCCCAATGCACCCCCCATCAATCCTGAATGCAAAGAAATCCTGAAGAAGAGTAAGTGCAACGTTATCTGCACTCAGGAAAGAGTTTGGTGCATGGCTTCTCTCTGGTGTTGGAGCTGATGAACTTGAGCCTGTGTGAAACTGGTGCCTCCAAATTTCAGTGCCAGAATTCTGGTGTCCTTCTGTCTGTCTCACTCAGGGAGCAAACAGCCTGACCTGGGAATTCTCAGGGATTCTTGCCTAATACTTGTGGCTCCCTCCTTGAACCACCTGGAGGGTCTGAGAGGACTTGACAAACTCTTTAGGTAGCCTGAGAAGATGAATAACTATTGCAAAGCATCAGATTTCTTTAATTCTTTTTTCAGTTATTTTTTAAAAAAGCTTTTAAAACTTACTAAAAAGAATCCCTGGTGGTTTGGTGTAGCTTGGAATAGATGATTGTCTTTTTATTGTGAATAAGCATCTGTGATGGGCCTGGTCTGGCATTCAAAGAACTGAACACAACTCCAGATCCCATTGATTTTTAATGGGAATGAGAGCTAGCTTGACTCAGTACTAAAAATGTAATCACTAAAAAAGCCAAAGAAGGAAATTTATTCTGGAAATTTCAGGGGAACTTGTAAAATGCCTAATTAAGTGGAGTTAATTAGTTAGTTAATCCTTTTCCAGGCAAGCATACTTAAATAGTGGCAAAGTAATGATTTTGAAAGCAGAATTAAGAAATCAGTTCTGTCCAAATTTCCTTGGTACTTTGGGAAGCCAGTCATGTCTTTGAAATAACACTTCAGTGGAGGGATGGATTACTCCATGATGCTGCTTTTGTTATTGTAGGTGATAAAAATGACAGAGAGAGAAGCGAAAACGAACAGCCTGAGGTGAGGCATCCCAAGGACCCAGCAGAGACTGAAAAACATCCTGCTGAGAGCATGGAGAAAGAACAAAGGCAGGCAGAAGAGGAATCTGAAAAGTACATGGAAGGAGGTGATGAGGAGAAACTTGCTCATGAGGAAGGTAAAAGCAAGGAAGAGGAGGAGGCTGGACACCACACACCTGCTCAGGATGGGACACTTCATGTGGAAGAAAAAAAGCACTACCAGGAAATTGGGAGAGAGGAGGAGAGGAATTACCACAGTGAAGAGGAAAGCAAAGAGGGCAAGTGTTGTGAGGATGTAGAGGCTGCTGTTGTCACCAAGAAGTCCCACTCTGAGGGCATGAGCGTGGATGAGTTCCGTGGTGGGAATGATCAGAGCCCCAGGGGCCGCTGGCACCTGGAGGAGGGAATGCAGAGCCCTTCCAAACAAATTCGGGAAGGTGAAGAGGGAGAGGAAGAAAGGAGTGAGAAATACCACCATGAGTCTCAGGAACGTGCTTTCTCCCACCAGCAGCAGCGTGAAGAATCTGAGGAGAGTGAAGAAAGAGAGGAGGGAAAGGAACCCTTCAAAGGCAAAGGTTATCATGGGAAGCACAGAGTGGGTGACTCCAATGAAGAGAAGAGGGGCCATGGTGGTGAGAGGGGGGAACCAGCAGGGGGATCACACCCAGGGGAGGCCAATCTCTGGGAGCAGTGGAAGCACCGACAGAAACATCAGGAGGAGTCTGAGGAGAAGGGTGGCTCCCCTGGGAGGCGTGGGCCCGAGGGGCTGCAGGAGGAGGGGCCTGCAGAGCAGGGCAGTGAGGAGCTCAGCTGGCAGCAGAGCCAGGAGAGCAGGGAAGAGGAAAACAAGAGGCACCACCACAGTGAGGAGAGCAGTGAGAAGTGGCACGAGGAGAGGAGGCAGCGTGGAGGATCCCACCATCCTGGGGGCAGGATGTACGTTTCTGATGGAAGCCAGGAGGAGCTGGCCAGGTACCTCAGCCAGGAGAGGCAGCGCCGTGTCGGAGGGAGAGCCCACGTAGGGAACAGGCAACAGGAGGGGTCCCAGAAGGTCCGAGAGCACAAGGGCCAGGCCAGCAGGCACTACAGCACTGAGGACAGCCTGCAGGAGGAGGAGGAGGTGGAAGAGAAGCATCACAGCAGTGACCAGGTGGAAAATGAAGAGGAGGAAAGGTTTGCAGAGAGAGAAGAGTACAGAGGCCGTCTGCCCGCAGAGAAAGAGAAGAGAACCACAGCATCCTACAGGCCGTTCTACCCACTGCTGTGGTGGAAAAGCCAGCACTTGGACAAGAGGGACAGTGCAGGGGAGCAGCTTCTGGAGGGCAGGGAGGAAGGCAGGCCTGCCCTGAGCGAGAAGAGCCTTTTCCCTGAGTACAATGACTACGAATGGTGGTCAGAAAAGCAAATCCAGAGCGCACTGAAGCACAGGCGCAGCGAGAAGAGGAATTCTGGCAAAGCGAACAGATACGATGTGGAAAGGCAGTACAACAAGATGGATCAACTTGCACAACTTCTGAACTACAGGAAGAAGTCAGCTGAACTCCCAGGGCTGTACAGCTCTGGAGAAGACCTGAAGAAGCGTCACGTGGCTGGGAATGACAGAAGGAGCCTAAGCCAGAGACCCCTGACAGAAGAGGAGGTAAGTGCACAGCAGTTTCCCTGAAAAGCTGGGGAAATACACTTCCAAATCCATTCCCAAGGCAGCTGGGAAACTCTGCACAGAAAAACACAAACAAGATTATGTTACAGTTTAAGAGCAGATCTTCAGTGATTTAAAAATCTGCTTTTTTTGAACAGTGGAACTTTGAGTTTGCTGAACTACCCCAGGGCACAATTTGTGGGATAAAGACACAGCTCCTGTCTGCTGCCAGGCAGGAAGGGAAAGATTTTGTTCCCCTTTGGGCCCTGCCTCTCCCTCGAGGCTCCACAGACTGACAGAACAAAGGTGCCATCGCAGCAGGAGCAGAGGGGAAACTGACAAGCACCACTTGGGCTGTCGGGTTGTTTAAAACACCGAGCTGCAAAGTGAGTTGGATGTTTAGAGGGAAATCAGCTGCCCGTGGACTTCCCAGCTGGAATTGCAGAGCAGAACCTGCACTGCAACTGTAAGTCCAGTTCCTATGTGCAGTTCACACGTAGTGAATCCTTTTTGCTGGACTCCCTGTTCTGCTCCAGCATGCAGGAAAATTGATCCTGCAGCCATCAGTTAGCTCCCCTCAGGCAGATCCTCCTGGTGTGTGTCCCTGTGTCTGCATTGCTCAGAGCTGTGCTGGCAGCCGGGAGGCTGGACACTGATTTATACAGGTGTTAATTGGTGTTAACAAGTAATCCCGGTAAAGGCTCGGTGCATAAAGCTTCTCCTGCTCTCTGTGCCTGTGGAGCTGTGCCCTCACTCCCCCCTGTGCTGGCTGTGGGACCCCCAGGGACAGCAGCTGCAGCTGTGACATGGCAGGAGGCCACCTATGGATGGTAATGGTGCTTTAAATCTACAAAGATGAGGCTCTAATTAGGGCCAGCTCGCACAATTAAAATTTTGATGCTTTCCCCATCCCATGTTCCATCCAAAGCAGGGAATTTCACCGATCTCCCAAGTCTTTGCTGCACTGCTGTTAACACCTGCTCCGCTCAGGGACTGGGAAGTGGCAGGACAGAATCTGCCTTGGAAATGGCCTTTCCTCTCCTTTCCTGGAACAAAACATTTCCCAGCGTTAACAATGATGTGTGAAACGCTCTCTGTTTTCACAGGAGAAGCAGCTGGAAAACCTGGCCACCATGGATCTGGAGCTGCAGAACATAGCAGAGAAGATCAACAGCCTCAGGAGAGGCTGAAGGTGTCCTGTGCTCTGTGGTAAAGTCACTGCCACTGGATTGTTGTTTGCCCCAAACCCAGGAAATTCTATTCACTGTCCACTCTTGTGTAGTGATTTACACAGCTGAAAGTGTCTTTAATTTGCTGTTATGCTCCTGAGACCTGAATGGCATGAATTTTAGTAACATAACCTTTCATGTGGGCAGGTATTTTTAATATGCTTTTGGAGATAATTGTGTTAGTGTTCTTCAGGAATATATTTGTCTGAGTTTGCAATAATAAAAACCATTGATCTTGGACCAAACCTTCTCCTTGTTCATGTGGCTGATGGGGTGATCTCAGAGTGAGCTGGTCAGGTGTGTAGATTGTGCACAGAGTAGTGGTGCTCCACCTCTCTTTTAAGTTACAAGGAGCCCATCTGTGCATTTTGTCACTTTGCATGAGCATCAGAGGGAAGAAGGAATCTGAAATCTCAATAGTGATTTATTTCTTGTTTCCTTCCTCATTTTCACTGCACTTTACAAGGATTATGGCACATTTGAAAACTGGGATTTAGTGTTGACGCTCTGTCAGTTTCACTACTGGTGAAATGGAGCCAGTTTGGCCTTGATCCAACTTAACTCCTCAACACTGTTTATTTCTCAAACTGATCTAGTATGCAAATATGTTTTTCCCATGTTATTGTTTTTTATTGTCACAGTATAAGCAGCTGTTTAAAACGAAGAGATGGTTGAAACCTATATCCTCTATGGGTTCTTCACATAAGGAGGAGAAGAAAAGAGAGAAGAGAAACTTCCCAAAAAGTAGAAAAACAACACAAGAAGTTTACAAAAAGCAGAGGTAGATAAAACCTGAAGATGTAGTGTACCTGTTCTCCCAAGAGGAACCCTAATCTGCTTCTTTCCATGAAATACAACCCCTGTTTCCAGCTAAGGCTGCCCTAAAAGAACATTCCTCAAAATACTGAATTTTACACCTTTATCAAGTCTCAGCACTTGGTCCCAAAGCTCCAGGTTGTGTCCAGACACTGATGAGGGAGTTCCAGAATGCAGGCCAAGCCCTCCTGGCCCTATAGGCTCCCACTGGGCTGTAATAGGGTGCAGCCAGCAGAGTATTGTCCTCTTAAAGCCTATGCTGGACCTTTTTATTTCCAAAAATAGGGAAAAGTAAGAAAAAAGATAAATCTCTTTAGGGAAAAACACCCTGTAGTTTAATTGAAATGGCAAATGCAAAGTTAAAAAAAATTAATAAAAAAAAGCCCAACATCTGAAAGATCGAACAGTAGAATAAATAAATATACATACAGCAGTTTCCAAAATAGTCATCTTAAAAACATACAGCAACTCTCTGAAAATGTCTTGGAAAGTGACAGACAATATTAATAGTGACATTATTTAAATATTTAGTATTTTAATTTAAGAACATGCACTTTCTCCTCTGTATTTATTTCAGAAAAATGTGGAGTCATGATGTAAGCATGGGGTCATCTCTACTATTAGATTTCTCTTTTTATTGTTCCTTTGGGAAAAAAAGTGTATGATTTTTGCTGTTCATCCTACTTTCTTAAATCACAGAACAGAGCTGAGTTCTGTGTCCCAAGTGGGAGCAGATCACCACGTGGAATCCTGAGGGGAATCCTCTGATGAATTTCTGGGAGAATGGAAAGCTGGATGTGTTGACTCCAACTCAGCCATTTAAAAAACTTCCTCATATTCAGATTTGGTAACAAACAGAATGTCTGCACTGAGGCTTTGTCTGCTCTTGATATTCTCTCCTTTTTGAAGTTCCTGTGAGTTCAGTGGGATGTTTGCTCCCAAGGGTTTTCCTTAACATTCAGATGATGTGAACTGCTAAGGAGCAGGTGAGTTCTGCTGATTCTCTGACAGATGCATGACAGGCACAGCCCTGTGCTGCCAACAGCACAGGAAGGACTTGTTATTTCACTAAACTCCTGAGATCTAAACCACAAGTCATTCTCCAAATGTTAACAAGGAAGGTCTTGAAGTTTGCATCTTTTAGATGATGGCTCTTCCATCTTTAGTGCTTCTGAGTTACTGGAATCAGACTTGCCCTTCTCCAAGACGACAGTGATGCCAGACAGGAGGTACCCTCCACCTCCACTCATGGTCAGCTTGGGATGGCTTCGATCTGGTAAAACCTTTAAAACAAACAAACAACAAAACACACCCAGAACACACCCCACAACCAGCACCTGTAAAAATGCACTCTGTGTGTGCACATCATGTTCAGTAATTTCAGCTTACAGAACAGGATGTAATTTTTTTCCCAGCCACAACAAGGAACAGCCATTTGGGAAGTGTGTTTATCTTTAAAGTAGCTGCAGAGGAGAATCCAGTTATAGAAATCCATAATAATACAGCTGCTGCCTCACTGGTTACTTCTTCATGGCATTGCTAGCAGAAAAGATATATATTTAGATTTATTTATACAGATATTCATTATATATGATCTACTATAAAGCCAAGGTTTGAGACTCATGAAATGCCATGATGTGCTCAGAAGTGAGGTACTCTGCAAGAAAGCACAGCTGCTGCACAGACCAGCCTGAAGGGATTCTGTGATTTCCAGTTCTGTCCCTGTCACCTTTCTGCAGCCACAGCCCACCTCTGTGTAAGGACTGTCGCTCCAGCTGTGCCTCCTCCTTGCCCTGACTGCCACTGCAGGTCCCAGAGGTTTTACCTGTGTCCAGGACACTGCAGTGCTGTTCTCACTGCTGCACCTGCACACAGGACCCATGGCCAGGCCCACCTTGTGTGGACATCTAGGAATTATTAACCCTGTCACTCTCCTACAAATATTTCAGCAAATGTTTAATAAAATGCAAGCAAGTAAAGTCTTTCCATTGGAAATGGGGACAGTGAAGCATTAAAGCTCTTCAGAACAGCCCCCAGGGCAGAGCAAATGCCTGAGCTTAGACCTTGTTTCAGTCAGTCCAACCTCCCCCCTGTTTTCAGGGAATGTTTTGCTCCTCAGAATTCCCGTGGTTCTGGCAGCCCCCTGCTGCCATCCTTACCTGGTAGTTCCTTAGCCAGGTTTCAGACAGTTTCAGGTTGATGACTCCACCTCTTTCTCTCAGCTTGGTGTAACATTCCAATAAGGGCTTAGAAAAAGCAAAAAGGAGATTACAAAGCAGAATGGCATCAAGCTTGAACTGTAACAGCTGAAGTAATGTCCTGATTTACCTCTTTATATTGGCAGTAGACAACAAAAGGCCTCGAAGGAGCAACAAATTCCAATAAAGAAAGTAACAAGGGTGTGGGATGAAACTTGCTGGCTACAATTAAGCTGCAAAAAAAGTTTCATGCACGTTAGTTTTCTGCTTCTGAAACCTGCTCCCCTAGTGACATTTCCTCCTACTTAGCACAGCAATCAGTTACAGCTTAGAAGTGTCTCATCAGCATGTTTTCATTCTCTGACAAGTCCCCAAATGTAAAAACAAATCATTACTTCCTACTGGTGTAATTAAAAGGCTGAAGCATTGCTCCCCAAAGTGCAGAATATTAAAAGCATTGCAGGAGCACTCACTTCAGCTCTATTCGGGCTCCACAATAATTCTTACAGTCTAAGAAATTTCATGTTGCTTGCTCTGCCCCAAGACCATTTTCCAAATACTGTTTAAGTTTTGTGACTGCCAGATGTTGCTTAGAATGTAACCTCAGTCATGACTCTTTAGACTGAGTAGTCTTCATTTCATAGTTTTATATAAAAAGAATATTTAAACAAAGAACAAATCCTTAAAAGGCATGACTAAAGACCTTTTAAAAAGAAACTATGTCCTTGAAACCTAAAGCCTTCATATTTTATTCTCCATCCTCATTTTAGCATCACACAATAATTTGGATCTACAGCTGGTTGAGATTCTCTACCACCATCTCCAGTTTTAATCCAAAAAGTCACAACTGAACTACAGTGCAAGAAATGGTTGATAATTAGTTAATTAGCTATTAAGTTGTGCTTGTGCAGAAAGAAGGGGCTAATTACACTCTTTCACAGTGTACAGAGATTACTGAGATGCCCCATCAATTAACATTTGTTCCCCAGGGGAATGTGCAGCACTGGAGCAGAGTTAAACTTGCCTGGCAAAAGGGAGGTAAAAATTGATGTTCAATTTTGTAAATATAACAGAAATAAGGAGGTGAGATAATTCTTTTTCAATTGTTCCCACTTTGGTTGGTTGCCAGTCATGGCCTTGCAGACCATTTACTTTTAATGCAAACCTCAAAGGAATTGTGCTTCATCATGACCCAAGCAGGCCATAAAGGAAAGCCTCATCCTGTGCCTTGGAATGCTGCAGTGGCACTGCCAGGGACTCTGCCAGACTCCAGGAAGGGAAGTGAGGGCTGAGGGATTGGGAAAATCAAATGCTGCTCTTTCATATGGCAGCACAGATTGCTGCCAGCAGGGAGCCTGGCCAGGCACAGAATGGATGCAGTGGGTGAGGGGGGAACAGAAAGGGGCAGAGGAAGGGACATGGTCTAATTCCAAACATTTGGTGTGCCTATGAACAAATTTCTGCTTCCATAGTCTCAGGAAAATTGAACAGTCTATCTCTAGAGTCTTCTTTAAAAGAATACCAAATACCCAATGAACATCTTCCTTTTTCCCTTCCATGGCCTAACATCAGACCTCAACTCTCACCAAAGGAATTGAACCAACAGATCCAGGACAATGTTTTACCACACAGCAGCACAGAAGGCAGAAATTTAACTGGAATGGTATCTTCTACATTCAGTGATAAATACTGTTAAATTCAGGTACCTAAAGCTGGTACCCACCTTCACCTAATGAACAGCTTTTCTTTACTCTGCCAGTAAGTCCCAGTCTTTCTCCCCACCTCCAATGTTAAGCACCTTTTTCCCTATCCTTTCCCTCTTTCTCTCCTGCAAAAAATCCCCAAACCCTTATTTTCCCTGTCTGTTTCTAGTCCTTAATTTGAAGCATTTCCTTATTCCATGCCAAGGTTTCTGTGGTTCCTGATCTCAAGGAGCAATGCCTATAAAAGGCAGATGATTACATAAAGGGGATCAGCCCTCTGGGACAGTGCTCTCAAGCACCATAAATTCTGTTTACCCCCATCCTGCTGAAGCCTTCCTAAAGCCAGGAATCACTCATCCCTTCAGGAATATCATTTGTTACAGCTTTCATGCATTACAGAGGACAAAAGGAGGATAAAAGTGATTGAAAACAAATAAAGAGACAGATACTAAACAGGGCTCCTTGAACTGAATCAACAACTGAATGTGCTATTTTACAGGGAAGGAAATGACAAGTGAAGTCAAACATTACTTTTGCCTTTGCCAGGTCACACACAGACATTAATGACAGTGATGGTGCAGCACACAGCAGTGAAACCAGACCCAGACACTGCCACTGTTCAGGCAGCTCCATGGCACAGGCACAGGCACTGGCACTGGCACTGCCAGACAGACGTGCAGAGCTTTCTACAAACCTCCTTGAGCACTTCACTGCTTCAGAGAACACAGAACTACCTCGTTCTGCATGTTTATAAATTCTACCACTTAAATGTGCTACATGAGGTATATCAATGAGCATGAGTTAAAATATTTCATAGTAATAAAACCCAAAAATTATATACAAGCATTTGAAAATAACCAGGAAATGTACAGTAAAATTTATTCAAGCAGAACAGCTTCATTTCCAGTGAATCAATATCCTTTGGAGGAAAACAAATTAATATATTATTAAATTAACTGAATTAATGTTACCTGGTTAACTTGAATCACTTCAGCATTTGCTAAGAGCACAGTGAAAAAGTCACACCCACCAAATGCTCTTACACTATTTTGGAGCTCAATTTCTAGGAATATATTGATTGTATTTATTTTTAATTTATTATATTAAATCTTTGTGCTAAATTGTTCCTCGGGAATAACTGATCCTGGGTAAAGCAGGTAAAATAAAGTTTGGAATTTTTTTTCCTTTGTAAAAAGGAAATTAGTTTCTAAAAACAAAACAACAAAAAACCCAAACAAAAACAAAAAACCCAAAAAACAAACAAACAAAAACAAACCCAAAAACAAAACAAAAAAACCCAACCAACCAACCAAACAAAAAAACAACAAACCAAACCCACAAAAAAAACAAAAAAAAACCCAAAAAACAAACCCAGAACAACAAATTTAGTTCCACTTAATCTTAAAAACTCAGGTTCTATTTGGCTTATTAGAATACTGTTATTTTTTTGGGAGTAATTTTGAATTAGATTCTACCTGGGTTCTGGTTCTCTTTGGATAGACTTTTTCATTTTTAATATTTGCTCATATTTAGTTGACTTTTAGATAATTTCAAGATATTTAAATGAAAGAAAAAATCTCAACCAGTGCCTTTTGTGCCACTTTTCTGCTCCATCCCATGGCCCCCATGATCTGGGATGTTTCAGAGCACTAAATTGGGAACACCATTCCCAAACTGTAACAGCTCTAAGCAGACTCACCCATCAGCATTCTTCTCTCTCAGCAAAGCTGCAGCTTCTTTCAGCTTTTTCCTTCTCTCCCACTGTTTAATTTGCTTCTCCCGAACCTTTGAACAACAAAACAAACAGTTGGCACTTTAACGGTAATTATTTATCAAATCATTATTACCTGCATTTTCAGTTTTTGAATCTTAATGTAAGACAAAAGACAACTTCCAGAGTTCCACTTAAACACCTGACTAAGCTGCATTCAGCAGGGCTGATTCAGACAGCAGAATTTTATGTCCACAGATGTTGTGAAACCTGAACAGCCACAATAAATATTCTTACATTTTCTTTATTTTCTTTTTCTTTGTTCTCTTTAAACTCTAAATCTTCAGCATTAATGTCCATTGTGTCTTGCTCTTCTGTTGGACTGATGTCCATAGGTGCTTCTGTAGCAGGTTCCTCCTCTGTTTCCTGCAGGGAACTCTGTTTCTCCTCACTCAGTCCATTGCTTTCCTCTTCCACCAGGGCATTCTCCTCAGGGTCTGCAGGCAGAGTCTCTGTACTGAATGTCCCAGACAGGAGACTCTGTACTTTGCTGAGAGGAAATTCATGAAGATTATCAAAAAAAGGTTTGGGAAATCCAAAACAACTGGTGGCAGCTCTAACAGGTCCCCCTCCTGGGTACATCTGAATGATCGATCCATAGCCTGTGGGAGGGAAAGAATTAAAATACATTAAAAATAAAATTAAAGCCAGAATTCTTAAAAATCTAAAATTCTTTCTAAAAAGCTTAAATGAAGCATCCATTTTAAAAAAAGGAAGTAAGCTGTCTCTCTTAAGCAAACCATCAAATTTAACAAGCTGTGGAAATATGCCTCAAGGTAGGAAACCTTTATTGAAAGGACAACAGTTACTGAAACACAGAAGGACAAGGTAACTCATGGAATATTTGTGTATTAAACATGTGTTTAGGATTAGATTAGAAGCTAACATTAGCTTCTTTCTTCTACTATATGGGCTACTAGCTCATATAAGCAGTGACAAATTGCTAGAAAAAACTAATATAATAAATAATTAAAAGGCAAAATTGTAAAGTTTCTGTTACTTATTTGTGGAGTTGCTTGGATAAAACCCAAAAGTTAATTTAAAGAGCCTTATTTGGCAAATACTTTCTTCAATATCCAGGCCCTAAAGGAAGAGCTGTGAGATGTTAAACACACTCAATAGTTGACTGAAATTGTATCTCATTTACTTCACCCCAAGAAGTAGCCCTATGGCCAAAAGCCAATCTGCAGTAGCACTGCCTGTGTGCTTCCCAGACAGCAGACAGCACATCTGTGTCCACATCACATCACCTCCCGCCTTTCCAGGCTTCTGGAATATAACTGTCACCTTTGCCTGGTGTCTTAGAGTAATGAAACTGATAACTGAGTTCCAAAGACAAATCAGGAGTCAAACTTCTCCTAGAGTAGCTGAAGGAAATGTCACATACTTTCAAAACACACACTAAATGTGGTGCAGTGAACAAGAGGAACTGCAACATTTCCAGTGCTGTCAGAATTCCAGTGGCACTATTCCTGTTTTCTGCCATTCACTTTCCTGGACTTCCAGGTGTCTGGGAAAGATCTCCATACAAGCTCTTTACAGCTTTTTCTGATCTCAATGACATAATGCTAAGAGAGGAACTAAACCAGATCTACATACAAGGCTATAAATTTAATAAAAATTAATCATATAAACAATTATATCAAATCTAATTCTCATTTTTAATGTTTTTTTTTAAGTACTGAAAAAAAAAATCCAACTGATGCAAAAACTTTCCCCAGTGGAAAAACAATTTTTCCTTGAATGCTGGTGGTGGTAAGAGTAGATTTCAAAAGCTGAGGAAGCATTTTGGAGTGCTGCTCTCAGCAGTGTCCCACAGGTGTGTATTTCCACCCCCCTGGGGTAGCTCACCCCCCATTCTCTCCATCACAGCCCCCAGCACCAGGCCTGCACACGTTTCCATGACAATCATCTTGTTGCCAGCGTGGATGTTTCCCAAAGTCAGCATCTGAGCCAGGGTGTCGTATCTCAGGTGGCTGGAAGACAAGAGGCATTGAACAAACATCAGTTTGCTTACAGACACTGCCCACTAGCCTGCCAAAAACAGTTGGATTGCAGGCAGATTTGGGAAAAGCATCAGTGACCTTCAGAGTCACCACACAGAAAATTATAATTACACATCTGATAATGAAGAACTAGAACTGGAGCCAACAAGAAATCAGCCAGGAAAAGCAAAAGCAGGATATGCAGGAGGGTGCCCATAGCAAAGTGGACATCTTGTGCTGTGCCAGTCAGAGAAAGTAGTTTTTTAACCTTTTGTTTGTTTTTTCTCTGGCATGTCAGCTTTGTAAAGAACAAGTGGTGTGGATGCATCTCCTGATCCAATAATGAATCCCGTGTGGTTTTCACCTGTTTTGCAGGAGCCAGCATCACCTGTAACCCAGGATCAAAACCCAGCACATGCACTGAAGAGACTCAGTGAAAGCTACAGAAATTACAACTAATCTTCAGTAGCAAAAAGCAGCCAAGTGCAGAGATGTTGGAAGGAGAAGGAAAAAGGTTTGAGAAGCCTTAAATAACGTGTATTTGAAGATTTTAAATCCCAGCATCTTAGATCTACTATCACTTCATAAAAATGTATCAGTCTACTGTTACTGTCTGTAACAATGTATCTCCTAGGTGAGGTGGGTGAAAATCAAACAGGGCCAGATCCCTGGAGTCACGGCCCTGTGGGAACTCAGCACATCCCTCGGGATGTCCGGAGTTGCTGAAGACCCCTTCGGGGGGCTCGGAGACCCTGGCACGCTGCCTGGAACACCTGGTGGCTTGACTTTGATCCTTCCAGCAAATTGCCACCTTTGTATGAGGACATGAGAGCCACACAGGTTTGAATGGTGCAGGAATAATGTATTCACAGGGTGAAAATTTAGATTTTGGAATTTTTAATATAGGGGTTATGGGGACAAGATGGAGGAATCAGGGCATGTCTAGTCCTTAATCTTTCTTCTTCTTGTTCTCCATTTTCTGCTGTGATGTTGGCACTTGGTGATTGGTTTAGAGTAAAAGTGCACAGTCTAACATAGGTGATAGGTATTGGGAATTAAAAGTAAATATGATATACGTAGTTGGTAATATAAAAAGACGACACCGCCTCGGGGGCGGAGGAGTGTGCTTGTGGCTGCCTTGCTGAGCAGACCTTGGCTGGGCAGAGAGAAAACTTTGGTGATAAGAAATAATAAGCAACCTGAAGACCGAAAAGTGAAGAGTCCAGGCTCATTCTTCAAAGCGCGGGCTGCCTCGGAACGAACCAGAGATCAAACAGCCAACCCTGAGATGGCCCCATCTGACTCCAACCCCAATGTTACCCACAGGCTTTTAAACTCTGGAGATTTGAGGATTTTGAATCCCTGACAAGTTAAAGACAACAATTCTTGCCTGTGGTAAGTGGCTGGTTATCTTGTTACTGAGCCAGAACCAAAGCAGGTAAGAGGTACCTTAGAAAATCACAGAGCTTCTGTCTGTGCGGGCAATTAGCAAGGTGGTATTGACAGGGAAATGCATTCTGGTGCTGCATGCAGAAGAGTTCTCCTGTTTGCTGCCATATTAATTAATTGTCAGTATCACATTATCTTTCATTAAATCACAATCCTCACGTTCAAGGAAAGAGAGGATTGTATACTTTGGATTCAAGGAAAGGTGAGTATTGTATACTTTGGTATAGTGCAGGTATTTAAAAAGTATTAAAGTATCTTTCTGTTGTCATTTGAAAAAGGAAACCAAATGAAAACTCACTTAATTTTTCCAGGTTCCCTTGCATAATACATGGTTGAAAGGATGCGAGTGGATGGTTTCACAATTGTAATAACTGCCTCATACCTGTAAAAAAACATAGCAATGGTCTTATTTTAATCTCAACAATTTAGGGAATTACCAAGTATTTTTCACATTTTAAAATTCACTTACTTTTTTTTCTTCTTCTTTATGTATTTATCTTGAGCAAATTCTGTTTTGTCTCTGAATGTTGTACTGTTCTCTATTAACTGCTGAACTATTTCCTTGGAAGAGACAATTCATTTTTGTTACAGCTGGCATTTATTTCTCATTCATTTCATAGACAGTATTTTTTTAAACAAGCACTGAAAATATTTTCTTCCAGTAGAGGCATTGTATACCGTGAACTTCTCCTGACACTAATGGCAAAGTCAATCTCTGTTAACCAACAGGACCAGTGAGGCACTACACTGACTATCTGTAGGAATTTAATCACATAGTTTTGCATAAAAATCATAGAAATGAAAATGTTTATCCTGCAATACTCAGTAATATTTCATTTAATCCAACTCCTTTTCTTTGGTTCTCTCTGATTCCAGCATCTCTGAGGGTACCTTTTTTCCCTGTCCCATGTAGTTCCTCCCCTCTGCTCTGGTTAATCACCACACATCTCCCTCACTCCAATAATTTCTTCAGTCTCACAAATTTTGCCACCCTACTGTACCAACTCCTTGCACAATGTCCAGCTCCTTAGCATTTATTACTTCCTGCAATACTCCACCTGATTTTTTTCCTTTTCTAGATCCCAAGTCTTCCCAGAATTCCAGTTTTGGTTTCTTGGTCTCCCTGTTCTAATCCCCACCATTTGCCAACCCAACTCTTTCTCATGCTTTCAGATTCCAGCTGGAGGGATCATTAGGGCCTCCAGCAAAACCAAACCAATCCAAGAGGACTCTCCTTGCCTGGAGTTTATCTCCATGCCAGCAACACAGGAACAAAAATGCTGCTGTTTTGGGTTCTGTGATCCAAGTAGTTTAACTGCTAAAATTATGGGTTCTATTGAACATGGAGGGGACAAATTAAAAAAAGGAGTATTTTCAATTTGGACACTGCAGCTCCCCTTGTGCTTTAAAAACCTGCTCAAATAACAGAGTGGTGCAAGTATTCCTCACTTCCTATTGTGCTTTTCAGGCCATTATTCCTTCAAACACTTAACACATGTGATTAATGGTTTGAAACAGGATCTCTTTGTTTTTTGCTTTATTCTAGGAAAAAAATAAATTCAGTGCCTGGGTTATGTTGTTTTGTAGGGGTTTTTTTATGTTCCAGTAAAATTTACAGTGAGGAAACAGGGAAGTGTCCTGCATCACCAAGACACACCATTCACAAACAGGAATTCAGATTTTAACAGACACAAAGGGAGGAGTAATACCTATTGCTGCTAACGTAGCTCAAAATGAATATTAGTTACAGTCCAGAAAGCAGAGTTAATAAAAGCACAGGAGATGCACGGCACAGGCTTGCTGAGGACACACAGGAAAGTCAGAGGGATCTTCTGCCATGGACAGTGAAAACAAAAACCATCAAAGCTGTCAGCCTGATTAGCACATTCTTCTCCAAGAGATAACACAACCAGCAGCACAACCATGGCAACAGAGGAACCATTCCAAACTCCTTGGACCCAGCAGGCAAAAGCAGAAAAACTGCTCCAAAGAGCAAGATGCAAACAGGAGATGAACTTGAGGTAAGCATGAGCAATTTCCTGCTTTTCTTAGAAAGGGCAAAGCAAAGAGCAGAGCGGATTGTGCCTGACAGCATCTGCAGAACACAACTGGCTGCAATGCCTTAGGAACAATCTAAGACAGCTTAAAGATCCCTTACTTTATGAAAGGTGCAGGCTTAAATCCCAACCCCTTTTCTAACAGAACAGAACTGATCTTTTGGGAACACTCTTGAGTTTTCCTGGTACAGACAGAGCACCAGCATCACCCCTGTTGTGGCAGGCACTGCCTGCAGGCACACTGGTGTGTTATAACATGTGTTACACAGTGTCATTTGATAAAACTTCATTGCTTGGCCATAATCTTTTCCTACACCTTGGACAGTTTAATTATTGCACAATTTTAATACCTCTGTAATACAGAAATAGTATTTCAAACCTTATACACAAGCAAAACTAAATGGTGATCATGTGAACTGTACTTTTTTACCTGTTAAGACTTCTGATGCCACAAAAATTTATTCTTTACTCTCCTCTGACAAAGTTGCCAACCTTACATAAAGTTTTCTCTGAAAACAGCTTTAGCATTTTTGTAAAACCAAAAAGACTTGACCAGATGAACAAAGAAAAAGCACTGAAATCTATGCACAGATAAAAAAATATTGCTTTTCAGAAACTAAAATATAACCACCAAAGTAGCACAGAAATGACACCAAAACCTTATTTTTACCTGTCCTTTAATACCCTTGTCCTTCAAAGCCTTTATGTCATCATGAGTCAGTTTTTGAGACTTCCCATCGTCAACTATGTTACGATTATCTGTCCCTGCTTCCTTTGTTTCTAAAGGAAAAGGATATAGATTTGTAAAATCTACCTCCAAATAAGTGGGAGAAACACATTATTTTAGTGTCACAGAAAGCAGATTTCTCTTGGTTAAACACACATTTTTCATGGCCTTGCAAAGGACAGCCTAAGCAAGGAAATGGAATATGTGAGGTAAAACTGAATGCAAATAAAATCACCCGGACTGAGGTTCAAATTTTCTCCCACATTAGAAAGATTATTTGTTACAGGACTAGTGAAACCACTGATCAAGACAAAACCATGCACACTTCTACGACAGAAAGAATATAAGCAGCATGTAGTTAACAAATGATTAATAGAAAGCTTTCCCAATTTCTTTGGTATCAGCAAAGAAACAAATTAATTCAAAATAGTTTTTCTGACAGTCAGTCCTCTGGGATACCTGTGGTTGTCTCTTCCACCTCTTGCTTTGGCTGGAGGTTTCCGCCACTGGTTACTTCAAACGTAGTTCCATAAATATGTCCGATGGCATTATCCAGGTAGAACCACTGCTTCTCAAAAATTATTTTTCTGAAATAACAAAACAGTAATACTTAAAGCATTATTTTTATTGTATCTGAAACTCTCTATGCTTGAGCCTAAACTATAGCTCTATAAATGACATTTTCATCTATATCCCCAGAGAAAAGCAGGACAAGCACAAAGAGCGAAATTAACCACAAAATCCACATTAAACTGAAACTGGTCAGGAAAAGAACCAAGAACTTAAATAAACCATATAGAAAGACTTTTTTTTTCCAGTTCAAAAGAATTTTCAAATGACAGATAAAATAAAGCTATAGCACCTGTCAGCATCATTTTTAGAAAGTCAGAAATATATTAAATCCAAGCTGGGTCATGCAGAGTAGTAGTAAAAAGATGAGCATGGTCCTCTATTTTGCAAATTTCCTCTGAAATTATTCCTCTGAAATAAGATTTGCCAAAAGACTATGAGGAAAACAGACAGCAATCCTGGAATTGTTTCATTAAAAAAAAATTAATTTACCATCCCTTTCATTTTGATTGCGCCAAGGCAGGTGTGCATTTTATCCTCCTTCACTAAAAACAGGATCCACAAAGCCTTTAACTTCCAGGCTGACCAAAAAATGCTGCCCTGCTATCCCTGGAAATACCAATCTTGGCAAATGAAATAGGTATCAGGATCCATGCCACACTCACATTCAAGTCAAAACTTGCCAAAACGAGCCGTAATTATGCAAATTATACTCAGCACTAACACTGAACGACACCATTTTCAAACCGGTCCCGTTCAAGCATAGCACCTTCCATCTCCATCCTGCTGAATCAGACACCTGGCCACATTACCCAACACTGACTTACACACACTGCAAAGTCTACAGGAACTGCCTGCTGCCAGGGGGAGCCCCGGCTGTGCCCAGCGATTCCAGCGCTCCCAGCCGGGCTGCAGGCGCGATCCGGCCGGGCCAGCTGGAGCCCTTGACTGGCTCCAAAGCAGCAGCAGCAGCCAGAGCGGAGCGCCGGCATCGCCCCGCACACCGAGGAACACGCTCAGGGCAATTCCCGATCCTCGTTAGCGCCTCACGGACACCGCGGGCCGCGGCGGGCACCCTGCTCAGCTCCGCTTCCACCGGCAGCAGCGTGACAC
This sequence comes from Calcarius lapponicus, assembly GCA_039654755.1. Classification (NCBI taxonomy): domain Eukaryota; kingdom Metazoa; phylum Chordata; class Aves; order Passeriformes; family Fringillidae; genus Calcarius; species Calcarius lapponicus. Next base: position 100,998,340 of record CM077465.1, on the reverse strand, counting down.
CGGCACCGCCACACCTCCGGGATCTCCTCCGAAGCCCTATCAGCAATGCGGCCGGCAGATCTGCCGGGCTTAAGGGGTCTTTTTTGCCATAGGGACCGAGACAACATTAAAACCTTTCCCTCCGCCTGTCACACGAGCCTCGCGGGGGCCGCTATTCCTGCCTGCCGGGACCGGCACCGGGACCCCCTTCCCTCCGGCGGGGCCCGCCACAGCCGCACCGAGGGTGGCGGGGGCGGAGGGCGCGAACGGCGGCCGAGGCACCGAGCGGCACCGGGAGGGACCGAGCGGCACCGGGAGCCGCCGGCGCGGCGCTCACCTGCGGCGCAGCACCGACACCGCCTTGAAGACCTCGTCCCGCTTGAGCACGGCACAGTCGCCCTCACGGATGCGCGCGCTCGGGCCGCCCTCCATGGCCGCCGCCGCTGTCGCTCGCGCCGGGCCCCCGCGCAGGCGCCGGACCCGCGCGGGAGGGGCCCCGGCGGGCGCGCCTGCGCAGTGCGGCAGCGCGGGAGGCGGGAACCGGCGCTGAGGGCAGCGAGCGCCCGCCCGGCCCCGGGGCTGCTCCGAGCCTGCCCCGCGCTGTGCTGGGCGAGAAAGGGCCGGCCTGCCGCGGGGTGCCCTCTGGAAAACAGCACTGGTTTCAATTAAGTGTCTCCTGGTGGAATTTGTTTCCTCAGCTCGGTTTGCTGTCGCGTCTGGCAGCGGGAGATGAGCAGGGAGCTCAGGGGCAGGGGGTGCGCCCGGGGCAGAGGCTTCCAGGGATGGCGAGGAGGATGGCGAGGAGGAGGAGGAGGAGGATGGCGAGGCAGAGGACAGAAGGGAGAGCCCAAAAGGATGCCCGAACCTGGTGAGCCAGCCTCTGTGCTTCTGCTTTCTGAAGCCATAATGCTTTTATTCTTCTAACGCACTGTGCTAGGCAATTACAGCTGTTTGTCTCCCATGGTCAAAAGAATCACTGAGAATAAAACTTGTAAAATTTCACTCTCCGTATTCTTCCAATGCACGTTATTTTTTTTTTCGTCCCCCAGCAAAATCTCGTCTAGTCCAATCAACGATGGACCAATTTATTCCCTATAAGGGCTGGAAACTTTATTTCTCTGAAGGTATTTTTAAACCTATTTTTCTAGAATTGATTACATGTAGTGCTAGTAGAGTTTTAAGTCAAATAAAGAACAACCAAAATTTAATCTATAAAAACATAAATACCATAAAGACTTCACTCTTGTGATATACTGTAACTTTTGTGATCATTACTGGGATCCTGTGGAGATCTATCATCTGCCTTAGTTTTGCAGCGCAGAAAAACAATGGAAGAAAAATTACCTGTTTATGTATTTTGTCAAGTGGAAAGAATTATTTCTGTCACTAACGTGGTGTGTTTCTAATTAGTTTACAATGACAAGTCTCCTTTTGTCCAGAAGACTCAAGCCTTTGAAAAGTTTTTCATGCAGCGCATTGAGCTTTATGACAAGGTAAAAAACAAAGTCAAACATACCCCACCCCAACAACCTGTTGTTGATACAAGAACACTACAGATTTTTAGTGGTTTTTTTCCATCAAAAGTAACCTCCATCAGAGACCTGACACATTTAGGACATAATTTGGGTGTTTTGCCTCTAATTTGAAGTGTATTTTGTAATTTGTGGTGTTTCCCAGGATGAAATAGAAAGAAAAGGAAGCATTCTCGTGGACTATAAGGAGCTAATCCAGGACAGAGAGCTGATTAAATCAATACCAAATATATCTGCTGAACTCAGGGACATGCCTCAGAAAATACTGCAGTGTATGGGTCTGGCAATTCATCAGGTAAACACGAGGTTCTGATACATGGAAGCAGAACCCTCGCAACTAAAAAGAATCAGTGACACTTAGAGGCAATTATGTTATAAACCCCACTTCTCATGTGTTTTTCTTTCTTAGGGCAAATTACTGTTTGTTTAAAACTCAAATATTTCCATCTCTCCTCTTCCTGTATGACCCACAAAATCACATTTTGAAGTTGCTTTGGTCTTGGTGCATTTTTCTTATTAATCATTGGAGCAAATGGCTAAAACGAAATGTAGTTCTATCACCTGTGTCTCTCCCTGTTGGGAGTTCTGATTCCTGTGGGCATCTGTGTCCCTTCCTGTTGCATGCAGGTGCTCACCAAGGACCTGGAGAGGCACGCGGCAGAGCTGCAGGCGCAGGAGGGATTGCCCCTGCAGGGGGAGCCTGTCATAAACGTGCCTCTCATCCACGCCAGGTAAGGGGGCTGGGCACTTCTTCTTTCCCAAGGAAGAGCTGTTTGCTTCCTGCCTAATCCTTGCCAGTGTCCATGCATGGCTTGCATGTTTAAGGCAAGACTGGGCTCTGTGAAGCTTTTTCCAGGAGAATACTCTACATTCTGCTTTTTCTCTTCACTGTGACCTCATGTCCTTATGAAGAAAAAAGTGAAATGAAACCTCCTTATAAGCTGAACAAACAGTTTGAACTAGAAAAGCTTGTAAGTAGAGAAGTGACTTACAAGTAGAATAACTATTCTATAAATAGAATTGTATTGATTAAAAGCAGAATTATTTAAATTTCTGTTGGCTGGAGAAGTTTTTAATGAAAAAAGTCCTTAGAACTTTTTTCTAAGTAACGGCATCTCACACCTCAAGGGTCTGAGGGAAGCTCTATTGGAGTTCAAATCACCTTTTAAAAATTATTTTCTGTTTTATTATTGTTTTTAATTCCCTGCTGGTGGCGGCAAGAGCCGTAATAAAACATTAGTCCTTCTAAGTCCAAATTCCAGGCTTTATCTGAAACTATGGAAAGAGACACTTATGGATGATCTTAAATGTATTGCTAGGCCAGAGGTGTCACTGGATAAACAAACTGTACCATTTGAGGCTGTTGAGGCAAATTCATGTGAGAATATTGAATGTTCTGCTGCTTTCTAGAGCAAGAATCAAAGATTGTACTGTGGATCTTGCCAAAAAAAATACTTCAAAGCATTTTTTTTCTGGATTTTACCCTTTTTAATTGGGAGTAGGATTTTTTATCTGTGTTTGGGGGTTATTTTTGTCCTCGTTTTCTGTGTGCTAATGCAGGGTGTACAACTATGAGCCTCTAACCCAGCTGAAAAACGTGAGGGCCAACTGCTACGGCAAGTACATCGCCCTGCGTGGCACCGTGGTGAGGGTCAGCAACATCAAACCCCTGTGCACCAACCTGGCCTTCGTCTGTGCTGCCTGTGGGGATGTGCAGGGTGTTCCTCTCCCTGATGGGAAGTACACCCTTCCCACCAAGGTAAGCCAAAAGCACGGAACTTCATGCTTTTTGGTGTGTTTTCACAAAAAGCAGCATCACAGGTGTTAAAAAAAAAACTCTTTCAAGCTAGGTTAAATAACTGACACACTGAAAAATAATTAAACATACTTTGCAACTTTTCTTTCTTCAGACCCTTGTTACTTGTAAAAAATGTATGCTGCTGGAACAGGATACGTGACCAAAAATACACAGAAATTCCCTGAAACCTGAGAAAAATATTATCTCTTTTAATTTCCATTTCACCAGTTGTGTTTAAAAAGATCCACCTTGCTGTGGTGGTTTTCTATGCTTACATTGTTTGGTTTTTTGTTTAGAACTTTCTATTTTAATTCATTTTATTATTTTTATTATCTGGACTTAAGAAGTCATTAGACATAGGACAGTGCCTGTTTTTTCTCAAACCAGTTCACTGAGGGGATCACACAGTTCTGCTGTGTTTGCTCTAACAGCTGTGAGTCAGAGTTCAGGTGTCTGGGCTTGATAGATCCTCATTAATTATGTACATCCTAATTTGTAACCCTAATTTAATTGTCTTTTTTCTTGGAATGATGCTGAATTTTATTGCTTTGTGGTTTTTTGGGGTGTTGTTTTGGGGTTTTTTTTGGTTGTGGGTTGGTTTTTTTTGTGGTTTTTTTTTTTTTTTTTTGTTTTTTTTTTGTTTTTTTAAAATCAAATAAGACAATTTCACCCTAGGACATTAAAAAAGTCTGGGAATGAGTCAGAATTCCTGTTGTTGCAGTGCCTTGTTCCCGAGTGCCGGGGCCGATCCTTCACAGCTGACAGGAGCTCTCCTCTAACCACCACAGTGGACTGGCAGTCTGTCAAGTAAGCACAAAAATGTGATGTGACAGGACACTCAAAAAGTGACAGGATGGCTCAACCCATGTTACGCTGTGTGATTTTAATAATCTTACTCTTTTGCAGCAAGTGCTCTCCAACATTTGTATCACAAAGCAGTTGTTTTATCCAAGTGCTGGTATACTTTGTAACCTACCCTGTCATAGTTTCCTGGAAATTCCTTCTGCCCTTACCCAGCTCTTGGAGAGATGCTCAGTTTGTGCTCTTTGCTGCATTTCTCAATAATTTCTAATTGCATCTATGATTTCATGATTCCCTTAACGAGCTGTAAGTCAGCTAAAGAACGCTATTAAGTTACATTGGTCAGCTGTGCCACTTGACCCGAATGAACTGGAAGTAAACTGGAGGGTTAAAAATCTTCGTTTGAAGTGACATTGGTGTGAAAACTCGTGCTGTTCTCAGCAGCTCCAGAGGGCGCTGTTCATCACAGCTTCTTCGGTAAAGCTTGGCTTGTCTTCCCGGGAAACTCAGAGCTCCACAACCAGAGTGTCAGCTGCTCCTCTTGTTATGGTCTGAGAAATTCCCTGGGCTTTTCCAGGGTTGGAATACCTATTAAGAATTCATGGGGGCTATAATATCTGAGCTCTTAATTTTTTTTCATATGGGTCCCTTTTACTTTATGTAGTGTACTTATTTCTACATGAACATGCTCATCACTGATAGAAAACCTGCATTTCAACTTGAAGTTCACAGTTACTGCATTTCTGGGCTTTATGTGTGGTTTATACCCATTTAGTGAAGCGTGCCTTGAGGAAATGCCCAGAGCTGCACTGGAGCTGTGTGCTGCAGCTGCACTGGAGCTGTGTGCTGCTGCAGGGTGTGCAGCTCCCCTGCTGTGTTGCAGGGTGCAGGAGCTGATGGCAGATGACCAGCGGGAAGCAGGACGGATCCCGCGCACCATTGAGTGTGAGCTGGTGCAGGATCTCGTGGACAGCTGTGTCCCAGGGGACATGGTCACTGTCACAGGCATAGTGAAGGTGGCCAGCACTGAAGAAGGTGAGTGCAGCATCTTTTTCCTACAGTGGGGTTTTTGGTAGTGCTTACACAAGAATAACAAGTCACTCCCCTTAGCTGGAGCTCTCGGTGCCATAAGTCCATAAAGTGTAAATTTCTTTGGAAGTTATCAAACTTTTACAATGAAGAGTTATTTTAGGGCATTATTTGCTTAACATTTTCTCTTTAGTATTTCCTTCAGACATTAGGAGAACTGTCACACTGTTGTGAAGGAGAGTTATCTTAGTTTAGTCTCCGTAGAGAAATTTTTCAACTTTTCCTGTTCTTTCCCCAAGTGAAGAAACATGCTGTGCACTGCTCTGAAAGAATACATTGCAGATAACTGCAAGAGTGTTTTAATCTGAGACTTCATTCTCTGCTCAGTAAGCAATCTATATAGAAAATGATTAATTACTAATTGATAATTACTGAGTAATACTGTGCTATATGTTTAATGCTTCTGCACCATACATCTTTTTTTTCCCCCAAAATATTGAGTGGAAACATTTTATATTCAACTTTTCTTTGACAACAATAATATAATAATTTAAAATCCCTGGAAAAAAATTAATTATTCTGGGACAACATTCTCTTTAGACAAGTATCCTCAATTTCAGGAAAATATTTATAGTGTACATAAGTGGAGGGAACTTAAAAGAACAAATGTAACTAGGAACTTATTTTGCATCAATTTTACAAAATGCAGATGTTCAGTACTTAAATATGTACGTGTGCATATTTCTGACTTACTCTATGCCATTTGTAGATAGTATGAATGCTTATTGACAGAAGAAATGCTCCATCATCCTTTCTTAATTTTTCTAACAGGAGCTTCCAAAAATAAGAACGACAAGTGTATGTTCTTACTGTACATTGAGGCAAATTCTGTCAGCAACAGTAAAGGACAAAAACTGAAGAATTTTGATGATGAGACCTTTCAGAGATCGTTCATGGAGTTTTCCCTTAAAGACCTCTATGCTATCCAAGAAATTCAAGCTGAGGAAAATCTGTTCAAGCTCATTGTGAAGTAAGTTGTATCAGATCTAGACTGGGTCTAGGGTTAGACATGAATCAGTGTGACACCTTCAGAGAAATGTGACAGTTCATCCTAAAGCTGTGAAATGTCTGAGCCTCGTGCAATAGAAACCACAGAGATCTAAGAAACTGCATTGGGCAAGGGACTTGGGAGGGAGGTATTGCAGTGGGAATGTTGGGACTTTGGGAGTGGTTTAGAGATTCAAGAAGTTTAGAGATTCAAGAAGTTTAACCTTAGACAGAAAGCTCTGGGTAGAAAAACAATTAGTTAATTCTGTTCCTCACCGTGTAAATTCAACTTACAAGTACCATTTTGTCCTCCAGTTTTCCACAGTAGAGGAAAGAGGTGCAAGAATGAGCAGAAGGTGTGAAAGACCCTCAGTTCACACTGAAAAGTACTCTTCTACCTGGGATGTCCCTCAGGCTCTCCCAGTGGAGTCAAAGAACACAAACCCAGCACTTTAAAAGGAGGGTTACAGGCAGTTACTTGATTAAGACAAGGAAGGCACAGATACCACTGGGAAGCTGGTTCTCCTTTGTCTTTGTGGGGACTCAAGTGAAAAGCTTTTCTTGTTTCAGTCATCTCTGGTTTTCCAAAAATGTCAAGAAATTTCATGCTGCTGATTTCTGTTGGAAATTCAGCAACAGCTACCCAAAAAGTTTTATGTTTATTAAGGTGTTCTGTGATGAGAGAGAGGACAAGGGTTTATTTATAGTAATACATGATTTATCTTCCACTTATGTTACCTTGTGCTTTGCTTTCCAGCTCTCTTTGTCCTGCAATCTATGGCCATGAGGTAAATCATCTAAAAACTCTACTTGTAATTCCAGTTTGAAATGTTTATGCCCCATTCAACTCCTAAAGGATTCACAAAGCTTATCTGGGACAGGGGGAGGGGGCAGGGACTGTTTTTACAGGTGACTGTTGTGGTGTTTGTGAGGGTCCCCAGGATGAGGTGAGAGATAAGAATTTGACTCAAAGTTCTTAGAAGGCCAATTCATATCATATATCATATCATATCATATATCACATCATATATCACATCATATCTATTATATTATATTTTCCATATTACATTACATTATTGCATATTACATTATATTACATTATATTATATATTCTATTCTATTCTAGAATGCTATACTAAAACTATAATAAGGAAAGAGAAAAGATACATCAGAAGGCTTAACAAGAATGATTAATAAAAACCTGTGACTGACTCAGAGAGTCCGACACAGCTGGCCATGATTGGCCATTAAAAAAAACAATTCACGTGGAACCAATCAAACATTCAGCTGTTGGTAAACAATGCCCAAGCCACATTCCAAAGCAGCAAACACAGGAGCAGCCATCAGATAATTAATGTTTTCATTCCTCTCTGAGGCTTCTCAGCTTCCCAGGAGGAAATCCTGGGCAAAGAGGATTTTTCAGAAAATATCACGGTGACAGACTGTGGCTCACAGTCTCTTTTGGTGCCAGGGAGTGGCAGCCTTACACCCTTAAGTTCAGAGATCCAGAAGGAAAGGTCATTGCAGGCAGTTCTAGGGAGCTGTCAGTGCTGGTCACCACGATGGAATGGAACGCTTACCACTGTTGGCCTCTACCACAACAGATTGTGAAGGCAGGGTTGGCCCTGGCCTTGTTTGGAGGATGTCAGAAGTTTGTGGATGACAAGAACAGAATCCCAGTGCGAGGAGATCCACATGTTCTGGTTGTTGGAGATCCAGGATTAGGAAAAAGTCAGATGTTGCAAGTATGGTTTCCTTTATACTATTTTCTGTTTTCCTCTATTTCCTTGTTATCTTGACTTGCAACCATAGAATAGAATAACTGTGCTGAGACCAAAGGGTTGACTGAGCCTGGCTGGAGCTATCTTTTCATGTGGGATGCCTCAAGTACAGGAGAGTATCCAGAGGGCTCTGCTGCCATCCAGGGAGCCTGCTAAACACCAAGGCAGGTGTCCTTGTCAGGCCCATGGGCTTTCAAGGACAGACTTTACAGGCTTGCTGTCCTGCCCTTACACAGTTCTTGTCACCAACCCTTTTCCCCAGTGAGGAGGTTCACTCCTTCCTGTCGTCATTTAACCGGTCCATTGTGAAATGAAGTAATTAATCTTTGAACAAATGCAACTTCAGACACCCTGTGACTCTCCTCCTGTGAGGTTTACTTCCATTCCTTACCCTATTTCCATGTTGCTAGCACAGATCTTTTTGGGAAAGGGACCTGATGCTGTGTTTGGGTTTTGATCTCGGCAGGTATTTCTGCATGACTATGACAATTAGTAATAGATTATTTTTTTTCCTTAAACTGAATGATTTTTAAATTCCATGTCTTTTTCCATGGTTACTGTGAAGTGCAAGAGGGACAGAATTCACCTAGACCTTCTTCAAAAAGTCCTTCTAACGTGGTCCTGTTGCATTAAGATATGATTTGCACTTAGCCAAAGTGATGAATTTACATGCAAGCATCTTAACAAACAAAATTTTAAAATTATTCTTTTGTTGAATGAGGACTCTCCAGCATAGAGTAACTGATTTGTTTTTTCACATTGTTACTTAAAAAAAGAATACCATCCACAGAAAGTTACTCCTACTGCTTTGCAGAATTATGTGTGTTGGAGTTGCAAGGAGTTAGAGCTTTACTGTTGGGCCACATTCAGTGGAAAGAAACAAATTTAGGTTTACTTTGAATTGTTTCTCTAGAATGAGGTTTATGAAATTCTTCACTTTGGGGAGGGAAAAAGTATTTGTTTCTCTTCTAGGCCGTGTGTAACATCGCTCCTCGAGGTGTGTATGTTTGTGGTAATACTTCCACCAGCTCTGGCCTGACCGTTACACTCTCCAGAGATGGCACTTCTGGAGATTTTGCCTTGGAAGCTGGTGCCTTAGTGCTTGGAGATCAAGGTAATCCATGGAATGCCACAGGTTCTGTGTAGCCATATGTAAGGGCAGGAGAGTGTGTGCTGCTGAGTCTCAGCTAAGCCAAAGTGCTCACTTAACTGTGGACTAAAAATGTTATTTGAAGTATGATACTGGGCTTCCACACCATGGGAAGTTCTGAGCTTCTCCAGTGGCTTCTCTGGAGGCAATTCCTGCTTTCCTAGAGTGTAGGGAAACTTCAGTTCTCCAGTTCATATACTAGACTTACTGTGTCAGAGAACTAGGATTTTTTTTTGTTCAGGGATCTGACTTGATGTCAGCTGCTGGACTTTTACTGGTTTTGAAAAAGGACTTGCTTATTAGATATGTTGTTTATTTTTAAAAAGCTTGTTTCATTATCTTAACGAATCACCAAAATGCTGCATCCCCAACTCAGACTGAGTTCATAGTGGTTTGATAGCATTACCATGGAATGAAAACAAAGTTGGCTGAAATGGAGATTTTCCAATGTCTCCTGCAGTTCCTAAGGTTCTAAGTTGGATTTCTGATGTAGCACTAGATTGTAGGACACGCTTGTCCTTCAGTTAATGTGTTGTCTGATAGGGGTTTGTCCTGTTTTAATTGCTTCCAGGAATTTGTGGAATAGATGAATTTGATAAGATGGGAAACCAGCACCAGGCCTTGTTGGAAGCCATGGAGCAGCAGAGCATCAGCCTGGCCAAGGCTGGCATTGTTTGCAGTCTGCCAGCTCGGACATCCATTGTTGCTGCAGCAAACCCCGTTGGAGGACATTATAACAAAGCCAAAACAGTGTCTGAGAACCTAAAGTGAGCCCTTTCTGAAATGCTACTTTTGTAATTCACATTCAAGAGTAGATGCTTCTGGCAGTCTTGTAGCTTGTTTTCTAGATTGTTTTCTAATTGTTTTCTAGAATTTTGGAGTGTGAACACAAACTTTAATAATCTTTAGTGGCTTTTGAGAGAGAAATTCCTGTTGTTCTTTATTCTGAATGAGCAGGACAGGATCTTTTACCTGTGTTTGAAGTGGAACAGAGTTGCTATAATTTTTCCACTTCTCCAAGCACTCCAAGTTCCTTGTCTTTCCTCCAGAATGGGGAGTGCTCTGCTGTCAAGGTTTGATCTGGTGTTCATCCTGCTGGACACGCCCAACGAGGACCACGACCACCTGCTGTCGGAGCACGTGATGGCCATGCGGGCCGGCCGGCGCGCCGCCGCCAGCAGCGCCCTGGTGACACGGGCCAGCTCCCAGGAGCACTCTGTCCTCCAGGCCACCTCAGACCGACCCCTGCTCGAGAGGCTCAAGGTGGGACTTGTCCTGGGGCTGCTGCTCCAAAGCAAATTTGCTGCGGTGGGTTTCAATAAGGAGCTACAGAAGTGGGCTGGGTGTAATAACTGGTGTAACATGATCTGTGATGGAGTCTTGAATGTGGAAGCAAATACTTGGGCATCTGCAACTCCATGGATTTGGGAAGTATAGGAGAGGAAGCATGTTTCTCATTAGACTTCAGTGATGGCTTTGAGAACAGATATTGTCAAATGCCAGGTCTTGGGAGAAATACTCCTACTGGAGGTAAACCCATGCACTTTTGGAAACAGGATATCAGCAGTGATGGTTTAGTCTTCTCTGGAGCTGTGGGAATTGGTATTTTCCCTTTTTGAGAAGGGATTTAACTTTATAACAAATTCTATTTGGCACTTCCTATCATTGCAGATGAGAACCCTTGGCTGCTTTTCCTGAAATGGCCAAGTGTTTGTGTTTACATGTCTGAGCATAGCATGGGGACTTGAAGTACACCGTTCATATACACAGCACCGAAGCCCTTATAGTGATGACTTCACCAGATAAAGCATAAAGATGATGATTTGATATTCAAATTTTTATTGTATAGAATTCTGACAGACAGAAATCTAACTCTTTGTAATGGTGCTAGATCTCAACAGGAGAAAACTTTGATGCCATTCCCCATCAGCTGCTGAGGAAGTACGTGGGATACGCTCGGCAGTACGTGCACCCAAGCTTGTCTCCAGAGGCTGCACAAGTCCTCCAGGAATTCTACCTCGAGCTCCGGAAACAGAACCAAGGGGCAGACAGCACCCCCATCACCACGAGGCAGCTGGAGTCCCTGATTCGACTGACAGAGGTAAATGCAAGCTGGAATGCTTAAGGGATTGAAAGCAAAGAGATTATTCCTGAGGTACTACTCAAATCCTACCATTTTTTACAGCTTATTCACCTCTATGCTTTCTCTGTTTTGTTAAAAAAAATGTGAGAATGCATCAGACTTAGAAGGGCTTAAGAGCTGCTGTTCCTTAAAACTTCTTATAAAGCAAAACACCCTTGAGGAGACGGAAAGAGAGTCTATCACATTCCCCAAAAGGAGAAAAAGCAGGTGCAGGCAGGAGCAACTGCTGCTCACCTTCAACCTAGACTGCTTCTGTTTTCCCTAACACTGCCTCAACAGCACTGTCTGTGATCTGCTGCCTCACAAGGCTACACTGCTGAAGAGCAAATAAATTCCAAGCCACAGCCTAAAAGTGCAAGTATGCAGGAGGACACATTGATGCACTAACAAAAAATAGAAAAATCTTCCTCTAATCCTGTATGCTTAGGTTTTATCTCTGCTCCTAAAATTCGCGCTTGTAGCCCTTGTAGAGTGATTGTAGCCCTTTTTCACATCAGTTATGATATATCTTAAACCTTTGTGGGATATTTTTTTCTGTTTTAAGGCACGATCAAGGCTGGAATTAAGAGAGAAGTCTACCAAGGAAGATGCTGAAGATGTAATAGAGATAATGAAATACAGGTAATAGAAAACACTGCTTTAAACATAAATAAAGCATCACAGTGCTATTCATTTGAAACTTCTTTTCTTTACATATTCAAACGCAATGGAGAAATCACTTCATTAGGCTTAGAAACGTGACAATTCCTGAAGGGAGGTTGTAGACAGATGGGGGTCGATCTCTTCCACTGGGCAGCAACTGACAGAACAAGAGGACACAATCTCAAGCTATGTCAGGGAAGGGATAGGTTGGATATTAGGAAAAAGTTTTTTACTGAAAGAATAATAAAGTACTAGAATGCTCTTCCCAGGGAGGTGGTAGAATCACCATCTCTGGATGTGTTTAAAACAAGACTGGACAGGGCATTTGGTGCTTTAGTCTAGTTGAGGTGTTAGGGCATAGGTTGGACTCGATGATCTTAGAGGTCTCTTCCAACCTCATTCTTCTGTGATTCTGTGATACTACTATTTGGATTTGTTGGCTCCTTAAAAGTTGCCAGCAGCTCTAAGTCAAATACGACTGCTTAGGCCTGTGTCGTCACAGTGGTGCTGGCTGTCTGGGCACAGTAATGCGCATGTGAAGCTCTGCTGAAGAGTTTTTCACCCCTGTGAGTACTCTCTGGTACAGGTGAACCATTAAAGTTCAAGAGTGATTTGGGTGAATGTTTAGTCTAAGTTCCCTAGAGAGTGACCTGATCGGGGGTGATTTTCTACATGGCTTCTGAAAGTTCTCTCAAGCAGTCACATTTTGGGAATCAAATCCACATATGTTTGCTTTTATGTCCTGCTGAGAGTTTGATCTCTTTTTGTAACCTCTTTGTAGCATGCTGGGCACCTACTCGGATGAGTTTGGGAAGCTGGACTTCGAGCGCTCCCAGCACGGCTCTGGGATGAGCAATCGCTCGCAGGCCAAGAGATTTGTGTCTGCCCTGAGCAGCGTGGCAGAGAGAACCTACAACAACCTCTTCGACCTGCAGCAGCTGCGCCACATCGCCAGCCAGCTGCAGCTACGGGTGAGCTCCCCTCCAGCAGCCACACACTGCCAGGCCACCCTCAGCTAGTGCTGCCAAAGGGAGAGGGGCAGAGGCACCTCTGTGTGCCTCTTTGCAGCAGCAGAAATAACCAATGTGCCGCTGCTAGGCTGAGCAGAGCTCCTGAAGTGTCTCTGTGAGCTCCACTGACCCCACAGCTGTTTGCAACAGCAGCTCCTTGCTAAGGGCTGATCCGACTGCTGAGGCTGGTTCTGAGCAAGATCCTGGTTTGATCTGTGAAAGGCAGTGGTGGTTTCAGTGCTGCACTCCTGCCTCCCCAGAGGACAGACCTGTTTTTGTTTAGACTTGTGGTGTCCGTGCTCTATCTCAGCAGTGCAATGATGTTTCTGCATCACCGCCTCTGGATTAAATATGCCTTTCAGGTTTTCATTCCTGCTTCAGACATCCTGAAGTTGTATGTTGAAAGGATCATCTAGGACACATGGCCACAAATGTATTCTGCCCTGTAATTGATTTGCATTCTGTACTTGTGGGGCCTCCTTTTTGCTCCATCGACTACTTATTACTGAAGTTAATTTAGTTAACTCTACTTCTCCCTTCATATATAAACTACTTTTGCCCATTCAAAGTTCTATATCTGGAAATCAGGGAGAGTTGTAGAAATCATACATTGCTGTGGTAGATACTTCTGTTTCAGAACTGGAATTTATACATATGTAGCTGCACCCTTTCTTCATGTTATAAAGGAGAGGACGCTGCTTCTGTGTAACACTGCAGTAAAAACAGTGTGTAACTAAAGCAGAAAACTGGGGACTGATGGTGTCAGACCTCCTGATAGATGAAGAGTTTGCTAAGGAAACTGACCTATTCTTAGCTCACTTCATTTCACTGAGTTCTTTCAAATGGTTTATGTTGCTTTACACCAGGTAAGATGTCATTCTCCAATTTGGCATTTTTGTCTTTATTTTCCCAGGTATCTGATTTTGAAAGCTTTATTGGATCCCTGAATGATCAGGGTTATCTTTTGAAGAAAGGTTCAAGAGTTTATCAGCTCCAGACCATGTGAGAGGAGTCACTGTGATGGACTTGTCCCCCTGCACTGCTGACCTGCAGCAGGGAGGCACGTCCTGAGCTGAGCTGCACCTGCCACAGCACTGGGGTTTGCTGGGCTGGAGATTCACCTGCAGAAAATTGAACTGGAAAGCTGCAACAGGACAAACTGGCATGTGGTGCTGCTGCCTGGCTCATCCTACAGCTCTCTGTCCCAAATGGGACCTCATCATCCCCCAGGAGTGGAAGGTGTGTTTTTATTCTGTTACAGTGCCATAAGGGACTTGACTTTTGAAAGAGATGCTGGACCCACAAATTTCAGCCCAGGAATCTTCCATGAGAGGATGGTATGAGCTGTACTTTCAGCACTGTGGTTCATTTAAAGTCTTGAAATGGTTCTGACAACACTGTTTGACAGCTGTTACCAAATGACACTTTACTGAAACTGACTTGATTTTCTGCTTTGAAACACAGTCTTTGAAGCCAAGGTTTTATTTGAAATCCAAGTCTTGATTTAAAAAAATATCCATATTAAATTTGTAAAGCAGGAATTAGATTTTGACTTCCATTAAACTTTATATATGAGAAATATGACTTGTTCAAGACTGTTTAATGGCCATTACAGGATCTGTAACACCAACAGGTTCTGTTTGTTTCTGTGTAACTGTTCCTGACACAGAACCGTGTGTGTTCAGCAGGGGTGAAGTGCTGAATGCTTCCCGACTTTGATGAAATCAGAACCATGGTCTGGTGCAATGAAACAGCAGCTGGGAAGCTTTCAGTGTAAGAATTAAAAACCCACAAACACAACACACCCTCCCTAAAGAAAAATATACTTTGAAAAATCAGGACTGCAGCGCTGATTCTTGTTTTCCCTCTTTCATTCCTCAGGTAAGATATGATAGATTTAAAAAAGCAGAACTACTGAAACTTAGTGCCTCACCCTCTCATTTAAGGGACATCAGGGACCAAATATACTTGAAACTGAAGACTGGTCAGCCAGATTAAATGCTTTAAGTACAAAATGATAGTTCTGCATGGGAGCTCTGAAGGGGCAAGGTCTGCTAATGGGCAGTAGTGTTGGAGACGGATTTTGGCTTAGTGCAGGGTTGGGGACAGGAACGCGCCTCAGGAGCAAACAAACGACTGCACCTGGAAAAGCGAACTCATTCCCGTTCCTCCTTGAGACACAGCAAACGCGGGCAAGCCAGAGCCAGAAGCAAGTCCCGAGCACCAGAGACCACTCGCGCTCCCTGGGAAGTTTCTTAAGGCAAAGCGAACCTTCCCCTTCCTCCCTCAAGGGCTTTCCGAGAACGGCGCGGGCCCGCCGTGAGGGGGAGCGGGATGAGCCCGGGCAGCCGCCCACCGGGCCCGGGGGAAAGCCTGGGCCGGGAGGCCGGCGGGAAAGCACCGGGAAAGCGGTGGAAAAGCACCGGGACAGCGCTCGCCCGGGACCGGCCTCTCCACTCGGCTGCCCGCCGTAAAGCGCGCGGCCCGGCGGAGGGGCGGGGCTGACGCAAAGCGCCGCAAAAGGTCGCGCGTCCCCGGCAGCGCTCGCGGCACACGCGCCGCGCGCGGCTGGCGCGCCGTGCTCAGTCCCGCGGGGCGGATGGCGCGAGGCCGCGCGCTCCCGCGGGCAGCGCGGCCGCGCGCGTAGGGGCGGCGGGCAGCGCCTCTCCCGCAGCGCTTCTCCCGCGCCGCTTCTCCCGCGCCATGCTGGCCGCCGCCTGGCTGGGCAGGGGCTCCTGGGGGCTCCTCCGCGGCGCGGCGCGGAGGCGGCCGGGCGGCGGAGCGAGGCCTCTGGGCGGGCGGCCCGGCTCGGCGGCGGCGGGAACTGGGGGGCGGCGCGGCGGGGCCGTCTCGTGCCTGCCCGCCTGCGCGGGGCTCCCGCGGCTGCTGCGCGCGCCCGCCGCCGCCTGGCGCCTCCTGAGCGGCGGGGCCGCCCCGCCCGAGCCCCGGCGGGAGCGCGGCGCGGCGGGGCCCTACGCCGAGCTGGTACGTGAGGGACGGGCGGGCTGAGCCGTGCCGCAGCCGGCGCTCCGCGGCGCGGACTCTGCCCTGGGGCTCTCCTGCCCAAGGCGAAGTTAATGTTCCGCAGGTCGAGGCCGTGCGCCTTGCGAAAGCAGCGGGCTGCTTCCATGAACTTTGCAGGCTTTCTGGCTAGTTAAGTGGAAAAAGTATTTGTAGCGATTAAAACTCTTCTACGTGCCAAGGCGCGGTTTGAGTTCCTGCCCTGAAGTTTTTTCGTTTCTTGCTTTACAGTATGAAAACCCCTGGACCATCCCAAATATCCTGTCCATGGCGAGAATGGGTCTGGCGCCAGTTTTGGGTTATTTGATTGTTGAAGAGAATTTCAACGTTGCCCTCGGTGTGTTTGTCCTGGCTGGCGTGACAGACCTGGTATGTCGGTTTGGAAAGGCTTTGGGAACACTTGGCTCACGGGGATTCCGTGGGCGTGCATTGGAACAGACTCCTGTGTAGAATGGAAACGGACAAAACAGATTTGGTTTTAGATTTGTTGTTTTCTAGGAACGCTGTATATGTCCTTTGTGGTGCTGCAAAGGGCATTTGCAGGTGCCTGAAGGCATTAATGCTAATGGAGGAAAGGGGAATGTCAGGACTCCCTGACCAGCCCGAGGTGGGCATTGGCCACTCAGTGCTTGTGCACTTGCTGGTGTGTTAAGTGATACAAGTATCAGCTAAGAGGTATCACATTTTATCCTAGTTAAACTCGCTGTTTTACCTGATGTCATTCATTAAATATCTCTCTAAAGTAGCGTACAGGAGCTGTTTTGGTTCATCTCTTCTAACAGAGAGCAATTTAATTTTGGTTTTCCTAGTTGGATGGATTTATTGCACGGAACTGGGCTAATCAGAAATCAGCACTGGGAAGTGCTCTCGATCCCCTGGCAGATAAAATCCTCATCAGTGTGCTCTACGTGAGCCTAACTTGTGCAAATCTTATCCCAGGTGAGGAAATGTCAGTTGTATGCTCTAGATAAGGTAAAGAAGGTCGGTTTATGTGTAGCAACATTTCTGGTGTTTCTAAAATGAAAACTCTGTATCTCTTGGAACTCTTGCTTTGTCCTTTGCTCCCATTAAACACTTCCAAAGGGACCCCACAGAAAGCAAGTGCTGCCACCTACAAAAGGGCATGTACTGCCATTTTTAAGTGCTCTTTCTTTAAAGCAATAATAGTAGCTCTGTAAAGTTGTTTTTCATCTACTGGGTTGTTTCAAGTCTTCAGCTTAAACCCTTTCAAGAGTTGTGTTAAACATCCTCAGTAATGCACAGAACTTGTTCAGGAGAATTTGGGTGTGGTTATTTCGCCTTGCTTCCAATTTTCTGCTCTTTTGGTTGTGTTTTACCTTTAATCATGGACAGTTTTTCACTGGCTGGTGTTGCCTTACCTTGCAGTTCCCCTGACTTCCATGATCATCCTGCGGGATGCGGCGCTCATTGCCGCCGTCTTTTACGTGCGATACAAAACTCTTTCCCCACCGGTGAGTGCACAGCGTTAAAAATGTGTAATCCTAACAAAAAATACATTAATAACCTTAATTAATTGCAAAGTTGTGACCAAGAGATTTGCCATCTTGAGGCTCAATGGTTACAAGATGTAATGCTTGTTCTTTTGCCAAATAGATTTCTGAGCAGTGTTTTAATAAAATATGGTTTGTAGAGATAAGTCAGAGCTATTGATAACTTTTTTCCTGTGTGTGATATGTAATAATAAATCTTAAGAAAGAGCAGTGTAATTCTTCAGTGCTACAGTTGCCTTTTCTTTATCATGTGAACAGGTATATCAGATTGAATGTACAAGGGCTGCATTTTTTTCCTCTTTTCTCCCCCAACAGAGAACACTGAGTAGGTATTTTAACCCCTGTTATGCTACTGCACAATTAAAACCGACATTCATCAGCAAGGTAAGAGCAATAACTCGTTACAAAAGATAACTCCTGGGTACTTGGAGTATTGTGTTTTTTGGAGGGTGGGGATAATTACTACTACTGCTGAGTAGTTTCAAAATAGTGCCAACTATACCTAGATCCTGGAAGGTTTTCAACTATGCTCTGTCAGAGCACATGCTAATTTGGAGAGAGTAAGGTGCTTGATTTTAAGAAGGTTTCTAAATAAATTTTCTTTGTGTAAACTAATCCTTAAAGCAGTTATTAAAGTGTATGTTAATATTCCTTGCACTCCTTCATGTTGCTCACAGTTCCTGTTTTGCTTTTCTCAGATGAACACAGCAGTTCAGCTGATTTTGGTGGCGGCTTCTTTAGCAGCACCTGTTTTCAATTATGTGGACAGCATATATCTGCAGACATTATGGTAACTAATAACTTACATCTTTTTTTCCCAGATAATTTAATGTGCTCCTAAGGAAACTGGTAATTGAGATTAATTTGTTTGGGACAAAAAATCTTCTGTGCTCAGAAGATGCAATAAGCCCATATGCCTGAATTTTTACACCTTTAGTCTTAAATGACACCAGAACTGGATATTTATTGGTACTTAATGAAACTAGTTAAGATCCAGGAATATTAGCTTAGAAACAAGTCTTTGAGGTAGGCATGGTGTACCCAGGCAAAACATAAATTCAGATCAGTGGAGAAAAAAGGAGGAAGAAAGGCTGTATGAATTCTTCATTTATTCATGCCAGAAGTGTCCTTGAACAGGCAACCTTGAGATCAGTAATAATAGCCATTCTTATTTTTGCTTTATACTGTACCTGCTGTCTTGAAATCCAGGTTTCTGCAGCCTGTTTGAAAAGCACATGGAGAAATGGTGATTCCTGCTAGACTTTAGAAAGGAAGGAAAGGGATGGGGTGAGAACAGGCATAAAGGAGCTTCCCTCCTTAAGAAATGCTGTTCCTTCTGCTGTCACTGGAGCTCTGAACTGCAGCTGGCTGCAGCTGTTTGAGTGCAGTTATTTTCCCCGAACTGTTTGGCAGGAGTTCAGAACAAAGAGTTCTGAACAGCAGATGTCAGAATTACTTAGTAACTTAGTTTAAAGCAGTGCAAAATCCAGTGTTACTTGTCTTCTAGGGAAATAAAAAAAAAAAAAAAAAACAAAAAACAAACCAAAGAAACCAAAACCACCAACCCAAACCAAGAAGTGTTTAGGGAGCTATGAATGAACCTTGATCTTAACAGCCTGTGGTTTTTTATCCTGGTGGTAAGACAAAATCTAGAGTTGCCTCTGGGTGTAATTTGCCCGGGTGTTCTGTGAATACTCTCAGAAACTCCCTGGCAGTGCTCAGGGAGGGGCAGGCAGGGCTGTGGCAGTGACTCCCACCTCAGGGTGGTGTCAGCCTTTCAGACAGAGGAGCACTGCTCATTTAGGGATATCTGTGGTCTGGGAGGGAAACAAAAGAGGCTGAAGCTGGAACTTGTTCTTTAGCTTTGGGACTTGGTGAAAATGGTAAGTTTGAGTCTTAAGTGGTTTGAATGCTCCCTGCTCACACTGCCAAAGAATAGTTTCTCACATCTGTCAGTTCTCAAGCTGGTAAATGTTATGTAGGCTGCAAATGCTGAATCTTTTATTTTCCCTTCTCTAAAGCAAGTGCTGGTGTGGTGACAATTTGTCCTGGTATGCAGCTACACTGAAGCATGCTGCTTACCCCTGGATGGCAGAGCCTTTGTTTAACTAATCCTCCCCATAGCACTGAATTTCAGCTTATAAATTGTAAGCTGCATTTTTGTGGAGCATAGTTCCTGACTGTGTAGTTATAAACAGATGCTAAAAAAGAAAGAAAAAAAAGAAAAAAAAAGCATTTTTCTATTGTCCATAGACCCCCATGACTTAGAGGAACTCTTTTCCCCAAAGGTGCATCACAGCTTTCACAACGGTGACATCTGCCTACAGCTATTACCACTATGGCAGGAAAACTGTCCAGGTGATCAAGAACAAGTGAAGTGGTCCAGGTGACAAAAGGTGAAGTGTTCCTGGAAAGGCAGGAAGGTGCTGTGCCCCCAGAAGTGGTGGTATTGCAGCTGAGTTTTGGATCAAAGCACTCTTTGTTTATCTGCTTAAACCATGGCATCACAATGAAGTGAAATTTAAACATGTACTGTGTATATATGTAGAGACAGACTTTTTGATGTATTTTTAATTTCTTGAAAAATGAGGTTGTTTACAAAACCAAATAAATAATTAGTAAAAACACAGGTTACTTGCTGCTGCCATGTGCATTCTGAGTAATTTTTTGCTCGTTTTGAAGTGAAGACACACACTTGGCACCAGACTTGTTTTGCCATATTCCTGCAAGGCACTGAGCACACTGGGATCTGAGAAGAAAAAGCAATTACAAGAACAAGTTTGTACCTCAGCCTGTCAGTAAACCAGCACTGCTCATTAGGACCTAATGACTCACCTCAGGCTGCAGCAGAAGAAAGCATGTCATCGAGGGACAGTGTCTTCAGAAATTCAAAGCAGAGAGAAATTTTGCTTTTTATTCCACGGGTGATACTGATAAGCCATGAAGAGTTCCTACCCTGCTCCCTTTTCTTTCTAAAGATGAACAATGATGAACTGAATTCGGGGTTTTTGAGAAAGGTCAGCGGTGCTGTGAGGAGTCTGTACCCAAATGGAGTTTGGTGTGTATTCATTTCTAGTGATTGAAAGAAATTCCTGTATCTCCAGATACTTTAAAGCTTCTGAAGATGTTGTGTACTGTCCAAATGAATGGAGACAGTGGAAGAAATTTTAGATGTGTTTGCTGTTATTTCTCTCTGTACTTCCAGCTTCAAGATGTGCTCTGTGCTCCCCCTCATGCAAGGACACCTTGTTCTTTGCCTGTACTCTACCAAAGAAAGAGCAAGGCAGAACAGGTCAAGTTGATCATAAACTCATATTTTCTCTTTGTGAACAACATGATTTTATTTTTATGTCATAAAAAAGTACAACTGTGAAGGGTTTCAATGACTGAATCAGGAGGTGAATAATACCATTGTATTATTGTTGTATTAGCAAAGAAAACTTTCTGTAGGAAAGCACACTGTCTCTTTTGTGACAGTGTGTTTGTATAGATGAAGTATTTTAATGCTTTCTTTATATTGAAACTTGTATAAAATGGTGCACAGAGAAAACACTTGCTCTTTATTAGTACCTTTGTTTTTACTGGCCTCGTCTTTAATTGTCAACCCTGCATCTTTCAGCAAAGGATAGAGGGTGGACGTTTCCTTAAAATACCTGAGTAGTGGAGTATTTTCCGTGACTAAACCAGCTCAAAAAGCGGGGATTTATTGTACCCGCCCAGCTGGCTGCTCTCAGGTTCTGGCGGATGGAACTGGGGCTGGCTCGGGGAGCGTTTCTGGCCCCGCGCGGCCGCCGTACCGCGGACGCGCCCTGCCCGCGATGGCGGCGCCCGAGCCGCCGCCGCCGCCCGAGGGCTGCAGGCCGCTGAGCGCGCTGCTGAGCGGCATCGCCCAGGCCGCCTTCCACGGCACCGCCGGCATCACCGAGGAGCTGCTGCGCGCCCAGCTCTACCCCGAGGCAACGCCGGAGGAGTTCCGCGCCCTGCGCGCCAAGATGGGCGGCCTGCTGCAGGTACCGGCGGCGGGGGGAAGGGGCCGCGGTCTGGGGGAAGCCGCACTCCCGCCGGTGTCCGGCGTCCCCTCCTCCGGGGCGCTCGGGGTGCAGGGCACAGAGCACTGCCCTGCCCTGCCCAGCCCGCGGTGACAGCGGGCACAGCTCGGGGACAGGACCTGAGGGAGCGGCCTGGAGCTGTGGCAGGGAGGGTTGGTTGGATATCAGCGAAAGGTTCTGCACCCGGACGGCGCTGGGCGCTGAGCAGGCTCCCCGGGCAGCCTAGCGGAGCTCTAGAAGCGTCTGGACGCTGCTCTCAGGCACAGGGTGTGGCTGCCGGGGATGGGGCTCCATAGTTCCCTATGCCGGGTCCCGTGAAGCTCCGCTCCTTCCGCCGTGCTGTGCCTCGGGCTCCCTGGGAGCCCCTCGGGAGCCGCAGCTGTGCAGGAGGGGCGGCACTCTGGGGCCTGTGCTCCTGGGAACGCGAACCTGTTCCTCTCTGAGAAGAACTGCAGTTTCTCGTAAGGAAAAGAAAAGCGCCACCAATCATGCGGCAAGCCAGTGTACTTAGTCAACAGATTTTGCTTTTTGTGCAAGGGAAAATATATTTTTCCCCGTAATGGAGCCTTTTGGTCTCCGTTCAAAGCGTTGTGTAGTTCCCGAGAGCTGCATGTGGCTCGGGGAGCCTCCAGGTGCTAAATCCTTGGATGGCCACTGCCACCTTGTGGGTAAATGCACGCTTGGATTGGCCACATTTATAAACGCGGTCGATAGTTGTAAATAGAATTGAGAGATTTGGAGTTTGATGAGGATGATGTCACTCGCCTTCTGCCCTTATGGAGGTTCTGTCGTTTATTTAATGATCAGATTCATGTGGTGCCCCGAGAAGCCTGCAATGGAACCCTAAAAACTGATTCCTTCAGAGCTCTGTGGGCTTTTTTTCTAGTGGGTAACTTAAAGGAAATGACAGCCAAGTTCTATGGATCCATATAGGATCTGTGCTCTAGAGCATCCTAAAGGAGCCCCTTGGGCTTCTGGTCGCTCTGAGGGCCCTCTTTCCTTCACACCTGCCAATTTTGGGGGGGAAGGTTGATACTGGGACTGTGCTTTGGAAGTAGGGAGGCTTAAACTTATCTTCCTCCTTTAGTATCTCCCTGACTTGAAACCTGGAGGGTTTTTGTGTAGCACTGTATTTGCTGATAGCAGCAAACTTCAAAAGTGATCCTCTGTGCTTGCAACATTTTGGTGCATCTTTGGATGCACCTCTTGGGTGCTGCTGTCTCCTCAGCACCTTACTGAAGAAGCAAAACTTACTGCAAGATCTGCCTTTTCCCTTCCTTGTCAACTGCCATGTGAATCTCTGAGCTTATTTATTCTGGTTTTGATACTTGATTGTGAAAAATCTCTATGCTTAAAATTACAAAAGCTGGGGGAAAATATGTCTTTGTTACCTTTTTGTGGTTTTATTTTTTCCTTCTTCCTCTGGGTGGTGGAGGAAGGGGAGCAAACAGCAGGATGACAAAGTCTAGAAGCAGAGAGATTCATTGCCCCTGTGACCTAATTGGTGTAAGTAGCTGATGTCTTCTAGGCAGTAAACATGGAGCTGGACCATAAATCACCTCTTGCTTCCACTGATCTGAGCTTAAACAAGGTGAAGGACTTCCCAGTACCTTTCTGCATTCCACCTGTGCAAAGCATGGGGATGAATAAAAAGTCTATCATATTTACTGTAGCAATAAAAAATTTAAATTTCTCTCCCCCCCTGGATTATGCAGAGGGTAGTGCTGGGTTTATGTTTATAAAAGATGTCATTGTGATCTACTTCTTCCACCTGTTTCCTTTGCAGCCCATGCTGAATATGCATGAATCATCTGACCTCTTTCTAAAATGCCACGTTTATTTTGTAGTGAAATCATGTTTCTTTATTAAATTTACTTTTTTAAAAAAAATCTCATTTCTTGTGTGGAGAATCCTGGAAGGCAGGACAAAGCCCTAGGAAGGCTGGCCCCGGAGAACGATATGATTTCAATGTTCTGTTAATTGTTTTTTGCCCTTTGCCTTCATCCTTCCCAGCCTCCTGTCCCTGAGGGCAGCAAAGCATCGAGAAACTGGGGGAGAGCAGCTTTTGTGAATTGTCACCCCCAGCTTTTTTTTGATTTTTCAAAGGCTATTTCGTCCTGATTAAAACACTAAATTTGTCTGCTTCTTACATAAGTGAATTTGCAGCATTAGTCCGCCGGTCATAGTTCCTTTCCATGTGGAGCAATCCCACTGTTTTCCTTTCGGGGGCAGTAACCTCTCGCATTTACTGAGCAGCATCCTTTGCTGCTGGGTGTAAAGTCTTCTGCTTTGGAACAAACTTTACCTAGGCTAAATAATAATAAAAGTTTCAGTATAAGGAGTAGAATTTATATTTTATTTATAAGTTTGTCTGTTTGTTTTTTTGTTTGTTTGGGGCTTTTTTTTTTGAGAAATACTGAGGAAGTTTCCATCTGTAATAAATATCCTGGTATGTGAATGGTATATAGACAATATATTATATTATATTATATTATATTATATTATATTATATTATATTATATTATATTATATTATATTATATTATATTATATTATATTATTTTTGTTGAATATATTTATATTTCTAAATAATATTATATAAATAATAGTATGATATCCAGCATATAAATGTGTTGTCCCTTAAGATTGTCACCCTCCTGCTAGGGACTGCAGCCCTTTCCCTATGAAGTTGCTGTTGTGACCTCAAGAGGGGTTTGCAAATCATTTTTACCCCTGTTTGATAAGGAGGAGACAACTCCATCTTCATAACAGGGACCTGCCCCCATGGGCAAAGTCAGAGCAGAAAAATGCTTGGAAGGTTCTCTCAGCTGTGGAGGATAAAGGCCTTTGCTTCTTCAGCAATGATTTCTGCTAACAAACATTTCTGCTAACAGTTTCTGCTAACTGGTGGAAAATAAATGAGTTCTTGCATTTTTTAATAAAGGAAAAGAGTTGCCATTCTTCCCTCTCCTCAGATACCTTGTGATTCCTCACATGTATGGGCTGGGTCATGAACTCCAGAGCAATTTGCAGTTGTCCAAACTTCTGGAAGGCTGAGGTGGAGAGCAGCTTCAGTCTGAGATAAAATAATTGTGGAAGAGCTAATAGGAGAGACTGTTTGCTTTCTGCCACTTAGATTTGCAGCTGTGCCTGCATCTACTAACTAGAAAGAAAATATTTTTTAAAACCTCATTCTTCTTGATTCGGGGAAGAGGAAAACAAGTACTTGTCCCCCTGTTTTCTGCCCAAAATTGTGTCCCATGTAGTGTTATACTTTTCACTCCAGTGAATGACTGGGCTTATAATGGATAATTCTATTTGTTATTGGGCTAAGTGAAAATGTATTAATAATTTTGCACAGAATTTTGTGAGGGAGGGAATGTCTATAGTGTTATAACAGGACATTCATGAGAAAATTATTATTATCTGAATTAATGTTTGCCTGGAACAACTAAATAAAAATCATAGCCTTTTTTTTTTAATTTAGCAAAACACCACTGTTATGTAGCTCACTAATCTGAGCACAGCTCAGTTGCCAGCTCACCAGTGTCTGCTGTTGCAGCATACATTTTCTTGTACAAACTCTAATCCCACAGTTTTTTCTTTTTTTCCCCTTTTCCAGCATTGTCTTAGGAGGGTAGAAAATGTAATGTTTTCTGGAACTAGCACCTACTGAATTGCAGTGATGAAAATGTGCATGGGCACTATCCCAAAGCACTCTCACTGCTTTTAACGTGAGTTATTTTAGCTTTTAGGTTGGTGTACATGTGCTCACTTCACAAGGGAACTGGCACAGCTGGCAGGTCACATAAATTGGAGGGGGAAAATGCTTGAAAACAATGAAGTGGAGAGGAAGGCTGGGTGCAGAACGTGACAGGGTTGGAGAACATTGCCAGGAGTGATAAGATCAGTGCTCCACTGCCTGCAGCAGCAATCTGTTGCTTAGGTATGTCAGCTAGAAAGAGCAGCATGCCTGCATCATTAGGGATTTTTTTCATGACTTTTTCGTGATTTCTCAAGTTGCGAAAGTTGGGATTTGTGTTGTTAGAGCCTCTCACATTTGCAGTGTTGTTTTCTCTAGTACTGATTCCTGAGGAGATGTGTAGGAGGCGGTGTTATTGCTGGTGGCTCTGGGATTTGGAGGTGATGCTGTTCTGCACCACGAGCATTGTTTTAAAGAGCAGGGTGTGAACAAGGAGCCTGTACATTACAAACCTCAGCTAACTGACTACATCTGCAAATCCTCCAGGCAGACAGAAACAAAAGGGCTCCCACCGTTATGACGCTGTCCATTTAATGAGTGGTATTTCCTATAACTGAGACAGAAAGGCTCCTTTCATCTGGGATTGTGAAGTGCTGATGTTCTGTGACTGTGCCACCTCAGTGAAAATGGCTCACCTGAAGTTTAATGGTTTACCTGACCTTTTGCAGCGCTTTTTTTTTTCTTCTTTTAAGCTTAGCTACAGCAAAGGGGTAGATTAAAGAAACGTCATCAGATCTGCGTCACTGATCTATAACAGGTGTGGTAGACTCTCTATTGCCCAAACAAAGCAAATCCCTCCCTCTCTCTCTCTCTCTCTGTGTCTTTCTCTCTCTCTCCTAATTACAGTGTTGATTACATCTCTGCAAGCAGAGATCTGGTTGCTTTGCCCCAGTTGAGGAGGTTGGTGCTACCTGCGTGTTTCTAGAGCAGGCAGGTCAGCACTGGCTCTTCTCGCGTCTAATGCCTCTGCACTACCTCTGAATTTAATACCCTGCTGGATTTTAAATCTGCTAATTGCCAGGTAATGGACTTCCAGAACAGCATGCTGCTGTGGAGGTTGGATTCCCTGGTGGTGGCAGTGCTTCATGTCCTGCTGATTCCCACTTTCCCATCCAAATATATGGTTTTGTTTGTTGCATTTGTAGGACTTCTGCAAGTATGTAGCATTTTCATCATTAATGACTTCATTTCTCAAAAAAAATACAAAACAAACAAACAAAACCAAACAAACAAACAAAAAAAAAAAACCAAAAAAAAGAAAAAAACAAAAAAAAACAACAAAAACCAAACAACAACAAAAACCAAACACCAAAAAACCCCACCCAAACCCTACAGGTGTGATTTCATAAGTTGCACACACATATGTGTGTGCCTGTGAGCAGCTTATTCTGTGTATATAGAGGGGTGTGTGCACACAGACACTCCCATGCATGGAAAGGGAAATATATTGGTTATGCTGAAATTCATTATTCCAACCTGATCCCCACGGTGTTTCTCTTGACCTGAACAAGAGTCTACTCTGATTGAAGAACAGGGAGTCAGATCTTGCCTTTGAAGATCATTATTCCAAATTAAATGCTTAATTAGTATTCATCAAACACATGCTGTATGGAATGTATTTGAAAAGGGAGAAGGACTCCCTTAGGCTTCACATGCAGTCTCATGCCTTTATTTCAGTACCACCAAGGCTCCATTCCCTACTCCTCAAAGTGTGTGGGAAATGATGAAGAGGCTAATGAAGCTCAGTGCCATCATCTCACAGCAGTGGTGATCTTCTAGACTCCTTTGAGTTGTCTTTCCTCTTTAAATGTGGGACTCTGAAAAGGGGAGAGCTTGAGCTGTCTTGTCTTCAATTTGATGCATAAAGAAAGACTAAAAGAAAGGGAAAGGCTCAGTGCTGGAATTTTGTTCTTTATTAAATGATATACTCTAAAAGTGGTGTCTCTTACAACTGGTGTGAAGGAAGATGAGTTCTTGCTTGCTCTAGGAGCCAACTGATGGTGTCAAGGAAGTAAAAATAGTCATTTCAATCTCACTGCTCTCATGTGAGGCTGCCACCCAGCTGAGCAGAAAACAGACCTTTCTTTCTTGCTCTCTTTCTTCAGAGAGAGTGGTTAACACATTGACTAGCACTCTGTCAAAGATGCAGGAGTGTGGTATGCACTTGAGTGAAGTTCACAGCTAGTGTATGAAAAGGAAATTTGGATGACACAACTCAACCTTTTTACAAGCTGAACATCTGAAATTTTTAATTCTTTTAACACTTAGCTACAATCTTGGCATGATGTAGTTTAGATTTTTGACTATGCTAGTGTGTAGCAACTGGGTGCAGTATATCCAACAACTTACTAGAAAGAAAAAAATAAAGACAAGACTAAAAATTTTGTATGGTATGGCTAGAATCTGCTTGTTTGGCTAGAATTATTGTAGTTTGAAGCTTGTACTCTGGATTTCTTCCAGTCTGGTAACCAAATATGATGGAACCTGACTTCTTCAAAATTTGGATGACATTTGTTTTTTCAATAGTTTATTTAATTAAAAAAAAAAAAAAAAAGGAACAGCTTTGTGGCACAAAATGCCAGACACTGCAAATGCTGCAAATTTTACATGAAGGCCTTTTCCACTAATGTTTTAGTCCTAAAACCCAATAGGACAGAAGTTGTCAGGTAAGAACATCTGACAGCTCGAGCTGCTGAGTGGCTCCTGTGTTTCCCCAGGAGCTCCCTGGGCAGTCAGGATTAGCTGCAGCTTCCTGGGAGGGCTCCAAGATCATCCCTGGGGGATGATTTATTTTATAACAAGGTGAATTGAGTCACTTTAAATAAAGGCAGGGCCTAAAATACCTACTTTTAAATTCTATAATTATCATTGTAAACGTATGTTTTTTACACTGTGAATTTTAAGGAAAGGATTAATTTATGGAGTAAGTAAGAATGAGTGGAACATTGGTGGCCTGCATTGTGAAGGATTAAGGGTTCATTATTGGGAAAACCAAACTGGCTTGGTTGGTTTGTGGGCTTTGGTTGGTTGGTTTGTTTTGTGTGGTTGTTTTTGTTGGGTTTGTTTTGTTTTGGCAGTTTGTTTGTTTGTTTTGAGGGGAAGGCATTTTTGTTCTGCATTCTTAACACCTGAAGCTTAAGCACAGTAGTTTTCCGTATTTTTTTTACCATTGGATTTACCAGTCATAAACAAGGAAACCAAATCTTCCTTTCCTTATTTTAGCCACCCAACTATTTAAAAATTGGACTGTTTGAATGATGTAAGTTGGACTTGCCTTTTCCTTTGTTTACAGTGCATGAGCACCTGGTTCTGGTTGATAGCCAAGATCTAATTCAGAGTATTCTATCTTCTATAAAGTTGGTAGTTTTAGAATTGTACAGCAAGCCTGGGATTCCCTCCTCATTCTCAGTTCCTACTGGAGTTCAGTATCTGTTTATCTGCTGTGCTTGAGGACTGCAAGTTGAATTTTTAAAGGTGACAGTGATCTTGGAATGCATTTTTTATCCCTCTAATTCTTTGGCATATTCTATATTTACCTCTTTATAATGTTGGTTTATATGTGATTTCATCTAAGTAAAAATAGACTGCAACAATCTCACGAAAACAAGACATAAAATATACTATTCAGAGAAAATGCAAAATAACAGCCAACTTGTCCAAACAGTTTATAGCCTTAAGTGTTTTTCTAACTATTTTTAAAATATTTTTGTCATTGTGTCGTGTCATTGTGCATGTTAATGCATTTCTGAAAGCATGTTTTTTCACATCTCTCTCTCTTCCCTAACAGTAAAGAGTGGCAATACAAATTTAGTTTGAGCAAAATCTGTGGGGTTTTTTCCAAATAAGGTTAGATTTTTTTTTTTCTGGTTGAGATGTTTTGAGATCTTTGCCAAAAGATTTCTACCTCAGCTTGGTGGGTAGTTTTTCCTTTCCTTTCTTTGCAGTCTCTCTGAACTGTGATGCCAGGATTATGAAATATGTTTTGAAGATACACACAGACACTGAAGTAGTATCTGTGTGAAAGGCAAGTAATCAACAGACATTTTTACTCCTTGTCTGACATTTATACATGGCTTTGTTGTCTCTCTTCAGACTGTCACATCAGATGTGCTGTTCTCTCAGACTCTTTTTGCCTTTTCTGGTTCAAGAGTGGTTTTTATTCTCTTCTGACAAGCTGTTTGTATAAATACCTTTTAGTTTTACACAGTCACACATGGCAGAAATATTTTGTGTATTTGGATTGGTTGTGAGTCCTTTTTTATTTTTTCATTTAGCTCAAATTTTTAACATTTTTGATGTGAGAAAAATGCTTGTACCTCCCTTTTTCTGTCAAAGAAAAAATGGTACATTTATGATTTACATTTGCTTGGCAAGGAAAGTGGGTTTGTTCATTTTATGACATGTCAGGAAATCTATAAAAAGTCTCATCATGAGCAGAAAGCTCTAATGAAGTTGTCCAGTTCATGTAGACAAATGGCAGGGAGTTTAGTGAATAGGAGTAGCCCCCAATTTGACTAAAAGACAAAAGCCACAGGAAAAATTAATTGAATTCTTTTTGCTGCCAAGGATTGCAGTGTCTTGGAGCAATTGATTGCTGAAGTTTCTTGCAGTTGAGGCCTAAAAATGTGAAATCTAAAAGCAGATTTTCAGCGCCAAGCTGTTTCCACTGATGGGGTCCCTTCAAGCTCTGCCAGCTACAGCAGAGGACAGGGCTGGGGTGACAGGGCTGGGCAGGGACAGGGCTGGGGTGACACAGGGCTGGGAGGGACAGGGCTGGGAGGGACAGGGCTGGAAGGGACAGGGCTGGGCAGGCACAGGGCTGGGAGGGACAGGGCTGGGGTGACACAGGGCTGGGGTGACACAGGGCTGGGGTGACAGGGCTGGGCAGGCACAGGGCTGGGCAGGCACAGGGCTGGGGTGACAGGGCTGGGGAGGACACAGGGCTGGGGAGGACACAGGGCTGGGGTGGGGTTCCTACAAGCTTGGGAAAACCTGATGGCTTGGCCAGCTCCACTGACAGATGACTCCAGCAGCCTAACCTGATAGAGACAGAGAACCACCCCCTCTGGGGTAATCAAAGCAGTCATTAGTGTTTAATGGGATTCTCTTGGAGAGGGCTTTGGTCGATGTCTTAGCTGTTTGATCACATCATTAGCTTTTCCTCTCCCCAAAATGTTAATTGTATTTAGTGCAGAGATAATTTTTGATACAGGAAATGGCAACTAGGTCTTTATGGGAAAGTGAGAGATGGTTTCTTCCAAGCTCCCTGCTTCGGCCTTTGCTCCTACCAGGTGATGTTTTCCAGCAACAGGGATGGAGAGGAGGATTTACAGTTGGGAATCCTGTGCTGAGGAGTTTGACCTGCTGCTCCTTTCTCCTCGTAAAGGCTTGGCTGTTCACAGCCACCAGGCTGCTGCTGGTTTGGGGAACATGTTTTATGTTTCACTGAGCTGACAGGAGGGAAAACCATTTTCCCTGTGCTGAAAGGAAGCCCTGGTGGCTGGGATCCTGAGAATGGAAGCTTCCCTCTCACCTGTCAGCTCTGTCAGCATGTAACATGAGTTGTCAAAATAGGTGGTGAAGGACCAGCTGGCAGAGCACTGTTGCTTGTTTCCTGTGAAGCAGTGTAGTCTGTAAGCTTGCCTTCTTTCCTGGCTGATCTGCTTGCTGCTCTGAAACACAGGGTCTGCAGGGTTATGGCCGAGGCAGGGATGTGTTCCCAGCCTGTGCTGGGAGTGCAGAAATCCTTCTTCTTCCAGGTAGGAAATGGAGCTGCAGCTGCTGCTTAGAGTGGCAATAACAGGTAATGCACAATAGTGCTGGGAAAGAAGGAGAGCGGAGATTAGAGTCAGAATTTGCCTCTAAAAGGGAGTATATGGCAGCAGTGGAGGGATGAGACTCATAGAGCTCATGTTTTTCACTGCTAGAGCATCTCTGCTTTATGTCCAAATGCAAGCCAAGGGACAGATTAGCTGAGGTAGACATTAACTTTTAAGATGCAGACAATCAAGGTACTCTGAGTAAAAGTGGAAATTTAATTCATGATACTAAGTCTGTTTCTGTGCTTGGTTCATAATAAAGCAAGTTTGGGCTGATTTCAGTGACAGAGTCACTGCTTGCAAAGCTCCAACAAGCTCTGCTAATGTCTGCACCATTACTGCACTCAGGGTAGGGCTACAACTTTTTTTTTTTCCATGTCTTCAAAATGAAGAAGTGCTCCAACTTCTATTTTTAACTCTCCTAAGTGAAATGAGATTAGACATGAAGCAGTAGTCCGCAGCAGCAAGTAATTTTGCCAGAATGATTGTAGAAACCTGATAAACACAGATCTCTTTTATTGTAAGAGAGCAGAGGAGAAGAAGAAAGGGCTGAGCACGTGGTCTCCTAAGGGAATGACAGGTCATGTCACCAGTTCCAGGACTGTCACTGTGTCTGTCTCTCTTTTCCTGCTTTTACTCCCTCCCGTGAATTTTTTTTTTTTTTTTATTTACCATCTGGTATTTTCTGTTCTATCTGGATTTCTTCTGCCTTTTATTTACCTCTCTGTCTTTGGCAATAGTCCATTAAACAGCTTTCATCTGATGAGGGTTCTTGCTTCTGAATCCAGCTCCTTCAGGGCTGGAGAAGAAACCATTTTAGACTGAACAATGTAACCTCTAAATATCTGTATGTTCTCCAAGAAAACAGCTCTCTTCTGCTGAAGCTGAGTTCAGGGAGCACATGTATGTGCGCATTCCTTTTGAAAGAGGTTGAACCTCTCAAACTTCTCTGTAATATGGTTGCATCTTTAAGAACTGCTGGAAATGTGACATTTCTTTCCCTCCACCCCAAGTGGCAAAATGCTTTCTAAACCACAGCAAAAAATTGAACTTGAGTGGGGAGAAAACTATTGATGAAGTCTGGGATTTTTTTTTCTTTGCTGTAATTCAGTAGAGTACAGGTCAGATTGGACAATTCATATTTCTATTTTTAATTTCAGTATGTTTATATTTTTAATCCTGCTATATCACCTTTATTGTTGCAAGTACATCTGCTATTAATAGAACTTTTGTTCCATGTTTTATCTCCCTCCAGCCGGTCCAACTTATCTGTGCTCTCTGAGAAGCGCTCTCCATTGCCTTTTTTCTTGTATAGCTCTTCCTCTTTCTATTTTAAATAATACAAGTGTTTTGAGAACTTTCACAGGAAGGAAGGGCTGGTGCTTTTTTTTATGTTTATTGCTTAAAATCCAAGCTTTTAGTATCTACTCATAATCTGAGTCTGCAGGCACCGTTTGGATATCCACCTATGAGTGATGTTATCCGTGGGTGGGCTTGTTCTGTTTTTGTTATTATTGTTTGTTCTTGTTTTATAAGTGCTGTAAGTGTCTAAGTGTCTGCTCTGTAGACAGAGTAGGTCCAGACTGAGTAATCCTGATGACTCTCTATTTTCCTTCAGCTAAAGATGTTTTCTGGAGTGGGGGAGCCGCTTGAGGTTTCCAGGAAGGGCGATGTGACCGCAGGAACACGGCTCAGGTTGCGGCTCCTCTGGTGGCTGTCTGTTTTTTCATCAGCCCTTCATCCTCTTTTGTCATCAAATGCATCTTCACACCACAGTAAAATGACACCTTCTGCAAATAAATTTAGGAAGTGGTGTTTTATGGTGTTGTGAGTTCAAACAGGGCATTTCTAGCAGCTGTTGGCAGGGGCAGGCTGGAGAAAAAATATTGTGGTCGTTTCACATGCTTTTAAAAACTAATGCTAAGGTCTCTTTTGTGTTCATTTGTAAGCTAGGTCAAAATAGGTGAATATTCACTCCCCTGTAATTGAACTTTAAAGCAAAAAAAAGTAATTTTAACAGAGAACATACTTTGGTGAGCTTGTATGCAAAAAAAAAAGTTGGTGTTTAGGGGATTTCTGCTTGGTGGGAGCCTGGGAATTGTGGGGGTGAAGATGGAGGAGTCAGTGAAGAAGCATGGAAGTGACCCATTGAGAAGAGTTTTTTCCTCTCATGTGCGCAGTTGACAAGTCTGTGTGGAATCAAGCTTAATAAGATCAGGAACACAGGAAGGATGTAATTTTGCCTGAAATTTGATCATCCACACACACGTTTTTCCCATCTGCAGTAGCAGTTCCATAATTTTTGTGTTGGTGTGTGTTGCGAGTTTTCCCATCCAAGAAGAAAGCTTGATGAAAATCAGAAGTCAAATTCAAAAATATTTACAAGTCTGCTGAACCTCTGTTGACCTGGTGAGGTCCTCCTTGGCAAGGAACCAAAAGGTTGGAATAAAAAAATGGTTGTTGCAGAAGACCTGTTACATACTAGAAAAAAAGTAAGCTACAGGGTTTAAATAAATATATTTATTAACCTCTTAATGGTTCACAGGTTCAGTGGTTCTTTTCTCTTAGCAAACTCTTTTATTTCACTTTTAGCTTTCACTACAGCCCCATAAGAGGTAAATAAAAGCAATACTGGGACATGGTATGGAATGTGAATAAAAGAATGCATGTGATCCCCCATGGATTCAATGAAGACTTAAAGATGAATTAAAATCTTTCTACTTTGTGGTAGAAATACTAAAGGTATTAGGGTTACTTGCGATTTCTGACTTAGAAACTTGTGGGGGGTGTGGAAGCCTTTAGTTTTGGGTTTTTTTTTTCCCAAAAGATGGATCACTGTTTCCAAGTGCAGACAGGCTGCAGGCTGTTGTATCTAATTTTATCTTAATTCTGATTCTCAGGAGAGCTCTTGGACTGTAATAAACAGTCTTTGTGAGGCACAACCTACCAACTAGTTGAAAACCTCCACTATCTCCAGAAACGTGGGAAAGTGTTCTGGACTTATATCCAGGGACCATCTGTGGGAACAGCTCATTTATTACAGGGCTGGACATCTCAGCAGCCCTTGGGAGAGTCAGGCTCGTGCAGACAAAGGAAGACCCAGAAACCACAGAGTTGGGAAGATGTTGGATTCCTCCTGTCAGAAGCTACTTTTTGCAGAGGAACACGCTGAGCTGACTCTGACAGATAGCACAGTGTCAGCAGCACTTGTGTGCTGTTCTGAGCTGCTTCTTTTCCCTGCAGGCAGCTGCTGTTTGCCTCCAAATCCAGGAAATGTTTTATCCTGAGGCTGAAAAGTGGGAGATGCACATTGGTGTTACCCAGAATGGGCTTTGTGTGGTGAGGATGTTCAGCTGAGCAAGGTTCCCTGGCATGTTCCTCCTGTGTGCAGCTGCTTCCACGGCTCCCTGCGTGCATTCCTGGGGGCTGAGAAATGGCTTGCAGAGTTCTGTTTCTAAAAGCACATGAATGAGAGGGGCTGTGATGCAGGAATAACCTTTTACCCCACCTCCCAAAAGCCTGAGGGGGCGAGTTCAGTAGCACAGTCCATGGCACTGAGTTTGTTTCCTTGAGCTTGGGGTTGCTTTGTGCTGCAGGCTGGCAGCAGCCTGCACTTCTGGGGGTCAGCTGGAGGAAATGCCTCCACGTGCTGCTGTGCCCAGCTCTTAGAGCTCTTCTGTGATGGTTGACAAGTAATGTTTTTCTTCTGAAAATGAAATGTGTTCTTTTTTTCCCCAGTGGGTTTTACCAGTTGTTGTTTCTCACTAGTACTGCATGCTTGTCAGGCTTTATTTCTCAGAAGAGATAATGAATTTAAGTCTGTTTTCCTGTTCTGTGTACCAGGGCACATGTCTGATGGATCTAATTAGGCTAATACAAAACTCTCCAGATTACCAAATATTGTTTCATTAAGGAAATGGTATTTGAAGTCTTATTTTTATTGGCTGAATTGTATTTGAAGACACAGTGGGTTTGTGTTGAAGGAGAACACAAGGAGAATTCAGTATGACTAAAACCGTTTCTTGCTGTTCAAAAGCATCTGCCCAGCCTCTGGAAAGGAAAGGATTTGTGTGCTTGTAATGATATACTGTCCATAAGCTGTGCTTTCTTGGGGGGAAAAGAAAAAGTGTTTTATCAAATCACAAAATGCAATGTGAGGAAATTTTTAGTATCTAATGGTGTTGTTTCACAGACTCTAGTTTTGAAACAGACATTTCTTACTTCTCTTACTTAGACATTTAAGTGAATAGTCCCAGTAAAGTTAATTTGTATTTGGCACTGGCATAGAACAGCTGTGATTCTATACATTCTTAAGAGAACTTCTCTGGTTTTTGTTAGTTGAAGATTTTTATGTTGAAATGGTAAATTACTTGCGATTACCAACAAAAACTAAAATTATCTGAGAGTATAAAGTCTCTATAATTTAATGATGTGTCACTAACAGTACAGTGACTGAAGATATGGCAATTATTCTGCACTTTAAGGTCTGCCTGGGCTAAGAAATTGGCATTAATAAGATGTTTCACTCTTAGAACCAATGCTGACAGTGATTCAGCTCTAGCAGCAGATGGATAAAACAGGTTTCAATACCTTTAAGTTCTGAGAATTTTCCAGTTAGGATGCTAAACTGTGCATGTGTTGTTTATTCCAGCAGTGAAACAATTCTCACCATGGCAGTTGAGTTGAACAACAGCTGATAATTGTCATTGTCCTGGGGCTGATAAATGCTCATCTGAAGCTCCTGGGGTTTAATAGCATGAGAGGGAGACTTATAATCAGATATATTTCATCTGTCTCCAGATATAAGCACAGAAGAACCACTCATGTTCTAACTTAAATCAATCCTTAGAAATACCGATCAGATGTATCCACTATAATTGGATATTCTGTGTAATAAATGAGCATTGTTAAAAGTAATAAAAAGAACTGTTTGTAATGCTATGCAGAATATGATTTGAAATATATTTTTTTGCCAAGTTAAAATAAAACATTCCCCAAGCTTAAAAAAATTCTGAACTGAGGCCCTTCATATAAGCAATGGAGTAGAACTACATTTGTTTAAAGAATAGATTGTGTAAATGTTCATGCAACAGGAGACCAAAAAGATCAGCAAAGACTTTAAATAGTCTTTTTTTGTCCACAGTGAAATGTTTCCAAGCTAAGATGAAAAAGAATACTAAAATGAGTTACTGCTCTTATGTGACTTGAAAACCATTATAGCCAGTGGGATTTGTTTAGGAATTTCAAAGAAAATATGTCCCCATTAATTAAAGTCTTTATGCAGCTGTACCAAAATATAACTCATTGATTGTTTGTACCCACTTCCAGTTAATTTTTTGAAGGAATTTTTAAGTAGTAGTCATATTTCCAAAAAGGGAGAGATTCTAGTCTGAATGATGGATTACAAGGCTGTGTTATTTAAGGTATGCATTATCTGATAAACACTGCACCAAAATACAGTATGATTGCTATCTTTTGGGTTCTTGGCTGTGTGCAGTAAGTTTCTTGTGTGTAGAGAATCAAACTGTCCCTATTGTGTGTACATGTGCGCATGTGTATATGAGGGAGGTATAAATGATGGCTAATTATCACCCATGGTTTCCTTCCTCTGGTTTTATGTGGCACTCTTTTGGTAGCAAACTGTATCAGGGTGCTTATAATATATAAATGTTAAACGTAGCTCACACCACACCTTAATTAACTGTCAATGTCTTGATGATCTTTACCAAATAGCCAGGTTGAACTGTCCTGTATATGCTCTAGTAATACTGTTTTGTGTTCCTTATGCTTAAAATTTCAAGTTTGGTCATAAGCTTCCTTGTCTGGATACACTTCAAAGTCAGATTTATATCACGTGTCAAGCACAATAAGGAACATTGTGTCTGCAGGTTTTTATCAGCTTAGAAGAGCACTGCCAGAAATCTTGCTGCATCTTGCAAAAAGGGTTGTTGTGAAGGGAGCAAGATTAAAAAAAAAATTCCAGAGGATTGCAAATGTGAAATTCTTGAAGGTTATGAAATCAAGCCTAGAAAAGGGGTGCCTGGTATCACCATGAACCTGCATTAGGTTCACATTCAACATAGGTGAGCTGTTTTGCCATGACACCTTTGCTTCGCTCAGTGCAGAGGGCACAGTTTGTGTTCTTGGTTTCTGCACAGGAATAAAACAGAAGGCAATTTTCTGCACAGCTGAACTGGGAGGAAAGTCTGCATGTGAACTTGATCTTGACAGGGCTTGTTGAGGGTGCTGGGCTCTGTGCTTGTTGATTCACCTGCCCTCCTCCCCCCATTCACATCAACCAGCACAGGAGGAGTACACGAGCAGTAGCAGTGTCACACAGCACACAAACACTGATGTAGTGATGTGAAAAATATTGAAGAAGAAAATATTCCACACTGCTGTTAGTAGACAATGTAAGATGTGGCTGTAGAAAAGGACTGTAAGTCTGAATAGCTTTTCTTCAGGAAATAAAAAGAAGTGCTGTTTTCACTTCCAGCATAATGAGTTAGTACAGGATAATTACCTCTTAAGTTAAATATTTCTGATATAAAGCAAGCAGTATGTACCAATATGTCAAAAGCCCTACAGAAAAGCCAGAATGGTGCACTAGGCAGCTCAGATTTTGTAATAAAATCACAGATGCTCCTATTAAGCTGGAGCCTTAATACAGCCTAGGGTTTACTCCTAGTGTTGATTGCCATTTCTTTTCTCAATCACATAACAGATGGCAGCTGATCTATTGTGAAAGCAAGGCAAGGCAGCTCATCCCTTGTAAAAAAACAGTACAAACACCTCCATTTTTAGATCACCACTGCCCAGTTTGCAGACAGGCAGTGTGAGGTGCACAGTGTGTGTGTCCAGCCCAAAGCCACACCATGTCACAGCCCTGGCTAAAGGAATGAGGCTGTGTTTCCCCAGTGCCTGGAATGCAGCTGTAGCAGTACATCAGAGAAGATTAAATAGAGGCAAATCCCAAGGACTGGCTGCACTTCACCTTGCTGTGCTCCATGTCAGCGTGTGCTTGGAGACAGTGTATTCATTTTGGAGAAGTTGCATCCATTTTGTGTGAAAATGAAGCAAAAGCATCTGCTTGAAATGACAATGGGAAGCTTAACCACAGCTTCCTTTTTCTACCTCCCATCCTCCCTTTGTGGCCATATATAGCAGCAGCTAGTGCCACTGAGACAATGCAAATACTAGGCTGTGGGTTTATCAGTTTTGAAAAAATAGATGGAAAAAACTGGGTATCTATATAAAAAGGTGGTAATAATAATAATAATAATAATAATAATAATAATTTCAGTTGTTGCACAGGGACAAGGAGTAAATGACCCCTTCCACTCTGTTGCAAAATACAAATAAAGCCTGACAAATTCCACCAATGCTCTAAAAGAAGCTGCAGGTGCATTGTTAAGGCTTTTTGGGCCTTATGGATAGAATAATACAGATTTAAAAAGGCAGTTGCATTTTGACTCTCCCTTGAAAGGCTCATGCTCTGGCTGCTGCAGGCCCTGCTTTGCTGGTGCATCACTTAGCAGTTTTGCTTCCTTGTTTGTGGTGTGGAGGTGGCAGATGAAACTGTGGGTGTTGCAATAAGCTGGGCTGTCCCTTCACTTGTTCCAGCCCATGAGCACACCTTCTTTGTCCCATCCTTCCTGTTTCCTGGCCCAGCAAGGCAGCAGTGCCAGACCTGACACAGTGTTTGTGGCACTGTCCATTTGGGAATGCCTGTGGCACAGTGGGGAAAGGGCCAGGAGACAGGGAGAAGCCTCCTTGTTACCCCATAACAGTGCTGAATTCCCAGAGGTGCTCCCAGCTCATTGCTGGAGCCAACCCACTCCCCTCCAGCTGCTGTGGGGCTGGAATCTGGGATTAGTAGTAGACACTTGCAAACTGAGCTTTAATGAAAGGTGTCAGGTTATTTGCATAACCTGGTTTGTTTGTGCAACCCCATTATGATCCAGTGTTTGTCAAACTCTAAAGATGTGTCCTTTAAGTCCTCAGTTAAGCAAGCTTTTCCCTTTTACTCCCTTTATTTTCCTACAGTCAATTGCTTCAGCAGACATGGATTTGAATCAGCTGGAAGCTTTCCTCACTGCCCAGACCAAAAAACAAGGTGGCATCACATCAGATCAGGCTGCAGTCATTGCAAAATTTTGGAAGAACCACCGGACTCAAATCCACGAGAGCCTGATCAATCAGAGCCGCTGGGATAATGTCCTGAAAAACATGAACTGGAGAGTGGACCTGAAGTCACAGTTGAGGCACATTGATCAGATAAACACTCCTGTTGCAATAGTTGAAATGGAACTGGGAAAAAATGGGCAGGTAAGCTTCCTTTTGCAAAATATATAAACCTGATGTAGCTACACATGCACTGAGGCATATTACCTGTTGCTGAATTCACTGCATCCAAATCAAGCCAGTTGATTCATCACCACTGGCCTTTTAATGGACTTGAAATTCAGGTCCATCTTTGCATACAAAGAAACATTCTGGGTAGTGAATGCAATTTTTGCTTTTTTTTAATATCTTTATATAAAGAAGATATGACATATATATTGACAGCTCTCTTTACATTAAGCTTGAAAAATCAGAGGATATAGAAATCAAACATGATCTTTAAATTCTGTTAGTATACCGTGCACTGCAAATTCAATTCGTCTTCTTTTCTTTTAATTCAACACTAAAATTAGTTAAAATATACAAAGTAGGAGCTGAAAAAAGTTCAAAATTACATTTTAGAACAAATGAAGGGAAAGACTCCTTTTTATTTTACATAACACCCATTCTTATGTTACTTACTACCTGTCACATTATGCAATCTGGCCTTATCTGCCTGAAAAATATCTGTCTATAGATACATGGCTCTATCAGTGCTGAACATTGCCTTCCTTTTTTTATCTTTATAGTCCATAGGATTGTACAGCTAAAGGCACAGATTCCCATCTTCACATTTGCTGTTGTTTTCTAACAGGAAATGTGTTTCAATTTGGTATCTTTACTCTCTGCAATGTTTAGTAAAATGTTTTAGTAAATTTCAAAACCTCATTTCTTAGCAGTAGCTACTGCAAATCATGCCATGAGCTGATTTGGGAATTTTGATGTTAATAGTTAGCATTTAGCAAGGTTCCTTGTATTTCCTAGTATTGTAATAGCAAGAGTGCCTGAATTAGGAATACCTCAATCCATACACCTGGAATATACATGTGCATAGGAATGATTGAATTCTAGCTGTGTGGCTAAGCCAAGCCAAGGATGAAGGTACATATAGTCTGAGATCCTACAGAGACAGAAGGTATTGTTGGAGTCATTCTGAGGTTCACTTTTCTTTGCAGTCAGTGGAGACTGATCCTCCCTGAGCCTTCCACTTATGGTTCTCTGCAGTGACCAATACAATAATGGTGTGTGCCTTCAGGTTTTTTCCTAACCTCAGAGAAGTGGAATTTTCTGCTCAGGATCTTGAGATTGAAAATGATTGTGTTCTATTAGGAGCAAATGGGAAAAAAAGGTTGCTTTGAATAAAAAGGTTACAAGGGAGCACATTATAATGAGTACATTGAGTACATTAGTGAGCAAATGGGAGAAATACCTACATTCGTTAAAAAGTGCATCCTTAACTCAGAATCACTGTTGTGTTTCACAAGGGGATTATGTAATTAGTGACTCCTGTTTTGAAACTGTTTTTTCCCCAGTAATGGATTTTACAGTAACATCGAGCAGCAAGGACATTTATATTCCTTTCACCCTCTGCAGAGAGAGTCAGGGGATGGAGGAAGAATACACATTTCTGAGACACTGTAATGTCTCTTACCAAAGAGCCCCACAACAAAATCAAAATGAGTTATTTTAGCAATGCCCCTTCATGCTGCAAAGGGAAATGGCTGTGTAAATTTTTGGAACTGCCATCAAACACAGTTTTGCCTACTTCCCTGAGGATACCAGTGAACTGTGGCAAGCCTGACACTTGGTGGGAGTTAAACTGGTCCTTTCTGAAACAACCGTGGAGTAATTAGCATTGTCACCTCTTGAGTCAATGTACATTTATTCTAAGGAGCTCTGCTTTCACATAGCCTTTGGCTGGGCATTAAATAAGTTCTCTGCTGTAAATCTTTGGGTTGAGGCACTCTGCATCAGGCGCTGTGCTCCTGTGATGGGGTGAAGTTTGGGGTTTGGGGTTTGGGGATCTCCTGGAGAGATAGGTCACAGACACTCTTACTGGAGGTTGAACAAGTTGTTGTTGCACACTGGATCCAGCCCACTAACTTGAAACTGTCATGTTTTATAGTTTTTATAAGTATTTTTACTTTATTGTTAGCACATCTCTTCTAAATATCAAGTTTTGTAGCACATCAAATACACATATACTGGTACCTTTCCTAAGTTTAGCAGAGAACATATTTTCTAAACAGTTGTCAGCCATAGATGGGATTTGATGAATAATGAAGATCTGGCTTTGAAGAAGAAAGCTGGCTGATGATTCAGGAGTAAATTATTCACAACAGACTGTTTTCATTTGGACACATGATAACAGGGGAATATACAAATGCATTGATATGTAATGAATTGACATGAATATTTCATGGTTCAACAGAAGCAAAGAAACGCTCTGTAGAAAATGTACCTTTCCAGAAGTCACTCTGATTCTTCTCAGTGCCTCTGGGTTGGGTTTAAGTCTCTGCCCAGAAGAGCAGGCTGCTTGGTGGAGCATCTGCTCCTTCTGCTTCAATAAATAGCTTTGCTTCCTGCTTGCCTTCTCTAAATTTTAGTCAGCTCTTTCATGACAGGAAGACTCTGTGTGTGAAACCTGATGTGATTGGGAATGGAGAATTAATTGCAAGTGACTGGTTCATAAATGCCACTAGCCTGAGTTTATGTGAATTTTGTCAAACTTTGTGAATGTTTTCTGGCTGGAGAGAGATGCTTTTGGGTTTGAGAATCCACCACAACTTGCATGCATTAATTCTTGCTAGCCTTGCCATTACTGGTAAGAGAAAAAAATGAACCCTTTTTCCTAAATGCTCTTGAAAACACTTCTAATGGGGAGCATTTGAAAATACCATGCTCTGAACTTTGAAAAAATTTGATTCAAGATCTGTAATTTGGAGTTTGAACTCTTCTTCAGTAAAAATTTTCCAGCAACATTAGAAGTTTCCTTTATGCTGGTGTTGTAGTCTTTATAGATCCTAGCAGGTCTATATTAAGATTAAAGGCAGATGAACATGCCAGCCATCAGCTTTGAAAGCCCATTTTCTTTAACAATATGACTAAAAGTAAAATTATAAAGCAGTTTCACTTTAGCCTGCATTTGCCTTCATCTTGTGATATTTAGTGCTCATCACTGCTGGTCCATTTTTTCCATATTTTCTTTGGCACAATGGCTTTATCCTCTTGGGTTTTTTATCTATCTTGCTGGCTTTCTCTTAAAACATCTCTAGCTACCTGTCCCCTTCTTTATGTCCTTTTTTATCTTGTTCTCTCTCTCTGAGCATGTCTGCAAAGCTCTTTTGGCATGAAATTTCAGGCAGACATGAATCTGCTCAGAGGGATGGAGAGTGAGCTGGAGCATTCTCCTTCTCACGTCCTTCCTGCCCCTCTGCACCAGCCCTGCTCCACATGGTGAGCAGCCACTGCTGTGCAGTGTTGGCTTACCTGCACATTTCAGTCCCACATTTATTCCTGACCTTGCCACTGACAGAAAATTACTGCATTGGTTTTGTGCCATGGTTTGGTACAAATATTATATTTAAACTTGTTTTCTGGATTTTGTCATGTTGTTTTCCTTGTGAGATCCACCTCTCCCCTGGGGCTGTGTTCTTCCTGTGGGCTGATTTGCTAATAAGTTTTACTTTCTTTATATAAAGAAAGTAAAATTATATATTTTGCATTATATATTTTGCAGTTTAATCAGTCTGAGACTGATCAGATATTACAGATTTGCTGAGAATTTGTTCTTGGCTTTTCTGCTTTGGCTTATTTACAGAATGGGTATTTCTACATACATTTCTTTCCAGTGTTTAAGATACCAGTAATCCATGTAATATCATTTCTCTTGGGGCTTTGTTGGGTCTTAAAGCATGTTTTATGATCAAAGAGTATTTTTTGCCCTGGTTTAACATGAAGCCGGGATTTTCCTGCAGGATTCTTCCTGGAAAAACCTGAGATAATCACATCAGGATTATGGATTAAAGGGTTTTTTTCCCCCAAAATATTGTGTCTCTCTTCTCTTTCCTTTTCTAAATGCCTCTACCTGACAGAGGGGTTGTAACAGTCAATGATATACAGTAAGTAAATACCACAATGTAGCAAATACTAGAAGCTACATACAAGGTAAGAATTAGGATAGTTTCTTTCAAAGTGAAGGGCAAACAGCAGCCTTTCATTCCATATACTTTCTCTGGTCTAAAATCACCAGGGATGTGTATGTTCACAAAAAACAAAAGGTTTTCTTTAAAGAACAGGCAAGCATTAGTAACAACCTTTTCAGTGGAAGTCTAATAGTCAATACTTAGGATTATATTTTGATTGTCATTTTAAACTCTCCCCAGTGAGATAAAATACTTTCTGATGAAAGGACTTGCTAGGTGAAGTGCACCTTTGCCAGTGCAACAGCATACTTGATGCTGAAAAAGTAGGAACTGTCAGCTGGCTGTTTACCTACTGTCTGCTGGTGGCTGGGTCCAGACCATGGTAATTCAGAGAAAATACTACTACTAATAGTAATAATTCAGGTAATAATTCTATTAGTTCATGTGTGGAAAGAGTTCATAAGGAGTATAGACAATTGTCATGTGCTGTATGTTGGAGATAAAATCCTTCCTGTATTTTGAAGATCTGGAGCTTGATATTTCATCAAGTTTTAGTTGCAATGATTATAAAGGTTTAATTAATGTTTTGAGAAGGAGTAAAGTAGGTCTCAAAGTAAACTTCTGGGAGATTAATTTTTTCCTAACTTGTTAATTATGTCCATGCTACACAAATCTAGGTTGAAATTTCTATCATCTGTGCTATAAACAAATTGTATTTATTTTTAGCATTCACACATGAGCATGCTTTCATGATGTAATAAAAAAATCTTATATAAAAACTCATTCCCTTGCTGGGAGTACACACTGAATGCTGCTGAGGATGTGGTGGTGTTTTGTGCATTTTTCTGAGCCATTTTTCTCTTGGCTTTTGTCAGCTGCAGTTATCCCCAGCCATAGCTGTCACTGCTGCAGAGAGGTCAGACCAAGAGAACATCAGGAGTACACTCATGCCATAGGGAGGAAGGATTATGGCTGTGCCTGCTTTTGCCTCTGTGTGACTCCAGGTCAGGCTGCTTCAGAGATAGGGCTGAAAATAGCCCCAGATAATGGATCTCCAGTCTTTTTTATGCAGGAACTGTTTGAAAAGGCAGATTGCTTTTTGTAGGGTATCGGTGTGGGCAAAGCGATGCGTGGGGGGATGAAAAGCAGCTCCAGGTACCCAAACCAAAATAACTCCAGCCAGGCCTGCAGAGAGGAAGGAAAAGCAACCATCAAACCATTTTTCCTTTCCAGCCATAATCTATCTT
Organism: Calcarius lapponicus; assembly: GCA_039654755.1. NCBI lineage: Eukaryota > Metazoa > Chordata > Aves > Passeriformes > Fringillidae > Calcarius > Calcarius lapponicus. The sequence goes on along the minus strand of CM077465.1, from coordinate 100,953,711 downwards.
AGTTTTTGTAGCTATTAATATAGTCAGAAATTATATTCCCATCAAAAATGGGAAAAGCATGGGCATTTATGAGCCAAATTAATCAACTTAACTCCAATGGGCTTAATATCTTTATGTGATTAAAACTATGGAATCTGGTAAGTAGAAGTCAGTTGGTAAAAAATCACCTTTGTGGCCAAGCTGAATGTAATCATTTAAGCTTTTGTTCACCTTGGAAATTTATGAGCTGGAGGGAACGGTTACATAAGGGCAGTACAGTGCAAAAGCAAACAAAAAATGGAGAGGGCAGCAGGTCACTTCACAGAGAGGAAACGAACTCAGTTGACTGACTTAACTCAGTTATTTACTTAATCCTCTGCATGGCACTCTCTGTAGCCCTTTGCTTTGACAGGTCAGTTTTTGTCACCTTCTTGGAGTGGAGAGAAACTTGGGGAACAAGAAGAGAATTTTGTTATTTGTGGTTCTTGGGAGGTGGAAGTGTAATAAGTGTGTTAAGGAAATAAGAGCATTAAATGGAGGTATTAAATAACTGTCTGACTCAAAGTATCACTTTTCCACTGGGTATATTTGACAGTATTTTTTACCTCATGTATACATCCTATATAAAGCAAGGATATTCTGTAATCAGTAGTGCTGACAGTTTCCATGCTGGTTTATTTGTGCCCTGTATATGTGGATGTGCAAGTGCACACATACTCATATATTCCCTGTCTTTACTCTGGAACTGGATTTGCTGAAGTAATTAAGTTGAATAAGTTAACTGAGATAGAAGTATTGATTGTAGCTGAGCTCAGGGTATTACAGGGGAAATTCTGCATTAATTGAAGGTAAGCAGTGATGCCTGCTTACTGCCTTTCATCTGCCTAAATTCAGATTCAGTCCTGGACCCTTGAAATTTTTACCTTCTCAGGTCTTGCATATTATGACAGAGGATTTGCAATCGGTTAAATATATAATATTGGTGATATCAACAAATATTTTGCAATCCAACATCAATCAGTTCACACAGAGCAATAAAATGTGGGATAGCTTTGATGAAATGTCCTCCAGAGCATGTCTTGCAGCCTTGAGAAACAAATTGCAATGAGGCTGGGACAGGGGCAGCTGGGGTCAACAGACCTGGCTGTTGAAAATTGTCCCAGCAAAAGTGTTTCACCACATACCTTTTCTTGGGGTTGGCTCTACAGAGTAAGAGACCCTAAGTTGCATTTCCCCCATCACCAGAGGAATTGTTCTGTTTGAGGCAGGTTGGCAGAGCAGTTTCTGTGTGACAATTGCTCTGTTGTTGTGTAAATAATCACAGGCAGTCCCACTGTCTGTGCAATTCCCACCAACACGGGTTTGAGGCTGTGTGGAGAGTGTCTGCAAACATGCAAATTAAAGCACTGCATTTGCACAGAATGCCAGGCTGGCACCATTTGGCTGCGTGACCTTGCAGCAAAGCCAGTCTATAATTGAGGTCAAATGTAGTTGAAGGACCAAAAACTGTAATCTCCACTAGCATCTTTTTAACAGAAGTCAAACGTTTTGCATGATTTTTGAAAAAATATTTTAAAAGGGGAAAATTTCTTTGCTGGAGAGCCTGTATACAGCAGATCAAAGCCTCTTTGCATCTTAGCTCTGGTGGTGGTGTCAGTCTGTGTTCTTCAGAGGACTTGGATATCAACATAAGCAAGTAATTTGTTCTTAGGAAACTCAGGAAAAAAAAGAGTTGTTAAGAACATAAATGCCCATTGCATCGGCTAACAATGCATCTTGTTTTTACAGGCCTAGCCTGGCCAAATACATTTAAAATTGTTGTTTTGCCAGTTATCCAGCCTTGCCCCTCTTGACACTATGCCATGTTGCTGCTGAGAAATGCTTTGGAGATCCTTTAGGTTTGTCATGATCTCTTAAGAGATCTCTGAACATTGGCATTCGGGGTGCAAGTAAGAACAAACAGGTTCTTAGTTTATTTTAATTAGGAAGAGCTACTGCAGAAGAAGGTATTAGAAGATACAAAAGGAGAAAGCTACCACATAACTGGGGAGAAACACTTGTAGAGCATGAAAGTCTTTTTGCTGCTTAATCTTTTGGATTCTCTTTATTCTATCTTAAATATATGTGTGTATCTATAAATATTTGTATACTTTTTATAGAAGATGGACCCCAGTTTTTGCTGTGCAAGAATTGATGCAGCAGAAGAAACAACACAGTCCACAGTGGCAAAGCAAAATCCCTTCGGTTCATGGCTAATTCTCAGTGTCATCTTTTCATGGATCGGGTATTTCCCCGATCGGGTATTTCGGATATTCTAGTTTCTGCAAACTAGGGCTTTCCATCCCTTTAGAGCTTCTCCTCATCCTAGTTAAAAATGAAATAAGATAAACTTTTTTTTTTTTTCCTTTTCTTTTCCTCTTATCATTCTCTTTACGAAACCTCTGACAGAGTGATTCCACAGGTAGCTGGCTGGAATCTGTTGGTGGGCAAAGCTGTCCTTGGCAGTTGGTAGCTGAGCATTAATGCTGAGGTACTGTGAGCTCCCTGCACGGAAATGCAGTTAATCAGCATGTGAAAGGCTTGGGATACTGGCCCCCTGTTTGGATAAAAGCAGGCTCTCACTCCTGCTGCAGTTGCTCTTGCTGTTACAAACCACTAGCAGTGCTGCTTAGGGACTTCCAGAGGCCAGCAGAGATGTTTTGGGAGAGGCTCCTGCCCCTTCCCAAGGGAGTGAATGAAGACTCTAGGAAACAAAGCCTTTTTTTTGCAGATTCACTTGCCTCTATATTAAATGGATTTGTTTGCCCCTTGGTATGCTGGCTTCATCTTGTCAAAGTGTCGACTGAAATAAAGGCAGTAAATGGAGCTGCCACAGAAGATTACACGTGGGTTTTAGAGGGTGGTTTTGGTGTCAGGACTTTTCCTTGCCGCCAGGTGGACTTGAAAATTTGCTGACTTTTGCTGTGTGTCCTCAGCCTTGTGCTGCCCCAGTAGTGATGTGTTCATGGAGCTGAAAGTGGCTGAGTGAATCCAAATGAATTTTTTTTTTTTTGTTCCTTCCCCACCCTTTTTTTTTTCTTCACTCACATTATTTTTAGCACGGATCAATTTGTTGAAGGGACAGGTTGAGGGCAGAATTGAACAAAAGAAATTGAGAGCTCTGTCTTGCCTTGAAAAAATGCTCATTTAAGCATACATGTTGAAAGAGCCACCGTTTTAAATTCTAGCTAGTGATCTCTTGAACAGAAATGAAGCAGCTCTCCTTGAATCCTGAAGATAACTTCTCTGAAGTGCCAGTTTTTCTTCCAAGAATGGAGGAGGAATAGAAAATGAGAGGCACGGCTGTTGGATGAATTTTGTATTGTAGAGTTCATCTGGAGAAGAGTGGGAAAGGTATCTGATATGGAGATGATCTAAAAGGGGATCTGAAGGTGGCAATCTGCACAGATTGCAGGAATGGGGGAATCTTGATGCTTTAACAGCGTTGATATTCTTTGTTTCTAGAAAGTTTCTCAGCTGCATGGATTTGTGACAGCAGTAATGAGAAGCATGATTGAAATACTGGGCCTATTCCTTGCCTGCTTATTTTGTCTGGTGTTAGTGGGAAATGTGGTGAGCTGAGTTGCCTGAAGTGATCCTGTAAGTCTGGGAACAGCAACAGTCCTGACTTACTCACAGCTTTAACAAATAAACTCATTTATTGTTCAGGGTTTTTTTTTTTTTTTTCTTCAACAGTTACAAGAAGTTGGTTGGTGTTGACAGCAGTTTTATCCTCAAAACAGCTTTCTCTGTTTCCTTGCATGCATCTGGTCCAGTGTTTTGTTGTTTTGGGGGTTTTTTTTCTTTTTGCTTGTTTTGCAGTGGGGTGAAACTAAGTTTCCCTGCTTTTCTCTGAAAGGAGATGGTTGGGAGGAGATCACTTGCAAATGCTTTTGGTTAAGACATCATTGTCCTATATACTACTTGAGGAAATGACTACTTTGAACATAATTCCTGGAGCAAATCCTCTTCATTTAAAAAGAGATTCCAGCTTACAAAAGATACAAGACAATCCTTTGATTAAGAAACCTCTTGCAGCTGTAATTTTGCATAGACCTTGACACAAGGGTTTTTTTTCCTGTCCTCCTTTCAAATTACCAGTTGCAAAACTCCACAGAGATAATCAGACATGCAAATCTTCAATATATTTTTAGTTCAACTCACTGATGTAGATTCATTAATATGGTAATATGACAAGGAAAGCATAATTTAAATTGCATATGCCTAATTTGGTTAATAAATACTTGAAATACAGTCCCAATTTTAGAAGTAGCCATACTTGATATCATGTTTTCAGGACTTTTTCCCCCTTTTAAATCACAAGGAGAGTACAAAACCTGTTGGTTTTTGTACAGAAATAACTTTGTGGTGCTTTTTACCCTGACTATGCACAACCAAAGGACCTTTATGCTGGGAATCAGAATTCCTTGTACACATTGTCACATTCCTAGTGATTGAATTGTAGTAAATTGCATCAGTGGAGACCTAGTGCGGATTGTGGTATTGTAATTTGAGTTCCCAGGCTGCATTAGGTGGAGTTAGACAGGAGATAGAAGATGAAAAGAGAAAAGTTTCCTCGTGTTCAAATATGGCCAAGCTCCACCAATGCAAATCAGGGATGTGCTTGCCCTGTATTTAATTTGCAGTGGCCTAACTAAATGAGATACAAATTACTACTGGAATTAGAATTAGACAGCTTCTGAATCTTGGTTGAACATGCAAAGCTGCTATAATATCCAGATTTTTTTAAAAGCCCTGAAGTGGTATTTGAATACTTACAGGCAATAAACTTTTCAGTCAATTGATTCCATTTCTGTTGAATCACCCTCAAAAGTGAAGCTGTGCTTTAAGGATTATTAAAAATTTTCATTCCATTTAACCTGTAAATACGCCACAGGACTTGAGAAAATGAGTTTGATAATTGCTTTTTTTTTTTGAAGACTTCAGCCTGGAAGGCAGCATCTTAAAAGGGCTCAGCAATGAGGAGAGTCTCTAACGGAGCCAGTTAGAGCCAGTTACACTGGCCTGACTTCCTTGGGCTGAAGTAATGAGGTGTGACAGATCAGGAGTGCAGTGCATCATGGTCAGGACCAATAACCCCTTTCAGAAAATTACATTTCTGCTCTAAGCAGTCGTTTTGAGTTGTCTGCAGCTAATTGTAAACCACCTGCTTTTACAGAAAGGGAACTCTCATGTTTTCCAGTAAATATCACCATGATGCTCTGAGACAGCTATGAAGTGCAACTGTCTGGGAGAAAGCTCAAGTCTGATCAAATTTAATTAGACTGGAACCTGTTCCTGCCTACAAATATCTTGATTATACAAAGAGACAAGCCACTTGACAGAATTGGCTTTTGTGATAGCTACTGCTGTGAGAAGGTGAAAGAGAGGTGTGGATTCACCTGCTCCTTCTCACTGAAGACTGAGCTGAGCAATGAGCTGTGTCTGCATCCTGGTGCTCACCCAGAGCTCACCAGAGAAACCCAGGCTGCTTGAGGGAATGATAAATCTGCCTGCCTTGGACTGTTCCCTCAAAGAACATGGACTCCAAAGGAAAGCAAACATTACTAGGTCAGCTCTAGGAGCCACAGGTTTGATGAGATAGATTCCAGCCTCTGTCTGAACTTCCTAGTGATTAATGCAGCTTGACAACTCCTCTCAAATGAGTGGTATGGATAAAACCTTGTCAATTTGTTCAGCGCAGGGCAGTGGAGGCAAACTGCCTCAGCCTTCATTTTTTAGGAAGTAAAAGCAGAAAAGAAATGCAGCACCTCCCATTACACTGTGGGAAGTGTAGTTGAGTGAATGTCATTAAACTGTCAGCCAAAGGGTGAGAGACCTGTATTTGCATTAAATCAAAACTCTTGGGCTAAAAATTAATGTAAGTTATAAATGAAATTATAAGGAAAACCTCTTTAAATGTGAGTTTCTTTTTAAGAGTCATATTGAACAACCACTGAGTTTACTGAGCAGAAGCACTTGCAGGTTTAAGCACACCAAATGCTTTGCATGACAATTAACAGCATGGATAGGCTGTGATCCAGGAGCACTGAGATGTGGCATGGTCTGGACTGGGCCACTTTGTTCCCCAACACTTTGCAAGCACACCAAGTCAAGCTGGGTGGATGCTAAGGGAGAAGAAAGGCAATACCTGCAGCTGAGAGCAAGGGCTTTGCAGATAATGGACAAATGGATTGGTTTGAAGGCCTTGGAGCTGCCCTCTGGGGAAGGACGCAGTGAGAAAAGGAAAAGGAAAAGGAAAGCTTGTTTATCCAGGCACAGAGCTTGGAGATCAACAGAACTCTCTCACCTCTGAAGGGGATTGTTCTCCAGAGCTGCTGGAGGAGAACTCAGTTTGAGGGACTTGGGTGTTAGGTGGTGCTGTCACATCCCAGTGGCCTTTGGCCTGTCTGAAAGATTTTGGCTTGCCATGATCTCTGTGCAGAAGCTACCTGGTTAGAAAACTGTGTTCACCAAATGTTTGTATTTTATCCTAAACCATCGACTTTTGCTCTGAGCAGGCAAGTTCTTTCTTTCAAAGAGATGTTGCGTTCTGATGTTGCTTTTTGGAAGAGGATTTTTGGAAGGGGCTGTGAGAACTGAGATGCTGTGCTCCAAGCCTGGTCCTTCCTTCTACCCCTTTTGGTGCATTTGCATGACACCGTGTAGAGCTCTCCAGGAACTCTTCTGGCTCCCAGGAGAGTTTTCAGCTCCTGCCTTTCCCTGGGGCAGCACACAGACCTCATGGCCAGAGGGCTGAGGATGGCCAGAGGGCTGAGGGTGGCCAGTGCTTCTGTGTTCAAACAGGGAACATGAGATTTGCTGCAAGCCAGGAATTTACACTGACTTCACATACTTGTGCTCCGGGTCAGCCTGGCTCATCATGTCCCATCCTAGGAAGTGACAGCAGTGTCCAGCAGCCCTTCTGTGTCCTGTCAGAGGGCAGGGCTTTCTCCTGAAGACAGGGAGTTGTCACTAGGCCTCTCCCTTTGCTGCCCTCCCCATCTGGCAGCATTCCCCGCCCAAGGCGGCTCCTCCACGCCCTCCTTTCTTCTGTGCCCTTTGCTTGGCTCTGCTTGTGTGTTTGTTTTCTCTCCCACACTGACTCTGTTTCATTCACTGCCCAGAATAATAAGAGGTTTGTTGAAAGGGTGCTGCTAAGTAATTTGTCTTCTTCATTCATTCTCTCTTTGTTTAATGTTTGGTTTTGCTGTGCTTTGAATACAAAATTATTAATTTCATTGTAGTTTATTTCAATAGTATTTATTATTATGGAGGCTCCCACACAACCTCTCTTACTGCTGTAAAAAACTCATAAATGAATGCTTATAGTCAGTTATGATGGTATTTTAATTCCCATTTCAAGGATACAATCAGAAGGTGGAGAAAATAAACAAAAGGATTTCCATTAATTCTGGTGGCTGGTGTGAAAAACCCTCAACCCAAGTTCCCAGAGTGCAGAGCCTTTGTGGTGTTGCCAGATACATCTCTGGCAGTGCAGCCATGGCACTGATGGACATCTAGTCCCCAGGAGCCTCTGACTAAATCTGGAAAAACATGGAACACACAGTGACTTATCACCTAGACAAATGTTGGCTTGGGCCTCCTGTATGCACACAAGAACATTTACCTGTGGGCAAAGAACTTTAATGGCTCCATGCATTATAATGGCAGAACACTCGTAATATCTCTAAGCTACTGGAGAAAATATTAGTGGGATTTTTTTTTCAGCCAGAGAATATGTGAAATGAAGGTATACTGGAGCAGATTGTTAATATCCTCCCCATCCAAAATCTGGGAAATGGCTTTTAGTGCTTCTCTTTTCTTTCCCTGTTGTTAGAGCCTACGTCAAATGCTGCCTTTTATCTGAAGTGGTTTCCCCAGAGACCTGTGCTCCATGCCAGTTCCAGGTATTATTCATCCTCTGTCCTTCTCTGAACATCTTCCTTCTTCCAGATTTTCAAGTGTGAAACAACAACTTGTTGCACCTAGTAAAATACAGTAATTTGGTTATATTGCATGCACTCTAATCAGTCAGGTCAATCCCTCTCAGGTTTTGCTAAAGGAGAAAGGAATCATGCAGTGGGCTCGGAGTCCAGCAGGTCCTGAGCTGCAGGTGTCACCCCTTGGCAGCAGCACAGCCTGCCTTGCTGTGTGTGAGGCCTCATTTCTCTCTTATCTTTCTCTGCTGGTTCTGCTTTCATTTTCTTCTGCCTCTCCTCTTTTCCCTCCTGTCTTTCTCTGCTGGTTGCTGGTTCTGCTTTCATTTCTTCTGCCTATCCTCTTTTCCTTCTGTCTTTCTCTGCTGGTTCTGCTTTCATTTCTTCTGCCTCTCCTCTTTTCCCTTCTGCCCCTCAGGCTGCTGTTCTGCCTCTTTACTCCATCTTTTTGTTCCCTTGGCTTCATCCTCACTCCCAAACTTGGTTCCTTGTTTTGTATCAGCAGAGCTGCCGGTTTTTTCCTTTACTGGAGTTGTGCAACACAGCAAAAGACCACAAAGGGTCCCGGGCTAAAGCTGCCCAAGGGCACATGAAGGCACAGAGGCTGTCCTGGGGAAGGTTCAGGTTTGCAGGGTGTCTCCCTGGGCTGTTGCTTTACATCATCCCACTGAGCCCCAGTGCTGTTATGGAAACAGTGTGTGGTTCTTGCTCTGCAGCACAGCTGATTTTTCTGGGAAGCTGTGAACAGATTGTATTCTTAGGGTTATGTGTGGTTTGGTGTTTGTTTTTTTTTTTTAAGCAGTGTGTGAAATCTTCACTTGGAGTTTTTAGTGAAAGTCCTTGTCTAAAATTCTGTGGATTTAGTGAACAGAGCTTTAAAAACAAGGGTGGAATACAGTAGAATTACTTGGCACCTGCCTCTTATGTTTGAAGTAATGAGCTTTATGTGGTACATTTGTGTTGCTAAGCTGTAAAATTTGGTTCATAATGATGATTATGCTGAGAACCAGCTTTGCTAGCTGAGGTGCACATGAACTCAAGCAAGGCTGTTTACCCTGGAGAGTTGATTAGAATTGGGCAGAGGGCAGTTGAAAGGAAGCAGACTGTTTGCATTTAAGTGAGCCGTAGTTGCAGTGAAGTCACCCTGTCAGTTAGAATTGTCCGTCAGTCTGGAGCAGTGGAACCTCACGCTGGTGACAGGACATGCAGCTGTGGGGTGCATGAGGACACTGCTCCTCCTTTCTGATGGCTTTTCCCCTTTGGAGCAGTGAATCATGTGGCAATCCCAGCTTCAAACAGGATGCTGTCAGGGGGTTTAATGGATTTACAGAGAGAATCGATTGTGCACGGGCTGGATGAAGTCTTCAGATGCCTCATTGAACATCAGCAAACCAAAGGGTCATTATCCCTTCCACTGTCCCCCCCCTCACCTCATCTGTCATCTGTTTGTAGCCTGCACTAATCTCCCTCTTCAGACCTTGAAAATAGATTTTGAGAACTGAATATGTACTATATTTGCAGGGTGCCCCGTGGCAGGAAGGAACGATGAATCTGGCTCCATGTTCTCAGAAGGCTAATTTATTATTTTAAGATACTATATTATGTTAAAGAATACTAAACTATACTATACTAAAGAAAATAGAGGGGATACTTACAGAAGGCTAAAAAGATAATAATGAAAACTCATGACTCCTTCCAGAGTCCCAACTCAGCTTGGCCCTGATTCGCCAGTAAGTCAAAACAATTCACATGAAACCAATTAAACAATCACCTGTGGGTAAACAATCTCCAAACACATTCCACATGTGAGCACAACACAGGAGCACTAAATGAGATAAGAAATTGTTTTCCTTTTTCTCTGAGGCTTCTCAGCTTCCCAGGACAAAAATCCTGGGCTTTTTCAGAGAAATATTTTTCAGGAAATATGAATGTGACAAATATGAACAAATGGGTCCACTGCACATGGAAATAAGTATTTTTTTCTTTTCCTCTCCTCGGTGGTAAACATGCTTCACAGTATGAGCATTGTTAATGCAAATGCCAGCATCCTTTCGACACTCAATGGTATTTTTGATGAAGGCAGGGGTTGGGTCACTGAAGTGGATGGAACATGACTTTTTGTGTTGAAAACAAGAACATGGAGATCTCTTACACTTGAAATTATAAAGATGTGTTTTGTTCATGGTTTCACACTCCTCTGTACAAGCAAATCTTTATCTCTCAGGCTTGTGTTTAGTCTTTAGACTTGGCTGGTACTAATTAGAGACAAATCAGGTGAAAAACAATGAGTCAGATGTTGAGGAAAAGATGTGGGCTTTTTTCTATGGAAGCAAAGTGCTTTACTCATACACTCTGGATTTCTGGTTAAGCAGGAGGAGATTTTCATGTCCTGCCAGGGTATTTTTTGAGTATTAAAGTAATAGCATAAGAACCTAAACAGAAAAAAAAAAAAGGTTTTATGATCAGGGGTATGTTACACCACTAAAGTTGCATCTTACAGTTGGCACTGTAAGTTTTGTCCTGTGTTCATGGGCTGAAAATTTCACACTTTACAAAACTAATGGCACATCTTCATGCCCCCAAATAAATTCTGAGTGTATTTGGTTTCATGTGCAGCCTTCCATGTGCACAAACAACTGGCTAAAACAAGTTGTTCTGGCTTTTTCTGCGCTTCATTTTGTCTCCTTTCTTATCTTCCCTATCTGATTTCCCGTTTGAGTCGCTGCAATGTGTTAGGTACTCGTGTAGCTCACCCCCTCACAAACATACATGTCCATGGACTTTTTTTGGAAACTTGTGTTCAAAATCACAAGGCTGCACCCCTGCCAACTTGCTGTCTGTGGGTGTGCCAGGAGTAAATTATCAATTACTGACAACGAGAGAAATCTCCAGGGTGGAGGAGGCCCTGGAGATACCCAGAGCGTGTTTCTTCTGGGGTTCCTGCAAGGATAGAGATCGGGTTATTTCAGTGGGTTACACTGCATGGGGTGACATCAGGCTGGCAACCTGGCACCAGTGGGTTTCACTCAGGCCCAGAGCTCTTCACATCTCCATAAACACCTTGGACACAGGTCTTAAGGGATACTAAGGAAGTTTGTTCATGGAACTAAATTGGGAGGAGCTGTTGACTTCTTTCCGAGGTATTTTCTGGAATTTTTAGAAGGAATTTCTTCACAGAAAAGGTGAATAAGGCTCAGAATGGGCTGCCCAGGGAGGTGGTAGAGTCATGGTCCCTGGAGGTGTTTCAGGGGAGACTGGAGGTGACACTCAGTGCCATGGTCTGACTGACACTGTGGTGATGGGTCGTGGGTTGGACTCAGTGATCCCAGAGGTCTTTCCCAACCTAATCCATTCTGTGATTCTATGGGTTAATTCCATATGTGATGCTTATGGATGGGCCCAGTCCTAACCTTACAAAGGTGCTTTTTTGTACTCTATTTCTGTGTTTTCAAAGATCTTGCTTCTCCTCTAGCATTTAATTTCTAATGATTTCTATATTAAGAAAATATTTTAAGGGGAAGAGAGGGAGTACATGCTGCTTTTAAATCTCTGAATTGCTTATTAGTGTAAGCTGGATCATCCTGGAATTGTTTCAGCCCCCAGGGACTCAACACAATCAACATCATCACCACATCTTTTTTATTTTGTGCATTTGCCTTCTCTTTCTTTTTCAACCCAAGGAAATCAGAATCTAAAAGGGAGCCTTGGAGCTTGTCTTGTTTGAAAAACCTCCAGATTTCTGGCTTGCTGTCACTGTCATCATTGAACAGCATTGTATCCAGCTACCATGGTGATCTTAAACACTGTCACACTGCCTGCATGTACTTGTCAAATCATTTTTGTAAGGTGTTTTTTATTGCTTTGATTCCAAGGTGCTGAAAAAAGAGGGATATCTAATCCCCGCTACAATGTCAATGCTATTTACCTGAGAAGAAACTAATTTTTAATGATTTGCTTAGTGCTTATCAACACCTTACTCCTTTGTACTGCTGTAGCTGTACAGGAGCAGCTTCTGACATGGGAATCTGCCTGTGTGAAAGTGCTGATCCCTGAAATACATATGGAACTCTGCTTCTGGACAGGGGCTTCAAATGGACACTGGTAAGGAACTGTCTGAAAGTAGAAATACAAAACAATATTCTCCTAACTTCCCTGGCCTTTAACTTGTTCAAGAAGCAATTCTCATCAGTCTTGTTCTGAGCTTGAAATTATTTTCTAAAAGGTGGAAAATGCATTGCACACAGAGCTTAAGGTCATGTCCACAGCTGGAAGAGCAGGACCAACTCAGAATTGTCTTTAGACATCCCTTGTGGCACCAGGGCTGTGTAATTTCCCTTCCCTGTGATCCCAGAACATGGCAAAGCATCCTGTGATTCCAGAACCATATTGGAGTCCCAGGTAGAACAAGATCCTCCTCCTTGGGGTGTGAGAGCAGTGAGTACCATGATCCAGCTGATATTGTCCTGTGAGGGATGGTGCTGGCAAGGGTTTGTGCTGTCTCTAACCCAGTCAGGTTGGATTCCTAGTTCCTCCTAACCTGAAGCAGATCTTGTTTTCAGCAATCAAAAAAACTTTCTTTTGAGGGGCTGTGGAGTTTGAGAAAGCCAGCAAACAAGTTAATGACAAACTATAAGCATGTCATAATTGTTTCTTTTTTCTCCTAATTCATGGCTCTCATAAGGATCAAGTGGCCAGAAGCGCCAGAAACTAAACTTACTGGGAAACTGGGACAGGGGCTGGAAATAAATCTTTGAGTGGGAGACCTTTCTTCTGGGAGAACTTTTACAAATATAAATATCGAAACACAGGAAATCTGCTTCTGTAATATCTAAATAACTTGTGTTGGCTTGACAAAGGCTAATTTTCAGCATCTGAAGTAAAAGGGGACTTCTACTGATTTTTGAGAGGGTTATTCATTATTAATCTCAGGATCTGAGATTCAAAATAGTTTATTTTTTATCTCTTACTTCAAAAAGAAGGCCACAGGATTTTCCTGGGGCTGATCCCTGCAACACCTACCTGAGGTAAAGCTTCCTGGGCAAATCCCTGGGGTTTTGTGTTCATTCAGCTAAAGCTCTGTCTCTAAGGCTGGCCCTGTTTTTTGTAAAAGAGTCCAGAGAGCAAGATAAGGCTGGAGGTGATGAATTACTGTTGTACTAGTGGCTTGTGTTTCACTGAGGATGTAGCTGAAATGGGGCAACATTGCTGGCTCAAAGAGGTGTTGTTACAGCAGGAATTCTGAAAATATTGCAGGGGTTTATTTGCTTCTGTGAGGAATTGAATTCCAGCTTTTCTATGTGATGCTCATCTTCCCCAGTGCAGCCTCCATACACTGGGCTGCCTGTTTCCCTGCAGCACAGGGGCTTGGGATGATGTCCGAAAATGTGAATTACAGGGAAAGGAGTGGAATTACTCAGGGTCTAGCTTGTTCCCCCTCCCTCCAGCAGCTGAAGGAGAGGATTTGTTTCCCAAGTTCAGTGCCAGCACATCAGTGAAATTCCTGACAGATGCTGTTCTCCTGAGACATGGCAGAACTTCATCCTTTTTCAGCTTGGCTGGACCTGCAGAGTCTCCATCTGCAAGCAGGGTGGTTTTCCCCCTCTGCTATAGATCCTGATACACACCTTTGGGCTATTTCTTCAGGTTTGGTGATAGTGGGAACAGTTCCTGGAGCTTGTATCCAAGGTGCCAGAGGTATCCTTGGAAGAGGATACCTAGGAGGATACAAAATTAATGTGACCTGATGGGCAGTCTGAATAAAAACAGTGAAGAAAACCATACAACACTAAACACAAAATTCAAGCAGCTGCCTCCAAGAAGTACAAAGTGACATCTGGGAAGATTTATTCCCCACCTAATTTTTGGCAGTCAGAATTGCTTCTGAATGGTATGTGTTGAGTCTTGTCTCTGTAGGTTCCTTGTGTGGTCAGTGGAGGGAGAGGCTTCTCCAGGGAGTGGCTTGGGTGGGTTCAGAGGGCAGATTCAGCCTGACAAAGGCTGCCTTAAGCACTGCAGCTAGCGGGACTTGGGGTGAATACTCCTCTGTGTGTGGTTTGTTGCACAAATATTTGTAAAAGCCTGTTGGTTGCTCAGCCAGCACCTCCAAAAGTCACCTTCCAAGTTCAAGTGATGCAGCAAAGAGAAGTTTGTTTGTGACCCATGCTGTTCATCCTCGGTGAGGATGAACACGACTTTTCATCATCTTTTCCTGTTCTGCCCCTTGATCCCTCCAAAACCACACACACGGATGCTTTGGGTGGCAGCCTTCTCCTTCCTCTTTTGGGAGGTCACACTACTTAATCTTTTTGTCGCCCGTGGTGAGAAGGGGTGAAAAGAAAGGGTTTGCTGTGAAAGGGATTTTTAGTGAGGTATCTGTCTCCTGTTAACTCGGTGACATTGTAACAGCTGTGCCTGTAACATTATCCTTAAGTAAAAGCTGAGAGTTTGCTGATTGTTCCCCTCCAGAGCTGGAGTGGTGTCATGTTCCCTCCTGTGTCTTTTACACTTTCGCTTCTCAGTTTTTAAAACAAGAAGGAAATTCAAGGTGAGTGCAATTTTTGGTGAGGATTGCACATTTATAAAAGTTGTTATACATATAATGGAAAAATACTTTTATATAGATTAAAAAAGAGGGAATTTGTTTCTCCAATGCTCTAAATGAAACAAAATCGTCATCCACCAACTGATCATCTGTTGCCCACAGAAATATTTCTGAGTGGCTCTGAGTAGTTTTCTAGACTTGCAACCAAAGATGTGAACATATCTGCAAAAACAATTAAACCTCTTTAATTGTGCTTTCCTTTCTCTTTCTTTTGCTGGAGACTGTTTTGCCTTTATTCATCTTTAACAAGTGTATTTTTATATCTTAAAACTATGGAATAATTTAATATCATTAAATGGAATAAATAGAATAAGTTTAACAACATATCAATATTTTTGCAGTGAATATCTGATAGAGTATAAAAGGTTTATCATAGGGTTAATAAAATTACCTAGATATTCTATCTTAAAAAACAGTAGGAAACTGTTATGTATCCAGTTGTGTGGTCTTTGGAGCAGGAGGGACTGGATTTGACAGCATGACTGTGAAGACAGCCAGAATTAAACCCAGGTTGTTTTATCTTTTCATTGGAAAATGTCGGTGTGTTCTAAAAACCAACCATTTATTCAACGTTGAAGCATCACCTACAATGGCAACATGAATTCCTTTCTGTCTGAGTGGGAAGCAGCCAGCACTATCTATGGAGTTTTTTCACCAGGGATAAATCCACAGGAATGCCTGCTGACCTCTGTGTCTTGAACTTCTAGCTTAACTTAGCCTGCTTTCCCTGTTTATCCTGTGCATTCCTTGGGAGAGGGAGATTCATGCCAGGGAGCAGCCCTGCTGATACTCAGAATTCAGAAACTACCTGAAAAAAATGTACCAGGAAATACATAGGTCAAAAAGATGGAAATTTTAGGCGACGTTTTATTGGTAATATTTTTAATATTCCTTTACAGGAATATTTGTTGTACTTGTACACCAGCAAGAGTTGTGTGCCTTTGCTTCTTAGGAAATGTGTAAATATTTATCTTTGAAATTACATATCAGATAATTCATGGCTAGGGGAAAACCTCTGTATTTCATTGTGTGGATTTCTGTGGAAGGAGCTGTCTGGCCAAATCCTGCACTATGGCTGATACCAACTTAAAAAACCTTCCCAAATCCTCACATTTTGATGTTATCAGCTGTCTGTGTTATCATAATGTTGCATGTATTGACACGGACAAAAAAAAGAGCAGAAGACAGTGTTGAAGTGCTGAGCTGTAGCTGTTGGGTGCAGCCTGGTAAGGATGAGCCAAGTGTTTGGCTTTGGAACAGGAGAGCTCAGCCCACAGCAGCCAGATTTTAAAATTATGGTTTTGTTTCTGTCCTGCTCAGTATGAGGAAAACTTTGTTTTTGTAGTGTTTCTGGAGAACAAGGTTAAATTCTTTCAGGACAAGTTCATTGTATCTGACCTGGAAAGAAAAAAAAAAAGTCTTTTATGCTTATCTCTAAAGTGTATTTGAAATGAAAATGAAAGAAAAACAGTAAACAATGATGGAGACCGGGCTATTTCTGGCATGATATTCTGCCTCCTGTCCCCTGTGCACACAGTGTAATTTATTGTAGCATTTGTGCCTGCATGAGGTGAGTTCCACACCAGGCTTAAAGCATTTATGAATTACCTCTGCAGAATGATGTTTTGCAGGGAGTGCAGGGAGGAGAAACTCTTTTGCCTGGTGTTGTGGCAGCTGGGGGTCAGAGGAGTCTCTCCTCATTCTAGCAGGAAGATGTTTCCCCACAAATTCAGCTTCTTTCCTGATGGCTGCTCAGTGCCTGGTGAAAGAGTAGAGGGGGAGAGGAAGCACCACAGCATCTCCTTCATCAGCAGAGTTTCAGTTTAGCACCTTCAGGCTTTTCTCCATGAAACCATGGCTAAGGCTTAGCTTGCCTTACACTTTATTTCTCCATGTTCATGTGGGAAGGATCAAGTCTCCTGCTGTTTTCTGGGCACTGGATTGCTGCCCTTGTTGCAGTGGTTGTAAAGTCCCATCTGCCGAGAAAGGCTGTTTGTCTGGTGAAGTGCTGCCTGCCCAGCTGGGCAGCACTTGGGTTGCCTCAGCTTTGCTGCTGGGCTGGGCTGGGATCTGATGGAGGGCATTAACTATCAAGATGCTGATACCTGACTGTTTACAAATGGGTCCTTGAGGAAGGTTTTGGGGCAGGGTCTGTTTTCCCAGGGACAGGGCTTGTTTTCCCAAGGCGTTGCCCGCCATCCTGTTGCACCAGAGCTCTGGCAGCTGTCCTGGTAGCCACCCACAACACATCCCAGTGTCAGAATGCCCTGTGGTTCCTCAACCACGGTCACCTGAAAAGCTTTAGGGGCATTTTGTGACCTGAAGACATGCTCAGAGTGTGAACCCAGCCCTTCACCCTGTCAGGGCCCCAGGCACGTTCACTGTGTTCACCGCTGAGGGTGGAAGGTTTACATCAGCTACTGTTCAAATAAACTTAATTGGTTTGGACTTTGTTTTTTGGACAATACACATCAATTGCGAGGCAAGGCTTTTATTGGCAGTTACATCTTTGCTTTTCCCTCATAAAGTTACTTATGCACCAACAGTCCTTTGATTTAACACACCAGTTTATTGGGCAGACAGATACTGTAATCTGAGGTTACCCCTGTGAGATGTCCATCACCCATCCCTGAGCTGCTAAGCTTCGTTTTCTAAGAGGGGATTTTAATGAATTTATGTTTTATTCTAAATGAAGGTGCCTATTTCTAAGAATACTGTTTGTTACTTTAGTGCTACATCTTATAAAATACAAAGGTATTTAATTCTTACTGTTGCTCAGGAAATCTGGGATTCATTGCATATTTAGAAAAATACTCTGATATTTCATGCTTAGTTGATGACTAAGCTTTGCTTCGGAAATAATTGGTAATTCTTCAAATAATACTTGTTCTTAGAATTAGGTAAGAGTGGGTACTCTTTGTCCTAAAGGAGGGAGAAACTGATAGTGTTCAATATTTGTCCAGCTGTCTTCCCACTACTCCCATAAGTTCTTAAATCACATTTAAATTATCACTTACAGTCCATTTTACATTGTTTTAATTTAAGCCATCTCTGCTTCCTCTGTAATTTCTCTTAGAAAAAACACCTATAACAAAAGTTTATGTGACATGTTTGGCATGAATAAACCATCAGGTTTTACTAACCTTCTAAACCTTTTTATTTAACTTTTAAAAACACTTGGGAGAAAAACAGATTGTTCAAGAAAGGATGGATTAAGGAAAAGCCTCGTTAAGGTCATGGTCTTTTCCTACATTCACTTTGTATTTTTTATAGTCATCTGTTACTTAAAATATCTTCAGGTTTGGATTGTTCTGGAGTTTATTTGGAATGCCTAATGACAAGCTTCAGAGGGAATATTTGTAATCCTGTGCCTTGGGGAGAGTGTCAGCAGCTGATAATCCAGGAGCAGGAGTTCAGGTTGAGCCTGGGGAGTTGCTGACTGTAATTCATCCTGCACTTTCACCTACCTGAAGAGCTGAATAACCATTTTCTGTCCTTCTTTCCCTATACTGTACTGCAGCTGAGGCTGCTGCACTCCTCTGCACTGCAGCTCTCTCAGAAGCCTGTAGGTTTGGTAGTTCTGAGGAAAATAGAGGATAAACCCACTAATTTTGCTTCTAATTCCTTTGGCATGCATAATGTTCAGAGGATAAGGAGGGAACGATGCTTTTTAAACTGGATCGTTTGTTTTGGTCTTAAGGGCAACAAGCTATTTTTAGAGCTTTATCTGTGATGTGAGTTAACAGAGGTGTTTTGAAGTTCAGTCCAACAGGAACAGGGATTGTTTTACCAGCAAATGTGAACAACTTTGTTTTGTAAGTTGAAGTCAGTGTTTAGTTACTCTGTCCCCATTTTTTGTGGATCACAGTTGTGAGAAGATTCAGGACATAGATAGCGAGTGAGGCTGCTGAAACAAATGCACCCAGGGAGCAAAATTGAAAGGGCTTTGGAGATGCTTTTTTTTTTTGTGCTTTTTTTCACATGGATTGCTGAAAATAATTTTGCTTTTCATGTTGCAGAATATGGATTGTTTTACATAACTTGCTGATGAGCTCATCAGTGTTCAACAGCATAAATGAATAAACCCAACCCAGATGCAGCATCAGCCTCAATTAAACCTTTCATTAGCAGATTCCATAGACCTCCATGTCCTGCATTTTTTAGGACAAACTTCTTAAGAGGTATCAATAAACAAAGTTATAAAAGGCAAATGCTGAAGCTTTCTGGTGATCCTAAGCTAATTTTATATGTACAGAAGGGTGAAGTCTTTGGCTGGGACCAGGAGGGGCCAGTGGGCTGCAGCCCAAGTGCTCTTCTCAAATGAAACCAGGAGATTTCATTTCTCTTCTCTTCTCTTCTCTTCTCTTCTCTTCTCTTCTCTTCTCTTCTCTTCTCTTCTCTTCTCTTCTCTTCTCTTCTCTTCTCTTCTCTTCTCTTCTCTTCTCTTCTCTTCTCTCTTCTCTCTCCTCCCCTCCCCCCATGCACAGAGATTCCCAGATGACACTTCATGGATAAATTGACTACCAGCCTTTTGAAGGTTAGCACTCTGAGTGCTGTATGATTAGGGTATTGAGTGCTTTGCTCTGTCCACCTTTAACCTTTTAGATTTTCCAAGATGTGCAAGTAAAGGCTTAAGAAAAACAAGTAATTATTGCTAATTAAACCTCCAAACGGGAGTAACGTTCAGCTTGGTGAGGCACTTGGACATCAGCACAGGGCATCACACTCACCCTTGCTCTACTGAGAATATTCAAGCCTTGAATTAATCAAGGATGTAATAGCAGAAGTTTGCAGTCTTGGTTTTGATTTGGATCAAAATTTGGATTGTACTTGGGCCTTTGGTGGATGTGGAAGGAGCTCTGATTAGAGCTCTGATTTCAAAAGCACGCACTAGAAAACTGAAAACCAGGAGAAAAACCTTTGTCAGGCAAGGTTGCTTTCCTCTGTTCTTGATGGATGCATGGATGGCATCACTTAAAAAAAAAATGGAAATAGAGATGAAGGATTCCTTTAGATTCCAGGAATAATGTCTAGAGTTGCAGATGGGAACCAGTTCCATTGCTTTTAGTTCTGCCTGGTGTTTCTTCTGGTCATTAATGATCAGCCCTCTCCCATAGAGAGCTTCAAAGGTTTTCAAAAGACACTGACTTTTCCTTACTTTGGGTGGGAGGAGGGGTAGGTAGCATTGCTTGCTGCCAGGATGTCAGTTTCTAAGGTTTTTTCTGTGAATTTGAGGATCTGAAAGATTCTTTGGTCATAATCTTGGGTCTTTGACATCCTCTCACCTTCCTCTAAATTTTAGGATACAAAGGCTATCTTGCAGCTCTGAAAATTCATCCAAGCTTGAGTTAGGCTGTGAACTGCCTGCTTGTATTGATCTCTTGCTCACCAATGACTTTAAAACAAGTCCATTTACTTAAAAACAAGTCCAGTTGTTGTCATCTGACAGAGGAAATTGATTTGTGTGGGAGGCAATTGATTTGTGAGCTTCTTCCCTGCTTCTTTAAAATCCATTTTTTGTTTCAAAGGAAAAAAGTGTGGATTTATGGGTACTGTTATTAATGGAAGGTAAATACATCAAAAATTCATGTAAAGCTCACTTTGAAGGATAAAAAGCAAGTGTCACATGAGCATTTATGCAAACATTAAAGCACCACCAATATAAACATTCATCATCTCATCTCAAACCTTTTCAGGGTCTTTTTTCTTTCAAGAAAGAACTATAATGATATTTTTGGAAACTGGATTATAGACTAGACACATTGAGCAAGATAAAATCCACACACAACCTGGTTCTCTGTAAAGCTTATGCAACAGGTTTGCAGCTTTACACAAACTGTTCCCATGCTGAATGTGATACAGTTTTGTATAACAGGAGTCTTATGTCATCTCTGCAATTTTATAGCAGAACTGGGTAATCCATGAACAGAACAGAAAGGGCATTAGAGCCTAAATGGGAGGCTAATGACTGCTGATGGATTACTGAATGTCAGGTTTTGAAGCTCTCAGCGTGGTCGCCTGCCCTGTGAACTGGAGTCTCTTTCAAATATCCTGCCCAGCTCAGGCATTAAAGGAAAAGCTTTGCAAGAACTTCCTTGCTGCAATAGGATTCACATTATTGAATTGAGCATGTTTGCTTTCTTGTGCAGACCACTCAGATACTGCAGAACATAAAATTCTGATAATAAACCCAGTCCTTGATTAGATATTTAAAATACATGGTTGTCTTACTGTTCTCTTCATAGGAGTGGGGTGCTTTGTACATCCTTCCTGACTGTGCTTTTCCTAAGCACTTCAGGCACATGACAGGGTAATTTAAGCAACTTGCTGGGTTGAGGAAGAGGAAACTTCCTAGAAGCAGGTGAGAAGGATCTCGAGCAGAGTAATTCATTGCCATGGCTCTCCTCATGCAGTCAGAAGTGGCAGCTTCCTGGTGGCCCTTTCTCAGGAAGGGGAATCCAGAAGGAGCCCTCTGCTCCCCAGCCAGACATGGTGTTTTACCACAGGGAACCAAATTCCTGAAAGGTCTGATTGTGTTTCAGGCTTTTTCTGATAACAAACCTTCAAAATCATGCTAAGGTATTGAAGCATATTTCTGAGACAGATTTTGTTTAAAGGCTGCTTCAGATTTTATTTTCCCATCCTAAGTTCTGTTGTCCTTCACAGGAGGTGTCAGAGTGCTCAGTTATGTGCCTGATTGTTTGCTAAAAGGAAAGAGAAGAAAATATATGCTAATTTTGATTTCTTCAACCAGAAGCCTTTGGTGTGTGTTGGGTAATTCTGTCTGTTGTAAAGGTTGTGAAGGGGTTTCCTCTCCTTCAGCAAGAAACATTTCTGTATCCACTTCAAAGAGTGCTGGCCTGTTGTGTCAGCTATGAAAGCATTTGTACTGATGGCAAGTTGTCTTCTCCCCAGAGTGAAACTGTGCCTCCTTCCTTTACTGTGAGCTGCTACACTTGCTACCTCCAAGGATGGACCATTCCTCCATTCTTCAACTTCTACACCATATTTTTCCCCAACAACCCTTTCCCTACTATTGTTTTCTTTTTGCTACATCTGTTCCTCTTTCCCACTTCATGCAAAAGCACATTAATCATTAACATTTGTACCTGTGGCTGAAAAATGGCCTTTTCAAAGCTGCTTTTAGCTGAGCTGTAAATATTGAGCAGCACATCCACTGGTACCTGTGGGATAGCACTTGTGAAATACTGCTGCTGGTAAGTGCCCCAGGTTTGCATTTGGGGGGTAGTGGTGTGTTTCTGCACACTCTGGGATGCTCAACCCATGGATAATGGGCCCAAGAAATGAACAGCAGAACTAGGCAGAGAGGGGACATGACTCAAAATGAGTGTAGCACATGCTGGTATTAAGCCCCTTCTATTTAATACAGCCTTGGGACAGTGCCTGTAGTGTGGGATCATCTTTTTGGAGTTGTGAAACCTGAAATATTTTGCTGTAAGTGCTGGACACTTTGGCTGTGTCACACATGGGTGTCTCTAAAGCAAAAAAATTGGTTTGTGGTTTTGGGGGTTTGTTTGGGGTTTTGTTAAGGGAGAAAAATAACCCAACAACTCTGTTTTGCCCTTCATAGCTGAAAACTAAGAGGACAGTGATTAGAGCTTTTACCTATGACAAAAAATTAGGAAAGCTGCTTTTCTGGCCATTTTATCTCATAGCAATAAATCTGATTGAGCTGAGTGCATCTGTCCATATGGATGTGGCTATTCTGAGACTAAAGAACTTTACACAGTGCTACTGGTGCTTCAGACCTGGGTTCCAGGCTCTCTTTGCTCCTGCAGTAGTTATGTTCTGTAGGGTGGGTGAATCTGTAGACATCAAATAAAACATCAAATGCCAGCCCCTCATTATTGTTAGATCAATGGGTGTTAGCTGGGGGAAAGTATGGTGATTCATTTTTTAATGAAAAGAAAATGTCTTCAAATGTTCTGTTTCTGGTCATACAGTCTCTATTCAATGTGTTGTCTTTTGAAAGTCTAATTCCAATTCTTACCACGGTGGGTTTTGTCATTTGAACTTATTTCCAGCATGAGTATCCCTCCCAGGCTTTTATTTTTATATGCTTAAGATTCTTGTTTAAAAATAAAAAGTAGGTAGCTTGGAGTTTAATGCAGCCAGGTCAGTAAATATGAATAATTTTTCAGCATTCCTATCTCTCCATCCTCCCCATCCACAGCTCCTGAAAGGGATCTCTTTTTATTGTCCCTTACAGATGAGCTTATCTCAAGTTATTATACCCCTTTTAAAGGGGTGAGGGGAAGGTCCAGACAGCTGTTACATCTTCATCCTGTTCACGAATGATCCAAAGAACAGTATCCAATTCCTGGAAGCTCTAGAGCTTCGTTTTTCATTTTGACTAATTGTTTTTTGGAAATAATGAGCAGCAGTGACTTCACAAATCACGGTCTCCTGGCACCCAGATCATTAATGACTCACTGTTTCTTTAGTAGCAGTTAAAAATATGCTTTTCCACACTTTGAACAAGTCCTGGTAGTTTTGCTCACAAAGGAAGTGTAATGTGTGGTGGGAGTGAGTGGAGATATATTTCCTTATCATTTTCTATTCATGACCATTTTGAGGCACAGAATCCAAGGCAACCAAAAACTAGCAAGAAAAGAAGGGTTGCATTTGAGGTCTGGTCCAGATGAAAAATACTGTCTGGAGTGGGTTTTTTTGACATGGCCAGTGACCTTCTTGCCTCCTCCTTAATTCCTCTGCAGAGATGCAGTGCAAGGACCACTTCATATTTTTGAGGCTCATCTGCAGTGGGAGCACTAAAATGAGTCCCCTGTTCTGAAAGACTTTGGCTTTTTTGGAGATTTTGTGATGGAAATTTCCTCAGACACTGTTCTTGAAGAGCAGTGCTGGGGGACAGTGAAGGGAGGGGAATGCATTATCCCCCTGGGATAACCTCTGGGAGAGGTTTCCAGCAGGGGAAATCCCTCATGACTCCTCTCAAGTGCTTCACAGGCAGCTCCATTCTCATCCCTACTTGTTTTTTCTTGTGAGGGCAAGTGGTGTGGGGCCCCTCAGTGTCTGAAGTGCAGGTGCATCCCTGAAATTGCTGCTGGGGATTGACCCCTGCATCTTTCCAGCCCAAGGTCTGTGACTGCACTCCCCTTGGATCAGCTCTTGGGAAGATTGTGTGATAGGAAAAACACAGTGAGGTTAAGAAACAGAAGTCCAAATCTGATTTTGCCTGTCCCTGTTTTATTGCTTAAAATTCAGTCTGAAAGTTGTAATAATCCCTTTGCAGTAGCACAGGATTCCAAGAGTGGATTCAGTATTCCTTCTGGAAAGCACCTCTGGGATGTTTTTCAGCCAGGGTGTGTTGCTCTGGTTTTATAACACACCCAAAGTGTATTAGATTTCTTTGTGTGACTGCCTGGCTTTCTTTAAAAGTATAGTGGAAGTTACTCTTTTGAAAGTTATTCTTTTTTTGTTGCTTTTTAGGTGCAGGGGATGCTCGTGGTGCCTCCCCTGCTCTGCTGCCACACAACCACAAAAATCCCAAACCACAGCCAAACACTGCCACTGCATTGGTTTGAAATGAGGAGCTGAGGTCACTGTAATGTCAATTTAAGGTATTTCATCAGCATTTAATTACAGGCCTTTGTTAAGTGGCTGCATAGAGAAGTAGCACAAACCCATAAAACGGTAATGCTGAGTTCTCTTCAAGAACTTGTTTATTGGGGATCCAATCAAAGGAGGTCAGAAATGCCAAATTCTCTCCCTGGTTATTTCAGGAGCACCATAGTACCAATACCTTTTTCATAACTCAGGCTGATATTTTAGAAATGTCTTTACATCTCTACAGCTTGTTTCCAGAAATGTTAATTTGGCTTGTGGGATGAAAGGCCATTCCAAATGTAAAGCTGCTTCCCAGCACTCTTTATCTCAGGATAATCCTTTTCTCCGAAGAAATTAAGGCACATTTTATAATATCCACTATATTACCAAGCCTACAGCAGAGCAGAGTGGATGCAGGGAACCCAGCATGCCACCTTTTTTCCTAGAACCTTATAGCTGTTTATCAAACTTTATTTTCAATTTCTGAGCAGGTTTGGCCCTTCTGAAAATGAAACTCCACTTCTGGCTTTGCCTCAGGCAGGGAGCAGGCAGGTCCTGGGGGTGCTGTGCCTGCACAGTGTCCTGGGCTCTGCTCTCCCTGCAGATGCCTTGGCAGGCTCTGGGAATTTAATCCCAACAGTTCTGTGGTGGATACAGACAACGCTAACATGACTTGAACACAGCTTTGCTAATTAATGTATGATTTAAAAAAAAATCTCCAGAAGGGAGATGAAATTATGCTTTTGGAGAAGCAGTCATTTGGGTTTTGTAAAACCCCACTGAGCTCCATGTGTGTTGTAAAGGCTTGAGAAGGAAGGGAAAACCAGGGGTGCAAGGGTTGGCTGGTCAGTGAAAATCCCTGTTAGGCATTCAGCAGGGGGTCAGATAAAAGCAAACTTAAAGAACGGGAGGAAATAAATCTGAGAATTGAATTATTTATTGCTGCTGCAAAATATGTGCTAACTCCTGTCTTCTAACATTAAAGAAACATGTAATAGGCATGGAAATATGTAATAGGCATTAGCAGGGTCAGGAGAGACATGAAAATCCTGCAGGCAGGCAGGGAAGGCAAACAGACATTCCCTGTTCTCACTGGCATTTTTGCCTTTATATGCAGACCCCTTTTTTCCTACTAGCCCTCAAAATAATCCAAATCTTTCCATACAGTTTCCACTACCTCCGAGCCCTTTCACAGGTAAGGGCTTAGCTTCCCAGGAGGCAGGGGGTTTGAAAAGCAAGATATTTAAAACAAAACCAGCTATTTTTATCACAGTGCTGCACAGTTGTCCTGGCTTTGTTAGCACCTTTTGGTCAGGAGGGCAGCAGGAAGAGCAGCCATTGGTACAAACCCCTAGGCTTGGCAGGATTAAAAATCCAGTGTGGTGTTTTGATGCTTGAAAAGAGAAGAAGCACGTGCATTTTAGAGACACAGGTCCACTCACAGATTTTACTGTAGTTCCACTTCAGGACAGCTGTCCAAAACCAGGCAACAGCATTTGGCATTGCACATCATCCTCCCCTTCCCTGCTTCTTTAGGAGTTGTGTAATGCTCATTTTCTCCATCTCATCTCCCTGCCTGAAATCACAGCAGCATTCTGTTTTCTTTTATCTGAGAGCTGCTACGTGACTTCTTCTGCCACTCAAGAGCTGCAGAGAGCAGGCAGGGGGTGGTGCTGGAGACAGGAGCGGTGTCCCTGTGCCCTCCTGGCCACGGTGTGCCAGGCCAGCATGAGGCCCACGAGGCAAAGTCCTTGTGCTTAGGTTGGTCTCCCAGGAGGAAATCTTTAGCCTGATCCCAGGAATGGGGAGGAGCTGAAATACATTTTATTTCTTACAGTCCTACAGCAAGAGCAGTGATCTGCCAAGGGGAGCCAGTCACAAATGGGACATTTTCCTGATGCAGGAGAAGCAGATTTACCCCAAGAGGACACATGCCCACTCTGCTGGAGGCCGGTGTCCAAAGTTGGGTGCAGACCCAAAAAGACAGGTGGACAGTAAAAAAAATGCACAGAGAATAAAACTACTGTTGTGGAGAATAAAAAAAAACAAAGAGATTTCTTCTCTGCTCCGAAGGCACAGAAGGCTAAATGAGCCATTCACATCATCTCCATTTGCCTCAGGAGAAGTGGTTAAGGTCTTTTATTGCCTTCTTCTCCCCTTGTTCACCATGAGAAAAAAAGACAACTAATTACATATCTGATGTGGAAGAGCTGAAGCCTTTCTTTGCAGAGGTATTTTTGATTCTCATGTGTTTATTTTCCTATTCAGTTTTCATAGGCTGAGTGGATTGCTTATTAATTGTTAAATGACTGCTGTGCAACTCAGTTATGAAAATGATTTCTACTTCAGTACCACTTGCCCTTCAGTTGAGAATGGGAGGTCAACCAAAATTAGATAACTTCTCTTCAAACCTTTTATCTTTCTGGAAAAAAATATGGTTCAAACATGATGCCTGTCAAGAGGACTATGAAGTTCCAACCTTAAAACAATCCTTGTGGCCAAGCTGGTTTGGGGATCAAATTGAGAATTGGTGTCCTGATCTGTCCTGATGAGACCTTTAAACAGATTAATCCAGGTCTGGTGTTGAGTGTAGGTTCTATTGCCCACGTTCAATTCTAGAATGAATTGTGAAATCACAGATTGAATAAAACAAAGTTGTAATTTTAACTGAGGCAAGGAGAGCTGTGTGGGCAGAGCAGGCAGTCCCTTGGCTGCAGTGAGATTCTGCTCAGGCAGAAATGTCCTCCCACGCTCATCCCTTCAGGGTTGCACCCCCAGCTTCAGCTTTCACTGTGAGCCTTTGCTTTTCACCTTACACAAGAAAAGAGGCTGAAAAAAAAAGAAAAAGAAAAAGGAGTTATGTATTATGCAGCAAATAATACCAAGGACATGTTCTATGGTTAAAAAAAAAAAGGCAAAGAAAAATGCAAATCTGGAGCTTTTCCTATATTTTCAGAAGAGAGCTGTATTCCTCTGGTGTCTCCCTGCTGGCACACAATGCTGATATTTCTGTGCATTTGATCTGAAGGTCGCTGAGGTCAGTGCAGAGATTCTCAGTATCTTCAGCAGACTGTGCACCACACTGAGCAGGAGCTGCTGTTGTGCTGATAAATCCGGGTGTGATGCTTGTCCCCAGGCTGTGGAACAGCAAGAGCAGCAGTGCTGGAGGGGCTGTAAACCAGGCTGGACTCTGAACACGTGGCTGCCCCCTTTGCTGTGGGAGCTTTCTCATGGTGAATTGAAAGACAGCAGCTTGCATTCTAAAAGTAATGAGGAAAATACACCTAAAATTATTTAGACTGGGTTTTTTTTAATTTGGCTTTTTTGTCCCCTTGTAAGTTCACATACCCAAATTGCAGAAAAGAAACAAATATAGTTATTTTGATCCCACTTAAGAGACATATTTGCAGTGGCCACAGAACTCTGAGTAGATCCTTTTGTCCTGATAAGTTCTATTTTCAGATCATCGGAAAGGTTACGGATAAATGCCGTAAAAGCAGCAAAAATAAAAAGCCTGTTTGGTCTGACTGCTTTGTCTTGTTAAATATTTTAAGAAGGAAAGCCCAGCTGAATGCATGCTAGACTGCAGGCATATTTTCAAGCCTTTGGTACCCTGTTTATGTATTTTTAGATGAGCAGTTCTGCCCAAATGCCAGTGACTTCTCCCCATCCATTTCAAGGTGTATTTGCCCGGAATTCCAGATGTGTGGGATCAGTGTGCCAGGGCCAGAGGGTTAATGTTTCTGGGAGGAGATGGGGATGCTGCTCTGGGTGTGCGTGCCTGTCTGTTGTGCCAGCCTTGTCTCTCTCTCCCTTCTCTGATGGTAAGATGCCCTGGAGCAAATGGGTGCCAGGCATTGCTGCTTGCTGTGAACAGGGCCAGGAGAGAAGGGCTCAAACAGCTGCCCTTCAAAAATTATTTCTGAAAAATGCCATTTTGTGAGCACAAATCATACTTGCTGTAGCTGGGTCATGCTGGTCCCACAGTTTAGATGAAGAACATAGGGACTTTTTAAAATGGGGCTTTTTGAGAGCATTACCTATTGCCATTGAGACATTGTCGCAGACATCTTTTTTACTAAAAATCCTTCTTGGGATTTTTCTCTCTTCTGAGGAGCTGAGGCTTCAGAAACAAAAGTAAACAAATGTTATCTGCTGCTGTGGAATGCAACAAGTCTACTTGTAATTAGCTAATTAAGGACAGAGCTATCTCAGACAGAGTCCAAGAGAGCTAGGTTGTTGTTCATTCTTTTTTTATTCTATTCTTAGCTCAGCTGTCTGAAGAACCTTTCTCTTTCTATTCTTTTTTAGTATAGTCTTAATATAACATATATCTTAAAATAATAAATTAAGCTTTCTGATCATAGAATCAACATTCTCGTCTCTCCTTCACCCTAGAAACACTTGTGACCACGGTCACAACACATAAATCAGCAGAGGGTTTGCATGGCCTGTACTCACTGTTTGCAAGACGTGCAGCAACCAAAATAAACACCTTTGTACTTTTAGTTTAGCTCTGGGTGTTGAAGCATTTCAGCAAGAGGAGCCACCTACCCCTCATGTGCTCTTGTCTCAGGCAATCCAGGTGCCTTTCAGGCCACAGGGCCAATGTGCAGGGTTCAGAAAGGAGGGTTTTAAACATATCTTACTCCGAAATGCTGTTTCAGAGTAATTCTAATCTTTGGTCTCTTCTCTGAGAAAACCAGTTTCAGCCTTGACTGAAGACTGTTTGGAGAGGAAAAGGCAAGATCCTCTGGCCTTTGCCATCAACAGGAGCCAGCATTATCTGCTCTTGTGGAAAATCAGTTGTTTTAGGGTTACAGTATTGGTGACGAAGAGAGAGCCTGGGACTCAGTGTGATGGTCAAAGAATCCAAATTTATTGTGAAGTACAAATGTTTATATAGTATTTTAGGAAGGCTAGTAATCTTTTATTGCAATAATTGGGTTAATCATCACATTAACAAACTTACACATTTTAAACATCTCTTGCTTGCAGAAGTCTTGATGCCATTTTCTTTTTCTGGTAAGTCAGTCTGATTGAATCTTCTTGCAATCTTGATTTAATCCTCAAAGTTCTGTTTGCTATTGCCAAGGCATCCTGTTATCAAATCTCTTGTGCTAACTAGGTCCAAAGTCCATCATCTGTCTTGTGTCCCAGTATCCCAGTATTACAGAACCATAAAGTGATTTGGCTGGGAAGAGGATATTCATTTCTACTCAGCTTTTATATTTGAGCAGGACATTAATGGATTCCTCAGTCATTTATGTAACACATAAGCATGAAAGAGCTGTGGAGGAGCAAGAGTGATCTGTTTTGGGGCTGCTAACCAAATTATTCAGCCTGCAAGCCAGCAGTACTCTCAGCCAGAAAATGCCAGAATCCCAAGTCACACAGCCTCCTAAAGGTCAGGAATTCTCTGTTCAGGTTTTTTAGTGCATTCTTCAACTGTAGGATTATTTCTAAATGCAGGTTACTTAACTTTGTTGATTGGTTTGGTATAAAAGTAATTCTTACCCCCTGAGTTCATTCCTGTTTTCCTGGTATTGTTTATTGCAGTAACAGAGAGGAATGTGTTTGACACTGATTTGATTAAATAAAAAGTTACATTAAAAGCACAGAAATTTCCTTGTGTCCTTAGGAGTTAACCAAGTTCCTGGTCTTGGGGATACTGTGTTACAAAAACATGCCCCAGTGGCAGGGAGGGTTTGATGCTGGGATAGGGTACTTCCTGAAATATTTAAGAAAATGGTAAATAATTACATAAAGTAGTTGAAACTTTATTTTGAGAAAGTGGGGGGGGGGGGGGGGGGGGGTTATGATAATGAGTGATGTTTGGTTTTAATTTTTTTGCCATGCTGAATGATTTCCATGTTAGGTAATAGGTAGATGTAAATTTAATGAAAATTAATTCCAGATCTAAAGAATGTTCTCACTAGAAAAGCTGGATTTAGTGTGAAAGCAGAAGATGCATCAGTAAGGACTCTTGTTCTTAGACTAATTTCACACTGCAGTTAAGAGCTACAGGACTGAAAAAACAAAGGCTAGCCTATTTATTGGGACATGAAACATGTCTAGGGAAAGCTGTACACTGATATTTCAGCTCCATGAGCAGCCTTAAAAACACCAACCAAACAAAACACTGCACAAGAAAACAAGGACAGCTGTCAAACAAGGTAGAAAAATGTAGATCATAAGTGAGGAAGGGCATTTACCCTCTAAGGTCCTCTGCAAGGACTCTGAGAGGAGAGCACCTCACCTTGCAGTGGTTCCACTGAGAGACTCTGTTAGTGGAGAGCTGACACAGCAGGCAGGGCTTGAATAAGTGATGATGGTGCTTTCTCATCACTGGTACCCTTGTGAGACAGCCTGATGCCCTGCCAGAAATGGAGGGTTCAAATAGTTTTTTATGTAGTTTTCCCTGTAATATATATAATTGTATAAACTACATATGTGTATATTCTCATATAGTTATATATAGTTTTTATTTTAAATTTAGTTTTTTAATACATGTTTTGTTTCAAATCTCACAGTGATACAAAGGTAATTAAGTATTTTTTTTATGCTGGCTTTATGCGCTTCCGTGTACAGTTTGATGAAGCTTGCAGATATCACTGGTTTTGTTTGTTGTTTTTTTTTTTTTTTCCCTTTTAAAACCTCTTCATGCATTTCTTAGTTAATGATTTGAGCTCTGCTTACACCTTTGTTTAAATAGCAGCTGGCTCAAGACCCAGGCAGAGTTGCATACCGGGTCTCCAAGACAGTGTCATTCGCCTAAGCAGGTTAATTGATTTATTTGGTATGCCATCACACCTACTTACCTCAAGCCAGTCAAGCAGCAGAGGAAAAACGTTCCTGTTAAAGATTAAACATTCCACACTCACTCTTTTAGGGTTTGAAAGAGCTGGAGCTCAGCTGTGCTTTCAAAGATGCTGGAATTCAAATGGAAACATTTGGTGTGCTTTCTTTGACAAACAGTGTCTGGAGGGGCGCAGAGGGGTCAGGGGAGTGTGTGCTTTTGCATTATTTTTTAGAAAGAGGTCAGATACAGAGAGGTTTCACTTTTCATTCCTGCAGCAGCAGTTAGGTCACAACACTTTCTGTTCCCTATCTCAATTCCATTCCTATCTCAGAGGGCAGAAGTTCTGGCAGTGCCTTTGGCTGGGATTGCCCAGCCCTGTGTTTAGTGGCCCCCAGCTATGACCTGCTTACATGGTCAGTATTTCCCATGCCAGCCTGGATCCCTCCCCAAACTGCTTTGCACTTATCCAAGATCAAGACTATGAGGGAAAAAACACTTTGGAGGTTTTTCCTAAAATACCTTTTTTCTTTTCTTGATTTTTTTTTTTTTTTTTAGTAATAGGAAGTGCTGTAATGCAGGGGGCGAGGGGATTTTGAGGAAAAAAGCAAATGGTAAACAATGGAAATAGTAAGCTCAAGGTGACTGCAAGGTCAGAAAGGTGCCTCTTGATGCCCTCATGAAAAAGAATTGCCTTAAAAATTTAGGATACTCTGAACACCCCAAGGTAGAGTTTTTGTCCAACAGCTCAATTCCAAGAGGATTTAGCCTAAGCTGAGCATGTTCCAGAGTGCAGGTGGAACATTGTACAGAGTCAAACATCCACCATTCCTCAGTGAGGGAGAGCCACGAAGGGTTTTCTGTTCTGTGAAGCCCCTGTGACTGCAGCAGGTTTTGTGGGGTAGCCTGAGCCTCAGGAACCTGAAGGTGTTGAAAGAACCAGGTGAGCAGGCTTAGCAAACTGCAATCGATCAGGTGAGGCCACACAAAAAGTCACAGGCATGACCTTGCAAAGAGTCATCCATAAATGAGAATGAAATCTGCATTTTGTCAGCATAACCAGGTCCTTTTTTGTGCATTGTGTTGGTTCCAGCAGAACTGTGGCTTTTATAACCTTTCCTTTCTGACCACAGCAAGCTGCCCTCAGCACTGCAATGTTTGCCTCCCCTGATCAGCCAAGGCTCTGGGGGACATCCCCAGGGGAGGAGCAGTGTCCTCCCGGCATCTGGAGCTGGGTGAGCACCGGCTGAACAGAAATCAGGGATCACTCATCCCAAACCTGGGCTGGGCATCCAGCACTTGTCCATTGCCAGCCTCTGTGCTTGCACACTGTGGTGGGAGAGGTCTGGGGTGAACAGTGGATAGGAAACCCCTGGAGTGATGAGTCTGTGCAGGGGCAGCCCACAGGGCAGGGCACTCAGGGTGGGATGTGGGGAATGCATAAGGTCAGAAACCAGAAACAGGTGTGAATCAGATTAAAAAAAAAAAAAAAAAAGAAAAAGAAATTGGAAGGTTTACAGAAACCAGTGAAAGTTAGTATCACCAGTCTGAAAGCAACAGAGCCATATCCGAAGAGGCTTTCATAAAAGTATTGTCCTTTTTGTCCTTTTTTCTTGTTAATTAGTAAGAATCATGTTATTCTTGTTAGCTCTTTAATGTGAAATGTGTAAAAGCTACAGAGTATGCTACCTTCTAATTAGTTATACTGCTTAAATTATGGTTTGGCTTTGTTTTTCTTCAACACTTCCTGAAAAGAAAGCTGCATCTCCAAAAGGCAGAGGGAGCAGCAGGTTAAAGCTGCATCCAGGAATGCTCATTTTTCATGTAAGATATAAAATATGAGGTAGAATATTTTCAGGAGGCTGATAATGTAAAAGGAATGACATTACATTTGCTATGCAGTATCAGGGATCTACTTTTATCCTTTGGAATTGTTCCATTTTCTGCAATCCTTAATCTGTGATATTACAGGCTTGATGTTACATTAAAAGTATTAAAAATCTGCAATCGAGTTAGCTTTTTTTTTAAAGAGATGTAATAATAATTTGCTTAAGAGGTTCCTGGTTCATGTAATACCAAAATAATGGAGAATTAAAATGCTCTCACAGTTACAAATATTTGTGCTTTATTTTATACAGTATTATGGGAATGAATTGCACTTTACATTAGAGTTTTTGAAGGACATGATTGTAGATATCTAGCAAAAATAGCTTTGAATTGAATTAAAAATAATGAACTTAGTATTGTCAGATAGGTGGGAGTGTGAAATCAATGGATTGCAATCCATTGCATTTTTTGTGGAATTATCTAGATTTTGCTGTCATTATCATATGCCCCAGTACATCTTGCAGAATATTAATGAATATAAAAATAACTTGAGAAGTTTGCAGTGGGATCACAACTGATGCAATGTGATGGAAGAATCAATGCAGCATCTCACACTTTCGTCATTCTGCATTGGTTTGGGGCAACTTTTTGTGGTTTTATTTTCTTTTTATCATCTATCAGATGTCCCTAAGACAAGAATCTGAATGGCAAAAATAAATTGCTCTCATAAACTTCTGACATGAAATATTTGCACCCAGTGGAACTACCGAGTTTAATGTCCTATTACTGTGATTTTTGAAGGAGGAAATACAAGCTAAAACCGAAGGTTTTTCTTCTTTTTGGACCATTCATGCAAGGTGGATGTTGTGTATTGTGACATTCCTGCAGCAGATGTTTGGTGCAAGTGGGGATGGGAGAGAGCTCTGCACATGTGACAGGACAGGTCCCTCTGACCCAGGCAGCCCTGGGGAGTCACCTGGGAATGGTGAGCACTCAGGGAGAGGCCACCCAGAGAAAGGTTTGGAAGCAAGTTTATAGAGCAGGGGTGAATTTATCAGGGTTTATTTTCTGCCACTGGGCAGCACAGTACCGAATTCCCACATAATGAGTAAGGAAAGTCTGCACTGAAGGAAGGCTTCTGTGATAGAGCTTGGCAGCATCATTGCAAAAATGACTTGTGGATGTGCCTTTTCCAAGGAGAATGTGTCCTTGCACTGTTAAAAAGTGTCTAATTTCCATTTTGAATTTCTGGTTATGTTGAGATTTTGGGGGGCAGGGGTTGTGGTGTTTAATTTCTTTTCTCTTGCCTTTTTTGGTATTGGGGAGGGCATTTGGCTTTTTTTTTTAATATCCTCTCCACCCCCCCCCCCCCCCCCAGCCTCAGTTTTTTTCTTTTTCTTTTTATAAATTAAGATTTGCATTTGTGTGCCTGTGAGCAGGTACTGGCTCAGGCAAAACCTGCTCTGGTGCTGAGCCATGAGGATGGAGGCTCAGAGTTGTCCATTAGTGACCAGTGAGCCTCATGGACCTGCTGGGATGAGTCCAAAGGAGAGTGATGATGTTGCCAGGGCTGGAGCACCTCGGCCAGGCTGAGACACTTTGGGTTGTTCAGCATGGAGAAGACTCTGGAGAGAACTTAGAGCCCCTTCCAGTACCTAAAGGAAACTCCAAGAGAGCTGGAGAGGGACTCTGGACGCAGTCATGGAGTGACAGGACAAGGGAAATGGTTTTAAACTAAAAGAGAGATGGTTTAGAGTAAATGTTGGGAAGAAATTCTTGAGTGAGGGTGGTGAGGCACAGTTTCCCCAGAGAAATTGTGGATGCCCCATCCCTGGAAGTGTTCAAAGCCAGGTTGGATGGGGCTTGGAGCAACCTGGTCTAGTGGAATGGAAGGTGTCCCTGCCCAGGGATGAGCTTTAAGGTCCCTTCCAACCCAAGCCATCCTGTGGTTCTGTGATTGATTTTCCTGCTGAAATACAATTACACTCACAACTTGGGATAATATTTACAGGATAGTCCCTGTAGGTGTTTGATTGGAATAGTATTTACATGGAATTAGCAAATTTGGAAGTGGGAGAGTTGACATTACCAGATAAACCAGACTTTTTGACAACAGCAGGTTGTACCTAAGCCCCTGCAGGTGTTTTCTTTTACTCCAGAGAAGCAATCTCTTAACACTTCTTTGCAAAATTGGACAAAAAAATATCAGCAGTAGATTTGTTCTGAAACGAGTATTTTGTCTTTTGTGTTTAATTAATGGCTTGGAACCAAAATGACGTTTGTTTGTGCCCGTGGGTGTTGCTGTGGGAGCTGATGTGCTGCGAATTCCCGGGCACGTCCGCTGTGTGCTGGCTCCGAGTCCCGGCTCGCTGATGTCCTGGGGACCAGCTCCTTGTTTTATTTATCCCCCACTGCCTCTGGTGTTTCAGCCGAATTTGCTGGTAATGGGAACGGTCCGATATTCATCTGTGCTAACACATCTCTGGTCTAACCGGAGCCCTGCCTTGGGTACGAGCCAAGCCCAAAATGTCCAAAGAGGCAGCACTTCTGAACTCTACTACTTTTTGATTGGAATTCTGACTGCTTTTTTTGGCAAAAGGGAGGCTGAAAATGAATGTGGCTTCTTAATCACAATTAAAGATTGTTTTGAAGGCAAGTTTTGGTGACATTACAGATTGGGTTTTTACATATGCAAGGGGAAGCTAAATCTTTAAAACATCCTACTCTAAGGCAAAACCTAAAGTACTAGAAGACAATAAGATCTCTTGCGGAGCAGTGCGATGGCGTTGGCTGGCAGGCTCTGCAGAGCCCACGGCTGCACTGCCTGCTCCAAAAGGATCGCGCCCAAAGCCCTGCGATCCTCCCACTGCCCCGGGAAGGGGCTGCGCGGGTGCCCAAGGCCAGGGGCACTCGGCTGGCTGGCTGTGTTTGCACACAGGCACCCGAAGCTGACGCTTTCGCACCGTCTGAAGAGCTTTCCTGGGGATTCGAGCTGGGATAATTCCTTTACAAAGAACCTCTAATGATCTTACAAGCACCGCGCCGAGTTGAGGCGGCTTCTAAGAGAGGTCTGGCGCCTTGGCTGGTGGCTGTGAAGTGCTCAGTGTTGTTGTAGGATCCTCCAAATCGAGGGGGAATGAATATGAATGCAATGATACGCGAATTCTGAGGGGTGCCTTTCTGTTGTTCCAATGAAGCGGCTAAAACTTAGAAATACAACGTGTATCAAAGTTGCTAGAAAGCATTTTAAGTAGCCGGCCAAACTGATGCTATAGAGAACAATCGTAATTTTGTTAAGTTTTCAATTTGCGAGGGTTGGCTTTCTAAAAATACATGAGGTTTTCAAGTATAGCTACTGAGACAGAAAAAGTCGTGCTTCTTTTAGTCTCTCATATAAATATTTTTGCAGCACGCTGTTGTTGCAGCTCCTAGAAAACCCGATTCAAGGCTGGGGGCAGTTTGTGTTTCTTGGATGTTTTGTTTTGCAGCTCCTTTTTATAGCCCGGGCTCGGGAGTGCGAGGGGAGGAGGGGTGGGAAAGCGTGGAGGGACAAAGCCAGGGCGGCTGCAGGAAATGCGGATCCTTTCCCACACCTTCCTCAGGGCACCGAGCTCGGCTTCCCAGCCTGAAGGTGAAGCCCCGGTCCCAGCCCGGGCAGTGCTGGGCTTCAGGACTTCGAGTCCATGACTGGTTTTGGTTTTGCTTGACTCCGAGGGGGCTGGATTATTTTTTAGCAGTAGGAAGGATCAGACGGGATGCCTTGTTTCCTGCTGAGGATGAGCAGGGATACCATTTGTCCTGCTCCTGGAGGATGCCTTAGGGAAGGAATAAGGATTTCTGTATTTCATGGCTCCATCTTATTTTTTGTTCGTTTTTTCATGGGGGAGATAAGCTAACAAAGCATTAAATAAAACTGAAGCTCAGTTCTGAGCAGCCTGATTTACAGCCCTCTTGGGTCAGGTTTTAGGTTGGTGCACATGAGAGTGGATAACCAGACACCATCCAGCCCTCATGGGAGAGTTTTAGCTGCTGTATAGCTAAAAGAATGTTTCCTGAGTGCACTTACACTTGTACCAGGTGGCAGTGTCTTTGTGTAATCAAAGAGTTCTGTGTAATCAAAGTGTTTTGTTTTGATCAATTTACATTCCTTTTGACTGACAAAACCTGAAGAGGGGAACAAAAAAAAAAAAAAGTCCTCCTTATGCCTTAGGCTCAGGCAAAAACATCTCCTCCAGAAGTAGGTGCTTCCATCTCCTCCTGTCCACTCACATTCCCCTGTGATTAAGCCATGAAATCAGCTTTAGCAGATCTCAAGGGTTGCATGGGCAGCCCTGGCCTGGTTAAATCTGTGGATGGCTCACATGACTCGGGGTGCAGAGTTGTGGCTGGAGGCCTGAGGAGTCACCAGGAGCTTGGCCTTGGAGGTCATTCCGTGGAGGACAAGGTCCCTGCACAGCATGGCACTGCCACTCCTTCCCAAAGGTCAGGACAGGAACCAGCCCCTGGCTGGAGCACACCGGGAGCAATGAGGTCAGGTTACAGAGAGCTCTTGTCGATCTCCTCTGTGAAAGGAGACTTGAAATGTATTACAGATACTGGGATTATTTTGGGCTGGTGAGAAAAGCTGCTCCTCCTGCAGGAGCTGTTGTGTGAAAGCCTGCTCTGGACTTTTCTAGTCAGGTCTGGAAAAGCAAGGATGCTAAAACTGGGGAGATCCAGCAGGAGCTGAAGAGGCATTGGCTCTGCAGTCCCAGTTTGCAGCACTTGCTCAGGGTAGGCTGATGCTGTCTGGCTCTGCTGGTGTCCATGGAGAATGGTTCTCTCAGCAAGGGTCTGGGTCTCCTCAAAGCCTCAGGGGTTAACTCATGGATTGCTTGAGATCTGACTTTTCCAGTGCTTCCTCATCAAGGAATGCTGTGAAACATACTCCAGGATTTTGTTCACACTTTCTTATTCAGCCTCCTGCAAACACATCTGCCTCAGGCAGATCCCACCTGGATTTTTATCACTGATACAAATTAGTGCTCCTAATCAGACAGGAAAATGCAGGAAAGTCCATTGACAAATGGAGTTAAGCTGTCAAATTTCTTACCAAACTTCTGCACGGGGATCAAAAATAATTGTTTTTCTCAAATATTGTTCTCTCTTCTTTTATAGGAATCAGAGTTTCTCTGCCTGGAGTTTGATGAGGCCAAGGTGAGCCAGATGCTGAAGAAACTGTCAGAAATAGAGGAGAGTATGACTTTGTTGACTCAGACTACTTAATCAAATAAAGAGATTGCAATTTACAAAAAAATGGCCCTTGGTACATTTTCATAAATCCTATTTCAGCACATAAAATAGGGGTTAAATCCAGATTATAACCCCAAGAATGCTGGTTAAATCCAGATTATAACCCCAAGAATGGGCTAAATCACACTGTGAAGCTTTCTCATCCCCTCCTCCCAACCTGTTTTCCAAGGCAGCAGCAACACTGTTTCCACAAAGCTTTGCATAATCAGGCCTTGGGGTGTAGCACAGCTTTTCTCTTTATCTCCCCAGTCACTTCTGGAGTCTTCCAGATGCTGTGGATGCTGGGCTGGATGAACAGCAAAGGTAAATTGGCCGGTTGTGGCAGAGGAGAAATGAGCAGAAGAAACAGGCAGATTAGGGGAAACTCATGCTTATGCTTCTGTCATGGTTTGACACTGGCACAATGCCAGTGCCCCCATGAAAGTACACTCTCCCTGGTGTCTGCTCAGAGATGTGACCAGGAATAAGCAAAGCAGGCTCCTACTTAGAAATAAAGAAAAACAAAACTTTGTGAACTACACTACAACTATATATAAAAAGGAACACACACAGGAAAATGAAAACCTTACAAATACATTTCCTCCTCCCCCCACCAAATTTCCAATACAATACATCCCCCAAATCACCATCTCTCGGTCCGGCACCACCCTTCAGACAATCAATCAAGAGAGAGAAGTCCTTCTTGTGCCATGGTGACCTCTCCCTTCCATGTCCAGTGCTCTCACCACTGAACACGGACCAGAGCTGCTTCTAGGGTCGTCTTTTAAGGATGCTTTGTCCCATTCCAAAAAAGGGCACAGTCTCTCCTTCAGGACACCTGTCCCCCCCAAATTCTTCCCCCTGGGGCCAAGGGGCACCAACACTGAACCCTCTTGGTTCCAGGGCATTGCCCCCCCTCGATGCTGTTTCTGTATCACAAGGAACATGGTTCTGTCCATGGCTATACAAAAAGAGTCCAGCAAAAGCCACTCCATCATCTCTCCTCACCTAAGATTCTTCTCTATTCTTCCAGCATCTCTCACTTGCTCAGACCTTCATCCCACTTGCTCATTTCCTTCTTCCTCTTCCACTCTGTCTCCCTTCTGGGAAAGGTTAATGTTCTGTAAAGTTTTCATTGTCCACAAAGGGTTAAAAGCTCCTACACGCGGCCGGACCTCTTCTTGCTGCACCCTCCCCCTTCTTCTCCTTCTCAGCCCTGCTGCCGGCGCTGTTTCAAGGTAACACAGTCACAAAGCACAGGCTGTACTCTCTGTCTCTGTCTCCAAGGGGGAGCTGCCTGGTACCTGGCCATACAAACTCCTGGTGCTTCTCTCTCTCCCACCCTTGGGCCAGGCCTACCTCCCATCTCTGTCCCAGGCCCAGCTGCATGGCTTTCCCCTCTCCCTGCCCAGCCAGCATCTGGGCTGGGGGAGAGACCCGACCTCCTCCCTGCCGGAAACCCAAGAGAGGTTCCCAGGGGAGAGCTCTGCATTTAACCCCTGTGTTCTCAGAGGCGTATCCAATGTCCCAGTGGCCACACCAGGTGCCAATATTAAAATCTGAGCACCCATTGGTGTGACTACAGCATCCCAGAAAACCTACTTCCTGTCAAGCCATGTCAGCTTCCAAACCATGGACTTTATAGGACAAATCCACCCCTGTGAGCTGTCTGCTCAGAGTTAAAGCCCAGGGAAGCAGATGAAGTGCAGGGAGTTCAGGGAGCAGAGGCACAAACACACCTCTCTGTAGCTGTGAGCTCCGTGCTGCCAGGGATTCAGTGGTTCCCAAGGGCTGGCCAGGCTGGCTGGCAGAAGCCAGGGGACAATCGGGGGAGCATCTCCTGGGCAATGGCAGGTGCTGGTTTTCCAAAAGGAACAATCCTGCATGTGCAGAGCACCTGATGCAGGTATTTGCTGGATGGTGCTTTCAAAGTGTGGGATCAATGATCCTCATGGGTCCCTTCCAGCTTTGGATGATTCAAGAGGTCTCCAGAGAATGGTGACCAAAGCTGACAGAGCTCCAGGAGTATTTGGACAATGCTCCAGGGTGGGATTTTGGGGTGTCTGTGCAGGGTCTGGATGATCCTCATGGGTCCCTTGCAGCTCTGGGTAGTCTGTAATTCAGGAGGTCAGGGAGGGTTTGGGCAATGCTCTGGGATTTGGGGGAAAAATTTGTGGTAACCTGTGCTGGGCCAGAAGCTGGACTTTGATCCTGATGGGTCCCTTCCAGCTCTGGATGATTCAAGAGGTCAGGGAGAGGTTGGACAATGCTCTCAGGTGTTGGGATTTAGGATTTTTGGGACTCAAAGATTGTTGTGGGTCCCTTCCCACCTCAAGGAGCATTTGGAGAAGGCTCTCAGGGACAAGGTGGGATTTTGGGGTGTCTGTACAGGGTCTGATCTGCTTCCCCAAAGACGATCCAGCCTCATCAGCTTCTGGCTCTTGGGCCATAGTGGTGCAGCCCTGGCACGGAGCTGCACACTGTGTTTGAGGGGCCAGCACTTTGTCAGAGCGCAGCTGAACTTGGCTGCTCTCAGTCCTGCTTTTCATGGCTTGGTTTGACCTGAGAAAGCCTCAGATGGAACCCAAGGTTTCTGAGTGCGTCCAGCTCAGCTCG
Organism: Calcarius lapponicus; assembly: GCA_039654755.1. Lineage (NCBI taxonomy): Eukaryota > Metazoa > Chordata > Aves > Passeriformes > Fringillidae > Calcarius > Calcarius lapponicus. The sequence continues at coordinate 100,913,051 of CM077465.1, read as the reverse complement.
GAATGTGGGTAAAGGAAAACACCCTAAGGCAGCCTGAGGCCTTATCAGTAAAGCACTTGGGTGAGTGAAGAAATCTGCCAGAGGCAGGTCAGGGGCACAGGATCTGCACTGCCTCGATGGCTCCTGGCTGTTGCAGTGCCCACATCTGTGCTGGAACACCCAGCTGCAGAGCAGCTGCTGCCCCTGCGCTGACAGAGGCTCCCAGAAGAGTTTTCCAGTTCCATGTGCTTCCCTTCAGGGCTGTGACCTTGCCAGCCTGGTCACAGCAGGATGTGCCACCACACTGAACTGCCTCAGCAGGAGCTGAGCCTGAGCAGGCCAGCCCTTGGACAGAGCAGGAGGGAAGGATCTCCTTCCAGCAGAGCTGCCTGGTGGTCCCTAAAAAGGTGACAATGCTGGCTCCTGGTTTGCTCTGTCACTTGACTGGAAGGTGTGTACACACGTTTCGTTGGAGGCTACGTTGCTTCTTGCCATTTTATATTTGCTTCATAAGCAACCTCCTCCTGAGCTAAAATTACATTGAGGGCTTGTACCAATATAGAGATGACAACATGAAATGTTCTCGTGCCACAGCTAAAGCACTCCTCATCGCTTCTCCTTGAGAATTTATTGCTTGTGGAGTTGCCAGATTGCACTTGGACGCAAAATCTCTTCAGAGCAAGGGAAGGGCACGTTTTCCCATCTGCCTGGTCAGAAGGGGAAACATCCCTCCAGCCAATTTGTGTCCCTGCACGGGGAATTAACATTCCCTTTGCCGTGCCTGTCCCACTGCTGCCTTTTCTCTTACAGCCTCCTGGTTGTGCCCTCTCGTCTCATGGAGCCCCCAGCACCTCTGTTACCCAGCTGCCTTCAGCTGATCCTTGTCAGAGGAGCTGGGCTGTAACCACAAACTGCTCCTTGTGCTGCTCCCTGAGTCACTGGCTGCAGCACCGCTGTGAAATGAGTGCTTTGTGATTCTCTGAGCTTTCTGTTGCCTTTTTCAACTAAGTTCATTCAAGTGCTTTCTGTGTTTTAGGACATATTAAAAAAAAAAAATCAAGGTCAGGGAAGGATCATGATCTTAAGTAGCTTGCACTGTGTCAAACATACTTATTGTTTTATTTTAACATGGTCAGAGGATAGGAAAATGTGCTATAAATGGAAATTAAAGAGAAACAAACTGGGAACAGATGTCAGGAAGTATTATTTCATGCAAAGAATAATAAATATGTGGAATGGCTAACAAGGCAAGGAGGCTGAGGCAGAAAGTCTAGGGGACATTTAAGAAATAATTGGATACTTTCTTAGTTGAGGTCTGAAGTGGTATGTTTTTATGGGTGGATGCTTCTCTCTCTTCCTTATCTTCCCTCCCCTGGATACCTAACAGTCCTCATTTTCTTCTTGGTGGATCTTTCTAAACTACTGTGCAAAACAAAAAAAGAAAAAAGAAAAAAGAAAAAAGAAAAAAAAAAAGAAAAAAAAGCTCTGAGTGTGTTGTTGTGTTGAGGACCACACTGCTCAGTCCTTGGTAGTCACTGGGCAGCAAAATTCCTCCTCCTTCAGCAGGTTTGCTGTGGCAGGGGAGGGGATGCTGTGCTTCCCGCTTCTGTAATCCTCAGCTGCTGCTGGGACACGGGGGCAGGTTTGCTCCTTGGCAGGGCCGTGCGTTCCTGCTGAGGTGGTTTCTGTGTGTGTGCATCCCCCTGACCCTGCCCGTGGTGTTCCAGCCTGGTGGCCACTTCTGGCTGAGCCTGGAGGGGACGAGGCCTCCAGTGCCGCTCTGCTTTGCTTCCTTGAGTGAAAGGCACGAGCACCCATGGCTTCTGTTGGGACGTCACTTGCTGTCTGTGGTCCTGCTAAATGTCTCTGTGGGGCTGGCACATGGCAGCTCCTGTTCAGAAGAGATTTCATAATCCTCCCTCAAAGCCCAGATGTAAACCAGACTCATCCTGAATGCATGGCCAGGCAATTCCTGCAGTGGCCGCTGGAATCCTGCATGGATCCAGCTGAGCAGACATCCCAGCACAGCCCTGTTGGCCACTGGGACCTCATCCAGCCTTGGAGACCACTGTGGTTCCTGCCACGGCCCCAGCTCCTGTGCCCATGTGCTGAGCCAGGCCAGCAGTGTGGCACCAGGGCCATCACCTCCTCCTCCTCCTCTTCTTCCTTCCTCCAGGGAAACAGGCAGGCGTCGCTTCACAGCAAGGGAGCGAGCGGCCCAGCACGGCCAGAGGGGGAAGGGAGGGAGGGAGGGGGAAGCAGAGGGAAGAAGGGCCAAAGGAGGGAGTCCCCGCTGAGGGAGGCTTTCCTGCCCAGGGGACGCAGCTCCTGCCAGGCTGCCGTGTCCTTGGGCTGAGGAAGCCGTCCCCGCAGCGCTGCCGCTGCTCTCGGCTCTGCCGGCAGACCCTGGGGCTGGGGCGGGCTTGGCTCCCACCGGGGGCTGGGTTTGATCCAGCCAGGGCCCGCCCCGGCGGCAGCGGCGCTTGGCTGCTGCCCCGCTGTGAAAAATGTGTATTTTATGATTGGCTTTATGCAAATATTAAAATGAATATTATATGTGTTGTGTTAGAAACTAATGCTGTATTAATTCTCTTAAGTTGTGTGTTAAATATAGTTTTAGGTTATAAAAAAAAAGCTAAAATAGAAACTATGCTATGTAGGATACTTTTTTTAAAGAAAGGACTTGCAGTGAGATAGCAGCCACAGGACACCTAAATCTTTCAGAGAAAAAGAATTTATTGCCCTCTTATCAGAAGAAACTAACTTCTTCCCGCCTCAAAGGTGCTGTTAGGATTAAGAGAAGCTGACACTGACCAGACAGAATCCTGTGTTTGAATGGAATTTATGCATCATCTATGAGCTGTATGAATATGCAACAGGCTGTTGTTTTTAAGGATTAATCCTCTGTTAACGGGTGTCCCTTTTCAGGCTCCTGCTGCCCAGAAAAAGGTACCCAGACGTCGTAACTCTTTGTCTCTATTGTCTCATATTGTCCTAATCCAAATTGTCCAAATTATTACTACTCTACTTGTATTACTATTTTTATAACCATTTTATTACTATTAAACGTTTAAAATTTTAAAAACAAGTGATTGGCGTTTTTCACAATTATATACTTATTTTATTGATTTGCTTTCCGGTTATTCAGGTTGCTTCGTCTCTTTTTTTTTTTTTTCCTTACAGGCCCTTTTGTAAGTGTAAATAATAGTGTGTATGCTCTCATTGTGTTTCACACAATGGAAGAATTTCACAGGAGCCCATAATCTCCATATCTTACTGTGCTTGGACTTTTTAATAAACTGATTGATATTTTGAGAGATTTTCTTTTCTGTGTGTCAATTCTTTGCTACCTATTGATAAAACAAATTGCTCACCATTTTTCTGAGGAGATTTCCTGATTTAAGTATTTACTGACCATTCGTAGGTGTGCAAGTATCTGGGAAGTTTTACCCCAAGGCTCATACTGGCCATAGATTGCTCACAGAAATGTTTTCTTCTCCTTCTGGGCAGTTTCAACAGTTTATTCATTCATTCCAAATATTTATGAAGAGGTCCTCAGTGCTGGGGACAGAGGGAGCCCTTTGAATAAGGGGAATGCAGTGGTGCTGTAGCAGCAGCCACTGATGACTTTTTAATGTGTTGTGTTTCATGTGGCTTGAGACTGGAAAAACAGGGGAGGGCTCCTTGCCTTGAAGCTGGGCCTGTTAAAATCCTCCTCAAAAATTATTCCCAAATCCCAGGGAAGTGTGGCTGGGGGTGTAATGTAATCCAATCTGGAGGCTAGAGTTGTGTTCCTGGGTCTCCCTCACTGTGCCGTGGGGGGTAAAGATGCCAGCACAGGGGGACAGGCAGCTGTCACCATCAGTGCACCTCCCCTCAGTGCACCAAAATCCAGCTGTTTCCACCCATCCAGGTCACACTGGTTCAGCCAATCTTTGCCAAAGCTGTGGAAGAGGCCCCCTCTCCTCAAAAAGCACACACAACACCAAAGATGCCTTTTCCCAGTGGTGTGAATCCTGTGGGTGATTCCCCAGGGCCACAGAAGTCCCGGAGGACACCGTGTGTGTCACCTCCCATGGAGAGGTGGCAAGAGGAGCACAGCTGCAGCCTCACTCTGAACTGCCAGTGCCACTTGGGAAGTGTTATTTTGGGGTATCACCTGAGCTTCTTGTCCAAGCACAAAATTGTGGCTGGTGCTGTGGAGCTTCCCTCCAGATGTGATGGGGCTGACCAACCCCCAGCTCAAGTCCCCAAATGCTTTGCCCTTCCTCCTTCCTTTTAGTGGTATGAAGGCAGATCTTGCAGTGCAAGAATTTGCAGGAAAACAGGTTTGAAGGCATGTCAGGGTGGAGATCCCCCCTGGGGGCTTTGACCCTGGGGCATTATTGCAGCAATGGGAGGTCCCTGAAATGGGGAGCTGGCAGAGGGCATCTGTGAGCAAGGAGGTACAAGAGAGATTTCCCCAAAGATGTTTTCCTGTTTATTATTCTCTCTGCACACAGGTGACTTGGTTCTTGCATTTTAATTGCCTTAGTGGCCAGCAGCACTGGAACTCCAGCACTCAGCCATTAGCTCTTGTAATGGGATGGTATTGGAGAATACATAAAACCAGGTAATTGCATAAATGGCATTTTTGGATGCCAGCAAATGCCTCAGACCCTCGAGAAGTGACATTTTACAGGAGTGGATGGGAGAAAAACAGCAATCGCAGCACAAACCCCAAATCCATAGTGTTTCTGAGAGGAGCCTGGGAGGCAGCAATCATCTCCTGAGTTTTCTGGCCAGTTGGCAGCCCTGGCTGATCACAGCACTGCTGGGAAGCTATATAGTGCATTTCAGTCATTAGTGGCACTTTTTCTGCCTGGCAAATCAAACCTCGCAGGGCATGAGAGCCTTCATGGCGTCTCTGCTCTTGGCAGCAAAAGGGACAAATAAGCAAAGCCACCTCAGGAGTGGATGGGTGGCCCAGGCAGAGAGACAGAGAGACAGAGAGAGAGAGAGAAGGAGAGAGGTGTCTGCTTGATCCCAGCCACCTGCACAGCTCAGGGCTCTCCCTGCATTCAGAGAACTCAGCAGCCACCCCACCACCCTCTGAAAAACATGTGGTGGCCTCCTCCAGGCATCTCCCTAAAATAAACTCACTCCTGCAGATCCTCAGAACAAATCTGCATTTTTCTGTGGCTGAGGAACAAGGTGTGTAGAGTTAAATCCCTGCTCCAAAGTCCTGTGAGGCAATGGCATGCAGAAGTACAAGGTTAAAAAAATGCCTCTAGAACCAGTGGCTGGGAACTGTAAATACCTTCCAGGCAGTCCTTAGGCACATCAGGAGATGAGCAAGCAAGCAACTGGAATTTATAAACTTGCATAATTAATTATTCTTTGCAAGGAGAACAAACATTCCCATGTTCCAGCTCTCTTAGGGCCTTTGACAATTGGGCTCCTTTCTGTAAATAATGTTATGTAAGTTTATACATTTCAGTTAGTGCTTGTTCCAGCCTCTTCACAGCCCAAGGATGTTTTCACTCCAGTTTATTATTTCAGCTGTGGACACATAATTTTGCCCTGGTGCATCTATAATGGGATTTAAATTAAGATGCTTGCAAGCAGTGTAACAGTAGTGAAATAGTGTCTGGAAAACATTGGTACATACCCAGGGAGAACGAAAGAGAGAAATGAACTTTACATGGCAGCACTGGGCAAAGTGTCTGCTCCCTTCCCTGCCGGGCAGGACAGGATTCCTCCAGTGCTGTACCCGGGCTGCATTGCAGGGCTGCTGGGCACGTGGTGTAAAGGCCATGGATGCTCCTTTGAGTCATCCAACAGCCTGCAACTGCAGCGTGCTGCAATCAGAGCTGGCTGAAATGCTTAACCCCAACGGCTTAATCTCCAGCCATTCCAAATTAGTACAGCTCCATTAATTCCAGAGGACCATTTACATGGGGGAGGCTAAATGTGTACAGGATCAGGCACAAAACCTGCAGCGATTCTGTACTTGGGCCAGTGGTTTACTGATTTACAAGGGTAGATCTCATCTCTGCTGGTTTCTGAAGCTTCATTTATTTATAGTGAGCACATCCATGTCAGGGGGACTTCTCCATCAAGCAGCATAGGGAGAACCCTTCATCTACCTCAGTAATGTGGCTGATCCCAGTCCCTAATGCTCCTGCATATATCTTGCCTCCATGTCAGTCTTCAGTAACCTCTGGCTATGAGGCTGGATATTAAAACTTGATATGTGGGTTATTTAATTTCCCTTTGTCCTATCTTTTATTTCCGAATGATTATTTATTATATTATTTATTATCTGCAGATCCTACAATAACAGGAGAAAACCTTTGTGATCTCCTCCTTTGATCTGTTGTAATTCTGATGCACTGGGGGCCACATCCTGCACCCGGGTGGGCTGGGCAGTAAGGAGCGTGCCTAAGTCAACACTGAGGCATGGCAAATAGCCTGTGGCCTCTGGGGTGGCTTTTAGGAGCACAAATCCACCTGAATGGTTACAGGAGAACAATGGCAGGTCTTGGGGGAAACCAGGTGAGTCATGAGCGCCTGGCAGAAGAAGCCATCGGCAGTGGGATGGTGCAGGACAGGGAGCTGGGAGTGAGGCCCCAGGGTGCGCTCCAGGGTGCTGGACAGGCCCCTGCACCCAGGGCTTGTAACTGCTCTCCTGACAGAGAGCCCAGAGAGCTGGCACAAATTCCCTTCTGGATAGAGCCTCATGAGTGCCTTGGAATGTGCTCCAAAACAGCCCAGGTAGGTCCCACCCCAACACTGCCACCATATAAATGAGCCCAAGCACCCTCTTCACCCTGGTTTTGGTGACCCTTCTGCTCCTGCCACCCGAAGAAGGAGCAGCCAGGAGCAGCAGCCCCAGGCCTGATGGCACAGTGCCTCTGCCACTGGTGGGCAGCTCCCATGGGCTGAGCAGGATTTCACTGTGGGAGCAGCTGTGCCCAAAGCTGAGAGCTTTGCCCAGGGCTGGGAGTGTCTTGGCAAACCTCTTGCACACGGTGTTGGCACAGGTTCCTTTGCCACCCAGAATCAGCCAGCCTGGAAGCTAGCACCCTCCCAGGACTGGTTTTAACTGGAGTTACCCAAGCTGGCACTGTGACAGTCCAAGGGAGTCTCATCCAGGAGGTGTCTGAAATCAAGATGGTTTGGAAAAATCTAAGTGACATGTGAAGACTGGCAGTTTTCCCTCATCTGGGATTTTGCTGTGCTTAAAACTGCATCTGCTAAAAAGTAAAAGCCAAGCAGAAGGGGTTTAGCTGAAGTGGATCCAGTACAATTTTTCCTAGGTGTAAACAAAGGAGAAAAGTGACTTTGGCTCTTCACATTTGAAGAGTCTTGGCTGGAGCTTTTTCAGTTCTGCAGCTCTTCAGGTCTTGCTGCAAAACGCAGTGGGATGCCTCTGAACAGAGGTAAGGAGAGATGCAAAGAGCTCGTGTTTCTAGGACACCCAAAAAGATGGTTTGTACAGACCAAACCACTTTTGGGTTTTGGTTTTTTGCAAAATAATTACTGTCCAGTTTCTGCTACTATAGAAATAGAATTTAAAGTGGATTCTTCTCCATCCTCTGGCATCCTGCACTCTGCACTGCTCTGTCTGCCTTGTGTCTGCAAGGAAAAGAAGCCTCACATGGAGGCAAAGAGTGTTAGTTACTGCAGCCTGTGTCTGAAAAAGGCAGGTACGTCCTTCCAGAGCAGGGAAACTGATTTGAATCCAAGCAGCTCAGGAGTAATTATTCTTGGCAAATGTGAATCGATACCAGCACAGTGCAGCTCTGCCCACAGCTTGCAAATGGCAGCACAGAGCACAACAGGGGCAACTTCCTTTCCACAGTCTGTCCTGTCCGGCTGTGCCTGCAAGCGCAAAGCTGCAGTGCTCCAGAGGAAAAAAAAAGTGGTTTTCTGAAGCACACGTGACAATCTCTGTGACTTGAGTGGTTTTGCCAAAGCTGAACCTGCCAGCCACAACTCCCCCACCTCACCAAGGGACAAAAGCAAAGGGAAGTGGAGCAGAAGACCTCTGTAGCACTTGCTGTGCTGGCTGGCCTGTGTGTGCCGGGGCAGAAGGTGGGGAAATAACTGTGGAGGAGACCACTGAAATGTTGTGCTCATGCTGCTGGCAAGCCGTGCTGACAGACCCTGCCTCTTTGCTTGTGTGAATTCCAGGCTCAAACTTTTGGGTGGGAAAAACCAGGTTCATTCCTGGAGGAAAGGAGATGCTCCAGCTTGAATTGCATGTCATCTTTGCTTTTTAATTTTTTTTTTACTGCCGCTGAAGTGCTTGCTTGCATGCCACAATCCTTAGTCCCTAGTCATTATTTAAATTTTAGCCTCTTATCTCCTGTTCTCATCCCTTTTGGTCACAGGAGCATGTTCGGGTTTGTCCTGTGCTCTCCAGGTGTCCTCTAGCCACACCAATCTGTCCACAAAATCAGGCAGATCGGTATTCTGGATAGGCTTTGGTCCAGCTCAGAAAATTAATTCCAGCTGTCCTGGCCTTATGGAAGGGTTTTGACTCAGGAGAGCCAAGAGAGCGTTCACAGGTGGGGAGGAGATGTTTCAGTACCTGTGTGCCTGTGGCCTTTTCAGCACGGGGGGGTGGGAGCACATTTTGGAGCGAGGCCTGAGAGATGTGAGTGCACATTCTGGACACCATGTGAGGGCTCTGGGACAAGCACTTCCATAATGTCAGCCACTGCCTGGATGCTGTGTGAGGGCTCTGGGACAAGCACTTCCATAATGTCAACCACTGCCAGCCATGCCAGACTCAGGGAAAGCAGCTGCCCCGTGTTTCTGCCCAGCTGGGCGCTGGTCCCCCGCACTGATCTGCAGTGGAGGATGAGCCAGTTCCCAAGGGTGGCTGCAGGCAGGTTCCGGGAATCCCGGCAGCAGACAGGGAAATTCCTGCGCCTGCTGCTCTCCTGTCGCTGCCGGAGGACGTGCCCGCAGCTCCGGGAGCGCTGGGATGTGGCTCCCCCGGGAATGCCCCACATGGCCCCTGGGGCCAGTGGCCCACAGCCCGTCCCCTTCTCTCAGCACCTCGGCTCTGTCCCGCCCCTCTCGCTCTTGCTTTGCTGCAGGGACAGCGAGATAACCTTGAAGATTTTATAACCTGAATCTCATTCCTACTTCTCCTTTGCTCCTGGCAATGTACCAATTATTAATTAACAGGCAAATGTTAGAGAAAAGGCCAATGTACATAGCTTGCTTCCACTGATGTAAACGCAGCAGTCCCCAGGTCAGCTTTTATTACAGTGAACCCAAATACCCAAACCCTGGGGGATGGGAGGGGGGGAAAGAAACCAACAACCTCGCCCAACAGACAAAAAAACTCCAAACCAAAACCAAATAAAACAAAACCAAAAACCCAGAAATTATTTTGAACTTGAAAAAAAATGAGAGTTGAATCTTTTGAAAAGATTTTCTTTTCTGGCTGTCATGCTTGCCATGCTACCTATGGAGAAACTCGGGCAACAAGAATTTGTGTCACCAAGTGATGTGACACGGATGCCCTGAGACTTCCCAGTACCCAGCTCCTGGGAAATGTTTGCTGCTCTGGGCTGTACACTGCATCTCATCACTTGCATCATGATGCTGAGTGAAGGTGGTGCTTTTGAATACACAGGCAAAAATGTTATTCCAGATTCAGACCAAATTAAAGCTGCTGCAGTCAAAAGGATTTGCTTTCTTTCTCAGGAGGGGGGGAAAAAAAAGTGCTGCTTTGTCTGTCACAAAACTTGGATTTACAGACCTGAAACATGAAAACCCTGCTTCTTCTTCCATGGAAGCAAACTGCACAACAACTTTAACCATACATTTTCCAGGCCTCCCTTGGTTTCACCCCACACAAGCAGCCATCCAGGAGAGGTTGCACATCTGTGCTGAGATGTGGTCCCTGCTGTCCTGCCCCACCCAGGACCCGTAAATTGGCAGCACCAGGTAAGAAACATCCCGGGGCTTAGGACTTTGCCTGGTGTGATGCATGGATTTGGATCCAGGGAAGGCTGAGTGGCCTGCTTGGGAGAGCAGGGCTGCAAAATGAGCCCCCACCTCGCCTCCCCCGGGGTTTTTAGGGCACAGCTGCTCTGAGCACAGCAGGGCCATCCCACTCAGGCAGTGGTTTGAAATGTGCTCTGGGCAATGCCAGCGTTGGTTCCAGGTATTTTCCTGCTTTCAGACAACTGTTGAGGCCTGGCTGCTGAGTGGATCAAGGAATAGTTTGGATTAAAACACCTCCCCCTGTGAAGGTCCCAAAGGCAGCCCCGTGACCAGCTCTGATTACAGAGGAGCAGGCAGGGCCGGGTATGGGACTGGGAGGAGGGAGAAACGCCTTTCCCCCAAAGGCAGCAGACCATTTCAGCACTGACCAACCCTTTTAGCTTCAACGTGTTTTTCCAGGCTCCTCAGCACCCAGTGTCATGGGATACACTGCTCTAGTTGATTTTTGGCTTTTTGTTTTTATTTTTTTTTTACAGTTGATCTCAAAACATATCATTATGGAATCTCCTGTGCAGTGGAGCCAAGCTCCTGGCTGCCAGACACTCAATTCTCCTTTCAAACCCTTGTGTTACTTTAATAGACAACGATGTTTGCCAATTTAGGGTAATTCCTCCCTTTGCTGTAATCTTCCTGCTCTGATGAAAAGGACAGCTTTACTCAAACGTGAAGTACATATATAAATATTTGAAGAGGGATGAAATATGCAACGTCCCTACCAATGCACTGTGAATGGGGACGTTCCTTCCAGACTCCCGAGCGAAGGTTTTAGAGCAGCTCCGAGAGACTTGCAGCAGGTTTCCTATGCCATATTTAACACACAGAGTATGGGGAGCTGGGGATCTGCAGTGGGTACTGATGCTGCTTCCCAAACTGGTTGTGTTTGGGGCTGTGCACACCAGCTGTTGAATGCTGCTGAAAAAGAGTGCTGTAAAATGGACGTGAACAACCTGTGCTTTCATGGATCGCAGGGACATACTTACCCCTCCCTTTGCAATGAAAATAATTTTTAAGTGGTTGTGCCAGGTGACATTGAGACAATTCCTTTGGTCGGGCCTCTCCTTATACTGGATGGAGAATGCAGGTGCTAAAAATAGGAACAAATGGCATGTGTTCACTTTCATCCAGGGAAGGACGAAAAGCTGAGAGGTTCACAGTCCGTGGGAACTGTAAATCTGTCTGCTGGTTGCTATTGATCTGTCCATGATAAGATGTGCCCTCTTTGCTGCAGCAGCACTCATTTCTATGTTTTATTCCATAAGCATCCCGGGTTCTTGAGAGTTTCCTTTGGTTTGTTTCCACAGGGACGTCTGGCTAGCATTGGTAGACTCATCAACCTAGCAAGTAAGCAAACAACAACAACAAAAGAGGTTACTAATGAATGAGTCATGCACGATTCAGTATCACTGCAAGGAGAATTTCCAAAATCAGAAATTCTCACGAACTTCTTTACCCGGGGAAGCCTCGACAGCCTAAGAGACCCCTTTGCTTCTCCCCCCTGGACTCGCTGACAAAAGCTTTGAAGACTTCCACGAAAAGCTGAGCCAGGTGCAAGGAACAGTGTTTCTTTCAAAGAAGAAACATTAAAAAGCGATGTAGCACGCCTTTTCTCAGCGCGGCTGAGGGGTTTTCCCCTTTTGCTTGAGGCCGTGAGGAAAAAAACGCGAGGGAAAACTGTCCTAAGGGAATGGCCGGCGGCGCTCAGAGGGGACACAGCGCCCGGGGCTGGCTCAAGAGCAGGGTGTCACCGGGGCTAAGGAGCAGGGTGTCACCGGGCCTCAGGAGCAGGGTGTCACCGGGGCTCAGGAGCCGGGTGTCACCGGGGCTAAGGAGCCGGGTGTCACCGGGGCTCAGGAGCAGGGTGTCACCGGGGCTCAGGAGCCGGGTGTCACCGGGGCTCAGGAGCAGGGTGTCACCGGGGCTCAGGAGCCGGGTGTCACCGGGGCTAAGGAGCCGGGTCTCACCGGGGCTAAGGAGCCGGGTGTCACCGGGGCTCAGGAGCAGGGTGTCACCGGGGCTAAGGAGCAGGGTGTCACCGGGGCTCAGGATCAGGGTGTCACCGGGGCTCAGGAGCAGGGTGTCACCGGGGCTCAGGAGCCGGGTGTCACCGGGGCCACCCTTAGGAGGAGGGGGCCCGGTGTGGGGCCGTTCCCACAGGGAGGGAGCAGCCCCTGGCCCGGCTGAAAGGCGGACAGGGCAACGCAGCGGTGTCTGCCCCCTTCCCCTCGCTCCTCCAGGAACACAAACACCTTTCCTGCGGCAGATACCTCCCAGTTCTACAGCCCGGCTTCGGAGGCGGCGGCCGAACGCCGTGTCCCGCCGGGGCCGGACCGCTCCCGGCCGCCCCTCCGCCCGCGCGCTCCCCTCAGGGCGCGGCCGCCGCCAACCGCAGGGACGGCCCCGGCGCGCGCGGGGACCCCCCGGCCGCTGCCCCGCCCGGCCCCGCGGGGCGCGCGCCTCGCTCTCCGCCAACCCGCGGCGCCGGCGGCCGGGCGGGGGGCGGGGCCGGCGCGCGCCGCTCAGCGCCTCGCCCCCGCCCCCTGCGGCGCGCGGCGGCGCCGGGCGGGGAGGCGGGCGGGACGCGCGCGCGGGGCTCCGCCACAGGGCAACAAGTGAGAGGCGCTGCCCGGCCGCGCCCCCGCCCCGCCGCGGCTCCACCGCCGCCGCCGCCTCCGCCTCCTCCTCCTCGCCGCGGCCCCGGCTCCGCTCCGCCCGCCGCAGCCGCGCACCTCAGGCGCGGCCGGCCCTGAGGACACAGCGGCGGGGTGCGCGCCGTCCCGCGGAGACGGGGGACGAGCCCTTCCGCGGCCGCCTCGGCGCCGCCCCGGCATCGCCCTCAGGTGCGGAGCCTCCGCCTGCTGCGGGGGCCGGCGGAGCGGGGCGGCGGCGCGGAGCCGCCAGGGCCGCGGTGGGGCGGCAGGCCGGGGCCGGGCGGTGGGAGCCCGCGGCGAGGGCAGCCCGCGGCCGGACAAAGCATGGTGGATGCGGAGGCGGCGGCAGCAAGAACCCCGGCGGAGCCCCGCGGCAGCCTGGCAAGGTACGGGCGGGGGGCTCGGCCGCCGCCCCCGCCAGCGCTGCCTCCGCGGGCCGGTGGGGATCGGCGCTGCCGGAGCGGCTGAGGAGGGACGGGGGGCGAAAAAGCCCCGGTTTTTAACTTAATCTTTGCCTCCCGTGCTCGTCGTGCGGTCGTGAGCTTTTCCTTGCCCGTCGCCTCTCGGTTGTTTGCGTAGCGACCGCTGTGAGCTGGCGGCGCGGGGGGCGAACGGCCGGAGATGTAAATCTGGGGGTTTTAGGGCCGGGTTTTTCCCTCTCCCCGGCTGGGAGGGGGACGGGCGGCGGCAGGGTGGGGTCACAGCGCGGGGAGTCCCTGCCCGGCAGCGCGGGCAGCCGGCACATGTTGCAGCCAGAGCGGCGGGAGCGAGGCGGAGAGAGAGAGAGAGGCGCAGTCTGCTGGGCAGGCATGAAACTCAGGCCAGCTCAGCCCGCCGTATGTTTGTCCTCGCTTTTAAAATCTTTTTCGGGTTTATTTTAGTTCGTTCTCGTAACCGTGGGGAGGCGGCGTCGGTGCTGCCGAAGCCGTGAGGTGTTTGCGGCCGGAGCCCGAGCCGAGGGGCTGCGGCAGTGCCGGAGCCGCTGCAGTCCGCTCCCGGCGGCGGGGGGGGACGGAGCGCGGCGCTGGCGGAGCGGGGACACTCGGGCGCTCCTGGGGTCACCTCGCCAGCCCGCTGCGACCCAGCGGGTTAATCATCAACATCGCGTCGGGATCCTAGAGCGTGTGGCGCTGAGGCTGTGGCGCTAAAGTATGGGCTTCGGCGCGCCTGAAAGGGGGGAAAGTGGTGTTTTTGCCGGAGTTCGCCTGAATATATGTGCTCCTTCACGAGATGATGCTTTTTTCCATCAAACTTCCTGACGCATCCTGTGCCCCGTCAGGAGGGGACTTCAGGGAGGGATTGTGGCTAAACTGCAGCTCGCGACTCATTCGTCATCCTGCAAAAATTTGTGGTGAAAGTTACTTGAGTAACCCTTTAATCCGACTTCCCAAAATGCTCAGTGCTATTGGGGTTGATTATTAAATACTTACGGTTAGTTTTAACTATGCAAAATAAGAGCTTACGTAGTTTGGTTGTTGGTGTTTTTTTTTTTTTTTTTTTCCTTGTGGGGTTTTCTCCTTCCCTCTCCCCTCTTTTTTTTTTTTTTTTTAATATATTTTGGACAGAAAGACTCGGTTTGGGCACAGAAGTTTAGTCTGACCGTGGAAAGATGCGTGCACAAAATTACATGCTGGACATGGCATGCGAGTTATTGAGGAAACATGATTATAGCGTTGTCCTTTGAGGAAATTTCTGGTAAATTATTGTTCACCGTTTTAAAGAGAGAGACAGCCCGGAATCCAGCTCTCTTCCCAAGCTCTGCTCGAAGCCGTTTCGTGTTCTTCTTGCAGTTCCGCTTTGGCGACAGGCTCGGGTGCTGTCACCGAGGGCGTGTGCGGAGGGTGGGGCGGCGGCGGCCGGTGACACTCGGGTGAGTGGCACGCTCGGGGTTCGGTTCGGTTCGGATGGAGAGCCCACGCTGCTGGCACAGGCTGCCCTGCCGCCCGGGGAGCCAGCCGTGATGCCTGATAAACCACCGGAGGAGTTGAATGAGCGCTGAATTGTTACGAAATGCGTGGAGGAAACGAAACAGAGAATCAGCTTTTCTCATTCGGCAGATTTAATTTGTAATGTTTTGGGTTTTTTTTTTTTTTCCTTTTTTTTTCTTCCTGGGGCTGTAAACAACTCGAGAAGATAGATATCTTTAAAAGAACAACACTGCCGTGGAGGTGGATTAAAATACAGAATCTCTGTCTTGTACCTAAAAATGTAATATTGTCAGACAGAGTCAGAGTATTTTGGCTTAAAAGAAACCCTGGTTTTGCTGCTTGCTGTGAACGTGTGACTTGTCACAGGACATGTTGTGCAGTACCGAGCTGTATGGCTGTAGGGAACCTACGGATGGAGCATAAAAAAGTAGAATGTATTTAAAATAATTCTGTCACCTTGTTACCTGTAAAGGGGTTTTGCTTGGATTTGTGCTCATTTCTTTTCCCCACGATGAGGAAAATGCAGCAAGATAGCACTGCTGAAGGGACTTGTTTTGAAGGTCATGCTTTAGATGGCTGGGAGTGCTAGCTGGCTGATGCCCTGTTTCATAATAGGTAAAGCTCACTAATCTCCCCAGAGCTTGTTCCTAATGAACACACTGTCACTGGTAGTCAAAAAAATTATTATTGCCTGGAAGCTGATCCTGAATTTTTAAAAATACTTCTGGGTAATGAAGATGCTGCTGAGGAGATCAGTGGAGCAGTGGTGTTTGCTCAGAGAAAAAAGTCTTTGATGAGAAATGAGGATAAAGTGGTGTCGTATTCTGTGCTGGCAAATCTGGGCAATTGTCTAAATGAATAAGTCACAGAGTGTATATGGGGAGGGGGAAGCAGGATTTGAGTCTTCATCTTCTTGCCTGCCCTGGCAAAGATTCCTTGGAGAGCCAAGCCTTTCAGAGGAGTGCTGCTCCATGGCGACTTGTGAGTGCTGAGACCCTGAGGAATTGTCATTTTACTGCCACCTGGTGCAGCTACATTCACAGTGGATCCAGCTCTGACAGTGATTTTTCCTGTTGGCTGTACAACTCCACTTGAAGGAGGGAGGAATGGTAGTGACAAAAGGCTGTCACTGCTGATCATGTTCGGAACATGGGGTGTGCTCGGTTCTCCTGCCACAGCCAATATTGTCATTGTCACAGCAGCCGGGAAGCAGGGCTGGCTTGTCATCGATCTGTGCACTTGACCAAAACCTGTATGATCATATTGCTCCAAATTAACCAGAGGACAGGAAAAAGATTGAGCAGTACCAATTCAAATCCTCAACCAAGCTCTTTGGTACCTTGTTCTTTCTCCACAGATCACTGAATTTTTGACAAATGTGTCAGATGGTCTTGCAAAATCTTTACTTCAGGCGGGTTGCAAAACTTCTCAGAGCTGGTGACTTGGTGGACTTTTCCTGTGTGCTGTCAGACTTGTGCCTTGTGCTGCCAAGTGACTAAAGCAGCTGTGCTGGAAATGCACCAGGCTGACATTCCAGATTTGGTTAACTTTGGTAACTGGATTTGGTTACGCTTCCTGCAGTAATAAAACTGGAAATTGCTTCTTTTTGAAGAATTTGCAGTCGCAGGGTGGATGGAAGATATTGGCAAGAGTGAACTTTTTCTGTAAAACGCACAGAATATAGAAAACCCACATATTTCATCAAAATAATGAGAACTTGTTTTCATGTTAATGTTTCTTGAAGGCCCTTCACAGGTTGTTGGTTTGGGATTCTTTCCTTAGTATATCTCTTTATTACATTTTCTATTACTCTATGGTAGAAATGCAGCAGTAATTTTGAAGCAAATAGGCATGAATTTACTTTTTAAATTCAAACTTTAATTTTTTTTCAGGTATATGCAATATTAGTCCCTAATACATTTTTAACCAGAATGTTAACAGTTAATTTAGGAAGAAGGTTGGGTCATTGGGTGCATGTGCAGTCATGGGGTTGGTGTTTGATGTTTCTGGTGTGTCATGGGCTGCGTTCATGTGAGTGCTTATTATGGAATCATAGTTGGAACAGGGATCCTCACAGGGATCATTGGAGTCCAACTCCTGGCCCTGCACGGGACAGTGCTTCGTGTGATTTGGAGAAGGATTTGTGCCTCTGAGTGTGGTTGACAAAAATTCCTAATGTGTTATCCCTGTTCTGCCATGTTCTGACCCCACAGAGATATATTTAGATGTTTTTATCAGTTCACTGTTGTATCCCTTTATGTAAGCAAGCACCCTTCATGTGCTTAAAAAACAGCAAAAAAGGAAGAAAATATGATGATGGTAGAATGAAATAGAGGCTCTTCCTGTCCTTTTAGCATAGAGTGAAGAAGTCACTGACCAAAAGTTGTGGAATAAATGTCAAACCTGTCCAGTCACATTTTGCTTTTATACATAGGAAGCACTGGCAGGTACCTGGGACTCGATCCTGCTCTTTGCCTGTATCTTCCTCCTCATTTCCTTGAGCCTTTTAGGATTTCAAAAGTGCCTAAGTATAAACCTCCCCCAGTTTCCAGATCGTGTAAAACCCAGTGAAAGGCTGGATCGTTAAACTGTCTTGTGACGAGCTGTGCAGAAGAATGATTGAATTGGTGCCTCGTGAGAGGCAATTAGCATTTAAGAAAGGAAAAGAATCCCTGTGTGTGATGGGTGCGGTGCTGAGAGTTTTCATGGGAGAATTGATGAAACAGTTTCCATCAGCAGTTGGTTAAGAAAGCTTTGTTGTTCGGGAGAAATACAACAGTAAGAATTGAAAAGCATTTAATTTGGAGACAGTTTTGTTCGTCTTTGTAAATAACTTCTGAAATTTAGCAGCTGCTTCATCTTAAGCACACTCAGAAGAGTTAGTCTTTAGAGTGAATTGACCAAATCCTTTCAATTGTAAGCCAGCTATCTGGATCAAACGAGCAAGAAATCTCGACTTGTGGCTTGGAATGACTAATTTCCCCATCAAAAGGGTAATTCCCCGAGGCTCAGTGGTTTATGAACCGGCAGACGACCTGCGTATCGGTATGGGATTTACGGGAGAGTTCAGGGTGTGGTTGAAGGTTTGTCTGCTCCCCGAGGTGTGGGATGCACAGGCTCCTGCCCGAGTGTGCTGCCTGCCGGGAGCATCCCGCTGGATCCCGGGGCACTTCGGAGGCTGGAGCGGTGTCTGTGCTCCCAGCCTTGTGCTGGTGTAGCTGTTCGTGCAGCCGGGTGGTGAACTGAATTGAGGAACTAAGCGAGTTGAGAAATAGCCTCTTCTGTTTGCTTGTCTTCAGGGTTATACATAATGTAACACAGTGAGCCACGCAAATATGGGAATTCATGGCCTGGGAAAAGGTGGAATCTTTTTAACTGAGTTTAAGGAGAGCTGTTGCTGAATGCCCAAATGTATCCTGAATGTAAGTGCTGGTTTATCTTACTTAAGCAATTATATTTTTCAATCTGGTATTTGAAAGTTAGAAACTGCTAATGGGAAGCTGTCTTTGGGATGGAAATTGTTGTTGAAAACTTATTGTTGATCTGCTTTTGAATAAAAACAATTAAAACCCATGCAGAGCACCCTTAAGTTGATAACTCAAACCACTCTCAAGCTTTGGGGATGCTCACGTTGGTGTGCAGGTAACAGGTACAGAAGGTGCTGCTCCAATGTAGAAGTTTCTAATCGGGTTAGATGCTTATCTGCTGTTAACAAAACCGGAGTTAGCTGCCTAGCCGGCTTAAAGATCCTTTACAAAATCCTCCTGATACTTATATGCATCTTTAGCTGCCTAAAGCTGCTGGAGAAACTGTTCCCTTTTCCATAAACTTGGTAGGCTGAAGCGAGATCTGTATCTTTGGTTTTACAGCTCTGAAGGAAGACAATGAACTTCTCTGATTACAACTCCAGTGATTTTTCTGAACTTTAAATTAATTATTTGGAAAGATGAAGAACTTTTCCTGTATATGTTAATTACACCTGAAACCAAAACCACTTGAAGGCAAAAGTATTTTTCATGTATTTGCATTTTAGAATGTAGGTTTTGCATTCTTCAACGCATGTTTAGCTCCACACAGTACTGTAGTTTCAGAGGCAGATCCCAGAATTCTGAGATGAATATTCTCAGTATAAATTTGGTTTGAATTGACTTCTGAATAACCACATAACACTGGCAGGGAATATGGCTGGAATTTTACCCTCCCAGTTGTGTATCCCATCACACAAAGGCAGCAGTTTGAGGAAGTCAAATTGAAACCCCGCATTTATTTTTAACCCAAAAGGACCATGGTAACCAGGGGTAGGTGTTGACTTCATCAGCCGTTCCAAGTTCCACTGTTCCTGTTTTTGAAACATAGTTTTTAGTAGTGTTTTGTGTCTACGGTGGGCAAGAAGACAAAGCAGAGGTAGAATTTTGATGGCCTGAGGTATGGTGCTTGAAGGATGGTTTTGTTAGTTGACTAAATTATGATTGCTCTCTGTGCAGACATAAAGGTGGTTGGAATATAGTTAAGGCAAGCTTAATTACTGGTTTTATCTTAAAACTGGAAGAGATCAGGAGCAGATGAGTTGTCTTGTTTGTGGAAATTATGGTTATCTGCATTTTGCGTAGGTTTTCTATATGATGAGTTGTATTTCAAATACAGCACAAAAGTAAGAAGTAAGAGAGTGTCTGTCCTGCAGACGTCTCTCTTTAAATGCCCACTGAAAGCATCAGTCAGGTTTGCAATGTGTTATATCCATTCTTTCTCACCAGAACTAGCACTGATCCAAGCACGGGGTGTCTGGCAGGAAGGTGCTTCCTTATCCACTTCCTTGGCTTTCTCGTAATTATGGGCAGATAAGGTGCAGCTGAAAGGAACCCTGCAGCAAACAGCAGCCATGGGTGGGTCACGCAGGGCCAGTCACTGCCCCTGACCTGGTACGGAAAGTGCCAGAGAAATTCGGGCCTGGGGTGCACCCTGTAGTGGAATGGGCGGCCCAGACTCTCTGTGCCTCTGGTGCAGCAGTGCTGGCTGTGTCGGGCCCTGCCCGAGGGAGCTCTGGGTGAAGGTGGGAAGCAGCAGCAGCAGCAGGGTGCTGGTACGTGAAAGCTGAGGCTGGTGACAGGTGGGAATATGGCGGGATGAAGGTGGGAAGCAGCAGCAGCAGGGTGCTGGTACGCAAAAGCTGAGGCTGGTGATGGTGACAGCTGGGCTCTGCTGTGGCCTGGGCTGTGCGAGCCTTCCCTGTTCTCCTGCACCACTCCTGGTCTTTGTGCAGCATGTCAGCGGGTGATGGGAGCTGGCTGAAGGCTAATTGCTGTTTTGTTGTTGGCTCTTTATCGTCCTCCAGCTAACTGAAATGATTCACCACAATCAAATCAGTGCAGAGGTAAATGGGACTGTGCACCTTATGCAGGGGAAGGAATAAATTGCAGGAATGAGTCAGCTATGACTGAAACTGTTTTAAACTGCCATGGAACTGTGCTCCCCAACTTCTAATTGATGTGATGAATGACAATTAATTTTGTTCCAAGAAATATTTCTCTGCTGACACTTGGTTAAACCCCTTCTCTTGATTCTTTATAATATACTGTTCATTCAAGCTGATGCCTGTCAAGTGAAAACTAAAATTCTTCTTAAAGCAGAAGCTGGCAGCTCTGGGTTATTCCTAACAAATTTACATCATCATTCTCAAGCTTGAGCTGACCTTAGAATGGCACGGGAATTTTCTGCATTAACAAATTGGGAAATACAGGTCACATCTGCTACCACGGGTCCTCAACTACTGGCATATTAAACTTTAATATTCATTTTTATAGTGAGTTGAGATCTTACACTTAGTGGTCAGTGTGAAATCTAAATTGCTGGGAAAAAAACCAGGACCAACAACCCAAACTATTTTTACTGTTAAACAAAGAAACCAAACCTTTTTTTCATCACAAGTCTTTTGCTGGTTTGGGTTTGGTTTTTTTTCATGAGCAGTTAGGAACACCTTCAAAGCTGTCTGGTGTGGCTGCAGGCATGCCAGTGCAGAATGGTAATGTTAGCATGGTGCACTAATTTATTGAGACATTGCCATTGTTTAAATTGACTTATGGAGGTGTGGTGAACATGTGCAGCTACATTGCTTGTTCATCCTGTGGAAAACCATGACCAAACTCAAGTAGCCTATAGTAGAAAAATTAGAATATCCATTAAACCCAGGATTAAGTTTACAGAATATTTTTTCATAATGGCCTTTTCTTGCATATGCCTTGATCTTGTATAGAAATACAAGAATTCAAATATGCAACTCAATATTCTTTCAGCCAACCCAAGGGTTTAATTTTAACAGGTTAAAAGAAAATATTTAGGTCTAACTTGCAGTGAATTCAGTAGGTGCATCATATTTAAATATTTTCTCAATCAAACCCAGAGCTTTTGTGAGGGACACCTGCAAATAACTTAAAATACAGACAGGGTTGGGATAATCTGATGATTTACTGGTAGCTTACTTATTTAAAAATGACTGAAAAATAGATTACACTGGTTGAAGATTTGGGGATTTCAGCAGTTTGGTTTGGGGTTGGAAGAATTCAGTTAGAGACAGTGGTGAGCCGATGGTATCTCTTCCTTCTCTAAGTGTTCTGTCAAGCAGGAATTTCACATAGGGTGATTTTAAAGAAGTTAAAAGTAAGTTTTTACTGTTGAATGACTTTGTAAAGATAACTTGATACAAAGATAACCCTGCAGACTCTGTGGGTGTTGCTGCAGTATTTCTAAGCACCAATATAAAGTCAACAAAACTTCTGTTTCATAGATGTTATTTTAAATAGCACACCTTAAAAGGCAATGTTCTGGTAGCTTCTCTTTTCTGCTGAAGGAACTAGGGGTAGGGGAAGACCTGAAATTAGTCCAGATGGTGGCAGGAAACATAGTAAAACTTACTGTGAAGACTCTGGAATTCTGCTCCTCAGAACTTAGCATTCAGCAGTAAATGAAAGAGCTGTTTAGTCTTTTAATAGCACAGTTGAAAGCTGACATCAGTAGTGTGGGGCACAAATCAAGTAGGCATTAGAGAGAGGGAGTTTGGGGTTCTTTCACAAACTTGAATGCAGCAGGGATTTCCCCACTGGTCTGTAGCAGTTTTTGACAAGTTAAATTCTGGAGTTTCACCGGAATGTGACTGCTCTGAGCAATGTGAGTTATCTGATTGCTCGGAGAGGTAAGGCTCTGCCCAACAAAACCCTGCTGCCGTGCAGGTGGTAGCAGTGTGGGAGATGTAAAGGCCGTGCTCACAGAGCCCACAGATGGCTGCAGGGGCTGTCTGCCCCGCTCCTGCAGCAGCTGCCTTCAGCCAGCACCTGCTGGCAGGCTTGTAGGATGATGCTCTCACCTCATGAAGGCTGACTGGCTCAGGGAGGCCGGTGCAGGAATGTGGTCACTTGTGGCTGGGGCTGGAGAGGAGCCCTGCTGGAACATGTTTCCTCTGCTCGGTTGTGGTTGTGACTTGGGTGAGGTCAGAGAGCCTGCAAGTGGAGTCTTGCTTTGCTCTTGCACTCCAGAGCCATCCCTTGTGTGGGGTGCACGATGACTTCATGGTCTTTGTGCAGAATGGCTTACACCTCATGCCAAAATCCACTGATATATAACTCAAAAAAAAATAAATCTCCACTTAATTTTTAAAGTACTAAATTAAAGTACTAAATTCTTTATTTTTGTTGTTGTTACTGTCGTATCAAAAATGACCAGATAGAAGGGGGACTGACTGATGAAAGTCCATCATGTAGCTTGTATGGCAAATGTATATAGAGAAAATAATGTCATACACTTTTAATTAATAATTAGTGCTTTCTGAGGATTCCTCGCTTGTGTGGTAATAGAATAGTGAGTCATTACAAGTTCTTGGTGTGGGGGGAAAACTGAGAAACCAGGATAATTCACAGAAGTTGAAAATAGAGATTAAAAAAAATGGTTGGACAAAGTCAGACTAGGTTCAATTACATAAGTAAGCATTGCTCAAATGCAAGTCTGGCACTCTAAAACCTTATTTACAGAAAACCAGAGGAGCACTACTGGAGAAATGCCTCACTACCACTGGTTCTCTTGGATGTGTGGGGGGGGTTTGGTGGGGTTGTTGGTTTTTTTGGTGCTGCTTTTGAGGGGGTTTTGAGCAAAAATGCACTGAAGATAACTAGTGGGAGACAGAACGTGAAGTTACTTTGGCCTTTATTCAAACTCTTTTTAGTTCTTTATGCCTTGGGCTGTGTTTTAGGAAAATATATGCACATCCTTCCCTAATCTTGCTATATTTACTTGGATCTTGAAATTCCATGCCTGAATTTCACTGGTGTCCTTTGGTATTAAAATACTGGAAGATTAGAATTTCTCCCAAAGCTAAATAATACGCTCAAAAATGTCTCAAAGCAGGTATATGCAAATAATTAAAAATAATGTTAAAAC
Organism: Calcarius lapponicus; assembly: GCA_039654755.1. NCBI lineage: Eukaryota > Metazoa > Chordata > Aves > Passeriformes > Fringillidae > Calcarius > Calcarius lapponicus. Next base: position 100,890,061 of record CM077465.1, on the reverse strand, counting down.
AAACATCAGCTGCTCTGAATTTCAGTGCAGTTGCTCATGCTTTGAGTGTGTGTTACTATCATGGTTACTTTTCAGCAGCTGGAGCATTGTTTCAGGCTGTCTTGGTTGGAGAACACAGAAGACATTGACTGTTTCCAGTGGTAACCACTGTGTGAGACGGGCTTCTGCAGAAGGGCAACGTAGATATCTGTTCAACATTCTCCTGTTCTTAAGGTTTTCTTAATTACTGTCCTATGAAAGGGGATTTGTGTAAAATTCTGAGGGGGGAAAAGAGATTTGATGGTGTGCCGCTAGAAAATAAACAGCGTTCAAGTTCTTTAAAGCTGGCAATAGCACAGGCTCGTTACAACAGCCCGGGGCTCTCAACATCATCTCGCTCCAAAACTGCTGCTGCTCAGTCCAGAAATCTCTTGACTCACTGAACAGAGCTGAGCTATTGGACAACTGATTCATCTCACAGGAGGTTTAGAAGGATTCCATATGGCTTGTGATGTGTTAAGTAGCTAAACCAGTTAATTTCAGAAGCAGCAGTGTCACTACTGCACGTGCTGTTGCTGGCACTGTCAGAAGTGGTGCTGCATGTACAGCTGCTGCAAGGGATATCAGGCCCAAAATTGAAGTTATATGGGAACATCCAAGTCTTCCCAGTTACAGTCTCTGCAAAGAGAGAAGGGTGGTGATGTCTGATAGATACCTGAATTGCAGCTTGGCTTTGCCAGATTCCTGATAGTTTAGTCCTGGACCAGTAGGGTCGTAGGTGTGATACCTGCAGGTCATAGGGATTATTTTATCTTTTGTCAGCCCCAGTAAGTAAATAGGCTTGTAATGCCTGGGTTTGGCAGGCAGATAATGTAGATGTGGTACTCAGCCCACTTAGAAAATACAGCCTAACTCCTGCCCTCAGAAAGATATTGACAGTAGTGAAAGGCCATGGCTTCTGTCAGACTCCAAGGAGGTGGAAAAGTTGGGTGTTTTACCTTGGGCTTTTACATCAGATGATTAGATTGGTTTATCTCTTGTGGATCCACAGCCTAGAGCAGGATAGAGGCTGTGAGTATTTGCTTGTGGTGGTGGTACCATTTACTGTGCTGTGTGAGATGGAACCACTGTCACCATTTACTGTGCTGTGTGAGATGGAACCACTGTCACCTCGCCAGACTTGTACCTCTTCTGCTGAAAAGACCACAGTAAATGGGGATTTTTCTGCCCAGGATCCCTGTCTCATTTGCTGCAGGGGATTGCAGTTATAGTTAAACATTTGAAATAAATTCTTTGCAAATGGTGTCTCATTGTGTCAGAAGAGTCTCAGGTCAAGTATTCAGATGCCTTAGAGGTGTTGAATACTCTCAGCTTGGTAAGCTGGGGGCTGTGTCAGCTGAGCTGTGTGGTGCTGCATATCCTGGAAAATCAAGCTTTGACTGTGCTCTTGTTTGTTGGCTGTTCCTAGGAGGGAGCAGTCACCCTGTTGGGTCTGGGGTCCCGGGATCATAGGTCAGATACCCGCTCATTAGTTGCTTACTGGGGAGTGCTGTTGAGGACAGGGCAGATAAGTCCTGATGTTCATGTTGAGCTCTGTGGAACAGCACAAAGCAGGGGACTGCTCCTTCTCCAGTATTTTTGTGTCTAGTGAAAGATAAATTTAGAAAACCAGTGTATTTATCTATTTTTAGTGGCAGTTAAAGAGGAGGACAAAGTTTCTTTGAAGTCGATGTGACCAAACCCAGTGTTTTCTGAACAGTTCATCTGTTTATCTTAAATGATGGCACTGACCACAAGTATGGTTTTGTCTTTGATGTATAGAGGAAAACTACTTTAAAATTACAACAAGAAACCTCATAGCTGACTGAGAGTAGAATATGAAATAAAGTAGATCTGGCCTGAGCCTATACACAGATAAATATGCAGATGGTACTTGAGGAAGCACAGGCATTTTTCTGAGAGACCATGTTTTCTAGGATTTTGATTTTGATTTGGATTTCAGTTCCAGAAAAACAGCCACACATCCCCTTTTGGATTTAATAATGGCTATGTGTCAAATAAGAGAAAAAAGGTTACTGATGATTTACTTGCTGCTTTCTTCTGAAATTTTTAGAAGTTTAGTGTTTAACTTGTTGAGGAGTAAAACAAAGTAAGACTGATGAAACCATAAGAGACCAAGGGTCAGTGTAGTTCAGGTGTCCGGGGATGGCTGAAAAAAAGAAAACAGCAGCAAGTACAAGGTGTACTTTTCAGTCTGCCTCCCTGTCTGCTGTTGCTCTGTGACCTCAGGGCCTGAGGCACTGCTCACAGCTGGGCTTCCAGCAGTCAGTACAAATTCTTTATTACATTAGGTTTTTCTGATCTGCCAATAATCATTTATATTCCTGGCACATGAAAGTGTCTTTGACAGTGAGTTCTGTATGTGAATTCAGCATAGTCTTTGTAACCTTCTTATTCATTCTGAATCGTTTGTGGAGCTTGTATGTTGATGTACCCCAGGGCTAGTAAACAGTTGGGTAAGCACTGCTCTAGAGGAACAGACTGTTTTCATGGTGCTCCTTGTACTGTATGCCTTGTACCTGCATTCTGTCAGCTGTGGAAGAAAGAGGATTGATCCATTTTCTCCCCCAGTAAAAACTGAAGATGAATGATGGAACTTTTTGTATGACAAAGATGTACACATACTGTTCCAAGTCTTGCATATATGGGAGACCTCTCCTTTTTTATTTCTTTTCAGGTTTTTTTTCCTTCCTAATAGTAATTACACTTCTACTTTCATTTACTGTTTGAATTCCTTTTTTCCAGTTGGAAGGGGAAAAAAATTCCTAGTTCTTGTTCTCTTCTGTCTGAATATCGGCAATGCAGCTGGCAAGTTTTGTCAGCCTTTCTTCCAAGGAACAGCCAAGTGAAATTGTCAGAAACTGATTGTGTGCTTTAAAATTTGGCTCTGCCCGTTAGGTAGTTGGAAGGTGTGAGAGTGCAAGTCTAAAAGCTTGAAACCTAATTTAAAAATAACTGACCTTATCATATAGCAATTTATTCTATACCCTTCAGCTCACCTTACTAGCAGAAAAAAAAAAAGTTTCTCAGTCTGCCAAGCTGAGGGCTCAGATTCTAATTATTATACAGTCAAGTGTTTAAAGGGGATCTAAATGAGAAGCAGAAACTGCTGGCTAATTTAGACTCCCTATGAAAAGCTGTGTAAGTTTCCTAAGCTGCAAATGGAAACTTCACATTTGTACCAGCTTGGTGATGAAACCCCAAACCATATGTGTGTGTATTAGAGACAGATTAGCTTTTGCTTCTTCGGGGGTGTAGGTAACCTTGATTTTTAGGCTACTAACTTGCATTTGAAAGTAGTTTGCATTTTTAATAAGATCAAGAACTTGCTGTGAAGAAAGCTAAAAATCTTTTTTTAAATTTATTTCTAGATATGAGAAATGAGTGTTGGACGCAGAAGATTAAAGCTGCTGGGAATTCTGATGATGGTAAACATTTTTATTTATGTGATTGTGGAAGTCTCGAAGAGCGGCAGCCAAGACAAGAATGCAAAAGGCCGTGTTGTTATACCACGTAGCAAATTCTGGAGGAAATACACTCCTCACAAAGCTTATTGGAACAAACAGCAACAGAAGCTTGAGCTGCTGTACAACCCTATTCTGTCCTTGCTTTCCAATATGACTGTGGAAGAGAACTTGGTTTCTAATCTGAGTGTCCTCAGTTCCTGTGACCCTGACCCCTTGGTGCACTCAGAGGTTAGTGACTTTGCAAACTTGCCAGACAGATTCAAAGACTTCCTCCTCTATTTGAGGTGTAGAAATTACTCATTGCTAATGGATCAGCCAAACAAGTGTGAACAGAAACCTTTCCTGCTGCTGGCTATTAAGTCACTTATACCCCATTTTGATAGAAGACAAGCAATTAGGGAATCCTGGGGCAAGGAAATAGAATCAGGGGATGTGATAGTCAGAAGGGTCTTCTTACTTGGGCAGACCCCACCAGAGGATCATTTTCCTGACCTTTCACACATGATTAAATTTGAGAGTGACACCCACCATGACATTCTCCTCTGGAACTACAGAGACACTTTCTTCAATCTGACTCTGAAAGAGGTGCTGTTTCTGAAGTGGGTCAGCAGTAGCTGTGCAAATGTCCAGTTTATTTTTAAGGGTGATGATGATGTTTTTGTGAATACCAATCAGATCCTGGATTACTTGAAGAGCTTATCAAAGGAAAAAGCCAAAGACTTATTTATAGGTGATGTGATCAAAGATGCTGGACCTCACAGAGAGAAAAAATTGAAGTACTACATCCCAGAGAGCGTTTATGAAGGTTCGTATCCGCCGTACGCAGGAGGCGGTGGGTTCCTGTACTCTGGTGATCTGGCACTAAGACTGAATAATGCATCTGACCAGGTACTCCTCTACCCTATCGATGATGTTTATACTGGAATGTGCCTTCAGAAGCTTGGGCTTGCTCCGGAAAAACACAAAGGCTTCAAAACATTTGATATTGAAGAGAAATACAGAAATAACATCTGTTCCTACACAAACTTAATGTTAGTGCATAGTAGAAAACCTCAAGAAATGATTAAAATTTGGACACGCTTGCAAGACCCACATTTAAATTGTTAAAGTAATGTGCATAAGTGTCTTAAGTCCAAAAAACTTTACAAGTTTGGATCACTGAAGCTCTATTAATAATTGAATTTTTGCTGTAAACTTTTTCCTGTACTTCTGAAATCGAGAGTAATACTAAAATTTGAAGGGATGGCTTGAAGACTTGGTCCTGACTTTTCCACTGGTGATCCTGGTGGTCATTATGTTTCAATATTGGTCTTAATTTAAAAAGAGACTTGGAGGCTATAACTAGCTGTCAGTGACTGGTTAGCTGTACTGGAAACAGGGATTGCCTGCCACAATGCATCTTTCATCAATTGTGATGGTGGAAAATAATTTTCCCTTGACTGGTGTTTGTGTGTGGAAACCACTGTAAATTGAAAATACACAAATTGGGGGAATGTAGTTTTACTTTTAGATGTGCTACGGTTACAAGACTTCAAATTTTGATATTTTTAAAATTTTATTTACAGTTTTCAGTTCTTTTGCACCCTGGAACAATTTTTTTTCCCCCTTCACTTATGATCCTTTGTGCAAAGTGTACATGTGTCTGAAGGATTTATCCTTTTATTAGATGAAGCTTTTTTTTATTTTACAAAAAAACCCATAATTCTGCTTGAAATGCCCCCTAAGAGCTCAATGTAAGGAAAAAGAGGAGGTTTTTTCAGGGCTGGGCAGGTAGGGCTGCCCCTGCCTCAAGCCTACATACTGAAGCTGACTTGTTGCTCATGTTATCTGTGTGGAAAGCTACTCTGGTCAATCCTTGCTTTCTGTTTGGGCACTAAATGTGATCAGGTAGCTTGATTTGCTGGAAATGACTGAAATTGCACATTGCTTCTCGAGAGCGTGGTTTGGGTCTCCTGTAAAGTGCCGGTGAATCCACAATTGTGCACATCCCGAGTTTCGAATTCCAAACCAAACTTTGAAGTTTGCATGAAGCCTCATGTAGAGTTCCATGTGTCCTCGAAACTCAGATCTTCTCTATTTCCACATCTTGCTTAGAAGAATTACTCTAAATAGTGGTCGCTTTCTTTGTATATGTAGAAGTGCCTGTCTATTTATTGTTCAGATTGAAGACCAAAACATTTTCTTAAATATATTTTGTGTAACATTTTATTTGTATAGTGTTGTCACTCGGATATTTAAATAGAGCATGATATTTTAAATCTGAGATGTGTAACGTGGTAAATAAAGCTAATTGTTATTTTTGAACTTGAAAAATAAAATGTGATTTAAATATTTCTGGTAGTGCTTCATGGTGACTTGTAGAGGAGTTGCACTCTACATTTCAGAAGTTCAGAAACAAAAGGTTTCATTTGACAGATTTCTCTAAGCTTGTGTAGCAGACTATCAAGAAGATGCTGGAATAGATGGACAACTCTGGTGAAAGCAAGGGCGACATTAAGTGCCTTGGGACAAACAGTTAATACAAAAATAATTGTCTGTACAATACTATTGCTGGTGCAATTGAAAGGAGTCAAGAAGTGGATTGAATGGCTGGCACTTGACTTTTTGATTGAAACAACTTGGCAGCAACAGCTCTGTTTTGCTTTTTCACCTGCTTATTTCTTCGTTTACCTGGCACAAATGGGGAGCTTTATTTGTCCAGGGAGGGGTGAGGTGTTCTGGTCTTCCACCTCTTTGTTCTGTAGATGATCATGTTGACCCCAGCGTGGATAAAAGACAGGCTGTGCTCTGGTGTTGTGCTGTGAGGTTTGACCCTTGTGCTTTGTCATTCCTCATGGGAAGTGGCACCTTTCTGAAAGAACTGCAGGTTTTATGAGTTACTTCCTACCCTGTTTCTTTAAATATTCATGGGATTTTCCTCAAGATTTGGGCCAAATGAAAAAAAGTAAGTTATGCTGATGGTGAGAGATGCAAGGAGAGATGTAGTGTTAAGAGTCTTGGTGTAGGGGAAGGAGGAAGGGGGAGAGAGAAAAGGTGAGGCAGAGATGAAAAGGAGGGCACTAGGGGAGAGTGGAGATTCGAAGGGGAAGGAGAGGCAGAGACAAGTGAGCACTGAATAAAACTGCTGAGGTCTGTGGGAGGATCAAACACAAACAGGAGGATTGCAGCAAAAAGAGGGACAGGAAAAGAGCCCAGGAATTAAATCGTGTGAGTAAGATAGGGTGGAGTGCACATGTGATGTTAAGTGAAATGGGTGTGATTGGTGGAGTGCCAACATTAATTATTTAATTTATACCTTTCCTGGCAACCATGAGGTAAAAACCAGGTCTCTTGCGTGGGACAGATGGGATAATAAGGAAAAACAGGCTGAGTGGCACCTGGGGAGGAGAAATGCTGTGAGAAAGCATTTCCCCAATTTCCCCACCCTGTGAAGGGACAGGAGGAAGGGCAGAGGTCAAGGCTGAGCAGGCGGTGCTGGGGGGGCAGATAGGCAAAAGGTGCTGGGAGAGAAATCTGGCAGACCACTTTTGTTTACTCCAAGTGTGGGGGAGCACTGGTGGCTGTGCCTGCTCCACTCCCACGGAGAAAGAGTTGTCTTGGCAATTGGCAAATAATTGGGAGTGTGTGGAGTGAAGAGTAAGGGGAATAAATAACAGAGATAAAGGAACAGAATGCATCCAAAAGCACGATGGGAATGGGATCTGGAGACAGCTGGGACACAGAAGGTGAAAAGTCTTTAAAAAGTATGTGCAACAACCTGTAACTGCTGCATTCTACTGTATCTTAAATGCTGTTAAATACTTAAATTTCTGTTGTATTTTTTCTTAAATTAAAGGGAAGGAGTCTACTAAGATGAAGGCATGAGAAAATTTGACTACAATAAAAAGAGTGGAATTTGGAAACTGAAATAAGATGTGTTTGGTTGAGACAGCTGAATGTGGATGCAGTATTTGTTCTTTGTTCTTCCCTGAATGCAGCAGGGAAAATGAAGTGCTGCTATGATTAAATAATGCTGCATCAGGGTGAGCCATTAGAATCCATTAGCTTGTTTGTATAAAGGCTCAGGCCTTTGCTTCAAAATCCAGTTGGGAGGAGAAAATACAGGATAAGGAAGGTAAATGAGCTATAATTAATGCACAAATTATAAGGTTTATCTTCCAGAGGATGGAGTCCCTGTTTTCTGCCAGCTGGTTCCTTGGCCTGACTGCATTTTACACTTGGATCCCTTCCTCCCCTACCCAGTTTTGTTATGCAGGCTTGAGTGAAATGTAGCACTTGACAGGGCTGGTGATAAGAGAATTCCTGGCAGTCCTTTTCTTCTTTTCAATGTTGGGAGCAGGGAAAGCCAAACTTCAAAAAGGGTTTTGGCTGGAAAGTACAAGAAAGAGGCCCATTAGAATTCACGGGAAGGTTTGCATTGGCTCCTCATGCAGGTAATGCTGAATGTGGGGCTTTGTGATGCAGCAGTGAGCAATCCGGCTCTTATCTGGTGCTGCTGTTCTCATCTAGCCCACAGTCAGCAGTTCACCCCCTGAAATTTGGCCTCCTTTCCCTTCTGCCTTACTGCACCTCATATGTGTAAGATTTCCACTCCAGTTGCGTTTGCTTGAGGGCACCAATCCAAATGAGTTCACGTCTGCACTGAACAATTTCCTTCTCAGAATAGTCATGAAACCAACTCAGCAAGCAAATAGGGCAGGGGGAGCTGCTTAATGGATCCCTTTCATTGACAGAAATCATGGAGGTGGTTCTGAATGGAGCAATGGCTGTCAGTCAGCCCGAGCACAAAACACTCTTCAAATTCTCTCCTTTCTCTTCCTCTAACTTTTTAAAGCTGTTGCCCCCCTCCTTGCTGGATGAAGGTGAGAACAGGAGTGGGAGTGAGAATTAAAGTAAACTGCAGTTCTGGAAGCAGATTTTCAAAATGTCAGGAGTGATGAAATACTGAGCAGGTCAGGTTTTCTCTTGTGCTCAGACCAGGTATTTGATTGCTAATCACAATTTATATTTGTATTGGCTCAGCCTGCTGTAAGTAGTGTTTAAACAGCTCTGGCTGGATTCTGCTGAGGGGTGGCTGAGCAGCACCTTGTGGGCTTTGCAGGCCAGCCTTTTCAAAAGATAAAGAGTCCATTTCCATTTGTCAATGAAAACATTTGTACCCCTGTCTAATAACACCTGACTCAACCAGGTGAGCTGGGCCTAAGTTGGTCTTGGGGTGTCAATCATCACTTCAGGCTCTGTTAACATCTGTGTAGGTATGGAGCAAATCCCTGTGACCTCAATTTTTGCTCAATTTTCTGTATTTTCATGTTATTGCAATTATATATATTTAAGTTGCCTTCAAGCCTAGAGACTTCAGACATGAGGTATGTTCTTCAGATGAATGCACAGTGAGTTTCCTGTCAGAAGTGCATCAAGATAAATTTCACAATTTCAAATTTTATATGAGACAATTCAAATCAGCCTCCTAATTTCTAGGCTCCTTGATTTACCTTTGTGTGTTCAACCTGTGTCATTTCCAGTCTTTCCTGCCAAGCTCTCCATCTAAATGAATCCATCTTTCCTGCCTTGTTGTATGTTTTTGTTCCCTCTGTCCCCTCATCTCTCTCATCTCCTGGTGGACACTGTGCTTGCCTCTCCAGTAAACCTCAAGGGTTTCTGAGAAAGTTACAAAAAATTTACAAAATCACTTCTATCAGAGCCTGATTTCTAACTGTTTCAAACAGGGGAGTAAATGGAGGGAAAATGCTGAGCTGCCAAACAAGCTGTGAACTTTCTGATTTTGGAGTTGGCTTTTCTACTGCCCCTACCATTGTAATTTCTTTAAACAAAACTGCTCTGGACAGATTTGGAGAGAGTTTCTGCAGGGATTAGAAATAATCCCCAGACATCTCCTGTTAGATTTTTAAGACCAGAGCTGCGGCTTAGTATTTGCTGTGGCTGTATTTTTGTGTCCTTTTCCCCTCTTCCTCCATCCCTCTGGATAAATTTTGGCTGAATTCTGCAAAGATGATTCATTTGTGTTTCCTCACTTGTCTTAAATGTGTCATGTTTTTTTCCTCACTACTCCTATCACTGATACTCCCCCTCTTCCAGAAAAGTCAATGTCTCATGACAGCCCAAATTTTCCCCTTTTTTGGGGACATTACATCCACACTGTGCTAGCAGATCAGCCAGGATGCCTGTGTGTGATGAGTATTTGAAAGCCCTGCTGAAAGGAAGTCACAAGATTTAAGAACACAGACTTTTCATTTGCACAATAAATTTGAGTTGTGACTTCAGAAAACATCATCCTTCAAGCCACTTCTTCTCTGTCTTACCTGTAGGATCATTCTGGTTCTTAACATTTTGTGCTCTTCCTTTCCTAGAATCCTGTAGCATTAGATTGTGGTAGAGCTGGAAATAGTTGTGTCTTTATGCTCAGTCTATAGAACTGCTTGGCCAAGTGGGGAGGCTCTCACCTGTCTTTAGCAGATCAGACCTGAAAGCTCACCTGTGAGCCTCCTATTAAAGCAAAATTTTACTGAGATTTGAATTATTCTTCAGCAATATTGAAGAAAGCAGAAGCATGTTTACGTCCCTAGAGACCCCTTGTGCTTTCCTTCTCTTCCAAAATTTGCATAACTGTTTGCATTTCTTATTGTCCCATATTCAAACATATACAAAATCTTTTTGAGAAACAAATGAGGGGGGAGAGCAGTGGGTGGGAAGAAATCCCCACTACAGATGTTACAAAATCTTGCCAGGGTAGGAAATACTAGCCTGAGATGAACTAAAAAAAAATGAACCCTCACTTTAGTGGATATCTTGTTTAGTCACAGTGGGAAGTGGGAGAAATTTTTTAAGGATAAAAATTCAAAGGAAATGGTTTCATTTTCCTTTCCTTTCAATCTTTCTAATATGTTAGTAAACAGACTTCTGCTTTAGATGTAGCTGCTTTTGGCTGCTGCCCAAGACACCTAAAAGTTTCATCATCTTGTTACTTGTTGACCACTTTGTTTATGAGAACATAAATGCCAGAGAGGCCAAGTGAATTGTTTTCCTCAGGCCTGTCCTACATGATTTTGATACAGTGCCAGCAGTGATGATGCTTAGCAGCAGATAATGGAGAGTATCCCTATCAAGAAAGCTGAAACATGAGCCATGCTTTGTGATACCTGGAAACTGGATGACTTTCAAGAGGGGTGAGCTTTGTTTGTGCCCTTCAGTTTTCAGAGAAGCTCCTTGTTGGAGCTGGTCTGGGAATTTGTTCTTAGAGCTGTCATCTCTTCTCCATAAAAATACAACCTGAATTGTTCTAATGTGTGCTCAAGGAAGAGCTGGACCTACTCAGGGCTCCATCAGTCCTCTAGCCCCTCAGAGGAAGAACAAAACACTTCTGATGTCTCATGAGAGCCTTTAATCATTAGAAGCTGCTGCTAGACCACTGTGGTCGGTGACAAGCAGCAAAATTATCTGGCAGGAATTTGTCTTTTTGGGTTTTTTTACCTTCACTGGCAAAGAGCTCTATAACAAACCCTGTGCTGTATGAACATGCAGCTTCCAGTGCTCCAAGAATGAGATTGTCAGTCAGCTGCCTCCTCCCTGGAAACAACTTGGGTGAACACTGGGAATATCTTCAGTATCTTTTTGGACTGGACCAGCCCAGGGGGTGTTGCTGGTACAGCCATCAGTGATGCCATTTAAACCTGATGCCCTGGTGATCTTTTAGTAACAAGGTGTGACAGGAAAAACTGAAGGTTTATAGATAGTCAGTGGTTATATATGCACTGAACAGGGGTTTTGTTTCCTCCATGAAATGTATCTTCATGTGATACATGCCAGCAGTTCTTACTCAATGCTGATTATCCATTTATTCTTCTCCAGCTTTCTAATTTTTAATTCTTGTGCTTTCTTCCTCACAGGAAAGGAAGATTATCCATTTTAGCTATAAGTGGAATAATATTAAATGTGAAAAAATTGTGTTCAGAGCTGCGAGAAAGTGAATGCCACAGTAGGGGCATTATGGAGGGGTTGTCTTTGGACCTCTAATTGAAGCATCTCAAAACTTTTCGAGAATATTCATGTTTGTTCTAAGTTTGGAACTGACATCCTTCAATTTGCTACACTGAAATAGCATTTGCTTATGCCATAATTTGTTATAATTTCCAGATCTTCTCTGTGTTGCCTGAGCCATCCTGTGTGATGGAGTTGCAGCTGCCTGCTGGAAAGTGCAATATGTGCCTGTGTCTTGGGAGGAGGAACTGGCACAGACCCAATGCCCTGAATCTCAGAGGATCCTGGTCTCTTATTCCACTTCCAGACACTTCCAGCTCATGTGAGGGTCCTTTCCTGCTTGCCTGTGCTTCTTCCATACTCTGAGTGTGTTTTAGGAGGGAACGTGGACCTCCTGCTCTGTGTGGGTGGTTAAGAGTGCGACATCTTTCCCAGATTTATTTTTGCTCGTTCCCAGCTGGTCCACTCTGGATTTTCCCTCTTTGAGGATGTTTGTTGTATGTAGCTGGTGTTTAATGCTGGAGACACCTGAGTCGTTCTATCAGGGTAATTGATACTGACCTAATTACACAGATTAGTTTTGCACTGGAATTTTTAATGGCACTTAAGATTCCTTCATTCCCTGTGTCTATGATTCAGCCCTTTGCTTCATGTGACTTCAAAGAACAAGGGCATTGGATGGAATTATTTCCCTCTTTAGTTTGTGTTGGGTAACTCTCTGTGCCTCCTGCCTGGAGAAGCAAGGGGAGTTGCTGCAGCTCAACCTCTCCATGGAGAAAGCTGTGGTTGAACCCAGTGACACTCTGTTGTCCCTCACCCAAACAGGATGTGGAAATACTCAGATTCCTGCAGGAGATTGCCAAGGTCAGATGAGGATAGGGGATACTCTCAGCACAGCTCTGCTCAGGAAATCTAAGCCACACTTGCTGAGTGGGAAGCCTGCTAGAGAAGATCCATCTTTGTATTCCATCCTGTTGACATCCATCCTGTGCATGATGTCTGTCTGGAGAGGAGGCTCCTGCACAATCCAGGAGAGTCACTCCACACCTTCCTAACAGGTGAATGTGCAGGGCAGTGTCCCAGAGCAGTGAAGCAAACAGGAGAAACCCAGGTGATAAAGTCACCACCTCTCCCAGTTTCACCAGGCTGGGAGAAGGTGTTCCAGGGCAGTGGGATTCCAGACCCAGCAGCTGTGCCCTTCCCCTGGCAATCCAGCCCAGCAGGAATGGTCAGGGCAGGAATGGTGCCAAGCCCAGCCTCATGAGGAGCAGCTGAAGGGGGGTAAATGATGCCCTTCACCTGCTTGTATCTGGTGCACAGAAATATTTTAGAGGCTTTTCTTCCCCCCTCTGTCTGTATCTTGTCTGTGATTTCAAGTGAAGCACAGTGGTTTTGAAAAACCCGTGGACAGTTTATTTCCAGATGCATGTTTACACCTTGCATATCTCTGGGGGCCCAAACGGACTCCAGATCACCCGTGTGGGTGTAGTTCTGTGAGAGTGAGCAGATAAACATGGTGCTCCAGAGGTGATGTTATTGTTTCTATCCCCAGAAGGGAGATCTGTGAAAGGAAAGGGCACAAACTGCAGAAGAAAACAACCAGCCTTTCATTTAGTCACCTGGCATCTGCTTGAATAAACTGGTGCTGCTTTAACATTACATTAAACATCCCTCCCACCTACTTCTTTTTAAATTCCTCTCGAGTTTCTTTTCCTTTTATTCTGGTCTGTTCTGAATATCCCAGGGTCTGGAATTTGTCTTTTACAATGATACATAGCTCGGCATGATGCCAGCCTCAGCTCCGGGGAATTTTTGTTCATGTTAAGATCTGAAAATCTTTATAAACATACACTTGGAGGAAAAATAGTTTGGTATTCAAGAAGCAGGATAAAGAGTTAGAAGAGCTCCAAGTGCTCTTAGCAGCTGTGTTGTATCTTACTGGGCTGACATAGAGTAAATCCACAGCCCATCCATATTTCCAATATGCACACAGTTTGGGTGTGCTCATCCCAAAAGGACAGAGGTGAATTGCAGAAGGTGCAGAAGGATACCACAGGGACCCACATGTAGCAGCTGCAGTCTGTGTGAGGTGTGAGCCCTGGATTTGGGAAGGAAGAGGTACAGAATCAAGAGTAGCCTGGAAAGCAAATGAGGGTCTTCAACAGAGGAGTTGAAGTGTGAGTGAGCCAGGAGTGAGCCAGAAGCACAGGAAAAACTTGTGGGCTTTTTTACACACAGCAGGCACTGGATTTTCCTGATACCAAACTAAACCTCCCCTGACTCAGCTTCATACAATTTCCTTGAGTCCTGTTGATAAATAACATAGAGAACAGAAATTTTCAGCTCCCCTGAAGTTGCTGGGCAGAGCCTAAAGGCTAACTAGCAAAAAAGATGAAAGAATGTAAAGGCATGCACTCACGATGATAAATGCTGGAAATATATGTGTGGAGAAACAGAAAATGAGGTCTGTAGTGGGTTTTTGGCAAATTATGTAACAAGAAGCAACACTGCATGCCCAAAAAAAAGTTGAAGGAAAGGCCACCTGTAATATTGAAGGATTCAGTGAGTACAACCACTAGACACCCCTCTAGATGATCATCCAGGACCATAAAAGGCCCTCCAGTAGGAGACTGATTCATGCAAATTAGTTCTAGGAAAAGTGATGTTTATGTATAAACTAGGAGGCACATTGTAATGAATATGTATGATTATGATGGAATCAAAACCCTGCTGCAAAATTTCAACACACACCTCAGACTGAAGGAGACATCCTCCTGTGTGTCCTGTCCTGATAAAGGATATCAGCTTTCTAATGCTTCAAACTGTGTTGGAAAGTTTATTTTCTGGTGGATTTTGGGATCACTGTCACTGCCCTTGAGAGTGCTGCCCCAGTGAGGATGCTGAAGGCCCCGCTGGGGTTTTCCCTCAGTCTCCTCTTGTCCAGCCTGATCAGACCAAGAGACCTCAGCTGCTCCTCACATGGCTTCTCCTCCAGACCCTTCACCATCCTGGCAGAGTCCAACAGACCCCCCAGATTCCACTCACTCCATGTCACGGGCAGGCTGTCACCTGGATCAGGGCCTGCTCAGGGAGGAAGGCTGAGCTGGGTTTCTCAGCACAAGCCCAGCTGGGGATGAGCCACCAGCAGGAGCCTGGGGAGACCAACAAGGGCCTGGCAGAGAAACCAGCCTGGGAGAGCAAGGGAAGGTTGGGATTGGAGAGGTGTGCGTGATATAAAGTCTGTCTCTTGCTAGAGGGTTTTACAGAGTGGCTGGAAGCAGGGGAGAGTATTAAAAGCTGTTTGAGGTACCCTGACTTCTCTGTGCTGAGGTTTTTTTGGCTGTCCCTAAACCCTCCTGCTCTCAGCAATGGTGCTGGCCCAGCAGTAGAGCTTAGATTTCAGACTGCAACTCTTCTTCTATATAAAATTCCTATCTTCTGATTTTACTCTATTAGGACAAAGTGCTGCATAGACAATCCTATTTACAGGCATGAGACAGCTGCTTTTCATTAGGATCATTTGCCATGAGCCCAGCTGCCAAATTACTTCTGCATTTAAAGAATGAGTGTCTCAGCCCCTGTGCTCCATGGCCAGCAGGCTGCCAGGGCAGGGGTGGCACCAGGTGAACCACTTCCATCCAAATCAGGGCTGGAGACCTCAAAGCCATGCACAAATCAGCCCAGCTGAGCACAAATGCCCCAACCAGGAGGGTTTTTGATGGGAACTGGTGGCTAAGAGCCACCAACCAGCCTCACCAGGGGATATTAAGGTCCTGTTCCACTGCAGGCAGACCAATTTGTTGAAAATCCCTATAAATGTGTTACTAGATGAACTGGGCCCTGCAGAATTATTCATGGCATGAGATCCTCCCTGGCTCAGCGTGGGTGGCACTCCCCTGTGGTGACCAAGGTACATTTTACAAATCCCCTTTCCAAGCACACCTCTTACTACCTTTTTAAAAATTTGATGTTGATTTTCAGAGCCATGAAGGGCTGCAATGTTTGCTCAGTCTATTTTTCTTCTAACCAACAATTGTTCTGGCCTGCTCCAGGTGGGATTTTTCTTTCTGGCTGGGGAGTTGCTGTGGCTGCTGGCAGTTGTTCAGCCAATGCAATCTGTTGCTCAGCTGGGTTCTTGCTCCTTCCCAGCCCAGCCAGCCAGGACAGAGGGGAAGTGTCACACACGGACAAGGGCCAGCTTTTTGGCCTGACTGCTGTTTTCAACATCTGGATTCCTTCATGTGGAGTCATTAACAGAAGTAAAAGAGAGTTCAGGCTGCAGGGGGAGGAAATTCCCCTTTGACAGCTCATTCAGTCTGTGGTTTGGGGATGTTCACGTTTGTGGCACAGTCACTGGAACACCGCGCTGGAGGAACTGGCTTGTTTCTGATTGTCTCTCCAAGAGCTGATGCTGAGGGTGATGGCAGCTGCCAGCATGGGCCCAGTCATCCTCCCTGTAGGCACTCACAGAGCAGCTGGGATTTAGACCTTCCAGGCTAGCTCATGTCTGCCTTGAAATCAGGCAGGGCTTTGCCTCTGGCTTTGTTGTACAGCCCTGTTAAAAGAAAAGTCACCATTTAAGGAGAAACTCCATTTAAGGAAGGGTCACCATTTGAGGAGGTGAAGGAGAGACGTGCACATCTTAGGGGTGATGATCATTAGTCTCCAATTTATTGATTAGGTTACACACTTTTATAATAGTGTTAATAAGCTCATACATATTCTGTAACCTAAGCATTCTATTCGTTAAGCTAAACATCAACTCTTCTTCATTCTTTCAGTCTTGCATTCCACTTTCCCACGCCTCTCTGACTCCTTGTTATCACATTTAGAGATGTCCAAGGACACAGTATTTTCGCAGGTGCAAAGACTCAGATCAGAAGGCTAAACACAGTACTTTTCCAGCTTCTAATAATTAGCATTCCCACACAGCCCCAGTACAACAGAAAGTTTCTGAGCACCCATTCCCCAAGGGGTTTCCATCAAAATGCCTGGCTTTTGTCTGGAGCTGGAGGCACCACAGCCCAGGTCGGGGTGATTTCAAAGGCTGTGCTGCCAGGTACAATATTTGGGAGCCATTTGCTCCCTGCACAGAGCAGGAAGAAGAATCCATCTCTTTTATTGCCTTTGCTACTGTAGTCCTCCAGCGGCTTTGTGGCGTGGGTTTACAGAGCAGTGCTTCCTGCAGCCTTCCAGAGCTGGGATTTTTCCTCATTTTCATGATTTGTTTGTTGGATTTTCAACATTTGCCTTCACTTCTGCTCTGTGTGAGAGTCTTTAGCAAGAGCAGGAAGTGGTAGCTCTGTACCAGGAATACCTTGTCATGCTCCAGAACCACGTGTCATTAACAGCACTGGAGGGAAAGCTGGCGCCATGTTCTCACTTTGAGCTTCAACACTGTTTCTTAAACCACTTCCTGACTGCAGTATCATCCTGAAAGCACCAATTCCTTGTTTGTTTTTTTTTTTTTTGGTTTTTTTTTTTTTTTTTTTTTTTTTTCCTTTTCACACCCCAGCAATCCCTGCTGCCTTCCTCCAGCACCTTCCAGTTTGGTGGGTGCCCAGTGAAGGCAGCAGCACGTTGGTATTGAAACATTTTCCCAGGCAGGGAATTCAAGGCTACGGCACCTCCTGGAGCCTGTGGTGAACCTCCTCATTGTGGGAGGCCAGAGGATGGCAGGAGGGGTTTATCAGCACAGATAAGAAAGTCTGGGTGCCCCTGGTTTGCCTCAGTGCCTGCCTGTGGAGCAGTGAGCATCCCGGGCAGAGCTCACCACCAGCAGCCTCCAGGCACAGCCCCAGCTTGGGGCACACACCTGGCCAAGGTTTGGGATCTCAAGCAAAGCCAAGCAATGGGATCCCACACCCAGCTGCCCAAAGTGTGTGTGACAGCCCTGGCTGAGGGCAGGGGAGGGCGGTGTTACCCCAGGGAGCTCCTCTGACCAGGGCTGTGCAGATCTACCCAGGGCCTTTGGGAAAATCCCTCCTCTGGCGCCTCCTGGCACGTTTGCCATGACACCAGGCCGGCTCCCGGCCCGCTCCAGCCATGCTGGGTCAGTCCCTTTGCAGACCCAGCCACGCTGGCCTGGAACAGGCAAAGAGGGCTTGCACTGGGCCTGTGGCAGCATCAGGACAGGATCCCTGCACCCCTTGGCACCCTGCTCCTGAGCAGGCAGGCAGTAAATCCCATCAATCTGGCCACAGCCCTTGTGGCAGCTATTTCATCTTTTTTTTTTTTTTTTTTTTTTTTTTTTTTTTTTGCTTTTTTCCCCCTGATCTTTTTAAAATTTATTTATTTTTAAACAGGATCTCCCTGCCTCTCCCCCAGCTGCCCAAGGAGGAACCAGCACGGAGGGGAACAGCGAAGCGTCGCGGCCGCCTCCCCCTCACGGCGGTGACGGGCGGGGATGGCCCCGGTGACAGAGCGGTGACAAAGCGGTGACAAACCGCGCTCCTCACACCTGGGCTCGCCGTCATCCTGAAAGTGCTGGCGCGTCCCTTTCCTGTGCCCCGCAGACCGGGCTGCTCTGGGCAGAAGGCTGCAACAGAACCATTTTCTTTAGGCCAGGCTGGGAAGGCCCCCAGGGCGCTGTGGGGCTTTTCCCGGGCGGTGCCCGCGCAGAGACACCGGGCTGGGCCTGTCCCGCCCCCGGGGCGCTGGGAGCCAGCAGAGCAGCGAGCCAGGCGGGAAATTTGCGTTCTGTCGCCCGTTCCTGAAATGTGCTAGCCACAAAGGGAATGGTCGCTGAAAGAGATAGGGCAGGAGGTCTTTGTCCTTTTAATGCCTTCATTAAAAATCAGCTCGGGTGAGAAGAACCGCTCATGCCGCCGCTGCTCCCAGGACTGGCACGGAGGAGGAGGAGGAAGAGCGCGGCTTCGTCCACGGGTCTGTGGGCAGAGCTGGGGCTTCCGTCCTCAGGAGAACATCAGGGGATTCCCAGTTTCTCGGTTTGACATTCGAAGTCCTCTGTCCGGCCGACATCTTTTGAGGTTAGGGGTAAAAAAGGGTCTTAGCGGCCACTGGATTCTGTTCCTCACGTCTAGACATCACTTCAATCCCTCAATTCCGTGTTGGCTCGTTGTTTTTAGGGGTTTTTGCTAGGTTTGGTGAGGGGCTTCTTCATTTGCATGCCAACCCCGATGACCTCTCCTCTTCACCGTCCCGGGTGCCATTCTCAGGGAAGCAGCAGGGTGTTACTGGAAAAAAAGGGGAATTCTCAACCATCAACAACAGGTAGTTAACGAAAAACTATTAACAGCATGACTGGGTGATTACAACAACAAACAGTTAGAACTCCACCTGTGAACTCTGCAAAAAATGGGCAACTTTTCTACTCATAACCAGTCGTGAGAGGAATAGCGGATTTGTCTTTACAAACAAGCTGTGGGTCTGCTGGTAGATAAAACTAGCACTGGGAGATAAAAGAAACAATGGGAAGGATTCCACTGATTGATGAATGGATAAAGATATTTGCTTTTAGAAATAAACTTTAGGGTTGCTGATAAACGAAATTAGACATTGAGAGATGAAAGAAACAATGGGGAAGAAAAACCTCTAAATTCCATAAGAATTAAAAATTAAAAGGGAAGGTTATACATTAGAGGGAAATCTTTGTTATCAGGCGTATTGGGAAGTCTGGACCTCTCAAGTGCCTCAGCGAATGGGGAAAGAGAGAAGGGAAATGCCGCTGGGAAACTGGGATAAAAGGGAGGCTGTGTCGTCCAAAAATTCGAGAGACCCCAGGGGAATGCCCCATGGTCTCTCCCTTTGTTTGAATAAAGCCAGAAAGGACGACTTTGTCTCCTTTTTGGATATAAACTTCTGGTGTTTGTAAATTAATTTTCCTATCAGTCTGACTAGGGTTACAATGGGTTAGACTAGTTAGAATGGGTTAGACTTTTTTAGTTTTGTTTTGGTTTTCGCTCTCCCTCGGTGCCGCTGCTTTTCGAGGGGAAACAGCTGCATGCAGATGTGCCCGAGAGAGGACGGACCCACCCGAGCAGGGTGAGCTGCCTGGGCAGGAGGGTGGCCCCTCCGGATGGGGATTGGGATGGAAAACTCCTCTGGCAGCATTACCACCACCCCGGGCCTCCCTGAGCAAGTCCCCGATGGTGCCCATGGCAGCCGAAAACAGCAATTAGCAGCAGAATAACAACCCCGCTCGCTGCTCCCGAGAGGTTCAATCAGCCCTCGCTCGCACAAAGCAGCCAGGATAATGCCACCCTCACCCTGGCTGCATCACCTTCATCCTGGCTGCATCCCTCACTCTCACCCTGGCTGCATCACTCACCCTCGCCCTGGCTGCATCACTCACTCTCGCCCTGGCTGCATCCCTCTGATTTTCAGTCCTTACCAGCAGAGCAGCGCTGCAGGGGCACAGCAAAAGGAGGGATGCTGGAGCTCCAGCCAGGTGCCCGCTGGTCCAGAGGTGATTTTCCACCTGTGCTGGCAGACACAGCCCCGTGGGGGTTTTGTGCCCAGCCAGCCTGTGAGTGAAGATGTGAGTCACAATCTCGCAGCCTGTGAGGTTGCTTTGGTCTCCCTGTTTCGGACAGCCATTATTGATTATTTTTAGCTGTAAAAGGGGGCAGGGAGGAATGAGCTGGGACAGGGCTCCCCGCTGCTATTTCAGAGGATTTGTTAGTTTTGCAGCTGACTGTTGAGAGATTAATAGACAAACCCCAAGCACTTCGGTATTGTGTGCTCTTTATTTTTAATATAAATCAGTTTTGCAGTGCTTTGCAGGACACAAAGCTGCCTGCAGCCTGGCTTTCCTCCCAGCAGCAGCAGTGGCCCAGCTGGGTGTGAGGGCCAGTGGCTGGGGCATCCCTGCTGCAGGGTTTGTGTTCTGGATTTTCCTCCTGCTGCAGAAGGTGGCAGCTGTTCCAGGAATGGAATGAGCCTGCCCGTGCCTGACTGAATGCCAGCCCTCCCATATCTCCTGGAGTGTGTCCTCCCAAGCCAGCCCCGGCTCTGGAATCTCATGGTGCTGAAGAGATGGACATCAGCCCTCTTGGCTGCCACTGTCCCTCTGGTCTGGGGCAGAAGGGCCATGTCCACCCCCACCAGGAGAGAGCAGAGGGCCCACATCCCTGGCTGGGGTGATGGCTGCTCTGTCCCTCTCATCATCAGCCACTTCACCAAACCCATCTCAGTGACCTTCATCTTCTTTTTTGGGTGCAAGCAGCTTTTCTCGGTGGCAGGAGTGGCTGCTCTGAGTCCTTGTGTTGAAGGACCAAGAAAAGTCACCCTGCAAGGAAAAAAGAAGGGGATGTTTTTCCTGCCTTGCTATTGAGCCAAAGTGGCACAGAAAGTTGTCAGGGAGATGCTCTCTCTGGCAGCAGGATGCTCCTGATGAACTTCCCTCTGCTCTGTGGGATAATCCCATCAGGAAAAGAATTCCTGTCAACATCTGAGGATGCCCTCGTGGGCTAAACAAGATATTACAGCTTGGGTGTTGAACTTGGACTTCTTGGTGGGTTTTATTTTATTTTGTTTGAGCAATACTGGTTCTCAGCTAGATTTCTCCCAGCTGCAGTAGGAGCTGACTGTGGCTGTTGCTGCAATCAGTTTTGCTTCTCTGAGGAGCAGCAGAATCCTTCAAGGTGAGGTGGGACATCAGAAGTGGGTCAGGACCAACAGCTCTTGTTTGTGGATGTACCAGTGGGTCTAACTTCTCTCACTGAGGTTAAATAATAGTGCCTGAGGATGCCCAGGTTGGGATAAAGAAGAAATAGGTGCCTTGAAATCCTAGGGAAAAATCACTACTAATATTTTTACAAATCTTGCAGGTGTACAATCTGTGCTATTAGTCTATAAAAATCCACAAAACGCAGAGTTTAAGCTATATATCAGATATATTAACAGTACTGCAGTCCACCATCAACACAGGTGAAACACCATGATATAGTGGAGCATGATGGCATCACTCATGTAAAACATCCCTGAGCACAGAGCAGAGGAATTGCAGCTGAATCAAGGAAGAGAAACTGGTGATCAAGGGAAGCCAGCTCCCTATTTGAGGAAAACATCAGCTCCTGAGGCATCCCTTGCCTTTAATTGTAGCTGAGAGTGCAATTGCTCCTTCAGCCCCAACAGAGCTAAAATCAATCTGGCTGAGGAGTGACACAAATTAGCAGGAATTTAATGAGTGACACAAAGAAATGGGACTTAAACTGATGCTTATCTCTGGTCACTGAGTACAGGGATCTTGTTCTACATAGTGTACATATAAATAATAGAGCAGCCCCTGCAAGCAGAGCCCTCCCAGCTCACTCGGGGGGATGGGGCTGTTGAGATGAGCACCCTGCATCTGTCCCTGGAATTTCACTGGGCACATTGCTAAGCTCTAAAGAATAACACAGCTTTTGAAACCTATTAAAAAAAAAAAACAAACAAAAAAACAAACTACCAGTGATGTTACCATTTTTCCTGAAAAATAGTCTTGTCTTTGAGAAAAAAAGTTTGTTTTGCAAACAGCTTTTAGCTGTCACCCTTTGTTTTGGACCCTACTTATTTCTATTTAGTGAGGTGATGAGCAAAATCTTAATTTCTCATCCTACTTTAGCTCTTCCCACTTGCTTTTGGTGCATGAGAGAATTATGAATGTTAGCCCAGTGCGATTTTCACTTTCTCTTTATTCAGCAGTGCAATCACTAGAGGGAGGCAGACGGTAAATTTATCTATCCTAAGCTCTCAGACACTCTGTGCTGCCTTATAAATGACAGCAGAACAGTTGTAAGGAGCAGCTCCTGGTAGATCATGCTGCCTGGGGGGAGATTTGACGCTGAAATCAGCTTAATTTTGTTGACTGACCATGTTGGCAGTCCCCAAGGCAGCTGTACCCTCCTCAGCAGCTGTGGAGCTCCTTGGCTCCTGAAGGTCATGCTGGGTCCCTCAGCTCATCCTGGGGTGATTCAATCCCCTCCTGAGAAATCAGGGGTGCAGGAGCTGGTGGAAAGGCTGTGACATTCCACTTGGGGCTTTTGGCCCCATGGTGCAGAATTTGTGCAGCTTGGCCCAGGCCAGTGTGGATGTGCCCAAGATCTCCAAGAGATGCTCTCAGGCCAACTGACCCCAAAATAAGAAAGAATCAGCAACTGCTGAGCATGAAGATTTAGTCAAAAGGGCCAAACATCCTAATGGGTAATTTATGTTTTTATGGAGATTGGCTGAAAATCAAGATTTGCTACCAACCAACCAACCAACCAACCAACCAACCAACCAACCAACCAACCACATTAAGATTCATCACTCAAATACTTACATATCAGCACATAAAAAATAAACTTGGCCTTACGATTTATTTCACCATTCTACCACCTGCTAAGCCTAAATTAAGCAAATGCTCCTCTTCATGAACCAGAAGGTGCCTTAGGGACCTCCCTGCTTTGCAGCAGGGTCCCCTTCCTGGGTCTAGGTCCTGGTAGCACAACACTGTTCAGTGTTCAGGAGGGCAAACCTCACCTACATGGAATTTACACCACTTGGACACACAGAGAGTCTATGGCCCGTGCATGTTGTCTACTTAAACTTTATTAAAGCCTTTGGTACCATTTCCCAGAGCATTCCCTTGAAGGAGCTGGCTGCTCCTGCTATGGACAGGTGTACTCTGCTAGGTAAAAGCTGCATGGCCAGGCCCAAAAGAGGGGAGTCACCATGGAATATCCTGAGTTGGAAGGGACTTACAAGGATCATCAAAGTCCATCTCCTGGCCCTGCACAGAGCAGCCCCAAGAATTACACCAAGTGCCTGTGAGTGTTGTCCAAACACTTCTTAAACTCCATCAGCTCAGTGCTGTGACCACCTTGGAGAGCCTGTTCCAGCACCCAACCACTCTCTGGGTGAAGAACCTTTTCCTGATATCCAACCTAAACCTCCCCTGACACAGCTTCAGAGCCATTCCCTGAGGTCCTGTCACTGGTCACAGAGAGAAGAGATCAGTGCCTTCCCTCCCTCTGCCCCTCCTGAGGGAGCTGTAACTGCAGTGAGGTTCCCCCTCAGTCTCCTCCAGGCTGGACACACCAAATGATCTCAGCCACTCCTCACAGCTTCCCCTCCAGACCCTTCACCATCCTTGTGGCCTCCCTTGGACACTCTCTAATACCTTCATGCCTTTTTTATATCATGGCACCCAAAGCTGCCCCCAGCACTCGAGGTGAGGCTGCCCCAGTGCAGAGCAGAGCAGGACAATCCCCTCCCTTGCCTGGCTGGGGATGCTGTCCCTGATGCCCCCAGGACACGGGTGGCCCTCCTGGCTGCCAGGGCGCTGCTGGCTCATGTTCAACTTGCCATGGACCAGGATTCCCAGGTCCCTTTCCGTGGCACTGCTCTCCAGCCTCTCATTCCCCAGTCTGTACATCCAGAGCTGCATCATTCCAGATGCAGAATCTGGCATTTGCCCCTTGTTAAACTTCACATGGTTGGTGACTGCCCAGTCCTCTCATTTGTTGAGGTCTCTCTGCAGCATCTCCCTGCCTTGGACGGAGCCAACAGCTCCTCTCCCTTGTGTATTGTCTGTGAACTGGCTCAGTGTCCCTCCAGTCCTGTGTCCAGGTCATTTATGGAGATGTTGAGGAGCACAGGGCCAAGGATAGAGCCCTGCAGAACCCCAATAGTGACAGGTCCCCAGTCTGATGTCACCCTGTTCACTGTAACCCTTTGTGCCCCAGCCATGAACTCGCCCATCCCAGGATGTGTTTATCCAGCTGGGGGATGAACATTTTGTCCAGAAGGATCCCATGAGAGACAGTATCAAAAGCTTTACTGGAATCCAAAAGCATAACAGCAACTGGCTTCTCTTGATCAGCTGGCTGGGTTACCGTGCCATAAAAGGAAATCAGGTTTGATAAAAGCAGCACTTTCCTGTCATGAAGCTGTGCTGGCTGTGACCAAGGAGTGCTTTGTCCTTCAGGTGCTTTTCAATACCTCCCAGAATAATCTTCTCCATAATTTACCAGTCACTGAAATGAATGTGACAGGCCTGTAGTTTCTAGGGTCATCCCTCTTGTCCTTGAAAACTGGGACAATATTTGCCAGCTTCTGGTTAGCTGTGGGCCTCTCCAGATTCCCAAGCCAATTCAAAAATCATGGAGACAGACCTCACAATGACATCAGCCAGCTCTTGGAGTGTTCTCAGATGAACCTCAGCAGCCCCACAGACTCATGGGGGTGCAGCTGGAGCGCTGGAATGGTCCTCAGGGCTCAGTTCAGGGCACTGGGGGCCCCTTACCCCATCAGTGGTGTTGAAGACAAAGAAAGCATTAAACATCTTTGCTCTGTGGCCCTGTTTGTGAGGTGACCATCCTCATCCTGTAACAGGCTGATGCTATCACTGCACTGACTTTTGCTATTAATGCATTTTTTAAAAAACCCTGGTTTTATGGTCTCCCACAGCTCTGGGCAGCTTCAGCTCCAGACGAGCTTTGGCCACACAAATTTTCTCCCTGCAGTGGTGAACAGCATCTCTGTATTCCTTCCATGTCACCTGACCTTGCTTCCTTTTTTGCCATACTTCCAGAAGAAGATCCCTGTTCAGCCAAGCCAGCTTTTTATCTTGTCTGCTTGCCTTCTGACATTTGGGGAATCGCCTGTTCCTGCGCCCTTAGGAGGTGATGCTTAAAAAGTGACCAGCCCTGATGGACACCAGTGCCTGTAAAAACATTTTCCCAGGGAACTTTACCCTGAGCAGCCTGAAGTCATGTCCAAGGTTGAAGTTTTGCTGGTACTTTTCCTCACTGTCAGCAGAGATTTTTAAACTCGATGGTTTTGTCATCACTGTGGCCAAGACAGCCACCAATGCCCCTTTCCCTCATGAGACCCTCTCTGCAAGCAAGCAGCAAATCAAGGAGGGCATCTCAGTCAGCTCTCTTAGTACCTGTACCATGAAATCATCACCCAGGTGTTGTATGAACCTTCTGAACCTGTTTATGCCAGCTGTGCAGTGTTCTCAGTCAACATCTGGCAAGTTGCAGTCCCCCATAAGGACAAAGGCTCCATACCTGGAGGGGTTCCAGTCCTGTGGATGTGGTGCTCAGGGGCATGGCTCTGTGTTGGGGCAGGCAGTGTTTGGTTAGTGGTTGGACTCCATCCTCTCAGAGTGACTTTCCAAGATTCTCTCTTTCTGTGGTAAGTGGGAAAGGGGTTTTGCAGGTCTGTCCACACCTGGACAGCAGGAGGGGCTTGGGATCACTTTGAACATATGTAGTTATGGACAGGTGGCTGTGGGAGAGTTACAGGCTCTCACTGGCCTTTTGGTCATTGGGACTGCAACGGGGTGGATGGAAAAACTTAAAAATTGTGAGCTGGGATGCAGTTGCTTGCTCCAATACACTGAAAACCCAGGCAGCTGGGACAGTCTGATGAACTGCTTGATCTGACCCCCAAAAAACCCGTGGGGGTGTTTGTCCCTGAACATCCATCATCCTGTCAGGCTGTGATGAGCTAGAAAGAAAAATAAAAAAAAAAAAGTTTTTTTTTATTTTGCTAAATGACGATTGACATTTTAAAAGCAACATTGTCAAAGCTGCATGTCAAACAGCCTAATTGCCTAATCTGTGTGGCTCCTAATGACAAGCTAGACTCTTACAGCTGAAAGAGTTTTAAGCATCTAATAATTCATACATCATCACCTGGGCTATTTGCTTTCCACACTTCAGTAAATGTAGATGAGGTGAGGAGCTGCTTGTGTTTGGAGGCAATTTCACCTGCTTCACTCAGTCCTGTCTCAGGATGGCAGCCCTGGGGGAAATCACAGCCTTCAGCAGAAGCTGGTTAAAATGTTGTGATGAAAACACTCACTTTTACATTAGGACTCTTTTTTTCCCCACTCTAGTAGTTGAATATTTTTTTCTTTTATAAGACAACAAGCAACTTGGGCTCTGCTTCTGTGTCACATTGGGGAATCAGCACCACTTTAATTTCAGGTTAGAATATTATGTGTTATAAATGGAAAAATGTTTCTTACCCAAATACCCAGCACAGAAACAACACTTGGGCAGCAAGCTGAAAGGACAAGTCTGTCCCTAACCAGCTATAGCTGGCCTCATTTCATTGATTAGCTAATTGCTATTAGCTAATTGCTGGCACTGGTGAAGCAGGGCCCTATATGAGTGAGTGGGCTGCCAGGCCAGCCCCTTTGCTGCAGGGATGTGTTTTGGAGAGGGTCTGGGAAAGGTGGTGACCACACATTTGCCCTGCCAGAGGGGTTATTTTGGGGAGAGACAGGGAGGTTTTTTGGTTGGGTTTTTTTTTTTTTTTTGGTCTTTTTTAATGTTGCGCCCCTGGTAAACCCTTACCATGAGGCCTTTGCCCTCCCTGTTTATTCTGGCCCTGCTCTTGATGCCTTGGGTGCTGGGGCCAGCCCCTGCTGGGCAGGGTCCTGGGGTGATGCTGGGGCCCTGCTGTGATGCTGCTGCTGCAGGGGTGAGTGAGGGGCAGTGGGGATTGGTTCCCTGTGGGAAACTTCCCTCTTGGCTATGGTGTCCTGCCTGCTTGCAAATCCTCTCTTCTGCATGGCCCTGAGAGATTAAAGCCTGACTGGCTTTGCTTGCTGTGTTTTCGGGCTGGTTTTTGTATAGGTTGTGGTCCCACAGCACAAATCAGGCAGTGCTTCTGGATGTAGGGAGGGGAGAAGGTTTATAATCACATGGAATAAATGATGTGACCTTGGGGTTTGTTCCAGGTGCAGGCAAAACCCCAACCCACCAGGCTGGGTTTGGTTCTCCCTTCCCACTAGGCTGGTGTTGGCATTTCTCTGAGCAGTGTTATAAACACTGGAAACTGGGCCTGCAATTGGACTATTTTCTTTCTTTATAGGTAAGGAGATCCTCTCAGGAACATTGGAAGGTTAAACCAGGTAAGAATTAGTTCTCAGATCAGCCTCTGGCTTTTTGTTTGCTTGTTTGTGTTTAGATTTTTTTTTTTGTTTGTTTGTTTTTTTTTTGTTTTGGGTTTTTTTTTGTTTGTTTGTCTTGTTTTGTTTTTTTTCAGTTCCCCCAGAACTTCTTGGGTACTTTAAGCCACCAATAAGTAGTGTGAAAAATCAGGAATGACAATCTGGCTGTGGGGTGTTGTGGAGAGGAAGTGAGATGTGGTTGATCAGTACTGAGTGCTGGGGTAGGGAAAAACCAGTGCTGGTGTGGGAGATAACCTGTGCCACTGTCCTGTGGCTGCCAAGTCCCTGCCACAGAGCCAGTCCTGCAGGCAGGAGCAAAGCACTGCAGCAATTAAAACAAGTGGCAAAAGTTCAACCCAAACTTTAAGCGTTATCCTGTAGGGTAAATCTGTCCTGAACTTGCCACTCTTCTGGCTTTGGAAAACACTGCTTTTCCCTGCCTAAGGAAAGCTGCTTTCCACTTCGAGTGCTGTGGGGAGATACTAATGTTGGGGAGATACTAATGTTGGGGAGATAGATACTAATGTTGGGGCTCTAATGGCTTCTGGCTTGGCTGAGCCCTTTAAACCAAAGGGATTGGAAATGCCTCCAGGAGAGCTTTGTCTCCCAGCTCTGCAGGTGTATAAACAACAAACCCAGCCCACAGGCTGAACCCAAATGTAGCAGTGCTCTCTTTGCTCTTGTGACTCTCCCAGCTGGGGCAGCTCCCTGAGCCTTTAGCCCTGGTCCCTAAACAGCCTGACCCTGCAGAGGAGAAGCTGCCTCCCTGGCACGAGTGGCACCCCCTGTGTGGCTGTCCTGGCACCTCTGTGCTCCTGCATGGCCATGGGGGGCTCAAAGCATGGGTGTGCCCTGCTCTGGGGCTGTGGGGGCACAGCCATGGAGCAGGAGGTGGTGGTGCCCAGGGCTTCAGCTTTCCAAGGGTTTACTGCCATGTTTTCCCACTCATGAGTTTCCCATGTTGTCTGGCAAATGGGAACAGGAGGTACCAAAATGGGGAGGAGAGGGATCCTGAAGATAATTTCTGGAAATAAAGATGGTAATTATTTCTTTGAAAGTGGAAATGAGGAGAAACTTGGTTGCTGCTTCTTGTCTTCCAGAGCTGGCATCTCCTTGGTTATTGGCCTATGTGCCTATAAGAAGCTGCCACAGAGTGCTGAAGGACAGATATGGGGAGTTTTCTCCTCCAGCCTTCCATGCTGATTTCCCTGTAAGCTTTTGGTGCAACTGGACAATCTGGGCAGGCTCCAGGAAGCACATCATCATTTATATCCAGGGATTTATCACTAAGGATGCTTGCAACAAAAATGAGGACAAAATTCTGTTTGAAGGAGTCTCCTCCCTGGTGGAAAACAGCGTTGTTTACGCCTGCTGGAAAAAGGAGATGCATGTCTTTGCCACCTTTGCTCAGGCTGTCCATGTTGTGCTGCTGAAGAGGTACTTGCCAAACCAGAGAGATGCAGGATTTAAAGGGAAGTACTACATCTTCCAAGACCAGCAAAGTGCCTCTTCCTCCAAAGATGGTGCGATTTCTGCAACTTCTGCTTCAAAACTGCCAAAGAAAGGTGGTGGTTTTCAGTCTGGCTGGGTTGAAAACCTTAGGGATGCACTGGGCTTTGCAGTCACACATGGCAGCAGCACCATGCTAAGCAGTGAGCAGATGCAGGGAGGAGGGATCACTCTGGACACCATGGCTGTGGGAAGTCTTACAGAGCTTCTCCCATGTGAACATGCAAGGACACAGGCTCTGGAAACAAAAGCTCCTGGTGGGCTGGGATCTGAGCTGCTGGAGGCTCCAGGCACAGGAACACCCGAGGGAATAATCCCCACTGCAGCCCAGGGCATCTGGGGACAGAATCCCTCCATGAGTGAGGGCAGTGCTGTGAGTTCTGCTCCTGTGCACAGTGTGCTTTTGGAAACTCCTCTGCTTGGTGCCTTCCAGGGAGCAGAACCTTTTTGGCAGCCAGCAGGGGCGAGTCTGGAGAGCAGCCAGCCTGTCCTGAGCCCTACCCTGAGGCCAAAAGGTCTGGGCCACCTGCAGCTTACCATTAAACCAACAGGCACGGGTCACCTGGCCCTGGCTGCACACTCTGAGCCTCTGTCCCCTGGCACAGGACAAAGCCAGGAGGGCACAGGTCCCAGCAGGGACAGCCAGCTCAGCACAGCCAGCCTGGAGAAGGAAGGAAGCCCTGCCCTGCTGAGTGTCCCAGCTGATGGCCTCACCAGGGGCCTGATGCCCAGCCTGAGGAGTCCCTCTGATGTGGTCACCAGGGACCACTTGCAGCTCCTTCCTGAGAGAAGCCAAAGCAGTTTGGGGCGTTTGTCCATGCCTAACCCTGAGCTAGGCACAAGTGGCCTCCAGCATACCAAGCTCATGGGTATTTTCCCACTGGGAAGTTTTGGGGGAGCTGTCAGGAGAACAGCACTGCATCCCACAGCAGCAGGGCTGGCTGTACCTGCTTTGGCAACAGGCCTGGAGCATCCTCTCACACCTCTGCCTGCCCTGGGGACAGAAACCATCCCTGTGCGGGTGACCTCCTCCACAGTGCCTGTCCCTGCAGGCTTTGGCTCTCTGGATTTAGCTCCTGAAGCACCACTTCCTCCACAACTGGAGTCTCTGTCCATGGTGACCCCTCCCCCAGCTGCTCTGGACTTGCACTCTGTCAGTCTCAGGCAAAGGGACATCTCCCCAGCCAGCCCAGGAGGACAGGAGAGGGTCTCCCCTTCACCACCTTGCCATCCCTCAGTAGCCTCTGAACTGGGCACAGATGGGTCCTCCAGATGCCTTGGCCCTGGGAAGCAAAAGTTGGCGCTGGGACAGGGAGGTGAAATCACAGCCTCTGTGGGCTTGATGGCCAGGAGTCCCTCCCCAGCCTTTGTGACAGTCCCAGGGCCTGCTGTGAGGCTTGCTCTGCCTGAGGGCCATGTCAGCAGAGGCTCTGGGGTGGCACCAGCTTCCCTGTTGGACACCAGAGAGGTGCACGAGGTGCCTGTGCAGCATCAGGACAGTGCTGCCAGTGACAAACCAGCTTCTGTCTCCAGATTCAGGGGGTTTAAAATGCAGGGAGCCACAGAAGCTGTGCAAGTGGGTGCAGGACAGAGGACAGCTGCCTCCTTCAGCACCACTCCTGCACACCCTGATCTGCCTGCAGCTCCATGGGGAGAAACACTGCCAAGAGACAGAAAGCTTTGGGAGCCCTCTGGGGTACCCAGGAACACCCAGATGGCAGGAGGACAGCGAGGGAAACATGCTGGTAGGTGTCCCAGCACTTTGTGTCTTGGCACAAGTCATCTTTAGAAATCAAAATATTTGGTGGGGGCAAGGACAAGGCTGTGCCTTTCACCTGCAGTCTCCACCTGGCAATCCTAACCTGCTGTCTGGGGAGAACTGGCATGGGGTAACCATGGCTGGACACCAGGTGCCTTCCAAAGCTGCTCCTCAGCAGGACAGGGGAGAGAAAATGTGATTAAAGGCTTGTGAGGTGAGATAAGGGCAGGGAGAGATCACTGACAGTCTACCATCATGGGCAAAACAGACTTGGGGAAATTGGTTTCATTTCTTACCAATCAAATTAGGGTAGGGTAATGAGAAATCAACCTAAATCTTAAAACCAGCTTCCCCCCCACCCCCCTCCCATCTTCCCAGGCTCAACTTCACTCCTGGTTTCTCTACCTCCTGCTCTCCCTCTGGAAGGGCAGGGGAATGGGACCTGCAGTCAGTTCACCACACCTTGCCTCAGCCACTCCTTCCTTCTCAGGGGAGGACTCCTCACTGGCCTGCCCAGTGCTGGCTCCATCTTGGAGCTGGCTGGCACTGGCTCTGCTTCGTGCAGCCTCTCACAGAGGCTTAGCTCCAGCTGAAGGGTGGATATGTGGCTCCAGGGGTTGAAACTACAGAAGTCTTGCAGCAGGAGAGGGTCTGAAATGCTGCCTCTCCTGTGGCAGTTTGCAGATTCCCAAAAGTCTGAGGTATAATATAAAATGTAATATGTGATATAATTTGTGAATATAATAGCCTTTGATTGCATGTTTCTTTTCTGTGTTCCAGATGTGTCAGAGCTGGGCCCTCCCTGGGTAACTGAGTACTTTCCCATCAGGAGCTGCCACCTCATCTTCCAGGATGGGTCTGGCCTGTTCCACCTCCCGCTGCACATGGACATTAAAGCCAACATCTGGTGCAACTGGACCATCTGGGCAGGCCCCCAGAAGCACATTGTCATCTATATCCAAGGGTTCCAGGGGAGTGATGGCTGTGGCAACAACCAGGACAGGATCATCTTCCAGGGGGTCTCGTCAAGCGTGGAAACCAGAGTGGTGTTTGCCTGCCACAACCGAGGCACTCTGGTCTTTGCTGCACAAGCCACCGAGGCGCAGGTGTTGTTTCTGTCAGGGAGTGGTTCCAGAAGCCATGAATACAGGCATTTTAGAGGACAGTATTATGTATTCAGAGACTCTGAAACTGTGGGCTCTTCAAGTGATACCATAGCAGCTCCCCAGGAGCCTGTCCAGGAGACCTCTAAAAATGAGAGCTGGAGGACAGTGGAGACCAAAGGTTTGTTGTCCATGCTGACAGCTCCTCCAGGCCCACCAGCTGCACCTGCTGGTGGCAGGATCCAGCCTGACATTGTGAGCCCAGAAGAGGTGGGCCAGCATTCTCCTGATCTCATGGAAGATGATCAGTCTGGTGCTAACCGGAGTGAGCATGGTCAGGATGAAACCAGGCTGGAAAGGAACCCTGAGGACAGAGGCGGCAAGGGCAGAGAAACTGAAGATGACATGTTGGTGAAGCCAGCTCCAGCTGGGCAGGACACTGGGGGCAAAGCTGAGCCACCTGCCTTGGAGCTGTCCCCTGGGACAGCTCTGGTCACCATGGTCCCATGTCACCCAGCTGGCTCCCCTTGTTCAGAGATGCCCAGCAGCAGTGTAGGTGTCTCTGCCAGTGGCAGCCCCTCAGAAGTGGCAGCTGCTGCACATCACACACGGACACCAGAGCTGGCAGAGCCACCACTGAGCACCAGCACAAAACCACCTCTCCACCCCTCTCCTGGTGTGACTGCTGCTGATGTGGTGCCTCTGGGAGGAAGGACTGAAGAAATCTTAGGTAAGGTGACTTTTTGGTTATTACTGGCCAAACTGATGCCTGACAATGTGCAATATCCACCTGCAGTGATGCAGCACTCTCTTAAGGGGTTTTATTTGTAGATATGGCTGTTAGCTTCAGCTGGGCTGTGTGCTGCCACTCTTGACCCCTGTATCCAAGGAGGGAGGGACTTGAGAAGACACAGGATTATCAGTTCTAACATGGGCATCTAGGGGATTATGCTACTCATCATAGGGACAGGCTGGTTACTAATCCAAGTGTTTTGAGTTTTCCATGGAGGAGCCAGCCTCCCAGCTGTGACTTCACTCCAAAGCAGACTGGGAGTGCTCATCTTGGTTTTAAACAGCTCTGCCTTACACTGATTCCTCTGTAGCCTGTCACAGTGCTCCCAGGCATGATCACTGAGTTTGAGCTTCAGAAGCTGGAGAAAGGTTAGAAAAATCCTTTGTCTCCTAAAAAAGTTTAGGAGTTGATGGTAGATCACTAACACAGGCAATATTTAGTTACTGATATGTTTTAATTTCTGCCTGAAAGCAGAAGATGTGTTCAATTGGTATTTCCTCACCTCCAAACTGTTCTTGCCCCTCTGTTGTCGATTTTACTCAGATTTTTTGCATTTGCTGGCATGTAATGCCCAAGCTGTTTTGCTCCTCTAGGATCCAAGGCAGCTCTGGTGGTTTTACAGGGATAAGAGTTTGTCTGCTTCCAGAAATGGAAATGAGGTTTATTGGAGTGATTTCTTTCTAAAGAGCACTTTCCACTGTAGAGGAGAAGAGTCTTCAGAGACTGACATTTAATTTCAGAATGAAGAACAAAGGCAGGAGCTGGCACATGGCACTCTTTTTGCAAAGTGACACAGACCTAGCATACTTTCCCTCCCCCTTACTGCTACATCAATGATAGCAGCCTGATGCTTTCCCTTGCTTTGGCAGATCTGATATCATCTGTGGGGAATGACACAGGACTGCAGTCCCAGCACCATCCTGGAGGTGAGCCATGCAGAGTTTTTAAGTGCCTTAAAACACTGCCCTAAGCCCAGGGGGCTGCCTGAGGCTGTGCTGGACATCACGTTTAGAAAGCAGTGGGAGTTGTTTCTGAGTAGTCACCACTCTGAAGATGCTATTTTTTAAGATGCCACTGCAATCCCACAGTTGTGCTTTGGCCACTTTGTGTCTCCCTTGGAGAAACCTGAGTTCAGATGCCAATCCTGATATATATGCTGGCTTCTTTGAGTCCAAGCAATACTTGTTGGCTATTTAAATAAGATTTTCTAAGATGAATGAGGGTGAATGAACTCTAATTCCTTCAGTGTATTCCCATGACTACCAGGATCAGAAATATGCAGAAATCCTGCTCCTCAGACCAGGGAGAGAAGGAAAACCCTCTTATGGGAGAGCAACTAAACAATATAAATGCAGGGTTTGTATGGCCCAGCAAGCCACAGAAACAGCTTGCACAAAGGAATCAATACAGAAGGATCATCAGCTCTGAACAGGGGGAAATATTGATGAACAAATAGGTTTTAAACAGCCAAGTGGCAAATCTGTGCCAGTCTGGATTCCAAGAGAAACTGGCTTTTAGACTCCATCGACAACTATGACAATCCCTTTGGGAAACGAAGGGCTAAAGGTATGTGAATGGGATTGGATGTGTATAGGATATGTTGCTTTGTGTCAGTTTTCACTGAAAGATCAATTCTAGTATTCATCAACAAGCATTAACTAAGGTTTGTGTTCACCTGTTACTCCACAACTTGTCCTACCTGATGCAGAGCCCCTGGGAATGCCCTGTGGCACTGACCTGCACAAGCATGGTGCTGCATTGATGTTTAAGAACTAACTCATTTAGGGAGCCTGTTTGTATTATGTGCATTTGAACATGCCAGGATCCTTGTGTCTTCTGGCAGATGTGCTGTTTGAAGTCACTGCTGAAATCAAACCCAAGGACTGGATTCCTCACGGTGGAAGCGAGTTCCAAAAGGGTCTCCTTGAATCTCTGAAGGATCACGTAAGTGTGGGCATGGGGAGGTGGAGAAGAGCAGATGGGATATCCCAAATATTCATGTAGAAGAGACCATTTTGGGCTTTTGTGTTTGAGGGAGATGACCTGGAGCTAAGCAAATGGGAACAACTGGTATTCTTCTGAAGAAAAGGCTCAGAGCAGTGGGCTATGGGACATCCTCTGTATCCCAGGGGGTTTGTGAAGGGGGAGAGCAAGATGGGGTGCTACAACTGTTTGCTGTCATGCTCCTCCTAGCTGAACATCAAATCAGCACTGGTCACTCTGTTCCTTTGCAGATCCAGAAGAACCTGAAGCTTTCTCCCAATAAAGTCAGTGAAATAAAGCTAAAGGATGTCAAAAGGTAGGGTTAATGCTGTGGGGCTGGCTTGGCAGGGGACTGCTATAACCTGTAATATTTCTTGGATTAGCAGTGTCTTGGCTACTCATTCTCCTTCCCCAGACATGTGTTTGTTCTTCTTCCTTGATCTGTAACTTGTCCTGAAAGTAGAAAAAAAATTGTTTTCTAGAGGAAAGAGGATGAAAGTTGTTGTTTAGTATTATCTGGGGCCTATATAGGTATAAAATGGATTTAAACTTTGGAGGAAAAAGGGGATAATCTCACCTGCCAATCTTTCTCCAGTGCCTGCTGGAGAAAGCTGGGAGCTGTCAGCAGAGGCTGATCTGGGACTGCAGGTTGCTACTACAATTCACTTTACACAAACATCTGATCACTTCAGCCTAGCTCCAGACGAGGAGCCACTCCTGGGCTTTCCTTTTTCCCATGGTCCAAGTGCAAAGCTGCCTCTTGGCACAGATCATCTTTGAAGAGCCTGCAGCACCACGATCCCATGCTAAGGGTGGAAGGTCTAAATGGGCTGTCAGAGCTGGGCCTGCAGTGATGTTTTTTTCCTCCTGCCTCAACCTGGGCTCTCTCCTGCCCACAGGACGAGTGATGCCAACCTGCTGCTCACCTTCTGGCTGCACCTGGAGCCAGAGGACAGGAATGTGTCTCTGCTCCTGCGCTCCCACCTGGAGGAGCTGCTTGGCGCCTCGGTGGGTGTGGAGAAGCTGCAGCTTGTTTCACTCTTTGTTGAAGGTGGGTGCTTCACTTTTTTTTTTTTGGGATAAACCCTTTAATGCCAAGCCTGACTTGACCTGGGGCATCTATTTCCCCATGATAGATGTGAACGAGTGCCAGGCTGGGCTCGGCCTCTGTGGGGAAGAGGCAGAGTGCCTCAATGGCGAGGGCTCCTACCTGTGCCACTGCAAGAAGGGCTACGAGGACCATTCTCCCACCAAGTCCGGCACGCTCTGCATCCGTGCTCCCCGGGCAGGTAGGGCATGGAACTGCGGCTCTGCTCCCTCCCGCGGGCTGCTGCTGTCCTGGCCTGAAAGTCACTGGAGTGAGCGAGCACACCAGGGCAAGGGGCTCTCTCCTAGCCAGGGGTCCTGCCCCTCTGCTGATGGGTGCTGTGAGTGGTGGCTCTAGGTGTCCCTGCCAGGCGTGGAATGCCTTTGCAAGGCAGTTCCTGTCTGGGAATAGAACCTCTCCATGAGCCTTAGGCTCCCTTTCCCCAGCCTGCTGCTTTCTCTGCATTGGGCTGCAACCTGGCACATGTGAGCCCTTAAGTTATAAGCAAAGTGTGGTTGGGGTGATTTCTGAGCTACCTCTGCTGTAACTGACTGATGTGATCAGCAAACCTGGTGGCTCCTGGGGGTGCCCTTTGGTCTCCTGTCACTCTGTGTAGATCCTGATAAGAAGGACAGTGATGTTCCTGGTGTTTACCCCAGCTCTGACAGAGGGCTGAGCAGATGGCATGTGGTGCTTGACTATAATCAGTGGTGGCTAATCCAATCCAACTACAGAGTAATGGAGCCTCACAGGCTGGAAAACAGCAATATTCTGCAATATGTGCTCCAAACACTGCAGCTGCCTTACCAAAACTACTTCAACTTCACTGCAGTGGCTTAAACCTTAATGTGAGCTCATAGCCAAATATAATTTTTCACCCATCCTACCAACTCCAAGTTAATTAACAACTTGAGTAGTCTAAGCCTGTACAGATCAGCTGGTTATTGTTATATTCTGACACAGGTAATTTTATGAATCCATCTTTATCTGTTGGGCTGTGGGGAGGGTCTCTCCAGGCCTGGATGGGAACAGCAGCAGACCTTTTAGTCTCCATGTAGCTGCACATGGCTTTGGCAATGGGTTTGCTCTGTCAGGGTTTTTCTGGGGTAGCACCATCCTTGTGCTGCTCTGGGCTCTTGGTCGAAGTATTTCCCTGGGATGGAGGTTTGGGAGATGTGCTCTGGCCTGGAGGCAGGCGTGAGGGTTCCTGGAGGGTGGCAGGAGCCATGCTGAACTTCCCAGAGATGTGGGGCACTTTGTGAGCACAGTGGGCACTGGGGTGAGCCCATGGCTTTTCTCTTGCAGGGATCAGCACCTTCCTCCGCCACGCTGACATGCTGGTGGGGGCAGCCCTGGTGGCCGGCCTGGTGCTGCTGGTGGCCTTTGGTGGCCTCTGTGTCACGGCCCTGTGGGGACAGGCCCCCGGGAGGAGCCCAAAGCCTGAGGAGGCAGCAGGGAGAGCCGTGGAGGAGCCAGCCATGGAGCTGCACAGCCTGGGGCAGTGCCTGCAGCTCGACCCCTTCCAGCTGAAGCTGCGGGCCAGGTCCCCCGAGTGGCTCTGGAATGTCCGTGCTCTCCCTGGCCAGGCGGGACAGGGACAGCAATTCCCAGAGCAGCTTCCCCCACTCTGAGGGCTCCCGGGCCTCGGTGACCTGTGCAGGCACGCCTGCATTTCCCCAGGTTTCTGCCACAACCCCTGGCTGTGCCAACCCTTCTGCTGTGTTTTATGGACCATGAATATCCCACAACAGTGTTCCTCATGTTGTAATTAAATTTTTTAATGCTTGCTCAGATTGGGGAACAAAATGTTTGCTTCATGCTGCTGTACGTCTGCTGATTTACTCAACTCGAGATCTGCACAGGAAAATTAAAAACTTTATTTTCTTTTAAAGAAAAAAGGAAGTAAGATGTTTTGGTGCTTAATATAAAATTAAAAATTATTCTGCATCGTGCTCAGTGCTGCCTGCTTTCTCCTGCCCCCAAGGCAGAGCTCTGCGGGAAGCCCTGGCATGGCCTGAGGATCTGTGGGGTATTTCTTCCAGCCTGGCTGAGAAACACCTCCAGCACTTGACTTAAAATTTTGGTGAGAAACCTGCTCAGCTTATGGCAGGTGGGCCCCCACTCACTGAGTGACGAGGACAGCATTTTTGGTGCTTGCAGCATTTTTGAATGCTGGCTATAAAGCCTCCAGCACCTTCTCGTCCTGGCCGGATGTAGAGCACGGCTGCCTTCGCAGCGTGTCCTGCAGCTGGAGCCTGGTAACTCCTCTGTTTGCCTTTTTTAAGGGGTTTCAATGAGCATTCCCCCTTTGCCCGGGAAGAAGCGGCATGGAGCGTGGCAGGTGCCCCACTGGAGGGAGCTCTCTGCCTCCGAAAGCCCGGGAAGGGCCCGGCCGGGGAAGGCAGGGCCCGGCCGGGGAAGGCAGGGCCCGGCCGGGGAAGGCAGGGCCCGGCCGGGGAAGGCAGGGCCCGGCCGGGGAAGGCAGGGCCCGGCCGGGGAAGGCAGGGCCCGGCCGGGGAAGGCAGGGCCCGGCCGGGGAAGGCAGGGCCCGGCCGGGGAAGGCAGGGCCCGGCCGGGGAAGGCAGGGCCCGGCCGGGGAAGGCAGGGCCCGGCCGGGGAAGGCAGGGCCCGGCCGGAGCTGCTCCCCGGGCCGGGCCCGGCCGGGCTGCGGGTCCCTGCCTCAGACAGCTCGGCCAGCGCTCGGGGATGGTGTCCCGGCGTCTGTCGGGACGCTTTGTGCCGCGGAGCTGTGCGCTGAAGGCAGCGGGATTGCACCGGGATATGCCCAGCGCAGGGTTTGCGCCTCACCGTCAGCTTCGAAGGGGCTGGGAATGGCCCTGCTGTGTTTGTCTGCAGGTGAGGATACTGGCGAAGGAGTCAAAAGGGGACCTGGGGTGTTCCCTTAGGATAACTCGCTTCCATACTCCTCCTCCACCCCCCCCCCCCAAAAAAAACCCAAACCAAAAAACCAAACCAAAACAAAAACACCACCAAAAAAAAAAAAAAGCCACCAAAAAAATCCCAATCTGAAACCACCAAAAAAAAAAATCCCAACCAGAAACAAAACAAAAACAACCCCACACCACCCCGCCCCCCCCAAAAAACCCAGAACCAACCAACCAAAAAAAACCAAAACAAGAAAAAACCAACCAACCAAACAAAAAAGGCAAAAAAGAAAGGGGCACTTCCTTTATCTCAGCTGTTGAATTGCTGAAGAAGCAACATTTGCAGTGTGGAGGGGGATTTGCCAAAGGATCGATTCAGCACAGATTGGGGCACCGTAAATGGCAGCGTTGTCAGAACCAGGTGAGAGCCCGGTGTTTGCACTGAGGTGGCAAAGGAACAAACAGCCTCTGAGTCCCTCTGGCGAGGCGTGGCTGCGCTGCTCTCCCATGACAGGCTCATCCCGATCCGCTGCCGCTGATGGGGCTCTCCTGCCTGCAGAGACAGGCGAGGCGGAGCTGCTGCCTCCCTGCACACGCTCCCCCCAGAGCAGCTCACTTCAGCACTGGGGCCATCCAGTTTTGGGGAGTGAAACAGAGAAAAATGGATCTCCTGAAGACACCCTGATCATTGCTCCCTTTGACATACCTGGAGCAATCACCTCTTACCAACCATTTTCTATGCATGGTTTTCAAAGTATTTTGTAAATAACAGAGAATTAAATGCAAACATCCCTCTAGGAGGCAGGTAAGTGGGTGTAATTTTCCATTGCAAAGAGAAGGAAACCATTAATGTGTTTGCACAGAGTGTGCTTGTTTCCTCACTGAGATCAAAGACAAGCAGCAGGGACTAAAATAATACTGTCATTACCTTGGCCTTGGATTTGGTCAGTCACCATCTCCCCTTTTCCCTTCTTGGATCCACAAAGGGGGCCTGGGGGCTCTTCAGGTTGCTAACTCTTCTCTCTGCCAGTCAGGTAAGGTTTGGATCCCAAAACCAAGCAACTAATAAGAAAATGGATGCTTCTGCTTTCTTCCCAGCTTGTCCAGGAGCAAGGTGAGCTTCACACTGTGCTCCCCTGTTGGAAGCCAGCTCCTTAAAACAGCTGTGGTCTGCTCTGTAACCCAAGCATGAGGATCACCCGTAGATGATCCTCCCATTGTTTCACCTTTCCCTGCAGCTTTCATCCAGACAGAATGTCCTGCTGATGCTCATGCACAGGGCACAGAGGAAAGCCTGGAGGGATGTGCTTGGGCAGGGCTTTCTGCACCAAACCCATGGCAGCAGCAGGTCCACCTGGGCTCTGGGTGCATGCAGGAGGTGGAGATGGCATGCTGCACCCCTCTTATCTGGTGTGAAGTGACAGAAGCTGCCCCTCATGGCTGTGCCTGGGAGAAATGTCAGGCTTTTACTGGAAGCACCTAAGGTATGTGTGTGATCTGTGTGTGAAACAGCAGGACAGAGCCAGGGACCAAGCTCATTGTGAGCAGTAGTTAGCAGGGATTTTCCCTGTTATAAAAATCCACCATTTCAGTCCCAAATAGAGTTGCTTTTTATTTTCCAGTATGTCTAAAGAAACTGTTTTGCCTCATGAACTCCAGGCTGGGTTTAAGAACAGCCCATCCCTCCTTTCCTGCTCTCCCAGCTGAATTGAGAGGGGCTGACATCCCAGAATCCCAGGATGGGTCGGGCTGGAAGGGACCACTGTGGGTCATCTGCTCCAACCTCCCTGCTCCAGCAGGGCCATCCCAGAGCACAGGGCACAGGATGGTGTCCAGGTGGTTCTTGGCTATCCCCAGTGAGGGAGACTCCACAGCCTCTGGGCAATCTGTCCCAGTGCTCAGGCACTGCACAGGGAAGTTCTTCCTCATCTTCAGGTGGAACTTCCTGAGCCTCAGTTCCTGCCCCATTGTCCCATTGCCTCATCCCATTGCCTCTGGACAGAGCCTGGTCCATGCTCTGGCCCCTCCCTGCAGGCACTGACAGACAGGGATGAGGTTCCTCTCAGTGTCTCCTCTCCAGGCTGAGCAGCCCCAGCTCCCCCAGCCTCTCCTCAGAGCTGAGGTGCTCCAGTCCCTTCATCATCTCTGTCCCCCTCTGCTGGACCCTCTCCAGGAGCTCCAGGTCTCCGTTGTCCTGAGGGTGCCAGAACTGGGCCCAGCATTCCAGAGTGGCCTCCCCAGGGCTGAGCAGAGGGGCAGGATCACCTCCCTGCCCTGCGGGCACTGCAGTTCCTGCTGCAGCCCAGGGTCCCCTTGGCCTTCTTGTCCCCAGGGCAGGGCTGGCCCATGGACAGCTCCTTGTCCAGCAGCACCCCCAGGTCCTTCTGTGCAGAGCTGCTGCCCAGCAGGTCACCCCAGCCTGTGCTGGTGCCTGGGGCTGCTCCTGCCCAGCTGCAGGACCCTGCACTTGCCCCTGTTCAATTCCAGGAGGTTCTTCCCTGCCCATCTCTCCAGGCTGTCCAGGTCCCTCTGAAGGGCTCAGAGCCCTCTGGGGTATCAGCCACTGCTCCCAGCCTGGCACCAGTGAACTTGCTGAGCAGGCATCTGTCCCACACTCCCTTCCCTCTGCTGCAGGTCAGGGTACTGGCGTCTGCTTTTCTCTCACATCTGCTGTGGATTGAATTAATAGACAATAAAACAAGACAAATCTTCTGGATCTGTAAATCGGAATTTGCTCAGAGATTGACTGGAAGCTCTGCTGCTTCTGACACGTAAAATGAATTTGTCACCTCGCTGTGCAGTGCTCTGCTTGCTCACAGCCCTTGGCCATATGAAATGACACACTCTGGTGATTTATGGGCCACCACTAATGATTTTTTTTCTTTTCAGTAGGAACTGTTCTCTCATGCATTATTGCTCTGTGACTGAGCTGTGTGCAGAGGTTTCAGAGGGTCCAGAATTTACTTGGAGATTGGGACATGCCCTAGGAACTGCAGGTGAAGAACAGTATTTGTACATCAGCTGATTTTTTTTTTTTTTTGAGCAGACAATTACTAAGCCTGGTTGAACACATTCTCCCCAAATCCTTCAAGTTCCTCTGACTGTTTTTTTCCCCTGGATTTTGAAGCAAACCTCATCTGGCCCCAGAGCACTTGGACATGAACCATCAAGCTAGCACAGAAGATATGGA
The DNA here is from genome assembly GCA_039654755.1 of Calcarius lapponicus. Taxonomy (NCBI): domain Eukaryota; kingdom Metazoa; phylum Chordata; class Aves; order Passeriformes; family Fringillidae; genus Calcarius; species Calcarius lapponicus. The sequence continues at coordinate 100,848,356 of CM077465.1, read as the reverse complement.
GGCAGTTCCTTGTGGGAGACCCTCATTCTGTTTGCACCTACTTCATCAGAAAAGCCAAGAAAAATGGGAGACATCTCATTCAACCTGTGGTGGCTGTGGCTGGTACCTTAACCTGATTGGTGAAAGCAACAAATAATGTATGGTGAGAATCACTGTGAAGGGAGATGCTGGGCATAAATTGGGTTTTCTTTCCTACAACAAGCAGAGAGCTGGGAAAGGGATGTGGGTGCTCACAGCCCTGGGACACCACTGGTGTGTCTTTGCTGTCCATCACTCTCTGCCACTTGGTAGAGGCTGGGGCGTTGCTGAGGTCATTGTCATGCTGAGGGAGACCTCCAGAGGCACTGATGTCCTTGTGTGAAGTGGTGCATCTAGGAGGACACTAGAGTGAAAACGTGGGAATGGTTTGAATGGCATTAAGCTGTAATATAACCACAAACCAGGGACAATCACCCCTGGAGAAGGTGGGGTTTGCCTATCAGCTCAAGTGCAGAAAACTGTAGCAGTATTTTGTTGACTGGCTGAGTGATACTCCCTCAAGTGAGTGGCTGTGATTAAGTGGAGATATATCTGCGACAGCTTCAAATTAGTGAGGCAGAGCAGAGAAATGAGGCCTAGAGCTGTCACTTTTCTTCTAGCCTGGTCTAAAAGCCTGTTCTCCATCCCAGAGGAGGCAGCTCCAGCTCCCTGCCTGCCCTGTGGATATCACCTGAGAGTCTGAGCTCCCTGCTGGAGCTGCTGCCACACACACGGTGATCACCTGCAGGTGTCTGTGCATGCAAGCAGGGGCTCTGCAGAGATGGAGGCTTTTGGGGAGTGAGGAGCACTCTCTAAATAGTCATATTTCCTGGAAGGAGGCAGCACAGACTGTGAATTGGGTCTGTTCCCAGAGCATCTTAACTCACAAGTGATTAGCTGTTAATTATTATGCAATAAATTACTTAATAAATGAGTATTCTTCACAGCACCTATTGTGCCACATGGCATCAGCTGAACTGTGTGAAATACATGTAATTACTGTCACAGAAATGTAATGATAGCTCTCCCCACCCTCAAATTCTTGTGTGTCCATCAGCCATGGCATGGGCAGGGCTCTGTGCAGACAGTGCCACGGTGCACCACCAGACAGACACTTTACCCCCACTTTCAAGCCTGCTTTCAGTTTCCAATGAATCTCAGGATTCAGTGTACAGGAGGTAAAAAAATTTGTCCTGAGTTGCGCACTGACTGTGTCTCAGTCTCAGTGTTAGGCTCAAAAGCACCCTGAAGGCAATGTTAAGCTCTCATAGTTAGCCTTTAAAGAGAATATTTAAAAAAATCCTACTACACATGCTGAATTCATCCCAGTTTTGTTTATAAGTGTTTTTGCTTTATAAGGCTTTAACAGTTAAAACCCCAAAGAAGGGTGCATTCTCCTGCTGGAGTACTTCAGTCCAAAATGTTTTTGCAGTGACCTAACTTTGTTTGTGGCCCTGAAGAGGGAGAGGTGGAGTCTCTTAACTGAGATCATCAAAATATTTGTGCTGGTATACGCATTTTAGATCTGCCCTTGAAATGATTCAACTTAGCCATGCCTTAATTTGTTTTGGGCATTTGAACTTGATTTTTTCCCCCTAGTTCTTGTCAGTGTGACTTGTGCCAGTTAGCTGTGGGTGTCTGTAATCGTGGATTTGGTGTTTATTGTGGATTTGGGTGTTTTCAGCTGCTTTTTAAGAAATGCAGTGATCTGTCTGGCTTTGCTCAGAGGTGGAAGGAGAAAAAGGGATGGAGAAAAATATCTGCACGTGACTGCATAAGTGCAACAGTTTGAATTTAATCAGCCAAAATGGCTCTCTTAAGGGTGTGTTGCACATGTGAAAGATATATTGCAGTAAAGATGTGCTTGATTATACCAACAAATGGGGGATAGCAGGAAGCTATCATGGAAAATAAGCGCTAGATATTACTATGGGGATTTCTCACATTGCAAGCAAGGGGAAAAGCTGCCCTGCCCCTCTGCTGGCTGAAAACACCAAAGAAGATATTTCAATTGCTTTTTTTCCCTAAAAAGAATCCAGGTAACAGCATCCATGTGCATGCTGCTGTCAGCAAAGCCAGTGCCTCCATTTTTCTTAGTTTGCAGCTCCCACTGCTGCAGCAGCAGGCAAACCAAACTGTGAGCACTCCCTGAACACAGCCCAGAAAAAGCATTATTTACATGTCTAAGCCATCAAAGGCACACAGAAGGGAGAGCAGGAACGAGCTGTGTGTCAGAAAGCTAAAGAGTGATAATGATGCACAGCAAATGGCTGGGAAATAACAGGGCTGTCACTGCAAGGCTGCTGGAGCACTGAGCCAGCAGTGGGTGCCTGCTCTGCATACAAACAGCAGCAGGGTTTCTGCAGGGCTGACTCACACGTGCCTGGAAAAGTGCCTGGTCCCCAGAACATGTGGGAAGGTCTGTGCTTTGGATGTCCTTCATATAGGATGGTGATCTGATGGCACAGGATGGGCAGAGCCATATTACCTATGGAGCAAGCAGGACTGGCTGGGGGCTTTCAGCTTTGGGGAAAAGGGTCCTCAGCCTTCAGGCCCAGGACAAGGTCTGTTCATGGCTGATTTCAGCAGTGCTAAAACTGATGCCTTGTGGAGGCTGATCTAGGACAGAGACTAAACAGAGCTAAAGAATAAAGTAGGGATTTATTAAAAGCTCTCAATTGATCCACCTTGGCAGCACAACCCAAAATGGTCACAAAATGGACCAGCGGTTACAGGGTCTCCCACTGTCATAAGTTTTGGTCCATTAGCATATTGGAGTTAATTGTCCAGTTACAGCTTTAGCCCATGAGGTCCCATCCTTCTTGTTTTCCCTTCTTAATTCCACATTGTTTATACTCTTGGGCCTGAGATCTGGATCAGCTGTCCTTGGGTCCCCAGCTAGAGAAGGAATTGCTTTGTCTACCTGCTCTGTGAAGAGAGCTTACTGTCCCCTAATATGAAGCTTACACACTAAAGCAGAACATAATCTGAAAAATATAAAAGCTAAAACCAGAGGCATCAAAACCAAAGCAGGAAAATGGCTTAAAGCACTGCACAACTTCTCTGAACATCCTGACCTGCCCCCCTCCAAAGTCAAAGAACAGTGAGAAATTATTATTTTATTCTACAAGCCCAGATGGTTTGTTCAGCAGGGCAATGGACAGAGCTCCTGACTGAAGGGGTCAGTCCCTTTTCCCAGGTAATAAGTGCTAGGACAAGAGGAAACAGCCTCAAGTTATGCCAGAGGAGGTTGAGATTGGATATTAGGGTGAATCTCTTCACCAAAAGGGAGGCCAGGCAGTGGGACAGGCTGTCCAGGGCAGTGTTCAAAAACTGTGCAGATGTGGTGCCTAGGGACAGGGGGTAGTGGTAGGGCTGGGATATCAGCTGGGCTCCAGAATCTCAGAGGTCTTTTCCTGTGATTCTATCACTCTCTAATTGAAAGCTGTACTGAGAAATGCAAACACAGGCAAATGTGTCCCACCCTACTCACACCTGTTGGGGAGCTTTGTTGCAGGTGGTGTTTAGAAACAAATTACTCTTTCAGTGCATCCTAAAAAAACCCTCAGAGAATTTTCCTTGGTTGGGTTTTTATTCTTATTATCCAATCTCTGTTATCACTGCAATATTTCATGCTTCTGCACAAAAAAAAAAAAAAACCAACAAAAAAACAAACAAAAAAAAACCAAAAACTGAAAAGTCTTATTCAAGAACAAAGAAACCCACAGCTTTTCTTCATTTCAGTCTTTTGTGCCCAAAGGGCTGTCCTTAACTCAATAACTGAGTTTTAATTGTGTCACATTTCTCTGTCCCTGGCTGCAGCCAGCCTGGCTAATCCTTTTGCTGCTGCCTTATCAGTATTTCCCAAAAAAAAAGACATTGTCCTTTTTGTCCTTTTATTATTACCTTGACACCCGCTCCTGAGTGCCTGGCAGGGTTTGAGAACTCAAAATTATTTTTAATGCAGTTTTATTTTGGAAAAAAGGAGCAGCTTCCAATTATTTTCCCACCCCATGTTTTTATACATGCTTTGCTAACCATGATAGATATTTGGAAATGGGAAAAAAAAAAGAGTGAGATTTAGGTTGCTCCAGGATTTTGAAAATGAAGGTGTTCAAAGACTTGCTGTTCACCTACTCCCAGCTGCAATTTAAAGATTTGTTGCATTTCTAGTTGCAGTAAGAATTTGCTTCGAATTGAGGTGTTTTAAAAGCAAACAACAAAAATCAAATACAGAGTCCTTTAGCTATATATGTCAATTGTTGACTATTACATTGATATACTGCAGAAGATACTCAAGTATCTTGCTCTTGAAAGCTTTAATCTTGTGATAAATTTTGTATTTCTGTGCAAAAGGCCAAACAAAGAGAGGAGAGATTCCCATGCTAAAATCCTTTCTGTAATTGAAACAGGAGCTCAAACATTGACTCATTGACTGGCAGGAATCCCTCTGGATTGACACAGGCAATGGCTGCACGGGCTGAGGGGCTCTGCTCAAAGCTCCAGCAGTACAAGTGATTATCAACAGGTATCTCGATACTCTTCTCACCTACATGAATTCAGCTGATTGTTTTCAATACACGAGAGTGCGCTAACTAAAGATGCTCAGGCATTTTTTCCTGATTATTTTACTTGGGATCAGCATGGGCCTCCCAGTGTGAATATAGAAGGGTCTTTTCTATTCTTAAAGAACAACAGTGCTTTATTTCACAGACTGCAGGAACTCCTGCCCTGATACTCTGTGTTCAAGGCAGCTCTCAAGGAAGTCATGAATACTTCCCAAATTCACCAGGGAAGGCACAGGCCTTGGCTGTTCTTGCAGCTACCTGCTAGATCTGTTCATCTCTGTCTACGGTTCCTCTGTGTGCTCATGTCTCTGGGCCAGTAAATGCTTCCCAGGGACTATATTACTTTAAAACCTTGGACCATCTACAGAAGAAAAAGTTAAAGTGCTTTTTTTCCCATAAGAAACTGCAAAAGTTGCATGTATTTAATGAATGTGGAACTGAGTGCTCTAGGCTGCTGCTTAGCTGGGGGAATAACATTTCTGCTGACTCCCTGATGATTTCAAGCTGGCAAATTTTCACATTTATTTTCTTTTAATAAATTCTCTCCTTCGTGTACCCAGGGGCAACTTTGGTGGCACCAATCATCAACATACACATTTTCTGTCTGTGTTACACTTCTTGAACCTATTTATTCCATTATAGTTTAAATACTTCTTGCTCTTATCAGCTGACCTTTACATACAGCTTTGCCTGCCTCCTTTAGCAAACTCTATTATCCTTGCTTTATGTGAAGCACTCAACAAGGTTATTTTTAATTGTTGCTATCCAACCTTTGTTCTGGAGAAACAAAATTTGTTTTTCAAAATAAATTATATCTGCAGCCTTTCCCATCTATTGGCCATCTTATCAGACTATGTAATGATGCCAATTCTGCTTCATCAACTATTTAAAGAGTCACAGTAAGTCCAGTCCAGTTTATAAGAGACAAAGGCAAGAGTGAAATGTATGATCTCATTCCTTTGGGTGCAATTCTTTCAGCAAATGTAAAGAGTGAGCTGTTGATATGGAAAGGTTAATGCTGTACCCTCTTTTTTATCAATTGTCTGTTTTCTATCAAATCTATGTCTTATCTTGTGTCTGCTTTATCAGATTTGCTTAAGTAAGGTACACATTTGAAGCCTCTTCTAAATTTAATTTATCCTTCTTGAAAGTCCTGCAACTATTAAAAAAAGAGAAATCCTTTTACAAAGTCTATTTTAGACAAGGGACACAGGCCAAGTCCAGGTAATAACCACTTGCCAACTATGCCCTTGATCACAAAATACTTCTCTCATCTTCAAATTGATCAGTAACCTAAAATAGAGCATTTTAAGATAATGCACCCATTCCTAATTTCTTTTATTCAGTTAAAGGAGATACATTGGTACAAATTTCCCTTAAAATTGCCTGTTGGCCTTTCCTGACAGTAAACTTCATGAAATAAAATAACTGATTTCTGTTCCCAGGCTTTAGCCACTCAAAGATCTTGACTGTGAAGGGAGAGCTGCTGGTAGCAATCTAGAGCATCAAAAAATACCTTTTGGGGTGTTCTTGGCACAAACTGCAGTGTGGCAGAAAGCCACTATTGTACAGCTTGTGTTCAGAACTGTCTGGATGCTGCTCAGTGAACTCCCACATGTTCCCAGTGGTTTTGGGTTCTTTCCTTTTGTTTTGGTTTTCATCTATTCTCTAGAGGTGAGGAAAACCACCAACCCCCCTCCCTGCCCAAATACTTGCTCTGCTGAATCTTAAATTCTCGTGTTCTACTTGTGTATTTTTTTCTGCTTGCTTGATGCCTCACCAGCTCCTGTGGAATTTGGAAACTGAAGGGAAGTTTCATTGTGAAATTAAAACTGAAAATTATGAAATTAAAAATAGACCAGCAGATGTGTTAGGAAGCTTGAGCAGAAAGTAGGTTGAGATCTTGTGTTTATCAAATATGTTGCTGAAGATTTACCTCACAGGCTGGTTTCTACCTTTAGCATTTCCAGACAACTCTACTTCTAACAGTGTTTTTCTTAATTCTATTTTCCACTCCTCCTACCCATCCCCAAAGAGCTGTGTGTCCTTGTGTCTTTGGCTCCAGACAGTTGTCTTGCATAATCTGATCTTCCAAATGCATCATTTCTTTATCACTAAAAGCAAGGACTTTGAGTTATACCTCATGGCCTTAGCCTGGAGGCCAGTTCCTTGTTGCCAGCATTGGTGTATGTTTGACTTTTTCAGCTTCATAGTGTGTTTCATGTACTTAGTGTTACAAACTTTCCTTCAGCCCTGTTTTTAGCATTCTCCTGTAGTGTAACTGTGGTTGACATTAAAAATATGCCCAGTGTTCCCCTTGCATCAATAAAAAATGTTTTGACAAGGATTTTCTAATGCTGGAAAAGTATTTTTGAAATGCTGTAACTTCTCCATAAGCCTCAGTGTGTCCCTCTCAGGGTCTGATTACAGGACTCTAAATGTTTTATATTAACTGTTAAAAGACACTCTTGGAGACTCTTAGAGAAACCCTCTCTTTCTGTGCAAAAATCCAAGATGGTAGTTTGCTTTAAAACAAAGGGGTATGTGCTCCAATAACATAAGCTTTATAATAATGAAATGAAGAAGCAAACGGTATAATTCATTGTCCCATTCATTCATGGATTGAAAGGAAAATTAACCATTTTGGTAAAAACAAAAGCGAATGCCTTCTCACTTGGGGTTCTGTAAGCTTTAAATATTCAACAGCTTAAGGCATAATGTGCCTTTTTCATGTTAGACTCATCTTCCTTCCAATCCTTTGAGCAGTTTGCATGCTTGTGCCAGCTTTCAAAACTGACAACTCCTGCCCTGCTGAAAGGTCTCAAAGGATTTCAGTGAAAAATGTATTTTAACGTTTGATCTCCATCACTCCTTGACAGAAAAAGTGAACTTTTAGCCATTACCAAAACTGCAGAAGATAGCCTAAATTTTAATACACATAACAGGAATGAGAGAACCTTGGTATTTGCCCTGGTTTGGGAAAAACAGGTTCTGCCTTTCAGTGACACAAATCTACTTTTTTAATGACTATAATTTTGTTACTGTTCTGTCTGGGAAAATTGCAGCACTCTGACTTGATAGAACTGTAGCTAAGCCAAAGGAGATGAGCATAAGAGTTTTGTGGAATGAATACCTTTGAAATTACATGCCTAGTATAGCAGTGAGGAATTTCTAAGAGCTGGAATTACCTGGAAGACCATCTCTGAAACTGCAGTCTTTGTTCACTAACTTCTTTTTGAGCCTCACGATCTCTTGGGGCTTTTGTTTTCAGTTTGGTTTTGGGTTGGGTTTTTTTCCTAACAGAGGGATCAGACATGAAATATGTGCAACTTATCTGGAAAACAGACAAAACTGGTACCAACACAAAAAAAGTGTAGAAAAGATTTATTGTAAACAAAAAAAATTTTGTGCAAACAGTGAGGAAAAAGGCTTCTGGTTTTGTAAAAATGCCACAACTTTGTAAAACCCTCCAAATCTACTCAGTCCACAAATAGTCCACTCAGGTCAGTTATGCAATTGGCTTTGATTTTCCTGGCAGAAAGGAGCTCCATCCTCTGAGGTTTAATGTTGGCTCTTGAGCGAGATCTATTTTTTTGATACCTCTGAGGCAAGAAGGCAAGAATGACCCAGCAGAACGGGTCAATGACCCAGCCCGGCCGCACTGGGCCGGGCTCTGTTACCCCCTGAGGCGCTGGGGGCCCTACCAGCCCTGGGAGCCGCTCCCTGCAGCCAGGCTGCTCGGGGCAGGATCTCCGGCCCTACCAGCCCCGGGAGCCGCTCCCTGCAGCCAGGCTGCTCGGGGCAGGATCTCCGGCCCTACCAGCCCCGGGAGCCGCTCCCTGCAGCCAGGCTGCTCGGGGCAGGATCTCCGGCCCTACCAGCCCCGGGAGCCGCTCCATGCAGCCAGGCTGCTCGGGGTGTGATCTCCAGCCCTACCAGCCCCGGGAGCCACTCCATGCAGCCAGGCTGCTCAGGGCAGGATCTCCGGCGCTACCAGCCCCGGGAGCCACTCCATGCAGCCAGGCTGCTCGGGGCAGGATCTCCGGCGCTACCAGCCCCGGGAGCCACTCCATGCAGCCAGGCTGCTCGGGGCAGGATCTCCAGCCCTACCAGCCCCGGGAGCTGCTCCATGCAGCCAGGCTGCTCGGGGCAGGATCTCCGGCCCTACCAGCCCCGGGAGCTGCTCCATGCAGCCAGGCTGCTCGGGGTGCAATCTCCAGCCCTACCAGCCTCGGGAGCCGCTGCCCGTGGCCAGGCTGCCCAGGCCAGGCGCGGGGCGCTGCTCCTCCAGGCGGTGGAACTCGGTGAGGCGGAAGCGAGTGGCCAGAGTGTTCACCATCCTTCTCAGGGCGAAAAACGCTGCCACCACTTGGAAGGAGAGGAAGGCGGCGAAGATGATGTGGACGGCTCGCTCGAGAGAGTGGATTTTCAGACCTTCGTTAAATAGCAAGAAGAGAATTATAGGCAACTGTGGGAGGAGAGTCAGGAGCCAAAACCCAGCCAGCTCAGGGACCTATAACAGGGAGATATCACCTATTAAAAACCCGACAGCTAGGATGAAAAAATCCAAAATCTTGTGAACAAAGCACATTTCTTTTTAATTTTCCAAAAGCCAGCACATAATGTGGAAAGGCAAAGTGGGGTGGCTTCATATTTCCATATCCTGTGTTTTTAAGCATACTTGTATTTTCTGACAAAATAATTTTAGGGAGTGAGAGAGCTCTCTTCTGAGGGAAAACTACTTGAAATTCACAAAATTAAGTGGAGGCCAATGCCAAAGGAAAAGAAGATGCAGAGTGCAACCGAAGAAAAATAACCATGTCCTCAACTTAAATCTCTCAAATAAAATGCCTGCCAGTTAAAGCTCAACTCCCAAAAGCAGAAATTCTTGCAGAAATTACTGTGTCCATCTGGTAACTTACTTTCTCCAGGAGATTGCCCACATATCCCAGGTAGAGTCGAATGAGCTCTGTCAGAGAGACCAGGATCAAGATGGTGACCAGGATGAACTTGTAATAATCTGATAAGGCTGGATACTGGAGGGGAAGAAGAAAGTAGAAGTTTCTGCTGTGGTGTCTGTGATTAAATGAAAATACTCTGTGCTACCCTCAGTTGACAGTAGTGGCATTCAAACACTCCTGAACCTCCAGTTTCCATGAATTCCCAAATCAGTGTAAAAACCTCTGACTCCAGTGAGCTGTATCATCCCAGGATGTGTTTGATGTAACACACATTTACACACCAGCACTTTGCTTCCTTCTCACCTTCACGTAGAGGATGGCAACTGTGATGAGCCACCAGAACGGGAAGAAATAAACATTGAAATAGAGGGACATCTGCAGTGGCAAACTGGAAAGGATTTCACAATCTGTACAGAGAGAAAGAAGATTTTATCACTCCAGCTGTAAATATGACAGAAGGATACTGCTCCATCTTAGCTTCATACAGGGCAGTAATTTGACTCTTCCCAGTCAAATAGAATGTTAAGAAAAATATTTTTGTTTATCCAGAGGAAATCTTCACAACCTATCTGGAGTTACATCATTTCCTGGAATCCAAGGCACCTTTTGGCTCCTGGGACAGAGCATTTTTTTAATATAGTCATATAATCATGCTGAGTGTCCAATTGTTGATTACCTGGTGGCTTTTAGCTTACTCCACCACCTCTGACTAAGGCTTAGCTCAAGAGAGCTGCTAGAGAGCAGGCTTGCATGGCCCACTCTACATTTTCAACCTTTTATTTAAACAGATACTTGGATGGTAATTTGTCTGATTCCTAAAAGATAAGAGTTTCAAATATGTGTCAAACTAAAGCTCATCCTTTCAGGCCGGTATAGGACAAGCTGCATCACACAACTCAATGTAGAGAAAAGCAAGTCTCAAACTCCATCCAACATGTTGGCAGTAAATTCTGTACTTATGACTTTATAATAGACCTACAAGGTCAGACTTAGTGAAAAAATTTCTTAAAAACAGAGAAGCCAAGAGTTCAAATTTCAATTGTCATCACAATGTTTAGGTATGTTAAAGGTTTCCTTGACATGGCATTGCTATTTATAAATTCTTTGCAAGTTCTAAAACTGTGTTTGGATGAATGCAACATAAGCCAATTCTAATTAATTTTTCTATCCCTACATTAAATTAATGCTTATTTGCTGGGATTGCTAAAATGAATGCAAAAGTCAGACAGTATTGCAATGGCTGTTGCTACAGCAACTCCCCAAGATATGTATGCGTAAAACTGAATTTTTGAAATCCCGATGTCCAATAATTTGCAATTGGATATTAACACGGGAGTATTCTTCAAACAGCAAGCCAAAGAAAAAAAGACCAAAGATGGAAGCTACTGGTGAAATATTTGATAGATGAAATGAAGAACTCGTAAGCGTTAGAGCAGCGTTACTACACAAAGGAAGCGGGAACTCCTCTCTTGAAACAAGAACGTCTTGTTGATTAATTCGACCGGCTTAGAATGGATTTACCGGCTGAAATCACGCCAGCCTCTCAGTGCAGGCTGCACGGTGTGCACTGCCACGGCTGCTCTCACGTTAAAGGTTTGAACAGGGCGCGGGTTGGGCCGCAGCCGTGGCTCTCCCCGCCAGGCCGGGTGCGCACAGAGAGAGCCGCCGGCCCCAGCAGCTCCTGCGGGCGCTGCCTCCGGCGGGCCCGGCCCCGGCTCCGCAGCAGAGCCCCGGGCCCGCCGCTGCCGCCCGCCCGGCCGGCCCGAGGCCGCGCTGTACCTGCGCGGTAGCCCGGGAAGCCCGGGGGGGCGCGGGGGCCGTCGCCGAGCGCGGTGCGGTGGCTGTCGCTGAACACGGAGCTGCTGAAGGAGACGAGCCGCCGCCGCAGCGGCTCGGGCAGCGTCGGGGGCCCCTCAGACCGCGCCATCGCGCCCAGGCCGCGGCGGGGCCGCGCAGGCGCCGTGGGGCCCGCAGGGCTGAGGGGCCGGGAACGGGCCGGGGCGATGCCGGCGCTGGGGGAGAAAGATTCCGGCGCTGGGGCGGGAAAGATGCCGGGCTTGGGGCGGGAGAGATGCCGGGCTTGGGGCGGGGGGAGCGGAGCCTCCGCCCCGGGGACGGGCCCCGAGCCCCGCAGGGCGCGGCTGTGGCGGGACGGAGCTGTGGCCGTACCCTGGCGCTGGGAGCTGCCGGTGCCAGCGGCTCCCCTCAGTTCCCGCATCGCTTTGCTTCGTTTCGCATCAGTCCGAGGGGATTTTTTTTCTTCCACTGTGTGGTTTTCTGAGAAGGTAACGGGAATGTTGGCCCGAGGAAAGCTGCTGTAGAAGCGCTTTGCTCCCATGTAGATAATTCCGGGAGAATGATGGTCCTCGATGAGGGTCACCGAGGGAAGGGGGGTGGAAGAATGGTGTGAACATTCTCTGTTGCCACTTGAAGTGGATATGAATGACTCATTTTACCAGAGATGCAGGTGTAACTGAGCCAGAAAATACATTTTCCTCAAGGAAATCGGTGTGTGCTACTCTGAAGTTAAAAGCTGTGGTTTTACCAAGACAGCCATTCTACCCCAGTCAGCTTTGTCCCTTACTGGGGGTTTCATAGAATGACAATAAATTAATAATATAAATCCAATTTCTTGTGCTTCTTTTATTTGGAAAATACAGGCCCTCTAGAAATGAGGTAATTTGCTCTCCAGGTTTTTCAATCACCTTAGGGCCTGATTCCTTGAAGAAAAAAAAAAGGATGCCATTCTTAGGTGTGCAGGAAGTTATTTTCTGCACAACCAAAATGGAAGAGCAGCGTGTGCCTTTTACTATGGGAGCTTTCCTGCACCTAATGTGACATAGAATTACAGGATGGTTCAGGTGGGAAGGGAACTTAAAAGACCACAATATTCCAAGCCCCCTGCCATGGGCAGGGACACCTTCACTGGGCAGGACATGCCAGCTCTCTTCTCCTGCTCCCCCACCCCAAATCACGTTCAGCTTCTTCCCGGGGTGATCATGCTCCAGTATGACTTTCCAAACTCAATTATCTCCACCTAAATAATTTAAAGCCTAGTTTAAATTTAATTTCATTCTATCCTACTGGGAGGACTGCTGAGGAAGATGGCTAAACAAGGAGGAGTTCTGAGAAATCCATTTGGCTTTTGAGCTGGTGGATGGTGTGGTATTGACAACAGATACTTTCCTAAGGACTTCTCCAAACATGGGTATGCCAGCAGGAATCTGCATTAAAAACCAACTGAAATTATAGAAGAGTTTCAGGATCACTTTTATATTTGAGGAAACTAAGAAATCCAGAATTAATGTTCAGATGGGTTTCTGAACTTTAAAAAGTGCAGTCTGTATCAGTTATCTTGCCAATTGCCAGTAGGTGCTGTAAATTATTTCCTTTCAGGCTCAACAACTGTAATAGTGACTTTTGCACTGTTTAGCCAATATGTTAATAAAGTTCTCTGCTATAGAAAGGGGCAAGGTTAGGAATCTCAATGAGATTGCCAGAAATTTTGTTTTACTGTTGTTACCTTGGTCCTGACCTGATTAACCACTCTACAAGTTAGGGAGACTCTCATCCCATACTCTTAACTACTTAGACACAAGAAAGAAACAGGCTTATATGAATCAAAATATGGCAGAGTTTTGATTAAGTCAGATATTCATGGAAGTCTCAAGGTTTTTTTCCATGGCATAAGTTGGTGGCATGTAAAAGTTCAGCCTTTAAGGATTTTCCTTTTGATTACTTTTTCTGAATGAAAGATGGAAGAATTTTTCCTGAACTACACAATGTTATGCCTTTTCCTGATAACCAGTGGCTTTGAGTGGGGACCCTGATCTTCCTAATGCTGCTTGTCTTGGGTCCCCCAGTTCTGAAAACCTTCAAGCATGCAGCCAGGTGTCCTGCCAGCAGCTCTGCAGCAGCCAGTGGTGTTTTCTTGCAGAATTGGGCCCTGCCTTTGTAAAAACGGAAGCGATCCAGTTTAGTAGCCAGGAAAATGTAAAACTGAGGAGTAGGTAAAGGAAAGGCTGATGGCATGCAGACACCACAAGAAATGTATGGATTTGCCATGCAAGCTCAGCTTCCAGACTCAAGGTGTGACTGTGGTATTTGGCAGACTTCCATTTTCAACAGATGGCCCAGCATTCTGCATGCCCCCACAAAATAAAGTTGTGCACACTTTTGTTCAATATTTTTGTCTGTGCACACACTTAAAATATTCCCTGAAGAGAAACTCTTTGTTTTTATTAATTCTGTTTGATTTTTGTTAGACTGCAGCCTCCTATTTTAAAATTTTTATCTCTCAGCAATTTAATGATCAGAATTCTTTTGATTTTCTTTAGGGAGGGATGGAGAACATTCTTTCAAGTGGAAGAAAACCTCAAAACTTGAAGGATCAGAGTACCTGGGGCATCTCCATTGACACATCAGAGCTTTCTGTAACAGAAGGGCAAGAGTCTGTGCCATAAGGAGTGGGAGAAGGAAAAACATTTAACTGTTACATGGCTGATGTAACAGAGACCATGACCATCTGCATAAATAGTGTCACATTTCCAGCTTTTGTGACAAAAGTCTATCTGGCCTTTTCCTTTCTTAATGGAGAGGCATTCCCTGACTGAATCTCTGTCTGTCCACAAATGGATGTTTACCTAGAAATAACCAGATTTCCAGTTCTCTGTGCTTCAAAATAAGATATTGAAATGTGAAACTGGAAGAAATAGGCTCACAGTGGCACAGCATTTAAAATTACTGTTTTATTTCTCTCCACACGAGCTAGCTATAAAAAAACAAAAGTCTCTAAAAAATCTGCCTGAAAGCTTTAAATCAGAGCAATATTGGATCTTTGTGTATCCACAGCAGTCCAGCTGACTTGGTAGACACTGGCCTGGCTCCCAGACCAAAGCTCCTGGGGCTCTCTGGCAACAACACAAAGCCATAAACACCAGATGCAATATATCTATTGAAATGAAATATCAGCAGTTTTGCACAATTGGCATTTCAGCAATGCAGGGTTCATTTAACTGGTTCCAGTGCTTTACCTTTGCACCTGAATCACAATTTCTGCGTTTCTGAAGGTGTTGTTTTGGAATCTCACAAAAGCTATTTTCCCTGGCCTGCCTGTGCTGCTGTCCCCTGATGTGTGTGAGCAACAGAAATTACTCTCCTCCTTGCTTGCTCCCTAATAACTGCCTGGAATTTTAGCAGAAATGGTGGAAAAGATGTGAGAAATACTGCTGAGCCAAGCTATGTGCAGGCAGGAAGAGTGCAGCCTTGCTTCTTCCTCGTGTCCTAAGAAGGAAGTGGCAGATTGGGAGTTCTAACAAATCACAGATGCCACAAAGTGTGTGATTGAAAGGATCATGTTATTAGCTGTGCCAGTGTCTGCCAGAGTAATTTCACAGTTGTGTTTCTGCCTTGTGAACCCCAGGACAGTGGTTTTTTTCTCTGTGTCACTTGTGCAGGTTTTAATTTCACACCTATGGGATATTTGTGTCTGGTAAACAATTATTGTTGCTGATGAGACTTAGCCTTGTGTCAAGTATTATCAAGTACATATCACTGCAGGGATTCCATGCATTAAATGTATATTGGCTATTTTAGTTTTAAGCATAAAGACAGCCAGGAGAAAAAAAAAAGGAAAAAAAGAAGAAGAAGAAGAGGCTGTTACTAGCTCCTGCAGATTGAATTTCTTCTTGCTGTAATTGGCATTTAGTTAGAGCCACTCCCTACTTTTGTTTAATTTATTTTGTTGATTTGTAGTTTTGTCAAGCATACTGGGAGAGTCTGAAAGCTGGCATGGCTATTAAACGAGTTTTACTGTTTATGTTGCAAAAGTATCCAAGATTTTCATGGTACATGAGAAGGTTACTGAGAGTGGGTGGATTTTGAGCCAGGCTCTCACTAAAGATCCTTGATGAGGCTTCAGCCTTGGTCTCATCTTTGCATAGGTCGGCAAGCTGATCTTACTTTAACTGCCTAAGTATTATTTGGGCAATCCAAACTAGTCAGAGAGGCTTCACCTCTTCTCTCCTGGTGGGTTCCCCCCTGAGGGCTGTTCATGGGCAGGGGCAATGTGCTTGCTGAATGTGTCTCTCCTTCTCTACTGATTACTGGCAGAGTCTCGTTGTTTTCCTAAAACAAGGTGCACAAAAGGTTTAAAATTTGATTCTTTATGGGGATGTAAGCTCTCCCAGATGTTGCTTTGTGGGTCTGAGCTCCTCCAGATGGTCAGGCTGTTTGTGTTCCCTGGGTACCACACCAGATGCTTCACCTGCAGTCTGTGCAACTCTTGCAAAAAGGCTTCCTGGGATGTGCACCCCGGCAGTTCCAGTGCTTTCTCTCTTTATTGCAGAATCCAAAGATGGCTCAGTATTAAAAAATTCACCTCCAATCTGTATCAGCTGTGCAAAGGCAGGATTGATTTTGCTGTTGCACACTGCTGTCAGGTTCCTGTAACAGTTGCTTTGTATCCTCTGCAATTAGCTCAAGCCTGAATCCTGAGTGAGTGATGGAGGATAACACTTGTAATTTGATCATTTAAGGAAAAAAAAGCCACAAGGCAGAGAGGACTGTTGTTTAGTTAACAAACTGCTCTCAGTGTTAAGGCTTTTTTTTTTTTTTAAGTCTTTATTTTTCCATTTGGACAGTTACATAAATGCCTAATTTCCACAGTGTGAGTATGCCACAGATTCTGTGGAATTTGATTGGGAGTGGCAGCAGCACTCTAAATTGAGGTTAGATATTTGGATTCTTTGATATACATTTGGATGTCTAAATTTGGATTTCTAAACAAGAACAATCTCTCTGTCTGCTCTGAAGCTTTGCTGAATGCAAAGGTAAGTATGAATGTGAGGTGGTGTGTTCTCAGGTCAGCACCACCGTGTTTCCTTTGTTCTTTTTACCCAGGCCAGCTTCATCCTTGTGAGAGTGAGAGGTTGTGAGAGTGACTGGGAATCCCACAAGTCTCACTGCCTAAGAACAGCAGAGTTCTGGTTCAGGTCCTTCAGATTCCAGCAACATGGGTTATGCTCTTGGGGATGTTACTTCAACACCACTGCAACCTATAGCATCACTCTGTTGCAATGTGGGTTTGGCTCCCTACTTCCTTTTATTCCACAGTCTGTTGGCATTAGGCTCTTTGCTGTGTTTCCAGACAAAACAAACTTGGCTTGAGTTCTCATCAAGTAGTAAGAAGAAAGAGTGTAGTGACTCTCAGAAGTTCCAAAGAGCACTTAATTATTTTTGTATTACATTTTCAATTGTTTAAAGCAGGGCCTTGTTATTTGTGGGTACATGCTGGCTACTTGTGCCATTAGACTTTAGTCTCAGCTGTTACAGTTACTGTCATAGTACAAAGGATAATTTTGAACTTCTCAGCCTGCTGTCTTTGAAATGTAAAATTTCTGTATTTCTTCTGTAGATGGAGTTCCTCATGGAACCAGAATCTATAGATGGAACCAGAATCTTTAGTGGTGCTTAAGACTGGAGAAAGTCTAGAGGAATTCTTACTATAACAATATTGCTTAAAATCAAGGAATTCCTTTCCTGCATGCTGAATTGTTCCCATTCATAGTGGAGGACAGGACTGAATGATCATATCCAGCTTGCAAGCTTGTCCTCTTTCTCCCTGAAATGCTTTATTACAGAACTCAATTAAGAGCAAATTTCCCCTCAAACTCTGTCTTACAAGGTCATGTCTGCCTTTATGAAATATTGAATCTGCAGCTGCGGGATTTATTACAACAGTATTTTAAAACACGTGATGCTGGTGCAGCAGCTCTAATTAGAAATGCCCTGAGCTCACTGTGCAGGCCAAGTGTTGTTTCCAAACTGCAGCATCCCCATCAGGACGCAAGTTTATACATGTTGGAAGGACAGACAGAGATACCTGTGGGAAAAACTGGAATCTGCTGAGAAGTGCTGCTATGCTGGGATTTCCTACTCCTTTAATTTGAATTAGGTGAGTTTGAGTCGGGCTTTTGCCTGGGTAGCATTACTGAGTTGCAGCAGTTTAGTGGAGGGGGAAGACCAGGGCTAAAACCTTCAGCTTTGTGTTACAGTGTGACCAGTTGTGTACTTTGCCACCCTGGCCAGTAAGAAGTAATTAAAATGGAGTGCGGACTGATGAGGGATGTTTATCGCAGTTAGGTTCCCTTTGTGAGGAAGTCCAGCAGGCAGCCACAGGAAAAGATTCAGCAGAGCAATACACCAGAAGAGTTCTGTTGTACACTACAAATTGCCCACTGCTGTACCAGGCAGCCTGTGTTGATCACACCCGAAGAACATCTCCTTTCCTTGAATATGAAACATGGCAACCCACTGTAGGAGGGCTCAGGATTGACACTGCTGTCCTGCAGGGACAATGAGGAATTTACCAAAGCAGAGCAACAGATGCCTTGAGAGATGTGAGTATGATTAACTCCATAAATACGTATTATGAAATCATGGGCAGTGTTCTAACTGTAATGAATTTCCCCTGAGGGAAAATATGCCTGAGTAAAGAAATCAGAAAGAACTTGATGCCAAATGCAGAATGGAAGGGAATTACTATAAGGCTGGAGTCTATCCACATTTTTTTCTCAGTAGTCTTTTCCTTTGAAGACTCAGATGAGGAGTTATTTCTCTTCATTTTATTATCCTCTAATCTCCAAAATCTATATCACTTTCCTAACACACACTGGATGTATCATGTGCTTATATAGCATTCCCTGGGAGCCTTCTTACTGCTTTATAGTCACTGCAGGTGAATTTGTTTATAAAAAGGCAAGCACCTACTTGAGACAGCATAAGTCAGTATTTGCTCCTATGCTGAAAGTAGATTTCTGAGTGTTATAATGTAAAGGAGATGATGGTTTTTTTTTTACAAAACTGTGAGACCAAATAACCCTGGAGGTGAATTCAAGCAGTCTTCATAAAGACTGTTTATTATAAAGTCTCACTTGTCAGACATGGAGGGCTTTTAACATCACATCTGGGTTAGCTGCATGAGTTTACAAATTAGCCTTAAAGCTGCTGGTATTTCCATGGTGTTCAGCCTTGCCTCAAGAAATCCTAGTGTAAAAGCCACTGAAAAAATTGCCTAGACAATCCCTGCTTGTCAGTGTGTCCTGTCAGAAGGTGGTGAGTTATTCCTGCATCCCGAGGACCCTTGCTTGCAGGAGCATCTGTTGGCAGCAGACATGGCACAGAGGAGCTCATGAATTCTTCCAGTGTGAAATCAGGTTAGAGGAGAACAAAGCTGTGTTAAAACTGCCTTGTGCCAGGAGTGGGTTCTGGTGGTCTCAGAGCCTGGACTGACAGCACTTTATTCCAGCCTTTATGTCCCAAAATCTCATTCAGTCAGCTGAAAAAACTCCCCTTCTGTTATGTCCATTCTGATCTCCGTTTCTTTACCATTCCACAGTGAACTTCACTGGTAAATATCTTAGAGCAGGTTTGTTTTTGGTTTTTTTCTGTGCCTTTCAGAGCAGAGAGAAGAACCAGTGCCCAGTTAAGCTGAGGTTCAGAATGCCAGGTTATCTGTGAGAGGAGGCTCATCAGTGACAGTTTTCAGTGGGTAAAAATGGGTAAAAAGCTGTAATTCCTTGGGGCTGGCTTGGTTCTGCTTAGAGCAGACAACTAGTGTAGCCCTATCTCCAGTCCTGTGTGCAGTCAGGGTCCTGAGAGCACTAGGCACTCTGCTGAAGTGGATTAAATACATGGTTTGGGGGTTTTTGGATAAGGAAGAGCTCTCTCTAACCTCACACGTGAAACATATAACTTCACTGGGCCCTTCTGCAGTGAGCTTTATAAGGCCTGATGGAATGAGAGCTGGTTTCTTGTCCAGTCTTGATTTGACTGGGTTCAGCACGTGCTTAAAAGCTCTGCTGGGTCTAGGCTGAAAAATAACTTTTCATGTGGGAATGCTGCAGAAAGGATAATGATCACAAGAGTCTGGATGATAGCAAAGGCTTCATTCAGCCTGCTCCCTTTGAGCCTCAGCTCATATTGCTTTGACATTAATAAGATGTTGAGGTGTAGAATTTAGTTGAATTTTTCATCAGATTTCTTTAACTTGGGTTTTGTCCCTTTTTGCCTTTGTGTGTCTTTCTAGTCTCAAATACTTCAGAGAAATTGTAATTTTAAAATCCTTTCCTGCCCCTAAATTTTCAGTCATGACTTTCATCAGATTTAAATGCTATTTGATTGTAAATGTTGGCTGATATTTGGGCTGATTAATTTCACATACTGATTTCTGGAAGCTGCAATACTCCTTTCACAGACAAATACTGGTCCAGCATATGGAAAATGGCAAATGATCCAGCTGCTTTGGGGCTCCCAAGTAGAGATGCATTAAAAAGATCTGGCTTTTCTGCATGTTTCTGCCTTCTGAAATGTCTCTGCAGCTGTTCAATTGATGGAAATACAGATTCTCAGATAGTTTGTACAGTTGAGAGTTTGTGGCATTCTAGGATATCTCCAGAAGTCAAGATTGATACATCCATATCTAACATCTGTAAGATATCTATGTCTGTTTTCCCAGGTATCTCTCAGAAGGTGCCTTAACATGTCTCTGTCACACTCAAGCCAAATTAGGAGCAATTGTTTGTTCTGATCTGAAATTCTGATCCTGCTGAGACCAAGAGAAGTTTGGTTGGTGGGAATCAGGTATTTGGCTGGTTTCTTTCAATTGTTATCTGCAACTTGCTTCTCATTTTGCTTTTTGTATGTATCACTGAGCTTCCTCAGTAAGAGGTTGTAATTTATACAGCTGGAGGCTGAATGAGCCTTTGATCACCAGCTGTGGTTACTATTTCTGTCTGTTCTTCATCACTTCAGACACTAATAGTCAATGTGCCCCGTGGATCCACAGGGTGCTCACTCTTGTGGCAATATAATTTAGTGGTTAGTGTTCAATCCTGTGTCTTCCACACACAGGATTGCTTTGTGATTGGCATTTTGTGTGGTAAAGAGGGGATGAATTGGAAACTTCATCCTGAAATAGAAGTGCATACACAGCCTAGGTGGCTTTTCAACTCAGCCCAATAAAACCAGAGTTTATTTCCTCTCTGGTAATTTTAGAAGATATTACTCAAAAATATTGTTTGTTTTAGACAGCTCTGCAACTCTTCCCTCTTATCACCCTAGGAACTGGATAAAGGTGGAGACTTTTTGATTTGTGCAGGTGAATATTTCATTGCTAGAGTTCAGAGACTCTTCAGAATGCTCTGGCCAGGACCAAAACTGGATTCCTCCACTAAAAATTCAGAGTAACCTCACTGACTTAAAAAAAATTGCAACTGCAGTTGGCCTGAGGGATTTTCATTTCAAGCTCCATGACTTTTCTCAGATGTTTTTCTTCGGCTGGGCATTTTAGAATTGTTTAGGCTCATCCCACAGTGATCTTGGCCTTCTTGGGCCCCCTGCAGTAACAGCTGTGTGAAGATGAGTTCCATATTCCTGTCAGGAGCTCGGTTACTTTGTTGGCCAGTGCATTTAGAGAGGTGCTGTCGGTCTGGCTGATTCAATTCCACAGGACATCTTGATTTTTTCCAGTGCTGCTCTTATTACTTTATTCCTGCATGTCAGGTGGTGTCTCAGCATAGACAGTGACCTACATAATAGCTAGTTTTCTTCTCCCTTTTTCTAACCCCAATCATACTTTAGTGTGAATACTGATTGCAAAGACATTGCTTGGCTTGGTTGTAACCTCCCTATCTGATTGCTTCCTCTGCTTGCTTGTTCCATCAGACCTACTGTTTCTCTAGACATCTCCCTTTTGATATATTTCAGGCTTTTTTTAAAATTATTATTTCATCTGGCAATTTATTGTCCTGGATTTTTTCTTTATTATATGTTTCTCATTTTTCTTGTTAAAGCCAATTCCATCTGTTAAAGACAGATGAACTGGATTTACAGTGCCTGAAATGTTGTTTTGGCCCTAGAACTCACCCTCTGCCGCACCATTAGAAATTATTGCAACTTCTCTGTGTCTTTACTTTAAAGAACCCATTGAACTCAGGCAGATATGTGCCACCTTTCTAGCAGAACATTTATTTAATCCCGTGTAGAGGAGCAGAGAGCAAAATCCTAAATCCATTCAAATCAGTGGGGCTTTTCCTGAGCTCCAGCTGAGTCGTGGCTTAATGATCAGGTTTGTGCTCTGTAGTCAGCCTTGCAGCAAGAGGAGAGAGGAAGCACAAAGCAGGATTTTCACTCCCATGTTCTGGCAGTGTGCTCAGCAAGAGGTGAGGGATTTGAAGGACAAAGTTTTCTTCTGGTTCTGGCACCAGCCTCCTGGAAGATGCTTTAAAATTCATGTTCTCACATTTTGGCTGTGAGAGAAATGGCAGATTTGTCTTTACAAACAAGCTGTGGGTCTGCTGGTAGATAAAACTAGCACTGGGAGATAAAAGAAACAATGAGAAGGATTCCACTGATTGATGAATGGAAAAAGGTATTTGCTTTTACAAATAAAGTTAAGGGTTGCTGATAAATTAAATTGGACATTGAAAGATGAAAGAAACAATGGAGAAAATCCCTAAATTCCATAAGAATTAAAAGGGAGGGTTATACATTAGAGGGAAATCTTTGTTATCAGGCGTATTGGGAAGTCTGGACCTCTCAAGTACCTCAGCCAATGGGGAAAGAGAGAAGGGAAATGCAGCTGGGAAATTGGGATAAAAGGGAGGCTGTGTCCTCTACAGATTTGAGAGATTCCAGGGGAATGCCCCATGGCCTCTCCCTTTATTCAAATAAAGTAAAAGGACTCCTCTGTCTCCTTTTTGGATATAAACCTCTGATGTTTGTGGATTAATTTTCCTAACAGCTGTAAAATAAGAAGGTTTCTCAGCTGCACAGTGTTGTAGTTGCATCTGAGGTTCTGGAGATGAATGTCTGGCTGGGACTTGCTAAGCCCACAGAGCAACAGATCAGCCTAAACTGAGTGGTTTTTTTCAGGTGCTTAAGTGTGTTTCCTGGAGGGGGCCCTAATGTATTCCCTGTGAATTGTGATGATGTGTCCCACTGAAAGTCCTCTGGTTTGATGGCAAGCCTGGCTTGTTCTCCCAGCAGAGAAGTTTGCTGAAATAGGGTGGGTTAAAAAGGCTTTCCCCTGTTGCTGTCCCTTGCTGAAGAGCAGCTCAAACAGTGAAAACTGTCAAGAGCACTTGTTCAAAGAAGCAACGTTGGGAGCTGAAGATAAGAGCATTTATCTCCATGTCAGCACTACTCAGTGTCTTCACTGGACTCCCAACACACCAGTAAGAAGGAGCTTAGGCTGGAGATGCTGGAATGCCAGGAGTCCAGGGGGGGTTGTTTATCCCCCGAAAACATGGCACGCATCAAATCAATTACACGGTGTGAGCGTATTCCCCCGTCACCAGCCAGTGCTGTGAGCTTGGAGGAAATATGTTCTCCTGGGCACTAGAGGAGCCTCCTCCCTTTGGATGCTGATTGAATTTGAAATGTATATTAGGGGAGAGAGAGAGAAAAAGAGGGAGAGGAG
This sequence comes from Calcarius lapponicus, assembly GCA_039654755.1. NCBI lineage: Eukaryota > Metazoa > Chordata > Aves > Passeriformes > Fringillidae > Calcarius > Calcarius lapponicus. The sequence goes on along the minus strand of CM077465.1, from coordinate 100,825,329 downwards.
ACGGAATCTCGCGTGTTCTGCAGCAAATTGCCACATCGATCTTGTCATTTGGCAGACACAGTTGGACCTGAGGCTGTGAGTCTGTGGGATGTGCTGTATTTCTGTCATGAATTGTCAGCCTCAGAGAAGCTCAGGAGAAAGAGACATGGTATCAGAGTAGAAAACCATTAACAAAGGGACCAGCAAGCTGTTTAACAGCAAGTCAGAGCAGCTGCAGTTTTGGATTGTGCTTGCCTTCAACAGCTACAAATGTGCTTTGTCCTTGTCTCCTCCCCAGTGAAGCAGAGATGGGGAGAGGTGAGGCATTAGGGAAGGACTGGGGTTTCCATGGAGGCTGCTGTTCTTCATGGCTGATGGCACCTGCAGGCCCCAGAGGAGCCCTCAGCCTGCCCTGTGCCTGCCCTTGTCCCTGTTCCACAGCCCTCCCTGGAGCTGTCTCCGAGACAGCTCCTCCACATGGGATTTTCCTCTGGGCTTGCACCCCAAAACAACAGCCTGTGTTACACATCACTGATGGCCAGTTTGGGAGCTGACGGAATCACACTTAGTGTCTGCAGGGACCTAATCCTGGAATCAGAAGCTTTCCTGAAATAGCTCTGTCTGTCAGGAATGTGGCTTAAAATCCTGGTTTTGCTTAGATCACTGGAGGCACTGCAGGTGGAGCCACAGCCAAGGCAGCAGGAGCAGCATCCACCAGGAGGTGCAGTCCAACCCAGCAAAGCTGAACGCTGGCAAACCCATCCGGATGAACAGCAGACCTTGGGCATCCCTCTGCCTGGAGGCTTGTACCGGGCTCTGGGGAATGATGTCAGTGCCTTGGGATGCTCGAGTTTCTCCCAGGCAGAACTAAAACACTAGAGAGCGCCGTGGATTTGCAGATTTTGGCTTGTGAAGTGCAGTCTGAGGCTGTGAGTGCTCCCTGAGGGGAGGATGTAGAGGGAGTTGTGCTCGGGATCCAGCTCGGGAACACTTGGGTATGGAGAGGTGGCTTCCCTTTGGATACGGGAGCTGCAGGTGCAGACCAGGATGAAATGTCTCAGGAGGTGCCCATGAGGAGCTTCACAGGAGGATTGACTTTGGTTTTGAGCTCACACTTCCCAGTCCTCATGAAGAAAACTTTAAATTTTCGAGCCCTTCAATGCGCAAACAATGTTTAATATTTCAGTACGTTTGAATGGCCGAGTCATTTCTTTCAAAGGAGGCTGGATCAGATTGTTCTGCTGTCTCTTATTCCCACCCATCCAGAAGTCACAGACTCCACATGGGCTTCACATGGGCTCTACCCTCTCCTTCCCTGTGGGAGGGTGAGAAGCTCATGAGCATTTTAGCAGTGCCCCTGCTGTTCCAGCATGCTCTGTCCTGGATCTTCTCCCATCATCCAAGGCCACCTGAAGCTCCCCCTTGGGGAAGCTGTCTGCATGGAATCATGCTCCTCTTAATCACTGATCATGTGATGCTGATGACTAAACTTTCATTATAATGAGCTGTCCTTTTTTAAATTTCCCTGCAGAAAAAGAGGCTTTACTAAAACCTCACATTTGTCAGAAGATGCCCATATCCTTGTATTCAGCAGTACTTTTTCACATAAAAATTTAGGAGTTTTTTTAAAAGGGAGGTGATTTGTAAATAGTTTGGGATTTTAAGTTCACTATTTTTCTCCTCTTTTTCCTGTGCTACTTAATCTAAGAAGTTAAATGAAGTCTTGCCATTATTTTTCCTTTCTTGTATTTTTTATTGTCTTGTGGATATTTTATTATCTTGACATTTCTGAAAATATTTCCTGTTGTAAGAGCTCAAAAGTAATAAAAGGGAAAGAAAATGGTAGAAAAGGAAAAAGATGGTGGTGAAAAGATGCTTAGGAGGAAATGTTTCTATCGAAGTTGCTAGCAGGAGGAAAAAGATGAGGGAATACATTTTTTTCCTCCCTCATCAAATTTTTAATGATGTAGATGTTTAGAAGTTTAATTGAGGAAAAAATCAGATTTTGGCAGGTCTGAATGGATACAATTTGTCCTGTCCTGCTTTGACCTTCCTCTGTTCTCCCTGGTGTTACTGCGGGCCCTCTCTGCCCCTTAGGCTGTGACAGGAGCAGATAAGAAGGAACTGTGTCAGCAGATAAGAAGGAACCTTGGAAGTGGTGTTGGAGGCATCTGTGTGCTTGGGGGAACCCCATGGATACAAAGAGCTTCAGTCCAGGGGGAAAACATCCAAGGGGGAGCCTTTTCCCCCTGTGCTCTGAGAACTTCCTCTCTCCTCTCCTCTCCTCTCCTCTCCTCTCCTCTCCTCTCCTCTCCTCTCCTCTCCTCTCCTCTCCTCTCCTCTCCTCTCCTCTCCTCTCCTCTCCTCTCCTCTCCTCTCCTCTCCTCTCCTCTCCTCTCCTCTCCTCTCCTCTCCTCTCCTCTCCTCTCCTCTCCTCTCCTCTCCTCTCCTCTCCTCTCCTCTCCTCTCCTCTCCTCTCCTCTCCTCTCCTCTCCTCTCCTCTCCTCTCCTCTCCTCTCCTCTCCTCTCCTCTCCTCTCCTCTCCTCTCCTCTCCTCTCCTCTCCTCTCCTCTCCTCTCCTCTCCTCTCCCTCTCCTCTCCTCTCCTCTCCTCTCCTCTCCCTCCTCTCCTCTCCTCTCCTCTCCTCTCCTCTCCTCTCCTCTCCTCTCCTCTCCTCTCCTCTCCTCTCCTCTCCTCTCCTCTCCTCTCCTCTCCTCTCCTCTCCTCTCCTCTCCTCTCCTCTCCTCTCCTTGGGATGTCACCCATCCAGCACAGATCCAGACTGGAATTTCCAAGCATGATGATGTGCCTGGCAGCAGGCAGAGGATTACTGGCTGCAGAAATAAGTTTTCAGGAAGTGTCTTTTTGAGATATTATGTTTTTTTTGTTTGGACAATGTTGGAACTATGCAAGTCCCAGAAGAAAACAACCCTGGACACACAGCTCTTGAAATGAAGAAAAATGAACACTAAGTTTAAAAAAATGGGGCAAAACACCCAGAAATACATTAGAGTTCAGTGGAGGTGTTGGAAGTAGATAATAGGAAGGATCTGGAAGGTTTTGTGATGGGACTATTGCCAAGCTGCAAATATGCTATAAATATCTCGGGAACTGAGGCACACAGGACATAAACCTTCTGAAAAAGAACAGATTTCATGGCTCTGCTGCTCCGAGAACAATGTGTTTACTGGGAATGTTGGATTAAAACCGAATTTCTCCATCAACAACTGTCATCAGTGTGTGCTGTGTTGTAAGTGGGCAGGGGACTTCTGCCTGCATTAAATTAAGGAGTGCAGTGTTAGGAATAGTTTCCTTACTTGGGATGGCGTCACTCCAAGCCTCAAGGTAATTTAGATTTCAGGTAGGCATGCTGTAGTTTAACAAGCCTAAATATGGACAAATGGAAGCCTGATGTGGGAGCAGATGGAAGCAACAACAGAGTTTATGGAGAATAGCTGAATATCCTTCATGTTGTAGGAACAAGCATAAGCAGTTGTTTTTTTTTTTTTTTTAATTGGATTTTGGGACAAAGCACAGCTGGTACAAAGCTTTAGCACAAATTTAAATGCTGCTGTTTATTAGTGCAGTAACTGATTATTTACAAGTCCTAGCTTTTTCTTTGCTATTTAATACTCTGACAGCCACAGACCTATGTAGCATGTTGCAAACATAAGGTTTTCGGGGAAAATCAGCTGCTTGTTCTTACAGCGTTTGGCAAGGCAGGAGAACTTAGTCACAACTTGCTAGAGGTAATCTTGCATCTTCCTTGGCAAAGAACGGGTTAGGAAGAAAGAGACAGAGAGAGTGTCAGTATCCTTCTGGTCAGTGTAAAAATAGCAAGTTGGAAAAAAGTCAGACAGATGATTTAAACCATTTTTCATCTCTTTGCTTAGAGAACCAGGGAAAAGTGTGTTTGACAAATGAGTTATCAGGTCAGCCCCTCAGCAAAAGAAAACCTTTCTGAACAAGAAAGGAACTATCCTTTCCCAGTTACGTTGTAGTTCTTACTTTAGTCTTTCATGAATAATGGTCATTTGGGGACTTCTTTTAAGGTGTGGTTTTGTTTTTGTTTTTGTTTTTGTTTTTTTCCCTTACAAAGAAGAAAGAAGTCAGCATGTAGAGACATTAATTGGTTGTGCCCTCCTTGCTCCAGGAGTGCTGGTGGAAAAAGAAACCCAGTGATCATCCTTGGTGCACATGGGCTTCATAACACTTGGCACTAGGCAGCAGGCAGGATGAAAGGGTGTCTCTTGACAGCCAGCCTGTACTGGCAGCCTTTACTGCAGGCAACAAATTAATCCACTCAACTGTGTTCTGCATAATTGTTGATACTGCCTTAATTGGTGCCATACGTTTCCCCGTGCCGACACGTCCATCATGTTAATGTCTAGGGACTGCTGCTTCCTGCCAGCCCAGGAGCAGCACAGCCTGCTCTGTCCCAGCTGAACTCCCACCTGAAATGCCTCAGTAAGGAATTGGATGTTATGGCAGGGGGAAAATGAAGGGCCATGTTGGGGCATGACTCAAAATTCATGGGAATAAGAAGTGGGACTCCTGATTTCAGTAGTGTTTGGAGATGAGCCAGCTCTTCCAGGGCTCTCTAAAGGCAATCCTTTTCAGCTGGAGTAAAATCTGAGGGCAAGGGAGCTTATTCTCCTGCTCCCAGGAAACCCCTGGCAGGGGCAGGCAAATGTTTTCCAAGCTGTGGGGTCGTCCGGGTCAAGGCAGCTGCAGAGCTAATTGACCCCAGAGCAATGGCTTTGCGGGTTGGGATTATCATTCCAAATTTCATCCATTAATGAAGTGGCAGGCGAGGCAGAGCCTGGAGTGCAAGTGCAGCCCGCTGTCCCTCCTCCCTGTGCTGTGCTGTGCTGTGCTGTGCTGTGCTGTGCTGACAGGGCTGGAGGCTGCTGGGAAGGCAGGGAGGGAGCTGGATGCAGCCCAGGCTGAGCTGAGCATGCAGGGCCATGGATGGTGAGCTCCCGAGAGGGAGCAGCATCCCAGGAGCAGCAGGCAGAGGCATGGCTGAGCCCTCCCTCCCTCCCTCCCTGCTGAGGCAGGCTGCAGGCACTGGCTGGTGTTACCTCTGAAGGGTCAGCCTCAGAAAATCCCAAGTCAGGCACTGAAATAAAAAGGCATTTGTGGCCATCTCTGTGGTCAGTTGCACACCTCCTAAAGAAGAAGCACCGCCATTCCCTTGGATCACTGAGGAGTTCCATGCTCACAGCCATTGGAGGCTGGAAGCAGCCAGGATCCTTATGATGGGCGCCGAATGGTTTTGTGTTCCAAGTGCTGGGACCATGAACAGTATGCCAGGCATGAGCCAGCAAACAGTGAGGAGGATCAAATGCTGGATAACATTTTATTCAGTAGGTGACACCTCTGCTGAGCACTGAATTATCTGGTTTGGGGGAAATGGCCCACAGCTTGGGACGTGAAGCTCTACTGCAGAGAAAATGTGCAGGAAGGGCAAGCAGTGTTTGCCCAGGTGACCCTGCCTCAGACACCTCTGGGTGCCACTTTGCTTCTGCAATGAAATTGTTCACTGTAACATTGCCTGTGCACACAAACATGCACACACACACACACACACACACACTCTTTCCCTCTCTCTGCTCCAAAGAGAAATTGATGTGAACTTCACTTATTTTCATCATTTCATGTGCCATCATTTCTTGTTCAAGCTGTTGTCTGGTTTTAGGCAAAAAATATGTCTGTAGAGATGAGAGAAAGAAAGTTTTCCCCTATCCTTTTGTGTATTTAGGCTATGGCCAATGCATGGTTTAAAAGCTCGTTTAAGAAAGCAGTAAAACACTGGGAAACACCTGTTTTGCAAAGGTTGTAAATTCTAATGTTGACATTTGGGTGTGGAGCAGAGAGAAGCAGGAGGAGAATAAATGCCAAAACAAATGTGTTACCATAATTTTCAGAGGAATAAGGTTGCATGGGTTTTTTCAAGTGTAACTAGAAAATATAAGTCTGCTGATCCATAATGTTTTATTTAAAAGTCTTCACATTCTCAGAAACCTGTTTTTGCACATGGAATGCAGTGGCAATATTGGTAATCAAAATGCCAAAAGAAGTATTATTTTTTTTGAAAGCTGTGGACTCCCTCACCCTTTGTGGTTTCCAGGAACTGGCATTGGGAAAATAAAATAAAATAAAATAAAATAAAATAAAATAAAATAAAATAAAAAAATAAATGTTGCTTCAGAAGGTTCATGTGAGAGACAGAAAAAATGGCTGAACTAAAGAAAAACCTTTATGAAAAAGGAAAAAAAAAAGCTAAGTGAGCCCTTCAAGCTATTTCTGGAGTCTCTTTGTACACCTTTGGTGAGCCAAAGTACATCTGCAGCGCTGAGAATGCCCTGTCTGATGCAATTTCAAGTTTGGAATCACAACTTCCACCCAAAATCCTGTCTAGCCTCAGAACTCACAGGATATGGGCACCAGTTGGATGAGCTTTCTTCTTCCCTAAGTGCCTCAGGAGCCTCCCATCAGTGCAGGGAGAGGCGCAGCTGAGAAATGCAGCTTTTCCAGGAAGCAGAGGGAGGAGGTGTTGGCTCCATGCACAGAGGGATCATAATCCCTGGGCTGTCCTAATGCCAGCAACAGCCCAAGAGGTGTTTGAGGCCTCCCCAGAGGCAGAGCAGGCTCAGCACCTTGTCTGTGCCCCCTGGAGCAGGGCAGGGTTGGGCCGCTGCTGCTGCTGCTTGGGGATTGCTCTGATGGAATTGGGTACAAACCAGGGATCCTGCCTGGGATCCTGGAGTTGCTACTAGCAGGTGTTTCTGTAGGGGAAAAACCTTATACATTACTTCAACCTGCTAGGAAATCATCTCAGCTAAGCTGTCTGGAGAGATCAAACATTTCCCCACCCTTCCACTGTAGCAAGAAGTCCTTAAAGAATCCTGAAGTGTGTTTTGTCAGCACTTGAAGTCGAGATTACATCATCTTGTAATATATGTCTATAAAATCAAGGCACAGCAGCCTTCCCTTTCAGAACTGCTGTGTGCTGCTGTGAAGGAGACTTGAACACTGCAGCTGCTGGTCAGAGTACAGTACTGCCCCCTTCTCCTGCTGCTTTAATTGCCTGTAGTAGCCTTTTCTAGCACAGGAAGTTTATATTATCTTTTCCAATTGAAACTTTATTAATGTTGAGTAAGGAGCTGGACTTTAGATACTTTGTCTAATGTAGTTACTTGAGCACTTGGAATTTAGGGACCTACAATGATAACAAACTGGACTGCCTAATGCTTCAATATTACATGTTATTTTTCAGGAGAATTCTACTTTAGAATATATTTCTATTATACAATCATCAGGTGCTGTTTTTCCATATGATTCAGTTTATGCCATTGTTTACTCCTTCTGTGTTTCTAGTAGTATGTTTTGCAATTCTTTGGGGAAGAAAAGGTCACAAACAGAATTGGCTCAAATGCTGCAGTGGCTTTAGGTTGCTTCTGCTTTTGACCAAGTCTAAATATTTCTTATCCTCCAAAAATGTCACTTCTGGAAGTGGGGATGCTTTGCTGGGGCTAATGCCAGCTCAGGCAGGAATCACCATTCCTTTTTTTTTTCTGTTACCACTTCTCAGAGGCTGCAGTGCCAGGTGCTGGAGCTGCCAGTGAGCTGAGAGCCTTCACCCCCCTGTCAGCTCCCACCTTGCCCTCCATAAACACCTCCAGCCACTTCAGCCTTGCTCAGCTCCTCAGGGGAACCATTCCAGCCCGAAACAGAACCCCTGTAAATCACAAATCAAAAGTGTTTTACAAGCCTGTGCACCAAGTGGGGAAGGTGCACACAAGGCACATTGTTCTCATGTGGCTGACTGAGGCCAGAAAGGGCAAGAAAAGGGAGAGAGGCCACAGCAAGGTCCCAAAGGAAGAGCCCCCAGCAGGGCACCAACAGGACCCTGAGCCTGGCAGCTTGCTGCAGGTGATGGCTGCAGCTGCATTCAGCTCTTGGAACCTTTCTGAATTCAGAGGCAGGGGAGGAGCCCCGGGAGCACCCAGGGGGGCAGCAGATCCTGAGATCCCTGCAGGGTGAGCAGAGGGTGCCCGGGCTGGGCAGGCTGCAGGGTGGCAGCAGGGGAGGGGGCAGCAGGGCACCTGGACAAGTCACAGGGGCTGGCTCCCAGCTTTGAAGGATGGGGCTGTTTGTCAGGGAGCAACAAATCACTGTGAGACCCTGAGGCAAAGGGAAAATGTCCTGAGGATCTGCTCCAGTGGCATTTGTGGACTGAAAGCTGGAGGTGTTGAGGGAGCAGCTGGGCTGCTGTCACCCTGTGGCCAGAGACCCTGCACTCTGCAATTTAAATCAAGCTGTCATGGACCTCAGGATTTTTGTGCTTTCATCCTGGCCCACCTAAATTCTGCCTACTTCATTTTTTTTCTCTCAAGGATGCAGGCTAGACCAAGGGAGAAATAGCCTTACATTTAACATAAATGTAGTATTTATATTTGAGGGAACAGTTTGAAATAATTTTTATGTTTAGCTGTAAAAATGGCTTTAATATTTTAGATGGGCTTTAATCCATCCTCCTAAGTCTTTCCTTTTTCCCCGGGTTAAACTTGAACTTTGTAAGCACTGATGATATGAAAAGATATAATTAAATAAATGTATCTAAAGAAATTAAGTGCATTAGGATTCTGCCAAGCTTTGTGCAGGGCTTACCTCTCCTACCTCTTATTTGGTGTTGTTGTCTGGGCTCTCTTCCAAAGCTTTGCATTGCCTTGTGTGGCTTTCTTGGCCTCACTGGAGCTGCATCCCAGTGTGCAGTGCCCCTGGATGTACCATGGGGGTGGAATGGTGATTCCCCATGCCAGAGGCTGTCCCAGCTGTGGTGGGAGCACCTCAGAAGACAAGGAGGTGCAGCACAAAGCTGTGATTATGTTCCAACTTCCAGAGCTGATGCGAAGATCACATTTAAAACCAGAGCAGGGTGAGGCGGCTCTGGGCTGCCCTGGATGTTTTTGTCAGCAGCTGGTGCTGCTGCCTGCCTGTGATCTTGCTGCTGGGGAGATGCAAGAGCTTGCTGGGCTGACAGCAAGCAGTGACTCTTCTGCCACCTTGGTGGCTCCCAGCTGGGGGCTTGCACTGCCCACTGGGAAGGGTCTTTGTTAGGAGTGGTGTGACCTGCAGCTCCTGGAAAATCTCACTGGTCACAGCCTCAGCTCAGGACTTTTATTGGCCTTATTTCACTAAAGGTGTTTTTTTGGTTGTTACTGCCCTTTATCCTTCCCCCTGCTCACCTCCAGAGGAGCCTGGTTCTGTCACCACCAAAACTGTGCAGCAGTACAAGAGAGAGCTGGGCACTTGGCCCATTTCTCAGAAGCAAGAGGAGATGAGTGAAGAGCTCTGTATTCTGTCCGTGAGGAAGAGTGATGTCATGGTGATGTGATTGGTGCTTTGTGTTGGAGAGTTCATTATTAATTGTGTTATCTCGACTTTCAGGCTGTCTTTGTGAGTACCACCCTTCAGCAAGGCAAAGCACTCCATCCGCTGGGTTACAGAATGCCTCTGGGTTCTGGCTTTCATTACATTTGTTCTGCTCTGTGTGTGCACAGCATTCCTTTCCCCTTAACACAGGCTTTTAAGCAAGCCAGGCCATAAAAATATTTACATTTTTCTATAGCATTTAGTCTGTACACAGTCAAACAAGCATGGGCACTGACTAAGAAGTTGTGGGACTGGGATTCAGTGGGAACGTGGCATCCTAAAACTGCAACAGGCTGGCTTGCCTTGCTCCCATCCCTGCACTGAGGAGACAATCTCACACAGAAATGTCTCTGGGGCCATCAAACTCCCTTTACAGGCGCCAGAAAGGGGCACTGTGTTGTGCCTATCTAGAACATAATTCCAAGCAGCACATTGTTAACATTATTTTACTCATAGGAAAAGCTCTTCTCTATTTTAAAGAATGACCTGGTGTTTGTTCAAGATGTGTTGATGCATTTGAAACCCCACACATAGCAAGGAGGACTATAGTAGATGCCCTCAGCACTGCTTAAATCTTTTAGTTAGAGGTGTCTTGTCACAGACATGTTTTATGAAAAATTCTTTCCTTAGGATTTTTTCTCCTGAGAAGCTGAGAGGCCTCAAGAACAAAATGTAAACAATGGTTATCTGCTGCTGTGGAATGGAACAGGTGCATCTGTGACTGGTCTCATGTGGTTGTTTCTAATTAATGGCCAATCCCAGTCCAGCTGTCCGGCCTGTCTCGGTGAGTCACAAGCCTTTGCTATTCATTCCTTTTCTATTCTTAGATAGCCTTCTGATGAAATCCTTTCTTCTATTCTTTTAGTATAGTTTTTTGTATAATATGTATAATAAAATAATAAATCAAGCCTTCTGAAACATGGAGTCAACATTCTCATCTCTTCCCTTATCCTGGGACCCCTGTGAACACCATCACAGTGTCTTCTCTCCTGAGTCAGGTCTCGATCCCTCACCTCCTCCCCTGCGGGATGCTGACACCAGCTCTGTGATTGATGGTGCAGGATCTGGGTTTTTGGGGGCTTATCTTGCAGAGCAAAGGTTTGTTCCATTGTTCCTTGTTCCCTGTTCTTTGTACCCCTGTGCCTGGCAGCTGGGAAAGGAGAGCTGGAGGACTTTTGTCAGGGGTGATAGGAGATGAATGGCTTTAAACTGGCCAGAGGGCAGGGTTAGGTCAGATATCAGGGAGAAATCCCTTACTCAGAGGGCAGTGAGGCCACTGGAACAGCTTGTCCAGAGGAGCTGTGGATGCCCCATCCCTGGAGCTGTTCAAGGCCAGATGGAATGGGGGCTTTGGCCACCTGGCTGAGTGGGAGCTGTCCCTGCCCTGTGGGAGGGGGTTGGAACTAGGTGAGGTTTAATGATGGCCCTTCCAACCCAAACCATTCTGTGGCTCTGTGGTTCAGTGGGGAACAACCAGGCTGGGGCAAGGACAGAGCCCAGGACAGACAGGTGCTCCAGCCCTCAGCACGGGGACTGCTTGGTGATGCAGGGGTTTGCTGGAGCTTCCTGGATCCAGGTGTCCCAGCTCCACTGAAATTCAGTGGGATTCTGACTCTAGGCACTCTCTCACATGTCCCATGCTGTTACAAGTGAGCCTGAAAGTACAGAGACTTTCCAGCAGGTCTGCCACCTCGCTCCTGGTCAATGAAGCAGCTTTGACATCTTTGAAAATCCACTGAACATTCAGTGCAACCCTCCTTAGCCACACCCCTCATTCAGGCTGCCTTTCCTTTTGGCTGTACTGGAATAGCCCTGGAGAAGGAGGGAACAGAAATGCAGGAATCAGGTCCCTTGAGTGTCCTGAAAGACATCTTTTCCAGATGTTAAGGCAATTAGCTGTCTTCCTCTGTTATGAGAAAAAATCTTGGACTGGATTTATATCAATTTATGTATTTATATATATATATATATATATATGTATATTGTTGGGGTTAAGCACAGTACACACCACACGGTCTGATGTATCCACTGAAAAGTCAAGAAACAGTTTCTGTAAGAGCCACAATGTATTTCCATATGTAGTGGGTGGATGTATGAATATGATTTTATGTATCCTTTCACATATAAATGTCTGCATAAATACAAAAATACGGCTCTGCATCTATCATTCCACGACTCTCATCTGTCATTTCTCTATGGACTGTCTGTATGATCTATCTGTCTGGCTGTCTATCTATCTATCTATCTATCTATCTATCTATCTATCTAGTTTAACCCTATATTCACCTTGGAGACATCATAGCAAAGTGTTTGTGGTTTTTACAGCAATATTTCTTTTTGCTTTGACACATGAATCAGCTTTGTGGGGTGAGGCTCTGGGGAGTGCACTGAAGAGCTGTGAAGAGCTGGGAGGTGGCAGGAGCAGGGGTGGCACACCTGAACTGCTCCTGCCTTCCCTGGAACATCCCCCTGAAGCCAACATTTATGGTAAATACTCCCTGCTGATGGCATTATTGCAGGAAATACTAAATGGATCTGATACTGAATACTTACAGCCTTACCTTTCCTGATAACTCTATGTTAATGTAACATTAATTATTCCTGACTTACAATGCTGTTGAATGTTGATAAAGGCTGAATTGCTACTTGAAATGCTGATCCTGACAGTCTTGTGGCAGGCACTAAAATGTGCTTTCCCAGTCTTGGGGGGAAAAAAGGAATACAATAGTGCTCTGATTGCAGCACTTCAGAGGGAACATATTCCAGTCACATCTCATGGAGCGCTCACCTGAATCCCTCTTGCCTTCAGTAGCCAGTGCCTTTGCACAGGACTTAAAAGGAATATACATTTCCCTTTCCTTTATTTAAAATTTTATAGCAATTGCTGATGTGGGTTTAGTTCAGTATGTGTGAACAGATCCCTGCAAGAAGGATGCTGTGTGTCCATGGGAGCAGTGGGCATTTCCTTCACCTGACAGCTGGCACTTGGGAGTAAAACTTGTGCAGCAAGCAGAGAGAGACCAATTCCCACTGAAATCACCTTCCTTGCAATTTTAAATCTGTGTTTTTTTGCCTCCAAACTCTGTCATTGCCCATTTCTGTGTCCCCACTGTTTTTTCTCTGGTGTAACGCTGCCATTTTCATGGTATAAAGAACATGGGAAGTGTAGCAAAGTTGAGGACTGGCAGGACTGGGAAACCACAGGGATTCATTTCCAATGAGCCCATCAGCTATGTTAAGCTCTTGTCCTCCAAAATCCTCTCCTCCTCAGTGCTGTAGGAGGAAAAATAACCTCCATCCCTCGCCAAAGTCCCCACCTGTGTGGCAGGGAAAGGGCTGAGGAAGGGAGGAGAAATGCTCATAAAGTGGGATTTTGAGGAACCTTCTTCCACTGTCCTGAACAAGCAACTACTTGTGGCCTTCACTGTAGGAAAAAAAAATGTTCCATCTCTCAGAGGGTGTTTGAGGTTGCTGTTTTGTTTGTTTATTTAAAAAGAAAGCATCTGGCATTTGTGTGCAAACATTAGCGAGTCATTAAAAATAGACTCAGCACTGCGCTTGTGAGGCTGGGATCTTCCAGCTAGAAGAGAAGAGATGAGAGGGAGCTGGCACACCCTGAAGGGCTGTTTTCCAAGGATCAGGAGGGGACACAAATTTAATTTTTACCTCCCTCCTTTTCCCACCTCACCACGACTCCTGGGGGCACTTCCAGCCTTCTAAACCCCCTTGGTGAGCACTTTGAAACCAGAGCTAAAATGGGTTTCTTGGAGGCCGCTGTGCCCTCTGTGGAGAGCCCAGCACCTGGCTGTGAGTCTCTCCAAGGAAAGAGTTTATTTCTGGCACTGCCCAGGCCACAAATAGACCTGCTGGTGGGGAGAGACAAGTGTGGGCTGGTCTGGCTCTGTCCTTTCTGCAGTGTCAGCTGCAGCTGGAACCACTCAAGTCCATTAAAATTCAGAGATATATGAGAGAAGTGAGGCTCTAAGACGACTCAGCCACGTTCTCAGAGGTTCCTGAGCAGCACAGCAGGCCAGGAAGCCCTGGCTGGAGCAATATTTGATTCCAGCAACATTCCAGCAGATGGAGATCCATTTGCAATGCTGGGGCTATAGGAACTTCTGGAGTTTCTTTACAGGAGGAAAAATTTCCCAGTATAAATAAAACATTTAAATCTTCAGCAGTGTAACACTCAGAGAAGTTCAGTTTTGGGAGAAAGAAACCTTCCTGCTTTAGATGTACCTCTGGGAAGGAGCTGTAAGCTAAATCTCCCAACAGGAAAAGGTACCCTTGTGTCAGGTTACACCTTCCACCATCTGTTCTGTCACTGGCAGCAGGATGATGCTGTGCTGGTGTGCCAAATATTTTCCTTCTGTAAAGCTCCAAGATTATTGGAAAGAAGCTACTGCATCATATACAAGTACTTGATTTTGTTTCCTGCTTGGTTTTGTCTATTTCTGCTTCTCAGACCTTTGCTATAGAGAGGAAAACAACTGAACCAACTCCAGCACCTGGGATATGTTTGGGAAATGGAGAGATCTGTGTGATCCAAGCACCTGCTGAAACTTCCCCATGCACCCAGAGATGCTCTCTCGTGTTCCTCCCCTCTGTCATAGTGAACTCATTCATCTCCTGAATTGCCTTTCATAGATGGCTGCTGAATCATGCACAGAAACTCTCATGGAAGGGAGAGCAAAGGCTGCCTCAGGCAGTGCTCAGCAGTGAGGGGTGGTCAGATGCACTTTCCTGGCTGCTGCTGCTGCAGAGAAAGCTCAGGACATGCAGGTCCAACACCCATGTCAATGGAAGTAGTTTGCATTGGAGGAAAAGCTATAATTAAAAATTTATTTTACATCGGTGTTAGCTTAATTCCTTTTGCATTTGGAAGCAGCTGTGCCTCTGTGTGTGCAACAATTTTTACCTTTTCACACTCCAGAGGCTCTTTGTGCTGAACCAGCATCCATAAACCCTCACAGCTTCCATGTGCAGATGAACCCTCGATGTCCCCTGCATCTCTGGGGGTGTCACTCCTGTGGGCAGCTGGGCCCCAGGCTCTTGAGATGGAAAAGTGATTTCAATCTGGTCAGGGCTCTTTTGCAGAAGTGATGCAGCTGCTTTGTCTGCTGAGGTGGAGCTTGGATGCCTCCCAGAGATTGCTCTGGGGTTTGGTCACCATCCCATGGGCTTTGCAAGGAAGGTCACTTAATTTTGAGCAGATTCTTCATATTCCTGGATACTGCATGCTCTAGAGTGCTGTGTGGATGGAAGGTTGGAGGTGAACCACATAAAAGTAGATATGAAGGAGAGAGTAGGCACCTTTCATGGTTAAATTTATTGGAAAAACGGGATGCCCAAAACAGGGACAATGCTTGCAAGGAAGGGTTTTGGTGATCCTCTCTTTTAGTGCTGCTTGTGAAGTTGAAAAAGGACCCCTGCTTACACAAGAGAGAGCAGATATCCAGGGCTAGAAATGTGAGTGGTGAGGAAGGAGGGGAAGGACAGGTTGAAGTGGTTGCTGAAGGAATCACAAAACATCGAGGAGCATCTGCAGAGGGGCTCAGCTTCTGTACCCAGGCTAGTGCAATAATTAATCCTTTGTGATCCTGACAGATGCCTGCAGAGAAGCAGAAACAAAAGATCGTGGTCTGACAGTGATTAATGCATCATTAGTTGTCAGATTAAGACTTTTGGAAGTGGGTAGATAAGCCCTAGGCCAGGTTGTTGATTGTGTTTGGGAAAACTGCAGAGGCTGACAGTGTGGGGGGAGCTGGGCTTCAGCAGCTCCTTACCACAGGCACTTACTGTGCTTTCTCTAAAACCAAGCTGCTAACAGGACAGGAGGAGAAATGCCTGTGCAATTTATCAAAAAAAAAAAAAAAACTCTGCCTCGAGCGTGGGTTATACTGAAAAAGTGACAAAAGCCAGAGTCGACTCCAGCCTGTCTTACCCTGGCATCTTTGCAGGGCAGGGGAGAGGCTGCAGTTCATTGCTGTCACCAGGAGGCTGTGGCATCCCTGTGAAGGAGGGAAATGCAGCTCTTGCTGTGTGTGCTACGGCTGGGAGGCGGCCGAGGCTGCTGGGGAGCTCCTGGTGCCCCGCAGGATGGACGGCACAGAGGATGGGAACTGCTTGGGACAGCACAGGGATGTTCCCAGGGAACAGCACAAGGATGTTCCAGGGACAGCACAGGGATTTCCCCAGGGACAGCACAGGATGTTCCAGGGACAGCACAGGGATTTCCCCAGGGACAGCACAGGGATGTTCCAGGGACAGCACAGGGGTGTTCCCAGGGACAGCACAGGGATGTTCCAGGGACAGCACAGGGATGTTCCCAGGGACAGCACAGGGGTGTTCCAGGACAGCACAGGGATTTCCCCAGGGACAGCACAGGGGTGTTCCAGGGACTGCACAGGGATGTTCCAGGGACAGCACAGGGATGTTCCCAGGGACAGCACAGGGGTGTTCCCAGGGACAGCACAGGGATTTCCCCAGAGACAGCACAGGGATTTCCCCAGGGACAGCCCAGCCTCTGGTGCTGCTGCAGCAAAAGGCTTTGCCTGGGGGACTGTGGTGCTCCTGCTGCAGCTCCCCTGGCTGGGTCCTGCTGGGGATGGGGGCAGCGCTGCCAGCCCGGCTGCCAGAGCACGGCAGTGCTCACCTGAGAGCTGGAGGGAGATGTTTGGATGGGAGCAGCTCTGAGCACACCTGGAGACAGCTTCACAGCCGTCCAGTGACTCAAGCAGGAGGCAGTGGGCAAGTTCAGGCACCTCCAGGGCTAGGCAGCAGCAGAGTGGGAATATGGAGCTCCCAGATTGCAGGTTTCCAACCAGGGTGCCCAAATTCTGCCAAAATCTTTCTTAAGGTGCCTGTGGTACTTGCCTTTGTTTTATTGCAACAGCAGCAGCCTTTTATCTCCATGGTTCTATGCTCTCCTGCTCTAAGCTGGGGTTACTTCTGCTGAACCCTGTTTTGCAAAGAGTGCTGCTTGTCCCTGTGTGAATGTTCCTGCAGACAATCACAATATTTAATGTACAGCATCACTCTGAGGCTCTGCCTAATTCTCACTGGTTTCCAAGCTTCTCAATGCATAGATTTTTGTCAGTTTTTGTCAGTTTTTGTCAGTTTTTGTCAGTTTTCTCCACAAAGGGCTGGACAAAGAGGATGGATGGCTGTAAGCCCTGCTTAGGCCTTGGTTACTTTGGCAGGAGCAGGGCAGGGGCTGAACACATCCCTTCACCTGCCCAGCACTGCACAGGACCAGCGCTGAAGTGTTAATTATAGTCACACATGGCTGTCCTGTGTTTGCCCATTTTCCTCTGGGTCTCTGAATGGAAGAGCTTTAATCCTTTCAGTTCTTCCAAAGAAAAGCTGTTGGCCCCCCTGTGTCTGTCCCATGGGGGATGATGAGTGTCACAGTCTGATCCTGATGTTCCCTGTGCACCAGGGGCTCTCTGGAGCCTCTTCCAGCTCTCTTCCAGCCTCAGCTCCCAGTTTCAGTCCTAAAGGTTTTATTTTGTTTGCTGGATGTTTCCTCTTGTTTTCCCATTGTCATTCCCCGTGAGGAGAACTGCCTCATTTCTTCTCCAGAGTAACACAAAGCAAAGAGCCTTCCCACATCCTCCCAGGCAGGGCTCATTGTCTGCAGGGGCATCCAGCCTGCAGCACCAAAGGAGCTGCTCAAATCCTTCCAGAAGTGAGTGAGCTCCCTTCCCTGAGAATGTGGAGCTGTTGTGCTTGGGCTGATGTAAGCTGCTGTAGCTCCACTGATGTCAGTCCAGCTTACACAAACCAAAAATGTGCTTAAAGTAAGTGAATCACTCTGCTGGAATGTAGCCAGCTCCAGAGCACACCTGTCCCATGGGATTGCTGAGAAGTGAAAGTTGCTTCCACCCTTTTTGACTGATAACAAACAAGCCCCAAATCTGCCATGGAAGAAAGGCTGCAGGGCCATGTGTGAGTCCCTCTGCCCTCTGTAAAATGTCACAGTTTTGAGGAGGGGTACAGATGGTCCCATATTATTTATATACAGCTCCATAAATGAACTCTCACATCCATCTTTTGTCCTAATTTTTTTTTCTCTTTTGAAATTTTCTGATTTCTCTGCGGGAGCTCAACTTGCTGGTGCCAAGAGTCTTCTTGCAGCTAGGGGTAGGGCTGCAATACCATGGGCTCCAAAAGGGATAAAGAGATGGAGCAAGACAGAGGCAGACTACCAGCACTGTGACCCTGGCCTTTCCCTGGGGTTGCCCATGTGTGAAATCACAGGATTTTTGCAAGGTATAGGCATCAGCAGCCATGCTGGCTGACGGAGCACTGCCAGCCCTGGGACTGAGCTGCTGGGCTCGGAAAGTGGAGTTTATTAACTCCAGATTTTTACAGTGAGGCTGGCATGCCAACAATAGGGCCTGAACACAAAGGATCCCTTGCAGATATAAATCAGGGGAAGGCATCTCCAGAGGCTCCTGCCAGCCTGAGTCACACAGCCCAGCGCCAAGTGCCAGCTGCTGGGTGGCAGCGGGCCCGCGGCTGCGTCACGGGCTCCAGCTCAGGGACATCCCTGGTGAGCAAACCCTCTGAGCAATGGGCTGGGCTGACTGCCGGGCACAGGGGGTCCCAAACAGAGGGCTTGTCCTCACTGATGGACAAAGGCAGCTTGGGGGCAGCTGGTCAGTCTCCAGGGAAAGAGGAGGAGGGGAGTTCCAGGTCCTGTGGTGGCTCAGGTGAGGAGAGGCTTTAGGGAATAGCTGAAGGATTTGCCCCTGATGAAGGAAGAAGGGCAATGGGTATGACTGTCCCAACTTCATAACCCTCCACCTGCTTGGAGGTGTTTAGGAACATCTTTATTGTGCCATTTTGTGGCAGGAACAGATGGAAAGGCTGGAAAGGTTATCTCCTGCTGTGCTTGATACAGCTCCTCAGCTGGAAGTAAGCATCCCTGGAGCTGAGCCAGTCAGAACACATGTGTTGTGCACCCTTTGTGTGTGCTGGCACAGCATCAGCCTTCCTGAGGGATGGATGGGAGCCTGAGCTCCCCCTCCTGTGCCTGCAGTGGACTCACACTCACCCAGCTGGCTGGCAAGCTTAAAGCCCTCCCAGCCCTGCTGGGATAGGGACCCTTCCCTTTGTCCAACATCCTTAAGGAAGGTTTAGTAGAGCTTTGGAACAGCTGGAACAGCTGTCAGGATGGGGAAGACAGCAAACCCTCTTGTTGTGCTCCTCCTGTGCATTGTAATGTCTCTCACCCCTCGGCTCCCCTTCAAACGCTGGTGGAGTCCGCTGACAAGTGAAAGGTTTCTAGTGGGTAAATGAGTAATTGTTCCTTTTGTGGGGTTTGTTTGGGGTTTTTTGTTTGTTTGACTACAAGGTAAATGCCATATTTAGGGGCCTGATTGCTAGGTCAGAATTGGAACTGGAACTTTAAATACAAAGCCCCACAAGGTCCTGTAGGCTGGTCTCAGCCTTGTACTCACGTCTAAGACACCTGAGCACTGAATAATTTTCTTGCTGATGCTGAAACACACTGGAGAATGTGTTTTGCTGGTCAAATCTGTCCTGAACTCACTACTTTTCATGTCCTTTTAAACAACTGATCATCTTGAACCTTCCCATTTTGCTTGGAGTACAAACTTTTCATGGGGATGCTTTCCTGTTTGCACCCACCCTGCAGATCTTGATGTTAATCTTTGTTTGGGACCTTGTTGGTATTTCTGCAGAGTAAACAGAGTTATCATATGTATTCAGAATTAAAGTTCAGGTAAGAGCAGCTTGTGTGGGTGCAGGGATGAGCATTGCAGAGACAGGCAGAATAAAGTTCAGTTATTTTTCTTTCCTTTTTGTGCTGCAGGACAAACCTTCCCCAAAAATGGAGGCTTTGCCATATGTTTTCTATAACCAGCCAAATAAAATATTATGTTTGTTAGCATTCTGGGTCACAGAAAATAACTCAGGCTCTGGGCTTAGCATTTTTTCTTCCTCACAGTGGCTTCTGCTGAATGATAATCTTTAAAAACTATGCATGTGGGGGATCAGATCCTGACCCCCACTGCATCTGCTCTGCAGTGCTGCCGAAACTGCCCCAGCAAGAACAAGTGAGCTGAGTTGGTTGCAACAAGCACTGGAAACTTTTCTGCAGTGGAACAAGGGAAAATCAAGCTGGAGTGGGCTGGAGTTATTCATAGAGCTCCCTGTGTTGAGTAACACAGTAGTTTTCTTTGAAGACCTGAGTAGCTTGGTTTATACAGCTTCTATTTTCACTGTTTAAATTGTATATTTTGTTTTAACAATACTTCAGTCTTGGTCAGTTTATTTATAAAAAAAGTCTGCATTGAGTTTATCCATAACTATCCACCTCTGGAATTCCAATTTTGCCTATTCTCCATTTTCTCACAACTTGACAGTAGTCTGAGCTTTCCTAAGAGGGATGGATCAATGGATCATGGAACAGAAAACAAGGAGGAAGTTTCAGTTTTCATTGCAATATAATATCAAAAAGCATCAAATTTTGTGGGGAAGGACTTTGGTTTTGTTTTCCATCGAAACTTTTCTTTGCTTGTGTTCCTCAGTTTTTAAACCAGCGAGAGGTTTCAGAGGCTCCATTTGCACATTTATCCTTGGGAATGATAATGCTGGGATCCTACTGAACACTGCAGAACAGCTGCTCCAAACTGCACTGCATTTCCCCTGATCATTAGTCCCTCAATCTTTCCAAAGTCCCTCCTCTTTCCACCCCACTGGGGCTGCAAACCTGGCAGGCAGGGTGGGCACCAGGGATACCCACTGCTAGGGGAAAATCCCAGGGAGGGAGGGTAAAAGCACAGGCACTTGCTACCTGTACCTTCAGCCAGGATTTTGCTGCTAGTAATGGAATCGTATTATTTTTTTAAATCCCTCTTTTCTCCCAGGTTCCCACAAGGATGCATGCTGTTCCCCAGTGGTTCTATGAATGCAGCTGAATACTCCCAAAGCTCCACTGAGGAGGGTCCCTGCTGATGTGGGGGGCCATGGCTCCACCTCCTGTGCTCCTGAGCACTTTCTGCTGCTGGCTTGCTTTTCTACCTGCTGTTTATAGTAAGCACTCGTCACAGTGAGCTCATTAATCATCCTAAGCCATGCTTTCCC